>JAIUSX010000029.1:5000000-10000000 GCA_026573805.1 Hesperophylax magnus | reverse complement strand
TAAATGACTCAGTCGTGATATTGTTGTTGCAATTAAAATGAATTTTCGATCGAGTAGTTCTGGTTGGTATGTTGCAAGTTCAGTAAATCAGGTCTGTCTATAATTCCAATAATAATTTTTAAACGTCGGAAGCAAGTCTTCTATCTGAGAGTGTTAATAAGTTTAATTATTTAATTTTTTGAAAACAATATTAGCAATTCCTAAACGAATATTTGAAACAGAAAAATCAGAAAAATATACTTTCACATCGATGACTCGAACCCAGGACACTTGCCTTGCCGGGGCACCGCTCTGCCAACTGAGCTTACCCTATCATAAAATATATCTATAAAATATCTCTATCTATAAAATAAGAAAAATGAAGGCAATGTCGGTAGTTCTTATTCGAAAGTATGATACAGTTAAATATAACTGAAGGAGAGGTTTACGCATTAAGTTATTCCAAAAAATAAAAATTAAAGTTTAATTATTTTATCTAGTTATTGTAATTTATAGTTTCTATAAGTAGAGCAAGTTTATCTTAGAAATTTATGCCGACATTTTTTTGATGGAATCGGAGTGGGATAAATTGGAGAATTATATTCGACTTGACTTCGAACTAAAGAAGAATACTAGTTTCTAAATGTTGTTTTTAAAGTCTCTGCCGTCATGGAGAATGAAGACAAGCATTTTAATTGCTTTATTTATTTATTGTTTTGTGTTTAATTCGTAGAACTAGATTTAATTTTTTTTTTATTTGAAGCAAGTGACTACCGATGTGGTCGATTGGCGAAATAACCTCAGAATTCTCAGCTTTACTTTGATAGTGTAGGTAAGTGGGTAATTAGCCAAATTGGCAATAACTTTCTCTTGAATTTAAAATTCTTTTATAAAGGATTATAAAAGTCCGTAATATCTTACTTGTAATTTTAGTTTTACAACATTTCTAATTATATAACCCTCCTTTCATTAAATTTCCAGTGAAAAGAATCTTTCTTGTAGCATGGTAGTTATAAATTAATTTCTATAATCCATTCATCAACTTTTTCTCCGAAATTATTCGATCATTTATCTTAAGATGTCACAAATGAGGCCATTTCCGAATTGCGAAAAAGCTCGGGAGCAAGATTCGAACGGATTAGATGGGAAATGTGAGATTATCATGTTTTGGGGTCTTTCAGATATGAGACCGTATGTTACGTCTTAAGTTAATCAGTCAATCTAGCACTTGTTCTAGCTAAAAACATTAGTAAACGTTTATTGCCGTTTCAAGCAAAACTGAGAACACCTCCATAGAATATAAAGACGAAAGTTGATGTTGACATGGGTATAATTAACGTTTATTTCAAGGTTTTTTTGTATTTTTCCCACATTTTAAATGTCTTGAAATCCATTGAGAAACGATTAGCTTCGTTGTTGAAAAAGAACCAGGACCGGTCCTATGCGGTCGCAATTGGAGCAGACCGCTCCGGGCGCCGAATTGATTACAATTACACCTAATAGTCCTAAAACATCTCCCTTCAGATTATTTTTCATGAAAACGGAGCTACACAAAAATATAAATCATCCGAATATTATTGATTACAGTGATCACCTATGTAGGCATATACCGGTTTTGACTAGGGGCGCCAAAATTTTACTCGCCGGAGAGTAAAATTTGATTCTGATAATACATCTATTTTCCATTTTTTTCATTCACAACAATACTATTTGACAGTGAAAACGTCAACAATTCCTCTCCAGTCTAAATAATAAAAATAACGTTCTTACAGTAAATCTGAACACTAAAACAACACATAATATTAATAATAAGTGCTAACTTTATTAAAATAAAGTGTTAAAACTGCAGTTTTTTAGTGTCCCAGTGCCAAAAGTTCAAAAACGGAAATTAAATACGCCTATACAAAATACATATCACTCTACCTTGCGTCAGTGTAGTTAAACCAGTGGTTCTGAAACGGAGTTCAATTATTTATATAATAAAAAATAAAAATTATAATTATAATAATATACAATGGATGTCCAATCATATATCTCAAATGCAGAAAGAGCAGTCAACGCCATAAACAAAGTGCTTCTTGACCCTGGAAATAAGTTCAACAAGGACCAAATCGCAAAAATTACACCCATAGCATGCGAAATCTTAGCAGCAATTGGCAGCATGTCGGCAGCGGTAGCTGCCAAAACTGGTGCCTTGGAAGGAGAACTGCGGGCATAAAAAGATATTCAAAAAATTATTCCATCTCAAAACAATATTAATATCTGTGAGGTAATCCACGAAATGAACGAAATTACGGAGAGGTCGAAAAATATAATTTTGTGCAATGTACCTGAAAGTGCAAAGGTAACAGCTACTGACAAAATCTTAGATGACCAAACTGCAGTAACGGAAATAATTTCCAATATAGATATACCTGCAAAAAATAAAATTATTAAAGTTTACCAATTTGGTAATAATAATAATAACAAGCCAAGACCAATTAAAATCCAGTTCGAAGACTCCCAGACAGCTAGAATACTACAAGGAAAAAAACATCTCTTAAAGAATAATGTACGCATTTACTCTGACTCGACCCCAGTACAGCAAAAGCACCTAATAGACTTACGGACGGAACTTGAAAAACGTAAAGCCAATGGAGAAACGGACATAACTATAAAGTATATAAATTCGTCACCTAAAATAGTCAACATCCATCCAAAAAACCGAGTATAACTAAGCTGAAAATATACTACCAAAACATCCGTGGACTACGAACAAAACTAGACGATCTACACGCAGCTCTTCCGTCCCATCATCATGACGTATATGCACTTACGGAAACCTGGCTTGACTCTGCAATAAAATCATCTGAACTTGGACTTACTAACTACAAAATTTTTCGTTGCGACAGAAATGCCAGATCAAGTTCGAAGTCAAGAGGTGGAGGTGTTTTAATACCAATTAAACGAAAGTACTCATCTAGGAAGTTACCGACGAAAAACAACAACACTGAACATTTATTTGTGCAAATCTCTACTGGACTGGAAAAAATTATTATTGGAACCACCACTCTCCGATATTCAAACATACAGAAACCATTGTGAAGACGTTGAACATCTCCTGTCAAAATATCCAAACTCAAAACTTGTTATTCTTGGAGACTACAACCTTCCAAATCTAAAATGGGAATCCAACGACAGCGGCAACATCACAAACGAAAGCGAAAATGACCGGGCACGAGAAATCTTGGACACAGCAAATTTTTTAAACCTGTACCAGCACAATTTCATCTATAATAATAACGATCGCTTACTAGACTTGGTACTATCAATCATCCCTAAAATATCTGTAGAACTGTCTAATGATCCGCTCCTACCTGCCGACAATCACCATCCTCCCTTATACACGAAATTAAACATACCCTGTGATAACGATGCCAAACCTGAACAAAAAACTCTGAACTTTAAACGAGCAGCAGCATTACATCTCTCAAATATAGACTGGTCTTTTTTGTCTGATGAAAATATTGATAAATCTTTAAAGATACTTTATTTTACATTTTCTAACACTATTAAATCCTATGTACCTTTTTACACGCCGAAAAAGTATACTTACCCAGTTTGGTTCTCATCGGAGCTAACTGCCTCTCTTCAGCAAAAAAAAAGTCAACACAAAAAATTCAAACAAAGCAAATCTATAGCTGATTATATAAACTTTAGGGAAACTAGGAATAAATGTAAAGATCTTTCTAAAGATTGCTACAAAATGAACATAACTATGTAATGATCTGCCCTTTCTACTTCAAACTTTTCCTTCGTCTTTCTACGATAAATTTTCTTTAAGTCCCATAGGTAACTTTTCCATAAGGCTTTGGTTGTGTATATATCCGGGGTAGGAAGGTTCTCCCTGCCGTCTTTCAAACCCTTGCCTCTCTCTTTATTACACACCCCTTCAAGTGTGTACATCCTAGTTTGTCTACGTGACGTACGACCTTGAACGTACTCATTTCACGTGAGGGTTCAGTATAAAAAGGCTTCACCGAACGTTGTGTTGGTTTTTTGTTTCTCGGTTTAGAAACCTAGTTATCTATGTATGTGTGGTATCCCTTGGTTCTTTTGAGATAGAGTGAGTTGAATCCATTACCGCTGTGTTTTAAAGCCATTTTATAAACCTTATCTTCTAAGTCGCCTGCTCCCCCAACTAGCTACGCGATTCTATCTATCGTAGGGTAATGTGAATATAATAAAGTGTTAGATTTTATATTATGTGATATGCATACGATAAATTTATGGTGTTAGTTGTCGGCGCTATCCATGTATATATTTTGGGAGGGGAAGGAGAGGAAAGGAAATGAAATTTTTTTCAAGTTAAGATTGGCTCCTCCTCTTTACCAAACAAAACCGATGGATGATAATTTGAGCAAGGCGATCGATATCTGCGTGTCTGGATATCACAACCGGCCGGGTCTCCCCTTGTTCCTAATCGGCAACCGTGACGCCAGAATAAAGAAAACCAGGTCTCATCACCAATTTCAGAATTGCCCCAATCTCATACACCTCCAGGAAAAACTACTTTACTGAGTGTAGAAGGGGAAAACCATGACATCCCTTGTCACGAATCTAGTCGCGAAAATGTGACACGTAAGGTCCTAAGTTACGTGCCACCTCTAGAAAACGTTGTAACTCCCTCGTCGTCGGGGATTTACATCCCTTTCTAGGTCAATAACATAGATAATACACGACGATATTGTCGACATTTAGCCTGCTTTTTAACGATAGGTTATGTGCCTACCCATTCAGCCAATTATCATGTGAGATATATGTAAGGTCTACTCGAAATGCCAAATTTAGGATGAGGACTGTCTGTACTTTAATATTTGGTTCCAGTATTTATTTTATGAGGTTACTAGCACCCTCGTGTATTAGGTATGGGTAACTTCTACTGAATACCTATCCTCTCAAGTAGGTATAAACGGATAATTGGTTTGATTTTTGCATTTAATTTAAAGAGGCTGCCTACCTCTCGAAAGGTACCTGTTGAGAAAAGTTGTTCGGTTGGTAGTTTTATTTCGGAGATTATCATCTCCCTCTTTTGACTCTAGATTTGTTTTGTGCATCCCAATTCGCAGCTTAGAAAGTCAAACAATAAATGAAAAGTATTAAATTAGAAAGTCAAATAACAGAAGAAAAGTATTCATTTTGTTTTGTCTGGTTGCATCCGAACGCTTTCTATTCGGGCGGTCATACGCTAGCAAAACTTCCCCTTTGACTGACTGTACACTGCGCCTCTCGGCCTCATAGTGTTCGCTGTTTCAATTGTACGCCAGTGTTGTGGTAGGTACCCTGTAGATAGGTATTTTTATACTGCAAATTTATATTGGTTGGCCTAATTTGTAATAGGTATTTTATATTTCGTCGGCGATTCAATACCTACCGCAGGGACAACGTCATGATTTGATTCGTAATGTTTTAAAAGAATAACAGATCGGCAGGTAGGTAAATTCTCGATATTATGACCCTCGGTCCAAGGCGTTCCCCTAAAACAAAAGTTATCGGCCTACATATGAAAAGGTCGTTGACTCGTCTCTCGCTCACAGCTGATTGACAGTTCGCCTAGCACATCCCTTTTAATGATAACATTATTTGGGCGGCAGGTGTCGTAAACTTAGTTCCTGTACCTCGGTTGTATCCGTCTTTTAAAAGGGTCCTCTGAAATTTAATAAATAATATAAAAACTCACCCAGTTAATCATCTCTCCTTCTCAGCGTGAAGCTTACCTGGTTACACTCTACATAGCTAAATCAGTTTAGTTTTTCGGTCCCCTCCCTACCGGCATTCCATTACATTAATCATTTTCTCCTTTTAGCGAAATCCTTGTAATTTGTTCAATTTTGGTCCCCTCCCTACGACTTTAAAAGGGTAATTAAATATTCCTGTAAATAAAATTGTACCTCCCTAATCTGTCAGGATTCGAACCCACAGTTAATGATATATTTGTTTCTCTGGTTTTCGGTCTCCGTGGATAAAATGCCATCTCGCCAAATCAATAACCTAGCCCGATTAAACACTTCCCGCCTTTAAATACGTTCACTCTGTTTTAAAAACGCAATCATTATTTTTATCATTTCCATGTTTTTAAGACAAGTCACTTAGTTTGAACTACATATTTACGAAATCACGTTTAGTCTAACACACTTTCACTTCACACAAACACCGGATCAATAATCTTTCACTTTAATTCAATATTCCACAATAATCTTAGCACCATCTAAATTCACTAATTCACTGTAATCTCAACTTCACTTCTGATTTGTATCAATTTCACGGAGCTGTCAATGTACTCAAGTTCAAAGACCGACTGCCATGCGATCTCTTTCTTCCTTCCCGTGGGAACATATGCACTTAAAGCCCGCCTGTCAATAAATCTTATCTGTTAGCTGCCATAAAAAAATTTTTTGGAGCACGTTCGTTTATTATTTATCGTTTATTTATGTGGATATTCAAAACATCACAACTACCATCGAGAATAATGTTTTTAAATCCAAAAATCTCAGGAAATTTCTTAAAAAAATTAACAATGAAAACACGGATTACCCACCAATAATGCAAATGAATGGAATCAGTGCAAACAATACACAAGACATTGTAAACCTTTTTTCAGATTTCTTCAAAAACGTATACGATGACGAAACCCCCGATGATAAAATACCCGAATACAAATTTAGTAATACTACACACTTAACAAATTGCCATATCACACAAAAATCTTGCGAACAGAAATTACTTTCCTTAGACACTGACAAATCTGCTGGCCCAGACAACATTCAACCAATATTCCTTAAAAAATGCTCCAATGCATTATCTAAACCGCTTACAGTACTATTCAACCGCCTTTTGTTCCTTGGATATTTTCCAAGCCGCTGGAAATCGAGCTTCATTACACCTATCCCCAAAAAAGGAGACGACACTGACATAACCAATTATCGCCCCATTTGTATACAGTCAGTACTTTCTAAGCTTTTTGAATCAATGGTCCTTGATGAAATCTATCCCAAATTAATAAAACTATTCGACCAAAAACAACACGGTTTTATCAAAGGTAGATCAACCGCAACTAACGTAACAATATTTCAAAACTTTATATCAGAATCTTTTGCAAAAAATAAACAAGTCGACTGCATATATACAGACTTTTCAAAAGCATTCGACAAAGTATCCCATAAACTACTAACCCAAAAACTATTTGCCCTAGGAGTAAGAGACAACATGCTAAAATGGTTTACTAGCTATTTGACTAATCGTAAACTATTTGTTAAAATAAAATCTTTGCTATCGAAAGCTTTCTGTGCGACTAGTGGCCTACCGCAAGGTAGTCACCTTGGTCCGGTTTTGTTTCTCATTTTCATTAACGATATAACAAATTGCTTCGACGATGTCGAGGTATTGCTCTTTGCTGATGACATCAAGCTATACAAAAAAATAACTGATGTAAATCATTGCCAAATACTACAATCAAATATTAATAAGTTTAAAGATTGGTGCGTACAAAATAATCTGTTTTTAAATGTAGACAAATGCAAAACCCTGACTTTCTGCAGAAATAAAAATCCTGTTTTATTTGAATATTCCATTAACAATACAGCTTTAGAAAGAGTCACGGAAATGAGAGATCTCGGAATTATTTTGGATGAAAAACTAAGTTTCGCTAATCATATCCACCAAATTGTAAACAAATGTATGAAAACACTAGGCTTCGTATTAAGAACAACTAAAAACTTTAACTCCATACAAGCCATTAAACTGTTATACATATCTCTAGTTAGAAGCATAATTGAATATAACTCAGTAGTTTGGTCTCCCTCTTACAAAATTCACATTAATAACATTGAGCGAATACAAAAAAAATTTCTGCGTTTTATAAATTTTAAATTAAATATCCCACTAGAAGACTTACAATATAATTTCTTATTAAACACTCTAAAATACACACATTGGAAGACAGGCGTAAAATAAACGACTTAACTTTTTTATTCAAGATTCTAAACTCTAAATTTGACTGTTGCGAACTTCTGCAACTCATAAACTTACGAATACCTACAATAACAACACGACAAAATACACTATTCCACTGCAACACACATAAGCGCAATTACATTGCGAACTCCCCAATACAACGGTTTCACACTATGGGAAACCAATACTTAGGTGATGTCGATATATTTATTATTAACTTTGCGAATTTTGTGGATTACGTAAAAGACCTATTTCAATACTATTCCTAAATGGAAGTTATATTTTTGTAAACCAGTCAAATCGCTGTATTTTTTTAATTTATGTTCTTGTTATTTTTAATTTTGTTTCTCGCATATACTTATGTAATTTTATTTTTATTATTTCTTTCTTTTTTTTCTTATGTTTCAAAACTGTCATTAAATTTGTACCACCCACATTTAAAAGCCCTCTGGGCGTTAAAAAAAAAAAAAAAAAAAATTTGACTGAGAATTGAACCTTTCTCCCCAGGGACTTAAATGAGTGAACACCGCTATCAATTAAGCCAATTAATTTTTACAATTTGAGATTTTACTAATTAAGTTATTCCACTATAAAAATAGTATATTTAAGTTTGTCAATAATTGTTTAGAATTGTTTCAAACCAGCGCAGCGGGCGGAAATTCTAATTTCGCCAAAAGACGGCCTCTCGCGTACACAATTGTATGCAGTCATGTAGTATGCTTGTAATTCGCGCAAAGCCGGAAGTTAATGATATTATTGTTTACAATTACTTCAATATTTACGATTGAATCGGTTGCTTAAATATTACCTATTTACATGATAGTATAAATCACACATACTGATGGAACATGCTTTACTTTAGAATAAAAATAAATTCTTAGTTGGTTCTTTACTCTGGAAAATAAACAACACAAAATGATCGCTAAATGTTACAAAAAATATTTAACACGTCTGACTGAATAACCTTGTAAATTACGAGAATGTTCACGGAAAATTACAATTCACTAATCTTTGTTTTTTCTTATAATATATCTTCCAGAAATATTTTCGATGTTGTAACATTTATTTTTTACTGAAACTTTTCTCCCTAGTTCTTTTTTAGCTCATTTTTAGCCGAAGAATTTCTTTAAAATATTATTTTCGCGAACCACGCGTCTACTCGCTGCCGTGTGTCGGCAGATAATGGCGAATTTTTACTAGGACCGTTCGCGTCAAATGCAAAATAAAAAGCATTCAGTTTCGTAAATTCATTAGAATTATATGCTTTCATATATTATTTTTTGCTCGTAATTGTTCTTAATTTTTCAAAAATTTCTGGGTAAAATATGTGTAAATATGGGTAAATATGTAGTACTGTAAATAAAATACAGTGTGTGGCAAGCCTAGGCACGACGGAAGTGAAACTTTTAGTATTCTTCTCTCTCTCTCTTTTCATTTCATTCTCTCTTTTTTTCTGTCTATTGACATATTTATAAGTAGCATGTGATAAAAAAAATTTAAGGTTATAAAAATATGGGATTCGAACCCGGGTCCTGCATAACGAGTGTCGAACGCTCTGACTCTAGACCGCGGTTATTACGTATTCGACCAAAATATCATATAGTCAAAATATCTAAAAGTCTTTTATCACTTTTAAAAAAAGCATTTTATCACTTTAAAAAAAATTATTATTAAAAAAATCACAAAAAGAAAAAAAAATAGTTTAAGCGAGGATCGAACCTCGGTTCTTCACGACGAGAGTCGCGCGCTCTGCCTCTAGACCGCGAAGCTGAGTTTGGAGAGTGACCTAAAAAAGGTATATAATATTGGCTAGGCTCCTATAGCGAAATGATCACGGTTTTTCATGACGGTCATGAGTTGGTTTTACTCCTGTCCTCGAAATTGCATAACGCGCGTAAAGAAGTTTCACTTCAATAGTCAAATTGAGGGATTTTCGTCACTAAATGCGTGCTCGAAATCTTTTATTAATAACTTTATTTGAATTATAATTGAAATTCTGAAAAGCGCTATTTAATTACTAGATAATTTATTGATTTATACTTATGTATGACTGTACGATATGAATTATGTTTGGTATAATACAACATTTCGATTGAAATTTCAAAAAATCGATGTAACGACGAACGGTATGATTTTATTATAATAAAAAATTAGATTCGTTTTGAAAATTCAAAACGTTACATTACTAGATAAAATAACAATCATTCGAAATATTTTTATACTTTTTTTGTAGAAAACAGTCGATACGTCTAGAATTCGATGTAATTTATTTCGTAGACTAACTGTTAAATGTCTTCCAATTTCAGAGAAATGCGTGTATATCCGCGTGTTTTTACGTGTTTCCCACAAAGAGTTAAATTCATTGTCATCGATATTAAGTCTGAGCTGCCGAGTTTTAGCTTGATCGGGTGTCGGGAAGTGGGTTAATTTCCACTTCGAAGATTCCATTTCATTCGTTTATCCAATCAAGAAATCAATCGAAATTCAAATAGATGTTTTTAAAACGGCAACATCTGCGAATATTCGACACCACAATCGTGGAACGGAACGCATTCAATTTCCCATAGGTACGTATATGTCGAACGTTCTAAGTTCTACGTGATACACTACTCCGTGCCGTGTCAGGCAGAAGGTTGATAAACCCCGTCATTATTCATCAAAGCCGAACAAGGAGGCGCACAGCCCCACCGGTGCTAGCAGTGATGGCGGTTGCTTCGTTTCTTCGGGCCCTCGTTACACATGCACGGCTACATTTCATTTTAGCGGGACAGAAAAGAGGCGTCACTATATCCCGACCGCGCCAAATCAAACAGATCTTCCGATACAGGGTGGCTTGGAAGACGCTGACGCTTGAAACGAACAAACATTTGAAATGTTTTTGATTAAAATCTAAATACCCATAGCTTCTAGAAAACTTCCCTACACTTTTTTTACACTAACTCCACAAATGAGGCCCTGAAGAAAATAATTTCCTTCAGGGTCTGTCATCTCTGGGAATGTTGTGTAGAGGGTATTTTTCTGATAAGAGGGAGAACATTGGTCTTGAAAGAAACCCATGTTGGAGGAAGAGCTCCAGAAGAGAGGTGGCTGTCAAATTCAGTGGGGCGCATTTGCAATCTGTACAGGGTCAGCAGTAACTGTTGTGTACTATTAAAGTATCTGCAGGCCCCGTACAATTCGCCCGCTTCTGAGAGCCTAACTTGACTCTCGGTTCGATGTGAGCCCCCGAGTCTGAGCTAGTCGCTTAGAGTTAAACCAAGCATATCAATGGTAGGAACGTTGCTTACGTTGATGGAGGAAAACAGTGAATGAAAGAAATAATAATTAATAACGAGTTTCAATTAAGGAAACATCTTTTGTAAATTTGAGTTACATTTTTCACATATATTTAAAAAAATATTACATTTAAAGGGCATTCTTGGTTATTTATATCCTACCAGAAAAGAGGAGCTTTTATGACCTGGTAAGGGAGCCACGATTAGTAATTTGTGATGTACACAATATTTATTTAGTTTTTATTTATAAAATGTTGTGATATGTAAATTTGAGACTCCAGCGACAATATCGAACGTTTTTCTTATTAGTTTGTTTGTGCAAACATGAAACATTGTGAAAGGGCCACAATTGTTTTTTTTTTCTGAGGCCGTTGGAAAACCAAAAACGTTATTTTTGTCCGATGCTTTGAAAACATTTGGTCGCTAGAGACCCGAATTGAGAAACAGTGTTGAGGTACCGAATAGTCTCAATAAATGTTATTTTTTTATTATTGTTTCAATTATTAATAATCATTACAAGGTTCACACCTTGGTCAAATATTGTTTATTTTGTTTATAAATGATATTACAAAAATATTTAATGATGTATTTATCTTACTTTTTTGGTGTGACTTCAAAATTTTTAGAATTGTTCAAA
Source organism: Hesperophylax magnus (assembly GCA_026573805.1). Taxonomy (NCBI): domain Eukaryota; kingdom Metazoa; phylum Arthropoda; class Insecta; order Trichoptera; family Limnephilidae; genus Hesperophylax; species Hesperophylax magnus. The sequence goes on along the minus strand of JAIUSX010000029.1, from coordinate 9,988,117 downwards.
AAAATTGTTAAATTTCAAGCTTAAAATTCCAATAGAAAACATTAATTATGTAAATTTGATGAATGGACTTAATTTAATTACGCTGTCTGACAGAAGAACCATTTCAGACCTAATTTTATTATACAGAGTCATGAACAACCTTATTGACAGCCCTGCCATCGTTGCTGCTATTAAACTCTATGTACCGACAAGAAATACTAGACAAAATACAACATTCTTTTGCGACACATATAAAACCAACTATCAGTCAAACTCACTTACCAATAGGATGCATGATTTGGGCAACAAGTTTGGTGGTATTATAGATATATTCCATGATTATAATCTTAAATTCAAATTAAACCAACACTTTGTGGAATCATACAAATTATTGTAATAGATTTAACGATTAGATATGTTATTGTAATGTTTTATATTATATTTTGTTCTTTGTTATTGTTAAATATTATGTTGTTTAAAATGTTTCTTTACGCCATATTCTTCAAAAACTACTTGTATATTTTTTTTAAAATTCTTCACTTTTATAACTCTTAGTATAAATTCTAACTCGATAACTTATGTAAAACTTATTTATAATCTATGTAAAAGCCCCTATGGGCGTATAACAACAATAAATAAATAAATAAATAAATAAATAAAATATTTATCAACTTTAATTCTGTTTTCATATCACCAAATTGTTAATTTGGTGAAATGAAAACAGAATTAAATATCTCAAAATTTCCATTTTCGAATACAAAATCCAGTGATCTTTAATTGATTACAACACTCGTGAGACGTTAACACAAATTAAAGACATAGGTATCAATTTTCAAACAAATCTTTCTTTTGTTAACCACATAACGGAGATTTCCAACAAGGGCCTACAAATTTTGGGATTATGACAAGGTTAACTAGAAATTTCAATTATATTAAGTGTGTTATATTTTGCCTGTGTTAGAAGTCAACATGAATGAAGAACAATTCTTCCATCTGGAACCCGCATTACAATATTCATGTATAAACAATTTAAAAAATACAATTTTTTTTTTTGTTTTCTTATTTTTAAAATGATTATTCCTGCAATTTTGTTGAACTATTATACTATTTTAAACTAAATGAATATGCTTAAATTGTGACAGAAGGATTTTTACTGACTTGTTATTTCTATATAAAATTCTAAATGATGCATTTGATAGTCCAGAATTGCACTACGTAATACTAGAAGACGGGATTTATTTCAGTGCAGAAATTCTGGCACTAACTACCATATGTATTCCTCATTGCCCAGAATACTTATGGAGGGAAATAATTATACCCAGTCAGTGGACATCTTTAATTTATCACTTAACAAATACATAAGATTTTTGCCGAGACAGTTCAGTTATGTATAATAAATACTCGTATGTACTGTATTAAAATACAATTTATACTATTCATATGTTAAAGCCTCTAAAAAGTGCTTTAATAATGTAATAAATAATAAATAATGTGTAGCGTAAAGCTTAAGCTAATTCATTTAAAGTGCGACTTTTATCGAGGGGTTGTTTTGGGGCAGATTGTATTTCCCTGCACGTGTGCGAAATGCTATTCCTATAAAGATCAAAAATCTCCGTTCCGTCAAAGAGAATCGTGTCAAACAGGAAAGAAAAATATCCCGCCGAAACCTTTCAATCTCGATATTCCTTCCGGTCGCTTTCACTTAAACAGGAAATCAGGAAAGGATGTTGGAATTTTAATATAAAACTGAATAAGTACTTCACGGAAAATGCCCAAATATGCCCACTCGCAAAGTAAATAAGTATATTTATATATATATACTTGTTTACTGTATATATATATATAGTGTGGTGGTAGTAGGAGAGTTTCAAATATTGTCAGGTTATTCGTAACCCAAGAATGTTTGTCTTTCTTAAAACAAGTATATACACAGTAAGCAGAAAATGTTGCTTGTCTTGTGATGAAGGTCTTAGCTAGCCGAGGAATAGAGCTTGGGTGGGACTCAAACGCGATGCCAACTTAGCCACTGACCGGTCAATGTATACGCGAAATCTAATTTAAAGTACCTTTGCATTCCATGCTTTCATGAAAGGTATCATCTTTACTACAAATGATCTATTTTCTGAAGCAATGACAATTCTCAAACTATAATCTTACGTTATTTGCACAGCATTTTAATCTGGAATTCAGAGAAACATACCCTTATTAAGGGCGGGTTGTCTCACAGATTTGAACAATTCATCAAAAATTCAAGTTTAGTGAAATTCTATTATAAGTTCTGTTAATATTTCACCATGGACCAGTGACCAAACTGTACTTGGAAAGTAACAGAAGTTGAACAGGATTTTCACAGAACTTTAAAATTAACTTAGAATTATGATGAATTGAGTCTGTGAAATAACCCGCCTACCAAATGTGTAAATTCATTCATAATATAAACTACGAAAATAAGAAATATTAGTTAAATTTGCTAACCCTTTGAATACAACTACGAGCTTGTCGTAGAACGGATTTTCCAAAACTGGTTGGCTTTGATATAAAAAAATATAGTGATCCATGCAAAGTAACATTGTTTCATTCATAAAATTATTTTTTTCGAAAACACAATATTTAAACCTCGTATAATTTAAAAATTCTTCTCACAAAAAATTTATATATTTTTTTAAATAAACGAAAATTTATTTTTGTTAAAAAATCATATGAATAATCCAAGTCTAAAGCTACTTTATCAATAAATTTTGGGTCTTTGTGATAAATTTTAATGCAGGCCATATTTTCTACTACGTAGTGGAATTTTATCTAAAAAATAAAATCACGTGATATTGTAGTATATATTTAAACACGTTTGTATATAACTTTACGTGTACTGACTTTTGACTTCACAGACTTCTTGGCATATAAAATTTAATGAAAGGGAATTCGAAGTAAATGTTTGAAACTCGGACAAATTTATGTAGTAGCTACTCTTTTGCAAATAAATATTGAGATTCAAATTCTTTTGAAAAAATATTACAACAATTTGTTTCAATAATTCATTTAAACGGTGTTTTAAAATATATTATATTTATCAAACCACACTCTTGTTACAACCTGTTATGTTACCTAGCCCCCAGTAGCTCAAAGGAAAAAAAAAATGAAAGACAGATTCTTGCACTTTTGATGTCTGCTTACAACTGAATGAATTAACTAACTAACAAACCATCACGTCGTTGCCCCGTAGGGGTAGGCAGAGATGACGGACCTCCAAACAACTCGGTCTTGGCACACACTCCTTGCCTCATTCACATTCATACATCGTCTCATACATACTCTTCTATTATTCTGACTCTTGACATCGCCTGACTCAAGTATCTGATTCACTTGGTATGTCATGTCTTCCTCGGGCGTCTCCGACTTTTGCTAGCATGCACATGTGCATTGTATATTCTCCATACACTCCTTTCTTCGCTCATTCGCTCTACATGCCCAAACCATCAAGTGTGCTTTTCTTGATCTTACTTACATTCATCATTAACTCATTCTTCACACATACTTCGTTCATCCTAGACTCAAGAAACTGTAGATCTTCCATTCTGCTAGCAATCAGCACCGCATCATTAGAATACAACAGGCAAAATACTCTGAGATTACTCGAATTCGCGCCCAATTTTACCTCTTTCAATTCTTATGACATTACGCAGCCTTATTTAACACATTTTGTGATATCAAACCAACCTGTAAAACCACCATTCACCCTAACACATGCGACACTTCCTTCATACAGAGACGCAATTGATTAGTTAACAATATAACGCATTACCTAGAAATTTAAAACTTCCGGCAACGAACAAAAAAACATTGGCAAAAGCTCTCAAAAGCTATTTCCTTCGCAGTTTCATTAATGACTAACACAATCTTTCTCTAGAACTCTATAATAACATCTGCGTTTATTTATTTTAATTTATTTATTTATTTATTAACGGACATCGTCCAAATTACAAAATAATAACACGAAAACAATAAAATGAAAAAATACAGGATTAGACAAAGGTACATGAAAGCAAAGACATAAGGCAGATATAATATAAGAAAATAAAGTGACAAGTCAAATCAAGTCAAGACTACGCCGTGGGTCAGATAATATTCCGTCACTTGTTTAGCGACCGGCAAAAATTATTCAGACTTATTCCAAAGAAGTTAAGGTTTTGACTTGAGTTGACCAGTCTACACATTCTGGACAATGGTGAATAATATCCAAAATTTGTCGAATGATGGTTGAGGAAGAGCAGTTCATTATTTCTGAGTCTGTGCGAGGGGATATTGAAGGGAATGAGTTGCAGTAGAGTAGGTGAATCAATAATACCATTTATAATTTTGAAGAAGCAAATGAGGTCATTTCTTTCCCGACGGACTTCCAAAGGAGAGAGGTTTAGAGTTAGTTCAATTTCATCATATGAGTATTTGCCTTTTTCTAATCCTAGCCTCCTAGCAATCCCTCTTAAGAACCGATGTTGAACAGCTTCAATGCGTCGAATGTGGACAGCATAAAAAGGAGACCAGATTACACAAGCATATTCAAGATGGGGGCGAACCAAAGAGCAGTAAAGAGTTCTAAGGGTATTTACGTTTTTGAAGTCCGAAGTGATTCTAGTGATGAAACCAAGTAGTTTGAGGGATTTATTAACGATTGCATTTATGTGATCCCGAAAAGAAAGCTTGCTATCAAGAGAGACACCAAGGTCTTTAATAGATGTAACAGTTGCTAAGGAAATATTATTAAGTTTGTATTCGAAGACAATCGGTTTTTTTGATCTATAGAAGGACATAATTTTGCATTTATCGACATTTAGTTTTAAACAATTAATTTTACACCAATCATAGAAAGAGTCGATATTATATTATATTATATAATCAATATTCCGATTGGAATAGAAGGCAGTCATCGTGATTTTTTATTATTTTTAGAATCTTATTGTCGTCCGCAAAAAGCCAAAAGCTTGTATGAGAGAAAATACTTATAATGTCGTTTATAAATAAGTTAAAAAGAAGCGGCGCTAGATGTGCTCCTTGAGGTACGCCGGACGTTACTTCAATAATACTAGACACAAGGTTGTTTAATTTAACTCGTTGTTTTCTATTGCTTAAGTAAGAATTAAAGAAGGATAGCAAGGGGTTTCTAATACCGATAGCATATAGTTTGGCCATAAGGATTGAGTGGTTTACTTTGTCAAAAGCTTTAGAAAAGTCGGTATATAGAACATCTATTTGTGGGTTATCTTCTAGGCCATTGACGATGGAATTGGTAAAGGATAGTAAATTAGTAGTAGTAGATTTAGCAGATCTAAATCCATGCTGTTCCTCGATCAGTACGTTTTTAAAGATAGGTGTGATTTTCTTCGTGATTATTGACTCAAATATTTTAGGAATATGGGATAATATCGATATGGGTCTATAGTTTTCTACGTTCGACTTATTGCCGGATTTGAAAATAGGTCTGATATAAGAAACTTTCCAGGAGTCCGGAAAAGTGGCAGATGATATTGACAAGTTATATAACAAACAAATCGGCTTAGATATAGTAAATTTACATTCCTTCAGTAATATTTCTGGAATATCATCAGGACCAGTGTTTGTTTTGCTGGGGAGATTTTTTAAGGAGTTAAAGACATCTATGAGTGTGATTTGGCAATTATTTAAATCAATAGTATTAGTATAGTTGAGTGGAGGGATAGTGCACGAGGTATCAGAGTAGACGAAGGAGAAGTGTTCAGCGAAAAGGTTAGCAATGTCGAGACCGTTGGTAGCATGTTTTTCATTAAAGAACATACTTGGAGGGAGATCATTATCATCAGTACGTTTTTGTTTAACAAATTTCCAGAATTTTTTAGGGTTAAGCTCTAATTGTGTCTCGGTGAGTTCGATGTAGGATTTGTAGCACCTAACAGATTCGATTTTGGATTGTTCTCTTAGCTGAGAAAATTTTTGATAATATGCTAAGTTGTTCGTACATTTGAATAATTTGTGTATTTTCTTTTTCTCGATTATCAACTTCTTTAGTTTCATGCTGAACCAAATGGGAAACTTAGGATGGGAATAAGTTCCCTTAGGTACAAATAAGTCTATGGCATGAGTTATACATTCGTTGAATTTAAATGTAGCATCGTTAATATTGATGTTCGATTCAAGAAATGTCCAGTCAGTTTGGGCGAGATATCTGTTCATGCTAGTATAGTCACCTTTGTTAAATTTGTAGTGGTATGTAACCGTTGATTTTAAGGTGACATTTTTGAAAGGATTAGTGAAGTTGATATCGAGTGGTGGGTGATATTTATCTATTGGTAGTAATGAGTCAGAAGCTTCACTAACACAAACGCTAGGCATGTTAGTAAAGATCAGGTCAAGACAGTAACCTTGACAGTTATGGATCGAGTTTAGTTGGAACATGTTCAAGTAGGCAAATAGATTCATTATTATGGAAGCTTGAAGAGAAATATTACTAGGAGTTTTCACACCATGATTGTCATTAAGCCATATTACCTTCGGTAGATTGTAATCACCGCAAATAATTAATGAATCGGCATTTATGGAAATACGTTCAACAGCTTCAGTATGTGACTTGTAGATATCTGTTGAAGAGGATGGGGGAATGTAGACACAACCAATGACAAGTTTCTTGGAGCCAAGAAGAACACAAACAAATAGTTCTTCAGATACAACATTACGAGAATCAAGAATGTGGCAAGAGTATTTTTTTTTAACACATATCATGACCCCGCCACCTCTAGACTTGTTTGAAGAAGAAGAGCGGTCACAGCGAAAAATATTATAACTATGCAGTCCAAGTTCGGTTCAAGCAATATTGTCTGATAACCATGTTTCAGTGAAAAATAAGAAATCATAAGGACTTATGTTTACGGAACATCTGAAGGCATTTAGTTTAGTATTGAGACCGCGAATATTTTGATAATAGGAATAAAAAATTGTATTACTGGGATGACTATTCCGGTTCAGCCTAAAAAATTTACACGAGATAGTTCCCGTCTCTCAGCGGCTTGGCGGGCTGGACAATCACGGGAGCCAGTGTTGTGTGTGGCCGGTTTCCTGAAGAACTTGCAGGTGGCGCATGATGGTGGCTTGTCGGGCGTCGGGCAAGTATCACGATTGTGTCCAGGTTTTCCACAGTGGGAACAGGTTGGCGTGTCTGCGCTACACTTTGTCGCAGTATGTCCATAGAGTTGGCAATGTCCACATTTAATATTGTCGATCCAGTCCCTTACAAAATGTACCTGCCAGTCCATAGCTAGTTTGGAGAAGCGAATGAGGGAGTGGCGAACAGAGGGAGGAACTCGAAAGACGTGGATACACCGTCCAGTGCGAGGTCCAACTTTATGTGAGAACTGCAACTTATCTTTTAAATCATTTAGTTGTAGACCAGTTTCTTCATGAGTTTGTTGATGTATAGCCAAGGTGATGTTCTCGAGGGGTACAATTTGAGGTAAGCCGTATAATGTATTTTATTTATTTGTCTTGTCCTTAATCTAATGTTGTCTTTCCCGAAATGAGTTTTATAAACTCACTGTGAATAATACATTATTACTTTGTTATCATTTTGTATTCTATTATCTTGTAATAAAATAAAATAAATAATAAATAATAAAAATAAAAATAAGTTTTCACTCTACACTTGGACAACACCTTCCATAGCTTTTTCCTGTCGACTCGGTCGTATATTTTTTTGTAGATCTACAGAGGCACAGAAAAGTTTCTGGTTTTTTTGCCAGAAACTTCTCAGTGAGCATCCGCAATGACAAGATCTGGTCCATGCACCCCCTTCCACTCATAAAAGCACCTTGCACATCCCATATTTTATCCTTTGTTTTCTTACTTATCCTTTCAAATCAAAATTCTACCATACAGCTTGCCAACTGAACTTAGCAGGCTAATATCCCTTATAATTCTACATTCCATACGAGACCTTTTACCTTTGTATAACGGCATGATCACAGCCCTTCTCCAATCTAAAGGCGTGTAACCTTCCCTTAAACATTGGTTAAAAAGATTTCACAACCATGTGAGAATTATACGGCTATATATATCCTTTGAAATATTCAGCAGCAATATTGTCGAAACCGACAGCCTTTCCATTCTTCATACATATCGACCTTGTTATCTCATCCATTCTGATTTCAGTAACATTCGCTCCATCATCATTCATATCTGATTCGTCACTGGAAACACTGTCATTCGGGTTACTTTCGAAGACTTTCTCATTCCAAAACAGTTTTATGTTTTCTTAGAAGTGGTGTATCATTTATATATTTTGAATTCCTCTTCCTCTTCGAGGCGTTTCTTTTATTCTTTCATTCCAACTCTTACTCTTTTCTTGAATTCCTTATACACATCTTTTGCTCGATCCCTCTCTTCGTTGGAAGCACTGCCAGCCGCTATCAGACATAACCATGCTTTCTTTTTCTCTGAGACCAGTGCTTTAACCTTATCATCCCACCATACATAACCTTTCTTCCTACCTTGAGTACTTATTCCACACACCTCTCTAGCAGCTTCACAATAACTCACTTTTATGTGGTTCCGTGTTTCGTCTATGCTTAGACATCTAGATTTCCTTTTTATTTGTCTCATCTCTAAAGAATTCACATACTTACTTCTCACACTATCGTTTTGCAGTTCTTTTATTTTGACTTTTCTTGGAGTTGATACCGTTTTCAACCGCGAAACAGGTTTACTCTCGACACTAACAGAAAGTGGTCAGTTTTAACCTCAGCCCTTCTAAAAACTCTTGTGTCCGGTAACGGCTCTCAACCTAGAGTCAATTACCACAAATTCAATGATTGGCCTTTCATTTCCTCTTTCCCGCGTATATTGGTGGATACCTTTATAATCGAAGAAAGTATTCGATCCAAACAGGTTCCACTCCAAACATACTTCAAGTATTCTGTTACCGTTGTTATCCGTTATTTTATTCCCAAACATACCTAAGGCCGATTCAAATCCGCCACGTCTAATCCTACCCACCCATTTAAATCGCCTGCCATTATAATCCTTTCATTCATATTTTTTAGTCTCATTACATCATTTACACCAGTCCGAAAATCATTTTTCTCTTCGTCACTTTTAGAATTAACAGGGGCATAGCAAACAACAAGAAACAGCCTTGTCAAACCGATTTTGAATCTGATCCAAATTATTCTCGGACTGAAATTCTTACTGCAACATACATTCAATCATTTTGAAAGACAGTAGTGCTGCAACACCCTGACAAGTCCTCTCTGTATCTGGTCTCCCAGACCAAATGACGAGCCTATCATTATGCTGCATTGTACCGCTCCCTTTTTTCATACTCTCTGTTATACAAAGTAAGTCCAAAAATTTGCTAATCATTGTATCACACAATTCATACATCTTTCTTTCCATACCTCTTCTAATATTTCATGTACCAATTCGACATTGTTCAAGTTCCTTTCCTCCTGCTCTTTGCGCCACCAAAGGGCTGGCGATGTGATAAATAGCGAGCCTCATCGACACCTGTGTCGGCCATTCCCTTTTACGAACTGCTTATCTAGTCTAACATACTGATACTTACGTATAAAGCACTGACATACAAAATAATACAAGATTTAACTTAATCCCAACGCGACCAAAACTGTTCCAGATATCCAAATGAAAAAATTTAACTGTAAAACAAAAAGTATCGTATCACTATAACAACAATAAACTTTTCACCGCATAATTGTTTTTAAATACTCCATATCGACAGAAGACAAAGGGCGCGGTTTCAGTTCGATTTCGTCTTTCCAAGGGCGTAGGGGCGCGGGGGCGGTACAGCGGGAATGCAGAAATTGCCAGATGATTATCTTATACGGGTCATCTTGTAAGGGCGATGGTCATGGGTGATTCAGTGACCGAAACAAGGACAGGTCGTATGGCCGACAGACGTCTATAACGGAGCAGTGAAAGGTTCCCTCGAGCATGGTGGCGGCAGCGGGGGTTGAAGTATCGATATGCGACGGCCGATGAGATATCTACATCTGCAAAATTGTCAACATGCCGGACTCGGGCTCACTGACACTGCATTTGGTTTACGGCAGTGGGGGTTGACGTATCGGTGCGGGGTAGGCAAGAGCAACCGCCGATGAGATATTCACATCTGTATATAGATATCCAATAGATTTTAAAAAGATTAACAAGTGAAAATCGTCAAAAATGTCCAAATGGAAGATTTGCCAATTTCAGCGGTCATCTTGAAATTTTACAGTTATCTTATGAACTTCTAGTTGACAAGCAAATACACAACCTTCAAATAGAATTAAATAAGATTAACAAATGAAAATCGTCAATGTCCAAATGGAAAATATGCAAATTTCAGCGATCATCTTGAAAATCTTAAATTCTCCAACGATTTTGTTTAAACTATTATAGGAGAGCTTAGACGGCAGTGAACATATTTTTTATCTTAATTTTTTTGTTACAGTCGCTTAAGTTTACTATAACAATGACAAAAAAATTGTATGAAAATGGAATTTTGGTATTTTCACAATCACTCCAACGTAATGGCTATATATGAAAATCTAATATTTCGTTTAAGTTCGGTCACGTACGCTAAAATTTATAGTGACAAGGTACGTGCCCAAAATCACAAATGCAAAGGTTTCAACTTCAGTCGAGTCTATTGGAAAAGACACGATAGTCCATTCAACAGATTTGGATTATTTATTCATGTGACCTTTCGATCATTTGCTCGATTAAAATTTGGAAATGCTATATAGAATTACGTTACGTTACGTGTTTAGAGAAAACTGACAGAAATTATGTTTGTAATGAATGTTTCATCATAAAGTTTTACCTGTTTTAGTTTAAACTTTGTCAAATTATTCGTTTTCCTGTTAAAAACGAGACTAGAGGTCTATAACACTGATAGTTCTGTCCACGAATACGTTATGAGCAAATCGCTTGAAAACACTTGTTCTTAAAAATAATATTTTCGCTTCTAGTCCATTATATTTATCCGGACAAGGTCATCTGCTTTGAACACGTGTTATGATATATTCTGAATATTTATTTTTTATTTAGAAATGCTTTCACATTTTTAACAGTATTTTTAAGAAAAGAGATGACCATTTTTCTCCGTGCGCTTACGTTAGAATCTCAAAACTTGCATTGCAATCTTAAAAAAATATTATTTTTGTATGTATGTCTCATCACCTATTAACTAGTATCTATTTTTGTATGTGTGTCTCATCACCTATTAACTAGTATCTATTTTTGTATGTGTGTCTCATCACCTATTAACTAGTATCTATTTTTGTATGTATGTCTCATCACCTATTAACTAGTATCTATTTTTGTATTTATGTCTCATCGCCTATTAACTAGTATCTATTTTTGTATTTATGTCTCATCGCCTATTAACTAGTATCAATTTTTGTATGTATGTCTCATCACCTATTTACTAGTACATATTTTTGTATGTATGTCTCATCACATATTAACTATCACCTATAATACCTATACTTTTTTTAGTATTCAGATCAAGTTTATGTTAAAATTTGCATTTAAATTAACAATTAAGTATTTTAATGCCCTGACGCGGTGGTGTATAAACTATTTTACAAATATCTCCGATTTATTTTAATATTATTCCATCACAAAGGTTTTGATTTTCAAATAACTAATTGTTTTGAATGGCCGACCAAAACATTGATTCAATACACGAGGTGAACGAGAGTGCAAATTGCCAGTTTGTCTCCAACAATAAACTACACAACACCAAATTAATAATTGAGTTCAAGCTTTGACGGTTGAAAATTTAGGAAACTCTGCAGTAACCAAATAAACAGCAACATTCCTTAATGAATTCATCGAAACTATTTTGTTGCACCTTAATTAAAATTAAATTAAATTTAACGATTATTTAATGTAAATATTAAACGCTTTTGAAGGTCAATTATGCAAAATTTGATAAACCTCGGAAAAAATTGTCATAAAAAACCAAATCTACATCTTAACAACGGTTGAAAATGCAGATTCAAAGAGTAAATATTATTTACAATTCACCATGGGAGAAACAATAAAACGTTATTAAACTTTTTCGTTAACTACAGCGGAATTTTTTTAATTGAAATGAAACAATAACTTAAAACTGTTTGTAACCACGATTTATTTATTTTTTTAATACCGACCGGTTTGGCTTAACTCAAGCATCTTCAGGGTATAAAATTAAACTGATCAAAAAATAACAATATGTGAGCTTATATACATGCAGAAAGAGATAAAACATATTATAAAGGAACAGTGAGAGAATAAAAATTAACGTCTTACAAAGTTATAGAGAGAAAAAGAGAGGTGATATCTAATTAGTAACCAAGTTATGTCTAAAGGGACAAAACCTCAATTGAACAGGTGATTAAGGGTTTTTACGGCTATTGGAAACATTTAATTGATTATTAAGTATTTGGGTTTTTGTTTTAACAAATTTCTTTATTTCAAGTGCTTCCAAATTATTTAGTCTGATGCCATGACCATTTCTGTGTAAAATCTTAGCACCGGTGTTTTTACTGAAGGTAATATCTTTATCGAATTCAGAAAATCTATTATATAGAAAATCTATACTATTTAAGCATCTAAGATGCTCTTTGATTCTAATATTGACATTGCGTGATGTTTTGCCTATATAAAATGCTGAACAATCACTACAATCTGATTTATAAATTCCCGAATTATTAAGTTTGTCGTCTTTATCTTTTAAATTAATTAAAAATTTTCTGAAATTATTATTTCTATAAAATGCCGGTCTTAATTTAAAATGCCGGTCGGAAAAAATCGACTGTGATAAAATATAAATTTCTTATAAATTTACAAATCATCGCAATGCCTTGAATTTTCAGTCCTCAAAAAATGGTATATTTAAAAAGCAAGACTTTAAAACTCCAACTACAAACTATGCCCTCCAACTACAAACTATACCCTCTAACTACAAACTATACCCTCCAACTACAAACAATGCCCTCCAACTACAAACTATGCCTCTATTTAAGGGGCCGAAGACCGATAGGTCTCCCGGCCAAGGAGAACGATCACCATACAAAAGAAGAAGAAGAAAAGCTACCAAATATAAACCTATTTGAAATTCATTTTTATTTTCGGATACGTTCAAAACTAACAAATCTAATTGAAATTTAATGTCACAAGGAAATATTTTTATGACATGATATTATTTTGTCTACGCTCGAGGCGTTACTTTTTAAAAACTCAACATATACTATTTGACAGTGCAATACAATACTATACAATACTATTACAATACTATTTGACAGTGCAAACGTCAACAATTCCTCTCCAGTGTAAATAATAAAAATAACGTTCTTACAGTAAATCTGAACACTAAAACAACACATAATATTAATAATAAGTGCTAACTTTATTAAAATAAAGTGTTAAAACTGCAGTTTTTTCAGTGTCCCAGTGCCAAAAGTTCACAAACGGAAATTAAATACGCCTATACAAAATACATATCACTCTACCTTGCGTCAGTGTAGTTAAACCAGTGGTTCTGAAACTGAGTTCAATTATTTATATAATAAAAAATAATAATTATAATTATAATAATATACAAAGGATGTCCAATCATATATCTCAAATGCAGAAAGGGCAGTCAACGCCATAAACAAAGTGCTTCTTGACCCTGGAAATAAGTTCAACAAGGACCAAATCGCAAAAATTACACCCATAGCATGCGAAATCTTAGCAGCAATTGGAGGATGTCGGCAGCGGTAGCTGCCAAAACTGGTGCCTTGGATGGAGAACTGCGGGCATACAAAGATATTCAAAAAATTATTCCATCTCAAAACAATATTAATATCTGTGAGGTAATCCACGAAATGAACGAAATTACGGAGAGGTCGAAAAATATAATTTTGTGCAATGTACCTGAAAGTGCAAAGGTAACAGCTACTGACAAAATCTTGGATGACCAAACTGCAGTAACGGAAATAATTTCCAATATAGATATACCTGCAAAAAATAAAATTATTAAAGTTTACCGATTTGGTAATAATAGAAGAACCTACAGACAAGCCGTCATGTGTGACAGCTTTGTGGGACTGCATAAAACTTATATCTTTAAAAATTTATAATAAATAAAAAAAAAAAAAAAAAAAAAAAAAACAAGCCAAGACCAATTAAAATCCAGTTTGAAGACTCCCAGACAGCTAGAATACTACAAGGAAAAAAACATCTCTTAAAGAATAATGTACGCATTTACTCTGACTCGACCCCAGCACAGCAAAAGCACATAATGGACTTACGGACGGAATTTGAAAAACGTAAAGCCAATGGAGAAACGGACATAACTATAAAGTATATAAATTCGTCACCTAAAATAGTCAACATCCATCCAAAAAACCGAGTATAACTAAGCTGAATATATACTACCAAAACATCCGTGGACTACGAACAAAACTAGACGATCTACACGCAGCTCTTCCGTCCCATCATCATGACGTATATGCACTTACGGAAACCTGGCTTGACTCTGCAATAAAATCATCTGAACTTGGACTTACTAACTACAAAATTTTTCGTTGTGACAGAAATGCCAGATCAAGTTCGAAGTCAAGAGGTGGAGGTGTTTTAATAGCAATTAAACGAAAGTACTCATCTAGGAAGTTACCGACGAAAAACAACAACATTGAACATTTATTTGTGCAAATCTCTACTGGACTGGAAAAAATTATTATTGGAACCACCACTCTCCGATATTCAAACATACAGAAACCATTGTGAAGACGTTGAACATCTCCTGTCAAAATATCCAAACTCAAAACTTGTTATTCTTGGAGACTACAACCTTCCAATTCTAAAATGGGAATCCAACGACAGCGGCTACATCACAAACGAAAGCGAAAATGACCGGGCACGAGAAATCTTGGACACAGCAAATTTTTTAAACCTGTACCAGCACAATTTCATCTATAATAATAACGATCGCTTACTAGACTTGGTACTATCAAACATCCCTAAAATATCTCTAGAACTGTCTAATGATCCGCTCCTACCTGCCGACAATCACCATCCTCCCCTATACACGAAATTAAACATACCCTGTGATAACGATGCCAAACCTGAACAAAAAACTCTGAACTTTAAACCAGCAGACTTTGACTCAATTAACCGCCATCTCTCAAATATAGACTGGTCTTTTTTGTCTGAAGAAAATATTGATAAATCTTTAGGCATACTTTATTTTACATTTTCTAACACTATTAAATCCTATGTACCTTTTTACACGCCGAAAAAGTATACTTACCCAGTTTGGTTCTCATCGGAGCTAACTGCCTCTCTTCAGCAAAAAAAAGTCAACACAAAAAATTCAAATAAAGCAAATCCATAGCTGATTATATAAACTTTAGGGAAACTAGGAAAAAATGTAAAGATCTTTCTAAACATTGCTACAAAATGTACATAACTACCATCGAGAATAATGTTTTTAAATCCAAATGAATGGAATCAGTGCAAACAATACACAAGACATTGTAAACCTTTTTTCAGATTTCTTCAAAAACGTATACGATGACGAAACCCCCGATGATAAAATTCCCGAATACAAATTTAGTAATACTACACACTTAACAAATTGCCATATCACACAAAAATCTTGCGAACAGAAATTACTTTCCTTAGACACTGACAAATCTGCTGGCCCAGACAACATTCCACCAATATTCCTTAAAAAATGCTTCAATGCATTATCTAAACCGCTTACAGTACTATTCAACCGCCTCTTGTTCCTTGGATATTTTCCAAGCCGCTGGAAATCGAGCTTCATTACACCTATCCTCAAAAAAGGAGACGACACTGACATAACCAATTATCGCCCCATTTGTATACAGTCAGTACTTTCTAAGCTTTTTGAATCAATGGTCCTTGATGAAATCTATCCCAAATTAATAAAACTAATCAACCAAAAACAACACGGTTTTATCAAAGGTACCGCAACTAACGTAACAATATTTCAAAACTTTATATTAGAATCTTTTGCAAAAAATAAACAAGTCGACTGCATATATACAGACTTTTCAAAAGCATTCGACAAAGTATCCCATAAACTACTAACCCGAAAACTATTTGCCCTAGGAGTAAGAGACAAGATGCTAAAATGGTTTACTAGCTATTTAACTAATCGTAAACTATTTGTTAAAATAAAATCTTTGCTATCGAAAGCTTTCTGTGCGACCAGTGGCCTACCACAAGGTAGTCACCTTGGTCCGGTTTTGTTTCTCATTTTCATTAACGATATAACAAATTGCTTCGACGATGTCGAGGTATTGCTATTTGCTGATGACATCAAGCTATACAAAAAAATAACTGATGTAAATCATTGCCAAATACTACAATCAAATATTGATAAGTTTAAAGATTGGTGCGTACAAAATAATCTGTTTTTAAATGTAGACAAATGCAAAACCCTGACTTTCTGTAGAAATAAAAATCCTGTTTTATTTGAATATTCCATTAACAATACAGCTTTAGAAAGAGTCACGGAAATGAGAGATCTCGGAATTATTTTGGATGAAAAACTAAGTTTCGCCAATCATATCGACCAAATTGTAAACAAAGGCATGAAAACACTAGGCTTTGTATTAAGAACAACTAAAAACTTTAACTCCATACAAGCCATTAAACTGTTATACATATCTCTAGTTAGAAGCATAATTGAATATAACTCAGTAGTTTGGTCTCCCTCTTACAAAATTCACATTAATAACATTGAGCGAATACAAAAAAAATGTCTGCGTTTTATAAATTTTAAATTAAATATCCCACTAGAAGACTTACAATATAATTTCTTATTAAACACTCTAAAAATACACACATTGGAAGACAGGCGTAAAATAAACGACTTAACTTTTTTATTCAAGATTCTAAACTCTAAATTCAACTGTTGCGAACTTCTGCAACTCATAAACTTACGAATACCTACAATAACAACACGACAAAATACACTATTCCACTGCGACACACATAAGCGCAATTACATTGCGAACTCCCCAATACAACGGTTTCACACTATGGGAAACCAATACTTAGGTGATGTCGATATATTTAATATTAACTTTGCGAATTTTGTGGATTACGTAAAAGACCTATTTCAATACTATTCCTAAATGGAAGTTATATTTTTGTAAACCAGTCAAATCGCTGTATTTTTTAATTTATGTTCTTGTTATTTTTAATTTTGTTTCTCGCATATACTTATTTAATTTTATTTTTATTATTTCTTTCTTTTCTTTCTTATGTTTCAAAACTGTCATTAAATTTGTACCACCCACATGTAAAAGCCCTCTGGGCGTTAAATAAATAAATAGTATTCCTATCCATCATGATTTAACAAGAAATGTACAGAAATATCCAACCAAAAATTCTTATTCAAAATCACCCACAACGCTGTTGACGACGAGTTCCTTCTGGAAAGCGTTCATTTCCACTATCTATTTCAGTACGAAGCCCACGATCAAACCAATTTTTCCACATCCCACACTAAAAAACCTACTATACCGAGGTTACAATACACGCTTCAACAACGCATTGAAATTATTAAAATTCATTTGAGTAAATCAAATGCAAATCATCTTGAGTGATGAGGCCCATTTCCACCTAGGTCAACAAGCAAAATTGTTGTATCTGGGGCTCGGAAAACCCAAGAGTTATTGTCGAAAAGCCTCTTTATCCTCAACGTGTGACTGTTCGGTGGAGTCATTGAACGTTACTTTTTCGAAAATGAGGCTGGAGCAACAGTTATGGTGAATGGATTGCGCTATCGAGAGATGATTAATGATTTTTTATGGACGGAATTGGATGGTATTGATCTGAACGACGTTTACTATCAACACAAGCAACAAAACCATTGATCTTTTACGATTGAATATCAAAATATCATATATATTATTGGAAAACCCTGTACAATAATATCCTTTTAGACGCTAATATTTTTCATTCGTTCTCAGGTCAATTTAAAAATTGTATGTTGGAAAAAATTAAATAAAATTATTAATCACGAACCATCTACCCCTGCTATAAATAATTAAGATGTAAGTAATATGTAAGTAAGATCTAAGTAATATGCTTAAGCTGTTTTTATTTCTTTATTTTGCTTATTTGTGAATACTACACTACAGGCTCTCGTTTCTAGGATGAACTAAGTATATATGAAGAATGAGTTAATGATGAATGTAAGTCTAAAGTGATGGTGTTTGAAAGAGAGAGTACGAAAACATTGTGCAATATAGTTGTGAATGAGGAATACTTGGAGCAGGTGGATGAGTTTGTGTATTTAGGAAGTATGTTTACGAGAGATGGGAAGGCTGACAGAGATATTGAAAGAAGGGTAAATGCAGGTATCTCCATTAATGGAGTACTGGTGAATGAAACGGCAGAGGATGGATGAAAGCAGTCTGAATGCTGTAGAAATGAGATCCCTGAGGCGTATGAGTGGTAAAACCATGTATGATCGTGTGAGAAATGTGGAAATTCGCAAAGAATGCATGGCTGATGTAAGCGTAATGAGTGAGATCAAGAAAGGGACGCTTAGATGGTTTGGGCATGTAGAGCGAATGAAGGAGAATATATGAAGCAAATATGAATGGTATCAGAAGTTGGGGACGCCCGAAGAAGACATGGATATAGAATAAAAGAGTATGTATGAGTCGATGCATGAATGTGAATGAGGCAAGAAGTGTGTGCCAAGACCGAATTGTTTAGCGGTCCGTCCTCTCTGCCTACCCCCGCGGAGAAACGGCGTGATGGTTAGTTAGTTAGTGAATACTATTTTATGATGTAAATATTATTTTTATACGGGTACATAGTTTAATGTTATACTATCTATGAATATAATTTTATTCTGTGCTTTTTTAGATATTCATTTTCAATCTACTACACTTTTTGTTTTTTCTTTCATTATTTATGTTTGTTGGTATATAATATGAAACTTTACTACTTCATGCAACCATGTAACATGTAATTATTTCAATAAAATATGAATGACTGTTTGTTTCCTAAATAAAATAAAATGCTAAAAAGTCGCCTGCAGGCCAAGCTGCAAATAACCCGCGGCGGCGGGCAGCGAGTTTTTATCTGCTAGTTGTCATAAATATACATTATATATATTTCTATATTCAATTAAAATATACTGATTCGGATCTGTCTAGCGGAAATTAACAGTTATTGCATTCCATCAGCCATCGTCTGAACTTAAGAAAAATATATTTAGGAATTTGTTTAAAAATATCTTGGAAAAGCAATCACGTGATGGGAAAATTTTGCCTTCACTCAAATTTTACTAAAATAAATTCGTTTGTAAGTTTTGAGTTGTAGAAGAGGATAATTTTGAGGAAAATGTTTTTTAACAGGTAGGTACTACAAAGTAATCCCATTACCGTATTTGCCCTTCTTATGTTGTCACCTTTAAATTTTCAAAGCGAAACTGGACTCCATTTAATTAAAAAATTATCTCGACGAAAAATTTTTGTAACGCAGTATTTTAATTTTAGTTTTAATTTGGCAGTGAGTTTTCTTGTTACGTTTGCGTATAATTTACTTTAAGGGCGTTTTTTCGACAAAAATGAAGTTTTTAAGACAAAAAATACTTTTGTAGGTTCTTAAATAACTCTATTTAAGCTTTTAGAATTATTCCCACTGCTCTTTCAATATTCATTGCGTGCCCGTTTTTAAGGCCCGAGTTTAAACCTCGTTTTGAGAATTAATATCTGAATTAACAATTTGGCGTTTCATTTTAATTTTACCAGATATTTGAACTCTTGTCATATTTGAAGTCGTCATAATTCTGAAATCAAAGGCATTTTTTTTAAATTTGTCACGTTAAATAACTGTATTTAATTTCACTGATGTCACACCCTTGTACCTTTATTTTTTATTTAAATTACCTCAAATGATTACCTCCATCATCGAAGAGAAAACGTAGTATTGTATTGTAACGAAACAGGGCTATACAGTAGAACCTAATTCAAACATTTCACTTGTTTGAATGTATTCCATTATTAAAGTGTACTAAAATAACAAATAACAGGGTTGTATTGACATGTAGGTTGGTGGAAAAAACACAGGTGGGAAAATATTGAGCTGAGAGGTTGAAGATTGTCTGTAGTTTCAAATCGTATGACAAATAATTATAAGCATTAATTGGTCGCCTCAAATATCAATACAAATTGAAAATATCTCCCGAGTAAAAATAAATAAATAATTTTGTATCTTTAATGCTATACACGAAACCTTGTCGTATAAACATTAATTTATCATTAAAAAAATAATAATTCAAATCGTATGCTTAGAAAACAAGGTTAGCGTATAAATTTGTATAATAATCAACCGCAGATGAAGAAAATTTGCGGAAATTTAATTTGAATTAAAAGCACGATATACCTTTTTTTTTTTTTTTTTTTATAGTGAATACCTCACAAGAGTCCCAACTGCTCCCGTCTGGAGCCAGTGAGACTATGGCATCCCCAATTGGGGGATGTTGTGAGGCTGAGGGTAAGTGGGGAAGGGAAAGAGGAAGGTGGGGAAGTACCTGGCTATTCAGATCTAGTCACTAAACACGGCTAAAGCCATTTGGAGCAACGTTTCAATTCTGAATGGTGGTCTTACACCAGGGCGATACTGGTAGTATCTTCCACTCTGGAACGTGCCGCAAATATACTATATATTATTTTAATTAATTAATTGTGAAATAACACAAATTAATCAAATAAAATTTATTTGCGCACGCCGGGTTCGAACCCGCGACCTTCGGAATGGCAGTCCAATGCGTTACCACTGGACTATGCCGGCCGTCAGACACTACCTACACCATAAATGTGAAAACATTAGTTATTATTAAAGGTTAAACATCAAAGGGATGTTTTTAAAATAACTAATAAGATTTTTATTCACATTTTCAAAACATATTACTAAATAAGGTGAAGCAATTTATTTTAACATATTTATCTTTATCTTACAAGAAAATTATCTAATATTAATATTATCTTAAAAAAATAAGATTCTACAATACCTACACACAGAAGGCCCTGAGGAAAATAATTTCCCTCAAGGCCTTTGTTATCTTTGAGGATACTGTGTGGGGGTTTTTTAAGGGAAAGGAAGGAGAGCCGAAGTTTCCCCCAAGACCTAGACAAACCTTACCTTGTGAACCCCGGTACCCCTGCAAAGTCATCAAACGTTGCGAACCACTTGGAGTGACCTATGGCAGAGGTTTTGGTTATCCAATAAATGGTTTCCGGGGCGGTTAATATAATATAGGTTAAGTTAATACACTTTCAAAAATATATTGATTACAGGGTGTGGGACAGGATTGTGCAATCTCACACTACGTAAATATAGTACATTTACTAAAATAAATGCAATCAACTTAAACATGATCAAAACAAGATTCACAATACTAAAAATATAATCATAATATGATGGATGGTACTAATATCTTACTACAGTATTCTTTTTTAAGGTGTATAAGAGACTTAACGGATGAACGGTTACAAAAAATACATTATTTCAACATACAACAATGTGGTATGCAAAGCAGATTATGGTTCCGCCCTTAGCAGTAGATATTAGTTTGGTACAAACAGCTTTCTAGCGTTCCAGAAGGTATGGACCGTCTATCAAATTGTGCATAATTTTAAACAATGTTAACCAACGGCCCCACTTCTCGACTGGCAGCTTTGGTAGTTCGTGTTAGAGATCAAATCTCAATGGTACATAAATTGCAGATAGTACCTACTCGCCGTGTAGTCTTACATATTTATTTCCAATAATTCTTTTTTTTCTTATATGGGGGCCATACAGCAAAAGCTTACTCTAGTTTGGACCGTATAATACTGTTGAGCATAGAAGTCATAGAATCGGGTTTGGTAAACTGTTTGTTAGATCTTATAACAAACCCTAATAGATAGTTCTTGTATGTTGATAGGTATGTTAGAATCTAACTGGGAAGGAATTTTCTGATGAGAAAATTCTCTTACTATATCCTACATCCTATCCCTCATTCCACTACCTTCTTTCCGACAAGTGCCGCAAAACCAGCTACTCGAATAAAATATTAAGTACAAGAAAAATTCACTATTGAGAAGAAGCCTTTTCTTAGATTTTGGATATTTTGGAACCTTTAAGCTATTTTCAACTCCTTTCCTAAAATCAGCAATAATATGATCTTATTGTGGAAAACGTTGAAAAAAATTACTAAGCACAAATGCGAATAAAAGGAATTTCCTTTAGTTTCCAAAACATTTTTCACTGATTCTTTAGGGCTGCTTCAAAAGCGGAAGGAAGCAAATTTTACCTATTGACTTTCACGATTCTGTTTACCAAACAAAGTTTTCAAAAAAGTTGACATTTAAAGTTTGTGTTTATTTTTCTTTGATCTGCTTTTACTAAAAGGCAATGAATGTCACATTAAATTGATATTTATTTGCGTGTAAACCGTCCCGACAGTTTATCTTCGTTAACAGATTACGCGGCCATTATATTGTCGGAATGATGGTTCATAAAAAAGGTCTTTACTGTAATTAATTGGTTACAAAAAATCTTTAATGCGTGAATGATCTGTCAGTACCCACATCAGCGCCGATAACGATGCTTGATGAAAGCCTCAAAGCTTCCAAACAACCCTTAAAACAACAATAAAATGGTAATTTTTATGTTCTTTTCAAAGTACAAATCCCTGAATTAATGTATTTTTAACACACGTCAAAATAAGTTGTTTTCATAAAATGATGATGATAAAATCGATTTTTTAAAATCATTTTAAGGTTGTTATATTCTACATGGCCATTAAAGTATATAACAACCTTCCACGTAGCATCAAACAAATAACCGAGATACTTAAATTTAAATCAACAATAAAAACATTACTTTTAAACAAATGTCACTTCACCTGAAATGAATACTTTCCATAAATTAAATACCTCTGTTTTTTATTTATTATTTAGATACATTTATTAACATGTAATTGTTGGGTTATGTAATATAATGTATATTTGTTGGGTCAGCTGGAAGAAATACGATGTAACCTATAAGCTATACCCTTTGTACTCTTTTTGTGCAATAAATATTTTTTTGAATTTTGAATTTAAATGTGTTACATTGTTTAAGTTTTGTGAACATACTTAGAAGCGGGGAATGAATAATTTTCCTTACTTTATTAATTAATGTAAAATAAGGACCATTGGTTCTTTTATTGATGTCTAATTGTTCAAGTAAATTTAATCTAAGGCCCTTCCTTTCTATATGTAAGGGTTTAAGTTCATTGTTGTCAAGCGGGACGAGATTATTCACTAAGAAATGTTCTGCGAATTTTGAAAAAGTGCTTTTATTATTATAACATCTTATATGTTCTTTGAATCTAGTTGAGAAAGCTCTACCCGTCTGTCTGCCCGATATAGCGTTTAGCATTTTAATTCATATATGCCACTGTTATTAAAATTAGGATTTCTACTTTTAGAGTTTTTAAGGTTTGTTCCTATGTTATTATTGGTTTTAAAACCTATTGTTATTTATTTATTTATTTATTTAGACGCCGTAAAAGGCTTTTACAATATACATGATTTATGTTCACAGTGGTTCAAAGGAGCGAAACAGTATTATGTTAAACAGAATAATTACTGAGAAATTATATTGAAAATTAAACAAGAATAACATCTGGTATACATAGGGTACAATAGCATTTTTATTTTCAATCCGTACAGTAGTTTAGTATTGAGGTTATTGTTACCTTCAATATTGAATTTGGTTGAATTTGCTGAGAACTAAGAGTTAGCTCTATTGAATCAGGGCTGTCAGTAAGACATCTCATAACAATTTTGGGAAAAATTATAGTTTTGATTAAGTATGTAAAATTATTAAATAACACTCTTCTGTCTGATATCTGATGTAAGTGCATAGTTTAGGTTCTGTGATAACTTATGAATAGAATGGTATTATGCGTAATAACATTGATAATTACGACAGAGGTTTGTTATTATAGCCTTCTTATAACTATATTCCGTGCAGTTGAACACATCTACTACTTCTGAGAAAGCATTGCCAACTGCATGCAATCTAGGTATAAGCGAGTTTCTAAATGACTCAGTCCTGATATTGTTATTGAAATTA
The DNA here is from genome assembly GCA_026573805.1 of Hesperophylax magnus. Lineage (NCBI taxonomy): Eukaryota > Metazoa > Arthropoda > Insecta > Trichoptera > Limnephilidae > Hesperophylax > Hesperophylax magnus. The sequence continues at coordinate 9,963,985 of JAIUSX010000029.1, read as the reverse complement.
AAAAGAATTTTGGATCGAGTGGTTCTAGTGGGTATATGGAAGGTAATTAGGTTTAATATATCAGGGCTGTCTATAATACCATTGACAATTTTAAAAATAAAAGTCAAATTGGAAATAAGTCTTCTATCTGAGAGTTTAAGTAAATTTAATTCTTTTATCAAGTGATTGTAATTTATTGATTCTATAGGTAGACCGAGTTTATAGTTAATGTATCTTAGGAATTTATGCTGAATTTTTTCAATAGAGTCGGAGTGGATTTTAAAGTAAGGACACCAAATAGGAGAATTATATTCGATTTGACTTCGAACAAGTGAGGAATATAAGATTTTTAGTGTTGAAATATTTTTAAAGTCTCTGCCATTTCGGAGAATGAAGCCGAGCATTTTTAATCCTTTGTTGGTGACTGTTTCTACATGTGAAAGAAAGTTAAATTTTGAATCGAAAATAATGCCGAGATCGTTAATTTCACTTACAGAGGCGAGAGAAACATTATTAATTTTGTATTGATAGTTAAGGGGTTGTGTTGTTCTGAAAAATCTTATAATGTGGCATTTACTAATATTGAGATAAAGTTTGTTAGTTTTGCACCAATCTTGAAGTTTATTTAAATTTAATTGAATTTGAATATAGTCATTTATTGTTTTTATAATTTTAAATAGTTTAAGGTCATCGGCAAAAAGTAGCACTTCAACATTTTTATCAAATACAGTAACAATATCGTTTATGAAAAGGAGAAACAGTATTGGGCCTAAATGTGACCCTTGGGGTACACCGCTAGTAGCTATGAATTTGTGTGAAAGGTTAGAATTATTTTTTACTTGTAGATTTCTATTTGTTAAGTAGCTTTTTATCCATTCCAATAATTTACCCTCAATTCCGATTTGACTAAGTTTATTGAGAAGAATTTTATGGTTAACTTTGTCAAACGCTTTTACAAAGTCTGTATATATTGAGTCGACTTGGGTTTTGTTTTCGAGTGAACATGCTATAAAATTTTCATATAAGGAGAGATTTGTTAGTGTGGATCTGCCTTGTAATATTTTCATACTTCGGTCTTACTTTTTATTATATTAAACAATATAAAATTTTCTTCTCTCTTGGCTATGATCGATACTTCTTTTTTTTTCTAAGGCTTTGCATATGTGTTCGCAGGGAGGGAAAATTCCTCCCCTACAACACATAAGCCTCCATGAAAATTGGACCCTTAATTTCTTTGATAACTTCAGAAAGCTACTTAAAGCCCTCTTGTACTGTATATCTTTATAGACATATGTACTTAACTAATTAATACGTTATTTACGAAATTGAACGCAAATATTTTCGTATTTATATTGTAAATAAATTCCATCAAACGTTGTGTAATTTTTTGATTTATGATATAGGATTTTAATTACTTTCATTTTTGTGGTAACCCTCTTGGTTCTGATCGAGGCGTTGAGTTTCAAAATTTACTTGGTCTTTCCATTGCAAACCTAGACTTAAATGATTTCTCTGAATGAGCTAGCTTTCCTATTGTAACTATTCTGATTTCCTACACCCTAACAAAGTCGTAGTTAAACGCTGATAAAGGATGTTATACATGTTTATTTGGACAGGTAATTGAATATAACTCAAATGGTTAATTTGTTAGTAAGTTTGGCAATGATTTTGGTAAATTCATGTGTCTGTTTGGCGCCACTCCTTTTTGATTCTGCTGCTATAAGGTACATGTAAAGAATGATTTAGTAGGTTAATGTAATTAGTTAAATGTATATTTGACGAACTCGGAATAGCCCTTTGCTTGCAAAATTTGGCTCCTATCCTCCAGCAAGTAAACGAGATGATCGTGAGTCAACAAGAAATTCGCACAATCTTTTGACATGGCTCTTTGATTGATACCTAAGTTATCGCGTCCCAAAAAGCCTTCCACGTCATCATGCACTGCCTTCAAGTCTTCCCTCGGGTCCCGAAACCTCCAAATTCCATCTCCTCCAAGGTCTACTATTTACTTAGGGCGAACCGGTTTCGTCCTATATACAATCATATACTCACGGTTGGTGTGGACTTACGGGTCGTGAATCCTCATTCCACGTTTAAAAGAGAATGCGAGAGTGGTCTACCGACCTAAATGCAAGCTGTATGCAGGTCCGCATTCTCCAGTAAACAGTACATATGAATAAATATATGTATACATACGTTTTTGGGAAGGGTTTATAACTTGCAATACAAGGCTATTTACCTCGCATCCCAAGCTCGGATCTCGCACAAAGAATTCTGCACAATTCTTAGCTTGGTAACCGAATAAATACGTAAGAATAAGGTTATACTAATGAATACTAGTAGAATAAGATCTTATTTGATAGTTTGTTTTGGAGAGCTATCGAACTCCAGGCTTTTTGTTTGGTTTTGACGTTTTTATTTAAGAGAATCGTCATCTCTATTTGGTTTGGTTAATGGTCTTGTTATAGGAGCGACCACTGCCTCCTATTTGATGAACTGTATTTGTTTTAAATTTTACCTCCAGGGTTCAACATTAATTTTTGTTCATCCTATCCCGTGATTTCTCAATTGTTTCAAGTAGTTGATTGCCGCATTAGAGAGTACTCGACTCTCAAATGTCTCAGGCAACTGATGGGGTTTTGTATGAGCACCCAATCAATAACATTCAAATGTTTTGTATAATTATTCGATATAAATCTTACTAACCCGTGATTTTTCAATTGTAGATTGTGAATGGTAGGTAATTGTAAGCACGCAGCTTCTAGCTGTTTCAGGTAACTAATAAAAATCTATGCGACTATCTAATCAATGGTATTCAAATGTTTCATGTAATATTTTGATATAACTGGCTAACCGTGATTTTTCAATTGTCGTTTGTGATTGATAGGCATTTGAGAGCACGCAGCTTCCAGCTGGTTCAGGTAACTAATAAAATCTATGTGACTATCTAATCAATGGTATTCAAATGTTTCATGTAATATTTTGATATAAATCTGGCTAACCCATGATTTTTCGATTGTTGTTTGTGAATGATCCATATCGCTGCACATTGCACAATGACATCCTGATGATTATCCTTATAACTCTAATAAATTATCTAGTAACGGCCAAGGTCGTTTTCAAACTATGCAGTTGACTGACCCAATTCTTCAGTGTATGCTTTGTTTATCAACAAATCGAATAGTATAAACATCTCATCTGACCCACTAACCCAGATGTGAGATTGTTTATTTAAGAAATATTTCTACCTCTCCCTATGATTCAGTTTCGTTACCCTCTATTGTGCATAGTCAATTTAAAATATTTTTAATTCCTTTATTGAAGTTAAACTATTTACTTCATTACCCGAATTTAGTAAATTTACTAGAAGTTAGGTGAAAAATAAATATAAATATATATATAAGTACACATATCTCGATTGTCAAAATACGTTAAATAAGATTACATATATTAATAAATAAATATAAAATATATGATTCTACATAGTCTTGAATATTAATAAATACATATTTTCTTTTCAATAATATAGATATGTCCATGAGTAGGTATTTTAAATCGTTACCATTCCGATGTTTTGATTAATAAATAAAATACATATATATAAATACATTACATATATATTTATTCTTTATATACAATATATTACTTTATTTTATATAAATAAATACATAATATACATATATTAATGTGTAATGCTTTGTTTTGTTGTTCTTTAATAATTTAATTGATATACCATAATCAGCTGTATCTCCTCACTCCTAGGTCCTGAAAATTATTTATAAAAGGAAAACTTACCCCCCACCAAGATTTTTCCGATTGGGTTCTACACAACAACCTTGCCGAAGAAAATTCTACCTAATTAACTGTATTTTCCAACCAATTTCAAAATAAATCTTTTCGACTATTTATTCCTATTTAATTTTTATTCTTGCTTGATTCATATAAATTAGCTGATATTTAATATTTGTGATATAGATGTGCCGGAAAATTATAAATTATTTAGGTCGAACTATTTTTTGTTGTTTTCACTCTTTTTAATTTTTTTTTATTTTTTTTTATATAAATTTATAAGAAAATTCATCCCGAATTGCGCAAACTTTTAAATATTTCGATTCTGAATAAATTAAATATCTGTTTAAAACTTTCTTCTAAATTTCACTGTTTTCACCAATATTTTAAAGTATCTACAATTATTTTTTTTTCGAATTGTTACTTTTAGAACAAAGGTTTGAGCGTTTATTATTATTGAATCCTTTTTTTTGTTTTTGTGTTTGATTGATGCAAAATTATAATCTATTTTTAAATATCAATCCGCGAACCCGTTCACTCTAGATCAACGATAAAACTCTCCATTAAATTCTAATGTTTTCACTTTGAATGAAATAATTATTTTTAAACTTTAATAATTCACTTTTAACACTTTTTGCACTATTCACTTTTAACACTTTTAAGCACTACACACTTTACTTTTAAAGCACTGAGTTTAAACTGTATTTATTTTCACTGTTTGATTTAATTTAACTGACTTATTAAATTTCACTGACTCTAGCACTTGTACTTTTCACAAAATTTTCCTTAGTCCCAGGGACTTATTCAAAATTTAACACTTAAAGATTTTTCACTGTTAATCCTACCAAAGACGTAGTACTGCCACGTAACAACTTTTCGAATCCTCGGCGCGACTCTCTCCCGACTGATGTGTTCCCTCTTTTATACCCCTCTCAGGTTCCAAAAGACGTATCTGAATTTCCTTTGATAATCGATTCTATCTCCTATCAACTCGTAACCTTGAACATCCCTCTCACTAATATTGATTGTACATCCATACGATCTTTTGTCGTCCGGCTTTGGGTGGCGGTTAATTTTTATCTCACGTCGCTAACTTGATAGGGTCCGAATCGGGTAAGTCTGCGTTAATCGCCCAAGCTCCCTTTGTCCTCTGTTCATACAAAATGTAGTTAAAATCTCATGATTTTGCGTTCCTTTTTTTCCTCAATTCGCGATAGGTCCGTCCCCAGTAACATATATATAGATCTCAATTTTATGCATCTTGTGCGAAACATGATTAAATCCATGGCGAAATCTTTACTATGCATTTTTGAATTTCGATTTGTTTAAAATCTAATTAATTTTATTGTCACCTATATGAGCTTTTCCATTTTCACCCGTACCTTCTTTCTGTATGTCGCAGATTTGAGTTTTTCCTTATTTTTGGATTTTCTTTTATTCGCGACGTTTTCCTGCACAATTTTCTTCTTTATCCTTATGTTGTTGCTCATAACTCTATAACTAATTATATTCCAAGTCGTATTTATTTATTTCACGGATAAATTAGAATTGTATCGCTTTTCTCCACTTGGATCATTCCTTATCTCCGTTCTTTACCCTTCCTTTTATCTTTTTCTCACTTTTCCCGATGTGTGTGGTCTCCAGGAAAATTTCATACTTCATTTATTATTAATTTATATATATTTTTCCACACTTCTGTGGGAGATATACCTAATTTGGCTCTGGGATATCTGTCACTTTTATTGCCTGACCCAATCTCCGCCCCATCCTCCATCTTTTTCATACAAGATTTCACATAAATTATATGTCTGGACACCTGTTTACGTCTCGAATTTATGTACTACAGTCGTAAATTTAATTTTATTTCAAACCTATTAATTTTAATATCTTTTGCTTTAAATAAATATTCCATAAGCTCCGCGTTAAATTTTATTGGTCTTCTAATCGTTTATTACCTTAACGTAAATAAGAATCATGTTCGAATTTCGATTGTTTATCCTTCAGAATACACATGAGATCGTCAACCTTTTATCTTGTTTCGATCCCTCTGTAATCTTGTGTAACTCTAATATCTATCTACCCTGATAATTATGTAAAATGTCTACTTTTCCTGAATCTAATCTATCGCTATATGTTTAGTTTTATGGCCTTCCTTTGGTACTCTATTATCATATTCCTAGGACCTTTGTGGTAGCTCAAAATCTCTGTATTATCACTCCGTTCAGTCGCTCCACTATTTCTAAAATGTCTATTTTAATGCGAGATTTTCATTCCCAAATTGATTTTCCAATATGTCCGCTTCATCTTAAATTGATAACGATTAGTTTCTAATGTTCCTAACACTTTCGTTTTCCTTTAGTACGATTTTTATCGAACTTGACACCCTATCTCTATCATAAATAATCGCACTATAGTTGAAAATTCTGCCAGCAACTTTCTTTCGTTTTACCCGTCCTTTTTTATACTATCACGTTTATAGTTTTTTTCATTGCATTTTCGTGTGTGTGTTTTTCCAACATGAAAGGCCAAAAGCCCTCGATGTCAACGGTTCGCTATCACCTAAATGTCTCAGTTATTGTAAACATTTCCTAGAGTTTGTCGCCTTGAACGTCAGTGTTTATACCATAGTGCGTTCACCTCTAATTTTTGTGGGAACGGAAATGCAATTAATTATCTATTTTAATGTCGGGTCCAAGGTTCAATCCTTTGTCTGTAGTTGATGCACGCCTCTCCGTTCACTGATTGGTTATTCAAAATTTTTATAGCTCTCGTCCAGATCTAATTGGTCGACAACCTTAAATATTTGTTTTTAGGCCTAGACAGGGGGTTCCTAGTCGTTCCTAGACGATTCTAATGACCTCTGTGTTTATGCTATAGAATCTCGACATAATTCCAACTATTACAGGTGTCTACTGCAAGCAAACTGAATCAATTTTTTCTCCGCCAGATGTCGTTAGCATGTCCGTTTTCATAAATAATTTGCATATTTTTTAGCAGCTATGGTTTATCTGTTTTTCACTGTGATTTAAACCTTTCATCACAGTCTGGCATAAATCCATGTTGATTAGTTACAATAATGTTGTTAATATGTATGGAGATTTTATCGAGGATAAGTTTTTCAAACAGTTTGGGGATAGTTGAGAGCATGCAGATGGGTAGGTAATTAGTGACATCATGAATATCGCCTTTTTTAAATACAGGTGTTAGATAGCAATTTTTCCATAGGTCGGGGAAGCAGCCAGAATTTAATGATTGGTTAAATATATGACATAGTGGATTGGCTATTATTTATGCACAGTTAATTAGAAAGGCAGGACTAATTTTGTCAGGACCCGCTTTTTTCTTTAAGTCGAGTGTTTTTATTTTGCGTATAACATCAGGAACATTTATATGTAAAGCGGGAATGTGGACCGATTCCTTTGGATAAAAGGGTGGAAGTTGAACATTTGGGATATCATTATCGTAAACATTTTTGAAGAAGTCGACAAACAAATTAACGATGTCATTAGTATCACTACTACTTTTCCCTTCGAAACACATGTATGTTGGTAGGCTAGGTTTGTTTTTTCTTAGTGAGTTTACATGTGTAAAAAAGTTTTTGGTATTTGAAGGAATAGACTTTTCTGTGTTGAGTATGTATGTTTGATAAAATTTTTTGGAGAGCTTTTTACAGTCAGTTCTATATTTATGAAATATTTTGTAGTCTGAGATAGAGTTGCTCTCTTTGAAATTTTTGTGCCAGATTTTTTTGTTAATTATTAAGTGTTTTAAGTCATTATTAAACCATTTGGGGAACTTTGATGGTTTGAATTGAATTAAGGGAACATATTTTTCAATAGCCGTGTTGATGATGGAGTAAAAAGATTCAAGATTTTGGTTAACATTTGTGTTTTTGTCTAAAAAGGACCAGTCTGTACTTTATAAGTATTTTGTTATCAGTGGATAATCTGCCCTTGCAAAATTGTATGAATATTTAGGAACACTATTAGAGTAAATGTTTAGGAAGTTGTTAGTAATGGTGATGTTTAAGGGAGGATGGTGGGAATCTTCGGGAAGAAGGGGGTCTATGGATTTACATAATTTTACTGAAGGATCACTACTAAATGCAAGATCTAGTAAGTGGTGATTAGAGTTGTATACATTATTAATTTGTTTAAGACCTAGGAAATTTGACATATTTATAATTTCACGAGCATTAGCAGATGTATTAAAATGAGTTGTTGAGTTATCGCTATGGGTAATCCAGTCTATATTGGGAGTATTGTAGTCGCCGATTAGCAGCATTCTAGCTTCCGGATATTTGAGCTTGAGGGCCTCTACATCTTCAATGTGGTTTACGTAAATTTGTGTAATTGATCCGGAAGGAATATAAACACATCCAAGAATGATTTTTCCTAGGTTCGTCTTGAGTAGTAGGAAAATTTGTTCTATATTTTTGTGTTTGCATTTTAGCCTGGATGAAGTTATAGATTTGGTGACTGATATTAATACACCTCCTCCCCTTGATTTGGTGCTGGTGGCGGTACTTCTATCTAAGCGGTAGGTGTTGTGTGAAGTGAAGCCTAGTTCTTCTGTGTTAAAGGACGGATCCAACCAAGTTTCAGTCAGGAAATATATATGAAAGGGATGGATTGGAATCGATGATCTTAGCTCATTAAGTTTTGTGCGGCAGCCTCTGATATTCTGATAGTAAGCCATGATAGGTTTTAGTTTTTTGGGTTACTATTTACAATAACCGGTTTATTATTTTTGTATTTTATTGTGAGTCCAATCTCACCATCTTTGGTTCTTTGTTCTAGTGTTAAACGTAGCTTGGTGAGATAGTTTCTTTGAGCTGGGGTTTGGTCTGAATAAATTTTAATACCGGGGTATTCGGTTATGTTGTTCTTTTTCTTCAGTATGTCTATGGCTTGGATGGAACTGTCAAGGATGACTTTAAGAGGTTGAGGTTTGTCAGGTTTTGTGATTCCCAGACGAAAAGTTGTTATGTTGGCTCGGGTGATGGATGAGTTAAGATTTGTTAGTGTGGTTATGATTCTCGTTGTATCATCAGTATTTTTTTCTATATGGGAACTGGCTGAGCTTTCAGGGAAGTTAAAAATAATTATGTTTTTTCCTCTCTTCAAGCTCATAGGCAGCTTCACACATTGATACAGTTGATGAGTTTGTGGATTCTTGTGATGAGTTTGAATCTATCAATTTTGAAGAGACCATGTGCTCATACGACTTGACCTGTCCCTCGAGAATTCCAACTTTTACACCTACATCCAACATAGTGCCAGAGAGGTTGGACAGTTTATTGAGTAGTTTGGTCATCTGATCTTTAGTTAGTTTTAAAGCGGGATCCGTTATGTTACTGTGTAGAGCACTAATTTCTTCTTTCGCTTTATTGATATAAGAAAGAGCATCTGTGGCACTCATCTTGCAAGTTGGAATTTATAAAATATTTTAATTTTATTTTATATAATATAGCGGTGACAACCCTGCACTTGAGTTGTCTGTGACAAGTTAGATGGGCTATTCACTTGCACACTTCGATACTCTGAATGTGTATGTCAGTAGTACTTCCTTCTGTATGGCGTTTGTTTGTGTGTGTCTAATGCGCTCTGGTGACAGTTGAGATTTGAGATATTAAGTTATAAATAAAGAGTTACCAGTTAGGCAGCTGCAACTATTATTTCACTGTTTAAGTTTACATTTTAGTTGAGTTTTTGTAATAAAAATCATTACATAGAGTCCTTAGATTAATGTTTGCTGTTAAATTTTGTGGCGCAAAAAAAGTATGTGTTCACTGTGACACTTGGTATTGTTGTGCATTCATAGTCTCTATGTATATTTCGTAACATAGCACCACTTTGGTCGCCAGTGTCATACATACTTATATTTATATTGCAGAAAGGCTACCAAGTTGGCGCCAGTGTTAACTGTAACATTGTGTATTCCAGTGTTAAGTTATAAGGTTACAAGATTAGTGTGAATTAGGATGATATACGCTCGCCGCACCAGAGTGCCAGCAGAGGATAGAACTCCATCTCCAGGGTGGATTGAGTAGTACAATGTCCAATGAAACGGGTAATCTTGGGGTGACAGGTTTATTATCACATAAAACGGAAGTTCAGACAGTTACTATAATAGTCACAAGACAATTTAAGGCCTGTAGCTTACTAGGGCAATCTATGGAATCTAAAGGCTCTGATAGAATAAAATACATTAATAACTCACGTGTAGACAACGTAGAAGTCCATAGGCGGGAACGCCTAGGTCGGCGATAGGCGTGGGCGGGAGCGAGAGCTCACCGCGCAGCGATGGCGGGGCGATAGGCGGGCATGACGCCTACGAGGAACGGCCTGGAGGTAGGGCGGCGGCTGGCAGCGAGGGCGGACGCGCAGGACTGAGGCAGGGATCTACAAGTTCACTACCTCAGCCTGGCGTGGACGGTGGAGACATGACCCAATTGTATAACGTGAGGAGCCGGTGCGTCGGCGATAAACCGGGAATTGGAGACAAGGTCCATAATGTTATTATCAGCGGGGTCGGTCGATGACTGCCCGCCGCTCTAACGCTCGCGGGCTTCTCTACCACTTGCGTCTCAAGGCGAGTGGAAGGGGGTGGTTCAGCTCCTTATAAGGTCATGTTTCGTAATTCGGCCATCTGATTGGCCGTAGGTATGTACCATGCAGCGATGGCGCGAACGTAATGGGTAACCTGTATGGGTAACCATCCGAGTGTTGACATGCAGAGGTCGCATGTTACGTATCCGGCCACGTGCACTGTATCCATAAATAGATGCATAGTATATGAGCAATCATAAGACTATGTTTAGTTGATTTTATATTTAGACCGCATTTTGTAATTTATTTTCCTATTTTTCGACCGATGAATTCAAGACATGCAAATTTTTCTATTTTTTTATTATTTGTCGGATATATTAAATTAATTTTATTTTTATATTTCTTGTTTTTTATAATTTTTTCAATGTTTATATGTCATAGCCATTATTAACCGCGATGGTTTGTATCGTTGCCTTTTCTTTCTCGTATGCTTTATTGTCCAAGGGAATGTTAATGAGTTTATGTACCATTGAATGGTATGCTGAGACCAAGGATGAGTTGAATTTGCATTTATCGTATTGTCTGTAATAGTTGGCTTTCCGAATATTTCAAAGGTATTTCGATTATTACTCTTTTCAATTGATAGATCTAAAAAAAATATTTTACCTTCGATCTCATGTTCGACTGTGAAGCAAATTTTATTATTAACAGTGTTGGCCCAATTAATGAAGCTATCTAACTGACGGTTGGTGCCTTTCCAACATATTAAGATATCATCAATTAGCAAAGGGAGACTTAAGAATTATATTTTCATTATGATCCATAAATATCTCCACTTAAAGCGGGCTTAAAGGTGATCCATGAGAAGTCCGTCCAATTGCTAAAAATATGTATCATTAAAAAGAAAATAATTTGTTTGTATGCAATTTTTTATGGGCTGTAATAACTCTTTTCTTATTATCGGGTTGACATTAGATTGTTCTAGGATATTTTCAATTACTATAAGGCATTATTTAATGGGGATGTTACTAAAAAAGAATTTTATATCTAAAGAATTGAATTAACAGTTATGCGGAAGATCAAATCCGAAACAGCTGTAACAATAACAAAAACCAAAAAATACTTGCGGAACTTAAGACGTAACCGGGCGTTGATTTTTCCATACAAACGTAGTCCCCATTTATCTTTCTGGATTTTAACCCTAGAGCAAATATTTTTTTAACATAAAATAGATATTGGCGACTTGCTTGTCGGTATGTTTTGTTTTTTTTTGATAAATTGCTTCTTATAGAAGTTATGACCTTCCAAAAATCAATAAAATTTCATGATTTAAACGTAGTCAAAAGACGTTCAGTCTACAAACTAGACAATATATTTTGAAAAAAAGCAAAACGGTCCGACATAGAATAGTTTCTTCTTATGTAGTTGGTAAAAAAAAAATTGAAAATCGGTTAACTTTTGGAGGAGAAAAATGAGGAATACAAAACCTCGATTTTGAAGATTTCATTTAGGTATTAGTAGAGCGAGCTGCATGTGTCCCTTTCGCTCAGTATTCGGGAGGTAAGGGTCGGGGGGACAAGGTTTAGATAAATACGTATGTATTTGTGTGAAGTGATGTCACGTAGTCATAAATCGATATTCTAGTGTTGTGTTGCCCCGAGTAATCGATGTTTTTTTTATTATTTTTTCCGTTTGGTCACTTTTGTGTTTGTTTGGTGAGGTATTCCGATATTCTTACTTTAATTTCATATTTTTACGTAAAATAATATCTGTAAAAAAAACATCCGTTACGGCCAGACCGACTCCGAGGTGATTTCGTTCCGTATTGCCAATATGGATACAAAACACTCAAATGGATAATTTTTTTAAAAATAACTTTTGGGTAACTAGCATAATATTATAATTCTTCAATAACCTATAATGTATATTATTATTTTATTTATTTAACTTCTATTCCGACAAATAAATATACAGCAAAGTGATTTTGCGTAGTATATCGAATTGTGTCGGTGCACTAGTGTTGTCTTTTCCCGAGTTATTGATATATTTTATTAGTTTTTTTTTGGTTTAGTGACTTATTTCGAGTATACCATACTTGCCGATCTTACTAAAATTGGACCAAATTCAATTTGTATACGTCAAGTACTATAATAATTTTCAATTTGGGAAGTGGTTATGGGTACCGCCGCCCCGGGAACCATTTATTGGATAACCTCTGTCATAGGTCACCCCAAGTGGTTCGCTACTAATTTTTTTTTAAATATATATTTTTAAAAAGATGCCATTTGCGTGGTCATCTGTTATAACAAAACACAGTAGGAAAAGTTGCGCCGTTTAGTCATGACATTATCTATTATTTTCGAGTTACATGGATATTTAAATACTAGTTCATTTTTACTCATGATCCGATTTTCTGAACCCCGCATGTCTGGAGGTAGAGTGGAAAAAAATGAAGGTTTTCTCCACACCATCAAGTCAAATCAAATCAAATCAAAAATTATTTATTGTAAAATAAAAATTACAAAAGGTGTAGCTTATGGGTAGACCCCATTTCTTCCAGCTAACCACATTTATTTAATTATATCATATTATTTGTTTTATTATAATAATTACAATGTTTATACAGATAAAATAATAATAATAAATAATAAAATAATCCGATTTGCAGTGTGGTGATTGGCAAGGGTGTTATGGCTTTCGTGTCATTTTCAAAATTTCAACGAATGGCATTGGCGTTGGCTCTATTAACAAAACACAATAATAAGATTCGTAAAACAAAATAGTGAACAAAAAATTGCAATATTATATCGAAAATTGGTCACTTGCGATGTTTATGTGGTAAAAATTGGTCATTTTGGCCAAATAAACATCGCAAGGGAATTAAAACCTGTTGATTTCAGGAATTTTACTAAAATAAAAAATAAATATTTTATTTTAATACTTTTCCCTGTCTCAAACAACTTGAATGGTTTAGTTAAGTTTTGATAAACAAAAAAGATAACTATCTGTCCAAACAAGTATTTTATATTAGTTTTAATTGATTAAGTTAGCAAAACGACACAAATTAATTTAATAAAATTTACTTGCGCACGCCGCGACCTGCGGATTCGTAGCCAAGAGCCTTACCCTTCAACCACGGAGGCAGTTCAAATGTACGCACCTACTTATTTTAGTAGGTGTACCTATATGGGTAGTAATTTTTTTTTTAATTTTTAAAACAAAGACAAACATTCCCTGGTTACGAATAACCTAACATTTGAAAAAGTCCTACTACCACCACACTAAGCGGAAGGTATTGCTTGTGTTGTGATGGAGAACTTAGCCAGCCGAGGAATCGAACATGAGACGCCCGGGTGGGACCCAAACGCGATGCCCACTCAGCCACTGACCGGTCAAGTAAGTAAGAGCAATACAATAAATTATGAAATAATGTACCTAGGCCTCCTTTTTTATTACGAAAATGTACCTATTTAGTTCCTTCAGTCTAAAACTGGTTTTTAGATTAGGCAGAATAGATTTGGAACAATTATTAAAAAATGTCATCTGAGGCTCATGTATCTCCGCTTTTATTTCTTGCGTGATATTTTGTGGGTGCAAAGACAATATGTATATAATAGCTTATTTAGGTGGCTAAGGATGGATCGTCCCGTCACAAGAAATTGATTGTTTATTCTTGTCTCCACTCCACACACATGCAGATAATCCTGTAGCGACTTGTGACTAGCCGCCGGCCGGCAAACATCGATGTAATATGATACCACAAAGCGAAGCGCCAAAGGAATAATTATTTGGCGGGCTTTCTCGGCGGAGTTTTTCTTCGCACACTCACACATCTACAGCACGATGACTGACCATAGCACAGAACGGAATAGCAATAATTGGGCTAAATACCTATTAAATAAGTTTCTGAATTACCGGGATTCCTCTTAATACTTATATTAATAAATTTGATTTTGAAATATAGGCTGGCGTGATGTCACAGCAAACAAAGTATCATTTAAATAGCAATTTAAAATCCACACAATTTAGAGCATAGTTAAAAACTTATTCTTCAACGTGAAAATAATGTTTTCTTTAAAGAAGAAGAAACTGTGTTTTACTATTTTAGTACTAGAATTCGCAAATGACCCCTGACTTCGACGCCCTATACTAATTTCCATATGTCAACATATGAGCCAACGTCAGTTCTCATTTTCTTTTTATATATTTTTTTGCTTTTTTTAAACAAATTTCGTTAAGTTTTCTGTAAAAAAATATTTAAATCATTCGGTACGATTTAATCCCATCATTAGATACTTTCAAATTTAATTAATTACGTAATGGTTGCTAACATATTCCCAAGACCTTTAAACTTAATTATGAGGAAAGTTATCGCATGACTGCGTGTCCGCAGTACGTGTGATTAAAATATGACTGTAAGTAACATTTTCTTTATTTCTCCCGTATATTCTTCACAACCAATGCTAATTAAATAATTTCCGCAACGTATTACTCTAGTCTCAAACCAATCTAACCTTTGACTAATTCCATTGTTTTCAGCCTCTCCTCTTAAACCGTGTTTTCCCCGTCAATAATTTTTAACTTATGTTCAAAACAACTTAGAAATAAATCACGTCATATATGAATGAAATTCTAATGCAAAGTTTCTGCCCTCAATTCCTTATAATGTAATAATGGTGTGCGATTGATAATGTATTAAAAAGGATATTTCAATTGATGAGTTATGTGTTAAATTGAATATTGTTATACTACTAACATCATTTTTTTACCGTTATTAAACCCATATACCTAGACTTATCAAGATATATTTTAATGTTGACTGGGATATTTATAGATTTATTAAGTTTTCGCCAAAAACAAATCTCCCCCATTAGATTGCATTCCATAATATTCCATCTCGTATTTCCACAGACCCAACCTCTGATAAATAATTCTTTCTTTTTGTTAAAAAAAATCAATCATCTGTGAACAGATTCTGCCGCTTGTGACGTATTTTCTTATATTGTTTTACGATTGCATAAAGTTGAATATCATTTTGTTACCTCGATATTAATTCTGGAGAACGATAACAAACCCAATTCTGCTTAAATACGTCGTCAAAAACCAAAACCATTTTGCTTTTGTATGATTATTTTCGATAATATTTTTAAACAAATACAAGGAGGACATGATGCTTAAAGAAATGTTAAATATAAAATATTTTCAATGGGTATCATCAATCAATCTTACCGTTCTGAAATAAGTATTTTCAGAAAAATAAGAGTGTGAAATTTTAAATTCTTTGAAAGAACAAATTTAAAGAATTTAATATATTCAAAGTGTCTCATCTTTTCCATCAAGGTACCTTTTTTGGCATAAAACCGTTTTAAATTCTTTAGAAATCACTTCTTTAATGCTATTTTTAAATATGTGTCACTTTGCCAGGCAGTTGATTTTCATTAATAGAAAATAACTTCTCATGTGAGTACAGAGTGTAACAAAACCTTTAGCCTGGCAGACTTTTCACCAGAGATTTCTGAATTTATTTGGAGTGAAACTTGCATGTCATTTTGGTAACAGTAATATTTTTTTTCTGATCGTGAAAATATTTTATTAAATGAATACCACGTGATAAGCACCGTACCTTTCCTTCAGCCATATAAAGTTGGGGATGGTGCGAGGGGCGAACGTTGCGTGGTCCAGCCTAAAAAAACTTTAAGCAGTACTATACGTAAAAGAAGGTTTTTTTTTATAATACCTATGAATGTGTCCCATGACTAATAAATTAATTTATTCTATTTTACTTATTAATTTGTGGTATTTCAAATAGGTTCGTAGTGATCTATGTCCCAATACAATTCTTGTACATGTACAACCTTACTAAAAAGCGGTGTAAATATTCCACTGCTCGTAAGGTAAGAACAATGAAAAACTTGACTTATTACCATGGCGTGTGTTTGGTTAAAAAGGTCTTAAGTCCGGTTTGCGGCCAGCTTTACCACACCAGTGTTAAAAGGGGTGTAAGAATCTAATTAGTTAGACCGTAAGAAAAGAAAAAGTATTATAAATTAAGGAGGAAGAAGAAAAAACAAGCAAATACGAAAACATTTGAAGGAAGAAAAATTTGATAGTTTATTTTTAATATTATTGTAACACATTAGATACATTGTATTTGGCACTGATACTCTAATTGTGGTTGTTTTATTATTATAGTAATACCTTCGCAGAAAATAGCATATTACTCTTACTAGATAGAAAAACAGCTGTGATTGTACATAACCCACTTGGAGGCACAGCTGTGAAACACAACATTAGAGCTAAAATATAAAAACTGCCTTATCCTTTCTTATTACGAGCCTAGCGGATTCTATAAGAAAAGAACAGGGTCGAGAGAAAGCTGCATTACCTTGTTTATTTTATTTGATTTTCACAATCAGCAAAAAAAATATAATGCAAGGTTTAATTTTATTTTGTTCGGAAGTAGGAATAGTGTGAATAAAGAATAGTTATTTAAAATATTTAATAATTTTGTAAAATGCTGCATTAACTTGAGTAGTTTTCACTTAACAATGTTTTATATATCTCCAGGTTTCTCACAAACTCTCTTATTAAATAAAACTTTAAACTTGAATGTGATAGATTGCCAATGAGCTCCGATATTTTAATTAGCAGGGGTTTGAATAATGTGGATCCCGACTTGGAGATTCCCACCTTATTTATCATACAATCGGTCTCCGCAATATTCGAAAGCTAAGCGCCATATGTGACTAATTTAGTGCCATCTATGGATGAGCTCTTACACTGTTGATGAATAACGATTGTTACACAATAATTAAAAAATATATACACTGAAGATAATGTGACAAAAAATAAATTATATATAGTAAAATTAAAACAAAAACTAAAGATAGTTCAAAAGGGGTGAGATCAATCAATATGAATATAATATATTAGGCAACGTTTGTCGAGTGGTTATGTTAGGTGAGTTGATAATGTATTGGTTTCAATTCCTCCGCTCGCGTTTTTCTCAATCATTGCATTTCAATCATGCTTAATCGTAAAATTTTCAGAAATAATGTTGATACTCGTAATTAGGACGGGTTGTTTCGGAGAATCTGAACAATTCTTCGAATTTCAAAGTTAATTTTCAAGTTCTGTCAAAGATTTTTTCAAGTTATGTTATTTTTTCAGTTATTTCAAGCAACTAGCCTATAATGACAAAATAACAGAAGTTGAATAGGAATTTCACAGAACCCGAAAATGAACGTTGAAATTTGATGAGTTATTCAAATTCTGAACAATCCGTTAGTAGGAGTTTTTTTTCAAATATTTTCAGGTTATTCGAAATAACCTGACAATATTGATTGTCATAATTGTCTTTATTTAAAAATAATATAAAACATTATGCAATGAAATTCCTACAAAAAATAATAATATGAAAATGGTAATGAAACGATCGTTGTTCAGAATCCATTGTTTAGTGGCCTTTTTGGATAGTGTGTTAAAAAAATAAGATTATTATCAATGTATCTTCTGCTCGATTTGACACAGTTATATTTAAGTCGTTCACGAAAAAATGCCTTTGGACTGCGAAAAATTGAAAAGCGACTATTCAAGAATAAACCAAAGTAAAATAAGTGTGACTGTCACAAAGTTGAATATGACAATATTTTCCGTAGTATTTTTTACGAATTAACAAGAAGGTCCACACATTTTCCAAATTCTTTATGTAATATTTACTTGCGGTTAGTCGTCGTTTCAGCATTCTCTTTCACAGCATTCTAAAGACATTCCCGCAGATTTTTTCCCGGATTAGTGGTCATCTGAATAATGGCATGTGTAGTTTATTTCCACCAAACACAGAGAAATGGCTTTGCGGTGACACCCTCCTTATATGAATGCGACCCTGGAGTAACATTCCTTCAAGGGGCGGGGGGGAGTGTTGGTACAGAATGGGGAAGGAGCGCATTAGGGGGGGCGGCTACCCCTAAATGAGTATCGTGCGGCTTTTTCATACCCTCTGGTCTAGGTTCTAAATTGTTTATCCAGATATGCTGTTATTCGTATGAGAAATATGTTAAGGCGGCTCGCCGATGCGGAACACGTCCCAGACACCGAAATATCAATCATAAAACAAATTTTTTGTACGTGATAAATACTGTGGCTCAGAGGTAAACTATCGCAAGTCACGTTTCACAAATTTTACAAGAGAGCAGTATCAATTTTTGAAAGTTTTTATTTTACCGATCGACCTTATGGCGGTTATTTATCGGACATGCATCGTTAGGCGCCAACAAACCTACTCAACTTAGAACGTTATGGCTTACACGTTCCCGAAAACCTCAGCCGTAGTCGGTGCTATGACTTGTTGGAGATACCACATGGCAGAACAGATATACTAGCACAGCATAGTATGACACGAGGAATGGCGCTGTTGAATAAAATTTCAGAAACAGTAGATGTATTTAATTTCTCTGTAAATAGTCTTAAAACTTTTTTTAAATTATGGAGTGTAAATGAATTTGAAACGAAACGAAATTAAAGATGGAATTGTGTGAACATATGTGTAGGGATGAACAAGGTACGAAAGAAGGAAAAAAAGCAAAACCAATCACTCACCACGAAGCAGCATACAAAACAATATAGTTAATTGAAGCACAACAAATCACATGAGTTCCACCGCGATACTCGAGTTAATAATGGCCACAATACAACGAATGTATAAGCACTTGCAATATAGTTTAATTCCTTCTTTTTAAAGATCAAACACACAATAAACATCAACCACTTGATTTTAATAATTCAATTCTTCTCATGTCTTTTCCAAAACAAATGCACTCAAAATTTGTAAAGTGTTCTTGTCATTGTTCTAAATTTCCAATCCTTTTCCAGCAAAAGTGACGGTTGGAGGTAGGTAAGAGATCGACAAATATCATTCCAGTAAGAATTATACATGTTGTTATTTCAAATTCAACTTGGAATGACTTGTTCAAGATACCACACGGCAGAACAGATGTACTAGCATAACATAGCATGACACTAGGAATAAAATTTCAGAAACAGTAGGTGTATTTAATTTCTCTGTAAATAGTCTTAGTACTTTTTTGTATAATTATCTTAATTAACAATCTGTTGTACAATATAAATAAAACAATAGAAACGGTTATTCCCTTTTCCCCTCTAAAATGAAATTAAATCATTAGATTCGGAATATACCAACATATCAATATATCTGAAATTGGGATAAGCAACAGTTTGCCTCTGAGCCACAGATTATTGCTACATCTCATTTATATAATATCATGTATGTCGGCGCAATGCCCTATACAAGCAAGGAGTCTAAATGTTCGGCGTTGAGGCTTTTTGACGTTGGAGTTGTTGCTTTGTCTTTCTAAATGCATCATATTTAAGCCTAAGCATAGTCAAAGTCAAAGAAAACCGAAGTAAAGAAAAGTGTGAAATGTACTCCTTACATCATAGTT
The DNA here is from genome assembly GCA_026573805.1 of Hesperophylax magnus. Taxonomy (NCBI): domain Eukaryota; kingdom Metazoa; phylum Arthropoda; class Insecta; order Trichoptera; family Limnephilidae; genus Hesperophylax; species Hesperophylax magnus. The sequence continues at coordinate 9,944,205 of JAIUSX010000029.1, read as the reverse complement.
GGCACTATTCATGACAACTGAGCCACCTACTGACATTTTTTTTTATTCTATAATCATAATTTTTTTTTTTGATTTAAAGTAAATGTTTTTTTTTTAATTCTGCAAGTATTTTAACTTTCATCCTTATGACAGCCAGTTCGGAGTTCAAGGCCAATATCAAACTATGGTCATTCCATATTGAGGCGACATGTTTACATGGTTTTATGTTCCCTTGCTATTTTTATTAAATTCTAGAAGTATTTTAGATTTCATCCTCATGACAGCCACTTTGGGGTTCAAGGCCAATATCAAACTATTCCATATTGAGGCGACATGTTTACATGATTTTATGTTCCCTTGCTATTGTTATTAAATTCTGCAAGTATTTTAGCTTTCATCCTTATGACAGCCACTTACTCGTAAATTAAGATATCTTGACTATTGACAGTCAAGATATCTTAATTTACAGACGGTATTATTAATTTATGACTGCCAATTTAATTTTGTATCGATAATAATTCCTAAATATTTGATCTTTTCAACTTTTCCGAGTTCAAAGCAAGATGAGCATATTTCTCGATTACAGTTATCATTAGGTATTCTAATTTTAAGGTTATTGGGGGGTTTATTTTTACTATTTTTATAGAAGGTTAGGTAAAATGTTTTATTATAGTTTAAGAAGAGTCTATTACTTTTTAGCCATGATGAAACATATGTAATACATTTTGTTGCCTTCAAAAAAGTTTAAGGCCAGGATTTTCCATTCACAATTATTGCTGTATTATCGGCGTAATATACAATTTTACCAGGGATCATAACATCACATAAATCCTTTAAGTATATTAGAAAGAGAATTGGGCCAAGCACAGTTCCCTGTGGTACTCCATTTTTTTATTCCTGTTTCAGTACTATAAAAATCCCCTTTTTTTCTGTCTTTGAGATAGCTAGTAAGAATTTTTAGTGTTTCATTTATGAAACCTATTTGATTCATTTTTCAAGTAGATTGTGATTTACCGTATCAAAAGCTTTTCGTAAGTCTAGAAATATAGCTAAACTCTTTTTATTTTGATCAACAGATGTGTATAATTTTTTAGTCAGATCGAACATAGCATCTTCAGTGCTTAGTTTTGTTCTGAAGCCATATTGATTTTGGGACAGAATTTTTTTTTGTTCTAGGTAATTCATTATTCTATTAAATTTTTTATACATATTTCAAATATTTTTTTAGTGGTTTGAGACCAAAGAAATAGGTCTGTAGTTGTCTCATATGTGTGTTTTATGAATTGGTATTATGATAGAAATTTTTAATTGTTCGGGAAAATGTTCCTCTTTAAGGCTGGCCGCATACATACGTTTTTCGTATTCGATTTCCGAATTCGTTTTCCGTATTCGGAATTCCGTGAGACTAGCGCAAACGTTCGTTTTTCTTCATTCGGAATGTATAAACGTCAGTACCAGTGTTGCCAACAAGGGCGATATATCGCCATTTAGGCTACTCAGAGCGAGAATAGGCGCCGAAAAAATCTAAAAGGCGACTGGTCGCCAATTAAGCTACTTCAAAAACATCAATCTTAAACATGTCCCGAAATTCTCTTTCGAAATTCGGAATTCTCACGGAATTCCGAATACGGAAAACGAATTCGGAAATCGAATACGAAAAACGTATGTATGCGGCCAGCCTAAGTATCGCGCGTCAGACGCAAGACACTTAACCTTTTCGTCCCGGAGAGAAAAAAATCACATAAGATCCGAAGGGGGGTCACTAGGGTCCCCCAATTTGTTTTGCTTATTAAAGGATGTTAATGGCATAATCTTGCGTAATTTGTTTTAGTAATAATTAGGGGGGAGTATATTCAACGTGTTTCAGAAGTCATTATCTAAATAATTTCATAAATAAAGTCGTAGTTAATATTCTAATGAATTTAGACAATAATGCGCCTTTTTCCATAGAAAACAGGGAAGGCGGGCCGATAACGAGCATAACTCCTCGATTCTGAATCTCGACTGGCGATTGGCGATTACAGCGTAGCTAGTTTGTTGCACAGGGTGGTCCGTAAATGATGGATATATTTATAAATATATATTTTTTAAGTTTTAAAAACCTACCACTACTAAACCAGGTATGGATGTTATTTCGAATATTATGGAATGTTTAGATGTATGTGAAGGTTATAATTCCTAATTTATGATTTTAAATAGTACATTTACATTTAAGGTTAAATGGTAGTGTTTGCCTTACCATAAATAATGGGTTCGCTTATATGTCAAGGGGTTTGAAATAAAACGAATTTTTGGAAAATAGTGAAAAAAACAAGGTATTTTTAAAACTTAAACATGGAGTAAATTATTTTTTTATTGTAACCTCAGATATTCCTGTTTTTGATTTTCCTATGTAAATACACCACAATAGTCCCAACTGCTCCTAATCATCTGGAACCAGTGCGACTATGGCATTCCCAAATGGGGGATGTTGGAGTGACGGCCCGTAACTTTTAGGTGTACTAGAGTGATAATATTACAATTAATAGTAGACCAAAAGTCACGAACCGCTACTGGTATGTTGTTAGGCTAAAATTAGTGGGGAGGGTAAGGAGATGGGGAAGAGGAAGGTGGGGAAATACCTGGCTATTCAGATCTGGTCACCAAACAAGGTAAAAGTCATTTTCAAGCAACATTCGAAATGAATTCTGGTCAAATATGATTTAAGATTTTCACGGCCAAAAGTATTTTTATTATTTGTTTTTGGGGTGTTATGCCGTGTTGCGCTAACTCCTTCTTTAGCCAACGTTTCGGACAGCATTGCAGTGTCCATCATCAGGGCAGATGTGTTATTAAAATATTATATAAATATTATTATTATTAATTTATTGTGTGGTTATCGTGGTGTATAAATGAAAAGATCTCTCACTCAGGTATAACGTTTATTGATAAGTTGTCAGCTGATTTTAAAATCACAATATTTCACGTTTGGTACGTACAAAGGAATGCGCGCGAACTAAGCCGTAGTAAATCGTAGGTACAGCCGAACGATAGTAGTTACTGAACACTGATAATATGCTCGCTGCGTCGGGCCTATTTATACTAGACGGCCGACGGTAGCAGTGGGTAGATAGATGGCAACTAAATTGAAGACACTCGCTCGATCTGGATCATTCGCGAACTTTCGATGGCTTGGCAATTATGCCTAGGCGGCAGACTCGTTCCTTCTGGCGAGTTCTCGTAATGTGTAAGACTGATAGCGTCATAGTATTGTCGCGAGTAGATAGAGTACGTAGATTACTTTGTTTACGATTTAACGAGCAAGTAGCAAGTAGGTACCTACCTAAGTAGCAAGTAGCAGTTTATTATTAATTATTTAATCTGGATAATTCGACGCCACAATTGTATTTGCAGCCTTCATGACAGATATCTACATAATCATCAACTGCTTTGATTGCTCTTTACGAAACATACCAACACCATCATCTTTTATAACATCTTTTATATCTAATATAATTAGTGGAATCAACTTTCATCCCGAAGTAAAATACGCATCATACTCGAATTATCAGAACTCACAATCTACTATACATTATATTAATAAAACACTGATTAACAACACAGTAATTTACACATTCGTTTTTAACTTTTTGTTTGCTGACTTTTCACAAAAGAACTACGGGTTCACCACCACACATCATAGTAAATTTAATCATAATTATGTTTCAGTTACCTTCGGATAATTACAATGATTCTGTAAGTAGCATTAATATGAATATAATTCGAGATCTGGAGAATTTAAACAACTATAACTGGGACTCATATAGTCTAAAAATCATACAACAGAATATTAGAAGCATATCAAATCTCGATGACTTTACAATTTTTCTTGATCTATTTAATTCATCTTTCGATGTTATAATATTAACCGAATGCTGGTTAAATAAATACTACACCGTAAAATCAATACACAATTACTCTGAATATCACACCACAACCAACCTCAACAAATCTAGTGGAATTGTTATATACATCAAGGACGGAATTAAAGCTCATGTTGAGGAAATTACTTTAGCACAATCAAACTGTATGAAAATAGTATTGAATAATAACATATGCATATTTGCCATTTACAGATCTCCTTCCTTCATCAATACTGACCCCTTCCTTTTTTCATTGCAAGCAATTTTAAACAATGCGAAAAAATTTGAACAGCAAATTATAATGGGAGATTTAAACATTAACACTATCCCTGACTACCACCGTCAATCAATCGATTATCTATGTCTACTCGCGGAAAATGGTTTCACACAGACTATTAACAGCTTTACTCGTGAACAGGGCTCGAGTAAATCCTGTCTTGATCACATTAATGTAAAAAATATTAACTTTATTGACACTTTTGTTATACACTCAACTATTTCAGACCACTATACAACATCTCTTTGTCTTAAAAACAAGCCTCCCACTTCTTCGAAAATTAAATACGTTGCTAAAACTAATTTCAACAATTTAATTGAGGACTTGAGCGCAGAAAACTGGCTAAATGTTCTAGATAAATCAGATACTGACTTAGCAATGAATGAATTTATTATCAAACTACACGAGTATATATCAAAACACACAAGCAATATAACCGTATCTAATAAACAAATTAAATTCACACCATGGATCACCCTGGGGCTAGTTAAATCGATTCACAGAAGAAATCATCTTCATGAAAAGGCAAAAACATATCCTGAGAATTTGGTATTGCAATGTTATTATAAAAAGTATAGGAATTTGTGTAAGAAATTAATTACATCGGCGAAAGAAAATTATTATAAAAAACTCATTTACGATAACAACTGCAATCCAAAACGTTTTTGGGATACCTTTCGCAACATAACCAAATCTAAAATCAATAAATCTTCTGAAATAAAATCGCTTTACATTAACATATCAAACTCTGAAGTCCCCAAAGATATGGCAAACTTTGCAAACAGTTACTTTTCATCTGTGGGTGACACACTTGCGAAAAAAATTCTCGATAAGGATCGGATCTAGGATCGGTCACAAAATAGACTCAATCACAACTTCAACTAACGAAGTCATGAAGATAATTGACGACCTTAAGTCATCAAAAGCATGTGGTCCCGATAAGATTTCATCAAATCTTCTAAAAATCATTAAAGTATACATAGCCATACCGATTGCTTTCATTGCGAATCTTAGCTTTAAATCAGGGAAATTCCCTAACCATTTAAAGCAGTCAATCGTCATTTTACTGCATAAAAGTGGGGACAAATCACTGATACATAATTACCGGCCTATTTCCTTGCTCAACTCTGTCTCTAAAATTATGGAGAAAATTGTAAAGAACCGTCTCATCCATTATCTCGAAAATAACAACATCCTTTCTAGTAGACAATTCGGCTTTCGCAAAGGTTTAAGCACTGAAAACGCCATCGCTAATTTGACAAAAATCATCTCTAATAATCTAGATAAAGGTAGTAAATGCATTGCATTTTTTTTAGATCTAGCTAAAGCGTTCGACACTATCTCGCACAAAATTCTGCTGAATAAACTACAGCGAATTGGGATACAGGGTCAAATTTTCAAGTGGTTGGTTAGTTACCTAGAAAACAGGAGCCAAAGAGTGGATATTAACGGTACTCTAAGTGATCCAGCCAATATTAAATATGGCGTACCACAAGGAAGTACACTAGGTCCCATATTGTTTAATGTTTATATAAATGACTTAAGTAATACTTCATTTGCAGACCACATTATTACATTTGCTGACGATACAGTACTTTTATTCGAAGGCAAAACCTGGAATGAGTCTTGCAGTAAATCTGAATTTGGCATAAACAAAGTTAAACAGTGGCTAGATAGTAATCTCCTCACTCTTAACTCGGATAAAACGAAATTCATCTGCTTCAGTTCAACTCAAGCGGGTCAACCACAAGAAATTATTAACATTAGAATACACCATTGTTACGACATTATTACATGTAAATGCAATACCCTAGAATGTGTGGACAATATAAGATACCTAGGAATTATCATTGATAAATTTCTGAGATGGGACAAACACATAGCTTTTACTTCCACAAAGGTCAGGAAACTTACACATCTGTTTATAGCAATAAGAAATATTCTATGTCTAAATGATTTGAAACGTATTTACTTTGCAATGTGCAATTCCATATTAGACTATGCTTCCTTAGGTTGGGGAGGTTGTGCTAAAACCATACTCGATCCCTTAGCTAAATCCCAGAAATCGATTATAAGAGTCATACTGAAAAAACCTTTCAGATACCCCAGCGATTCATTGTTCGCAGAGTTTCGCGTTCTTGATGTAAGACAATTATACATGAGGAAAATCATATTACATACTCAAAAACAGAGGCACTACTTAGCTTCCGTAAACCACTGTCATAATACACGACATGCAAAAAAAAACCCAACAGTTCCGCCCACCACTTCTTCATCTTTAGCACAGAGACAATTCTCATACTTAGGCCCTAAACTGCTCAATCTCATACCTGATGCATGGAAGGCAAAGAGTACTAATATTCTGCGCATGCAGGTAAACAATTGGCTTCTGGTCTTGGGGAGAGCTGAATGCGAGAATATGCTAAAAAACAGTAATTGAATTGTAAACTTTGTTTTTCTTTACATTCTTTTTTACATTTTAATTTATATTGGTATTATATTAGCATTACAGGAACTGTATTTTTACATAAAGTAAGTTCGAAAATTGCTCAATTCTTCGTGATATTTTCCCTTAAATGAAAAGTTCCTTCTTTACTTTCATTTTTTAATTTTTTAATTTATTTATTTATCATTTCCTTGTTTTATCTATTAATATTTCTTTAGTTTATTATATCAGCTAAACAATAGTAAAAAAAAAAAAAAAAAAAAAAAAAAAAAAAAAAAAAAAAAAAAAAAAAAAAAAAAAAAAAAAAAAAAAAAAAAAAAAAAAATGTCGTGGTATAATTGAATGTATACTAGATTATGAATATACATTTGTATTACTTTACCAACAGAATTTCTTCAATTCAGTTTCATTTTCAAATTCATTTTCTTGTTTTTATCTATTAATATTTCTTTAGTTTATTATGTCAGCTAAACAATATTAAAATATATCATGGTATAACTGAAAGTATTCTAGAATATGTATATACATATGTATTATTTTAACAACAGAATAGTCAACACTATAATTTACATGTAAAAACATTATCATATTGGAATGTCCTAAAACGGGCAATCGCCTAGTTGGACATTTTAAGTTCATTAATTGTATTATGTAATATTTACAAACAAACAATAAATAAATAAATTATTTCAATAACACATCTGCCCTGATGATGGACACTGCAATGCTGTCCGAAACGTTGGATAAAGAAGGAGTTAGCGCAACACGGCATAACACCCCAAAAACAAATAATAAAAATAAAAAAGAATTCTGGTCTGAAAATTGTGAAATATCACAAAGTAATCTATTAAAATTTACTTGCGCTCACCGGGATTGGAACCCGCGACCTCCGGTTTACTAGTCTAGAGCTTTACCCCTCGACAGCGGATGCTGTAATATTTATGAAAAAAAAATAATATCAAGTTGCACGGCGGTAGATGCTTTCAGTATTGCCCTAGTAAAAGACCACCATGTAGAATCCAAACGTTGCTTGAAATGACTTAAGCCTATATGGTAATTAGATTTGAATATGCATGTACTTCCACCTTTGTCTTTCCCATATCCTCCCCCTCCCCATCCCCACTATCTTCAGCCTTACAAAATACCCCAATTTGGGATGCCATAGTTCCACTGGATAGGACTGTTGGGGCTCTTGTGCGGTTTTCACACAAATTAATTAAAACCATAGAATTTTCTGATATAATTTAAAACATTGGTAAATATACCGTAATAAATTGCAATAAATACATGTCGACTGATTACATAAATTCTAATATTTTAAGTACTGAATAAATATTTTACAACCCTGAAATAGATATTAATTTATAAACACCATTTCATAAGTATAAATGAACTACTTACTAGTCTGAAGATGCCCATAGCAGGGCGAAACTAGTCCGGTTTTGCAGAGAATTATTTACTACGAAAATTTAGAAAATTAGCAACTAAAACCCAATATCCAATTTAACACACGTTTGCGATAGACTTTTTAACCATATAGTACTCTGTTTTTATTCAAGTTCCTTCAAATTACTTAAAAATGTAAACAAAATATGTGACTCTTTCTGACCGATTTCTTTTCAATGTGAGAAACAGAGACGGACTTAATTTTAATGTTGTCTCTAAACATGAAAAATTTACCGGATGCACCCCAGACAGGCCGATCTTAGTCCGGCAAGTGAACATTTTAGCATCGCAAAAGGAAATACCAGTAGTGCAGTGTACGCGACCGGGAGTTAGCCCTTTCCATAAAATGCAACTTTTACGGTCCAGTTCGCAGCTCGCTGGATCGTCTCGGTGAAGAGCGGGGAGTGGGGATAGAGACGGGGGAATTTTAGCCAATGCTACTAAGCTGAGGTGCGGGGCAGGGGACAGGAATTTTGCCGTAATTTTGTGCAAATTATTTAATATCTAAGAAACTAGAAATAAAATATAAATTTTTTAAATGCAGATCGATGACCAAATATTTTTTTAGGATTACTTAAATTACAGAGTATGTGGTGTAAAAAACAACTTAGATATAGCATAAAACTCTCGTTAGTGTAAGTGTGTTCCCCCCGTCCGGTGCGGGAGTGTTAATGAGAAGAGTGTTCCTCTAACCCAAATATGGATTATCCGCAAAGCAAATGTACCAGATGACACGAAAAAAAATGTGGGAAATTTTTAGTTTGGAAATTCTCTAGCTGCCCTTCCCCCCGTGGATTTGAAAAAATATTGTGGGTAATCAATTTTATGTAGAAAATTTGTAGGGAATTGTAGCTAGAAATTCACCATCAACCCCCCTACTCCATACAAAAATTTATTTTGGCATACCATCACTTGTAAGTGTGAAATACTAGGAATAAGTATTTATTCTTACTCATACCAGTTGTTCCAAGAATCGAGACGAGCTAGTAGGACTCACCTCTTCAACCATAAATAAGGCTGGCCGCATACATACGTTTTCCGTATTCGATTTCCGAATTCGTTTTCCGTATTTGGAATTCCGTGAGACTAACGTTCGTTTTTCTTCATTCGGAATGTATAAACGTCAGTACCAGTGTTGCCAACAAGGGCGATATATCGCCATTTAGGCTACTCAGAGCGAGAATCGGCGCCGAAAAAATCTAAAAGGCGACTGGTCGCTAATTAAGCTACTTCAAAAACATCAATCTTAAACATGTCCCGAAATTCTCTAGCCACCCCCCCCCCCCCCATGAAATTTATTTTTCTGGGGACAAATTTTATATTTTCTTGAAATTCTCTAGCCACCCTCCCCATGAATTTTTTTTATTTTCTGGGGACAAATTTTATCTTTTTGAAATTCTCTAGCCACCCCCTCCCCCCACGAAATTTTTATTTTCACGTAAAAACATCAATTTTAAACATGTCCCACCTATCAGCAAATTCGGCTACTTTACGCTACCTTATGTATGAGAAACGGCGATATTAGATCAAGATCCGTTGGCAACACTGAATTACGAACGGAAATTTCCGTACGTTTGCGTCGGCACAAACAAACTGTATGCAATAGCTGCGTTCCACATGACGTCATTAGGTTTTTTCCATTCGGTTTCTCCGAACGCGCCGGCTCGCATTCGGAACGTGCGTAAGGAATTTGTTCCGTTCGGAACTAAAACGAACGTGTGCGGCAGTTAATGTATTTTCTACTGATTCCGTGCATTCGGATGTCCGAATACGGAAAACGAATTCGGAAATCGAATACGAAAAACGTATGTATGCGGCCAGCCTTAAGGATATATTAAAAATATGTAGCAATGAAGTTAAAATGAAATGTTTTATTTTTTTAGTGTGTTACCTGATAAGCCATCAAGTCCTGTAGAATTTGTTGATTTTAGACCGTCAATGTGTTTACCAATTTCATTTGTTGTGATGGGTGAAAAATATTCTAAGGAGTTAATTGAATCGTTAGTTGAGACTAAGGACGGGTTGTTTCGGAGAATCTGAACAATTCATCAAATTTCAACGTTCATTTTCAAGTTCTGTGAAAGATTTTTTCAAGTTCTGTTTTTATTTCAGTTTTGTCAAGCAACTAGCCTAGAATGATATAATAACAGAACTTGAATAGGACTTTCACAGAACCCGAAAATGAACGTTGAAATTTGATGAATTGTTCAAATTCTCCGAAACAACCCGTCCTAAGTATAAATATGAGTCTACCGGTATTGCATTATCAATTTTACTAGAAGATTCAAGTACTTGATCTACTACATTTGTAAAAAAGTTGTTAAAGTTTTCTGCAATAGCCGATTTGTCATTTATAATATTTTCATTTATTATAATCTCATTGACATCGTTTGATACTTTTTTTTTGTTCGTGATTTCGTTAATAATATTCCACGTTTTTTGGTATCATTTTTTGCACAATAATACTTCTTTTTACAATTTCTTATTAACCTATTTAGTAAATTTCTATACAATACATATTTCGTTTTCATAAAAGGCATAATTCTTGTGTTATTTTTTTGACAGGTTGTTTGATAATTTAACATCTCTTTGTATAATTTATCTCTTTGTTTAATAGAGACTATTAGTCCTACAGTGATCCAAGGCTTAATTTTTTTATAATTTCTCTTAGCGATAACAATTTTATTTGTACTCTTCGAAATATAAGCTTGTAGAGTTTTATAAAATAATTCTAATGCTGAATTTGGGTTAGCTATTGATAGTATGTTGTCCCATTTTTCTGAATTAAGTTATAGTGTTTAATGTGATGTAATTAATTTAATTTATTTCAACAGTGTAAGAGTATACTTTTGAATTTGTGGTTAAGATGTTGTGTCCGTAGAATGTTGGGTAGTGGTCAGTAATGTTTGTTTTTAGAGTTGAAGATTTAGTTATAACTTGTTTGTGTGTTTTGATAAATATGTGTTCTAGAGTCGTGGAATTATTCAGATTTTCTCTTGTTGGTGAGTTAATGTGTGATTGATATCTTGCATGTGACAAACAATCTAAGTATTCATTTATACGTTTTGTTCTTTTGTTGTGTTTATTTATATTTATATTAATATCACCAGTTAATATTGCAAAGTTAAAGTTATTTCTGTTAGTCATTATTAAAAGCGAATTAAGTTCATTATTGAATAGATTCATTTAAGGAAGATGATCTATAGATAGCTAATAGTAGATAAGTACTACTGTTGGTAAATGTTAATTTAATTGCATAGCTGTTTTAAAGTCTAGAATTTCGAAGGCAGGGTTTTTGAGACATTTTTTTATAAATACAGTGACTCCATCGTGACCAGTATGTTTACATTCGGATGAAATAGTTACATATCCTGGCAGGTTATATGGGATTACTTATTTCATTTGTGTTTCTGTTAAAATAACAATACTAGGAGAAAAATCTAGACTATCGAGAAGTTTTCATGATTTTATGTTCCCTTACTATTGTTATTAAATTCTGCAAGTATATAGCTTTCATCCTTATGACAGCCACTTCGGAGTTCAAGGCCAATATCAAACTACGGTCATTCCATATTGAGACGACATGTTTACATGATTTTATGTTCCCTTACTATTGTTTATTAATTTTTATTTATTTAAGGAGAAAACACAGATACAGACAGTAATTAAAAGATAATTTTATAAAACAATAACTTGAGAATTCGCCTGCATCCCAACTATTTCTCACAGATTAACTTGGTAGATAACAATTTAAAATATTTTTTACATGTAAATAAGGAAAAAGTATAAAAGAAAATTACTTTGTATTTAGACAATGCTCAATGTCAAATAAAAGTGTTATTAAATTCTACAAGTGTTTTAGCTTTCGTCTTTATTGCAGCCACTTTGGAGTTTAAGGCCAATATCAAACTATGATCATTACATATTGAGGCGACATGTTTACATGGTTTTATGTTCCCTTGCTATTTTTATTAAATTCTAGAAGTATTTAAGATTTCATCCTCATGACAGCCACTTCGGGGTTTAAGGCCAATATCAAACTATGGTCATTCCATATTAAGGCGACATGTTTACATAGTTTTATGTTCCCTCAATATTTGTATATAATCAAAGAGGTGCGTTTTTATCCCCCCCCCCCCCCCCCATTTAATGATGGCAGATTTGTCTTAATTATTTTATCATGTCTCGAATACTATTTAAGTCACTAGCCATTTTTTATGTCGGATATTGTCGTTATTTGGTTTGGAAAATAAATTTTAAAGTGTTTATTGAACCTTTGAATTATTTTTAAGAATTATAGTTATTCCGTTTCTTAAATTTATTGAGGAGTGGAGAAGAGATCATTTTCCATGCCTTTAATAGATAATTGGACCATTGGCAAATTTAATCTGTAACCCTTTTTTTCTATGTGTAAAGGTTTGATCATTATTATCAAGCCGGACTTTATTTTTCTCTGAAATTGGTGTGTGTGGTCACATTTTAATAAATGCCGATATTTTTTAGTTGAGAATAATCTACGTATTCTCGTATATTTTATTGAAATATGCTTCTGGCAAGGTATCGCTTTACAATATAAAGACAAAATAAAAGATTTTGCTCTCCGTATCGCCCTGGTGTAAGACCGAAATTGAAACTTTGCTTTAAATGGCTTGAGCCGTGTTTGGTGACCTGATATGAAAGGCCAGGCACTTCCCCACCTTCCTCTCAACATCTCTTCTTCACCTTCAGCCTAACAACATACTCCGATTGGGAATGCCACAGTTTCGCTTGGGACTCTTTTGCGGTATGCAGATAATAAAAAAAAAAATGAAAAAGGCCACGAAGGAAATTATTTTCATTAAGACTTCCTCTGTTGATTTTATGTTAAAATATGTTAACCCATGCATTTTAGAGAGAAAACAATGCAACAAAAACTACGTAGTGATTTAATATTCTCCCTGAATAACTATTAGTTGTTGTAAAACGGCAGAACCGACAATATCATATTCCAAAAACACATTAGCCTAATGGAAAATGATGCAGAGTTACGATCTTGAAAGTAAGCTGTAAAAGGATGTGGTTAGCTATTTCGAAATTATGAATATTATATGTAGGACCATCGTAGATATCCCCTTGAGAGAAAACTAATGAGTGGTTTAGAAGCAAGTTGCCTGAATAAGGATAAGTATTATTTTCAATTGAAGAAAAAAATAAAACAATACATATCTTTTGGCGAGTCTGGAGGGGTAAAACCGACTCTTGCGTAACAAGCGTGGCAAGACGGGATGACGCTCTTTCCGCCCGGCTGCCAAAACTCTGTGCTCAATATTTCCTTCTATCTCACTAAAATTGACAATGGATCTATTCTAATTATGATAAATTTTTTGATATGTAAAACTTTTGTGTATATTTTAATAATAATAAATTTATTGTTTTATTGTCAAAAATATGACTTGTGTACTTACTTGTTCTTGTCGGCGTAGTTTTTTAATAACCAGTACTTTACTAAAAGTAAGTACTTTAGTTAATTAATAGTAATTAACAGTTAACAGTAAATCACGCGTCCAAAGCATGTTTGTAATTTTCTTTTATTTAATAAATCAAAAACAAAATTTCCTCTGAAATTGATAGATTTGTATGTAGGTACCTACTTAAATACCTACCTACTTAATTATAAACTATATAGGTAACATTTTTTGTTACTTAATATAATTAATAATAAAATTTGTCAAAAATACGTCACTATCTCAATGACAATTTTTTAAAAAACATTCTTCAGGCAGGTTATATTGAGTTTTCCGATTTGACAGCTCGTTGTAGGATCCACGCTTACGCGGGATAAAAAAGCAGAATACAACATGGACACCATCTTGAAATGGAACGTACAAACAAATTTACAGACAGACCAAATGAAAAATGGTCGATTTAAAACAGATCGTATCTTTCTCAATAACGATATTCATAGAATATGAAACAGAAAAAATATGTTATGTAGAGTGGCTCTGTTAGACAACATAATTGTATTATTTTTAGTTATTCTACAGCAATTTTTTATTTTTTTTTTTATTTTATATTATAGAAACAAACAGTACATGATTTACAGAGTTAAAACAATTTACAGGAATAAGATATTTCATGTTGTGTACCTATGATATGTTTCCTTGTAATGTCTGCTAAGTGGTATGTTTATTCCTTAATTACCAGGTGACTTGTGTAGTTTATAGGTGTGTGTGTGTGACGTGTGTAATGTATGTGTGAGTGTTTGTGTGTGTGTGTGTGTGTCTGTATGTATGCGCATTGAATAGTTTAAATTATTGACATGACGATATTTAACAGAAGTTTAACTGTACAGTTATGGAACACAGAGTAGGCACCTACCTACATTTATTATTTATATTTTTGCTCGACTGTTTTTATTTGATATATGAACTTAAATCAAAACACACAAAAATTCAAAGTGCAGATATGCCATCCTAACACATTATCAGAAAAAATATTATCCATTACACAAAAATATTCATTTTAATTAAAACGAATTTTCGGCAAACTTATACTAATCATATTTCATAATTAAAATAAAATTTAATTTACTGTTTTAATAAAGTCCGTCAATTACTTTTTATTTTTTATTGTGACAGCTGTTTTGATATTCAATGCCATTATCAAAACTCGGTTATGCCACGGCGAGACGACTTATTTAAATGATTTCATTTACCACTACCTACCTTATTGTCAATTTGAACGATGTGCAAAGTGATTTATTAATATTTTTGGTAAAATTTAACTATTAAAATTATGGTTTTCCCCGTTTTAATGACGTCATGTTTGTTATAGGACAGGTTGTTTCAAAGAATTTGAACAATTCTTCAAATTTGAAAGTTAATTTTCAAGTTCTTTGAAAGATGTTTTCAAGTTCTGTTATTATTTCAGTTCTGTCAAGCAACTAGCCTATAATGATATAGTAACAGAACTTGATTAAGACTATCACAGAATCCGAAAATGAACGTTGAAATTTGATGAATTTTTCTAATTCTCCGAAACAACCCGTCCTTAAATGTTTTATAAAAACGTAGATTCTACGCCATTCGTTATTAAGGCGATGCACTACGTCGTGTAATATTTTTAATTGAGCCGCCATCAATAACAATCCTTACGTAGATGGCGATAAAGTTTAAATTCCCGCTTAACACCATCCGCCTGTTTTGATTTATGCAAGAAAAAAACATGGCCAAAAATTCCCTTTAATTTTATTTTGTGGATGTTCAGGCATAAATATTTTTATTTTTGCCGATCATTTTATAAATAACTTAATTTTTCACATTATACAATAAAATCATAATCGAAAATGGGTTGGCAAGTAGGAGATTTTGAACTTGAAAGCAGTTTTCATAGGCCTATTCATTATTTTTTTCTAGGCTTATAAAAAGACTTATATAAAAAAATACACGATAATTTCAAAGGTCAAGATGTATTCAACTCGCAGTATTTAATTAAAGCATTTGAAACATTTCTAGGCGACCAAATTTTCAAACCAAAAACACATGATTTGCACTACTACGTATGGCATCGCCTTAAATGGTTCTGAAAATTAATCTAAAAGTGTTTGGTAAATCTCTGAATTATTTTAAGTAATTAAATTGTTTCGTTTTCTTGCAAATACTATAGGAGCGGTTAATTTTCCCCAATCAACATAATAAAAATAAATAAAGTTATCATACAGAAGGGAGTTTTTTGTAGTAACTGTAAAAAAATGCCAGCAGATTTCGTTCAAATTTCAATTTGTGAAAAAATAGAAATGCTTATTTTACTGAGTGATTTGTAAATGTCCGATTATGACGATATTCCCATCTTACTCATAGAACAGTGTTTGCTAACAAGTTTTTTTTAGAACAACGCTTTGGCGCAATTTCATTAGATTCCTGACAAACAAGAGACTCATCTCATATCCCATTGCGTGCGAGAGTACTAAAAATGTAAAGTGAATGTAGTACATTATTTGACGGTGGTAGAATTAGCTAGCAAGCCCCAGTAATTGGTATAAATACGGGATAAACAATGTTGTTTTTACACACTCACTTAAAGTTTCCTCGTATCACCGGCCCGGGAAGATTGGATATCACGGGTGATTAACGAATTAATCTTCTTGTCACTTGTCACTGTAATTAAATCTCGAGATTTAAGCAGGATTTACTGTGGGGGCCTACTGTCTGCCTTCCATTCCATCTGTTAGACGAGCTATCTCTTATTTGGAATTGATGGAACTTTATCATCAATCATTTAACAACTTTTCCATGAAAACATAACATGACTAACTAAGGACGGGTTGTTTCGGAGAATTTGAACAATTCATCAAATTTCAACGTTCATTTACGGGTTCTGTGAAAGTCCTATTCAAATTCAGTTATTATATCATTATAGTCTAGTTGCTTGACAGAACTGAAATAAAAACAGAACTTAAAAATATCTTTCACAGAACTTGAAAATTAACTTTGAAATTTGAAGAATTGTTCAAGTTCTCCGAAACAACCCGTCCTTAATATCTATGCTTCGCGTCGTTTTCGTCGTGTAGAGGAAGGGATGTAACACCACACAACTTTATCTTAATGGGTATAAACTGCTTGCTTTATTCACATTCATAGATTGTCGCGTACACACTCTTCTGTTATTCAGACTCGTGACTGGATTCCTGACGTAAATGGAATAAAATTTCTTAAATGAATTGCCTACACACTCTATAACTCTTTTTTTTATATTTATTAATATACTATTAATATATACTTTTATTTATTAATATATACTTGTACAAATTTAGGCTAGTCCCACAAAGCTGTCATGTGGCAGTTTGTATGTAGGTTCTACCAATTAAACATTCTACTAAAAACAAGGTATGTAGTCAGATACATTAAAAAAATTCAAGTATACGTGAAATTTTCATTCATTTACCACAGCTTGACCATTTTAGGGCACAGTCTCTCATTTTTTTCAATTTTTTAATTTCTAATTGATTTTTTTTGAAAATCACTGGAATTATATATTCAAGAGTACGGCTTCCATATTTATTTAATATTCGAGGAGTTCTTAGGCCCTTTCCTTCTTTAAATCTTGTGGTATGTTTGTGTGCCTGTGGGTGTTTGTATGAGCTTTTCCCCATATTATCCATTAGAGTAGTGAACCAAAGAAGACCTTCTATTGTAAGTAGGCTCTCTGATCCATATGGTACTTTTAAGTTATGTCTCTGATTGTAAATATTAGATGTGAATTTTTTTTTTTTTTTTTTTATTTTGGTACAATATTTTTTACATTCTAAGTTTTCCAGTAATGTAGGCCTCACTGGGTGGCTTGCCCGTGCTGAGGCCTTCATTTTATAATATAAAAATATAATCTACATAATACATTTAAAGAGAAAATAATACATTTAAAATTAAAAATACATAATACATAATAATATATTTAAAATTAAAAAATAATACTTTGAAAATAATCTTGTGTGTTTGTGAGTGATGTGTGTTTATATTGGTTTTGTGTGTTACGTGTAGGTTTTATTTTCATTTTATGCTATGACATTTTGGTAATATTGTCTTTTTTGTTCTTTAATCCATTGTGTAATTTTGTGTGTGAATTATTTTTATTTTCCTCAATTTTAATTTCAACTTTTACACTGTTGAAACCTTTTATAGCATGGTATTGGTAGTGTCTTTGTCCAAAGCTTGAATTTACTGTCGGAGTTTTTATGTTTTCTTTGTACGCTTGTCTAACTGGTCTGTTAGTGTTATTTTGGGTATGTTGAAATTAAAAACAAGAAAATTTAATTTATTTAATATATTCAAAATTTACAATCGCAGTTTGTAAATTTTGAATATATTAAATGTAAATTGTGCTCTCGTGTCCCCAAGTTCGAATTCCGTATCTAAGGATGGATTCGACCATAGAAAAATATAAGAATTTAAGAGTGCAATGAGGCAATATAAATTTTAATTTGTAAAAGTTCTCTTCCAGATATGTATAAAAACCGCCAGCATAATCCAAAAATCAAGTAAGGCTTTACGAAAAATGAAATTACGTAATTCTTGTCCTGTTGTATTTTGTTTTGTTTCTTTCTCTCTCCTTTTCTATCCACTAAACTTATAATCGAACATTATCTTTTTTTACCAATGTATAAGTGGGTAAGTATTAAGTAACTTCTCCTAAATTCCTACGCTTGCTTATGTGTATATCCCTATGTTCCGTAACGCCGATCGCTTTTGACAGGCTGTGTAATAACCAATCGTATCGTCAGAAATTAAACTGTATAGTTTAATTTCGCACATGTCAGCTGGAATCACGGAGGCCGTGGGCCGACCAGTCGCACAAAAACCGTTTGTCCTGTCAAATATCGATCCCCGGTTGTCTTATCGGATTAATCATAATACGTATTTTTTATCCCAATTTAACCAAAATAACGAGTGTTAACAACCACGCTAAACGTTCCAGTGCTGACAGATGATGCTCACTATGCAGATTTCACCATCTCCTCCCGGTAAGTTGATTGTGAATTAACGTTATGCATTGTGTTTTCGCATCGCCTGTCACAAGCTATATAATTCATTTATACTTGATCTGTGTGGAATAGCCCTTTATAGTGCGGCCATTCCAACCCCTGTTCGTTCTTCGAACATCCCTATCTGTTTCCTTTTTTTTCTTCTTGTTTGTTCTACTTTACCTTCCTCTTTCTATTTGTATACTGTTTTGTAAGTAAATCTTATAATTATTATGATATTTTGCTATTTTGAACTGTTTCGTAAGTGAAACATATAAATTTGATATCAAAAAACTAATTTAAAATTGTACCTATTAATTCCCACCTATGTATTGTAGGTATGTTCCTCTCGTCCTACAATGAGTTTTGTAAATCATCGGGATTGCTCTAGCAAGAAAGAAAAATAATAAAGTATTAATTTTGTCATACCATTTCTTCCTCAGGCGCCAGACTTTTTTACGATTCTCCTTGCACTCGTGTCTTTTTTTCTTTGCTCCATATGTCCAAACCATCTAAAAGTTTCTTTCTTTATCTTATTCACTATACCTTGCATCTTTTCACAGTGTAATGTGGTCAAATGATTTTGAGGTAACTATTTTAGTTTAACTTTTTCTGTTTCACAAATCTATTATAAAATCCTGATCCGGATCTGCACTGTTATATCCTAAAAACGCGGAATATAAGAACCACTGGCCATTAATCCAATAAACATGATATAGTAATTTAAACATCCAATTTTTTCTATTGTGCGTTATTTGTTGTGAACCTAAAACTTTTTTCAACTTATTTAATTACAGCTTTTATTGAAACAAATCCCTCTTAAAGCACAAAACAAACATCAAATGTTTTACAACTTCTCTTCTAATTTGATAAATCTAGTAATCACGGAGAGAATTGATATTTCGTGAAATTGCAATGCGCCATACTGTGTTATGGTGGCTGAAACGTGTACTGGCTGCGTTACCCACGTAAATACTTCCCTTGTAAAGTTGCCTGTAACCACTAGACAAAGTTGGCGTAGATCTATAGAATATTCTACAGTGAAGACTGAGGGAAGCAGACAATGGAAATGATTATATTAAAAGAGAGCACGGAAAATGTACTTTACTGATCTACAGACCGCAATGATAGTAGTTGGATAAATGAATAAACATGTTTTGAAAACGGCTCATTTTAATATGGATTTCTTACTCGCACTATTTTTGTTTCAGTATCTCTTGTTTACTTTTTTACTTTCTCGGAATAATGAATGCGAATGAAACATATTATGCCTTGAAAACATGTCATTACAAAAAAGTCATTTTGAAACCCGCTTGTGCCTAGATTGCATGCAGTTGGCAATACTTTAGATTAACCCTATACGGGAGGCCCTGGGGAAAATAATTTCCCTAATGGCCTATGTCATCTTTGGGAACGCTATGTGGAGGATCTTTTTAAGTAAAGAAATGAGAAGAAGTTCTGAGAAGGAAAAGGATATGAGGGATGGGTAGTAATCTAGGGACCAGTGTGCCAAGAGTGACGGATGAATCAATATACACCTCCCTATAATTGGAGAGGTCAAAGGGTCTGCCCAAACCACTCTCTCCCGATCTGGCACGTCACGCACCTTTCGGACAGGCATACTTTGAACACACCTCACCCGATGAATTAACTGCATGGAATATATGTACAGAAAGGCTATACTAACATAACTCAATAATAGTAATAATTAAGATAATACTATTCTTCTGTATGGGTTCTATATAATTTTAAAATCAAATTTTACTTTTTTATTACTGTTCCACTCAACTATGTGTATATCGCATGTTTGTAAAAACACGTGGCGTAGAATATAAATAAATATACTCATATAGGTCAACCAACGATGATTCTGAATATATAAGTTTAATTTTATGTAATCTCGTACAGAATTAATAAATTGTAATTTAAAAACGATTAAGATCGTGAGACACGCAAAAGCCGTGTATTCGGTGGCGGGTTCTGACAGCTAACTCTCGTTTTTTTTTAAATTATTCTAAATATTTAAATTGGGTTCTTTTGTTTTTATATCGACCCGACTGGGACACTCCGACAAAATTGAGGTACGTGTGATGTCACGCGTACCATATCAGATTTTGTTCGTTTTGGCAATCAACACAATCTATGAAAATTATTTTTAACTTTGAAATCGACACTAGAAAAAAATACTTGTATTTAAGTTCATACCTTCACCACATAACACGTCAGTTCAAAGACAATTTTTCTCCCTAGCTCCTAAAATCTTTAACCTTATCCCTGAAAACCTAAAAACCGTGAGTCAACCCCATTCCTTTAAAAAACAAATTACGAAATGGATCCTTACACACGGAATACATTACAACTACAATACCCATTCATTCTACACTCTATCTATTTAATCACCTTTCAGACAAAACATAATTTATCCTTATTCCCTAACTTAGCGGTATAGTATGTACATAATTAGTAAGTGTGATCTATTTACCAATAATTTTTCATCTTCTTACAATTCACTAACTTCTCCATCCTCTTCTTGCAACCCAAACTAGCTATACATCATTTTTTTTATATATTATAGTAATGTTTAGATTCTATGTCAGCAAACTGTAAAATTCACCCGCCATAACACAGGGTCATCCCTAGCATGGAGGGTGAAATATCACAAAAAACCACACGTACTCTCTTAATCATGTATGAATAAAATAAAATATATAAATAAGTTAGAAGGTGAACATTTGTAATAAAAATTGACTGGAGTTCCTTATTATAACATTGTTAGTAATAGAACAACTGCTTTTGTAAATCTCCGCGAATCTATGTAACTATATCGGAACAAAATATAATTAACGTTTCGGCATAACGAAAGTATAGAAATTATCTTAAAAAATTACATAAATTTTTTTTTGGAACTTAAAAATTTAAAGAGTTAACGAGAAAATGACTAAAAATTTTCTACTGTGATCCTTCCTATTTTCAACACGTTTATATATTACGTTCATATGTTCACACTAGACCTCACATAACTATACTCCATTGGTCACCATGAAACAGGCAGTCACCTAATATGGTGATTTAAGAGAAAGCTACAAGCCAAAAATGTGTATACTCTTGGTATACCTTATATTGTAGGTAATAGGAATTAAAATCGCTTGATAAACGGATTCTAGAAATGTTCGATTTCAAGCACAAAACTGGTTTTTATTTATTTTGTAAATAATTTTATAAGAAAGTAAAAAAGTAAATCAAATGAAACTGTCACAGATAATCTTAGATATAATACTGTATTTTTTTAAAGTTGATTCCTTTGTGCGTTCATACATTTCTATTAAAAAAATATATTTTTTAGTAGTTTGCATTTATATTTTTTTAATGAGTAATTTATTTATTTATTTGTATTCTACTCAAGCGAAGCGATAGGAAAACTTTTAATTTATCTAAAGCATATTTTTTGGTATTCATAATGTACCCCGATTCGTTATAAAGATTAATCAAAATAGTGATTTGGCATTAAGCTTCGCCTCAATGTATCATATATAAATAAGTGTTTTAATGTATTATCATGTATTTTATTAAAAAAATCGGTGGAAATTAGTTATGCGGGGGCGTGAAATTATATATTTTCATTTATGAATAATAAATTGCCTCTCTTCTTAATTCTTATATTGCATTAATAATGTGAAAATTATTTCGATTTCTCTTAAAATATGTAATACTGTAAAACCTCCCACTTTTTTATAAATTATTGCCATCTTAAAATGAGTTTTATAACGTCATCTTTAATTGGAGAGTGTTTTGCGGCTGAAGGTAGTGGAGAGGGTAATAGGAAGGTGGGAATGTATCTGGCCATTCAGATCTGGTCACCAAATACGGCTAAAGCCATTTCGAGCAACGTTTCAATTCTGAATGGTGATCTTATACTAGGGCAACACTGAAAATAATTTCCACTACGTTCTACAAATTAATAAAATAAAATGTAAGATACGAACCCACGATCTCCGTATTTCTAGTCGAGAACCTTACCCCTCGACCACGGAGGTCACTATAAAAATATTTTGTTCTGTACGGTATATATTTTAACTACATTGCAGTTTATTTTTGGAGAGTAATTTTCAGTCTAGTCATAACTGAGCGACATTGTTTCTAACCACATGTGTTCCGTCAATATATATGTATAATTAAAATAGTATAGTAAAGTTATTATTTGTTTGACATTATCAATGTTTTATAATTTTTAAATTTAACTTTGCCGTCTGACATTTAGGAATATCAATTCAAAACAGGTGCAGCATTGCTACCAGCGTATTTAATTTTTTTTATTTATTGCATTATCAATATCAATTTGGCTATCAACAGCGCGAACGTGCTCAGAAAATTGATAGTTTCACCTATTGATCCGATATTGTAAAGTTATCGGATTCACTTTGCTAGACACCCTGGTGGGCAGGACGTTTGACTCATAACACTTAAGAAAATAACTCTATTTACTCCTTTGGTGTCATATTAATAATGATATCCCTCTGACATTTCGTAAAAGTGTTTAGTTATCTTTACTAATTCTATTCTTACAGCCTCGATTTCAAAATCATTGTAATCAAAATCTCATTTACGTTGGTAACTAATGAATCATCAGAAGATTTTTTTTTAAAAGCTACCTAACTTTATGCAATAAAACAAATGAATTTATCTGAATCCTTTTCCCGAGAACACTGACTATCAGTTCGACGGAAATGCAAACGCCACCATTGCTCTGCGAATTGATTTCCGGTGGAAACATTTCCGGCAAATTTTCCCCTCAAGTTTGACTTCCTGCCAAAGGCTGCACAGGTAGCTTCCCTGCTTCCCGCGCTAAATAATGAGGGTCGTAAAACAGTTGAAAGAGTAATTCTTTTAGCGTCTTCGAATCGCTTTTACTCGACTATTTACTGGCAGATCTGATTTATCAATTGTCTTAAGTTTTTAAGTTCCCCTTGAATTGCCGCCATTTTCCCGGATAACGTGGAGAAAATTTATTCTGTCAACTTTAAAACGGTGAAGTATTTGTTTTTTTTTATCATTTATTAGACCAAAGTTTATTTTTGTTTATGTCCGTCTAGACACTATGCAAAGTTTGCGGATGCGTTAAATTTTAACCACTTTAACATAGTAAAATTCTTGAATCATGGAGAGAAGTTAAAATCCCTGAAAATCTCACATTCAATCAGATTGCAGAATCAGTAAACTTGTCGAATTTCACTGCATTCAAATGCTCTTTAAAAAAAACAACTCTGGATTTCAACTTAAATATCTAATGGAGAAATGTCGCAGATTTAAGTAAACAAGCAATAGGTTTGTAGGGTTTAGTTTGGGTTGTTTTAATAATTTGTGTTTGTTTCCTAACCTTCAAACTTAACTGTGATTGAGAAAAAATGGAACTTTAATGCATTTTTTACCACCTTCACCACAAAAATTGTTATTACTTGTAGTAATTAAGTAGAAATCAAGTGCTGTTTATAATTTGAAATCTTTCAAATAAAAAAGAATTTACTGAAATCGAAACTGCATTGACAGTCAATTTGTGTTTTTTTCGCTTCTTCACATTTTTTAAATAATTTCTACAATTTATGGACAAATAATCCTAGAATCCATCGACACGGTGCATGTAACGTCAACTCATCGGCATTACTAGTGCCTTTGGGAGCAATATTCAACCAGTTTCAAAAATAGTAATTCGTCTGCTATTTTTATATCAGAATGAAAGCGAAATCCTGACGGTTCAATCACCATTGATAAAAACTAAAAGAGAAAACACAAAATTTTGGTGGCCCATAAATCGACAACGCGAGAGAAAATGCATTTCCCGGCGTGGATACATTCCGATGGACTTTATCTATGGCGCAAACTGCAAACACATCCTGAGACCAAGCATTTTCATAAATCTATTACGATATCAATATCGTTAAAAGACTAGATACTAAATAAATTACTATTTTGTTACTGTACGTTATGGCTACTGCCGTTACCAGGTCATTGAACTGGCTTGCGTCAGTAAATATTATTAATTCGCTTTGACTACATCACTCTTTCGAGCACGTGTTCATAAAATCTGCACGTCTAAAAAACTTTTATTAAATTAATAAATGTCAACTTTCATTCGTCATTTTAAAGAAGAGTTGAGGTTAAAATAAGATTTTTGTTAAAACTTCTTTATTACGAAATAATAATATTAGTTGGTTTTACTTTTTTATGATCTCTCTGGCTCTGGTGAAAGGCTCTAGTTCACTGGATAATGTGATTGCGCTTATAACAAAGACAATATTAACATTATTTGTAGGAAAATTGAAAAAAATAATATTATCAATTGGAAAATTAATTTGATTTATTCAGTTCAATTTAAATTATACACGAGTTCGTCTTGTTATTATGAGTTTCCAGCACATAAGTTAATATTAGTTTGAATTAATTTTGGATGGAGTCCGGGGAATAAAAAAATTGTTTTTATTATTCTATTGGTTTTTACCAGGGCTGCACCATTCTAATAAGTTTCTTCTTTAAAAAAATTCACTTATATGGCCTACATAAGTTCTGAGTTATTGTGAGTATTTCCATTCCCTTGGGCATGTAACTTTATTTTACGAGTAAGTTCTCCAACGAAAGATTTCGCACATTACCATAGAAAAAATACGTTCTCAAATTTGTGCCCGTAAGAATGATGATTTTTCCACAAATGGTAATTTTTCAAATATCAATATTGATTTCCCTTCAGACCATGATTCTTAGTATGATTCCGAACTTTCAGTCCGTTCCGTGCCATAGAGTCTTTCAAAGTTCAAACCCAAGTCTTGCATTTGTGTCCTTACGAATGATGACTTTTCCACAAATGCTACTTTATGCAGATTTTTATAATGATTTCGCTTATTAACGTGATTCTTAGTACGATTCCGAAATTGCCGTTTTGCGCAATAGAACCTGAGAAAACGACTTTCAAAGATCGAACCCAAGTCTTGCATTTGTTACCGTAAGAATGATAAAAAAATGGTAAAATAAGAAAAGCATTCCCATTGCACTTACAGAATCATTTACGCTAGTTCCTTTAAGCATATTGCATTGAAAAACCAGTAGAAAAAGGAGAATATTACCACCCAAATATGCTAAAATCAACGGAGAGGCGCAGTTGCACTATGTGCCTACAGTGTCAGCAAACGTGTATTATTAAAATAATTCATTCGGGAGCCACCTCTGGGCTGGAGCCCCATACCTGATAAACATACTTGATTCTGTGCAAAGGATGACGGTTCGTCTGATTGACAATCTGTGGTCAACGGACCAATTGCTATCTAATGTACATACGCAATATACATGTATTTCAATAGAGCCTGACCGAAAGAGCTAGCCGCTTTGATCCCCTGCATACACAAATGGACTTATCAACGGATACAAATGAAACACTCGTTTATAATTTCATGTTGAACGAGCTACCGGCATCCGTTTTTCGTCCTTCGTATAATCCGGGCCTCTTCAAGTCCTGCATTAGTAAAGTTATTTCTACAGCTCCTACTCTAACCCGCCTTACAACGTTGCCCAACTGGGTGGCGATGTAGTTCCCCTACGTTTACACTGTGCAGACCGGAGCGATACTTTGTAACGTATTTTTTTAGCTGCGGGCTCTGTCATCATAAATAGTTTATTGAATAAATTTAAAAGTTAATAAAATATTTTTTACAATCTTAGAAAAATTTTAAAGTTATTTTACTCATTTTTAAAATTTTCAAGAAACGACCAAGCAACAATAATACCTTCTGCGATGGCGCAGCCCTGGTTTCTACAATACGGTACCTAAACATCACGAGTTTCCAGGTTTTTCCTCGAGGATAATACTGTAAATATGTATTATTTTCCTCGTGTTTAGAGCAAATACGTGTTTTTTTGCTCGAGTGATCCTCTAACCAAGAAGACTCATACATATTAATGTAGTTGGGCACTCGTAACGGTTTCACGAGTAACTACAAGAATTTGGTATTCCTTATCTTTTTTTCTTGCGTCTTTCATAGGCGTTGACAATATTTCTCAGTTATTTTTCAACTATTCATTTTGAAATAATTAAACACTATATTAACAAGGTTCAATACTCTCTTCTAAACAATAGCTGAAATCATTTCTTAAACATAACAAGGGATAACTTCGTTACACTTATCACCGTTTTCAAATTTATAACTACCTACTACTTATGTTTTATCCGCTCTAAATAGAAACTAGGTGTTACTTATTGCACGGCTATTTGGCATACAGTTTCACGTAGGTATTTAATACAAAAAGCATAGAATATAATCATTCAAGAAATAAACTAACTACTGTTTAAATGATTGAATAAATTGAATAATTCATTAATAATATGGATTAAAATATTGATAGAAAAAGAACGATACCCATAGATATTATCCATTTGTTCGATCGCATCTTCAAAACTCAAAAAAATATTTTTAAAATTTTTATTAGAAATTAAATTTCGCAGAAAAATGTAAATATTATTTTTTGTAACTAACAGAAAACAATTTAGCATTACATATTGCAACAATAGATATATTCCAAAACTCGTTATATATTTATTTTGACCGGTCGGTGGCTGAGTTGTCATCGCGTTTGTGTTTCCACCCAGGTGTAGTGTGTTCATTTCCTCGACTGGCTAAGTCCTCCATCACAACACAAGAAACATTTTTAGCTTAGTGTGGTGGTAGTAGGGAGATTTTCAAATATTGTCAGGTTATTCGTAACCCTGAAAAGTTTGTCTTTCTTTTGAAAAAAATAAAATACATATATAATTGTTTGGATGAAGACCCTTACAAAAACGTTAGAAATTCTTGTTATCTGTCTGCCATTGTCAAGACCAGAATCATGACCACTAAGAAAAGACCCTGAGTATGAGTATGTCACCTATTTAATAGTTCTGCTTTTTTTGGGGGAACCTTATCTCAAATAAAAAAGGCATTTTAATAAATAAGATTTGAACATAAAAAATTTCAACAAGAAGTTATTTTAGAACCCCTGACCACCCTCATGTGCATGTGTGAGTACGTGTGAAAATTTGGCGCCTAACCAAGGCGAGCTCAGATGGAATGTATGAACAAAAATAATGGTGATGCGGTCTCGCAAAGCCAAAGTTTTTGCCAAGTTTCGCCATTAAAATTTCGCAATGTCTTCATCGTTTTGACATTGGGTTTATCTGTTTTATTGACGTCGTATATTGGTTTCTAAATCTATAAAGACCGAACCAAATGTCAAAGTGTAATGTTGTACAACAGCTGATCGGAGTTAAGATTACAATAAACAAGCAGTCAATTTTTAGAATGACGAAAATTACTTATATTTATAGTTAGATAGTTGAAAAAACCCTGGCATGTAAAGCTAATAACAATCCAAAATATGCATTTCTCTTCTAACAACGTCAATTAAAAAAAATAAATTAAGTTAAACTGGACAAGAGTCCCAACTGCTACCAACCGTCTTGAGCCAGTGATAGTATGGCATCCCCAAAATGGGTATGTACGTTCCAGTGTGGAAGATACTCTCAGTATTGCTAAGACCACCATTCAGAATTAAAACGTTGCTTGAAATTGCTTTAGCCGTGTTTGGTTACCAGATCTGAATAGCAAAGTACTCCCCCCATCTTCTTCTTTTCCATCTTTTTTCCCTCCCCAATACCTTCAGCCTCACAACATACCCCAATTGGGTTGCCATTTTCTCACTGGCTCCAGACGGTAGGGAGCAATTGGGGCTCTTGTGATATTAGTGAGGAGAGGAAAGAGATGGGAAAAGGGAAGGTGGAAAAGTACCTAGCTATTCAGAACTGGTCACCAAACACGGTCAAAGACATTTCAAGCAACGTTTCAATTCTGAATGGTGGTCTTAAAACAGGCAATACTGAGAGTGTCTTTCACTCTGGGACGTGCCACAAATAAACTATGTAATATGATTAATGAGTACATTGTTAAATAACACAAATTATTGCAATAAAATTTACTTGAGCACGTCGGAATTTGAAGGCGCAAAAATAACCTAAATGATTATCAAATTACAGGTGATTTAGATTAAAACTATACAATATAAATGTTACATTAATCAAATAATAAACAAAGCAGCCAAAACTACTGGATCATAAACAAGGAATACAAAATACGAACATTGTCATGGAAATAAATAGAATTTGCATATGCATATAATTATTTAGAGTTTGCGTCAACCATGTGGTTTCCATTTATGCATTACATTTATATTATATAAAAATAAAATTGAATGGATTCAGAAAACAATCGTGAAAAACGTTTCTTACAAATTTCACAATCAGTCATTTAGTAATTAACTTGTTGTAATAGTGTTTTTCAAAAATTGTACGTTTAGGTACAGAGCCGGCCCTGTACAAACCCGGCGCCTGTCGCGAATAAAGTTTTGACGCCATTTGCAAAACCAGTAGACGCTTAGTTCGGTCATCACTGTAATCTGTATAAATGGTTTTATTGTGAAAAATAATCTGAAGGACGATGTATTAGGACTGTTAGGTATTATCAGTGCTTTGGCGCCTTGACAATTCGTCTCCCGGAGCGGACTGCTCCAGTAACGCCCGCACACCAATACCTAAACTATTTTCAAATTGTAATTATTTACCTGTAAACAAATCTTTACAAAGCCGTTTTATAGCCTCCGTTCGGCGTGGTGTTATTATATTAAATATGTGGCAATT
This sequence comes from Hesperophylax magnus, assembly GCA_026573805.1. NCBI lineage: Eukaryota > Metazoa > Arthropoda > Insecta > Trichoptera > Limnephilidae > Hesperophylax > Hesperophylax magnus. Next base: position 9,914,952 of record JAIUSX010000029.1, on the reverse strand, counting down.
TGCAACAAATCGATACATTTTGTCTGCCATCTCCGCCAACTACTTGATGCTTCAATCATTTTAAAAGGCAGGTGTCTACCTGACTTCATCTGCCATTTGGTTACAGCGTAAAGCGACAATGAGGGCTTTGCAGAGTAGACGCGTCAATCACAATGATTGATTCTGAAAGGAATTCTATTCATATAATTTAATGACGAAGATAAAGCTTTCAGTGGAACACATTGAGAGCAAATAATTAGCTAATTAGGGGTTTTTGAAGATTTTTAAATCAATATTACCTTTCATCGAAACATTAAAAAATATATATTGTAGATATTTTTGTAATGATCAAAAGTTTTTTTTTTTAATGTATTGATGAGTATTATCATCAAATTATCAGTTATTATAAAATGGGAATTCAAGCCCTTAACGAATGAATTGATAGGTTTCATGATAAACTTTTAATAAAATTCATAACGAATGCCCGCTCCATTCATTCCCCGGCGGGATTGATGAGGTTCACATGGCGACGCCTGAGGCCCTAAAATGGCACGCAGATCTAGATGTCCCCCTCTGACCCCCCACTATACGAAAGAAGAAGAAGAATAAAATTCAAATGTATTGTCACGATGTCGGAACACATGTTCATAAAAATCCTGTTAACATTTTCACGTTTGGTCATTATATATTATTAAAACAAACGCAGATGCATGAACACGTATTCCAATATAATTACGAAATAAGTTTATCGGAAAGCGGTCTGCACTGCTGTTTTTAACCGGATACCAATAATTGGAATATATTTTTAATAAATCAGCAATACTCATTTTTTCCAATGCATGGTGTATCGGCACATACACGGAAAAAATGGACTTTTGCCATTTAAAAATGTAATTGGATATAGAATTTGAGGATACGAATTTATCTTAGGTATTCGATTTCTTGTGATTAAATGCCACTTGGGATAATAAAATAGACAAATAAGTTAACATTTATCTTCAACGATACTGCTTATTCGATTGGTATCATCAAAGAAGATTTTAGAAAACATCGATATCTGAAATAGAAAGGTAAATTTATTATATCTACATATTATATTTTACCTAACATAACATACACAAATTCACTATTCGTGAGGTACCTTCTGCACGAGACCTTCAAGTCTAACACAGTGAAATCGATAACTTTACAATATTGGATCTATAGGCGTAACTAATGATGATTTAATACAGATTTTCGGAGCACGGTCGCGCTGTTAATACCCAGATCGATGTTGATAACGCAATAAATCGGAATTCTATGATTTGACATTCCTAAACTTCAGACGGCATATGTAAAAGTTCAATTGAAATATTAACTTTAATATACATTGATGCGTGTACATTTTCACACTGAAAGGGGAGTTCATTAGTTCATGGGGTCATTAATCATAACTGACTACTTTTGTTTCTCGATGCTGGAACGGAAGTAATCGATGAATTAATCAAGTATGAATCGTGCATACGATTTCTTTTAGATTTTAAAACTTAGTTAGTTCACCCCATTCATTAATTAGCCAGTTATTTTGCATAACGAACAACATTATCCAAAAAGTTTAACATATTGACAGCTTATCCCACATGTTGGAGGCCGCGCTAAAAGTAGCGGGTTTTGTCTACCGACAGTCATAATCATATTCTGACCGTGCTCGAAAATATCGCCATCTAACCATAGATAACGCATTTCGTCAATATCGTATTGACATAGGACTTTATCGATCGTCCGTACCAGACCTCCAATGAATCTATAACATATACAATAAAATTTAACTATGTTATCACAGCAAGGGAAGTGGGGCAGTTGAAATAGAAGGGAAAGAAGAGTATTAAGTGATTAACAAAGTTGTTAATAACATAATTAAACATGCTACTATTCTGAGTACTCCGTGTTGGTACTTAAATCAAAGTTAAAATTTAATTTGTTGAATAATGTTCAAGTTCATTAGATAAGATAATCATACATTAATAAGTCTTTAAAAAAACTCAGCATCAATTATTAAGTACGCAATAAAATCCTTCATTTGAAAATATAATGATTTTTTTTATTTAACTTAGCCCATCGTAGTTATTAAACTTTTTCAGTATAAGAGATTTATAACCGTCCAAAAAAACAGTAATAACGATGCACGTCATTGGGTTATTTCCTTCTCATAGTTTTAATATCTAGGCTATATATAAATATATATTGGCCAATATTAATTTATTATATTTTTCATCATCAAAATGTATTATTATTAAGTCAACGTTTTGCGCTGCTTTCTTTACTGACCTGACCACGAATCGAATATTTAATTGCCAATTGGAATCCGTTTTAAACATTTTCTTTGTCAAGTCGTAAAGCATTCGCTGTAATAAAGAACCTCATTTGAATAAAGCACTTATGCACTGTTCATTTGCAAGTCAATTGAATAGACTATAGTAATTTATTTCAATTCCGTGCCAATTGAAATCGAAAATTGTGGTTTAATTCTACAATTTGGTAAAAGGTCGAGATTTACGACCAGTTAACGTTTTCTCTAATTGAATCGTTTAATGAATTGCGTAAGTTGAGCTTTCTATAGTTCTGAGAAAGAATTGTGATGTTTCATTCAATGAATATACAGAATACTCAAATAATGGGTGAGCAATCAAGAGAATGGACATCTATTTTAAATTAGTTTCCTAAAAAGTAATATCTTTTACAAATGCATTTCTTACGCAACATAACGTGGTTGCATTCGCGTGGCTCAGCTCTCCATACAATAGGCGATGGATGCAAATGGTACGGCCACCACCCTGATGTCTGTGTCAGACTACGCTCAACGCATCTAGCGGTTTTTTGGGCGTGGCCTCTATGGATTATACATTGTAGTGTCACACGATGCTACAATTTTTCATCTCCCCCCTCCCTAGCACGGGCTAGTGGGAGAGCACGGAATTCTTTTCAACGGGCTATCACTTCAATTTCACAGTTGACAGCCGCGTGACCACGGCAGCTCCCAAATTGATCTACGGCAGGAGAGGGGGTCGCATCATTTTTCAAATATCGCCTGGCTAGCAGATTGCGACAAATCATCTAGGCGATGCCCACACTTTATAACACACCATCTATATTGTTATATGTGATGTCATGTCCGTACGGGATTGGTTCCGTGATAACTCAACACAGTGACAATGCAACACACTTTTAAAAACTGATATAAAATCATTAGAAACGATGAAAAAAAAAAATTAACCTTAGCTAACCTAACATACTTAACCCAGTTAATAAAGTTTTTGTTTCATCACTTTCCATGACTTTATATAACTTTTTAAAGATGTGATAAATTTTCAGTGTGATGATTTATCCGGTCACCACTTTCATTGTCAACAGAAATTGAAATAACAATTTGTATACAGTCGCTCATTCACTGTCAGTCTAGAACCATAAAATTACTGTTTCTACTGCTCTGTAAAATTAGTTAAATGTGGCATGTGATAGTTTTATTGACAAAGATTAGATATTCAAAGATTAGATAGACAAAGACTAGTCAGGTAAAGATTAGACAGGTATTCAAAGATTAGATAGGTATTCAAAGATTATATAGGTAAAGATTAGATAGGCAAAGATTAGATAGGCAAAATTAGATAGGTACTCAAAGATTAGATAGGCAAAGATTAGATAGGTATTTAAAATTACTAATTAAGCCTTCAAATTTTTACTTGTTGATTTGAAAAGTCAACAGAATTTTTTTACTAGTATAAATAAGTTCTTGAATGAAGGATACTTTTCTGACTTTTACCAAAGTTGTCGTTACGAGTATATTCACCTCTATCTAAGTAGAAATAATAGGTTTGCATCGTGGAATGAATGATCTTTACTTTGTGACGAGGGTGAATGGTAAAATGTTCGCAAATACAATTCAATCTACGTGCTCCCGTTCCTTCGTCTGCAAGTCGTAAAGAACTCAACAAAGCGATAGCTAAAGTAGTTCATTCATCAATAGAATCTTACATTTTATGAGCTTTCAATGCAAGTGAATGCTTTATGGCCAATTTGTGATGGTGGTTTGCTAGGCGGATTTTTTTTTTTAAATTTCTTAAAACTATTTTTTTTTTAATTTTATAATATAATATTTAACGGCTAAAAGTTTATCGTTTTTAATTATTGAATTACTATGCCATGTTTCACTTCCGTCTTCTTTAGCCATCGTTTCGGACGGTTTTGTTGTGTCATCAGGGTATAGGTGATCTCTACGTTTTTTCAAAATTACTTAAGTTGCAAAACAAGCAATTACTTATTCTGACTTTAGTGAAAAGCTATTAATAAGCCAATGACTATGTATCCACAAATAACTGTGGCTTGTTGTGAATGCAGCAAGTGGGGAAGAGAAGGAAATGGGTAAAAAGAAGGTTGGGAAGAACCCGGCTATTAATATTTTGTTATCAAACACGACCATCTTGTTATCAAAATTCTGATTCAACAATTTTTTTTTATAAATATACATCAAATAAAGTTGTACTTAACATTGTATAAAATTATGGATTTAAGTTCTGCACCTTTATTAATTGCAAAAGCTGACTACTGTTTCGGCGCAAAGGGCCTTGTTTGTAATTACCATGATTCTCTTTCTTACCATGCATAAAACTTTACAGTGAATTTCTTCTCTAAAAGAGAAAAAACTGCATTGTGAACACAAGCAAAATCAAAAACAGTGTAATTAACACATTACTTAAAGGTTGCATACTATATATACTACTCTTTTAATTACTTGGTGTGAATAATTAAATCCTTTTTTGTAGCAGTTGTTTTAACCAAATCAGTTAAGAAATATAGATTTTTGTGGCGAGCTGAATAACTGTTCGTAATTTGTTGGGATTTGCACTCGGGTATTTTTCATTGCATCTTTATTAAGGCAAGTTGCTAATGAACCTGTAAAGAAAGACGGACACTTTCCAAGTCTGGGGTGTCTTGAATATTTAAATTTCATTTTCAGCAATATACATAATATTATACTAACTAACCATCATGTCTTGAATACTGAAGTAGAAATTATGACCTGTGCACTTTACAATGTTTCAATGTTTTATAATAAGCCATATTCTCAAACTTCCGGAAATTGTTTGGTTTTGGTTGCCTCCTTATTGTACCTTTTTAAAATATCTACTCAAATTATCCTCATTTCTGAGTAAAAAAAGTGCCTCTTGTCTTATATTATGTTTTAGTTTTAATGTTCTTGTTTTGTCCTGTGCTATTATAGCACTGTTATTGTTATTATTTATTTTGTCATCGCTTTGTATAAATTATTCAATTTATATTTTCCGACTTAATGTCAGGGTTAAATCTTCCCCACTGGAAAAACTAAACCCTTTCACACACTTTTCCACAAATGATCATCTAGTCAATCCACATTATGCAAGTGCATTATATAAGCATAATAAATACAAAATAATACAACACGTCAAATCACCAGAGATCAAATGGGAAAATAATTCACTTGTAAAGACTACTGATCCCTCAATATAAATATTTAAAAAATCTTTCGTAATCCTACATGTATTTAATATGACTGATTTTTGTATTTATAAATAAATTCTTTGACAGATCTAATACGACTAAATTTTTAATGAGAGAGCTAGGTATAATGCCAGTAGCCGAAATAACAAATGGTAATATTTTTATAGTCTGAGAATGCCTAATTCTTTTAATCTCATTTTCTAAATCTGTGTATTTTCTTTTATTTTAACAATTGTTATTATTATTTTATACCAGTAAACAAACTGCAAACCTTTCCTCACTTTATATTCTTGTAAATATCAAAGATAATAATGTAGACCATTAATTGATAACTAGATTTTTGCCCGTTGCAGGCAACTAATAGGTAAAAATTACTTTATTTAATAAAAATGTAAAAAAATGGAATTCATGAATTGGTGTTGAATGTGGATGAGACAAGGAGTGCGTGCGTTCACATATATCAAAATCTGTATGACGCAATGACTGTGTGCCTACTTATAAATTTATGATTTTATGTTTGAACGTGGATGAAGCAACGCAACACACGCCCTTGGGATTATATGCATTGATGTCAAACGTCACTGAAAAACAGCAATTTTTCAATCGGTACAGCTAACACTTGTGTTTTTTTCTATGCGCGTAGTTCAATACCCATATCGGCTACCTTCCTGTTTCATTGATTGAATATTTAAAGAAAAAATTATTGTGTTTTGATTCATATACAGTACTTACCTTCTGTTCCCACCTACGGCACCTACCTACGGTACCAGCCTGCAATATCTACCTACAGTGCCTACGCAACACACGCTTTTGTGATTGTGTGTATTGATGCGAAACGTCACTGAAAAACAGTAATTTGTTAATCGGTACAGCCATGTCGAAACGCATATTTTGATACCCATCACGGGTACACCACAGATTCATTAATTGAATAATCAATCAAAAATAGTTCCTTTTTACAGTACCTACCTACCTAGTACACCAATCTATTCTGATGTACAAAATCCGAGTTGGTAACAATAAAAATCATTGAGTTGAAATTTTTAGTTTTTTGCGTTATGATTATTTTTAAAATGTGATGATTTTAATAACTATTTGAAATTTGAAATTTTCGGGAAATTAAATTTCTATTTTTAGATTATTTTTAAAAATTTATAATTAAGATTTTGCTTTGATGTGCACGAAGCAATGACTGTAACTACTTTTACATTTATGATTTGATGTTTGAATGTGGATGAGGATGTGGATGCTTTTCCCAGCACCATCTGTGTAGGTACCTGCGCCTAATTTTATTAATATTTGAAAAGACATGGTTCCTACGCGCGTCCATAAAACCTGCTGATGTAATTTAAATAATATTTTTTAACGAGAGCAAGACCATCAAAAGTGGTTCAGATTAGCACTAAACATTTTAAATTATGAAACATGTTAAAACATGATAAAAATTGGGAAATATGGCAAAACAAGGTAAAAGACTGTAAAACCTGATAAAAACTGGGAAATATGGCAAAACAAGATAAAAGACTGTAAAACCTGATAAAAACTGGGAAATATGGCAAAACAAGGTAAAAGACTGTGAAACCTAATAAAAACTGGGAAATATGCCAAAACAAGGTAAAAGACTGTGAAACCTGATAAAAACTGGGAAATATGGCAAAACAAGGTAAAATACTGTAAAATCTGATAAAAACTGGGAAATATGGCAAAACAAGATAAAAGACTGTAAAACCTGATAATAACTGGAAAATATGGCAAAACAAGGTAAAAGACTGTGAAACCTGATAAAAACTGGGAAATATGCCAAAACAAGGTAAACGACTGTGAAGCCTGATAAAACCTGGGAAATATGGCAAAACAAGGTAAAAGACTGTGAAACCTGATAAAAACTGGTAAATATGGCAAAACAAGATAAAAGACTGTAAAACCTGATAATAACTGGAAAATATGGCAAAACAAGGTAAAAGACTGTGAAACCTGATAAAAACTGGGAAATATGCCAAAACAAGGTAAACGACTGTGAAGCCTGATAAAACCTGGGAAATATGGCAAAACAAGGTAAAAGACTGTGAAACCTGATAAAAACTGGGAAATATGGAAAAACAAGGTAAAAGACTGTGAAACCTGATAAAAATTGGGAAAGATGGCAAAACAAGGTAAAAGACTGTGAAACCTAAGAAAAACTCGGAAACGTGGTAAAAAATGGTCAAACCTGAAGAAAATTGGGATAAATGGTAAAACATGGGAAAAGACGATAAAACAGGGTCAAAATTGGGAAATATGTTAAAACATTATCAAAATTGGGTAAAAAGGTTAAACGTGGTAAACTCATAAAGGGTCAAAACTTCTATAATTTACTATAAATATCCATAAATATCCCAAAATAGTAATAAATACTTAATTGTACAATAATTTATTTATGGTTTTCAAGATATTGTTAAATTTGTCCATTTAAACCATTATTTTTCAAACTACAAATCCAATATACAAAACATAATTTTTTTTTTCATTTCGACAGGCAATAATAAATTGTCAGAATTCAATTTCGCAATTTTAGTCTCGCTTCCCATGGACTTACTTAAACTCAGTCTGAAAGTTTTTCATTTTATATTCATGTTGATTCGCACATTTCGTCAAACAAATAAAATGACGCAAATAAAATTTGGTTTTCAAGCAGAAGGCTTCTTTGGAACTCTTTCAATATACTTTATTATTGTCGTTTGAACATCCTTTGGCATCAAACATGTTATTAACAAGAAATGGCTGCGTTTGAACGGTAGTTGTGAATACGGAAGATGAAAGCAGAATTAATCATATTTGTACTGATAATTTATTTTAATTATATTACATTTCTTCTTCTAATGTCGTGTTTCTTGAGGTACAATCTTACCACCGTGCTAGAAAAAAATCTTTGCCGGTTTCTGGTGCCCCCCTCGTTATTTTAATATTTATTAAATGCAATATTTTTATTCTACTATGCATCTAGTGAGTACCGTGAAGAATAATCCACGGCCCAATTTGTGTAGCCCGCGGGCCTTCTCGTGCAAAATTAATGAATATAAGCGTTCAAAAGAAGAAGAAAATTGTTTGAAATGAAGATATTATGTGTACAAGAATGATTGAAGTAGCGCGCTAATACGTAATAAAATGATAATAATTCATGGGATTAAGATATTTATATCTGAATTAAGTGGCATTTAGGGCAGGTTGTTTCACAAAATTTGAACAAATCATCAAATTTCAAAAATTCAAGTTATGTTAATATTTCAAAACAGGACTTAAATTGGATTTTCAGAGAACTTGAATATTATCTTTGAATTTTGATGAAAATTTTGAATTCTGTAAAGAATCAGTGTGAATTTTTTAATACCTATAACACCATAACCAGGTGTGTTTTGTGTTTTATTTGTATGTTTTGGAGCATCCTTTGCGATTTTTTTCTATCGGGGGATTTTTTTTTCTATAAGTTATCTGAGTAGTGATTATTAAAAAAATTGCACATATTTTTAGTACGTTATATTATGTCAGTAAAAATTCAAAATGCAGGTATCTTAACTATCGGCATAGAAAAAAAAATTGCAGCGTTTTTTTTCTGCACCATATAAAATATAATTATTGCTATTCCCTTGAAGACGGCAATTTTTTTGACCACTCAAATAAACCAGACATTTTAACAATTGCCCAAGACTCATTTCTAAAATATACATAACTAAGCAATATCCTTTATGCATTGTGTCTTAAATAGCAATAAAGGACAAAGTTCAATTATAAAAAAGTATGGCACGCCTTTGTTTGTAATGAAAACCAAACAAAGAATATCGGGAAAATTCAAATCAGGTATATTCTATTTCTTTGAAATTATGAATTTTCCATATTTTTTGGAAACAAACGAAAGTTATTTTTTAGTTGAGATTCTTATCAATTTTTTTTATCTGCAAGATTTTTTCTCTTCCCTCAAAGTAATCCGAAAAAATTGAAACAATGATTTTTTTATTAAATACAAATAACATTTCCATATATTTTCAGTGAGTTTTTTTAGGAGTTCTTAAGCACAGCGTTTTTTTCTAATTAAATATTCTGGAACCAACAATATGGTATGTTGTTGGCTACATATTATATTGCCATGGAAAAAAACATTTCTAGCTGAAAAAGTTGCGTTGGCCATTTTTAATTTATTTTTGCATGCCAAAAACCTTTTTTTCGTCTCTCCCGACTCGCAGAGCAAATGGTATTATATTTCGGTTATATGTACGAGTATTTAAGCAAAACTGATTTTAAAAAAAGTTTTTCTTGCTACTGCGTAAATATGTTCTTGTGAAGTGAAAGAATTTAATTGACTGAAACGGGTCTTTGAAGGCGTTAAATTATATTTAGTAGATACAAAAAGTTTCAACAGTTTTTGTGTATAATTTCACGAATCACAAATAATTATTTATTCGGAAGTAGAAAAGTTTTCTTTTGAAAAACCGTTAACCTTTCAGAACTTAAATACAATACAACGATAGAGAACGTTTTTAATGTTCATGTATTTTTCAACGGGGTGTACTAATACTTTTTTATCGCAACTTCTTACAAATCGAAAAAAAATTAAATTTACGGCCATGTTGATACTGCATTATGGCTTAGCAATATTTAAATAAATGTTCTCAATTCCCATTGTACAAGACGCCGTAGCATCTTTCAGCAGAATACATTTAAACACAATATCGCCTATTTTATCCTTTTGACCCAAATTGTCGACTATATAATAAGATACAGCGTGCTGCAGTAGATTTTTTTATCGATAATTTACACGGATTCCGAAAAAAAGGTTTGGCTATTGGTAAAAAATATTTTGCGCTAATTATATTATGTATTACTTGCGTCACTATTTTGTCTCTTGACTTTCCTTGAACTATTTGTCATTTGAGTGAGAATTTATATAATTTTTATTTTTTAATATTAATTTTGACGTATGCAAATTAATGTGTTCTATATCTGATTAGATTTCTGTTATTGTATGTACCTATTTGTGTATTAACTGAGTTTATTATAACTGGATTGTTCTCACGTAAGTGAGATCATCTGTTAAAACACAGTGCAAACAAATAAATATATTGCCAAAGCACTATTGTCTTCATTACCACAAACATTCAACATAATACTTAATCCATTATCAACGGAAAATGAAATTACCGTTTGTATTATGTCACATATTTTCGAGGACCTTTGTCAGGTAAGGCTCTTGACTAGCAATCCGGAGGTCGCAGGATCAATTCTCAGCATGCGCACCTAAATTTTCCTTGTTAAATTTTTTTACAACGTATTCATTAAATGTATATTTTCAACACGTTCCAGGTGGAGTATGCTTTCAGTATCATCCTGATGCAAGACCACCATTCAGAATTGAAACGTTGCTTGAAATGGTTTTAGCCGCGTTTGGTGTGCATAGCCAGGTACTCCCACCTTCCCTTTCCCCACCTTTCCCTCCCACTACACAACAAACCCCAACTAACACTATTGTGCTGTTTTTACACATTTATATTTTTATAATATTGTCTTTCAGTCTGGAGCATATAGTCACTGTTTCTGCTCTGCTGTAAAATTTGTCATCTGATAAAGAAATATTATTTAAGTAATTTTAGAATTTTTTTACATTCCTTTTCAAATAATATATATGCAGGTAATACAAATGCATTAAAATAGATTTAATTGCGCACGCCGGGATTTAAATCCAGGGCCTACGAATTCTTAGACAAGAGCCTTAACCCTTATGAGTCTTAAGACCACGGAGGCCAGACTAAGCTCAGAGCACCAATCCAACAAGCCAATAGTCTTTTATGTTTTAATACCCTTATCAGTATATTTATTTTGCAGAGATATTATAATAAAAAAAAAAAATTGCAAATATGGATGAATTCCCCAGTTTCCACTACTTTCTCAAACGACGATCTCTTATGATTTGAGTAAACTTGGAAGTTGATTGAAATAAGTAAGTCAAACAGAATTTCCCTCCTTTCTGGGAATTAGAATATCCTTGCACGTGTAAAATAAAATTCGTCAAAAAAATGGCTGAAAAAATGTTTTTCTCGCTCGTCCATACTTAGCCAGACAAGCTGCGTAAATGAAGAAAAATTGTATCATAAAGTTGATGTTGAGGCTTGGAAAAAGTTTGGCTATACTATTAAACTAAATTTATCTTTCGGAAGATGTCTGAATTTAACGGGTCGAAGGAGCGAGGAATGTGTATTTTTTGTTTTTTTATGAATCTTTGTTAAACTTTAGTAGATTTTTCTATTCAAAACATAATAATTGGTAAGATTCATAACTATACTGGATGCCATTGAGGTTTTTTTAATGAAAAATAATTAATTAAAATCATTGAAAATTCAGTATATCACTTCATCAAGTGTTTAAGGAACAAAAATTTTAATTCAGTTAATTTCATTAACCCCTCTGGTTAATTTGTTCGATTTTGGGAACCACTATGGTCCCATAGAAATCGTTGGGTCTCCCTTACTGTCATAGTGAGAAATATGAACTAAATGGTGTTAAAAAGTGAAAAGACCACGCTCTATATTTAAATTTGGAAGTTCACCACCTAAGAATTAAATGTGCATCTTTATGAAATTAAATGTTCCGACCCCAATTTGAAAAGAAAAACGGAAATTGGTGATTTTTTACTAATTACTTTTGTATAAACGAGGTGACAGTAATATTCCCAAACACATTTGTGTAATAAAATGCATGTATTTTTATATTACTTTGCTATATAGGGTAATTTAAATTACAAAAAAATAAGGTGAGAAATTAAAAAAAAATATCACTTGTTTTAAGAAATATATGTTTATTTCTTATAATAGCACTTGAAAGCGTATTTTGACACCATTCAAAAACAATTTTTAATTTTAGGACACGTTCAGAAATATTACATTTATTTGGTTTCTATTGCAAAGCGGAACTCTGACTTTCTGAAAAAATATGCCAGACGCCTGAGGGGTTAAGACATCTTCAATGATATTAAATATTTCCAGTATAATAATAATAACACCACATTCACAGGCGGGTATGATATTTCACCCCTTGCGCTTTACGCCAAACCCACGATTCTTTACATGTTTCTTGTTACTCCATTCATGCGTACTCTTCATAATTAAAATTATTCTCGTGGGGGTGTTTATACGGTATAAACAATCCTTAACAAAACTGTGTTATTCTCATGTATTTGGAGACAGGGAGATGGATATTATAAACGATTCCACGACAAAGCAATATTATTAAGGATAACATGATAAAACTAAACGTAATGACTTCCCGCCCTTCCGCTTTCCAATCTCCTTCCCCTCCCGTCTATCTTCAGCCTCCCAAAGTACCCTGATTGGAGATGCCATAGTCACACTAGCTCCTGACGGTTGGGAGCAGTTGGAACTTTTGTGCGTTTTCACTTTTAAAAAAAATAAAAAACGAACAGCGATGAAAAAGAACCTAACCTAATCCAACATTATATACAAGGTGTCCGTGGGTTAAGTTAAAATCACTATCTTCCGGAGATAATTCTATGTGATGGTTGAAAAAAAAAGATTTAAAAAAAAAAATCATTTTCCATTGTCTTTACATTTTTTTTTCCATACAAACAATTTTACTATTTTGCCTAAACTATGTTAAAGGGTTGGAAATTTTAAAATATATACACTTTTTGCTTACACTACCGTATCGAATCACCTCCCAAAATCATTGCACTTTAACATATATATATTACAATATTTACAACATGTATTTATGTTTAATTTTATTTGTTTAGAAATTAAACTATCCGCTATAAAACTGCTTACTGTGGTTTAAAGCCAATGAATCCACAAAACGAATAAGTTTAAAGCCAATGAATCCACAAAGCGAATAAGTATAACTGTCTATAAAGAACAAGTAAACGAATGACAGTTTAAAACCAAAATTTAGCGCTTTTCATAAAACGGTAAGAACATCATAGATTACCCACTGACCTTAAAAGGCAGTCATAAAAATGCATGTTTGGTGCAACTAGATTCAGCCAAGTGCATCCTCCATCATAGTAAACATTATTTATTGGTGTTCTTCATGGTGCTCGGGGTGTGGGCTGTCGACACTCTTATTCGCGCACTTGATATTTATTATTTTCCAATATCCGCCCAAACACCAAAAACCACGGCAAAGTTTTTGGTTTCAAGTCATAAACAATGTCTGCAGTTCTTTATGTTTATCTCAGACCAACGATGGATAAATATCGCAACAGAAAAGGCCATAATATTTTATATATTGTTCATTTACATCAGAAAAAACGTGAAAAAATCGCGTAATCAAGAGCTTACCCAAATGAGTTGATCAATATTTGAATTATTAGTGAAGGGGGAAAGGAAATCGTAAGAACGAGAAGAGAGGGTACCCAAAAGAAACCGAACTGTGTAATGATCTGCCCTTTTTAAACTTTTCCTTTTCTTCTTTCTACGATAAATTTTCTTTAAGTCCCATAGGTAACTCTTCCATAAGGCTTTGATTATGTATATATATATCCGGGGTAGGAATATCCTCCCTGACGTCTTTACAAGCCTTTGCTCCACTCTTTATTACACACCCCTTCAACTGTGTGCATCATAATTTGTCTACGTGGTTTACGGCCTTAAACGTAATCATTTCACGTGACGGTTCAGTATAAAAAGGTTTCACCGAACGTTGTGTTGGCTTTTTTGTTTCTCGGTAAAGAAACCTAGTTATCTTTGTATGTGTGTGGTACCCCTCGGTTCTTTTGAGATTCTTTTTGAGTTTTAAAGCCATTTCATAAACCTTATTTCTCTGAGTCGCCTGCTCTTCAACTAGCTACGTGATTCTATCTGTCATAGGGTTATGTGAGTATAATAAAGTGTTAGATTTTATATATGTGATAAACATACGATAAATTTATGATGTTAGTTGTCGGCGCCATCCATGTATATATTTTGAGAGGGGAGGGAGAGGAACGGGAATGAATTTGTTCAAACTAAAGTTGGCTCCTCCTCTTTACCAAACAAAACCGATGGATGATAATTTGAACAAGGCCATCGATATCTGCGTGTCTGGATTTCCGAACCGGCCGGGTCTCCCCTTGTTCCAAATTGGCAACCGTCACGCCAGAATAAAGAATACCAGGTCTCCTCACCAATTTCAGAATTGCCCCAACCTCAATTCACCTCCAGGAAAATCTACTTTACTGAGTGTAGAAGGGGAAAACCATGACATCCCTTGTCACGAATCTAGTCGCGAAAGTGTGACACGTAAGGTCCTAAGTTACATGCCACCACTAGAAAACGCTGTAAATTCCTCGTCGTCGGGAATTTACATCCCTTTCTAGGTCAATAACATAGATAACACACGACGATCTTGTCGACATTTAGCCCGCTTCTATCGATAGGTTGTGTGCCTACCCATTCAGCCAATTATCATGTGAGATATATGTAAGGTTTACTCGAAATGCCAAATTTAGGATGAGGACTGTCTGTATTTTAATATTTGGTTCCAGTAATTATTTCATGAGGATACTAGCATCCTCGTGTATTAGGTATGGGTAACTTCTATTGAATACTTATCCTCTCAGGTAGGTATAAACGGACAATAAGGAAGTTGAGTGAAAAATATTTTGACTTATAAAAAATATATTCATGTAGATCAAAAAATATCGATTCTAAATATATAAATATATTTCTATATTATTATTCTTAGAATTAGTTAAACGTTCTTGAAAAAGCATTCAATAGCAATAGAGTGTATACGCTCCACGATTGGTCGAAAGAATTCTGACGTCACATGTGTCGTGACTTGTACGTACAGCGAATCACCTATGGTGCATCTCTTTCTATTACATGAGAGATGGTCGGTTTAGATGAGAGAGGTGTATAGGCCAAAGTTTATTTGGGTTTGTCAAATATATGTACGTATTTGTTGTTATTATTATATGAAATGGGTTTCTAAAGATACATATTCGTATAGTGCTTTATAATAATATGTTGTTTATTGCATAACTTAGAAGTTTTTATTATTATACATGTCACATAACATGTGATACACTTCAGGCCGCCGGCCGCTCAGAAAAGTCTCACAGTGAACTGGGCTGTAAACCGTTATTTTACTTTTGGTCTTTACATTTCTGCGCGGTGGTCCTGAATTCGCGCGGGGCAAGTCAACAAATAGCGACGACAATACCGTACCGGGCTTGAAAATCAAATATTCTAACTTAAAATATTAATTTAACTATGAAATCTTAATCAATTTTCTTTTTTTTTTAATAACATCAATTCTAATAGACGGTTACCATTGGTAAAAAAATTACTGGAATTCCTTATTGAAGAATTAATTTTTTTTCCATACAAAATCTTTAAAGCGACGTGGTTCTTACAGTTTGAATGACGTCACACCCACCCCCGCCTCTTACCGCTCGGATTCCGCTCGTTTTGGCGGGCTTAATAAAATTCAAACTTTGAGAATTAATTTAACTATGAAAACAAACTTTAAAAAAAAAAAAAAAAATACTCGTATTTAAGTTTGAATGCGAACATTGATAAAAAAAAATAAAAAAAATGGACTCAACTTCCTTATTGGTTTGATTTTTGGCATTTAATTTAAAGAGGCTGCCTACCTCTCGAAAGGAACCTGTTGAGAAAAGTTGTTCGGATGGTAGTTTTATTTCGGAGATTACCATCTCCCCCTTTTGACTCTAGATTTGTTCCTGAGTATTGCAATTTGTAAATTAGAAAGTCAAACAATTGATCAAAAGTATTAAATTAGAAAGTCAAATAACAGATGAAAAGTATTCATTTTTGTTCTGTCTGGTTGCATCCGATCGCTTTCTATTCGGGCGGTCATACGCTAGCAAAACTCCCCCTTCGACTGATTGTACACCACGCCTTGTCCCGGCTGGTGGTAATCGCCTTTTTAAATGGTACGCCAGTGTTTTGGTAGGTACTTTGTAGATAGGTGTTTTTTTTATACTGCGAATTTATATTGGTTGGGTAAATTCTCAATATGACCCTCGGTCCGAAGCGCCCTTGAGGTGATTTTGCACAAAAACGGCGCCATACAAGTCATTCAATCATTATTATTATTATTCCCCTAAAACAAATATTATCGGCCTACATATGAAAAGGTCGTTGGCCCGTCCCCACGCTCACAGCTGCTAGATAATATTGTCGGGCACATTCCTTTTTGAAACATTAATTTGGGCGGCAGGAGTCATAAACTTGGTTTCTGTAGGGTCCTCTGGAATTTAATAAATAATATAAAAACTCACCCAGTTAGCCATCTCCCACTCTCAGCGTGAAGTCTACCTGGTTACACACTAAATAGCTAAATCAGTTTAGTCTTACGGTCTCTTCCCTACCGGCATTCCTTCCTCCTTTTAGCGAAATCCTTGCAATTTGTTCAATTTTGGTCCCCTCCCTACGCCTATAAAAGGGTAATTAAATAACTCTGTTAATAAAATTGTATCTCCCTAATCTCTGTCAGGATTCGAACCCGAGTTTTATGATTTGTTTGGATTCTCTGGTTTACGGTCTCCGTGGGTAGAACGCCATCTCGCCAATCGTTAATTTCTCCCTTATCCGATCTTACTCTTCCTGCCTTTAAATACATTCACTCTGTTTTAAACGCAATCATTATCATTATTATTTCCATGTTTTTAAGGCAAGCAATCTAGTTCGAACTGTATACGAAATCACGCTTAAATCAACACAACTTTATAACACAATCGCGATCGCACAACACCTTGCGCCCCTGAGGTGATTTTTTCACAAAACGGCGCTCTACAAATTATCCAATTTTCTATCCTCACGAAGTACAACCACTTTCACTTCACACAAATACCGGTTCAATAATATTTCACTTTAATTCAATATTCAAGAAAGCTTTCTAACACCATCTGAATTCACTAATTAACTGTAATTTCACACAACACTTCTGATTTGTATCGATTTCTCGGAGCTGTCGACGTATCCGAGTTCAAAAACCCACTGTCTGTCCTGCGATCTCCTCTTTCCACCTTCCCGTGGGAACGTGTTTACTTATAAAACCTGCCTGTCAATAAATCTTCTCCCAGTCTAAACAAAAATTTTTTTGGAGTACATTCATTTCGTTCATTTTATGTGAGTATTCAAATCATCACAACTGATGTCGCGAGGGCTTAGTTTTTGTAGTAACGCGCTGATTTGGAATAAATTTCCCTCTGTTCTTACTAATCTCCAGAATTTTACTGCATTTAAATGGGATTCAAAAAATCTTATCGTTCATAAATCTTAACTTCTGTTCAATATTTTATAATAAGCCATTTTCTCAATCTTCCAGTAGTTGTTTGGTTTCGGTTATTTCCTTTTTTAAATGTCTGCTCAGAAGATTCTCATTTCTGAGCACAAATTGTCTTCTGTTGTATATTGTGTTTTATTTCTAATGTTCTTGTTTGGCCCTGTTCTGCTGTTATTTTTATTCTAAGTTTTGTCATCACTTTGTATAACAAGTATATTTAGTGTTACAATATTAGATATGTATTGGGTAAGGCACACTGTACAAATAATTTTAAAAACATGACCACTTATACTAAATCACCGTTTTTTGTTTGTTGTATTACAGCGCACTTAAAGTGAAATGACACTAAACTGCGCTATATAAATTGTATGATATTATTATTATTTTTCTGCCTGTAGAACCGTGTACAGACTGTACAGCTACATTTCCCCAGTTGTACCAAGTTCTGCGCTGGAGAATTCTTCTTTTCGGCTGTTGTGAATTTTTTGTGACTTTTTTTTTGGATGTGGATTGGGTGAAATCCAATGGAAGACTCCAATCAATTCAATGGAAAATTCCAAATTCACCTTGCCCTAAAAATGCTCGTCAAGTGAGATCAATGCTTATTTGTTATTTCGATGTGAGAGGAGTCATTCATTCAGAGTTTGTTCTTCATGTGAAAACCACAAAAATTTGTGGTTCTCAAATTTTAATTTTCCCGTAGCATAATCCTCGTAGGGCGTTTTAAACATTTCAAGAGTTTCTGTGCCAGTTTTAAAATTTTCACGGCCGCGCGCTATTCACGAAAATCAGCCATGGCCAAAACTATGGGATGTGTGGGATTGCACTCACCTCCCCACACCCTGGAATAAAGAGTTTATTTATTTATTATTTAAAAACGACGAGCACACAAAACAACCATCACCAAAAAATTTACACCATCCGAACGGACGACTTTTACAGCGCATTGCCTTGTTTACTGACTGAGGAAAGGTAGCTGTACAGTGTACACGTACACGGTTCTACCGACAGAATACGATACTATAAAAATTAAACTACTAAGCGCCTTCAAGATTAGTTCGGTATCTTTTGGATACCCCCTCATATGTCTGAAAAACTGTTGATAATAAAATTGATGGAACTTGCATTCGAGTCCAGAGACATATTTTTTATATGAACTACAAATAGTATGACACCTAGTGAACCATCGTATGTGACGAACAATATTGTAGACATTGCCAATACGATGAAGGGCCAATTTGTTGACTGAGCGTAACGTCCTGTTTTAACTTGACCGTTTAGCATTTTATTCGAACGAGGGTTTGTCAAAGTTATCACATTCATTTTTCTGAGGGAATATCTTCACAGAAAAATAAAATAAAAAGTGATATGGCTTAAAACACGTGATTCAGAAAAAGATAGGGAAGCCTAAACAATGCAAGAAAAATCAACCCATAGAAACAAAGAGTTTTTTTACTATATAACTATAAGAAATGGAAATCAATTTATTACGCCAATCTTTAAAACAACTCAAATGCAAAACCATTATATTTACCAAGCCATAAAAAACTACAATAATCTCCCTTCCGAATTGCGCTGTATTACGAACCAACAAGAACAAATAAATAAAATGAAACTTTTTTTCCAAAAAAACTTATATTAAAAAATATATACAGGGTGTATCGGCACTAACCCGACAAACTTTAACCAGCTATTCCTTAGCACATTTGGAGTAAAAAGTGTTATGTGCACTTTGCTGTCCGGTAACGTTTTTTTTAATAAAAAATTAATTAAACATATTTTCACCACATGTCACCACTGTTTTATCCTTTGTCAATATTTGAAAGCAACGTCGCAACTGCTCGCATGTCGCTGCGAACGAAGCCCGTATTACATAATCCAGTACCAGAAAATAAATATTTTATTTAACAATAATGATTATTCACATTTTTCGTATGCGAATCACTGATTGTCTTCTTGTATTGTACACATCAGTTTTATTTTTGTATCTAAATTGTTTCACTTCTGGAATGCTCTGGTTTCACCTCTTACGCGTTTCACGTATTAAATAGTCTAATTCTGAAACTAAGAAACTAATTAGTAGATTTCCTGAATTTATAATCGAAGTCCAATAATTCTGAGCACTTTTAAAAACAATTTTCTTCACTTAGGTACTTATCAATTATAATAATTGGATTATTTGAACAGCGCCGTTGTTTTTTAAATCACCGTAAGTGCTCTGTCAAAATATTACTTGCTAGGCTATCCTACAACGTATATTTTTAATAAATTTAATTATTTACAACTTCGCGGAATGTGATTTATGAATATTATTGCTTATGTTAAAAGCTTTCCAGAATTACCGGAATATAACGAGCAGCTTGACACACTTAAGTTTATTTCCACTAATTTGAAGGTACAAAGAATGTATAGTTTTAAAAACAATCCCGATGAATCAAAAAACGGTTCATATAAAACTGCTGCGCAACACACTCACACAAAGGAAAGCACTCACACAAACGTCATGACTGCATTGGATTGACCACCTGCAAATGAATGCTGCCAGATTGCTAATTAATTTACATAATAATTATTAAATTTTATTTAAAATATCGCAAATTTTTAAAAAAATCGACAATAAATTACAACTATAATTTAAAAAAATATTCTTAACCCCACGCTTTTTCGTAATTGATTAATTAATTCAGAATTTAAACGTTGCTTGAAATGACTAGCCGTATTTGGTGACCAGATCTGAATATCCAGGTACTTCCTCACCTTCCACTCCTTCCCTTAGCCATAAAACTTTCCCCAATTCAACATAAAAATTGTGTAGATATATCGGATGTAATGAAATGCATGATAATTAGACCCCAAAATACTTACTTATTCAGGGAAATAAACCCCTGAGTCATCAGTTGGAAATACCAACGACATTAAGTGAAATTTTAAACAATGCAATAATAGGAATTAGCAAATAATAATTTACGACAATTTACTCGGAAATCAATAAAGCCAGGATAATAAAAATACAAAGTTATCACTTACGTCGTCTGTAAGTGGCTTCACCACAGTTTGATAATGCCGTCAGAAGGTGAAACAGCTGTCACGCGTAATAATAATTACAACTAGCAGAACTTGTTTATAAACACACTGTTTTTATAAATTTAATAATAAGACTGTTAAAAATTAAAAAAATCTCTAAATTGAAATGGAGTTCTACAAACTAAACTTAAAATCAAATAAATTTATTGCGAAGGTTCAAAGTACTGTACTGTAATATTATATTAAATAATACTTGGAAATATTTTAATAAATTTTTACGTGTTTAATTATTGTTTGAAGTCAGATTAAAGCGATTAAAAAACCCACCTGGCAATTCTTATTCGAGTTTCGTTGTAAACTTACGTATTGGCGCGCTTTTACAATAACAATGGTATGGCATCATTCGTCTCATTTTTAACTATTATTATTTAGTGTGTAGGAAAGAGCGAAGATGGTTTTCGACACACTTGCTTATAACACAGCCCACACGGGACTTGAGACAGAATACGTGTGAAAGAGATGACAGTAGCGCGGAGTTGCCAAGTACTTTACCCCTATACTGACGGCAGTAACGGAGTGTGGAAATTTTATTTATTTTTTGTTTTTAAAAGCAAAAAAATGTTACCGGACAGCAAAGTGCCCATAACATTTTTTACTCCAAATGTGCTAAGGAATAGCTGGTTAAAGTTTGTCGGGTACGTGCCGATACACCCTGTATATATATATTATTATATATTTTACACATAACATAATATTATAACATTGAATCTAAGTAAGAATCGTGGCTCCCTTATCAGGCACAAGAGCTCCTCTTTTCTGATAATGTATACATGACCAATTATGGACCTTAATATTATATTTTGCAAAATATGTATGTATTAATGTAACCCATATGATCTATATTAAAATAATAAAAAAAAAATAATAAAATAAAATATTTATTAAAAGCATGTAATTTTTTTTTTATTTGACCAAGGATCGAACCTTCCTTACCATGAACAGGAGTCAACAACAGAGCCAAATCACAATTTGGTTGGACCTACATTTATTTCATATATTAACTAGATGCCATCCGATTTCAGAGAAGTGAATGTATTTTTTTTTTTTTTTTTTACTTTTTTATTTATTATTATTTTTTTTTTTTATTAGTAAAAAAAGATACACGAATTACATTACACAATATTGAATATAGTACAGTTATTAATTACATAATATAATATAATATAAAAATTTGATGTACCCCCATAAATAAGCAGGGCTTGTGTGTATGGGGGTGTTGATATATTGTATGTTCGCATGTTTATCCGTGATTGCCACGAAAAGCTTAAAGAATGCATTGTCATTGACAACAAGTCTATCTGCTGAGAATCAAATCGATTGGATGTTGAGAAGTGGGTTAGTTTCCACTTTGAAGATTCCACTTTCATACATATTCAAAATAAAAAGTGAATTGAAAAATTCAATTAAACGTATTATTTTTTAAATCCTGGTGCCAGAAATAATATCCATTTTCTTTGTTTAAGTCATTTGTTTTATCGGCTAATATTCAGGCTAGCAGTTTTACCCCCGGGCTAGTAATATTCCTCCTGCTAGAAAACGATATATATTTATTGGTTGCATACGGTTGCAAAACTTTAAATTACTACGAACAAAGTTCATTCGATTTCGCTTTGTGTTAAAACACCGAACGGCAAGTTTTTAAAATAAAAAGAATAGCAAATAGTTTTGTGCAAACTTGCAAATAGTTCTTTACAACAACAGCTATGTTCATCAGTAAGTTGATATTGTTGTGTAAACTTTTATTTTTTCTTGGATTAAGCCATAACTTTTGTTCTCAAAGCTTCCAAGAAAAAATAAGTATTTTTAAGCTTCTGCTATGGAATATACATAGATTATTCCGTAAACTTTGTGAAAATACTTTAAAGACGACTTGAAAATCTTGAAAAAAACATTTTTTAACGTTTATAGAAACACTCCGTTATATTGAACTTTGGTAGGCGGGTATGTGTACTGCCGCACTAGAAATATTTTATTCGATTACCATACGAACACATCTGCCATAGGTTATCCGCAGTGGTTCACTGTGCTTGGTATCTTAGCAAAGGTGCCCGGGTTCATAGGGTAATGTTTGTTCGGGTCTTAGTGGAGGGTTTACAACCCGTTACGGTTGTCCGGGCCGCTCGTTAGAGCAGAAGCTCGACCCTCAGGCTCACGACTGGGGGAAGGCTACCGCATTTAAGAGGACCCAGCAGCAGCGTTAGGGAACCTCTACAGCTGAACTCTCCCAGCCATTCGCCTTGCACTGCAGTGGACGGGAAGGATTCATAAGTCCATCACCCATGAACGCACTGATCCCCAGCTTCCTACTCAACTTGAAGAAAAAGTAATGTATATATATTTGACTTATTGAAATATTATAAGACAACCTTCCAATGTTTAACGACTATAAAATTCCATTCATTACGAGTTTTTACAAGGATTTGTGATTCGACTCCCTTCATTCACATTAAAATGAAATGGGCTTTACGAACACAATGTTTTTTTTCATATCAGTGAAGAGTAGATTTTGAAATACGATCAGTATTAGTTATGAAAAATGCTTGCACATTTCTATTGTTATCAGAACATTTCATTTGAGCAGACACGCGTTAATAAATTCAGATATGTTTAAAATAATGCAAAACGTAACTAATATGCAATAAATTATCATAAAATATACCCAATACTTATCACATTCAGCATAAAAAAGGAAAACAAGTAAACAATTGTATTATTACTCTATTAATCATAATTTTATTTTGTGCAAAATTTACACTCAAACATTGAAAACTTCATGTAAAACCTCGTCCTGTAAGATTTTAAGAAACCTGTACACCTGTTTTACTTAATAACTCTTGTGATGCACGCAAAGCAGTTTTATTTTAAACTTGCTTTTACTCGCGGTTTCGCTTGCAGGGAGAAATTACTATGCAAAGAATTTTCCCACGGGAATGAAATGTTTTTCTGGGATAACCTATGATTCTTCCCAGTCTTACACCCATCCCTAAACAAAAATCACGTCGATCGGTCGTTCCGTTCCGATGTGGAAGAAGGACAAACAAAGAAACATTCAATAATTATTCGTCTGAAACACCAATAAAAATTGATAAAATCTCCCAAGAAAGAATAAATTCTACCGACGGGAATCGAACTCACAGCCTTCTGATTGCTGGTCAGCTACTGTAATCATTAAGCTAAGTCGGCTTACTAGTGGGTACATTCATTCTACAATTATTAATTATTATATTTTTTTCACCTGACAACAATTAATTTTATTCCCGTCGGCGGTGGTTATTCTTTCAATTCGTATGGATATTTCAGGGGAATAATTTTTGCTTATAATAATTTGCTATCTTTTGTGCTACGCATAAAAATCTTGCCATATAAACATTAGTTTATCATTAAAAATAATTCATTTTTATATTTAGATAAAATTTTTAATAATCGACAATTTTTTTTTAACCTGTTGCAAGAGTGTTTTTGATTTTCAATGGCATGAACCCTTTTGTGTGCTTTTGTTTCCTTGAGCTTTGAAGTTAATGTGTGGTAGCGAAGCCTGACAAAAACTTTACAATGAAGGTTGTAAACACAGCATTTTTATTTCATTGTAAATAACAAAACAAACTTTACTTAAAGCAAAACAAAAAAAGCTTGTTTCCAATTTTGCGTTATTTAATATATCAAAACCAAAAATTCCTCCAAAATCACAAGATTCGTAAGTTGGTCCTTAAATACTTACATAAAATATATGTTTTACATATAATTATAAAACATATATTTTACGTAACGATTTGTATTGCAAATGAGGAATTATACAACTTGTCCAAATAAACGTCACTATCTGAATAAAAATTACCATAATATTAATTTTTCCGGTTTTACAGCTCGTAGAAGGATGCGTGATTACGCTCATTAGACTCTGGCGGGATAAAAAGGTAGTATCTGACACGGTCTTCATCTAAACAACGAATAAACACAAATTTACACATACGAAATGCAAAACAGTCGAGTTTAAACAGGACTTAGCTACGCTCGGTCAATTCAATTTACTTCACCACCCCATTTAGATATCATTCGATTTACTGAATTAAAATTTCTTTTAATTTTTTATTCTTCATTTTAAAAACTGCTTTGGTAATTAACTACCTAAGCAGTTTGTCAGCATTAAATGCATTCAATTTCATTCCAATCGTTTTTATATAATACTTTAATTGACAAAATATTTTTGAGTGTGGGAATATATATATATTTTTTTTAAATACCTACCTTCCTTCCTTACCTTTTTTGTCCCTTGTTCTGTTTTATGTTTCGTTTAGATTTAATAGTATTATGTTATTCTTCAGTGGTTAAATATTACATTGAAGGCATAGACCAGTGGTTCTTAACCTTTTTGGCTGGCGACCCAAGGTACGAATATATTTGAAGTACGCGACCCTAATCTAATTTTTTATTTTTTTTCCATTGACAGGTTATGTAATTTTATACTATAAAATGTATACGATGTATTGGTAAAATTAGAAATAAACAAATTTATTTAAATGTTCTGTATTAAAATCAGACCAGCATTAAAACAGTTAAAAAATTTACAGCAAAATAATCAGTGACTACCCTGGTGTTGTATTTTTGAACAAAGATCATGTATACGTGGAGTTATGTTTATAGAAAGTGCACACCGCATGTCATGCTGAGGATCCAACCTATTCCTGTACTTATTCTTCATAACAGCAAGGCATGAAAATCCTGCTTCACATAAATAAGTAGTTGGGAAAGGTAGCAGGGCTTTTTCAGCTTCATTGCTCAGAACAGGCTTCCCAGATAATTGTGCCCAAAATTTTGTGAGACTCGTTCTGGCAAATCTCTCTTTTAAAAGTGCATCACCTTGCATTTCGAGCAATTCTTCTTGTAATCCAACTGAATCGTTTTCAACGCCCATTACATCAACTTCAAATGGATTTCTTACCCAACTGTATTTCACGATATGGACATTTTGTGGAATATATCTTTCCATTTCATTTTCAAGTCTTCTCAAATGTTCTAAAAAAATGGGCATGGTCTCCACGAAAATACGGTTGCCATTAAGATTAAGATCTTCCAAAAACAAGTTTAATGTTGGAAACGCTGCCAATTGACATTGAGCAATTTTATTTTGCCAAAGTTTTGTTTTGTTTTTAAAAACAGTAATTTTTTCATAAATGTCTACTACAGTGCGATTTTGACCTTGCATTTCTGTGTTCAACTGATTCAAGTGGTGGAAAATATCACCCAAATATGCCAATTTAGCCATCCATTTGTTGTCACTGAAGCGATCAGCACATTCGTGTCTTTTATCTGTCAAAAATATTTCTATTTCTGTTTTAAGAGAAAGAACTCTAGCTAGAATCTTTCCGCGGGATAGCCAGCGAATATCCGAATGGTATAATAAATTCTGGTGTTCTGAACCCATTTCTTCGCACATCAGTCGAAATATCCGAGAGTTCATAGCGCGTGCCTTTATGAAATTTATAATTTGTATTACGTCCTGTAACACCTGATGTAGATCTGGCTGCATATCACGTGTAGCCAAGTTTTCTCGATGTAAAAAGCAGTGTATTAAAACAACCTCTGGATTTCGTTCCTTGACTTTGGCACAAAACCCGATGCGACTCCCTATCATTGCCGGTGCTCCATCTGTACAGACTGCGAGACAATTGTCCCACAGTAATTGGTGTTCCACAAAGAACTTGTCTATTAAAAGAAATATATCAGCCCCAGTTGTAGTTTCAGAGAGCTTTTCACAAAGCAGGAACTCTTCATTGAAATTTTGTGGAGTTCTGTATCTTACGTACACCAACAGCTGTGGGAAATCTTCAATATCAACTGATTCGTCGATTTGAATTGAAAATTTGATGGCTTTTTTGAGATCCGTTATTAATTGTTCTAAAATATCTGATGACATTAAATCTATTCTCTTTTTCACAGTATCGTTTGAAATTGGCACCATTTCCAGCTTCTTCGCAATTTCATCTCCACAGACAGTTCTTGCCATGGCTATTGCAGCTGGTTTAATCAACTGCTCAGCAATACTATGGGGTTTTTTACATTGAGCTACTTTTAAAGCTACTTCGAAAGAAGCGTAGGTAGTTTTTTCTAACGAAACTGTTGCTGAACTTGATGGTGCATCAAGTCTCATGCGCTTTGTTTGTGTTTCTTTTTCTTTCCAAAAAGCAAGCGGTTTATTTGCGTACGTTGGATGGACTTTTTCGAGATGTCTCTTCAATTTGTTTATTTTTAGCGATTCATTTGAAAGAAGTTGCGTACAAACCACGCATTGTGGACGTGGCACACCAGAGCGATCTTTTATTTCAATAAATCCTAAGGCTAAAAATTCTTGCTTGTATGTTAACATCCGTTTCGCCATGACTGTCCACAATTCGAAAGACTTACTGAAACAAAACGACAAATTATAGAAATATACTATTCTATTCGTTCATCGGCGAATTGTAGGCTAACAATGTCATTTATTGGAAAAAAATATTTTACCTTCTTTCGATAACAGCAATCGCGAGTTGCACTTTTAATCTTCCACAATTGATTATCACAATTTTGTAGCACTTTGTAGTTGTCAACAAAGAGTGTATTGTAGTCAAGTATAAACGTTATTCACGTAAAACAGTATGAGAACGAGCGTGCAATCGTAAACAAACTCGCTAGCAAACTGACCGAGATGAGACGAGACCGACCGACCAGCGCGGTGCGGCGGGCGGCGCGGGTGGTGACCGAGCCGAACCGAGCGATGCCGACTGCGTGAGCCGAGCGGTGGCGATGGCGCGCACTCCTCGCTTTGCGCTCCGCGCCCTTTCGCCCATTAAAACAGAACTAACATGTCGCGATTGTGAATAATAGATGTCCTTGTTCTGAGAGTAGTAATAATTGTGACTATACTAGTTTAGTGACATCGATCGGGATATCAATACGCGATTTCCGCGACCCAACCCAAAACCTCTCGCGACCCAAATTTGGGTCGCGACCCGAGGTTAAGAATCGCTGGCATAGACTAATATTAGACTAGACACGGCATATTCATTTAAAAAATAACCCCAACACAATTTTGGTTTGGTTCACGTGCACATTTATGAAAAGGCCCATGCATTGTGTCGCAATGCGAAATGGGCACTGTGCATTGCGTATTGCCTTTTGTTGATCTAGAGTTAACCTATTTTGCTTCCCAGCTATGGCTGGGCAAGTTCATTTTTTCAATCACAAAAATAACCCAGTTCAAAATATTTTAGATTGTACCTATCGCGGACTTTATTTAAAAAAATTTAATTAGCTATCTGAATACAAAAAAATATAAGTAGCTTACAGATAGCTTGAAGGCAGCGTAATGACAAAAAATATTGAAATTAATAGAATTGGTCTATTTTCAAGTAAATTTTCTGACGTCATCTTTCATACTACTCCCAATCATGACGTCATGCAGTGTGTGATACACTATTAACGAATACACATGCACAATACGATATGGTACGAGACTGGAACTTGATAATTATTGATGTGTTGGTTAAAATCACGCGTTTTTCACATAAATATTTTGTGACAAGTGTAGTTCTTGCCTAATTGGGGTTATTTTGTCTATGGGTTTTTTTTTAAAGTTTGGCAATATTTTTTAAGGAAGAAGAGAGAGTTTGTTTTTGGTCACTTCCTCCCCGGTCAGCTAGACCAGCTGCACGGTGATCTTGTCACTCGCCATTTAAGGTGTTTTAATCTGAGTTAATCATGTGAATAGAAGTTATTCTTTTCTTTTAAAAAAGGGCGCGGGGTGTTTTTCCTATCTCGAATAGTTCGTGTTGGTTATTATTTTTGAGTGGAGGTTATGGAATCCCGCTTTTTATCCAGTGTTGGCCGGTGGTCATATTTGTAGTACTCGTGTTTCGGATTTGAAACCGCAAATAGTTTTGTCCTAGCTGTGGCTAGAAGTTGATGGCTGAGTATCCCCGCGTCGCGAAGGAACGGATTGCTGTTCCCGAAGTCTGTAAGACGAGTCTGGTTGGTTGCCACGTGCTGCGGACTTGAAGATCCTACAGGCGCACGTTGAAGGAGTTGCACCCTCCTGTTTCTACTAAGTGAAGGATGTCCTGGCTCCGTAAGACGAGTCTGGTTGGTTGCCACGTGCTGCGGACTTGAAGATCCTACAGGCGCGCGTTGAAGGACTTGCGCCCTCCCGTCTCCACTAAGTGAAGGATGTCCTGGCTCCCGCCACGGGTCAGTTTCCCTCTACAGGAGTCAAGTTTTCGTTCGCCACCCGTTGTTATTCCTTCGTTTCTCGACCACGTAAAGTTAGCTTAGTTTGGTTCAGGAGTCCATCTGGTATGTGCCTACTTTTATTCCTATTGTCACATGGTTATTATTTGTACTCCTTTGTTGTACTTTTGAAGGTTTCAATATAATTTCGATTAAGTATTTACTCTTATTATTTCTGATTTCTCTCCTTACTTGACAGAAAATTAACCCCACAATCATGAGATTGAGTTCTTTGCTCTACCGTATTTGTACCCTATAATTGATCCTGTAGATCTCACTATTACATGTAAACTTTGGAATGTTCCTACTTTACATCTACACCGTTACATTTGGCGCCCCACGTTGGGCGCCAAATGTAACGTAGGGTTGTTGGAGCGCCTGTTAATGCCTCCTTCCTTAAAAAATATTGCCAAAGTTCAAAAAAAACACCATAGACAAAATAACCCCAATTAGGCAGGAACTTCACTTGTCACAAAATATTTATGTGACACGTTTTTACTTGATACGCTCAAAAAACTTTAGAAGTATGGGTTATTTATTTGGGCTTGTCCAATTCAGGGTTGTATTACGTTCACAATTATTTGCCTATTAAATTATATGAAAAAATCGCGTCGTTGAGTAATTTATTATGTGTGTACTATGTTAGTTACATTTTTCTTTTTATTGAAAAAATATATATTACAAAGTATATATTTATATATATATATTACACATACCTTTTGTCATTATATACTGAGCTATTTTTTAAATGTTACCTCAACTAGCGCAACAACTATTAGCAACAAGCGATGTTGTATTAAAACAAAAATGTGTTGTTTTTTGTCATATTTATTTATATAATTATAACTGTACTGGACGGGAGTCCGCACAAGACTGTAGATTTAGGCGCCGGGTCCAAACCGTGTCTTCAACCGTTGAAAATGCTCCTTTACGGCCGATGATGATGATAGTAGTAATATTTGATGATGAATCTGCCTCCCGCACCCAGGCTTGGTGAATGTTGGGCACTGGGTGTGCTGTCGTCTCTGCTCGCTTCTGGTGTTGGCGGTTTTCCAGAGGAGGGCCGGCTTGTCTTGAGGAGGTAACACCAGAAG
This sequence comes from Hesperophylax magnus, assembly GCA_026573805.1. Taxonomy (NCBI): domain Eukaryota; kingdom Metazoa; phylum Arthropoda; class Insecta; order Trichoptera; family Limnephilidae; genus Hesperophylax; species Hesperophylax magnus. The sequence goes on along the minus strand of JAIUSX010000029.1, from coordinate 9,884,746 downwards.
ATCTTGGAGCAGAAGACTTGGCGAGGTGAGGCAGATGTTGGGCAGGAGTCACTTGTAGATAATAAAACGCTTGGTTTCGGTGGTAAAGATGAACTAATTTATTTTCAATTATGTGGCTGCTTATATTTAATTAGCCTGACTCGCGCCCGACATTGGGCTGGGAGCCCAAAAGTGGTGGGGGATTGTACCCGCGCCAACAATGAGTTTATAGGCCCCGACAAAATGTTGCATATTCATTTTGTCGGCAGCACTGGTGAAAGTAGTCGCTTAAATTTGCGAGTTAGAAAAGATTTTGAACGCTTACATGAATAAAAATTACATAGTTTAAATGCATAGTAGTTATAAGAATGTGTATCTTGACAACTAGATTTTTTGTTTGTCAAGATACGATAAAAAATAAGAAATGTTTGTAAATAAATGTGTAAAAATGATCTTAAAGCGATCAAATTTGTAAAATATTGTTAAGTTGGTATTTTTCCCAGGTCCCCCGTAACATAGCGCTCAGAAAGAGATAAGATTCACTATGCTACGAGGTTCCTGGATTTTTGTACACGCAAAAAAGGTAAAAAATATTGTTCAAAAAATGGTTATACATATGTGTGAAAAACAGCTTTTTTAAAATCTCCTCAGCGGTAGTATATTGAAAATAGTGTTTATTTGACTACCGCCGAGGGGATGAACAAGTAAAATATAAACATTTGCAATATTTAAAAATTGATTTTTCCTAGTAAATTTTACATAGAAAAAATGCTGGACATCGATCCACGCGGCAGGTAAGCCGGCGACGCGGTATCGATGCCGTTCGTAGACAAAGTTTTTCAAGCGGCCGGGAACAAAATGGCCAGTGGCGGGGAGTGGTGATTTTGCCAGTGGCGTGGGGTAGGCACATTTTATAAAAGTAAAACAAATTTTATAAAATTGAATAATGTGGTCAACTACGTCCGTTACAATAACTATTGCTATAGAGGTGATGAAGGTGGTGGAAGATATGTTACATGAAAAGGAACGTTCATGTTAGGTAAAGGAATAAATATTTTCTATAAACATTCCGATAATTATTCTTAAAGTGTCTTATTTTCGCTTAGGTTTCCCCACAAACCGAGAAAAAATTGAGAAATGGATATAAGCAACCCGGATTCAATTATGTGAAAATAACTTTGTAATATTTGTTATATATTGTATATTTACAAATACGGAAAAAATTAGTATTTGCTAATTTATTTGAAAAAAAACGGATTGCAGGGCTTTAACGAATGAATGAACAGGTTTCTGGTTGAACTTTTAGTAAATTTCAAATACATTAATTATCACGATGTCGGAACAAAAATATATACGGAGAAAAATGAGTTTTACTAATTTATTTAAAAAAGGAATTGCAGGCCCTTAACGAATTAATTAATGAACATGAACAACACCTCGTTAACAAAATGAACGATCTTCATTGGTTTTGATTACGACTCGTACGCAAAGCTTAAAACAGGTTGGATTGTTAAGTTCATCTCCATATTTTGTGACGCGGGCTGTCTAGACATTCCTATTGGCTGATGGAAGAGCAAACTACATAACGGGATGTGGGTGCTCTGTTTTAGATTGTAGCGAACATGCATTTATATTATCTAGGCTTTCTAAGCTAGGCGGCGGAATTCGAAGAAGAGTTGTATTGTGAAATTTCTCCAATTTGGGGTTATTTTCAGATTGGAATTAACTCCAGAGCGCAAATCTAGTCTTATTACATCAATGTTTGAAGGATATAAATCTTCAAAAGCTATTAAAAAAGGTATCCTGGTAAAATTAAATACCATTTACTTATGCAGTTACATTATTTGACATGTATGTATGTTTATGCAGTTACATTATTTTACATGTTGTCACTGAAATAATTCCTACTCTGAAAAAGAATTATTTTCCTGACTTCGACTGGCAACATTTTTTGGTGAATTTGGGTTGGCACCGTTTCCGGCGGGAGGAAACGGGGACTGCTTGAATGGACGCTGGAGAAAGAAACGACGGACATTCGATTATGTCGGATAATCTAGGAGATTGTTCTGTGATTCGCTGTTGACGGGAGTTCGGCTGGTTGTATAACATTATTCTGTATCGCTGTAAGTACGGAGTGCGTTTCCACGATGGTTTATGTGAATAGTTCAAGAAACAAGTAATATTGTAATCAATCTTACAACCCTAACTCCATTATGAACTGGCCCATGGCTTCATTACTGCCGAGGGATTGTTAAACTCCATTCCGAGCGATGTCTTGAGCTTCTCCGCACCACAACTTCCTGGCGAACGTGACCGCTGACATTTCAATGCACATCCATCAACTCGCTCGACACGTGGTCAAGAACGAAGAACGAAAAACGAAGAACGAAGAACGAAAAACGAAGGTCGAAGAACGAAGAAAATCAGGTTGTTAGTTTTGCTGAAATTTCACAGGTGCACAGGTATGTTGTTTGGTTTAATTTTGTCTTGCAATTGCTACCTGCTAAGTCATGGTTTGTTTTTGATTAAATAAACATTGTATGATTGTTCTTGGCCGATATTTCATAACAAAAAAATGGAACCTTTTTTTGTACAATGACAGCACCAGCCTTGACCCACTGTAACCTGGGAAGATCTCCTATGCCCCGGCAATACCTTTTTACTTAAGATTTGAAGCCCAGTGCTTCATACGTTATAATGTATGTATGTTTATGCAGTTACATTATTTAACATTCATGTATGTTTCTGCAGTTACATTATTTTACGTGTATGTATGTTTATGCAGTCACATTATTTTACAAGTGTGTATTTTTATGCAGTTGCATTATTTTAGATGTACGTATGTTTATAAATTTATAATGGAAACAATCGAGATGGGTCATGAACTAGTTTAAGTATTAAGCCGCACGCAAAAAAATTTCGCCAACATCCTAAACCCATACTACTGCAAATGGCATCTACTCGCCTTTTTTCTACCTCAAAACCAAATGCACAACTTTCATTTTGACAGTCAGTGCAGTTTGGTCGTGGCTCGGCAAAAATCGGCATGCTTCCATTTTATATCTCCATTTGTTTCTATAATCTATGACTGTTACCGAGGCTTAAACACCGAGTTCTTCCTATAACCATATGTATTTAAACCACTGAGCTGTCGTGACAACCTTCAGACCCTCCATGTTATTCCAATATTCTACTCGTATTATCAGTAATTATGCAAAAAAAAACAGGAATATTCTCGTAAATTCTAATTAATTAATATGACAACTCTCTGAGGTGGTTTTTGTGTCAATTCGCTTACTTACGTATATTGAAGGTGTAGTTTGCCTATAAGATTAAATTCACCCTTAGTTCAATAGCTTCTAAAGAAAGTGGTTCTTTGTTTTATAGTGTGGTAGATTAGATTGGCTAAGTTGTCTTTATAATTTACAATAAAAAGGTTTCCAAATACCCGTCGGCCTTTTCATTGGAGATCAAGAATAATAAATTCGATTTCATCAGGCCTGTAGATTTTATATATTTAAGCTTATACACAGACTGGAGATGACAAAACTTTTTGAGTGTTTTCAAAAACATTTGACAAGCAATAAACAAGAGTCTTACTGAAATTTTTATATTTTACGGTTTTAAATTGAAAATTTTATTTTAAATTGCGTTTTAAAATCAAATCATCCAATAGCGTGTATCTACTACGCATTGTGTAACGGATATACTGATAGTAGATATTATTCCTCCAAGGTTAGAACCCAACGGCAAAGTGAAACTTTTATACACCACTCAAAATTAAACTCTTATTATTAAGTAGAGAAATTCTTGGTATGCTCATTTGAAATTCGAACACCACCAGGAATATCAATTTACAAATATTTTGTTTTACAGTATTTAAAAAAATTATGATGCGTAAACAATTTTGTACATAAAAAGTTTTTTGTATTTAGGAAGTAGATATTTGAGAATTTTATTGAGAACGTGCCAACAAATATATTACATTTTATCGGTAGGCACTGTTCATTAAAAACAATGAAAAAATAATCAAAGTCAGACAATACAAAATAAAATATTATTAGTGCAAATTGCTAATATTTGTTTTGCTATTTTAATAAATTATTTAATTTAATTGATAAATTTTTTCGGAAAATTATTCTATTTTTATATGAAAACCCAAAGAGATTTAGGACGGGATGATTCACAGTATTTGAACAATTCATCAAATTTTAAAGTTGATTTTCAAGTTCTGTGAAGGTTTTATTCACATTCGTTTATTATTTCTGTTTTGTTAGACAACTGGTCAATAATGATATAATAACAAAACTTGAGTAGAACCTTCAAAAAACTTAAAAATCAACGTTGAAACATGAACGATTATTCAAATTTCAAAGTTAATTTTCAAGTTCTGTTATTATTTAAGTTTTGTAAAGTAGGTATCCTATTATTACATAACAACAGAACTTGAATGGGACTATCACAAAACGCGAAAATGAACGTTGAAATTTGAAAAATTGTTCAAATTCTTCGAAACAACCACTTTTTAGACTTTCTTCCAATGGCGGATCTCGATTCGAGACCGGTAGGTCCAAAGCAAATACTCTGGTCAAGAAACTTATAGCTCCACCAAGGATTAAGTAAAAGTTTTAAGTTGACTGTGAAATGTAAAAAAGTTGTACATCAAATGATGAAAGAAGTAGGATTTTATGAAATCCGTGATGAGAAAAAACAAATTTCAAGACTTTCGATTTCTATTGATCCTTTGATTCATGAAAATATAACAACATTGTAATACATCCCCTTTCCACTACCTTTGGACTTTAAGAGAAAAATATTTATTTCGTGACCCATTTATTGAACAATAAACAACGTATTTCATGAAGACGTTTTCAAACGAATCAATCGCCAAAATACACATTCAAAGATGTACTTGTAATTACTTTGAAATATTTCCCCATGAATTCCATCAAAAGTCTCGTGAAGTAAATGTACCTGTATAATTATTTTTTATGAAAATCGATTGTACATTTCAATGGTTGGTCCAAAAATGTTTATCAATCAATATTTTGGTTTTTCAAAAATTGAAAAGTTAAATAATGTCCACACAAGCCTGCTTTTGTAAGCAGCCAAGTAAATGGTGAATTCAAATAACAAGTGAATGTTTTAAGTATAATTGTAAAAGGCTGATAAAGACATAAAGTTGAAGTTTCAAAAAATAAAGGAGCGTACTCGTCAATTGTGATATAATTTCCAAAGCTCAAAAGTTACAAAGCTTCTGACTTTGATTGTCGAGACGCGATTGTATATTTACCACAAAAAAAAACAGGTACAGTTTGTAATTTTTAAAATTCGTAAATCTTTTTGATGAGCACCTCTTGCGTGCCGCCGTTACCAATAGGCAAAATAAAAAAAAATCATTGCTACGAGTTATTCTGGTTAAACTACTCGTTGTCTCCGGGGTTTCTCACGAACTCTCCGATTTAAAAAAAACTCCGGCATCAACAAAACACTTAGTCACTTAATGTGACAGATTGACAGAGGACTCTGATGTCATAACTAGCAGGCGGTTGGAAAAATATGGACCCCGACCTTGAGGTTCCCCTTTTATTTATTATCTCCTCGGTCTCTGCAATACTCGACAGCTAACGCCATCTATGGGTAACCTAATAGACTACTAATCCATCTATAGATGAGTTCTTACATTTATATCAAGGATACACACTACTTATGGTAGATTATACACTATTTTTATTAAAAATATATATATATCTTCCAATGAGACGAAACAATTAAAAAAAACCATCATTTTCGAAAAACAAGTTTGTCGTCACGAAAATAGAATTTAGCGTCGATGTACCATAAGTAAGGTTTAAATTTGTTGATAAAATCATCATCATTAATGTGATATCTGTACGAATGTGGATGAGTGCAAGCAAGATGGAATGCTTGAAAGATCTTATAAAAGGCGATACACGTTAGTTGTGGGCCTCTTTTGTTACAAGCAGCTCCCCAATAAATATCAGTACAAGATCACATATCATTATTGTTCACCCGCCACAATAATACTCCAGCCTCTACACCACATAGGCACGAGCTACATTTGGCATACATTACAAGAAATAACATGCGTGCCCCACAAACTGACTTATATATCAACAAAGTTATTTCAGAAACCAGCGGGTAGTACCCACTAAAAGGGTCCACCTAATAATTTTCTGAAGAATTCCGATTCTGTTAACGACAGCTCCTCAGAAGTTCCGAGTTCCGTCGACTTTTTTTCAAGTGGGGGAAAATCAACAAAAGCGCTTTCAGGAAATAATTATTAATCACCAATGTTTTGTTCTCCAAAACTAAGGTGCTTAGTCCGAAGCGAGGAAAGGCAAGTACCTTCGCGCTTGTGTAGACTTGAAGTGTTACTGAGATGTGAAATTAAAAGTTCCAATAAGAAATATTTTTTGATGGCACACAGAGGTTTCAAGCAGAGTGTTGATTTGTAATACTTTTCCTGAAAGTCAGCCAGAGTCCTGAAGAAATTGTACCGAAATAAAAATACTTCACTTTTCAAATTTTATTGAAAAGTACAAATTAAAACGTTGGTATGAAATTAAGGGTACAGTGGAAATAGCAATAACAGGGCTTCTCCAAGAAAATTAAACATTAAAAAACCATTTTATTTGATTTATACATATTATACCCATTTTAAGACTAGCAAAAATATGAATACTTATGTTTTACTTCAACAATTTGATTAAAACTAGTCGTAACTCTGATCGAAAATTGTAAACGGCGGTGTAAACAGCCCTGATTTAATTAATCTCAATGAATTTAATATACCTTCGAGAGCTACTCGTTCCAAAATTGTATTGAAATGTAAAGTACCAGGATGTGCATTTCAAACATTTGTTTATACCTAGATAACATGACAGCCTCCATGGTCGAGGGGTAAGGCTCTCGACTAGCAAGCTGGAGGCCGCGAGTTCAAATACCGACGTGCACAAGTAAATTTTATTAATATTTGTATTTGTTTTTTTTTTTCACAAAAGATTACTTTAAAAAAAACTATTTAAGTATATTTAAAAGTATAAGATATTCTCAGTATCGCCGTGGTGTAGGACCACTATTAAGAATTGAAACGTTCCTTTAAATGGCTTTGGTGACCACATCAGAATAGCCAGGTTCTTCCTTACCTTCTTCTTCCACATATCCTTGCCTTTCCCATTATCTCCAGCCTAACAACGTACCCCATTTGCGAATTCCATAGCCTCACTGCCTCCAGACGGTTGGGAGCAGTTGGAACTCTTGTGCTGATGTAGCGATTCTCTTTAACTGCACGGAAGGTAGGTACAAAAAGGCTATAATGTCATATATTTTCAATCAATTTAAATTAAACCTAAGTCTTCTTATACTTGTTTATATTATTTTGTATGTACTCGTATCTCCTACTTTTATTTCCTTCTAGAGTTTGTATTAATTTTATGCTTTCTGTCGTCATTTTACGATCAAATGCCACAGTTAATTGTTATTTTTTTTTAATTATTTCTACCCTTTAATGATTCTTGTAAAATGTGACATACAATTATTTAGTAGTGTATATTTATACCGTAGATATTCATTAAATAAATTGTATTTTAAGAAAATAGTATTTTTAATAATAAACAGGTGTTATGTATTGTTAGCAACGCATTCAAATACTGCCGCCACAGTGTTTAGTTCACCAATTGGCCGGCAGAGGCGCTGCTGGTTGAAGGCGGGAGCGACTCCACCGCCACCTAGCGGACACCCGCGGGACGAGCACGGCAAGCGCCTGGAACTCAGAACTGCGCAATGCGCGATATAACCTTACTGAATATTGGGTGTTATTATTGTAAAAGACCGTGAAGACAATATAATATTTCAACATAACCATTTACTTAGCGTTTTATTATTGCTAACATCAGAAGTGGGATTCGGAAAAGCATTGGCTTTTAGTTAATTCGCCTGACTTGAAATATCGTGTTGTGAAAACAATGCAGCGTGCGCCATTGCGGCATTGACGAGTTTTTGTTTACCTTTGGTACTGATACCGGTGACTGTTACTTTTGTTTTTAAGTGATAATTTGTGTATCAGCGTGAAATATTTGGACTACTATTGTGAATTTACGTAAAAATGAATTACATTGATGACAGTTTGTGAGGGCGGAGGAACGCTTATGTTCCAGCCGAAATTTCATTGGAGATTTCATTTTTATATGGTGCGTGAAAATTCATTTGGGATTCAATGGATTCTCCAAGAAGACCTTTCCCTTTCGTATTGTTTCGTGAGCCGAACTTCACGATGATCGAAGAAATTGTCAACCGAGCTGTCAAAACGAAGTCGCTATCTTTTTGTGCTGGGCGCATAACCTGAAATCTAGAACAGGAGAAGAACTGTAGAAGCCCTCCTGAGGGCAAACATATAGCACATGGATATTATTCGCGATTGGTGAAATGTTCGAAACCTCAAAATGTTTCGAAATTCAGTTGATAAAATTTGACGCGGCGGTAACGAAACCTGATCCTGGTACCTGATCTAGCTGCTAAAAAGGAGACCAATTCGGTGACTTGCCTGTTATGGATACACTGGTCACAAGCGGAATGAATGAAAAGTGCCGATCAATGAAATATGTTTCCGAAAATTAAAGCCCGTTAATATGTGTGGCGACACTGAGTTTTACATCATGTCGACTGTCAAGTCAAAATCCTGTATTATGGTTTGAAGATGTTCAAACTGGTTTGAAATGGTTCGGAGATAATCGAAACCATTCGATAATCGAAATGATTCGATGATATTCGAAATGATTCACACCCAGAAATGCCAGGTGTGGCGTCCTTTGGATTCTTCACGATGAGAGTGGACATCGAGATTTTTATCAAACACTGGCTACCGTCCGGGACAAATACTGGTTTCCGTGGATGAGGAATGTTATCACAAAATATGTGAAAACTTTTAAATGTTTGGTTGAGAAAAATGATACGGGTCAAAAGCCCGGGATATTGAAAAAAATGGAGATATCTTTTGCCAATGTGTTGTGTTGAGCATGTAGCAAGATCAATTTATTGTGACCCTCCGTAAAGAGACTGGATGGAACACAGCGTGTTAGTGCTCTCCGGGGTGGCTTCACAAAGTACAGCCCATTAGAGGCGGTGGCAGAAACAAATATGAAAAGTGTCGTCAAGGCACTTTCGGCGATGGCGTGCCATGGGAGCTTTTGACAAGTATCAACAGATGAAACAGTTCAACTCGAACCGATTCATTATTTCAAGACTTTAGGGTCATACGTGCAACGGCACGGAAGCTTTTGATGAGTATCAAATGCGGCAGGTGAAACGGATCAACTCAAACCGATTCATAATTTCATGATCTTATGGTCATTCGTGCTGTGGCACGGGAGCTTTTGAAGAGTATCAAAAGCGGCAGGTGAAACGGATCAACTCAAACCGATTCATAATTTCATGACCTTAGGGTCATGCGTGCTAAAGCACAATGTGGATAAACAATCTCACGTAGGCTGGTGAGAGGCAGAACCTTACGGTTGTACGTGCTGAAGCACGGTGTGGATAAATAATCTAACGTAGGCTGGTGAGAGGCAGAACCTTACGGTTGTACGTGCTGAAGCACGGTGTGGATAAATAATCTCACGTAGGCTGGTGAGAGGCAGCCTTATGGTTGTACGTGTTGAAGCACGGTGTGGATAAATAATCTCACATAGGCTGGTGAGAGGCAGGACTTTAACGTCATACGTGCTGAATAATGGGAACATTTTGATGTGTATCAAAGGTGGCAGATGAAATGGTTCCACGTGAAACTATTCATGAAACCCTCGTATCGTTTTGGCGATACGGCTTAGATCAGGATCTCTAGAGGAATTCCTGGATGAAAAAAAAATGTTGAAAGATCGGTTTCGGAGCTTGCCTTATAAAGTGGATGAAGTCTTGCCGAACGATCGCTTTGACGTGTTGGGTACCAGACCCAACGGCAGCACTCACAGAGTGACGGTCACATATGAGAATATGAGGAATTGGCCGGCTGAACAAATTTCGGAGTAACGGTCAGGAAGGGCGAACAGTAAAATTTTTTCGTCAATACCGTTGTGGAGCTGAACAAGTTTCAATCAGTCTAATTATTATTTTATTTTTATTTCAGCAACTGCTTTGAGGTCAAAGCAGTGATCAGTATGGCCGTGTTAGCAACGCATTCAAATACTGCCGCCACAGTGTTTAGTTCACCAATTGGCCGGCAGAGGCGCTGCTGGTTGAAGGCGGGAGCGACTCCACCGCCACCTAGCGGACACCCGCGGGACGAGCACGGCAAGCGCCTGGAACTCAGAACTGGGCAATGCGCGATATAACCTTACTGAATATTGGGTGTTATTATTGTAAAAGACCGTGAAGACAATATAATATTTCAACATAACCATTTACTTAGCGTTTTATTATTGCTAACAGTATATACCCTTTGATGATGCTTGTAAACTGTGACGTACAATTATTGTGTGGTGTATATTTATACCGGAGATATTCATTAAATAAATTGTATTTAAGAAAATATTATATTTAATAATTAACAGGTTTTATGTATACGTAATGATATACACACATTTTGGCTATCATAATACGGGCTATTGTGGCAATAAAAAAGCTATGTACAAAAACTTATATTATGATTTATTTTTTTTAAATTATTCAAGCCGTATTTGTTTTTGTCATTATTGTTTTCCACCTCTAGGATTTTTTCGATTTTTTTCACGTAACGTCAAACTCATCCAAAGTTAATAATTCTCATATGTTTGGCACTATCAAATGACCTTTTCGATGTATTAATGACGAGAAAGCTTTTTGGAAGATATTCTTTATGAGGTTTGTTTGGTAAACAAACAATTTAATGTTTTAACCGCAAAATTAATCCAATTATTCAACCCCATGGACCAGATATAATTTAATGACAATTGATTAGTGAATTTAAGGAATTAATGAGAAATCCTTCAATGCAATTAAGAGAAGCCCTTATGAAAATATAATTGGAAAAGTTCGTTAAAAGCCAAGTTAGTTTATTAAAGTCATCCAATCATGTCATTTGTTGGGAAGCACAAAATATTGATTGATTAAATTTAGAACTTTAATGATTTAATTTTAATTCAATTTATACCTACTCACTGAATGATATACTTAACAGGGAATGACTGAAATACAAAAAATGTTCATATAAATTCCGTTATATGCCTTTATATTATATTATCGATTGTAAAACACTTATAAATATTACGGATGTAGCCCGAACGAATGTTTACGGATTCGCAAAACTAAATTAAATTAAAAATCTCGTAGTTTACATATTTATTTTATTGATACATGATTTTGAGAGTACATGTGGTTTTTTGTGATATTTTACCTTCCATGCTAGGGATAAATATATATTTGAAAGTGGTTATTTGTTTTTCAAAGTGTTAATGTAATATATTGCAAATCTATTTATACTTTAGAAAAAAGATGAGGGTTGAGTTTGTGATGAACTTGCCCTGGGATAATTTTTTTTATTATTGATTTATTATGGTGAGAAAGAATTTTTCAGTTGATTTCACGAAATAGGGATTTACCAGATGTTGGATAGCTATTCTAAGAACAAGTGCTTAAATTTATGGTACTAGAGAAAAAAATAGGAACATGCACTGTATCGTCAGAGACCTCCGTGATGGTACTTCGAATTCTCAGACTTATTCCAGTGCAGTAGCAATGAATTTGGCAGGTTGGGGCGGATAGAAAAAAAAACCCTAACAAAGTCAATAAGAAACAATTAAACTCCGCTAAGCAACGCTACTAAAGTGACTTATTAAGTAGGGAATACGCCGTGAAATATAGTTACGTAATTTTTCTAAGAATTTGGATGAATTATAATTGTGACTGGCGAGGTAAATCACATTTTAACAGGACGAGTTTGGAAGTTGCCTAATTAAATTAAAATCTCGCAAGAAGATTCAAAAATAAAACTATTACATCATAATTATTTACTACATCCTAGACCGTGTTGATAATTGTAAGCCGAGCTAAAATGCTGGTGGGCCGACACGCCACTGGACTGAGGGGAGTCGGGTTTCATTCCTTTGCAAAGAATTGGACAGTTTACTTGAGAAGTAACAAGTTATTGGTTTTGAAACGATTTATATTAATGTGACGGATTCTAGTGCTTATAATCTATGTGTGGTCTTTTTAGTGCAATTCTGTTCTTGAACACACGAAAAGTTTCAGATTTCGAAGAACATAAATTAGATGTCGCCATGTGGAGAAGGCGGAGTTGATTTGGGGGTGGGGGGAGCGCGAGGGTTGGACGGGAGTCTAGATTGGGGAGAGCTAAGAGACGGTCGAGATAGTCAGCGTGGAAGAGCGGGGGAAGATAATCGAGGGTGAAAGAGCGGTTCAAGGAGTCAGGTTTTGAAAGCGTTGGAAGGCGGTCAAATAGAGTCAAGCAGAATAGAGTCAACGGGGTCAGAGATTCAAGGTTTGGGAGACGGTCAAGCATAGCCAGCATCGGTCAACGTTGTAATATAGTCAAGGCGATTAAAAGCTACGAGGCGCGCCAGCAAAGAATTTATCGTCGGGACACGAACACGGCTAAAATCATTTAGTGTAGGAAGTGTGATTTTTCTAACAGCATGGGTATTTTACTGCATGTGACTGTGGTTGTCTCTTATAATTATTTGGATTGCACTTAGATGAATTGGTAAGTCTTATTATAATCTAATTATTAACCCTTATTTCCCTTATGTTAACCAAATAATTCAATTGTATTTTAAAGTAAGGGTATTTAACTTGAATACTATAGGTAATTATGTTAAAATCTTCAACAGAAGAATTTTAAGTCCAGACCCTTTAGCAAAAGGGGCCATAAATCACATAAAGTGGGAACCGACCGGGGCTCGGCCATTTCAAAACAAAAAGGACGAAGAGCGGTTACTCTAAAAACGCTTTAGATTATTCAACAACAGGCATTATTTATGAGTTAGATTATTTTTCGCAATTCAACATGATTTAAAATATTTCTCCAGTAGTTATATTTAGCGTCAAAAATATATAAAATATAAACCATTGTACTTATGCAATGTTTTAATAATCCGGCGAACGGTTATTAGTCGAAAAAATCAGATACCTATAGGCGGAATAGTAACGGATAGAACGGTTAATTATATGCTTCAATACCTGTTATTTAACAATAAGTTATCGTATCCTCCTTGGGATTTCAACTTATTCTTCACGGAATTAACACAGCGGATTGAAGTTAGTCACCGAGAGAATGCATCTGTCTGGCATCCCTATTCTATCAAGTGAGATTTTCATTCACATAAGTTTGGTTTGGGACGAGGTGTACGAATTTTCCGTAGGCTGTCTTATCTTATAAAAGCGACAAAAGCGAAGGAATCGAAATTGGTAATTGGCTTGCCTAATAGGAACCTTTTGTGTTAGCAAAGTCGATAACCCTGAATACCGAGGTAGCGCCTATTCCAGTAGAGCAGCACCGGCCTTTCCCGTGCTCTTGGTGTGGTTGAGTTATTCCCGTAAAAGCATCGGTTTCGTTCGAAGGTGTTGGAGGACCAGCCTAAGATGGTTACCCTGGATAGACCCCTGTTTCGAGTATTTTCAGCTGGTGAGAGGACGCTTTCACGGAGTTCCAATCGAAGGGAACAAAGATTGCCAATGGGCTTTCCTACTTGAGTTAGCTTGGTAGACGAAGGAACAAAGCTGATAATGGCTATGCTATTCTTTTCTGACGTATGGGGAGGATTTTCTCGCTGACAAAACGAAGGGATCGTGACGAATATGAAGTTGTTTCGGCGATTTCTGACGTCCTTACTGTCAAATTTAATAAATACTTACCCCACTATAGGAGGAGAAGTCATCCAGAATTAGGTTGGGAATTGACTCTAACTGAAACCGTTTGAGCTGACGGAGATCGGATGATTTCAGATTCACGACCTGATAATTCCAGTATCCCTGATACTTAGCGCCGGAAGTCGAGGATATCATTTTCTACCATTCTTTGATATTTGAAGCGAACGGAAGGTAACAAACGATAGAGCGAGTGACCACGACTTTAAAGTGGAGTAAGATCTCCCGTCCCGGAAACATTCGTTATGTCGGATGGATGCCCTCATTCAATTTAAATATTGATATGACTATTTATAGTGTGGACGAAAGACTTGAAGTATGTTCTGTATTGCACATATGATAAACATGTGTCATTACCTCTACCGGAACGAGAAGCTGTATAGACTGGAGCCAGGAGCTATTTGGAGTAACGTGTCTGCAGAGGCGAAGGCGAACAAACTGAAGCTGTATTCATCATTATTCTTACGAGCGTAAACCAGAGGAGTGTTCACGGGACTCCCGAACTCCTGACGTTGCTGATGCAAACCACTTCAGTATATGTTTATGTTTGAGGTTAGTAGAGTGGACTCCTAACTTTCGGCATGCTGGCGGAGCTTAACTCATCATCGATTTGGGGGAGGTTGACGCGACCTAAACCTCGCGCTACCCACGTGACCCAAATGGTTCCTAACATCAGGCTATCATGCCACCGGACCGGAGCAGCTCCTTGTACCTAACGGTATAAGATGAATCTTCATCAATCATCATCATCATCAACATCATCATTTACCAACAAGGATCCACATATCAGAATTCAAAGGAATCCTACCTTCATCACCCTCCGGCCGGAGACAAAACATGTCATTATTTCATCTGTCGCTGAGCGATATTCAATTAATTTCTGGAGGAGTTGGGATTGGACCATCAATTTGGCTGCTCTCGAGCTGGTCACGTTGATGGATGGGATTTGGACGGAGATCAATCGAAAGCAACACATGTTTTGTCTCTTGCTATTCCCAAAAATACCTACTCATAGAAATAACTCACAAAACTAACAATCTATAGTCAAATTATTACCCTAGAATCTTGTGCATCTTGAATCGAATTTGTCTATTGAGAATTTCATGTACTTGCATTTAATTGTTCCATTGTATTAGCTTATCATCGACTGCAGTAACCGGAAACGTTTTGGCGAGCAAACAAGGTAGGAAAAAGGTAGTTAAAATCAGGGTAGTCGGTCATTGTCTTATTTTAAAACCATACAGAATGTAAAACGCCTCATCTAAAAAGAACCAAAGTTACCACAACCAATTAAAGAGATCCTTCAATGAATTAATCACTGTCGAAACAAAAACTTGACACAACGTGACATATTAATTCGATAAGATTGAAGGGTTGAAGTACCGCGAGAAGTTGCAAATCAGACGGGAGAAAACATTACTTTTCACGAAGTGAAAAGGTAGAATCAGTGATTCGTTTTGCGCGGGAGAGGGGTAGTTACCAAAATATATTCCCGAGTAAAACATAAAAAAACATTACAGTGGTGCCGTGGCATGGAGCTTACGGAAAAAACATACTGTTAAATATAATCTACGGTAGATAATTATAGGCAAAACTATTTAAAACATTACAAGTTATTTCATCTTTGGTTTTCTCGAAATAATCTAAAAAACAAATTACGTGTAAATTAACTTTCTGGTATTAAAAATGCCAGTCAGCAAAAATTACTAACCATGTTAACATTACAAGCAATAACAAATATCTCCCGAGTAAAAAGAAATGCCGCCAACGGTAATTGAACCCGTGCCTTCTGATGTCCGGTCGGGTGCTCTGTAACCACCGAGCTATGTCGGCTGGTGCCGCCAACGGGAACATCGCGAGATATTTTTACTCGGGAGATATTTTCAATTTGTATTAGTATTTCGGGCGAATAATTATTGCTTATAATTATATGTTATACTTTATGCTATGCATAAACCTTGTCTTATAAACATTAGTTTATCATTAAAAAATACTAACCATGTTGTTCTTTGAAAACTCTTCTACGATAAACCACTCAAAAGTAACATTCCCAAAAAATATTTTTAAAGGGTTTTACCAAAACACCGTAGTTATATACGAATGTAATTTATATGTGTTGTTTATATTTACAATAATTTATTTATGCAAGGCAATCCACAAATCGTATTCATATTATTAAAATTAAGAACAAATTTAATAGATAATAAAACTAAAATAAACATGCGGTTAAACATAGTGTTAATAATACATATTGATGGAAGCAAAATAAAAGTAAGATCCTTAATCCATTATTGAAATGATTTTGCGGTGATTATTGCATATAAAATTAAATAAATATAGTTAGCAAATTTTAACTTTGTCCGTCATAACTAGTAAACGGTGCATCAGATTTACTGTTGTGGAACATGCAATTTATCTTGATTTAAACACCTTCAGGCACATATACAAGACATAGATATAACTAAAAAATAAATGACGTGCACGTAGATAAATAAAATATTGCTAATTTATTGAAAATCTGGTCAAATTATTCGTATTCCTATAAAAACGGGACTGCAGGCGTTTAACGAATGAATTGACAGGTTTTCTGTTATTGAAACAAGAATACGTTATCGGGATGTCGGGACACGTATTCATAAAAATTACAATATTGTAGAATTTCCTCATTATATTTATCAGGAAAATCACAGCTGCATGAACCGTATTCCGATATATTCGCAATGGAATAATATTTTACTAGGAAATATATTGCGATCAAGTTTTTAACTATGTTTTAAAAATCAGTAATACTCATTTTCCTCCGTGTATATGTAAGAAAGTTCAGAGTTGCTCAACCTGCCCCGTGGGTGATATAAGTTTAGCACGGGTATGAGGCAAGTTGAGCAATACAAATAATAAACAGCTGTTTAAAATAGTTCTCCCGTGAAGTCTTTTTACTATGTTTCCGCATCTTACAAATTATAAAAATACATATTGGAATAAAAAAATAGTGGGGCAAGTTGACACACAACTCTATTGACTACACTACACAACTAGCCCCAACAAGACATTTAGATTTTGAAGTAAGTTTATGAAAAAAAACTATTAGATCTGAATTTATCCATATCTTTTATATAAGATTAACAGTTAAGTTAATTAAAATTCCCGTGTGTCTCAGTCGATCGCATGTGGCTTTCTTTCCGCCATTTGAAACATTGTCGTGCAAGTGATAGTTTTTGAAAAATTTCAATCGCACAACTTGTCCCTTTGCTCAACTAGCCCCACCCTACCATTCTCTATAAAATAAAGAAGAAAATTAAAACATTAGTAATAACTGAAAAATCGAGGACAATAATTATGTAACGAATATCTAAAATCATACCATCCTCAACAAATTACTAGATATTATAAAAGGTGATTTTCACGTTTATTATTAATTTCTGTCATTAAATTTTATAATATAATCTATAAACTATCATAAATCTCAAGGATACCTAGTCCTCCAGGAGCTCATGAAAAATTGATCTGGCACAAAATCCCATTGAATAAAGGATATTTCCTGGATGAGAAAATCCAAAACATTTTTAATTGCAGATTTCTCGGATAAATTTATAGCTTTCCAATCGTAACCTTTAGAAATAAGCCATAATATTGAACGAGCAAAGCCTGAGAGAGCATTAAACTGTTGCTGGAAGATGAATGAGGGTGTGATATAACTGTCTACTCCTTTTTCTATAGCCAGATTAGCGGTTGAGGTAGAAATATTAGTAAATGTCTAATCTCTCTTTGTATTTGGCCTACTATTCTACTCTGTGGTATAATATTATTTTTTAGAATGAGATGCTAATATCAAATAGCAGCATGCATGTATACAGCATTTTTGTCGATGATGACACTTTAAAGTTGTACGTAGTTTGAAGTATCAAGAGGTGGGAGATACCCAACGGGCGTTTCGATATACTAGACATCGATAGAGCGCGTACATGAAGAATACATACCTATTAACTACTGCTGTAAATAATGTATAAATGTGTTCAGAAAAATTCCTTTCAACATATATATTTCTCGATCGATGAGAGTATTCCGCCACTGCCGAAAGTGCGTCTCCACATTGAACGATGTCGGTTGAAATACGTAAATTACTTGAAACAACCGTCAAACTTTTTATGTTCGGTGAGAGTCCTAGCGTCTTACAACTCTAAAAAACATATTAAGGTTGAACACAACGCTCGTTATATTTTACCTGTTCATAGATGGCGTTAATTAATTTATTTTATTAAAATACGCTTTTCGCAAGGTATTGCATTTCAATGTCAAGACAAATTATTTGTTTGCGCCCGTACATACGCGATATGATATGATATATAATGTATCTATCAAAAATTTTAATTAAATAAATGCCTATGCACTTATAATACAGAATCGTTAATTAATAAAATAATGTTGGTACCCACTTTATCGCTTGTCTGATGTTATTTATTCAGTTCCCATATTTAAAAACCATTCAAGTCATTGAATAATTTTATGAATCTCACATCACCCATGCATCCATGCACCGCCAGCCCAAATTAGTACGTTTATTTAAAAAGGTTCGTTAATAATTACGTAGATATACTTCTACCTTTATTTTATGATTGAAGCCCAATACACATTTTTTACCTACCTATAAATAAGGTTCTTTATTTTTTTAAAAGATAAAATAGTTTTCGTGATTTTTATTCTTAGCCAATTCGCATATTATTACATCCTGTGCCTGTAGACTTTATTTTAATCACATTTAAGCGACAAACTTTTCTCGTTTCGTAACTTTCGAAGAAAAAATTCAATAAACTCGCGTAAAAATATGTCACTTTATCTTCCAAGATCAATAAAATTAGACATAATGTCGAAGTTTATTTACTGACGTGTAAGTTATTAACAGTTGTGGTTTCGTGGACAACAAACACATTGAGAATAAGTAACATTATTAGTAAAAATAAAACAAAGTAATTTTTTTATACTAGTATTTATCAATATTTTTTTAACTGGTTTCGCTTAGACTAAAACTTCTTCAGAACTTAATATTAATTAATTTGTTTACAAATCCGTAATGGTTGCGCGGGTTATGGTTCATATCTCTGCTTTGAATGACGATTGTTTAATAGCCTTAAATTATGCATTCCTTTATCCTCTGTTGTCTATTCCCTGTGACCATTGCACCACAGACAAAAATCTGTGCTGCTTTGATCACCACACTCTTTCGCAACACCTTTGAAATAACCACAAACCGGTCATATTCGTGAATTGAATCCGCCCCCCAAGACAATTGTAATTCATGTTCAGCTGTGAAACAAACCAACCAAGTCTGTGGTTTTTCCTATACCCAAGTTTTGTTGTGCATCTTGGCATGCTGAAGGTAAAGTAGTATTTCTTTTATATTAACCCAACACAGGAGGACCTGATGATAATAATTTCACTCAGGGCCTGTGTGATCTTTTGGAAAGGAAGGATAGTAAGTTCTGGGAAGGTAAAAGGTATGAGGGTTGGGAAGGAATCTAGGGATCAGTGTGTCCAGGAGTGACGGGAATGTAAATATATTCAACCCACTACAGCGCCAGGAGATGGGTCATATACTCATGACAGGTCAAAGGGTCTTCCCAAACCAGCCTAGTAGTAGGGCAGGCGCATCCTGAACACACCTCGTCCGATGAACCCGGGCACCCCTGCTAAATCACCAAACATAGCGAAACACTCGGGGTGACCTATGGCAGAAGTGTTGGTTATCAAATAAATGGTTCTCGGTGCGGCGGTACCCAAACCCCAAATTGCTACTTCAAAAATTTTTTTTTTTAAATTGAATATTTTTTCATGTGCCTTAATGCACCATTTTTACTATAGGCACAAGGCACAATACAAATTTGGTGGATTTATCAATATTTTTTTTAAATAATTATTAAATTTGCTGACGGTGCTGAAGCTGGCGGGCTGTAAAGAATTATTGGTTTTCCATAAAAGTAAACAAATTACGTTTTTAGATTAATTTTAAATATTTATTTACTAATTAAAAACATAAAATTAATTATTTATAGTCATAATTTAACAAAATTTTATTGACTAACCCTCTTACTTATAAACGCGGTGTAAATATGACGCTGCGCGTAAAGTCTGAACAGTGTAAAACTTGACTTATATCGTGGCGTTTTTTTGGCTAAAACGCTCAGAAACCAGGTTCAAGGACGGCTTTACCACACCAACGTTCAACGGGTGTGTAATAATCTAATTAGTAAGACAGTTAGTATATAAACATGGCTACATAAAGGACAGCATTAGTTTATTAGAAAACTCACTGAATATTATTGAATATCTCTTTAAATTAAAACACGATATAATCTTATTCATAACCCGATCATAGTAAATCAAAATATTTTGTACAAACTCATTAATCACAATAATAATTGTTGGATTATTTGATCATCTCCATCTTCGTGTGAAAATAACCTCAAAGGCGCTTTAAATCTTAATTTATTTAACAAACAATTTATCACTCAGACTAACGACTTATGACTTACAGATAAGATTTATTACTAGTGACTTACAACTAAAACGTATAGTTGACCACTAGCTACTGCCTCTTATAATAATATAGTGACTTATTACCTACAGCGTGACAACACACCTACCCCAATTATATTGGAGATGCCATAGTCTCACTGGCTCCAGACGGGTATGAGCTGTTGGGACTCTTAAGCGGTACTCAAATATATTTTTTAAATTTTTTTTAACTAATGATTTATACAAATTTGGTGATTTTCATCACAGAATATCATATTACTTTTACAAAGGGATCAAAGAGGATCATAATATCAGTTTCCGATTGAAGGGTTTGTCCGCAGGATTGCTTTTATAAACGTGATACCACTGCTTTGATAAGTGATTCGAAAAATGGACCATGGAATTTGAAAAGCTTTTGTCGTAAGAATATATTATAATATATTAGATTGTGGGCTCTAGAGTATTGGACTAATACGCAGGCAAATTACAGAAACTTATATTTTACTTGTTCAATAACTTTTGGTTAATTAGACGAGTGAATAAATCCCGGCGTGTGCAAGTAAATTTTATTTGATTGATTTTTGTTATTTCACAATTTATTAATTAAATATAATATATAGCATACTGGCGGTACGTTTCAGACTGGAAGATACTCACAGTACCGTTTTGGTGTAAGACTACCATTTAGAATTGAGACGTTGCTATAAATAACACAATATGGCGCACGAAGTAATGCACCAATTTCACCAAAGTAGCACTAAATCAGGTACTATGTATTTATATTCATAGTTTATGTTTCATAGTTTATATTTCTATCTATATATATAGTTATTGTTTTTACATTTTAGCAGTAGTTCAAGAAATGAGCGCGGTGTATATTCGTATTGTCGTATAATATAATTTGTTCTGAATTCATGTTTTAATTCAGTGAAAACAATCATACACATAATTTATTACACATTCTAGTTACAACGCTTACCTCATACTCTGTAAATTTTAATATTTTATGTTACCAGGTTAATTCGGTAAATCCGATTATAATATATGCTACCAGATTATTTTTTTTCTACTTCTCACAAAACAATGTATGTGTACTTATATTTATTATATACATTTTCTTTATTACACAACTTAGTTTCAGAGAAAAATGAAACTTTTTTTTTTTTGGTTTTTGTTATGTAATTATGTACATTTCAGTAATAATGTGAACTAAACATGTCAATTTGTCTGTCCTAGAACGGGAAACTTTCCTAGTTGGACAGGCAAAGCATCCAATATGTAATATGTACTTTCTTTTGATAAATAAATAAATAAATAAATAAATAAATAAATAAATAAATGGCTTTAGTCCTATTTGATCAGATAAATATATATATAATCAATATAAATCAATATGGTTTTCAAAAAAACAAAAGTACCGATGCCATTGCCAGGGTGACAGACTTCATTGTAAAAAGCCTTGATAAAGGAAATAAATGTTTTTTTTTTTTTTACAGTAATACCGCACAAGAGTCCCAACTGCTTCCGTCTGGAGCCAGTGAGACTATGGCATCCCCAATTGGGGTATGTTGTGAGGCTGAGGGTATTGGGGAGGGGAGGGAGATGGGGAAGAGGAAGGTGGGGAAGTACCTGGCTATTCAGATCTGGTCACCAAACACGGCTAAAGCCATTTCAAGCAACATTTCAATTCTGAATGGTGGTTTTACACCAGGGCGATACTGAGAGTATCTTCCACTCTGGAACGTGCCGCAAATATACTATATATTATTTTAAATTAATTAATTGTGAAATAACACAAATTAATCAAATAAATTTTATTTGCGCACGCCGGGTTCGAACCCGCGACCTTCGGATCTGTAGTCAAAAGCGTATACCACTAGACCACGCCGGCCGTGTATTTCAATCTTTTTGGCAAATGTATTTCAATCTTTTTAGACCTCTCTAAGGCTTTTGATACAATATCACACTTTAAACTAATTAAAAAACTTGAAAAAATCGGCATCACGGACAAAGAGCTAAACTTCTTTAAAAGCTACCTAAATGGACGCAAACAACAGGTTAAAATCCATAATACCCTCAGTAACCAGCGCTCAACTGACTATGGAATTCCACAAGGAAGCGTATTGGGACCAACTCTGTTCTTACTGTATATAAACAACTTTTGCAACCTTGAAATTGAGGGAAGCATTGTAAGCTTTGCCGACGATACTGTCTTACTGTTTGAAGGCAACAATTGGTCAGCTGTATTTAAAAAAGCTGAAAAAAATATTAACTTAGTTAAAAAATGGTTAGATATAAACACGCTTACCGTTAACACGGAAAAAACAAAATATATCACTTCAAGCATCAATACTGCAGGCCAACCTAATGATGATTACTCCATAAAAATACATAACTATACGAATTCCAATGTATGCAATGAGTGCCCCTGTATAGAGCGAACTCCTCAGATGAAGTACTTCGGCCTCACCATTGACCCATACCTCAAATGGAATATACATACTCAGATCATTGCGAATAAAATTAGGAAAACAATACATTTCTTCAGATCCGTAAGGAACTTCCTTAACTTACAAATTCTAAAAACGATTTATTTTGCACTAACCCAATCTATCATTGAGTATGGTATCATTGCATGGGGAGGGGGTACTTCATCAGCTCTAGATCCTGTTGAAAAGGCGCAGAAAACAATTATAAAAATTATTCTCAAACTTCCTCAAACTGCAAACAGTAACTTAATTTTCAACATAATGAGAGTATTTGATGTTCGACAGATCTATGTAAAAACTATCCTCATGCATCTCTTTAAAAACAAACACGTGCTTTACGAAAAAAAACTAACTTTAGGTTTACGCGTAATTCGAACAAAGACATGTTGCAAGTTCCAGCACTTTCTTCCACCTTTGGTCAACGTAGCTTTGGCTACTTTGCCACAAAGATCTTCAACATGCTCCCGGAAAATATTAAAGAGAGTCAAACACGGAAAGAGTTTAAAAAAAATGTTAAAATTTGGATTTATTCAAATGATCGAGCCTACACTGGTGCCCTCACCCAAACGCCTTGTCATTGACAGTTATTGCAGTATGTACGGTGCTAAAACTTACTATATACGTATTGTGTAAATGCAAACAATAATGATAAGTAACCAAATGCCTTGTCACAGTGAGTTATTATAGTATATATTGTGTTTAAACTTATTCTATCTGTATCTTCAATATGTAAACAATAATGTAACCTAAAATAATGGATTGCTGTATGGGAACCCATATTAAACATTTACATATTAGCAAACCATAGACAAAATGGAGAAATAATTAACTAAAAATTCTGCCTCAATACAGGTTCGCCTAGTGAGGCAGGTTATGCACAACCTAAAATATAGTATATTATGCCATTTCTATATAACACTCTTACATTCATATATATTTTTTCATATGTTAGAAACTGCCGTATTATTGTAACATTATTCTTTCAACAATTTCATTGTTTCTAACTGACATATAATTATACACCTTATTAATGATATATTATATATATTCTGTAATTTTTTGATGAAATAAAAATATATATATATATATATATATATAAATCCAAAATATCCCCGATAGCCGGTGTACTCTATCGACTCTAAGGTGTACTCCCCACATCTCTACTGCGTGCCACATATTATGCTATGATCCACTCCCACCTGAGTTATCTAGTTAGTATCTGGGGCACCAAACTACCAAAAAAAAATTTTAAATAGAGCCGTACGGAATATATGTAATCTGCCACGGGATACACGTGTCAAAAATATATACTCACAGACACAAATACTTCCTTTAACGATCCTGCCCAAGTATAACATCACAACTGCCATTCTACAAATAATTAAACACTCCTCACACACCAGGCTTTAATTCTGACATACGCCAGCACAAAACACGATCACAAAATCAAATACACTTATCGTCATCTACTTACACGACTAAATTTGGAATAAACTCCTGTAACGTAATACAAGTCACCCTACATAAAAAGGATGCACACTTTAACCCCACTTTCCCCATGCAAACGGTCGCGGTGTACGTGACGAACTACACACAGCGCCGAGGGCACGGACCACCCAGAGTGCACACAGCTCAACACGGGTCGCACTCGCCGCGCTCGGCAGTCCAGTACCGACCTCGGTGGTAGCAACAGGGTCTCTTGCGAGTGGACCGCAAACACTCGCAATGTCTGGCGCGCATAATTACGCGATCTCGTTCCAGTTTTCTAACTAAATGCATTGCGCTACCAATTTCCAATCATGTTTATTATCTCGGCTCGAACTAAACTCAATGGAGTCTCGTTTCCGGGTAAATTCCGAGTGCATATCATCACCTCAACAGTACCGCCGCCTTTGAGCGCGGGAAAACCTGGGTCAACATGATGTACCCTACCACATCTCAAGGCGAATCGTAAGCTTTCTCAGTATACCCCTTTCTTGTGTTCAAATCAGTTAACTTCATGTAAAATCCACGCTTCATCCTGTCGTCAATTTAGGAAGAGAGTAGAGAGATCTGTGTCAACCCTGTATTTCTCGAGATGATTAATATACCTTGTGCCTTTCTACCCATGTGTTATAATTGTGTGTTGACCTTTCCAACCTCCTAACCGATGGACGAGCTGATGATTAAAGGAGCTGCTCACCCCTGATCGTACACGAGTCTCATCTGCTTGCCCTTCACTGAGCTAGTCAATTCATAACCAGGTTCGATTCCGGTCCATATGTTAGCACTGGCGCAAAACGTGGGTTTTCTTTGGTTATTAATCTTCCATCGGGAGGTCAAATTGGAAATAATCTTGTACTCTTTCACTGTGTTTTATGCCTTGTTTTGTATTAACAATTGAATAACTATGTTTTCTTCCAATAAATCATAGCTGTTCTACAAACCATCGCGTCAAATCTAAAACAACCGTGTCACATTAAAACTATTCTGTGTTAAATTACAAGTTTTACGAATCGTCACTCGAAAAAATTTAATTACCGGTATTCTATCACAAGGTGCGCAACCAACATTCACTTCTTTTCGGACATCTCAAACATCACATAGTGATCCTTAACCATGAAGGTTTACTTTCCGAGTACAACTATTAGAGGAAACGAGCTACATTAAACTACAATTCAACAATTTCAAATCTTGTACATGATACAAAATGAATTACTTGTTTGTGGAATTTATCAGTCAGTTCTTCTGCACATGAACACAACCAAGGAAAAATTAAAGCCTTTCTGCCCTTTGACAATTTCGTTTTATATGTAATAAAAGTGGGTAGTGTATCCTTTTTTTAAAAAAAGTCTTGAAAGCCGAACTACTCTTTACATATAATTGAGATTCGCGATTGACGTAAATCCCCGACTCTCGACACTTCTCCGCCTAAAAAACCTGTCGTTGTCCAGGGAAAGGGAAGCTTGCGTGTAAATAACCAAAAGCTGGTTCTGCCTAAATTCAGACAATTGGTCACGAATCACAAACAACCCTCCAATAATTGTTGAAAGAACAAACAATACTTCCTCGAAATCTGTATTCGGAAATTTTTTGCGAAGATTTAATTTTTCAGAAATTTTATTTTTCGGAAATTTGAAGTTTTTTCGGAAATTTCTTCAAAACGCACATCTCAGGGACTTTTCCATCAAAATCCCAGGGCAACCCCTGGCCGTTTTTTTCACAAATCAAGGACTTTGAAATTTTTTCTAGAAATTTAATTTTTCGAAAATTTGAAGTTTTTTCAAAAAAATTTCTTCAAAACGCACATCTCAGGGACTTTTCCATCAAAATCCCAGGGCGACCCCTGGCCGTTTTTTTCACAAATCAAGGACTTTGAAATTTTTTCGAGAAAATTAATTTTTCGAAAATTTGAAGTTTTTTCAAAAATTTTTTTCAAAAACGCACATCTCAGGGACTTTTCCATCAAAATCCCAGGGCAACCCCTGGCCGTTTTTTTCACAAATCAAGGACTTTGAAATTTTTTCGAGAAATTTAATTTTTCGGAAATTTGAAGTTTTTTTCGGAAATTTCTTCAAAACGCACATCTCTGGGACTTTTTCACCAAAATCCCAGGGTAACCCCTCGCCGTTTTTTTCACAAACCAAGGACTTAGAAATTTTTCGGAATTTTTTTTCAAAAAACACACATCTCAGGAACTTTTCCATCAAAAACACAAGGAAACCGCTGGCCATTTTTTTTTCCATATTGGGACATTGAAAAAGTTCACAAAATTCTTCACCCATCATCACAAGCTCATCTTTTTTAAAAAAAAACTCAGCCACAACACTCTGACAATTCTTTTTTCTTCTCACAATGTCTAACTCAACTAGCCACAAAATGAATTCTCGAAACAACACCTTAGGCATAATAGCCAACATCTGCTCTCAAAGTACTCAAAGCTTAGAAAAGGAATTAAAAGACAGGAATATTTCTCCTTTCAACAAAACCAAAAACGTCCTGATTAAGTACGCAACATATTACAACAGGAAATATATTAGGAGACTGCAATTTCAACCCGGCAGTATAACAATCTCTGACACAAGCATACCTACTTGCACAGAAATTAAACCACCAATTACACCCATCAAGGAAACCACAAAACCCTTCGACCTAACTGGATGGAAAATTAAGTACAACGGCAATACTAACGTAGAAGATTTCATCGACCGAATTGAAGAAACAGCCGCGATACGCAACATTCCTACTGAGATACTACACCGTAACTTCATAGATCTCATCTCGCACGAGCTACTCTCCTGGCATAGAATCCACAAGAAAAAAGTAAACTCCTGGCCCGAACTCAAAGCCGCTCTCCTGAAAAGTTTCGCACCAAAAGAAACACAGCATAGGATTAAGTCTACTCTGTTTTCCATCAAACAATTCTCCAACGAAACAGTAGCACAATACGCCCAGAGAGCAGATCTTCTAAACATCAAACTGACAACTCCAGTCCCTGAAACAGAGCTAGTCCCTATCTTGACTGATGGCCTCCTAGCAAGATATGAGAACATAATAACCTCTCAAAAAATATCCTCAGTAGAACAACTCAAGTATGTCTGTCTTATATTAGAAAACTATCAAGATAAAAGAAGAAACACCAAGACTTCTAATGAGCCCCTTCTACCAAGCCTCGCCTCTCGGTCATCCAATCAAATTAAACCAGAGTTTAACGAGAAGAAGTTTTGCACCTTTTGCAAAAGAACCGGACACTCACAATCATCTTGCTACAAAAAAGCAAAACTTTCGTATACCCAAGATAACAGAGGCCACCAAAAGCGCCCCCGCGACCATTCTCCTCAACATGACAACTTGAGAGAAATCTTCAAAAGATCAAGAAATAATCTTGAAAGAATACATCCTTCTAACAACTTAATTGCAAAACCACCTACAGATTTCTCTAAACCTCCGCCAAATTGGTCTAAGAGAACTCCAAAAAACTAAGATTCAACCCCTCGGAAGTTCATTCAATATCTAGGCCTACTGAATGGACCGAGTGGTTGAAACACATGGCATATTTCAAAGAGGCCTTACAACTTTCTACAGTGAGCTGCACTCAAGCTAAAGATGGTCGCCCATACGCGCAATTTTCTGTTAATGACGTCGTCTTCTCTGGACTACTGAATAGTGGAGCTTCAGTTAGCTGCCTCGGCGGTAACGCCCACATCCCCTTTGTCAACAATGGATTCACAATCAACAAACACCCCGCTTTCGTCACCACTGCAGACAACAACACTCAAAAAGTCACAGGAGCAATTGTCCTACATGTCAAGTGTGGAAGCAAATCAATTCCAATAAATTTTCTAATTGTACCATCCATCACCCAGAAATTTATTCTTGGAGTTGATTTTTGGAAAGCATTCAACATTGCACCTCAGGTTTTCAACCCATGCAACAACACCACACCCACCACCTCAATCAACGAAATCCGTACAATAATTCCGTACGAGAACCTTCACCCACCACAGGCCGAACAACTGGAAGGCATGATCAAGAAATTTGAATCAATCTCGTTAGAAAAGTGTGGACTTGGTTTGACAAATTTAGTCAAACATCACATCAAGACAAATGGACCACCTATCAAACAAAGATACTACAATTTGGCTCCCCAGAAACTAAAACTGTTGGAGAAGGAACTGGATGATATGTTAAATATGGGCATCGTGGTTCCCAGCAGAAGCCCCTGGACCAACCCTACACTCTTGGTATCTAAAAAAGACGGTTCCGCCCGATTCTGCCTCGACAGTAGAAGACTTAATGCCTCCACTGAGGCTGACGCCTACCCACTTCCCCTTGTACACGCAATCCTGGATAAACTACGCATCGCAAAATTCATCTCTTCAATAGATCTGTCCAAAGCATTCTGGCAGATACCTCTGGATGAAGTTTCATGTGAAAAAACAGCATTTGTAGTGCCCGGCAGAGGAATGTTCCACTTTAAGAGACTCCCTTTCGGTTTAAAAAACAGCCCTGCTGAGCTACAAAGACTAATGGACAGACTGTTCGGCCCCGAATCCGACAATAATTTGTTCTGCTACTTGGACGACCTAATAATCATCAGCGACACGTTTGAAAAACACATCGCCACCCTAGAAAAAGTATTCCAACAACTCAAGTTTGCCGGATTAACTATCAACCTAAGGAAATCCGAATTTTGCAAATCACGCCTACGCTAACTCGGCTTTGTAATAGACGAAAAAGGTCTAAGGACCGACCCCGCCAAAGTCGAAGCTATGACAAACTTTCCCAGGCCAAAGAATGCTAAAGAAGTTAAAGGTTTCCTTGGTCTCGCCGGATACTACAGAAGATTCATAAGGGATTTCTCCACAATAGCGGCCCCTCTTAATAAAATTACCGGTACCCGAAAAGGTGTCAGTAACTTCGCTTGGTCTACCGAAACTTAAAAGGCTTTCACCTCTCTAAAAACAGCACTGCAATCTGCACCGGTACTAAACTGTCCAGATTTCAATCTGCCTTTCACCCTGCATACAGACGCCTCCAATGTTGGAAACGGCGGAGTCCTAACACAAGAATTCCCCGACGGCGAACACCCAGTGGCATACTTCTCTCGTAGTCTAAACAAACACGAAAAAAACTATGGGATAACTGAAAAGGAACTACTCGCAGTCATGGATTCTATCCACCATTTCCGCGGCTATATCGAAGGCAGTAAGTTCTCAGTCATCACCGATCACAGTAGCCTAAAATGGTTGGTATCATTAAGCAACCCATCTGGTAGATTGGCCCGCTGGTCGTCTCGCCTATCACAATACACCTTTGATGTCATCCATCGTAAAGGCGCAGACAATATTGTCCCAGACGCCCTCTCAAGAATAGAACTCGCCACTCTGACCTCCGAAGAAGCAACACCAACTCCTATCACCAAAGACACTTGGTATTTAAAAACCTACGAGGAATGCAGGAACAACCCGCAAAAATTTCCCAACTTTATTATAAAAGAAGGTCAGTTATATCGTAACTGCAAACCACCACTGCCTATACTCGAGGACTATGCTTGGAAGTTAATCATTCCCTCAGAGGACACACAAAAAATAATCATCGACAATCACAGCGGCCCCGGATCCATACACCCAGGAACTTTCAAAACCTATAAGAAGATAGCCTTAAGGTATTACTGGCCAGGCCTGTTTAAACAAGTTCGCAACTACATCTCTAAGTGCGACATTTGCAAAGCATACAAACATAGTACTGCACCCCCATCTGGTCTCATGAATAACCCCAAACGAGCAGACAGGCCATTACAATCATTCTTTATGGATCTCATCGGCCCCTTTCCCAGAAGCTACGCCGGAAACATGCATATTTTAAGTGCGTGGCAACGATTAGTTTATAATACCTTAGTGTTTATTTATAAGCTAAAAAATAAAATGTTACCTGACTATATGTCTAAGAATGTTAGAATTAATAGTGCAGTTCATTTATATCCTACGAGAAACTGCAACGATTTTAGGCTTCCTAAAACACACTTATCAGAAACATAAAATAATATTTATTATAAAGGTTTTAAAATGTTCAATGAACTCCCGGTAATTGTTAAGGAAGCTAAAAGTCTTGCAGTTTTTCGTGGATTATGTCTCAATGTTGTGAAATCTAAATTTTAGTATGTAAAAAGTAAATAATATTGTAGTAGTCACAGAAAATAATATATTAGGTATAAGATGTAAACTCTTATAACTAAATAAATAATACATTAAAAAAAAAAAAAAAAAAATATATATATATACTTAGCATAGTGGATGTATTCACCAAGTTCTGTTGGATCTTCCCATTAAAAAGAGCCACAGCCTCTGCAATCATAAACTTGTTAGAAAAAAACATTTTTATCCCCTACGGCACTCCTCGCACCATCATTTGCGACAATGGAAAACAATTCATAGCTCTGGAATTCAAGGAATTTCTGGCCAAATATGGCATAAAAGATATTTTTTATAATACCCTTTACACGCCTCAAAATAATACGGTAGAGCGTTACAACCAGACCATCAACACAGCTCTGGCAATCCTGGTTGACAAAGATCAACGAACATGGTGCGAAAATCTAGAAAAAATTCAAGCTGCACTAAACAATACAGTGAACCTCACTACTGGGTACACCCCTTTCTTCCTCAAACATGGTATGGAACAAATTGTCCATGGCTCCTTGCATTGGGACGCTAGCCTCCCATCATCTTTTCCTCCTTCTACTGATAACCCATCAGAGAACTATGCTCACCGTCTTGAGGAACTTTCCGCTATCTACAGTGAAGTCACAGATGCGTTGATACTTGCTCACAAAAAGAGTGCAAACAGATACAATTTACGCAGGAAACATGTTACCTTTAAGGAAAACGACATAGTTTGGAGACGCAACAACACACTCTCACAAGGTGCTCTGTATTTCTCTGCAAAACTGGCTCCCCGCTTTGTTAAAGCAAAAGTCCTGAGAAAAATCTCCGATGTAGTATACACCCTATCGGATGCCTCTGGTAAACACATCGGCAACTATCACGTAAAAGATATTGTCAAACTAGGAAGTGTGGACACAATAGACACCACCTTCATTAGGTCACCACATACATAACTAACAAACTTTTGGCTCTACCTTTGTCCCATGAGATTTGGCCCTCTTGCAGACAAACAGCATGTCTTAACGCGTTAGTTTCATATAAAAACTCGCTGTTTTTTAGACCTCTGCAAGGTAACCTTTTTTTTTTCTAAAACACAGAAGTGTCAACTGTGGTTTTAAATCATTTCTCACCCATACTTGTACAATTATGCTCTTTTGTATAAACCCTTTGTTATTTTTGTTTCTTTGTCACACCTCACCGTGTATTGTTTATAATTTATACTCATATTTTGTACGTATCTTCTCTGGAACTGATCATTCTAGTCAAGAGAGTTTTTCTGCTTCCCAAACAATTTATGCTCCCGGAGTCATGACCCTGGACATCGTTTGTTAGTCGTCACCATTCTGACACTTACGACACTAAATACTTAACTATTTTTGTCATAACTACCACAGAAAGTCACGTACAACATTGTTTTGTAAATATTTTTTTTTCTCTCATGTTTTTTGTTCTTTCACATTGTTCTTTCACATTGTTCTTTACATTGTTCTTTCACATTTGTTCTTCACATTTGTTCCAATGGGTTCCATCGTACATAAAACAATGGCCCTTTTGCAACATACACCCAATTGAGGTGAATATTCTACCCCTGTAACTTGTAATCATAATGCGTGTGTAAATTCCAGTTTGGTATCGTCATTTGATTCAAGTTTACATAGGTGTAACAAATAAAAAGTTACAATTACCTTTGTTTAAAGTTTTTTCAGTTTTGTCTAAAAAATTGAATGGCGCTCAACATTCCCATTTGCTCTAATTTGTTGTTTTTTCAGAATTTGATATTGACACGTCAATTCTAAAAAAGGTTGTTGTAAAGGAGAACAAACGCCGATTTGTCCTCCTCATCAATAACATTGTATCATACATAACACCTTTCGGTCACATTGAGTATGTAAAATCTTAAGAATCTCAACTTCCTGACCCCAATTTGTTATATTATGTACTATATTTTGACTTAAATAAGCATTAACTTTGCCTTGTCAAATACACCGAGCCAGGTCACTCATATTAAGTCATCCTGTGTCTCTAGGTGCCTTCTGTATCAAATTTGTATCATAAAGTTCACAACATTCGTGTTTGTGGCAATTTTGGCAACACCAAGTGTGTTTCCTTGTTTTTGTTTGGTCATTTTAAGTAAGTAAAACCCTAAAAGGTCTTAAATAAACCACTACAAACCTTTTTTGTAAGCAAAGAGTAAGTAAAACCGATTAGGTCTCTTTTGCTATATGTGTGTCTTGTTTAAGACATCCTTGTAGGCATATGTTTTGTATTATTGCCAACTTAAAAGCATAAACCCAACCAAAGGTTATGCCATCACAACATTTTGTAAGCAAAGAGTAAGTAAAACCAAATAGCTCTCTTTTGCTATATATTAGTGTCTTGTTTAAGACATCTTTTTTGGCATATGTCTTGTATTATTGCCAACTTAACGCATAAACCCAACCAAAGGTTATGCCGTCGTCATTTTTTGATAATACCAATAGCCACTACTTGATTGTTTTTGACATTGTGTATGTATCTTTTTCCGGTATTGATATGGTACTTTTTTATTATTGAACGTTGATATGTTATTTTCATGATACATGAGAATGTTACAATATCCACCATGAGACGAGGGATCGTTATAAAATCTAACACTATACATGAGAATGTTATAATATCTACCATGATACGAGAAGTTCGTTATAATTACTTTTTTTACTGGCTTACATACACTGTGGCCAAAGAGATAATTTGTTCCATTAAATGGTTATAAATATCTATGTTGTACCTTTCCTTTCAATACTAGGGTTCTTTCGTAATTCGTTCAATTTCTACATGAGACGTGGAGACGTCATAATACTTACCATGATTCGTGCGAACGATACAATATCTTGTTGTTGTTTTCTTTAAATAAGTTGACACTATGTACTTGTTCTACCGGACGTAGATCATTTTACCCTGACTTGTCACCCTTAATTGGGGCCCTTTTTTGTATAACTCATGACACTGCGGGAAATGTCCTTCACTGTAGTGAGAATTTTTTTGTTCTCTTCAAACAAACATGAAGCTGTGCATTCAGCAATTTTTTACGCTAACTGATACCTGTGGACTTCTTGTCAGCGGACCCAAGAACCATCCACTATCCATTGACCATGGACTAGCCATCAGCATCACTTTTGGTTATGAGGTATCGTGTCGTGGGAGTTAATTGAGACAGTGACACAAAACCACCTAACTCGTTGTCTGGGAGACGAATAAGAAAAACTCCCAGGTTTGTGAAACTTGAGCAAGGGTCTGTCATGTTCTCACAAATTGTAGAAGATTAAATACGACCCCTAATCTTTCACCAAATACACGTGAAAGATTAGATTGTTATTACTGTGTATTCTCCTTCACCTTCTCATCAAATTCATGTATTTGTAAAGAGTTAGGAAATTTGCTGGTTGATATATTTCGTCCTCACATAGAGATCGAATTGAGAATTAGCTCAGTCACTATCAATTTTCGCTACTCAATCCTCCATCCTTCACCCTTCCATCAAACTCATGTACATTTGTAAAAGTTGGGAAATCTGCTGGTTGACCACATTTCGTTCTCTGAAAGAGATCGAACGGAGAATCAGCTCCATCACCAGCAGACCTTCTCGCTCAACCCCATTTTTTTCATCCCTCATTATCCTTGAGGTTAATTTCATGAATCTGGAAGGTGTACCCTACGCACATAGCGTATCGTCTGTCTATAAGACAATCCTTATCCATGAAATTTACTTCAAATCTCTCCTTTTCACCCCATTCCTAGGTAATCAACACATTTCTTGTAATTTTTAAAGTCGTAAGTTGTTATCGCTCAAGCGCTAACACCGGCCATGGAAGGCCAACTTCTTTCAGAAACTTGGTGTTACTACTGTACAACCACCTACCTATACCTTGTATATCAAATAGGTAACCTCACGCCAGTCGTGATAGTTTTTTTGTCTCCCCAATCTCGGGATACTCATGGTATAGTCAGCATTAGATCTCTCTCTACTCTCTCTACTCTCTCCTCTCTAACCAACGACGTTTTTTTTTGTCTTTTTGTCTTTTCTCTTGAACACAATTTATTTCTCTCCAAACGTTTTGCATCATTGGTCTACTAGGCAGGTAAACTTCAAGAATTTTGGCTCTAATAATAACCTGTCCCTGGATTAAAAGAAGACCAGCAGCCCTCCTCATCACCTACAAGCTGAGCTTCTCTTCTTTGCCGCCTTCACTTCCATCACTTACATCTCTCCAATTTCTGCGTACCAAAAACACCCGACCGCACCCAAATTAGGTGTGAGTCGTGCGTGCAGTAGCAAATCAAGTTGTCTCATCATTCAAACCACATTCAAAAGAACCAACCTCAGAACATGCCAGCTCAAGGATAATTATGTTCCTGCAATCAACTACTTGCCATTGTGCAATCAACCACTTGCCGTTTGTGCAAATCAACTACTGGCCGTTGTGCAAATCAACCACTTGCCGTTTGTGCAAATCAACCACTTGCCGTTGTGCAATCAACCACTTGCCGTTGTGCAATCAACCACTTGCCGTTGTGCAAATCAACCACTTGCCGTTTGTGCAAATCAACCACTTGCCGTTTGTGCAAATCAACCACTTGCCGTTGTGCAATCAACCACTTGCCATTGTGCAATCAACCACTTGCCGTTTGTGCAAATCAACTACTAGCCGTCGTACAAATCACCCACTTGCCATTTGTACAAACCAACCACTTGCCGATGCGCAAACTCAACATAATAACCATCACACGCATCAACCATCAATCAACTTACTGGTATTACTCCATGTTAATACCAACTTCATTTCACCTTGACAACCACTGCTCCACCACATCAGCACAATGGAATTTACGCAGGTACAACAACAAAACCCGGATACTTCTTGCCCTCCGCATCACCATCTCTCAACCACAACCAAGAAGCACAGTTCAATTTCTAAGGCCCTAGTGATACTTGAGTGCAATCTCAAATGGGTCAAGTTACAGTGAAAGTGTAACTTTAATAACTTCAGTGAAATTACGTCTACTTGGTACTCTACAAAACTCTACGCTCTTCAAACTTAGCTTACAGACCAATGAAATTTTAGAGTCCTTTTTGTTCTTTCCATCACTGCATAACCTTGTATGTTGTTTTTTTCATCACTGCATAACCTTGTATGTTGTTCTTGTCATCACTGCATAACCTTGTATGTTGTTCTTTTCATCACTGCATAACCTTGTATGTTGTTCTTGTCATCACTGCATAACCTTGTATGTTGTTCTTCTCATCATTGCATAACCATGTATTTTTTTTTCTTTGTTTTTTTTGTAAGTCAACACTGTTTTTCTTCTCTCTCTACTTCCCTCACGACAAGGTGAAGAGGATTTTTAGCGCCTAAAGCTTCATTACCACGTCGCCTTTTACTGGCGGAGGGGGAATGTGTTACGTAATACAAGTCACCCTACATAAAAAGTATGCACACTTTAACCCCACTTTCCCCATGCAAACGGTCGCGGTGTACGTGACGAACGACACACAGCGCCGAGGGCACGGACCACCCAGAGTGCACACAGCTCAACACGGGTCGCACTCGCCGCGCTCGGCAGTCCAGTACCGACCTCGGTGGTAGCAACAGGGTCTCTTGCGAGCGGACTGCAAACACTCGCAATGTCTGGCGCGCATAATTACGCGATATTAGATCTCGTTCCAGTTTTCTAACTAAATACATTGCGCTACCAATTTCCAATCATGTTTATTATCTCGGCTCGAACTAAACTCAATGGAGTCTCGTTTCCGGGTAAATTCCGAGTGCATATCATCACCTCAACAGTACCGCCGCCTTTGAGCGCGGGAAAACTTGGGTCAACATGATGTACCCTACCACATCTCAAGGCGAATCGTAAGCTTTCTCAGTATACCCCTTTCTTGTGTTCAAATCAGTTAACTTCATGTAAAATCCACGCTTCATCCTGTCGTCAATTTAGGAAGAGAGTAGAGAGATCTATGTCAACCCTGTATTTCTCGAGATGATTAATATACCTTGTGCCTTTCTACCCATGTGTTATAATTGTGTGTTGACCTTTCCAACCTCCTAACCAATGGACGAGCTGATGATTAAAGGAGCTGCTCACCCCTGATCGTACACGAGTCTCCTCTGCTTGCCCTTCACTGAGCTAGTCAATTCATAACCAGGTTCGAGTCCAGGTATCCATAAGTTAGCACTCCTTACAATACATTGCACATAAGCAATATAACGCATAACCTAGTAATCTAAAACTTCCGGCAACGAACAAAAAAACATTGGTAAAAGCTCTTCAAAGCTATTTCCTCAGCAGTTCTATTAATGACTAACACATTCTTTCATTGAAACTCCATCATAACATCTGCGTTTATTTATTTTAATGTATTTATGTTGTTTTGTCTTTAATCTAGTGTTGTCTTTCCTGAAATGAGTTTTGTAAACTCACTGGGAATAATACATTATAACTTTGTTATTATTTTGTAATGTATTATCTTGTAATAAATAAATAAGAATAGCCAGGCACTCCTCTACCTTCTTCTTCTTCATTTTTTTCCGCTCCACAATACCATCAACCTCACAACATACCCCAATCGGGGATGACATACTCTCACCTGCTCGGTTGGGAGCAGTTGGGACTCGCGGTATTCTTGAGGGACAGGTTAAACGTGGCGCTCGTTACATTCTACGTGTTCATAGATGGCATAATTAATTTAGTTTATTAAAATACGCTTTTTGCAATGTATTGATTTAAAATATTAAGACAAATTGATTGTTTGCGCCCGTGTATACGCAATATGAGTATGAATAAATAGTTTTGTTCGTTTAAAAACGGGAGATTTTGCTAGTTCAAAATTATGTTAAGAAATGGCAGACGGGAGATGTCACTAATTAATTAGCTTTATAGCATTTTTAACTTCTATAAAGAAGAGAGTAAACAAAAAGGCGAGTCTATTTTCAAAGACTCGTTGCCATGTCCGTGTAATCTGGGAACGGTGTATCGGAGGAAAGGTGATAAAATAGTGTTTTAAATTAATGAAACCATCAGAAACATGCACAAATAAGTAAACTATTTAAATATACCCTTACCTAGTTTATATAAATACTACATAAGATCTCACCCCTCGAAGCAAGTGAAACCATGGCTACTCTTGTTTTAGGGAATTTCATCTGGCGGAAAGACATCGGGTAGGGAGAGTATATCGAAGAAAATAATGCAGGGAACAACTGGAAATACTGTTTAAATTTATTTATATTTTCATCACCACTACGCAGTAAGTGTGTCGTTAAAATTATGTATCTGCAAGTAGCTAGCGATATGTCAAAATAAGTAAATATAAACAAAAATACAAAGCGTAAGATGCACCCATCATATTCGTACAAAAAACAGCATCTGGACAACAATTTCACGTTCTGTTAACAACATATTCCCACTCTCTTCAACCTCTTGGCAGTATAGCAGTAAATTATGTTCTGATCATGATAGTTCTAAGCCACTTTGAACTGTGTTTTATTTATAAAACTGGCATGCTCTGAATAGATAATGAAAAATGTGGGAACAAACGACACTGGGGGACATCTGTGGGTGGCTTATCTTAGAAAATAGAGACATTAGATTATTACACTACTGCCATTGATATTGAAGATAAAGATATGATCTCTGCAGTTTCAAACATGACAAAGAATACTAATGTGTTAAGTAACTTACCAATTAACTTATCTAAACAAGGTTAAATGGAGAAAATGAAATTCTACACACACTCTTTGCTACTTTCATACTCTCGCAATATCTTTCAAAGCATTTTTGATGACGATGCTGATAAGCCCCAAGGCAGTATCACCCCTTCTAGTGGACTTAATAACCAAAATTATGCAGGATAAAGATAATTAACATTGATGTATGAAAACCAAAATGCGAACGTTAAGAGAACGAAACAAAGGACCTTGTTTTGTGGATCCAGGACGGAAGCGATATATGAAAACAAGGCAGATTCTTGCAAGTTTCTCTTTTGATTATAGCCTTCATCAAAAGTTCAAAAAGGCCATTCTCATAAAATACGCTAAAAGACAAAAGACAAAATGGAAATCTCATACAATACAATAGAAGACGATAGACAAAAAGGCCACCTATTTACAACACGACAAAAGACAAAAGGCAAAAATATCATCCATGTATAATACAATAAAAGACAAAAAACAAAAAGCCATATTCATACAGTTAAGATAAAATACAAAAGATAAAAAGGCCAGCCTCATACAACATGATAAAAGACACAATACGTTTCATTTTCATTATAAAAATATTGTCGACTACGGACAAGAAGTATCAAAATAAGATTTTTTTAAAACTCCTTTGTCGTTCCGACTCCCGACACGATATTGTTCAATCTTGTACCTTCTGGGACGTTCCCAACATCTTTTTCCGTCCACTTGCAAATTGTATGCCTATTATTTTTACAAAATTCACAGATCATCCGCATTGAAGGCCGGCATAGTCCACTGGTAACGCATTGGACTGCCATTCCGAAGGTCGCGGGTTCGAACCCGGCGTGCGCAAATAAATTTTATTTGACTGATTTGTGTTATTTCACAATTAATTAATTAAAATAATATATAGTATATTTGCGGCACGTTCCAGAGTGGAAGATACTACCAGTATCGCCCTGGTGTAAGACCACCATTCAGAATTGAAACGTTGCTCCAAATGGCTTTAGCCGTGTTTAGTGACTAGATCTGAATAGCCAGGTACTTCCCCACCTTCCTCTTTCCCTTCCCCACTTACCTTCAGCAACATCCCCCAATTGGGGATGCCATAGTCTCACTGGCTCCAGACGGGAGCAGTTGGGACTCTTGTGAGGTATTCACTATAAAAAATAAAATAAAAAACTACATATCAAAGCCATCTAAACGGTAATTATTTTATGTTGTTCTTATGGTCAAGTTTAAATAAAGATCCGCTTACGTCATGGTTTGCATACCTCTTAGGGATCTCATCGGCCGGCGTGGTCTAGTGGTATACGCTTTTGACTACAGATCCGAAGGTCGCGGGTTCGAACCCGGCGTGCGCAAATAAATTTTATTTGATTAATTTGTGTTATTTCACAATTAATTAATTTAAAATAATATATAGTATATTTGCGGCACGTTCCAGAGTGGAAGATACTCTCAGTATCGCCCTGGTGTAAGACCACCATTCAGAATTGAAACGTTGCTTGAAATGGCTTTAGCCGTGTTTGGTGACCAGATCTGAATAGCCAGGTACTTCCCCAAATTCCTCCTCCCCATCTCCTTCCCCTCCCCAATACCCTCAGCCTCACAACATACCCCAATTGGGGATGCCATAGTCTCACTGGCTCCAGACGGGAGCAGTTGAGACTCTTGTGCGGTATTACTGTAAAAAAAAAAAAAAAATTTCATATAGTCAACTTCATGTATCCATCCTATACCTGTATTATGCGTTTGAACAATGTGTACATGAATGACGATTTCCATTCGCCAATTTTTTCGGTGATGTTTTCGATTTATGTAAATAAAAAAATCTTAGGAAGTGCCTTTCTTCAGTTCAGAGCATAAAATTTGCTGATCATGCACGAAAAAGGGAAATAGTTTCTTTAAAATCAATCGGGAATAATAAGTGACCATTTTGATATGGTAGGTTGCCTAAATGTCACCGTACGTAAGTGTATTTATTATGTTTTGAAGATACATAGTATAGGTATAATTAGAGATTTTCACGGCCAAAAGTATTAAAGTGATTTGTTTCTGGGGTATTATTATTATTATCTCCTTATTTAGGATAAGAAATGACCTCCTAAAGAAGGAGGTAGCGCAAAACGGCATAATACCCCAAAAAAAATCACTATAATACATTGTACAATACTTATTTTCACAGCCTTCCCCACTAGAGGTTCCTGTTCGCAGGCGTTCTGTAGGTTGTTGCCTCATCTTTGTGTTTGTTGATTCCTCGACTTCTAGTTTACAGATCTCATCTTAATGTTTGTTGATTTCCTGATCTTAAAGAAATTTCGTTCATTGGGTTGCCAATCAGTTTAAGGGCAAATCTTATGCATTTTTTCTCAATGGTAACGACCATATTGGCAGTTTGTTTTACATGAAAATGTGGGCGTTAGTATTCTGGCGATAGAAATAGGAACACCTTTTACTCCTTTACTTTTTCGATTTACAAAGTGTATCAAAAGATTCAATATTTCAACTTTTTCAATTTCAGTTTTTTATCGAAAACCATAAAAATATAAGAAATACTTTTTGTTTAATTAGTTTTAACGAAGGAAGCAACAGCAGTACGAAAAATACACAACATTTTTGAAAACTTCTATTTCCTGTCAAGTTTATTTTGTCAATAAGCACATTACTAGAATAGACAATCGTGTGCAAAATAAATACAAATTCATGCAAAAATAATTCGGCGTTTTCGCTGACGTTCTTGTTATTTAGCTAATAAGCATATACATCAAAAATCCATGTCTCTGAGATCAATAATCTCTTGTAAGCAAGATTTCACAAAAAAACGAAAAAAAAACAGAAAACTATAAACATCGCAAAACATTCATGGGGGTGATTTGGGTAGTAATGGGGGTGCTCTACCTTTGTAATTACGGTTAACACTATTCTTGGGACGCCCTATATAGTATACTTGTGGCACGTTCCACAGTGTGAGATACTCTCATTGTCACCCTGGTGTAAGACCACCATTCAGAATTGAAACGTGGCTTGAAATGGCTTCAGTCATTTTTAGTGACCAGATCTGAATATTCAAGTACTTCCCCATCTTCCTCTTCCCCATCTCATTTCCCTTCCTATTACCTTCAGCCATAAAGCATACCCCAATTGGGGATGTCATAGTCTCACTGGCTCCAGACGGTTGGGAGCAATTAAAAAAGTCACTGAATATAAAGTTTTTCGTGATTTTTCGCACGAACAATGGGATGTGTCAATAAAGCCTAAGCACCGGCTTATAAATAAGTTATTTTGAAATATTTTGTATATCTCTATGTCTTCCATAATATTCCTTTTTTATCTAATGATCTCTTATTTGAGAAACTCCATAATACTCGAAAACCCCATGCTTACTTTTATTTCAAATAAACATCCTTTTTCCTGTCACAGTTGTTTGTACAATATAATATTGAATCATTTTACAATATACAGAGGGTTTTACAGGACGTCTTGATTGAAAATGAACGAAATTTTGCTCTCCGGCGAATTTTTCTCAATTTTTTTTTCAAAACACTGTCACTGGACGTTCAGGTGCCAGTGGGACTATGGCATCCCTATTTAGGAAATTTTGAGAAGCTGGGAGAGTTCGGAAAGGAAGAGATGGGGAAAAGTACGGTTGGAAAGTACCTAGCTATTCACATTTGGTCACCAAACACGGCCAACGTTGTTTTTTGTAACGAAAGACAAATATTCCCGAGTTACGAATAACCTGACAATATTTGAAAATCTCCTACTACCACCACAGTTAGTGGAAAATGTTGCTTGTGTTTTGATGGAGGACTTAGCCAGCCGAGGAATTGAACACACTACGCCTTGGTGGGACCCAAACGCAATGCCAACTCAGCCACTGACAGGTCTGCGTTTCAAGCAACTTTTCGATTCCGAATAGTTGTAATTCACGTGATATTGAAAGTTCCTACCATTCTATAATAATCTACATATTACCATACCACTGTTAAATACTGTTTAAAAAAAACTAAAACTTTATCGAATTGGCATTGTATTTATGAACAAGGGGAAAATGATTACAAATCGAATTGCACTAAAATAAAAATTTTCGCAATATTGCATTCCAAACAACAGTATTCATTGTGGATTTGAGGCATGGGTATTATTTCTATTAAAAAAACTATCTGAACAAAGCTTTACTGAACTGCAATGCTGTGTCAAAACACCGAGAACAAAGCGAAGAATTAAAAATTATAGTTTTCCAGTTTTACTGGGCGCAATAATTTTACTCAGTATAACGAATTTTTAATATTTCTATGCTTTATCAAATAGACAAAACGTTCAAAGCATTTTTTCATACAGAAAATATAAATTACGATTGAATGTACTTAATTGAATTTCAGTTATATCGTATTCGGTTTATATATCGTATACATTTTCATTGGGGAGATTCCTTTGGGGAGACTTTTAGACAATGTTGATTGTGAAGGCCGAGGTAAGCGTAAATAAAGAGATTCGAACATGGATAAGGCCGATGTAAGCGTATATAAAAAGATTCAAATGTGGTTAAGACTGATGTAAGCGTAAAGAAAGGGGATCAAATTATTTAAAATATATTTTTTTATTCCGATAAAAATATTTAATATGTACGCTTACGCTTTTGTGACGATCATTTTAAGTATTGTCAGTAAATAACATTATTTATAAAGAATGATTCCGTCGACACGACAAACACACAAAGCGCTCAGCGGCTCTCAAATAACAAGTTAATAAAATAAGATATTAAATAGGTATCTACTTGAACATTGATGTTCGTAATGGCCGTAAACTTTATTTTGCATTTTTGCCAGTTGAAAGCAACTCAGTGTGTTGCGTGGGTTTCGTGTGGACGGAACCACTTGGAGTGGCGGATCAATAGTTTGATATACTGTAAAATGGTACCTACTCACGATTCGTTAATTTTTCTCTTAACAAATAAAAAATAAATAAAGAGGTTGAAAAGAGACTTTTCAAATTAGTATCTTAAATCTTTATTGGAATCTTTAGATAAGTATAAGAAGACTATATTAATCCAAAAGATATGTTAATAAGATAAAGAAAATCCATAAATTATTTTCTGATTAAAAAATAACTAAATAAATTTCAAAGATAAAAACTAATTAGTCAAATTCCCGAATCGAATCTGAATTTGAATAATTTTTAAAGAGAATAACTTAGTACTTAGTAGATATTTAATTAATTATTGAAGCACTTCGACTGGAACTAAATTAATGAGAATTCCATCCCACACTTTTCTGGTAACAAATAAAAATCCATGGCTTTTAAAATTTGTCAAAATCAAATTTGTACATATTTTTCATTGAATTGTAGGGTATTTTTTTAGTCATTGATATTTTTAATGCGCAATATCAACAATGCATTAAAATATATTAAGTA
Organism: Hesperophylax magnus; assembly: GCA_026573805.1. Classification (NCBI taxonomy): domain Eukaryota; kingdom Metazoa; phylum Arthropoda; class Insecta; order Trichoptera; family Limnephilidae; genus Hesperophylax; species Hesperophylax magnus. The sequence continues at coordinate 9,841,108 of JAIUSX010000029.1, read as the reverse complement.
AAATCGCTTTGAAGATCGAAAAACATTTTGGATTTTTCTTAATTTAAAATATTTTGCATAAAATTAATGAAATCAATTAACACGAATTCAATAATTTCTAAAGTCGATTAGTAATTTTAATGCTTTTTTGGGGTTGGTATATCCTTTTTTAAAAATACAAATATATTTAATGATTTCCTATTAGATACAAATTTGTCTGCAAAATCATGAAAAAATCTGCATTTTTTGTGGCCTACGTATTATAATTTAAAACAAATATCAGTGAATTTATTTGTAAGTTCGGTTTTCTTCAAGATGTTGGCCGTTCTAAGGTTCAATAAATATTATCTTTTAGTGAAAAATCATCGTATTTATTTGGACTTTCTCATTCGCTTTTTTTTCAATATTATGGTACCTACCTGCTAAGAAAGTTTGAAAAAATAGATAATTACGTTTCTTTGGACAAATTGTAAATTCGTTAATTTAAAAAAAAATGTTGCGTATAGTTTATGATTTAGACTATTTTGGCATTTAACCCTCCGATGGGCAACGTGGCTTAACCAGGCCATTTTGATTTTTAAATATGATTTTCTTTTTCTTACCGTTGACTTTTTGGCAAGCGGTAACAATATACTACACAACTCGGCGAGCTGCGTAGAACGGTGCTATTGCCCTTTTGCGCTTAGTTGGTAGAATACAAAAAATTAAATAAACTTTAAGTACTGTACAATATCGCACGTGGTATCAAAGTCTGGTAGGTCTGCGATTCGGATAACAACTACCCGCGCAGAAGTCAAATTTACACCGAGAAACTTCCAGATGCTGATCATGGAGCGAATCAAGGTACACAAGTGGTGTTGGATTTATTTGACAAGTATCACTATACCGGCCGAACAGTATACTGTGATCATTTTTTGATATCTTTCGACTTGGCCAGAATTGTGGTGGAAATAGGACCATCATTGGTACTGTACGCGCAAACAGGGTTTTTTTCCGTTATTCATATGCACTATTTGCACACCTACCTTTATATAACTAATTTGATAGCCCACAACTCTTGTTAATATGGCCTAGCCAGGCCATATTGCACATCCACAGAGGTAAAAATTCATTGCACATCGGAGGGTTAAGAACCTTATTAAAATTCGAATAATTTCACATTCAACTGACACTCAACATAAACTGATTAAGTATTTGATTCGCTCCAACATGCCATGTCTTCCGCGGGTATCCCCGACTTTTTTTCCATTCATACTAGGAGAACAGTAACTAATTTTGTCGGTAATACAAATCATGTTAAACCGAAGCTTGATTATTGCCAAAATACCGATAGGCGGCTACGTTAAAAATGAACGACATAAATATCATTTTGAATAGAAAATTTCAATAAATTTCAAACCATCCACATTTTGTGGGCTCTGCTATTTTCCAATCAAAAGATAAACTACAATAAATAAACTGGTAGTGTAACGCTTGAATTCAGCATTCTGGGCATCAGATAAAGTTTACTGAAAAAACTGGCTGAAACCAGCAAAATGTGCGAAAAACGAGCAAATATTATTTTGGTAAACATTTCACACGTTCCATATCTAAAGGTAACATGGGCATAGAAGTAAATAATGTTTTCATGTAGATTTTCGTATAAAAAAGGAATAAATATAATTTAATGAAAAAAAAATGCTTTTTTGTTTGTGGCTTATTGTGCTTAGCCTCCGATTTACATTGACTTCAAAATAGTAAGTAAACAGTATATTCATCATGGCCGGAACATAAAGAAAAATTCTAATTTTGGTTGTGAATCTGTTACTACGGTTCAATGAATTCTAGAACTTTTGCATTGAGTTTTCAGTTTCAAAATTAGAGATAATTGTTAAAAATTCTCATTTCATTTTCAAAATTGAAGGTGTTTGTTTGGATAATTTTAATGTTACAAATTCTAATTTCGATTGGGACTCTATCTGTAACTCCGGTTCAATGAACTCTAGAACTTTTGCTTTGAGTTTACATTTTCAAAACTGGAAGAGTTTTTTTGGATAATTTGAAAATATTGTTTGACACGTTTAAAGATTCCGTATTAGTGATGAAACATTAATAATTACTTTTCCGAAATGTACGACTTTACCACATGTGAATATACATTTTTTCTATGTTTTTTTTGTATTTTCTTAAAATATATACATTTTTTATTTTGCATTTTACACTATTTAATTTATTTTTTTAATCTTAAGTTCATTCGTTATGTGTTGTAACATTAGTTACATGCTTTACCATTGATACAAATTTTAATTACCTAGTTAACACAAAAAAATTACTTACATTAACAGTTATTTGATTTGGAAGCCCACTAGGGCGTAAATAAATAAAGAATATTTCCATTAGTGTGTTAAATGTAGATTAGACACGATGCGAAAAAATTGGTTCCACTTATTAGCTCAAATTTGCCCAATTTTATCTTCAACGCTCTAACGCCGAACGACCGAATCTGCCCTTTTTATTCTGCTACTCGCGTGATAATAGTAGAACACGTTTCGACAAGATATCAGTATGCAATAGCTTATCTATGTAAAACTCGTGATTTTTCACGGGTCTGTACCAGTATTATTCGAATATTAGAATATGAAAGATTAACTGGCTTTTCAAAAACAATTTTTAAAGTATTTTCAAATGAGTAAATTTTATCACGGACTGAGCAATATTTACAATCTAGTAAAATAACACCAAGACTAATTCTAAACAGAAAACACCTAAAAGTATTATAAATATGTAATGATTTGAGAGTAAACTGATGTCTCCTTTTTGCCAAAGGTAAATATAAAATTAACTAACATCACAAACAGTCCCACAATATACTTCTATGGGTTTATATCAACGTGACAAACCCTACGAACGCTTGAATTTCAGCTCATAATTATTAAGCTCCCTTTAAAAATATTTAACTTTTTTGCGTAGCGACCGCGCCCCTAAGGCAACACCATAGTTATGTAATATAAATTACTAGGCCTCCCTGATCTTACCCCACGGGAATACAAAACAGCCATGCAAATGAATTACTTTTCCGTTAAACAGCACGGTTAAAACAGGACCGGTTTCGGAGGAAATATTGAAAAATCAATTAACGAAATGGTTCCGGGGTACCCTTCTTGTCTGTCCAACGTCGTAAGCTTGAAATATTGAATGTAACAATAGATATTAAGTAACGAGAAAGCTTTAGAAGTGCTATTCCCTGAAGTTTGGAATAAATCTAGGAACCTACTATGGTCGATCTATGAAAACCCCTTTCAATACTATATTGACTATATTCGTCGTCCATAGTCAGCTGGCGAGCACGGTCAACAATTGATAAGAAATGTTCCGATGACAAATTTGAGCGTCGTATCTAAAGTGTCAGCTAAGCCTCTGTTAACTGTCAATACACACATTTTGAAGTGAAACTTCTTTACGCGCGTCATACATTTTCGAGGACCGGAGTAAAACCGACTCATGACCGTCACGAAAAACCGTGATCATTTGGTGGTGGGTCACCGCTCACCGTTCACTGTCGCTCTCTCACCGTAGTCGCTTACTGAGGTGAGGGAGCCACTGACGAACGTTCTCTCTCTCTCTTCTCTCTTTTCCTCTCTCTCTAGCCAACAACGCCACGCCAGGCATCAGCTGATTGCTTCGTGTACTGCGCGGTGAGTGAAATACGTAATTGATTGTGGTTTATTCGATTTGGAACTGAGTTTTAGTGTCAAAAATGAGTAGTGACGAGATAGAAGTGAGAAAAAAGAGAGAATTAAATGAAAAGAGAGAGAAAAGAATACTAAAAGTTTCACTTCCGTCGTGCGTAAGCTTGCCACACACTGTATTTTTTTTAAATAATATCGTCTATTATGTAAAATTACTGTCTTGGCTGACGGGGGAACTAACGAAGCTCTCAGAATCGAAAAAAGTTTGGGCTTGGAGAAAAGGAAATTTAAATATAACAAGTTGTGGCTAACGACCTCATTAACTAGGTAATAAATAACTCCTGTAGTTAATACTCCATTTTAAGTGTCATTAGGTATATGCGACCACCCAATATATACTAAAGTTTTAATTTCAATTTGACGTTGTCAATTTATTCGTATTTTTACATGAGGAGTTGACGTTTGGCGTTTAGTAGTATTGAACCATGGACAATATCACATATACTTGGCCCACGGGCGGTGTAAAATATCACTTACCAAAGTGTGAGTGATCGCACTCTGCTTTCAATCTGCTCTTGGGTGCAAAATTACCTTTCTCTAATGAGATCCAAACTCGAAATGAAATATGTGCACATTTTAAATCATTTTTTTTTATTTAGGGTAAGTGCACGCACCAAATAAACTGCGCAAGCTTACCCCTATACGCTTATCCCATCAAATAAAAATTAAATTAATTAAAAAATAATAAATAAAACGGATTAATGGTTATCTGTATACAGCCTCTTTGTAGTGAAACTAAAATCATTTTACTTAAAATTTTCATGGACCACACCGTTCTTACACAATAACACCCATAGGTAACAGAGGTAAAAGAGTAATTTTGAGTTAACAATTTAATTTTTTACGTAGGCGATCTAATGCACTACAGAATTGAGGAATAAGCGCAGGTGAAATATGCATGAATTTGTAGCAAACATCACTGCGTACACTTTCCCATCGCGTACCGTTACCCCTGAATACAGGTAGACTTTACCAGGTTGATACTGAGAGTCAGATATAAAAATTGTTCAATAACCTATATAGAAAACAATGTGCATTCTAAAGATTGTCTCGATGGATCAGTGGTTAGGAGGAATTGCGTGGATGGTGAATAGTTCCTAAAGCAGTAATAACTTTCATCTAAATTTTTTTGATTTTCAAAACACGTATAATTTTCTTAATATATTTACAATAATACTCACACCTAAAAATTCTGCCCTATCATTGGGAAACACATTTTTCATTTCTTCGCGTGAGATGTCACGTAACCTATACTTTTAGAAATAATTGAAACCGTGCGTTCTGGTTCTTCGTATCAAATTCATTCTTGTACCTAATGATAGGCAGATAGGTAAAGAAAAACATGTAAGCTAGTTATTCTGTGAACAGTAGACCTAGTGTAAAAAAGTGTGTTTCTAATTTTATAACATTTGATAAATCAAAACCAAAATTTCCTCTGTCAGAAGTTACTAACATACTTTCCTACTTTATTGTAAACCATATTTTTTTTACGTAGTATATATTTTTATAACAATTATTTGTAAAAAATTTCGTAAATCTGTTCGAAGAAATGTCACCATCACAATGACAATTCTTTTTGTCAGACTTTCTGCAGGCTAGTAGATACTTACCATAATAATGATTACTCCAATTTGACAGCTCGTAGTATGCGAACTGTGGTGGGATAAAAAGGTAGTATCCAACATGACCACCATCTTGAACCGGAACTGGAATGTAATAAACAAATTTACGGACAGGTGAAATGAAAAATGGTAGAGATAAAACAGGGCTTCGAGACGCTCAGTAAATAAAAGCATACATGCCCTTTTCAATGCTTATCTCTTAAAATAATGTAAAAAATATTTATTTTTATATTTACCATTCGATGAAGATCTTGCAGGGCCTCTGAAAACTACCTAGTAATGGGTTGATTAAGCGTGGAATGCCTTGCTACCCACTGTCCTATACTCCCAGTAAAATGTAATTATTCTGATTTGCAACTTTGTTTAAATGTTTGATAGTTGCTTATTACACGCATATTCTTTATATGGCTATCCTTTTCATTAGCGGTGCTACGTATTTTGTTATATCAGTGTAAATATAAGGTGTCTTTTATTTTGATAATGTCATTGGATAGATTTCGTAATTTACAAGAGAATTTACGAATTCGAAAGGTAAATTTCTTTATTTTAGTCAATGGATCCTGACACAAATAATTTTTTTATTAATACTTTCGGCTTTTCAAATCCTACAATTATAATATCCCGTGATTTTTCACGTGTCTGCGCTCGTTTTCAATAAAAGAAATAAGACAAACTGCTTTTGCAGTTTAGCGTGTGTGTTTCACAGAATTTGAACAAATCATCAAATTTGAAAATTATTTTTTAAGTTCTGTGAAAGTTCTATTCAAGTTCTGTTATTATTTAATTATTTAAAAAAACTAATAATTATGATATTTTACGAGACTGGGGAAGAGACGAGAGGTGTGGGGAAGTACCTGGCTATTCAGATCTGGTCACCAAACGTGGATAAACTCATTTCAAGCTACGTGTCAATTCTGAATTGTGGTCTTTTCCTGTGGCGATACTAAAGGTATCTACCACTCTGGAACGTGTGGCAAGTAAAGTATATTTATTATTCTGAATAAACGGCATAAGTACCATTTACGTACAGGAAAGTTATTGACAGTCGTTCTACAATTATAATACATATATTTTTAAATGTTTTTAAAACTTTAAAATATAAATATTGATTTGATTGAGGATTGAACCTCCATACCCAGTAACTAGAGTCAATAAAACTACCTACTCGTAGCTACCTACTAGCCTCGCCAAATTCCAATCGAATAGAACTGACATGTAATTCGTACAATGAACTTCTGTAATTTAACCTGATTTCAGAGAAATGAGTGTGTGTAATTGCCACCTAAAGTTTATAGAACACATTGCCATCAAATAAGTGTCTATCTGTCGAGTTTCAGCTCAATCGGACGTCGGAACGTGAGTTAATTTTCGCTTTCCGAAACAAAAGTTATATTTAGATAGATGCATTAAAAAAATTAAGATACGTTAGTACAAAGTAAATTAAATCAATGAAGAAAAAAAAAACACATACAAAAAACGTGTTCAGAAGTGGCCTCGTTAAAATATGCATTTGTTTAATTACCAGTGGCGGCTCGACATTTAAGATGTGCATGTGTTTTATTACCAGTGGCGGATTTTCATTTAAAATATGCATGTGTTTTATTACCAGTGGCGACAAGTCACTTAAAATATGCATTTGTTTAATTACCAGTGGCGGCTCGACATTTAAGATGTGCATGTGTTTTATTACCAGTGGCGGCTCGTCACTCAAAATATGCATGTGTTTTATTACCAGTGGCGGATTGTCATTTAAAATATGCATGTGTTTTATTACCAGTGGCGGCCAGTCACTTAAAATATGCATGTGTTTTATTACCAGTGGCGGCTCGTCACTCAAAATATGCATGTGTTTTATTACCAGTGGCGGATTGTCATTTAAAATATGCATGTGTTTTATTACCAGTGGCGGCCAGTCACTTAAAATATGCATGTGTTTTATTACCAGTGGCGGCTCGTCACTCAAAATATGCATGTGTTTTATTACCAGTGGCGGCCAGTCACTTAAAATATGCATGTGTTTTATTACCAGTGGCGGCCAGTCATTTAAAATATGCATGTGTTTTATTACCAGTGGCGGCCAGTCATTTAAAATATGCATGTGTTTATTACCAGTGGCGGCCAGTCATTTAAAATATGCATGTGTTTTATTACCAGTGGCGGCCAGTCATTTAAAATATGCATGTGTTTGTTACCAGTGGCGGCCAGTCATTTAAAATATGGATGTGTTTTATTACCAGTGGCGGCCAGTCACTTAAAATATGCATGTGTTTTATTACCAGTGGCGGCCCGTCATTTTTGGGTGTATTTTGTCAGGTTTGGATATTGTTTAGTCCAAAACGATTTTTTTTCAGGGAGGCCGTGCGCCGCACGGATTTCCTGAAAAGCCTCATACAAAAAACTTAATCTTCGGAAAAAAATACGTTTTTAGCTACAACAACAAAAATGCCATTTTTTGTCATATTTGCACTCTAGTACACCCAAAAGTCACGAGCTGCCACTGTTAATTACTACAGCTTTATTTTTTTTTCTAATATGTTATTTTTTATGAATAAATTGTAAAATAACACAAAATTATCGCAGAAAATTTACTTAAGCACGCCGAGATTTATACCCGCGACCTCCGGATTCGTAGCCAAGGATCGTAACTGTAAATCAATAATTCATACATAATAAAATATAAAATAAAATAAAGCACTCAAACACGGAGGCTGCCAATGATGATGATATGATAGTATTCCTCTATTTTAAGGTATATTTTAGATCATATTATTTTGATCCTTACTCTGTGGAAATTGTTTATTGCTCTTCAAAATCCAGGATAAGGTTGCACTGCGAAGTTTCGTCATTTGCCCTTTATGAATTCTGTCTTTATTTTAGAAATATTATTGGCGAAGCTTTCAAATAAAAGAAAATGAATTTCTACATTTCGTCAAGTTTATTGCCCCCAGTAAAAGACGGATTTCTTTATTAAAATGTTACGCACGGTGGTCCAAAAAACACAGTCACATTATACACAAAATTTATTATTCTTGTGTGATCTATTACAGACCTTTTGGTTTGAGTACCTAGGTTTTGGAGAAATAAAAATTATATCTTTTTCTTTAGCACTTTTATCTAACTCGAACTAGTGGATCCAATACTCCATTTTAATTTAGTTGCCAGGGTACGTTGGTAGTCAAGTCCGAAGATCAAGTTCTCTTCGTACATTACTCGTAGCTATTGAAAGAACACAAAATATTTTTTATTGTTATTCTGGTATTCTATCAATTTTGTTAAACTGCAAAACTCTTTAAGTGATTTACATTTGCTTAATTTGTCAGGCAGAAGGATTTTCACTGACTGTGTATTTCCATATAAAATTCTATTGCGCATTTGATAGCCCAGAATCGCATGCATTTATAAGTTTTAGGATTCCACTACCTAATAACATAAACCAGGATTTATTTCAGTGTAAAAATTCAGGGACTAATTATCACATGTACTCCTAATGAGGAGACCAGAATATTAATGGAGGGTAATTATTATGCCGAGTTAGCGGACATCTTCATTTTATTATAAACAAATACAAATTGTTGCTGGGACAATTCAGTTATACATAAAAAGTAAGGAAAAACTGTATAAATTCGTATGTAAAATTCCCTAAATGGGCGTTAATAATCAAATTATATTGAAAAAGTTACGTATAACATTAACAGGAGTAAAATTTTGAAACAGGTGAGCCTCTCCTACAATTTGCTAAAAGTGTATTTTAAATTATAAACAAGGCTCAAAAAAATTTTTTTTCTTTTCTATTTTTAATCCAACACTTAAAATAAAGATAATTTAGTACACTACAGAAGGCGTTAAGATTTTATTGTACTACGGATAAGTAGTTTTTATTTGAGTTCGTCCAAAAGTTTTTATTTTCCGAGATGAAAAATTTTATCTGAAATCTTTATGGGTGTAGGCTTACTTCGGTTCAGACAAATTTTCTCATTAAATTGATGTTAATGTTTGGGAGAGATTCCCTTTACAAAAACAAATAAAAACACTTTTATCTTCCGTAAGCGCCGACAAAGTTCACGCAAGATGAGCCCTGCAATATCTTAAATCCATTATTCAGCTATTTAGCAAATACGTTGTTAATTTATTGTTTAATTCAGCAGAACAGAGCGGTGTATGAAATATTTTGGCTACCGTATAATAAAAATAATACATTGGAAAATGTATATTAAAGAAAGATATGACATATAAAAAATTACAAGGCATTAAATTGTAATTAAAAAAAATGATGTTGTATCTACATTTAGTAGTTGTATTAATTGTGGTTTGAGGAAAACTCTCCGTCTACGATGTAGGCTCGCGCTTTACCACCGGACAGCCTGGACGAGAGTTCTAGGATTTCTGGAAGCGCATGCTTGTTTTAGCTATTCTGTGGCGCATTAAGGCGATCCAATACCAAATAATTCAAAATCAGAATTTTTTGGTTTGAAAATTTGATTGCTTAGAAATACTACAGATGCTTTAATTAAATACTGCAAGTAGAACACATCTTGGGCTTGTAAGCAATCGATCATTTTTTTGATAAGACCTTTTATAAGCCTAGAAAAAAATAAAGTATCAGGCCTAAAAAAAACTGTCAGTGCAAAATATCCCATTTACAAACCCATTTTCGGATATTTTTTTAATTGTATAATGTGGGAAATTCATTTTTTTATTTGATAATTGAAGGAAATTTTCATATATGTACCAGAACTTCACAAAATAAAACAAAATATGCATTTTCGCGTTGTTTATTTTTACACGAATATTGATCGATTTTCGGGGAGGTAAACATTGAATTTGCCATTGTGAAATAAACTCTATGCCGTCTACGTAAGGGTTACACGCTTTTGTATTTAGTTACCGCCCGGCGCTGACGGGGTAAAGACGTTCTTTATCTTAGTGCCGCTCTGTTCTGTGAAATTTTTTCAACTAAAATCAGTTTACGTGTAATCGTTTTTTTTTAAATTCCTAGTTTTATAAAATGGGTAGGAAAGATCATACAAAAAAACTGGGTACGCTCAGTGGCCTAAACGAAATACAAAAATATGCTTGAATATTTGGGTTAGTTCAAATTTTTTTTTCATAATTTGGTACCTAGAAACAATAACGCAAGAAATATTTGTTTATTTTATGTTATTATGTTTAGAAATCAAACAGATATATATATATAATGAATAATAACAAATATACATTGCAAAATGAACGCACAATAAAATAAATTACAATCATTATTTAAATATACAAAAAAATTATTATAAATCGGTCATCATCGATTATAATTATCGAATACGATTAGACTATTAGGTAAGATATACTCATGGAGTAGGAATTAATTTTTAATTTTTCGATGTATGCAATGTCTTTTGTAATATACTGTATCTAAATGTTTTTACAGGCCTCTACGCAATCTTTCCTTAAAAAATACTGCTGTTTCAATAATTCCTAATTATATTTAGGTATTGTAATTTATTTAATTTAGTCGATTTATATGATAATACTATTTAAAAAACAACCATGCAATAATTTCTTATTACTTCTTTCTGCCAAAAATATGTAAATGCACCTGAACAAAACAACGAGTAAAGAGTGTAGAGTGTAAAACCAATTTCAAATTTCGCGCGCTTTTGCGTACCGAAGCGACGCACAGTGGTAAAATTTAACGAAATTTGGGACGTATTTAGTCTTGAAAGGTTCCAAGGGTTAAGTTTATTACTACGATTGTTATAAAGTGGTCAATTATTGTCAGTTCACGCATTACAGATTGCTTGTGTTTTATGTTTTATTCTAAATGGTCAATGCAGGTTTTGGAATTGTTCATTTTTCGAGTGAGTTCATTTATAAGGCTTAAAAAAGACCATGAGAGCCCTTAGATACTTTTTTAGGGATCAAAATTATCCAGAATAATGATATAAATCTCCAATAAGACAAACTTTTGATAGATAGATTGATACCATAGTTGATTCCTTTCCAAATAAAATTTTGAGACAATTGGCATTTATTATTGTGATTTACTTCACCTCGGCTTTTATTTCATTTTTATGTTTATAATTTGTCTTTGCGTAGCATTTGGTTTATTTTAAATTAAATTTGAGTAAATATTTCATCCAACAAATTTCCAGGCTTGGAGATTTTTAGTTTATTCCATACGTAGTAATGCAAAATCATGTGTTTTTGGTTTGAAAATTTGGTCGCCTAGAAATGTTTCAGATGCTTTAATTAAATACTGCGAGTAGAATACATCTTGACCTTTGAAATAATCGAGTCTTTTTTAGATCAATCTTTTTATAAGCCCAGAAAAAAATAATGTATGAGGCCTATGAAAACTGCTTTAAAGATCAAAATCTCCTACTTACGAACTCATTTTTGTACATAATTTTATTGTATAATGTGGCAAATGAAGTTATTTATAAAATGATTTAAAAAAAATATATTTATGCCTGAACATTTACAAAATAAAATAAAAGGCACTTTTTGGTCATGTTTTTTTCTTGCATAAATCAAAACAGGCGGATGGTGTTAAACGGGAATTTAAACCTTATCGCCATCTAAGTAAGGGTTGTTATTGATAGCGGCTCAATTTAAAATATTACACGACGTAGTGCATCTCCTTAAAACACGGCTTCGCTACATTCCGTCCATTATTTAACTGTTAACAAAATGTTTGCATTAATGAACACTTCTCCTCCAACCAAAGCGAATGATTCTAATTCTGCATTGTAAAACATTACTGTGATGTTATTGGAATGTTATTCCTATTATGTTGGTATAGATAACCTACCTTATATACTAGGATCCACCTAAAAATTTACTTAATAAAAAATTATTTAAAACTGTTGCATAATTTTATTACACAAACTATACAAATTTTAAGTACATTTCTTTCTTCAAGACCCGCATTAATAAAACCCTTCCTTGAACCTCTTCCTTAATCCGCCCCGCAACCCTGCCCAACCAGTGGCGATATAAATATATATATATATATATACTATACAACATATATACCATACAACATATATACCATACAACATATATATATCTGTACAGACAGAGGCGCTTTTGTGAGATGTCACATAAAAAAAACGAAGAGTTTAAAAAACAGTTTTTTGGCCTCCTGTAAAATTTGATAAATGGAAGAGTTATGCATTATGCCGATATTATATTATACCGGATTTTTGACAAATTTTACCAGTGTGCGTTTATGGGCGTAATTGGGTAAATATAAGTCTGGGGTTCGGCTTTCTCTTATTGGTTCTCAAGTTTTCTATAACCCATCCCAATAGGCCGCGCCCCTTCCGAATTCGAAGGACATCTGGAATATGAGATCGTCTTAAAGCAGTTCTGAAAACATTTGGGAAGTGCTGGCTGCTTCACCAGGGGAGGCCGAAAAGTATCCTTTGTACGTGATTATGCTGTGCTCGGAGCATCTTCATGACCCATTGCCTGAATCGGGCCTGGAGTTCGAAGGTGTACAGTAATACAGACTCATGCACTGTATCTGTAATAGCTATTTCTTTACCGCAGGTCACTGCACCTGTTGAATCTCAGCATTTGTTGGCTCGTTGGCTCGCACCCTCAGTGCCCTACTCTAACGCAATATTATTTTTCTTGTCATGTTAAGATTAACTCCACTGAGAAGCAGTGGCGGCTCGTGATCTAGAATGGTGAACTAGAGTGCTAATATTAAGTAAGAGTGCTTTTATTACCAAAAGTGATATTATTGATGTTATCGTAGCTGAAAACGATTTTTTTTCGAAAATTCAATTTTTTGTATGAAGATTTTCAGGAAATTTCAGTTTGGCCTAGCGCCGCACGGATTTCCTGAAAATCTTTCAAAAAAGGTAAAAAATCGTTTTCAGCTACAACAACATCAATAATGCCATTTGTTGTAATATTAGCACTCTAGTACAGCCAAAAGCCGCCACTGCTGAGAAGTAGGTATGTTTGGGTGGAATAACTGCAGGATCAGTATTGGTCTAAATATTTGAAGCGTTGATATTTTTACATTTTACAAATGTACATCCATGACTGCATCGTACATATAATAAAACTTTTAAGTGTATGAATAATATTTATCCAGCACCTACAAGAAAAACACACAGAAAAGAAAAAAATGCGATGGAAATCGAACTCGGTGTTGCTTACCTTTACCAATATAACTATCGAAACATTTTTCAGATCTGCCGAATTACTCCCAACTTCCATGACTTGACTTAACTTAAACTAAATGTGCATTCGTGGAAAACCAATTAACGAAATCAACTCTTAGATCAGCTACCAAAGGCTGGAGGCACAAAAGAACAATCCAATCGATCGATCGAGCTTTCAGAATGACGGGTTTTAAGCTTTAGCTTAGAAGAGACTTCCGTATGTACTGCGACAGATATCAGGCTCAATAAAATTCAGAGCCATTCATAAGTCATCTTTTTAGAAATTTATATTATCCAGTGAATGAATTGATTACTTATTTCAAAACTAGCGGGAGAGCTTAGTTTGTGTTAGGTTTTTTGTATTTTTAACTTTTCGAGAGTTTTTTTCAACGAATTTGAACTATTCGCTATTCTAATCCTATATCCTGACCGATTATATTTCTCAAGAATGAGCCCAATATTTTTTTTTATATTTTACGTCCATTTAAAATAAAATAAGTGTTTGAAGAACCATCAAAGTTACCAGATATTTAAAAGTGGGACGAGCTCCACCAAAATTATAACATGTTTGTGTGGCGCAGAGTCCATTTACTTATAACGTTTCGGCTGGTGATATGGTTAGGTTAGGTTCGGTTAGGTTAGTTTAGTTTAAACTAAGACCGCTCCACCAATATGACAGCATGTTTGTTTGGCGCAAAGTCCATTTACTAATAACGTTTCGTTTGGTGGTAAGGTTAGGTTAGGTTAGGTTGGGTTATTATAGGTTAGGATAGTTAGGTTAGATTAGGTTAGGTTAGGTTAGGTTCGGTTGGGTTAGGTTAGGTTAGGTTAGGTTAGGTTAGATTAAATTAGATTAGGTTAGGTTAGGTTAGTTAGGTTAGGTTAGTTAGGTTAGTTAGCTCAGTAAAGTAGATTTTTAGAATGAGTTGTTTTATGTTTTGACTAGGCACATGTCCCTATTGTGGAGGTTGTTTTATTCGATTTAATTCAAATATTCAAGAGGGCTGAGCGCGTAGCCCTTTTGGCGCGACAGACCTTAAAGGCCAATCTGCTTTTTCTAATCCTAACAGCAGACAATGTTTTATTATTTCAATAACATTTTGCAGGAAAGGCCAGTAATGTGTAAGATATCTTTACACTTGCGACAAAAGAGAAAAAAAAAGTATGTTTATACCGTTTAATGGCTATTTTCTGAACAAAAATACCAAGTCTGGGTCATATTTGTTCAGGAAAGAAAAAACAATATGAGATTAAAAAATGATTAAAGTAGTATTTAATTACAACGGTTTTAACTAGTAGAAGGATTTGTAATTGTTGTTTCCCCTACCTTTGCGTACTTATTAATAGTAAAATTTCCTTTAATATTCTTTCAAAATTAACGGCATTTTGTTGTAATCTATAATTTTTAATATAATTTATATCTTTAATTTTTATAATTTTACTTAGATAAATCCCACATCACATTCCTTGGTAAACTATTATATTTGTAATAAAAACACATAAATTTGTTTTTGACCACGATAGTTTTATTTTCACTCTACCGGTTTCGGAAGATCCCTTCCTTCGTCAGGAGAATATTTAAAACGTTTTTTAACGAGAAAGTTTTAAATATTCTCCTGACGAAGGAAGGGATCTTCCGAAACCGGTAGAGTGAAAATAAAACTATCGTGGTCAAAAACAAATTTATGTGTTTTTATTATAAATTATGATGAGCCACAAAGTGAATGCTTTTTACAATTACGTATTATATTTGTATTTAGATCCGATTTTCTTGACTTTACGAACACGAAAATGAAGTACATAGGACTAGCTAGTATAATGATAGTAGACGTAATGTATAATCCTTCGTGTTTTAACAAGCGCATTCAGTCAAAACTATTATTTTATTCAATTATTTAGAGTCGCTCTGCAAAATGAAGCCAGGCAACGTAAAATCGGATTATAAAAGATATTATTAGATTAATTTCAATTAAGAATCTATTACGTACCCCATACCTATTTATTTTCACTATTACGTTTAGTCCTAGGCCAGTTTATTAGTACACCCTATATTTTTTTTATTACATTTATATTTATACATAAATATTTGCAAAATAATTACGAAAAAACCAAATTTCGCTTTTAAATATTTCATAATACCTACATTAAGTTATTTTGTAGATTTTAATCTTTTATTTAACAATTTATGTGGAAACAGTCAAAGTTGGTCAATATTTTTTTAATCAATCAATCAGACCAATTCTGAAATTTTTGAAATTTGTTTTTTAAGTTTTTTTTTTTTAATTTTTTATTTTTGATTTTCTTGTGTCAACATATATTTCGTTTTTCTATTTCAAGTGTAATTAGGTTTTTAATACAATGAAATGCGATTTTTTTTCATTTCATTCGCTAACCTCGTTTTTTTAGTGTATACTTAAAATACAATATTTGAAAAATTCATCAAATTTTGAAGTTTATTTAAGTTCTTTTATTATATCTGTATGGTCCAGTTGCTTCGCAGAACAGAACTTGATTAGAAATTTCACAGAACCTGAAAATAAACATCGAAATTTGATGAATTGTTCAAATTTTGTGAAATAACTGTTAAGTTTCTCTTATTATATAATTTGCAAACTACGACAGTATTTAGTTTGACCGATACTTAAGACATAATTGCTAATGCACCATTGTACAAGTACGAGCATGAACTTTAAAAAAATTAAAAGGTTTCCTTTTTAATGAAAAACTTTCAGATAAAGTGTTTTTCTACTACTTAAGTAACAAGTCAGCTTATCACCTCCGGTAGAGTTGCAAATCCTTAACTCGTCTGGGTAAAGATTAACTAGTTTTTCTCATAAAAAAAGTTGTAAAACTCTCAGCTTGACTAATTAGTTATTCACTGGGTTGTTTTTTATTACTTGTTATTAAGTAAACTTTAATGGTTAGAGCTACGTGGCACAGACGGCTCTAGTAATAATAGTTTATGTTATTTATAGAGTTCTCCAACAGATAACACCACCAACCAAAAAGTAAGCATAAACACATAAAACCATGGATTACTCATATTATAATCTCAATAGAACACAGAAACAAACTTTTCAAAATTTATAAAAAATACTAAAATCATTGTACATCCAACAATGTAGAACAGAACCAAACCAAACGTAATGAATATATTATATTTAGAAACTACTTAAACACAATTATAAAAAAACAAAAACTACAATACTACTCTACACAACTACACAATGCGCACACCGATTCAAACACATGGAAAGTCATTAATTAAATTACAAATAGAAATCAGAAGGTCCACAAAATTCCTCAAAAAATAATTTCTTACAGTAACGAAACCGTCGAAGACGCCGCAACAATTTCAATCACTTCTTTACAAACGTCGCCTCATCCCTTATCGATAATAATCCCAATCTTAGTATTCACTCAAAACAAACTCGCCCCGGCCTTAAAAAGACTAAAAATTCTACCTCTGAGTTTTCTACATTCAGAGAATATAGAAGAAAACTTAAAACAAATTGATAACCTTAAAGAGAAGTCTGCAAATGGCCCTGATAACTTAAGCAATAACACAACTAAATCAATTAGAAAACACATAATCATCCCATTACATCACATCTTTAATAGTAGCATCAGACACAGCATTTATCCCGACAACTTTAAACTCTCCCACATCATTTCAATACATAAATCTGGATCCCAATGCAAAACAGATAACTACAGACCAATTACTCTAACTTCACAACTATCCAAGATCTTCGAAAAGTGTTTAAAACAACAAATTATGAATTTTCTAGAATCTAATTCAATCCTCTCTGCTAATCAATATGGCTTTAGAACAAACTTGTGCACCGACGACGCTATCTTCAGTTTAACCAAAAACATATACTCTAACCTAGACTCTAACACTAAGACTCTAACGATTTTATTAGACCTAAAGAAAGCGTTTGTCACTGTCAACCATAAAATTCTATTAAACAAAATCCCTAACGTTGGTATCAAAAACAAAAGTCTCATGCTATTAAAAAGCTACATATTAAATTTCCAACAATCCACAAAAATAGAATCAACCTTAAGCACTTATGATCTAGTAAAACATGTTGTTCCACAAGGAACTGTCTTAGGGCCACTACTCTTTCTAATCTACATCATTGACCTATGTAACATAGTAATACTAGGTAAAATTCTCTCTTTTGCCGATGATACTGCAATAACAGTGTAAGGTAAAACATGATAAGATACAATAAGTAAGGCCAACAAATGCATTGCAATAGTCAAAGATTGGCTAGACAGAAATTTGCTTAGTCTAAATTATGATAATACCGTTTTTATTCCCTTCTATAATTCCCAAAAGGCATCCCATAAAAATAATCCTAACCTGAAGTTCCATAATGTTAATTGTAACCCTGCGACATGCAAAAATTAGGAAATTGTAACAAATACCTAGGTGTAACTATTGACTGTCAACTCAAATTGGCTTATCACATAGAAAAAACAGTCAATAAACTGAGGCACCTAATTTATATATTCAAACGCATGAGCAATATCGTTAACATAAGAACCATGAGGCTTGTTTATGATGCATTGGTACTTTCATCCATTTCCTACGGAATAATCGCCTGGGGAAGAACATACAATAACCATGTGAAACAGTGGCGGATCCAGGGGGGGGGGGTCACGGTGGTCATGACCCCCCCCTGGGCCCCAGCCCAGGGGGGGTCATGACTACCTAGGTCCTGGGCCCATCCAGGACCTAGGTGGACCACTAATTAAAATTGTTAAACATAATGTTTTTATATATTTTTTGTCACAATATAAATTTTATTTAAGTACTTTCAATATTTAATTAATTTAATATAATACTTTGTTTGACGGCAAACGCATTATTCGGGAACGAACGCATCGAAAATTCGAATGTTACCGCGTCACCGCGCACCGCCACCGGCGCGCGCTTCGGCCGCCACCTTTCATATTATTATGACACATTTCGTGTAACCACGTGTGACGCTTGCGCGCGCTTTGTTTCGACTAACGTCTAGCGTCTAGCAAAACCTAACCTCAATCGGAACGACTAAACTTTATTAATAAAGTATGATTTAAGATTTTCACGGCCAAAAGTATTTGACAGAGCGGACTATCTCCAAAAGGATTTCAGAACACTTCAGAGCTTGTAAACTCGGCCACCCTGAAAAATCGGCAATTGCCGAGCATTTGATTGACACCGGGCATTACTTTGAATTTGTTCCTGAAATCCTGGGGAGACCCAAAACTTATAGAGCACGGCTGATTACGGAGGCCATTGAAATTCATAAAAATACCGTAAACATTAATAGAGACGATGGAGCTAAGCTCAATAGTTCTTGGTATCCGGTAATTGACGGCTACACCAGAGCTAAACGAAGAAAACCACTTTAAATTAAAAAATGATACGTTAATGTTAGCTCAGAGGGTTGGAGCTGGCAACACGGTATCACAACCTCATACATAAGCTCACATTTCTAACACAACCTCAAATAACACATCTGCCCTGATGATGGACACTGCAATGCTGTCCGAAACGTTGGCTAAAGAAGGAGTTAGCGCAACACGGCATAACACCCCAAAAACAAATAACAAAAATTATTAATAAAGTGTTTACTTTTATTTGTTTACTAAGTTAAAAAAAATAAGTTCCAATATAAGTAATAGTGTTCTTAAAAATTGTTGCTGCAAATTCAATTCATTACAAGAAATGGTAAGTAATCTAATCAGTTTCTTCATTATGCCAGTGTATGTGTGTTTAAACTCAAATGTTATTTGTTAATGTTCTAAGGCTGGGGTTAGACTCGTAAGTTTTTTTCCTGTAAATCGCTCTTGAACGCGAGTTTGGCCAAATTCCTAATGTAAACGACACCAAAAGTCACTTAACGTAATTTTAGTAAGTTACAGAACTTATTCTTTCGGAAGTTTTTTGACAGGTCTGGACAGGTCTAACGCGCTCGCGCGAATTACCAGCCTTCCTATACTTCCTAAAGCAATTCTTAAGGCGAGACACAACCTCGTTCATCGAGGTTTTGCTCAAGGCTAACATTTTAATTTATTTCGGCGAAATTATAATTGAATTTAAAAAAAATAAAATTATGCCGCACGAGGGATGGAAGTTATTTATATTTTAGATTAATAAAACAATACCTTATAATTAATATATTTTACGTTCAACGATTTTAAAACTTTATAACCCGTGTATAACTATAAAGTTAGCGGACTTAGCGGTAAGTACCAGATTTTATTTTTCTAGATGATGAATTAATAACTTCGGAAGTGGACACATTTTTAATATTTGTAACAAATTCTTCAGAATCAATTAAAATGAAGGCTAAAAGTGTGGATAGATTTTTTTACTAAGATTACGAAAACGTTAGTAATTTTTTTTAGAAATGCATAGTATTATTTTTGATGATGGATTTTGAATGATTTACATGAAAATGTTCCGTCTCCGATTATGTTCCCTTAATTTTGTAAAATTCCACACTGATTATTTTTTTTATACGGCAACACTTTGATATCCGGCGAATTTTTGAATTTGACGTTTAACGTTCACTAGATTTATTGTTTGTTCTCTGCGAACTTAACCACTTAACCTTTGATTTGACTTTTTGCATGACTAGGTGGTTTGGTATATTTATGCTTTTTGCTAAAGATGGCGGTGTTTTGACAGATGTTATGAACAGAACTCCTTACAATTTCATGCCATTTTTGTGACATTCGTGTGGAAAACTTTCTTTTTTAAATGACTTTCGGCTAGTTAATTACCGTTTTTTTGCACATATAAAATTATGTCCCGTCTTTCCGGTTTATAAAAAATGGTCTGATTTTTCAAGTTGAAATTTTAAAAAAATCACCAGGGTTTCAAAAATACGATTAAAAAAAAATACGGAACGTCTTAGAATATTTGCCTAAACCGGATTTTTTTTTAAATGTGATGCATGTGGCCTATTATCGGTCCAATCCTTTCTAATCCTAATGTTTCTGTTTTTAACATTTACGTATTTGAAATTTTGAATACGAAGCCGGTTGCCGTCAGCAGATGTCAGGTAGGTAGCTGTCATTCGGATAAAACGAAATTAATTGTCGCCTTTGACGGAACAAAAGCGCATAGATAATTGTTTAATTAAAGCCAAAATCTATTTCAACACTTTATTTGGGCCTTTTTGTCTTTCTTAACAAAATCGAGTAAATTTGACAGTAGCAGGTCGTTGTTGAAAGGAAGCCATCTTACCGCAAATAAATTTACAGATTGATATAAACGGTCGCATGAGCATTTACACAAGCACAGGTCGAACCTCCGAACAACTTCCGTGATCATTAATTACCACAAGTCGGATGCATATGTAAACGCTCCTGTGAGCTGTGAGTGACCTGTCAAAATTCAAAATATTATGTAATCCGTAAATTTTAATTGCGAGTATAACCCCAGTCTTAAAGTACCTCGTGGGTAGATAAGTAGGTACCTACCTACTTACTGAAAGAGTGTGACTTATGTACCTACTTAATTATTTTTTTTGGAAGAGGGAGTTTGAAGAGCCTAAGCTTACTAACCTAACTAACCTAACCTAAAATCTTAGATAAATTCACACAATGAATCGCGGGTTCAAGCCCCGTCCGTACCTGCATGGCTAATATTTACGGAATGAACATTTGTTTTGGCTTGAGTCTGGGTGTTTTACGTAGCGTAGGTACTTATAATTAATATTTATTTACAAAAGTCTGTTGTCTGTTGTGGGGTGTGAAATTTGCATGGTTTTGCTTGCAGGGTGACTCTCAGGGAAAAGGAGATGGTGGTGGTGGGTTAAAACGTAATATAGGTGGCAGTTCATTTAAAAAAATAGATTCATTTTTCACAAAGAAACCAAGGCTTGAGATTGCTCACTCGAAAAATTTACCTACAACAACTACAGAGGATAATAATTTTACTGCCGATGCTTCTGCTTCTTGCTTTGCTTCTACAGCTATAACATTGCCTACATTAACCTTAGACGATGAAAAAACATGCTCTCCTGTTATTAACGATATTCAGCCTATATTATGTACGTCGACTTCTGATTCTGATCAGATAAAGACTTCACTTTCTCAATCAGAGTTTGCTTCAGATATTGCATGTTATATAGGGAAAAATATAGATGATTCATCTACTAAAGCTATGTTGCTTGAAAAGCATTGGCAGCCTCCCCCTAATTACACTTTCCCGCACTGTGTTGTTAATAAAAAGGGAAAACAAACAAAAAAATATGCGAATAAGTCTCACCTTGAAAAGTTTCACTGGCTTGTTTTGTCGCATAAAGACCAGGGACTTTACTGCAAGTACTGTGCTTTGTTTGCCGTAGCTCCTGGAGGTGGTGTACAGAAAAAAAAACACCCTTATATCGACTCGTAAAAGAACCGTTAAAAGCTTTTGATAATTTGCTTGGTGAAAATGGTGTTCTGCTAACACACCAGCGAAAAAAATACCACGAATCAGCTGTCGAAGCAGGGAAGAACTTTTTGTTGACTTTTCACAAGCCAGAAATTAATATAATGAACCAAGTAAATAGTCAAAGACTGACACAAATAAATGAAAATAGAGATCGTTTGCGACCAATCGTAAAAACTATTATATTTTGTGGCCATCAAAATATACCGTTACGTGGCCATCGCGACGATGGTAAATTGTTGAGCCATGACAGCGTGGTAGCTGATGAAGGGAATTTTAGAGCCCTTTTAAAATTTCGTATAGATTCTGGCGATACTGCATTGCAGCAGCATTTAGAATCTTCAAAATCCAACGCCACGTACTTCAGCAAGACTGTACAAAATGAGTTGATAGATATTTGTGCAGAAATCATTCAGGAGAACATTTTACAGAATGTGCGGGAAGCATTTTTTTTCAATTTTGTTCGATGAAACAACAGATATATCACATATCTCACAGCTGAGCCTATCATTTCGATATTTTCATAATGGTATTATAAAGGAACATTTTGTGACTTTCTGTGATACTTACGATGCTCTTAGACGTGAAGAAAACAATTCAGGTGATATAGAGCCTCGATTGACAGGTGTAGCATTGGCGAAAATTGTTGAAAATCCGTGTACTAAATTTTATTTAGATTTAACTAGGTGTGTGGGTATTGGAACTGACAGCTGCTCGGTTATGGCATCAGATACGAAAGGTGCAGTGCAAGAATTGAAGAAAATAGCCATTCACGCCAAACGTTGCCCATGCAACAACCATGTACTTAATAACTCGTTGGCTAGATCATCCCAAGTAGTTTCTTGTCGCAATACTTCTGGCACAATGAGAAAAGTTGTAGCTTTTGCCAATGCATCCGCTAAGAGGCATGAAATTTTTAAAAAAGGATTCGGAGTTGCCTTGCAAGGTATCTGTGAGACACGTTGGGTAGAGAGGCATGATGGGCATCTTCAATTTCAAGGAGACAACTTGGTCAAAATTTGTAGCGCTTTGGAGAAAATTTCTACTTGGCAAGACAGTAAAACCGCTACTGATGCGCATTGCTTGCTGCAAGCATTGCGCAGTTCTGACTTTATTATATCCTCCATCTGTTTAAGTGATATATTAGGTGGGTACTTGCCTATATTATTTTGTTTCTTATTGTTTGGATAATGAACATACGTACTATACCTACTTGAATATTATATTGTTATTTTGTTAATTTGTTTGTGTTTCAACAAAAACAATTTTAACTACCATTTATATTAAGTCATAGATCCTTAATTTATTCACCCATAACTCACAAACAGTCACATACTAACTTTTTATTTTTCAGGTACTACTGTATCTTTAAGCAGAATACTGCAATCGAACTCCATTGATTTAAAAAAAGGTGCGGACGCTATTAACGATACTTTACGTGTTCTACAAAATAAAAGAGAAAATGTGGACATAATTTACCGACAGCTTTTTGAAGAGGCTAAAGAAGTAGCTGAGCAGCTAGATGTAGAAATTAAATGTCCCAGAATAGTGTCAAGACAAATACATAGGGCCAATAATCAACCTGCTCAATCTGCTGAAGAGTATTTCCGCAGATCCATATACATCCATCTTCTGGATTCAATAATAAGTGACCTACAGGACCGTCTGTCTCCTGAAATCCTTAATTTTTTTCAGCTAGGCGTTTTCATGCCAAAAAGCGAATACAGTAATCAAGACATTGAAACTGTGAAACAACTAGCATCCGATTATACATTGTTATTAGATAATACTCCAGTTTCTATCATTGTAAATGAATATCGGCTGTGGATGATGAAGTGGCAGCGTAGTCAGGACATACCTCAGTCGATTTCTGACATTATTTTAAATTGCGATATTGAGATGTATCCTAATGTAAGAAAATTTTTATGTATTATGGCTACACTACCTGTTAGTGTAGCGACAGCGGAAAGATCTTTCTCTACGTTACGAAGAATCAAATCGTGGCTAAGAGCTTCAATGGTTGAAGAACGCCTAACCGGACTGGCACTTCTCCACGTTCATAAAAACGTACCAATTGAAGTAGATGAGGTGATAACGCGTTTCGAGAGAAGAAGTAAACGAAAAATTGATTTTGTTATTTAAGATGAAGCTATACGTTTTTTTTATTTTATTTTTATTTTTTTATTTAGTAACTATATTACATTTTTTTAAACATTTTTATAAGAATTATATATATTTATATGATTAATTGATATAGATTTTTATAGTCCTCCTCACTAGGAGATCCTGTGCTGAGGGGGACTAGGTTTTGAATAATTTTTCAGCGACTTCTATGGTTCGACTTCATGTTTTGGGTAAGGTTTTCCAGAAACTTCTACGACGATGTTTTTAATAGGCTAGTGAGTTCTTTTTCCGGTAGTTCCTTAAGCCAAGATTTAATGTCCTTAATGTAGTGATTTTTGGTTTTAATTTGTTTGATACTAAGTGGGAGTTTGTTATATACCTTTATTGCTAAAAAATTAGAACTTTTTTGTCCAAAGGTAGAGTTAGACTTTGGTATATTTTGTATCTCTGTTTCTTTGGCTCTGGTTTTATAAGTATGTGAGGTGTTTACTTCTGAATTATTTTTGAGGTGGTGTACCTGAATGTTTTTGGCATAGATTTTCTGTATACTTGGAACGTCAAAATGCTTAAAAATTTCTGTTGTTGACGTCCTTATGGGGACCTTTAGTATGGTGTATGTAAATTTGATAAAAATACATATACCTAGTTTTTTAAAAGTATGTATTAGTTACATTTTGTTAATATATATAAATATATATATATATATATATATATATATGTATACATATTATATTTCACTTAATCAAGTTTCTTTTTATTAATATATGTAGCTGGGAGCAGTTCCTTGATAATGTCTAATACTGATATTTGTTTGCCGGGTTTGAACCCGCGATCTCCGGATCGCTAGCTGGCAGCCTTTCCCCTCTACCATGGAGGCCGTCGAAATTTTACTTTTTGTTTTAAAATAATATGTATTGTATTCGTTTTAATTATGCTCTTTTTGGAATAAATTCAGCATAGGTAGATGCAAGTTATTTATTTTCACCGTTTTTTTTTAAGTCTATGTATCCATAAATTGATGTATCTAATGTAGAATATTTTCATTTGAGAAATTTTAGGTTGACGAATATAATGCTTAAATTCAGTATTGGTAGATCAGAGTTAATATTTTATAAGAATAATTTTTAAATATATAGCTGTGAGCTGTTCCTTGAAAATGTCTAATACTGAGATTTGTTTGCCGGGGTTCGAACCCGCGATATCTATTGTATTTGTTTTAATTATGCTCTTTTAGGATAAATTCAGAATAGCTAGATGCAAGTTATTTATTTTAACCTTTGTTTTAAGTGTATGTATCCATAAATTGATGCATCTATTGTAGAATATATTTAAACCTAGCTGTGAGTTGTTCCATCATCATTTCTAATATTGAGATTGGTTTGTTGATTTATTTCCAAAAAATTTATTTGTAAATAAATTTTACAAAAATTTTAGATGTGGAAATTTGATAAAGTGTATGTAAATTTGATAAAAGTACATATACCTAGTTTTGTAAAAGAACGTATTAGTTACATTTTGTTAATATATATACATATTATATTTAACTTAATCAAGTTTCTTTTTATTAATATTTATATGTACCTATTAATAATTCACTTTCAGAATATTTTTGTTTGGATTGTAAATAAATAAAATCAATTCAAATTTTATAAATATTTACTTTTATTAGCGTTCCCCATAGTTTGAGGATTGTCGATAATATTGACTACGCTGCCGGCTCGGCCGCTGCTGGCAAAATAGAATGGACGGTATTCATCCACCAGGTAACAAGGTATTAACAAGCGTATGGAAGCATCGGCGAACGGAGATCTCGCTTGGCGCTTTTTACGTATTGCAAGCACCGCGTCATGGCAACAATATTTATTTCAAATTACTTGCCTCGTGCAAATCAGGCCAAAATATGACGGTGCAAGGCGCTCGGTTTTAAAATTTATAAAGCACATGAATCGAAATATTTCCAGCGTTTATATTCCTCTTAAATATGGAAGTACAGTACTTACATTTATTAATAACATTTGCTGCACACGATTGGTCCTAAAGGAGTTCAAATTTTTAATTCATTCAGCCTCACTATTGAGAAGAGCACGCTGGAAGGCATTATTCTACTCTTCGATAGACTGGATAGACACTTCATACCTACAGTGAATATTACAGTGGAACGATTCAAATTCTTTACCAGGAAGCAAAGAAATAACGGTCAACAAGCTGTTATTATTTGTCTATTTTGTCGTGACAAGCAAAGTGTTACAATAATAATGTCGAGTCAAATTCTGCAAATGCAGAATGCTACGGATATGGTTGGCGAGTGGAAACGTTTTAAGCAATCATTTCTTTTATATATGATGGCGAATAACTACAACGAGGAAAAGGAAATTCAAAAAGTTGCAAGATTCCTACACACAATACTATGTTGAAGACACACCTGACACCATGTTATATTGTGGTGAAATAAGAACACGATTAATAATTGTAATCTGTACTGTATTGGTTGACAATTGACATTACACGAGCCTACGCCGCCCGGGCTTGCGGAGCAAAAGACAATCTTAATGATATACCTAGTGTTACCATATCCAACAATACCTAAAATTAAATTATAACTTCTTGTAACTGTAACTGACCGGACCTAAGTCCTCCATCACAACACAAGCAAGCATTTTCGGCTTTCTGTGGTGGTGGTAGGAGTTATTGTTGGGTTATTCGTAACCCGGGAATATTTGTCTTTCTTTAAAAAAAAAAAAAAAAAAATTGACCACGACTACGTGACCCCCCCCTGGCGCCAAAGCTGGATCCGCCCTTGATGTGAAACCTCTAGAAATTATTCAGAAGTCTATCATTAAGATAATGTACCAGAAGACCAAGACATATCCCACCGATCAATTGTTTCAGGAAACTGACATTATTTATTTTTTTTTTTTATATTATTTTATTTTATTTTATTTTATTTTATTTTATTTTATTTTATTTTATTTTATTTTATTTTATTTTATTTTATTTTATTTTATTTTATTTTATTTTATTTTATTTTATTTTTATTTATTTTTATTTTTATTTATTTAACGCCCAGAGGGCTTTTACATGGTTGGTAGTATAATTTTAATTTGACAGATACTTTGAAACATAAAAAATAAGAATAAAATTACATTTGATAAAAGCTATGTAACAAGTCATACAAACACAAGAAACAAAAACAGAAAATTACAGCTCTTTGTAGGTTTACATGATGTGTTTAGGAGTATTGTTGAAATAAATGTTTTAAATGATCCACAAAACTTGCCAAGTCGGTATTGAATATGTCAACATCACCCAAGTAATGATTTCCCATGGTGTGAAGTCGTTGTATCGGAGAGTGGGCAATGTAGTTACGCTTATGTGTGCTGCTGTAGAATATTGTATTTTGTCGTGTTGTTACTGTGGGTATATGTATGTTTATAAGTTGCAGGAGTTCACAACAGTCGAATTTAGAGTTAAATATTTTGAATAAGAACGTTAAATCGTTTATTTTACGTCTATCTTCTAATGCAAGGCTGCCCAACCTTTTTAACAGTTGGGCTAAATTGACGATTTTGAATCACTGGCGGGCCACTGAATACCTGACGGTTCCTATTTCCATGGGGAGGGGTTGTTAGAGAATTTCTATAAAACATAATTCCCCACAAAAAAATTCAAAATGAGTGCTCCCCACAAAATATTTGAAATCCATGGGGGAGGGGGGTTGTTACGGAACTTCGCTGAGAAAAAATTCCGCGCACCCAAAAACATCATGTGTGATTCCCCGCAACAATTTTTGGAATTCCATGGAGGGGGGGGTGGCTACAAGATTCCATTTCGGACGCAAAAAATATTATATCAAAAACCGGTGTATTTTTGTTTAAAAAGTAAGTTCAACAGGTTAGATTTTTTCGTCGCTGATTCTCGTTCTGAGTAGCCTAAATAGCGTTAAATCGCCTTCGTTGGCAACACTGGTGACCGCGCGCAAGCTGCATTGTTTGTTTTACCCCGGACCCGCGACACTTTTTCAAATTGGCGGATTGGCGGGTTTTTTGAAAATGGTTCACGCGGGCCACTTATAATTCGTTCGCGGGCCACATTGTCGCCCGCGGGCCTGGGGTTGGGCAGCCTTGTTCTAATGTATGTATTTTTAGAGTATTTAGTAAGAAATTGTATTTTAAGTCTTCGACGGGGATATTTAATTTAAAATTTATAAAACGTAGAAATTTTGTTTGTATTCGCTCAATGTTGTTAATGTGAATTTTGTAAGATGGAGACCAAACTACTGAGTTATATTCAATTAGACTTCTTACTAGAGATACGTATAATAGTTTAATGGCTTGTAAAGAATTAAAGTTTTTAGTTGTTCTTAATACGAAGCCTAGTGTTTTCATACCTTTGTTCACAATTTCATGGATATGATTGGTGAAACTTAGTTTTTGGTCCAAAATAATTCCCAGATCTCTCATTTCCGTGACTCTTTCTAAAGCTGTGTTATTGATGGAATATTCGAATAAAACAGGATTTTTGTTTCTGAAGAAAGTCAAGGTTTTGCACTTTACTACATTTAAAAATAAATTATTTTGAACGCACTTAAATTAAATTATGATGGAACTAAGGCGGATCTACTGGGTCCAATGTCTTAAATTTATATATGCACTCGTCCTTTTAATTTCTGTAAAAATCCAAATCGTTCTAGCCAGAGACACAACATATGCGTATACACAGTGCCTCACTACAAAACAAGGCTAGCCCAAAGACACATTAATTATATTGGCCTAAAATTATTTAATTCTGTGCCGTGTTCCATCAATATGTGTTAAAACCTAAATTCGTATAAAATAAATGTCAAAAGCTGGGTAAAAAAGTATTTGGAAGGGAGAGATTTTTTTCTATAATTTATACTACGAATATGATTCCTAAAATATGCCACTACCATCGACATTTAAAAAAAAAATTAACTTCTTTTAAACTGTTTTTTATTAAATACGCAAAAACTCCAGTAAAATAATATTAATCAAACTATATGTGCTATATTTTTTTTTCTTTTTTCATTTAAGCCATAGAACGACCGTCAATACGGATTCCGGCGGAACCGCTCGTGTGGTGATCTTCTCGCGTATGTGACGCATGTTTGGGGGCGGTGCCTGGAACGTCACGGTGAGACCCAAACGGTCGCACTAGACATATCCAAGGGCTTTGACCGGGTCTGGCACCGAGGACTTGTCAACAAATTGCATTCTTACGGACTTCTCGCATCCCTGTGTACGTGGATTGCTGACTTTTTAAGGGATAGGTCGATTCAGGCGGTTGCTGACGGTTTCACCTCTTCCTCGCACTCCATAAATGCTGGCGTCCCACAGGGATCGGTTCTGTCTCCGACTTTGTTTTTGTTGCACATCAATGACCTATTGACATGTGCACCGATTCATTGTTACGCGGATGACAGTACAGTTCATGATAGCTTTTTGTTTGACAAGCCCCCAAAGGGCACACAAACTCCAACGGCTCGGAGGGCTTTGAAGCAGAGAATGGACGGTTATCTCGAGAGTATTTCCTCCTGGGGTAATAATAATCTCGTCGAATTTAATGTTTCAAAGACCCAATCCTGTCTGATTACGTCTAAAAGGGATCCAAATGATAATCTAGTCTCCTTCAACGGAAGCAATCTTCCGAACAGGCCTTCCATTGATATGCTTGGTGTAACTATAAGTGACCAGCTCAGGTACGGGGGCTCCATCGAAGCCAGAGTAAAGTTGGCCTCTCAGAAGCTGGGCGTACTGTACAGGGCCCGCAGATACTTTAATAATACACAACTGCTCACCCTGTACAAATCGCAAGTGCGCCCTACTGTCGAATTTGGCAGCCATCTCTGGTCTGGAGCCCCAAAATACCTGAAAAAAACCCTTGACTCTGTGCAACAACGGGCGGTCCGTTTGATAGATTCACCAAATCTTAACAAACGGACTGCAATCTTTAGAGCACAGGCGTCAGGTAGGTATGCTGTCCTTGTTCTATCGGTATTACAATGGAAGATGCTCTGAGGAACTAGCGTCATTGATCCCTTCGGCACCGGTGCGTAGTCGGGATACACGCCAAAAGCGTGCCCAACATTTGTACACAGTTGATACTTGTCACATGAGAACGGGTCGCTTCTACGATTCGTTCTTAAGTTCAACAGCTCGGCTGTGGAACGAACTGCCGGCCTCTGTGTTTCCTCCCTCCTACAACATGGGACTCTTCAAGACCCATGTTCACTCCTTCCTCTCCACAAAAAGACCCTCCACACAGCATCCCCAAAGATGACATAGGCCCTGAGGGAAATTATTTTCTTCAGGGCCTCCTGTGTGGAGTAAATATAAAAAAAAAAAAAAAAAGATAATGTAACCACCACTGTTTTGAATATATAACTTATATTTGGTGTACCTCAAGGCAGTATACTAGGACCAATTTTATTTCTTGTATACATAAACTCACTTTGTGCCATGAATATTGGAGGTAAAATATTATCATTTGCCGATGACACTGTTCTAATATTTGAAGATGTAACATGGGAATCAGTCACTAACAAAGCTAATAATGGTCTATTAAAAGTAAAACATTGGCTGGACACAAACCTCCTCACACTTAACATCGACAAAACCCAATATATGACATTTTCCATCCGCAAACATAATGTACCCTACAACTGCCCTAAACCTATTATTCACTCGTGTTCACTCAATTTACACACTCACGAAATCACACCTAATATAAATTGCACGTGTTCTACCCTTAAATCATCAAATTCAGTTAAATATTTGGGAATAATCATAGACAACCAACTACGGTGGGAAGCCCATATCAGTGACACAGTAAACAAACTTCGTAAACTCTGCCATGTATTCTGCTCCCTTAGGTCCATCCTTGATTTACAGACTTTAAGAAGCGTATATTTTGCCCTTTTCCAATCTATAGCAACGTATGGTATAGTGGGATGGGGTGGTTGTGCTGAATCCATTATTAATCCTATTATTACAGTTCAAAAACTAATTTTGAGAATTATATTTAAATGCCAACCTACCCATCCCTCTAATGAACTCTTTGCCAAAATCAGGGTCTTAGATATACGACAGTTATTTACTAAGGTAAGCATTTGTTACATACGAAAAAATAACCTACTGTTGGCTCCACAACACCAAGCTCACACCCGCTTTTCATCAAACCTGGGTTGCGTGGTTCCTCAAACTAAAACCTCATTTGCTCAACGGCAATTCTGGTTCATCGCGCCTAAAATATACAATGCATTGAGTACCGACTTAAAGTCAAGTAATTCTATATCCATATTTACTGCTCGTGTACATCAATGGATATTTGAAAGGGGACGACCTTTCTTTAAAGATTATATGAGTTCCTAACACAAAAAAAAAAAAAAAAAATTTTAAAAACTTCTTTTCCAACTTGTCTCATATCACGAAAATTAAAATTAAGTGTTGAACATAAACATGTTGTCTTATAGATAATACCTAAGATAAATAAACTTGCACACAAACAATTATATGCATTAAACAATCTATATTAATTATGTTTATATTTTAATCTTAATGTTTAATATTTTTAATTTTTATTTGTATCTTTTTAAATATACATATACTTTTTCTTTATTTTTTCAGTTTACTATTAATTTTAATATATTTGTTTTTAGTTTTATTTATCATTAAATTTGTTTTTTTTTTTCTCTAATTCTTTCCTATGTTTCTATAAAATAGTATTTTTAGTTCTTCTAAGTTATTTTTATTATTACTTCATTATGATTTATACTTACATACTTATGTTACTATAAGTATTTTTTGGTTCTTTTATGTCATTGTTATTATTATTTCATGTATAACTACCACAACACGGGCAGTAGCCTAGTATGGTAGTTAAAAAAAATGTCTAAAAATGTAACTTGTAAACATTTATTAAATAATAAATAAAAAAAAAATAAAAAAATGCCCACGCACAGGCTTCACCTATGTAGGATTTCTTTGTTACTGTCATATGTTTTGTATAATTATATATGTACCTACCTATATCTATCTATATCTATATCTCGATAGAGAGATCCTAAGAGCATGAGAGAACATACATTAGCCTCCTGGCAGTCCAAACACTCATCACCATTAAAATAGTTTTAAGTCAAATAAAAAGAAACTTGCTGGTTTTGAAAAAGGTGTTTAATTTCTAATAATAATAATCATTCAGAGCGTAAACGCTTTGTGTAACTAAATTTCATAAAAAAATTAAAGTTAACTGACGGTAAAATAATTCACTCAAATGTTACAGTAAATGTCATAATAAACTGACCAATTATATAATCCTTTATCAACAAGTGGCTAAGTCCTCCATCACAACACAAGCAACATTTTCCTCTTACTGTGGTGGTAGTAGGAGATTTTCAAGTATTGTCGTAACCCGGGAATGTTTGTCTTTCTTTAAAAAAAAAAACTCTCCACAATAATAATGCTTTAATATGAACAAAACGATTAATAAAACGGGCACAACATATTCAGAATGTTCAAATACTTTTCCGAATATCGAGACACGAGTGTTAGCTGTGCATCATCATGCGTAATTTCAATTAAATTAATTATGATTTTAGCACATCATTCAGTTCAGTTTTGTTTACAAAAACATAGATAAGAATTATTGGTATTGATCTGAGCAGGAAGAGATCCTAGACAAAATAAATTGATCTGCCATAAAGTAAATATGTTTTGAAAAAGACAAATACGCAAGACGCACAATAGGCTTATAAAATATTACTAGCTCTTATGTGATTAATCTTTTACCTTAGAGAACAATAAATTGTGGAGATGTTTATTTCACATATTGAAAATAACAATCACTCAAAATAAATAATTTTTTAAGAAACCGAAACAATGTAATTGTAATAATTCAGGGATTTTCCAAACACTTTTTAATTCATTTTCGTAACCCTATTAGCAAAATTTCCTTAAAGTAATGAACGTATATCTAATTGTATGAAAAAAAACATTTGAGTATGAAGGGGGTAGCATGATTGTGCCTACTAGTGTATAAATGGGAATGTCCGATTTTGTTTCAAGTCTTTTTACCAGTAATTTTACTTGAAGAAAAATGTACCAGTAGTGCCACAATAAAGTCTAAAAAGTGTACCTACACTCAAGTAGTATTCTTCAAAGTCTACCCATCATTATAATACATAAAGATCTTCCACTAATCTTTTCCAGAATAATCACGCTAACTATAATAAGAGAAGAACCAGTCCGCCAAAAGTTGGTACATTCTAGATCACCATATAAGTTGTATTCATCTCATCATAAAAGCATTCATAAAACTTCATAAAAAGGGGAAACAAAATACTGTAAAAACAATTTGAATCACTGCCTCACACAATTGATTTTCTAAGTAAGTACATCGGTTTTTTCAGAAAATATTATTAAACTAGTGTAGACCCTTATAATTATTGTAGGATTTGTGAAGCAGAAAGTATTTAAAAAAATATTTGCCTTCGAATCATTGCCTATCAAAAACGAAAATCGTTGAATATAATTAAACTGGATAAGACCCTAATAATTATTGTAGAATTTGTGAAGCTAAAGTATTTAAAAACATTTGCCTACGAATCATTGCCTATCAAAATCGTTTGCCTTTGAATCACTGTCTATCAAAAACATTTGCCTTCGAATCATTGCCTATCAAAAACATTAGCCTTCGAATCATTGCCTATCAAAAACGTTAACCTTCGAATCATTGCTCATCAAAAACATTTGCCTTAGAATCATAGCCCATCAAAAACATCTGCCTTCGAATCATCGCCTGTCTAAAATAAGTATTGTTAATTTTCTTTACTATTTAGTTATATTTTTTTGCTGACCATTGACCTTTAGTATACTTTAAGAATCATTTGTAATTCAGATTAAGTTCTGTCAAAAATGTTAATAAAGGAAATGCACATACTAAATATTGAATTATAATTAAAACGAAATACTTTTGGTAACTACTTAATTGCCTGTCTAAATTGATCATTACCAAATTTGAAAATAATTACTCAGGAATATTTCACATCACGCACATACAACCGCAAATAGTATGTTCGATAATGATCATTTAAAGCAACTGAAGTTGTAATATTGAATGCAAATCAGCTTGTGGACTTTAATCAATAGTTGACACAACTCTTCGGGTAGCTGTGATTAACAGGTAGAATGAAAGGGAATCTGACTTGGTCATTTCGACCGATATTATGGCCTTGAGAGACACTGTTGGTTATCACTGTACAAGCTTCCGTAATAGACTCGATTAAAACGCACTGAAGGAACAAGTTCACCGCTTCGGCTTTCTTAACAGACTTGTCGAGTTTAATAAATTGTGGCAATATCATTCATGTACTTATGTATCTAAGTACTCCACACTGTCAGACAGGGACAGGTAATTGGGTGGAGGAATTCTGGTACATGCATTAAGAAGAGATGCATATAGTTGCGTCAAAATTAAAATTAAATTAAAATTGGGTAGGGGTAAATAAAATCGTATAAACAATTATTTTCAATATGGTTTTTTTATTTTTTTTTCTTATTAATATTATTATTTTTATTTTTTTTTATATTTACTCCACACAGGAGGCCCTGAAGAAAATAATTTCCCTCAGGGCCTATGTCATCTTTGGGGATGCTGTGTGGAGGGTCTTTTTGTGGAGAGGAAGGAGTGAACATGGGTCTTGAAGAGTCCCATGTTGTAGGAGGGAGGAAACACAGAGGCCGGCAGTTCGTTCCACAGCCGAGCTGTTGAACTTAAGAACGAGTCGTAGAAGCGACCCGTTCTCATGTGACAAATGTCAACCGTGTACAAATGTTGGGCGCGCGTTTGGCGTGTATTCCGACTACGCACCGGTGCCGAAGGGATCAATGACGCTAGTTCCTCAGAGCATCTTCCATTGTTATTATTATTTGACGGCAATGTAAAGTAAAGTAAAAAGATACAATATTAAGTAAAATAAAAATATAAAGTGATGTAGTTTGTTCTCAGTCCTACTCACTAGATATTCCTGTTCCGAGGCGGACTGTGGGTTTTTTTATGTGTGTTGATCATGAATTCCTCATTTTCTTATTTGTTGGTTCCCACAAAATATAAAATAAATTAAGCAAAAAGTATTTATGTTTGTTGTCTGTAGGTTGCGTTGGGGTTACTTCATAAATTTAATGATTTCCTCATCTTCATGTTTAGTTAGCCATAATTTGATGTCTTTTTTAAACTTTTCTATATCCATGGTGTTTTTAATTTCAATAGGAAGGGAATTATATAATTTTATAGCATAGTAATAGTGGTTTTTCTGGCCGAAAAATGTATTTAATTTTGGAATGTTTAGTAGATTTGAGAATTTCGTCCTTGTAGTGTTGGTGTGTTGTTCAGCAAGGTACTCATATTTTTATTTAAAATTGAGTAGCGCGTTTTTTAAGTACAGTTTTATAATGCTGAACACCTTAAATTTTTTTTAAATTTCTTTTGATGGCGTTCTTATGGGTACTTTCTGGATTATTTTTATTATTACTTTTTGTGTTTTAACAAGCTGCTTCATGTGAAGGTTTGAGGCAGATCCCCATCCAATAATCCCATATTCTATGCGTGATTGGCAAAGAGCATGGTAGACTTTATATAAATCACTTTTATTTAGTATATTGCGTACGTTTCTAAAGTAGTACATGAGTTTTGTAAGTTTCTTTGTATATATATATTATATATATGGTATAACCACAGTTTTGATAATTGCCTTTTACGCTGAAAAATCTATCACAATAACAAGGACTTAAATACTTGCAGAGCATTATAATATTATTAAATTTGATTTTCTTTAAGTCCTTCTAGAGCTTGTAGTAATTTTATACTTTCTGTCGTCATTTTACGATCAAATGCCTCAGTTAATAGCTATTTTTTTAAATTATTTTATATATTCGATTATGCTTGTTTACTGTGACATGCAATTATTGAATTTGATTTTCTTTAAATATTTAAAATATTAAATCTTCACAGCAACAGATTACGTAATAAAAATGTAAGTACATTACCCCTTAATGTTTGAATAAAATACTTACAAAGACTGAAACAGTTCCTAAGAACCCGTTCCTCTGTATAACGGTTTTGACACGTTATTTGTGTGTCCCGGTGATAAATGACCTCACTGGCGATATCTGAACAATGCACGTCACCGAGACAAGCATATTCCCTCTCTGGTGATCTCTTGAAAGGGATGCCGGATTAACCAAGGTGATTACTCGGGCACATCTCACCACTCCCGTTAGACATCACCACAGAATAAAGATATACATATATTCAACGGATATCAGTTCAGGGTAGCCAGTATCTTGCAAATGTAACTATTACTTACAAACCCACAACTTTACTTTTGTTTATAAATAAAGTGGAATCTTGGGAGTAGAAATGAACATACTTCCCGACATCCAATCTTGTTGAAACCCAGCAGATAGACTCGTTGTTGATGACAATACATTCTTTCAACTTTTGATGGCAATCATACACGCATTACTCTTAAATTAGATAACATTACAGCTATTAATAGGTGAAATAAATGTTCGTCATACCTAATTGGGAATACTGGGATTTGGCTCAGTTGTTAGCGCAGTTGACTTCAATTCTTTGGGAGTAAGGTTCAATCCCCAGTCAAACCAAAAAAGGAGTGGATATTTTTTAATATATCTATCAATAAAAATAGATGTATTATGATTAAAAAAGATTTTTTTTTCAATTGAAATTTAATGGTCATTTTCTTAGCTAAAATAACATTTTCATAAGTCTTGTATCGAATATAGGTTTAGATCCCTCAGAGTGAACCTTCAAGAGGTATATAAGGATTAGCTGAATAAATTTCATGTTTGAAAAAACAAAGTTAGGTTAGGATATGTTTCTTTAACGTGTGTAATTCCAGTAGGTGTAATTATCTATGTTTATAAATTCATCCATGTGTAATTCCATACCTGTGTAATTCTGTCAGTACTGGTACCAACGTGAAATTAACGCCTGTGCTATTTCGATAATAACGACTCCGATATTGAATTGGTTTGTACTTTTTTTTAAATTCAATGATTTTGTTCTAATCTTTCTTCACCTGTCGTACCAGTTAAAGTCTAGCATGTTCCAGTTGGTTGAGTTAATTCCTTCATGAGACAGAATTCCCGCAAATGAAAAGTTTGAAACCACCGGATCTTAGCGAAAGACCTTGCTAATACGGGTTTGTTTTAAATGAAAAGTTGGTGAAAGCCGTGCTTATAATGGTACGGTACCAAGATACTGTAAACATTCTGTACTACCATATAATATAGAAGAACACAAATGGGATGTGGGCTTGTTTCATTATTCAGTTTTCTGTCAAATCGGTGTAGATGTTTGTTAATTTTTCGTTCAGCAATCATCGCGTGGGTAAATATGTTTTTAAAATGCGCCAAAATTGAGGTTTATCCAGGCGCCATTTGGCTCATGGCCGGACCTACCCGTAGTCAAGGGAGCCATGGTAATATTATCAACGAGAAAAGGACTTTCCACGTGTCCTCAATTCATTCCTATTTTGGGAAGCAAGGACTTCCAATAATTCATCGTAATAGCGCTTGGGTTTTTTTCCCATATATAGGAATATACTCTGTTGAGTACAATTTCCTACATTATAAATTTATGTTACCTTTTATCTAATTTTAATTAAATTTACTTGTAGCTAGAGAGCTGATAAGTTTTTTTTATAAAATAACGTAATTAGGTACCTCGATAGCAAATAGTAGAATTAATAAATAAAAAAAGTTTAAGGCAAATGATTTTTTCTATTTGTATTTTATATCACCTCATTATGTTTTAATATAAAAACTTCAAATATCTTCAAACATAACAAATTATGTTGTGTCTGTCTGTATGTAACAATCTAAGTCAATCAAGTCTGGGTTCACTGCAATCGGATTTGTTTTGGATTAAAGTGTCATTTGAAACTGTGAAAAATTCAGACGAGCGATAAAGTACCTACCAATAATGTAGCATTTTTTTACCAGATCATTGTTTCAATTTTATATTCTATAATATGGCATAAGCTAAAAGTTGATCACAATAATGCTTATTGCCAACTATTCCGCCTACCGAGGTATTGCAGCGCCACGGAAATGTTCCTGTAGGGACTAGTGCACTCTTTCAGAGCACTTCTCCGCCACCTCATGGGAAGCTAGACTAGTCTGCGTAGACTCCGTCAATCAAAAAATACAATCATCACTGCCATGATAACCTGGATGGAGTCCCCCTGATGGCCCTCTAGAGACGGGAGACGGTGAAATATCCTCCATAAACGGTTGCTTGCAAAAATTTTTGTGTTAAACATTTATCACTTGTTTTCCACACTTTCAATTTTTTTTATGTATTATTTATTTAATTTTATTCATTTATTTTTCTTTGGCTTACTGATTTTTTTAAAATTTATTTTATGTGTCTATGTCTTTATTAGTTCGATTTCTTATTTATTTATTTATTAATTTTCAACGCCCTGGTGGGCTTTTACATAACAAGTTTTTTACATAACAAGCTTTTACATAACATAACATACAGAAACATTTTTAAATGGAAAAAGATAGACTATAAAAATAAAAATAAAAGTAAACATAATATGAAAGGTAGGTAGGTGAAAAGATAAGTTAAGGTAGAGTTAATTCATTGCAATAAAAGAGAAATAAACTAGTAGGTATGTTAACAATTACAAAATTACATGTGAATGGCTAAATGTGATACATGACAAAATTTATTTATTTATTTGTTTGTTTGTTCACGCCTTGACGGCTTTAACATGAAAAGTAAATAGTTATTTTTAGTTATTTCAAAATATGTATTAGATTTCTCCTACGTGCATTCTGGAATACACGATGATTTGTTTACAAAATATATGTAATTATACTGCTTCCCGGCTCAGAACAGATTATTTTGTTAATAACGTTAAATAAAAATTAATAAAATAAAATAAATTTAATAATAAAAAAAATAAAACTATTATTATTATCATCATTATACTTGAAATGTGTATTTCTTTTGATTAAACTTCTTAGAGGTATTTTTGACAAGTGAAGTGATATTTCGTGATTTTTAAGGGTCTAAAAGAAAATATTTGTTTTTAAAATGCATAGATACTTTTTTAAATATGAATACCGCACAAGAGTCCCAACTGCTCCCAACCGTCTAGAGCCAGTGAGACTATGGCATGCCCAATTGGGTAACTTATGAGGCTGAAGGTTGTGAGGAGGGAAAGGAGGTGGGGAAAAGGGAGGTGGGGGATTACCTGGCTATTCAGATCTGGTCACCAAATAGGGCCAAAGCCATTTCAAGCTACGTTTCAATTCTGAATGGTGGTCTTACACCAGGGCGATACTGAGAGTATCTTCCACTCTGGAATTCTTCTTAATTATACGGGTCATTAGATTACACAAGGGCTACACTGACAATTATATTTCACGTTGGATAAAAGTACACATAGTCACAATATGTTTTTTTTTTGCAAACCCTTTCTTTATATTATTTTTGTCTCTTACCCGTTTATACTTGTATCAAGCCTTCTTACGGTAGTCGTAAAACTTTTCAACCCTTACCGCGGTTTTCTATCTGGTTCCAGATGTGGCTTTGATGTCGTCAGGGTTCCTTGTTTGAGGTCTCCTTTTATACCCTGGGTCACCGGATGATGAGTTTTCAGCACTGTTGGTCATCTTTATTAGGCCTATCAAACTTTACAATAAGGCTCACAACAACCAAACTAACGGGGGAAGGTTTGCAAAGAAATAACAAGATATTAACTGAGTTAAAAATAATGACATTGTATTATGGGGACCTTCTATTCCCAAAACAGTGGTTAACTCTTGCATATGGACCGTTACATTTCCTAAAGATGCTGTCAGAAAGACTATTTCATAAAATCAAAATTAGTTGGATATATATGAACTAATAACTAATAATAATAATTACGAAAACTAACTGTTTTTGAGACTGAATGCTGTAGAAATGAGATCTCTGAGGTGTATGTGTGGCAAAACCATGTATGAAATGTGGAGATCCGCAAAGAGTGCAAGGCTGATGTAAGCGTAATGATTAAGATCTAGAAAGGGACGCTTAGATGGTTTGGGCATGTAGAGCAAATGAGCGAAGAAAGGGGTTCCATGATAACTCAACACAGTGAAAATTCAATACAATTTTAAAAAGTGATATAAAGTCATTAGAAGAGATAAAAAAAAAAAAAAAATTAACCTAACCTAAACTAACCAACTTAACCCAGTTACTAAAGTTTTTGTTTCATCACTTTCCATGACTTTATATAACTTTTTAAAGGTGAGATGAATTATCATTGTGATGATTTATCCGGTCACCGTTTAGTTCATATTTTTAACTATGACGGTAAGGGAGATGGGACATGATTTTTATGATATCATACGAGATGTTCCGCAAAACGAACAAATCGATTCTACGGATAATAGCTGTTTTTTAAAAACACAAACAAATTACCCTGCGGATTTACGGTAGTCATAAGTAATTCGTTTACACCATTACTTGTCCTTTGTGCTATGCATAAAAACCTTGCCTTATAAACATTAGTTTATCATTAAAAAATAATAAAATTTGACAAGTCAAAATATTTCACCAACAAATGTAGATATAATATACATCTCGACGCCATCTAGTGGGAAATTTAGCGAATAACAAAGCCTTTCCTACAAAAATAAATTTGGTCGTTTACAAGTGAAAAAATATAATAGGCAGTAATTGTCGATTGAAGTACTTGTACAAATTGAATTATTTGGCGGTTGGGAATAAACCGACGTAGCTCAGTGGTCCAGAGCACCTGACCGGACATCAGAAGCTGCTGGTTCAATTCCCGTTGATGGCATTTATTTTAACGCAGAAGATATTTTCAATTTGTATGGATATTTCATGCGAGTAATTAATGCTTATAATAATTTGTTGAACTTTAGGAGGTATTTTTTGATGAAGAGTTGCATACATCAGTAATATTTTTTGCGTGTCTTACATATTACGGACTACAGACCTTCTTGACCTATTTAACATCTCTCCGTCCAGCATCAAAGCAAAAATTATTATTTTTTGATGTATCTGATAATTTGGTGACCGGATAAATCATCAAAATAATAATTCATCACATCTTTAAAAAGTTATATTAAGTCATGGAAAGTGATGAAACAAAAACTTTATTAAGTAGGTTAAATAGGTTAGGTTAGGTTTAAATTTTTATTTTTTTTCACCATTTTTAATGACTTTATATCACCTTTTAAAGGTGTGTTGAATAGTCACTGTGTTGAGTTATCATGGAACCGATAATTTACCTACTTTTTACAACATTATTGCCTGACGTACGAAATTTAAAAGCTATACGTTCAATATATGAAGTTAATGACTTTATTTGTTTATTTAAGCATTATTTAGACATACACCGTAAATTTTATTACAAGTGAAAAGATAGGCATATAATTTATGTAGTTAAAATATCTCTTTATTTATTTATTTATTTTATT
This sequence comes from Hesperophylax magnus, assembly GCA_026573805.1. Taxonomy (NCBI): domain Eukaryota; kingdom Metazoa; phylum Arthropoda; class Insecta; order Trichoptera; family Limnephilidae; genus Hesperophylax; species Hesperophylax magnus. The sequence goes on along the minus strand of JAIUSX010000029.1, from coordinate 9,799,498 downwards.
TTAGTTATTTGTATATTTATGTGCGCATATTACCTATTTGTTGTAACTTACATTTTTTTCTTGTCTAATGTAGTTTTTTTGCAATTGATTATGAATTTACTTATGATCAAGTTTTTTTTAATATGAAACGCACAAGAGTCTCAACTGCTCCCAACCGTATGGAGCCAGTGAGTCTATGGTATCCCCAATTGGGGGTATGTTGTGAGGCTGAAGGTAATGGGGAGAGGAAGAAGAATATTCAGATCTGGTCACCAAATACGGCCAAAGTCATCAAAGCAACGTTTCAATGGTTTTCGGCAGCGCATTGTAATACCTATATCATCTCTTCAAAGAGTAAACTATTTTGCGTTTTGGCTGTCTTTTTTTGGTGTGTAAGTATGTTTTCGTTGTACGTTCTTGTGTTTTGGAGAATTCCAAACTTGTTTTGTACTGTGTCGTTGCATAAAAAAATAATAATTAAGCAGTTATTAAAATGTATAGCAATAATGGAGTTCCTTAAGGCGATGCACTACGTCGTGTAATATTTTAAATTGAGCCGCTATCAATAACAACCCTTACGTAGATGGCGATAAGGTTTAAATTCCCGCTTAACACCATCCGCCTGTTTCGATTTATGCCAGAAAAAAACATGGCCAAAAAATAACTTTTATTTTATTTTGTGGATGTTCAGGCATAAATATTTAATTTTTTTTCGATCATTTTATAAATAACTTAATTTTTCACATTATACAATAAAATACTGACCGAAAATGGGTTCGTAAGTAGGAGATTTTGAACATTAAAGCAGTTTTCATAGGACTTATACATTATTTTTTTCTGGGCTCATAAAAAAACTTATCTAAAAAATACTCGACTGTTTCAAAGGCCAAGATGTATTCTACTCGCAGTATTTGATTAAAGCATCTGAAACAATCCTAGGTGACCAAATTTTCAAACCAAAAATACATGATTTTGCATTACTACGTATGGCATCGCCTTAAGGTGATTGTAGTTTTTCGTTTGTTTTTTTTAAAATTACGTATGTGAATTTTAGTAGTTTCGTCTGGGATGAGAATGCTTCGTAATCTTAACTAATGAATACAGGTAAGAGTAATAATAATACAAAATTAAGAAAGATCTGATAAAAGATAATGCTGCACTTAGAACCATGTTTATTTATTTAATTTACTTAATGAGTAAAACCTCAAATTGTAATATTTAAATATTGAATACAATATTGGCGATTCTTAAACGAAAATTTGACAAAGAAAAAGTTTCAGTCATATCTAGTACTTAAACGCAGGAACCTCGTTTTGCCGGGACGCTGAGGGCCCTGGGTTTAAATCCTAGAAGTAACCGTATGTTTTTCTGATTTTTCTGTGTCAAATTTTCATTTGAGAATCACTAAAATTGTCTTTAAGAATCAAGTTTATTTCGGTAATTTCATGTTAGGGATGTATATTTATACTAAATGACTTTACATAGGCATATTAAACAAATACACGGAAAACGTCTCAGACAAAATATTCGGCTAATGGCGTTCCGTGCTGAAGTATCTCAATTACCAGAGAGAAATACATCGTATGTTGTATTTTGACAGAATTTAAGATTAAAATTAGTCAGGTAATTGGATGTTTTGTTAAACATCGTACCTGTTAGTAATGTGAATTAATTAAATTGTGAACAAAGGCCATTGAAAAAGCTGTTTCAAAAGTCAAAACGTTACGTTTCTAGGTAAAGTATTTCTTTGCCACAATAGTTAAGGATCATAATCGTGGGAACGTCGTATGGCTGTTACTGTTCGCCTGGCCGATATTTAATAACGAGATAATTGCATTCGGCGAAAGAGATTTATTATTCTTTGCGCAATATTTACACAAAAAATTCAGCTTTGAGCTCAGGAAAACGTTTGTTTTTTTTATCTACAATTCTGTTTTCGGGAATTAAACAAATTTTCAGTCATCTGGAATTCTACCACAAAATAGTACATATTTTGGTGCTTTTGCCGGAAAGCAAATTAGGGTTGGTTTACGAACACAAAAAGTTCTGAAAACGTTTTATAAAAATAAAATAAAATATAAATTACTCACTCATTTATTTCTTCATTTTTTAAAGAAACATTAACATTTCCCGGGTTACGAATAACCTGGCTATATTTGAAAATCTCCTACTAGCACCACAGTAAGCGGAAAATGTTGCTTGTGTTGTGATGGAGGACTTGGGTGGGACCCAAACACGAGGTCAACTCAGCCACTGACCTTAGTTATTACCTGACCTGATTTAGTTATTTATGCATTTAAGTTAATAAATTACTATAATTTATATACTATTATATTTTATCTTGCTTATTGTAGTTCTTTCATCCATTTTCAATTTATTAATATTATTATTGGTGTGGTTCTATGGATTTCAGAAGAGTATTAAAATATGTCATCCCTTTGTGGAATAAACTGTTTTACGTACTGGCGTTGTCCTTTTAGGCAGTCTGATTTCATTTCGCATCCTTATGTTAAGTCTGTGAAATTGTGTATATAATTTTTTTGTGAAATATTTTTTTTTACTTTTAAATAGTGCATTGAAAATGTTATAGTAAGAGCCAAAATCTATTCTTTTTGACATGAACCCTACACAGGAGGTCCTGAGGAAAATAATTTCCTTCGGGGTCTATATCATTTTCGGGGATGCCGTGTGGAGGGTTTAATTAAGGAAAAGAAAGGAGAGGAAGTTCTGGAAAGGAAAAGTGTTTCAGGGGTGGGTAGGAATCTAGGGGTCAGTGTGTCCAGAATCTATCCCTTTTGCTGCGGTACAAAGCGATGGGTCCAGAGAGACTAGCTGGAGAGGTCAAAGGGTCTCTCTAAGCTGGCTCGTCAACAACTGGTGCATCCGCCGCCAAGACTTGAATACCTCACTCGATGAACCCTGGCACTCCTGATTAGTCAAACCGATAAAAGTGCCCCTCCCAAAAACAATGTAGCTTAAAGGGCTCTCGTGAACCCCCAATCGCATCTCATGCACACATTATTTTTTTTTCATTTACGTTTCCCCCTGCAAATCTATTTCAACCCCTGGGGGTTGATATAGACCGCTTTGGTAATGACCAATCTAAAATAATTTCACCACATCACTGCACCAGAGATTAGCGACTTACCAACGATGCACAATTGCTACTTCTATTCCGATTCTTGCTATTACTTTTCCATGAAAAAATTGTAATGTCTAATCTAATGGCAGCTAGCAAGCTTGCAGTATGCATATGCAATATAACGCACGTATGAGATTTAAGATTCATTTTGGATTCGCTCTTAGGCCGTACTAGTATCATTTAGACGGGTAGATTTTTAGCATGGAATTTAAATAACGCTGTTTAAATTTTGGTAAAATTATAACACAAGTTTGTCTAATTTGATTTTATTTTAATGGGAGTTCACTGCTATGCGCAGTGAACCACTGTTCTCATGATTCATACAAAATAATTGCGAGATAATCTATTCCTACAGCATCCTGGATCATTAATATATTTACACGCGCCGGTATAGTTTTCACTTTGGGATAATGATATCAATTTTGTAAAAAAATCGAATACCGTAGCTCTGAAATATTAATGATCGCCATATATTCTAGAATCATTTCTATTGATGTTCGTTAATTTGAATTACAAGTTATTCTGTCTAAGAAACGTAGGTGTTGTATATTGTTGATGTTTTAGATTGCTATATGTAAATTATACGTTTCTAAAATCAACAATAACCAATCGTGAAAACATTTTGTTGTACCTTAACGATTCTTGGAAAAGTCGCCTAGATCTGGCGCTGTCGCCTTCCTGCGATAGACATTTGACTTTGTTACGAAATCTACTGAGCACGCTATTCTCCATGCGCTCGACTGGGTGAAGGTTTTCCCGTCGAAGTACGTTATGGGTATATTTTTAGACATCTCCGGGGCCTTTGACAATACGTGGTGGCCGATGATACTGGGCAAACTTAAAAGTCGTGGATGCTCTAATGGCTTATTGAAAATTCTGGCAAATTATTTTTCGGATCGCACAGTATCGGCATCCTCAAGTCGGTAGTATGATTGATGATCATTCACGACCTCTCAGATTGCTCTTACCTGAAGGTTACACATTGGTAGCTTACGCGGATGATTTTATTTTTGTTAGTCTCGAGGGGCAACCGGACTGAAATCGAAATAAAAGCTGAAGAATGTCTGAGGTATATTCTAAAATAGGGAGATATTGACATTAAACAAACTGGCCTTCGCACCCCACAATACTGTTGGTCTCCTGATGAAGGGTTCTCTTAGTCGTAGGAAGAAACCACTCAATCCGAATTCAAGCCGGGAATATGGAGTCTAGTCTTCTGTGTGGTGACATCGTTCGGACAAGGAGATGATGCAACTCGTTCTGAAACGGGGCCAACGCACTGCGTTGTTGCTCTTACGGGTGCCTATGGGACTGTAGCATCAGACACACGCCCAGTATTAGTTGGACAGATGCCGATTGATCTCAAAATCAGAGAAATTTTGACGTGAGAACCGATTGAAGGACCCATCTGGTCCTTAAAACGGTTCAGGAAAGTGGTGGATAATCAGCGTGGCCCTGTAAGTATGCTTTACGTCTAATAACTAGTTGACTTAAAGCTAATCCGACCGAAAAACAGTTTTTAACGGGTACCGTTCAAATTTAAAACAACCAAAGTATAGTCAATTTGATCGTATATCAAATATATGTAACAGGGAATCAGAACTTCAACTCTATCATTCTAACTTTTATCCTAAGGCAGTGTTAAAGTTAAAAATTTGGTTTGTGTAAAGGTGTCTTCGTAATGAACATCGAACGACTGTCATGAAACTTTAAATAAAGTAGAAGAAAGCGCAATACGTCATAATACCCCAAAATTCAATTGCAACAATGCACAATGAAAATCTCAAATCTTTTTTATTTTAGTTTATTCATAATATACACAACAAAGAGGGGTGTAACAAAAAGAAACCGATTTGTAAGCCACAGGCAACATTTATCAGGCGTGAAAAGACTTCTTCCAAGAGGCTCATAAGTTCTAAACTTACGTCGCAATGGGAGTAAGTTTCAGTAGAATTTCTATAACAAAGACCGCATTGCATTTGTATAATTTTATTCACTAGCTAACAACTATAGTTCCATTGTGACGTTGCATTTTCGAGGTTTATCAAGAAATCAACAAGTCTTGGACTTCTCTGCCAGAAAACTTATCTTCACAGAGGTCATAATGGCAGGGTGACGTTCACGGCATCAAACAAAACAAAATTTGAGAATGCCATATGCTTATTAGCTTTTCTAGGATGTTGGAATACTTGAGTGGTATAGAAACGTAGTAAATAATAAAAAAATAATTGTTGGTACTAATTTAACCAAAGAATATAAAATCTAGTAGTTCTGTGAACAGTAGACCTCACATCCAAAGAAGTATGTTTCCTTTTTTTATTTAATAAATCAAAACAATATCTCTAAAGACACTACTTATTTTTTTTTAAAGGATTAACAATATTTGAAAATCTCCTACTGCCAAGTGAAAAATGTTGCTTGTGTAGTGATGGAGGACTAACAATTTGTCCGGAGAAACGTTACTACTTCCACGATTTTTTTTTTAAACTTTTTTCAGACAGGTAGGTACCTACCATTATATTGAAATAATGCAAATAAAGAAAGTCAAAATAAACATGACATTTAATATTTTTAAAATGCATTGTTACTGATCCATCAAAATGGCCACCATCTTGAACCGGAAAGGGAACGTAAAAACAAATTTACACAGAGACAAAATGCAAAACGGTTGAGTTGAAACAGGACTCCGCTACACTCAGTCAATTACAAAGTTGAGAGTAGGTACAGATTTTTTATTAAATATTTTTCACAATAACTACGATGAAATCAAAAAGCTTTTACACACAAACAGCCCATTTTAAATCGTCTTCAAAACTCAAGTCTTTATAAAAAATATTAAAACATTTTTGCAATTACTTTAGTAAGCACAGAGAAAATATATTTTTGAATATGTTATGACTTTTCCCATCATCATCGTTATCACATTATTTATTCTATGGTTATCACCATGTCCTAACCACCTCACCTAGGAGTTTTCTGTATGAAAAAATATAGGGTTTGATGCTGAGCACTTCACGAATAATGAAGTTCCTAAAGCTTGCTTTACAGCATCATTTTTTTCACCGATCCCATATCGGAACGCATGTGAAAAATCTTAGTTTTACACGGTCATTATTTTCTTATCAAGATTTCATACAGATAGTTGCTGTAGTGTCGTTGATGTAGGTATTCGCAGCATTTGTTATTCGGCAACAACCGTTGTAACGACGGAGGCCACTGGAGAGAGAGGTTAGCTATGAACAGAATCACTTCGGGTTCTTTGTCCCGTGAGTAAGGAACGTTGTCCTTACCACGATACTATTGTAAACATTATTGTAAACTTAAATAAACTTGTGTTGACATATCAGCCGATTCTATATTATTGAAGAAGACGATCCACATTTCAACAAAATAAATGTACTTTGTATTTTAAAGAATATTAGAGTTGCCATTAGAGAAGAAATAATATTTTGGGATGGCACTTAATCGTCACGAAAGTATCCGTCACTGTCATTTGCGAGCTGTATCACGTGCTTGGTCGTCCAATCGACGTTTTTTTTCCACCGGTTCATCGTTTGAACCTCTATCATAATGATTCATATGTATCTATGCCTTGGTAAAAGTAGCTGATCACCGTAACTTGATCTATATGATATTCATACCCACCAAAATACGGCAGCGTAGATGTCAAAGCAATAGCTGTCATAACCCAGTCTCTATTTATTAATTAATATATGTACGTTACAGTATGAAGTTAATACACATATATATATTCTTTATTTTACGAGTTAATAGTACTGTGTAAAGTCCTAGTTTATTATTTCATCATAACAAATTTACAAATATACACGCGAAATTTACAATACTACAGTAATATAGATCACAATCAGTAATAAATGCATATTACAGTATTTTTACTAATGCTTAAAATATAAAACTTAATAAATATGCAAAATTTTCACGTAATATAGTTTCGTAAAACAATGTGGGATGACAGATGTCAAATAATATCTGCCAACTTAAACTGTACGAAAATCGGTACCAACGTAGACATACAACTCACATTGCCAACTGTCAAAATTGAACACGTCTTTTGTTCATCCCGAATCGACAGGAATATACAAAATGGATGAAAAAAGCGTGGTGTCAAGCAGGCATAACTCGACAGTTCCACAGTTGAACATCATAACGTAATATTCAGCACTTACGCATAGAGAGAGCTAATAAAAAACGACGATTTCCTTAAGCACGAACCTGCATGCAGCAATAGTTAATGTTGGATACTCACCAGCCCAAATGACCTTAATATAGGGTAATGGATGGCAACGTTCTAGTATTCCACTTAATCGTTGCATTATGTGTTCTCCGTGATGATAATGCAGAAAACAAGCAAGAGCACTTAGGACTGAAACACTTTTGGAAACATAATGCGGTAAGAAGGGTCGCTGAATGAACACACTCTTATTATGTCATAATTTCCATGTTTCATTCGCGCTGTTTAGCCGTAATGTTAAAGGGTTTGTTGGTTGAAAATACGAATATTTCGTTCAAGCTTCTTGTATTTCTATGTTATAAATATACAACATCCTACCAGAAGGTATTGTTCTTAGAAATTGAATTATTAAATGTGAGCTTCTTGGAAAGAGTTGTTTTGTGTGAAACATTGGAGCTATTCAAGTAGAAATTGGTAGTAGGTAATGGATAAATTAGTTCTACTTACACTTTTAAACTCCGTAAATATAACGATGTTTTGGGTAATAATAATCTTAGGATCTGAAACCCTTTTTAAGGCTCCAAAATAAGCGTTTCTTCTTCAGTAATCTTAAATATGTAATTAAAAATTTAGTAGAGTTGACGGTGATGCTACACCAATTTGATGAGGATATCGACATAATCAAACTCACAGTGTCGTATAAAAAAATAAATATACTCGCCAAAATACTTGGACAACTATAAGGTATATAACTCCTTACACCATAAACATCAGTTTTTAAATTAGGATTTGAGAAAAAAAGGCTAGATTCTTCTTTTTTATAAATGAAACACTTTGTAGTAGTTGAAATTACACCGATTTCATTGTTGTTTTTTCCAACGTTTATACTGCTGCCGACACTCTGTGGAGATCACTCCACCAACGGAGAGCGAAATATAATTGTCACTTTGGGTTCCTTTCGCTAGAAACTATCGAAGAGAAGTGAGTTCCCTAATCAAAATTGTAACTTTAAGGGCCCACTATTCGAATTTCATCCAATTTCCGAGATATTTTCCTTAAAAGTTTGAAGTTTTTAAGCTCTTAAAAAAATATATGTTATTCTTTAAGATAGTATCTATTTGTTCCAAAAGCCGAAACGGTAATTATTTGAAATTCCCTCGATAGAAATAAATCGCAAAGTATGCTCCGAAAAATATTATTAACACTTTTATTTCTGTTATTTTACAAGTTATATGTATGAAAAAAATCACAATGCTTCTTTTAATGCTACTCAATAGACCCCATAAGTAATTTTTGCTATTTTTGAAATACGCCGTGATTTATTAAACATTTTCACAACTGTCGCTTACGCCTATTGCTTTTAAATCATATTTATTATAGCGCGCTCGCTCCGACTTGCAGATTAAACTATCTTTCTTTGAGAAGTTCATTCGCCAACTCGAGGGCTTTGGGGGCAGACGTGTCGTTCATCGTTCTATGATCTACAGACGTGCGATTACGTGCAAATATTTGAATTTATAAAGATAATTTTTACGCGTGTAAAGTTTATGAGTTAATAAATATTGTTTTTTCAAAGATGGGAAATACACGAAAGATATCCCGTATTTCAAAGAAAAAATGTTATCTCATAAAATTATATCCTATCTAATAGGTGAGAAGAAAAAAATACAATTTTTGATTTATAAGCTTATATTTATTATAAACGATAATTTACTATAAAAATTAATAATTCATATTTTTATTTATGTATTGTGTAGTAAAAAGTTATTATTTTTTTTTCAGAATAGGTACTTTGGGAAATAAAACTAATTCCAATGCATTAGAAATTACGGGGTAAATTTTTATTAATTTAATTTTCTTGTTGTCTTGTCTCTTTTCTTGTTCCTATACGATCGTGATTTATTTGCGAATTAACTTTCTACGTACACAAATACACACGTCACTTTACATCTGCTCCTTAGAGTAATATTACTCTAAGATCTGCTCTAATGATTCACAATGCAACGATGTCCGAAATATAATATAATATGTAATAATAATATGGGCCACCTGTTTCAAATAACAATACTCGAACGTGGAATCCAGAAAAATAATGAACGGGCCAGCGAAAAAAGCTATCGAAAGTTCTGAAACTGTGGGGAATATAATTAAATAAAATAAAATACTTTTTTGTTTTAAAACCACGATATTTATTAATTTAAGAACCGACCGGTTTCGCTTTACTTAAGCATCATCAGGGTACAAATTAATACTAAACAAAAAGTACATAATGTGTGCATATATATAACAAAATATAGAGGGAGACAACATGATACAAATATAAGCAACACAAAGACGGTCATAAAATACATTAACATAAGTGCACAAGTAATGGAAAAACCGCTAGATAATTATGTAGACTAATGGGTTATACGAATAAATCGGGAGAAACAAAACATCAACTGGCAAGGTGGTAAGGAGGTAAGGAGAACTGGGAATTTTTTATGGGTTTATTGGAAACAGACTTAATATTGGACTACTTGATATGTCTAATTGATTATTAAGTATCTGACTTTTGGTTTTTACAGCTTTTTTAATTTCTAGTGCCTCTAAATTGTTTAGTCTGTTACCATGCCCGTTTTTATGTAAGATGTTAGCACCGGTGCTATGACAGAATGTATGATCTTTATCGATCAAATGATTTGCAAATTCGGAAAAACCGTTATTATTGAGGTTTTATTGATGTTTTGTTTTTCCCGATTTATTCGTATAACCCATTAGTCTACATAATTATCTAGCGGTTTTCCATTACTTGTACACTTATGTTAATGTATTTTATGACCGTCTTTGTGTTGCTTATATTTGTATCATGTTGTCTCCCTCTATAATATATTTGTATCATGTTGTCTCCCTCTATATTTTGTTATATATATGCACACATTATGTACTTCTTGTTTAGTATTAATTTGTACCCTGATGATGCTTAAGTAAAGCGAAACCGGTCGGTTCTTAAATTAATAAATATCGTGGTTTTAAAACAAAAAAGTATTTTATTTTATTAAATATGTCAAACCACAAAGTGATTGCTTTCTACAATAATATAATTTAGTTCAGTGATGTTATTTTTTATGTCGGAAGGAGGCCCTGAAGAAAATAATTTCTCTCAGAGCCTGTGTCATCTTTGAGATTGCTGTATAGAGGGTCTTTTTTGAGGAGGAGGGAGTGAACCTGTCCTGAATGTCAACTGTACAATTTCTTCCCAGAATTAACTTTATTGTACGTTTTTTGACTAACCGTACCTTGGTGTTCTATTTTCAATAAACTCTTTAATTATGTTTCAGATGTGAAATCTATACTCTGCTACAGAATGTTTTGCCCAAGTCTTGTAAAGATGCAAAGGCACGGACGTAACAATAAAATCATTTGAGCCCTTTACTGTTATTTAAAAGGTCACTTGAAGTGCAGTTATAATCAAGATGGAAGATCTACAAAAGGAATCTAAATTCTTGCGAGAAGAAAATGAAAACAAAAGAATTAGAATCTCTTCTCTGGAATGTCGTGTCGCAGAATTAGAGCAAGAAAAACTCTCTGATAGCTTAGAGATGGCGGGCGTACAGTTGCAGCCGGGTGAACCACCTGTGGAAGCGGTACTTCGGGTAGCCAGTTCCCTGGGATTGCCCCTGCTACAGCAGGACATACGACTGGTGACCAGGACACAGGATCGGCGACAGAATGCCCCGGACAAACTCCATGCTACCTTCCTCAGCCTAAAAACCAGGGATTCGATTTTATCACTCAAAAACAAGGCTAAGATTTTAAATACAAACTCTCCCATTTACATTAGTGAAGTGCTTTCACCGTACTACAAAGAATTATTATGGAAAACCAAACAATCGGCCAAAGAAAAAAATTTCCAATTCGTGTGGTTTAAAACAGGCAAACTGCTAATCCGGAAAGGTCCGGGAGAAAAAATTATACAAATTAAAAATGAAAATGATTTAAAAAAAATGGTGTAACTAATTTAGGTCACTCAGACCTCATAATAACATTATTCTTATTTAACATACCACCATGGCTGATCTACTCACAATGAACTTAAATAACACACACCAACATCACACAACCAATGATACAAAACTATGTGATTCTATTATTAACACCCCAGGTTCTCTTACAATATTTAACCAAAATATAAGATCCCTGAACAAAAACTATGATGAACTTGACATACTCTTAAGCAACTTTAAAACAGATTTCAAAATTATAATCCTAACAGAATGTTGGATTTCAACAACTTTTACAAAAAAATACAAAGATAATTATACTTCATTTCACACATTAAATAATAAAAATCAAAATGATGGCATTGTTGTATACATAAATGATAGTATTAACGCTTCTGTTTCAGAAATTGAATTAGTAAATTCAAACTGTCTACAAATAATCACCGACTGTAATACGTGTATTCTCGCCCTATACAGATCACCATCCATACCTAATATTACACCATTTATAATGGCTCTGGATTCTCACCTAAAAAAATTAACTTCATTCAAAAACATCATCATAGCTGGTGATCTAAACATAAACATACTTCCTAATGGTCACCCTCAAAACATTGAATACCAACTGATGCTTCTGGAACATGGCATTATAAGCACCATTAATACTCCTACCAGGGTAACCAAAGACTCAGAATCATGTATAGACCACATTATGGTTAAATCAAAAAGACCAATAAGTAGTGCAGTATACGAATCTACAATCACAGATCACTACACAACAATGATAGGCCTGACTTCCCCAACTATGAACTCAACTTTCCAAAATAACACCACAAAAAAAATAATTAATTACGTAAACCTAAAACAATGTTTAGAAAAACAGACATGGGAACATCTTACAAAAATTAACTCAACAGAAGAAGCCTGGATTTATTTTTTAACATATCTACAAACTCTCATTATACAAAATACCATAAAAACATCCACATCTATTCCACACCGCAAAGTTAGACTTAAAAAATGGATTACTCAAAGCATCATAAATAGCATTAAAAAAAGGGACAAACTACACAAACAAGTTAAACTGAACCCTTATGATACCTCACTTTATTTCTTCTATAAAAGGTACAGAAATATTTGTTCCCTTATAATACGTAAAGCCAAAGAATTATACTACCGAAACAAACTGATAACAGCAAATTATGATCCTAAAACCGTATGGTCAATTTTGAGGGAAAGTACGCATTCACAGAAGAACAAAGATGATACCATAAAAAAATTACTAATTGATGATGAAGAACTCCACTTCCACGAGAATTCTACACGTATCCTCAATTTTATAAACAAACACTACACTAATATTGGTGTTAGCCTAGCTGAAATTATAAAAACTACGTTGCCTCTCAGAGATATCCAGGAACCTCAAAACAATACAACAAACATCAGTAATGATAATTACAACAGACATTTCAAATTACATAATGTTACGCTAGAAGATACTAATAAAATAATTCAATCATTAAAGAATAACACAACTACAGGACCGGATGGTGTAGACTCTAAAACTATCTTAACACTAAGTCAACAACTACTAAAACCACTCACATACCTAATTAATCTTAGTCTAAAAGAAGGAATTTTCCCTAGCTTACTAAAAAAAGGTCTTATTATTCCAATTTACAAATCAGGACCAAAAAATAATGTAAACAACTACAGACCCATAACGCTACTAAATACCATTTCGAAAATTCTTGAAAAAACTATTAAAATACAGCTTCAACACTATCTAGAATCAAATCACATACTCTCGATCAACCAACATGGCTTCAGGAAAAACATGAGCACAGAACATGCAATAGCTACTGTAACGGACTTCATTACAAAAAATCTTGACGCTAAGAAAAAAGTTGTATCTATTTACTTAGATCTATGTAAAGCCTTCGACACAATTTCACACGAAAAACTATTCGTAAAGCTAAAAAACATGGGCATTAATGGAATAGAATTCGATCTAATTAAAAGCTTCATGTCTGACAGAACGCAACAAGTAAAAATTGACAGCAAGACAAGTCATCCACTTTTGATCACGTACGGAGTCCCACAAGGGAGTGTACTCGGCCCTCTATTGTTCCTCATCTACATAAACGAACTATGTGACATTGAAATTGAAGGTAAAATCGTGACCTTCGCTGACGACACAGTACTTCTCTGTCAAGCAGCCACATGGAAAGATGTATTTATAATTGCCGAAAAAAGTCTATCAGTTGTCAAAAAATGGCTAAACTGGAATACTCTTACCGTTAATACAATAAAAACAAAATACATCACACATAGTATTACACAAAGAGGTCAACCTCCACCTAACATAGACCTGTTTCTACATGACTGTGAACAAACTTCACCCAATTGCCAATGCGAGCGTATAGAAAGGGTAAACCAAACAAAATACCTAGGGGTCATTATTGATTCACACTTACGCTGGACTGACCACATAACTTTCATTACTAATAAACTAAAAAGAGTCATGCACCTAATAAAGTCAATCAAAAATATTTTCCCACATTCAATACTTAGATCTATATATTTCGCACTCTGTCAATCGATTGTTACATATGGCATACTGGCTTGGGGAAGCGCTACAAACACTGCAATCGACCCAATACAAAAAATTCAAAAGGCCATAATTAAAATCATCTTACAAGTACCATTCCACACAAATTCAAGCGAAATTTTCAAAACATTAGACGTCATGTCAATAAGACAACTTTATGCCAAATCTGCACTACTTAATTTCCTCCAACAGAAACTACACACTCAAATACCACCTCAAACAACAATAAAAACAAGGTCGACAACAAACAATACCCTGAACATACCGATAACATACACCACACACGGACAAAGACACTTCCAGTATTACGCTACAAAACTTTTTAATTGTATGCCCACCACTCTGAAACTACTACTAATGGGAAATACATACACAAACATTCACAAAAAACTGATCACAGCCTGGATAAAAAAACAAGATATCCATTTTATACAAAACATTATAACACCAAACCAAACATAATCATGGATGAATGTGTATGTATGTATGTATACATGTGTTTACTTATATGTGTGTATGCATGCTTATATGTTTATTTATGTATGTATGTATATACATGGGTGTATGTATATATGTGCCCATAAATAAATATTTTTCCTTTTTCTTTAAATAACAATGTACAATAACCATTAAAAAAAAAAAAAAATTTAAAATCACAATTCACAATTTATATAAGAAAATTTAACCAATACACATAAATACATGTACCATTTAATCATAACCACGTAAACACCTCAGCACAGGTTCTCCTAGTGAGGTGTTCACGAAACATATAACATTACCCACCACAGTTTCACCTTCTCAAACATACCTTACACACAACATATTATAGTTATAAGTTTGAAATATATCATGTAAAAATATTAATAATTATGTGAACACTGTAAATATTATATAGAAATAAAAAAAAAAAAAAAAAAAAAAAAAAAAAAAAAAAAAAAATCAATGATTTTATTTTTTTTCTAGCTTCCACGAATAATTTGAAAAGGCATTATCTAAGGATTATACTCTTAAGGAGAATATAGAAAATGTAGAAAGGTGAAACGGATTTAAGATTTTCGATGAAATTATTGTGTTGTGAAATATTTATTTTGTTATTTATTACTTTATTTTTTTTACAGTTTTACCGTACGCGGCCTTGTTGTAGAGTGGTATATCTAACTGTCATGGAAAGTTTTTTTCTGAGCTTTAAGAGAAAGGTTTCTTAAAGATACTGGAGTTATTCTAGGGCTATGTTAGATTTTTAACATCGATCACCGTAATGCTTGCCTTCCTGAATAAATCTAATTTTATTTAATCATTTACGGCCAAGATGTTTTTGACAATGGTGTGTTTTTATCTTTCTGTATTCCAATCATTTAGCTTGGCTTCTAGGGTTGTGCCCCAGTATTGCTTTTTGGAGACTGTAAACGGATCTCTCGGCATTTAATGAAACTGCAGCAGAACAAAGGCTGTTGCTATATTGACGTTCATGGTATGTTTTGCTCAGATTGACGATAAGGTTTCCAGATCCGCATTTCGCTCGAAGCATGTTTAGGGCAATAAGTTCATAGTTTAGGGTTCTTTCACCGTATTTATGGGAACATTTCAGAACCACCAATCTTTCATTTTGAGTGAATCTTGTGCTTGTGATTAAATTATATTTGACAATTTAAACAAATAATATTTAGAGAAGTTAAAAATAAAATTGAAAGTTCACTGAAAGCTTAAACTATTAAAAGTAGTAATTTCATAAAAATGTAAATAAATAGAGCCCCTTTCACATTTTAGAATGTAATTTTATGTTGCTTACATGTTTTATTACTCTTTATAATTATTGAATTGTTTAAATGAATAAATAAATAATTACAAAAAAGTCTTCTGATTTGTAAGTCCTCAGGAAGCACTAAGGATCTTTCTATCTATCTTTATAATATAATAAATTTGATGAGCATAAAAATGTAAACGTGTATATAATTTATATAAATGTACAAAAGTAGATATTACACGTGTATAAATATTATATTGCGCATATTATACAAGATGTCGGGGGTAAAGTGCACAAACTTCGGGAGGTGATTCTAATTGATAGTACAAGTAAAAAAGAAAAAAAACTTTTTTTGGAATTCCAACGTTTTAAGATAGTTTTCGAGTAAAAAAGTTTAATTTTTTGTATAGAAAAAAAAACAATTTCTTCTACGGAAAATAAATTTTTGTGGAAAAAATTTGGAAATTCGAATAATTTCCATTTCATTTTTACTTCTTCTAGCATTTAGAATAACCTCCTGAAGTTTGAGCACTTTACCCCCGGACACCCTATAAAGATAACCATATAAGAAAAACCTTATTGATGTAAAAATATATTTATTGATTTTATAAAAGTTATAAATTACTTTTATAAAAGTGATAATAGTATTTTAGTAAAGTAAAGTAATTTGTATACCTATTCAAATAACTTTCGTAAATGTTTTTTGTAAAATTTAAAAAAAAAATTAATTAATTAAATCCGTAATAAAACCCATATTTTGAGAACCATCTTCATTTCGACTTCGTTCGTAGAGTAATAATAACTAGAGACCGCACTAATATTTGTACAAATCGTTGACATACTCGCAAAATAAAGCTCTCCCTTTCAGCTCGGTTCCATTAACGTACAAAAAACAGAGACAAACAATTTCTGTTAAAAACATACTGTGTAAACGGGAAGCGACTTTTTGGAGCGGGCGAAGTTCACGCCAGTGTGATTTGCTCGGTGCTAACTAAAAATGGGTCTGTTTTTCTAAAATTGCAATAGATGTCGGTAATTTAATTTCGTTATTTAAAATATTAAATAACCCCCAAAATTATTCCTAATACGAATTCAGACACCTCTGTCGGATTCTTTTAACACTAAATATTGAGTGTTGCCCAAATCTAAATTCTTTACGCGGAAAGCGGGCCCTTAATAACATAATTTCGCTGTCTTTAAAGAAGATGCAACTAGCGACATCTATATTCTAAATCAATTATTCTTTTTAATTATAATTGGTTGGAAACTCGGAGCAAATTTTCAACAATCAGAATGACGGAGTGATAATTTATTTTAAAATAATATCCAAGTAATTATAAAGGAAATTAATCTCAGAGACGCTAACTCATTACTGATAAAAAATAATAATGACATTTATGTCTCCCTTT
This sequence comes from Hesperophylax magnus, assembly GCA_026573805.1. Taxonomy (NCBI): domain Eukaryota; kingdom Metazoa; phylum Arthropoda; class Insecta; order Trichoptera; family Limnephilidae; genus Hesperophylax; species Hesperophylax magnus. The sequence goes on along the minus strand of JAIUSX010000029.1, from coordinate 9,782,435 downwards.
CTTCACTCCCTGGATGATGAGCTAATCCAACTACGAGATGTTCGGAACGTGTACTTTATTGGGGACATCAACATCAATATAATAAATACTTGACTGAAACATGAACACTGAAATCAACGACTTACGCCGCATCAGGGACTCAGTGCAGGTAATATATTAACAATATTATGATACGAAAGCTCTCAAAATATTATTTTTTTTCTTGTATTGACCACATCATGATAAAAACAAACAAAGCATACAGTACAGCTGTTCACAATTCCAATATTACTGACTACTTCACATTACTACCCACTATTCAAATTCAAAACACACAAACTTATATATATATTTTTTTTGGTTTTAGGCATTTCACCCTGAAAAGAGTGCTTTGTGCCGGTAACAGTTAAAGTGGATAAAAAAATTCGGTTAATTTATTGGGAGAATAATAAAACAAATTAAATATTGGACTCATTTAGATCACTAAAACAAATTAAATGTTGAATTCATTCAGGTTAATAAACTTACATAAAGCTGTATGAACACGAGAATTGTTAAGAGATAAAAGGTATGAAATGTTAAGGGGGGACTGGTGTGTGATTTTAATAAGCCGGCGGTATATGTTCTTGAAATATGAATGGTTTTTACAGTTAAAGAAAACGTGGTCGAGGGTTTCCTCTTCCACACCGCACTGGCAGACCGGATCATCCAAAACTCTAACAAACTTATATTAAAAATACATGTTAAAATAGAATTAATTTTAACAAATTCAAGATGTGTTAGGTATTATTACCTAACACAACTCCCTTGAAGTTTTTACAGGGTCGGCCCTGGAGATCTAACACCAATGATCGAAAAAGCCCTATGTAAATATGATATTGAGGAAATCTGTCATCTATGATCAATTAGCAATATTTGCGAGCATGGTCAGAAAATGAATACAAGGCAAAAACAAAACATTTGATCAAAAATACAAATGTTTATTTTTCTCTTCCTTTCATCTTCTATTTCTGATTGAACCACCAGTGAAAATGATCACGAACCGTCACTGATGCTGTTTGTATTTGTGATTCTATTTTAGACAAAACCGAGAATAAACAATTTTATGATATTTTTGGCTAATTCCATCTAATCTAAAATGGCTAACCCTGTACGGAAATACATATACACCTGAATAGGCAAGGTTTACGAGGTTTCTTTTGGCTCCCAGTAATACGTATTACCCGCGGTAAATTGAATCCATGTGCACGGCATAACAAAAGAACAACGAATAAAAAAAACATAAACAAACCCTTTTTTGAGACGGATTTGTTCACGGAACGTGGAATACAATACTTGCTAAATATCTATGGTTAGCTAGGCACAACAGAAAATAAAACCATGCTTTTTACCAACAATCCTTGCGTTGTGTACGATAAAAAATAAAGCACGTTAGTAAGAGGAAGTAAATTCGTATGATAATAAATATTTACGTAGATAGTATACGATAGTATCCGTAGGTTGAGAGTTTCTAGAAAATCTTTAGCCAGAGTTGGAATTTTCTGGAAACAAACAACTTCACTAATAAATTTTAACTACTAATAAAGAACAGTTTCCTTTCATAAATATTAGAAATTTAGAAATTTACATAAAGGTATATTTAATAATTTTTTTCAAGTATATTTTCAACTTCCTTTTGAGTTTGATAAACATTTTGTAATTTAACTAGTACTCAAGAGATACCTAAGTGCAAGTAGATATCTCTAGAGTTTATATTACCTTCGTTAGTATATATTTTTTAATTAAACTTATTTACAGGTATTTTTTGCTAGGAAATAATGATTGAAAGATGTAAATAAATTAAGAATAAAAAAAAAATTTATGCAACAGATTTCGTGCTTACGAAAATTTGATGATAACTTTTAAAAAAACCTTAACGCTAAAAAGAATTAAATTTATTAGTGAAAGATTTTTTTATGAAAACCGTTTTTTTATGATGACATTAGATATCAAAAGGCTGTGGTAAAATTAAGATGATAATAGATTTTTTTTTATAACATATCGTAAATTAATAAAACTAAAAATTATTTTACTATTTTTGTGGGTTTGGTTTCAAACAGATGTTATTTTACATACATTCATTTCTCTGCAATAAATCGACCAACAGTTTAGCAACGTATTTGCCATATGGTCAAATGGATTTTTGAAAGCGTCCATGCTAGTATTTATAAATATGAAAACCTAACCTTTCGAGATATTCTTTAGTTTCAGAAACACTTTTTGGATTAACGAAGAAACTTTTGTGGCTTGCCACATAAATAAATTAAAAAATGTGTTTAGTTTAAGAGCACTTTATTACAGTACAATTTAAAGTCGTTCAGAACAGAATCAAATATATTTTTATTTAAGAAAACATTTTTTGCTTTCTAATAAATCCCACCTCTGCATCATAAATTCAGCCAATAAACTAAGTAAATAAATTAATAAGCATAGTCTCAGCACTGCCAAAATGCCATCCCCATCGTCGGAATCGAAGGAAGAAGAGAAATGAGAGACGAGGATTGCTCAATGAGCCTGAATTATGAATGAGAAATTAAAGTGGGCAAACAATTGGCCCAAACAATGACAATTGAACTCAACGTTTCAAGAGAACTCATCTCTAGGGTTCTATTTATATATGGTACCTATTTACATTGTGCACGCTGTTATAAAGGGGCGGATACATTTGCGAACCGAAACGCGAGCTGAACCTCGAATTATGTGAAAGGAACGAAGCCACAGCAAATAGCGCGAAACTTCGTTTGCGAATACTTCGTTCCTTTCCCATAATTCAAGGCTCGGCAGCATAAATAGGTAAGCAGTAATTACAGGCGTTGAATCCAAACCAAATCGAGCATGAAACTCATTTTATTGACAAAATCAAATTCGTAACTAATTAATAAGCCTACTAAAAATCAATACCTCGAAACTACCCTTACTAACTAATTCTATTATAACAAGTGACGTATTTTCATTTTACATGACTAGATTGCGTCTTACCAAATATTTAACTCCTGATAATATACATAACCATATGTTTAAGATTAGAAAGTTTAAGTCTAGACAGTTTAATGTTAGAAATTTTATGTTTAGAAAATTTCAAAGTTTAAAGGTTTAAGTTTAGAAAGATAAAGATTAAAAAAATTAAGCTTAGAAAATTTTACTTTAGAAAGCTTAAGGTTAGAAAGTTCAAGTTTAGAAAGTTTAAAATTTTAGTTTTACGGCAATTTTAGTTTTTTTTTTTTTTAAGTTCGTTTATGTGAGATAACTATGAAACAATACATGAATATTATTATAAGGGGAAGACCCGGGCAAAAAGAGTAGGTAAAGGTTTGGTGAATGAAAATACAAATTTATTATTCAAAATCACATGTTATTAGCTACTCATGGCTTGCTCAAAAAAATATTTTCGTACGTGTTCAATTGCCTCGGCTGTCGGCAGCGAGCAGCAGACTGATTCCGTTAACTCTCGAGGTGCTTGTTGAAATATGCTAAAGCAGATGACGGTAGATTTTAAAACATCGCAGCTAAATCGAAAAATCACTTTGTCCGGACTACTCACTTTGCCCAGGTCTCCCCTAGGTATGATAAATAATTTATTTTGAAAGTCAAGGCATTTTATTAAAACTCTGTAATTCTTGTAAAGGGTAAGTAAAATTTTCGTTGTGTTTCTAGCAAAGTAACGATCCTACCTTTTAAAGGGGTGAATTGTTTAAAAAACTTCGGATAAGAAGCAAGGGGAGCCGGAAGGGAAGAGAAAGGATTGAGATTGGTTGGGGCTCAAATAATATGTTGTTGAAATGATGTAATAAGGGTAATTTGAGTATAATTAACAGTATAAGAGGGGACTATGTGGGTTTATTAGCTTCATCACTATAACCGTGTAACATAGACAAGCAACGATGTTTTGTATAGGTATTTGTTTGTCAATGTATGTAATTTACCCACACAAATAAGTTCGTATTCTGACTGAGTCATGCTATATCATGATTGGGTAGTTGTTAAAGTTGTTTCATTTAAAGAAGTTTACAAAATAAGATAAAAATGTCCCGATCAACTTTTTTTAGATATTTGACTAATGGGTGCTGTTTTTTTTTTAATCTTGTTATTACGAGTTGTTTACAATAACAGTTCTTATAACGCTGTATAACTCTCATTACATATCATCGAACGTACTAATTTTGGTTGTGCTGTGCGTTAGTTGGTCCTGCGTAAAATCTGTTTTTTTCACAAATTTTAAATTTTTAAAACTCAGTTGTGTGAATAATTCGGACAAGCAAGAAAGTATCTACCTAGAGTATAATATTTTATAATGTCAAAAATTTGAACTTTGAACATCAATAAATCATTTTATCCCGTGATTTTTTACTGGCCTGCGCTAGTATAAACAAAATTTCATCGTTGTTGTGAATTCATGTTGGTAAAGATCATCAAAAAATATATATTTTACATGTGGAAACTGTGTTGAACGTTCGTTTAGGAATGAAAAAGATATTATGGTGACCGGATAAATCATCAAAATGATATTTCATCACATCTTTAAAAAGTTATATAAAGTCATGGAAAGTGATGAAACAAAAACTTTATTAACCGGGTTAAGTAGGTTAGGTTAGGTTAGGTTAAAAAAAAATTTTCATAGTTTTTAATGACTTTATATCACTTTTTAAAAGTGTGTTAAATAGTCACTGTGTTGATATAGCATGGAACTGATGTTATATATATACTAGCAGTTAAAAACCCGCTCCGCGGGTTTTTTTCTTCTGGCCCTGCGGCACTTGGTTGGGCTTTGCCCAGTTTAAGTGATCCTAACAATAGTTACATTTAATAGGTAGATATTAGGTCATTCACTGAGAGAGGGTGAGTATATATTGTTAAAACACGGAACAGGAAGGAGTTAATTGATAATAAAATGCTCAATTTAGGCATAATAAGAATGACAGTTGTTTGAATAAATGAAGTTTTACGTATTTGTGATGGATCATTTCAAATGAAAGACTATTATTCATATTATGATATTAACTGTTCCCGTATCTAATATAATTTGCTCATAGGAGACTTGCAGTGCTTAAATATGTATTACAACCGTCAATGTCTATAAGTTAAATCAATATCGTATAGTTTGTTACAACAATTAAAGATAGTTATTACAAAGTTGACTGAAATAATAGATTATTACATTATGATTAATTGTACCCGCGTTTATGAATAAAAGGAGCGTAATTGTGTGATGAGATTAGCAGTCGGTTTAATTAAAATGTGTTAATTTTACTCCAACTGATGTTAATTCTTTACCTACAACTGTTACCGTTTCTAATAAAGTTTAAAGTAATAACAAAGAAAAATGAAATAATAGTTTATTAAAATATAATGTTTACATTTTATTGCGTACATATGCAATGATAACGGAAATAGATAAAATAATGTAATCTTATTAAACTTTATTTTATTAAAACACAAATAACTTTGTTTACATCACTTTATTATATACAACCACTACATGTTTCATGAATGAAATTCACCTCATCAGTAGTAAGTTTACACCGAAGTCAAAAATTAAATATAGATTACAATTGGAAAGAAAAAGTGGAAGGAGGGGGGAGGGGTAAAAGTAGGCTGGGTTTATAAGAATTTGGAATTACAATATCGTTAGACGGGAAAGACCAGTTAAGTGGGAAAATATTTGACATTTTAAAGCTGACTTACACAAACACGAGTCTAAGAAATGACTCTTTCTCATGAAGCCAACATCAACTGTGGATGGGTGTTCCGCTATTGATAAATATTTAATTTTTTTCTTCACCAACATTATATATATTTTAAATGTATTATGTACATTTTTTGTATTGAAATGGAGGGCTCAACACTGGGGTAAGCCATTCAGTGAGGTCAACATTACTGGATTGTACTTAAAAATGTAAAATATTGTACCAAAATAAAAATAAAAATAATAATGACAAACGCATTGAACGCTTCAAGAATGATTGTTTTTCAATTTAACAAAACTATAACACTGTTTTGAATTGTATATATTTATGTCACATACCCCTGAAAAGGTTAAATCTAATATAACATTGTGTTGAAATGTATATGTATGTCACCTACCCCAGAACAGGTCAAACCTAATATTGTGTTGAATTGTATATTTATGTCACCTACCCCAGAACAGGTCAAACCTAATATTGTGTTGAATTGTATATTTATGTCACATACCCCAGAACAGGTTTATCCTAGGGAGTTAAGGCGATGCATTATTTTGTGTTATATTTTAAATCGAGCAGCTATCAATAACACCCCCTACGTAGATGGCGATAAGTTTTAAATTCCCGTTTAACACCATCGGCCTGTTTTGATTTATACAAGAAAAAAACATGGCCAAAAAGTGCCTTTTATTTTATTTTGTGTATGTTCAGGAATAAATATTTTTTTTTCGGATCATTTTATAAATAACTTAATTTGCAATATTATAAAATAAAATCATAACCAAAAATAGGTTCGTAAGTAGGAGATTTTGAACTTTATAGCAGTTTCCATAGGCCTTGTACATTATTTTTTCTGGGCTTATAAAAAGACTTATCTAAAAAATACTCAATTGTTTTGAAGGCCAAGATGTATTCTACTCACAGTATTTAATTGAAGCATCTGAAACATTTCTAGGAATATTTTCGAACCAAAAAAACATGATTTTGCATTACTACGCAGTGCATCGCCTTAAAGTAAACCATATAATAATACCATTACTGAATTTGTTGTTTACAATATTAAAACTAAGTTTGTTTCAATTCCCCTATAATTTTATTTTCTGATCGAGTAACTTTTTGAAATAAGATTTACATGTGTAAGTATAATATTACCCATCTATTTATATCGTGCGAATGACCAATTACTATTACTTGAAGAGTTAGTAGAAGTATTGCTCTGATTTAATAAATTTATCATTTATTAAACGGTTACATATGTACCTAATATTATAACAATGAGATTCTGGATCAAATAAATTTTATTGTAGTCTCATTCTCAAGGACGTCAATATAACCTCCTTTACTGTAGAGCCACCCACTCCAATTCTTTCATAAACTCTCCTGTGAGGTGAGCTACATACTTCCTAAATTGAATTGATCAAAATATTGACATGTTTTTCATGTCTTATAAAAGCACTTACAAGGTTTTTGGCAGTGCCAATACATTGTTCAAACAGTACAATTTTAACGACTTAGACCCATACCATCATATTTATCAGATTCTTGAAGGCCCGTTTAACATTGGTGTGGTGAAGCTAGCTTCGGGTCTGGTTTAAGACCGCTTTAACCAAACAAATGCCATGGTTATAAGGAATCAGTAAAAAATTTCAATGTTCTGTTACAAAAAATGTACAAGTTGAATGAATAAACGAAGCAGCGCGATAGACAACAGTCCACAAAATAAAGAACATTCGAAATGGCTTCCAAATAGATTTGAATGGAAAGAAAATTAGCCAATGACTTAGTACCTTTTAGTTTTAGTCCATTTAGCAAGCGTTCTCTTACACTTGCCTGCCACCGTATATCGTCATCCCTTTTGAATGTCGTAATGATAGTGAAACACAGTTCTATATATGAAATCTAAGCGAAGAATTGTCAGACTTTTTGATCACGAAACAAATGAACAAGACATGCCACATGACATGTCATGTTCTTCTATATTCTACGCTACAGTCCAATAAATTATATTAATTTTTTTATGTTGTGCGGAATGTATCATTTGTTTAACTTATTAACATTTATTCAAGTCTTAACTGGCTTAAAATAACCATTTGCATAATAATTTACCCACCTACAAATTAAAGTATCCATGTGCGCAGGGTCTTAATTATAATATCCTAACCAAAACGTATAGTGGCGCATAATATCCCGGCATATGTGCCTTAAATGTAGAATTCAAATTACAATAACAAATGCCTTTAAAAGCCCCAAAATACTCGCTCCAGAGTAGGGGTAGTAAAACCCTTACCTTTTCTATCGGTGTTTGTTTCCCCAAACCTCTAAGGCACTAAATGAGTTTGGACGGATTAAATAAATCCTGAAATCGAGATTTAATGAACGGTTTAGTTTGACGAACTCAAAGCTGCTTTGTGTACTTGTCTTTATAAATGTCGTAAGAGTGAGTCAGTCCCTTATTTAGTCCTTAACAATTGTCGCATGATTTGTATCCTGTTTTACATTTACACCAGCATATAAAATGTAAAAAAGGGTTTTAAAAATAAAGGTAAATTAAAAAAAATTGACCCCGATCAACTGATCAAATACATATAAATAAAAGTCAATGTAAGTATGTGTGTGCCCTGTAGACTCAAAAACTACTGAACTGATTTCGTGGAAAATCAGAGGTTTTTTATTTGTGTTAGGAGTGTTCAAAGAGTTGTATTAATGGTAGAAGAAGTCAGGGACACCCTAGTAAGACTTATCGCATTATCTCTGCACTGGAATGAGATATTTAGACGAATTAAAGTCGATATAGTGTAGTTATTTTAGTGGTAACAATATGGAGTTATTTTAGTGGTAACAGTATGCAGTACGATTAAATTGTAGTGGTACGCCACTACTTGACTCGAGCTTTATTCTAGAAGTTTCCAAAGAAGCTTCTTGGATTTTCTTTTATTTTTTTAATATTTGTTTCTGTAGCAACTGGAATGTTCTAGAATGTTTTATTTTCCACCTAGATAAGCGACAACGTGAACGAAATGGTCAGTACAGTACCAGCAACCGTGACATCGAGATCGAATTTTTTTGCCTACTAGACGCGCTTCGGAACATTCTCGAACCTTCCTTTCGTAAATCATTTTGCTGTATTTTCTACGTTTATTTATTGTTTCCGGACGTATTATTAAAAACCGCTTCAGCCAAATTTCGTAGTTATTTATACATAAAAAGAATACCGAACATAACTACAAATTAAATAAATGCTTATGTGTGGTAAAATGTGGCGTGGTGATGAACGAAGAAAGGGGTGTAAGGACAATTTATGTCGTGAAAGTAAATGACAGAAATAGTCGAGGACCCCGAGGAATACATGACACGATCAAGTGAATCAAATACATACTTAAAAGGGCACTTTATACTCTTTTAAAAACTTTTCATGAGATTAATTATTCCGAGGGGCGAAAAATATGCAACCATATGCGAAAGTATATGAACATAAAACAAAGCGACTTGCTTTTGGCTCCTTCTTTCAAATCTTCATTCTTGCTTTCTTCGAAGGTAAGACCTTTAGGAAAAGAACGAAACAAGGCAAAAGGCGAACAAGTATTGCTTGTAAAATAATTGTTAAGGCAAAAGGCAATTTGGGTAGGAACTGGATTTTTCCAATAGTCATAAAACCGTTTTAATATTAAACATTACTAAAGAAATATCATGCATACATTTAACATGTAGTATATTTAAAGTTGGACATAACCGCTATCACTAGACTATCCTGTAATTAATACTCTGATACGTAAAAAACACAAGTTGGAGCGGCATGTTTTAATGTGGCTCTAGCTGGGGCTCCTTGGTACAGATAGGTCAAAGTAGAAAGTTATGATACTTTATGGGTATACTATATGTTGAGAGAGGAGATCAAATCCACTGAAAGTTTATTTATTTCATGTAAAGGGTGCCAACCACATCACAATGATGGTGCGATAGGTGGTAGGTACCCTCAGTCGAGTAGAGCTCGAATTTCTCTTTAAGGGACCGTACTTCATCAAGGTTCGGGAGTCGTATTATAATAAAATATTTATGTTAACTAGTGTAATAATATATGTATTTAAATAATATTCTTCATCAGTATACTGAAAAAGTTTGTTGTTACATAGACGTAATTAATTTTAATTATTAATAATAACTAATAAATTACCTTCTTCCACGGCATATTGTTATATTTTTGTATTTATTTATCTATGTTCTTATGCTGCCATTACACACGCACATTTTTCTCATAAGTCGTTTACGTAAGTGACTTATGGCGAAATTATCAATGTAAACAACACAGCAAGTCACTTACTCTGATTGCAAGTTACAGAAGTCGTAATTAGCGTAAGGTTTTGACAGGTCTAATCTCGTTCGCGCGAACTTGTGAAATCAGTTTGATAAGTTGAGACGCTTACCGTAAGTACCAAAAAGGACTGGTTTTTGAAGGTTTTTTCCATATAAAAACTAGATTTTTATTATTTGAACAAAAATCTGATTAGGATAAATGGAGAAGTACGTTGTTACCTCCCGAAAAAAAAATATAATGTAGAACTGATCAATTGGCTCTCAATTGATCTCTGCCGTTAACGGAACAAGAGCATATGGAGAATTGTTTCTCTCGTGCCAATTTCTATTCCAATGCTTTATTTTGGCACTTTCATATTTATTGAGAAAATTACGTAAATTTGACAGCAGTACATTGTTGTCGACAGGAAGCCATCTTACCGCAGATAAACTTACAAATATAACAGTCGCTGTGAGCACTTAAATGAATTGAATTTCCGAACCGCTTCCGTGAGCATTAATCACCATAAGTTGGATGCATACGTAAACGCACTTGCGGGTAACTTATCAAAAACTTACGTAAGAGTAATTTTAGGAGTGTAAAGCCAGCCTTTTTTCTTAATTTCTAGAATACGATGTTACCTGATGAAGAAATCTTTAGTATAAAATATAATATTTATTTAAAAAAATGTGTTTTTTTAATTAAATTTAAAATGATGCCACAAAGTCAATTTATAAATATTATTGAAAAAGATATATTATTTTATTTAAACCTAGCTGACCCTTAATTTAATGTTATTCACTGTAGTGAACGTTCTTAAAAAAATATGTATTTGTATATTTTGTTTTCAAAAATGTTTATTTATCCGAAAGTTGGTGAAAAATGATCTATGATTTTATTCGGAAAAAAAAAAATCGTAATTAATTTTTTTATTCAAAATAAAAGAGGATACATTGGCATTTTGTAATAAATATTAACAATTTTTCATTTATATCTAATTTGATTTCCTACATTTTACATTGTATTCCGTAACGTTGGCAATGTTCACTGTGGTAAACATTGTTTTTTCTGAAAATTTCAGTTTTTTTAATATTTTTCGTGTTCTTATTTTTGACCCAGAAACTCAATCAAAGCCTTTAAAAATTAAATTTTTAACATACTTGCCAAATTAAGGGTCAAAAAGAATCTTTGAACGAACACGGACTGAAACTTACTCGTGGCTAACCTAACACTGACGAAGTTGTCGATGTGAAGAATTAACGAAGCAAGACTATTTAGTTTTATTGTATTTAAGGTCTCAACTACTAAAGTAAAAATTATGCATTCGTAAATTCAACTGCAAGACTTATCGATAAAGTCGAGCTTTGTTTATCAGCGCTAAAGCTCTATATGACTTAGTGTTCACTGTATCCAACGACCAGCCCAGACGCAGGGGGATCTACTAAAGCCAAATTTAAGCTGGCCTTTTTTTTTTTTTTTATTATTTATTAACGCCCTATCGGGCTTTTACATAGTAAGTTGACAGTATATGTGTGTAAGTGTAACATGTACATTGTTAAAATAGCTAAATATAATTTAATAAAATAAAATACTTTTTTGTTTTAAAACCACGATATTTATTAATTTAAGAACCGACCGGTTTCGCTTTACTTAAGCATCATCAGGGTACAAATTAATAATTTGTACCCTGATGATGCTTAAGTAAAGCGAAACCGGTCGGTTCTTAAATTAATAAATATCGTGGTTTTAAAACAAAAAAGTATTTTATTTTATTAAATATGTCAAACCACAAAGTGATTGCTTTCTACAATAATATTAAATATAATTCAATCATAAGGTAATTAAAAATAATATGGTAAAGTAAATCAAAGTATGAAGGCCAGACCTTTTTTTAAAGCTAATAAATATTACAAGTTAATAACTAGCAAATAGGTCTAAAATTAGTTGCCTTTTGAAACTCTCAAAGTTATTAACACCAAATATATCGATAAGTTTACAATATTTGTTTGCAAGGTGATGAATTCTTGGAATTGGTGAATACATAGAGTAGTTAGTATTGAGGTTATTGTTACATTTAAACGTGTCTATGCTTTGAGTTTGTCTGGCAGGTACATTCATATAAATTAATTCCAATAATTCAGGGCTGTCAATGAGAGATTTGATAATTTTGAATAAAAATAATATATCAGTTAGAACTCTTCTATCCGATAGTTTGAGAAGTCTGGTTTCGGTACGTAAGTTATTATAATTTATACATTCGATGGAAATATTGATTTTAAAATTGATGTACCGAAGAAATTTATTTTGTACCTTTTCTAAAGCTTGAGAATGGACTTTGTAGAACGGTGACCATACTGTTGAATTATATTCTAATTTACTTCGTACTAATGAGCAATATAAATGTTTTAAAGTTAACACATTTTTAAACTTTGCCCCCATTCTCAAAATAAAATCGAGCATTCCCATTGCATCGCTAGTAGTTTCATTGATGTGTAAGTTAAACTGTAGACTTTCGTGGAATAAGATACCGAGATCTAGAATCTGTGAAACTCAGTTGTACTGTTGTACAGAGATCGCAGGTAAAATTTTGTACAGTGCAGAACACTGAACATAAAATCCCTAGAAATGTGATCTGTACCGGTTTGAAAGAATCTTATTGACGTCGACCATTTACGTTATGCCTTTCGACCGTAGACTTAATGATAAATAATTATTGAATTTTTGAAGACAATATAACTAATTCTTAAACGAAAATTTGAAACAGAAAAATCACAAAAAGATACGGTCACATGTAGGACTTGAAACCAGGACCCTTGCCTTGCCTTATTGTGATAAGGGAACCCTATCCCCTTAGGTCATATTTAACTATATCATATTTCGAATAAGAATTACCAACATTGTCTTCGTTTTATCACCACACATTTTTATTGGCTGCTATCTTTATGTTTGATGGCAAGATTCAACTCGAACTATATACAATCTAGACAGTATCTTAGATAAATATATCTTATTTTTATTTTAATGTGCGACATCTATTGACTTTTTCTGCAAGACTAGGGTGATTTTTTTTGATAACTTAATGAGTAAAACCTCAAATTGTAATATTTTGGTCAGGAGGAAAAGAGCTAACTGCTTTACCAAGAAAATATGTGTTTAAATGTGATTTAATGGATGGTAAATTGTACTTTCACCATTGCTGTAAGCACGGTCGGTTTTATTTTGATATTATTATGTGTAAAATAATATCTTACTTCTCACAACCTTATAAAACAAGATTTACACAAAACATCAAAATATCTAAAATAAAAACAAACTCTTTCAAATAATAGGCTGCCACAAAACATAACAATGTATTGATCTCATATCAATACACAAAAAAAAAATAAAAAAAAAATTAAAATAAAAAAATACACTTAGTAAGACATCAGTTTATTTTTGAATCAATAACGATAGTCAACCGGGTTTCGCTTATCCCAAGCTTCATCAGGGCTAAATATCAACTAAAGCTAATTAGATACAGTCACATATATATAGGTAAATGAAAACAATGAGTGAAAGAGATACAAAACAGATAGAAAGAGATGCAAAATAGAAAAGGTGGAGACAAATTATTAATGACGAGGAGGAGGGAGGGGGGGGGGAAGGAAAGAACAAATTTTGATATTATCAAATAACAGGATACCACAAAACATAATAATGTATTGATCTCATCACTACACAACTACAACTTTTGATATTATCAAATAACAGGATGCCACAAAACATAATAATGTATTGATCTCATCACTACACAACTACAACTTTTGATATTATCAAATAACAGGATGCCACAAAACATAATAATGTATTGATCTCATCACTACACAACTACAACTTTTGATATTATCAAATAACAGGATGCCACAAAACATAATAATGTATTGATCTCATCACTACACAATACAACTTTTGATATTATCAAATAACAGGATGCCACAAAACATAATAATGTATTGATCTCATCACTACACAAATTCAACTTTTGAGAAGCTCAACAATATAATAGAACTAGTAAGTACTATTTTATGTTTTCTTTATTTTAAGGTTAATTAAATGCGTGTCATTTATTTTTTTTTCTAATACATCAAATGTCTTATAATATATTTCTATGTTAGCTGTAAGATTAGTACGCGTTCCCATTACATGGGATGTAAAAATACATACTTTTCAAAACTATTTATAATGCATCTCTTACGTAAATGGTTGGCATTTAAAGGTATTGGCTATTAGGTTAAAGCACACTTGGGGTGAAATGTCACTAAACTGTGCTACATAAATGAATTATTGATCATTTCAGTGCTGGTAGACAATGAAAGCGTGTAAACAGTCCAAGTGTATTAGAGTTCATTATGACTGTACCTTAAAGCTGAAAGCTAGCATAAGATTTGAAAATATAAAAATTCGAAAGTCCAGAAGAAATATAATATAAATTCTTTAAGATGTATGAATTGAGAATTCATTGTTTGGTTTGGAGCAAGCCGAGCTAAAGTGCCAAAAAAATGGCTCTTAAAATTGTAATTATGCTGTTTTCCATTCAATTCTTAGAATTACTTTTGATACTGAAGTCCAAAAAGGTCCAACAACAAGGAAAACTTGTATATTAGATATGTTAGAGCAATAAACACTGAAGTCCCATATTATTACTATACATCATTTTACCAGCAAAGCCAAAATGTTAAAAGTTAAAATGTCCGTATTACTCGCCAATTATCAGAATAATTATACTACATCTAACTAACTTTTAATTCAACAATAACATTGCATATTCCACAATGTAGACTAAATTCTGTTTCTACCTTGGATTTCAAACTTCACCCACTGTGTGATTAGTTGGAATTAGCCTCGTCCTCGTGTAGGTTTAGCTGCAATTTCCGCACAGTGTGCACTTTACAAACATTTACATTATCTTGCTGTCTGAATAAAATCAATAGTTTTACCCCCGGAAACTCAAATGCATTTCCTTATAAAAAAGCAAATGAATTTTCAAAAAGTTAAAATTGGTTTTAAAACATTCGTGTAAACTACGGAATTTCGGTGAAATGCGAGTATTCTGTTGGTGGATACCATTTTGGAATAAATCGTTCGAATTTATTTAACATTTGTAATTTAGATTCTCTTACAGGAGTGGAAAGCGACATGAACAAACTTTATGTAATACTAGGCATAAAATACTGAACCAGCAAAGAGGCTTCGGTTCTTATTTGTTAACTGTTAAATTGACATTTCAAAGCTCTACAGGTCATGAAGGAAATTATGTTCCAAGCTGAAAATAGTTGCGTTGCGTTGATCTAAAAATTCCAGGCAGTAAAGTTGCCATTCGATAGTGTAGTTGCTACAGAAACAAACAAATAGATTTTCTCACGCACGGTTATATAAGCAAAAAAATGCTTTTACCCTTAAAGCTTAAGGTTGATATTATTGAAAAGAACATCAACTTAAATCAAACATAAAAAGGATTTTAACAACTTAAGATTGCTAATAAAAGTGATTTAAATCTAGCTGTATACAAGGATATATTACCTAGACATAGTTTTTTTGAAAAATCGCGCATTGATTTATAATTTCCATCTGCTATAATAACTCTTATATTCCCGCAGAACTCAAAGATATAACCTGTTTCTTGAAACACAAGACGAAACAATCTATTTTTTTATCGTAATACCCACAGTAATACAAATTCGTGAAACGCCTTTCTCTCAAAGTCTATTGCGGTGTACATATAGAAACATAGGCAAAAAAAACTTTAATAAGAAAGTTTTTAACATTTTATTTGTAAATTATCCTGATTTTCATCGTACTTTGTGAGTTTTATCTCATCAACTAACAAGTTCTTAAACTGTTTCCTGGTTACGTTTTTGCAATAGAGAACAAAAAACAAATCAAATAAATAATACGTAATTTTTATGTAGGTATGTTTTTATTTACTTATAAAAAAAATACATTTTTATATCTAGTATAAACCTTTTAACAACTTATTTCTATGACATTGAGGACACTTTACAATACATCTGAAACATATTCTTTAAAGTATTTTGGCATAACCCACGAAAAGCACCAAGGCTTTTGGCTTCTTTAACATCTGTCGGTAAATCATTAAAAATCTTAAATCCTTTAAAATAGAGATTATTTTGGGATTCCAACAAATTTGTTTTTGGAAGTCTAAAATCTCCAAAGTTTCTCGTGGGGTAGCCATGTATTGCGAAATAAAAATTTACATTCTGAAACACAATGAATAATGTGAATACAATAAAGTAATTTATTTTTTGGGGTATTATGCCCTGTTGCGCTACCTCCTTCTATAACAGTCGTTTAGAAAAGCATTACAATTTCCATCATCGGGGCAGATATGTTGGCTAAAGAATACCTTAAAAATAAATCACTATGATATTTTTGACCGTGAAAATCTCAAATCTGAATAATACGTTAATTGATCATTCTGAATACATGCAATTGTCATGCCATAACTAGCAACATCTTAAAATCCTCCCACAAAGTTGGCTCGCATTTTAGCCTCGTGTTGGGCCTCAGTTGAGCCTACTATTGTTCATATTTGATGTTTTCATGAGGCCTATAACGAATGATTTGACAAATTTCATAACGCACTATCAGTAAAGCACGAAATTTTATAAGGAAGTCCGAACACGTGTTATTAAAAATAATAATTTTATCGTATCTCGCCTATTATATTTATTCGGACAAGGCCACCTACATGAAGACGTGTTCAGATATATTCTGAATGACTGAAATTGTATTAGGAAATGGTCATCCACTCACATTGTTAACAGTATCTTGATAAACAAATCCTTACTCATTTTTCTCCGTGCACATACAATTTTCTTTATTACTGCCGTACATAAGTCCCCAAAAGACAACACGAAATTATTTTCTATACAATGTAGTAGTAAAACAGTTTTACATAAAAGGGATCTTCCAATGTTACCCAATATATACATCAAGGATCTTGAAATTTTACCCCATACATTCATCAAGGATCTTCCGATTTTACCTCATGCATACATCAAGGATCTTCCAATTTTACCCCATACATACATCAAGGATCTTCCAATTTCACCCCATGCGTACATCAGGGATTTTCACTACATTTACTCGATTCCATTGGTTTTTCAGTCTAATTTGTGTGGTACAATATAGTAGTCATATATTTTTTTTGGGAGGTAAATTTGGGTGCCGACGCCCCAGGAACTATTTATTGGATAACCAACACCTCTGCCATAGGTCATCTCAAGTGGTTCGCTACGTTTGGTTATTTAGCAGGGGTGCCCGGGTTCATCGGGAGTGGTGTGTTCAGGATGAGTCTGCCTACCTACGTGGCGTACCAGATCGAGAGAGGCTGGTGTGGGGACCTCTTAACCTCTCCAACTGGTCTCTCCACCCACCGCCTTGCGCCGCTGTGGGAGGGATATATTCATATGTCCGTCACTCCTGGACACACTAATCCCTAGATTTCTACCCAATCCTCGTATCTTTTCTTTAAAAAAAAAACCCTCTACACAGCTTCCCTAAAGATGACCTGAAGGAAATTATTTTCCTTCAAGTCATCTTACCGGGGTACCGCCGCCCCGGGAAACATTTATTGGATAACCAACACCTCTACCATAGGTCACCCCAAGTGGTTCGCTATAACGGTTAGTTTGTCTAGTTCTTGGCGGGTCTCACCTAGAAATAAAATTATATGATCTAAGTATTTGATATTACTTTGACTTCTTGGCACAGCCCCGACTAATATATCTTCCGCCTACCTGATTCTAATATTCGTTTTTAAATATCCCATTGTGCCTCCGTCTGCTTCAGTCTTATTCATTACCTATGCTTATTATTACCATTATTTTCAAGTGCATTATATAACTTAGTTGCGCGTGAGGTTTTAAAATTGAATAGCCTTAAAATGTGTACCCTTCACCCTCCTTTGCCCCTTGTCCCCTTTCCTTGATCCGGGCCAAAGACAAGGAGCATTGTTATCGTTGCATCTTACCGCGAACATTCGTGTCATCGTGAATACCCGCATATATTATGTTGAACTCGGCTGTGACTGTTTTTTTTTTGGAGCACACATCGTCCAGTGAAACGTTTATACCCGCAGCAGTGAATGTCACTGTTTTTTTTTGTGTTGAGTGAGCGAATGTTAAAAGGGAATTGCCCTTAATTGTATGCAAGCTGATAAGTGTAAATAAATGAACCAGCGGCTAAGGGGGACGAGACCAGGGTAAGTCTTTGGCCTTTCCCACTCATTTCCTCTTGCAAACACTAAGGCAAATTCAATTCGTTTTTGTTTGTCTTAGTCTTTATCGCACTTTACCGCAACCAACCCCGCACAATTGCGAACGAAGGATTTTGCGCACCATTATAACTCAATATGTAGAACATAAAAGAATTTATGTTTGCGCTCGGTCCTGAGGAATTCGATGCAACGCTCTCGGGTGCATTTAGATATTGTACTAACGGAGAAACCTCTATTGAAGCTGGGGAAGTCAGGCAAATATTCATATATGCATCACTGCTCTCACATAACATGTGGCTTAACCAGGAGCGGATTGCTGGTTAGACAGAATAGTTTCTTTCATTTTTTTTTGCGGAAAATACTTTCCGCATCCCTATAAAAGATTGTAGCAGTCTCGCTGGTTAAGTACCTACCATACGTACAGTCAGCATTCTCAAGTTGCCGTCTTGTCTTTGCGAACTACTCTGAAGGACGCGGCGCAGCATTGGGTTTACGTTCTGGCAGTTGTGGCTCGAGTATTCGGGTGGCGGATCCAGCAATCAGACGTACGGGGAAGAAAGGACTCTTCGCGGATGGCGGTCAACACGGAATCGGGAAGTTTTTAGTTTATCATTATGCATTTCAATATTCATTTCAAATATTCAATCTTTAGTTTCTTTCTGTTTGCAATATTGGTTTACTATAATTTTATAAATTTTGTTCTATCGTTATATGGAACTGGCGCCCTTAATATTTATAGTAATGATATTTAAAATTATAATTCATTTTACTACCTACAATTTAGCATAACTTTCAATCACCATGTTAATTATTTTTACGTAATAATACCGACCTACTAACGTTTCTTCGAGGTTAGTCGCACCCTGAGATTATTTATATTTAAATTATTCATTGAGTCTCTTGCTATGTTTTGTTTTACAATAAATTATATTCCGTAATATGAATCTTTTATTTAGATTATCATCCTCATTATTCTTACATTCATTCACACTAAAAATAATATGTTACATTTGGAGGCCCAACGTGGTTAAACCGGGTTTTTTTGTTGTTTCATGGTGATTTTATGTGCAGTTGTGGGTAGTTTGAATAGTTTCATGTTAATTTCATGTAATTTTTTAAATTTTTTTTTGAATTATGGAATGCATATATGAAGCTTCACGACTTCGTGTTGATTCGCGAGAGTTTTTTATTCTTCCGTCGTTATCATTGCAATCGGGGGTTTGATTTTAATTTGAATATTTTTTGCAATCCGCCACCAAATACTCAGAACGCCAAGCGTTCATTTTTTTTGTGACGTAAAATTCGATATCGTCATATATTTTATTTTTATTGTTCCCGTTCCGAATCCGTGACGTATTTAGTAAGGCGTCATCGCATTATTTAAAACATTCTGAATCAGAATACTTGATTCACTGGCAAATAATATCATTTAAATATGTATAATGATTGTGTGTGGGTAAACTAATTATTATTTTTTTCCTCAGTGCACCGGTAATTTATTTTTTCACAATATTCGTGAACAACATGCGTTGCAATTTTGGTGACTATTTATTACAACAAAATTATTTGTTCAAACGGAGTAAGTTAAATTCTTATTGTTATAACGGATTTTTTTCTTCTCACATATGTATAATAATAATGTTTATTACTATTATTATTTCATTTATATAGCGCCGTTTTGTGCAAAATCTCCTCAAGATATATTAATATTCTTTTTCAGGTTACGTTGAATTACATTTGCATACCAATTCAATCCTGTATAATTTTATTAATAACTTTATAATATGACACATCTTAGTCATTTTCATTTCAATTGACATAGACTTTTAAATCTTCCTGGCATAATTAAAAATTATTTTTTTTAAATTAATAATTTATTTATTTTTGAAATATATTTTCCTGTTGTAGGAAATAATTAAACTTTCCATCAATGATAAAAGGGAGTTATTTTTTTATTTATTTTTTATATAAGATAATGAAATATATAAATGTGAATTTCAGATTTCTACATCAAGTATCACGGGATCGCTTGCTGGTAGTTTTGGAGGAGACGTCTTTCATCACTTCGGCAGACGACTCCTGTATATTGCGGTTTGCCTGTAAAAGCATTGCATAAAGAGGTTATATGGTTTTGCTTATTTTGTTGATTTTCTTTGGGGCTACGCGAGGTGATATAATGATATCTTCTAGGAAGGATTTAATGTCATTTTATCGGTTCAACTGGTTTCGTAGGAGTTGACTCAATTAAAAACAAAAACAAAAAAAAAATTTCTCAATAATTATTTTTTTTTAACTGTGAAATCTTTAATGTTTATTGTGGGTACTTTAAATTTATGATTGGTATTGCATCATCTGGGATTAATTGGAGTCTGAATTTTATCACAATCATATTTGATAGTCAAAGTTACATGCTTATTTAAATCATGACATGGAAGTCCATTAGTAATTTCGATATAATTAACTTATTGCTATATTGGGTGTAACACATAGTTTGCCTAGTTCGATATTTTGAATGTTCTGAAGAATTTTTTTTTTGAAGTCAGGCAATTAATTTTTTGCGTTAATTTATTTCGGAAGGAGATTATTAAATGACTAAAATAGAATCATTTTTTAACTACAATGGTTCTTTTAACATATTACATACAAAACAATGTTACACATTTATTCGAGGAAATATTTATAATGTCAATATTATCTATAGAAAACTAAAAAAAAATTTAACATCACTCACACACACACAATTATTATTTTTTACATTTTTGATGTTGATGATTTTTCAAGTAAAATTTACTAAATACACTTGAATATTTTACTACAACATATGGTAAAATAATGTTGTCTATCTCACTATAAATATTTATATTATTCGTTCTTTACAAGTTCTCGTAATCGTTTGAACGCCACAAATGAGAAATGACAATTTGATCGCTTACATTTGGTGCGTAAACGTAACGCGTATGTTTACACATTAAATGTATGTTTTGTTTTGTACTGTTCGGTAGTCTTGTCGTATTGTTTAAATTTTGTTTGGTTAGGTCTTAACGTATGATTTTCAACTTAAAAAAAAATATATATATGTTAGCCTGTATCTTACAGTGGGAATGTCACTTCATGCTTGGGTAGCCTCTGAAAGTGAATTTTTCTTTTACATTGCACATGTTTTTCAATATAAAACCGCTGAGGCTTTGTACAGCTCGTAAGGGTTGACTGTAAGGGTGGGAATGATGTATATATTTACATCTAATGTCCATAGGGCATAGAGGGCCTGTAGCGTGTGGAAGTTTTTGCCTACATGAGACAGGGGAACTATGTTCTATGTGATATAGTGGAAGCAATTGGCTTTTGTTGCAATTTTCACGGGAGAAAAGTACTACATGTTTTTTGAACCTCTGAGAGTACATTTTCTTTAATGCCGCCATGCTTTTATATGCCTCTGAGTGTGCGCCTGATGAAATTGTAGATAGTGTTTTTGGCACATTTTTGGTAGCTGATAATTAAAAAAATAAATGGAAAATCATAACGTTAATTTCCTTGTGAGAGCGTGTTTTTGTTTTGTGTTTTCTTTTTTTTTTTTTTTAAAGTAAAGGATTAAATTGTTCAAATGCTAATTTCCATCTCTATTGCAGAGGATATGTTGGATATTATTTGGAATTTTTTTTTCAAATGCTAATTTCCATCTCTATTACAGAGAATATGTTGGATATTATTTGAAATTTTTTTTTTATTGCTGTAAATTCAGTAAATCTTAGACAATTCTTGCTATTTTCCATCTCTATTACAGAGGATATATTGGATATTATTTAGAATTTTTTTTATTGCTGTAAATTCAGTAAATCTTAGACAATTCTTGCTATTTTCCATCTCTATTACAGAGGATATATAAGATATTATTTGGCAATTTCCTTTTTTAATTGCTGTAAATTCAGTAATTCATACTATTTCCATCTCTAATATAGAGGATTTGTTGGAAACTCATAAACAGTGTTTTTTATGTTTTATTGTCCATTGATTTGATTTTTTTATAAATTTGGACTATTTTGGTCACTTTCTTTCTCTATTATAGAGGATTTATCGGAAACTTTGTTTTGGATATCAAAGCGTAAATTTTTTTTTTCAATAAATTTAATATGTAATATGCTTTCAAGGGCGTATTAGAATATCAACTTAGATATATTATGTTGAATTTGATAATTCTTCAGGGTATTCTTATCGGGTAGAAACAAATACAATTGTAATTGTAATTTTAAAATAAGCCCAATTTAATGGCAATCCAAGTACAATTTTATATAATCTATCAGTAATTTTGAGTTCTTGAGCTCGTGCAGTTTATTTAACGTAAAAATAAAATTTAATATTCAACTTACATTTTCATTCATTGATAATAATTAATGATGATTTAAATAGTAATTTTAAATTCATACATAAATTATCTCGTATTCGAATTTTACAGGGAAGCTCAAATATGAGAACATTGATAGCTTGACTTAACAATAAAGTTATTTTGGTCTTTATTTTAACTTATAAATACATAATATAAGAACTTATAAGTTAATCTTTACACACTTTAGAGTTATGATTTTCATAATTATTATTTTGTAATTTAATAATATTTACTGCCATCTTTTGGTAATGGTTCTAAACTTCGAACTCTCTTTTAACTAATAGGTTAGCACCTTGGATAGGATGTTGACATTAATCGATATTAATTTTGGCAATATTTTTTTTAGAAAATACCATTGAATTTTAAACAGGTGTTTATTTCTATTTTACAATTTTTAACTAATTTTTTTTTTATGTTCGAACATAAGTAGAACTAATTGGGACATTTTTTCTATAATAACTAATATTGCAGTTTGTTCGCTTTAGATGCTCATAAATTGCTATTTTTTTTGGAAATTTAGGAAATTCCATATAATTAGTTTTACCAAATTCATTTTCATTGTTATTATAACTTTTTGGGCGTTTAGATTTACGCAGTCTGTAAGTTATTTTTTTAGCAACCGTTTATTAATGCTCTAGCTCTTGGTAATTTTCACCACAGTTTAAGTTTTTGGATTTTGTGTTTTTCTAAGTTTTATTATAAATCATTCATACTTTCTCTTCATGTCAGTAATCCATATTGTAAGCTTTAGTTTAGTTCTCAATTCAGACGCTTCATGTTAGTCAATCTCCTTCTACATTCTACATACTTCATCACTTCAAGACCTTATCAAGATTATTCTTCAAGGATGCGGCTTGTCAAAATTATTCTTCAAGGATGCAGCTTATCATAATTATACTTCAAGCAAGCGGCCTGAAATCTTTAATTTCGTGCTTAAGGCAATTCAAGATCTTTTCTCTTTGAGGGTCCATCATCAACTGGAACTGTCAAGATTGATCTTATTGGACGCGTCATCTCGTGAGCCGATTCATTGATGGATGGAGCAGTTACTCCTGGCTTCTGTTGCTGTCGTCTTGCTATACGACTTACGATTGCAGTGGTCCACAATTACTACCCTGCGCTTTCGGATTTCTTCAAGGATATCAGAAGATGTTCAACGGCGTCTCTAGATCTCCATGGCTTCCTACTCATCTTGGCGTCATCCATAGGCATGATCAGCTATTGCTTCTGCCTTAACCTGGAGGGCTTGGATCCTTCTGAGAAGAACTCAGACTATTGAGTCACGATGGAAAAAAAAAAATTGTCCTTTGGAAATTTTTTTTTTTGCTGAGGAAAGGGGATAATGTAGCAGTCTCGCTGGTTAAGTACCTACCATACGTACAGTCAGCATTCTCAAGTTGCCGTCTTGTCTTTGCGAACTACTCTGAAGGACGCGGCGCAGCATTGGGTTTACGTTCTGGCAGTTGTGGCAGTTGTGGCTCGAGTATTCGGGTGGCGGATCCAGCAATCAGACGTACGGGGAAGAAAGGACTCTTCGCGGATGGCGGTCAACACGGAATCGGGAAGTTTTTAGTTTATCATTATGCATTTCAATATTCATTTCAAATATTCAATCTTTAGTTTCTTTCTGTTTGCAATATTGGTTTACTATAATTTTATAAATTTTGTTCTATCGTTATATGGAACTGGCGCCCTTAATATTTATAGTAATGATATTTAAAATTATAATTCATTTTACTACCTACAATTTAGCATAACTTTCAATCACCATGTTAATTATTTTTACGTAATAATACCGACCTACTAACGTTTCTTCGAGGTTAGTCGCACCCTGAGATTATTTATATTTAAATTATTCATTGAGTCTCTTGCTATGTTTTGTTTTACAATAAATTATATTCCGTAATATGAATCTTTTATTTAGATTATCATCCTCATTATTCTTACATTCATTCACACTAAAAATAATATGTTACAAGATGTCCTAAGCTCTGAGAGAAAATTCAAGCTGTAGTGAGTAATTCTAATTGAAAATGTTGTCAG
The DNA here is from genome assembly GCA_026573805.1 of Hesperophylax magnus. Taxonomy (NCBI): domain Eukaryota; kingdom Metazoa; phylum Arthropoda; class Insecta; order Trichoptera; family Limnephilidae; genus Hesperophylax; species Hesperophylax magnus. The sequence goes on along the minus strand of JAIUSX010000029.1, from coordinate 9,757,746 downwards.
ATAAATAATAAATATGTGTTCATGTAGAATAACAAATGTCGATTCTGAACAGAAAAGTTTTATTATAAATACGAGTAATAGTGCAGTTAATAGATAAATTCAGGTTTAATAAATTATCTTAACCTATAACCCTATCTTAACAAGCGGATTGCAATCTTTAGAGCACAGGCGTCAGGTAGGTACGCTGTTCTTGTTTTGTAACTACAATACAACTTTTTAAGAGACAAATCCCTACTTGTTGTAAGTTTAGAATCCGTCCGATGATCATTTGAATCGATAGCTGATACATCAAGAATGCGTGAGTAGCGAGACAGTTAACTTTGAAAAACTAGAACGTTTCCAGATATTTTCATAAATTAACCAAAACGCCCAACTTCAGTACTCTCATGTCGTGTAACCATTGCTTAGGTGTGTAATGTATAATATATTCATCATCGGAGGCGTGCATTCAATAAAGACATAAAAACACTGCCTACCCTACCTTACTCGCATGAAAATATAAATAATAAACATTTAGAAAATTATTGCAAGAAAGCAATCTTCACTTTCAATGTAAGCGCCAAGTTCCAGCCAAGAATCGCAGCACCGTACGGGCTTCACTGAATACCCTTCTATAACGTGTCAAAAGCAGAAACTTAGTATTCAAAATGACGCGCAAAGACATGTCATATGCAAATATTGACTGTATTCTACACAAACAAAATGTGCATGTGTGCGCAATGCACATGCAAGGGAAGACTCTTCTGTGTTAGTGTCTTTCCTTATAAAACACAAATGTTGCAAGCAATCCATACAAACAAGTCCTGTTTATTTATAGGGGTTAATCAAATACATATATTATGTGATTAATAACTTTTTTGTTATTTGTTTTTGGGGTGTTATGCCGTGTTGCGCTAACTCCTTCTTTAGCCAACGTTTCGGACAGCATTGCAGTGTCCATCATCAGGGCAGATATGTTATTTGAGGTTGTGTTAAAATGTGAGCTTATGTATGAGGTTGTGATACCGTGTTGCCAGCTCCAACCCTCTGAGCTAATTGAAATTCATAAAAATCCCGTAAACATTAATAGAGACGATGGAGCTAAGCTCAATAGTTCTTGGTATCCGGTAATTGACGGATACACCAGAGCTAAACGAAGAAAACCACTTTAAATATAAAATGATACGTTAATGTTAGCTCAGAGGGTTGGAGCTGGCAACACGGTATCACAACCTCATACATAAGCTTACATTTTAACACAACCTCAAATAGAAAAAGAAGAAAAGGAGGATAGACAAAGGAGAGAAAAGCGGATAGAGAGACAAAGGAGAGGAGAAGCGAGTTTTTTTGTGGTTTGCAATACAACCACAAAAGTCTTTTTGTCTGGCTCGAGTTTTCAGCCAGGCCCCGCTACTTTTGCCGGCCGGAGGAATCCCGCCGGCCCACTGAGCAGGCGCTCGCGCCCACCCAACTGCCTTTATCAAGGCAACACTTTTTTTGCGCATTACTCAACAACGCAGATCCACGCTGGCCCCCGCAAACCGCCCGCAAGCCCCAGAGACGTGCTCCCTCTTCAAGAGGAGGCACCGACTACCGCCTGTCAAGATGTTCCCGACGAGGATGCTCCCCGCTGACCACGAGGACTCCCCGGTCGTGGTACCACCCGGCGCCCATCAGATAGCGCTTCGAAGGAAGACAGGGACCATGCGCCTTACGGTCCCCGCACCACAGCCCCGCACCGAGGACCCAAGGACCCGGAGACCATCCACCACCACGACTGCCACCACGCCCGACGAAACCGAGATGACGGAGCCCGCAGCAGGCCCCGTCTGGGCAACAGGACCCAGTCCTGCCCCCAGGCGCCCCCCAGCGTCGGCCTACGTGGCGCCCCTGAGGCCCCAGCAGCCGATGGAGACGGCTGCCCCCCAGGATGGAGGCTGGACGAGGCCGTCCAACCCCGCAAAGAGGCCCATGTCCCCACGGGGACCACAACCGCTCCAGTGTGGCAACCGATTTGAAGAGTTGCCCGAGGTAAGCGAAGGCGCCGGCGCGCCGCGTAATAAGCGTGCCAATACTAATCATTCTTTCTCCCCCGCAGGTACCGGCAGGAGAGACCGTGTTCCCCCGGTTGTGATGACCCTGGGGAACATGACACACGCGCAGATTACGGCCTCGGTCCAAGGACATCTGGGGGCTGGCAAACTGTTTACTTTTAAATATAACAGGGGCGGCACGGCCAACATCTTCGTGCGCTCGATGGAGGACCATCGCGCCCTCACCAATGGACTGCGAGCGGAGGCGCGCGGCTTCCACACATTCACGGCCGAAGCCGAAAAAATGAAAAAGGCCGTGATCAAGGGCCTGCCACTAGTAGAAGTAGAAGACATCGCGGCGGATCTGGAATCGCAAGGATTCCCAGCTGTGAAGGTGGTCAAGATGACTGCCTCAATTGAGTATCCCATATACTTAGCTCACTTCAATAAGGAAGTCAACATGGGACAGCTGCGTGCGGCCGTCAAATACCTGTGCCACTGCCGCATTCGACTCCAGAAGCACAGGAGCAATCACCTTCAGCACGGCACCCAGTGCTACAGATGTCAAGACTTCGGGCATGGGTCCCGAAACTGTTCGCACACAGCAAGGTGTGTAAAATGCTTACTGGAGCATGCTTCGGCAGAATGCCCCAAGAAGACGAGAGACGAGCCCGCCGCATGCTGCAACTGCTCAGGCCCGCATCCCGCCAACTACAGAGGCTGCCCCAAGCGGGTAGCGTACGTCGCCTCAATACAGCAGCGACCTGCCAGAAGGCCTCAACGCCCGCCGGCAGAACAGAACCTGAGCAGGCCACCTCCTCAGCCGAGGACGGATGGACGCACATGGGCCAACGTAGCCGGAGGCACCGCCCCTGCCCAACAGCAGCGCGAGTCCGCGCCGCCCCCACAGCCCCGCCCCCAGCCCCGCCCACAGCAGGAGCCCGTGCGTGCGCCCACCACTACAGAGGACGACCTGGACATCATGGCCCTGCTCCAAGGCCTCCTGAGGATGCGATCGCAGCTCGCCCGCTGCACATGCAAGAGCAAAGAAGCTCGTCGTCCTGATGGAGCTCCTCACGACCACCCTCGATGTCTAATCCCGAGAAGGTGAGAGTCCTCGTATGGAACGCATTTAGCGTGCGCAACAAGACAGACGAACTGCTCGCTTTAGCAAATGAATTAAACACCGACATTATTCTCTTATCAGAATCCCACTTGAATCCAAGCGTACCGCTGAGAGTGCAAGGTTTCGAGATTCACCGAGACGACCGACAGGGAAGATCAGGCGGAGGAACCGCAATATTCGTTCGACAATCTATGACGTCCACAAGAATACCCACTCCGAAGTTGAAGCACGCTGAAGCCACGATTATCGAAGTCACCATAGAGGGTAGAGCGCATACCATCATCTCCGTATACTGCACCCAAAGTAACCTAGTGAGAGAAGATCTCAATAAATTGCTCAATCTGGGACCAATCGTTGTGATGGGAGGCGATTTGAACGCCAAACACAACTACTGGAATAACTACAGAGGTAATGCGAACGGAAATACGCTCTTTACACACATGCAGACAAATACCTATTCGATAATGGCGCCAGACAGACCTACGTACTACTCGCAACGTTCTAGATATCCGAGTACATTGGATATAGTACTCGAGAAAAATGTTAAGACAATATCTCCACTGCGCACATTAGACGAGCTGTCTTCGGACCACCTGCCCGTGTGCTTCACTATAGGCGGCACAACTTCAAGGACCCCCAGAAAACAGCGCAATTATAAGGATGCGGACTGGGAAGGATTTAAAAAGGAAGTCAACGAACGAATTCATCTCACTTCGGGAACTCTGCGCTCGCCACAAGAAATCGACGCAGCTACAAGCACTCTCACAGAGATTCTTCAAACAGCACAAGATACACACATTTCTCTCAAAGAAGTACATTCATACACGATCAAGCTTCCCGAGCACGTTTTATCCCTCATCAAGGACAAAAAGCTCAGCGACCACCTCACTAAGGTAAATAAAAATCTTTTCTTTCGGGCGAGAGTTCTGGCTAAGGAACGGGGGTTCCAATATGTTTGGCTAAAAAACTGTCAAATCTTTGCACGACGCAACTCAACTTCCCCGCCAATCATCATATCCAAGGAGGAAGATCTGAACAAGATGGAGGTCCAGCGGAATTTCTCTCCTCACTCTGGATCCAACGCTGGAGACCCTCGTCCCAGCCAACCATAAAATCAGCGAGACCTAAGCGACAACTATTCTCTCTTTTTTTCTTTACTTTCATATATTTTTTATTTAAATATTTTTCATTCAAATATCTATCTCTTAAAATTCTATTTCTTAAAGATTACTGTTATAAATTTTCCTCCTTTGAATATTTTTCATTCAAATATTTTCCTTTTGAATGTTTAACCTTTTTATATTTTTCATTTAAATTTTTTCCTTTTAAATATTTTTCTTTTGGATATTATGGTTCTCTTAAAGTTTTTATCTTTAAAGATTACTGTTTAAATTGTTTTTTCTTTAAATATTTTCTTTTTAGATGTTTTATTTCTGTATATTTTTCGCTTAAATGTTTTGATTTTAAATATTTTTCTTTGAAATATTTTTTTATGAAATGTTTTTCTTTGAAATATTTTTTTTTTATATATTTTTCTTTTAATTATTTTTCTTTTGGATATGTTTCTTTTGAATATTCTACTTCAAATTATTTTTCTCCCGTATATCCTCCGCACCTACTATGCACCTCTTCCTCAACCTTTCCTCACCTCCTACTCCCCCCTCTCATTACATGTTATGTACACACTTCTACCTTACTGCACTACACTTTAAAAAAAAAGAGTATGAGTATTACAAATTACTTTAAAATCAATTTAACCTCCCATATGAAATCAGGCATACAACTAGCTAACTATCTTACACCTAAATACAGATTAACACCACCCATAAAATGACATTAAATATATATTATCAAAACGTAAGAGGCTTACGCACAAAGACTGATACACTGATAAATGCTGTCAGATCCAACGAATACGATATTATCGCCTTAACTGAATCGTGGCTAACTGATGGCATCCGTAACGAAGAACTGTTCAACGATCGTTATGACGTGTTCCGCCGAGATCGAAATTACTGTGCAACTGGTCAACGCTTGGGCGGAGGTGTCTTGCTCGCTGTTCGACGCGAACTGGTAGCCCGCGGGCGTCCAGAGTGGCACTCAAAAGCGGAAGACTTATGGTTATCCTTACAAATTAAGAGTTCGTTGTGCAATACTTTAAACATATGTTGTGTTTACCTTCCCAAAGGTCCAGCGTATAATGAAAACATGGAAAGCTTTCTCAGCGAAATTTCAAGATTAACCTTACAATGTCCTTGTGAAAAATTTCTTATTTTAGGCGATTTCAACCTCACTGACATTCTGTGGAACAAAAGTCCAAACAACACTTCATACACACCTACCAATCGTTTATCTCCTCTCAGCTCTGCATTTGTTGATTGCCTGCATTTTTCGGGTCTCTGTCAATATAATGGGATTTCAAACTCCAACGGCCATTTTCTAGACCTCGTCCTCTGTAACGATTGCGTTAAGGTATCAGCCTGTAATGACTCACTAATCGTCGAAGATATTCACCATGCATCCATAACGATAGATGTAGCATTCTCAGAACCCGTTGCATTAAGGGAAGAAATACGAAAGGTTCGCGTCTTTAAACGTGGTAATTACGAACTTATAAATTTTCTTCTTAATAAAGTAAACTGGCACGAGCTTCTCTCAGTTGGTGATATAAATTCAGCTTTACTAAATTTTTACTCACAAATAAACCAACTTATAGATGCTCACATTCCGCAAAAATCGAGTAAAAACTCAAAATATCCTCCATGGTATAACTCAGCTCTTATAAAGTTAACGAAGGAAAAATACAACTATTTCAAAAAGTTCAAAATTTACAAAAATCAATCTGACTACTCCATTTTCTCTCTCTTAAGATCACGCCACAAAAAACTACAACGAGAATGTCACAATCAATACCTAATTAATGTTGAACACAAAATATCCTCTGATCCAAAAAATCTTTGGAATTATGTTAAATTAAACTCCAAATCACAGGGTGTGCCAAACACTGTATTCCTAAGGGATGAAAAAGCTGAGAACGGATCTGAGATTGTTAACTTATTCTCCAAATATTTCAGTTCTGTCTACACCAACGACATTCAAACTTCTCAAAATATGCCAGACAACTACAACATTCATAATTCTTCCACTATTCATTGTATTGAAGTTGACGAACGTCTGGTGCAGACATATCTGGAAAATTTAAAACTAAATAAAGGCGCAGGCCCAGATCAAATTCCCCCCTTCTTCATCCTGAAATGCGCAAGCAGTCTCTCTAAGCCGTTATCCATTATATTCAATCGTTCCTTAAAAGAGGGTGTGGTACCTAATACTTGGAAAACTGCCTTCATAACACCCATTTTCAAAACTGGGCAAAAATCTGACATTGAAAACTATCGTCCTATTTCAAAATTGTGGGTCTTCAGCAAGGTGTTTGAAAAAATAATATACGATCAGATGTTTCCCGCTTTGAAATCCTCACTCAATGTTAACCAACATGGGTTTATGAGTGGAAAATCAACAACAACCAATCTAATAGCATTCACGGAATTCTTGCAAGATTATATGGATCAACGTGTACAAGTAGACGCAATATACACGGATTATAGCAAAGCTTTTGACCTAGTGAATCACGACATATTATTACGCAAGCTTATGCAAATCGGAGTCCACGGTGATCTTCTCAGATGGCTCTCATCTTATGTATCAAACCGTAGTCAAGTCGTAGTTGTGGGTGGCTTTAAATCGGACTGGGTAACCGTCCCATCAGGTGTGCCTCAAGGATCTCTATTGGGACCGTTACTATTTAACATTTACATCAATGATATAGGCCAATGCTTCAAATACTCCAAAACATTACTTTACGCAGATGATATGAAGGTTTTTTTATCCTATCAGATGTACTGCTGACTGTCAAAAAATGCAAGAGGACCTAAACCGTCTTAATATTTACTGTACACAGCATAACCTTAAAATTAATGTTAAAAAGTGTTTCGTTGTGAATTTCACACGAAATAAAAATATCATTATCAATGAATATAATCTGCACGGCTCAATATTAATCAACAAAAAAGAAATCAAAGATTTGGGAGTGACATTGGACTCTAAGCTAATTTTTGATATTCAAATAGACTTAGTGACATCAAAAGCCTCTAAAATGTTAGGATTCATTCTTAGGACATGTAAAAAATTCAATAACCTTAGAACAATGAAAATCCTTTATTTTGCTTATGTCCGCAGCTTACTAGAATATGCGTCACAAGTTTGGAACCCGCAATACATATCGTATGTGGAAATTCTAGAACGTATTCAAAATCGTTTTCTACGATACTTGGATTTCCGCAGCTACCGCCCACATCTAAGTCACCAAGATACAGCAGCGTACTTCAATATACCATCATTAGAAGTTCGAAGAAGCTCGGCCGATGTACTTTTTCTTCAAAAAATAGCCAGGTCCGTTGTTGATTGCCCAGAACTCCTAGAACGAATTCAGATACGAGTTCCTAACAGACGAACCAGATCAAACATGATTTTTAGCCTCCCCCAATGCAACACTAATTCTAAGCAGAATTCTTTCATCTATCGTGCGTCCAACACTTTTAACACACACTATTCACAATTTGACATATTTAACTCTGCATCACACTCCTTAAAATCCCACAGACACTCTCTCGATACATTACAATAACAATAACTACAGATACCATCTAATACAACCACCACTTTATTAACTTCCTTTATACATACCTCAACCTATCCGATCCCTCCTCATCCTACCCCCTCCCTATTCCCCCCTAAATAATTTGTTTCCTGAAATGTAATTTTCATTAAATATCTCGGAATCGCACTCAGATACACTTGTATATAATACCTATGTGGAAACCTGTAAATGGTTTATTTACTGAAACTAATTTATTATTATGCTGTTATTGATGTAAACTGTTGGTATCCCAAATAAAATAAAATAAAATAAAAATAAAATAAAATAAAAAATCGCCTGCGACGCATGTACCACCGCACGCGTGACGAATACTTCAAGACAGCGTACAACAGCCTGCAGAGGGAAATCAAGACCGAAATCGCAGAACTCAAGCGCGAACTTTGGGACAAAAAAGTCGCGTCGCTCACGCCGAAAGATAATTCCCTATGGAAAATGGCTAGCGCGCTGAGACATAAAGATTTCACAATCCCCCCGCTACAGAAATTGAACGGCCCTGGGACGGCATTGTCGCTACAAGAAAAAGCTGACACACTCGCCGACGGCTTCGAGAGAGCTTACGCCGCTACAGACGGCCTTTCCGACCCGGCTACGGACCGGATCGTAGCTGACTCTCTACGAGATCTGAACGAAGCAGAGCAGACAAACGCTGAAGATATTCATTTCACAACGCCGAGCGAGATTGCGGTCACAATCAAGCGACTCAGAACGAACAAGGCGCCGGGAAGCGATCAAATTCACAACATTCTACTCAAACATCTTCCTCAAAAAGCCATCATCTACACAACAAAATTGTTCAATGTCTGCCTCATGACCGGGCATTTTCCCCAGATTTGGAAATCGGCGACCGTGCTGCCCTTCGCAAAGCCGAATAAAGATAGAACGCAGCCGACAAGCTACCGGCCGATTAGCCTATTATCTACGCTGAGCAAGGTATTTGAACAAATTATACTCAACAGGCTTGTCCCACACCACGACGAACACAAGACTTTGCCAGACGAGCAGTTCGGCTTCAGAAAGAGGCACTCCACGACCCATCAACTCACCAGAGTAGCGGAATACATCGCAAGAAAATTTAACGAACATCGCTTCACCGCTGCTGCGCTCATCGACCTAGAGAAGGCATTCGACACCGTATGGATAGATGGGCTCGTGCATAAGTTGCACCGCACTAACACGCCCATATACCTAACGAGGCTGATACAGGAATACCTAAAGAATAGATCGTTCAGAGTGTTCATAAGGAACGTGTTATCTTCAATGCGTGAGATTCCAAAAGGCGTGCCGCAAGGAAGTTTACTGGGACCATTTCTCTTCATTCTGTTCACCTACGACATCCCCCGAGACGAGAGATGCAATCTGTCTATCTACGCAGATGACGTCAAACTATACGTTTCCTCGCTGAAAGCGAACATGGCCGCGATTTACCTACAGAGGGCGCTCGACGCGCTCGTAGAGTACTACAAGAAATGGCGCCTGAAACTGAACGAGGCGAAAACCGAAGCCATCATGTTCACGAGAAAACGTATAAATAGAACACCTGACTTCAACATCGAAATGGGAGGACACAGCATTGAATGGAAAGATGAAGTTACATATCTCGGCCTGACCATGGACTCCCGCCTCAACTGGAAATCTCACCAAGCAAAGATGCACGCGCGCACGCGACAAGCGATCGGCATGATGAAGCCAATTTTCAATAGACGGAGTCCGCTACTTCCCAAAACCAAACTCCTCGTCTACTACTCGCTCATTCGTCCGGTACTCTCGTATGCGATTCCCGTATGGAGCAGCATCTCACACACAGACCACAAGAAACTACAGACACTTCAAAATCTCTGCATTAAAATCACATACAACACGAGACTCAGAACAAACTTGAAGAGATTACACGAACGAGAACAAATTCCAACTCTATACGAATTCACACACAGACTGACTGCACGCTTTTACAAATCACTCACACTTAGTAAAAATCCACTCATACGAGACATAGGACAATACAATGCTCCGAGCGACCTGACATTCAAATATTCACACAGACTACCTAAACACATCCTCATGGACCATGACCACACATGGTACATACCAGAATCAGACGCGGACGAATAGCGAGCAGTAGGTATTTCCTAAACTCCCGACTTTCCTCCTAAATATATAATGTTTATATATCTATTTATATATTTATATAATATTTTATAATTTGTATGTATATGTATGTTTATTTTCTATCTTCCCATAAGTATATATTAACATAAAAACAGACACACACACACACATCTCAAAAACGCAGGACATCATATACCGATGTTACTGAAGGCCGCATACGTTTCAAGTTGACGTTCGGCCGCTCCTTCCGGGTAAGGTTTTCTGCGGTTTCCCTTACCCTATCACGCAAATGCGGAAGGATACCCACAACAGGACGCAGCCGAATTCCCCCCCCGTTCCCAACACAACACAAACAGACACGTATGTAGTATATGGCCGCTGTAGGTCGCCGCTGGTGCTGATGCTGAATAAAACATGCAATTTTAGTAGGGTTTTTAGGTAACAAATTTTTTCCCTACCGAGAAAATACAAGGCCTCTAAGTCTATAAAAGCCAGGTAATATTTGAATAAACCCATATGAGGTAAAAATTGTGAGGCGCATATGACGCCGTTCTATTTGTATAAAGAACATTAACTTTAAATTCGGTAAATTTAAATGATTCACCACTTCATGGAATATAAGAATCTAGAAAATTAAAAAAAAAAAAAAAAAAAACAACCTCAAATAACACATCTGCCCTGATGATGGACACTGCAATGCTGTCCGAAACGTTGGCTAAAGAAGGAGTTAGCGCAACACGGCATAACACCCCAAAAACAAATAACAAAAATACTTTTGGCCGTGAAAATCTTAAATGATTAATAACTGTATTATATTTATTTTTAATTCGTGTATATTTTTGTTATATTATAGTAATAAAAATAAAAATAAAATTCAAAAAATAAAAATCAGTGCCATCATCTGCTAGTACATCTATTTTTAATTACTAACGAAATAATTATCATATTATGTTGTATTTTATCGAAATATAGAAATCCTATATATTATCCAGTAATATGCTCGTAATATACATAAATAAATCGGTCATTTGCTTTGGCTGCGAACCCAATCAAATATCGACTGCTAGCAGCTCATACTAAGTTTGTGTTAAATTTGTTAATGTCAATGAATTCGCTGTTTTCCCTATCGACTACTCCGATTACATATTCTGTGCAAGCTATTGCAGATCTTTGGTAAGGAAGGAAGAAAGCCAGATTTATTTAGTTTATCTAAAAATAAATTTTCCATGCATTACACAAATATACTTGTATACTGCACAGTGCATAAGTGTACAAATCAAAATGTTACAAACACGTAAAGTAGTTGGTACTTGGAAGACATTACGCTCTCCCTGCAAGTAATGCATGTGGACCGTATTTTCGTTAGTCGTTTTGTTTCTGGAATTACCGGGACGTGTTAAAGTGTTATTCTGAATAAATGTCACAATATTTTATAAAGGAAGATCGAGATATTTCTACAACTCCACAACATATCTGCAACCAGCGTGCTACGAGACGATACTAGGTCACTTTGTTTCATTATTTTAATATTACATTTAATTATAGTAATGGCGTATTGCCCATCTCAATAGTTGTGAAACGCCTGTGTTGAGTTGTCAATTTACGTAGTGGTTGTTAGCTAGGTTTTTGTTTCTACAATATTATGAAACTAAAGTATGAATATAGATAATTAAAACGAAGATAGAATTTTTTTAGAATTTTTTTAAAAATTTTCCCTTAAACTACAACTAACAGTTTATCAAAAGGATGTACATTTTCGTTACAATGTAAATATGTATTCATAATATTATTACTAATTATAAATATACATAATATTGTTGCTACTTATAAGATTAACCGAAGATCATTTACGAACGAAATCGCAATACGTTTATGCTAGGTTTATGCCTTACCAATATATGAGAGAATATACGTACAGTTTATTCCTGATTCTCGATTTCAACAACTTAAAAGCACGCCGAAAAATATTTTTAGGCAAACATTTTTTTCAACTAAGCTCTGGAACTATACTAAATCAACTTATGTTGAAAGGGGTTGTAAATATGTGCCTAACAAATATACTTGTGGGAGAACTCATGCACTTTTTATACTCCGATAGCGAGGATGAGCTGTCAGAATGAGCCAATCAACAGAGCGATTCAACTGCTTAACGATTCTGCATTGACTATCGACAATTTTAACGCCACTTACAGATAATTTAGCAACTATCTTTTGACGCATGTCACAAGATAGTAAAACTGCCTCTACGATGAACTTGTATACTTACGTGTACCTCAAATTTGTAATCTTCTCCGTATTGGTATATAACCGTTTTATGGAGAACATGAATTAATAAGTTATTATCAGTTGGTAAGAGGGGTGGGTTGGAATCTGCGGGTCAGTGTGTCCACGAGTGACTGTTAGATATTATCTTTCCATATATATATACCCAAAACCTAGGCACGGGACATACCTACAAAACATGTAACAATAGTAGCAAGTTCAACACCTATCAGTGTCACAAAGTTTTTTGTGTAATATTCACTTTCTAATGATTGACATCGCTGTGCAGTATTCTGATGCAAGTCTTCATAGTTAAGGAGAAATCCAAGAGCGTTATAATAGGAGTGTTACGACTTGCGAGGTGCCTGGTTACTTGAGAACTATGAGGACCTTCAATATAGTCTTCAACCATCTCTTGTTCCAAATGTCCCTTTGGTTTTTCTAACAGTGACAGACTGTCCCCTCAGAATACGGGAACCCCGGCTAATTCACTAAGTAACAAACCACTTACATCAGAGGTGTTGGTTATACAATTAATAGTTCACGGGGCAGGGGTACCCACACAGACCTTAAAAATTCTAAAGTGGTGAAAAGATTCAACGGTTTTCCGACAAAGTTAACAATTTCTCTGCTATATAATATTAGGCACATCAATTTTCCAACTCTATTTCTAATAACAATCGCGCTTCAACGATCTTAACCAAGAATTTTGGGTTTTTCTTTCAAACATTGAGCTTTAATAAAGTTTCATGGCTATTGAAACTAACTCAGGCATCGCTTTTAACTTACTATTTCCCACTAGTTGTACGTATACTATGTACAATTAATTAAAAACATAATGTGTTAGTCTAATAAAATATAGTTTCAAGTCAAATATATTAATGCCACTTATTACGATGACCTTTGAAAATATATTTAAAATTGTGGCGTGCATGAGAAAATATTTCGAAGCAAAGCTCTCTGGTACTATAGCTTTTAAATCCAGTCTTAAGTATTCCGACTGTTATACTTAGCCTTTATACTAAACAAGAGAAGGAGAGTATTTCTCTGTATTATCTCAATGATAAGATTTACAATAGTTGATCCACCCACTAATAAGTGTATTTAGAGAGTTCGAGTATAAAGTTGTTTCGTAAAACCGCCAACATGTTTTGTTTGTAAGGATGATGTAAGGAAAATAATGGATGCTTGATTGAAGCCAAGCCTTGCCCTTGCTCTTGTGAAGAGGGTTTCCTGTTACCCAACAGATAAAATGTACAAATTTGAGTTATGGCCAAAAATCACCCTCAATGTATGTAAATTCGATAATATATTGCGTGAGAGATGAAAAACGATATGAGCACGGGCGTTCTTTATTTTCAAATCTGAAAAGATGTGCCTCCTTTATTGATTAATGGACTGTAAAGGCTTTGAACTTCACATATTGCTCAAACAAAATTGAAAATGATGAAAAAAATTCAAAAAGGACGTGCAAATAATTTTCGTATGTTCGTGAAACCATCGATTTTCTAAAGAGCGTTAATATTTTATAAATTGAGATGATTTGTGGGTCTTTCCTACTGCACGTACCCAGCGTAATTTGGGGAATTCAAAAATACATTTATAAAAGAACGCTTGAATTTTTTGAAGGCGTTAAGATATTTTTAAGGGATTTCTAAAGTTTTAGTGCTATCAGGTTGATTTGTTTAAATATATTCTATTATCTATGTAAGCATTTAAAAAAAAGTGTCTGTGGCGAATTTACAGTTATATTCTGAGATTGTAAAATACCTTTTTCACACTTACTGCAAAACAATAGGAAGGTGACTGTTAAAACCACCTCATTTTCCTACCGCCTTAAAGCAGTTTTTTGATATTTCTGGATGAAATTTTGCACACTTGACAAAATAAGAGGAAAATTACTTCCAACATCTGATTTTTTTTGTAAAACCCGCGCAACCGCGGGGACTTTGGCTACATTATGTAAAATATAAAAAAGATTGAATGTTGGCTTGTTTTTTAAATATAATTCTACATTCTTATTCAAGATTGGTAAAATTTTGCAAACTTGACCTTCAAAGCAAGAGGTATATCACTGTCTACATGAGATTTTGAAAAACCATCCCCTTTTTCCACCCTTTGAAGCAGAATAAAATCCGAGCAACGCCGGAAACCTCAGTTATTGTCAATTTTCTCCAGGACAAAAACACTCAATTATGAACACGTTTAATATGAATCTAAATAGGGTAGCGGTACCTACCTCACTGAAATAGACGGCCGGCAAACGGCCACCGTCTATATCTTGATATAAGATCATTCTAGTATTGGACTTCCTTAGAGGATGTCTTTGTACACTGGCTTTTATGAGTTTATAAGACTATTTACTAATTTTCTGTAACCTAAATCAGAGAATAATACACCTTTCCCGAGAAATAGGGAGTCTGAAAAAATCGTAAGGTGAGTTCTAAACGCTACCCATACTAAATTATGTATTACCGTTTTCAAAGAAATAAATAATTAAAAAATAAAAACGTTTTACAGCAAATCCCTTTTACATTCTACAAACGTTTCAGTGGAGTTTACTCCTACGCGATATTATTATAAATATATATTTAACCCTAAGAATCCAAAATATTACATCAACGGATCCATGATCTTTTTTAGTTACTTGTGCCTTTTCTATGAGTATTATTAGGTCGAAATAAAATATATAATAATCAATGGTTTGATTTGAATATCGAGAATTTTAATGATTTTGGTAAGGTATTTTTGTTTGATAATATTTAAAAAAGTGTTTATCCTACAAACTTATCGCACAAAAACTCAGCCACAAATAGTTTATCCAACGAGGGCATTCTGGCATGCGCCCTTCCCATTTGGACAGAGATTAATAATTTGAAATTTGACCTTAACGTTCTTGACACTTATTGACCAGATTGCTAACGGAGAATATTGTGGCTGGCTGTGCACAAATTAAGTGTGCGTCATCATAGGCCAGCCGATCGGGGAAAGGGGAATAAACCAAGTTGCGCTGAACGCGGGAGTGACCGTCTCACTTTCTGTGATTTGTCAATAAATTAATCTGATAGTACACAGGCAACTCGCATTAAAATCTGCTTATGAATTACTTGCCCTTTTTACAACGGCGTGCTAATTGCAGTCTGCGTAAAAAACTATAAATCTAGTATCGGTTAAACCAAAGTTGGTGCTTCTTTCTAAAATTGAATATTTTATTACTACGTAGTTAGACACTTTTACAAATGTGTTATAATTTACCCACCTCACTCATTTTTAGAGCCGCTTTACGAGGAGGATCCTTTAAAATCGAATATTTAGATCCCGGGTAGAAAAGTGCCACAGTGGACTGCGCTGCAAACCTTTACACTACTGTATATAACTTTGCTTTTCTGCGCAGGGACTGGTTATTTCAATGTGCGCCCTTTAGCGATCAATGTAAGATTGGTGTCGTAGTTCATTCAAAGTATTCTCGAACCCTCCTGGTGCCAAAAACATGGTCACGTGGTTTGCCTCCAGCTCGTCAAATTGATACCCAGATTTCTTGTTAGGGCAAGTTTACATTATGGATTTCTATGGTGCCCAAAATTTCGCTTCTCTGAGAATACTATTCAGTTTCATATTATTAAAGTCTCTTATAAATATTAAGATTTCCATGTGCGTAAGTTTATGTAAATAATAGGCCTATTGTTGTATTGAATTCTCAGGTTACCCATAAATAGACATATACACTCGTACCAAACTACCACAACACGGGCATTAGTCTAGTATGGTAGTTAAAAAAATGTCAAAAAACGTAACATGTAAACATTTATTAAATAATAAATTTTTAAAAATAATTTAAAAAAATTCGAGTAATAAATTTCATCGGCAAAATAGAACTTAGGAATTGCAGAGTGAACGCTAAACTAATCTCTCTCGCGAGTCCAAAAAAACAAACCTCATCGGGGAAACCAGCAAAACCATTGTAGGGAAAATTGGCTTAGGAGTAACAGGAATAAATAAATAACTTCAGCTTATGCGTTCATAGGGAAGAAGAAGATTACCGAAGATGGTTTGAAAAGGATATATGTAAATCGAATGATAAATGGAGCGCGCTAATATTAAAAAAAAAAACAACGAATTTATTTAATCGACGTAAGCGACTCTTATGAAAATATTTCGCAAAACGCGACTTCTTTGAAATAAAGCAAAAATCTTAGTTAAGCAGCATTTAAATAAACATTGTGATATTTTTTCAAACTTCGTTTTAATAACAGAAGCAGATATTGTTTTTTTTTTCATAATTTTTGAAGGAATTTCTTGTGATTATTTATTCAACTCAGCGTCTGAATAGAGATTACTTTTTAAAAATAACATTTTTTTTTGAAGAACTTAAAAATTGACAGTGTTCAATATAAGTATGTTACATGAATGTGGGGTCTTACAAAATCCGCAGTATTTCGTTAGCCAACACAGTAATGTAAATTTTGCGATTTAAAATATTAAAAGATTTATTATAGTTGTTGTTGCAATTATTCCACGAAATTGAAATATGTAAAACGGATACCAGATGAGGCTCACGTCCACAATCCGTTCAATTTTGCAACATGTGTACTATTTCACTTATTATAGCACAGGATTTGCATTATTCACCGTGAAATTGGAATCTCGATAGAGCAACTGCTCACGTTGCTCGTTAGCTCGTAGCTCTCTTCGGTAACAAGGCATATTGTGTACAAATGTAAAAAACTCACAGAAAAGATTTTGCAGCAAATGGTGTGCGGTTTTGCAGTGTACTGAAGCAGTGTAAAAATTAATAATTTGTGCGTTCTATGTATTGATTAGTTTTAAACTTGATTTAGTTTTAGGAACGATTTTAATCCTTTAGGATTTTACTTACAAATCCCAACAACACGGTAAAATTTGTGGATTTTAAATAAATTATTTTTGAAGTTGTCTTAAAAAGAAATACTTCTAAGAAACAAAATAAATTATCTATTATGATTTTGTATTTCAATTAAACATTGATATTTCTAAATAATAAAATTTTAATATCAACCTGGAAAATGTTTTGACTCGAAACGTCCGCAATTTAAAAATATTTCGATATTTAGAAAACACATTCCTTGTGTAGGGAATTTGTAAAAAAAAAACTGGCAATTCTCTTTTTATGAAGATAATACAATAAAAAAATATTTACTTTTAACTGTCAAAAAATCATACACTTTGACCATTTTATTCGTGGAATCAAGTATAAATATTCAGAAGAATAATTTCTCTACCTAATGATGAACACATCACATGTCTCCGCATTATAAAAAAAACTTTTATGATGTATGGACGCCCCGGTCAAATCTGTCCTTCGGAGACTGGAATATGATGTTTGTAGCTAGTTATGTCCATCCGTAACTTGAGGGCTTAAAAATGCTTCACGTCATTAAAGTAAGTTGATTTGCTGAATTATTCATATTTTACTTACATCTTAAAAAATATTTTTCTAATCTATATTTCCATCTTTTTAACAAGTAGAGTTATATTGTTTAATATTTTGAATTTAATAACATCTACGTACTTCGACTACCGTAATCCATACACATTCCTAATGTGGTAGTCGAAATGCATGTTTAAACACTGTACAAAAAACTTCTATTAATATATATTTTTTTAAATAAATAAAATATTATTCTTTTATTAGTTTACGTAACTTAATATTCCTTTTAATTTCTTAAAATTACTTTCTCCAAGTTCTCTCGTGGCCACTGACACTGGAAAAGTTAAAAGTATATTTCGGCTTATAAAAACGTTTGGAAATGAGTCAACGTAGCTAATTTTTTTTATAAACTTTTTTAAGGCCAGAGTCGAAAAAACCGGTGAATTCTTTGCTTCCCTCTCGTTTTTTTGGTGTGGTTTATTTTTCTGCCTCGTTTTTCAGATACTTTCATCGAATGCTGTTCCGTTTGATTCTGGAAATTGTATCAGCACATCGGCTGTGCAAAGTAAAAATCCTAAACACAGATATTAATGTCATAAAGTCACCCAAAAGTACAGTTATTTTTGAAGTGAAACTTCTTTACGCGCGTCATGCAATTTCGAGGACCGGAGTAAAACCGACTCATGACCGAAACGAAAATGCGGGACCACCGATTAAAGTTCATTTGATCTAGTCAAAGTTTTGAAGTAACATATAAATGCTTCTTAGCTCATCCCGACAACTGGCGTTGGTGGTGTAATGGTCAGCATAGTTGCCTTCCAAGCAGTTGATCCGAGTTCGATTCTCGGCCATCGCACATTATTTTTTTGTTTTTAACGCCTTTTTCATTCAATATCTTATTTTTTAGTAGGTCAGAACATTTTTTAAAAGAAAATAATATTGCAAAATAATAAAAACACTTATCTCACTGTGATAAAACATTACTCCGCTAGAGCGCGCTTTGCGTTATTGTGTTGGATTAAAATTATTATCTAATCCGTATATTATGATAATTGTATTACATTTATTTAATTAATTTATTTATTTTGATAATATGTAATAATTTACAGAAAAAAAAATTAAAACTATCTCCCTCTGATAAAATATCCGTTCGCTAGAGCGCACTACGCGATCTTGTGTGGGATTCTATTTCTGTACATTGTACATTATTTTTAAAAATATATTATATTTTGGGTGTGATGTAGGTAACATTATAAAACATAACAAGCTCTCATATTTTCAGAACCTACATAATATAATCAATTTATGCGGCTTTGCTTACAGTTGGTGCTCAGCGTGGTTGGCTTTCAATCAGTTAAGCGAGGTTCGATTCTCGGCTGTGGCATTTTTGAAGTGAAACCTTGTTGAGGTGGGGGAGCCGCTCACGAACGTTCTCTCTCTTCTCTTCTTTCCTCTCTCTCAGACACCAGCGAACTGCGCCACGCCAAGCATCAGCTGAAACTAGAAGTTTCACTTCTGTCTTGCGTAGGCTTGACACACCCACTTTTTATAATTTCCCTGATATCTTATTAAACATACCAAATATACCTTATAATAGTAATAATACCTCCAACTTCTAACTTTTCCCATACATTCTGATTGCTACATGCTAAACTAGCCCCTCCTAGCGGCATGAGTTGTGCCCATTGATGTATTTTAGTCAATTGGTGTGCGCCTTGGTTTTCTCTAAAACACTTGAATGGATTTTATGTCAAATACATTCTATATTTACGCTAAAAAATTATAGTAATCGAATAAAAAAGAAAATCCATTTTGCTTTTTTGCTCATCCATAAAAATATTAAGGCGGTTTATAGCTCTGTCTTTGATGGTTCAGAAAGGTAATAAAATACTTAAAAAATTTAAAAACATATAATATGTAAAAAATTATTAAGTTTATATTAATATTATGTATCAATATATTTAATTTATTAATTCAGAATATCAACTTTGACAAGTATTTATAACCTCAACATGAACACATACAGTTACATGGAACTCAATTAACACAGTTTTGCTGAAATTACCTTAAAAAAATTATAATTATATTTTTCCTGATGTAATGCAATGTAATTGTGATATTCGCGAGAGTGATATATGGTAATAAGTTGGGTATTCAAGCGATAGATGGCACTAGTCAGAAAGTTTACTCCAGAGTCCAACAGATGTCGCTAGAGTGTAGCAATTGCCTGTGGGGTATCCTTGTTAGACTACAAGTTTCTAGAAACAGAGAATTACCAACCCTCGGGTAATGAACAGTGCAACTAAATCCAGACTAAATTATTGTAATGTAAATAAACGTAATTATTTTTAAGAACCTTTTACTTTAGCACGAGTACCCAACACCGAAATCTGCAAGTAAAGGCACATAACAGTAATCAATATCATTTTTTTGCCAGTTCATATATTATACGCTCTCATATTATATTTCTCGAACTCACCTGTCAATGTTTTTTGGCATCCTGAAAACTACTTGGAGTGTTTTTTGTTGATTTTAATTCATATCACATCCGTAAACTGCACATATATAACGATATTAAAACATTTCACAACTTTAAATTTTTTTAGTCATTATTATTTTTACGCCCATTAAGGCTTTTACATACATTTATAACAATATTTACGAAATTATACTCGTAAACAGTGCAGGAAATGACTGTTTAAATAAAAATATATTGTTGAATTTTATCCACACAGTATGAGGTACAAAATATAAAAAACAAAAAATTAAAAATATTTTTTTTCTTTCATCCGACAAAATACTGTTAACGTGCAAAATACTGTAATACTGTAAATCTAAATAGCTTTATCAAAATTTTCCCCTGCTTGATGAAAAAAACTTCAATAAGGTATGCTTATATATTGAAATTGATGTACTAAATATATCAACAACATCGGAGTATTTGTTTCCTAGCTGTTGAATCCGTAATTAATGATTTTCAGCAGTAATCCTCACTGAACGTTGCTAAAAAATAAATTTCCTACAAGTCTTAATTTGATCAAAAGCGGAAAACACCGCCACCAAGTACTAAATAAATTCAGTTTGCGGCGAAGGAAAGGAATGATAAATAAAATATGCCACACTTGCGCCTCTAGCGGCCAGAGTTGTTGATATTGCCACTATTTTACTGGAGTTGGACGTATTATTAATGTTATAAGGTATAACATACTAATTTAGGTCTGTAATGATGTGCTGATGTGAAATATTCCTACATAAAATAATTCATATTCAACTTATAATTTTCAAAATTGGAACTGATTTTGGGAACCAAGCGTTAAAGCAGCTACCAAAATTAGATTACTTTGATAACAATTTTATATTTTAAGTGTTTATTTATTTTTCTTTTAATTATTGACAAGTTTTTATAAGTTTACTACAGGTCATTTTCTAATCGTCTTTTATATTATTTTTTTTTGATATGCAATGTTATTTTATAAATAATTTCAGCTTTGCAAAACCTAGAATAATTATTATATCTCATGATTTTTTAGAATAGTAAAATTCAATGGAATTCATGAAACGAATATCGAAACCAAATGAGAAAAGCATTTATTATTTTAAATATTTTAATTTCAAAAATCTTTTTTTACCGTTATCAAAATAAAAAAGTGGAAAATAAATTTGATGAGTTTGCAGAAAAATGTTATATTCAGAGGAGAGTCTTTCAACTTTAGACAGCCGACTCGACACGGCCATGTTATAAACTGACAGATTGTGATGAAGTACTTTCCTCTGTAACATAAACCTTGTTTTCTACCTTTTAATAGCCGGAAATGATTTATTTTATGTTCGTCTAAAACTGTGATTTTTTCCTGCCTTACTAAAACTCTTCAAACTTAATTTTTTTTTTGTAAAAGAGCAACAAAATATCATCGCTTTGGTATTATTCAGTCTTCTAGCTAACATAAAATACATGAGCCGCCACTGCTCGCACTAAATAATGCTATTAGTTATAACCTTGCATCACTTGACAGTTTTGTTGGAAGCAGCAAGTAGTTTTTCAACCATCATAAATATCAAAGTTTTCACATTTCAATGTCCGCTAAATCGCCCATGACGTCACAAGAAGCTTACTTTTTGTATCAATAGGATCAACTCGGTACTAAACTCAGACGGACTTATAAAGGTATTATATTTCCTTTTGTATTACTGTGAGAATATGATTTAAGCAGTGTTAGAAAGAAATAGCACATCGCTTTGTATTTGCATCTAAAAACTTACCATACATCTCCAAATAATTATAATATTCCAAAAAATCTTCGAACCTAAAACTTTAAATGTTTTGCGAAAGATTTACAAAAATTTATGATTTTTTTATTCATTATTTTTTATATGAAAACAAAACAAGTAAAATGATAAAGAATCAATTAGATTTATCTTGGCATTAGAATAATTTTGGGATATATTCAAAAACAGAAAATCAATAAGATTCATCTTGGTATACATTCAAAAAAAGGTAATCAATTAGATTAATTTTGGTATATATTCAAAAACAGAGAATCAATAAGATTCATCTTGGTATACATTCAAAAGAGAGAATCAATTAGATTCATCTTGGTATAAGATTAATTTTGGCATACATTCAAAAACCGATAATCAAATAGATCCATTTTGGTTTACATTCAAAAACAGATAATCAATTAATTCATAAATTTCTAATAACAAAACATAAAATTTTTCATGCAATACGAGAATTTAAAACCCGCCTAGATCCGCGGCGTGACTCTAGTAAACAGCTCATGCCGTGATGTCAACCAAACAGGGCGTTTTGAAGAAATTGTATAACTCTAAGTAAGCTATACATGAATCGGCGTTTGTTGACCTATATAAATAAACATTTCTTAAGCCATAATATTTTTCGCTGGTGTTCTCCATTGTTGTGATTAATTTTTGGGTTATTGTACCTCGTTGCGCTTTTTCCTTCATTAGCCAACGTCTCGGACAGCACATCCGAAACGTTAAGAAAATTAAAGAAGAGGGAATTGCAACACGGCATAGTAACCAAAAAGTCTATCACGTCAATACTTTTGGACGCGATAATCTAAAAATCATATCTCTTACATTGCATATGATTTGGATGACATTGCTAGCTGAAAACAATTATTTTGACATTTAAAAGCTGTGGAAACTTCTTAACACCAGAGCTCACCAATTACATTTTTTTCTGCTCACGTATAAGCTTACTGTTTTATAAAAGATTATCTTTTGTTTATTACTTTCTAGAACAGCGCCCTTGAGGTGATTTTGCACAAAAACGGAGCTATACAAGTCATCCAAATATTATTATTATTAACTCTATAAAAGATATATAAATGAAAAAACTTTCATCTTAGTAAATAAACCAAGATGCACTCGGCATTCTCGGGGTATTAAATTATGACCCAAAGAATTTTGTCGGGAAATTTTGCCGCTGCAGTCCGGAAAACCAACATTTCATTTTCTTAACGTTATTCGACATAATAAATGGAAAATTTAATCATCGGTCGGATCGCATTGCCGAGTTTGACTGCAGCAATATTAAATAAACAACCAGGAACTATTTCAGGATATTTTATCGTTTTTTTGGTTCTATTTTATAGATCTATAATATTTGATTGAAGGAACTAGACAGTGTCATATTACTTGATAAAATCTGCATAATTTTTGGTTAGTTTTGGTAAACAGTAGTTACAAGACGGTTTTCCAAAAGTGTTTCAAAGAATAAATTAATTAGAGTTTTGTGTATTTTTTGTATATTTTATTTATTTATTTTATTGATACGTGATTTAGAGAGTACATGTGGTTTTTTTTTATATTTCACCCTCCATGCTAGGGTCTTCCCATAGGTCATAGGGTCAGGGTCATCCTGTGTTATGGCGGGTGAATTTTACAGTTTGCGGACATAGAATCTATACATTACTATAATATAAAAAAGAAAAATGTCGTATAGCTAGTTTAGGTTGCAAGAAGAGAATGAAGAAGTTAGAGAATTATAAGATGAACATTTTGAGAAATTATTAGTAAATAGATCACACTAATTAATTATGTACATACTATACCGCTAAGTTAAGGAATAAGGATATATTATGTTTTGTCTGAAAGTTGATTAAATTGATAGAGTGTAGAATGAATGGGTATTTTAGTTGTAATGTATTCCGTGTGTAAAGATCCATTTTGTAATTTGTTTTTTAAAGGAATGGGGTTGACTCGCGGTTTTTAGGTTTTCAGGGATAAGGTTTAAGATTTTAGGAGCTAGGAAGAAAAATTGTCTTTGAACTGACGTGGTGTGTAGTGAAGGTACTTTGTAGTGACCGTTGGTTATTGTTCTGGTGGTGTAGTTGTGTTGTAAGAGAGTTTTGTTTTTATATTTGAACAGGAAATGTATTAGCGAAATTTTTAGGTGGAGTTGTCGTATGTTTAAGACCTTACAGGAGTCGAGTGGAGGGGTATCTTGTCGGTCGCTTGTTAATGACACGTATTACAATTTTTGGGGCTTTTAGAAGTTGTTCGATGGTAGATTGTGCACAGCCACCCCAGATTATAATGCCGTATGCTCGTATAGATTGGCAGAGAGCGTAGTATACAGTTTTAAAAATTGAGGTGGTAAGGACATTTTTTAGATTTCGAAAAGCATAAGAGAGCTTGCGGATGCGTGGGGTTAGACTGGCCAAGTGCTGATCCCAGCGAAGATGTTGATCAATGATGACCCCTAGGTATTTTATGTGGGTGACTTGTTCCACAATTGGGCAATAACAGGAAGAGCAAGTTCTCAGACCGGAGTGAATTATTATCTTCTGGTTGTTGGTAGGTTGGGTTGCAGTAGACAGACTGAAGGTTAAGAATTTTGTTTTTCCAGCATTAAGGGTATGGAGATTATCATTTAACCATTTTTTTATAAGGTCTATGTCGTTTTGAGCTATGTCGAATGCTCCTTTCCAGTTTTTGTGTCGAGATATAAGCACAGTGTCATCTGCAATAGATATTAGTTTTCCGGTTATGGAAAGGTTACAGAGTTTATTTTTATAAATGAGGAACAGAATAGGGCCTAGGACACTTCCTTGTGGGACTCTGAATTGGATAGGTAAAGGGTTACTTACAGCTATGTTGTTAATTTTCACCGTTTTCGATCTGTCAGTAAGGTATGATGAGAACCAGTTAAGTGAACTATATATTTTATTATGTAGGAAGAAATATTTATTTTTTCATGTTCTCCGTAAAACGGTTATTCACCAATACATATTGTCATTACCAGCAGCAATGTTTTTTTTAATGGTGAGGATTGTGTCAACGATTTCTTTAGTGGAGGTTGGGGCTAGAGTGAATTCGAATGAAGTGAAAAGTGAATATCGTGACGTAAATGTTAGTCTATACCTATTAATATGGATAGAAAGATACTCCTTCTCTTTGTAGCCAGCTGGAGAAACTTACTATGAATTTTATAGGTTGACGTGAATGTAAATCGGTATTATTCTCAATAATTTGGATATAATCTTATAATAAATTTATAAGAAATAGAAAAACTACATGATCAAAAAATAACTATATTAATGCAAAAAACAAAACAAAAAAAAATTACTTTAAAAAAAAATCAAAACTAAAAAAACAAGAGTAATAAAAATCCTCTTAATGACCTAATAAATAGCACCCCTCTCCCATACAGACAAGCGAAAACTGGATAACTCGTCAAAATGACAACTCAACAATCCTATAAAAAGTCTTATAAAGTATGAAAAGTGGTGAACAGTTTTTGTTTCATCACTTTTAATGTCTTTTTAAAGGTGGTTTGAATTGTCATTTTGGGGAGTTATAATGGAACCCACAACAGCATGGCTCTTAATATATTTATAGATTTTAACGATTTATCTGTGATTGA
This sequence comes from Hesperophylax magnus, assembly GCA_026573805.1. Taxonomy (NCBI): domain Eukaryota; kingdom Metazoa; phylum Arthropoda; class Insecta; order Trichoptera; family Limnephilidae; genus Hesperophylax; species Hesperophylax magnus. Next base: position 9,732,225 of record JAIUSX010000029.1, on the reverse strand, counting down.
TAAATCGTTAATATGATTCTATTTACCCCCGCCCAATAATTTACTTATGTATAAACATATATGTTATCATTTTAAGTATATAATAAAGTCGTCTTAACGTGGCCTATCCACAGTTTTAAGCCTTGAACGCCGAAACAGATGTCACAATATTAAAAAAAAAAAACTGAAACATCAAATTAAAAAATTACAAATAGACTTCTACGAATTAAACACAAAAGCAATTAATGAAAATTAACTGTTACTATTTACGGTACATGTGCATTATGAATTATGTCTATGTTGTGTATAAATAGATTACATAATTAAAAATAATAATTCTATTTCTTTCATCCTTGCTCTACTCTATGGTCGATTCTGCATAGAATAGAACGAAAGTAGAGGTTAACTCAATATTTGGGTTTCTTTTTCCATCGGGCGTTCTATGACGTAGAAAGCATGTTGGTGGGAATACGCAATTACAAACTTCATTAACTTCCCCTAATTTTTCCCAGCGTAAGATTGTATATTTAAGAGGTAATTTATTAGTGTAATTCTACAAGATGTAGCTTGAAATCATTTACTCTGGACATGTAATTAATAAACACTAAATAAATATTTGAAGCAGAAACCTTTTACACCGTTAGAAAGAATTTATATGCCGTAATAATGTGTGAACGCCACGATCCTAATATCGTTTTATTTGTCAATTTTGAGAAATCAACCCCAATTAAAATCCTTAATTTTTGTTTTCGATCTACTATGAAAGTAGGCCCTTGAGGTGATTTCTCACAAAAACGGCGCTATATAAATTAGCCAAATATTATTATTAAGGGTATAAAAAATATATGCTTATTTTTGAAATTTCTTTCATACTACCTGCTTGAAGTCGAAAAAAATATTTATACGGCCTTGTTTACATCTAGCGGTGTTCCCAAAAAATAAGGAAGAGTAATTAATGTCAAGAAATAAATAAGAAATATTTTCAAGCAATAATTAGTCGCCTGAAATATCAATGCAAATTGAAAATATCTCAGGAGTAAAAATAAATGCCGCCTATATATATATATATTTTTTTAATATAATAAGCAGCAATTGTTGATTGAGGTACTAGTACAAATTGAATTATTTGACGGGTTAGAAATAAGCCGACATAGCTCAATGGTTCAGAGCACCTGACCGGACATCAGAAGGTACGGGTTCAATTCCCGTTGGCGGCATTTATTTTTACTCGGGAGATATTTTCAATCTGTATTGATATTTCAGGCGACTAATTATTTCTTATAATTATTTGTTATCCTTTATGCTATGCAAAAAACCTTGTCTTATAAACATTAGTTTATCATTAAAAAATAATAAGAAATATTATTTGCAACGCTTGCTCAAACTGTTTTTAATATATTTTCTAAGTACCTTTTAAATTTACTTATAGCTGATCAATAAGCTAATAGCTAAGGGGTACCCAACCAGCGAGACGACTTCGCCCGCCAACTCGGAACCAATTCAACCAACTCAGCCGCTGATAATCACCGAGACGCCTACCCCCTGCCTGGAACCAATCATACCAGTCAACGAGGGAGACAACCGAAGGAAGTCACCTCACCTGAAAATCAAGTCGAGAGGAAGGTGCAAACCCATAAGCCGGGAAAATAATTAGTACTATAAATAGTGAGTACTGCATTCACTCTCCATCTGAAACCTACATACGGTTAAATGGTGTTTCTGTTCTCTGAAGGCTCTGAGACTATGCAGTTAAGAGGTCTGTGATAGCAGTATGTAATACAAATACTTATTTTTTCAAAATCTTAAATCTCCAAAAGTAGTTCACCGATTGCTTTGAAATTTTGACACGTAGTTGCATTCAAATACGCATTTTTTTATACATATTTTATATAGATGTCACCTGTGATAGGTTGGAGGTGAAAGTAAAACGCGCTATTGCTTCTCTATCTGCGCAGATAGACTGAGCCACAGAAATGCGTAGCTTGTTCATTTAAGGCGATGCCATACGTAGTAATGCAAAATCATGTGGTTTTGGTTTGAAAATTTGGTCGCCTAGAAATGTTTCAGATGCTTTAATTAAATACTGCTAGTAGAATACATCTTGACCTTTGAAATAATCGAGTATTTTTCAGATAAGTCTTTTTATAAGCCCAGAAAAAAATAATGTAAAGGCCTGTGAAAACTGCTTTAAAGTTCAAAATCTCCCACTTACGAAACCATTTTCGGTTATGATTTTATTGTTTAATGTGGAAAATTAAGTTATTTATAAAATGATCGAAAAAAAATTAAATATTTATGCCTGAACATCCACAAAATAAAATAAACGGCACTTTTTGGCCATGTTTTTTTCTTGCATAAATCAAAACAGCCGGATGGTGTTAAGCGGGAATTTAAACCTTTTCGCCATCTACGTAAGGGCTGTTATTGATAGCGGCTCCATTTCAAATATTACACGACGTAGTGCATCTCTTTAATAATTATTTTCATTTAATTAAAATGTTGCAACAAACGATTTTAAATAATCGATGTTTCGTTATCGGATATGCCATTGGTTCCCTGTGGAGTTTGAGATGTTTTGCACCAATAGCCGAGCTAAGATTTTGAATGTTCAGATCCACGCCTTGTGAAGAGTGTGTTACCTCTTTTTTAGTTATTTGTTTGGTGTTTGTTTGTTTTTGGGGTTATTAATAATAAATAATAAATAAACAATAACACATCTGCCCTGATGATGGACACTGCAATGCTGTCCGAAACGTTTGCTAAAGAAGGAGTTAGCGCAACACGGCATAACACCCCAAAAACAAATAGTAAAAATACTTTTGGCCGTGAAAATCTTAAATCTTATTAGTGTGTTACCTCAGTTAATCTGAAATATTTTTTTTTGTTTGGGTCAGCCTTGACAGTTCACCCAGTTACACGAGATCTCCGCTAGAAATTAAAATTGTCATCTAAATGAAGTAAAAAAAAATATTTCTAAATTAGCAAGCTCTTCTTAAATGTGGAATTTTCAATATATTTATTAAGTTTTTAAAGCATTCAGAATAGAAAATTGAATATCTGACACTAATTCATTGGGTAAATTGTGGATGTTAAACGTGAATAAGAGTGTCATTATTGAGCCTCAATTTTACTGAAATTTTAAGATTTAAATTAAACTGTTCAACTGAAAGCTAATAGGGCAGTTAAGTTGTTCATTAAACTTCGTTTTAGTGGGTGGAAATTTATTTTCTCACCTATTGTGTTAATCCATTCAAAATGACTACGCCCGAGCGTTAAAGCCGCATTAAGTCTTGTTAAATCTCAATTAATTCTGCACATTATTTGGTTGTTCCTATGCAAGATGGTTGTCATCAACGTTATGAGATTCCATGGAATTTAAGCAAAGTGGTTAGCTCAATGCTGAATATATTCATTATTTATAAGTCCTCTCTTATTAAATATAACTCTGACCCAACAAAACTCTTAGACTTTTATTGCGATGGACTGACAATGGACTCTGATATCTTATTTAGCAGGCGGTTGGAATAATCTGGACCCTGACCTCGAGGTCCCCACCTAATTTATTTTACACTCGGTCTCTATAATAGTCGACAACAAATCGCAATTTATGTGTAACCTAATAGACTACTCTAATAATGCCATCTATGGGTGAGCTCTTACACTAACATCAAGAATTTATTCATTAAAAAAAATATCCAAATAAATTGCATAAAATCGTCACCTTCCCACGGATCTCACTCTCAGAACACTAGAGCTAATCTAACAATCATTTACAAGTGCCAAAAATTAAATCCACTCTTGCTAAAAAACATGAATCTTACCTTGCTCCTGCCATATTCAACATTTTCTTAAAAGAAATACAACATATAACTCAAACCAACAGAAAATATACATATAAAAACTTTAATATAATGTTAATGAACAAAAATAGAAATTGCATTAACAAGTTACTTGCAAACCGTCCGTGTTAATAAACATAATTTTAAGTAAATGTAATTTTTACACCGAAAATGGTTTCTTATGTGTGTCCTATATATTGAATACTTTTTTTCTCTATCTCTCTCTCTCTTTTTCTTTATTGCATTTTTCTTTCCTTATTATGGGTAAATCATTTAAGTTAAGTCATTTTATTTAATTTTGTTCACATACATAGACTATTATACTGTTTCTAATGTTTTAAATGCAATTGCTAAAGTATTTTTATTTCTAAACACAACTTTACTCTATCCATATGATATGTTTTTATGGGCTACTCCATTTCAATAAAAACTCTCACACTAAAGATTGTTCAATTATTATTTTATATGTATGTAATATTTTATATCTAGATTTTTTATGTATTATTTTGTATTTTTTATTAAGCCCTGATTTGTTTACAAAATATATGTAATGATACCTCTACCCGGCTCAAAACAGGTATTGTCTAGTGACTCGGGTAGCGCACATGATTTGTAAATGACCATTGATGTTAATAAACGACCGGGTTACCGGCAATATAAAAAAATACAGTTAAGTAACATAGATCTATAAACCCGATGAAATACTCTTTATAGTCTTTTAACCTTTACTCACTTTACAACTACTTCACTTTTCATGAAGCCTACAAAAATTTGCGTGCATTTCTGTATTACGACCAAATCCTGTGCAAAGGGAGACCATAACACTTAAGCTTCGGCAGAACTCATTATATTCTCGGAAAATTTAAAAGCTTCAACGCCACGGGAAATTCTTAATGTTCGCAGCTTAATGTACCGTTTTATACGGAATTATTTCACAGCATCAGTACGCTTGTACCATTTTATATTTGGGACGGGATTTTTTTATGGAAATGGTTTCTCAGCCATACACTCTAATGGTTATCTCCCGAAAATACAGTCCTTAAATGCCGAACAGAACGCATTGAATTTTAAATAGGGTAGTTTCCTTGTCCAGTTGGTTTCCGACAGACGAAAACAATTATTCAACAACAACAAAAATAATGTTGTTTTAATTTATAGCTTAATATTTACATCAAATTTTCTCACCTAATTAGACGATTTGAAGAACTGGAAAATAGCCTACGCTGAGACGTTTGCAATTTTTTTGTGACACTCAAGAAAGCTTCTGTCTGTACGGTGTAGAGACATTGAAACTACATATGCGTCGCCTCTGAGCTGAGCAAAGCTGTCAGGCGGATTAAGGAAAGGGCTGTGGGAAGGAATTTTTTGATGCTGATGAAGTGAAAGAGGAAAGCATGTAGCTCTTTCCACATACGAGCAGACTTTCACAAAAATAAAAAACAAGAGAAACGACCCGTTCTCATGTAGCCGATATCAACTGGAACGTGTGTTCCGCTCAATTCCGTCGATATTTATGCAGGGGATTAATTCTGCTAGGTTAAAAGAGCAGGCTCCATTGATATACTTGTAGAACCGACTCAGCATAACTGCATTGCGTTTGTGCATTAGATATGGCATTCGGTCTGTTAACATCGGTTTAACAATCGGACGAACGGCTTTCCTATGCGTAAAATCGCAGATTTATCAAGTGATCGGGAGCTCCAGCCTAGAGGCAGCTTCCAAGTTCAACTGTGGGACGTAAGGAAGATTTGTACAGGGTTAGTATCTGGTCACTATTAAAGAATCTTCTAGCTCTGTACAAGACCCCCAGTTTCTTGGAAGTGAGATTTACTCACTTCTATGGAGTCCATTTTTTATAACAGGATAGTGGGCGTCAAATTCCTCTTGGATTATTATTTATCCGACTAATATTGCAAAGGATGATTGATGACAAGCGTGATAAAAGAAGACGCCGCAACCCATTTATCATCATGTGATATTATGGTCCAAGCTGCAGTTTTAAGAGTGATGATTGTATTAAATCAACAAGCGACGTACAATACGAGAGATCTATGATTAGTTTCATATTATAATGACCAGTAAAAAGTGATCGTCATTCCGTACAATAAAACCTGGCAACAAATAACTCATTCATAGCCAAATCACTACTGTATTTATTTAATGTGTTTTTTAATGATAGATTTTGATAGCAGTTTTAACGCTTAATTCCTTTGATTCCACGAAGAGAAATGTCCAACCTGATCAAATTCAGATTTACATTTTAGAGAAGTAGATGTAAATGGCTTAGAAATGGCTTTAGCCATCTTTTGTGATCAGATCTGAATAGTCAGGTACTGCCCAGCCATCATCTTTTCCATCTTCTTTCCGTCTCCATTCTCTTCATCGACACAACTGCCAATTGGATCCCATCAGACGAAAGTAGTTGAGGCTCCAGTGCGGAAATTATGTAAAAATATGTATTTTTAAATCAAATACAAAATATGCACCCCATCGGTATTAAATAGATCCCACGAAATTTTCACAATCTTGTACATAAGGTTTATATAGAATAGTTGCTAAAAATAAATTCTAACATTAGAGTGGTTTACAATTCATACTTGTACATAAGGTTTATATATAATGGCTGTTAAAAATAAACTCTAACTTTAGAGTGGTTTACAATTCATACTTGTACTTAAGATTTATACAATAACAATAATAATAATAACTGTTTTTATAATCTTTTTTTGTAACACATTGATATAATGATTGGTTGCTAAAAATATTCATAAAAAATATTGCTATAACAAATTAAAAAAATGGTTGCTACAAATAAATTCTAACATTAGAGTAGTTTACAATTCATAAAATTAAAAAATAAATAATAAACTGAAAACATCAGAAATAATATCTAAACATAAAAAAATTGTTTAAGTATGTTTTAAACATCGAATTTGTTACATTGAGAATGTAGATATTGTTGGAATGTTTTAAATATCGAATTTGTTACATTGAGAATGTAGATATCGTTGGAATGTTTTAAACATCGAATTTGTTACATTGAGAATGTAGATATCGTTGGAATAATCATTTGCTAAACTATGTAGACGATGAATTGGCAAGTTCGCTACATAATTTGTTTGTGAATGGTGATATTAAATTAGGTCTATATGCCTAGTACATCAAGTAGGTACTCTGAAAATGATCAGACTCAGAAGTTCGCAACATTCAAGCCCTGAATTTATAATTTTGAAAAAGAAACACAGGTGGCTTATCCTACGCTATGTAAATATACTATTTGAATATCGACTAACGAGTCGCATTAATAATAAATAATTAATGAATGCGCCTCGTTAGTCGCACTGAAAATACCAGGAATGTTGTTATTGTGTTTTGGAATAAGTCTACATCTCCTACCTCCAACAGAAAGCCGATTATTCTTGTTTTACTTTTTTATGTGAATACCACACCAGAGTCCCAAGTGCTCCCAACTGCCTGGGGTCACTATGGCATCCACAGGTGGGATATGTTGGGACGCTAGCTAGGAAGATAGTGGAATGGGAATAAGAAGCGATTTCTAGTAACGTTTCAATTTTGAATGGTGGTCTTCCTCCAGAGCGATACTGATAGTATCTTCCACTGCGGAACGTGTCACAAATATACTGCATTATATTATTTTAAGTGAATTTATTAACTGTCAGATATCACAGATTAATAGAAATTATTAACAACTTTTTCTTTATAACTTATTTTTAAGGTTTTACCCATCAGTGTAATATATCATTGAAGAAGAAGATAATAGTAATAAATCTAAAGGAAAATGAAACAGTACCTAGGTTACAAACCATTTTCATGAGAAACTAATGCAAATTATCTAGGTTACAAACCGATTTCATTAGAAACTAAGACACACTATATAGGTTGCAAACCAATTTCATTAGAAACTAAGACACAATATCTAGGTTAAAAACCAACTTCATTAGAAACTTTGTTTCATTCAAAAGGTAGATGCCAAAAAATATGAGAAAAATTAATTTCATTAGAAACTAAAAATCAATATCTAGTTTACAAACCAATTTCATTAGAAACTAAGACACACTATCTAGGTTACAAATTAATTTCATTAAAAACTTTGTTTCCATTTAAAAGGGTATATGCCAAAAAATATGAGAAAAATTAGTTCTGTTTTTTAAATATGATATCGATAAATATGACGTTTAATAAATAGGTCCCAATGGTCAAGTTGATTAAGACGACTTTCCCTGTAAGACAAGAGATTCTTGGTTAGATTCTTAGTTGTGACTTATCTTTTTATTTTTTCTGTGTCTTGTACTATTTCATGTTTCATTCATATTTATTAGTATTATCTTCTTCAATAAAAAAAATCATTCTTTTTTACATTGAGAATATAACCCAAAATTACAATTCGCTGATTCACAAAAGGTAATATAATTTAGGTGATTATTATTTATTTATTCATAAACGGCCCCATAGAATTTTTATTATTTAGAATTTTCCGTTCGTAATCACCTACATTGCCTACAAAAACTACGGAAAACAATTTAGTTTTAGTTTCGGTAATTAGAAAGCCAGAACATAATAACACGTTGTTTTTGTGAAAGTAATTTGAAACCATTCTGAAGTGCTTTTCGCCACATGAGTTGACATATAAAATAAAATAAAAATATGTGATGGTGTTCGATACACTAGAACAGCCCTGCACTAAAATTAAACAGAAATTTAATTTATAAATACCTGTGACCATGCGATAACGTAAAGACAGGAGAATTTTGTGACAGTTCCAAATTTACAGAGCCTTTAGAACTACAGCACTATCAATAAAGAAACGAGGCTGAAAGAATAAATGTAATAATTAATAAAGAAATACTGAGTGTTGGGTTGAAGATAATTAATGTTAAGATCTCATAAACTAATACGGTGAAAAGTTTTTCAAACAAGGTTTTCGAATTTTGATTTCGATTATTGAACATAACGGGTGGTTTGTTTTTCGAATTGGTAACACTATTTCCAACGATAGCCGATTTTATAGCTGGTTGATGCATAGTTTGGTTTGACATTTCACCTTTTTCATGATTACTAATTTTGTGTTACCTAATTGCTGGCCGCAATGAATTTATTGAAGGAAACATTAGATGAGCGCATAATGTTATGTGAATTGGCCTCCAGGACCGTGTGAAGCATGGATTTTTCTTTAGATTACTCTCTGTGGGGATATGCAAAGTTGCTAGTCTACGCCAATAAACCAGGCGATGGACGACTTGGAAGCTAACTGGTTATTGCCGATATATGGCTCCTGCTGCTCGAAAATTAAACTTTAGATTGCCTTTTATTTGGGCTAGACGCAGTGCCCATACGCTTGAAATACCACGCTATTACCATAGCCATTCTTATTATCATAGCTTGTCTTATTTCCATGCATTTTAAAAATTTCACAGATTAATAGCTCATAATGAACAGATGTCTTCGCAATACTTAAAATATATCTAATTCACGCCAAAAAAAGCTTTAAAAAATTATAAATCTAAAGTACAAATTCACCAAAAGGCATTCGTTTGGTTCGAAACTTAGATAACGTTAGTAGCAAGGGCAATCTTGCTAAGTCTATATCAACGGATTGAATAAATACAAACTGTTTATACATAAGTTCCCTTCAGCACGCAATACTTACTTAGTGTACCCCATCTCTCCCCTAATGTGTTGAAATCACGAAATACTCATGGCCAGAGGCCACTCTCTCAACTCTCCCTACACCTGGTTCAGCTCATTTCTTTTTGTTGTTATTTGTACTTATCCTTTAACGTTTAGATTCGTCTGCCGAAGAGGACTAATTTTCTGAGGGTCGCTGTTATTTCAGAAATATATTGTAACTAGCAAAATAACCCGTAGTGGAGTATTCATAACAATAAAAATCTATTAGCGTAGCCTATTTCAGTTCATTTCAACCCTCAGTGCCTATTCCGATGTAGCCCAGCTACTTACTTCATGAATACTAAAATCAATATATTTGTTTCTTCTTTTTTGACTTTACGTGCAATTGAGAGAATTTTCAATTATGTTTTAGTTCAGTATTAAAAAGCATGTCATTCTTATGCGTTACATATAAGGTCATTAAGATCATAAGTACAAATTTTACTACCCGATTTTTCCCAAGATCTCAGCTGTGTTTTTGAAATCTCTTTTTTAATTAAAAGAATGAAAAATGCGGAAAAAAATTATAAAAAGTCTTGTATTTGGACGGGATGTTTCACAGAATTTGAACAATTCTTTAAATTTCAAATATAATCTTCAGGTTCTGTGAAAGTTCTATTCGGGATCTGTTATTAAATAATTATGGGCCAGTTGCTTTACAAAACTGAAATAATAACAGAACTTCAAAATCAACATTGAAAATTAACGAATTGTTTAAATTCTGTGAAACAATCCATCCTAAGTATTTAAATGTTTATTGAATTCTGAAATAAAATAATAACTTTGTTTATAACCGTGAAATTTGTTTAATTTATTAAGACCGACCGCTTTAGCTTAATACAAATATGATTAGAGTACATATGAAATTTATCAAAATAGACTTTGTGTGTGCTAATATATACGAAATAAAAATATAACTTAGTGAGGGAGAAAAAGAGACAGGCAATGTGCCCAGAATGGGTTTCTCTATTATATCGAAAGAGACAAAGCGTCAACTGAATGGAAAATTTTATGAATTTGTGGGAAATATTCCTTTTTTATTAGGCTATTGGACACATTTAATCGATTATTAAGTAAATTAATTTCTAAAGTATCTATGGCCATGACCATTTAAATTTTAATGACTTAATAACTGTTGTTGCATATAAAATTTGGTTGCTTTGTCATAGAAATTCCAGGCAGAAAATGCAGTAGTATAAATTTCATGACGCCAGATGATAATATCAAATTATTATTTAATTACAATTAAAATTTTATAAACAATACTCATTAGCCTGAAACACCCATTTATTTATTTTATAGTTATTTATTTTTTACATTTGTTTTAAAAGAATGTGACCTTACTGGGGTACCCCGTTCTAAGGTCACATTGTACATGGTAATTTGCGTTAATTATAAATTGTCAACTTTTTTTTGTACGTTAATTTTTTAAACGTTCAAAACATACGAGTGCAAAGTTATCCTGGTTTTTTAATGCATAAATTAAAATATCTTTTGAATATAATTATTTCAGAGACTTTTTTCTTAAGTATAATTTTCAAAATTGCCTTTGTGCTGTAGGGACTGGTTTTAGAATAGAATAGAATGAACTTCCCCATTCGATAAGATCATATTGTAGATGAGACTGGCCTAAGGCGTGATAAATTTCAACTAACTTTATTTTAACCCTGAGGGCGGCACTTGGTTGGGCTTCGCCCAGTTTAAGTGATACTAACAACAGTTACATTTAAAGGTACATATTAGGTCATTCATAGAGAGTGGGTGAGTATATATGGTCAATAGATTATTACAATATACCGCCCCTGAGGTGATATCTCACAAAAGTGGCGCTATACAAATTGTCCAATAAATAAATAAATATAATGTTTACATTTTATTGCGTACATATGCATTGATATACAACGGAAATAGATAAAGTAATGTAATCTTATTAAACTTTATTTCAAACACAAATAACTTTGTTTACATCACTTTATTATATACAACCACTACATGTTTCATGAACGAAATTCACCTCATCAGGAGTAAATGTACTCCGAGGTCAAAAATTAAATATAGATTACAATTGGAAAGAAGAATTGGAAAGATGGGGAGGGGTTAGAGTGGGCGAGGTTTATCAGAATTAGGAATTACAATATCGATAGACGGGAAAGACCAGATGAGTGGGAAAATATTTAAAAGAGAGTTTATTAAAAAAAAAATCTTGTTAATTATATCTGATTTTATATTAACATGTTTTCTAATTTCTAAAAATGTAAATTATTTATTTGCGATGCTATATCCTGTGTGAAGTATTTTAAGACCTGAAAACACAAATAGCATATAACCATAAAATAATATATTCATAAAACAAATAGCATTTAATAACGGTTATTCTAATAAATTGATAGTTGAAATACTTAATAAAAAAATGTAACATGATCTCTTCAAATGGTATATTTACCCTATTTCTAAAGATAGAAATAAAAAATGGCGTAGAATTCTATTTGTGGATAACGATATTTGCAAAATTATAAATAAAAAACATTTCTGGTACTATTCAACACTTGTTTTACACTACTAACAAAATGAAGAAATATATTCTTAATAATAAAGATAGCGATAATCAAACAAAAAAATCGGGAGTTTATAATCGGGGAGTTATAATTTGTACCCTGAAGATGCTTGAGTAAAGCGAAACCGGTCGGTTATAAAAATTATTAAAAACTCGTGGTTTTAAAACAAAAAGTATTTTATTTTATTTTAATTTAGATTTTGATCAATAATTTTTTCTAGGTACTTCATCATTTTTATTTCATTCAATTTTGGGCAGTTGCAAGGATCTTCTTGGTTCACGTTTAAACAATTTTTATGTTTAGGTTTGTATTGAGGTTATCTGTTTGCTTATTATGTATTTTAAATTTAATATATATTTACTTTTTGTGTCATTTAAGTTTAGTGAATTTGAATCAAACCATTGTTTTACCCTATTCATCCCTACTTCAGCTTTATGAATTATAAAAATAATTGCTGCCGTCAGGAGTCGAACCCACAGCCTTCCGATTGCCGGTCGGATGCACTAAGCCACTATGCTACGTCGGTTTAACTTAAACCGCCAATTAATTTAATAAATACATATATTTTATCTAACAATTTTAACTTATTATTAAACAACCAACATTATTTTTCGACCGGCAATCGGAAGACAGCGGGTTCGATTAACGTCGGCCACATTTATTTTTTCTCGGAAGATTTTTTCAATGTATATGGTTGTTTCAGGCTAATAATTATTGTATATAATAATTGTTTATCCTTTGTGCGTTGCATAACTTTGTCTTGTAAACACAAGTTTATCTTTAAAAATGATAATTTCAAGTAAGTTATATAATAAGTTAAAACGTTTTATTCTGATTCATACTGAAAAAATATATCTCTTTGGTGAAGGTAATTACAGGTATAAGTATAAAAATACATAAGTTTTTTATGATGAAAGAAATAAAATGCAGAGTAAATGCACTATAGAGGGAGAATTTATCTTAAATTTTGCAATTCGGTTGGCTTCTGCGGTAACAAGGTTATTTAACTGCCTTCGGTACAAAACAAATGGGGAGTAAACAAATTTTACGATTTCATCATAAATTCAAACACTTTCATCATAAATTCAAACACTTTCATCTAATACCTTCAGTCAAGTATTATTTTCCTTTGAAATTGAAAGTAAATATTGATTAGCGAAATTTTGTTTCTGATAAACAGAAAGGGCAGAAAGGTTGATAGAACAAGCTTCGCCAAGTTTAACTTGTTTGAAAAGCAGGTGCCTCTTATCCACGGCGTAGTTCAGCCTAATCCATGTTGAAATTATTATTTCTGAAAACTTACCTTATAACTGAAACAACAACTTATAACTCAGGGCGAACAGATTGCATGCACCGGCTCATCAGTCAATAACAGAAAAACTATATATATATTTATAGATTTAATATATGTCGGTGGTCGCCACTTTAGATGCATATTTGCCCATGATGGTCGTCAAATAGGCGGTGTGATATAATGTGAAATATATATATTTACATTTTTGTGTATTACAGACTGTCCATTTACAGTACACATGTAACATAAACTACACACTTCTAACTACATTCAGTTACCAAGGGATTAGGTGGCAAAAAGTTTATTATGTAAAATACGAACTAATTTTCAAGATCAGCTAAATATTAACATCTTTTTTGTAAAGGATTTTGTAAACAGAAAGAAAGAATTAGGCATTTAAGATTTATATTGAAAAATAATGCAAAAGGCGCTTGCTTAGATTTAGAATTGTGCAATACAGTTCGTTGCGTAAATCGTAGGTAGTTGAAGTACAGCTTGTCCGCAGCAAATCATCTCAGCTTGATTTCCACAGATGTTCCTATTGATAGTTTTAGAATGGCTTTCTCAAAGTTGTCCCCAAAACTAGAGCCAGAAGTCCAAAGTCGGTAGATGTATTTAAATTCTCCGTGATGAATGCTCCAGATTTTAAAACAAAAATATGATGATGCAATTATTGAGCGGATTCTATGGACTGTTGAAAAAGGAATGATTCCTGCTTCGACTTGAACTCTTAAGTTTATTTATTGGATCGCAGGTTTGGCAACAGATATGTCCCAAAGAATTCCAGGGTTGGCAATCTGACCAATGCACAACAGTTAATGCGCAAATGCTGGAGTTCCACACACCGAAACCGGGTAATGTGTGGCATTTGCATGCCTCTTGCATCCTTCAAGGCAGGGGGTAAAACTTCGATCCAAAAGTGAAACCAACAAAAAAGACACGGTAATCTCTGTGGTCTAAAACTTCATCTCTCCAATTAATCAACTATGAAATGAAAACTCTCAATTTTAACAGCTGTGTACTGGCTGAGTGGATATCTGTCGTTTGACATATTGAGCTTGAAGCACGCAGATTTGAATATATTGTTTATCCGATATTAGCGAGATGTCCGTCAGTTTGTGGCTCATGGAGTATGGTCGTGTAGTATGCCGACAGTGGAGATTGGAGGTTGTTGATTAGGAGATTGTGAGCATATTCTCTGTTCATATCCCACGCCAGGATCTACCATCTTTACGATGACGTATTCAGGTCAACGCAAAATGGTTAGTAGAAAGACTTGTTATTTTACATGTAATTCACCAACAATGTCACTCTGTTTTGATTTGACTCTTCCCTATTTCTTCCTATTGGGTTACTTGCAGATAAAGATGTACACCAATAAACCAACCACCACCTCGATGCTAACATTGGACACGAAATTGCTGAAATAACGCCAGAAGTCTGCGAAAATGTGCTTTAAAGAGCTCACCTTTGCGCCAAGGCCAGAGGCGGCAACTTAACCGACATTATATTCTACAATAATGTTAAAGGCCATACAATCAAACAATAAAGATTGTATGGCCTTTAACATTATCGTAGAATGTTAAAGACCATACAATCAAACAATAAAATGTAAATTATAAAAATGTATTTCATTTATGAGTTTTAAAAAAACCTTCGATCTGGAACATAAAACGCACCCTGTATAATATAAAATATATTCCCCGTAATTAATCTGAGCTTGTGTTTATGGGGGCGTGTAATTATATTATCAGTACGTATGTAGTTGTTTATTTTGTTCGATTATTCAGTTTACATTTTCAGTGTGTTTTAATTCGAAATTAATTAAACAATAATAATTTGTTGTTTATCTCAACCTTTAACTCAATCTTTTTGGTGAAGAATTTTAAAAAACATTCTTTATAATTGAATTACCCCATCGTTTTTTTACATTTTGGAGTTGGCAGATTTGATGTTAGCTTATCATTAGGGTCGAGACACATTGTGCGACACGCGTCATGGCTTGGCGTATTTCAGCATATCGCTCGCCATACACTACCAATAGGAATGTATGGCGAGCGATATGCTAAAATAGGCCAAGCTATTAGAATATAGCGTGGTCTATTACAGGCATTATTGTAAAATGGTGAAGTTTTATTTAGAATATTATCTTTGTAAATTTAATTTTGCGTGGTAGAAGTGTAATGCATTTGGTTTTTTAATTTCTATTTATTTAAACAGAAGTTCTGACGAATGCGTATATGGTATAAGTATAATCGTTTTTGATGCTATGTAAAGCGGTTGTGTATAAGTTCGAATATAATGCTACATTTTATGACATAATAAAACTTTTCACCACTAGATATACATAACCTACTGTGATACGAACTTCTGTGTTTCTCACTAAACCTAGAAATAATTATTACATTTATCAGGGTACCTCATAAATTCTCACAAATCTCTCTTCTTTGAAATCAAACATCAGGGAAAACTTTCTTCGCGTCAAATAATGGGACAAAGAAATATCCCGAATGCCAAGAAGATCGCAACATGACAGAGTAGGTTTTCGACAAAAGACGACGTTTTTCATTAAATTAAATACCATCTTCAGAGAGGAAGTGTTACGATGGGTCTAAAAATAACTATTATGTTTTATAAGATTACGATGAAGTTACTACAAGTAAGTTCCCGATTAGTAAATACCTTGTTTTGCTCAGCAACCCTTTCACTTTTATGTCTCATCAAAGGATTTTAATTAATTTACAGACACTTAAAATTTAATGAAATCTCATGAAAACCCATGAACTTCTTAAAAATCTCTAAAATCTCTTTTTCTTAGATAGAAAAAGAGATTTTACAGAACAACTGTTTGACACAATATTTACTTGCTTCATTCGTCAGTTATTCTATATAATAATAATAATAATGATAAGTATTTTATTGTCTTCCTTTTTGTAACAAATAATGTTAATGACATCCTCTTTGGGATCTCCCGTGCTGAGTATTTCTTTAACATATAATGTGGCTGTGTTCTGTCCCCGCCAATCAAAGAGCCAGGATTCAAACCTGTACTTTTGGATCCGCTCAATTATTGTGAGTCTGCATCAACTTTGGACGCTATCACGACGTGATAATTCGACTAGTATACCGCTGGTAAAACGTTCTTACATATTGAAATCTCTGTATCAGTAACTATTGTGGAAACGTAAACGCTGTGGAAAACACATAAGCATTGCAAGTGTCGTTCGCCGTGTGCTTGTGTTTTTGTGATTAGTGTTGTAGTGGTACGCCACGACTTGATTCGAACGGCATTCTAGAAGTTTCGGTTTCTTCCAAACAAGCTTCTTGGATGTTCTTTTATTCTTTTTAATTTTGTTTTGGCAATATCTACATAGCAACCAAAATGTTCGAGAAGTTTATTCACCTTATAAAAGCGGCAGCGTGAAGGAACTCGTTAGTCAGTCAGTCATCAGTCCGCCGTCATTTATCAAGGATCAACGAGTGATAACCCGCGCTCCTCTTACTAGCGCGAAGGACAATATTCCCGGCTCCGCCCGGTTTTCAACTATGGACTTCATCGGGACATCATCCTAGCGCCTTGGCCACCGTCCCTGGCCAGCGCTACAACGGATTACGGCGCCCTGGTTCCAGCTCCTCTGACCAGCGCTTCATCCACGCACTATGACCACCACGAGGACACGCAGCATCCTCACTGGTCTACGCAGCTCCCGCTCAACCGCCTACAAGGTCCACCGCACCTTCGGCAGAAAGAAGACTCATTCTTTTTCTCGCGTTCCGTGCGTGGCGCAACCTACCGTAATTATAGTAATTATAAATATATTAAATAGTGTTTTTTTCGGAAATAATTAGAAATACGACATAACATAATATTTAAATACCTGGGGCTTTTTGTTTAGTTGAGTGTTTTCGGTTTCAGTTTGTATTTGGTGTCTGTATATTATCTATTTCGGATCTCCCTACGTTTGGTATCCAGCTTTTTATTTGAGATTTAAATGTTATAATAATGTTGTGAGTTTTGAATGAGCTGCTGAATACTGCTTTTAACAAAATAGAAATATCTATCAACATTATTCATAATTATAGAAGTTTCGACGAAACACGGAGCAGCAAAATAATTTCATGTTTTCTAGCTGAATATTTTTTGGCATACAGATTTCAAATAATAAAATTTTTCACATTA
Source organism: Hesperophylax magnus (assembly GCA_026573805.1). NCBI lineage: Eukaryota > Metazoa > Arthropoda > Insecta > Trichoptera > Limnephilidae > Hesperophylax > Hesperophylax magnus. Next base: position 9,714,690 of record JAIUSX010000029.1, on the reverse strand, counting down.
ACCCTTCAATCAACGTTGTCAAATTCAAAATACGAAAAAGTTAGACACTCAAATTACAGTAACTAATTGGTAGCATGTTTTCATCAATGTTCTATTTCTTCCAAGTATCTTTAATCCAAGGATTCCACAGATTTTCATGTTTCCAGCATGGTTATTATCTGCCCATTACGAGCAGTAATTTGTCATGTTCACGAGGTTACATTTACTAATTTGCCCTTTCATCATTATAATGATAGGGTAAAAACGGCCTAATAATAAATTAAGATTTTTCGGTTCATCACCGCTCAATTTTCCTAAGCCACGGAAATTTTGGTGTAGTAATTTTATTCAAAATAATTTATACATACTTTGGAATTTTGAAACGAAGAGATAGGCAAACTCAATTAGTATGAAATAATTAGTTAGAAAATCATTACATTTAAAATTATTCGGTATCGGTGGTTATTTCCATAATGGAAAATTATGGAAATATTTATGAAAAACTTTTTGGGGAAAAAAGTTTTGATTTATGGAAATTTTCATCAAACAGCTTAAATATTATAGAAACAAATTAATGCTTTAAATCTGGTGCCATATTTGGTATGCTGTTAGGATAGCGAAATAACTAGGAACATTACGGAATTATTATCATTACTATACTAATTATTTCTTCACTTATCCACATCATCCTTTTTATGTGATAAGTCTTTGGCGCACCTTGGGAGTAAAACCAACTCCTGCGTAGCAAGCGGGACAAGACAGGATCCTGTCGTCGAGCGTCGTTCAATTCAAGAGCTCTTGAATTGAACGACGCTGCATTCGTTCAGCCTCGTGACTCGTCAACTCTTTCCGCCCGGCCGCCAAAACTCTGTGCGGTATATTTTCTTCTACATATTTTCACTAAAACCTTTGTGTATATTTTAATAAAAAAATAAGAACATTGTTTTAATATCAATAATATAAAGACTTCTTTACTTTCATTTTCACTTCCATCAATAAAAATCAATATCGATGTTTCACATCTGCCAGGCGTCCCGTGATGGCTATTTTTTTTTGTATGCCTGCTCATATCTACTCATACCTACATTCATTAATTAAGAAGAAAGCATTCTAATGAAATTACTAAGAAATTCTATGGAAATACGTATTTAAAATATGTAAATTTTAATGTGTTATGTGTCTTATCTCCATTTTTTTATAAATTTTACAGTGTATGTCTAAATAAATTAATAATATAACTATAAATATGATATGATATAGGATTTTTTTTTTTGAACGACTATGACGAGTTGCGTTACCTTCTTCTTTATCCAACGTTTCGGACGTCATTAGTGTAGAGAGAGGTAGAGGTAGCGCAACACGGCATAATATCCCAAAAATAAATCACTATACATAATATGTTCTTCAAAAAAGAAGCAGCTTATTTTACATTTTGTCAGATTCGATATTCAATGTCAGATTAAATTCATTCAAATACTTACTGCGCAGACCCCTGAAAAATTGTATTCCGCTATGCGTTGCTGTGGCTCTGTATGTCTGTACAGAGAGACAAACAAATGGAAAAAAAAAAAAAATTTCCAACAGATGGCGCTGTATTTTTTTCAGATTTCTCATCCATATTTACATACATACACAAATTTTAACTTCCCTACATAGAGGGTGTTCTGTGGCGGGACAACTTCTTATATTATAAAATGCATTCCAAATGGTTCTAACTGCTTTCTAATCTTAATATATAAAAATTCAGCCGGCGTATGTTTGCTCTCGCAAAACTCGAAAAGTAGTCGACCGATATCGCTGAAAATTTCATAGTTTGTTGTTATTAGTGCCAGGAGTGTTTGGAAATATTTAAATGGTAGAAAAATCGGAGACGCCCGAGGAATATTTAAAGCAATATCGATGAAATTAACAATTAATTTTTTTAACAGTAACATTGTGGTATACAGTAGTGAATGGTGGAAGAAGTCGGAAGCACCCGAGAATGACATTAGCAATAGCCAGGCATTTCGTGGAATCCACTAGTAGGTATATAAAATCACAAGCGTATTCGAATGCAACGTTGTGTTAAAATTTCAAAGCTTCGGTGAAGAACTTTCGGGTAATTAAGATTTTGAACAAACGAATATTAACATTTTTTAAGTAGATTATAAATCCAATTTGTAAAAATAACAATGAAAATAATTTTCTGTTAAAATATTATTTTACAGGGAGGTACCTACTTCACCGCTTGTTTGAACACAATCAGTTTCAAATTGAAAATTATACTTAAATTCAAAGTAAATTTGAGTCAATTGAACCAGATTTCACGCAGGACTAACGCAGAGCACAGACAACCGAAATTTGGATATTTAATTTTTAGATAAATTCGTTTTTTGTTTTATTTATTATTATATGTATTATTTGTTTCGGACAGCTTTAGATTGTGGTGAAGTGTGTGTGTGTGTATGTAGAAATGATTGCAAGCGTTTATCCAAAATGTGGTTTTCTGTGTTTAATTTTGGTGTAGCCATCTAATACAGGCTACTATGTATTATTGGTTTCGGACAGCTTTATATTATGGTGAAGTGTGTGTGTATATGTGTTTCTGTGGGTATGCAGAAATGATTGCAAGCGTTTATCCAAAATGTAGTTTTGTGTGTTTAGTTTTGGTGTAGCCATCTAATACCGGCTACTATGTATTATTGGTTTCGGACAGCTTTAGATTATGGTGAAGTGTGTGTGTATATGTGTTTCTGTGGGTATGCAGAAATGATTGCAAGCGTTTATCCAAAATGTAGTTTTGTGTGTTTAGTTTTGGTGTAGCCATCTAATACCGGCTACTATGTATTATTGGTTTCGGACAGCTTTAGATTATGGTGAAGTGTGTGTGTATATGTGTTTCTGTGGGTATGCAGAAACGATTGCAAGCGTTTATCCAAAATGTAGTTTTGTGTGTTTAGTTTTGGTGTAGCCATCTAATACCGGCTACTATGAGCTATTAAGATTAGCCCCATTAATATTTAAGGGATTTTGTAGATTCCAATTGCCTCCGTAATTCGGCGCCCTCGACGCGTAATACACAGAACATAAATGTCAAACAATTTTTTTTCCTAAAAAATCCTTGTTCCTACAATGAATAATTATTTCAATGAAGAAGGTAGTTTTTCATTGTTTCGGACAAATCCCAATCTGCAAGGCATATAATGGAAATCATTAGTATTCATTTATACGGGCAAGCGCTGTTTGTCCAAATGTTGACCTATTAAAATTAATGGAGATGGGGTCCTCCTCGAGTTAGTTGAAGGACTTGACGGTAATAAGAAGGAGAAGCGAGGAAATATAAGAGCAGCAAGCAACTGTGATTCGGGTAAACATGTCGCTTTGAGATAAATGAAGCGACAAATACGAATAATTAATGACCTTGTGTCTTCATTTTGGTAAGGTGTGGTTAAATAGTAATTTATGCAAGTTTCGCGAAAATGTGTATAAGTGTGTTTTGTTCCGGGATGCAGTCTATAAGAAATTTGTCGACGTCAGGAGGTCTAGGTCTACGGAAATCGATAAATTCCTATGTCAATATGATATTGACGAAATCCGCCATCTATGGTCAGCGCGCACGGTCAGAATATGATTCCGACAGTCGGTAGACAAAAGCCACTGCTTTTAGAGCAAGTTCCAAGGTGTCTGATAAACTATCAATATGCACAACTTTTTTATTGTGTCATACGTTGTTTAAAATAACTGGCTTAAAGTGAAAGGAGGTGAACTAATTAAGCTCTTAGAATTGAAAGAAATCATATACACTATCCATACACTAAATTGAGTCATCTAAGACGCGATCAATTGATTCAGTTCAAGCCTGGAGAAACAAAAGTTGTTAGTTATGACTTAAGACCTCATGAACTAATTAACTCCCTTCTTAGTCTCAAAAAGTTATTTTTTTAATTCTACATTATCAATTTATTAGTATTTTACGAAGCCGTCTGACGTTTGAATGTCAAATCATAGAAAATACTTGTAGTGTTGCCAGCGTATTTCAATTTCTAGTTTATTGCATTCTCAATATTGGTATGGCTATCAGCAACGCGACCGTGCTTGGAAAATCGTCATGAAATCATCGGTAGTTACGCCTATCGATCGGATACTGTAAAGTTATCGATTTCACTGTGCTAGACTCCCTGGACAAAATTACACGTGGGAGAATTTTACGCACGTTTGCAACGCCATAATTATACATGGACGAAATTACACATGGAGAGAATTACACCTATTGCAATACACGACATGAAATCTAACATTACCTAACTTTTATTTGTGATTCCAATATGAAATGAACTTATCACGCATTTAAACATTCTAAAAATAAAGCTTTTTAAAACAGATTTTGTGATGTATATAAGTAATTTCATATAATAATTAAAATAAAATAACTTTGTTTGAATACCACTTTATTGTATATATTTATAACCAACCGGTTTCAGTTCAACCCGAACCTTCATCAGGGCTAATAAAAACATAAGTGGTATTCAAACAAAGTTATTTTATTTTAATTATTATAATTATGTATACCCACAAAGTGTTTGCTACAAGTGAAAAAGTAATTTCATAGTTTTATAAAATCTTTTTCCTCTTCTTTCCCACCTTTAAATCCACTGGTTACATTTCTTTCGGGCGGTTGGAATTTTTTTACGGTATCCACATAAAATAAAAACCTTTGAACTTCATTATGGGAGTGTTTATTAAAAGTGCGAAAAAATGTTTTGTTTTCATCATACAATATTCAAGAACAGAAATGCTTTGTGTTCATCATACAATATTCAAGAACAGAAATGCTTTGTGTTCATCATACAAAATTTAACAACAGAAATGCTTTGTGTTCATCATACAATATTCAAGAACAGAAATGCTTTGTGTTCATCATACAATATTCAAGAACAGAAATGCTTTGTGTTCATCATACAATATTCAAGAACAGAAATGCCTTCTACGTAGATTTCACTCACTCTCTTATACTTTCCTGATATTGTACATGGCCATTCGATTAGATTGAAAAGAAAATTTTATAATGATGATAATTATGAAGAAACGTTTTACATAATATGAAATTTAAGCGAAGAATGGTCATGCTTTTGGGTCATTTATTTTTCTCTTCTATTCTATGGTGTTCAATGATGATAATGATAATAAACTATATATTATCATTATCACACGGAGAAAAATGAGTATGGCTGATTTATTTAAATCCTGTTAAAAACGTGATAGCATTCCATTTCTAAAAAAAAGTATTCGTTATTTCATAATATATCATAGCACTTGTTAACGCAGCTGTGCTTATTCTAACACTTGTATTATATAAGGACAAATTGCGAAAAATCTGAGTTTTTATGGAAACATGTTCCAACATCGTCATTACACATTTGAGTTTTTATGATAATTTGTTGGGAAATCTGTCAATTAATTCGTTGAAAACCTGCAGTCCCGCTTTTAACAGGAATACTATTCATTTGACCAAATTATTATTAAAGAAGCTTTATTTTATATAATTTTCCATGTAGATTGATAGAACTTTTTATTGTATATCCGGCGCCAACTGCCATTGTATATGCATTGTATTTCAATAAGCAAGTGACAGCTGTCAGGCCTCCCGAAGGTTTGATCAGACCGTAATATAATACATATTTATCTAGGAAATCGATAAATCTAGAAATGTATTTATAGCGAAGACCCGAACCTTTTTTTCTTCCCGATCGGAGAATATTTTTATAACCTGAATTGGGTTAGTTCATCTCCAGTTAATTAGCAGTGTCACAAAAATATTATTGTTTTTGTGTGTTCAACCTTAAAACGTGATTCAAAGCCGTGATTTCTTTTTGTGGAGTCTGCATCTAAAAATACTTTTCTCCGAATGCCGTCAACAACCTTCTATCTAACGATTCCTTTTCCTTTCTAACGATAAAAATATTTTTCTTTCAATATATTATAAATAAAATGTGGGAATAATTCCAGTTAAAAACGGGATTGCAGGCTTTACGAACGAATTAACATGTTTCCTGAATAGTTTTAGTAGATTACAAATCATGATGTAGGTAGCCATGAAAATACGAAACAAAAATTCTTTAAATCGTCTTGATATATTATCAAAGCAAATTCACGTGCATGAACACGTATTGAGTTACGTTAACTAACTAACTATCACGCCGTTTCCCCGCAGGGATAGGCATAGATGACGGACCGCTAAACAACTCGGTCTTGGCACACACTTCTTGCCTCATTCACATTCATACATCGTATCATACATACTCTTCTATTATTCTGACTCTTGACATGGCCTGACTCGAGTATCTGATTCACTTGATCGTGCCATGTCTTCCTCGGGCGTCCCCGACTTCTGCTACCATTCGCATTTGCATCATATATCCTCCTTACACTCCTATCTTCGCTCATTCGCTCTACATGCCCAAACCATCTAAGCGTCCCTTTCTCAATCTTACTCATTACGCTTACATCAGCCTTGCACTCTTTGTGGATCTCCACATTCCTCACACGATCAAACATGGTTTTACCACACATACGCCTCAAGGATCTCATTTCAACAGCATTCAATCTACTTTCATCCTTTCTTTGCGAGTTCCATGCCTCTCTTCCATACATCAAGGTAGGTACCAGCACTCCGTTGTGGACTGCTAACTTCGCTTCTTTGGACAATTTTTTGTTAGCGCCAACGGCGTTCAGTCCTCCATTAACGGAATTACCTGCATTTACCCTTCTTTCAATATCTCTGTCAGCCTTCCCATTTCTCGTAAACTTACTTCCTAAATACACAAACTCATCCACCTGCTCCAAGTATTCATCATTCACAATTATATTGCACACTGTTTTCGTGCTCTCTCTTTCAAACACCATTACTTTAGACTTACTTATATTCATCATTAACTCATTCTTCATGCATACTTCGTTCACACGTTATTTTTAAACGGCCTGCAATCGTGTTTTTAACCGAAATTACCAATAATTTTAAGAGATTCTTAATAAATTATCAATAGTCATTTTCTCATCGCAAGTAAGCTTGTGCATAATCAAATGAGAACAAAAAAAATACTACGTATTAAAAAGATTTTTGAGCCGTCATAAGCAAAAAAGCAGCTGAAACTTTAAAATCATCACATTATGATAATTGAAATGCATTCTGATAATTTAAACACATTCTGATAACTGAAAGACATTCTGATTATTGAAAATATGTACGTATGAAAATATTTAAGATAATATTCTTTTAATTTTGAAAGATTGATAAACATGAGGGGCTTAGAATTTGAAAATTTCCAGCTACCTTTTTACTTGTGACAGCTTGCAGAAGTTTTACGGTTAACCGTAAAAAAATATTGACTGGTTCGGCTTGTTTCCAAAAGAAACCAAAAGAGACACATTACCTGACATATCTACGACGTCATCTAATGCAAAAACCTATAGCGCTAACAAAAAAGGAGTTCAAATATGACCCGTTTTTACGAATTAAAAAATTTCACTTTACATGTTTGTTTTACTAAGAGAATATTGATTTTAAGTTGGGCCGTGAACATTGTAAAAAGATAAAGTTTCCGAGAATTCCTCATTAAGGCCATGCACTACGTAGTAATTTACAATCATGTGTTTTTGGTTTGAAAATGTGGTCGCCTAGAAATGTTTCAGATGCTTTAATTAAATACTGCGAGTAGAATACATCATGGCCTTTGAAATAATCGAGTATTTTTTAGATAAGTCTTTTTATAAGCCCAGAAAAAAATAATGTATAGGCCTATGAAAACTGCTTTAAAGTTCAGAATCTCCTACTTACGAAACCATTTTCGGTTATGGTTTTATTGTATAATGTGGCAAATTAAGTTATTTATAAAATGATCGAAAAACATTTAAATATTTGTGCCTGAACATCCACAAAATAAAATAAAAGGCAATTTTTGGCCATGTTTTTTTCTTGCATAAATCAAAACAGGCGGATGGTGTGTAGCAGGAATTTAAGCCTTATCGCCATCTACGTAATAGCGGCTCGATTCAAAATATTACATGACGTGGTGCATCGCCTCAAATAGAACCTACTAGTCGCATTATAAACCAACGTAAAAGAGTACGCAATACATTTGAACCGTAATCGTTTTTAAATACTAACCTTTTTAATACTGTCTATTAAAAATGTAGGATAACAGTAAAATAAATGTGAATTCATTGGCTATATAGAACTATAATCAGTTTATATGTCTCCTTATTAAAATTCAAAAATATGATTTTTTAAATTCAATAATTCAATCTAACTCGCATAGTGATGTAGACCCGGGAATATTCTCCGGGGAATATTCCCGGGAACAGAAATATTCCCGGGAATATTCCCCGACCTGAAATAAATTCCCGAAAACGGGGAATTTATTTTATTTTTAATAAAATGGTTTCTACACTTCTCTTGGATGCTTTATTGAGTGTTAGCATGTAAAGTAAGCCTGCAAACATTTGCAGTAAACGAAGCTGCCTCATCTTTACCTCGTGATATGAAGAACAGCCTTTGGACGATGATGTTTACTGAACAAGAGTGACATCATTAGCCGATGTTCTGCGACCGATTGTTTCCTGGATTACACAGCTAGAGGGAGACGATCCACTAACACACAAAGCATTGTATGCTTTTGAGGATATTGAGAGCAGTCTAAGTAAAACTCTTCCAGCGTCTCTACTGTCACATGCCGAAAGAGGCAAATACTGGAAAAGGCGGCGCAGCGCAAAGAAATTGCTATTGCTCCAATACATCTGGCTACTGCCCTACTAGATCCAGGTTTCCAAGGACATCTGCTAAGCCACGCACAGCAACTTGAAGCACTTGATTTCATTGACCAAGTAGCAAGTCATATGGAGACTGTTGATAGTGCAAATGTTCTTGATGATTTAGCCAATTATAGGGCTGAAGGAGCAAGGCATTCCTATGGAAGTGTGTCGATAAAATCACGCCAGTGACCTGGTGGAAGGGGATGTGCGGATGTTCTGATTTGTCACAGGTTGCCATAAGAATATTGACTGCTCCCATTACTTCAGCAGCCACTGAGAGATCTTTTAGCACGTTTAGTCACATTCATACAACACGGAGGAATCGTCTAACAACTCAAAGAGCAGGGAAAATAACATTTGTGGCACACAATTGGAAACTTCTTTCCTCTGAAAGAGGCTCTCAAGTTGCTCTCAAGAAAACTCTTTCTGCCACGGATGAGCAGATTGCTTCGCATCATAACGTTTCAAACCTATCTGGTACGCGCAAACGCAAACATCCAATTGACTGTGCTGAGGAAGAAGAAAACGTAGATAAACCTGAGCGGCAACAACTTCGTCCGGGTCGGATGAAGATGAAGAAGAATATGGAGGTGAAAGTGGAAGCGAAGTTGATAGTGTCAGTGTCCAATCGGTATCATCAGATGAACAGTAACGATCTGTGAAGTTGTATCATTTTTACAGTTTTACGATTGATTTTTTATATGTACCGTTTACTAGCATAAAGTGTATATAGGCTACTAATACTGTACAGTATACAATTATATAGAGATACTACTCACTTTAAAATAATTTTGATCGGTGTTTTTTTTTTTTTTTTCTCTTGGATCCTATTCCTATACAGGGTGTATCGGCACGTACCCGACAAACTTTAACCAGCTTTTCCTTAGCACATTTGGAGTAAAAAATGTTATGGGCACTTTGCTGTCCGGTAACAATTTTTTTGCAATTAAAAACAAAAAATTATAAAAAAATCCACACTCCGTCACTGTCATTGGCATTGTTTCTCGTGTTCAACAGCTGTTATTAGCAAGTGTGTCAAAAAGCGTCTTCGCTCTTTCATACACACTAAATAATAATAGTTAAAAATGAGACGAATGGTGCTTTGCCATTTCGTTGTGATTGTAAAAGCGCGCCAATGTAGGTACGTACGTATATTATTCAACGAAACTCGAATAAAATATTGCCAGATGGGTTTTCAAACTGTGACAAAGGATAAAACATTGGTGACATGTGGTGAAAATATGAATGTTACCGAACAGCAAAGTGCCCATAACATTTTTTACTCCAAATGTGCTAAGGAATAGCTGGTTAAAGTTTGTCGGGTACGTGCCGATACACCTTGTATATATGGGAATAGTTTTTATGGATCTATCCTGCTCTATATGTACCATATGTGTGTATATTTTATTTTTTATTTAATAAATATTATTCTTTTTGAGGTATTATATTGTTAAAATCAAAATTCCCAAAATTCCCCGTCCAGGGGAATATTTCCGGGAATATTCCCGGGAATATTTCCCAGAAATAAATTCCCGGGAATTTACACATCACTAAACTTGCATGCCTATCACTCAACTCATATTAAAAATTATTGACGCGAGCACTCGAGTGGTTATAGGGATAAATGCCAGTCCCTGGGGAAGAAGGTCCAATCCGTAGCCAGACCAAAAAAATAGATGCATCATAGTAAAACTGTGGTAGAATAGCAAATATTGTAGAAATGATAAATAAATACAAAGAAACAGGTTGACGACTCCGCCGGGCTATGTATCCTAGATGGTCAGTTTTATAAATGACTTGTTCGGTTAGAATGAGATAATGATGAATGTAAGTCTAAAGTCATGGTGTTTTAAAGAGAGTACGAAAACAGTGTGCAATATAGTTGTGAATGAAGAATAATTGGAGCAGGTTGATGAGTTTGTGTATTTAGGAAGTATGTTTACGAGAGATGGGGAGGCTGATAGAGATATTGAAAGAAGGGTAAATGCAGGTAACATAATATCATAAATAAAGGTTAATGGAGGACTGAACGCAGTTGGCGCTAACAAAAAATTGTCCAAAGAAGGGAAGCTAGCAGTCCACAATGGAATGCTGGTACCTACCCTTATGTATGGAAGTGAGGCATGGAACTGGCAGAGAAAGGATGAAAGTAGACTGAATGCTGTAGAAATGAGATCCCTGAGGCGTATGTGTGATAAAACCATGTGCGATCGTGTGAGAAATGTGAGATCCGCAAAAAGTGCAAGGCTGATGTAAGGAGAATATATGATGCAAATGTGAATGGTAGCAGAAGTAGGGGACGCCCGAGGAAGATATGGCACGACCAAGTGAATCAGATACTTGAGTCGGCCATGTCAAGAGTCTGAATAAGACGATAGAAGAGTATGTATGAGACGATGTATGAATGTGAATGTGGCAAGTATTGTGTGCCAAGACCGAGTTGTTTCGTGGTCCGTTCTTTCTGCTCACCCCTGCGGGGATAAGGCGTGATGGTTAGTTAGTTGTTTTTTGGGATATTTTTAAAAGAATTAACCGATAGAAACTGTTTTTCCAGATATGATTTTATTTATTTATTTAATCTCGAGTTAATTCACCCCATCGCATGTGGTAATAATTTGCAAACATTAATAAGTAATATTCCTATTTTTGATTCTGACAATTCGTGGTGGAATTCCATTATAATAATAATATATTGAAACAAAGTTGAAAAACATTTTTCCACATATTTTATTTTTTAGTCTTTACCAGTTTCATCCATCTTCAGACTGGTACAATTATTCCTTATACAATGGTTTTATAACATATGGGGGAAGGAGTGGGGATCAACAGGAATGGTGTACAATGATTTTATTATAATTTTATGGATTATCCTACCTCCGTTGCTGGGTGGTGTTTCGCAATTAAATTTGCAATTATTTGGTTATTACCTGGCGTAATTACCTCGGTTTTAGAGATTCGTTTCTATTTATTTAGGAAATACCGTAATTGAATGGTTTTCACTTAATTAAAGTTGTCAGGCAGGTGTCTATTGCTAATATTAATGTATTCTAGGTAACGTGGAATTGTTTCAATTGAAATTTGTTATGTTAGACTTTAACCACCCGAGTGATTTTCGGCATATTATGCCGAGTTTGCAAAACGTCTTGAGTGATACACCATAATATGCCATTTTTGGCTCCCAAAATTCGCTCACTTACGATTTTTAAATATTTTTTATAAATCCTAAAAATGTAGAATAACAGTAAAATAAAGGTGAATTCATTGGCCATATAGAACTATAATCAGTTTCTTATTAAAATTCATAAATATGATTTTTTAAATGCAATCTAACTCGCACGCCTATCACTCAACTCATATTCCAATTATTGACGCGAGCAAACGAGTGGTTATAGGGATAAATGTTTTACATAGTAGTAAAAATAATATTGTTTTTATTAATTATTGTAAATTTAAGAAAAAATCATATTTTTAGAACATGTGATATATTATAATGTACATAGTAGCGGAGACTTAACATATGCTTCTAATTTTTTGTTCATTACAAAGTTAGGATCTGCTTTTTTAGTTAGACGGGTTATTTCTAATGATTCTAGTCTATCTAGTTTTTTACCTTTATTGCCAGTATGGAGAACTTTAACATCTCTGTCTTTATCAAACGAATGTATATTTTATAGCAGATGTGACGCAATATTCGACAATTCACCTTATCATTCACCCAATTTGTAAAGTATTCTCCTATGCGGGTTTTGAATTCTCTACCAGTTTATATTATGTAATATGACGGGCAATCAGAACAGTTAACTTGATAAATGCCTGAGTTTACTAGTTTTTCTGTTTTGTCTTTAATATTAATTAAAATATATTCTTTTAGCGAAACATTTAATTAGTGTTTGTGTCATTGTACCTGTTTAAACCACTAACCTCAGAAGAAATAGACTTGCACTAACGTGAAATTCAAGTATCAAGTAGACGAGCTGGAGACAAACCACGTGACTATGTTTTTGGAACCAGGACGGTTCGAGAATACTTTGAATGAAATACGATATCAATCTTACAATGATCGCGGAATTACATGAGGGTTTGAGAATGCTTTGAAAAATCTACGGCAACAGTCGTGCGCCGAACACCGAAGAGCGCACATTAAAATAACAAGACCCTGCGCAGAAAATAAAGTTCACTTAAAAGTAGGCAACGGTTTGCAGTACTTCTCTGCGTAGGATCTGAATGTTCGTTCTTAAACGAATCGTCTGGCATAGCGACGCTAATAGTACGAGAGCCCACGACCAAAACCATGTCTCATAGCAATACGGCAAAAACCCTATAAAATCGTTAGATTGTATGATTCTGAACCCGACTAGGTGTGTAGTAACGGTCGAAAGTGTAGCAACTGCGTGGGAGGCCATTTCTGCTGTGTCAAAAAAAAAGACAGTCGGTATTATAGCAATACGTCTGATAGTGAAAATGTACATAGATTTTATAATTGTATTACGAAAAAGTTTGTTTTCAGACATTTTGCGCGTAGCATATAGCCTGAACGCATTTTTGAAAATGTCAACAAATTTAGCCGACCTATATCATAGCAATACGGATAATTTTTTTTTTCAACTTTTCGTATTGCTGCCATGATTACCAAAAACCTGTTTTCAGACACTTTAAGTGTAGCATATACTCCCAAAAACGAAAATAACGTTTCGGAGTCGCCTGGCCGACGCCTCTGTTAAATGTTTTTTTAAATTTACAGCCTTCATAGATATTCAAGAATCTCCCTTGTCTATTATATGTACTTTGACAGATGACAGATGTCATTACTTATTTCTTTTTTAAAAGTTACTCAAGTGTGCTTTAAATAAAACCAAAACTATCAAATCAATCAGTATTTAATTTCAACAGCCTCAGCGCTTGTTACGCTCCTGCCCCTTTCTTACTATTATACAGCTCACTCGCCAGCTGCTCCAAACGTATCGAAAAGTTGTCTGATAGAGAAGGTGCTACACTTAATTTGTCTGATATAAATTTTTTGCACATGTGGACAACTTATTTTATCATGTCCAACAATTTTCAGACATATTGCTATGATACCGATCGGTAAAATTTGTTAACATTTTCAAAACGGTCTCAAAATTTAATGCGTTCACATTTCCGTCTGAAAATTGTTTTGTTCGCATCAAATAACCAAAATTTACTAATAAAAAAGATTTTCAGACGTATTGCTATGAGACATTTTTTTTGTCTCATTTTTAATATTTTTAAGTGATTTTACGGGTTTGCGCTACACCACTAACGTCTGAAAAATATGTTTCCGGTATCTCAGAACTATCATTCAACTACAGTCTGCAAATCAGACATATTGCTATGATGCAGTTCGGTCAAATTCTTTGACAATTCGGTCAGATCAAACGCTACGCGGAAAATGTCTGATATTGGTATTTTCGAGTTCAGGATAATCGTATCTATCGATTTGATGCGGTTTTGGCCGTATTGCTATGAGACAAAAATTTTGGTCGTGGGCTCTCGTACTATAAAATTGAATGCGGTTGGTAAATTATTACACATTTGTAAAAGTGTCTAACTAAATAGTGTAACAATATATATTGAATTTTAGAAACAATCCTGAACTTTTGTTTACTCGATTTGCGATATGTAGTTAAGGTTTTACGTAGCCAGCAATTTGCGCGTCATTGTAAAAAGAACTAGTAATTCGCAAGCATATAATACAATGCAAGGTGCCTGTGTACTCTCAAGTTCAGTTATTGGCAAATCACTGACATTTTTTGACAATCCCTGCTCCGCACACTTGATTTGTTACCTTCTCCCTTCATGGGCAGCTCTGTCTATTCCTTACTCTGTGGTAAACAAACGAAATGAAACATTCATATCAATCTCCTTTAGAGCATTCTTTTCATAATAATTAAATTACCTACCCGTTTTGACGTGATTGATGTTGGCATTAAAACTAGTTATTTTGTGTTTACTTTTTTGTAACCGGTAATAATATTAAATTTAGCATAAGTATTATTAAGGTTAAACGCTTCGCTCGTTATATTCTACGCGTTCGTAGATGGCGTTAATTAATTTATTTTATTAAAATACGTTTTTTGCAAGGTATTGCTTTATAATATTAAGACAAATTATTTAATTTACGCAGTGCGCCTCTAATGGAATATGATGTTTGTGGCTAGTAATGTCCTTCCGAGACTTGAAGGGTTAAAAAAAAGAAATATATGACACATTTAAAATATCTTGGAGGCATTCTGAAATTTCATGAGAAATTTCAGCATTGTGTGCATCGTTGGGACTTGTAGAGAAAAAAAAATTAAAAGCCTGAAGGGTTACATTATTTATTAACTTGTGAAAATTTAAAAAATAAATTTAAAAGTTTACTGGAGTAGAAAAACTTATATCACCGTATTTCTTTAAATATATTCCGGATCTCCCATGTTTTGCCCAACTCCGGACTTGTTCAATGATTAAAGCGGATACATAATGCAAACAGCACTTGTAGGCTGTGAGTTCACAGGGCGGATAGCAATCATTATTGAGAACCAAATAATATCTCACCTCCGCCCCGTCACGCAGACGATATCTGCTAATCTACCTGACTGAATTATTGAATAGATGTGAGTTGGAAAACTGTGTCTGAAAATCGTCATCCATACGACATAACTCACGTATTTAGGGGTGTCAATTATATACTATTGTAAATTTTATACACATTATAAATGTAGTTGTGTCCTTTTTTCTATAATGCATATCTATGCACGATTTTTTCGTTGTTGTAAATATAAATAATTATTTTTATCGGTTTGTCTCAAACACGATTCAATGGATAGAATCCAAATGTATGAATACAAATTGCCTGGATTTTTTCAATGACGGTTGAAAGTAAAAAAAATATTAAATAATTGTAAAGCGAAGAGACAGTTTTTTACTAATTCCCTACACAAAGGGGAAGTGTTTTCTAAATAACGAATAATTTCAAAATTATAGACTTTTCGGGTCAAAATGTCCCGGTAAGTTTTTCATCTGTAATATTAAAATTTATTTAGGCCAATATTTTTTTTAAAAACATCATATTTGGCCAAATATTTTATTCTGCGTTCAAATTCACTCTCCAAATCAAACATGTTGATCTAACTTATTCTCCCGGTATGTCAATGAAAGATGCTCTTTGATCCCTTCGTAGTCTGGAGACACAGTTAACATTTGTATACGGCTTAAATTTATCTCGTAAGTAGTTCTCAAATTCAACAGCTTGGCAGTGGAACCATTTTTCAGCCCCTATTTTTCATTCCGCCCACAACAAGGGTATCTTCAAAACGAATATCCACACAGCATTCTCAAAGATGATATAGGCCTTGAGTGAAATAATTTTCCTTGTAGCGTCCTGTGTAGAATATAACAATAAAAAGAAATGCCCATCTCATAAATTTTATATCAGTGGTAGTAATAACACACCCTGTAGTATGTAGTTCCAACCATAATTACTACAAGATGGCGTCAGGCTTCTAAATCATATTAAACGCTTTCGACGCAATATTAATAATTAATTGCTCTCGCTTACCTTCGTTAACTTTCAAGCGCAACCAAAGCGCCAAATCAAAATAAACATGCTTACATTGCTCACATGTTACTCGAATGATTTCACAGAATCCGGGTTGGTTGAGAGCATGAGTTCACACACCTGGCTTGGGTTGAAGTAAGATGGGTATAACGTGTTAACTTGGTTAGATGAGACCCTTTGATGCCAATATTTGTACACTCAATAAACATTTTCCCATTTCGAGAAGTAATCTGATACAAATTATACATATTAAATTGGATGTGAATTAGGTTTAGCGTTTTACCTACAATTATTTTGCTTTAGAATCGGATACGTGTAGCTGCTTACTCCGATGTTCGTAAAAATATCAGATTGATATATACTCTCAGTATAACCCCGGTGAAAGATCGCCAATCGGGATCGAAAAGTCGCTTCAAATAGCTTTAGCCGTGTTTGGTGACCAGATTTAAATAGCCTGGTAATTCTCAGCATTCCCCTTTCCCATATCCTTTCCTTCCCACTAAATTCAGCCTAAAATTTACCCAATTGGGAATGTCATAGTCCCACGGGCTCGGGAGCAATTGGGTATTTGGTACGGTATATAAAATAAATATATATATAAATAGTACCCTTTTCATTTAGGTATCTGAAAATTTGCCAGATAGGAGAAAATTGTTTTTTAAGTTAACAAATTTTAATAAAAACCCACTTTCCTGCAATAAATTTTGAATTTTATCGTAGCGAGTAGCTGCATTTTTGCTTTTATTGAGTTGCAAACGCAACCAATATTTTTTAATGTGCAGGTATAATCTGTCGACCATAACTAAGAATTTCAATGGAGAGAAAATATTTTTTCAACGTTTTTAGTACGTACATAACACGTATCCTAGTTCAATTTTCCTCGTAAATTAACGACATGTTTTTTTCCTGGCATCAAAACTGTAATTTTTTTTCCAGTAGATATTTATGATAAATTATTATCAATTAATTATAATTATCTACCTTATTATTGCGGCAACTCCAACACGGAATTACAATTGTATACTCCCATTTTCCTTGTCGATTTGACTGATACATGTAATTTGTACAAACACTGAAGTGATAAAACGATAGAAGTTTAATATAAACCGATTTGAAAGAAACTTAAGACGAGATCATTCGACTACTGGGCACTAGACAAGCCAATGAAAATGATTAAATATGAAATAAATACTTTAGATATTTGAAAATGTTCGAACCATTTGACCCGATCTTGTGTTACTTCAGGTAAACATACACATCACCAAAACATTTATATCGACCTGCGTCGTCAGTGGTGTTTCAGAATCGAGTATAATAAATATAAAATTAATATTTTTCTTTGTCCTACTGTTTTTCCATAATTATAATTATGTTTTCACGTTGTTATGCACATTAGATGTTCTTTGTGTTTAAAAAATGTACATGTTAAACCCACCGTCAAGGTCGAGAACGATCAAATTGATAACTGAACAATATCGAATCTACTGTCTTAAATTTCGTCAATTTTAAATCATTAACCCGAACACGGTTACGCCGTCGATACTCGAACCGATATTGACACGAAATATAATAAGAAATCGTTATACGATGGCAACACTGACGCATCTGTCTATGAATTGACTTTCCTAATTATCAAACGGCTATATAAAAGTTAAAAATAAAAATAAATTAAATAAATATAAATTTACAATGCCGAATTGAAATTTCAACTTAAGTATAATTAGGAAAAGAGATATTTAGTTATAACTAAAACTTTTGTCTCTGAAAGCTTGAACGTCTTAGATGAATCGATTAAGTCGTGTATGCAGTTCCTTTCTATTCTAATAGCTTCGTTAATCTCCACGAACGACATTATTAAACAATTACATTTATTGATAGCTTATCTAAAGCAGCGGCTTTCGTCTATCGACTGTCGGGATCATTTTCTGACCGTGCTCACAAATATCGTTAACTGGCCGTATATGACGGATTTTATCTATATATATACAATTTTTGGTTATTAGTGTATTTATTAGGTACATCTTTATTAAAAAGGTTTCCACATTTAGAAGTGTGCCTGTTTAGAGGAAAGTAAACAAAAAAAATTTTTAAACAATGGGTATATTTTTCGATAAGCTTTATTTTGATAGGTACATTTTAGAAACAAAAATATTTAATAGAGTTATACCAGGTTGATATTAGTATTGTTAACAATAAAGTATTAGAGACGAATTATTAGCTATTCAAATCTGATAAAAAACAGCCTTTTGCTTATTTGCTGAACTAGCCCAAATTTGTTAGGTTAGTTTATATATACCCCTCTTCCCCTACACAGAGGATGAAAGCAATTACTAGCGGAACACGGAACATAATTCCGGCGAATTTCTCAGACCGCGTGTAATGATAGGGGCTGTTAGTCCGTACCGGCATGCTGTTACTAGTACTATTCCATCTGAAACCTGTTATAGGTCGGATGGGAGAAATAATACGGCAAGTTGTTTCTATCAAATAACATTTACAGAAAGGGGCATTTACGTCTGTGAGTATGTCAGCCAGTGGACCTCATCTATCCCGCCGGGGATATTACGGGCATACGTTGAACACCTGACCAAGCAGGCCTCCTTCTTCTAAATATGCCGCTACAGATGGGGTCGATGACCGACAGGAGAATCATTAAACATCAAATAGATTTATCGGAGTTAGAGCTCTTTTTCCACGAATGAATGTATTTCCGGTTGTTTTTTCTTTAATGGGGTATTTTTCCACCAAAACGACATGTTCGTTTTTGAACGTAAACATGGCGTTATTGACGTCATACCAGCCCACCAGCCTACGATCCATTGGAACCATTTCGGGTGTGCGATTTTAGATAGTTTCTAAAATCAATAATTGTTAATAAAATATTAAAACTACCCCTTTTAAGTACGATGATCAGAATCAGAAAAATAAACTTAAATCCTGTTACCGGCCATATTTTATATTAAATGCCATCCAGAACTTTGCAGATTTTCTGCGCGCCAATACTCGGTCCTCGAGTAATGTTCGGGATGGGCAGAGCATGAAACTGTCGCCAAGGCATGGGCACTCAAAGGATTACAGGTTCTACTGATTGTAGTGAAATGAAAGCTGTAGTTTTGTTTTTGCACATTATAAAACATGGAGAATATATTTAAGTTAACATGTTACATATTATGACTCGGCACTTACCCCCAGGGATCAATAATTGGTTTTTTAATTCTATCTAAAACTGATTAACCACTTAATTACGGGAAGTGAGCGGGGAGCTTCTATACGGCCGGCGGTGGTCTGTCCCCGACAGATCGAGCTGGCACCATCAGGGCTTTGGTCCAGGAGACGGGTCCAGCGTCTCCGACAAGGTGGCTGATAAGCGGTTCTGGAGCGTATCGGGTCTATCGTTTATGTAACATTAATGGAGCGAATCCATCCATTGAGCTGATCGGCAGATTACTTGAGCGGGTGCCGTCCGGGCTTGTGATTTTATTAACCGTTTCTTATTAAGAAAAATACGGCTTGTATCGCGCCACTTGAGGTGAATGCTTCATTTCCCGGAGTCCGCGGTATAACGATTTGCAAGGGATCGCGTATATAAACTTCAGTAGAACATTATTTGTGATCTTCACGAACACACACACGGTCATCCATTATACGGACGTTTATTTAATAGAACCTGCACCGACTTGGTTTTTGTAAAAAAGAACCGAATAACCCGCATCAGGAATACTGATGTACACTTTTTTAATACGATCGCCCATCCAGGGTAAAAATGAATTATAATCTCTTGACTGTGCGATCATTACACGGCCGCCCCGCTCGTGTAACAATTCCAGAGTGCCCGCGAAAGGAAACGGAAACAAACAATAGACTGCCCGGCGGTCTATTTGTTGCCAGACCGTGCTCTCTATAATTTTAATCAAAATTAATGCTATGAATGGTACTTGTTCTGAAGAGGTGTTTTAAATAATTACTTTTAAATAAGACTTAACACCGCTTCATAACATTACCCCCCGCGCCACACAAATGTTTGTCCCCAAACATTAATACAACTCTAAAAAAAACTACAACTGCAATAACTAAGCTTGAAAAGATCCTCTGGGTTTCTAAAAAAAACAATCAACAATTATACATGAGCATCATAATTTGTAAGATAAGTAAGGAATAAGACAAAATCTACGATTTGGATAGCAAAACTTATGATGAATGGGTGTGCCGCAGCTTCAATCGCACCCATCGAGCGTGCAGCCGGATGGTTGAGCCTGCGATTCATCCATTCTAGAACTTAAAGATAACTTAAGATTAATGTAACTTAATTACAAATTTTAGAAGATATTACGTGAACGGAGTCTGCAAGCACCCACAGTATCGGAATACCGGGTGATGATAAATTGACGATTGTCGAAGACTGCCGTTAGCGTTACATCTGTGACGGAAAATATTCTTAAACAAAATTGTAGGTAAACCTGTAGGTATATAAAAAAATATTATTGTTCTTCTCAACACATCTAAACAACTTAAGCGTTAAAGCTTCACTGGCCCTTTAATAGGGCGATAAGCCACTCAGGCAACACTTTTTTTAGGGAGGTAAACCAACCCTCACTTTTCACTGAGTCTACTTCTCCGTTGGAGATAAAACACACTTCGAAGAAATTCTATCTACTCTACCTGACCTGGTTATTGGGTAAGTTTTTCGAAGAGAATTTATACAATAAGACAAAATAATCATCCTTGGAAAGCATTATTTCGTAATAGTAGAAAAAACTTTTAACCTTTACACACACGCAGGTGTGTAAGGTGGTTTAATCGAGTGGAACTGTCAACAACCAATCTTATAGATGTGGTGCAATTAGTAGTAGTATACATCCATTGTTGTAAATGGAGTCATTGGTCGAAGATTGTATACATCCATTGTTGTAAATGGTGCAATTGGTAGAAAATTGTATACATCCATTGTTGTAAATGGTGCAATTGGTAGAAAATTGTATTATTGTACTAATTTATAGATAAAACCTACTTTTACTTAATATAACTAAAGTTATAGAAGGAATTTAAGGAAAAGACATATGCTGAACCAGCTCTTATAATTGTAACATTAATTACTATGAAATTATTAAACAAAATATCAAGAGTACTAACATAAGTATACCATTTTCAAACATGACAAGATAATTATAATAAAGTAAACAAAAATATATTTGGTAAAATTCAATTCTTAATAATAAAATTTTTAAAACTGC
This sequence comes from Hesperophylax magnus, assembly GCA_026573805.1. NCBI lineage: Eukaryota > Metazoa > Arthropoda > Insecta > Trichoptera > Limnephilidae > Hesperophylax > Hesperophylax magnus. The sequence continues at coordinate 9,693,132 of JAIUSX010000029.1, read as the reverse complement.
TTAGAAAACAAAGATGTACTGGACCGGTACATCTTCACTTTCTAAGTAACGGGCGAACGTATACAATATGAACATAAGTATATATTAAGAAACCTAGAATATACGGGGATAGTGGAAAAGTATCACCGTGCATTCCAAGATTTGGGCAGTTTATATATCCCATGCTACCTAACTTTCACTTGTTTAGTCAAAGCCATATTTCAAGTCATTTTTTTTTTTTTTTTTTTTTAAATTATTTTCCTATAAGCTTATCTGAACAACATCATTGTCGTGTAACAAACTCGAGTAGGATACTAGAGTGTTATACTAAATTTATTATGTTTCTTTCTATTATTTACCGATTATACTAACCATTTTACGAAATTTCTATATTTTCTAAAAGAAAATTAACTAGGACAGGACTAAGGACTGTCATAATGCTGGGTCGCTCCAACTCGGGTGATCAAGCCGCTTTGTGCTCCCGTGCATTGAAAAATATTTGAAATATTAATTAATTGAGAGTACTTGGTAGGGTGGCCAGACCCACCAAAGCACTATCAGAAACATATTAATCCGGTATATTTTCTGACTTGACGATGTCTTTCACGTGAAAGTTACCAGTTTCCTTACCTTTGAGGTCTGCTAATGTATAGATTAAGTCTGATTTTTTCTTCACGACTATATTTTGCACAAAGCGTGGAGCTAGTTTCTGTGCAAAGTAATTTAAAGCGTTTGATTGGACGAAATTTCTACGCCAAACCCTATCTCCGACTTGAAAACTAACATGTTTTCTCCGCAGGTTATAATGGTTTGCTCCTTTTTGATAAGCTTTTAGTAAAGCATCTGAGACTTGCTCATAAACTGATGACAGTTCTTCTAATTTTTGTGCGTAGATTCTCTGACTAGTACAATTTTGTAAATTAGATTCCGTATCAGCTATAGGGTTACGATGCAAATCACCGTCTAATATTTGCTCCCGACCATGCATTAGAAAATAAGGTGTAAAACCCGTAGCGCAATTTACGGAATTGTTCATAGCTGATTGTATTTGTGGTAAAAATTTTGACCAATTACGGTGGTCTGATTCAACTAATATCGATAATGCGGTGCCCAAAGTTTGGTTATATCTCTCTACCACATTATTTTGAGGGGTATAATAAGAGTTATAAAACGGAGGAGGTATATTATAATTATTTAATAAGTCCTTAAATTCTTTGGATACAAACTGACGGCCGTTATCACAAACAATGGTGCGCGGTACGCCATGTACAAGAAAGATACTTTCTTCTAAACTCTTCACAATGCTTCGCGCGGTACCTTTGCGCAACGGGAACAGCCAGGTAAACTTTGAAAAAACATCGACACAGGATAAAATAACGGTAAAACCAGAGTAACTTCTCGGTAATGGACCTACCAAATCCAACGATAACATTTGCATTGGACGTGTAACTTTTTTTGGATGTGATGAAATACCGTTAGGTGAGGCCGTACTGATTTTGTGGGCCTTACAGACCGTACAGCGATTTACAAATTGTTTAATGTCTCTGTACATATTTGGCCAAAAATACCGTAATTGTGCTTTTTTATAAGTTTTAAAAACGCCGGGGTGACAAGATCGAATAGACTCGTGAACACTACTTAAAATGTCTAATCTTTTTTCTTGAGGAATTACTTTTTTCCACGCAGTGTCTTCACACAGTGCTAAACGAGTTTTCGTGTGACGAAATAGTTCGTTTTCCCGAATTTGGAAGTTCTGAAAACGTTGGGGAAATTCTTGACAACCCTTCAAAAATTTTGATACCACTCATCTTGAATATTTCCTGAATCTATAATGGAGATTTCGGCAAGATCCATTCGCGAAAGGACATCTGGGACTATGTGTTGAGTACCTTTACGATGGATTACGTCAAACGAGAATTGGGATAGGCGTGAACTCCAACGCGCGAGACGACCGCTGGGGTTGGACAGAGAACCTAACCATTTTAGGCTTGAGTGGTCGGTTACAACTGTAAAATGAGTTCCTTCAATGTATGGTCTAAAGTGTGTAACGGAGTCTAGTACGGCTAAAAGTTCGCGCTCAGTTATTCCATAATTACGTTCGTGAACGTTTAAGCATCTCGAAAAATAAGCTATAGGGTGCTCCTGTCCATCTATAGTTTGAATTAATACCCCCCCAATGCCTACGGAGCTTGCGTCACAGTGTATAGCGAAGGGTTTCGAAAAATCTGGACAACTTAAGACTGGGGCAGAAGTAAGTGCTTGCTTTAGTGCAATAAATGCGGATTCAGCTTCCGGTGACCATTTAAAATTACTAATTCCCTTTTTTGAACCAGTAATACTTGTTAAAGGAGCTGCAATGCTTGAAAATCCCTTGATAAACCGTCTAAAGTAACCGCACAGGCCAACAAATGCCCGAATTTGTTTAGCATTTTTCGGTATAGGAAAATCTTTAATACTATCTATCTTACTTGGATCAGTGCGAAGTCCCTGGGAATCCACCATATAGCCCAAGTATTTAAGCTCGGCTTTACAAAATTCTGACTTTTTTAAGTTAATGGTGAGACCCGCGTCTCGTAGACGTTCGTACACCCGATTTAACAAGTTTAAATGTGATTTCAAGTCTTCCGATACTAATATAAGGTCATCTAAATAGCAAAAAACATTATCATCGAAATCAGGTCCAAACAATGCATCCGCTAGTCTTTGTAATTCGCTAGGAGCATTTTTCAAACCAAACGGCATGCGAGTGAACTCAAAGAGGCCCCGCCCAGGAACAACAAATGCTGTCTTTTCACATGATTTTTTGTCCAAGGCTATTTGCCAAAATGCCTTGGAGAGGTCAATCGAGGAAACATATCTGGCACCGCCCAGTTTATCTAGGATACGCGCAATATAGGGAAGAGGGTAACTATCACGTACCGTGACGTTATTAATTTTTCGAGAATCAAGGCAGAATCTAGCTGTTCCGTCTTTTTTTGCTACAATTATTACTGGACTGGACCATGGTGAACGAGAAGGTTGAATAACCCCTAATTTTAGCATTTCATCAACTTCTGTTTCTAATTGTTTCTGCCGTGCGGGTGAAAGAGGGTAATACCGCTGTTTGATGGGTGGTCCTGTTGTAATTATTTTGTGTTTAACTAAGTGTGTTAGACCTAACCCCTTTTTTTCAAAAGAAATTGACTCGAATTTTTTAACTATTTTAGAGAGTTCCCTGTTCTCTTCAATAGTTAGGGATGAGGCTGGCCGAATAGCCCGCAACCCACTAATATTTCCTTCCGAAACAGGAAGAGTAGCTTTCGAAAACAGTTCCGGTGCGATGTGGAACTCCTTCCAAAAGTTAACTCCTAGAATAATTGAAGGCGACAATGTCGGGATGACGTAGAAAAGAATTTCCTTTGTGGATGATTTATACGTGACCGGCAATGACATTGTCCCTAAGACTGGTTGGTTTGAACCGTCCGCTGTATAAACATTAAACTTAACTTTAACTAACTTAATACCTAATTCCTTAAAAATTTTATAACTATTGCCTCCTAGACATGACAATGAAGCGCCGCTGTCTAGCATTCCACTGTAGAAATTATTTATAATATGTACATAAGTATAAGGACGGTTATCATTTTCAATAGCCATCTCCCGTGGCAGCGGGCCCACTGTTCCGGTTGATGGGGATGAAAGAAATTTATCAACTATTCGGAGCCAACTCTCCCACTCGCTTTTCCTCTGCGCCAAGGACGGCTTGTAGCAAGAGAGACTCCGACCTAGTTTTTTGACTTTTTATGAGCTTTGTCATTGATAGCTCCCACTTTAGGATTGTTAGACCTTGAATTTTTCTTCCTGCAATCTTCTATAACGTGTCCCGATAGTTTACAATATGAACAGAATGGTTTATTGTAAAACGTTCTAGAATTTTCGTGTGCAGTTTTTGTATATGTGTTAGAAGTAGAAGAAGACGGTTTATTGTATTTATAATTATTATCTCTGTTTCCAAAACTAACTTTAGTATAGTTGTTGGAATAATTGTTGTTATTTGGTTTTCTGTACTGATTTTGGCTATAACCTTGGTGTCTATGAATATTATTATTATTAAAATTAGGTGTTTGTCTAGCAGTACTATCAAATTTCTCCGGTTTATTAGTGACAGGTAAGTCTACTTTTGGTTGAGAAACGTTGAAAGATACGAAATCATCCGACAGTGATGCATAATATTCCAAGTTGCCTGCATGAGTAGTCAATTGCTCGAATGTCGATATATCTCTTGAGACTAGTAAATTTGTATACATAGGCAATAAAGCTTTTTTTGCCAACCGCAAAAGTTCTAATTCCGGTAGTTTAGCTTCAAGCATATTGTTTAATGATTTCATTCTGAGAGTGAATTCTAGCACTGACATACCTTTAGGTTGTGTCATGTTAAATAGTTTTACCTTAAGATCTGTTTGAAGGTCGTTTGCTTCAAATTGTCTTATCAAAAGTTTTGAAAGATCGTCCCATTTCAAATCCTGAGTGTAAATAGACCTGAACCACAGGAGTGCTAAACCTTCTAAAAGATCAGGAAAAACGCGTACAAGATGATCCTGGTTAAAATTTTTTGTCCTACATTTCTCCTCAATTAATAGTAAGAATTCCCTTACACTACTTTTTCCGTCATATTTCAGTTTCCAACCGTCTACGTTATTTGAGTGTGAGTCCCTATAAATAATCTTCGTTTGTTTAATTATGTGGGCTTTCTTAATGGTTGTGTCGTCTAATTCAGAGTCCGATGATTCAGAATTCACTTCACTTATAGCAGGTGTTTTAATCTCTTTATTATAAGCGCGCGCCTGTAAACGTAACTCATGAGAAGTCGACGATGGATCAATATTCCTGTCTTTAAGTTCTTTAATGAGAACCTCCTTCGAAGCCCCATTGATATTTGGTATTGGTATTGGTGAAGACATGATTACGTTCTTTGATGTTCAGATAGGAAGAAAGAAGTAAAAGAAGAGAAAAATAAATATTTAATTTTTTTTGTTTATAAAACAAAAGAAACTCTTCATTGACGGCTGTAGTATCATTAGACGTAATATTAGCTCAACTTCTATTGTACAATTGTGAAAAAAAACAAAAAAAAATTGTTAAAAAAAATATGCTCCACCCTAATGAGAATTGCGAAAAATGGACCACCCTATTATATTGTGAAACGTTATTAAACGTCGGCCTAATGTAATTGTCAATCAAAGATATCATTTAATTTGGGCGAAAAAAAAAAAAATGACGTAGGTATGTATATAAATAATATTGAGTGTTTGTTGACTTACGAGTAATTAAAACGCATATCGATTGTAATGTGGACTTACAATTTGTATTGTAGAACGCCGACATAAATGTTTTTAATATTATGTATATTAGCGTAAAAATCTAATAATATTATAAAACGCAAATATGCCTTGATCAAACAAGTGAATGACATCGTAAAATAATCGTAAATAATTATGAATTAGACAGTTTGACATAACCTCCCATATAATCATCTTGTTTACCAATTAGTGTTGACATAAAATTTGACAGCTACAAAAGCATAGATAAATCATAGATTTCATGAAAGATGAAAGTTTACGCAAGATTTTACCATAGAATAACGCAAATTATGAATTATCGTTACAAGAATACTGAGTGTATTTGAGGTTATGAAACAATATTCAAATCACTAGACATAAGTGATACAATATTATGTCAATTAATCATGAAACATTTCACCAAAATCAGCACAACATGCAATCACCACGAGCCAAAACACGTTGAGGCGCCAATTGTTACCGGCCATATTTTATATTAAATGCCATCCAGAACTTTGCAGATTTTCTGCGCGCCAATACTCGGTCCTCGAGTAATGTTCGGGATGGGCAGAGCATGAAACTGTCGCCAAGGCATGGGCACTCAAAGGATTACAGGTTCTACTGATTGTAGTGAAATGAAAGCTGTAGTTTTGTTTTTGCACATTATAAAACATGGAGAATATATTTAAGTTAACATGTTACATATTATGACTCGGCACTTACCCCCAGGGATCAATAATTGATTTTTTAATTCTATCTAAAACTGATTAACCACTTAATTACGGGAAGTGAGCGGGGAGCTTCTATACGGCCGGCGGTGGTCTGTCCCCGACAGATCGAGCTGGCACCATCAGGGCTTTGGTCCAGGAGACGGGTCCAGCGTCTCCGACAAGGTGGCTGATAAGCGGTTCTGGAGCGTATCGGGTCTATCGTTTATGTAACATTAATGGAGCGAATCCATCCATTGAGCTGATCGGCAGATTACTTGAGCGGGTGCCGTCCGGGCTTGTGATTTTATTAACCGTTTCTTATTAAGAAAAATACGGCTTGTATCGCGCCACTTGAGGTGAATGCTTCATTTCCCGGAGTCCGCGGTATAACGATTTGCAAGGGATCGCGTATATAAACTTCAGTAGAACATTATTTGTGATCTTCACGAACACACACACGGTCATCCATTATACGGACGTTTATTTAATAGAACCTGCACCGACTTGGTTTTTGTAAAAAAGAACCGAATAACCCGCATCAGGAATACTGATGTACACTTTTTTAATACGATCGCCCATCCAGGGTAAAAATGAATTATAATCTCTTGACTGTGCGATCATTACACGGCCGCCCCGCTCGTGTAACAATTCCAGAGTGCCCGCGAAAGGAAACGGAAACAAACAATAGACTGCCCGGCGGTCTATTTGTTGCCAGACCGTGCTCTCTATAATTTTAATCAAAATTAATGCTATGAATGGTACTTGTTCTGAAGAGGTGTTTTAAATAATTACTTTTAAATAAGACTTAACACCGCTTCATAACAATCCTTAGCACATTCGGAAGATAGTCATAGATGGTAAAAATTTCAGATCTAAAAAACACTTTCCGTCATTCTTCTTAACATTCATTTACCCCTTCTCCACTTCTTTCAGACTACAAAACAAAAATTGCAAATGGATGGTTAGCAAAGTTCTAAACAAACGGTACATGAAATGCATTTGTTTATTGATCATATTTCCCAACCTTCATATTTCACTTCTCTACTCATTATCCACCCGTCAGCACCAAAACACTTCAAATGCAAAACCCGTAATCCCAACTGATCTGGCCAGTTAAAAGCATCTTAACATCATATCGACTTTCTCCTTCCTCGCTTCAAATGCGAAACTCATCATTCCAACTGATCCGGGCAGTTAAAAGCATCTTAAAATCATATCGACTTTCTCCTTCCTCACTTCAAATGCCAAACCCATCATTCCAACTGATCCGGGCAGTTAAAAGCATCTTAAAATCATATCGACTTTCTCCTTCCTCACTTCAAATGCGAAACTCATCATTCCAACTGATCCGGGCAGTTAAAAGCATCTTAAAATCATATCGACTTTCTCCTTCCTCGCTTCAAATGCGAAACTCATCATTCTAACTGATCCGGGCAGTTAAAAGCATCTTAAAATCATATCGACTTTCTCCTTCCTCACTTCAAATGCGAAACCCATCATTCGAACTGATCCGGGCAGTTAAAAGCATCTTAAAATCATATCGACTTTCTCCTTCCTCACTTCAAATGCGAAACCCATCATTCCAACTGATCCGGGCAGTTAAAAGCATCTTAAAATCATATCGACTTTCTCCTTCCTCACTTCAAATGCGAAACCCATCATTCGAACTGATCCGGGCAGTTAAAAGCATCTTAAAATCATATCGACTTTCTCCTTCCTCACTTCAAATGCGAAACCCATCATTCCAACTGATCCGGGCAGTTAAAAGCATCTTAAAATCATATCGACTTTCTCCTTCCTCACTTCAAATGCGAAACCCATCATTCGAACTGATCCGGGCAGTTAAAAGCATCTTAAAATCATATCGACTTTCTCCTTCCTCACTTCAAATGCGAAACCCATCATTCCAACTGATCCGGGCAGTTAAAAGCATCTTAAAATCATATCGACTTTCTCCTTCCTCACTTCAAATGCGAAACCCATCATTCGAACTGATCCGGGCAGTTAAAAGCATCTTAAAATCATATCGACTTTCTCCTTCCTCACTTCAAATGCGAAACCCATCATTCCAACTGATCCGGGCAGTTAAAAGCATCTTAAAATCATATCGACTTTCTCCTTCCTCACTTCAAATGTGAAACCCATCATTCCAACTGATCCGGGCAGTTAAAAGCATCTTAAAATCATATCGACTTTCTCCTTCCTCACTTCAAATGCGAAACCCATCATTCCAACTGATCCGGGCAGTTAAAAGCATCTTAAAATCATATCGACTTTCTCCTTCCTCACTTCAAATGTGAAACCCATCATTCCAACTGATCCGGGCAGTTAAAAGCATCTTAACATCATATCGACTTTCTCCTTCCTCACTTCAAATGCGAAACCCATCATTCCAACTGATCCGGCCAGTTAAAAGCATCTTAACATCATATCGACTTTCTCCTTCTTCACTTTAAATGCGAAACCCATCATTCCAACTGATCCGGCCAGTTAAAACGCTGTAAAAAGGTCGTTAGCAAAATGTCGACATCCGCGAAATTCATTTCACAGTTATTATCATAGAACCCGTCAACTAAATCATTAACATGAAATTGGTTAATATTAACTAATGCACTGGTCGTAGCTGCTCTGTTCTGGTCATAAATTCCACACGCCACTGTTTTTCAACCACATCGCAGCGTCCGACACCTGATTTATTTCACCAGACTAGAAATAATATTCTGTCATATCGTATCATATAAACAAAAGCGCAAAAGCCATTACCTCAAAGTGGTACATAAAACTACTTGATATATTAAAAGCCCTAATATGTTTTTAAAATGATTTATTCTGCGACGGTGCGTGTTTTAATAATAACGGTAACTTTTTTCTGCGCTATTTGGTGAAGAGTGAGTTGTACATAATCTCTTTCTAAGGAATCCGAATGTCCGTAGTCAGAAAATCTAGGTTAACCCCAGCAGCTTGGGAAATTTTGTGAGGCTGAATAATGTAGAGAGAAGGAGATGAGAAAAATACTGTACAGTTCGGATCTCAACACCAAATATAGCTAGAGCTATTTAATAAAACATTTAGACTCTAGATATGGCTATTCTGGTAAATCACACTTGGAGTGAAACTTCACTAATTTGTCTTGTAGATCGGGTTTTGTTACTTTGATTTTCGTTAATTTGTCGTTTGGTTAATATCCACAACTACGAATCCAGAGGTTACGGTTTCAAATCCCAGCGTGCTCAACAAAATTTTATTTAAAAGGTGTCTACGTGTTTCGTGGTATTTATATAATATATAGTAGGAAATTTCGGCACATTCTGCTGTGGTATGCATTGCCTTAGTGAAATACCACCTTTCAGAATCAAAATTGAAATGGCTTTAGCCGTGTTTGGTGATCAAATCAGAATAGTCAAAATTATGGACGTTTGTGTTAATAATAGAAAATAAAATAAATACTCAGTCTTACTAAAAAAAATACCTGCCTTCCAACCGTTTCTTCCAGGATATTGACAATAACCCTAATTTATCTACAGTGGAGTAAGGATATCATTTGTTAGAAGACCGGAAGATTTAACCCTCGTAGGCCGGATCAATCACTCAAATAAAAATTGCTAGATCCCGAGCATTTCATCCCTATTTCAGCCGTGACCTTTTGCAGTAAACAACGCAGTGGTGCTCAACCTCCAATAATAATTGCTCTCGAGCCGCACAATATTGCTATTATACATTTTGTTATTACAAAAATCTAGAGAGAAGTGATACTAACGCATAATAATATTTATAATGTTTTAATCTCAATTACTACTTTTTCATTGGTTCTAAAGTGAATGTGGATCAGGGTTGATAATGCATATGTTCTAAAATACCCACAAAAGATAAAGAGATATTCAAATTCCACACAAAATCCCCTCAATTTCCTTGACCTCCAAAACGAAACAAAATTTTATTGAATTAGTATTTTTTTTATTATCTGGTCATTTTCGGATTTTCTCTTTCGTTCAGGCTTTAAAATTAGGCTTTTTTGAAAATTTTCTGCAAAACAAAATTAAATATACGTTCTCACAATTATTGTAAATATATTTTTTTCAATATGGATAATCAAGAAATGCCCAAAATCTCCACAGTATACCGACAAAAAGTTTCTCTCCCCAAAAAAACAACTCTTGAAAATCTTAGAAATTCCCCGCAAATTTTGGGAATACTCTTCAAATTGGCAACTCTAATGTAGATGCTGTATACCATATATATTACTGATATAGAATGTGTGATGAATAAGCAGATTCAGTTTCACCAACAAATTGTGTGTTTTAATGAGATGGTGTTTTATTTTCTTTTAAATGACGATTGAAATTCTACGCATAATAATATATAACTATCAGATTAAAACCCGCTCTGCGGGTTTTTTTCTGCTATACCCTGCGGGCGGCACTTAGTTGGCCTTCGCCCAGTTTTTAGATACTGACAACAGTTATATTTAATAGGTAGATATTAGGTCAATGGGTAGATATATAATAGTAAGACATTCTGTAGTAGTCAGAGCGAGGACAGTAAGAGGAACACCCTTCACCCCAACATAAATCTCGTCAATGAGAAAAATATTTCCTCTCCCATACCACCGAAATAATTTTATTTTTAAATCGAAATTAAATTGCAATATAAATATTACTATTTGTCCAAAAATAAATAAATAAAGAAATCTCGTATAAGAAGAGGTAATCCAAAAAATAGTACATTTTCTAACGGAAAAAATAATTAAAAAAATATTCTTTTGGCACGAAAATTTTCCTTGTCAAAACTTACTTTTTTTACTGGCGAACCTGCCGCTTGGATGAGAGGTTCCAGTTTTGGTCGCCGTGGGGTCACAGGTGAATTTTGTAACGGTATTTCAGTATAAAATTGGGTTAATGGGGAAAAGTCTTAATTTTTTGGGTCCGGTCGCCTGCAAACCGAAATGAACCTTACGGTCGGTTAAAATTGAGGGGCAGAGTGGTCGTTTTTTGCCTGCAGAGTTCTTTATTGCATCAAACAATTAATAAAACAGCAAATTTTTATTCCTCCTGACATTTTTCTCATTCTTAATAACTTTTGAGTTGCGGCAATAATTTTGAATTTTTATTTTTCATCTTGGTCCACAATAAATATTAAAGTGGGCCATAGGTTGTGCACCACTGAAAAAAAGTGTCAAAAAGAATGAATCATTTCCCGGGTGTTGTTGTGATTTTTACAGACAGTTTTTTTTTTAATATTTGATATACGCGCTTGTGTGCTATTTGTGTATTTCTCGTAGTATCCAGTTACAATAACAATTCAGTGGTGATGCAACATACATTTATTTATGATTGCGGTGCGGTCACCGACGAACTAAAAGCATTTTAAAGATTGGAGTAAGGTTTTTTTGAGTATTTCCGATTAAAAATTTGCATTAAATATTGGTTAATTAATTTATTTATCAGTTGATAACTGACATTTTATAGATAAAAAATCAAAGTTCTTGAAAAATAAAAATTAATCGCTTAATTCATTTACTTTCGTTGTTTTTGGGGAATGCCTGCAATGTCTGTAAAGAGTTGTAAAGATTTCTGAATAAAAAAACAAGATGCACTTAGATGTATTTAACAATTATATTTAAACTAATGCAGACCCGTGAAAAATCGTGGGATATTATAATTATAGGATTTATGTAGCTGAAAGTATTTATGAAAATTTGCCTCGGGATCATATTGTCTTCCATAAACAAATTTCGCCAATGTTTTTTATGACACAATTATATTTTTTGTTGACAAATTAAAGAGACGTCAGAATTTTTCCTTTCGAACGAACATCGTTAGTAAAATAAACGAAAGAAATGCACATTTCAAATGTTGACTTATGAATTGAAAAAAAAATTATTATTAATTGGATAAAAATGTTGAATAAAAATGAAATAATTTTCTGATTATAATTATAATTGTTCCATTAAATCGCAGAACCAACATCAATTTCGGAATCGCGAATGTTATTTTTTGAAATCTGTCATTTTCAACGTTCTCAGTTCACCTGCAAAACTTTGACAGGAACTAGTTGAAAATTGTTAATTTTCAAATATACGCACCTTAAGTATCTAAGTACCATAAAAGTTACTAACTTTGGAAATATCAGCTCAAAGGAATTAATATGCATGGGCCTTTATAAATCCAACATTTAAACTTGATGGTTCGTATGTGAACTTTGCAATTTAGATTAAGGCCAAAACAAAACGGCACGAACAGCATTATTTATTTGTAGCACTCAGACAATCTGAGAAGTTTGATAGTTGTCTGTGTTAGTATTTATTGTTTATTGCTCTGCGCGATAACTTGCCATTTTGCTTGAGTACCTAATTTAAGAAATATGTATATGTCTTATATTGTTTTTACTAAAACGTAGACTAGGCTCTAGTGCATTTTCCATCTGTCCAAACAACATAATATTAGTGTGATTATTCTTTAAATTGTGTTTTGGTATATACAACTCGGTCCCACAAGGAGAAAAATGAAAATTGCTGATTTATTAAAAATCTCTTAAATTTATTTGAATTCCGGTTAAAAATTCTTAACATATCGAAACACGTGTTCACCAGAATTTACCTTGATAATATACAATGAAAAATTGCGGAAATTTAACGAATTTTTTTAATAACTTTTCCCTGAAATTACTGTGGTAAATCGTCCTCCAAAATTCCCTTTCAAATCCATTCTGAAATCTAGAGAAATTCTAGAGAAATTTAGGAAAATAATAATTTTGGGCATGCCATCACTGGTACAGGAGTTTTATGAATGTAATACAGGCCAGCCGCTGTGCTTCTATAGGTATTCACTCTTATATCGTTAAATTTAATAAATAGTATTGTTAATGGAACTACATGTATGATTAAGATTAAATCATTTTTTCATTTGAAGACAATCTCATGAACCAAAACCTCCTAGATCACAAGGCCGGGACACTGAATCAAATCAGCCTCCTAACTTGTATGAGAACCTTTTATTTAATTAACTAAGACATTTTTAGGTGTAATAAATAAGAATAAATTGAAAGAAAAAATTAAAACGAAAAGCTTGTAAAATCCCATACGAGTTAGGAGGCTGCTTTGAATGAGAGTCCCGGCCTTGCGATCTAGGAGGTTTTCCTGTTCACTGAAAGTGCATTACGATAATAATTCAATACTGGGACTTGATAATCGATTGTGATATATATATATATATTGATATAAACAAACACCAACAAATAGCCTTATCAATTAGGTTAAGTCCTAGACTATTGAAATACCATATATATCCGCTTGCCCTGTGCTCAGTTTATGAAGGCTGTCCAAAAATCTCATCAAAGAAAGTGGCATTAGGCCTTTTTGCGATCAAAGGATACAAACCTTTGAAGGAACACAATAACTGAAATCGAATAGCTTTGAAAACATCCTAAATATGCCTTTCATCTTTTGTGCTCGTCAGAAATAGGCCAAGAATTTATTTTGTGGAAAACAACTTTGATTTCAATAAAATTTAAGAAACACGTCATATTAGTTTTTGTTGTTTTATATGTTCATAAAAAAATGTTACATTACTTACAGAAAATATGTTGCAACGTACATATTAATCATTTCATATATTCTTACACATAAGATGCAGGTACCACCATAATAAAGATAGACTTGTGTGGTGTATGGAGGATATGGTATTATGTTTGTTATTTCTTTATGTATACTTTAAAGTATTCAGTTTATATTTTCAGTGTGTTCTTTTTAATGAAATTTTAAGACGAAATTTTAAATCTTCATTGTTATTTATGTTGTTGATATTTTCGGGTAATATTTTAACAAACTTTACACTAAGGTATTTATAGTTGAATTGCCCCATTGTTGTTTCGTTGAGAGGAGAATTGATGTATTTGTGAGTTTTCTATTATTTTTAAATGCTCCATTTTTATTCTAGGATATCTTTTTTATTATTTTTTTTTTATTTCTTGCGAGAGTAATCCCGATGAGTTACAAAACTCATTGTAGGACAAGAGGAACTTACAATACATAGATGGGAGTTATTAGGTACAATTTTACATTGGTATTTTGATTTCAAAATTATAAGTTTCACGTACGAAACAGCACAAAAATAGAATAATATCAAAAAAGGGAAAGGGGAGTTTAAGTAGAACAAACAAGAAGAAACAAAAAAGGAAACAGACAGGGATATACACATAAGCACAGAGCCAAGGTAGGAATTAAGAAAAGGGTACTTACCCACTAATACATTTGTAAAAATAGATTATGCTCGATTACAAATACTGGGGATAGAAAAGGAGAGAGAAAGAAACAAAACAAAGTACAACACGTCAAGAATTACGTTTTTACGTGATACTGAAAGTATCTACCACACTTTTTTTATGTAGGTACATTATGTCAATGGCGAGCCCGAAGGTAATTAGCGTCACAGGGAAAATTGAAAAACTATGATATTCATTTTTAAAAGAGAAAAATAACTTGACAATATTTTAATTCCTTCTACTTTCATATTTATAATTCGAAAATATTAATTATGCATTGATGGGGGGTTAACTAGCAGGGGATTGAAGCCACAACGACTGTGTGGGAACTCGTCGCATTTCTCTACTCTGCTACCAACCGGACATATGTCCTATTAATCGATACGAATAGATAATCTCACGCCACTAAAATACATAAATAATATGTTGCAGGTCACCAGTATATCGACATTTTTCTAATAATATGTTGCAGGTCACCAGTATATCTACATTTTTCTAATTAGGTACAGTAAAAAAACTTTCTAAAATTAACTTTTGATACACAAATGCACGTTTGGTAAACTAAAGTGCCGTTTACTTAATTGTTTAAATTTAGAAGAATATATTTATAACGTATTATCAATTTTCATGGTAATGCTGTGAGCACTTTGATGTCGAATTCTCATCGAAAATATCTATTTACCTGACGCTAAGTTCGAAGAACTTTGACAGAGAATTCTTGATCACCTTCAGTTGGACTGCGGCAATCAGTTTGATTGCTTGTACAAACTTCTCTTTGACTGCG
Source organism: Hesperophylax magnus (assembly GCA_026573805.1). NCBI lineage: Eukaryota > Metazoa > Arthropoda > Insecta > Trichoptera > Limnephilidae > Hesperophylax > Hesperophylax magnus. Next base: position 9,678,082 of record JAIUSX010000029.1, on the reverse strand, counting down.
GTGTTCGGATAGTTGTAGGAAATTCTGCTGACCGCTGACATTGCGATTTAAACAGTTTGCACGTAGTTACACTCCGAAACAATATTGAAGAAAAACATTTTAATAAAAAAAAACATTATCAGTAGATAATGGAATCTTTGAAGAGTCCTGATCACCTCTTGGAAATACCTGAACTTCTTCTAAGTCAAAAGAAGAGTCCTGATCACCTCTTGGAAATACCTGAACTTCTTCTAAGTCAAAAGAAGAGTCCTGATCACCTCTTGGAAATACCTAAACTTCTTCTAAGTCAAAAGAAGAGTCCTTATCACCTCTTGGAAATACCTGAACTTCTTCTAAGTCAAAAGAAGAGTCCTGATCACCTCTTGAAAATACCTGAACTTCTTCTAAGTCAAAAGATCCTCGTACCGTCCAACCACTCAGTGCCTATAGGCAGGTGGGGATCTATTGGTCAGCATCCCCCCCCCCCTACTTGCTGGGCCCCTCTGAGAACCCCTTTGCAGTTCCGTCTTTACCATATGGGCACGCGGGGTACGAACCCAGGCCCACGAGCCTGAGGGGGGCCCGAAATTCATGCCAATGGACAGAGCCACCGAGAAGGGGGTTCAAAGGACCGAGCAATCGCAGAACTAATCAAGAAACGGCGTTTTACAAATCATTCAATTATTATTAAGGTTCATACAATAAATTAAAAGGTTATTTGAAACATGTGGTCAAAATAATGGTTCCATAGTGACAATTCAGCACACTTTTAAAAAGTGATATAAAGTCATTAGAGACGATGAAAAAAAAAATTAACCTAACTTAACCTACTTAACCCAGTTAATAAAGTTTTTGTTTCATCACTTTCCATGACTTTATATAACTTTTTAAAGATGTGATGAATTATCATTGTGATGATTTATCCGGAGATTGGGAGCCCCGACAGGAAATAAGTGCCAAGGCATAATATTTCATCTTTTGAGATGCTCTGAAAATGATACTTTGAGGATTCAAGGCTTTGAAAATAACACATAACTTTTCTATTTTATTTTGATGAATTGTATGTTCCTGATTGGAAAATACTCTCAGTATCGTCCTGGTTTAATTCCACTAATCAGAATCGAATCGTTGCTTGATTTGGCTTTTGCCGTGTTTGGTGACCAGATCTGAATAGCCAGGTACTCTCCCACCTTCTTTTTACCTATCTCCTTTCCTTCCCCACTATCTTCAGCCTAACAACATAACCCAATTGGGGATGCCACAGTCTCACTGGCTCCAAACATTAGCTCCAGTATTCACATTAAAAAATATAAAATAAAATAATGAGCGGGTTCAAATCTTGAACAGTTCATTCGCTCGTGGATGTAACTTGCCCACGATTTTCTTGTATAGCTTCAAAGATTCTTATAAAGAGTTTCTTTAGCCTTTCGTTAGTCTTTGTGCGAAGCTTAGCGTTCTAAGCCGCAGCTTAAACACTGGTCTGATGAGTGTTTTACAGAGATTGGATTTGAGCCTTCTCGATTATGAAACTCATTTGGAGACCCTTGAAGCATTTATTAGTAACGGTTAATCTTCTTCTAGAAATATCTGTGTATTTTCTTTCATTTTAATGTCTTTGATTGCATTAGGATAATCCAAATAATATTGATTTATTCATTTACTTTCTTAATTCAGTGTATTATTCTAAACATTAAATCACTAAATACGATTAGAAGCAATTCAGTTATTATTTTTTTATTTGCTCCGACATTAGTTTTTTATTTGGTCCCACATTAGTTTTTAGAAAGTATAAACAATTTATTAAATTTGTAGAGATAGTTTTATGTAACATTAATATTAAACATAAAACTTTGTGAAATATATTTAGTTCAATCATTTTGCAGCTCCACTCGAGTGATTGGTGTTCAGTTTTCGATTTACCTATTCTTTTTTTTGTGAAACCGCACAAGAGTCCCAACTGCTCCCAACCTTCTGGAACCATTGAGATATTAAGGTATTGTGTGAGGCTGAAGGTTGTGGGGAGGGGAAGTAGATGGATAGGAAGATGAAAGGTGAAGAAGTACCTGCCTTTTCAGATCTGGTCACATTTATATTGTTTTCTTTTTTATTTATTTATTAACTGGTACAAAGCCATTTCAAGCAACGTTTAAATTTTGAATGGTTTTCTTACACCTGGGCGATATTGAGAGTATCTCCCACTCTGGAACGTGTCGCAAATATACTAGGTATATATTATTTTAAATGAGTTATTTGCGTAGCAACACAAATAAATCAAATAAAATTTACTTGCGCACGCCGGGATTTGGACCCGCGACCTCCAGCTTGCTAGTCGAGAGCCTTACCCCACGACCACGGAGGCCGTCAAATTCGATAATTCAATATTCGATTCAATTTGAACTTGTATAGCTAATTGGAATTCACAATGTAACTCAAAAATATATAGTAAATTGTACCTACCATTGACAAACTGCAAAAGCAGTTTAGCGGGTTTAAATTATAAAATAAAAATTAAAAAAATAAATTAACATCATTCCTAAAAATATTAACATAGAAACTCATAAGAACTGCTTACTGCAGCTTAAAGTCAATAAATCCACCTAGATTTCTCCGTGTGTCCAATAATTTTGGGTTCCATATAAATTTGGCACATTTGCCGTACAAACTTGGTATTATATGCCAAAAACAGTTGAAGTGGTTAACGAATACAAAATTTTATAATATTAGATATTATAAAATGAAGTGGGTAAATTATATAAAATGATTGGATTACCTAATATATTATATATTACCTATATTTTACAAGGTTATATTTATCTAAAGTGCAACAGTGTTATCAACACCATCAAACGCACCAATTCACTGATATAAAATGAGATTATAAATCTACCATACGTTCAAATATTTATAACATCGAATATAGCTGAAATAAAGCCAGAATAAACAGCCGTGCACAATAATATGCGACGCGTGGCTCAATGTATTGGACAGATCATCTGTTGAATTTGCCCTATCAAATCTTTTAAACAAAGTGGGAAAACTTAAAAACGATATAAGTGATGAAGTCGTGTAAAAAATATTCAGACCGCGGCCCGGGGTATAGGATGGAACTACGGTCGACTTTTGCTTAGCAAGCCTAGAAAATCGATATTTGAATGGAGATTATTTTAATTATTTCTAATGAAAGTATCACTAAAATTTCAAATATTTCTAGAGGGATATTTCGGAAAGTTACTAATTCGTTGCCATGATAAATAAAATCTGATGCTTACCGATAATTTTATAGTTGAAAAACGTTTTATAAATTTTTCAATTCGTTAAATATGTTAATGGTAAGGTCCTGTTTTTATTGATCTTGAATGTGAATAGCTTACATCCGTTGAGATCTATTTAGAAACATTTGAGATTTTAGTAATAAGTTCATGAGAAATAATTAAAATGTAAGCGTCGAGCAAACCACCGTTATAAGAGTCTCATGTCGCCTTAAATCATAGGTCACCTTATTTTTAGAGAAACCAAAGTAGAGCAGAATCATCCTCTGAATTTTATTTTCATATTCCCACTGGAGTAATGAAACGGGTTTCCTTCTTTTCCAAAACAAGTAACTTAACTTGAACAACTTTTTTTAACATTTTATTCTACAGGTTTTTATATTTTATGGTTTTACGGCCGACATGCGTAACTTTCCCGTATTAACACGATGTTATAACCTTGTTAAACACGAGGAATACAATATGTTTGCGTGGCCTATATCACGACATCGCTCGCCATACAATCACAGTCATCACAGACGCACGGAAAAAAATGAGTATTTCAGATTAATTGGTATCCTGTTAAAAACGAGACAGGAGGCCGTCTCCTTAAAAAAATATTTGTACTTTCTGAATATATCGGAACACGTGTTCGTGCACCTGCGTTCGACCTGTTTATATAATAATATAATAACGCAAATATGATGATTTTGAACACATGTTCGAACGTCGCGTTAATACATTTATTTTATAGTGAAAGTTTTTCATGAAACCTATCTATCCATTCGTTTAGTTATTGCTGTAACATTTGTTACACGATTACGGATAATTTTAAGAGATTTTCAATAAATTAGCAATGTTTATTATCAGTAAGTTTTCTCCGTACGGATAATATAATATATTTGTGACGGTTGTATCTGATTGTATGACCACGCCCACAAATATTAATATATTATATCCCTCGTGTGTAACAAGCTTTATGATGGTGGAAATATTTAATAACCAGTCACTACATACACACTGTTTACGTCATTTATTTATTGTTATCATGCAACTCATAGAACTCCATTTTAATGTTTTTCTTTCACATGTTCTATGATATTATTAATCAATGTATAAAAGTGTTTATTTATTAACAAGTTCTGCTGTATGATTATAATTACATGTGATAGCTGTTTCTCCTTCTATAGGCATTATCAAACTGCTAGTTATATAAACTGCTAGCGTAGTTTAATAATGCCTTCAGAAGGCGAAACAGCTGTCATGCATAAAAATAATTACACAGCTGAACTCGTTTATAAACTGTTTTTCACGCCGTTTACTTTATGTTTCAAGAAATAGTACGGCATCTGATTTCAATTAAATTTCCAACAGACTGCAATAATTTTAAACCCGTTAAACAAATCGCGAGATATTCTGAATTCTTGACAAATCAATTCCAATTTTTGGTAATGACATTTATAATAGTAGGTACTTTTTCAGTTATCGGAAATCTTCTCAAAATTAATTGCAATTTTTAAAAATTACACTTAAATTCGAAGTAAAATTGAGTTCATTGAACCAGAGTTGCGAAGGATGCAAAGATGCTCGAAATTAGAATTTCGATATCTTTAAAATGGTGACCGGACAAATCATCACAATGATAATTCATCACAACTTTAAAAAGTTATATAAAGTCATGGAAAGTGTTGAAACAAAAACTTTATTAACCGGGTTAAGTAGGTTTGGTTTGGTTAGGTTAGGTTTAAATTTTTTTTTTTCATCGTTTCTAATGATTTTATATCACTTTTTAAAAGTGTGTTGAATTGTCACTTTGTTGAGTTATCATGGAACCCTTTAAAATTACATGTTGGTATTTTAATCATATGGAAAATAATAATATTTGGGTAATTTATATAGCACCGTTTTCGTGACAAATCACTTCAGAGGAGCTATAATTTATACCGCGCCGTTTACTTGACAATTCACCTCAAAGGAGCTATAATTTTTATTGCTCCGTTTTCGTGACAAATCACTTCAAATGAGCTATAACTTATATAGCGCCGTTTTCGTGACAGATCACTTCAAAGGAGCTATAAATTTGCTGGATGAATAGTTAAAATATATTTTGTAATGAAGCTGAAAGCGGTGCACAGATTTTAAAGGTGTTAGGGATTAGGGTCTCTTCGAGACCAATCATTCTTCCTCTCCTAAAAAAGACCCTCCACACAGCTTTGGTAAATTATTTTTCTCGGGGCCTACTGTGAGGAGATTATTATAATATATATACTTGTATAAATATATTATAATAATAAAATGAAAAATAATAAACTATATAATCATTTGTTATTTCGGCTACTGGCATTATACATGGCTCTCTTATTAAAAATTTAGGCATATTAGACCTATCAAAAAATTTATACATAAAAATGCAAAAATCCGTCTCATTAAAAATACATGTAGGATTACGAATGATTTTTTAAATATGTATGTTGAGGGATCAGTAGGATTTATAGGCCCTGTTAGAAGTTCTACCGAGCCGAACCCTCTGACATGAAAATATCTGGAGTCGGTGAATTATTTTCCCATTTGATCTCTGGTGAGTTGACGTGTTATTCTTATATTGTTTTGTATGTATTTTGCTTATATAATGCACTTACATAATGTGGATTGACTAGGTGATCATTTGTGGAAAAGTGAGTGGAAGAGTTTGGTTTTTCGTGAGGGGAAGATTTAACCCGGACATAAAGTCGGAAGAAAAAAATATATGTAATATATATAATAATAAATATATAATAAAATATTTTACAAAAATAAAATGTTATTTTATAATGCATGGACGCCCCGGTCAGTTTTGTCCGTCAGGGGTTCTAATGGAGTATGATGGTTGTGCTATTTATTTTATTTTATTGGTTTTACAGTTTTTAGGTGTGTTAAAACCACCAAGCTAAGCACATACCCGTGTTATGGTGGTTGATAAAATATACAGTACAAAAAATAATAAATCAAGTATGAGATATAGAAGAACTTAAAATAATATAAAAAGTATAAAATTTAAAAGAAAATAAACAGTACTTATATAGTTTAAGATAGTATGTGAAAGACAGGGTTTTCCAATAAGAGGTGATATTTTGATATTTTTCCCGTAAAAGATCAATGGTTTTGTTGCTTGTGTGGCTCGTAGCGCCGTCTTGTCGAAAGTAAACGTTTTCCAGATCAATACCATTCAATTCCGGCCCTTAAAAATCATTAATCATCTCTCAATAGCGCAATTCATTCACCGTAACTGTTGCTCCAGCCTCATTTTCAAAAAAGTAAGGTCCAATGACTCCGCCGGACCATAAACCGTACCAAACAGTCACACGTTGAGGATAGAGAGGCTTTTCAACAATAACTCTTGGATTTTCCGAGCCCCGGATGCGACAATTTTGCTTGTTGACGAAGCCACCGAGGTGGAAATGATTTGCATTTGATTCACTCAAGTGAATTTTAATAATTTCAATGCGTTGTTGAAGCGTGGATCGTTCCATTTTTATTAATGGCGTAGTTTCTACCTCTCAAATGTCAAAAAATGACATCTTCAAAAGTAACATTTACCGAATTAGCGGGCTATTCAAAATAACACCTCTTATTAAAAAACCCATAAAAATAATTTGAAAGAATATATCAAAAGATTGAAATATAATAGAATATTTAAAAAAAGTATAGAATATATGACATACAGTAAAAAGTAAAGAATTTAAAGGAGAAAAAAATATATATTTATAAGAAGTTATTAAAATTATATACCTAAAGCATCAAAATGAGTATGTATTACTAGGTAAGCAAATGTAAAAATATGGTAAATAGTTGATAAGTATGTGCGAGTTACAGTGACATATATGGATACATTATTCTTCAGCATTACAGATTCTTGTTTGAACTCCGACTAATAATACTAGAGCGAAAAAATTATTGTCACAATATTTTTCTTAACAAATACTTAATCAATTCTAAAGTACATGATATCTTTCAGTGGTGTCAAACCAATTTAAATAATTAATGCAAAATATAATTAATCTTTCAGTTATATTATGGTAATTTAAAAATGAAATTTTATTATTTGTTATTTTTTTATAAAAATGTAATTGTAAATGTAATATAAATGTAATTTTTTTATCTAGTATAAACTTTTGCTAACAACTAATTTTTATTACATATTTAGGCACAGTTTACACTACATCTAAAACTTATTATTTATAGCATATAGGCATAACCCACGAAACGCTGCAAGGCTTTTAACTTCTTTAACATCTGTCGGTAGTTCATTGAAAATATTAAATCCTCTAAAATAGAGATTACTCTGGGTTTCCGACAAGTTTGTTTTCGAAGGTCTAAAATCTCCACAGTTTCTCGTGGGGTAGCCATGTATTTCGAAATTAAAATTTACATTCTTAAACGTGTATTAATGTCCTTCAGAGACTTTATAGCGGGAGCACACAGAGAGCGGTCAGGAGTTCCTAGTTCCGCGTTCGGCGTTCATTAGAATGTACTGATACTATAACAACAACGCACACAGCGGGCAGTCAGACCGCGGCGGTCAAAACGGAACGTCGCGTTCTAAGAGTTCTTTTACCGCCGAGGCAGAGAACGCTAGAACGCCGCGATGTCTGAGGTTACAAACACGGAAAAGTTAATTGAATTGGTTAGGGAAAGGAGTTTATTATACGATTTAAGTGATGTAAATAATAAAAACCGCGACAAAAAAGCCGAAGCTTGGTTTGAAATTGCTACTAGTAAATTTAAATTTTAAGTAAATTTTATTATTAGTAAATTCGCCTTGTTCTTCTCGCGTTTTGTTGATTGGGTGCACCCAATACTTCCTTTTCTTTTTAGAAGCTGTTAAGCTCCACAAGAGCAATAATTCTTCATCGGATTATGAACTTTCTAGTGACATGTTGCATATGCAAAGACCCAAACGAAACTAGAACGCGAGAATTTGAACGCCGCTTGTGTGCTTTGGAACTCTTGAGCGGTCAACGGTCACTAGAACGCAGAACTCTGACCGCTCTCTGTGTGCTCCCGCTCTTAGGGGTTAAGCAATACGAGTGATTTCAATATATAACACACTTGAATATTTGGCGTTTTATATAAAACCTGATCTACTTCACCTTGCAAAATCTTTCTTTGATCTACAAATTATGTCTGAGTCGTCTCCCCTCATTTTCGATTCTCTTTCCTTTCTACGACACCATCTTTCTATACCTACCGCACTCGGTACCTGGTACCCGCCACATCCCGGAGTTCCCTCTTACGAGTTCAATTAGCCTTTGTGTCAGCATTTCCTGTGCATTCCTTTTTTTTTATTTAACTCGACTTTTTTACAAAAGAGTTATTTGTACTTGGATGTGTTTTATGTAGGGGGTGTTTTTTGTTACATTTCTTTAGAATGAATGCTATTTACGTTGCCTTATTTGAACTACGACAACGTTTTATAAAAAGCACAATATATTGCGGTTAAATGGCATAAGGTAAATAGATTTCTTTATAATAATCGTAAAATATTTTCCTCCCGGATAGATGAAAAATTTCGAGTTCAAGTCTTAGTTTTCTTGTTCATATTGTTATATTATTAGTATTTTTTAAATATTAAATTAAAATTTCTTTGCGCATTCCGGTTTTCAAACCCGTTCCTTCTGAATACAGAGTTAAGGGTCTCAAATAAAGAAAACATTACTATTTTTTTAGTTTAATGTTAGTTAGCCTTTTGAATATCATTTTTTTTTTTTTTTTAAAACAATAAAATTAATTTACTGTAAAAGTTTTACAATTATTATATGTAAGTACTTTATCGCTTGTCTGAATTCTTGTCACAATCAGTTCCAATTTTGAAAATGACTATTAATAAAAACAAATCTGATTTCATTAAACCTGAGTTATATTACAGACCTCCAATCAATATATTCGACCACATTAGTATGTTTGATAATGAATAGTGTTGAATATGTATTCAAAATTCATTCAATTCGAAAAATTCTATTTGAGTTGTTCATATGTGTATTTAGTTATTAAATATGGATCAATGGTAGCATTTCTCTATAAACTCCAAACATACGATAAATAGTGTTGTTATTACGAGCATGTTTCTTAAACTTACAGCATGCAACAAGTTCAGCTAATCTACTATATATCATGGGAATGCAGTTTGCAAAGTCATTTATCTAAAACTTTGAAGCAACTCGTCAAAACTTTACACGTTTCAGCAATGTTAAAACTGCAGTTAACGAAAGTTTCAAATGATTTTTATGATGAAAATATTTTTAGAAAAATGAATATATTTCTTATAGAGTTTCGCTGTCATATTGCTAAATTTAATAACTAAGGTTATCGGTTACCGGTTAGCAGGTAAGTGGATAATGCGTCGGGTTCACACGCAGGCCTAGGCCAGTCCTCAATCATTGCACAAGCAACATTTTCCTTATATAATATGAGTAAAGCTTTGAAGCAACGTTTAGTAAGTTATAAATGATTTTTATCATTGAAATAGTTTTATAAAAATGAATCTGTAGCATAGCTGTTACACAGTTTCTCTGTCATTTTGCTGACGTTTAAAAACTAATGTAATCTGTTACCAGTTAGTAGCTAAGTGAACAAATGCGTCAGGTGGGAACCCAAGCTTTCGGGCCCAATTCCTCTATAATAAGTCTTCCTTTCATTGCATAAACAACATTTGCCGTTTTGACGATGGCAGTAGGAATAACTCAAATATTGTCAGGGTATTTTTAATAGAGAAATATTTGTCTTTCTTTGTTACTTTTTTTAAAAATATTTATGGCTTTCACCCTTCACGGGTGTTCTTGGCCATTATTTCAAATCATGGAGAGTGGGAAGATGAATTTAAAAAATGTGTTAAATTGTTAATTTGGTTTCTGTATTTCAGAATTATTCTAAAGCTCCCTGGACAATAATTACTTAGAATTGCGACAGATCCGAGAAGATGAAAAAACTCATAATTTAGTGGCGGAGCAGTATTTTACAGGCAGTGTGATTAAGTATTGCCGCGGGAACAATTTGGAATAGAGAACATGTTCTAAGTTCAACACAACTCCCTTCTTCCTCTTCCCCGTGTCCTTGGCCTCCCCACGACATTCAGCCTCACAACCTCACCCTAATTGCGGATGCCATAGCCTCACAGGCTCCAGACGGTTGGGACTAGTTGGGACCCTTTTATGGTGTCAGATGAAATTAGAAAGAGCCTATTTTAACACATTCTACAGTTGTAGATACTATCTTCCATACTTGCTACTTGCTACATGCCCAGTCAAGCGTGAACAATAGGGACCGACTTAAAAGAATTCATAATCTGCTTTTTTATAGATGGCGTTAATTTGTTTATTTTACTAGCTGCACCCCGCCAAGGGCTGCTGTGGCTCAGTCTGTCTGAGTAGATAGAGAAACAATAGCGCTGTTGCTGTGGCGTTCAACAGATGGCGCTGTTTTATCAAAATAAACATGTTTATCCAACAGATGGCGCTGTTTAAAAAAATATGTTTTTAACTGTCGCAGGTAATATCTATATAATATAGGTATACAAAAACACATGTGTATTCGAATGCAACGTTTTGTCAAAATTTCAAAGCAATCATTGAAGAACTTTCGGAGATTTAAGATTTTGAATAAACGAACTTTTATATTTTTATTTATATAGATGACAAAACACTTTTTGGCTGTTAATTCCTTAACATATTAAGATAAATGTAATTCTTATTCAATGGTTGTAAAATTACTTTGTGGCATCAAGATTTCGAACACAAAAAAATGTGAAGACTTTCGACCTGTAAATATGTTACCAAAATATGAGCAAGTGATGGAATACATAATTAAATCTCAACTTGAAGAATACTTGGAAAATAATAGCATCCTTTGTGACGAACAATCTGGATTTAGGAACAATAATTCATGTGAAACAGCGTTAAATTTAGTAATTGATGATTGGAAGGAAGATATAGATAAAAACTTGCATATTGTTGCGGTGTTTTTAGATTTTCAGAGAGCTTTTGAAACAATAGATAGAAAAAGAGTTATTAAAAAATTTAAAAAAATATGGAATAAAAGGGAAAGAACTGGAATGGTTTAAAAACTACGTAAGCAACAGACAACAAACAACAAAGATAAGAAACAATATATCAAATCCGATTGAAAATAAGCTGGGTGTACCGCAAGGATCTGTATTTGGTCCGATATTGTTTATACTCTACATAAATGATATGGTAAAAATATTAAAACATTGCAAAATAAGACTGTTTGCAGACGACGCACTAATTTATATTGCAGAAGATAATTATGAGAAAGCAATCAAAAAGATAAATAGTGACTTAGAAACATTGTCAAAATGGCTCAAACTAAATAAATTAAAACTAAATGTAAATAAGACAAAATACATGCATATAGGCAGAACAAATACGCATGAGGAACCAAAGGTTTCTATAAATGGAGAAATCATAAAAAAGTGGAAGAAATTAAATATCTAGGTGTTATTATAGACTCAAAATTGAAATTCTCAAAAAATGCAGACTATACAATTAAAAAAATTGCAAAAAAATATAATTTCTTGGTAGAATCAGAAACAAAGTAAATAAAGAAACATGCCAGATAATATACAATACAATTATATCACCACACTTTAATTACTGTTCAAGTATTCTTTTTCTCTGCAATAAAGAGAAAATGAAAAAAATGCAAATACTGCAAAATAAAGCAATGCGAATAATACTTAAGCGCAACATATACACACGGATAAGAGACATGTTAAAGGAGCTGAATATTTTGACGGTGAAGCAAACTGTGTATTTTTTATGTACTTATTTTTATACATAAAATTAACTTAGGGATGATGACTAAGGAACTGAAAAGAAAAATAAATTACAATAACGAGATACACGGACACGGGACGAGAAATTCTAAGCAAATTAGATTGCCAACAAGAAAAAAAACAAGCACCCAAAAATCTCTGATGTACCGGGCCGTTCAACTCTATAACAAAATCCCGAAGGAAATTGCTGTGATAGAAAATATTAATAAGTTCAAAAATGAATTAAGAAAATATGTCTATCTCAATTATTAATGTTTCTTTTTTTGCTGACTTTATTGAAATATTTAAAGAAAGATTATGTTTGCCAAACAATGTACATGTTTAAAAAAAACTATTAGCACACACGAAGATGTGAGCTAACTTAAGATTAATAAAAAAAAATATATATATATATATATATAAATCAATTACATATAAAAAAATTAGTTTTTGTCGAACAAACACAATATGAATATGAATAAATAGTTTTTCCGAACACAAACTCAATTCTTTCAATAAAGACATACAAATTCAATATTGGATTGAATCACCGGAACAATATTGTATTTGAATGTCTTTCGTAACTATTTATTCATGTTTAAATTACGTATGTGCGGGCCCAAAAAAATAATTCATCTTAATTTTTTAAAGTTTAGCTCGCAAAAGTGTTTTTTCCTAAAATAATAAAATTAGCGCCATCTATGAAAGAGCAGATTATTAATTCTTGGAAAAAACCCGCCTTGTCATTTTCTTCAATAATTCAATATTTTTCATCTTGCAATATCGTTCTTGCAATTTCAGTTATGATGCTTTTAAATATCAACTTTAATGTCAAAAACAACCTCACGATATTCGTTCCATTTTTTTATCAATTTCTCAGCAAGACAAGGATTTCTAAAAAGGAGGTAAAGAGGCATTAAAACTAATTAAATATGGAATATAATTAAAAACAAAATTATATCCCTTGTAATATTATTACGAAGTTTCCAGAACTCGGCGTTAATTTGCCTTAAGTTTCGTTAACAGCGAATTAAAATTTATTTCCACTCCTTCCCACGTATCCCCATGGGGATCTTAATAATGATATCAGATATCATGTGACACGATAATACTTCTCGTGTTATCACTATAAAATGAGACCGTTACTATCCTGAGCACTCAGTTCAACTATAATATTGAATTCTTGAATATTGAAAACTTGATGGATCAATAGGGATAGTGGGATGAATATAGATGATGGTGCAAGCCCTCGTATTTTCAACAAAGCTGACGATTAATGATGGCACTACAAATTTAAACTCGTAAAGAAGTAAATTAGAGAAGTAAATTATTCATGGTATTAATACTAACCACGTTTTCAAATATCCGACATTTTACTCTATACCGAATTGTGAATACATATAACCTTTAATGTTATAAAATATCTTTACCGTACGCCAGAAAGTACTTCGTTATAAATTTTACTATAAACCAAATTGTGAATAGATATAACTTTTGCGGCCGCTGTTCCCAAATTTTCGAATATCAATCTCAGGTTCCAATAAGCCAAGTGATTTGTTCAGTAACGTTCAATTCGCCCGTTTCCAAACATCTTCACGGTTGATTATCTTAAGTGACCCTGCCCACTTTCTGAGAAAATCAAATGACATCAAACTAAAAACTTTCAATATTAAATTAATATTGATAAATTAATTATTTTATTTATTATTAATGCAAATATTTTTTTGAAATACTGTTAAACATAAACAGATATTTTTTAAACAAACTTTGTAATATGTTAAAAATAAAGTGTTACTTGACTTTAATGCCACCGTGTCTTCGCGTCGCGTATATTTTTCACTCTATGAATACTTTTTATAACTATTCATTTCTGAGGCAGGCTTAATCCAGTAGTTTAAATTGGTTGATCGCTCAGTCATCACCTTTCCGTTGGAAAGAGCGTAATTGTGCGTTTGAACAGTGTTGAGCCAAAATTTTGGCCCAACTGTTGATCAGTAGGATTGGGAACAACGGCCGTTAATGTTATAAAATATCTTTATCGGATGCCAGAAACTGAGATTTATATGAGTACTGCACAAGAGATCCAACTGCTCCTAATCGTCATATTTCAGCACCATTCAGAATCAAAATTTTGCTTGAAATGATTTTAGCCGTTTTTGATGACTAGATCTTAATATCCAGGTACTTACCCATCTTCCTCTTCCCTATTTGCTCTCCCTCACCACTACATTTAGCCTAACAACATACCCTGATTGGGGATACCATAATGTTGCTGATTCCAGATGGTTGGGAGCAGTTAGAACTCTTTCGCGGTACTCACTAAAATGAAAAAATAAATAAAAAAATAAAAAATTATTTTGATAAAAAAGATTCTTATGTATCATTAAAGTGGCGTAAAAATGTTTCAAATTTTCGCCCCATTAGTTATTTTCCAAATCCAGAGAAAGTTTCGAAATCCGTTCAACAAATAAGGTACCCGCTTTTTCTGACAGTTGACAAAAATCGTTTATATGCTTGAAATGAAAAAAAAACTGATTAAAACTGAAAAAATATCTGCCTAAATATTGACGTATTGGATACTGGACAGGTACTGGGATCCACTTATTTTCTCCTTTTCAGAAGTTTAACTATCGTGTATATCTTTAAATTTTCATTATTCGTATTTTTGGATTTATTTATAATATAAATTTAATGGTTCACTTGAACGTTAATAAATAAGGAAGTTGAAGGAAAAATTTGAAGGGCATTTTAAAAAATGTATACTGTGTTTCGCTCGTTCATAAAATGTTTATAATTTTATTGGAGGACAATATTTCTAAATCATGTTTATTAGTGAGGGGTGATCTGCTTTATTTTATATCATTGCTAATTAGATTCATCTGGGCAGAGCATTTTATGTGACATTAATTATACAACAATTCTACCTAAAATTGGTCATTAAAAAGCAAAAGTTTCACATTAATGAACATTGGATATCCATGATAATAGGTCAGTTATGTGCCAACAACAACAATGCGGTTTTAATCACTTCTATTTTATGGGGTGTGACTTCGTCTATGGTTCAACCGTTTGAAATTTGATGACTTTCATATTGATAGGCAGTATGAATATCATTAAATCTTATGATCAAACTTTAAAAAACGAAACTTTCGGCAAACTTTGTGATGTGAAACCATGTTTGTTCATAACAACATAGCATGTTTAATTATTATACTAATAATAATAATATTTCGGCTACTGGCATTATACCTAGCTCTCTCATTCAAAATTTAGGCGTATTTGATCAATCAAAAAATTTATACAGGGTTTTCCAATAAGAGGTGTTATTTTGATATTCAATCGTAAAAGATCAATGGTTTCGTTGCTTGTGTCGCACTTAGCGCCGTCTTGAAGAAAGTAAACGCTGTCCAGATCAATACCATCCAATTTCGGCTATAAAAAATCAATAATCATCTCTCGATAGCGCAATCTATTCGCCTTAACTGTTGCTCCAGCCTCATTTTCGAAAAAATAAGGTCCAATGATTTCGCTGGACCATAAACCGCACCAAACAGTCACAAGTTGAAGATAGAGAGACTTTTCAACAATAACTCTTGGGTTTTCCGAGCGCCAGATGCGACAATTTTGCTTGTTGACAAAGCCACCGAGGTGGAACCATTTCCAAAAAAAAAAGTGATGAGGATGAGGAGTGATGAGGCCCATGCCTCATCACTCTAGATGATTTGCATTTGATTCACTCAAGTGAATTTTAATTTTTAATTTTTTTTAATTTTTATTTTTTTCTAGAGTGATGAGGCCCATGCCTCATCACTCTAGATGATTTGCATTTGATTCACTAAAGTGAATTTTAATAATTTCAATGCGTTATTGAAGCGTGTATCGTTCCATCTGATAGTATTAATACTCCAGCGTCTGGACGATGTAGGCCCTCTGATTGGTCAAATTTAAATTGTCTGTTTCGGTTAAATTCCGCTAACTTGAAAATTAAGACACGATTTGAAAATTAAGTCACGATGCTCATATAATTTTTGGATAATATCGAAGAAAATATGTTTTAGAAAGTTGACAATCCATTGGATTCATTACATTACAGTAAAAATTATCCACAATTACGTATTAAAATTTGACGTTTATCATTATTCACAGATTGTTCAGTGTTGCCAGCGTATATGGATTTCCAATCAATGTAAAAAACTTTTATAGCCAGTTAGTGTCAAGTAATGTACAATGTCAGTGTGATTATTTAATGTGAGATATATTATAATTATAAATAATAAATATAATATATAATTATAAATCCGCCATTATAAAGCCGGCTGCAAAAATAACCAGTTCCACTCGATACTTAAATACGTAATTAATTATTTTTTGATATTACAACACCGACCCCATGCGCTGTCATGTTTAATATGTGATAATTACATTAGATTAGAGAATTATTATTGACGTGATAACCGTAGATATTTCTTTTAAAAACTACATGTGAATCGCTAAAAATAAATATTTTGTTTTCAGATTATTATTTCAATTTAATAACTATGGCTAAAAGGAATGTGGACAATATTTTACCAGAATTGGTCAAATTTCGGAATGTTCGAATGATAGAGGGAAGTTTACCAAGGATGTGCTTTTCAATAATCCTAATTATGTGCTTCCAGAACAGAATTATTTCGGCGTCATGTCAAAAGAATGTACAATCGAGCATTGCAAGGCGCTTCATTTTGAAGTTGAAAAAGGTAAACTGTTACATTCTTGCTGTCATAATGGAAAAATAATACCACAAATTTTAGCTTATCCTCCAGCACTTAACGCATTATTGACAGGAGATTGTAGTCAATCCAAAAACTTTAGGAATTTTATTCGTCAATATAACAGTGTTAATGGATTTGCCTTATTTGGAGCGCAAATAGCTAATAACTAAGGTAATGGTCCATATTGTTTAAAAATTTCTGGTGAGGTTTATCATCTTACTTCCAGAAGTATACATGTTGAAGGTGAAATACCTTCCTATGCTCAGCTTTTTGTATATGATCCTGATGAGGCTGTTAGAGTGCGTATGAGTCATCCATCTAATGCCGATTGCTATCAAAATATAATGCAAATAATTGATAGCGAAATACGCCAAATAAGCCCTTATGCTCATCAGTATAAGAAACTAAAAGAAGCTGTCGAGGAAGAAGAATTACGCATTGCGGCTGACGGTGGGCAGGTGAGAGATATACGTCTATTATTTACACGTTCATCAGCTGATGACCAACGGAGGTACAATGCTCCAGTTCTCACGATATCGCCATGGTATATGTAGCAGACAGAGACGGGAATTTACCATCGGGTATAGATATCGCTGTTTATCCTAAAAATGTTGAAGGACTTCAAAGGGTGGCAACTTTATCAAAGCATTTAGATCCTATGGTTTTCCCACTACTATTTCCATCAGGTGAATGTGGTTGGACCACAGGTTTTCAGCATCATGCTGATTTCTTTACTGCTCAACGTCATACTGTAACTGCCATGCAGTTTTATGCAAGTAAATTAGCAGTGCGTAGAAACATATTTAATCCAATCCATTATGCGGGTAAACTTTTTCAACAGTATTTAATTCATGCTTACATTATTTATGAATCTGGTCGCCTAGATTACATTAGGAAAAACCAACGACAACTCAGAGTGGAATGCTACCAAGGTTTGCAAGACCATGTAAGAAATTTAGCCACTAATAGAGGAGTACGTGCAGGTAATATAGTCATTCTTCCATCTTCATTTACTGGTGGACCACGCCATATGAATAAACTTTATCAAGATTCAATGGCAATGGTACGTAAATTTGGTCGTCCTGATCTATTCATAACGTTTACATGAAATCCCAAATGGCCAGAAATACAAACCGAATTGGAACATTATCAATCGGCCGCGGACAGGCCTGATATAGTAGCCAAGGTTTTCCATCTAAAAGTCAAGGAATTTATTCATGATATGACAGAGAAACATGTTTTTGGAAAGGTAATTTGTTGGGTTTATACAATTGAACAGCAAAAAAGAGGACTCCCTCATCTACATGGCGTGTTTACACTTTGCAGCCAAGATAAGTTGTATACAGCTTCTGATATTGATAATGCCGTATCTGCAGAACTACCCCATCCGAAGAATTCGGCTTTGTACCGTATTATTTTAAAAAATAACATTCATGGACCATGTGGCGTACTTAATCCAAGGTCAGTCTGCATGGTAGACGGTAAGTGCTCTAAAAAATTCCCCAAATCATTTAAATATTCTACTGATAATAATTCCGCAGGCTACCCAGAGTACAGGAGACGTGATAATTTTTCTGAAAATCACGTTGTTCGGGATATACGTATCGACAATCGATTTGTTGTTCCATATAATGCATACCTTAGCAAAAAATATGATGCTCATATTAATGTTGAAATTTGTTCCTCTGTGGCCAGTATTAAATATATTCATAAATATATATCTAAAGGTTCTGATTGTGCTAGAATCGAAATAAGACAAGAAGCTGGAAATTTGGAGAGTGCGGTTATTCAATATGATGAAATTAAGCAATATATCAATTGTCGATATGTAAGTGCCCCTGAAGCTGTCTGGAAAATTATGGAAAATCCTATACATGATCAATCTCACTCAATTTTACTTCTGGCTTTACATTTACCCGACAGCCAATCTGTGTATTTTGTAGAGGGGCGGGAGGAACAGGCTCTCAGGGAAGCATCTACAAGGAACACCTCTTTAACAGCGTGGTTCCAATTGAATCTTCAAGATATTGAGGGACGCTCTATTCTGTATCAAGATGTACCAAATAATTATGTCTTTTCAGCTGGTAAAAAGTGGACGAGGCGACAGCGAGGAGGTGGCAAAATCATTGGACGAATACCTTCAATTTCTCCTAGAAATATAGAACTGTATCATTTACGGCTGATTCTTATAAAGGTGGCTGGAGCTACATCCTTTGAATCTTTGCGAACTGTTAATGGTAATTTACTAGCTACTTTTCGTGATGCGGCGCGTGAACTGAAGCTCATTGATGACATAGGAGAATGGACGCAGTGCATGACGGAGGCTTCATTGTATTCGATGCCTAAAATTCTTAGACATCTATTTGTTTTAATTTTAATACAATGTATCCCTTCGATCTTCGGCTGAAGATTTTTTTCATCATGGTGTTTTTTTTTTTTTTTTTTTTTTTTTTTTTTTTTTTTTTTTTTTTTTTTTTTTTTTTTTTTTTTTTTTAAGTACATAAATCAGGCATGGTGCCCAAGAATTTACATACATGGATGTTTAAATACATAATAACAACTTTAAATTTACATACATGGATGATTAAATACATAATAACAACAAAAATAGTAACAAAATGAATAAGCTAAATATGCAGAAGTAAATAACAAATAAGAATGGGTAAACGGTAAATACAAATATGTTCATAAACGATTTGTTATTGTCACACCTGTACTGGTGAGACAATGATTAGGTAGGTACAATGTTGCTTCTAATTAAATAAAGGGTTTCATCACAATATCAGCTTAATATGATTAAAGGTAATACATTTTTTTTGAAGTGTTTAAATTGGTCATTAAAAATGTCTATTACATTATTAGAGCCATGTATAATGTTATAATTTCTTAATGTTCGCGGTACAGGGGAAAAATATCCTGTATTTGTGTGGTAGGCTTTAATATAGAAAATGTCGTTCATCCTCCTTGTTGATTTTCTTGATGGAATATTGATGTTAATTTGGGATAAAATGTTTGGTGTATCAACTGATGCATGTATAATTTTGTGTAGGAGCAGTACGTCAGAAAGTTTACGTCTGACCGTCAGTGAGTGTAGTTTGTAGTGCAAAATTCGGTCATTATAAGTTCCAAATTGATCAGATAAACCTTCACGATAAGCAATTACACGGGTTAGTTTCCTTTGTATGGATTCAATCCTATAATTATGAATCTCATAATTGGGAGACCAAATTGTTGATGCATATTCGAGAATACTTCGCACAATTGATTTATATAATGTCAAAGTTAATTCTGTACTTTTAAAACAATTTGTAATCCTTAGCGTTAATCCTAATACTTGTGATGCACTTTTTGAAATTGTATCTACATGTTTATTGAAGCTAAGTGACGAGTCAAATGTCACGCCTAAGTCTTTGATTGAAGTTGTGTTTAGTAAAGGGATATTGTTAATGTGATATGTGTTTGAGAATTTATTGATGTTCTTTGTGAATGAAATTACGGCACATTTGTTTTCATTAAAATATAAATCATTTAGTGTACACCATTCATGAAGTGATGATAAGTCTTTTTGCAAATCGGTGCAATCTTCTAATGAAGTAATTTTTTTGTACAACTTAAGGTCATCGGCAAACAGGAGATATTTTGATGTTTTTATTCTTAAAATTATGTCGTTTATAAAGATTAAAAATAGCAAAGGTCCAAGATGCGAGCCCTGTGGAATTCCCGACGTTGCAGTAAAAAGATCCGCGGAGTACCCTCCTACAACCACTTGCAGTTTTCTTTCTGTAATGTAACTTTCGAACCATTTCAAAGTATTTCCATTTATGCCAAACTTTTCCAGCTTCTTGATGAGTAATGATTGATTTAACTGGTCAAATGCTTTGCAAAAATCCGTGTAGATGGCATCTACTTGTAAACGTTTTTCGATGCTATCGCGGATGTACTGGGAGTATTCGAGAAGGTTAGTTGTTGTGGAACGCCGAGGGAAAAACCCGTGTTGCTCAATGATAATATATTTACTTACATGAGCTAATAGACAGTCATATATTATTGACTCAAACAACTTTCCTATGCAGTCAAGTTTAGAGATAGGTCTATAATTTTTTATATCGCTCTTACAACCTTTCTTAAATATAGGTGTTAAGAAAGCCGTTTTCCATTTGACTGGAAAAACACCTTCTTGTAATGATTTGTTATAAAGAAGGCTAAGTGGTCTGGCAAGAACATCTCTGCACATTTTCAAAAATATTGGCGGGATACCATCAGGACCTGATCCTTTATTGGTTCTCAAATTCTTACACTTGACTAATATCGTTAAGGGCGAAATAGTGATCATACCAAGGCTTTCGTTACAGAAATCTTCAGATATTTGTGGTGAATAGTTTGCATTGTGAGGTTTATAAACAGATTGAAAGTGCTTAGAAAAAAGCCCGCAGATAACTTGACCTTGGGTAGTTTTTATGTCGTTTAGGTGCATCTCTTTTGGAATATCGGTTGTGTTTTTATATTTGCTTTTTGCAAATTTCCAGAAATCATTCGGGTTAGCTTTTAAATTTTGTTTGATTAAGTCTAAATGCTTATGATAACAAACTCTAATCAGATTTTTTGTTCTGGTTCTAATCAAGCTGAATGATAAATGATCTAGTTCATTACCATATTTCTTATATTTTTTATGAAATTTGTTTTTTTTCTTTATCAAACGAATGAGATCTTTTGAGTACCACTTAGGAAAGTGATTTTTGTTCGTTTTGAGGGGAACATGAGAAGAGATAATCTGGTAGAGTATACTGTAAAACTGATCTACAGATTGATCAATATTTCCCTGATTAATGAATTCCCAATCAATCTCACGAAGAACGGTATTAATTGAATCATAGTCGGCTTTATAAAAGTTTGGTCTTGGGGCGTTACGGGTTTCAAGATGTGGTAGAAAATTAAAAAGAACATTTATTTCTAGAGCAGGGTGGTATGGATCTTCTTTGCTTAGTGGAGATGAAGAACGTATTACTGATATGTCTTCTTTATCTGATAAAATGAGATCCAATATTTTGGATTGGTGATTCACTATTCCGTTAAATTGTTTAAGATTACAGAATGATAGTGTATCGATGATGTCGGAGGTGATTGTATTTGTGTTTGTGGTGAAAGGTAATAAATTGCTTGTTTCATCGGTAATCCATTGAATGTTAGACTTATTGAAATCGCCAAATATTAAGATGTGTTGGTTTGGTGTTGTTAGGTACACATTCCTAAGATTGTTTAAAAATGAGCTTACAATAGATTCTTCTTCAGTTGGTGGTAGATATACGGTGCAAACATTCAGTTTGATACTCCTGTTATTATGGTTTATATTGAGTTGGATCCACAAGTCCTCTGCTTGACATTCCCAATGCGCCATCCTCTTCGCCTCTAGTTTTCTCGATACAGCAACCATGACTCCTCCTCCATCTTTTTTTGTTTTGTGAACTCTATCCCTCCGAAATACTTCATACCGGTTATCTACTAATTCTTGGTCACAGATAGATTCCTTTAACCATGTTTCTGTCAGGCTTAATAGGTCATAGTCGTTGATAAGGACGTTTTCGTATATTTCATCAATTTTTGTCCTCATTCCCCTGATATTCATATACATGCAGTTAATCAGTTCTTTTCTTTTGAAGTTATTTAGTTTTGTTTTTAGTCACATGTTTTGCTGATCATGTGTGATTATATTTTGAAGGTCTCCCTCACGGCGGATGGTGAAAACCCGAGAGAGATCGTTCCTCTTCGCCAGAATACTGCCGTTCCGTACCCAAATGTATTTAAAGCCGTTAGCTTTTCCGGCGGCTCGTGTTTTGGCAAATAGGATTTTATTTTTCAATGTAAGGTGCTCGTTTATATAAAAATTGGTGGTGGGAGCACCAAATCCTTGGTGTTGCTGAAGAAACAGCTAAATCTTTGTCTTTTAAACATACAGGATATTCTAATGAAGGAGAATTCATCTTGCAGAATGCAGGGCTTACCTGAACCTGATGAAAGTTGCAGTTTTGGACAAGTAACTGATTTTAATGTAATTTCTGAAAACACAATTGATGGCTGCCAAACTCAATGACGAACAACTTCAAGCATATAATTCTATTTTGAATAAGTTTTTTTCAGATGAAAATGATGAAAATAAATGTTTCTTCATTGATGGCCCAGGAGGAACAGGGAAAACATACCTTTACGAAACTTTAATTCACACTCTAAGAGGAAAAGGTAAAAAAGTTTTATCAGTCGCTTGGACAGGCATTGCAGCTATCTTGCTTCCAGGTGGGGTAACGTGTCATACTGCTTTTAATTTACTCCTCAGTTTACAGGACAATACAACATGTAAGGTCACATCAAAGAACCGGAAAATTATAACAGAAGCAGATATTATAATATGGGATGAAGCACCGATGGCCCCAGGTGTAGCTTTAGAAGTAATTGAGCGTACTATACGTGATATCATGGGAAGTGATTCTGTCTTTGGTAACAAAGTTATTGTTGTGGGCGGAGACTTTCGTCAGATCCTTCCAGTGTGTCGACGTGCTTCACGAGGACAATTAATTGCCGCTTGCATAAAAAGCAGCATACTTTGGTACCATTTCAAAACTTTTCAATTAAAAACAAATGTCAGAGCTTTAGAAAGTGAAAACATATTTTCTAAATGGCTTTTGGACTTGGTAGATGGAAAACTTTGTAATATTTTCATTATTTCGGTCTTGCCTTTTTATTATATTAAACAATATAAAATTTTCTTCTCTCTTGGCTATGACCGATACTTCTTTTTTTTCTAAGGCTTTGCATATGTGTTCGCAGGGATGGAAAATTCCTCCCCTACAACACATAAGCCTCCATGAAAATTGGACCCTTAATTTCTTTGATAACTTCAGAAAGCTACTTAAAGCCCTCTTGTACTGTATATCTTTATAGACATATGTACTTAACTAATTAATACGTTATTTACGAAATTGAACGCAAATATTTTCGTATTTATATTGTAATTAAATCCCATCAAACGTTGTGTAATTTTTTGATTTATGATATAGGATTTTAATTACTTTCATTTTTGTGGTAACCCTCTTGGTTCTGATCGAGGCGTTGAGTTTCAAAATTTACTTGGTCTTGCCATTGCAAACCTAGACTTAAATGATTTCTCTGAATGAGCTAGCTTTCCTATTGTAACTATTCTGATTTCCTACACCCTAACAAAGTCGTAGTTAAACGCTGATAAAAGATATTATACATGTTTATTTGGACAGGTAATTAAATATAACTCAAATGGTTAATTTGTTAGTAAATTTGGCAATGATTTTGGTAAATTCATGTGTCTGTTTGGCGCCACTCCTTTTTGATCCTGCTGCTATAGAGTACATGTAAAATTTATTTAGTAGGTTAATGTAATTAGTTAATTGTATATTCGACGAACTCAGAATAACCCTTTGCTAGCAAAATTTGGCTCCTATCCTCCAGCAAGTAAACGAGATGATCGTGAGTCAACGAGAAATTCGCACAATCTTTTGACACGGCTCTTTGATTGATACCTAAGTTATCGCGTCCCAAAAAGCCTTCCACGTCATCATGCACTGCCTTCAAGTTTCCCCTCGGGTCCCGAAACCTCCAAATTCCATCTCCTCCAAGGTCTACTATTTACTTAGGGCGAACCGGTTTCGTCCTATATACAATCATATACTCACGGTTGGTGTGGACTTACGGGTCGTGAATCCTCATTCCACGTTTAAAAGAGAATGCGAGAGTGGTCTACCGACCTAAATGCAAGCTGTATGCAGGTCCGCATTCTCCAGTAAACAGTACATACGAATAAATATATGTATACATACAGTTTGGGAAAGGTTTATAACTCGCAATACGAGGCTATCTACCTCGCATTCCAAGCTCGGATCTCGCACAAAGAATTCTGCACAATTCTTAGCTTGGTAACCGAATAAATACGTGAGAATAAGGTTATACTAATAAATACTAGTAGAATAAGATCTTATTTGATAGTTTGTTTTGGAGAGCTATCGAACTCCAGGCTTTTTGTTTGGTTTTGACGTTTTTATTTAAGAGAATCGTCATCTCTATTTGGTTTGGTTAATGGTCTTGTTATAGGAGCGACCACTGCCTCCTATTGGGTGAACTGTATTTGTTTTAAATTTTACCTCCAGGGTTCAACATTAATTTTTGTTCATCCTATCCCGTGATTTCTCAATTGTTTCAAGTAGTTGATTGCCGCATTAGAGAGTACTCGACTCTCAAATGTCTCAGGCAACTGATGGGGTTTTGTATGAGCACCCAATCAATAACATTCAAATGTTTTGTATAATTATTCGATATAAGTCTTACTAACCCGTGATTTTTCAATTGTAGATTGTGAATGGTAGGTAATTGTAAGCACGCAGCTTCTAGCTGTTTCAGGTAACTAATAAAAATCTATGCGACTATCTAATCAATGGTATTCAAATGTTTCATGTAATATTTTGATATAAATCTGGCTAACCCATGATTTTTCGATTGTTGTTTGTGAATGATCCATATCGCTGCACATTGCACAATGACATCCTGATGATTATCCTTATAACTCTAATAAATTATCTAGTTACGGCCAAGGTCGTTTTCAAACTATGCAGTTGACTGACCCAATTCTTCAGTGTATGCTTTGTTTATCAACAAATCGAATAGTATAAACATCTCATCTGACCCACTAACCCAGATGTGAGATTGTTTATTTAAGAAATATTTCTACCTCTCCCTATGATTCAGTTTCGTTACCCTCTATTGTGCATAGTCAATTTAAAATATTTTTAATTCCTTTATTGAAGTTAAACTATTTACTTCATTACCCGAATTTAGTAAATTTACTAGAAGTTAGGTGAAAAATAAATATAAATATATATATAAGTACACATATCTCGATTGCCAAAATACGTTAAATAAGATTACATATATTAATAAATAAATATAAAATATATGATTCTACATAGTCTTGAATATTAATAAATACATATTTTCTTTTCAATAATATAGATATGTCCATGAGTAGGTATTTTAAATCGTTACCATTCCGATGTTTTGATTAATAAATAAAATACATATATATAAATACATTACATATATATTTATTCTTTATATACAATATATTACTTTATTTTATATAAATAAATACATAATATACATATATTAATGTGTAATGCTTTGTTTTGTTGTTTTTTTTAATAATTTAATTGATATACCATAATCAGCTGTATCTCCTCACTCCTAGGTCCTAAAAATTATTTATAAAAGGAAAACTCACCCCACCAAGGTTTTTCCGATTGGGTTCTACACAACAACCTTGCCGAAGAAAATTCTACCTAATTAACTGTATTTTCCAACCAATTTCAAAATAAATCTTTTCGACTATTTATTCCTATTTAATTTTTATTCTTGCTTGATTCATATAAATTAGCTGATATTTAATATTTGTGATATAGATGTGCCGGAAAATTATAAATTATTTAGGTCGAACTATTTTTTGTTGTTTTCACTCTTTTTAATTTTTTTTATTTTTTTTATATAAATTTATAAGAAAATTCATCCCGAATTGAATATTTCGATTCTGAATAAATTAAATATCTGTTTAAAACTTTCTTCTAAATTTCACTGTTTTCACCAATATTTTAAAGTATCTACAATTATTTTTTTTTCGAATTGCTACTTTTAGAACAAAGGTTTGAGCGTTTATTATTATTGAATTCTTTTTTTTGTTTTTGTGTTTGATTGATGCAAAATTATAATCTATTTTTAAATATCAATCCGCGAACCCGTTCATTCTAGATTAAACGATAAAACTCTCCATTAAATTCTAATGTTTTCACTTTGAATGAAATAATTATTTTTAAATTTTAATAAATCACTTTTAACACTTTTTGCACTATTCACTTTTAACACTTTTAAACACTTCACACTTTACTTTTAAAGCACTGAGTTTAAACTGTATTTATTTTCACTGTTTGATTTAATTTAACTGACTTATTAAATTTCACTGACTCTATCACTTGTACTTTTCACAAAATTTTCCTAAGTCCCAGGGACTTATTCAAAATTTAACACTTAAAGATTTTTCACTGTTAATCCTACCAAAGACGTAGTACTGCCACGTAACAACTTTTCGAATCCTCGGCGCGACTGTCTCCTGACTGATTTGTACCCTCTTTTATACCCCTCTCAGGTTCCAAAAGACGTATCTGAATTTCCTTTGATAATCGATTCTATCTCCTATCAACTCGTAACCTTGAACATCCCTCTCACTAATATTGATTGTACATCCATACGATCTTTTGTCGTCCGGCTTTGGGTGGCGGTTAATTTTTATCTCACGTCGCTAACTTGATAGGGTCCGAATCGGGTAAGTCTGCGTTAATCGCCCAAGCTCCCTTTGTCCTCTGTTCATACAAAATGTAGTTAAAATCTCATGATTTTGCGTTCCTTTTTTTCCTCAATTCGCGATAGGTCCGTCCCCAATAACATATATATAGATCTCAATTTTATGCATCTCGTGCGAAAATTGTTTAAATCCATGTCGAAATCTTTACTACGCATTTTTGAATTTCGATTTGTCTAAATTCTACTTAATTTTATTGTCACTTATATGAGCTTTTCCATTTCCACCCGTACTTTCTCTCTTTATGTCGCAGATTCGTATTTTCCCTTTTTCTTTGAATTTTATATTATTAGCGACGTTTTCTTCCACAAATTTCTTCTTTATTCTTATCTTATTTCTCATAACTCTATAACTACTTATTCTCCAAGTCGTATTTATTTATTTCACGGATAAATTAGAATTGTATCGCTTTTCTCCACTTGGATCATTCCTTATCTCCGTTCTCTACCCTTCCTTTTATCTTTTTCTCACTTTTCCCGATGTGTGTGGTCTCCAGGAAAATTTCATACTTCATTTATTATTAATTTATATATATTTTTCCACACTTCTGTGGGAGATATACCTAATTTGGCTCTGGGATATCTGTCACTTTTATTGCCTGACCCAATCTCCGCCCCATCCTCCATCTTTGTCATACAAGATTTCATATAAATTATATGTCTGGACACCTGTTTACGTCTCGAATTTATGTACTACAGTCGTAAATTTAATTTAATTTCAAACCTATTAATTTTAATATCTTTTGCTTTAAATAAATATTCCATAAGCTCCGCGTTAAATTTTATTGGTCTTCTAATCGTTTATTACCTTAACGTAAATAAGAATCATGTTCGAATTTCGATTGTTTATCCTTCAGAATACACATGAGATCGTCAACCTTTTATCTTGTTTCGATCCCTCTGTAATCTTGTGTAACTCTAATATCTATCTACCCTGATAATTATGTAAAATGTCTACTTTTCCTGAATCTAATCTATCGCTATATGTTTAGTTTTATGGCCTTCCTTTGGTACTCTATTATCATATTCCTAGGACCTTTGTGGTAGCTCAAAATCTCTGTATTATCACTCCGTTCAGTCGCTCCACTATTTCTAAAATGTCTATTTTAATGCGAGATTTTCATTCCCAAATTGATTTTCCAATATGTCCGCTTCATCTTAAATTGATAACGATTAGTTTCTAATGTTCCTAACACTTTCGTTTTCCTTTAGTACGATTTTTATCGAACTTGACACCCTATCTCTATCATAAATAATTGCACTATAGTTGAAAATTCTGCCAGCAACTTTCTTTCGTTTTACCCGTCCTTTTTTATACTATCACGTTTATAGTTTTTTTCATTGCATTTTCGTGTGTGTGTTTTTCCAATATGAAAGGCCAAAAGCCCTCGATGTCAACGGTTCGCTATCACCTAAATGTCTCAGTTATTGTAAACATTTCCTAGAGTTTGTCGCCTTGAACGTCAGTGTTTATACCATAGTGCGTTCACCTCTAATTTTTGTGGGAACGGAAATGCAATTAATTATCTATTTTAATGTCGGGTCCAAGGTTCAATCCTTTGTCTGTAGTTGATGCACGCCTCTCCGTTCACTGATTGGTTATTCAAAATTTTTATAGCTCTCGTCCAGATCTAATTGGTCGACAACCTTAAATATTTGTTTTTAGGCCTAGACAGGGGGTTCCTAGTCGTTCCTAGACGATTCTAATGACCTCTGTGTTTATGCTATAGAATCTCTACATAATTCCAACTATTACAGGTGTCTACTGCAAGCAAGCTGGATCAATTCTTTCTCCGCCAGATGTCGTTAGCATGTCCGTTTTCATAAATAATTTGCATATTTTTAGCAGCTATTGTTTATCTGTTTTTCACTGTGATTTAAGCCTTTCATCACAACTTCCTCCCGTAGAAGGAACATTAGAGTCATCTGTGCTTATTCCCAATGTAAATATTTGCCAAGATATTATTCAATGTATATATGGTAAGACACATACCACTGCTGATGCCTTAGTGATGAGTCAACGTACCATTTTGTGCCCCAAAAATAGTCATGTTTGTGCAATCAATGAGGATGTACTTCAACGATTAGAAGGACAAATGAAGACTTTTCATTCTGTTGATACCATCATTAATGAAGAAGGAAATTTAGATTATAACGAGCAGGCTAACTTTCCTGTTGAATATTTAAATTCTATAAACCCAAATGGCTTCCCACCACATATATTAAATCTTAAAATTGGTGCCATCATTATGTTACTTAGAAATTTATCTGTTGGTGATGGCCTTTGCAATGGAACAAGAATGGTTATTAAAAATTTCAGCTGTAACTTAATTCAAGCCGAAATCATTACGGGGAACAGAAAAGGTACAGTACATTTCATTCCTAAAATTTACTTAAACACTTTGTCTGATGTTACAATACAATTCAATATGTGCAGGAAACAGTTTCCATTCAAATTAGCTTATGCAATGACCATCAATAAATCTCAAGGACAAACTTTTGAACGGGTTGGACTGTTACTTCCTGAACCAGTATTTTCTCATGGACAGTTGTACGTTGCCTGTTCCAGAGTACGAACGCAGTCATCGTTATTTATACAGATTATTCAGACAAGGGCAAATTCTGACTGATTGGCATACGGACAATATTGTTTATAAAGAGATTTTTTCCTAATGAAAGTATATAATATTATGTTGTAAATTGTAAAAAATAAAAGTATAATAAATTGTAGGTACTTGCTTACAATAGTTTGGTTTTTCAGGTCAATTTATCCCACATGTAAGGTTTTTCTGCCTAAAAATTTGAAAAATTTTTAAGAGAGTTTTGTTGTATGAGTATTTACTTTGACAATCTTTTGGTAAGAGCGTAATACTATTTCACCCAAATGTGTAGATTTTTAGGAATTATCCCAATAAAATAATCCTTAATATAATTAAAAAAAAATTATTTACTTTGACAATCTTTTGGTAAGAGTTTATTATTTCAGCAAAGTTATATGTAATATTGTAATATGTTGATATTTTTTTATTTCCGAATTACATATATATATATTTATTTTTTATTTTTTTTTCAATTTAACTTCGATTTAAAAATGAAATCATTTCGGTGGTATGGGAGAGGAAACATTTTCCTCATTGACGAGATTTATGTTGGGGTGAAGGGTGTTCCTCTCATTGTCCGCGCTCGGGCTACTACATAATGTCTTACTATTTTATATCTACCAATTGATCTAATATCTACTTATTAAATGTAACTGTTGTTAGTAAACTGGGCGAAGCGCAACCAAGTGCCGCCCGCAGGGCCTAGCAGCAAAAACCCGCGAAGCGGGTTTTTAACTGCTAGTTTTTATTAATGGCGTAGTTTTTACTTGTCTAATGTCAAAAAATAACAGCTTTAAAAGTAACATCTACTGAAATAGCGGGCTATTCAAAATAACACCTCTTATTGGAAAACCCTGTACATAAAATTGCTCTGATCTGTCAAAGAATTTATATATAAAATGCAAAAGTCAATCATATTAAATACATATATGAAATTCTCTGATATGAAAATATCTGGAGTCGGTGAATTATTTTCCCATTTGATCTCTGGTGAGTTGACGTGTTGTTCTTGTATTTTTTTGTATTTATTAAGCTTATATAATGCACTTGCATAATGTGGATAGACTAGATGATCATTTTTGGAGAAGTGTGTGGAAGGGTTAAGTTTCTCCTGTGGGGAAAATTTAACTCGTACATAAAGTCAAAATAAACATAATTGTATAATTTGTTCAGCGCCGTTTATGTGAAAATCGCCGTACAATAGTTCCTAGATTATATCTAATTTTATTATTTGCAAACAGATAGAAAAAAACATGCTCACCTGGCAGTTCATTTCAGATATACATACATTTTACATTTTTCAAAAGATTTGAGAAGAGAAGAGTTGTGTTTATTTTTAAAGACTGGAGAATTTAGGACTTTTTAGTTCTGAAGAATTTTTATGAAATTACCATAAAAAGCTAACAAATTCTTAGGACGGGTTGTTTCGGAGAATTTGAACAATTCTTCAAATTTCAAAGTTAATTTTCAAGTTCTGTGAAAGATTTTTTTAAATTCTATTATGATTTCAGTTCTTTCAAGCAACTAGCTTATAATGATATGATAACAGAACTTGAATCGGACTTTTACAGAACACGAAAATAAACGTTCGAAATTTGATGAATTGTTCAAATTCTCCGAAACAACCCGTCGTTAGTAGTTTACATTTTTTACACATTTTGTTATTTACAGTATTGCGGACTGTGTACGTTAAAGGTCTGACTTACGGATACGACTGTCTGAAGAGGAAAATTTTAAGTTTAGCTCTAAATTCTGTCTAGTCTGTGATCATTCTTAAATCATTTGGCAGTCCATTCCAGCTTTAGGTTCTGACAATCCGAAAGCACCCTCACCTAATTTAGTATCCGGTGTGCGCTTTGGTTCCTTGAACATTTCGATAACTGATGACGATGCTGATCTAAGGGTTGACTATCGTGAATTGGCTTTTTCTGGAATACATTTATGATATACATAGCGTCCAAAAACTGGTGGTACAAGAGGGAAACTGGTGAACCTACATCATACTTAGGACGGGTTGTTTCGCAGAATTTGAACAATTCATCAAATTTCAAGGATGATTTTCCAGTTCTATCATTGGCCAGTTGTTTAACAAAACTGAAATGATGAAAGAACTTGAATAAAACCTTCAAAGAACTTGAAAATCTACTTTTAAATTTTATCAGTTTTGTTGTCTTTTAAAATGCATCAAAGCGCAGATTGTGATACAAAAAGTTTTAATCCTTTGGGTACCGAAAAATATTGAAAAAATAAAAACGGATTGATTTTTTTGGTTCTCTATTTCACCAGTTTCCCACTTGTGTCACTATTATTGTACATAGAGAAAAAATATCGATAATCCAGTTAAAAACGGGATTTCAGGCCGTTTTTTGATAAACTTTTAGTGTATTCCTAATATATCGGAACACGTGTTTATGCACCTTCATTTGCCTTGATAATATATAATGACGAAATACGAAAATATTCTGATTTTCATGAACACGTGTAACAACAATATATTCGTATTTTACTAAACGTTTAACAGGAAACCTATTAATTCATTCGTTAAAGGCATGCAATTCCGTTTTCAACCAGATTACCAATAATTTGAAGAGATTGCTAATGAATTTGCAATTCTCATTTTTCTCCGTGTAAAAGCCCGAATATCGGTAAAACTATTTTAGCGGTGAATCTGAGCATTTAGTGTATTTTAAAGTTCAAAAATTCTCCATTTACAAGCTTTTATTAGGTACTTTGGTAAATGCTTAGGTTAGGCTAGTTGAAGATTCATAGGAAGGTACATTAGGACTTGCAGATAACAGCTTCTCGCTCAGTTTGGTGTTGATATTGAAAAATGCGAGAATTTACCCGTTAAACCTAATATTTTCAAAATTCGAATTTTTACTGTGTAATATAATTTTATAGGTACGCAAAGACCTTTTCTTTTATCCTTTAATATTCATTTTGATAACGAATTTCTTGTAATAAAATTGGGGTCGGTACTTTTTTTAAGATTTTCCCCAATATTTAAAATTGTTCAATTTTTAAAATGAGATAAAAAAGCAAAAAAAAATGGGTCGACTGTTAGATTATTGGGTTGAAAACAGATTTGGTACTTAGATAAAACCACAATATTTAGAGAAGGGTAGAAACTGATAACTTTGTTGGACGATCAAATACAAGAGAAAATGTGGAAATAATATAAAAGGCTCACGTTATCAAATAATGTTTTAAAATACAAACATAATGCCATAGTATCATTAAAAAAAAAATTAAAAAATATTATCAAGAAAGTGTGTGTCTTAAAAACAAGTAACAATGGTTCTAGGAACAGACATTTGTAAAAAAATATATTTTTTTAAAACACACACAATAAGTCGCGGTGAATTTTGATCGGTGAACCATTCCCGCGGTGAATTTTTCGCGGTGAAGTGTGTACGGTGAACTTTCACCGAAGTGAATTTGTCGCGGTGAATTTGTCGCGGTGAATTTACCGGATACCCGTAGCTATATGTCCGATATTGTTCAAGGCAATATTGGAGAAGGGTAGAAACTGATAACGTTGTTGGACGATCAAAAACAAGAGAAAATGTGGAAATAATATAAAAGGCTCACGTTATCAAATAATGTTTGAAAATACAAATATAATGTCATAGTATCATTAAGAAAATATATTATAAAGAATGTGTGTGTCGTAAAAACAAGTAACAATGGTTCTAGGAACAGAATTTTCAAAAAAAAAATCTTTTAAACACTCACGAAAATTCGCGGTGAATTGTGAGCGGCGAACCTTTCCCGCGGTGAAGTGTGTGCGGTGAACTTTCCCCGCAGTGAATTTGTCGCGGTGAATTTACCGGATACCCGTAGCTATATGTCCAATATTGTTCAAGGCCACCCATAATATTTTTTACACATGTAAAAGGCCAATGAGCAAAGCGAATTGTATCGGCACGTGTTTACCTTTCTGTAGGTGAGTAAGTGAAACCTTCAAGGATAGCCTATAACGTTGTCACGGTAAATATTTTTCCAAGATATTTTATAATTCAATCTCAGGGGATAAGGTTATATTTATAATAAATGGGATATATTCTTAAGATATGTTTAAGAAAACCCTCTCCCAGAGAGATAAATGCTCTTAGTGAGTAGACCACCATTCATAATCAACACATTGCTTGAAATTGCTTGAGCTCAAAACTTTTAGACCCTTTTCTACATCTCCCCCCATCGACCAACAATATCTCGATAGAATTACGCTGGAACCAAAATAAATTGGTTTTGAAAAGATATTTTTCAAAAATAAAATGCTTTAGGTATCCTGTAGTCAAAAGATCGTAAGACGCATTATTGAACTTTTTGTTGGTTTACATATTCAATGAAAAAAAAATCACGAGATCATTTTTCAAACGCTTATCTAATATACGAGTATTTATACAGGGGATATAAGGGACTTTATTATTCACACTTTAATCATCTTTATGATTGTAGTAGACCTTGCGTCCAAAAAAATTAGGTTTCTAATTTTCACTAACTAACTAACTAACCATCACGCCGTTTCATCGCAGGGGTAGTAGGCAGAGAGGACGGGCCGCCAAACAACTCGGTCTTGGCACACACTCCTTGCCTTATTCACATTCATACATCGTCTCATACATACTCTTCTATTATTCTGACACTTGACATGGCCCGACTAAAGTATTTTAAAATTTCCTATAAAATCATAAAAATTGTTAGTAAGTTCTTACACACCTACCTACTTAATTATAAACCACATATTTATTTCCATAAGGAATATAACAATTTGTCTAAAGAAACGTCACCATCGCAATGACAATTATTTTTTCACACTTTACCATGCCTGAATAAGAAATAAACATGACGATTGTACATTTGAAAAAAGAATCTACACTGAACCATGTTCAAAGTTAGTCACATAGTCAAAAGTAAGGCTTACTTGAATAATAAAGTTGATGCAGAAGACTTTCGAAAACGGAAACGGTACGCACAAACAAATTTGATTTTTTTTCTTTGTGTTAATACAAAATGTTTTGTATTAATTCCCCTACTTTTTATTACTATAAACGTATTAAGGTATTTGTGTATTGACATTATATTACTAATAGTAATTACTTTTGCACTTTCACACCTCACACCTCACCTCTTTTAAGGTGGGACACCTTAACACCTCATTTTAGTATTTGATTATCGATCAGTTTTTGAGTTTGCATTACGTCTGGGTTCCGTCTTGAGTTCAATTCCTTAGCTGGTTAAGTCCTACGTCATGACACAAGCAATATTTTCCGCTTACTGTGGTAGCAGTGGGAGATTTTCAAATACTATTATGGGTTATTTCTCTTCTCAATTTTTTATTGGGTGCAAAATATTTACCTATTTTAAAATAAACTATTATTTGATAATGTGGTCCTAATTGGATGTAAAGTACCCGTGCTGAGGACCCCATTTTGCAATTTAATAATATCCAATAAAAAATATATATTATGAAATAAAAAATCAAAACCGGCAAATATCAGGAGGTACGTTCGTATAATATAATGATATGTATATATTAATGGTACACAGGTATTACGTGTAAATGGTTTATTGTTTTACGTTTTGCAATTTTAGTAAAATTCCCTTTTTTTTCTCTAATCCATCTTTTAATTTTGTATTTGATTTTTTTTTGTTTCTCTTACTTTTTTTATCGAGTGAAATATTGTATTTATTGCCTGGTATTTGTGATGTCTTTGTTCAAAGATTAATTAAACTCCTTCTGAAATAATATCCTACCCAACACTATGTACATGTTTTTTTAAATTTTATTATTAATGCTAATGTAATAGCTACTATGAACAGAAGGTTTTTTTTCTATATGTTATCGTACGTAGTACATCGTGCTACACCTTGTATGTATAGTTAGGTTACCCGGAAATCCCGCGTCGTGGTTCAATCTGGGCCGGATATGGAATGGCGGATGTGAAGGCATCCGAGGCCTGCTAGCAGATTGAGCGGAGATTAATTAAATTCCCACGTTTAATAAATTCACTCCTCAAGGTGAGGGTAATGGTGACTACCGATTTTAGAGGTACAGTGGATACCGACTCTTTTAATCATATTATTATCGATTCTCGCTCACAAATATTTTTCTCCCTTCAAAACTATTGAAATAATCGATAAATAGCCACTGCTCACCTAATATATATAATGCTCACTTTGAAATTTTATTTGTGCATATATTCTACAAAAATATTATATTTAAGGGCATTATCAGTGACGTATACCTTATCATAAGAGATCTTGTGCTTGATAAGGGAGTCACGAGTTGAATTGAATTGAATAGTGATATTATTGATAATATTTTATATATTTTCTTTTTCCTATTGGCGTTACTGTTAAATAAAGCAAAGATATTACAAATAATTTAAAATTATTTGGATTAACTTATTGAAGTTAAAGCCTCATTGTCAGTGGCGGCTGGTGTAATGAGGCGGGGGATGATGGGCCTCCCCTAAAAATTGAAGGAGAAAAAATCAACAAAAGTTTTTTTGGTATAATACATTTATTTTCAACTTGTATAATGTATTTTATAAAAAACTTTAAAAAAAGGGTTTGAACGAAGATTACACCGTCCTCCACAGGTAATTGAGTCACCGCGTTAACAACTGTGCCGAATCTAGATTGAATAGGACCGACATTTATCAACTGATGTAATGTCATCCAATTTCCACTTTCAAGATTCGCATTCATTCACAAAAACAAAAGTGAAATTAAAATTACTTCTATTTATTTCATATAGGTGTAATGGGAGGGGGTTCACATGAAATCGAAATGAACGATACCTAGCTAATAAGGCCGTGCGTATTGAGGCGCGCCTCCAAAACTTTGGAAGTAACAACGACCATTTCCTTATTTTATCCAATTGATAGGGTATTACATATATTTTTGGTATGGCAGTCGTGTTAATATGCCATTTGATTAGATTACCGATTATTTCGCTGCCACAAAAAATCGTCCTATTGATTTGATCGTCCGCTGACACGGTGTGTTGGTATGTTGGTGTATAAAAATATATAATTCTTTAAAAAATAGGTTTTGCCTAGATCATATTTAATCACTGATTAAATATTGAAAAATTAAATACTATTACATTGGATTTATACTGTATAGTGACAGGTGGGAATGACGGATAATAGTCCCAGAGAGAGGTCATACGGACGTCATCAGAGATCCTCCTCTTCCTTCTCACACGTCTTGTATGAAGACGAAAAACACAGAAGATACTAGAACGATGACATCACGCACGACCTCTCTCTGGGACTATACTATACCTACTGTAAATGATTTGTACAAGGTGTCCTGGAGTAAAGTACGCTAACTTCGGGAGGTGATTCTACGTGATTGTATAAGTTAAAAAAATATACATAACTGTTTTCGAAATTCCAACATTAGTTTAGTCCAAGGTAGTTTTCAAGAAGAAAAACAATGCAATTTCGATAAAACCAGCTTCCGGCATTTTCTCAGTTTAATCCTGTTCAATATGTTTCACTCCCAACACGATGCAATCTCTGAGAATAAGAATTGTACAAAAAATTATGGCAAAAAGCAACTACATTAAATTGAGCATCGAGTCTAGCGTTGTATTTATTCGTTATGCGATAATTAATCATACTCACCAGGTCAGGGCTATCGAAATGTAATGCACATACTTACTTACCAGGTCAGGGCTGTCTAAATGTAATGCACATACATACTCAACAGGTCAGCACTGTCTTAATGTAATGCACATATACACTCACTAGGTCAGGGCTATCTAAATGTAATGCATATACATACTCACCTGGTCGGGGTTGTATAGATATAATGCACATACATACCCACCAGGTGAGGGCTTTCTAAATATAATGCACACACATACCTAATTTTTTGATGTTACAGTGTTTCGACGAGGGAGTTAGCTATTGCGAGGCGTCACAAATAAATGTGTAGTGGTACGCCACTACTTGACTCGAACGTTATTCTAGAAGTTTCCAAACAAGCTTCTTGGATTTTTTTATTTTTTTTTAATATTTGTTTCTGTAGCAACTGGAATGTTCGAGAATGTTTTATTTTCCACCTAGAAAAGCGACAACGTGAACAAAATGGTCAGTACAGTACCAGCAACTGCGACATCGAGATCGAATTATTTTGCCTATGTGACGCGCTTCGGAACATTCACGAACCTTCCTTTCGTAAATCATTTTGTTGTATTTTCTACGTTTATTAATTGTTTTCGGATGTATTATTAAAAACCGCTTCAGTCAAATATAGTAGTTATTTATTAATAAAAAGAATACCGAACATAACTACAAATGTAAACATTTGAAGGAAGTAATAATATTATGTTCTCTTAATGAAATCGTCTGAACTAGCGATATCACCGGCACTCTAGCTCCGTTGAAATAACCGAAAGGAATTTTGTTGATTATTTAATTATTAGCGTGCTTTGCAGGGTTAGAAACTACATGCAAACACTGCGGTGGATATGTTTTTTTGTCGAAAAAATAACGTAAAAGGGAGAAACTATTCCGAAATATTATTTTAAATAAAGATTTTTTCATCCACAAAATACTCTGGGTGCAGAGATTCTTCATCGAATAGTCAAAAATTACGAAACCATACTAGGTAAATGAAACTAAAAGTTGTCCAATATCTTTATATGTCAATAAATACGAGATTACTCAGTTCAGATTATTTGGAGATTATGACTTAGAGCAGAATATACCAATATTATGTTTAATTCCTTCGTGTAAGAAATACCATGTAAGATGCGAAGATTCAAGATCCACAAAGATTTACCAAATTTAAAATGCAAAAAAATTCTGGCAGTCCAGGGGAAATCGGGTCAAATTCTCTATTTCGCTTGAGAATCAATTGGATTTTCCTTTTAAATCGCTCTTCACTGGCCAAAAATGGTGGAAACAATTGTATTTATGAGCTGCATGCTAATCCCCATCTGGAGAATGATTGACAGGTTGATCCTACGGGTAGTAGGATAGAATAATCTATGATGATACTGTCTTAGCCATCAGGAACATAGACACCAACGCGTTTCAAAATAGCTTAATTCTATATTTACACAGCATTGCAGCAGTCAAAAAAGTGGGTAGCGGCATGCCTTTCTCCTCTGAGCTACAGAAAGTGGAATCGGAACAAGTCCAGAAGAAAGTTTCTCGATTTAGACCCGGATTAACGATAATATAGATTATTAGCTTGACTGTTAGGAGTGAAATTCTGTATTCTGTTGTTCCATTGTGCAGCGTGAAGATTGAGCTGATGATAGCCCACTTCTTATGAGATCGTGCTGTAGAAAAATAATACACCGGCCAAAAAAAATAGCCGACTATTTCTATATTATGTACTTTTGTAGCAGTTCTTTCCAAAATTATTGCTTATTGTCCTTAACGAGGATTTCATTGATTGGTAAATTCCTGGTATAATTTAAGCAAAAACATTAACGACGTGAAAATTTATGTAGACCATATTATAAAGCTTTTGTGAAATATACAAGCCAGGATTGAGCGAAATAACCTTGAAGTAAAAATTAGGTTACTCCAAGGAAATAAGTTAAATTTATCCGACGGTGTGATAACGTTAATACGGTTTACATGTATTATTTATATGAAGTCTTAGTTTTGTTTCAACAACTGAGCTAGGGAACAAAACCTTAAAACTACATTTTTCTTAGTTCGTCGCAAATGGCTTATTAATATGTAGTTCTTGAATTCATTTTTTAAATGTCGTTTTGTTTGTTGTTTTGACCAGTTGTTTTGATTTTCAAGGTTCATCCACTACTCTTTTCAAGTTCAAATATATATTTTTTTTAATCTAACTCAAATACAATTAAATTTCTTGAAATTTCGAGAGTGTGTAGAGCATATAAATCAGAACAACGACAAATATAAAAACGTAGAAATTTTATAAATTACTAATAGTAAGAGTAGTAATAGTAGTAGTATAGAAAATGTGGTTATAACATTGATAGTCATAGTAATGAAAATATAATCAATGAATTATTGGATTTATTAAAACAAAAATTATCCGTAAAAGCTAGTAGATTAAAAATATATAATTATAAGTATAATAAAAAAATAATAATAATAGATTATTCCAGAAAAATTAAAAATATTTTATTCCAAACTTGACGATAAACAAAATATTATTTAGAATAATAATATTCCGTTACCATCTGAATATCAACCATCAGATATGCGCGATTTTTGGACTAAAATTTGGAGTAAAGATATAAAACATAACGAGTCAAGTCCCTGGATAGAAAATGAAGAACTCAATTTTTCAGGCATTAAAAAAATTAGTTTTTCTAATATATCGGTTGAATTGTTAGCCAAAATTATTAAAAATACTCATAATTGGAAAGCCACGGGTTGCGATTGGATACATAATTTTTGATACAAATATTTTTGGTCTGACTACTTAACATCCTCTTTTGGCAAAAAATCTTTCAAAATTTGTCAGTCAACCTCAAAATTTTCCAAATTTTCTAACTAAGGGCATTACTTATATGTTGCCCAAAAGCGAAAATATTAATAATCCCTCTCAGTACAGACCCATTACATATTTACCGTCAGTATACAAAATTTTAACCTCTTGCTTGACAGATTTAATATATACTCATTTAGATGAAAAAAATATTTTATCTGAACAACAAAAAAGTTGTCGCAGAAAACATATGAGATGTAAAGAACAATTAGTTATTGGTTCTGTAATTCTAAAAAAGATTCAAACTCGCTTTCGATAGTGTCCCGCACTCGTGGCTGATCAAAGTATTAAATATATATAAAATTAACCCCATTATAATTAGCTTTTTGGAAAATATTATGTCCTTTTGGAATACCAATTTACTTATCAATTTAAAAGGTAAAAAAATAGTAATACCGGGCATTTTAATTAAAAGAGGGATTTTTCAAGGAGACTCATTGAGTCCTCTTTGGTTTTGCTTAGCATTGAATCCTCTATCTAAAATGTTAATTAAAAGCAAGTTTGGAATAAAAATTGAGGGTAATACAGGGAGAGTAGTACAATTTCGCATTTATTATTTATGGATGATATCAAATTATTTTCGAATTCCGAACAAAATTTAGAGAACATGATCGAGGCAGTTAAAAACTTTTCAGATGATATCAAAATGACTTTTGGTTTAGATAAATGTAGAACGATCCATATAGAGAAAGGCAAAATTGTAGATGGGGACGAGAGTATATTTAGAAATTTCCAAATTACTAGTATGAAAAGGGGTGAGGTTTATGTGTATTTAGCATGCCCAAAATCAAATAGATTAGACCATACTAGTATAAAAAATGATATTAGGATTAAATATCAAACTAGGATCAGGAAAATTTTAGAATGCAATCTATCTGCTAAATATTTAGTAAAAGCAATAAATACTTGGGCTTACCTCTATTAACGTACTCATTTGGCATAATTAAATGGTCCAATACAGATTTAGATAACTTAATATGATTAATTAGAACTACGCTAACAATTTTTAATTACCATCATCCAAATTCAGCTATAGAACGAATTAATTTACCTGGAAATTTAGGAGGTAGAGGTATAGTCAAAATAACTTCTTTGAAACATAATCAGGTAGAAATGCTAAGATTTTT
Source organism: Hesperophylax magnus (assembly GCA_026573805.1). Lineage (NCBI taxonomy): Eukaryota > Metazoa > Arthropoda > Insecta > Trichoptera > Limnephilidae > Hesperophylax > Hesperophylax magnus. Next base: position 9,636,640 of record JAIUSX010000029.1, on the reverse strand, counting down.
TTTCCATGGGAAAGCTCATAGCTCAGAAATGCACAAAATAATTTGAAAGGCAGAAACATCACACCTTTAAATTTATACGACGAGAGTGCCAACATTTTTATAAATCCCAACCTATTTAACCAGGAATCTAATGATATCATTAGATTCCTGGTCAAATAAAATTTTACACGCAAAACACTTCAATTATCTCAACCAAACGTATGTTGACAAATTTTCGTCAAACAAATGGTTGAGTATTGGAGAGTTGAGCGCAGAAATAGAAGGATTTATGCTTGTCATTCAGGATAGAGTCATTAATACTAAAAATTATAAGAAGCATGTAATCAAAGATACAAATCAAATTGATGATTTATGTAGAAAATTTTTGGTTTTTCCGGAAACTATAGAACATATTATAGCGGGATGTTCTATATTAGCACCGTCCGAGTATACATTTAGGCACAATCAAGTTTTAAAAATAATTCACCAAAGTTTGGTAATTAAACATAACTTGATTGACTACCGTAATATAATACCATATTTTGAATACGAACTAAATTCATTTTTAGAAAACGAATTTTATAAAATATATTATGATAAAACTATACCAACAGACCGAACGATTAGTCATAATAGACCCGATATAGTTTTACATGACAAAATTAAAAATATAACTTATATCATTGATGTCGCTATTCCAAATTCCTGTAATATTCAAAAATCTCTTAATGAAAAAATAAGAAAATACACAGATTTAGGAAATGAGATAAAAAGAATTTGGCATTCTCAGACTACAAAAATATTACCATTCGTTATTTCGGCTACTGGCATTATACCTAGCCCTCTCATTAAAAATTTAGGCGCATTAGATCTATCAAAAAATTTATATGTAAAAATGCAAAAATCAGTCATTTTAAATACATGTAGGATAACGAAAGATTTTTTTAATATTTATGTTGAGGGATCAATAGGATTTATAGGCCCTGTTAGGAGTTCTACCGAGCCAAACCCTCTGATATGAAAATATCTGGAGTCGGTGAATTATTTTCCCATTTGATCTCTGGTGAGTTGACGTGTTGTTCTTGTACTGTTTTGTATGTATTTTGCTTATATAATGCACTTGCATAATGTTGATTGACTAGATGATCATTTGTGGAAAAGTGTGTGGAAGGGTTTAGTTTTTCCTATGTGGAAGATTTAACCCGGACATAAAATCGTAAAATTTAAAAGATAGTAATAGTAGAAAATTGACAGGAAAGCTTAATATTAAATAACATAAAATATTTAAAATAGAACCGAACAAGCTAAACCAATTACAAATTTTATCTCGTACTTCGCCCATCCTTAATTTTTTTTCTAAAGAGAAGAAAAGTCATCATGTGAAATTTAGACTTCACATATATTTTTATTTTATTTTATTTTACTCATTAAAAAAAACCCTAATAAAACGCATTAAAAAACACACAAAAAAAAAACATAAAAATAAAACATTAACTTTGACAGATTTTTATAAGAGTTAAATAATAGTTGATTTAAATATTTCTGTTACCATTGCGCAAAAATGGAAAGTGCTTCAGTTTCGGTACAGCAAGAATCACTTCATTATATTCAGGATCGCCCGAAAGTCCTGAAAATTAAACAGCACCTGCCTTTGACAAGTTTTCCCATTACTTATTTCGCCGAACCAAAAGTATTTTCATTGTACCGATCAACTTTTTATTCAAAGTGCTCTAGAACTGTGCACGAATCTACCCTAAATCAGGCCCTTGTAATAAATTATATTTCAGCATTTTTATGAGATATTAAAATTACTTTTTTATGTTCGGGGCGTGTTGGCGTGACAGGATTAAGACAAATGGTAAAAGTCCACCGTTAGCTCGAACTTAACCTAACCTAGGTCGACTATCTTCTTCTGGTAATACTCGTTTAAGTTTTAAATGTAATTACGAGTTACTTGTTTCCTTTAAAGGATAATGGGAATACTGAGAATGGTTCTTTAGTCAACGTTTCCGACATCCTCGCGGTGTCCATGCTTAATTTGCTATAGTTTTAATTAACAAAAAGTTTTACTGTGAAAAAAAAGACCTAACTAAACCGATAATGCTTTTTATTTAAAGTCTGTGTCTAAATTTAGAGAAGAAAAATAAGTTAATTTAATTTTAAATCTTCTTTCATAAAAATCTATTCAATCTTATATCGTTGTATGATCGAGACATTCTAGACATAGGATTAAAATATCCAGTCTTATTGGCAAAAATTTCGGTCCAAAATATGTTAAGGTTTCTAGTGAATTTGGGACACATCAATTTAAACTGATTTGTTATATCGAGCGAATAAATATAAAAGCTCTAAGGTCTCTTCCACAATGTATGAAAGCGAAAAGTTCGCCGCGATATAATATAACTATATCGGCCGTGTAGAAAGAGAGGTATGTACCTATCACTCTACGAGACAAAATATTGTTCGTATGAAGTATTCCATGGGAATTATCTGTTCATACGTGCGTTCTGGATTCTGCTCCTATGGACGTATTTTCACACTGGCGTGGGCATATGGATTCAAGGGTGGCGGGCTGTTCAAAAGGCAGAAATATTATAAATATTCATGTTAGTCTTTTTCGCCTTTGCTGGAGTTCAATGCACATACGTTCCTTAGAGAAAACCTACTAAAGAGAATGTAAATTAACCTAAGCCCAAACACCACAACCTAATCTCTTTGTTTAAAGTACCATTGAAATATGTTGGTATTTATTTATTTAGTGTACGGATAAATTGTCCACTATTGGACATTAACATTATTATAATATCACGTGAATTAAAAAAAAAAAAAATACAGAGAAAGTAGAAAATATCGAGCATGTGCAGATCAATGACGAATATATGAATATAATGCACAAATTTTAATTAGGAAGTAATTTCTAAAAAGAATTTGATAAGGTTCAAGAATTGAGTCTCATAGAAAAAAACGTACGATGAAATTATTTAAAATTACAAACTTAAAATTTCGAATGCTTTTTAACCAAATGTTTGAAAAGCGGTTCATTTCATTAAAATCTTTCTCATCAATAGATACCGTTCACTTGGCAATAACCATATTTCTACCACTGGGAATTTGAGTTTCCGCATTTCACTTAAAGAGATAATATATACTTAACATTAATTTTCAATATAAAATTGGAAACACATTTTTTATTAAGGAATGGCATCAATTTCAAGAATTATTCACCGAAATTCCTTTTTCGGAAATGTGATACGAATGATACATTTTTAAAGCAGTCAGCTTCATTATATGAAAGTGCATGCTTCCAAAGTGCGTTTCAACCAAGAAACATTTAACAACTTAACAATTTTTGATGTGGCGTAAAAGATTACTATGTTGTATTAAATTGCATTATTCACGAACCCTTTGACAACGATGATTTTCATATAATTTGAATACAATTGGTCAATTTAATGTGTATTTTTTTACAATGATCAGAATCAGAAAAAACTTTAAGTCTTCCACACATTTTTAAGGCGATGCCATACGTAGTAATGCAAAATCATGTGTTTTTGGTTTGAAAATTTGGTCACCTAGAAATGTTTCAGATGCTTTAATTAAATACTGCGAGTAAAATACATCTTGGCCTTTGAAATAATTGAGTATTTTTTAGACAAGTCTTTTTATAAGCCCAGAAAAAAATAATGTAAAGGCCTATGAAAACTACTTTTAAGTTCGTAATCTCCTACTTACGAACCCATTTTCGTTTATGATTTTATTGTATAATGTGGAAAATTAAGTTATTTATAAAATGGTAAAAAAAAATATTTATGCCTGAATATAAAATAAAATAAAAAGCACTTTTTGGCCATGTTTTTTTCTTGCATAAATCAAAACAGGCGGATGGTGTTAAACGGGAATTTAAACATTATCGCCATCTACGTAAGGTTTGTTATTGATAGCGGCTCAATTTAAAATATTACACGACGTAGTGCATCGCCTTAATGGCATATTTGTGAAATGCCCCTTTATAGAACATATCGAAATACACAAATTGTGATAATTTAAATATGAGATTACTCTGATTTTTATCGATTCCATAAAATATAATCGATTAAGTGACTTATTTTATAAACCAATAACCACACTAAAGAGGCTCATAATGAATTATAAGTTTTTAATAGTACTAACTGCATTGTTTTACCAATATTCTTCTACCCTTGGCATTACAAAAAATCTATTTAACTGGCCAAAATAAACTTTGAAAACTCGATTTAGTTCTTCTGTTCAACATTAGTGAAGCTCGCTGTAAGGATAACGTCGTGACTCATCGACTGAAAGACCTTGAAATTCATATTTCAATTTCGATTCAATACTTGACATTAATACCTGCTTCCGCTACATCTTACAAATTCAAAATTTTCTGTTCCACAAAATATGGACCCGATATCCCAGTTATAAATTAGGTACCTAGTAGAAGAAAAAAGTAAAGAAGAGTAAAAATTTTAAATTTACCCCACCGGGAGATCCTGAGGAAAAAAAATCCCTCAGGGCTTATTTTTTAAGGCTGGGAAGGAAAAGGGTATTAGGGGTGGGTAGGAATCTATGGGTCAGTGTGTCTAGATGTGACGGATAAAAATATATCCCTTCCGCTGCGGCGCAAGGCGATTGGTCAATAGAGACCAGTTGGAGAGTTCAAAGGGTCTCCCCAAACCAGCCACTCCCGATCTGGTACGCCACGCAGCTGGTTGGCAGATGCATCCTGAACACACCTCACCCGACGAACCCGGGCACCCCTGCTATATCACCAAACGTAGCGAACCACTTGGGGTGACCTATGACAGTAGTGTTGGTCATCGAATAAATGGTTTCCTGGGCGGCCGTACCCAAATCCGCCTCCCAATTTGAGTAATTATTCTATTTACTTATACTTTTAGAAAACACTATTGAAAATTATTGTTATGTTATTGCCGGTTGGTGTCAATTAAATTTCCGAGCATTTAATTGATACCGGAAAAGTATCAAAAAAAGTCCTGGGAGGACCCAAAACGCATAGAGCTAGCCAAAACGCATTTACGGATATAATTGAAATTCATAAAAATTCCATTAATATTAATAAAGACGACGGGGCTAAGCTCAATAGTTCATGGTAAACGGAAATTGACGGCTACACGAAAAATAAACGCAGAAAATCCTTTTTTTCAATTATACTGTAAAACCAGCCCTTAGAAGATTGGAATTGGCAACACGTTACTACTTCTATATACATAGGCACACACTTCACCTCAAACTTCCATTCACATCTGCCCTGATGATGGACTATGTTGGCTAAAGAAGGAGGTAGCACAACACGGCATAATACCCCAAAAATAACTCACTATATTTGTACTTTTATCTATGAATCTTCGAGAAACTCAACAAAAATTTAAACTACTTAATTATGTCTAAATGAATCGAACTCAGCGAGTTGAATAATAGGCCAGTGCAATTAGCGCCAAAAAGGGGGTCGCGATCGAAGTAATTCCGGTAGTCCCAATTTTTTTATATGTTATATAAACTGATCCCCTGATGTAAAACCTGAGTTTCCGACCTTGGCGCACCTGTGCTCGCGCCGCCATTTTGAAAAAACTGGCCGAAATCGGTCCAAAATCTAGTTTTTCCAAAATATCTCATTTTCAATGCAAATTTCGGCTAAAGTATCTTAAAAAGTATAATAGAACATAAAATAACCTACAACTTTTGTAAAACAAATTTCTTCTATCTCTAATAGGTACCGAGGTAGAAAGTCGTAAAGGTGCGTACATTTTTGAAAAAACAAGTTTTTTGCGTGACTAGGTTTGGTTTTTTATAAATACCTCGTTTCCAGTGGAATTTCATGAAAATTTTATTGATACCAATTATGTAAAAAATAAAATTTCAAAAAAAGCTGTGCAGTTTTTATGTTTATATAGTTTTTTTTTACCGATATAAAGAATAAAAAAATCTAGGTAGATACGCACAGAAAATCTATCACTGTTAATTATCACGTTATCAGATTTTTGTTTGCATTTTTAAATACATACATCTATAAATTTACTAGAGGGCTCTTCGGTATGGGGGGGCTACCCCCCACCCTTCTACTCCTCCCCTCCGGTTCCCTTCAGTTGCCGCGTGTCACGTCTTGAGTCTATATTATATATTATAGTATAGTATAACCTAGTCTATGACCGAGATAAGTGGAGGAAGACTCTTGAGGAGGCCAAGACCCACCAGGGGTTGTAGAGCCAAAAGTGATGATGATGATGATAACCTAGTCTATATTTTATTCATCATTCAACCCTCTACCCAATAATACAGAACTGGGAAGTAGTAAAATACACGTAATTGATGGAGGATATTTACTGCACAAAGTTGAATGGGGTCGTGCTCAACCTTTTTCAGTAATTTTCCAGCAATATGTCAGGTATGTACAAAATCATTATGAATCCAATGCAGTAGTGGTATTCGATGGATACCAAGATTCTATGGAAAAGAAAAGCACTAAAGGGGTGGAAAGAGCACGGCGTGCCAGAGTTACAACTTCTGCCGAAGTTTTGTTTTTTGAAAGCATGCACCCACAAGTGCCACAGGAAAAGTTTCTGGGAAATGAGAAGAACAAGTCTCGTTTTATTTCCCTACTCAGAACCTCATTTGCACGATCCCACATAACGACAGTACAAGCTGAAGAGGATGCTGTCGTTCTCATAGTGAACACAGCAAATTCGTTGTCATCTCAACATGATGTACCTAGTCATAATCGCTGGTCAGGATATTGATCTGCTGGTACTCCTCACAGCTCTCTCACCTCCCAACGTATATTACCAAAAAGTTGGGAAAGGTAAATCACCTAACGCGTTGTACTCGAACAAATGTTTTAAACACATTGAAATAGTTGAACACATTTTATTCCTTCATGCCATAAGTGGTTGCGATACAACTGGAGCTCCGTTCGGTCAAGGCAAACACAAATTTTGTAATATTCTTCTCAAGAACCACTCAGTGAATGAACTTGTTCGTGTATTTCAAGACCCAAAAGCAAAGACAGAAACAATAACTTTGGCTGCCGAACAACTATTTGCACTTTTGTATGGCGGCAACGAGAAATCAAATTTGGAAATATTTATTTTTCGGAATAACTTTATTGAGTAAAACCTCAAATTGTAATATTTAAATATTGAATAATATATATATATATAATAATAATAAATATTTAAATATTGTCCTAGATGTGACCGTATCCTTTTCTGATTTTTCTGTTTCAGATTTTCGTTTAGAAATCACTAATATTGTCTTCAATATTCAAATTTGGAAAATTTTATGTACATCATTTTTGTCAAAGGAGTAAAAAAGAACAAATTCAATTTATCCAGGCTACCACCCACCAAAGATGCAGTCCAGCAACACGCTTCAAGAACATACTTGCAAGTGCAGACTTGGCTTGGTAACGATAAAGATCCGACTGAATGGGGGTGGAAAAAGGATGCTGTTGGGTTACTTACTCCAGTAACAATGTTGAAGGAAGCTGCACCTCAGGCCTTGCTGAACTTCATATCATGTCAATGCAAAAAAGGTTGCGCTGGAAAGTGCACCTGCAGAAAGTCGGGTTTGAAATGTTCCTTACTCTGCATTCATTGCAATGGCAACTCCTTCGAGAATGCTGTAGAAGCCTTCGTTGATGACGATGACGAGGAATATGATGACCCAGTCGCCACAAATTTGGGTGATAAGACAGATGAAGAAGCTATTCAGGGCCATAAGTAAGAAACTATAGTCAAGGGCTCGTACTTCTGTCTAAACTGATCTACCATTAATTTTATTTTTTGTTATGCTGACAACTTAACTAATAAAGAAAAGAATGTCAATAAATGTTAATTTTACGAAAATATAATTTTTTTATCTTTTTATGTACTTTATCATCTTAATTGTATTAATAATCTTAAATGTACGTTGTGATTACGTTGATAGGCATGTCAGACCAAGCTGCGAGCACAAATGTAGTGGCTTGGCCTATTTTAGTGGTCTTCCCATTGGGAATGTATGGCGACCGATATGCTGAAATAGTCTATCTACTATATTTATAGCTAGATCTGACACAGGCATGACGATTGTTGTCAACGTATATGTTCTTAGAACAATAATTGTTAAAGAAAAATAAAATCAAGGAATGCCAAGTTTAAAACACCTAACCTCTGTTTCAATTTTTGGCCTGGTTTTGGTGGATTAGAGTTTGTATACGTAATAGAGATAAAAAATATAAATTATATACCTATTTCTTTAATAAAATTTTATTTTCTACAAAATTATTATCAATAAATTTTTCACAAAATTGTACTGGAAACGAGGTATTTATAAAAAACAAAACCTAGTCGCGCAAAAAACTTGTTTTTTCAAAAATATAAGCACCTTTACGACTTTCTACCTCGGTACCTATTAAAGATAGATGAAATTTGTTTTTACAAAAGTTGTAGGTTATTTTATGTTCTATTATACTTGTTAATATATTTTAGCCGAAATTTGCATTGGAAATGAGATATTCGGGAAAAACTAGATTTTGGCCCGATTTCGGCCAGTTTTTTCAAAATGGCGGCGCGAGCACAGGTGCGCCAAGGTCGGAAACTCAGATTTTACATCAAGGGATCAGTTTATATAACATATAAAAAAATTGGGACTACCGGAATTACTTCGATCGCGAATCGCTAATTGCACTGGCCTATAAGTCAAAACATTAAAAATATGTCCTATCTCATTTTATTTACGCCCGTCAAAGTTTCGAACATTTCAAAGTTCACAGGAATCCCAGAAAATTTATTAAACTTCATAATCAAATTTCGATTTGATATTGAAAGTCTCGAAATGAGAAATCCATGAAGTTGGATAAAAATAGGGAGTATTTTTATCAATATTAATGTAAAGGATTGTGGGATTTAATATACTTGTTCGAAATTTTAAATTCGGGATTTATTCACTCTTATAAATCTACACTTCATTGGACGACAATTATAAAATTTGGTTATGAAAAAGTTATTATACTGACCTGAGGGATGTACGGTTGTGTCTAAAACTGTTGGTGAAAATCAAAATACTTGTGGTTTATTTTAAGTATTTCAAGTTTGTTTTTCGTATTTAGCTATCATCATTTAAAGTTCCTCTTGGCCAAAGATTAAGGCTGTAGGAAAATAATGAATTAGCGATATATAAAAAGGATTTGTTTTCATTTTAATATAATGAGTATTGACTGGATATCTATCACCAAATTTATTTGAATATTATGCAATTAGAATTGAAATATTTTTAACACTTTACAACTTTATTGAAAAGGATCAACAACCTCTCAGTACCGCGCTACCGAGAACTAGCATTCAGTGTGTACATATTGTGTCGAAAGATGTTTATGGATGGATTTCGTCATGTTTAATGATCAGTTATGAGTAGCTAGGTTCTTCTTCACCACTTCCATTTATTTATCTTTCAATCGTTCACTTCCCTCCTCCTTCTTTGTCTATATTTGGAGTTCTTGTTCGTGGATATAAAAGCAAGCAAAATATCGAAGTAATTAAAATCGATATAGATATTAGGCGATCACATTTTTTGTTTGTCTTTCTTGCCAGAAGGGAAAACAGACCATAACACTACACTACTAACTTATATCTTCTCACAGAAGTGTCACGTGACATCGCCGACGGAGTGTTAACAGATCTCGTGGGGGTAGACGAGGGGGTGTGGGGCGACGCCGGCGCCAGGCATCCTTCTCCCGACGTCATTCGGCCGCTCGGAATTGATATCGACGTTATTTGAATATGGAATGTGTCACTAATAGAAATTTTTTGGTTTATTTGGGGTGAATTCTATTTTTTCTAAAGAGTACTTAGGACTTGTGTAGGTTTATGTCATATTTCCGAACTCCACTTCCCTAATGTTGAAATCCAACTTTCTGAAAATGATTATTAGTAAAGAACAATAGTAAATAAATTTGGACGTGGAAACTTAATTACAGAAGAAGGTATTATGAAACGTAAGGGAATGAAAACCACGGCACGATCAAGTGAATATATGCATGAAACATATCAAGAGTTGAATAACAGAACTGTAGGTATGAATGTGAATGAAACGAGGGGACTATGATGGAATTGCATTGATCTTTTCTGCATACACATATCCTAGAAGGGAGACAACATGTTTGTTAGCGTGTTCGTTCGCATCGCCCTCGACTGCGTAAATAAGTGTGTCATTCGTTTATAAACTAAATAAGCATTGAATAAATAAGTTACTATGCCGCGAAAAATCACAGGTTACGTAATGCTTGGAATAGTAAATTTATGGCCCACTGTTTTCTTTCACTGCAAACTAAATGTTCACATTACCAACACATACGCACGTGGCTCGCTACGTTTGATGACTTAGCAGGGGTGCCCGGGTTCATGGGGTGAGGTTTGTCCAGGTCTTGGCATCTGTGCGGTGGATTCGTCTGCCCACAAGCTGCGTGGCGGGAATCGACGTTACATGGTGTCTGTAGAGGCCTGTAAAGGGAAGTATTTTGACCCCTCCAGCTGGACAATCTCGATCGCTTTGCACCGCACTCCTCGCACCCTTTTCTTTCCCAGAACTTCCTCTTCTTTGTTTTTTTAAAAAAGACCCTCCTCACAACATCCCCAAAGATGAGGCCGTGAGTAATTATTTTCCCCTGGGCCTTGTGCTTAGAGTTAATGAAAAAAATACATATAGACTGCCTCCATGGTCGGGGGTAAGGCTCTCAACTAAATCCCGTCGTGGACAAGCAAATTTTATTTGATGAATTTGTGTTATTTCACAATTTATTCCTTTGAAATATATATATATATATATATATATATATATTATTTCATATCGAAACGTTACTTGAGATGGATTTAGCCGCGTTTAAAGACCAGATCTGAATGGCCAGGTACTCCCCAACATTCCTCTTATCCGCCTCCTCCCCCTCCACAATACTTTCAGCCTCTCAACATACCCCAATGGCGGATGTCATAGTCTCACTGGCCCAGATGGTTGGGATCAGTTGGGACTCGTGGGCGGTATTTACATTAATTATATATATTGTAAAACAAACTATTTAATTGAATTCAAATAAATATATTTTGTTAATTCCCTCGCGGAATTCTCAAATCATGGAATTAATTATATGTAAACAGACTTCGCACGGCGATGTTCATAGGACATGCTTCGTGAAATAGTTTTATTAATTGTTTACTTGGCGAAGTTTGTACATCTCAGAAAAGGAGCGGGTTTTCACATTTCAAGTGTGTTCTATAGCAATCGATTAAATATTATATACAGGGTTTTCCAATAAGAGTTGTTATTTTGATATTCAATCGTAAAAGATCAATGGTTTCGTTGCTTGTGTGGCACGTAGCACGTTTTGTTGATAGTAAACGTTGTCTAGATCAATACCATCTAATTCCGGCCATAAAAAATCATTGAGCATCTCTCGATAGCGCAATCCATTCACCGTAACTGTTGCTCCAGTCTCATTTTCAAAAAAGTAAAGTCCAAGGACTCCGCTGAACCATAAGCCGCACCAAACAGTCACACATTGAGGATAGAGAGGCTTTTCAACAATAACTCTTGGGTTTTCCGAGCTCCAGATGCGACAATTTTGCTTGTTGACGAAGCCACCGAGGTGGAAATGGGCCTCATCACTCAAGATGATTTCATTTGATTCACTCAAGTGAATTTTAATAATTTCAATGCTTTGTTGAAGCGTGTATCGTTCCATTTTTATTAATGGCGTAGTTTTTGCTTGTCAAATGTCAAAAAGTGATAGCTTCAAAAGTAACATCTACCGAAATAGCGAGCTATTCAAAATAACACCCCTTATTGGAAAACCCTGTATTAGTGGTTCTGCGAACAGTAGACCTCACGTTCCAGCAAGTGTGTTCTATATCAATTGTTTCAATATTATAAATAAATAGTTCTGTGAACAGCAGACCTCACGTAAAAACAAGTACAGGTTAGGTTTCAAATCATGTTAGGATGTCATATCTGTCAAACGAGTATAAGGTGTGAATGCAACTCGCGTAGCGTGCTACCATCATTGTTAGTAGTTTGCAATTGACGTCAAACACATAGTCGACACGAAATGGTATGGCGGATTCTCATGAGCGACCCGTATGCTACGCGCACAAAACTCGAGTCGCTTGCAAGCATCCCCGTGTAGGAATGGCGATAGGCTTTCTTCTTAATTTTTTTTTCTTCGGGTGTACCCGACTTATTGCGCTTGTGGGATTTTCTAAATTATAGCACTTTCAAAAAAATTATGAATTTAGCAAATTTATCGAATCCTGTTTTTTTTTTTTTTTTTAATTTAACTAAACAAATTTCAAACCCTACAAGTATGTAGGTAGGTATGTGTATCGGTAAATATGGAAATGTAGTAGAAAATACTAAACGCGCTTTTGAATCTTCACGGTCGTTGAACATTACGCGTCTTAAAAATTTCTGACCACATAAAATAATGAGAAAATTGAATGAAATCTTGCGGTTTCCTACATCTGGGTCACGACCTTTCCCTTCGCCAAATCTAATAACCAGACAAAATATTAAATTACATAATATAGTAAAGTGGAAATAAGAAGAATTCATAAGACCCTTACCGTGAGTAAAATTTGAAGGTCTTTCCGCCCAAGTTTACAGATATCCAGAATTTCGTTTGGAGATTTGAAACTGCGTAACTCCGTAATCAAAATCTTTTAGGGCAATTCTAGTGGGTGATGATTGGACAGGAATATTAATACTTCTCGGTAGGTACTCCACCACTTTTATTGGCCCACGGATTAGATAAGTACTACCCAGTGCTTGTTTCGTAGATCAAAAGGTGCGGGAACTCGCATTAACATACGGGTTTTTTTAAACTAATTTGCGTCCGTTCGTGTAACTCTGGTTCAAAGAACTCAAATATTACTCTAAATTGTAGTTTGATTTTCAAAATTGGAACAGATTGTGTGAAGAATTTAGTAAAGCGATAAAGTACCTGAGGTGTAATAAAATATTTTTAACGGAAAGTTTAATGTTTGTTATTTTTAAAAAATTAACTGATTTGTCAAGAGTTCATCTATGTCGTGGTTGATCACGGATCTGCGCTTGTAAATACACACAAAACACTTGCCATAGACATAAGAAAACATATATTCTCCCGCACTAATACAAACTCTTCTATTATTCTGACCCTTGAACGACCCCACTTAGTATTTTATTCACTTCACTCCCCGACCACACGATTATAGGAACTTATAAATATTAGTGATTATTTTTTGGGTTATTATGCCGTGTTGGGCTTCCTTCATCTTTAGCTAACGTTTCGATAGCGTTACAATGTCCATCATCAGGATCGATATGTAGATTTTATGTATGCAGAAGTTATACCGTGTTACTCGCATTAATCCTCATAGGTTAGGTATTTAAGCATTATATTTATTTAATTGAATGTGATTTGCAGCGTTTAGTTTTGGTGTAATCGTCAAGAACCGGATACCAAGAACTGAAGCTTAGCCCCGTCGTTTCTATTATTACAAAATTCCCTCCGTTTACAGATTATTCAAAATCTCATTATAACAAAAATAGGTGGCGGAACGTTATTCCGGCGCGTTCCATCGCAAAAATAGCACTGGTTCTACCTATCATAAACATAAAGGGCGCTCTTAGAATCTCATGGCAAGCTCATGGCGGAAGCGAAATTATTCTTTTGTTGGTCTAATTAAATGGTTACCCAACGAACCGAATCTCAACCATTTACTTGGAATTGCACAGTTTTATTTGTACGTGGAGGTCGGAGGTTGCAGGCTGTTAGTCTAACCGGTGGAGGCTCCCCGTAAGCAATTCAAACCATTTGGGTAATCGGATTGATCCTTAGAATTTAGATGAAGCTAAACGTTGATCTAATTGCCATCACCAACCATTCAACCAATCAATACAGGTATATTCCAAGGCTCGTCCCCTTTCAAATAGCCAATGTTGAACACGGATAGTAAAAAGGGATATATAATTAATTGACTTTATATCAGCGTTCAAGGCGTTGTATATTTTAGGAGCGATGAACCAGAATTGTCACTGAGCGAATGTGGTTCCAGTTTTAGGGACCAAACATCCCAAGTTTGATGAAAAGCGGGTGTGTGCTTGGTGTTGTGGAGACGCCAACGGGTTATTTTTCCGTATACACGAGTAGCACAAGCTTATCTTAATAAATAACTGGTGAATATCTAAGACCCTAATTTTAGCAAATAGTTCGTTTGAGGGGGGCGCAGGTTGGCATGTAAATATAATTCTGAAAATTAGTTTTTGTACTGTAATAGCTGGATTAATAATAGATTCAGCACAGCCACCCCATCCCACAATACCATATGTTGCTACGGATTAGAAAATGGCCAAACAGACGCTTCTTAGAGTCTCCAAGTCTAAGTTGGACCTAAGAGAGCAGAATATATGGCAAAGCTTACGGAGTCCATTAGTACCACGTTATTCAGATATTATTTTGAGATTGATGCCCACTCGACCTAAAAAAAAAGAGGAAGGACAATGTTTACATTTATGAAAACCAACCTCACCTGCTTTTCCCATCCCTTAAAAAAGAATGTTGATACTAGTAGTCGAATTTTTGCACACTCAACGTTTAAAATAAACGGAAAATGACTGTTATTTATCTAATATTCTTTACCTCGTTCTAGAGTGTGGAAGATAAAGTAAACATAGCGATAGCAATTCTTCATCTATTAGAAAAAAGGTGCTGAGGGAATTTCATTCAAATAATTAAATCCTAACTAACTAACCGTGACGCCCATTCCCCGCAGGGGTAGACAGACTGGACACACACTTGCCACACACTCCTTGCCTCTTTCACATTAATACATCGTCTCGTACATACTCTTCTATTATTCTGACTCTTGACATGGCCTGACTCAAGTATCTGATTCACTTGATCGTGCCATGTCTTCCTCGGACGTCCCTGACTTCTTCTACCATTCACGTTTGCGTCATATATTCACCTTACACTCCATTCTTCGTTCATTTGCTCCACGTGCCCAAACCATCTAAGCGTCCCTTTCTTAATCTTACTCATTTCGCTTATATCAGCCTTGCATTCTTTGCAAATCTCCATATTTCTCATACTGGATCTCATTTCTACAGTATTATATCTACTGTCATCCTTCCTCTGCCGGTTGTATGCCTCCCTTCCATACATTAGGGTAGGTAGCAACACTCCATTGAAGGCTGCTAGCTTCGATTCTTTGAAAAGTTTTTTGTTAGCGCCAACCGCTTTCAGTCCTCCATTAACGGAGTTAACTGCATTTACCATTCTTTCAATATCTTTATCAGCCTTCCTATCTCTCGTAAAAATAGTTCAAATTATATCATTAAATAATGTTATTTTTTTATAATACATATTCACGTAATGAACACACTTTTCGCAAATTAGCTAACAGTAATCCTTTCGATGCCATTAACATCCACAATATTAAGATTGTTATCTCCGAGTTCCACGCCTTCTGGAAGTTGTTCAGAACAGCATACGACGATGATTTGATGCATTTGCGCATTCCTTCTTCTAAGTAAAGCGACAGAGGAAGTAGGTCAAGCTCCAATTTAAGATAATCCTTCAACTCGTCGGATTTCCACATTCTCTAAAACAGCATTAGTGGATTGATGGAAGTCTTACCATCAATTGTTTCATTTAACTGCTATATATCAATCAACTTTTATTTTATACAATATTATGTATAATATTGTTGGAATTAATAAATAAATTTGTATGACATGGCTTAACACCGTCCGCGTGGCTCAAACTGCCTTTCGACCTCTGTTTGCGAAACTGAAACATAGGTGAATTAGGGTGACCGGATAAATCATCAAAATGATAATTCATCACATCTTTAAAAAGTTATATAAAGTCGTGGAAAGTGATGAATTAAAAACTTTATTAACTGGGTTAAGTAGGTTAGGTTAGGTTAAACAAAAAAATTTCATCGTTTTTAATGACTTTATATCACTTTTTAAAAGAGTGTTGAATAGTCACTGTGTTGAGTTAGCATGGAACCGTGGATTAGACCTACTAAGAATACCACAGTTAAAAAAATAAAGCACAATTTTTACTTTACTGCGTGTTGGTGTGGAAATTAGTTCACAAAATAATCATAATTATGTAATGAATTGCCAATAATGACAAAATTAAGGGTTTTAAAAAAGATAATTTTTTGTTTATCTTTCTAACTTTTATCTTTGTAACCCGTTATGCATTATACTTTGAAAAAAGTGTCCAAGATCTAAGATATGAGAAATTTTATTTTCTTTTAGTTTGCCTTTCATAATTTTGTCGTAAGATCAACCGTTAAGGAATTATTTTGGAAACAACAATTTTTGGTTCTTTTAATTTAAAATGGCGATCGTAGTGGAGGTCATTCAAGGTACAAAAATTTCAGGGTACCAATCTTTATAATGTAAAATCAAAATACATTTTAGACCACCTTTTTCAAGGCAAATGCCTTTTATCTCTACTAACAGTACTGACTGGACTATACATACTCGTAAAGGTAGAATTTTGAGTAAGGTATGTTTATGAGAGGTTGTTTCATCAAATATGAACAATTCAACAAATTTCTAATTTAAAGTTCAAGTTCTGTGAAAGGTATATTCAAGTTCTGTTTTGAATTTGAATTGTTCAAATTCTGTGAAAGGTCTATTCAAGTTCTGTTTTCAATTTGAATTTTTAAATTCTGTGAAAGGCCTAATCAAGTTCTGTTTTTTTATTTGAATTGTTCAAATTCTGTGAAAGGTCTATTTAAGTTCTGTTTTGAATTTGAATTGTTCTAATTCTGTGAAAGGTCTGTTCAAGTTCTGTTTTGAATTTGAATTGTTCAAATTCTGTCAAACAGTCTTTGCTTATTGTTCAATTTTGAGATTTTAATGTAATTCTGATATCTTGCAGATATTATTAAATTCAATCTTAAAAAATTGTGTAAGTGTATTGTTTTATACGTTTTATCTATTGTAAGTACATTGTATATTAGAAAAATTTCGTCACGAAACATGGCTAAAGCCATTTCAAAAAAGTTTCGATCATAAGTAATTCTGGGAATTCGCACGGGTCTACCTCCCAGGAACTATATGAACTATATCTCTGCCACTATAGTCAAACCGGTAATAATTTTACTATTTAAGTGCGTATTTTAACATTTATTAGTGTCTACTTAGAACGAAGATAAGGTCTATACGAGTATTTAAAGTGATAATAGCCCCATAGGCCTTCGCAATAGACATTAGAACACTGTTTCCTGGCCTTGATCTTGAATAGGGTAATGAAAGCGCGAGATGACAACATCAGACTCAACCCGCTCACTAATAAACATGTTTTAAAAATTACGTAATTGATAAACAACCATTTACCCTACATTTAAAACACTTTAGTTGTAAGTACAACCATTTACCCTACATAAATACTTATTTATCAGTACAAATTACAACACGTTTATTAGTAAAGCACTTAGTTTTAACGATAAAATCTAGAAAGAGAATATTAGAATCTGTGGGAGTAATCATCGAATCAATGTTCTTAAAAAAAAAATACTGTCGAATGTTTTTGTCAAATTTGTGATTGCTATCGAATAGCTAAAATCGACGCTTTTATTCTTGTGAGCGACTTAAATCTTATACAGATTAGATCTGATACGCTTTTAAATCAATCCCCAGGATGCTTAATCAAGTTTGGTGAATCAAGTATCAAGTGGTTACTAGTCTGTAAGTAGTTAAACAACCACATACTTACCCCAAAGATCTATTTTACACACCAGTAGGAAATAAAGAATGTATTAGAGATTGCAATCTGGACAATCCGGATGTCAATAAATCCGGATTCTCTGATTATGCACAGTGAAATCAGAAATCGGATTATTAAAAATGAAATCCGGATTATAACTTTTATTTTTTTTATAACGCAATATCATATGAAATCGAACACGGATAAAAATTAGCATTGCCAATTTTTTAAAATCCTATCGAAAACGTGATGACATGCCATTTCCCAATAAAATATCAGTAAATTCAGAATATATCGGAACACGTTTTCTTACAGCTGCGCTTATCCTAGTGAATATAATGATGATATACGAAAAAAAAATTATGAACACGTGTTTCGAAATCCTCATAAAACATTCGTGTTTCACTAACAGTTTTTTAGGAATTCTGTCAATTAATTTGGTAAAGACCTGCAGTCCCGTTTTCAACATGAATACGAATTGTTTGAACAGATTTTCAATAAATTAGCAAAATTTTATTTCAGTAAGTTTTCTTCGTGCGGAATAAAGATGAACACAAGATATGCCATCTGGGCGCATTCCGTGATCCACAAGTCTGGCTAGTCGGGCTTTAAATTTTCAATACAAAACTGTGTTTCACTATGATAGTGAAATTTAAATAATGGGATGGCGATATACGATGTCAGGCAAGTGTAAGAGATGCAGAATGCGTGCTAAATGGCATATAACCAAAAGTTACCAAGTCAGTGGAGACTTTTGTTTTTTCAAATTTTTGTATGGAAGACCATTCTAGTGCTATTCTTTATTCTATATATGAAATGAATGCGTCCAATAGGCTAACAGTGTATATACTTAACTTTAAATATCAAGTACCAACAATATGTACTTAATATTTACACATTTATAAGACATGGATAAATACTTATTTTTTTAATAATTATGTTCACAACGTGCACAAATACAATATTTTGTATAAAGAATGTGGTTCTTTATTTTGTTAACCAGAAAAAAATCAGAATAAACCAAATATCGAATTGGTATATAAACGGTATCACAATGTGCTGAATCTACATCACAAGAGAACTTTAAAAAAATTATTGGATCTGATAATTTCGATTTTTTAAATTTTATTTCATTTTCGGCAACTAGGGGGTTAAAATAACTGAATAACATAAAAAAAATTAAAAATGACTTCGACATATTTTGAAAGATATTAAACATCTGATTTAACCCTCCAGCGACCGATTTTTTTCCAAACATTCCAATTTGAAACTCGATTTAATCCTGTGACATTTTATTGGCTTGGCCTAATTCAGCATATCGCTCACCACACATTCACTTTGGTAGTGTATGGCGAGCGATATGCTGAAATATGCTAAGCCATGATGTGATACATGTATTTGTTGCCTACCTTACTCGAAAACGTAAGCTCTAATCAAAAAGTTATACTACAAAAACGATTTCCGGACACCGTGTATATGAAAAATACGATATGCACCCTAACTAGAATGATTGATAAGTGGCACTTGACGAAATCTCAATAAAATGGGAAACTCTTAGTAAATACGTTATACCTCGAATGCTTACATGAGAAAAAAAATATTTATCAAAAATCCGGATTTAGATTTTCAATAAATCGGACAATCTTCCGGATTTACTGTCCCTACCATGTATAACAAGTCCTCCGTTAAAATATAGCTAAAACATACTGTCCTTCGGGCCGTGAAACCTTTTACAAATACATTAATGGCAGAGAAATCGGAGACGTTGAGTGTTCCGCAAATATAGCTTTGGTCGGTTCGCCTCTAATTACCGGACCTCAGACCAAATTTGATCAATTACTTTTCCCTCCAATCTTCTCCATGATAATTATCATTACATCCCTACAGATTTCACTAACTTAATTGTGCTTCTAAGTATTATCATCACGTTTTTGTTTTTATTACAGGAATATTAGAGAAAAAAATTTAAGCCCGTTTTAATAATTTGGGTCAAATGGAGGTGGTTTGAGGTACGGTTAGAATGTGATGGAGGAAAGTAAAAAACTGACAAAGGAAATCTCGTTTTTCCTACGTCGCATTATTTATTTATTTATTAACGCCCTTTTTCGGGGCTTTTACATGAGAATATTAAAAAATATACATTATTTATTGTACATAACTAAATTGCTTCATTAACAACATTTTATATTTGTTTAAAGATAAATTGAAGATGTCCACTGACTTGGTATAATTGTTTCCCACCATTCGCATTGTGGCAAAGAGGAATACATATGGTAGTTAGTCCCAGAATTTCTGCACTGAAATAAATCCTGACTTCTAGTATTACGTTGAGGAATCCGAAAGCTTATCAGTTCTAGCAATACCGGCACTTAGAATTTCATATAGAAATACCAAGTCAGTGAAAATTCTTCTGTCTGACAATTTGAGCAAATTCAAATAATTTAACAGAGTGTTATAGTTCAACATAGTTGCTGGAATACCCATTTTAAAATTTATAAAACGTAAGAATTTATTTTGTATTCTTTCAACAGCTTGTACATGTATATTATAATGTGGGTTCCAGACAGGAGAATTGTACTCAAGTTGACTTCTTACATAGGCAAAATTTTGCAATTTAATACACTTTATATTGTTAAAATTTCTGGTTAGCCTAGTTATAAATCCCAACATTTTTAAGCCCTTATTAGAGATTTCTGTTATGTGGTTAACAAATGAAAGATTTGATTGAAAAGTGATGCCTAAGTCTTTGATTTGTTTTAATGTCTCAAGAGTTAATGTTGTAATCAAAAATCACTGGATTTTTTATTCGATAAAATCTAACTATTTGACATTTTGAGATATTTAAGTAAAGTCTATTTAATAATTTGTTGATATTGTCTTGAAGAATGTTGCAATGGTAAATATTTTGAATAGTTCTATAAATTATTATTATTGTTTATATATTGTTTAAAATTGTAAACTGGGTGACTATCTGTTAGTAATCTGTCACCAAATGACACGTCCTCATAAAACTCGTTCTATGTTTTATCTATTTAGGTCAGACATATAATATTAATAGATTTAGAAAGAGAGAGCACCAAGCTTTAAAAACTAAATGTGCTTTCTAGTATCGTATATGTGTTATACGAAATTACGAAATTTACAAGAAAAAACCATCGGTAAGTGATTTAAAAAACTTTAGCTATGTTTGAGATTAAAGTTTTAATATTTGAATTGCCTCATGTCTATTTGTAAAGTTAACATCTGAAGGAGTCTTTTTTCTGCTTTCAAAAACAGCATTTCATTTTGGGCTACATTAAAAAAACAGCGGAATGTTTGGAAATTGAATGTCAAGCAAGAATATTTGATGATATAATGTTATTTTATTGATGAGCGTTTAGGTACATATGTGCCCGTTATATCAGAAAAATGTATTTTCAACAATAAAATTGCAAAAATGTACTGTACATTTTATCTCAAATAGTTAAATAAATAATAAACGGCGACTGACCGAAAAGAGTACAGAAAATTGTAAAATTGATCTATAAATAAATACCAAACAAAAAGGCGATGCAATTTCATTATGCTACGAGTTTAACTCTATATACAGTTACGATGGTTTAATATATAAAGCATATAAAATGATGTACACAACATTTAACTAGCGATTTCTGAGCTTAATTGGAGTAAAACACGTAACTTTGGTCCGTGGTGACATTTTTATAAAAATAAAACTTTGAAAAATATATATTTATTTATACATCTATATGTACGAATTTTACAATTTTCTGCACTATTTTCTGTCCGTCGCCGTTTTTCCCTGAAGTATTCAGTAGTTCACTTAATAGTAGGTCAAAAGTTGTCAATCCAAAATATGTCACAGCCGACCCTTTATCTCAATATATGTATTTAGGTGACCGGATAAATCATCACAATGATAATTCATCACATCTTTGAAAAGTTATATAAAGTCATGGAAAGTGATGAAACAAAAACTTTATTAACTGGGTTAAGTAGGTTAGGTTACGTTAAAATATTTAGTTTTTCATCGTTTATAATAAATTTATTCAATTTTAGTTGATCAACCTTTATTGAATGACGGGATTTCTAACTAAAAACTTGAGCAACTTTGTTGAAAGAAAGTTCACACGTCTCAATATTTTTTCGAGTTGATCAACTAAAATCGAATGTTTGAACCGCTATTAAGGAATCCGCCTGATCTGTCAACCTTGCGATTAGTACATTTGTGAGTGATTTATTTACGGTTCATTTGGAACACTACACGAAAGAACCTTGATTGACATTAAGAAAATTCAAAACATCTGTAATATCGCTTTGATAATCCAATTGTTCTATATTATAAACGCAGAAAAATTTCTGATGCTTTATTCTTGTACAAAATAGTAAACTGACTGGTTGATTCCTCACAATATTTTATGTTAGAAAGGATTTCATTTTGTTGCCCTGTGTATCTGATTCTCCAATCGAGGCCGCTCGCAATTGCCGTCGAAAGTACATCATTGGTCGACATTCTTATTCTTGAGTCTCGTCGAACGTACACAATTACATACGCCAAACGTCAAAAGTCATTCTTTCGGATGAATTAATAACATTTTAATTCATTCATTGGAATGAATCGTCGATTGAACTTCGTCGAGAATCGAGGCCCAGAACACCAATAAGGAAGTTGAGTGAAAAATATTTTGACTTATAAAAAATATGTTCATGTAGATCAAAAAATATGGATTCTAAATATATAAATATATTTCTATATTATTATTCTTAGAATTAGTTAAACGTTCTTGAAAAAGCATTCAATAGCAATAGACTGTATACGCTCCACGATTAGTCGAAAGAATTCTGACGTCACATGTGTCGTGACTTGTACGTACAACGGATCACCTATGGTGCATCTCCTATTACATGAGAGATGGTCGGTTTAGATGAGAGAGGTGTATAGGCCAAACGTTTATTTGAGTTTGTCAAATATATGTACGTATTTGTTGTTATTATTATATGAAATGGATTTCTAAAGATACATATTCGTATAGTGCTTTATAATAATATGTTGTTTATTGCATAACTTAGAAGTTTTTATTATTATACATGTGCATGTCACATAACATGTGATACACTTCAGGCCGCCGGCCGCCCAGAAAAGTCTCACAGTGAACTTGGCTGTAAACCGTTATTTTACTTTTGGTCTTTACTTTTCTGCGCGGTGGTCCTGAATTCGCGCGGGGCACGTCAACAAATAGCGACGGAAATACCGTACCGGGCGGGAAAAGCAAATATTCTAACTTAAAATATTAATTTAACTATGAAATCTTAATCAATTTTCTTTTTTTTTAATAACATCAATTCTAATAGACGGTTAACATTGGTAAAAAAATTACTGGAATTCCTTGTTGAAGAATTAAAATTTTTTCCATACAAAATGCTTAAGCGACGTGGTTTTCACAGTTCGAATGACGTCACACCCACACCCCGCCTCTTACCGCTCGGATTCCGCTCGTTTTGGCGGGCTTAATAAAATTTAAACTTTGAGAATTAATTTAATTATGAAAACAAACTTAAAAAAAAAAAAAATACCAGTATTTAAGTTTGAATGCGAACATTGATAAAAAAAAATTTAAAAAAAATGGACTCAACTTCCTTATTAGATCAAACGATTTATTTAAAACTTATCACATTGCAAATATCTAAATATGCGCAAAATTCATTTAGACATATCTGCAATCACACAATACCTTAAAAGATAATAAAGACATCTTGAAAACATATAAAATTAAACTTACTGAATGTATTATATTATAAAAGCTTTTACCAGCGGCTTGCTCGCGTGGTTTTAGGAAGAAATTACTGGACAAAGAAATGTTTTCTCCGGGATGAAAATTAATCTTACGTCACTTCGCCCAGTCCGCCAACTATTTTTATGCAAAAAATCACGTCGATCGTCGGTCGCTTAGTTACGACGTGAAAGAAGTACAAACAAGCAAATACACTTTCGCATTTATAATACCTATTAGGTATAATTATATGATGCGAAAATTACTCGTTTTTAGCTGTTGGTTTTATTTATAATGTATTATAATATTGTTAATGTATACACTGCTTAATTAGTGGAACTTAATTATCATATTATACAACTGCTTTATTCCTAAGTAATAAAATAACAAATAACTTATTAATACTTAACTATACCCTTTATACTCTGTATTTGTGTGCAATAAATATTTTTTAATTTCGAATTAGGCTCTGCCACACGTACACTTGGGAGCGGCGATACCACGCGTCAAAAATCGAAAAGTAAAGTCCTAAAGTAAGGTAACGGTTTTACAGCGCAGTCCATGGTGAGACTTTTCTGCGCGGCGGTCTAGAGCAGCGCGTGGTACCGCCGCTCCGAAGTGTACGTGCGGCGGAGCCTATTTCCTTTGCTTCTTTTATGGAACAACCGACCCCTCTTTGTATGGAATATTTAAAAATTGATTTGATTCTGGCAACACTGAACAAATCCTCCTGCGATATCGACGAAAAGCTCGTCGTATGTCGTAGACCCGTAGCCCGTAGCCGCCCGTAGGCGAAGCGAATCCAGCTGTCATTCTGACAGCAGTAAACAAAATAACAAATCGATCGTGTTTCCATCAGTTTAACCATTTCGGTACAATCATTTGCAACAATGCAGGAATACGAGGATGATTTCTTCTTCGAGGAAGACAAAATGTAGGTTGGCGCCGTTGTTTACGTTTTAAAGTGTAATTTTATCGACTGGACCCTTATCAGTTCCAACACACACACAAACATGTACCTACATACCTATTCGCTTCACCGTCCGGTTAGCGTGTTCTTATCACCAATTAGCGTTCCCACTTCCTTCATTAGTTATGCTTTTATTTTATTTTGCAGTTTACCTTCGTGTAAGCGAGTGAAGTTTCGTTCTGGAGTTGAGCATTATATAATTTCATTATTGCACCATGTCTTTTTGGTCGCTCGCCGGCCCTCTTCAGTACCGCTATGCCTCGGACAATCCTGGGGTTTATTCCGCGCTCTATAAGAGAGAGACTTCAGCCTATCGCCTGCAGGATAAAAAGTTATTATTTTCGTAATTTATCCATGTTATCATTGACTAATATGCCTTTTACTAACAACCAATGGCAATAGAGAGATAATACACAATAATTCTATTATGTATACGCATTTTTAAAACATGCTTCCGAAAGGCTTTTAAATTAACTAGAGAAAACTAAAAAATGCCGTGCTTAAAACCCTATTCTAATTCCATAGCAAAATTATAGAATAATAGACATACATTTAATATTTTACTGCACCTACCAAGATAAATTCCTAACTACAAACCTAAACCAACTTATTAGAGAATTAATATTAGATGGCATAATGACTTCTCCGCCTACATTCTACTCAATATTTATATGTGTGATGTATAATTTGAAAGCTTTTCTATTGTTTGCGTTCGCATTTATAATATGGCGTGATCGTATGGTTACAGCTTGCTGAGAGTTTGGCGCTATTCCACTCATAATATTAATTTTTATTTATCCAAATTTTGTTCCTAAAACCACACCATTTCATTCAATTTGTATATTTTCCATTGTTTTAATATCCAACGAAACTATTGCAAATTTACAATACATGGATCCTACATAATTATAGCCTATAAGCTGCTTAATTAATCCTGATATATTATTATCACCGTGCTGAACTATTTTTCCGGAAATGATTGTCAAAAAATGTGTTTTTGATGCCTGATTTTTGCTGGAGAAAAAATCTGAAAACATTTAATGTTCCATTGTGGAAGTTGGAACTCATAATTCACTTTACTGATGTAGCTTTCCACCACTTTTGGTTTAAAATAATAATGATGCATTCACTTTCTCGCTATGTTTTTTTTCCGACTGTCCGGAGCAAGTGGTACTGTGGCATTTCCAATCGGTGTACATTGTGAGGCTTAAGTGAGGAAGAGAAGATGAGAAAGGGGAAGGGTCGATAGTACCTTATCATATCTGGTCACCAAACAAGGCTTAAGCCATTTCAACAACGTTTTTGCAATGGCAGTTCTTCACCGTTGCAATACCGAGGGCACAGAATTTAACAATTCATCAAATTAACTTTGAAATCTGATGAATCTCTGAAATTCTGTGAAACAACCCGTCCTTGGAGTACCGCTCTGCAATGTGTTCTGGATGTGATGTATTATCACCACATCCAGAATACATTACCAATATAAAATTCAATTTAACTAAAACCATTCTCTCACCCAGCTGTTTCACTTCTGATCTTTTCACTTTTCTCTATTTTCCCTCCAATAATCCACCTATCGAAACCACCTACTATTTTGTTTAGTCAACTTTAAAAATGGAACACATTCAAATAATGTATGTATGACAAAAAGTACCTACCCCAATTTCTTTAAAATATTTAAATTTGTACACACTGCATGTTTTTAATTTGTTTATTTTTTGTTTTAAACCAGCCATCACAATTCTTTGCCAGATTTGAAAAAATCGGATACAAAGACTGATCATACTTCATATTTATTATTTTCTGTCGACGTTGATTGTAAAGCGTAAGTAAAACTGAAATGATGGTGTTTTTTTTGTAAACATTCAATTTTAACTTTTAATTGAAGTGGTGCCATCCCTTATTTCATTTAGTGAAGGTTTCAAAAACAAGGAAGAAAAAGTTACAACATCTAACATTGACATAGATGACGAATCGACTAAAGAAAAGTAAGTTTTTGTTAGATGTTATAAAAAATATATTTTATATGTTTTACAAATGTTTTAATGTCATTTCTCACACGTAGATCTAGTTCAATCGATATTGAAGATTTATCTGCGACAGAATGTATTCTAAATGATTTACGGCAAGAAAGATACCAGCTGATTTACCAGAATCTATTGTAAGTACATTATTTTTATTCAACCATCTAAACACTTCCACATAATGTATACAAAATATAAAGTTTTTTTTTAGAAATTGGCATTAAATTAGATAGAGTAAAGTTTTGACAATTCGTCAGGCATTGTACAAGCAACCAAATTGATTACAACGATATTAATTTATTGAGTTTTTAACACTAGCACCCAGACATAGTAATAAAATGATTTTGACAAAGATCGCCTAATTGTATTTAAATCTTTTGAAATTTAAAATTCTGACAACAGTTTTTACAAGCAAAAGTACATTGGAGGGGCCCCACCATTTTCCCAACAACGGTTAAAAGACATTAATTGTTTCCCGCCTTCGTCGTACACGTCAAAGACTCTAATTTTTTCAATAAAATTAAGCCACATTTAATTATTATGCACGACTCTAGACCTTCGAAAATAAAAATAAAAACAGAGAATTACTTTTTATTGCCGAGTTGATGCTTTTTGTTAAGTATTAATCAAATGTTAATATACGATTCGAGATTTTTACAGCCAAAAGTATTATCGTGATTATTTTTTGGGTTATTATGCCGTGTTGCACTTCCTCGACGACAGGACTAAGCTTAATAGTTCTTGGTTCTAGCATTAGACGGCTACACCAAATCTAAATGCAGGAAACCACATTTAGAAGATTAACGCTTGCAACACGGTATCACTTCTACATACATAAACAAACTTCACCACAACCTACATATCTGCCCTGATGATGACCCTGTAGCGCTGTCTAAAACGTTGACTAAAGATGGAGCAAGCGCAACACAGCATAATCCAAAAATTAATTGTGATAAAAATATATACAAATGAAAATAGTTCTTTGTTTAAAACCACTTTATTTTTTTTTCCAAATCAAGTGGTTTTAAACAAAGAACTTTTTCATTTGTATAATGTCAAGCAACAAAGCGATAATTCGATAATTTAAAAATATACACGTCAATTGGTTTTTTTTATACGTTTAAACAATGAGTAAGTAAGTATGCTATCTTTTCCTTAGAACAGCTGTGACTGAAGTAATTATTATTGTTTTCAAGTTGAAGGAATATTGCTTGGGCTATTTTAAATTGCAGTAGAGCATGGGAGCACAATACGTTATAGTTTAGCCCCTTACTAATAAATGTGTTTTAAATTTTACACTGCTGATAAACAACCTAAATGTTTAACAATTCATTAAACATTGTTTAACAGGCGTGTAAAATTTAGAACACATTAGTAAGGCCCTAAAAGTTTAGTCAAGTCTTCCCCTTTGCCTGGGTAATTAAAATTACTACAATAGGGATAGGTTATATTAACCCTTCAGGCCTCTGGCACATTGACCGTTATATTCCTTAAAGAAGCTGTCAGAAAGTCAGAGAATTTATGTGTATTTCCGCTTCTCAATAAAATCCAAATAAATGGAATATATCTGAACATATCCGAAAACTAAAAACTATTTTGAAAGGTGATGAAATGCACTCTCAAAGTTTATTTTTAGAAATTAACATTTAATTTTTTAAATATTACAATTTTTAATGCAAACATAAAAAAAGTTTTAAAAATGGCTCCCATTTCGTTTTGTCTTCTAAATACTAAAATTATATTACTGATAACAAAAATATCTAATATATTTTAAACATTATATAGCCGTCTCACTTTTTAGTCATTTCATACAAAAATTATAAGTAAAAAATTCACAAAATTTCAAATTTTTCTCAAATTCCAGTCGGAACCTTTGGTTTGATAGAGGTGTATATTTTAATTATTCTGTGGTTAACTTTTATATTTGAATATAAAGCTTGGTGTTTGCTCTTTTTAACACAGTTTAGTTCATATTTCTAACTACGGCGGTAAGTGAGACAACGATTCCATATGAGTTGTTCAAAAATAAGTACCAGCTGTTTGTTCCCGTTTAAACGAAATAGCCTCAGGATTTAAGCAATGCTTTTAAATTATTGAAGTGTAATTGAATTTTAGTATAGTACATTTGTAGGTCTATGACACCCCCAATTAGAGGTAAGTTGTGAGTTGAAGGAGGGGTGGGGAAGGAAATAGAGAATAAAAGATGGTTGAATATGAAGAGAAATTTTTTTTTTTTTGGCCTTTATTTGGAATTTTAAAGGTGAAATAAAAACTGGCGGTCTTTGACAAATAATTGTTTTACCTTAGCAATTTGTTTTTAATCTTAATGATGTTACAAAATAACAACAACTGAAAAGCACATCGAAAGTATGTAGTTTTTTTTACACCGTTGGAACTGACGATTTATCAATACTTACTTTTCTTTCATTAATAATTTGACATTACATATTATTATTTAATTTATAAAAAAATATGACATGTTTGAAATATACAATGACTGTAAAATATGATGTGTACCTATTTCAGATTTGTAAATGGCTAGCAAGATTGGACTAGCAATAGTAAGCATGTGACCATGCTGTGCCTTAGTGGAAACTAAACTAATAGCTAGGTTTACAATAAGCTAAACATTCAATACTGTGACACCTAATTATGTACCACTGTAGATAGCATGGAAGCTTCGCACTTAGTAACCCAATATTAGGACTGGCTTGATAGATGATCTATAGTAGATTAGCACCGTTGAGATGTTGAGATTAAAGTGTTGCATTGAACTAAAAAGTTGACAAGGCTTCATATATAAAAGATATCAGATAAAATGTATGTTCGGGTGTAAAATATACCTGGTGGAAATATTAACGAGTGGTGCATAAAATTAAAATGTTAGTTGACAGACTCCATGAATAATACATCAAAACAAATATCTGGCATGAATGCACCATTGCGATGTAAAGAAGAAAATGTAAAACATACGAGTATATGTATATATATTTTCTATTTTCTTTTTTTTTTAAAAAGAAAGACAAACATTCCCAGGTTACGAATAACCTGACAATATTTGAAAATCTCCTACTATCACCAAAGTAAGCCAAAAATATTGTTTGTGTTATGATGGAGAACTTAGCCAGCCGAGGAATTGAAAACACTACGCCTGGGTGGGAACCAAACAAGATGCCAACTCAGCCACTGACTGGTCGAATATATGTACATAGACCTGGGTATCTATCACGGTAGATCGATAAAACCTCATATCAATACGATGTTGATGAAATCCGTCATCTATGGTCAGTTAGCGATATTTGTGCGGTCAGAATATAATTCCGACAGTCGGTAGACTAAAGCCGCTGCTTTTAGCGCTGCCTCCAAGGTGTCAAATAAGCTGTCAATATGCACCACTTTTTACATGTCATTCGTTATGCAAAATAAATGGCTTATTAATGAGTGGGAGTGAACTAACTAAGATCTTAGAATTGACAGAATTCGTAAACACTATCCATAGACTTAATTAATTAATCTAAGACGCGATCAATTGATTTCATTCCAGCTTAGAGAAACAAAAATTGTCAGTTCGTCGCCCCAGTGCTTAATTGTCCAAACGACCATTTTAGCGAAAATGAGTTTTTAACGCAATATTGTTAAGAATCAAATTACGCGTCGTTCGATGAAGAAAAAATAGTTTTATCAGCCTCCTACAATTAATTATAAGCATTTTAAAATGTCAATGTCCACAACAATATTCTAAAAGTGAGTCCTTGTTTGGCCAATCTCCTTATTAGGCCAACCTCCTAGAGTCGAGAATTAAAATTGCGTGCTAGTTTGTTCAAACTCCACCAACCGACCAATTACAGCACGATGCGAGGATCACGTGATGCCGCCATCTTAAGTTTTTACATTCCAACGGTGTTTGTTTTCTGGTGTTATGCGGAAGTAAAAAAGCATTTAAATATATACCAAGGAGTTTTTGATAGACAAAACAACAGGAAAATGTCAATAACTAATTACAAAAGTGCATACATACGCAGCAGTGCGGAAATAGAGCGGTAAGTGTTAGTTTTAAATATCTCTATCAATACCAAATTTGTTTTGTTTTTTACATTGCAATGAACTTTGTGATACAGCGTGTTCACTTTTCTGTTTTCGCTCAGACTCTACTTTTTGCAAGTTTTTGCTGTCAAAATTGGTTTTTTGACTGACGATTCATATTAAACTAGTTAGATTAGTATTTCAATTCGAAATTTTCAGTATATCCGTATTTGTATGTAGCCGTTTGAGATTTACAAATTGATCTATGGTGATTATGCAGTTTGTTGAAATAAATTATAGTTATATAATAAATTATAATTCTGATTTTTTCCTCATTTGTGTGTTTTGGGGTTTTGATTACGATTCTGAGCATTACCAACAAAAACGGTAGGATTTTAATTTTTAGCCAAAAAAACATGTATAGGTATATTATTCACTGAAATAATTTGCATAAATTTCATATAATTTAAGTGATTTAGTTTTTTGGCCACGCGTACTGTTTAGGCGCAATTCTATGGGAGCACTCTCCCCAATAAAGACTCCATTGAAATGCTTGGAGTTAGTATATCAGACCGGCTCAAGTATCGGGGATCCATAGAAGCCCGAGTAAATCAGGCTTCCAAGAAGCTGGACGTCTTGTACACGGCTAGGATATCCTTCAACAGTGACCAGCTGCTGACCCTGTACAAGTCTCAAGTCCGCCCAACAGTTGAATTTGGGAGCCACCTCTGGGCTGGTGCCCCAAAATACTTAATTAACCTACTTGAATCTGTGCAAAGGAGGGCGATCCGTCTGATTGACAATCCGTTGTTAACAGACCGATTGCCTTCTCTAATGCATAGACGCAATGTAGGCATGATGTGTCTGTTCTACAGGTATTTAAATGGAGCCTGCTCCAAGGAGCTAGCAGCATTGATCCCTGATGCACCGGTGCACGTGCGCGAAACTCGACGGACACGAGCGGAACACCCGTTTACGATAGACGTTAGCTTCATGAGAACGGGTCGTTTTTTGTAAGTCGGTTCGTATGTGGAACGAGCTACCGGCATCTCTCTCCTATAATCCGAGCCTCTTCAAGGCCAGCATTAATAAATCCCTTCATACAGCCCCTACCTTAACCCGCCTCACAACGCCGCCCAACCGGGTGGTTACATAGTTCCCCTGTCTGTATACTGGCAGGGACGCTCTTGTGAGGTGTCACATAAAAAAAAAATCTGATCGTAAGAGATTCAGCCTACTGCGGTCATCTTCAGACTGGTACAGATATTCCTTAAGCTGTGCTTTATATACATTAAATTTAGGGAGGGGGATTAAAAGGGGTGGAATGCAATGATTTTATTCAAATTATATGGATATCCCATTTTCGTTGCTATGTCGTAACAACGAAGATGGAAGTCTAAAGATGGTTGATAGGCTAAACCCGGTCACGGTCAGAAATAAAAAAAAGTTGGACATTGTTTAATATATTATTACCATTGAAGTAAATTATTATAATGGAACTGTCGAGTACCTGGCACGCGTTTCAATGCCACTCAAAGAAAGATTTGTCCCGCATCCCACGAACCCTCCCCCCTCACGGATTATCCTCACCCTTCCCTCTTTCAGTCCCTACTGCTAAGCTACAAGAAATAATGCACACATTTTTATAACAACTCGATCGCCACCTATTATACAATCTGAATGCAAATTTCATAACGCCAGAGTTCACCTTTATGTATGGAAACCTTCACCGGCGTGCGCAAAGCAACTCACCAAAGTTTCATCGCAATCGGATGAATGATATAGGAAATAATAAGAGAATCTTTATACAAATTTCACAACGCCATAGTTCAATATAATATAGGGAAACCTTCGCGGGCATGCGCACAACTCAAAGTTACAAAGTTTTATCGCAGTCGGTAGAGTGGTATGGGAAATAAGATGTGAATTTGTATATAAATTTCATAACGCCAGAGCTCACTTTTATGTATAGAAAAGGTATAGGAAATAAGAAGGAACAAACAAAGAAAAAATCACTATAATAAATTTATATATATATAGATTCCACCACGAATTGTCAGTATCCATAATAGAAATATTGAAAATAAACTCATCCTGTATATAACTAAAGGTGGTCGTTTGAACAAACAAGCACGGAAAGTTCTACGCAAAAGTTGCCCTATCTCCAATTCCAGTTTGTTCAATCTCCATTTACAAAATTCTGGTGGTGCGTTTTTGTTCAATCTCCATTTTAAAATGTAAAAAAAAGTATCAAAAACTATCCTTAGTCAATTTACAAAGAATTATTTAAGCTGATCAGACCTTTAGCTTGACGGAAATATCTTCATCTTAAACACCTGTCATAATGTTTCATTGAAATAATCAAAGAAAACCTCCTCCTGTAAAATTTGCAAATGGTCGTTTGGACAATTAAGCACTGAGGTGACGAGTTATTACTAAAGACCCAATGAACTAATGAACTCCCTTTTTAGTTTCTACGAGTATATGTAGATTGCCAATGCATATTAAAGTTAATATTTCAATTCAACATTGTCAATTTATTAGTATTTTCAACTTTTACGTAGCCGTACGTTTTGTAATGTCAATTCATAGAGAGGTGCGCGAGTGTTGTCAGAGTATATCGATTTCCTATTATATTTCATGTCAGTATCGGTTCGGGTATCGGCGGCGCAATCATGCTTGGAAAAATTATATAAAATCTTCGGAAGTGAAGTCTATCGTTCCGATATTGTTAAGTTACCAATTTGATTCTGCTTAACACCCTGAAAATGTTCATTCATGAAAGAAACAAAATATAAAATAAATGTACTGAAATTAAAGCACCACTGTGAAATTAAGTGTACTCCATAGATTGGAAAAAGTTAGACAATAATCTATCTTTATACATATGTTAAAAAAAGTGTCCCTTAGTGCGTTTGTTTTTTTAAACAAATCTACCATTTTTTTCCGAGATTGATGAAATTTTGCACACTTGACATTCAAAATAATAGGAAAATAGCTGTTTACATCTGATTACGAAAAATTCTATGCAAAGCCTGGGACTTCAGCTAGTATATTATAAAATACGTTCTGGAAAAAAGTGTTCTTCGAGAAATAGCTATAAATAAAAAGACAGCAGACAAAATATATATTTTCTGGAATATATGCAATGGAATGAATGCACCGCTGTGAAGTAAAAATCCAAGAATGCTTTATAGAACAAAAAATGTTAGTATGCAAAACTTCTTTTAAGCTTGAAGAAAACTTTTGCCCTAACTCATTTGACAAGACACCATTTTTCATTGTTTTTTTGTTGAAGACATCATTTTCCTTTGTTTTTTTTTTTTCCATTTTTGTGTACTAAACCATTTAAATTGTTTAATAATATTTTGAAGCTTCATTTCTTTCAAGATTATTTAGATAGCCTTGTCAACTTCCACCCTCTAATTAGGTATCAGAGAGGATACTATGCAATGCATTTGCAGGTTATAAAAACACATTAATCTGCCAGTTTGTGTTATTAAATTTCTTCTAAATCATTTCTAAGCAATAACTTTTGCCTTAACGGTGCTAATTAAGATTGAGAGAGGAAAACCACATATTGAAATGTACAAGTAAGTGTAAAAAGGAATAAGTTTTGATTTAGAGTGAATCCTTTAGCGTTGCACCCACCATTTTGTACATATTAAAAACCAAATAATGTAGATTAAAATTAACATTTAAACAAATTACAACTGTTTTATTTATTTAATAAAAAAAATCTGTGATATTGATTTCCCCTTTTTCCTTGTAAATATTATCATTCTGCTTATAATAATAATTTGTACCTACCTGCCGATTTTGTAATCCTTTTGTGAACTTAATTAGTTAATTAATTTGATGCATGTTTTAATTATTGTCTCACTTGGTAATGTCTCGCTTTAGGGGTATGACTATAACGTCAGGAAATGTGACAATCTTGAAAGACGAATCAAATCTCATCGGTATCAGTATCGGTGGGGGAGCCCCGCTATGTCCCTGTCTTTATATTGTACAGGTAACCATTACAAAATATTTATATTAATTCTAATAATCATTTGCTTCTTAAAACTTTCTTCAATCGGCACAATTTGAAAAAAGCATTTATAATATTATTATTTGGATGATTTGTGCAGAAATAAATTAGCCTTTTTTTATGAGTTTTTTTTTAACCTATTCCTGCATGACCTGTAAAATTTAGAAATAAATTATAACAAATCATCTTTTATTTTTGATGAAAAATTATTTTTTTTTGCTTATTTTAGAGTTTAGGTATGTGACGTCTGTCTGTTTGTCATGCATTAATTTACCAATATTTTTTTGAAAAAAAAACATCTAAAATAAATTAAGAAAGGTCTCATTCATATTTGAAAAAAATCTTTCCTTTGGTAACATTGTTTTTCATTGAAAATATTTGTTTATTTAGCAAAACAGCATCCGTCAAAATCTTTCGAAATCGGTTTTAGGTACTGTGTTCATTCATGTTGATTTTTTTTCAAAAGGGTAGTAGAGCAGTTTTTTTTAAGAAGCCACTTACCCGCAGAACAGATAATCCGTAGAAGTTTCATCTATACTATACCGATTTGAAAGAAAACCGATGCAATCTAAATTTCTGTAATTATGCCCTTTTGGGTGATTTTAAAGATTTAAAAATCCCTGACGGTCAATACCCATGTATTGATTCGTAGTTTGGTGACTGTTGTTAACTTGAATGAATGTTTCCAGGTGTTTGACAACACGCCGGCTTCGAAGGAAGGCACTCTTCAAAGCGGAGATGAGCTGGTGGGAGTCAACGGGCAGTCAGTCAAGGGGAAGACCAAGGTGGAAGTGGCCAAGATGATACAGTCGGCTAAGGTGATCTTTTCCTTCATTATCGACATGTTAATTATACAGAATGGGAACTCTTTGTGTTATTAATTCCCAGGAATTCATTAATTAGTCACAGTGTATAAAAAAAGACGGATAATAAGCAAGAGTCGAGCAAACATACATACATCGTAATGATATAGGCAACATTGTGAAAAATCAATGAGAGATTTATCACTAAAATAAATGCATTTGTAAAACATTCAACCAATCGGGCCACGTTCTATATCTGCAACCAAATGACAAGTCCTCATAAAACTCCTTTTCTATTATGGTCAGACATAACATAATCAGATTTAGAAAGAGTGAACACCAAGCTTTCTCTTTGCATTTAAAAGTTTACAGTAGACGCTCCCGTATAAATTGAAAATAAAAACTATTAAACAAAAACTGCCAAACAGTTCACCAGGTCAGGGTTTGCCATTTTTTTCATAATTATTTTTATATAAAATGAAGAAGAAAAAAAATTGAGGATAATCTTTAGACATAATACGAACGGTCGCGTTAACCGCCGTTTCTCAGACAGTTTCTGCCTGTGATCAAATTTTGTTTAACCGTCAAGTTTAACGTTAATCAATCATATTATGTGGGTGTTACTAGTTCTCTGATTGATTTCAGGAGGAAGTGAACATAAACTACAACAAGCTGCACGCAGATCCCAAGCAGGGGAAGTGTCTGGACATCATCATGAAGAAGGTGAAGCACCGATTGGTGGAGAACATGTCCACCACCACCGCCGACGCTCTCGGCCTGTCCCGGGCCATCCTGTGCAACGACACCCTGGTGAAGAAACTCCAGGAGCTGCAGAACACGGAGCAGATGTATAAAGGGCTGGTGGAACATGCCAAACGGTAAAAATATTGGTAAAATTTATAACCTAACCTAACCTTCAATAATGGTCCTGTTGTGAGAGCTCTATTGTAACCATTATTGCATATATTTAATACCTGAGAAAGAGTGAGTGTACAAAGTACCAGCGAACCATAAAGGGGTGGTGGAATAGTACAAAATATTGGTCTAATTTCTAACCTAACCTTACCTTCAATATGGTGCACCTGTTGTAACCTTTATTTTTTGTTGCCTAAATTTACAATGGATCAGCCATATATGCCTTTATATTTTGAAAATAGTTGGTATTGGACTCGACCATGCCATCTTCATAAAATATTATTATTTATTGCCCAACTTTGCTCGAATTTAAATACAATTTTTTCAAATCCTTTTTCTTATTTAACAATACTTATGTCTAAATTACACTTGCCGGGTACTCGGCTGATGTGGTCGGTGTTTTATTCTATTTAATGTGGATGACTTTATATTAAAACACTGATTGTATTTTATGAGATAGACTTTTATTCTTGTGACGGTTATACAGAGAGCTTGTTAGCGTGACCACAGACGACAATACAATGTGTTACAATCACCTCTAGCACTAGTGATGTGCGACACCAATAGTGATGTTACATCCCCTTTCTTTATTTATAAAAACAATAAAAATTCAAATACATTGATATTAGACATTATGCTTACATACAATACAATAAAATCTTAAATACACTGACATTAGACATTATACCTATCAGGTTGTTTGACCACTCTACCATATCTGGTAATGTAAGGGTTGTTCAAATTATTATATTCTCCCACCTGTCCCTCATCTCCAGCTTCTGCCTCTTCAAGTGCCGGATCAGATCGCATGGACAGATGGTCATTATTAACATTTGTATTATATCTCATTTTTAAGTGAATTCTATTTCGTCTGTACGTGTTACCATAATAATCTTCAACAATATAAGACCTGTTACATTTTAATTTTTCCTTGACCACAGCTGGTAACCAATTACTTTTAGGGTTTTTCTTAAAATACACATAATCTCCTGTTTTAAATATAGACATAGGTTTTGCATTGACATTATAATATTTAGAATTTTTTGAATTATTTTTTTCAACGCAGTTTTTGTAATCTGAGAATCTTACAACCTTTGGTTTTAATTTAATTTGAGTTAAAGGAATATTCATTCTTAAAGTTCTAGACATTAATAATTGAGCAGGTGACGGTAAATTGGCTTTAGGTGTGTTTCTATAATGTAATAGAGCTATATAAGGATCTGTATTTGTTTCTTTTGACTTTTTTAGAATATTTTTTATAATTTTAACAGAACTTTCTGCCTGACCATTAGATTGAGAATGATATGGACTAGTAACTACATGTTCTATATCCCAATCGTATAAAAATGATTTGAATTCAATAGCTTGAAAAGGCGGACCTCCATCAGAGACTAAAGACATTGGTATACCATGACGTGCAAAAATAGATTTTAAGTGAATTATGACATTTTTTGCAGTAGAATTATTATTTAGGAAAGCAGTTTCAATAAACTTTGAATAGTAATCTGTTACAATGAGGTACGTTTGATTATCAAAATACATTAAATCAATACCTACTTGTTGCCATGGAAACTTATTAATTTCATAATTTATCAGTGGTTCCTTCTGATTAGAAACTTTAAATTTATTACATATTTGACATTGCTCAATTAAATTTTTTATATCTACAGTGATACTAGGCCAATATAAAGTATCTCTAGCTAATCTTAAACATTTGTTTATTCCTTGATGTCCTTCATGTATTTTGTTTAACATTTCTTTTCTCATAGTTTGAGGTACTAGCAATTTATTACCCTTAAATATTAACTCATTAATGACATGAATTTCGTCTTGAATATTATAATAACATTTTAAAGTGTAATGAACTTTATCTTTGCTATTCGGCCAACCTTCATAATAATATTTTTTTAATATTTGCATAGTTTCATCCAAAGCAGTAGCATTACTCAATTTTTTACGATATTCTTCACTAATAGCTAAGTTCATATATATTGAATTTACATGACAATGTAGATCAGACTCATAATCGGGTATATAATGATCTTTTAAAGCTGCTCTAGATAAAGTATCTGATATATACATTTCTTTACCTGGGACATGTATAACATTTAAATCATAAGATTGAAGAGCTAACATCATACGTTGCAATCTAGCTGGTACATCATGTAAAGGTTTTTTAAATAAATAGACTAAAGGTTTGTGATCAGTTTGTACTGTCACTTTGTTACCATAAATATACTGATGAAACTTATTACAACCAAATTGTATGGCAAATAATTCTTTTTCAATTTGAGCATAATTTTCCTGCGACTGTGTCATTGTTTTTGAACTAAATGCAATTGGACGGTTATTTTGCATAATAACTGCTCCTATAGCTGATTTTGATGCATCGACTGATAAAGTTAGTGGTATTTTTGGATCATAATGACTTAAAACTGTTGCATTTGAAATAGCCTCTTTCAAAGTTTTAAAACATTTTTCACAATTTTCATCCCATGACCATATAACATTATTTTTTAATAAATTTCTCAAAATTTGTGACTTATTTGATAAGTTTTCAATGAATGGGCCCAAATAATTTACCATTCCTAAAAATCTTTGTAAATCTTTGACATTTTTAGGAGACGGCAACTCTAAAATAGCTTTGACTTTCTCTTTGTCAACTTTTACTCCTTCCTTACTAAAAATATAACCTAGGAAACATACTTCCTTGACTAAAAATTTACATTTCGACTTATTTAATTTTAAGTTGACTTCTCTAGCCCTTTCCAAGACTTTTCTTAACCTAAAATTATGAATTTCTTCAGTTTCTCCATAAATTAAAAAATCGTCGACAAAAATTAATATACCTTCCAGATCTCCAAACAAATCTACCATAATCCTATAAAAAATTTCCGTTGCTGCGTTTATTCCAAACGGTAGTCTTAAATACCTGTACCTTCCAAATGGAGTTTGAAAAGTACATAAATCACTACTTTCTTCATCTAACTTCAATGACCAAAATCCAGAATAAGCATCTAGATGTGAAAAATATGCAGCACCTATAAGTTTTGATCTAATTTCATCGATGTTTTTTAATGGAAAATATTCTCTCATTATGCAGTTATTTAATTTTCTAGGATCAAGACAAATTCTTAATTTACCTGACTCCTTGACAGTTATGACAACAGAATTTACCCAAGAAGTAGGTTTAGTAACCTTTTCAATGACCTTCATCTTGTCCATGCGATCTAATTCCTCACGAAGTCTGTTTTGTAAGGCAAATGGGACTTTCCTCGGAGGATCAACGCACGGAACGGCATCTTGACGAAGTTTGAGATGAACGACAGGTGGTAAACATCCGAGACCCTGAAATATGTCATTATATTCAGTAAATAAGGTGTTGTGATCATATTGAACATTAAATATTCTTTTTATAATTCCAAATTTCTGAATAGTTGGAAGACCTAAGACTGATTGACATTCTATATTTGTGACAAAAAATATTATTTTACTTATGACATTTCCATTGATTTGACATACAATATCACAATGACCAATAATAGGTATTTTATTACCTCCAAATCCTGACACTTTTGTAAAAACTTTTTGTAAAATTGTATTACATAAATTTAACTTTTTAAAGTTTGTCAATGACATTACATTTATATCAGCTCCTGTATCCAAGATACAGTCTAATGTTTTATTATTAATTATTATATCTATGTGCCATGCTTGACTTGAATAATTGTTATTATTAATATTTCTGATTGTTGCAATAAAATGACCCTCAGTGAAATTAGCACTGTCATCATTGGGTTTTGATGACTCTAAGTTTAAATTTCTGACTTTATTGTGACAATTATTTTTAAAACAATATTTAGCAAAATGACCAAAAGAATTACATGACCTGCATTTGACATTGACTGCTGGGCACTTGTAGCGATGATGCTGACCACATCTTCCACATGGATTGATATGACCACTTGACCTTGGCTGTGATGATGATGATGGTGATCCATGACGACTTGAAGATCCAAACTGACTTGATCTTCTTGAAGTTGACCCTCTTAGACTTGACTGACATGATGCTCTCGACTGTCTTGAAGTATTTTTATTATGACTGATTTGAAGAATATTTTCTGTGTGTGTTTGTTGGTTAATTTTCTCTGCATTGCTTTGTGACAATAAGATGGTTTTTGCAATTTCAATCGTTTTTTGTAATGACAATGTAGAATCTTGTAATAAGCTTTGACGGATATGATTTAAATTTGCACACATATTTGCAATAAATATGTCTCTTACCAGAGATTCTCTTAAATTTCCAAATTCACAATCCAAACTTAAATTTTCCAAGTCCAATAGAAAATTATTGATGTCTTCTGAATTATTTTGTTTTCGTGTAAAAAATGAATTTCTTATCATTGTTAAGTTTTTGTGAGGTGCAAAATATTCATCAAACTTTTTCTTGACTTGTCGTAGCGTGCTTGATTCCATGTTCATGTTAAATGATTTGAAAATTTCCATACCTTTGGAGCCAATTGAATGAAGCAGAATTGCGATTTTTCTTTGTTCTGTGGCTTCTTCCAAACCTGACGCTACCAGGTATATTTCATAGTCTTGCCACCAATTTTTCCATTTTGAATCATTATTCATATTATTTGACAACACTTGCAGATTTGACAGGGCATGAAAATCATGTTGTATGTGTGACTTTTGCGCGTCCTTCGCCATTTTAAATTATACTTAATATTTTTCAATTTATGTTATTAACATCCAACTTCCAGTATTATTATATTATTATTGAGATCGCACTTCTGACACCATGTTTTATTCTATTTAATGTGGATGACTTTATATTAAAACACTGATTGTATTTTATGAGATAGACTTTTATTCTTGTGACGGTTATACAGAGAGCTTGTTAGCGTGACCACAGACGACAATACAATGTGTTACAATCACCTCTAGCACTAGTGATGTGCGACACCAATAGTGATGTTACAGTCGGTACACTCAGTACTCAGCCTAGTAGCAAACGAGTGATTCAGGCGAGACAGTGGATAGCAGCAAAGCCCAAAGACTCGGTCGAGTAAGTACCCCCTCCCCCTGCATACTTAACTCGGCGCTTCACACGCTCTACACTTAGTCAGTGTGAACAGCCAAGTCAGTCAGTGAATAATTTTTTATAATAGGAATTTTTAGGAGTGTGTGACGTTTGTTGTTGTAAAACTCTTAATTTAAACTAATCTCAATGAACTGTCCCGCCCACTGTCTCTTCTACATGTGATCACCTCTACTCTCCAAAAAGTTGCTCCGCTGAGTAACTAAGGGAATGACTCGGCCGAGCACTTGGCAGGTGTAATTCGGCCTTTAGTTACATTAAGATAGTTAACGCTGGCCTTTTCAATGCAATCTATTCTATCACGCGTCAAGTTCTGACACCATTTATGTGTTTTAGTGGATCATATGACAGCCACGTAAATCAGGTTAACATGTTCGTTTGTAATAATTTTTATTAAAGTTATTGTAATGCTGAGTGCGTTCCTCAATTTGAAGGTTTATGAAATATTAATTTAATTATATTGGCAGGATGCTAAAGGCGTACTTTGACCTGCTGCTGACATACAAAAATTTTGGCGACGCCTTTGCGTCCATCGGTGTCCGCGAGCCACAGCCGCGGGCCTCGGAGGCATTCAGCCAATTCGGCAACTTCCATAGGCAAATGGAGAAGGACGGCATCAAGATGCTGAAAGCTGTCAAACCTGTAAGTCCATTCATAATCACAGCAAAAAAATTCACAAAAATGATCATCCATAAATATCATCAAAGAAGTACAAACTCCGGGTAAAATTCGGTTTAGGGGAGTCACTCGAATAACCGAAATTGAACTTGATTTAGACTTATTTAGGGCTGGGGAATCCGAATCTGTAAGAATTAGGTGGAGGTCGGCACTATTAACTGAGTTATAGGGTCTTGAAATTTCGTACGCGACAAAGAAATCATGTTTTATATATTAAATTCGGTCCACAGACATAGGAATTAATAGACGAGAAGATATGGGCGAGGGGTAAAATCAACTGTTGAAGAACGAGGGGAGTGAAGCTGACTGTGATTCGTCAATAAATCAATCTGACAGTAAATAGGCATCTCGCATTATAATATCACCATTTACTTCTTAAAAGTAAAATCTGCTTTGAATGAATAGACATTTTTACATGGGAGCGCAAATTACTCGCCACGTTATGAACAAATTTGCGAAGTCCAAATTCGGCAAAGTAAGGCAGCTTCTATATTCAGAGTCGTAGTTAGTTTCAGAGTATTTAGTTAAGACACTTTTATAAATGTTCATAATTTACTTCCCAGCAACCAACCAGCTTTGTGTTTCGCGTCCAGACATGTTTCTACAACTGATCCATATTATACGATGTGAATATGCTTAAAATAAAGTAAAAATAATTCTTATATATGGAATGTAATACGACAATTGGGTTTATTCTCTTTTTTCACATCTATTTTTACCAGTTTTCATAGTACAAGTCAAAATTTTGCCGTGTTATTTAGTAAAATGAACCGATGATGCCTCGACCATAGTTCGCACAAGAATGATGACGTCACGTTTTCAAATTTCATTTGAGGCCAAACGCGAGCCCAGCCGGCTCAATGGAACCGGTATGGGGAGTGGGGATAATACGCTTTTAATCACTTAGGGCAGGTCTACTAATATTCATATGTCTATGATTCGGTCAAAGATTCCCACTCGAATAACCGAAATTGAACTTGATTTAGACTTATTTAGGGCTGGGGAATCCGAATCTGAAAGAATTAAGTGGGGGTCGGCACTATTAACTGAGTTATAGGGTCTTGAAGTTTCGTACCCGAAACTTTGAAAACATGTTTTATATATTATTTCAACTATGAAACCTAACTGTGATTTTCTATAACAAAAAAATGACCCTTTAATAACGCCCACTCGCGTCCCCTTTAGAGTTATATCCCAGTTTTCAAGTAGTTTGTGGGCTACGCTAGGTTTGTATAGACTGGTTTGTGATTTAATTCTAATACCTTTTTCCCATGTTCTTCTGCCTACTCTAACCCAAACTAATTGATATTATCATTGTATGGCAACACTTTTTATTTTTTGGTTGGCACTGCTGAAATGTCAAAAATATAAAATAGTTGTTAATTTGATTCTTTTTAATTCATAGTTGATAAATAAAACATGGTTTCTATGTATCGCGTACGAAATTTCAAGACCCTATAACTCAGTTAATAGTGCCGACCCCCACCTAATTCTTACAGATTCGGATTCCCCAGCCCTAAATAAGTCTAAATCAAGTTCAATTTCGGTTATTCGAGTGACTCCCCTAAACCGAATTTATTCCCAAACTCCTTGTTGTCAACCCAACTATTAAACTATTTGAACGGGGTTCTCTCTCTTTCAGAATATGTGGGCCTTACTAAACCGCATCCGGTGCGGTCAGTCGCTGTGCACATTTCCTACAGCCATTGGTGCTTTCCTTACTGAACAGTATAATCCTACTAGCTCCCTCAGTGAGTTTTTACTCATATTGATTTAACTCTTTTCCAGATATTATCCGATATGGGTACCTACCTCCACAAGGCCATCCCCGACACAAAGCTCACCATTAAGAAGTACGCCGACACCAAGTTTGAGTACCTTTCCTATTGCCTGAAGGTGAAAGAGATGGATGACGAAGAGTACAGCTACAGCGCTCTGCAAGAACCACTTTACAGAGTCGAAACTGGCAACTACGAATACAGGTATGAAAACAAAATATTGTAGTAACTCATCAATCGTTTAAAAAACTTTTAGACGTTCCATGACCTGCTTCTATGTAGCTTCTATAAACTGAACCAACACATTCGTAATTTGAAGTGTCTAATCAATATTTTCAGGCTTATATTACGCTGTCGTCAAGATGCCAGAAGCAGGTTTGCCAGGCTGAGGTCCGATGTGTTGGTGAAAATGGAATTGCTCGACAACAAACACGTCCAAGATGTGGTCTGGCAACTGCACAGATTCATAACGGGACTGGCTACTTTTCATGAGTAAGTATAATAATTACTAGATATGTAGCAAGAGACTTCTCTATAATAATCTCGCAGGATGAAGAGGTGTTAATAGGGCTACGGTGCGAAGACAAATACCGCACCCATAACTTCTCGAGCGATAGCTAGCCAAATTTAGGTACATAGGTAATTTTTATGAATTGTATTTTTTTTTTTTTTTTAAACCTTAAAAATGTTGGATAGATGTATTCATTCATCAGGCTTTAAACCGCAGTAAGCAGTTAATATGTTTCCATATTAATATTTGGAGGTATGATATTATTAATTAAATGGAATGGCCGAATCGATCACTCTAGTGCAAGGCTGCCCAACCTTTTTAGCAGTTGGGCGAAATTGACGATTTTGAATCACTGGCCACTGAATACCTGACGGTTCCTATTTCCATGGGGGGGGGGGGTTGTTAGAGAATTTCTATAAAACATAATTCCCCACAAAAAATGGGGACCAACATGGGGGGGGGGTTGTTACGGAACTTCGCTGAGAAAAAATTCCGAACAT
Source organism: Hesperophylax magnus (assembly GCA_026573805.1). Taxonomy (NCBI): domain Eukaryota; kingdom Metazoa; phylum Arthropoda; class Insecta; order Trichoptera; family Limnephilidae; genus Hesperophylax; species Hesperophylax magnus. Next base: position 9,591,778 of record JAIUSX010000029.1, on the reverse strand, counting down.
CATATGTGATACCCCACAGCAATTTTTCGAATTCCATGGGGGGGAGGGGTGGCTGCAGGATTCCATTTCGATGCAAAAAATATTATGTCGAAAACCGGTGTATTTTTGTTTCAAAAGTAAGTTCAACAGGTTAGATTTTTTCGTCGCTGATTCTCGTTCTGAGTAGCCTAAATACCGATAAATCGCCGTCGTTGGCAACACTGGTGACCGCGCGCAAGCTGCATTGTTTGTTTTACCGCGGGCCCGCGACACTTTTTCAAATTGGCGGATTGGCGGGTTTTTTGAAAATGTTTCACGCGGGCCACTTATAATTCGTTCCCGCTGTGGCCCGCGGGCCTGGGGTTGGGCAGCCTTGCTCTAGTGGTTAGGCGTAAGGAACCGGAAGGAGACAAGATGAGGTGGATAAGATTCTTCAAGGCTTGTTGCACCATTTGATGATGGTAAAGATAATATTTGAATTTGTGTTTTTCATAATTTTTCTTTCAGTGAAACTTTGGAAGTCCTCAAATTAAACGGTAAACTGTTCCCGGTGGAGGTGGACCTCACTCAAAATGCGTTTCAGTACAAGTCTACAATGTCCATGGTCCAAGTGAGTTCATATCATTTACATATTTCATATAAACAAATGTTTTCAAGCATAGCTAATCTTTCTGGCACATATTTCATTTGCCTAAAAAATATGAAAACTAGGCGGTAGATTTGACCTAGTTTTGGGGCTACATTCGCATAATATTTGACATTAAAGTGCCTCTAAGTCAAAGAAAGTTTTATGGTTTTATTTTTAAATAATGTGAGTAGAACACATCTTGGCATTTGCTTTAATCAAGCATTTTTACAAGCCTAGAAAAAATAAAGTACCTATAAAAAATAACTTTGAAGGGCAAAATCTCCCACTATTAGTCACCGAACCTCGGAAGTGTGCAGTCGTGTTTACCAGTGCTCTGTGTTTGACGGCTTACTGACGGCGGCGCGGCGTACAGATAAGATTTATTTATTGTTACCTTTTCGTATTCATTATTTTTGTTTGTGTTATTGGTTTGCGACGAAGTTGCGTATATTATTTCTATCATTTATTATTTCTAAAATAATAATTATTGTTTAATTTTTTTTTTTAATTTGTTGAAATGGAGGAAGATGAAAATCGACCTCCGGACCCTGAGCCCATTTCTAATATTGTAGACGACTACGATTCTGATGATACCCAGACTTCTGTAACCATTCCTTCCCGAAAACGTCGACCTCCGCTTTGCCTTAATGTACCTCCTAAAATTAAATCTCTTTCACAATCAAACGTAGCCCCAATCTCTCATGGAAGTTATAATGATACCATTCCTCCAAAAGCAAAAGCCATTGAGCTTATGTATTCTATTTCATCTTCAGCTCCATTTATTGTCAATGTCCAAAGGACTGAACAGGGAAAAATAATTCATCCCCTGGATTTTGGTAAATTTATTTTTAGCTCAAAACTCAATAACCTCGGTATTATAAATGGATCAATAAAACCGGAAGGTCGATACAAACTATCCATAGAATTTAAATCAGCCACATTAGCTAATGATTTTGTTAAAAAAATAGGTTCTCTTTCAAATAATAAATTTAAATCTTTCATTCCTACTTTCAATTTAACCAGAATGGGCAGAGTAAGAGGTATCCCAACCGATCTATCAGAAACAGAAATAGTAGACGCTCTTAATGACTCTCAATTAACTCCAAAAGTTTTAAAAGCATGTCGTTTGAATTTCAAGGATACTTCCACCGGCACCACTATATGGAAACCTTCCCAATCCGTTGTTATTACTTTCGAAGGTCAAACATTACCATCCCGTGTATTTATTTATTATAACGCTCTTCCCGTTGAAGTATACAGATTCCCGACTATCCAATGTTTCAACTGTTGCCGTTTTGGCCATTCAAAACCTATTTGTCGTTCCCCTCCTCGTTGCTTTCATTGCGGAGAGGATCATCCCTTTGAACAGTGTCAAAATACAATGAATAACCCTATTTGTATTAATTGTAAGGGCAACCATACTGCTGTTAGTGTGGCCTGTCCAGAGTTATCTAGACAGAGAAATATCAAACAGCCAATGGCTGTAGACAACATTTCCTACTTTCAGGCCTCTAAATTATTCCCTCCTACAAAAAAATTTTTTGCAGAGATAACGTCTAACGCTTCTCTCTTTCATTTTTCTTCCCCTAAATCCCCTCTATCATCTTCCCACAAAGAAACAATTTTCAAACCGATAAAATCTAATCCAAAATTTATTCCTTCTTTCGATAAAAAACTACACAATGAACTTTTACTTAACCCGAATGGGAATAATAAATCCCAGGCTCCCAATGGGACTGCCTTAAAAAACTGTTCCACTTCCGATATCTTCCCTAAAGTCACGATTGAAAATTCTTCTTTTATTCAAACTTTAATTACCCTATTAATTACGATCCATTCAAATAACAATAAAGTACCGTCCAACGCTGCCGATTATATGAAATCTTTACTCTCTAGCCTTCCCGATGTATCCGCAACTGAGCAAAATACTTCAATGGAATAGTAGAAGTCTATTCGCCAACAAAATTGATCTTGTACAGTTACTTGATGAACATAATATTTCAGTTGCTGCCATCTCCGAAACGTGGTTAAAACCCTCATACCAATTTAAGATTCCTGGATATCATTGTCTAAGACATGATAGACTGGATGGCAAAGGTGGCACTGCTCTTATTATACATAATTCTATCCCTTTTAAACAAATTATTTTCCACACTCTCTCCAATAATTTTCAGATAGTAGCTGCTGTTATATCTGATATTACATTACTATCAACATATATCCCTCCCTCTACAATTTTTGTTGAAAACGAATGGTCAACATTTATATCCCAGATTCGTCCCCCGTATACGATACTTGGGGACTTCAATGCTCATTCTCCTTCTTGGGGCAGTGAGTTAACAAACCGTTCTGGCCATAATCTATTAGATTTTATGGATACCCATAATTTATGTATACTAAATGACGGATCTCCAACTCGTTTCACTGCCCCTCAACATCGGAAAAGTGCAGTCGATTTATCTCTTTGCTCATCTTCGGTGATTCCCATATGTTCTTGGAACATTCTTAAAGATCCCTTTTCCAGTGACCATTTTCCTATAATAATTATCTTCCACCATCTATCTTCCACGCATTCCTTTTCGATAAACAATAGTTTTAAATTTAAAACGAAAGACGTGAATTGGCGAAATTTTTCTTCAGAATTAGACTCCATTGTTCAAGCATCTAAGTCTTCCCTTGTCAACACAAGTTTACAATGTGAATTATTTCCTAACATGATAATAAAAGCTGCAGAAAAAACACTTAAAAAACGTAATGTTAACATTAAGATAAAACATTCCACCCCATGGTGGGATGAAGAATGCACTAGTGTCGTTAAATTCAGAAGAGAAGCAATTTCCATTTTCCGTAAATGTATGTCTTTCAAAAATTACCTTTCTGTGAAACGCGCCCAGGCAGAAGCGAAACGCGTTTTGAAAAACAAAAAGCGGTCTGGATGGCGAAAATTCTGTGAACGCTTGTCTCCTGAATCTCCCCAGTCATCCGTATGGTCCAATTTAAAAAAATTCGGTTCGTCATATACTCCGCAGCGTTCTAAACATATTCCAGAAGAAATTATTATAGGTTTTGCTGATAAGATAGCTCCTCCGTCAGTTGCCAGATGTGAGGAAATGCCTTCCTTTATTTCTTATCCATCTCACTCTAGCTGGCTGGACTCTCCTTTCTCAGTAAGTGAATTAAATCGAGTAATCAATTCCCTTCCGGACTCTTCTCCTGGCCCTGATGGAATCTTATATAGTTTCATTAAAGCATTCTCAGACAAGTCGGTTGAATATTTTTTATCCCTAATTAATTACATGTTCGAAACGGGATTTATTCCGGAAGTCTGGAAAGTTCAAAAAATCCTTCCGATTTTAAAACCAGGCAAAAATCCATCTGAAATCTCATCCTATCGTCCTATTGCTCTTTCGTCATGTTTAATGAAAGTAGCAGAACACTTGATAAAGAACAGATTGGAATGGTTTGTTGAAAACCACAGAATTATCTCTCCTAATCAATATGGCTTCCGGAAAAAGAAATCAACCATAGATAATTTAAGTGTGTTAACAACAGACATCCGTATATCTCAGTCCCTTAATTCTTGCACTCTGGCCACATTTCTTGATCTTTCGTCAGCTTACGACGATGTATTAATTAACATTTTGAAAGAAAAATTAATTAAAATAAAAATTCCCTTAAAACTAGTTCAATTTATTATTAATTTACTAACAGACAGATCCATTATTATCCACTTTTCCTCAAAAACTATAAATCGCAAACTATGGAAGGGGTTACCTCAGGGGTCCGTAATCAGTCCATTATTATTTAATATATATATAAGTGATTTAGACAGTGTAATTCCTTCATCTATCAAGCGACTTTATTTTGCTGATGATTTCCTTATATATTTATCACACAAAAATCTATCGCGCGCTGCGAAGGAATTGAATTTGGCTTTACATAATATTAAAGTTTGGTTGTTAACAAATGGGATGAATTTAGCTACCTCTAAAACTAAAGTAGTGGCTTTTACGCGCAAAAGAAAAATACCCCCCTTTTCTGTCTGCTTTGATAATGTCCCTCTTCAAATCGTTAAGCAAATTAAATTTCTTGGACTACTTTTGGATCATAAACTTTCCTGGCTCCCGCATATTCAGAACATTTCGGCTAAGTGTGAAAAGGGGCTAAATATTATGCGAGCTGTTTCCAGAGTGTGGTGGGGATCTCATCCTACTACTCTTAAATTAATGTATGGTGCTCTAGTGCGAAGCCATTTGGATTATGGAACATTTCTTTTTGATCCTCTTCCTAAATATTTGGACAAAAAACTTGAAAGAATTCAGTCCAAAGCGCTCAGAATAATTATTGGAGCGATGAAATCTTCTCCAATTAATTCTCTCCAGGTAGAATGTGTTGATCCCCCCTTAATTTTAAGGAGAGAATTCCTGGCTGATAAATATATTTTTAAATCTTTTTCTATATCGCGTCACCCTTTAGAACAAAGCCTTGATTATTTGTTCAATAACTTAAACAACGAAAAAAGATCGACAGATAAAAATCGACTTCCTCTCCTTCTAAAAAGTTTTCTTTCATTCAAATCTCTGTCTTCTTCCCTCCAAAATCTACAAAAAGATCCTATCCTTCCTATTTTCTCCATCCCATTTGATTCTATCAATTATATCCCCAACGTTATAACTTCAGAATTCCGAACTGATATTTTAACCTCATCTAATCAAAATGTTGAGGAAAAATTTAAAAACATTACATCTTCTAAGTTTTCAGAATTTTCACTCATTTACACAGATGGTTCTAAGTCTGATAACAAAGATTGTGGAGCTGCGGTACACATTCCCGAATTCGATTTAGATTTGTCTTATAAATTGCCTAAAGAAATTTCTATATTTACTGCAGAATGCTTCGCAATTGAACAAGTTTTGAGCCAAATCCAGCTTTTCAATATTCGACGAGCCTTACTGTGCACTGACTCACTAAGCGCAGTGTTGAAAATTTCCTCAAATATCCATAAACCAGAAGACTATATTATTTATAATATCAGAAACACCCTTAAATCTTTAAATGAATTAAATTTCGAGACAATATTGGTTTGGGTCCCTGGCCATTTAGGAATTGAGGGTAACGATAAAGCCGATTCCCTAGCTAAACTTGGAACGATTTCTGGCTCTAATCCTTTAGATTTTAGAATTCCTATCTCTGACGTCATCCCAATTCTTAAATCCAACATGATTCGCTCCTGGGAAGAAAATTGGACTCAAACGAAAACCCGAACTGGTGCTTTTTATGCTGGAATACAAAATCATATTCCAAGTAAACCTTGGTTCCACGGCAAGAAAAAATCCAAAAGATTTATATCCTGTATCTCGAGAATGAGAATTGGTCATTGCTCCATTGCATCCCATTTGTTTAAAATCCGGGTCCTAAATAGTCCACTCTGCCAGTGCGGCATGGAAAATGAGACTCTTGATCACGTATTCTTTAATTGTAAAAATCATTCATCTTTCAAAGGCATTTATCGTTTACTTATAAAAATCACCCACCAATCTCCCCTTAGTATTCCTCATTTACTTTCTCTCAACAATTCTCGCATTTTCTCAGTTCTATACAAGTTCATATACTTGAATGACTTCAATATTTGAGATTTCCTATTCCCGTATAGATTTCCCATAAAATTATAACCATCTCCCTTAACTTTAACGGCACATAGCACTCTCTTTAGGGTGAATTGCCTAATACAAAAAAAAAAAAAAAAAAATCTCCCACTTACGGACTCCTCTTCGAATATAGTTTTATTGTATAGTGAGGCAAATCAAGTTCTTTAGATTATGATTGGAAAATATTTTGGTTTTTATGTCTGAACTTAAAATAAAAGAAAGAATGCATTTATGGCATATTTTTAATTGCATACATCAAAACATGCGGCCGGTGTTAAGCAGGAAAGTCAACCTTATTGCAATCTGCATAAGGAGTTTGTGATTTCGTCTGATTCCGAATGTTACACACCGATACCATTCTAAACTTGTTCATTATTTCTAATAGGACAATGAAGATGACGACGACTCTATAATTCAAGAGATTGGCAAAGAGATCACAGAACACTATGAGATCAATGCTAGGAAAAAGAAGAAGGCCGAGATACATAACGGAAGCAATCATGAAATTTCTGCTTCATCCAGCCTCCTCCCAGATCTAGAAGACTCCAGAGACGACCTTGAGAACGTATCAGAAAATACGAGTCTGCTCGCCGAGTTAGGCTTGGCCGATACAAACTCACTTCTTCCACATTCCAGCTACAGTATATCTAACCTGGACAAGAGCTTATCTGACTCCTTCTTCAAGATAGATCTCGGTGAAAGCAAGTCTCAAATTGACAACACTGACGATGAACTGATCTTCAGTGAGTTTTTCAGCGCTGGGATGAGCTCGAATGATAATATCAAGCGGAGTGACTCTACAAATAACCTGCTTTCGGGGCTAGACTAACTCTGTTTTGTTACATTCTTCACTCCAATGACATTACAAACTTATAGACACGTTATAAAGATTTCCAATATATGGTAATTGCCGTCCTTTCATAAAGACCAAAATGCCCTTGTGTATGATGAGAAACTGTTACACCACAAACACTAGTAAAAGCCAAGGAATAATGTTTGTAAATACACGGAAATTGCTTTTTATAAATTATAATACAATTATTTCCATTGTTTCCCAAGATTTTAAGCGCCATTAGAGAGAGTAAGATAGCGAACGTAGCAACACATAAGTATGAGAAGGACAACCTACTCGCAGTAGGTTGTCTCATACAGCAACAGTTAGTTGTAAGTAAGTAAGCGTAGTGTCATCTCAATCACACCCGTGATGTAGAATGTAGCATTCGACGCAACATATAAGTATGTAAACGGTGCTCAGTCCTATATCTATTTCATTCATACACATATATTCTCTGAATATCTTCCTTTATCATACATGACCAACGTTTGAATTAAGAATTTACTAGAAAAAAAGGTATGTTTGTTATTTGCAACATTTTGTGAGACAAGAATGTGTGTCATAAGTTTGTAATGTCCAATGGTTCACTCTTTTTTGTATTACTTTTATTAATTTATTCACATTCCTCTATTTGATGTCTACACTAGCAGTGAAAAGAATGAATCTCTCTGGAAAAAGTCTTCAGTTATATTCGGTATAATTTTCGCCAAAGATTTATCTCATGAAAAAAAAAGCTATTTTTGTGTTAAAATAACTATGTTTACATATTCCAAAAATTTGTGTACCAAAGATTTATACATATTAATGTTTAGATAAGATTGTGTGCTTACTTATTAAAACTTTCTTTTATGACTAAGTTGGACCAAAAAACAGACAGTATTTTTGGTATTTCGCATTACAAAAGTTATTTTTAATTTATTGTTATTTTTGTGCAATCAAATAAAATAGCGTCCAATTTACAGCGAGTACAGTGAAACCTCTATCTATCGGGACCTATTGAAAAGCACAATCAATGCGGGAAAACAATTGATGCGGGAATATAGAAAAATGCTACATTCGTACAAATGTTGCGTCACTTTGGTGAGCTGCACAGTTATCTACAAAAAATAAACGCAAATGTGGAAAACAATTGTTCCAGGAACGACAGATCGAGAATTCACTGTTTATTTTTAATCTAGTCACTTTGATTATCTATTTTAAGTATTATTGTGCGAGTTATATATATTCAAGTCAATCATTTTATGTTCAATGGATTGTACAACAAATAATATATTTTCATGGTTATAAGTATAAAAAATTATTTATAATGCAAAGTTTTTTTTCTTTCATCTTCAACTACATTAAAAAAAGGAATTAAAAAAACTTAGGTTATGTATATATACATTTAAATATTTATTTTTCAACGAAAATAGATTTTAAAAATACAATATTACAATACTTATAAGAAATAACACCTTTCCTAGAATCAAATTCGACTCCTTCGTACGTCGTTCCAAATAATAACAGGAAAAATAACCGTCATGAGAAAAATTCGGTTGAAACAAGTTCATCGAACTACCCCATAAAACAAAAAAGGTGAGAATTACTACTTAAAAAACTTCTAATTTTGGACGTGAAAAGTTGGCATTTTTATTTATTTGCATAAAGTTGTGTTGTATTGATAAAATATTTTAACAAATGACTAATTTTGTATTCTGGAATGCTTATTTATGACATTTCTAAAGCTTTAATACAAACTTTAATACAATGTTACAAATAATAATGCAGATTTCAAATCGTGTACATAATTGGGTACTATAAACAGGTTACAAGTACTTCTTAATAAAATCGAGTTTACATTATTTTAACCTTATTTTTTTTTCTTGTAACAATACGGTGTGAGAAAGGGTTTTAGTAAGTATGTAAAAAAATAATAACATTTTATTAAAGAAAATTTCTCTCCCAAAAATCCAAGATAAACAGATCAATAATTATTAGTTATCAATAAATTGAGTAATTCATTTCAGTCCCGAGTTAATGATTTATTTATTTTAATGTGCAATCATTATTAATAAGAATTTATCTGTAAATTAATAAGAACTCCTTATGCTGCGTATAAAAAGGAGAAAAAATATGCGAGCCAAACCACGAATTATGGGAAAGGAATGAAGCAACAGCAAACTTGCAACACAACTTGCGGTTGATTCGTTCCTTTCCCATAATTCATGGTTCGACTGGCACATTTTTTCTCCTGTTTATACGCAGCCTTCAAATACGTCTCGCGATTAATGAACTTGGATATTGTGTTACTGTATACAGTAATACGCACCTCAAACTAAGTCTCGCATTAAGCAAAAAAGTTTATTTTATCTCTTAGTAGATAACTGAGAAATAAAAAAAAGAATATACAATAGAATCATTTTAAAAAGATTCTTGTGTAGTGGTGTACTGTATCTATGGAATGCAGCGGATAAGAGGGGACTGCAGGCGGGTGTTCCAAACATTTCAAACCAATCTGAACCACTATCGATGTGCACAAATACATTTAAACTTGCGCTCTTTAAAATGATTTGCCTGTACAGTTATCGAAGAAACTGATTTAATATAAGTACAGTAAGTTACATTTTTAATAAGAACTAAAAACAAATTGGGATTCAGCTATAATGATTCTAATTAATATTACTCTCCTGAATTTTGGGGTTAATTTGAGTCAGCATAATTCAACTGGGAAAAGTTAATACTAATACAAGCTGAGGAAAAATAAATGTAAAAAAAGAACAACTAACCAATCATCTATCTTTTATTAACTGATAAAGAATAATTGCATAACAACTACAGTAAAACTCTCTTATAAGGTTTTACATGGGATTGGAAAATACTTCTTGGGAACCTTATAAGAGGGTTTCACTGTATTTGCAAATGTTTGAATTTGTATTAAAATGTGTGTCCCATGTTTAAAATGAAAATATTAGCTTTTTCAGTGACAGAACTCATTTATAGTGAAACTAAAACAGATAACGATGAAGGCTTTTTTAGGTATAGCAGTGAGAGTTGAGGCAAACACAGTACTCGCACAGATGCATTGTTTGCGTACAGCATGTTTCAAACTTCTTATTCTCAACTTCAGGAAAGAAAATTCTTATAAAAAACACACCTTAAAATTTTACAATTTTTAAATTCGAACAAGGTATGCATCTGTCGCCCTTTTTTCGCTGAAAACAATAATTAGGCATAAGCAACTCTTTCTCAGTGATGTTTCACAAATCACTGTAAAAGAGTGTACATATACACCAATCCTAAGTGTGTTGTTTGGGTCAACCCTAATTTCGCAACCTATAATAAAATATTATCATAATTGATAAAGAAATATAGGATTGCTTTAAACCTGGTCAGTGAGTTTTAAAACCTCAGGTTAATATTTAAAGTTGTCTCAGTCCATATTTCTCTAGTTCTTTTCAAACAAAAGTTGAACAATAAAAAAGGATAGTATTTTATAAAAATATAACAATAAACCATTTTTTTTAAATAATCTTTAAATTAATTTAATTCCTTATTCCTACCGGGAGATTTTTTTATAAACTTTGACATACCTATTATTATTATTATATATTTGAAATGTGAAATATTTATCTTAAAAAATATTTGTATAAATATGTCAAAATTAAGTTTACTTTGTGTAATAAAGCCGACTGTTTAAAATTCCTATGATATTTTAATAAAAATTAGGCATTTGAGATCTACTTGAATTTTGATAAGAATTTTAGAAATAAATAAGAGAGGAATTCACAATATCGCCAACGTACAAATAAAAATAGTGATTTTTCACACTGGCAAATATTGAATTTAGAATGGCAAAACGGTGAATGTTGCCATGCCATAAAAAACAATAATACATATTACCAAAGATATGAGGAGTGAAAAGTATATTTTACAAAAAAAAAATGTATGAAATTAACAAAACCCATATCCGACTGTAATGGAAGTACAGCTGCATTGTTGTGCAAATGTTGTGTTACTGTTATGGCTTTATAATTAATTTCACAATTTTCCCGAATTTTCGCTTCTCATATCATCAAGTAGCTTAAAAATTCTCATTACTGTGTTTGAAATCGGGCAAGAATCTATCCAAGATTTTATATTTGCCAAGTATATACCTTTAAACTTCTCATAATATCTGTGCTTGAAATTGTACAAGGATCTTTTCACTTTTCATATCCGTGGTTTAAAAATGTACAAGTTTTTTTACACTTCTCTAATCTATTTGTGTTTGAAATTGGACAAGTACCTACATATCCAAGATTTAAAATTGAACAAGTATCTTTTCACTTCTCGTATAATGTAATTGTGTTTGAAATCCGAACAGTACATAATATCTCAAAACTTTTCGTATCCGTAGATGAAATTGGGAACGTATCTACAATATCCATGATTTAAAATTGTACAAGTACCTTTACACTTCTCATTAATATGTGTTTGAAATTGGAACGGTACATATCTTTACACTTCTCATATCCGTGGTTGAAATTGGGCAAGTACCTATCCTTAGTGTTACAGCAGGTGGGTGATACCCCTTTTCTCGCAGTACCTCTTTCGTGACTCCTGAATCAGCTGCGCCTTGCGCTCCTGGAAGCTCAGCATCCGGCCCTGTGCCGTCTTGGGGAAGCAGGAAGCGGCGGTAGACACGGGAGCCGGACCTGCGGAGGGGGCGGAGGTGGCGGGGGCACTAGAGGATGGAGATGAAGGCTCCTCGGGGGTGTAAGGGATGGTGCCTTCCAGGATGTTGGAGAGGGTGACGTCTACGCTCCTTGTCCTGCCTGTAATTTATTTATTTATTTATTTATATATATAATTTGTACATTTATTTATAACAATTACAGGTAATATAGCCTAAGACGTTACAATTGTACCATTTATGCAGTATATATGCAATGCCAAAAATCTCGCAAATGCGCTATAGGACACAAAAAATAAATCTATTTTTTTATCTACTGCATTCAAAAAGCACGTAGCTCTCCCCACAGGTGAGTACATAAATAAATTTGTGCGGCTTGCTCTACTATATAGAAGATTGTGATGACTGTTATGTTTGCACATAGCTTGCAAGAGCTAACTGCACAGTTATGTATATCCTCACGGCCCGGAAACGAAGCACTCACTCAGTACGTGTAAACACACTAATATATACGCATCTCGGCATGTCTACAATCGGGTGAACACCAATACATACGCAGGAGCTCGCGACATCGCCGCCTGATACCAGTCACGTAGGCTTACAAGTACCTACAACCAATCCGATATCGTAGAATATCCCTTCCACTTGCGCCCGACAAAGGTCAAGTACTTGCAGCTAGCTAGCCACGCGCCAGTTCACCGCCGGCCCCCGTTGAGTTCAACACGATGCATTAGTTCGGAGTTAACATTTGCCGCCAAATTGGTGACGCCGTAAATATGGACCGGCGTGGATACGTTTTATAACGTGCCGCGTCTATAGACTCAGTTTATCACGTCCAGGCAATCTTCAGCCGACTACACTATCATGGATATGATTGCGTCATATCCCTGGGCCGCGGCCGTGCACCCGCCGCCGCCCACGAGGTTCCATCTGCAGGCTTTCGCAGCCCGCCGCCCATGCTCCCGCCCTTCGCTCTGCCGCCGCTCTGCCGCCCACGGGGTTAGCCCCCCAGGCCGCTTCTGTGCCGCCCTTCGCCTTAAGCCGCCCATCACCGCTCCAGGCCGCTTCTGCGCCGCCCTTCGCCTTGAGCCGCCCAACCACGCCCAAGGCCGTTTCTGCGCTGCCCTGTAGGAGTCGTATTCCCGCCCTGCATCAGCCTAGGCATTCCGCTTATGGCATCAGCACCATCGTTCACCGCATCAGCCGCAAACTACACGTGAGCGAATAATATACCTTTGTCAATCAGAGCCCTTAGAGTCAATAGATTGCCTAGTAACAAGTTAGGCCTTAAAAAGCTATGTACCTTTTGTAGATCTGTTTGATAACCTGTATTACCTGTACAATAAACATATGGTATCACGGACACATGTTTTATTTGGGAAACTGACTATAATCCACACCCTGATTGGAGTAACAAGCTCTGCCGCCTGCCTTGTGCGGCGATGACTATTTGTGTAACTCACCTATAGTATATTATATGGCTTTAACAGTTATATAACATGACGTCCTCGAGAGTGAGACTCTGGTACAAAAAAATTTTGTTGGGCCAGTATCTCATTATTAGATAAGTGACCGTTTATAAGTTGAAAAAAATATTTAAGCGAAGCAATACCTCTACGTGTCTCTAGGGAGTGGTAATTGGTCATGCCTAATATATAAATCGATGGGTAAAGCCAAGGGTAACGTCCATAGAGCCCCGAGAATAAAAACCTTAAAAAAATTTTATGGACTCTTTCAATGCGTAAAGTGTATGTTAATTCATGTGGAGCCCAGATGATCGAGTTTGATTCCAGTACACTTAGGACTAGTGTATTATATAATAACGTCAGTGTTTTTGTGTTACGAAACGGATATGAGTTCCTAATTACGAAGCCGAGAAGCCTGTATGCTCTGCTTATTAAATCATCGATGTGTTGGTGAAAAGTTAGTTTGCTGTCGTAAATAACTCCTAGATCTTTGATTTGGTTTAGGTGTTGGAGAATAATTTCATTGATTGTATATTCAAATACATGCGGTTTCTTTGATCTTTGGGTCACTTGGGTGTACTGAAGTTCAAGCCATTTATTTTGGCCCAGTTTGAAACGCAGTCAATGTCACGTTGAAGGAGAATACAGTCAAGATGGTTTTTTATTGAGCGATATAGTTTCAAGTCATCTGCAAATAGTAAATACAGCGAATGTGTGATGACTGAACCAATATCGTTAATAAAAATCAGAAACAGAAGTGGTCCAAGGATAGACCCCTGAGGAACTCCAGAAAAAACTATGAATTCAAAAGAACTGGAACCCTTATAATAAACAAACTGTCTACGATTTCGAAAATATGAAGCAAAAAAACAGAGTAGTCTTTTGGAAAAACCAAATGAAGCTAGCTTATTTAGAAGAATGTCGATGTCAACCTTGTCGAATGCTTTTTCCAGGTCGAAATAAGCAACATCCACCTGTCCCCGATTGTCGAGAGTTTGTGATAAGAAATCTGAGATGCATAAGAGGTTTGATGTTACTGACATCTGGGGTCTAAAACCATATTGACGGTCATCAAGAATTGGATTAACGTGATTAAGTATATATTTATGTAGAATTTTCTCGAATATTTTCATGATGGAACATAGAACGGCAACTGGTCGATAATTCCGGATATCGCGTTTGTCACCCTTCTTGTAGATAGGGGTTATTTTAGTTAATCTCCAGATGTCTGGGAGAATCCCGTTTTTTAGGCATACATTGAAGAGATGACATAATGGTGGTATTAAAAGGTCGGAACAACCCTTTAGTATAAATGTTGGAATATTGTCAGGACCGATGGAGTGAGGTTTCTTTAAATTTGAGAGTGCCTCCTTAACATCTTTTTCTGAAATACTGACCAGGTCGAATGAGGGCCCAATCTGTACAGTGTGAAGGGTAGAGTCAATATTAAGAGTTGGTTGGACATTTTTATAAACAGATGAAAAAAAGGTCGCAAAACTATTAGCGATTTTATCATCAGTAGTCAATTCTTCTCCGTCAAGAATCATAGACTTAAATGAGTTGTTGGATTTTTTTAGATCCTTAATGTACTTCCAAAACTGTTTGGGATCGATAGACAATTTTTCTTCCATTGAATTTAAATGATTTTTAAAAGCTTTACTGATTTCACGTTTTACGATGGAGCGATAGGCTGAAAAACTAGCATAGTCCAAGTTGTGACGAGTTTTTTTCCATTGCTTATGAAAAATATGTTTAATTTTAATATTTGAAATAATACTATTGGTGTACCATTTAGGATATACTCTGTGTGCCGTAGTGCGAGGTGTGGAAATGGGTATACACTTGTCGAATATATTGGAAATTGAATTGTAAAAATTTGTACATAATGCATTTATGTCTGTTGAACTTTGGCAGACCGGTTGCCATGAGCATTTAGAAAGCAATTCATATAATAAGTGGAAATTTCCTTTGTTGAATCTCCAGGCGTTTATGGTTCTAGCTCCATGATAGGAGGGAACTTCTATTGGACTTGGGTTTAGACATGAACTTGAACCACCTGAGTGAGCCTCACTAATACTTATAGACAAAGCAGGGTGGTGCTTGTCCTCGTTTATAATAGGGTCATGACATTTCTCAACACACTTTACAAGATCCTTGGCATTACATAAAACTATATCCAGAGTGTTATTATAATCATTACTAGACATCGGATTATATGCACTAACAAAGTGCTAAAATATGCATGCAAATATGCACTAAAAAAGGCCGAAATATGCACTAAAAACTCTTGATTTGCCCAAAATATGCACAATGCAAAATCAAAAAAACCATTTATATTTCTATATATTTTAATTAAAGACCGTACAAAAACAGCGAAATATTCTTAAAATTATGCATAGTTTTTGTGACAATATACAACTAAGTATTTTTCCAAATTTTCGAGCTCAAATTTGTGACGTTTGTCACCCAGTATTAATTTGTACGCCGAAAACGACCTCTCTACCTACGTCAACTGATGTCATTGGACAAAATTTAAAATTTGGCGCCATTTCTGGAGATATCTGTTTAGGCAGGGTGCCGTTGATGTAGGCATTAATGTTCTTCATATCTTCAAGACTCGGGTTTTTAAGCAAAATAGAGTCTAACTTTTTACGAATCTTTTCTGATATTGAATTAGGAAGGGCGTTGGCGAGTTCGATCATTGTTTCCAGTATTTCTATTGCTTTAATTAGAGGAAAGTTTTTTGTTTCCAATTTTTTTATGGTATCTGGTAACTTGTGGAAATGTGTTGAGATGAGGGCGATATTCTGTTTAATGGATGCGTCTTCAAATGCTAGTTCGCTTGAATGAATTGCAATGGCCTCAGAACTGTCAAATTGCCCAACTACTTGTTTTACGGCCTCAAAATTTTCAGCATAGAATAATACTGCCTTTAGCCAAGTACCCCATCTAGTAATTATAGGTTCTGGCGGCAATGCTAGATGTGGCAATTGCTCTTTATAAGACTGCACACGCGACGGTGCTTTTAAAAACACTTTTTTGTAGAGGAAATCAATTTATTAACATTCCCATACTCTTGCCGTATCTCTTCTGCAAGGCGATGAAACCCGTGAGCTAAGCAAGTAATGTGTAGTAAATTTGGATAAAAAGTTTGCAAGGCTTGGCCAGCTTTCACCATGTATGGCGCAGCATCAGAAACAAACATGCAGATTTTTTCATCCACAGAACAATCGGGAAACAAAGATCTTATGGAATCATTTATGAAACGAGTAACAGTTGAATGATTTGTTTTTTCTAGGATTTTACAGGCAACCAAGTGGGGAATAGAGGGCTCCTTTGTTAGTTTTCCAACTATCAAATTCGCTATATATCGTCCACATGAATCCGTAGTTTCGTCAGCTTATATCCAGAGTAAATTGTTCTGCAGATCTGCAAGAATTTCACTTAATACGTCTTTGTGGATAGCGGACAGGTAGTTTTTTCGAATCGTAGACTCTTCAAGGACTATCTGGTTTGTGCAATATTTCTTGAGGAATTTTTGGCATACTTGGTTATTCAATTGATGAAATGGAATATTGCAAGCAACAAAAAACTCACATAGATCTTTATTAAACGCCGTCTTCTTTGCACAGTCCGAAGTTGAAGGCATAACTTGTGTCAGCAATTTGCTGGCGACTTGTAGATGGTTTATTTCTTGCTGCTATGTGGGTTGTAGTATTTACGTGTTGGTCGATCTGATATTTTTTCGAACAAGGTATACGTTTGTCACAAGTCTTGCAGAAAATCACATTGTCATCAATCGTGAACTGACCGGGGTAACCTTTAATCCAAGATTCCATTAAAGTTAGATTATTATTTTTTACTGGTGGCATTGTTAAAACTTTCGTAACCAAACACTTGTGTTTTAAGCGGGTGATTGAATTATTCTAGGGAGCTAGGTGACACTTACGCGTAGGGCACGAGTGCGGTGGCTGATCGCGCTCCTGCCCTACGCGTCATCGTCACCTAGCTCCCTATACGTAGATGATACCTCCCGATATTAAACGAAATATGCACGATTTGGGAAAAAAGGCTGAAATATGCATTAACGTCGTAATTAGAGAGTTATATGCATTTGCATATGCAAATATGCAAATGCATATAATCCGTTGTCTAATCATTACATATCAAGTTATATTCATGCAAACCGTAGAAACATTTAAAATAATTATACATGTTCACAATATTGGAGTTACAGGAAGGGAGGTTCAAATCACCTAATATTAAAATATTTTTGTCACTGAGAAGATTATAATTACTTTCTATTTTTTCGAACATGTTGTAGTATAACGAAGTTGAAGAACGCGGTGGCACATATATCACACATACAAAAACAGTTGAAGATTTCAAGGATAGCTTCACCCACAGGGATTCAGTGTCGGGGAGGTCCATTGAAGAAATCCTCTCAGCATGGGTTACAGAATCAGCACGAACAGCCAGGACGACACCACCCGCCCGTGTGAGGCGGTCACGACGAAAGACAACATAATTTTCTGGAAATAGCTCTGAATTATGCACACTTGGTTTCAGCCACGATTCAGTGATTGCTATTAAATCTAAGCTATCTCGAGCAAATAGGTTGTTTTTAAATACTGCCAATTTCGTATTTAGCCCTTGAACGTTTTGATAATAGATAGAGAGGTTAGAATTACTTCTCACTCTTAGAGTGTTTCGTTTCATCATTGGTTGCGACATTTCTCCGAAAAAACCACTCATTGAATGCAACATGATTTGGCCATATGTTCGGGTCCATATAAAACGAAAGCTTCGATTCCGGGACTCCGATCCGGAAAGAGGCGTAGTCAGCTTTAGCTGTCAACTTGACAACATCGTAAACAATTTCTTTGTTTATGTTGAGAAGGAATTTTACAATATCCTCAACCGTAGTGTTGACATCGAATTGCCAGGCATGAATATACTTGCGCCTTTCAACGGCTATGAGGCCTTTATGCTCAATCACGGTACCATGAAGTACTGGTCGTCTTTTTTTCCTATGCGTAACTCGGCGCCAATTGGGGTTAGCCGAAGTGGAGGTATAGGCTTCTGTTTCAGATTCAGATTCTGCTGTATCGGTTTCTGCAGTCTTCGATGTTACAGTATCGGTAGGTTGGGCAACGGGAGTTGACATCTTCTTCGGTTTAGATGGTCCGGATAGCGGCCTCTTCCCCTTGTCGATGGTCCCAGAAACTTGAGTTGTTTCGCCTTCCTTTGCTCTAGTTGTCGCGCGGGTAGACATTCGACCTTTGTTTACGGTAACTTTCGGCTCTGTGCGAGCGGCCGGGTTAGCGGGCGGCGGTGGGGGCGGGGGCGGGGGGGGAGTTACATCGGCCCAGCGGCGGGCGGTGAGCGATGTATCTACCTCGCCTTTACGTTCAATTGATGTAGGTACACTTTTATCACCTATAATTTTAGAATTCAAAGTCACTTCGATGCTTTTTATACGAGTTAGTAGTTCTTGTATGGTTTTATTTTGGTCAAGTATAATATTCCTTAGTTCAAGAAACACAGGATCACTCATTTTTAAGATAATAACTTAAAAGAAATCGTACTAAAATCGTTATTTTACTATCGCGTAAATAGTAACACACTCGAGGCGTTCGGTGAAACGTATTAAGGCTGAAATCAATGTTTTGATATTTTGTGCATTATTTTGCATAATAAAATGTACCATTGTATATTACTATAAATAAGGATAAAGTGTGTATTCACACATATCTTGTGAAAATTGTATCAGGAGATATGTGCAAGATCACCTGAATGTTGATATTCGTTGCCTACAACTAGAAGCATAGATTCCTTAAAACTTTCAGTCAACAATTCATTTCAATTCTCAATTTCTAAGCAGGAAAAAAATGTTAATTTATAACTAACCTAGATCCTTGATAATGACGGACAATGGCACGCTGGGCAGGACCTCCTTGACCTGGGCCGCCATGCGCCTCAGGTCGGGCCGGCCTTGACCCGAGGGGCCGGACTGGCCGGGCCCACTACGGGCCGGAGCAGGCCCGGCCTCTCGAGAAGCCACCAGCGAGCGCACCTCCGCACAGCTATACTGGGTGGCCTCCACCTGAATAATAAAAGTTTTTTTTTTACATTAACCCAAAATTATTTTCCTCGGGGCCTACGTCATTTTTAGGGATGCTGCGTGGAAGGTCTTTATTAGGAGAAAGAAGGAGAGGAAGTTCTGGGAAGGAAAAAGGTATGAGGAGTGGGTAAGAATCTAGGGATCAGTGTGTCCAGGGGTGACGTATAAGTATATCCCTCCCGCTGCGTTGCAATGCGATGGGTCGAGAGACAAGTTGGAGATGTCAAAAGGTTTTCACGCCCAAACCAGCCTCTTCCGATCTGGCACGCCATGCAGGTGGTGGGCAGGCGCATCCTGAACACACCTCCCCCAATGAACCCGGGCACCCCGGTTAAATCAAACGTAGTGAACCACATGGGGCGACCTATGATAGAGGTGTTGGTTATCCAATAAATGGTTCCCAGGATGGCGGTACCCAAATCCGCATCCCCAATTTTTAACTCAAACCCAACAAAAAATTTCCACCTGATGCAATCACAAGTGGTGATAATTGAACTAGCAAACTCCTAATACAGAAATCACCATCTGTAACCGTTCTCATAATTCTTAATTGATGATTTTTTCAAGTTCAAAAAATATTTTCAAGGAATTCAGTGATATTTATAAGTGAAGAGAATGAAGAAAGACTAATTCGTATCGTAATGCCAATGTCTTGATAGGAAGAAGGCTCACAAACCTGGGAAAGTGGGAAGACACATTGTGAAACCAGGAGACATAGCCACCAAAAACCCACTGACACCCACAGTGAATTTTATTAACCTTCAATGTGCCAGGATGCAAAACAAAACTTATGTTACCACGAGGGGTCACCTAGATACCCCACGCATGTTATCATATGGCTATGTAATACAAAATAAATTAATAAATAAATTTTCTACATTATACATACATTTACCATATTATTTAATTAATACCATTCCTCAAAATATTAATACCCAAACACATGAAACTGCTTAATGAGTTTTAAAGCCAATGAATCCATCTAGATATCACCATTTATCCCATATTTTTAGGTTTTTTTGGCACAATTTGGCACGCTCAAAATGTTTATGCAAACTTTGCATAATATGTCGAAAATCGCTCGAGTGGTTAAGCTAACGAATACATGGAGGGTAGTAAGTTCGGAGATGTTGGTTGGCAACGGAAAGGATAAAGGAACTGGACTACTCGACTGTCCCAAATACCAATACTGCATAAGTCGTTTTTTTCAAAAATTACTTTTATTGTATTTTTGGTTGTAAAATACAATAAAAGTAATTTTGGTTGTGCTGTTTCCTTTTCGGCTGTAAACCATTATTTGTGTGCAACCAAACACTGTATATCCGTTGACAGACAGATTTTATCTAGTAAAAATATTGTAAAACACATTTCCCAAATGTAAAAACTGTCAGCTTTACTAAGAAACGTGTATTAAATTTGGCACAACTAATAAATAAAATTTAAAACTCTTTTATTAGTAAGGCTGTGTATGTGCAGGATACATAGTGTTTTGATTTGGGAAATGTGTTTTAGAGTGGTAATTTTTTTTTAAGAGCGCGAAAAGCAGTTGACTTGTTAAAAATTAGTCTATTTTAATATTATCGACTAAGTGTAAGCTTATAAAAATGCACTACAAAATAGTTTATAAAAATTTTAAATGTAGATTGGTTATTGAATGGCAATCACAATCACGTTTAGGCGATTCCACATTTCACCCAATGACTTATACAGTATTAGTGTACCCCACAATGCTTCACCATTGTTTATGTCATTCTCTGGCGTCTCCGACTTCTTCCCCCATGAACTACTTTATACCACAATATTAAAAAACTACATTACATCGACTCTGTATCACGACTTCTTCTACCATTCAAACCACTTTCTAAACACTCATGTCACTAATAAGAACAAACTTTGACTACTTTTCAACGTTTGCGAGCGCAAATATATGCATGCTGAATTTTTATATATAACTTGCTGACGTGTACCCGGCGTGGCTTGACTTTTCTTTTCTTTATATAAATATAATATGTAAGTATTATATATGTGTAAACCTTCCGGAAGAAATTCTCTAAATGATAGTGAAAAACCTATCAAAATCCTATGCGTGTTTTTTTTTTGAAGCGTATAATAACTGGGAGGAGGAGCTGGAGGAACTGCTGGGAAAACACTTTCCCGGTTACAAAAAGTTAGAAGCAGGTGACACTGGTCCACCACCAGCCCGAGTTACACGGGAAGGTAAGGACTGGGACACTGCGGCTAAAATAGTTACTCCCCCCAAAGTTAAATGGGCAATCGAAGGGTTTGACCACTTTAAAAGCGCGGGAGAAGTTGGAATCTTTTCGGCACTTCTACAGAGGGGCCTAGATTCAATCTTACTTCCGGTGACTAAGATCCTGAGGGCGTACTGCGCCCTCGGATACATCCCCATATCATGTAGGAAAACGAGGGTAGTGTTCATACCTAAACCTGGGAGAACCGACTACGACCAACCAGGGGTATTCCGTCCAATTAGTCTCACCTCCTTCCTTCTGAAGACAATGGAGAGGCTAATGGATAGGCACATAAGGGACGGGGCACTGAGGGTAAAACCCCTCCACGAGCACTGCACAGGTTGGTGTACAAACTGGAGCAGGCGACTGGGGAACTAGCGGTAGGACTCTTCCTGGATATAGAGGGAGCATTCAATTGCACCATTATTAAATCCATCGATGAAGCGGCAGAAAGACATGGACTCGACAAAACCTGAAGAAGATGCTCACAGGCCGGATACTTGCGGTGACAAGGGGTGAGGTGATCATCAGAGTACTGGTGACACGGGGTGTCCACAGGGAGGGGTCTTATTAACCTTCCTGTGGAGCCTAGTGGTGGACAACCTCATCCGGAAACTCAACAACAGGGGCCTCTATACACAAGAGTATGCGGATGACGTTGCGACCATAATAAGGTGTCGGGATGCAGACACAACCAGAGGCCTCATACAATCAACACTGGCAACAGTGGAAGAATGGTGTGAAGAAATAGGGCTGTCGGTCAATCCAGAAAAGACAGAACTAATAATCTTCACACGCAAAAGAAAACTAGAGGGATGGAACAATCCAACCTTCTATGGAAAGGAGATAGAACCCCGAAATAGAGGGGGTGGCGATGGCGGCAGCCTACAGGTTACAATGCAAAGGTCAATGGAGAGGTTAGCTGCCCAAAAACAGTCATACAGAGATTGGAACAAGACTGAGGGCAATTAGCCCGACAGCTGGAATGAAGCAGAACAGCAAACAAGCCGAATACTTCTTCAGACGGCAGTTTGGGGAGATCTACCCCACAAGGGAGGAATGGGACACGGTTCCAGGTCCTACCTCCAAACAGGAACTAATCTGGTTCACAGATGGGTCCAAGATGGAGGAGGGAACGGGGGCCGGAGTCTGTCTGCAGGGATCCAAGAGGGAACTCAGTATACCTCTAGGAACACACTGTACTGTGTTTCAAGCTGAGATGGAAGCCATCTTGGCCTGCGCACAGGAGAATATACGTATCGGGTACAGGAATAAGAACATAAGGATATGTTCTGATAGCCAGGCAGCCCTAATGGCACTGGGAAGTAACCGATGCGACTCCAGACTGGTGATGGAATGGAGGACTGTTCTTACAAAACTCGTTACCATCAATAAAATAACCCTAATCTGGGTACCAGGACATAAAGGTATTGAGGGCAACGAGCGGGCTGACAAACTAAAAAGGAAAGGGGCGAAAGCACTACTTGTAGGATCCGAGCCAGCCGTAGGAGTAGCAGCTTGCCACACAAAATTACATATTGATAGGAGGGTCAAATCCCAACACCGCAAAGAATGGGAGAGGGCACCTGGAGACAATCCAAAGTACTCATAAAAGGACCAGACCCTAGACCAAGGCTGCCCAACCTTTTTAGCAGTTGGGCCAAATTGACGATTTTGAATCACTGGCGGGCCACTGAATACCTGACGGTTCCTATTTCCATGGGGGGGGAGGTTGTTAGAGAATTTCTATAAAACATAATTCCCCACAAAAAAAAAATCTAAATGAGTGCTCCCCACAAAATATTTGAAATCCATGGGGGGGGGGGTTGTTACGGAACTTCGCTGAGAAAAAATTCCAAACATCATATGTGATACCCCACAGCAATTTTTCGAATTCCATGGGGGGGGGGTGGCTACAGGATTCCATTTCGACGCAAAAAATATTATGTCGAAAACCCGTGTATTTTTGTTTCAAAAGTAAATTCAACACCGCAAAGAATGGGAGAGGGCACCTGGAGACAATCCAAAGTACTCATAAAAGGACCAGACCCTAGACCAAGGCTGCCCAACCTTTTTAGCAGTTGGGCCAAATTGACGATTTTGAATCACTGGCGGGCCACTGAATACCTGACGGTTCCTATTTCCATGGGGGGGGAGGTTGTTAGAGAATTTCTATAAAACATAATTCCCCACAAAAAAAAAATCTAAATGAGTGCTCCCCACAAAATATTTGAAATCCATGGGGGGGGGGGTTGTTACGGAACTTCGCTGAGAAAAAATTCCAAACATCATATGTGATACCCCACAGCAATTTTTCGAATTCCATGGGGGGGGGGTGGCTACAGGATTCCATTTCGACGCAAAAAATATTATGTCGAAAACCCGTGTATTTTTGTTTCAAAAGTAAATTCAACAGGTTAGATTTTTTCGTCGCTGATTCTCGTTCTGAGTAGCCTAAATAGCGATAAATCGCCGTCGTTGGCAACACTGGTGACCGCGCGCAAGCTGCATTGTTTGTTTTACCACGGGCTCACGACACTTTTTCAAATTGGCGGATTGGCGGGTTTTTTGAAAATGTTTCACGCGGGCCACTTATAATTCGTTCGCGGGCCACATTGTGGCCCGCGGGCCTGGGGTTGGGCAGCCTTGCCCTAGACGAACCAAGAAACTACTCGATATGGACAGAAACTTGTTGAGGGAACTGGTAGAACTACTAACGGGACACTGCCATCTCAGGAGACACATGCAGATATTGGGAGCGGAAAACACCAATAGATGCAGGAAATGTGAAGAGGATGAAGAGACTCCAATTCATTTATGTTTCCAATATCCTGCCCTGGTGGGAACTAGGCTTAGATACCTGGGGAGACATACAGTAGAACCAGAATACATACCAAGAGCTCTGAAAGATCTACGATACGAAGATAGACTCAAGGAATTGAGATTACCAACCTTACAAGAAAGAAGAGAAAGGGGTGACTTGATCGAGACTTTCAAAATTTTATCTGGACATTACAGTTGCCCTAGCATCCAAGAAATCTTCACTAATAAATATAAAATATAAAATAATAAAAATATAAATCTCCGTGGACACTCAAAAAAAATCACCAAAACGCCTTTTGCATCTAATCCTAGAAAACACTTCCTTGCAAATAGAGTAGTGGATGCTTGGAACAAACTCCCACAACATGTCATCGATGCAACAAATATAAATCATTTCAAAGCCCTATTGGATTCACATTTGGAGAGAAGAAAGGACTTAGTTCAAACATAAAACACTCAATTGCTGTCAAACTAGTTGTGAAACCGGATATGAGCGCATCAGCAGAATGCTGCCTGCTCATTACATAATAATAATAATAATAATACCCAATAACAACCCTGGTGAACTTTATTTAAGGGACTGGGTTGTTGTTAAAGGATTGAGGTAAAATGGGAGATAGCACAATGCGCCTATGGCCTAAGTGCTCACGGGAACTACGTGTAAACTGTCTCCGCCCTTAAAAAAAATATATATATATGCAAAGTTTAGAATAACTATGCACACAAACAGACGCGGATAGCGACTTTGTTTTATACAGTTTAGAGATTTGTATTTGATACAACTATACTTTTTTTTTTTTTTGTTATTTGTTTTTGGGGTGTTATGCCGTGTTGCGCTAACTCCTTCTTTAGCCAACGTTTCGGACAACATTGCAGTGTCCATCATCAGGGCAGATGTGTTATTTGAGGTTGTGGTGAAATGTGAGCTTATGTATGAGGATGTGATACCGTGTTGCCAGCTCCAACCCTCTGAGCTGACATTAACGTATAATTTTTTAAATCATATTTTACAACTGTACTGTCAAGGGAATATGAAAAACATGGGATCTATAGCCTGAGTTCAGATTCTTCGCAGACCGTCTCCTTATCAATAATTGTGTAATAAATAAACAGAGCAAACAAACCTTCAAGTAATCGGCTATAACCTTCTGGACCCTATTGGCAAACTCCTCGGTGGTCTCCTTGTCAATCCTCTCTACGGTGGGCAGCAAGTGCACGGTGAAGACGGTGTAAGGACTCCAGAGGAACCAGAACAGGTCGGTCCATGCAAAGCCATCACTGGACCAGTGGCTTAGGGAGGCGGTGGTGACGTTGCCAAACCATCTTCGTACGTCTGGAAAGAAACGAAATCATAATTTTTAAAATAAACTTTTTCATAAAAAGAAAAAGAGTTTTCTTAGGTAAATAATGACCAATTTTATAACAATTTTGATATAGTAATCTCTGAAAAAGTCACAACTCATTCCAGTGACCTAAGAAACAATCATAACTCGGTTATAGTGACCTCAGAAAAAGTCCCAACTTCGATGAAATGACCTCAGAATTATTCAAAATGAAATTATAATGCCCTCAGAAATTCTCACAACTTTATTATAATGAATGACCTCAGAAATATTTACAACCGAAGACACCATTCGGAAAATGACCTCGAAGAAACACACCATTCAGAAAATGACCTAAAAAGAAAGACACCATTCGGATAGTCACCTGAAAAAAATAGCCACAGCTCAGGTTAGTGACCACGAAAATGTTCACCAATGGAACAAGAGAAAAAACAAATTGATAATTGATGTAAATAGTTGTTGAATTACCAATGGCTACCGGTTGCACCTTGTCGTATAGCATGAAGGGCCACTCGCTGAATTTGAGGAGCCCTTTGCCGCTGGTGGGGCAGCCCTCTGGCTGGGCAGCCATTGGGATATTGGGGATGTCTGCAAACTTTTTTCTGAAAATAAAAAAATGAAGTAGTAATTAAATTAAGTGATAGATGTTGGTTGTTAAATTTGAAATACTAGTATAAAATGATAAAAAAACCAATTTAACCCTTCATGCCTCGGAAGGACATTACTAGCCACAAACATCATATTCCATTATAGCCTCTGAAGGACAGATCTGACCGGAGCGTCAATAGATTATGAAAATATTTTTTTCTATTTTTTTATAATGTATTAATATGTGATATATTCATCATTGAAAAGATAAATAATTATTCTTTACAGTTTGTATGAAATATTTTTACATTATTACATGGATAAAATTTTTTTAAATTGTCAAAGTGCATGATTATGAATTTAGGAATTTTTTCATTGACAGTTGAAAGTTAAAAAATTATTTATATTTTTTTATTGTATAAACGGTACAAAAAGTGAAGTGACAGTTTTTTTTTACTTATTACCTACACAAAAGGAATATGTTTTATAAATATCGAATTCTTTCAGAATTATGGACATTCCGAGTCAAAATGTCTTTTTAAGTTTTTTGCTAACATTTTCATGTTTGATATTAAAAAAATATTTTTTAGTAAGATTAAAGTTTTTTTCATATGTATATTTCAAAGATAATTTTATCTAGTTTCTAAAATAGTATTTCTTTTAGCGACAACTAAATAAGTAATACGTTGCACATTATATATACCTCGGGAGCATTCCAAAAATCCAAGAAAATTCACGATGTCGTTCGTTGGCACTGAATTATTTATTGTGTGCAGCGCAGATGATACTATTTATATGTACTTGGATAATTTATGTAACAAAAATAATATCCAGATGATTTGTATAGCACCGTTTTTGTGAAAAATCACCTCAAGGTCACCTCAGGAGTGCTACAACGATGCAACAAATAGTGTAATAATCACTGAAAATATACATAATACATAATAGAAATGCCTTCCATATTTAGATTTGAATGGAAACCAATATGTTTTTTTTTTTTATTATATTTGGTTTTACACCCAGCTGGGCTTTTCATGGATTTTAAGAACAGAATGGTGAGCTAGCAAAATTTATACAATAAAAATTAAAGCGTGATATAACAGTAAAGTGATAAACTGAATATGAAACAATATTCGTAAAACACGTAACAGTAATATAAAATAATAAAGAAACTAGAAAAATTCTACATATAAGACAAATCAATAAAACTACATTACCAACGCTACTATAATTTGTAGGATACAAAAAAGTGCTAGTATAGATTACGCTTAATTCTATAAATGGAGTCAGTAAATATATCAATAGTACCCCCAAACTTTTTGCCCATATCACGCATCCTATTGGTTAGCGAGTGTGTCTGATAGTTTGTTGTGTATGCATTGCAGAAGAATGTTACATTTTGTCTTGTGTTCCTAGTCAACACATGGAATTTAATAGTGGCAATGATGGCAGGACTGTCAATTAAGTTGTTAATGACTCTGTGTAACACAACAGGATCTGACATAATTCTAACGTCAGACAACGTTGTGGTTATCTTGCGTACTAAATGAAAATCTCGGTTGATTTCAATCGGCACGTTTATTTTAGAATGAACAAATCACAATTATACAGACACGATAAAGCGTTTATTTATTTACTACGATGTTTCGCGTAAGAATGCGATTGATTATGTCAAGGTTACGGCACGGGTGTTTACGTGACGGAGTGCTAATTATTACAACTGCCCACTCGCTGCGCCAGGCCTATTTATATAGCTAGGCCGGCGGTCGTAGTAACTGTGTGAGACCGCTGGTAAACTACGGGCACTAGCTGGAACTAGATTTTTCTAGTAGTTTCTGCAGCGCTGGGATTATGCCTAGACCCTTTGTCTAGACACTTCTGGCGAGTGCGCGTAGTGCACTTCGCCAAGCCAGCAATATTATTGTGGGTAGTTCGCTTCGGACGTCACAAGTAGGTACTCGTATACGGCGGCGGCCGGTATTATTAACACTACGTAACCAAATGTGTTTTGCGAAAAACACCTTGAAGATTCATAGCCCGTGCATTTTAATATGGGCGTTCTTTCTGGAACATACTAGTAGTATCGATCGCTACAGTGTTATTAGATGCAATTTGTAACGGACGTACTGCGCCGGGTTCGGTCGCGGTCGCCCTCGTTAAGATTATCTTAACCTTCCAGCGGGCGCGCTTAGAAATTTCCCTTGAGCGGGCGCTTGTCGTAAATTTTACGTCATCGAGTTTTCTCCCTGTAAGTGGTGTTTTCTTAACATAAATGTTAGGGAATTTCTTTAAGGTTATGAAAAATGATAAATGGCAGTAAGTACTTGAAAAAATTTATTTGACTTTCTTAAAAAAAATGAAGAACACTCTAAACATGTTAATATTTTAAAACAAAATATTTAATCGACCTATTTAGTCAGAATCAATATGTTCATCCTTGCAGTTGTTACAAACCACCTCAATTGAAGAATGGTTCTTACATGTAAAAGACTGGCAACGGCAACACTTCATTGATGCTGAGGATCTTTTCCTATCCAGTGCACATAACCGACAAACACCGCGTTTTGGAAGGCTTCTGTTTTCTTCTTCTGTCATCGGTTCAATTTCCCGACCGTAATTCACTTTGAGAAAAGCACTTATATCTTGAGGTAAATGTTTGACATTTGATCTCAAGATAAGATGCTCTTTCATCATGGCCAATGCCAAATTCTTTAAAAAAATTCTTCGATGCTTTGGAGCCTTTCCTGGACAGGCAAATTAATATAAAATTTGAGCATTTATGGCGCCAATATTCAAAAGAGTGTAGAAAACTACACACGGCCATCTCTTTGTTATTCTAGAGACCGAGTAAGCAGCACACATTTTGTCGACTGTATCCACTCCACCTTTGGTTTCGTTATATTCCAGAATAACTTGGGGCTTTCTCGTATCAGGATCCATTTCGCTATCGTCGTGTAATGTTGATAGTCATATTACAGATTTATTTTTCCGTGGTACATAGGAAAGCATCATTTTATCCTTTTGGAAACCAAAAAAAGTGGACCCAACAGCTCTACTTTTGTCCGGCAAGAATTCTTTTGGGATTTCGGCTTTGTTCTTTTTTATTGTGCCTAAAACTGTTATCTTTTTTGTAAGTAAATAATCAGCGAGTGGTACACTTGTGTACCAATTATCAATGGTCAAATTGCGGTTTGAGTTTTCTATCGGAGTGATCAGACGTTTTACAATATCTGTTGGAGTATTAGAGGTAGTGATGTATAAATTCCCGGGAATTTATTTCTGGGGAATATTCCCGGGAATATTCCCGGAAATATTCCCCTGGACGGGGAATTTTGAGAATTTTGATTTTAACAACCTCAAAAAGAATAATATTATTTAAATAAAAAATAAAATATACACACATATGGTACATTTAGAGCAGGATAGATCCATAAAAACTATTCCCATATATATAGGAATAGGATCCAAGAGAAAAATAACAAAAAAACACCGATCAAAATTATTTTAAAGTGAGTAGTATCTCTATATAATTTTATACTGTACAGTATTAGTAGCCTATATACACTTTATGCTAGTAAACGGTACATATAAAAAATCAATCGTAAAACTGTAAAAATGACAAAACTTCACAGATCGTTACTGTTCATCTGATGATACCGATTGGACACTGACACTATCAACTTCGCTTCCACTTTCACCTTCATATTCTTCTTCTTCTTCTTCTTCTTCATCCGACCCGGACGACGTTGTTGCCGACTCAGGATTATCTACGTTTTCTTCTTCCTCAGCACAGTCAATTGGATGTTTGCGTTTGCGAGTACCAGATAGGTTTGAAACGTTATGATGCGAAGCAATCTGGTCATCCGTGGAAGAAAGGGTTTTCTTGGGAGCAACTTGAGAGCCTCTTTCAGAGGAAAGAAGTTTCCAATTGTGTGCCACAAATGTTATTTTCCCTGCTCTTTGAGTTGTTAGACGATTCCTCCGTGTTGTATGAATGCGACTAAACGTGCTAAAAGATCTCTCAGTGGCTGCTGAAGTAATGGGAGCAGTCAATATTCTTATGGCAACCTGTTGCAAATCAGGAGATGTTGTCTTAGATAACTGCTAACACTCAATAACGCATCCAAGAGAAGTTTAGAAACCATTTTATTAAAAATAAAATAAATTCCCCGTTTTCGGGAATTTATTTCAGGTCGGGAAATATTCCCGGGAATATTCCTGTTCCCGGGAATATTCCCCGGGGAATATTCCCGGGTCTACATCACTAATTAGAGGCCGCAAATGGTCCATCAGGTTGTATTCCAGATTGGATGTGTAAAAACTTTTGGCATCACATAACGCAAACATCTTCACCCCGTATTTTGCTGGTTTGCTGGGAATATATTGTATGAAACTACAACGACCTCTGAATGGATGCAGCATCTCATCGATTGTGGTATATCCGCTCAAATTAAATGATGACTTGCAGTTGTTGACAAAAGCTTGGAAAAACTCACGTATCGCTGCCAATTTGTCAACTTTCCTCCTTTCCAATCGGGTATTCTTGTCATCGAATCTCAGGCAACGGGTAATGAAGAGAAATCTCTTGTAACTCATGACAGCTCTTGCTATTTCAATCCCGGTACCGTCACTGGCAAAAATCTCTTTCACATTTGCGTGATGAGATTTTTTTATACCGATCAGATATAACAGACCCAAGTATGCCATAAATTCTTGCCTGTCGATGTTTTTACAGTCCCGATCTCTAGAATATTGATGGTCAACTCTCAGCTGATCGATATACATATTTGTGTATCTCAAAACATCGTCAATCATAGACATATCGATAATTTGAAAGAACGCATTTAGTTCATTTTCAATACAGAGAGCTTTTTGAGTCAAGCCAGTGGGTACTTTGACTATGTTTATAGCCTTGTTTTTTCCAGAAACATGGTACGTTGTCTTTCGCCATTGTGTAGATTTATTTTTTCCAATGAAAAATTCTTCCATTGTTTTCTCCTCTCCTTCGGATTCGTCTGAAGTGTATTCTTGTTCGGTAGCACTTTCTTCAGCTTGTTGTTCGATCTCTTCTTCCGAAAACTCACTGTCACTCGAGGGAAAAAAAGTCTCATCATCTTCTTGTCTCATCATCTCCATAATGGTAAATGTCTAAAACAAACACAAAAATACATTTAGCCATAAAATAAACGATATAAATGAGAAATAAATAGAAAAAAGGTATTTTATTTAATATACTTACACTTGAAGGCGCGTGTCGTAAAATTTACGCTCAACGGAAATTTCCAAATATCAATGTCTAACAAAAACTTCTAAGCACACCCGGCACGTCTGCAGTTTACAGAGATACTGACCCTAGCATAGCTCGAAGCTCGATGCTAACGCCTAAGTGGTAAGAGTGGGGGAAGCGATAAGGCGCGTTTGTCGTAAATTTTACGACAGCGCGCCCGCTGGAAGGTTAAATAAATTTCTAAATTAAAAAATATAAATAAAAATTCATGTAAAATATACTGCCGAAAAATGTAATGTAAAATGTAAAAACAATAAATGAAACGTCGGAGCTTGGCTAGAGGTATACGGGCAGAGAAGTATTGTGAGAGCTGGTAAAATCATAATAGCATTTTTAATTCGGGCACGATTATGAGAATTGTGCCTATACGAAAGGGAACGTTCGGCCACGGCCCGAAGCGAGGGGCCGTGCGCCGTCATGGCGTGCGAGATGATTTGCCGTCATAACGTTCCACAGGCACAATTCTGAGAATCGTGCCTGAACAAAGAAAGGCCGTGGTCGCGTTCGACCACGGGCCCGAAATTACCGGCCGAGAGGCGGTGAACGGACCGGCGGCACGCCGCGATCGCGTCACAACACGGCCATGGATTCCAGGAATCAAAGAGAAAGTGGACCCGTGTGAGCGTCGCGTGCCCTATAAAACGGGCAACAGGCCCTCAGAAAGGCAGATCTCCAGAAACCATCACCAGCTCTACAACTCTCTCTCTGCTCTGCCCTCTACCTCGCTCCGACTTCTGCCTCTGCTCGCCTTCTTTTACTTCGACCCCCGCCTCACCCTGGACCACGGACTTGCCTGCCCCTTCGGACCAGACCCGGGATCAGCTACAAGAACTAGCGACAAGCGATCGGACCAGCTCTACAGCGGCTTCAGAGACGGCCCCGTTCTACCCCTCCACGCCACTGAAGGACGACATCTCACGCCTCCGCAGATTGGGATCACCGGCCCCATTTACAGTCTTGTGTGTCACGATTACGTCTGATACACAATTGATTCATCAAACTGACATAATTAATGTATTCAATTGGGATTCTGAGCTAAAAAATTAAGGAACCTAAGAAATTTGTGCTTGTGCTTAACTCTTTCTATATTGTTAGGACGGGTTGTTTCACCGAATTTGAACAATTCATCAAATTTCAAAGATGATTTTCAAGTTCTGTGAAAGTTTTATAAAGTTCTGATATTATTTCAGTGTTGTGAAACAATTGGCCAATAACTTGAAAATCAACTTTGAAATTTGATGAATTGTTCAAATTCTGTGAAACAACCCATCATTAATATATTTTAGTTTCTAGCCCATTTAGCACATGCTCTGCCTCTCTTAAACTTGTATATCGCCATCACATTTGAATTTCATAATAATAATAATGATAAAACCATTGATGTATTATATTTAGATGAGACATAAAGTGAAAAAATAGGTTCCACTTTTGTCTGTCCAATTAGTCCGATTTGGCCTCCAGCGCTCCCAACACTCTACCAACCGACATGAAACAACAGAATCAGAAAAGAAACTGGTCTATGCACAATGGTCACCGATTATCGCTAGTGGAACACGTTTAGACAAGATATTAGTACGCAATAGCGGCTCTAATTGTATAGCTCTATGGATGAAACACAATTCTGTATTTGAAATTTAAAGCATGATTGGCCAGACTTTTGGATCCCGAAACATGCTCACATTGCATTTCTTGTGTTCTTCTTTGTTCCATGGTAATAATGCTATGAGATTAGAAGAAAAATAGCATTTAGTTACTGCGATATGTCAAAAAATATAGGTACTTACATATATATATATTGCAGACTAAAATATACACGATTTTTTAAAAACTTTTTTCCAACTTGTTCGGCAAATAATAGGTTAGAAAACTTTTGGAGCTGGGTTTACACTTTGACGCATTTTAAACGACATTAAACAGCTGAAATTAACCTCTAGCGACTGATTTTTTCAAATTTGACCTAAAAAATTCAAACTTCGGACTCGATTTATTCTAAAACGAAAGGTCAAGTAAAAAAAAAAGTAATGCTGCAAATATTCACCAGTTTCCCACTTGTACTATGAGTTTCCGGACACCCTATATAAATAAGATTTACTTTTATCAGGTTTAAAATCCTTTCGTCGCCATGCTGAGTAAATTGAAATATGTTCCAGAACTTATTATTTTTTTTTTTAATCATTGTTCAATACTAAACAACTTAAACATAAAAATAAATTTAGATTCACTGCAAAAATGACATTAATTCAGTAAATTACTTCCTCAAGTAAGGACCTCAACTCGGTGAACATGAAACGTGACACGTATCCGTGTTGCTCCGACCTGCAAACGCATGGCACCACTCCTTCCGGGACGGGACAGCGGCCGCAGTACACGTGACCAGCACCTGTGACGTCATATAAAAATTTGACACATGTAGTCGGGAAGGCCTGGATGTCGTCTAGGAGACCTCGGTATTCATCGTAATCGTAAAAGTACTCGTATCTGAGGAGACGGCGTGGGACTCCCGGCGACGGCATGTCTTCAACGAACACTTCCGGTTCGGGCGTGCGAGGCGGGGAATTAAGAATCCGGATGTCAGACTCGAACTCAATCCTTCGGGGCGGCAACAGGGGGCGGACAACGGCTACTGGCCGTCCGTCTTGGCTGTACGGCGCCAAAAAAGCGTTCCTGGTTGGGGTATCAAAACCGGCGTTCACAGACATGGTGATGTTTTGGCGAATGAAACGATAATGAAGAAATTTGCAAATGCACTTTATAAATGCATCCAAAATATGAGATCATATTTGCAATTCCCACGATATTGTCCACATGTGGCGTCTAGACTGAAATGATTAATTACCCTGCATCTTCCCGTGGGAACAAAGAATTGTCGTTAATTAATTCATTTACAATTTATTGCGTGGGAGCGCAACAAATTTTTTTATCTCATCCTTATCAAATAAATCAAGTTGAATTTGCCCAGCTCCAGTAAAATATTGACAGTAATTACCCAACGCTGGCCACCAGAGGCGCTAGTGTAGAATGTTGACATTCCTTACAGGCAATGGTGGCAAGTAATTGAATTTATATAATACTTGGTAGCGGTGATTCATCAATATTAATAAAAAATAAATTAAAATCCTACAATGTTGGTTCTGTGTGAGCAGTTTATGGATCTAATACATAATTACAAAACAACAAAAAGTCATTTTTCAGAATGCCATAAAACATAGACAAGTTAGGTGGTGGCGAGGCTTATAACTGATACAAACCTAATAGCGGCTTATATTTTTTTATATATGAGCTAAAAAAAGCAGTAAGGTCGTATGTAGGTTACCTAATACATATTTATTTTTTTAAATTTTGTTATAATTTATTAACCAAAAATATTTCACATAAAATCCATTAAAATATATGAAAGAAACCCAACCCTCGCACCGCTAGGAGGCGCTAGTT
This sequence comes from Hesperophylax magnus, assembly GCA_026573805.1. Classification (NCBI taxonomy): domain Eukaryota; kingdom Metazoa; phylum Arthropoda; class Insecta; order Trichoptera; family Limnephilidae; genus Hesperophylax; species Hesperophylax magnus. The sequence continues at coordinate 9,556,722 of JAIUSX010000029.1, read as the reverse complement.
TGCAGTCCTAGAAATTACGACTACCTTGAGGTGCACTGCAGTGTGAAGGGTTTTTTTTTTTTGTGTACATGTATTTTTTTTGTTAACACACTTTAATCGGGAAGGGTATTTCTACCCGTTTGGTCGATTGATGCTTAACGTCGGGAAGGGATTTCTACCTTCTGCGTACGCCTCATTTCAATGGCAGAAAAGAAGAAATTATCCGATGTTTTTATATGAATATTATATACCAATCTCTTTGTAAAGGTCCCAACTATATGTACATAATTATCAAATTGCAATGCAAGTCTTTTTTTTGTATTTGTCTTGGAGTCTTTTGTGTAAAATGACCTATATTATAGAACATCTGACACTTGATAGGTAGTGCGTTTGAAGATCAACGAAATAAATAATTTAGATAACATATTCTGTTATTCTAATAATTCAATTCCTGGAACGAGTGTTTTATGACCATGAAACCCGAAACAAATCTCTCTATCTCTGTTCCGCACCCACTCAACTCCTAGGTGCGAGCGAGCGGAGAGTGTCGGGCGCATTTAAAAACAGCAGGTATCGGCAAACACAGTTAGGCCGACCATAATAAATATTTACAAGTACATGCCAGTTTTTAAAAAGCAAATTGTCCTACGGTTGTGTTCCGAGGAGATAATATTTATATTTGCTTTTTCAAACCTTTCAAAATGGATTCTGAAAATTACGAAAGTGATGATGAAATCGTCGCAGATAATTTATCTACCTGTTCTAGTAATTATGTGCCTGAATTCCATAGTGAAAGAGAAGAATCTAGTGGAAGTGAAGAAATTCCTTATAGGAGAAGAATGTCAGTGATGCCATTACAGTTCATTGATTCTGAAGAAAGTGATATGGAGGAAGAACAATGAAATATTAGATGAACAATTTTTAGACGTGAACTGTAACTGATTATATTAAGGTGATTAAAAACTTAAACCTAAGAGTGTATGGTGAAAAACAATAAACAATATTACGTGAGCAATACGAGAAGCATTCTATTTATTTATTTATTTTATTTTTATTTATTTATTAATCTTAAGTTAGCTCACATCTTCGTGTGTGCTAATAGTTTTATAAACATATAAACATGTACATTGTTGGGCAAACATAATCTTTCTTTAAATATTTCAATAAAGTCACAAAAAAAGAAACATTAATAATTGAGATAGACATATTTTCTTAATTCATTTTTGAACTTATTAATATTTTCTATCACAGCAATTTCCTTCGGGATTTTGTTATAGAGTTGAACGGCCTGGTACATCAGAGATTTTTGGGTGCTTGTTTTTTTTCTTGTTGGCAATCTAATTTGCTTAGAATTTCTCGTCCCGTGTCCGTGTATCTCGTTATTGTAATTTATTTTTCTTTTCAGTTCCTTAGACATCATCCCTAATTTAATTTTATGTATAAAAATAAGTACATTCAAATACACAGTTTGCTTCACCGTTAAAATATTCAGCTCCTTTAACATGTCTCTTATCCGTGTGTATATGTTGCGCTTAAGTATTATTCGCATTGCTTTATTTTGCAGTATTTGCATTTTTTTCATTTTCTCTTTATTGCAGAGAAAAAGAATACTTGAACAGTAATTAAAGTGTGGTGATATAATTGTATTGTATATTATCTGGCATGTTTCTTAATTTATCTATGCTAAGTGATTGTTTTAAATTTCATTTGAAAAAATAACCAATATTATTAGCACGTTACGATGGTTTTGGTCCACTGTAGCGTGCGAGGGGCAATTGCACACGTGGTATTTCAATGGGTTACTGTTACTCTGACGATACTAGAGACGTGGCAATTGTTTTTGTTTTTATAATGATTTGGACTTGGTGAAAATATAATAATTTGTAATTTTATAAAATTGAAACCTAGTTTATACTTAAAAAATTGAACCCTAATGACTCAACAATGACTTTGTTTTCGATTTATTATGTTGCATTAGAAATAATACAGGGTGCGGCAGAGAGGACGGACGTTTTTGAGATGGGTAGTACTCTCCCCCTCCGTCTACGAGAGAGGTGGGGGGGTGACGATAGAGTCGTTAGTTCCTAGCATTGTTTTACCAGTTGTCGTCATGGAGCCGTGGACGGTGGAGCACCGCGTTTACGCCTATGATTGTTTCGTCCGAAATAATGAGTCAGTCACCATCGTACAGCGTGAGTTTCGTCCCCACTTCAACATTCATCGGAATAGAGCTGTTCCCTCTCAAAACACCATCCTTCGTTGGGTTGAATCACTTCGCAGGCATAGTGAACTGATCAACAGAAGACCAAGAGAGCTCCGCTAACAGTTCGAACTCCTAAAAATGTTGAACGCGTTCGACAAGCCTTTCTTCGCAGTCCGACTCGATCTGCCCGGAAACATGCTGCTGCACTTCGCCTCAGTGATCGTTCGGTAAGGCGAATTTTGCATATGGATCTCCGCTTTCACCCCTATAAATTGGCCATTGTGCAACAGTTACAGCCCGGAGATTATGCACAACGAATTAACTTCGCACGTGAGATGGAAGCACTGATCTATCAAAATGAGAACCTCATTTTGTTCATGAGTGACGAAGCCCACTTTCACCTAAACAACATGATTAACAAGCAGAATATCCGTTATTGGGCTAATGAAAATCCGCAACAGTTACACGAAAGACCGCTGCACAGCCCAAAAGTAACGGTTTGGTGCGCTGTATCGCAAACTTGCATCATTGGCCCTTACTTCTTCGAAGACGGTAATGGTCGTGCTGTTACCGTGAACTCAGAGCGCTACGTCGAAATTTCCCTGAATTACGACGGCTACGTGTTCCAATCCGACGTGTGTGATTCCAGCAGGATGGGGCGACCGCCCACACAGCCAGAGCATCAATGGACGTTATTCGCCCTCTCTTCCCTGGTCGCCTTATTTCCAGGTTTGGCGATGTTCATTGGCCTCCTCGGTCCCCAGTTTTATCCATATGCGATTTTTTCTTATGGGGACACCTCAAGGCTAGAGTATACGAGAACAAGCCCCGAACTCTGGACGAATTGAAGGACGCAATTCGCGTGGAAGTCGACCAAGTTGAGATAGCGATGTTGGAGAGAGTCTACACGAACTTCAAAGAACGCCTCCAGCACTGCATCAACGATTTCGGCCACCACATGCCTGATGTAATTTTCCACACTTGACTGTCTCAAATGCTATTTCCTCGCGAACCTGATTCCATCAATAAATTTGTTTTTGAGTAAAAATTAACTATTTTATGATTTTTTTGATTATTTAATTTTAAAACTTTAAATTCTTGGAATAATTTGACAGTTTTTTTAGAATTATTTTAAATAGTCTTCTTTGGACTACTTCCGGTGGGGCTAATTTAGATATATATGCTTCTCCCAGTTTTGTCCGAGTTTAAGGATAGGTAATTGTCATCCAACCATTGTTTTAACCTGTTTATTTCTACATTTGCGCTTCGGTGTGTATATCTAAGTTTTAAATGTTTTGATTGTATTTCGTTACTGTCAATGAATATTCCAAACTAAAAACGTCTATATTGTAGAAGTGTGCCTATTATTTCGTTACTGTCAATGAATATTTCAAACTAAAAACGTCTATATTGTAGAAGTGTGCCTATTATTTCGTTACTGTCAATGAATATTCCAAACTAAAAATGTCTATATTGTAGAAGTGTGCCTATTATTTTGTTACTGTCAATGAATATTTCAAACCAAAAAAGTCTATATTGTAGAAGTGTGCCTATTATTTAGATAATAATTTTCAATGTTATATTTGGATTTGAGAAATTTATTAAATTTTACCCGTCTCATAGGGGTTAATATAAATAAAGATGAAAGGTACTCACTTGACAGCCTCGCGGAACTGTTCATTGGAAGATGGAGATCCCATATGCCTGATTCCCAGGGCCCAGGCCAGCGGTGGGGGCAGATCCCATTTACTTGGCTGCAAAAATACCATAATAAGTATATTACTTACTTCTTATTGTGATTCATTTTTGGGTTATTCTCCTACTTTAGCCAACGTTTCAGACAGAATTACGGTGTCCATCATCAGGGCAGATGTGTACATTGTGTTTATGTATATAGAGGTGTACGCCCGTTAATCCTCTCAGGCCCGAGTCTTTCAGAATAATAATTTGATTAATTAATGTGGTTTTCAGCGTTTAGAAAATTTAAAAAAAACCTTCAAATTAAATTTGGATGACGATAGTAGAGAAGACAGGGCTAAGCTAAATGGTTCTTGGTATCCGGTACTTGAAGGTTACAGTAAAACTAAATGCCAAAAACCACTTTAATTTAACCAACTATTTATCCTGAAATACCAGTCCTAAGACGATTAATGCGCAGGCAGATATCTGACGTTTTGTACCGTTGCATGCCAGCGTATCCGTAGCGAATATGCTAGTAACTCACCGCATTTGTATCGATTTTATGGTATTTTGAACCTTAAAAAATTTATTTATTTATTTATTTATCTATCAATATAAAGTTTTTTACATGTATTTATCGACATCTGTCTCACTAGGGTACACCTGTGTCGAGACAGACGTATTCAGATACTTAAAATACTCCTAGCATACTAAAATATATTTTATTGCTTGGCAAGCAAACAATGTCTCTTAATATTAATCTAGCTTATCGTTTCTTCTTTTGCAAACATATTTAGTTTATCCATGAAAAAGCGCATTGCAAATTCCGTGTCAAATGTCATACATGGTGGATAAAAATACTAAAATAATGGTGGATAGGTTTCCTTGTATAAAAATAAATTTAGGATATCAAAAAATAAAGTTTATTATTGTTTATTGTATCATAATTTTATGTTAAAAAATGACTAACATTGTAACAAAGATTATTCAATTTCTGCACTTCCCACCCCGCACGCGATTCCCGCCCTGCTTTTCGCATAATTCTCTGCGCACAGTACAAACTGAGAAGTTCGTACTGTACTAGTCAGTCAGAACATGTAAGGAATGTAGAACCGTGTTATTTCGAATCCGTGTAAAAAGAGGGCACAGTGTACCGTATTTATTTACAGGAAAGCCTCGCATGACTTATTTTTATTGTGAACAACAAGATGGTACAATTTACAAAGACATAATTTTGGAAAAAAAAAAGTTATTATGAAAATAGTGTCAGCCCGCACACGGTGGACCGCTGGGCATTTTACTCTTGGCACTCTAAGGACGGGTTGTTTCGGAGAATTTGAACAATTCATCAAATTTCAACGTTCATTTCCGGGTTCTGTGAAAGTCCTATTCAAGTTCTGTTATTATAACATTATAGGCTAGTTGCTTGACAAAACTGAAATTAAAACAGAACTTGAAAAAATCTTTCACAGAGCTGGAAAATGAACGTTGAAATTTGATGAATTGTTCAAATTCTCCGAAACAACCCGTCCTAAGGTAGTAATAGGACGCGGGAGCTTGGCATGTCAAGGTTTAATAAATCAAATATTAAAATATACTCACACTTATGCACAATGTAGAAACATGTAAAGCTAATGGATCAAATATTGAAACGGAATTTGACACCATTAATCTGGCTTTTTCATCGCGCTGTCCTTCATTCCTAACACAAAGTCCTGTAAAATGAATACATTTAAATATTATTCAATAAGAAAATTTGTGCACATCAGTTGACATTAAATTCATCTTAAATTACTGATTTTTACTTATCAAAAACTGAAGTATGAACACAGTGAAGGATCTGCAGAATGCTTTATGACAATGGGCGAATATTTAATTCAGATATCCCCATCAACAGCTGTAGAACTATTTTTTTGGTTAATACCCTAAGTAAATCAATGATGCCATCCACATGACGCCTGCACAATGCGCTGAGCCACAACAATAACTTTTCTTTTTTTTTAAGTTTCTTTATTCATTGAATTGTTTGTTACATGCATTGAGGATTTTTCGACCACCATGCTAGGCACATGCCCGTGTTATGCATGAATAAATGCTTGAACATTGATGGGAAGGCCTGTACACTTTATTTTGCCCTTTTGCTACTTGGGAGCAGCTTAGCGCATTGTGCGGGCTTTGTGTGAATGGAACTAATTATGTAACTTACCTAACGTAAAGCATGTGAAATTTGTAATAAATATTCTGATTGAAGATATTTCTGGAAGTACTGCAGACGTCAACCAAACAAGGATTCCGACTAATAACCTAATTATTACAAGAACTGTTCCAACTGGAAAGTACAGGATGACACCGAGCAGATTATCATCAGGAAACCTGAAAAGATGTAAAAGGTCAACGTTGATAAATACATTGTAATGTTTAGATGTGGACAAATCTAAATACAGATTTCACCAAGAAGTAAACAAACACATGACATGTGGTATACACTTTGCAAAAACCGGGAAATCTACTATGTACACAAGAACAAAATTCAACTTTCTACATGCAGTTATTTTGGTGACAACATTGAAAATTTCTGAAGGTGTAGGAATCACAGCATGCAAACAAAAGTTATTTTATAAATATTGATCAATTCATAACGCATGTATCGGATGGAATCAATAATGATGATAATAATTAATAATTGCAGATTGACATACTTTAAATAACCTTAATTATTTTCAGCGAATTTTCACAAATTAATATTCTTACCTTTCCTCATTCACTAAATCTTCTATAGTCGTCTGTGCCATGCTAAAGTTTACAAAATAACAGCAGTATTTTACAACAATTTATGGATGTATTTACTGTGACTCCTGACGTAAAATTTACTAAACATATTTACGTATGATAATATATCAAACTACACTGATTGGCGATTGCCAGCAGCATACGTCGCCAGCTAGCTAAATATGGCTACTTTATTTTTGTCGCAATAATTTTGTCTAAACGGTCAGACGCAGATTTTTTAATAAAAAATCAGAGATTTGAACAGCTTTTCCGGACAAAGACAGACAGTTGTCAGGAAAATGTGAAAATATACAAAACTACGCTAAAATGGTTTGGGTTGCAGTAGAAAACTAGAGAAAACCTTCAAACCAGAAACAACATGTCACAAAACCATAGATTTCTGTAATCATTGTAAGCAGCGATCTTCACGGCACGGAGTAGGCATGGAGTAGGCTTACTAAAATATCTTTGAAATAAATGTTTTGTGTTAATATTATGGGGTAGATTTGTTAGTTCTAATTTTTCTCGCTGATAACTTTTTTCTTTTGTCGTTTTCAAGCGGTGTTTCGTGAAAGTTTCTTATTTATTTTTTTTATTTCACGAAAATTTAGTGCTGCACAGTATGAATCGTATTAATCGGAGAAATAGTTGCAGACAGAGGAAGCGTAGTTTATTTATGGAGGAAGCGTTTTTCGCCTATGAGGAGAAGGGGGGGTTGCCGGCAAAATATGGTACATTGGATTTTTGATAGGTAGGTACTTCATATGCAAAAAAGGGCAAGACCAATATTTTTATACTATCAAAGCATAAAAATAATTGTCCATTCTTCAATAGAAGAAATAATGCAATCTTTAATCCCCACGGACATAAAACCCTGGACGCTAAACCAAAACCAATTATAAAACTAATGATTGGTCGATTGGTTTTTTCACAAGATATACATACATTACTTTAATATACTTGTCAACCTTAGATTCATAGAGTGACTTCGAGGTGATTTTTCACAAAAATGGCCCTATAAAAATTATCAATTTATTAGTATTAATAACCTTCCCAACTTATCATAAGTCAGAATGTAATTTTTTTGCATACTAATTGTACGGGCATCGTAAATCCTAATCTAAAATATGAAATCATTGTTCACATAGCTTCTTCGGTTGCTAGATAATATCCTAATTTAACAGCTAGTACATAACATTACCTACATTTGATAATTAGTAAAGAATATTGCGTAATCCCAAATGCATATCAAGTCATATTAGATAGTACGTAACACAATGTACCTACGGGAATAATATTTCATTTGGCAAGCAATCCTAGATATTTTTGACGTATTTCGGATTTGGAAATCGATCGACGTTTTCGAATGAATTCTGACCAATGACGTGACTGCTGTGACATCGAATGAATTCTGATCAATGTCGTGACTGCTGTGATTTAGAATATTTTTTGACAGAATCGATTCCTTGATCGATGACGTTTCAGAACGATTTTCTCGGACTTTGGTTTCAAATGATTTTTGACAGAATCGATTCCTTGTTCGATGACGTTCCAGTGATTTCTGATGATTTTTGACAGAATTGATTTCTCCAATGATAATTGATAACTAGAGACCGGATTATATGCAACAAAAATAGCCCAAAATATGCATGCAAATATGCAATAAAAATAGCTAAAATATGCACGAAAATCCATAAAAAGGGTCAAAATATGCAACATGAAATAATACAGGAAGTCGTATTTTTACATATTTTTTTTTATTTTAGTAAGCTATTAGTTCTCAAGGATAACAATTATATTTTCGAAAATATCAATTATAAAATGTATTTAACAATAAAATTTAGAATTTATCTTTAAAAACGTATATGATAACGATGCATTAAGTACTGTTCTAAATGTTCTGTAGACAAATTGTGTCTACGATCGCTTAATATATTTTTGTAAGCGGAAAATGAACGTTCTACGTCTACTGATGTGGCTGGACAGAATTTAAATTTGGGTGCGATTTTTGAACTTATTGTTCCGGGCAAAATTTCACCTGCCCCGTTGATGAAGTTATCAATTTGGCACAAAGGTTCAAACCCTGGGTTATTATTCAGTAGGTATGTTTTCAATTTTTTCTTTGAGTTTACTCGGGAATAGCTATGGCAACGAGGAATTCATAAGGCGAATTTCCTTCATAACCTGAATAGATGCATTCAACGCCAATCCATGAGTTTCAAGCGTTTTTATACTTGCAGGTATGTAGGCGAAATGAGTGGTAATCATAGCTAGGTTTTTTTTATTACTGGCGTCGTCAAACGATTCTTTGCACTGGAAAACTGCCAAAGCCTATGCACTAACGAAGTCATTGATAACACCCTTGATGGCTTCAAAATGTTCATGGTAAAACATCGCAGCTTCGATCCATGTACCCCAACGTGTTATTACTGGCTCAGGAGGTAAAGGGATATTTGGCAGTTTTTCTTTGTAGGCTATACGAGCAGGCGCCTTAAGAAATACTTTCTTTGCTGATGAAATCAGGTTATTTACATTCGCAAACGTGGATCTCACTTCTTCGGCGAGTCTGTGAATTCCGTGAGCAAAACACGTCACATGAATCAAATTGGGATAAAACACTTGGAGGGCTTTGCCTGCTTTAATCATATATGGGGCAGCATCTGAGAGCAACACATACACATTTTCATCCGCAGAAGATTCAGGAAATATTTTTTTTATACCCTCATTCACAAATCTTGCGATCGTAGAATGATTTGCCTTTTCAAGTTCTCTGCAGGCCACCAAATAGGAAGGTGAAGGTTCAAGTTTTAATGCACCAACAATCAAATTTGCAATGTAACGGCCGCAAGTGTCGGTGGTTTCGTCAACTGAAATCCATATGATGTTATCCTTGAGTTCATTGCGTATTTCTTCCAACACATGTAGATAAATTGATGGTATGTAATTTTTACGTAAAGTAGATTCATCCGGTATATTTTGATTTATGCAATATTTTCTGAGAAAATCCTTCAAGGCAGGATTTGTCAGTTTGTATAGAGGGATATTGCTTGCAAGAAATGCTTCACATAGATCCATGCTAAAGTGATTTTGTTGTTTGCCTTTGGAGGTTACTTCACTGTTACTGCTACTTGCCACTGTAAAAACTCGTTGTCGTGGGCCCTTTTTCTGCACTCCTGCGATATGAATACTGGTTTTGACATGCTGGTCTATTTGGAACTTTTTTGGGCTAGAAATGTTTTTCTCGCAAACTCGGCAGTATGAAACTTTTCCGTTGTATGTAAATATTCCAGGATATTCAGCGATCCACGTATGGGCACTTTTTTATCAGGGGGCATGGTTCACTTTCACAATGTACAACTTCGTGCAAGCAAACAAAACACTAGACGAAACTCTAAAGAACAGCGCGTTCGACCAGTCAAAAACAAAATTCGCAATTCACTGAATTACCATAAAAATATACCAAATCACCCCTCATACGAATGAATTAATTATTTTCGGCAATTAGCCGAATTAAGCCGAGTAGGCGCGAGCGCAGGCGAAGATGAGAGAGGTTCCCCCCGCTCCGGCCGCCGGCCGTAGCGATCAGTAAGATCAGTTATCAGTTCTTCGCTCAGCTTCGCTGGCCGCGCGCCTTGCTATCGGACGTCTATAGTGTCGCTATGTGAGGCATCTGAACGATATCAAGCGTAAATATGCAAGATCTCAAATTATTTGCTAAAATATGCAACTACCGCTGAAAAGGGTCTAAATATGCATTTGCATATGCAAATATGCAAATGCATATAATCCGGTCTCTATTGATAACCAATGATGATCTAAAATGTAATATTGTAAAATATTTATGTGTCTACATTCCTTATATTACAATAAAAAATAATATTTCGATGGTCAAAAAGATAGAGTAAATCATCGATGGTTAATCGATTGTGCCCATCGCTACTGCACAGTGACGATGCTGTACCTAAAATCTACAAATGTATAGGTATTATACAGGGCCGGTCCCATGCAGGCGCAATTGGAGCACTCCGCTCCGGGCGCTGAAATGCCAAAACACTGATAATTGCTGATAATACCTTACACATAACAGTTCTAACACATCGCTCTCGAGATTATTTTTCATAAAAAAACCCCCTTCTCCCACTCCAAAGCAAAATTTTAATACTTGAAGTTTTGCACACTTGACGTTCAAAATAAGAGGGAAATTACTGTCGATATCTGATTTTGAAAACTCCATGTAAAGCCAGGGCAAGGCCGGGAATTACTCTAATGTAATAATAACCTGCAACATGTCACCTGCAACGTGTCCCCTGCAGAACTGTTTATAAATACATATATGTTTTATTGTGTAGGGTGATTTTCTTACTCACACCACTTTTAACTTCAACCACCATCGGGGCTGAATATTATATTATGCGCGTAAAACATTTTATTAGTAAGTAGTTATATTTCCGCGCCTTGCACTCAAATCAAAGGGCCATTATCAAAGGAAGGGTAATTATTTAAAAATATATTTAACACCTACCACTCCTAAAATATTAAAGGAAAGTTCCCCTGAGTTCACTTGATAGCGAATTAAATTATTTTTCGGAAGGATTTTTGATTGGAAGGTGAAGATCATGGAAGAAAGGTTGAAGTTTGAAGTAGACTTTTTTAAACGGCGTCCGTATAACAAAATCGCACATTAAGCTCTTAAAGATTATTATCGCATGATAAATACAAATTCCGCATATGCGGTCTCAGTGAAGCACACCTGATAATAATCGTTACCACTATGTAACTAAGGTCTATTATTGTATCAAGCATTTTATTTCAAATCACGCGCACAATATTATAATCGACCTTCGTCTCTATGATTGCTGATTTCTTCGACTCAATGCAACTCAATCTTACCTTTCTGTTCCGTGGTACCGTTTGGGAACTACAACAAAAGACCAAAGTGATAATGCCTTATTTTGACATTTTCTCTCATGGTCAGGAGATGGTCAGAAGTTAAAAGTGATTTTAATAAGTTGATTCCTATGCGTTTCTTTTGTTTACATGTTTTCCGTAATTTAAGAATGCACTCTCAGCATAGTTGCGTTTAGTTTCCATTGTTCGATGCAATTTTAATAGCGATAGGTTAGTGCCATAACCAATCGAGGGTTTTCATTTTGTGGGTCGGAGAGATTTCTAAAATTGCATACTCAAGAGTGCCACTTTTCGTATCGTCCGATTTAGAAATGGATAACATTACTTCTTCTCACGAAGAAAATTCCCTTTCAGACAGCGAAGATGAGCGGAATGTTAAACCTGGAAATGGCACAAGGCGCGATGAGATTCCTACCACGACTCAGCCTAATGCGAGCACCTCTACCTCGATCAATGCCCAGCTGGAGCAGCAGATGCGCCGCAAACTGCAGTTTTTCTTCATGAACCCCATTGAAAAATGGTATGCCAAAAGAAGGTTTCCTTATAAATTCTTTGTTCAAGTTATTAAAATAATTCTCGTTACATTCCAACTGTGCTTGTTCGCCCACAATCGCTACAATCACGTAAACTACACGTGGGACAACAGAATTACCTTCTCGCATCTCTTCCTGAAGGGATGGGACTCCACGAGAGAGGTAGAGGCGTACCCCCCGGGAGCGGGCCCCCTGGCCGTGTACCAGATCGACGAATTCTACGACACAATCGACTACGCCTACAGTGGCTATTCTAATATCTCCAATGCCATCGGGACCTATTCCTATACCAACGAAGACAACAGCATGGTTGACCCTAAGCTCTGCCTTTCCCGATATAAGAAGGGAACAATCTTCGGTTTCAACGAAAGTTACGTGTTCAATTCTGAAATCGACATAACCTGTATTAATATGACGAAAGATAAATCGTCCAATTCAACATACTCGTCACGAGAGTTTCTAGAGGCTAATGGTATCGATATCAACTTTTCTGCTCTCGTGAAGGCAACGCTGGCTTTTTCCTTGAAGACCATAAACTTCAAGGCTGCGGGGCCAATCACTCCCCCGGACTGCTACCGGTTTGATATTGTCATCACATTTGACAATCAGGACCACGATGGCCAGATGCTATTGGACCTGGATGCGGAGCCGTACCGGCTGTACTGCAAGGGAGATGTGGAGTACATCACTAACAATAAGATTGACCAGATCTTGCGCAGTATTCTAAACATCTTTGTCATCATAATCTGTTCTCTTTCCTTCGTTCTCTGCAGCAGAGCCATTTACCGAGCTCAGCTCTTGAAGAATGTCACAATGCATTTCTTTAGAAACATGTACGACAGAGAGCTGAGCGTGGAGGGAAGATTTGAGTTCCTGAATATGTGGTACATCATGATCATCATAAATGATATTCTGATCATTATGGGATCCACGCTCAAGGAGCAAATAGAAAGAAAACAGTTTGCCAACGATCAGTGGAATATTTGTTCCTTGTTTCTCGGAACTGGAAACTTGCTGGTGTGGTTCGGTGTCCTGAGATACTTGGGTTTCTTCAAGACCTACAATGTTGTCATTCTAACATTAAAGCGGGCTGCTCCAAAGATTTCCAGATTTTTGATATGTGCACTTTTGATATATGCCGGTTTCACTTTCTGCGGATGGCTTATCTTGGGCCCGTACCACATGAAATTCCGTTCCCTGGCCACCACGTCCGAGTGTCTGTTTTCCCTGATCAATGGAGATGACATGTTTGCTACATTCTCCATTATGTCCAGGAAATCTCCCATGCTGTGGTGGTTTAGCCGCGTGTACTTGTACTCTTTCATTAGTCTGTACATCTACGTAGTTCTTAGTTTGTTCATATCTGTAATAATGGATGCCTACGACACAATAAAGAAGTATTACAAGAATGGCTTTCCCAAGACTGATTTGGAAGTGTTCATGGGCCCGACGTCCAATGAAGATCTCTGCGCCGGCTTGTATAGATCCGATAGTTCCACTTCTCTCAACACGCTGATGAGCGCTATTCTCTGTTGCCCCTCCTTGAGGAACTCCTACTCTAAAATAGAGTCGAGACAGGCCCCCAAGACAGGGAGCACTGGGGCCATTTGCGTATAAAATCCTTGCCATTTTTATACAGAATCCAAAGAAAAGACATTAATAGATAAAGGTGTATTGTTTTTATTCATATCTGCTGCAGACTGTAAATGACGACCGTTATCTCAGATCACTTTTTTAATCTCAATTGAAATGAGAATAATTAAGAGTTTGTTAAACGTTTTCGCAACATGGGAATATAGGTCAATTGTGTAAAGTTACCAGCAGTATTTTATTATACTAATAAGTAGAAAAAGATATATATTTTTATACTAAGGTGATAGAATATACTTAGTAAGTAATATTTAATTATATTTGTTATCCTCTTTAATTTTAAAGCATCTATTGAATCTTCAAGAGATGGTAATTGGCTGCCATATTATATTATTTTCGAATTCCTTGTACCTTATCACTAGAAGTAAATAAGTACTATGTATCTAATCAATCAAAACAATTCCCTTATCACTTGTTTATCTGTGTGACCAACTTCATTGGATTATTTACATCTGGATATTTGCTGTGCACAAGTTAAATTGTGCCCTTGGTGTGGGTAATGATTGCTGCATCTAATTATATTTGAAATGTTTTCAAAGGAACTTGAATAATAATAATATCATGTATGTTGTATTATGAGGCCATCAATATTACGTACTATAATGCATAATATGATGTAAATGGAGTATGAATCACACTAGTGGGGGATAAGGTCCAATGTATTGTATGTACATAATTGATAAAATGTTTGATGGTACTTTATTATTGATTTATTCACTAAACTATTATCTGTATGTGCATAAGGGAATCACAGTAATTTCTAGTTACATATTATTTTTAAGATGATATTTACTTTTTTCATTGTTGGTACATTAAACCTGTGTGTCACGGGACTTTTTTTACTCCTGAAAGATAACATTTTTATGTCACTATCAATTTAGTTCCCACATTGCAAATTATCCATACACCTTTCTTATAATATACATAATAATTATTGTATTATAACTATGGCCATTTTCAGCAATCACGGTGATTGAATGTTGGAAATATGTAACTATAGGAAATTGATATCTGATTTCAAAAAATTTCCATTATTTGAGTTAAATCGATACCTGTTTTCAAAATTGTTCCTTTATTTTAATTAAATTCAATACTGAAAAAAATGAATATCGAAAACAATTCTCTTCTGTTATTTGAAAATCTTAAACATCCTTTGAATTTCGGAACTGTTCTGTTATTTGAAAACTTTAAACAACTTTGAATTTCGAAATCCTTTTGCCTAAATAACTTTTAGTTACCCTTACAACTTGATATTATAGTTAAATGTTACCTAAAACCTATTTTTGTTGATTTGACTTATTTAAGAATTAGTTCTATATGAACAATGTGATTTGTAATTTGTAAAAATACTCTTTTAAATTGTACACTTAATTGCTCCACGTTTTCTAATTCGTTTATGAAATTTATCTAGTGAAATCAAGATGGTTTGTGCTTTAGATAAAGCATCCAATAATTTAAATATGTTTAATGTAAATAATATTATTATTTTAGAGAAGTCATTAATTATGTACATGTTTCTATGGGTAATTCTATTTTTGACGAGAAAATGTGTACTTATCCATTTAAACATGGTTGTAAGAAAAGTTTTATATTTTCTTTATATTTATCTAATTGAGATTTATTTTAACCAGATCTTATGTATTGGAAGAATGATTAAAAAAATATATCCGTTAGTTTTTGGGTTATCAAAAAAAATTGTTATAATTAATTATCATATATTTATTTTAAACATGTACATTATTTTAGTTATGTATCGTTGTTCAACCAATCAATGCTTTTTGAGGGTTACCATGTTTGCCTTTATGACACCTTTTTTTTTAAAGTTCGTTTTTAAGATGAAGTAAGTACTGATTTTTGCTTTAACAATAATATTCGATTAATGGCAAGAGTAAACTAAGATATTTGGCATAACTTTACTGAAATTTTTATTAACTTCTCAAGAGCCGAAAGTACTCATTGGGTATGAAAAATTTGTATACGTTGATCGCCGGCGTATCCATGTGTGATATCTGACAATATTACATTTTGTTTGTGAGATTTTTCCCCTCGGCGCTCCAAAGGTTAATTCATTCACCGCTTATAATATTAGGCCTGATCACATTTGTCTTAAAATTAATTCATACATATTATAGAAGTTATCAATCACTGAGTATTCTTACTCCACTTTATTTAAATATACTCAATTAAGTATTTCACTACCTCTGAATAAACTGTCGATTAGCACTATTTGTCTGTTTACCCGTTTCACTGATTAACACTACCTGTCAAATAAATGCTTGTTTTTACAGCAATGATTAGAGCTGTTCGATGAGTAGTTATTCAACAGTTTAAGGTGGTGAAATTACTACCTAAATATTAACAGCTATCCTTATAGCAACTGTATTAAATAGTGCACTTGAAATACAGATACAACATTTATATTACAATCTCTTCCCTAATCAATATGTTTCTCAAATCTTAAATTTATGCCATAATCTCTATGTTGCGTTGTGTATTATCGGATCCTGTACTGATAAATAATGTACCATGTTTTTAGTGTAATGTATTAATTAACATTGTATGCCTTATAAAAAAACATGTAAATAAAATACAAAATAAATTATTATCATCCACGCTAGTTTTTATTTCTATTTTCCTCCCACATAATAATATAATTATTATTGCTATTATAGTTTAAGATTTTCATGGCTAAAACCATTATCCTGACTTATTTTAGGGGTATTATGACGTCTTGAGCTTCCTCCTTCAGTCAACCTTTCGGACAGCGTTGTTGTGTCCATCATCAGGGCAGATGTGTACATTGTAGTGAAGTGAATTTATGCACATAGAAGCGATACTATGTTGTGCATGTTCTGTTACAAATTCTCTTGACAAATTCTGTTGCCTAAGCACTTAAAAAGTGAAAATCACATTATTAATTTTATGTCATTGTAGAAGGATAAACTATTACACTATTCCCACAGAATAACTATGTCAATGGCAGCATTGGTTACTATTCAAATCTGTATGGAAGTAATTTATAATGTTCTTTATTCTTTGACTATTCCCATCCCTCCTTTTCCTCATCTCCTTTCCTTCCCACTCCCTTCACTTGACAACATACCCCGCTGTGGGATGCCAAAGTCCCACTGAGTCCGGGGTGTGTGAATCTTGGGTGGTATTCATTCACACCCAAAAAACAACAAACTTGAAGATTTTTTTTAATTTAGTGGAAATCAACATACATGAAGATGGGGAAATCATGATGAAACAACCTACAGTATACCTCGGAACAGGAATACCTAAAAGGAGGACTGTGAATAAAATATTTTAATAAAATAAAATACTTTTTGTTTTAAAACCACGAGTTTTTAATCATTTTTAGAACCGACCGGTTTCGCTTTACTCAAGCATCTTCAGGGTACAAATTATTACTAAACAAGTACAAAGTGGGAGCTTATATATAAAAAAAAATTGAGAGAGACAACATGATATAAATATAACAAACACAGAAATCATACAATACATTTATAAAAGTACAAAAGACATGGGAAAAACCGAAAGATAATTATGTAGACTAATGGATTATAATAATATATATGGAGAAACGAAGCATCAACTGACATGGTGATAAGGAGAACTTGGACATTTTTTAAGGGTTTATTGGAAACAAACTTAATATTGGACTACTTGATTATTAAGAATAGGACTTTTGGTTTTTACAGCTTTTTTTATTTCCAGTGCTTCAAGATTATTGAGTCTGTTACCATGCCCGTTTGTATGTAAAATATTAGCGCCTGTGTTATGAGAGAAAGTATGATCTTTACTAATCAGATTATTTTTTTGCCAATCATCTGGAATAAACATTCAGAGTTTATCATCAGTTTATAGTAAAATATCGTAAGTAGGCTCCGAATGAGAATTTTATTTCATACCAATTTATTTCATACAAAAATCCCAAAGTTTGTGCATGGAACCAGGATTATATCCATACTCTTTGGATTTATGTATCGATCTAGTG
This sequence comes from Hesperophylax magnus, assembly GCA_026573805.1. Taxonomy (NCBI): domain Eukaryota; kingdom Metazoa; phylum Arthropoda; class Insecta; order Trichoptera; family Limnephilidae; genus Hesperophylax; species Hesperophylax magnus. Next base: position 9,539,000 of record JAIUSX010000029.1, on the reverse strand, counting down.
AGTGGTTTATTTATGATCTATTCACTAAACGCAGCTAAAGCCGTATTCAGCATCATAACGAATGGTGATCGCTCACCAGGGTAATATAAACATGATAATAATAACATATTCCACAATAATGTTGCAATCCAATCATTGCAATAGTAATCAGTGTTTAAATATTGACTGGAACTGCTGTAAACAAGTCATTTGTATCTCAATATCTTTTGATAAGCATGAGGAGGCACTTGCTATAAACAGAGGAAATGACTTTTTGTTTTGAAACACCTCTTACAAAAAAAACATTACAAGCAAAAATAAAAGAAAAAAAAATCTTCACACTTAGTCCTTTTTCCGCGTGCGTTTTGTGTTGAGATTGAAAAAACGACCAGCGTTTCCTTACCTTTTTGACGCCTGGCCAGCACAGATTTGTGTAAACACGCAGGTTGTGTAAATCCAATGCCAAAGCGCAATATCTCTTCAAACGCTTGTTCTCCTGGTAGATTGTTCATAAATATTAATTTATTGAGTGAAAATGTTATTTCTCAAACCTAAATTATGTACCTACAATATGCCAGCTACTATAATATTAAATATTGATATTTAAGACTGTACTGATTCGGAGAAAAACTATAATTGCATTTGGATTGTTATTTGTCATTTAGGTATTGTACTTTCAATTTAAGCTAATAAAACCCTATTTACTATTCTATTATTGATTTAAGAGGAAGCTACAAGCCAAAAATGTGTATATTCTTGGTATACCTTATATTGTAGGTAATGGGCATTAAAATCGGTTGACAAACGGAGTCTAGAAACGTTTGATTTCAAGCAAAAACTGGTTTTTATTTATTTAGTAAATAATTTTATAAGAAAGCAAAACAGTTAATCAAGTGAAACTGTCACAGATAATCTCAGGTATAATACTGTATTTTTTAAAAGTTGTTTCCTTTATGCGTTCATACATTTCCATTTGACGAAATATTTTTTTTAGTAGTTTGCATTTATATTTTTTATTGAGTAATTTATTTTTTTTATTTGTATTCTACTCAAGCAAAGCGGTAGGAAAACCTTCATTTTATCCATAGCATATTTTTGGTATTCATAAATGTACACAAATTCGTTATAAAGATTATTCAAAATAGTGATTTGGCATTAAGCTTCGCCTTAACTTTGCCCCCGCCTACTTGCCAAGAATAAATACTTGGGAATAGCTCTCGTAGACAAAATGATTAAAGTTTGTGGCGTAGGTAAGTATCTACTCCTTGACATACTCAAAATTGCAGGCCAGAGGAGGAAATAACAAATAATTTTATTAAATAAAGTTCAATATGTCAATCTGCCCTACAAATGTTTTCAGCAGTTTGTTGGTTAGGATTTGAGTGTTATATTTATTTATTTATTAATCACATCTTCGTGTGTGCTAATAGTTTTATAAACATATAAACATGTACATTGTTTGGCAAACATAATCTTTCTTTAAATATTTCAATAAAGTCACAAAAAAAGAAACATTAATAATTGAGATAGACATATTTTCTTAATTCATTTTTGAACTTATTAATATTTTCTATCACAGCAATTTCCTTCGGGATTTTGTTATAGAGTTGAACGGCCTGGTACATCAGAGATTTTTGGGTGCTTGTTTTTTTTCTTGTTGGCAATCTAATTTGCTTAGAATTTCTCATCCCGTGTCCGTGTATCTCGTTATTGTAATTTATTTTTCTTTTCAGTTCCTTAGACATCATCCCTAAGTTAATTTTATGTATAAAAATAAGTACATTCAAATACACAGTTTGCTTCACTGTCAAAATATTCAGCTCCTTTAACATGTCTCTTATCCGTGTGTATATGTTTTTTTTTTTTGTATTAGGCAATTCACCCTAAAGAGAGTGCTTTGTGCCGATTGGGTTAAGATATATGGTTAAACTGATGTGAATTATCTATAAGGGGACTGGACATATCATATATTAAAGTCATTCAAATCTATAAACTTATAAATAATAGAATATACGCGAGAGTTGTTGAGAGATAGCAAATATGGAATACTAAGGGGAGACTGGTGGGTGATTTTAATAAGCAATCGATACATGCCTTTGAAAGAAGAGTGGTTTTTACAATTGAAGAAGACATGATCAAGAGTCTCATCCTCCACACCACACTGGCATAATGAACTTTCGAGCACCCGAATTTTAAACAAATGAGTTGCAATAGAGCAGTGGCCAATTCTCATTCTCGAGATACAGGAAATAAATCTTTTGGACTTTTTTTTGCCGTGAAACCAGGGTTTACTTGGAATATGATTTTGTATTCCAGCATAGAAAGATCCAGTTTGAGTTTTCGTGACTGTCCAATTTTCTTCCCAGGAACGAGACATGTTGGATTTAAGAATAGAGAATACGTCAGAGACAGGAATTTTAAAATCTAAAGGAATAGAACCAGATACAGTTCCAAGTTTAGCGAGAGAATCAGCTTTCTCGTTACCCTCAATTCCTAGATGGCCAGGCACCCAAACCAGTATTGTCTCAAACATAGATTCGTTTAAAGAATCGAGGATGTTTTTAATATTACAAATAATATAGTCTTCTGGACATCGAACGATATTAGAGGAAATTTTTAATACTGCACTTAGAGAGTCAGTACACACTAAGGCTCGACGAATATTGAGGAGTTGGATTTGAATTAAAGCTTGTTCAATTGCGAAGCATTCTGCAGTAAATATGGAAATTTCTTTAGGCAATTTATAAGACAGATTAACATTGAATTCAGGAATATATACCGATGCGCCACATTCTTTGTGGTCGGATTTGGAACCATCTGTGTATATGAGGGAAAATCCAGGAAACTTTGAAAATATAATGTTTTTAAAATGTTCTTCAACATTTTGAAAGTTATTAGCTGAAGATAAAATGTTCGTCCGGAAGTCAGAAATTATTACGTTTGGGATAAAATAAATAGCATTAAACGGGGTACTGTAAATAGGAAGGATTGGATCATTTCGTAGATTTTGAAGGTAAGAAGACAGAGATCTAAATGATAGAAAACTTTTTAATAAGAGAGGGAATCGATCTCTATCTATTACCCTCCTTCTGTTATTCAAAATACTGAACAAACGATCGAGACTCTGTTCCAATGAGTGACGCGATAAAGATAACGCTTTGAAGATATATCTATCCGCGAGGTATTGTCTTCTCAAAAATAAGGGAGGATCTACACATTCTATCTGAAGAGCATTAATTGGAGAAGATTTCATTGCCCCAATAATCATTCTGAGCCCTTTTGATTGGATTCTTTCAAGTTTTTTATCCAGATATTTAGGAAGTGGGTCGAAAAGAAATGTGCCATAATCCAAGTGACTTCGAACGAGGGAATTATACATTAGTTTAAGAGTAGTAGGGTGGGATCCCCACTATACTCTGGAAACAGCTCGCATCATATTAAGCCCCTTTTCACACTTAGCAGAAACGTTCTGAATATGCGGGAGCCAGGAAAGCTTATGGTCCAAAAGCAGGCCAAGAAATTTTATTTGCTTAACGATTTGAAGGGGGAAATTATCAAAAGAGACTGTAAAGTGAGGCAGTTTTCTTTTGTGAGTAAAAACCACTACCTTGGTTTTAGAGGTAGCTAAATTCATTCCATTTGTCAACATCCAAACTTTAATATTATGTAAGGCCAAATTTAATTCCTTCGCAGCATGCGATAAATTTTTGTGAGATAAATATATGAGAAAATCGTCCGCAAAATAAAGTCGCTTAATAGACGAAGGGATTACAATATCTAAATCACTCATATAAATATTAAATAATAATGGACTGATTACAGACCCCTGGGGTAGCCCTTTCCAAAGTTTGCGCTTCAATATGTTTGAGGAAGAGTGGATAATAATGGATCTGTCTGTTAGCAAGTTGATAATAAATTGAACTTATTTTATGGGGATTTTTATTTTAATCAATTTTTCCTTCAAAACATCAATTAATACATCGTCGTAAGCTGAAGAAAGATCTAGAAATGTGGCCAATGTACAAGAGTTAAGGGATTGAGAAATACGGATATCTGTTGTTAACAAACTTAAATTATCAATAGTAGATTTCTTTTTCCGAAAGCCTTATTGATTAGGAGGGATAATACTGTGATTTTCAACAAACCATTCTAATCTGTTCTTTATCAAATGTTCCACTACTTTAATTAAACACGACGAAAGAGCAATAGGACGATAGGATGAGACTTCGGACGGATTTTTCCCTGGTTTTAAAACCGGGAGGATTTTTTGAACTTTCCAGACATCCGGAATAAATCCTGTTTCAAACATGTTATTAATTAAGGATAAGAAATATTCAACCGACATGTCGGAGAATGCTTTAAAGAAGCTATATAATATTCCATCAGGACCCGGAGAAGAGTCAGAAAGAGATTTAATTACTCGTTTTAGTTCACTCACTAAGAAAGGAGAGTCTAGCCAGTTAGAGTGAGATGGATATGAAATAAAAGAGGGCATTTCTTCACATCTGGCAACTGAAGGAGGGGCAATCTTATCAGCAAAACCTATAATAATTTCCTCCGGAATATGTTTGGTACGCTCCGGAGCATATGACGAACCGATTTTTTTTAAATTAGTCCAAACAGATGACTGGGGAGTTTCAGGAGACAAGTTTTCACAAAATTTTCGCCATCCAGACCGCTTTTTATTTTTCAAAATACGTTTAGTTTCTGATTGGACGCGTTTCACTGATAAGAAATTTTCAAAAGACATGCATTTGCGGTAAATGGAAACTGCTTCTTTTCTAGAGTTAACAGAACGAGTGCATTCTTCGTCCCACCACGGAGTCGAATGTTTAGTTTTAATGTTAACTTTACGCTTTGGAATGGATTTTTCTGCTGCTTTTATAACTATACTAGGAAATAATTCACATTGTGTTCTGATGTTCCCAAGAGAAGATTTTACAGAGTGAACAAGAGAGTCTAATACAGAAGAAAAAAATCTCCAGTTCGCATCTTTCGTTTTAAATTTAAAATTATTGTTAATTGTAAAGGAATGCGAGGTGGTTAGATAGTGAAAGAGGATTATAATAGGGAAATCACTGGAAAATCACTGGAAAGGGGGTCTTTAAGAATGTTCCAAGAACATTTACGTATCACCGAAGATGAACAGAGAGATAAATCAACAACACTTTTCCTTTGTTGAGGGGAGGTGAATCTGGTTGGAGATCCGTCGTTTAAAATACATAAATTATGGGAATCAATAAAATCTAAAAGATTACGGCCAGAACGATTCGTTAATTCATTACCCCAAGAGGTAGAATGAGCGTTAAAGTCGCCCAGTAACATATACGGGGGACGGATCTGAGACATAAATGATGACCATTCGTTTTCATCAAAAATAGTGGAGGGAGGGACATATATTGATAGTATTGTAATATCACATACAACAGCTGCTACTATCTGAAAATTGTTAGAGAGAGTATGAAACATGATTGGTTTGAAAGGGATAGAGTCATGGATGATTAAGGCAACGCCACCTTTACCATCCAGTCTATCATGTCTAAGACAATTATATCCAGAAATCTTAAATAGATACGAGGGTTTAAACCACGTTTCAGAAATAGCGGCAACTGAAATTTCATGTTCATCGAGTAATTTTACAAGTTCAAATTTATTACAGATTAGACTTCTGATATTCCACTGAAGAATTCTGTTCAGTTTTGGAGACATTAGGAAGACAGGATAATAAAGATTTAATGCAATCGGCAGCGTTGGACGGTATATTATTGTTGTTTGAAAGAATAGAAATTAAGAGGGTAATTAAAGTCTGAATGAAAGCAGAATTTTCATTCACCACTTTCCCTAAATTAGGGGAAGATTAGGAACTATTTAAAGCACTCCCATTGAGTGTCTGAGATTTATAATTCCCATTTGGGTTAAACAAAATATCATTATGTTGATTTTTATCAATAGAAGCAATAAATTTTGGTTTTGGTTTTAGTGGTATAAAAATTGTTTCCCTGTGAGAAGATGATGGAGGAGATTTAGAGTAAGATAGATTGCAAGGAATTGAGGTAGATGTTACCTCTGCAAACGATTTTATTGCAGGTGGGAATAATTTTGATGCCTGGAAATAGGAAATGTTGTCTGAAGCCATTGATTGTTTAATATTCCTTTGTCTGGTCAATTCTGGACAGGCCACACTAACCGCTGTATGATTTCCCTTGCAGTTAATGCAACGTGGATCATTCGATGATTTTTGGCAAAGATCAAAGGGGTGGTCCTCTCCGCAATGAAAACAACGTGGAGGGGAACGACATATGGGTTTTGAGTGTCCGAAACGGCAGCAGTTAAAACACTGGATCGTCGGAAATTTGTATACTTCCACAGGGAGTGCGTTGTAATAAATAAATACCCGAGATGGCAAAGTTTGGCCTACAAAAGTAATAACAACCGATTGTGAGGGTTTCCATGTAGTGGTTCCATTAGATGTATCTTTGTAATTTAATCTACGTGCTTTTAAAACCTTGGGGGTGTGATGTTTTGAATATCCACATAAATAAACGATAAATAATAAACGAACGTGCTCCAAAAAATTTTTTTTATGGCAGCTAACAGATAAGATTTATTGACAGGCGGGCTTGAAGTGCATATGTTTCCACGGGAAGGAAGAAAGAGATCGCATGGCAGTCGGTCTTTGAACTTGAGTACATTGACAGCTCCGTGAAATCGATACAAATCAGAAGTGAAGTTGAGATTACAGTGAATTAGTGAATTCAGATGGTGTTAAGAGTATTGTGGAATATTGAATTAAAGTGAAATATTATTGATCCGATGTTTGTGTGAAGTGAAAGTGTGTTAGACTAAACGTGATTTCGTAAATATGTAGTTCAAACTAAGTGACTTGTCTTAAAAACATGGAAATGATAAAAATAATGATTGCGTTTTTAAAACAGAGTGAACGTATTTAAAGGCGGGAAGTGTTTAATCGGGCTAGGTTATTGATTTGGCGAGATGGCATTTTATCCACGGAGACCGAAAACCAGAGAAACAAATATATCATTAACTGTGGGTTCGAATCCTGACAGATTAGGGAGGTACAATTTTATTTACAGGAATATTTAATTACCCTTTTAAAGTCGTAGGGAGGGGACCAAAATTGAACAAATTACAAGGATTTCACTAAAAGGAGAAAATGATTAATGTAATGGAATGCCGGTAGGGAGGGGACCGAAAAACTAAACTGATTTAGCTATGTAGAGTGTAACCAGGTAAGCTTCACGCTGAGAAGGAGAGATGATTAACTGGGTGAGTTTTTATATTATTTATTAAATTTCAGAGGACCCTTTTAAAAGACGGATACAACCGAGGTACAGGAACTAAGTTTACGACACCTGCCGCCCAAATAATGTTATCATTAAAAGGGATGTGCTAGGCGAACTGTCAATCAGCTGTGAGCGAGAGACGAGTCAACGACCTTTTCATATGTAGGCCGATAACTTTTGTTTTAGGGGAACGCCTTGGACCGAGGGTCATAATATCTAGAATTAACCTACCTGCCGATCTGTTATTCTTTTAAAACATTACGAATCAAATCATGACGTTGTCCCTGCGGTAGGTATTGAATCGCCGACGAAATATAAAATACCCATTACAAATTAGGCCAACCAATATAAATTTGCAGTATAAAAATACCTATCTACAGGGTACCTACCACAACACTGGCGTACAATTGAAACAGCGAACACTATGAGGCCGAGAGGCGCGGTGTACAGTCAGTCAAAGGGGAAGTTTTGCTAGCGTATGACCGCCCGAATAGAAAGCGTTCGGATGCAACCAGACAAAACAAAATGAATACTTTTCTTCTGTTATTTGACTTTCTAATTTAATACTTTTCATTTATTGTTTGACTTTCTAAGCTGCGAATTGGGATGCACAAAACCAATCTAGAGTCAAAAGAGGGAGATGATAATCTCCGAAATAAAACTACCAACCGAACAACTTTTCTCAACAGGTACCTTTCGAGAGGTAGGCAGCCTCTTTAAATTAAATGCAAAAATCAAACCAATTATCCGTTTATACCTACCTGAGAGGATAGGTATTCAATAGAAGTTACCCATACCTAATACACGAGGATGCTAGTAACCTCATAAAATAATTACTAGAACCAAATATTAAAGTACAGACAGTCCTCATCCTAAATTTGGCATTTCGAGTAGACCTTACATATATCTCACATGATAATTGGCTGAATGGGTAGGCACACAACCTATCGTTAAAAAGCAGGCTAAATGTCGACAAGATCGTCGTGTGTTATCTATGTTATTGACCTAGAAAGGGATGTAAATCCCCGACGACGAGGGAGTTACAACGTTTTCTAGAGGTGGCACGTAACTTAGGACCTTACGTGTCACATTTTCGCGACTAGATTCGTGACAAGGGATGTCATGGTTTTCCCCTTCTACACTCAGTAAAGTAGTTTTTCCTGGAGGTGTATGAGATTGGGGCAATTCTGAAATTGGTGATGAGACCTGGTTTTCTTTATTCTGGCGTGACGGTTGCCGATTCGGAACAAGGGGAGACCCGGCCGGTTGTGATATCCAGACACGCAGATATCGATCGCCTTGCTCAAATTATCATCCATCGGTTTTGTTTGGTAAAGAGGAGGAGCCAATCTTAACTTGAAAAAAATTTCATTTCCTTTCCTCTCCTTCCCCTCCCAAAATATATACATGGATGGCGCCGACAACTAACACCATAAATTTATCGTATGTATATCACATATATAAAATCTAACACTTTATTATATTCACATTACCCTACGATAGATAGAATCGCTTAGCTAGTTGGGGGAGCAGGCGACTTAGAAGATAAGGTTTATAAAATGGCTTTAAAACACAGCGGTAATGGATTCAACTCACTCTATCTCAAAAGAACCAAGGGATTCCACACATACATAGATAACTAGGTTTCTAAACCGAGAAACAAAAAACCAACACAACGTTCGGTGAAGCCTTTTTATACTGAACCGTCACGTGAAATGAGTACGTTCAAGGTCGTACGTCACGTAGACAAACTAGGATGTACACACTTGAAGGGGTGTGTAATAAAGAGAGAGGCAAGGGCTTGAAAGACGGCAGGGAGAACCTTCCTACCCCGGATATATACATAACCAAAGCCTTATGGAAAAGTTACCTATGGGACTTAAAGAAAATTTATCGTAGAAAGAAGAGAAGGAAAAAGTTTGAAGTAGAAAGGGCAGATCATTACATCTGATGCCGCAAACCAGGAGAGATAGATCTAAAAGCTGGCTTGAATTCATTACTGTTGTTAAAAAAAAAATGGATTTCATAAACCTTATTAATTCACATTAACAGCGAAAGAAATGGTACCTATCGTCAAAAATGATAACAGAGACACCGTACTTCAATGGCAAATAGAATAAACAGACAAACCCGGAAAACATCGAATTTATTGTGAAGACAAAAGACATCTAAAATGTTCATAAACAACGAAGCCAAAGGATAAACAAACATCGAAATCGGATTAATAATAACACAAGAATAAGATAGCTGGGACAAATCTAAAATAAACATTGCATTCGGATATCGTGAAGTATATGGCATATTTTATACCGTTGATATTAGAATAACTGTAAACAATTATTGTTTATTTCAGATCTAAAAGGCAGAGAATGTTGAAGTCATAAATAACACAGACGGACAAAAAACCATCGGATCACCGCCGAGGACACAAAATAAAAACAAATCAACATGAAAATAAATAACACTCGAACATAATACAAATAACGTATTGAGATGAAACAACACTGTTTAAACAATTAACTCAGAGTTTAAAATTCGAAAATAAACAAGTGTGACATGACATATTGAATTTCTACCCATAGAGACACAAAACACTTGAAACAGCCGAGGGCGAAAAAACTCACCAGTAGAACAAGCCGATAATCACGGGAACCAAAATGTAAACAGATGGTAGGTTGCGAAGAAAAAACCGAAGAACAGGGGCGCTCAACATTTTGGAAGAATTAAAATAAAAATAAAAAATAAATACAGAGGTATTCGAGAAACGTAAATTACCTATAGTTATTTCTAATCCCATCAACTAACACGTGGAAGCGAGATTACCCGCTGGGCTTAGAACTAAAGGGAGGCTGTGATGTTTTGAATATCCACATAAATAAACGATAAATAATAAACGAACGTGCTCCAAAAAAATTTTTTTATGGCAGCTAACAGATAAGATTTATTGACAGGCGGGCTTGAAGTGCATATGTTTCCACGGGAAGGAAGAAAGAGATCGCATGGCAGTCGGTCTTTGAACTTGAGTACATTGACAGCTCCGTGAAATCGATACAAATCAGAAGTGAAGTTGAGATTACAGTGAATTAGTGAATTCAGATGGTGTTAAGAGTATTGTGGAATATTGAATTAAAGTGAAATATTATTGATCCGATGTTTGTGTGAAGTGAAAGTGTGTTAGACTAAACGTGATTTCGTAAATATGTAGTTCAAACTAAGTGACTTGTCTTAAAAACATGGAAATGATAAAAATAATGATTGCGTTTTTAAAACAGAGTGAACGTATTTAAAGGCGGGAAGTGTTTAATCGGGCTAGGTTATTGATTTGGCGAGATGGCATTTTATCCACGGAGACCGAAAACCAGAGAAACAAATATATCATTAACTGTGGGTTCGAATCCTGACAGATTAGGGAGGTACAATTTTATTTACAGGAATATTTAATTACCCTTTTAAAGTCGTAGGGAGGGGACCAAAATTGAACAAATTACAAGGATTTCGCTAAAAGGAGAAAATGATTAATGTAATGGAATGCCGGTAGGGAGGGGACCGAAAAACTAAACTGATTTAGCTATGTAGAGTGTAACCAGGTAAGCTTCACGCTGAGAAGGAGAGATGATTAACTGGGTGAGTTTTTATATTATTTATTAAATTTCAGAGGACCCTTTTAAAAGACGGATACAACCGAGGTACAGGAACTAAGTTTACGACACCTGCCGCCCAAATAATGTTATCATTAAAAGGGATGTGCTAGGCGAACTGTCAATCAGCTGTGAGCGAGAGACGAGTCAACGACCTTTTCATATGTAGGCCGATAACTTTTGTTTTAGGGGAACGCCTTGGACCGAGGGTCATAATATCGAGAATTAACCTACCTGCCGATCTGTTATTCTTTTAAAACATTACGAATCAAATCATGACGTTGTCCCTGCGGTAGGTATTGAATCGCCGACGAAATATAAAATACCCATTACAAATTAGGCCAACCAATATAAATTTGCAGTATAAAAATACCTATCTACAGGGTACCTACCACAACACTGGCGTACAATTGAAACAGCGAACACTATGAGGCCGAGAGGCGCGGTGTACAGTCAGTCAAAGGGGAAGTTTTGCTAGCGTATGACCGCCCGAATAGAAAGCGTTCGGATGCAACCAGACAAAACAAAATGAATACTTTTCTTCTGTTATTTGACTTTCTAATTTAATACTTTTCATTTATTGTTTGACTTTCTAAGCTGCGAATTGGGATGCACAAAACCAATCTAGAGTCAAAAGAGGGAGATGATAATCTCCGAAATAAAACTACCAACCGAACAACTTTTCTCAACAGGTACCTTTCGAGAGGTAGGCAGCCTCTTTAAATTAAATGCAAAAATCAAACCAATTATCCGTTTATACCTACCTGCGAGGATAGGTATTCAATAGAAGTTACCCATACCTAATACACGAGGATGCTAGTAACCTCATAAAATAATTACTAGAACCAAATATTAAAGTACAGACAGTCCTCATCCTAAATTTGGCATTTCGAGTAGACCTTACATATATCTCACATGATAATTGGCTGAATGGGTAGGCACACAACCTATCGTTAAAAAGCAGGCTAAATGTCGACAAGATCGTTGTGTGTTATCTATGTTATTGACCTAGAAAGGGATGTAAATCCCCGACGACGAGGGAGTTACAACGTTTTCTAGAGGTGGCACGTAACTTAGGACCTTAAGTGTCACATTTTCGCGACTAGATTCGTGACAAGGGATGTCATGGTTTTCCCCTTCTACACTCAGTAAAGTAGTTTTTCCTGGAGGTGTATGAGATTGGGGCAATTCTGAAATTGGTGATGAGACCTGGTTTTCTTTATTCTGGCGTGACGGTTGCCGATTCGGAACAAGGGGAGACCCGGCCGTTTGTAATATCCAGACACGCAGATATCGATCGCCTTGCTCAAATTATCATCCATCGGTTTTGTTTGGTAAAGAGGAGGAGCCAATCTTAACTTGAAAAAAATTTCATTTCCTTTCCTCTCCTTCCCCTCCCAAAATATATACATGGATGGCGCCGACAACTAACACCATAAATTTATCGTATGTATATCACATATATAAAATCTAACACTTTATTATATTCACATTACCCTACGATAGATAGAATCGCGTAGCTAGTTGGGGGAGCAGGCGACTTAGAAGATAAGGTTTATAAAATGGCTTTAAAACACAGCGGTAATGGATTCAACTCACTCTATCTCAAAAGAACCAAGGGATACCACACATACATAGATAACTAGGTTTCTAAACCGAGAAACAAAAAACCAACACAACGTTCGGTGAAGCCTTTTTATACTGAACCGTCACGTGAAATGAGTACGTTCAAGGTCGTACGTCACGTAGACAAACTAGGATGTACACACTTGAAGGGGTGTGTAATAAAGAGAGAGGCAAGGGCTTGAAAGACGGCAGGGAGAACCTTCCTACCCCGGATATATACATAACCAAAGCCTTATGGAAAAGTTACCTATGGGACTTAAAGAAAATTTATCGTAGAAAGAAGAGAAGGAAAAAGTTTGAAGTAGAAAGGGCAGATCATTACAGGGGTCACTTGAGAATCATTAAGTGCATCAACAATTTCAGATTCTGAGAGATCGGTTGGTATACCTCTCACTCGACCCATTCTAGTAAGGTTGTAAGTTGGAATATAAGATTTAAATTTGTGGTGTGAAAGCGTATCAATTTTTTGGACAAATTCATTTGAAAAGTTTGTGGATTTAAATTCTAGGGATAACTTATAGCGGCCTTCCGGCTTAATAGATCCGTTAACTATGCCAAGGTTACTGTTTTTTGAACTAAAAATGAATTTCCCGAAATCCAGAGGATGAATGATTTTTCCTTGTTCAGTACTTTGGACATTGACAATGAATGGAGCCGAGGAAGATGGGGAATAACTTAGTTCAGTATTTTTAGATTCTGATAATATGGTATCCTTAAGACTTTCCTTAGGGTTTGAGGTTTCATCGGATTGCGAAGGTTTAATTTTGGGTGGTACATTAAGACAGAGCGATGGTCTTCGTTTTCTGGAAGGGAGTATTATAGAAACATCCGATTCATACTCATCGCCAATATTAAATATGGACTCGGGGTCAGGAGGTCGATTTTCATCTTCTTCCATATTTATAAATTAATTAACAAAAAAAATAACTATACAGTCTATTTGATTGACTGTACACACTAATTTATCAAAACCTAAATATAACAAACAAATAATAGAAAACAAAAATGTAACAATAATTTCTTATCTGTACGAAGTCCGCGACAGCAGGTAGGCAAACACAGAGCACGACTATCCACTACCGTAGTTCGATGACTAATCCGTGTGTATATGTTGCGCTTAAGTATTATTCGCATTGCTTTATTTTGCAGTATTTGCATTTTTTTCATTTTCTCTTTATTGCAGAGAAAAAGAATACTTGAACAGTAATTAAAGTGTGGTGATATAATTGTATTGTATATTATCTGGCATGTTTCTTTATTTACTTTGTTTCTGATTCTACCAAGAAATGATATTTTTTTTGCAATTTTTTTAATTGTATAGTCTGCATTTTTTGAGAAGTTCAATTTTGAGTCTATAATAACACCTAGATATTTAATTTCTTCCACTTTTTTATGATTTCTCCATTTATAGAAACCTTTGGTTCCTCATGCGTATATGTTCTGCCTATATGCATGTATTTTGTCTTATTTACATTTAGTTTTAATTTATTTAGTTTGAGCCATATAATGAACTATATCGTTATAATAAGCTTTTCTGGGGAAAATTCTTAAAGTAGATTATATACTATTTTGATAAATATATAAACACATCATCTGGTAAGACGGCAAAACAGGGATAATTTAGAATTGGCGGTCAAAAATTAAAGGCTTTATTTCCCTTTAGCAAAGCTAATTTTCTTTAATTAATTTCTCACAAGTACTAACCTGAGTTTGTCAGAGGTACCAAATTCAATAAATAATTTAAATGAATGAATTAATTAAACGTGATATTTAATTTATATATTATTTAAATGAATTAATTAAAGATTGCGCTGTTTTTCAAACAAACCATGTTTTTACCTGTCAAATGAGACATCTACACAATATATGTATATGAAAACACACGCGTATTCAAAATTGTGTCAAAATTTCAAAGCAATCGGTGAAGAACTTTGTTAGATTTTAGATTTGAACAAACGAAAATTAACATTTTTATTTAAATAGATTATTGGTTATTAAATAATTTTTAATATCTATTTATTAAAAATTTAAATGGTTTAAAATTTATAAATCTGTATAAAAAAGAAAGACGGTGAGTAAAAAAGTTGTACAACATAATTTTTTCGTACGATTTTTTATTAAAATATTACAATTAACATTATTATCGTTGAAAACCAGTATGTTTTTTACAGAAAGTGAAACATAAATGTTTTTAAATTGAAATATTTTTAGTTTTATTGTTTTCTGTGGATATTATGAAAACACCACATTTAAAAATAAAAACCTAAATTATTTATTTTCAAAAACTGTGCCGAGCTATAAATTTATAAATTGTAAAAATAAAATTGCTATAAATAATAAATTTATAATCTCATGGTAAAAATAAAATTGATGAAAATAAATAAATTAAAAAATATATATTATAATAAAATTAAAATACATTTAATAATTTTTTTTTTATAACTTCACCGATTTTACGTCCGGACTAAATCTTCCCCACAGGAAAAACTAAACCCTTCCACACACTTTTCCACAAATGATCATCTAGTCAATCCACATTATGCAAGTGCATTATATAAGCATAATAAATACAAAATAATACAAATACAATACGTCAAATCACCAGAGATCAAATGGGAAAATAATTCACCGACTCCAGATATTTTCATATCATAGGGTTCGGCTCGGTAGAACTTCTAATTGGACCTTTAAATCCTACTGATCACTCAATATAAATATTTAAAAAATCTTTCTTTTTCTTTTAATCCTACATGTATTTAAAATGATTTTTGTATTTTTATGTATAAATTTTTTGATAGATCTAATACGCCTAAATTTTTAATGAGAGAGCTAGGTATAATGCCTGTAGCCGAAATAACGAATGGTAATATTTTTATAATCTGAGAATGCCAAATTCTTTTTATCTCATTTCCTAAATCTGTGTATTTTCTTATTTTTTCATTAACATATTTTTGAATATTACAGGAATTTGGAGTTATTTTTTTTAATTTTGTCATGTAAAACTATATCGGGTCTATTATGACTAATCGTTCGGTCTGTTAGTATAGTTTTATCATAATATATTTTATAAAATTCGTTTTCTAAAAATGAATTTGGTTCGTATTCATAATATGGTATTATATTTTTTTTATTTTTTTTTATAGTGAATACCTCACAAGAGTCCCAACTGCTCCCGTCTGGAGCCAGTGAGACTATGGCATCCCCAATTGGGGGATGTTGTGAGGCTGAAGGTAAGTGGGGAAGGGAAAGAGGAAGGTGGGGAAGTACCTGGCTATTCAGATCTAGTCACTAAACACGGCTAAAGCCATTTGGAGCAACGTTTCAATTCTGAATGGTGGTCTTCCACCAGGGCGATACTGGTAGTATCTTCCACTCTGGAAGAACTATATAACTAGAACTATATAAAGGCAGTCAATCAAGTTATGTTTAATTACCAAACTTTGGTGAATTATTTTTAAAACTTGATTGTGCTTAAATGTATACTTGGACGGTGGTAATAAAGAACATCCCGATATAAAATGTTCTATAGTTTCCGGAAAAGCCAAACATTTTCTACATAAATCATCAATTTGATTTGTATCTTTGATTATATGCTTCCTATAATTTTTAGTATTAATGACTCTATCCTGAATGGCAAGCAAAAATCCTTCTATTTCTGCGCTCAACTCTCCAATACTCAACCACTTGTTTGACGAAAATTTGTCAACATACGTTTGGTTGAGATAATAGAAGTGTTTTGCGTGTAAAATTTTATTTGACCAGGAATCTAATAATTCCTGGTTGGGATTTATAAAAATGTTGGCATTCTCGTCGTATAAATTTAAAGGTGTAATGTTTCTATCTGCCTTGCAAATTATTTTGTGCATTTCTGAGCTATGAGCTTTCCTATGGAAAAAATTTCTTAGCATTTATACCTGATTATGTTTCAAAGAAGTTATTTTGACTACACCTCTACCTCTTAAATTTCTAGGTAAATTAATTCGTTCTATAGCTGAATTTGGATGATGGCAATTAAACTTTGTTAGCGTAGTTCTAATTGATCTTTCTAAGTTATCTAAATCTGTATTGGACCATTTAATTATGCCAAATGAGTACGTTAATAGAGGTATTGCCCAAGTATTTATTGCTTTTACTAAATTTTTAGCAGATAGATTGCATTTTAAAATTTTCCTGATCCTAGTTTGAAATTTAATCCTAATATCATTTTTAATACTAGTATGGTCTAATTTTTTTGATTGTGGGTATTCTAAATAATTGTTTATTGCGGTATTTTAAGTATGTACATAGTTATCTATGTCCTAATACAATCCTTATATACATATAATTATAGTAACACATTTAAAATGAATCAATCACATATTTTCGTAATTTAATTTTAAATGTTTTTATGTTTTCTTCTGATTTTATTTCTTCTGGTAGCTCTCCAAATATCTTCAACGCTCCGTACATCAATGACTTTTGACTCTGTTTTTTTTTTTTTTTCTGAAGGGGAGTCTCAATTCATTTCTTTTCCTCGTCTCATGTGTGTATTTGTTCTGTAGTTTATCAATTTTTCTTAGGAATTCACTAGACGTATGGCCATTGATTATCTTGTAGATTAAAAATATGGTAATAAAGTAAATAATTTGTTTAAATGACAAGATATTTAACTCCTTCAACATGTTCTTAATTTTTGTGTATCTATTTTTCTTCAATATGTTTCTCATTGCTCTATTTTGTAGAATTGTCTTTTGTTTCATTAAACCGTCGTTGGATAAGAATAGAATGCTGCTACAGTAATTTATGTGTGGTACAATAATTACGTTGTACACATTTTTACTTATAAACCTCATCCCTTTTCATACTAGTAATTTGGAAATTTCTAAATATACTCTCGTCCCCATCTACAATTTTGCCTTTCTCTATATGGATCGTTCTACATTTATCTAAACCAAAAGTCATTTTGATATCATCTGAAAAGTTTTTAACTACCTCGATCATTTTCTCTAAATTTTTGTTCAGAATTCGAAAATAATTTTATATCATCCATAAATAATAAATGCGAAATTGTACTACTCTCCCTTGTATATTAATAATATTATTATTACAAAGCGATTTCTTGCATTCTATTACATTCTTGCATTCTATTACAAATTTAAAAAAAAACTTATATCAACAAAGAAATTATTAATTCAATTTGTAATGCGAATTTTCGATGTTACTATATAATTTATTTATGTAAACCAGACTGTTTATATCAAATTTAAAAAATGACAGGTACCTATCTATATTAATCTTCAAATTAATACTTTTGGTGAAAATGTAAGCATATATTTTTTTATATGAATTTTTTAAATTTAATATTTAGTTTCATTATCTGGAGCCAGTTGGACTACGGCATCATCATCATTGTGGAAGTGGAAGATCAATTATAAATTACCAAAAAATTAATTCACTTGAATAAATTTGATTTTTATCTTATTATATTGCACATATTTAGTTAGAAATAGCTATGTGATTATATAAATAATATCTTACAAATAAACCTAAACAATTAAAGTACATCTCTTTTATAATAAAGAAATAATATTTTAGAAAAATAGTTATATGTACAAATTTACTATATATATAATAAAATTAAATGACTTAAGGTTTGTAATAAAACTGCTTTTTCGAAGGAAATTTCCACCATGGTTTCCAAAATGTTTCAATACAACTTAGTAAATTCATAGAAAAGTATTAGTCATCGGCATTTACAGATGAGGGGGCTATCAAAATAAAGGTATTCATTTACAGATGAGGGGGCTATCAAAATATAGGTATTCATTTAAAGATGAGGGGCTATCAAAATATGTGTAATCATTTGCAGATGAGGGGGCTATCAAAATAATGGTATTCATTTACAGATGAGGGGGCTATCAGAATATAGGTATTCATTTAGAGATGAGGGGCTATCAAAATATATGTAATCATTTGCAGATGAGGGGGCTATCAAAATATAGGTATTCATTTACAGATGAGGGGGTTATCAAAATATAGGGGTTCATTTACAAATGAGTGGTCTATCAAAATATAGGTATTCATTTACAGACGAGGGGGCTATCAAAATAAAGGTAATCATTTACAGATGAGGGGGCTATCAAAATATAGGAATTCATTTACAGATGAGGGATACAAATATGATTTTTATACACTAGTATAATTTTATGTCTTTCTCGGGCGCCACATACTTCTTCCACTATTCTCTACTGTATACCAAAATGTTTCTGTTAAAAAATTACTACTAAACATCTCTAAACACTCCTGGCGCTAATAACAACAAACATATCATTAAACATCTCTAAACACTCGTGGCACTAATAACAACAAACTTGTCATTAAACATCTCTAAACACTCGTGGCACTAATAACAACAAACTTGTCATTAAACATCTCTAAACACTCGTGGCACTAATAACAACAAACTTGTCATTAAACATCTCTAAACACTCGTGGCACTAATAACAACAAACTTGTCATTAAACATCTCTAAACGCTCCTGGCATTAATAACAAAAAACTTTGAAATTTTACGATATCGGTCAACTACTTTCGAGTTTTGCGAGCACAAATATAAGCAGTCTGAATTGTTATATAAACCAGTTCGAATTTAACTCAACCATTTGTAATGAATTTTATAATATAAGACGTTGTCCTGCCACAGACAGCCTTCTAGAGAAGTTAAAATTTGTGGTTGTATGTATTTTTGTATAAACATCTAAAAAAAAAATCGTAAATTTTTTGTTCAATTTACAATTTTTTTGGGTTTAAAACTATACTATATTTCAAGCTGGAACCGACCATACACATTCGATCTGTATGGTTAGCCCATTCGAAATCGGTTGGTCGGTTTCGCAGATTAGCCCAGTGACACGTGATTTTTATATATTAAGATATTTCCAATCTCGACTAAATAAAATAGGTTACCGAATTTAAAAATAATTTAAAAATATTTTAAATAATGAAGACAATATTAGTCTTCATTATTTAAAATATTACAATTTGAGGTTTTATTCAATAAAGTTATTCCGAAAAATAAATATTAAAAATAATTATCAATGGGCTTCCGGAAATCCTCAAAAACCTGCTAAATGACAGCATTGGTTAGATGCCAGAACAGGGGCCATATAATAAAATAAAAAATAAGATTTATAAATTAATCAAATGGGTCCAGAAAGCTATAAAAGTGTTATTTTAATATAGTGCACTGGTTAGAATAAATTATAATATAAAATAAATCCATAATAATAAACTTTGAAAACAGCGCCTTTCAGGTGATTTTTCACAAAAAGGGCGCTGTACAAAATATCCAATTATTACATGAATTGTTTAAAATGGTGACCGGGTATGTCATCAAAATGACAATTCAACACACCTATAAAAAGTGATGTAAAGTCATGAAAAGTGCTGAAACAAACACTTGGTTAAATAGGTTACATAGGTAACTATTTTTTTATTTTTATTTTTTTTATTAGTGTCTATTCAATAAGGTTTGATGAGAGTTACAATATATAAAAATCTATAATATTTCATTCATATAGTTTATTCTTAGTCCTCCTCACTAGGTAGTCCTGTGCTGAGGCGGACTGGTAGATTTCTTTGATTTTCTGTTATTTAGTTTCTATGATGTTTTTAATACATTTTCTAGTATGTCTGCATTCATTTCTTTCACCCATGTTTTGATTTTTTCCTTAAGCTTATTTATCTTTTCTATCTTTTTCAAACTTGGAGGAAGGATGTTGTAAAGTTTGGTTGCCAGATATATGTGGTTTCTTTGGCCAAAACTTGTCTTGAATTTTGGAACATCTCGTATATCCCTTTTTGAGGCTCTTGTATCATGTATCCGAGTTTCATTAGGAGATTTTCTGTTTTTAAAATGATGTATTAAAATATTCTTGGCATATATTTGTTTTTAATTTAGAATGTCAAAACACTTAAAAATATCTTTTGAGGGGGTTCTGATGGGTAATTTTAGTATGGTTTTTATAATGCTCTTCTGAGCAATATCTAAGTGGTTAATATTATTTGCTGTAGCAGATACCCATACTAGAATTCCGTACTCAAGACGGGAATGAACTAAAGCATAAAATACTTTTTTGATGTCTTTCCTAGGTAGTATGTTTCTTAGGTTTTTGAAGAAATATACAAGTCTCGTAAGCTTTTTAGTGATTCCATTTATGTGTATGTCCCATCTAAGGTTTTCGTCTATTTCCACTCCTAGATACTTAATACTTTTTGCCTTTGTTATAATAGGGCAAGAGCAATGTGACTTATTGTTTTGACATTCGTGCAATTTTAGAGTGTATTCTTTACCCGGTTGACCTCTTGAGTTTATTGAAAAGGCTAGATAATTAGTTTTACTTATATTGAGCGTAAGAGAGTTCATCCGAAGCCAATTTTTAAGTGCAGTTAGTCCATGTTCAGCCTCTTTATAAGTGTCCATCCAGTCCTTTTCGTGGAATAACATAACAGTATCATCGGCAAAACTAATTATGTTTCCATTGATGGGAAGTTTGGTAATTTCATTTATGTAGATGAGAAATAAGATTGGTCCCAAGACACTTCCTCGAGGGACGCCGTAGTTTATTGGAAGAGGATTGCTTTTTGTTGGCCTATTTGTACTTGTTGTGTTCGTCCTGTCAAGTACGTCATCAGTAAATTTAGTGGAGTGCCAGATATGCCAATTTTTTTAGTTTTTGTTTAAATATGTTACATAGGTATCTATTAAACATAGTTTTTGTTTAATTACCTTTAATGACTCATCACCTTTTAAAACTGTGTTGAATTTTTATTTTAATGAAATATCATGGAACTTTTCTCCATAGCTGGCAGATCTCCTCCGAGAATGAGTTGAATTTCATTGATACTTTTCCCCTTAGTTTCAGGGACGAAGAAGTACACAAGAGGAACACCGACCAACGAGATCGCGGCAAAGAACCAACATGCCCCATCGTTTCCCATGCTGGTGCGCATGTCCGCAAATACGGTGGTGATGATGAAGGCCATGACCCAGTTGAGAGTCCAGGCCGTGGAACTAACAATGGCCTTGATGGACGGTGTGCACAGATCCCCGGATACTATCCAGGGGATGGGCCCGAAGCCCAGAGAATAGGCCATGATGAATATGCACAGGGACATGAAGGGAAGCCAGGATATGTCGACCACAAGCTGGGGATTGGTGCCGTTCTTTTTAACATTAAAGAACACCCCGAGAGCGATACTACAAATACCCATCATCCCTCCTGAAACCATAAGGAGCACTTTCCTTCCCAATTTATCCACCACCACTGTGGATAGGAGAGTGGCTACCACTTGGATGACACCGATTATGATTGAGGATACTTTACTGGAGATATCTGCCCCGGAAGACTCGAAAATTTCTTCCATGTTAAATAGCACCGCGTTGATTCCGGAGAACTGCTGCAAGAACATCAAGGTGTAGCATATAACAAGAGTCTTGACAGCAGGTTTGGTAGAAAAGCTTTGCCTTAGTGTCGTCATTTCCTCCCGAGTAGCATTCCACTTGTCTTGGATGTCATTACACACTACCTGAGCAATGCAATCGGATCCTGTCAGTTTATTCACGATATTCTTAGCATCATCATATTTATTTGTAGAAATCAGGAAGTACGGGGTCTCGGGCAAGAAGGAGAACACAAAAACAAAAATGATAGGAATAACCATACACAAGAGGTTGAAAGTAAATAGAGATACATAGCTGCCAACGGCGTAAGAGAAAAGGATTCCTACAGTGAGCATCAACTGGAAGAAGCTATTGAGAGTGCCTCTAATCGAATCCTCAACGATTTCATTGGTGTAAGTGGGAATCGTGACGCAGAATGCACCCCCGGCGAGGCCGACAATGAATCGTCCGGCCATCAACATGGCCACATTGTCAGCGGTGACCAGAAGAATCCAACCAATCACAAAGGGTACGCTCAGACCCAGTATGGCCCATTTCCTTCCAATCTTGTCCATGATGATTCCGATGGGAATAAAGACGAATGCTCCGCCTAACATGGCCAAGGATCCGATCCAGGAGCTTTGAGATTCTGATACGGGGAAATGATACTCGTTGTCCTTGAGGCGGGAGATGACGGGCGAAGACCAGCCCAGGACCGTTCCGGCTGCCACGACTCCGAGGGTTGCTGAAATAGATAGTACAAACATTTGACAAATTGGAAATTATTCTGAATGATGGAACTGATTTCTACTTTTAAAAATCTATATGTATACAAACTGTTCCTTAAAATTGTTTTGATTCGTAATTTTGAAACAGAAGTAAATTAACTAATTAACGAACCATTACGTCGTTTCACCGCAGGGATATGCAGAGAGGGTGGACCTCGACTTCTCGGTCTTGGCACACATTCCTATCTTCATTTACATTCATACTTCGTCTCATACATGCTCTGCTATTATTCTGACTCTCAACATGACTCAAGTATCTGATTCACTTGATCGTGCCATGTCTTTCCCTGGCGTCCCTGACTTCTTCTACCATTCCAATTTCAGAGGCTTAGGACCACAGAGGCCTAACTACAAAAACTGATGTTTTGAGTTAAGCTTGGTTTCAACATATTTATTAGTGACACGAAGCTCTATCTCGTACATACAGCCATTTAAGATATACAATTGGGCGTACAGTTGGACATATGAGCATGTCAATCTTTATTTGCGTTAATCTTAAAAATATGTTTTAAAGTTGTGGACTGCTAGGTTCGCTTCTTTGGACATATTTTTGTCAGTGCCAACAGCATGCAGTACTTTACTTATGGAGTTACCTACATTTACCAATATCTCTGTTGGCCTTCCCACCTTTCGTAGACATACTTACCAAATACACAAACTCACATTAAGAAAGCAGTATTCACCTGCGAGAGCCGCTAGGTAATGCCGAAAATTCCTGGCCTGGTTGCTGACCAGGTGCTGCTGTGACACTCCTATTTGGGCCTCCATGGCACCGAAGCCTCCGGCCTCTGCTAAAAGAAAAAAATAAATGAATACAACAGGACCTTGGCCAATTGATGTTGTCATTTTAGTTAAGCCAGTAAAAATATTAAAAATAAACGTGGGACCGCTCCGTTGGGCAGGATCTAGCAAGGATGTAAGATAGAAGACCACAAAAGGGAATTATTTAAAATAATGCTTTAATTCACAACACGCCACATCAAGTAACAGCAATACATAGTATTTACAAAGGTGTCGGTGTAAGTCCAATACCGAGGAAGAACCATTTGTCGAAATGGTCACAAGTGACAAAAAACCTTGCAATTTCATTAATTAAAATATCAAAACAAAAGTAGCTTACCCATTAACTGGGTTCCACAGCTCTACCAACTGAGTCAAATCCCGATTGGATAAGACCGACATTTTATGCGTATTTTAAATATTATTGCCTAAATATCCGTGATTACCACCAAAAGTTTATAGAATGCATTGTCATCGACAACGAGTCTATCTGCCGAGTTTCAGGTCGATCGGATGCCATGATCCACTTCCACGATATGCATTAATTCACAAAATCAATAGTGAAATTCAAATAGATGCACTTAAAAAGATAAAAACACATTTAAATGCACATTATTTTGTGTCCCTGTCTTATATCGTGGTAATTTTTTTTTTACTATTTTCAAAATTAGATTAGATGTGGCAAATTTGCAAAATTACCGTAGGATGATTTGTAGTTATCTACTGTATTGGATCTAGGGATATACGTAAAAAGAGTGAAGATGATTCATTTGCGGTATTGACTTTAATCGAGTGCAAGCAGTCTATGGGTAATTCATTAGCGGTATTGACTTTAATCGAGTGCAAGCAGTCTGAAGTAGGTAATTCATTAGCGGTATTGACTTTAATCGAGTGCAAGCAGTCTATAGTAGGTAATTCATTAGCGGTATTGACTTTAATCGAGTGCAAGCATGTGATGATTTGAACACATACATAATATAAACGAGACGCGCGTACTCAAAAAATGTTTTGTTTAGATTAACAACATAAAATACGACAGGCATGCCCTTCAAACAGAGTTATGAATTCTTTACCACGGAATTGTAGACCTTTCCAGCTTGTTTTGAAAATAAGATGAACTCTTTTAGACGTGAGTTTCGATAATTGATTGAAGTGTTTTAAAGTAAATACGTTCCCACGGTAAGGAAGAAAGAGAGGATATTGCAGGATGAAAACAGTCGGGGTTTAAACTTCAATAGGGAGAGAGCTCTGAGAAATCAATTAAAATCAGTGGTGATTAAAAAAATGTGTGAAATTACTCTTAGTTAGTGAATTCTGATGGTGTTAAAAATTATTGTTAAATATTAAATTAGTGTGAAATATTATTGAACCGGTGTTAATGTGAAGTGAAAATGGTTTGACTCAGTGAGGATACAATAAAATGTTGTGCGATAGCGGTTATATTATAAAATGTGTTAATTTGTGGAAAAGTGGAAAGTTAAAGGTGATTTCGTAAACAGTTCAAACTAAATAACTCATCTTAAAGACATAGAAATAATAACAATAATAATAATAATAATAATAATAATTGCGTCTTAAAACAAAGTGAACGTATTTAGCAGCAGGAAGTGTTTACCATATCGGTTAATCGAGCTAGGGAAGAATTAATAATTAACGAGATGGCGTCCTATACACAGACACCGTAAACCAAAGAATCAAACAAATCATTAAATAAGAGGTTATGTAGCTCTGGGATAAATCATAAGACTGCGGGTTCGAATCCTGACAGAGGTTTTAGGGAGGTACAATTTTATTTACAGAATTATTTAATTACTCTTCTATAGACGTAGGGAGGGGACCATAAAACTGAGCAAATTGCAAGGACTTTGCTAATAGGAGGAAGGAATGCCGAGAGAGAAGTTAAACTAAACTGATTTAGCTATGTAGGGTAGAACCAAGTAAGCTTCATACTGGGATTGGGAAATGGCTGACAGGGTGAGTTTCTTTATATTATTTATTAAATTTCAGAAGACCCTTTAAAGGACGGATGCAACCGAGGAACAGGAACAAGGTTTATAATACCTGCCATACAAATAATGTATTATTACAGGAATCCAGTCACAATGTTCAATACCAGGTTTACAACACCTGCCATCCAAATAATGTATTTCATTATGCCGGCGCCAGACATGTCTTCAAATAAGTGAGCACTTATTTGAAGACTTTGCTCACACATTTGGTCACTTATGTGTGTCTCTGCCAGATATGTGTTCAAAGATTTGATCACTTCTTTGAGCTCACAGTTTTCAAATAGACCTCACATAACATGGACGACGATTTGGTCGACACAGTTTGCTTATATTATTTATGTGCTAGTAATTGTTAGGCTCGATATGTCAGGCTCTCCTTGTAATAATTCAATGAATTCAAACACGCCCTCATTGTTCCACTCCATCGCTAGTTCCCTTGGTTATGGCTTGTTTGTGTACGCACGCGGCACGACAACTCTCCACGGCGACGCTCACGCTACTGGCCTTCGCGCAGTGTGGCAGGCATGCAAACATTTTGACTTTGATCCCTTTGATGTGCGCCAAAGAAACCGACACGGAACGGCAAAGCACACTTAAGTGCGCAAATAAGTGAACACAGTATCAAATGCCCGTGCCACACATGTGAACACTTATGTGAACACTTCTTTGAACACATGTCTGGCGCCGGCATTACAGGAATAAGCCAGACAGGATTATCTATCAGCTGTAAGAAGGAGACGGGCCAATGACTTTTTTCATATGTGGGCCGATAACATTTGAGTTAGGGGAATACCTCGGTCCGGGAGTCATATTCAAAAATTACCTACCTGCCGATCTGTTATTCTTTTAAAACATTACGAATCAAATCATGACGTTGTCCCTGCGATAGGTATTGAATCGCCGACGAAACATTAAATACCTATTACAAATTAGGCCAACCGATATAAATTCGCAGTATAATTATTTGTTATCAAAGATTTCGTTCAGAAGTTTCAGTTTAACTCGAACCGATATTGGTAATCAAGATGGCGTCAACTGAAATTATTCGTTCGTGCGTCTCTATAACTTTTGCCATTTTGCGGAACGAACTTGAGAACATGTCATTGAAAAAGCACACAGACCTCATGTTTGGGTTAGAAATTAGATTCTAAGGAGAATTGGATTAGGTGCATGTAATACTATTTTGAGAGAGATAGCATTACAAATTCCACCGCATGCATAATACGCATTTATATTTAAATAACATTATTTGATTTCAACTTAATTACTATTGGACACAACAATTTAAGTCGGGGGACATGGAAAAACATGCATAAAATAGGTTATTTGTTTGGTTTATTGAAAGAATTTAGGCGTGTTTCCTAACCTTCAAAATTAGCTCGTAACGCGATTGAGAAAAAATGGAGTTGTGATGCCTCTTTTATATATTATTTAATAAAATTATTAAAAATAATAAAATTATCTGATCGTAGAATTATTTCCGATTTAAGGTGAAGCTATAAGTGAAATCACTATTTAGATTAACCTTTACTACGAATCGGTATAGGTTATCAATACCAAAAATATACTATGGATACAAAAGCTTGTTCTATCGCTTGACTTCATCAGAATTAGCATAAAATTGTTAAATACGTCATGAAAAATATAAGCGTAAACTACTAAAAAAATTTTTTTTCATGATTTTACTATGAACTCAATAAGGAACAACTTTTAAAAAATACTGTTTTATGGCTAAGTTAATTTGCTACCACTTGACTTGATTATTTTTTTTGTTATCATTTAATTATTCACAAAATAAATAAAAACCACTTTGGCGCTTACGTCAACGATTTTTTAACATTGTATTGAATTCTAGTATTTCTTCAAAAGCCCGCGGATAGTGGCAACGAACAGACGTTAGATCTGTGCCAGTTTTTTAACGGTTTTTTAAATGGTGTTGACATAACATTGGCTAGGAGCATGTTTAGTTCTCAAACTGTGAGGGTTAGCTTGTGTTGTTTCTGATATTATTATTTTTCTTGACCAAAATATTATATCTTCTCAAAACACAATTGAAATTCACTTTCGTTTTCTTGAAAGAATTTATCGATGAAGTGGATTCTTGGAAGAAGTAATTAACCCACTACGAATTTATCTGAAATTTGATGACATTAACCTTTTCGTCCCGGAGAGAAAAAAATCACATAAGATCCGAAGGGGGGTCACTAGGGACCCCAATTTGTTTTGCTTATTAAAGGATGTTAATGGCATAATCTTGCGTAATTTGTTTTAGTAATAATTAGGGGGGAGTATATTCAACGTGTTTCAGAAGTCATTATCTAAATAATTTCATAAATAAAGTCGTAGTTAATATTCTAATGAATTTAGATAATAATGCGCCTTTTTCCATACAAAACAGGGAAGGCGGGCCGATAACGAGCATAACTCCTCGATTCTGAATCTCGACTGGCGATTGGCGATTACAGCGTAGTTAATTTGTTGCACAGGGTGGTCCGTAAATGATGGATATATTTATAAATATATATTTTTTAAGTTTTAAAAACCTACCACTACTAAACCAGGTATGGATGTTATTTCGAATATTATGGAATGTTTAGATGTATGTGAAGGTTATAATTCCTAATTTATGATTTTATATTGTACATTTACATTTAGGGTTAAATCATAGTGTTTGCGTTACCATAAATAATGGGTTCGTTTATATGTCAAGGGTTTCGAAATAAAAATTTTTTTTGGAAAATAGTGAAAAAAACAAGGTATTTTTAAAACTTAAACGTGGAGTAAATTATTTTTTATTGTAACCTCAGATATTCCTGTTTTTGATTTTCCTATGTAAATACACCACAACAGTCCCAACTGCTCCTAATCATCTGGAACCAGTGCGACTATGGCATTCCCAAATGGGGGATGTTGGAGTGACGGCTCGTAACTTTAAGGTGTACTAGAGTGATAATATTACAATTAATAGTAGACCAAAAGTCACGAGCCGCTACTGGTATGTTCTTAGGCTAAAGGTAGTGGGGAGGGTAAGGAGATGGGGAAGAGGAAGGTGGGGAAATACATGGCTATTCAGATCTGGTCACCAAACAAGGTAAAAGTCATTTCAAGCAACATTCGAAATGAATTCTGGTCAGTAAATTGTGAAATATCACAAAGATTAAAATTTACTTGCGCACACCGGGATTTGAACCCGCGACCTCCGGTTTACTAGTCTAGAGCCTTACCCCTCGACAACGGATGCTGTAATATTTATGAAAGAAAAAATATATATAATATCAAGTTGCAGGGCGGTAGATGCTTTCAGTATCGCCCTAGTGAAAGACCACCATGTAGAATCCAAACGTTGTTTGAAATGACTTAAGCCTATATGGTAACTAGATTTGAATATGCACGTACTTCCACCTTTGTCTTACCCATATCCTCCCCCTTCCCATCCTCACTATCTTCAGCCTCACAAAATACCCCAATTGGAGATGCCATAGTTCCACTGGCTAGGACTGTTGGGGCTCTTGTGCGGTTTTCACACAAATTAATTAAAACCATAGAATTTTCTGATATAATTTAAAACATTGGTAAATATGCCGTAATAAATTGCAATAAATACATGCCGACTGATTACATAAATTCTAATATTTTAAGTACAGAATAAATATTTTACAACCCTGAAATAGATATTAATTTATAAACACAATTTCGTAAGTATAAATGAACTACTTACCAGTCTGAAGATGCCCATAGCAGGGTGAAACTAGTCCGGTTTTGCAAAAATATATTTACTACGTAAATTTAGAAAGTTAGCAACTAAAACCCAATATCCAATTTAACACACGTTTGCGATAGACCTTTTAACCATATAGTACTCTGTTTTTATTCAAGTTCCTTCAAATTACTTAAAAATGTAAACAAAATATGTTTCTCTTTCTGACCCATTTCTTTTCCATGTGAGAAACAGAGACAGACATAATTTTAATGTTGTCTCTAAACATGAAAAATTTACCGGATACACCCCAGACAGGCCGATCTTCGTCCGGCAAGTGAACATTTTAGCATCGCAAAAGGAAATACCAGTTGTGCAGTGTACGCCACCGAGAGTTAGCCCTTTCCATAAAATGCAACTTTTACGGTCCAGTTTGCAGCTCGCTGGATCGTCTCGGTGAATAGCGGGGAGTGGGGATAGAGACGGGGGAATGTGAGCCGATGCTACTAAGCTGAGGTGCGGGGCAGGGGACAGGAATTTTGCCGGAATTTTGTACAAATTATTTATTATCTAAGAAACTAGAAATAAAATATAAATTTTTGTTGGTTGTTTTTGGGGTGTTATGCCGTGTTGCGCTAACTCCTTCTTTAGCCGACGTTTCGGACAGCGTTGCAGTGTCCATCATCAGGGCAGATCCGGTAGATCCGAAGATGTGTAACACCCCAAAAACAAACAACAAAAATGCTTTTGGCCGTGAGAATCTAAAAACTTACCAAAATATAAATTTTTTAAATGCAGATCGATGACCAAATGGTTTTTTTAGGATTACCTAAATTACAGAGTATGTGGTGTAAAAAACAACTTAGATATAGCATAAAACTCTCGTTAGTGTAAGTGTGTTCCCCCCGTCCGGTGCGGGAGTGTTAAAACAGTTAATATACGCAATAAATGTCGGTCCTACCAAATTGGGATTCCTCTCTCGAAAAAATTGTTTTTTTAAAAATTGCATTTGTAAAATGGTTTTTATAATGATTCTAGTGGACTGAGGCAGACGTTGTTCTGCCACAGACCGGCTTTATGAAGGGAAGTTAAATTTTGGGTTTGTATGTATTTTTGGATGAGAAATCTAAAAAATGAAATGGTCGTTGAAAAAAATATTTTTAGATCTCTACAACAGCGCCACATATCGGGTTTAAAACTTTGAGGTTTTTTCATCAAGTAGGGGAATATTTTGATAAAGCTATTTAAATTGACTAACGCATTAACAGTATTTTGTCGGCTGAAAGAAAAAACATTAAAAATTTTTATATTTTGTACCTACATACTGTGTGGATCATGTTATATTTTTGCTTTATATTTATTTTTGTGCAAGTGTTTTAAACAGTCGTTTCCTGCACTATTTTAGAGTATAATTTTGTAAATATTGTTGTGTATATGTAAAAGCCAAAAATATTTTTGTTCTTTCAACTTCCAAAATAATAATCGATCTACACATATTGTTAAGATTATCTTGTCGTCTGCGCGAGGCAAAGGAATTGTAAAATAATGAGAGTCGAATTACAGTAGGTCCCTGAAATAGGTAGAAAGCGCCTGGCAGGATCTCCTTATGTTGAACCTGCCGCACGCTTGCTAAAACCTTTTTTAACTGGTGGACGCATACTAGCGGAATTTTCGTGAGAAAAGCAGTCGTGAACGCGCTGACTTTCAACTGCCAAGAATTCTTAAACTTTAGGGATTAATGATTAATATAATTACACAGTTTAATTTTTATTTTTAAATACTTGTTTTTTAATTTTTTTGTCGATATAATTATATGAATAATCATTAAAATAACAAGAGCATTATTAAAATTGTATATATTAACTATGTATAATAACCAAAGATATTAGAAGAACGAGATGTGCTATGCGCAGTTCGTACTGAGTGGAATTGTTTTGCCGAGTGTCGCCGGTTTTGTTCACCAATACTACTGCACACCTTCGCTTACGCTAAGGCATCGCTAAGGTATCCGCACTAATACATAGAACAGATTTCTGTGCGTACACGTCCCGATACCGTTCAAAGTACCCTAATTAGGTAGTACTCCGGCTACGGTCCGGCGGCCAACATAGCATATCTCGTTCTTCTAATATCTTTGATAATAACACACTTCAAGCACAAACTCCAATTGGAGTCCGATTCGAGGATTAAATTTTGTATTAAACATTTTTTTCTTTTAAAATAATACATATATTTATTGAGATTTTCTTTATATTTGTCACCACATTCCAACTTTAAATTTTTTTATCTGAAAATAAAGCCTACTTTTGTAATAAGACTCCATAAACTGAAGTTAATGTCAGTGTTTAGCCATTTAGTGATTTTTATTTGTAAAAAATGTATGTATTTTACTATATATTTTCTTTCTTTATTTTCGCACAAATCATCAATCACAAAACAAACAAAAACTTCCGCATCTCGCGCGACAAGTGGAAGCATGTGTTATGCTTTCTACGGATTTATATACAGTTTCCTTTTGATAAAATATTCTTCCACACAAAGGACAAAAAGTTGTAGAGTTGGTTCAAATTCTTTAAATACTTATACATATATTTGGAAGTTGGAACCCTTACAAAGTGATTAATATTAGTATAAAATTGTCGGAAAAGCAATTCCTTTCTCTCCATTCAAATAGGACCGGCGTAAGAGGTAAAACTACCCTTCCCGCCGGAAGTGTTAATAGTATTATTTTTTTGAAGAAAGGCAAACCTTCCATTCATACAAATAACCTGACAATATCAATATCAATAGCATGCAAAACTTACACCTTTAAAACATACATGCACTTTACCAAATATGCGTACTTATATCATTATAAAATCATTTTTAAATGCAATTTCAAATAACAATTAAAGCAAACGGTGACCGGATAAATCATCATAATGATAATCCATCACATCTTTAAAAAGTTATATAAAGTCATGGAAAGTGATGAAAAAAAAAACTTTATTAACTGGGTTAAGTAGGTTAGTTTTACTATATGAAAATTAAACTATGGTTGATATTGTAAAAAGGATCAAATTTTATGCTTGGTATTAAACTCTAGGCTTTTAAGAAATCAAGATAGAAGATAAAAATGAATCAATGAAATAATAATGAAAACAGATATGACTATATTCAGTAGGTATATAAATTACGAACTACGGGCTAATTACGGTGGGTATTTTAAGCATTTCAATTGTATTACTCACAATATGAGAATATCTTTATTAAGTAGATTAAATATATATAGATAAAATTAATTCGTATTTCATTGTAAAACACGCTTCCAAAGTACGTAATTCCTCTGAACATAATCATAACAATGGATCTTCGAGCGAGCGCTATCCATCGGTGAGAAATGTTATCAAAATCGGGACAGAATCGTTACATTTTTTCATAATATCGGTTATATAATAATGTTATGATATAATCATAACATGTTAATTGAAGATGTTATAATATTTCTTATATTATTTAAAGTTTGTTCGCGAAAGCATGCTTCTCGATTATGCTAAAATCTAATGGACTGTGAAGTGACATTCTACATAATTTCCAAGATTTTCCAGAGTAAATATAGTTGTTTGTTGATGTTTACCCATAACTCATTCCGGAAGATTTTTTAAGTTTTGACATTTGAAAAGGTGAAAATTTAACATTTAATAAAACTATTTCAAAATTAAATTAAATTTAATTTAAAGATTACAAATAACGTTTCCTGGCCACCTCGCAGTGTGTGCTGAATTAGAACATCCATTGTTTTCTTTTTCAGGGTACCCATAGCGAATATAAATTACAGCTGACAAACTGCTCTGGCAATGAAGGATTAAACGTACTAACTTCGATTCTCGATGCATTGGTAAGTTGGTACATAATGTGAAATATTCCTGCGTAATGCGTAACATTATTCAAGTTCAATGAACTTATAGTTCAGCATTTGAACTACTTATTGTAGAATTTAATGATATTGCTGCAAGTTACCTGAACAATTGTACTTTGTAATTTCTATTAGGGTTGTCAACCTTTAATCCGGGTTAAGATAATAAATGACACGACTATAAACTAATTAAACACTTTTTAATTTTATTTAATTCGACAAATCATTGCAATGTCAATAAAATCGCAATATTATAGAAACATGTTCAGTCGCGTGACAATATTATTTTGGTAAGTAAATCTTCAATTTATCACTTAAGACTATGCAATACGAAATAATGCAAAAAATCATGTGCTTTTGGTTTTAAAAAATCGCTTAGAAATATAATAAAATTACAGATGCTTCATTTTATACTGCGGGTAGAACCTTATCCTAATCTTGGCCTTATTAATGATTTAAGAATCAGGCCTAAAAAATACTTGAATTGCAAAATTTTATACAAATGAGAGCCTTTTGGTATATATTTTTATTGTATTTTGTGGAAAATAAGTCTTTTTCAAAATTATCGAAAAACATTTAAATATTTTTGCCTAAGCATCACAAAACAAAATAAAACCTGCATTTTCACGTTCTGTTTTTCTAAATGAAATAAAACGGTTAGCATTCAACACATTTGGAATTGCGAATTGAACCTTGTAGCGACTAAGCGCCTTGATGCATCGGGTGAGGTGTGGCAGGATGCGCCTGCCCACCAGCTGCGTGGCTTGCCAGATCGGGAGAGGCTGTTTTGGGGAAACCTTTTGACCTCTCCAACTGGTCTCTCGACCCATTGCCTTGCGCTGCAGTGCGAGGGATATTCATATGTCCGTCACTCCTGGACACATTGATCCCTAGATTCCTACCCAACCCTCATACCTTTTACCTTCCCAGAACCTTTTCTCCTTCCTTTCCTTAAAATAAGCCATCCACACAGCATCCCCAAAAATGACATATACCCTGACGGAAAATAATTTTCTCAGTATACATATACATGGTGTCCGGATACTCGTAGTACAAGCGGGAAACTGGAGAATGTATACCACACGGGGAACCCAAATAAACATAAAGTTTTTTGATTTGAGCATTTTTATAAAAAAAAAAAGAACCAAAAAAAAATATTTTTCGGCTATTTCAGGGTTCAAATTTTTTCGTCATTATTTGTTTTACTTTTAAAATTTTAAATAGTTTTAATTAGTTGGGTACTTTGATCTTCAGTAATGATTTATAAGAATTTGATAAAAAAAAAATCAACTTCTGACTCGATTTACTCGAAAACGAAAGCTCAAATCAAAAAAAATTATACTACAAAATCGACTCCAAATGTGATGTAGATTCACCAGTTTCCCGCTTGTACTACGAGTTTCCGGACACCATGTATATATATATATATACATATATATATATATATATATATATATATATATATACTTTTTTAATTTAACCCCTCACAGGAGGCCCTGAGAAAAACCTGGGAAATCCTGTAATTATATATACCTCAGGGTATATATAACAACAGGGTTATTTTATTTTTTTTTTATTATTTTTTTTTATGTAATAATTAAACAGTTTACAATGTATATTAATATTTGCTAACAATAATGATTTATAAAAATTAGTTTTCACAATTTTTTATTTATTTATTTATTTTTTTTGATGTTTCTCTTTTATGGAATTCTCTATTTATAATATAAATATATTTAATTTCATTATTTTTTTGTATTTCAGACAAATTTTACCAGTGCGTGGTTATGGGCGTAATGGGGTGTCAACAGGTTTGACGGAGGCTTGCTTTTTATTGGTTATTGTGTATCGGCAAGTATTTTATGACCCTTCATAAAATGCCGGGCTCCTTCGAATTTCGAAATAATTTTTGACAAGTGGTTCGCCATAACAAATACAAAAGATATTTATTGAGACAGTTTAGTTATGTAGAGTAAAATACTATATAATTTTTGCTATTCGTATATAGAAGCTCCTAAAAAGGGCGTTCATAAATCTATATAAATAATAAATCTTCTCATATGCCGGGACCGCACATGTGCGGCCCATACAACTTTCAAAAACAAAAAAAAAACAAAAAAAAAAATTGTGCGATTTTGACCCTTATGTACAAAGAATTTGTATGGAGAACAAGGTCTCAATCGCTTGGGCTATTCTCGTTCTTTAAGCATCATATTCTGGAAAGACTTGTAGCTCCTTTGACATCTTAATTTTAATTTTTCTGTGGGACGCGACACAAAAAATTTTAACAGTCAAAGTGTCACATCGCGGTTGTATTTTAAAGTGCCAAAACGAAGTAATTCATCAATAAAACGTAAGTAATGTTTTTTTTGGGTAAAATTCGGTTTATGGGAGTCACTCGAATAACCGAAATTGAACTTGATTTAGACTAATTTAGGGCTGGGGAATCCGAATCTGTAAGAATTAGGTGGGGGTCGGCACTATTAACTGAGTTATAGGGTCTTGAAATTTTGTACGCGATACATAGAAAAAAAGGTTTTATTTATCAATTATGACATAAGAAAATCAAATTAACAACTATTTTAATACTTTTGAATTTTCAGTAGTGCGAACCAAAAAAAGAAAAGTGTTGCCATATAATAATAATATTTTTTTACAAAATAGGTTAGGTTTTTAGTTTGGGTTAGAGTAGGCAGAAGAACATGGGAAAAGGGTATTAGAATTAAATCACAAACCAGTCTATACAAACCTAGCGTAGCCCACAAATTACTTGAAAACTGGGATATAACTCTAAAGGGGACGCGAGCAGGCGTTATTAAAGGGGCATTTTTTTGTAACAGGAAATACCATGGAAAAAAGGTATTAGAATTAAATCACAAACCAGTCTATACAAACCTAACGTAGCCCACAAACTATTTGAAAACTGGGATGTAACTCTAAAGGGGACGCGAGTGGGCGTTATTAAAGGGTCATTTTTTTGTTATAGAAAATCACAGTTAGGTTAAGTTATATATATATATATATATATATATATATATATATAAATTTAATATTTACAAGATTTTAAATAATAAACTACAAATCTGGCAAATGATATTTAATTTTCTGAATTTTCCATGCATTGATATTATTATTATATGGCAACACTTTTTATTTTTTGGTTGGCACTTCTGAAATGTGAGACTATTAAAAAGTAATTAATTTGATTTTCTTATGTCATAATTGATAAATAAAACATGGTTTTCTATGCATCGCGTACGAAATTTCAAAACCCTATAACTCAGTTAATAGTGCCGACCCCCACCTAATTCTTACAGATTCGGATTCCCCAGCCCGAAATTAGTCTAAATCAAGTTCAATTTCGGTTATTCGAGTGACTCCCATAAACCGAATTTTTTCCTTTTTTTTATACATAGTTTATCGTTCACGGCATGTGTTTCGGCAAATTTAAAATACGAAAACTCAAAATAACCGACAAAATATTACGTCAAAGTATACGCCATGTTTTCGTGATAAAAATTTTCTGTTTATTTCTAGCTATGTCTCATCATATATTGTGTGATTTGCTTTGTTTCGTATCTCATTTTGCAGATAAATCAATTGAGAACACATACCACAGCCTTCGGTTTGTCCATATTTAGTTAATATTTTACAAAAAATAATATTTCAATGTCCCCCGCGCTAAAAAACTGTCCGAGAAATAATTTGACGTTTCTCCATCGATATTCACGTAAATATTGCCCAATCTCATAACGATTGTACATCATTATGTTAAGAAAACTATTGAGATTGTGTATAAAAGCCCTAGTTTCGTCAATATTTAGTTAATATTTTTTTAATTAAATAAATACGAGACATCGGAAACCTCATAGATATATAACACCCATAGTACTCATAGTCCACTATGGGTGTTATATATCATTGGGAAACCTGCACAAATACACGTGAACTGTTTATATGTATGTGTGAGAGGCCATCTTGAAATCATATCCGCGCCTGCGTAAAACGCACTTCGATCTGCGCGCGCAGATATCAACGTTTTTTACAAATTCAAATTTTGTATGGGAGGTACAAGGTTCTTACAAAGTACATGATTTATTAGAAATATTTATTTCTAATAATATTTATTAGAAACATTATTTTTTATTTATAAAAATGGTAATAAATATCACAAAATTAGATCAGTTATATAGGGTGTGCAAAAAAGTACTAACAAACTTTTTTTTTTGTTTAGGTATAAAATATTTATACGCGTATTGATGATTATATTATATAATGAAATACATGATTGTTTCTATTGTTATAGAATGGAGATTCCAAGACCGTCGACGGAGGAACAGACAACAGAAGAAAGATTTTCAGTAATTGCGACGGTATGTTGTGTATTAGTAGTAGTTCTATAGTGGTTGTACGCTTCATCCTTTCCAAAATTGAAAGACATTCGTGTAACAATTAATGTTTACAGTTTCAGATTCCGGGATGGCAGGCTGACCCGAGACCATCAACCTCCTCTACGCATCGGGCTCCAAATACTCAGGTAATTATAATAACACTTGGCTAACTTTTACAGCGCCATTTTTGTCTTGTATTACCTCAAGGACGCTTTACATAGCTGTATATATATATTTTTTCTTTTCTTTCTGTCTATAGGAAACCGACCACGTCGTTGCGGAGTTCTACGGATTCACTGATAGCGAGGATGAATCCCTCGCCGGTGATGTAGAACTTCCGTCAATGGTGGATATGGATGTTCCTGAGGATGAGTTGGAGCCTTTGGAGGAGGGGGAGGAGGAGAATCCAGAGGAGCAGACCTTCACCTGGTCCGAGGATTTCTCCACCTTCACATTTATAATTTTTTTTTCAAATCGTTTTTTTCCATTTAGATTCTTTTTTTATACAAAATTTTAAAAATTGCCATGAAGAGGAAATTCATCATACCTAATAGTGGCAGTCCCATAATTACAGTTCAGGAATTGTGTCGCTATTTCTTGCATTAGTGTTGTTGTTTGTTATAATGTTATTGTTTGTTATAATGTTATTGTTTGTCATAATGTTATTGTTTGTTATAATGTTATTGTTCTTTGAATGTTGGTTGCGGTTGTTATTTGTTGAATGTGTGTTATCATTTGTTACTTGGATTTTGTTATCTGTGATTGTAATTTGGCACTGGTTGTTGTTATTTATGGTTTTAATTATTTATTGAATGGGTGTATTTGTGCATTATTTGAATAAAAATGTTTACTGAAACAAGTGCATTGTGCATCTTTGCATTGTTTGAATTTTCGTTTCCATTCATTGTATCTTCCACTTTTGAGGAGGACAGAAACAGTGTCTAAAAATTTGAATATTATAATAATAAATTTATGTATGTGAAAAAAGATTTTTTTCGCAGTCTCTCGACCAAAGATTAAAAAAACGTGTTTCATGTACCTGTTCTAAAACTGAAATAAATATGATGATTTTTTTTTCTTATTTATTTTGAACCACACAGTATCTGAATTTAAAAAAAACGTATTTAAATAAATAAATAAATATTAATAAAAAAATATTAGCAAATTTTATTTTTATTCCCCGAGTCATGATTTTTTTGTCACCCTGTTCTTTCCAAACACATCTGTACACGCAGTCGGCGGCCTTTGCAAAGGACGGCAGTGCAAAAACATCGCGAATTCTTGTAAGGTAACCTCTTACTTCTTTCATTATTTTTGATATAAATTGATTGTGGAAATAATAGATTTGAGGTGTCATCAGAAAGATAGTTTTATCTACATTATTTTGATGTAATTTTTATAATATTTCACCCAAGAAAAGTGATGAAAATTAGCTTTGTAAGTTTATCGTAGAAATGTCAAAATTTTTACGTCCTAATGAATAATTTTATTTTTAGCATTATTTATTTACAGGTTTCTTGTACAAAATAATATTATTAGTAACAACAGTTGTAAAAACTACCGAAATCTGGAAGAATTGTTATCATATACTTATAAAATACGACACAAAAAAATTTTAAGTGGACACTTGACGTTTGATTTTTTTTTGAATAAATGAAAATATTTTACATTTTCAAAGAAGTGTCAATGGCATTACTTCTTCGAAAAAACCTATGGATTATTTTTTTTCACGAGGAGTGTCTATTCAAGTTTGTGTAGAAATAAAAAAATCAGTTAATTTTCATATGAATATATTTTTTTTACATTTGTTTGCCGAATGGGAAAATTTTTACACATTTTTTTTGTTAAAGTTAGCTATTCTGGGAAAACTTGTAACAATATTATCATGTAATATATATGAATAATAAGATACATTATCTGATAAACAGAAAACAATCGCAAAATAAACAATTTCTTTGTTTTTAAACGGATGTTTGACCAAAAGGCAGGAGAGTAATTTGCGCGCGGTTTTTTTTCAAAAAAGCTTGGAATTTCCTGGCATACGACAGGTTAAATTTCGTTAAAAAAATTTTAAATCTCCGACAGTTCTTCACAGATTGCTTTGACATTTTGACACTACGTTGCCTTCGAATACGCGTGTGTTTTTATACACCTATATTATATTGTCACCTGTGACAGGTAAAAACAAGTTTTTTTGAGCAACGAAGTTTGATGTCGGAAGAAAACGCAACACGCACTATTGTATCTCTCTCTGCACAAACATACTGAGCCATAGCAATTCGTGGCGGGGTACAGTTGGTAAATAAATATTTTTAACGGCGCCTGTCTTGTGAGACACGATAAGTCATTTCAAGCAAAGATTTTTACTAACATGTGGTACAGAGAGTCTATTTCACACTGGAACGCGGTGATAAGATGCTATATATTTTAATAGATTTTGATTTTAAATAAAATTCGGTTTTCCCTCACTGGGATTTGCGCCAGCGACCTTTGAGCACATATCCAAGATGCTTCTGTCATCAGCTTTCAACACAATAATGAGTTAGATTAATTTTATTGGGCTAATTGTTTTGAGTGAAAAGTTTCTAGTTAACTTATATTTGCACCGGTTCCGGCATTGAACTTTGAAAATCTAAGTCCGTTCTGGACTGTACCTACCCACAATTCGCCCACTACCTAATAAAATTGCGATATTATTTTCACTGCAATGTCTAATCGATTTAAGTATATTTTCCATTGTTTTAAGACAATTGAAATAAAACAAATCTGCATCTAAATAATCATATGGTACAATAATGTTACCAGTTCTTTAAATAATCATATGGTACAATAATGTTATCAGTTCTTTAAATAATCATATGGTACAATAATGTTACCAGTTCTTTAAATAATCATATGGTACAATAATGTTACCAGTTCTTTAAATAATCATATGGTACAATAATGTTACAGGTTCTTTAAATTTTCATAAAAACCGATTTGTAAAATATAAATGGTATACTTTTTTTTATATTAACTCCACACAATAGAAATAAGAAAATAATTTCCCTCAGGGCCTATGTCATCTTTGGGGATGATGTGTGGATGGTCTTTTTGTGGAGAGGAAGGAGTGAACATGGGTCTTGAAGAGTCCCATGTTGTAGGAGGGAGGAAACACAGAGGCCGGCAGTTCGTTCCACAGCCGAGCTGTTGAACATAAGAACGAATCGTAGAAGCGACCCGTTCTCATGTGACAAATATCAACCGTGTACAAATGTTGGGCACGCGTTTGGAGTGTATCCCGACTACGCACCGGTGCCGAAGGGATCAATGACGCTAGTTCCTCAGAGCATCTTCCATTGTAATAACGATAGAACAAGGACAGTATACCTACCTGACGCCTGTGCTATAAAGATTGCAGTCCGTTTGTTGAGATTGGGGAATCTATCAAATGGACCGCCCGTTTCTGCACAGAGTCAAGGGTTTTTTCAGGTATTTAGGGGCTCCGGACCAGAGATGGCTGCCAAATTCGACAGTAGGGCGCACTTGCGATTTGTACAGGGTCAGCAGTTGTGTACTATTAAAGTATCTGCGGGCCCTGTACAGTACGCCCAGCTTCTGAGAGGCCAACTTTACTCTGGCTTCGATGGAGCCCCCGTACCTGAGCTGGTCACTTATAGTTACACCAAGCATATCAATGGAAGGCCTGTTCGGAAGCTTGCTTCCGTTGAAGGAGACTAGATTATCATTTAGATTCCTTTTAGACGTAATCAGACAGGATTGGGTCTTTGAAACATTAAATTCGACGAGATTATTTTTACCCCAGGAGGAAATACTCTCGAGATAACCGTCCATTCTCTGCTTCAAAGCCCTCCGAGCCGTTGGAGTTTGTGTATTCGATGTGTTTTCCATGGAAAAATCTCTTAGAATTATACTATAAATAAATTCAGGAAAGTAATATCTTTAGAAG
Source organism: Hesperophylax magnus (assembly GCA_026573805.1). Lineage (NCBI taxonomy): Eukaryota > Metazoa > Arthropoda > Insecta > Trichoptera > Limnephilidae > Hesperophylax > Hesperophylax magnus. The sequence goes on along the minus strand of JAIUSX010000029.1, from coordinate 9,497,524 downwards.
GTAAATAGAAAAAAAAGTCTCATTCAGTAATGGCGAGATAGACTGTTTAGTTTGAAACTTATATCTACATTTTTGATATTAATTTATTTTCGTAGTTGTATTTTGTGACAGCTGTTTAGCCTTCCAATGCCATTATATTGCCGACATAAACTAGAACTCTCGATTGTATTTTCAAATGGGAAAAATGAAACGGATCAGAAAATTATATTAATATTTTATAGCAAATATAATCACCCTATGCGCAGCAGGAATCATAATCGTATAAAATCCCTAGGATTACTGCAGTGATAGAAATAACTTAATTAAATCTTACCTTTTCCTATTTAAGAATTTAACATTTACCACAAATCACTTATCACATGAAGTTCAGAAAAGTGTGTATTACATTTTCTTTCACAGATCACAAAATTAAAAAAAAAATAACATCAACGTAATTTCTTTTATTGCGCGAGAGATAATAATTGTAATTATTGTGGATTTATCGGTAAATAGACCTTCTTTCGGCTTGGCGATGCACAACCGACTGACGAGAAATCATATCAACGAGCTAAGTAAATTCTCCGTCGATATCAGGTGCAAAAATAATAATAATAATAAATGAGTAATCAGTTATATCGGCCGATGTAGTACCTATTTTCGTTTTTTCTTGTATTATATCTATGACTTTTACTAATTTTTGTGAGAAAATTCATTTCTTACTGATAAACACGTTTCAGTAAGTACCTACCTACTACCTAAAATGATACAAAGTAATTAGTATGCGCTCGGAAAAACATCATCTTTTAAAATGTTTTTTTTTGCCATATTTGTCATTCCTAACGTGACATGAAACGTTGCATAAAATTTTAATTTTAAAGCTAATTAAAATTCAGAGAGCTTAATGGATATAGAGGTAACACTAATACATTTGTTGCGCCGTTGAGATGATATTTTTCATAAAACGGCGCTGTACAAATTAACATTATCATTATTATTTAACCTAACCTAAATTTAACCCTTAAAAATGATTCTGTGTAATCACATTACATTGTTATTACGTTAGCAGGTAGGTACCTACTAAATTTTCAGTAAAATCTGTTTTTACTGCTTACTAAAATTACGCAAAAAGTACATCGCAATGTTAAGGTGACATAACACTCTAATAACGAGGGTTTGCTCGACGCTCACATTTGAATTATTTCTGATGAACGCATTACTAAAATCTCAAACTCATCCCTACGAATGTAAGTTATATTTATTTTAGATCAATAAAAATAGGACCTTACCGTTAAAACGGTTTCAAAATTATGTTTCTAGACGATGAATTAGTAACTTCCCGAGGGAGATTTTAGTAATACGTTCCTCAGAAATAATTAAAATGAAACCTACGGAATTGCCGTTTTTCTAGGCCTGCTAGGGCAAGGTCGACCGTAGGTCCATTCATTAAGCCGGGCCGAGCGCCGAATATTGTTTTACACGACTTCATCGCTTACGTCGTTAAGATTCTGGCTTTATTTTAGAGTGTTGCCCCTTTAGGGGAATATACCCAACGTATTTACATATGAATGATATATATCGTGGAATTTGTTTATTTTTGGATAGGACACAAGTTTGGATTAGTGATGGTCATAATTGTGAAATATGTTTCTAAATAAATGATTCAAATATATTCGAACCATATGAACGGAAATGATGAATAAAACAAACGATTGAAAATGATTCGACTTATCACGCGTTATCAAAATAATCTTGCTAAATCTTCTGATTCTAAAGAAAAATGATTGATTTGATTTTTTTCAATAATTCATTTGTTTTTTTTTTTTAATTCAAAATATCTACTTCGTTTTTCAGTCATGTTTCGGAAGATGAAGTTTCGAAAATATTCCCATTGTGTCCATCACTAGCCTAGAAACAAAACACGCGCTATGAATACTTCGAATATTTTTTTATGTAGCTATTTGGAATTGTAAATTATTTTCGACTGGGGTAAAACCAGGTCTTTTACGGAAAAATGATTGGTCCACCCGGCGATTTCGCGGGAAATTCCGCCGGAGCCGGGGTCTGACAGCAATTTGGGATAAATCAATACGCAAATCATTTTTATTTGAAACTTTCCTAATTCGTACCCAAGAATATTATGTTGTTCATTGTCTTTTCAGCTAGCGGTTTTATTCCGAAGAAATGTCCAACAGGGGTTAGAGAACGGATTATATATTATATATTTAAGATTAATAAAAACAGAACCTTACCGTTAAAATGGTTTGAAAAGCACCAGGATTTGACAGATTGAATGGGATAATTCCGAAGAATGTCTGGTTCCACGCCAAAGAGGGGTTCTACTAAATGTTGTAAATGTGCTTGCGTAATTAATTCGCTAATTTTATACTTGAAATTTTTTTTAAATTCTTCGAATAGTTTTACATAAAATATTTTATTATTGGTAAGGTACTGTTTTATAAATGATTTACATCGGTGGTTATCTGTCTGATAAAAAAGATATCATAGTTACGAATTCGTCAGAATCTTTATCTTTAAATAGTATAAGATAAACTACGCAACGGATATTGATAGAGTTTTCACCATCAGTTTCAATTTCTTCCGGAAGGTTTACATATATAATACATGCATATTGTATTTATAGAAAGTAGAGAAAAGTGTTTTATAATCAAGTCTTAAGAGGAATATGAAAGCCAAAAATATTTTTGTTCTTTCAACTTCCAAAATAATAATCGATCTACACATATTGTTAAGATTATCTGTGTTGTCTGCGCGAGGCAAGGAATTTTAAAATAATGAGAGTCTAGTGCAGTAGGTTCCTGCAATAGGTAGAAAGCGCCTGGCAGGATATCCTTATGTTGATCTTGCCGCACGCTCGCTAATAGCCTTTTTAACTGGTGGTCGCATACTAGCTGAGTTTTTGTAAGAACAGCAGTCGTGAACGCACTGACTTTCAACTGCCAAGAATTCTTAAACTTTAGGAATTAATTATTAATATAATTACACAGTTTAATTTTTATTTTTAAATGCTGTAATTTAATGTTTTTTGTCGATATATTTATATAAATATAAATATTTATATAAAGGCAGTATAGCCGTTTATGTATTTAAAATATGAATAATTATTAAAAATCACAAGAACGTTATTAAAATGATATATATTAATTATGTATAATAACACACTTCAAGCACAAAATCCAATTCGAGTCCGATTCGAGTATTAAATTTAGTTTTAAACAGCTTTTTCTTTTAAAATAATATATATATTTATTGAGATTTTATAAAAATAAATAATAATATTTGTATGATTTGTGTAGCGCCGTTTTTGTGAAAAATCAATTTAAATTTTTTTCTGAAAATAAAGCCTACTTTTGAAATAAGACTCCATAAACTGAAGTTAATGTCAGTGTTTAGCCATTTAGTGATTTTTATTTGTAAAAAATGTATGTATTTTAATTTTTTATTTTTCTTCATTATCGCACAAATCATTACAAAACAAACAAAACTTCCGCATCTAGCGCGACAAGTGGAAGCATGTGTTATCCGTTCTACGGGTTTATATACAGTTTCCTTTTGATAAAATATTCTTCCACACAAAGGACAAAAAGTTGTAGAGTTGGTTCAAATTCTTTGAATACATATACATATTTTTGGAAGTTGGAACCTTTACAAAGAGATTGATATTAGTATAAAATTATCGGAAAAGCAATTCATTTCTCTCCATTCAAATAGGACCGACGTAAGAGGTAAAACTACCCTTCCCGCCGGAAGTGTTACTAGTATTATTTTTTTAAAGAAAGGCAAACCTTCCATTCATACAAATAACCTGACAATATCAATATCAATAGCATGCAAAACTTACACCTTTAAAACTTACATGCACTTTACAGAATTCGCGTACTTATATCATTATAAAATCATTTTTAAATGCAATTTCAAATAAAAATTAAAGCAAACGGTGACCGGATAAATCATCATAATGATAATTCATCACATCTTTAAAAAGTTATATAAAGTCATGGAAAGTGATGAAACAAAAACATTATTAACAGGGTTAAGTAGGTTAGGTTAGGTAAGGTATTTTTTATTTGTTTTCATCGTTTCTAATGACTTTATATCACTTTTTAAAAGTGTGTTGAATTGTCACTGTGTTGAGTTATCATGGAACCGTTTTTTTACCAATGTTGACCTTATGAACCAAAATTAGGATGAAAATTGAAACGGAGATAGGTACGTAAAATTGGAGTGTTTTAAAATTACTTGGAATTTATTATTATTTATAGAAATTTTATATGTTGAAATTAGTAGTGCGGGCTCAATAACAATATATAAACAAATTTTGCCAGCTAAATTTCGTATAATTAAATAAAAACTAAACAAAACCGTAAATTGGATTACACACCTATTGTACTGCTATAACGCGCGTCCACATTTTCTGAAAATATTTTTTTGTTTTCTTAGCTTGCATACATTTCGATATTTGTTTTTGTTTTTACTCCCCATTTTCAATAATGAACCTATAAAAACTCATCATTAGTAATTATTAATACAAACGGAAAGCATTTTTCCATGAGAAATAAAACATTAACTCAGGTAAACACGGAATAAAAACATTGATTTACATGTAGTATTTTGAGATTTAAAAAATAATCTGTAAAAAACGAAGTTTTTTTGCTATAAATACATTTGTTTTTATTAATAAATATATATCTAGATTTTACTAATTAATAAATCTTTCTCCCCGGGGACTGAAGTCAACCACGCTAACAAATGAGCCAAATCCCAATTTGGTAGGAACGACATTTATTGCGTATATTAACTTCAATGCATTATCATTGACAACGAGTCTATCTGCCGAGTTTCAGCTCGATTGGATGTCAGGTAGTTCATACATACTTTCAAGAAAACGAAAGTGAATTTCAAATAGATGTATTGAAAAGGTATAATATTTTGGTCACGAAAAATAATAATATCAGAAAAAAACACAATCTCACGGTTTGAGAATAAAAATGCTCCTAGCTAAAATTATGTCACCAGGAAAGAAACCGTTAAAAATACTGGCACAGATTTGACGTCTGTTCGTTGTCGCTCTCCGCGGGCTTCTAAAGAAATAATAGAATTCAATACAATTATGGGAATTGGTAGTGAGACAATAAAATATGATGTTGTTGTTGTCACAGCGTTTATTGAGAGTCAGTATAACACATCAGTTGAGTTGCGCAGTTGGGAGATGGCTCTGGATCGATAATGATGATGTCACCAGGCGTAGTCGGCGATGACTGCGGTAGAATGATCGAGATGCGGGTCAGTGGATCGACACCGCGTTGATGGAGATCTGACTCGTGGGCTTGTTCAGCACTGATGAAGGCGAGGAGTCTTCCGGGTACTTCAGCGTGATCGAGGTAGCCGAAGGTGCGATGGACCTGGTCGGCAGATGAGCGGGAAGTACAGGCTAGCGACGATGGTCGCAGAGCCGAGGCGCAGACAGCGATTAGCTGATGAGCAGGGTCTAGGCGCGTGAGGTTAGCGCTGGCCAGGAATGATAGCCTGGGCCAGGGCGTTGAGGTGAAGAAGGATCGAAGCGTGACGCGGGGGAACCGTCCATAATAGCTGATTCCTCCGTTACGCCGAGTCGGACTTCTCGAGTGGGATGATGTCGCGTCGAACTTGTTGAGTGGAACGATGAGGAATGATCGTGTACTTCGGTCCTCCACCGCTTATATACCTGCTGATTCCTTTGTTATTGTCTGCCACGGGTTGGAGTAGCGTCTGGACTTCGAACCCGCAGGATCGCTGACTCGGTTCATTGTATAAACGTTTGCATCACCCTGTATGCAAACATCCTATTATCAGCAGTTTACGTATTGCGGTCCCGATATTTCAATTTAAGTTTCGCAAAACTGATTGCTGTCTCAGATGTTTAACTCGTGCAGTCTGGTTATGATATGATGACCCTAGGAGCGGTGACGTAACCGCTACACAATGTTTTACTCAAAAAAATATTACGTAAGCGCCAAAGTGGATTTTAATTTTTTGTGAATAATTTAATGAAAACGGAAAAAAAGTTAATCAAGTCAAGTGGTAGCAAATAAACATAGCCATAAAACAGTATTTTTTAAAAGTTGTTATATGAGTTCATAGTAAACTGTTCAAAGAGAAATCTATTTAGTAGTTTACCTCTTATATTTTTCATGACGTAATTTACATTTTTTATTTTAATTCTGATCAAGCCAAGCGATAGAACAAGCTTAAACGTATTCATGGCATATTTTTGGTATTGATAACCTATAAAGATTCGTAGTAAATATAAATCTAAATAGTGCTTTCACTTATAGCTTCACCTTAAATGAAATTTTTCGAGCACTACATTGCTAACGCTAGCTTGACCTTACATACATGAAAATAATTTATTATGGAATAGAATATCTTAATAATGCCTACAGAAAAGGCCGCGGTGGTGTATGTCTGTCTCCTAAGGATAACCCCCAAGAACGCCGGGTACAGGTCAGCTAGTCCAGAAGCAAACCCCTGTTATTAGTCTTGTGTCGCCTTAATTTGAAGATGCGAGACGATGAACCAAGACACATCATATTTCAAATATGTGAATATCACAAAAGTTCCATAACTGCGAGGAGCTAGTGGGACTATGACATTAAACAAATTAAGTATTTTGTTAGGCTAAAGGGAATGGGGAAAAGAAGGAGATGGGGAGGAAGAAGGTTGGGTTAGGTTCGATCAGGTTAAGCCTCCGCATACCCGATTTTTACCGATTTGATAGCAAGTTTCTCGTTAACTCTTTAAGTTTTGAAGTTCCAAAAAAGTGATATATGATATGTTATTTTTTCAGATAATATCTATATATTTGTTATGCCGAAACGTTAAATATATGAAATTCCATCGATAGAAAAAAAAATAGCAAAAGTAAGCTCCGAAAATGATTTAAAACACGTTTTTTTCTGTAATTTAATATTTTATAGGCATGAAGAAAACCGCAGTGTATCTTTAAATGCAACTAAAGCATTTGTCAAGAGATTTTTGCTATAATTCAAACCAGTCGTGTTTTATTAAATATTTCCACCATTTTCGTTTAATTATTATCGTATTTTTAATATTAGCGCGCTCCCTCTAACATTCGTATTTACATATCTCCCTTTTAAACCATCTTTGAACCTTTACTACGGGGCCTTAAGTTAGGTTGACTAAAGCCTTTAAAGCTACGTTTCGATTCTGTGTCCTTTCACCAAGGCGATACTGAGAGTATATATCTACCACTCCGCACAGAGTACGGAGAAGAATGAAGATTGCTGATTTATTAAAATCTGGTTAAAAACGGGATTGCAGGCCGTTTCCTGTTAAAAGTTTAACAGGAAACCTATCAATTCATTCGTTAAGGGCCTGCAGTTCCGTTTTCAACCGGATTACGAATAATTTCAGAGAATTTAAAAAAATTGCCATATTTTATATCGGTAAGTTTTACGTAAAATATTTTATTGGTAAGGTCCAGTGTTTATTAATCTTAAATATAAATAACTTGCAATAATTTTTTTTTTTTAAATATCACGATCTTTCCTGATCGCTCGATTAATTCACTTCATCGATATTTGAAATACTACGGAGACGGCTATTTAGATTATTAAAGTGTTTCGATTATGAACAGAAGTCGATAACCTGCAGATATGCCTAGTAGAAATCAACTATCTCCACTTAAATTTCGCCTTAAATATAAAATCAATCGCAATATTACTATAATGCTCGCATGTTGACAAATTACCATAAATTTAATACCTTCGCATAAGTATTTAGAAATAATTCGAGGACCCGCATGTGTTATTAGATGTTGCAAACAAGGCGAAAACCTGTTGACAGATCCCGAAAACAACAGTATCATTTAACAAATAAAAACCTTTATCTGCTTTTGGTCAAGTTCAAATCGCCTGCAGGAGAATGGAGAAAAATCACATGTAAATTAATTCATCGCAGATGATGAGCTCGGTTTTGAATATTGTAGATTTAACTAGATATTTGGACGTATTGATTTTATTTTAATTTTAATGTTGGTTTATTCGCTGTGATTTTAGGATTCAAGTCATATATTTCTTTTCGATTTCTAGATATATAAGAAAATTCTCCTCCCTGTAATGAGCCTATCCAGCCAAAAATATTCTTAAGAAACTTCAAATTCGGGATTTTTGAACAGCTGAAGGGAGAGAGAATGGATGGATGTTCAGTTATGTTTACTAAATAAACAATTATACAAGCAACGTTTCGGTATGTATCAGTAATATGGCGATATTGTTCATACTCGTATTTAAACCTTCTACAAATTAAACACATTTTAAAGTTTCTTCCGCTCTGTCACAGAGAGCGTAAGATAATATGAGGTCGTAGTAAAACGCTTTCAACAAAACAATCTATTATATGCCTTGGTACAAAGGGATATCCCATCAGAACCGTGGTTTTCACAACTCCCATAATTCATTTATACAAACGAGAATTGGACATCGTTCCCTCTCACCTTATTAAAATTCGCGTGCTGGACTCCCATAGACATATGAATATTAGTAGACCTGCCCTAAGTGATTAAAAGCGTATTATCCCCACTCCCCATACCGGTTCCATTGGAGCCGGCTGTGCTCGCGTATGGCCTCAAGTGAAATTTGAAAACGTGACGTCATCATTCTTGTGCGAACTATGGTCGAGGCATCATCGGTTCATTTTACGAAATAACACGGCAGAATGTTGACTTGTGCTATGAAAACTTGTAAAAATAGATGTGAAAAAGAGAATAAACCCAATTGTCATATTACATTCCATATATAAGCATTATTTTACTTTATTTTAAGCATATTCACATCGTATAATATGAATCAGTTGTTACATCACATCGAGAAACGTCTGGACGCGAAACACAAAGCTGGTTGGTTGCTGGGAAGTAAATTATGAACATTTATAAAAGTGTCTTAACTAAATACTTAAACGAAATATTCGACTCTGAAAATAGAACCGAATTTTTTTGCCGAATTTGGACTTCGCAAATTTGTTCATAACGTGGCGAGTAATTTGCGCTCCCATGTAAAAATGTCTATTCATTCAAAAGCAGATTTTACTTTTAAGAAGTAAATGGTGATATTATAATGCGAGATGCCTATTTACTGTCAGATTGATTTATTGACGAATCACAGTCAGCTTCACTCCCTTCGTTCTTCAACAGTTGATTTTACCCCTCGCCATTATCTTCTCGTCTATTAATTCCTATGTCTGTGTGGACTCCCTATATTATACTTTTTGTGGTCTAGAAGTGGGAACTTTAGATATTTTTAATTTTTGGTTGTCTCTCTAAACAAACATCCTCTCTTCTATCTAGCCTTATCTAAAATGATTTTCCCTCCGCTCTTACCGCAACGTATCGTCTCTTCTAAGTAGTCTGAACTCGACTCCAATCTTCCATAACGTAATTATGAACTTTGTCCATTTAAATAAAGTGAATATCGCTGCTCTAGTTCTTGTATGTTCAATAGACCTTTTTTAGCAAAACTGAGTTATGAATGCCAATATGGTCATTAGCCTATTGCGCATTAATGAAGCTCAAAAAACATATTTTTAAGTTTTTAAGCTACATTTTCAGCATTTTTCGAGTGCCAATATCCACTCATGGAACAATGTTTTAGTTCTTATTTGTTCAATCTCCCGGATGTTGAACATTCAAACACTCAACGTTATGAATATAATATATTTTTTAAAGTTTATCGTTATTTGTTCAACATCCAGCCGAACATTGAGGGTTTGAATGTTCAATCACCACTTTCAACCAATCAGGAGTCGACTTGTTAAGATGAGCGGCCATGTTGGTTTTTAGTTGTTTTTTAACTGTCACCGGAGTTGCGTATCGTTCCACTAAAAATAAGTTTAATTGCGAATATTATATACTACGGTTATTGAACTGAAAAATGACTTCACTGACTTCAGAATCAATAAACCTTAGACCAGTAGCTCAAATAGAAACGCACGTCTTAAAATTATGTTATTTATAGGCTTTTTCACCATATTTTACACTTACTTCTTGAATTTGCTAGGCAAATATACAGGTGCTCCATTTATTATTTATTTACACCCTTAGGGCTTTTACCTAAAATGAGTCTCAAATAAATTATTTTAGTGTATTAAAACTTATTTTGGTAATTCTTTACCTACAACTACCGTTTTTAATATGCATTAAAAAAACAATCATTTGATTCAACTGACAATAAACAACCACAATAAAAATATTGATATTTAATATTATTTACATAAATAATAATTTACGAGAAAATTGGCTAACCGACGCACCATTTTGACCATATTTTGACAGAACACCGATATGAAGTTCGCGCATAATTCGCGTTTGTTTTTAGGCAGTGTAGAAAACATGAAACACATAATCGACGTAATAGAAAATTATTCGGGATCGCTGGCCACGCACCCGTTAATTATTTGGTGACTAAATTTGGTCCCAAACATCATATGAATTTGGATTCCTAACATAGACATATGAATATTAGTAGACCTGCCCTAAGTGATTAAAAGCGTATTATTCCCCACTCCCCATACCGGTTGCATTGGAGCCGGCTGGGCTCGCTTATGGCCTCCCGTGAATCTAGAAAATGTGACTTCATCATTCTTGTGCGAACTAGCGTCGAGCTATGGTCGAGTTCATTTTACGAAATAACACGGCAAAATGGTGGCTTGCGCTATGAAAAATTGTAAAAATAGAAGTGAAAAAGAGAATAAACCCAATTGTCGTATTACATTCCATAGGTAAGCATTATTTTAAGCTTATTCACATCGTATAATATGGAACAGTTTTAGAAACATATACTATCACGCGATGGACGCGAAACACAAAGCCGTTTGCACAAGAATCAAGGATGTGCCTTCGCCTTTTGCGCTTTGATAAAATACATAATAGTATCATTTGGAACGTCTATTTTTTCATCTGCTATTTCTTGTTGGAACTCCGTCGTATTAATAAAAGATAATAAACCAATAATTTTTTAATTTATTCCACTTTAATGGCGTTATTACTACAAAAAACAAGGAGCAAATAATAATGTAACCGCTACGTATTATTGTGATTAAATAATGTTTGAAATAATTCGCATAAATTAATTTTAATTAAAAGAGATAATTACATTATTTCATTATTAATAGGAACAGAGCGGTTGTGACAACCCTAGATCATTGTTCGAATGTGGCGATTGTCAAGTGTGCTCGTCGCTGTTTACTGGGGTAAGTATATTATGAACATTTGTAAAAGTGTCTTAACTAAATAAGGAAACAAAATATTCGACTCTGAAAATAGAAGAAATTTACTTTGCTGAATTTGGACTTAGCAAATTTGTTCATAACGTGGCGAGCAATTTGCGCTCCAATGTAAAAATTTCTATTCATTCAAAAGCAGATTTTACTTTTAAGAATTAAATGGTGATATTATAATGCGAGATGCCTATATACTGTCAGATTGATTTATTGACGAATCACAGTTAGCTTTCCCCTCTGCGTTCCCAACAGTTGGTTTAACCCCTCGCCTTTAGGTTCTCGTCTATTAATATTCATATGTCTGTGAGTCCTAATTATTTTTTAAATAAAACGTTTTGATTTTAGGTTAGGTTAGGTTATTAGAGGTTAGTTTAGGATAGGATAGGTTAGGTTAGGTTGGGTAAATTATTATTTACGTAAATAATATTAAATATCAATATTTTTCTAAATCGTAAATACAAAAAAATGTTGTTTATTGTCATTAAGTTGAATCAACTGATTTTTTTTAAAATGCGTATCAAAACTTATTTTTATTCTACATTTATTTTTGTGCTAAGTACTTTTTAAATATTCTACAGATAAAAAAATGTTCGTACTCTAAAATTTATTTTTGGACTTTACCACTAAAAACGTATTAAATTAAACATTCTTCAGTAATGTATTTTCTAATACATAATAAATATCTAAATATTACACCTTTTTGTTTCATAATTGAAGTGATTAAAAAGAAACTTACTTTCGATGATGACGTCGTCATAATAATCCCAGAAGAGCTTCAATATCCAAATGAATTCATTCTTATAATCGATGCAATGTTTCAAGATTTACAGTCACAAACCACTCTCCAGGACGAGACAATCGAAGATATCACGCCAGCATTAAAAAAACCATCACACGAAAGTGACTCCCGAAACTTGGCCGAATAATATCAGAAAAATACAAAGGGAAAGCGGCGAAGAGTACATCGATGTAAAAGAAAAAATGCATTTAGCTAAAAGTGTTAAGCCTTGGTGCGAATCAAGTTGTGATCTTGAGAAAATGAGCGCAGAAATATATTCATTATCTGATGCAAAGAAGAAGCACTTCTATAAGACTTATACCAGCAGAGAAAGAGAACGAATAAAGAGGAAAACCGGAAAAAATATTCATTCAAGTACTTTTTCTTAAGGAATTCGGAGAAGTTGAAGTGTGTAAATGATTTTTTTGTGCGACTTTAAATATTTCTCAAAGGAGGGTATATCACTTTTACGAAAACTGGATTGTGAAAGGAGGAGCGATAGCGCCAACACCAGCTAAGGGGAAATATATCAAGAAGTGTGTTGATGAAGTTTATAATCTTTTTTTTTTTTTTTTAAAAAGAAAGACAAACATTCCCGGGTTACGAATAACCTGACAATATTTGAAAATCTCCTACTACCACCACAGTAAGCTGAAAATGTTGCTTGTGTTGTGATGGAGGACTTAGCCAGCCGAGGAATTAAACACACTGCGCCTGGGTGGGACCCAAACGCGATGTCAACTCAGCCACCGACCGGTCATATATCGTCCTTTCCAACAGTGGAATCACATTTTTGCAAAGAAAATATTTAGATTGGTCTTTGAGCGTATCTAAAATGTATGCGCAAGAAAATCTTGAGCCTCTGAAAAAAAACATGTACCGAAAGATATTAAATGAGAAATTTAATCTTTCGTTTTTTAAACCCAAGAAAGATGCTTGCGATTTGTGTTTTGAGTTACGTGCTACCACAGATCCGGATGAACTACGTACTCGATTATATGAAGAGCATGTTATAAAAAAAAGATGAAGGCTATAAAGAGCGTGAACAGGATAGAGACCTGAAAAGTATTCCATCGACGGCCGTTATTACATACGATTTTGAAAACATTTTTATTCTACCAAAGGCTAACATTTCCTGTTTCTTTTATAAGAGCAATCTAACTAGGTATAATCTGACTTCCGATTGCAGTAGTTCTAATAAAGTAATTTATAACAGCATCTGGGATGAGACTACCAATGGCAGAAGTAGAAAAGATATAGCTAGTACATTGACTAAAATTCTGAAAGAAGTAGTCAAAAGTTTGCCGTCTGAAATTACTAAATTGGTTTTATGGTCAGACAGTTGTGTACCGCAAAACAGAAACTCCCATATGAGCATGGCATTGTTGTGTTTTTTGAAGTCCGAATACTCTGGCAACATACAAGAAATACAACAAAAGAGCCAGGTCATGGAAATGTGCAAGAAGTCGACTGCGCTCATAGTCTGATTGAAAGACATCTACGACACACATAAATATTTAGTCCGTTATCACTGCTGAGATCCCTGATGAAAATGAAGTCCAAATCTTTCAATTTTGAATTCATTCAATTAAAAGGTTCCGATTTTTGTCTTTTCACAAAGAAACAATGAAATTTTCCTTTTCCCAAATTCCTTACTTCAAAACTAAATTCATTGCTCAATAATTGCACAATAAAAGTGCTTGGAATATTATCTCTTATAAAAAACGCTTTTCTGGAGAGACTACTCCAAGGGATATACTCGACCTAAAAAGTTCTATCAAAATTTTGTCCAGTATTCAACTTAAGCCTCCTAGCAGTTCTGTGTCGAAAAATAAAATAGATAATATAAAAAGCATGTAAAATATGCCAGAAGTTGACAAAACATATTATTATTAAGAAGGTTTGAAATTGAAGACCCCGAACAAGGAATTGAAAATATTGCCGGAACATCACAAAAAAATAAAAATAAATAAGCCTAAAGAAAATAAAAAACAAAAAAAAGAGTACTTACAAATTAAAAGTTTTTTTTTTAAACTCAGGTTTCCCTAATTATATTGGTACAACAGCATAACAAATTAAATGTTACTTCTCTAATAAATACTATGTGCTTGTTTACTTTTGTGTTTTTTGCCTTTTCACTTTTCTTTTAGTAAAAATATAATTTAAAAAATAAATTATCTTATTTATAAATACAAAAAATATTTATTTATCTATTTATTATGGCATCATGATGTAAGTCGGCTCTAGGGTTTGTAAATCCCGCACATTCTTCAAATCCCGCGGGATTGAGGAATGTAATGTAATGATATGGATTGCAAATCCAAGTCGAGTTAAGATAAGGTAGTCGTCTTTTCTCCTTCATTTTAGTCGGGCCTCTTCAATGCCCGCATTAACAAATCTCAAAACAGCCCCCTCCTTAACCCATCTCACAACGTTGCCTAGCCGGGTGGCGATATAGTTTTCCTTTTTGAGGCGTGCACCGTGCGGAGAGCAGCACTCTTGTGAGTAGTCCCATAAAAAACTATAAATAAATTCTTATGTAGGAACTACAATAAAACCAACTAGGCACACGACTAACAATAATAAATGTATTGTTATACTAGCGCAGACCCATAAACCAAATCGTGGGATATTATAATTTTAGGATTTTAAGAGCTGAAAGTATTTAAAAAAATAATATTTTACTCACGACAATCAATATAAATAATAAGCTAACGGCAAATAAGACCTTTCGAAAGAAGAAAATTATCTTTCTAAGGTAAGTAAACTTGAAAAATTACATTTGTCAAATGTGGGTAACGAAACAAAAAAAAACAAACCAACACAAATTTCAAATAAAGAATTGTTTGAAATTTGTGTTGGTTTCATACTTATCAGTTCCAATTTTCAAATGAAAATTGAACTTGAATAATTTTACGCATCACTCAGGATTTTTTTGAATGGAATACCGCACACATTCTCAACTGCTCCCAACCATCTGGAGCCAGTGAGACCATGGCATCCCCAATTGAGGTATATTCGCATATTGTGAGGCTCAATGTAGTGTGGAGGGGAAGGAGATGGAGAAGAGAGGAGAAGAAGGAGGAGGAAAGAGAAGATAGGTAAGTACCTATTCCTATCTGGTCATCAAACACAGCTAAAGCCATTTCAATTCTGATGGTGGTCTTTACACCAGGGCGATACTGAGAGTATCTTCCACTCAGGAATGTGCCGCAAATAAACTATATGTTATTTTAAATTAATAATTTATGAAACAATACAAATTAATCAATTAAAATTTACCTTCGCACGCCGGGGTTTGAACCCTCGACCTCCAGATCTCTAGTGGAGAGCGTTACCCCTAGACCACGGAGGCCGTAATACGTACGATGGAAGAATATTTCACATCACGCATGCACCGACAACCGATAGTAGTATATTAGCGGTACCTTTGTACTTGTACGTTGTTTTCAGCAGTTTTTGTGAAAAATCACCTCAAAGACGCTGTTTGTATCTTTTAAGTTAATACTTCGAGTCAACTACTACCTAAGATATAAGTAAAGTGTTTGATAACTGGAAATCACCCTGTATATACAATTTACCACTAATTGGCTAATTGAACAAAAAATAGCACAAACTTTTGGGAGCCGAATTGTTCAATCTCCATTCGATATGTTTGATATCCAAAATAATCATTCATCATTTTCAAGCCATGTTCAACGTCCACCTTTATAGTCATAATATGGGCATATTATAGCTTCAATCTTCGAAAAATGATGTAAAACATTTCCTGTTACACATATGTATAAAACGAAATTACCAAAATCGAGAATATTTTAGAATTTGACTGTAAAAACAAAAAAAAACGTCTCCTGTAAAATTTGCTAAATGGTTTATTGAACATACAAGCACTAAGAGAGCGATATATAAATTCGCCTTCTTCTCTCCCTAATTTGAAATGACTGCCTAGAAGTGTGAAAGCCAGAAACATAAAATTTATTTTATTTTTATAATCTAGTTTTACAGTATCTTTCCTCTATTGGCACATTGATCCATTGCATTATATATAGTGATTGTATTTAAATGCGATTTATCTATTTCATATTAGATCTGTAGATATATATCGTCGCTGTGAAATCAAACCGGCATATATGCAAAAATGGAGATTTTGAGTTATTGGTGTCAAAAAATTTCTTTTTTTCCCTTCTATTTTTATGTCGAACCGGCATGTCGTATAGTTGAATAAAAATCTGTCAGATGGCGTTGGGCCGGTATGCATTTACGCGTGAATCGCCAATTTTTTTTAGCAGAAGACAGACCTATTCCGCAATACGCCAGTTGCTTCAAAACTTTCAAAGGGGAAATGCGTCCATCATGTAAGTAAAACTGGATTATCTCACAATAGTACATTTTTATTACTACCAAATATGACTTATTGGCAGATAATCCGGTTTGCACTTAACAAAAGCGTTTATAGCAGCCTCAACTAAAACAAACCGGCATATATGCCAAAATGTCTGACCCGGGTAAAATTTCTCCCGGTTAAAAAAATAAATCATAATAGGCAAATTTAAAAAAAAAACTTTAGCAAACTGAAAGATGCGAAACTGCTGTGAGGAATACGAGTCTAAAACCCGTGGAAGAGTGAACCAACGAAGCATGAAGCCTCCTTGCCACAACTGTAAACGCAAGTGTTCCTAGTCATTACTACAGATCTCAAAGTTCTCGGGAGTATATCGATGGTGGAAAATCTATCGCCGATCACAGAGATTATCTAATATAACAGAAAGAAAGGAGTCAAACCTTGCAGGAATCAGCTACTACCAGTACAGAGGTTTTTTCAAGTCATACAAACTTTCACACTGAAGAAAGATCAGTGTGATGTTTGTCTCATTTACGACGGCAACTTTTACTTCAAAACCTCCTACGGATCACATGCCTGGGAGGAGGCGAAGAAAAGGAATAAACGGGGCAATGGGAGCGTGAATCCTGTTCTGATGCACGCTTATTCCAAGAGACTATTGATGAGAAGAAGAAAAATGGTATCCTAAAGTTAGTTACCGCCGGGATAATACTGTCAATTCAGATTTCCATAAACGATTGGGAAACTTTGAAGTTACCAGCAAAGGAAAGAGCAGTATTATGTTAATTGTTTATAAAAAAAATTGTGAAGCAATAAATTATTTTTTCATTGACAACATTGTCTTTTTTTATACCTTAAACAGGTTCCAAAAGAAGAAGCCACTGTGACACAAATGCAAATATTACACTGATTTTAAAGCCATACTGGCATATCTGCATTTTACTCTTAATTTAAGCAATTTTCGATTTATTTGCAACTACTACTTCAATAAGCAGTATTCGTCTAAATTTTATTCATTCATAAGGTGGCATTGAGGTGAACCAAACGGACGTAAAAAGGAAAATATCATATGCGAAATCTTTAAAGCGCTCTGGTGAAAAACAAGCATTTTGCAGATATGCCGGTTTGATTTCACAGCGACGATATGTATTCATTCTGAAAGACATTATAGACAGCCTTACTAATAAGCAGCTGGAATTCTGAAAATGACACTTAAATTGAATACAAGTTCATTGAATGTGAGTAACTTCATGCAGGAATAACGCTGATCACAGACAACTGAATTTAGTATGTTTGATAATAACGCAACGTAAAGAATATCTGAAGTTTACAGGTACTTTTTGTTATAAGGCAATGAATAAAAGACTTTTTCTATATCAGCAGTTATTTAGGAAAATTGATTGAGTAATTCTAACGCCTATTATTATTTTGCACCCTCGTGGAAAGTTCCATTTGCGCCTACGGTAGGTCCGGCATTGTTGCCCATTGACGGAAAACACCACAGACCACACTGAGGTCAATTGAATGCCGTGCCCAGTTTCTTAACTGTCAATTTGAATGTGTTCAGCGTTCAACCGAGGGTTTGTATTGTATTGACAGTTACTGGTCAGTCATTATTATTTATGTTTGCATGGCGCCCAGATCTTTTAAAGGCCAATGCTGTGCGGAAATCAGAAATTCATTGCCATGGTTCGGCTTTCCACGACTGAATGCATTTCCTATTGAAAAGCCCCTACTTTTGTGGCAAGGAATCAGATATTTTATGACTCTAAAATCAAGATTATATACAAAAAGTAGATTATTTATTGATATTGTATAGTATCTGTTCAACTATTAACCCTTTAACTGGGGGCGAGCGCATCCTACTCTTTAGTTTGGTGCCTCATTGATTTATTCTTGAATGTTTGCAAAACTGGGAACTCAGTTAGATAGAAATCCCTATCAAGGAACGGATCTTTATAGTGTAATATGTTTCAGGTGAAGACATGTAATGATAAATGAATCGATAAATTGGATCGACGGTCAGCATTACAGAAGAGTTTGTGTGAGTGGATGTACGAATGTGAATAAAGCAAAGGACTGGTTCCAAAATAGAGATGTGTGACGGTCCATTATCTCTGCCTGCTACTTCGGGAAAACAGCGTAATGATTAGGTAGTACTTCATTGGCTGAATGTGATATTGAATTCCAAAAGTCTCAACATAAGCCCATTTGTTCAAAAGTTACACTGTCAACCGATGGCCATTCCGCGCCATTTTGTTTTTGACATACGAATGGTTCCCGTTAAATGTGATATTGAATTCCAAAAGTCTCAACTTAAGCCCATTTGTTCAAAAGTTACACTGTTAACCGATGGCCATTCAGCGCCATTTTGTTTTTGACATATGAATGGTTCCCGTTAAATGTGATATTGAATTCCAAAAGTCTCAACTTAAGCCCATTTGTTCAAAAGTTACACTGTCAACCGATGGCCATTCAGCGCCATTTTGTTTTTGACATATGAATGCTTCCCGTTAAATGTGATATTGAATTCCAAAAGTCTCAACTTAAATCCAGTTGTTTTGCAAAAATTCAAAAGTGACATTATCAACCAATGGCCATTTAGCACCATTTTGTTTTTGACAGATGAAAGGTTAAATGCTGATTCTAAGTCCGTTTCAGCTTTCGAACAAATTATGATCAGCAGAAGATGACAACTATCGCACTGTTAAGCTTGTTAGCTTATTATAATTTTGATAGAAAGCTGAAACGCACCCAGAATAGGCATTTAACGGGGAGCTTTAAAATATAAAAAATGACAATGTTACATTTGAATTCCTTAATCTTACGGATGTTATCAGTGGACGATAGTAAAGCTGTATTTTCATCATTTGCTATTTTATTCCTTTATAGGTCATAAGCTAAAAACGGATAGTTTTGAGACCTGCAACATTAAAGTATATATTTCTTTTTGTTTACAAGTTATAATCGCCCTTCTGGGTTGTAATCATTCTGAGGTAACGCACAGAGGTCTTGAATCGAACCAACCGCCCCGAATTTCACACATGTTGAGTAAATTTACGAAAATGGCGCCCTGGTCAGTTTCTCTATAAAATTATCAAAGCAGTTATTCTCCTGTAACGCAAAAAAATAAAAGTACATTTTTCCTTACCAACCTGTTTTTTCGTAATGAAAACAAAAATTTTAGATAAATTTTTTTTTTACAATCAAAAAAATCAAAAAGTTCAAAAAGACTAAGCAAAAAAAAAAAAAAAAGTTTTTTCTGTTCATCAAAATGAATATAGAATACATAAAAAAAACCATTAAAGGCGTATTGTCAAAAAAAAAGATGTCCTATAAAGGGTTTTACACAGTGATACATGAAACGTAGAGTTATTTATTTTTGTGTGAAATGTAAATTTTGTTAAATGGACATATAAACATAAACAATAGAAAATAAACATTTTTTTTAATAAATAGATTTTTTATTAAAATATTACAATTAATATTGTTATCGTTGAAAACCAGAATGTTTCTTTACAGAAATTGAAACATATTTATTTTAACTAAATGTTTTTGTAGTTTTCTGTGTAAATTATGAAACACAACATTTAAAAATAAAAACATAAATTATTTATTTTCAAAAACTGTGACGAGTTATAAATTTATACATTGGTAATAATACTAGTTTCTCCAAATCTCATGGTTGAAAAATAAAATTGATTGAAAATCAATAAATTAAAAAATATATAATATGTATTTACAAAAAAAATTTGAATAAAATATAACTAACATTGTCGTTAAAATTAAACAAAACATATACAAATGCTTGCATTCTAAAAAAAACTCATTAACAGACAAATTATTAATACAATTTGTAATGTAAATTTTCAATGTTACAATGTTATTTATTTATATTTCAAATGATAGGTACCTATCTATATTAATCTTCAAATTAATACTTTTGGTGAAAATATAAAGATATGTTTTTGATATGAATTTATTACATTTAATATTTAATTTCATTGTCCGGAGCCAGTGGGACACGGCATTCCCAATTTTGGAAATGGAAGGTCAATTATAAATTACCAAATTAATTCACTTGAATAAATTTGATTTATATCATATTATATTGCACACCTATTTAGTTCAAAATAACCAAGCTTATAATAAATACATTAAAAATAAACCTAAACAATTAAAGTCAATCTCTTTAATAATAATATTATAGAATAAAAAAAAAATATATGTACAAATTCACTAAATATAATAAAATTAAATAACTAAAGGTTTGTAATAAAACTGCTTTTTCGAAAGAAATTTCCACCATGGTTTCCAAAATGTCGTCAGTAAAATTTAATAAATTAAAGTATTAGTCATCAGCATTTATAGGAAAAGTATCACAAAGTGGTGGATAAAATATCATGTTGCATAGGTATTCATTTACAGATGAGGGGGCTATTAAAATATAGGTATTCATTTACAGATGAGGGGGCTATTAAAATATAGATATTCATTTACAGATGAGGGGGCTATTAAAAAATAGATATTCATTTACAGATGAGGGGCTATTAAAATATAGGTATTCATTTACAGATGAGGGGGCTATTAAAATATAGGTATTCATTTATAGGTGAGGGGGCTATCACATTATTCAATAGGCTAAATGCTACTTATTTGAACCACATAATATAACATAAGATGTTGTCGTGCCACAGACCGCTTTTTATGTAGGGAAGTTAAAATTTGTGTTTGTATGTATTCTGGGTGAGAAATCTGAAAAAATAATCCAAACTATCCTATATTTTAAGCTGGAACCAACCATACACATTCAAAAAATTTCATTGAAATCGGTTGGGCGGTTTAGGAGATTAGCCCAGTGACATATGATTTTTATATATTAAGATATTTCCAATCTCGACTAAATAAAATAGGATTTCGAATTTAAAAATAATTAATCAATGGGCTTCCGGAAATCCTCAAAAACCTGCTGAATGATAGCAATGGTTAGATGCCAGAACAGGGGCCATATAATAAAATAAAGATTTATAAATTAATCAAATGGGTCCAGAAAGCTATAAAAGTGTTATTTTAATATGGTGCACTGGTTAGAATAAATTATAATATAAAATAAATGCAAAATAATAACTTTGATAACAGCGCCCTCCAGAGAATTTTTCACAAAAAGGGCGCAATGCAAAATATCCAATTATTACATGGATTGATTTAAATGTTAAGTGTATTTAAATTAGCCTTTTCATAGATTATTTATTTTCATAATTTAAGAGCTTTTTGTACTTGGGTCTTTCTAGAGATTTATCAATTATTATTTGTTGCAAAATACATAATTTAATTAAGTGAAGTGTTCAATAAATTGAAAAATGCTGTTTTTTCTCGGCATTGTAAGGAAAAAACATTTCTTATAATTAATAAAATGCATTACTAAGTAAAAACTACTAAATACAGGCTTGATTGCGATTTGATAAAAACCACCTTGCTTCATAATGAACATTGATACATATATGATCAGATGACATTTTTCGAAGACTATTTCAAATACTTATGAGTTATATGTAATATGATAACCATAATTCACATTCATTAGACAAATATTATTCTCAATTAAGATTTTTTTCAAAGTTTATTTACCGAGAGTAAAAGCTTACGATTTAATTTATTTTTTCTCCATAGCTGGCGGATCTCCTCCGAGAATAAGTTGAATTTCATCGACACTTTTCCCCTTAGTTTCAGGGACGAAGAAGTATACAAGGGGAACACCGACCAACGAGATGCCGGCAAAGAACCAAAAGGCCCCATCGTCTCCCATGCTGGTGCGCATGTCTGCAAAGACGGTGGTGATGATGAAAGCCATGACCCAGTTGAGAGTCCCGGCCGTGGAACTGACAGTGGCCTTGATGGCCGGAGTGCACAGATCCCCGGACAACATCCAAGGGATGGGCCCATAGCCCAGAGAAAAGGCCACGATGAATATGCACAGGGACACGAGGGGAAGCCAGGATATGTCAGCCACAAGCTGGGGATTGGTGCCGTCCTTTTTAATATTAAAGAACACCCCGAGAGCGACACCACAAATACCCATCATCCCTCCTGAAACTATAAGGAGCACTTTCCTTCCTAATTTATCTACCACCACTGTGGAAAGGAGAGTGGCTACTACTTGGACGACACCGATTATAATTGAGGATATTTTACTAGAGATATCTGCCCCGGCAGACTCAAAAATTTCTTCCGTGTTAAACAGGACTGCGTTGATTCCGGAGAACTGCTGGAAGAACATCAAGCTGTAGCAAATAACGAGAGCCTTGACAGCAGGCTTGGTAGAAAACTTTTGTCTAAATGTCATCGATTCGCTCTGAGTGGTCCTCCATTTGGCTTCGATTACATCACACTCGGTCTCAGCATCGTAATGGTCTCCTCTCAGTCTCTTCAAAGCAACCACAGCATCATCATGTTTACCTTGAGAAATCAGGAAGTACGGGGTCTCAGGCATGAAGAAAAACACAACAGCAAAAATGATAGGAACAACCATACACAAGAGGTTGAAAGTGAAGAGAGATACATAGCTGCCAACGGCGTAAGAGAAAAGGATTCCTACAGTGAGCATCAACTGGAAGAAGCTACCGAGAGTGCCTCTAATTGAATCCTCAGCGATTTCACTGGTGTAAGTAGGAGCCGTGACGCAGAATGCACCCCCGGCGAGACCGACAATGAATCGTCCGGCCATCAACATGGCCACATTGTCAGCGGTGACCAGAAGAATCCAACCAATCACAAAGGGTACGGTAAGACCCAGCATGGCCCATTTCCTTCCAATCTTGTCCATGATGATTCCGATGGGAATGCAGACGAATGCTCCGCCTAACGTGGCCAAGGATCCGATCCAGGAGGCTTGAAACTCCGATACAGTGAAATCATACTCGTTGTCCTTGAGACGGGGGATGGCAGGCGCAGACCAGCCCAGGACTGTTCCGGCTGCCACGGCTCCGAGGGTTGCTGAAATAGAAAGTACAAACATTTTACAAATTGGAAATTATTCTGAATGAGGAAACTGATTTCTACTTATAAAATCTACATGTATACAAACTGTTCATTAAAATTGTTTTGATTTGTAATGTTGAAAACAGAAGTAAATTAACTAATTAAGAAACCATTATGCCGTTTCACCACATGGGTAGGCAGAGAACAACTAGTTCTTGGCACGCACTCGTTGCCTCATTCACATTCATACATCGTCTCATAAACGCTCTGACATGAGCCAACTTAAGTATCTGATTCACTTGATTGTGCCATGTCTTCCTCGGGCGTCCCCGACTTCTTCAATCATTCACGGCCTAACTACAAAAACAGGCGTTTTGAGTTAAGCTTGGTTTCTGTAATGCCATAATCATATTTATTAGTGACACAAAGGTCTATCTCGTACATACAGCTATTTAAGAGATACAATTGGGCAAACAGTTGGGCATATGGACATGTCAATCTTTATTTGCGTTAATCTCAAAACTATGTTTTTGAAGATAGGCCCCTGTGATCCTAAACCCCTGATTTGCATAATATATTCTACTATACATGTTTATTCCACATATACGCCTCAGGGATTTCATTTTTACAGCATTCATTTCATCCTTCCTCTGCCAGTTCCATGCCTCTCTGCCATACATCAGGGTAAATACCAGACTCCATTGTGGACTGCTAGGTTCGCATCTTTGGACATTTTTTAGTTAGCGCCAACAGCATGCGGTCCTCTACTAATGGAGTTACCTGCATTTATCCTTCTTTCAATATCTCTGTCAGCCTTCCCACCTCTCGTAAACATACTTTCCAAATACACAAACTCATCCAACTGCTCCAAGTATTCATCAACCACGACTACTAAATAAATAATTTTTTTAATTAGTGAATGTGAAACTCTGTTTAAAAGATGCACCCCACAACACTTACTGCTGTTAATATTTTGTATTTGCATCACTATGACCATTATTTTATGTGTAATAAGTAATGGAATGAGTTTTCAAGTGAGACTGTGTAGGTTTAGAATGTACAGAATTTTCTCTACGATTTCAATACTCGCACTTGAATAATCTCTGCATCAGGGAGAATCTTGTTTAATTATTTCTATTTCGCAGTAACGTGTTTTGCAGCTTTTAACGGTTTGACATTTCTCAGATTTCAACATTATTTTAAAGGTAAGATATCACATATTTCTGTTGAAAAAAATTATTATATTGTATATACATGTCTAATCTGATATGTAAATATGATTTCCATTCAAAAACATTGGTTTTTCATTTGGTTTTTGGTAATAACATTCATGTTCCTGAGCTGGCACTTTGGTCGTTCGTGGATGTTTTTCATAGAAATCTTTCTTTGGCCTTTAATATTGTTTTACTTGTTTTTATTTGATTCTTTCAAGATATATTAATTTATTTTATTATTTTTCGGTAGACTTTAACTTATTTTATTCATTTTTATAGATGGAGCATCGTGGTTTGACACATGAGGAGATCACCGTGATGCTGGAAGGAGATATTTTCGACGTGGAGTTGGAAGATGAAGATGAAGAGGGCTGGTCAGTTGAATATTTCCAGGATGCTGCAGAGGAAACCAATGTGGAGGCATTGAGCCAAGCTCTTGGAATGGATGTGGAAGTCCATGTAAGTACTTTTCTCATTATTTCTTATTGTTATATTACAGCGATTATTGCGTTTGAAGTAGATTTAAATATGAACAAATTTGGCTTTTAAATGAAACCATAAAGTATATATTTTTAATTATAGACTTTGGAAGAGAGGCAGCAGCCAGTGGAAGACGAGCCAGAGTCCTGCACCGTGCCGCAAGGACAGCCCAGTGAAGCCTCAGCTTCCTATGGACGGAGAACCGATCTACGGTGGATCAAGAAAGATGTCGATCATGTGGACTCCTACTGTGATGTTACTTTCTCAAAACCACCACTGGATATATCTGCTCTACAATATTTTTATGTTTCATAGATGAAAATATTATAAGAAATATTGTTGAGCAGACAAATTTGTATTCAGTTCAAGAAAATAGCACCAGCGTCAACACCACATCATGATAGGTATCCTTAAGTATCCGGCATTCCACCTTTACTGGGCCAATGATACGAGGCTCTCTCTCATCGTTGATGTCATGCCTAGAAATCGTTTCACTAAGTTACGCTGGTGTCTTCATTTAAATGACAATAGCTCGTTGATTCCAAGAGGACAAGAGGGTTACGACAAATTATTTAAAATAAGGGCGATGGTAAATGCCCTCCTTGAAAATATGGCCAAGATCGAACCTGAGGAATTCAATTCTGTAGACGAGCACATGATACCGTTCAAAGGGAGAAGTAATTTGAAACAATATATTAAAAACAAGCCACACAAGTGGGGCATCAAAGTCTTCTCCCAAGCGGGAGCCAGTGGGCTCGTCTATGATTTTGAAATATACACGGGCAAAAGCACGAATGTCGGTGTGTGTCTCCAAAGAGAAAGAAATTGTTTTGTTTTATTTCACCACTAATATTTTTTGTTCTATTTGTTTTTCTTACGTTAATTTAGGGTAATGGTCCATTTTTAAAAAAAATATATATTTTGATTTTTTATTTTTTACTAAAATTATTTTAGCATAATATTAAATTGCAATTTAATATGCTTGCCTTTACAGATTAATAGAATTGATTTTTGTGCATTTATTTTCTATTTAAACAATTAAAAACACTTTAAAATTATGTATGCTCCTTGTACTACCCGTTCTATGACTTACACCCCCTAAGCCCCAATGTTCTTCCTCAGGAACATGAAATATTTTGAAAACCGTATGGAAAAAAAATTATTTTTTTTTTGTAAAAATATTGAAAAAAATCACAGAACTCAATAATGTAGACAAACATTTTTTTCGTTGGCTGGAAAAAGTCTGGTATTGAAAGGGTTAAGAAAGTAGTATTCACCTGCAAGAGCAGCTAGGTACTGCGGCAACTTCCTGGCCTTGTTGCTGACCAGCTGCTGCTGTGACACTCCTATTTGGGCCTCCATCGCACCAGAAGTCTCCGGCCTCTGCTAAAAGAAAAATCTAAATGAATACAACATTCAGAACCTTGGTCAATTCTGCTATGTAATATTTTACACGTTTCATGTTGTCATTTTAGTTATGCCAGTAACAATATAATAAATAAAAGTGGGACCGCTTTCGTTGGGCAGTATCTAGCAAGGATGTAAAATAGCAGATCACAAAAGGGCATTATTTATAATAATGCTATAATTCACAACACACCACATCAAGTAACGGTAATACATAGTATGTACTAAATAATTATAATGTCGGTAAAGTCCAATACAGCGGAAGAACCATTTGTCAAAATGTTCACAAGTGACAAAAAACCTTGCAATTTCATTAGTAAAAAAACAACCCGCAAAAACAAAGTTTCTTTACTATAATACATCTATTTTCAAATGTCTTTTAAAACTTAATCTTCCTACCCTTGAACTGGGTTCGACAACTCTACCGGCTCTAACTGAGCCAAATCCCGATTGGATAAGATAGACATTTATTGCGTATATTAAGTGCTGTAATGTCATCGAATTTCAGAGAAATGCATAAATATGTGCATATGTATGCGTGATTACCACCATGTTATCGACAACAAGTTTCTATGTGCCGAATTTCAGCTCCATCAGATTTCGGGAAGTGGGTTAATTTCCATTTCCATTCACAAAATCAAAAGTGAAATTCAAATAGATGTATTTAAAAAGATAAAAAACATATTTAAATGCAATATTATTCCGTTTTTGTTCAATTGAAATTCAAAATTTACCTTCTAAAATGACCCTTTGGCGCCATTTTGGACTTTTTTGTAAGGAGTAACACTTGCAAAAGGTTCGTTTCAATTTTGATATGCATCAATGACTTAATTCACCCAAACTAAGAACCTAATAACCCATGTTGTAAATGTTAGTAATGTAAGTAATTGTTAGTAATGTAAGTAATTGTTAGTAATGTAAGTAATTGTTAGTAATGTAAGTAAATGTTAGTAATGTAAGTAATTGTTAGTAATGTAAGTAATTGTTAGTAATGTAAGTAATTGTTAGTTATGTTAGTAATTGTTGAAACAAAGTGTAATTTCCATAATCTGTGCTTAAAGGTGCGGCGATTAGGGAAATAATTATGAATGAATGAAAGTTTTATTTTAATTTTTGAGTTTAGCAGGGTCATTTGAAAAATTTTAAAGATAGGGGTTATTTTTCACCAAAATGGCCATACGAATACACTTATTATTATTATAAGTTATTCTATAAGGGTTTTATACATAAATATTGAAACTGTAACATAACTTGTTCAGCAATTGGTATGAAAACTGATCACACATTTTGAAATTCAGAATTACAACAGAATGAAGTGAAAATTTTAAATCTAATTACACACTACACAAAAAATGACTACAACTATAATGGCTGACGGCGTAGAAATCAGCACACATTAAAGAAATAAAATGTTTTTATTGTTTTCAAAGTCGTGATGTTTAAATAATTTATCGTTTTTTCATGACACGCAAAATTTTAAAAAGCCATTATAAGAAAAACTGACAGTAATTTCATGTTTTAATTTACCCATTGTGAAGAATCTCCATAACTTTGTGGAATGTATGGCAAAAGAGGTCTTCGTTCGTCATTTTCCATTGTTTCACTAAGCGATCCAGTAAGATAATGCAATAATCTTTGTGCGCTATCGGGACGAAGGATTATGGTATGAAAAAACGTTTGTCAAAGAGTTGGCGCTTCAATAATTCGACAAACAATGCCATAAAATAGGTAGAGAATCAAACGACAATTATTTATGACAATAAATGACTGTTGAAAGTAAACAAATAATGTCAAAGTGACACATGACAGTTGCCACAAAATGAATAATATTGACATAAATATTACGCATAAATGAGTGTTGCCATTGTCCCGCTTGAGATCGTGACTAAATTTTAGCAGTTCATAATCGTAAAAGTTTGTGTAATTTTTATCATGTTTAATTAGTAGAACTACGTTTATTTTTTTTTATTTTGTTAAATTTGATTTATAAAGAAGCACTAATTTTAGTGTGTGTAAATAAATACTGAACAATACAATGTATTTAAATTTCCACCAATAGATGGCGCAACCAGCACAATAATTTTTGATGTTATTTTAGCGCGGGCAGGAAACAGATTTTTCTGATTAGTTTAATTTACACTATTGTGTCCACTAGAAATAAATGTAGGTATATAATTTAATCAGCGTTTGCTGCCAAAGTTGCCAGCATTGAATATCCGTCCTGTCCACTGATAAACCGACGGAGGTGTGCTATTGTGGGCGTGTCTGTTTGCCTGAAGTAAATTAATCAATAATCAAAATTCCTCCTTGGTGGATAATTAATTTCATTGTTTTGCAAGGAACCTAGGAGTATTCTAGGAGTCGAAAAGTTTTATCTAATTTAGTGACAGCAGTTTTATTTCAAGACGGTACAGATCACAGTTCTAGGGATTTTGTGTTCAGTGGTCCTTTCCTTGTGCTTCCATGATAAGTATCGGGGCCTGAAGCCCCTGAAGATTTTTTCAACTGGAACGCGAATATTAAAGGCTGAATTTACACAGAGTTTCACAAAGTAGTCCGGTTGAATTCGACCACTGATTATTATTAATGATTATGCAATATTGATGGCCTCCACGATATGCGACCAAACCAAATACATTTTTCTATTGATTTCAGAGTTTTAAGATTTTTTTATTCAATTAATACCTTTTAAGGAAAATCTTAATGTCGTTGGTTCTCCGATCTAGCGCTGTTTTCATCAAAAATAATCTCAAGAGCAATGTATTAGAACTGTTAGGTTAGGTTAGGTATTATCAGCGCCTTCATCTTCCATCAAGAGTAACAGACAAATCATTTTAAAGGAGACACCATAGAATGTATTTATCCACACGAAAGAACCGAAAGTTCCAAAAAAGTTTTTAACTGGTTTGGAACACCCGCCCGTAATAGCCTAAATGTCCTGGGTGCCTAGCGACGTTCATCAATTCCGTATAAATTTAAACTCGCCAGTCAATTCGACAATGTCAAATACAAACAATTAAAAATATCTTAAACATCGAGTCAGAAATTACCGCATACTATGGATACGTATACTCAATGATAAAATACGGGATAGTTTTTTGGGGAAACTCAGTAAACGCCAAAGATGTTTTATCATCCAAAAGAAGTGCCTACGAAAAATTACAAACTCTGATTACCGGGATTCGTGTAGACCAATTTTTAAAAATCTCAAACTTCGAACAGTGACGGACATATATATATAATGGAGTTATGCCTGTTAGTTCGATCATCTCCAGAAAAGTTCCCACAAAAAACCTACCACATAAACACGCTACAAGGTTCACAGAAAACTTATTAATCCCAAAAGCAAACAAAACTATATTTTAAAAAGGACCACACTGCATGTCCCTTAAAGTAAATAACCGACATACTTAAATTTAAATCATTTCTTTTAAGCAAATTTCACTACACCTTAAATGAATACCTCACATAAATTAAATACCTCTGTTTTTTATTTTTATTTACATAAATTTATTAGCATGTAATTGTTGGGTTATGTAATATAGTGTGTATTTGTTGGGTTAGCTGGAAGAAATAGGATGTAACCTGTAAGCTATAACCTTTGTGCTCTGTATTTTTGTGCAATTTTGAATGCTATTTATTTGTTTTATTTGTTTCATTCTTCAGCTTTCTAACAAAAACAAAGTTATTATTATATAAAATTATTTTTCATCCATAAATCACATTTTATTACACTAACAAGCAAGGGTTTCTTTAAAATGATATACCTGTACGTAGCTTTCAAAAATTCATCCATCCGTCATTCATCAAAAACTGTTATTATTAACCGGTCGGTGGCCGAGTTGACATCGCGTTTGGGTCCCACCCAGGCGTAGTGTGTTCAATTCCTCGGCTGGCTAATTCCTCTATCACAACACAAGCAACATTTTCAGCTTACTGTGGTGGTATTGGAGATTTTCAAATATTGTCAGACTATTCGTAACCCTTAAAGATAGTGCTACTGATTATTTAAAAAACTTGGGCGAAGTCGGACAGTTGGTAGTAACTGCTAATAAATATAAAAAATAACAATGTTTTGATTTATTTCAAAGATTGTTACAAAACGCGTAAAATCATTTTTTGCAACATCACAACACTAGTAAAAATGTATTCTTATAATTGGTGTAGGTTTTTACTGAAAGTTCGTTCGTATATATATAATGGTAACTGCCTCCTGTACAGCGAATTGTTTTGACACGAATAAAAACTTCACTTAGTAACCCTAAAACCCCAAAACTTATATAAAACAAACTAACAAGTTAAAAAAATCATATTGCTGTTTCAACACACAGATTTTCTGCTTAGAAATTAAAAAAAAACTATGATAACTAGCTGCCAGTTCGCGTTGAGCCAACGCTTAGGGCCAATGCGCGGGCCCATCGTATAATTCTGCCAGTATTTGGGCTAATACGCTGGCCCACATACTTATAATACTGCCATTAATTGGCGTATATTGGTCTTTACACGCGTTGGCCGCCAACGTTAATGTCGGTGTTTCGTATACACACTAAACGATCTTTGTGCCAACGTTGGCCCAATACCTTGGCCCAACGTGTACTAGAAGCTTAATACAGGACCACTTGGTGTATACTTGCAACGCAGTTTCATCTGAAATCATAATCTTTCTATGTAAATATTTCATAAAACATTTAAAAAATTTCAAATAAGGAATTATTTTACAATTTATCCAAAAAGTCACAATATGTCATATCAATGCCAATTCGTTTTTCAAACTTTCCTCAGTATGGAATTGATGAGCCCAAAGTTTGTCATACAAGATGGCTGCCAGGCAATTTCCCCTCACCCTTTATTTGGTTTCAATGCCATCCACACAAAATCGCACTAATTCTCTGTCGGGGGCTTTTTAGTTTAACGTTCTTCAGGCAGGTAGTTACCATAATATTGATTATTCCGATTTAACAACTCGTTGCAAAATCCACCCTCATGCGAACTCTGGCGAAGTAAAAAGGTAGTATCCAACATCACCACCATCTTGAACCGGAAACGGAACACACAAACAAATTTAAAGACAGGAAATGCCAAATGGTCGAGTTAAAACAGGACTTCGCCACACTCAGTCAATCAAAACAGAATCTCAAAATAAAACAATTCGAACAACAGATATAAAAACGCTTCTCAAATGTATCGAAGGGTTAAGGTAGTTTTGAAATATCACCGGTCAACTTTTTTGCGTTCTGTAATAATGCATTGCAAGTTGCAATTTTGGGAGTCAATGACCTCAGGGCCACGAGACTGCGGGACGGACCTCAAAATGCATTTTCTCACGTCTGTGCGCACTCCCATACTCGTGATACGAGGTAACTCTTGCACATGGGACATTGAACACTGGTGGATTTAAACGATATCAAAGTTTCAAAGGGTACGCACACATACCTACAAATTAATTCATCCGTATAGATTAATTTATGGATTAAAAATCAACGATAAGAGCCATTTTGAATTTTTAACGATTATCGGTCCCCGTTAAACGCTGATTCACAGCTCGTTTCGTCTTTTGATCAAATTGTGGTCAGCTGTCTAGCATCATATTGATACGCTTGTCAGCCAATAACAATTTGATTATAAGGTGAATTTTTTCTTTTCGAATCTAAACGTTGCTTGAAATGGCTTTTGGTGACGAGATCTAAGCTATCTCCCCATCCTCTTTCCCATTTCCTTCCCTTCCTCACTTTCCTGAGACTCACAAGATACACCTATTGGGTATGTTATAGTTCTACGGGCTCCGGGCAGTAGGAAGTGGTTGGTTGTTACCTGCTCTTTCACTGTATTATAATTATTTTTTTTAATTTACCTAATCAAATAAATGACAAACTCTACACACAAATTTTCATTAGCAATCTAGTGCACAGCTGTTGAACTCAAGACCGAGTAGTAGAAAACCCGCGCGAGTGCCCGTATGGCGTATTTCCAGACTATGCACCGGTGTCGGTGGGATCAATGAGGCTAATTCCTCGGAGCATCTTCCATTGAAATACCGTAGAATACAGTAGAACAAGGACAGCATTCTCACCCTCATCTGCCTGAGCTCTAGAGATTGCAATTCGTTTATTAAGATTGGCGAATCTATAAAAAAAACCCTTTCTGTAGAGAGTCAAGGGGTTTTTCAAGTATTTTGGGGCTCCCGACTGCCAAATGGCTGCCAAAACCAGTCAACAAGTCAGTCATTTAGTGATTTTCAGCTGCCTTAAAATTCTATCTCTTAGAAGGCAATTAAGTACTTGACTACTTGCCAAGAACTTACTCTCAGTACGGCGACCTGATAACACCGTTTATCTAACTATCTTCATATCACGACAAGCGTTAAAAGGGTGGAAATAGAGTAATAATTGATATTTTCCCTCAAATAAAAATAGTACTAAAAGTGTCTCTGTCGGGAGGATAAATATGTTACATTGTATTCATTAAATAAACTGTAGCTTGTTAGTTATCCGTTTTTATATTTGTATTTTCGTAATCGGTTTTGAGAAAAGCTAAACGGAAGTAAAATAGCAGCGTGTCCTTGGTATCAATGAATAATAAAGAATCTGTATTTTGAATGTTATGTTTTTTATTACCTCTAAAACACTTGCCATAATAAAAAAATTCAATTATTCAGCCCTAATGAAATAAAAAAAATAGTATTTTGGAAATGATGAGAACACTACCGAAGTAATTTTGTACGTAGCTCGGTACTTATTGTAACGGAAGATTTTTCTTGTAAACCAAATTTATGGAAATTGGTTTAAAATACTGTGTGCATATAATTGGCACCTTAATAAACGAGAAATAGTATGCCAGTCAAACGTTAAACACTTCGGCCGCGCGGCCGATATAATTAAATTAATGGTTCTCTCTTCGCCTTGCAGAGCTGTTAAATTTAATTCGGGTAAGTACCATCGCTAAAAATCAACGTAATGACAACCCTAAAACCCGCAAGCACGCAATTTGAAATACGAACTCCCAAAAAAAACAAACGTGATGGATTGCACCACGGGCGGAGCTGGCCCTGGGTTCCCGCCAAAAGAACCGGTCCGAGAAGGAAATCTCGCCAACACGAGAGTAAAGTCGAGAGAATTGCGCGCAGGGTGCTTTCATATGCAGATAGTTGATTTATGCTTTCACCCGACTTCTCTGCGAATCTAACCATGCCTAGCTTCTTCAAGTCAACGACAGATTGACGTGGGTAGGTCTAAAACATTATTACAATAATAATATGCAATTGATAGAAGGTTTTTAACTTGGTCAATAGAGGGAGCTATGTATAAATTTAATATAATATTATATTTTGCATCAAGAGATGTCACCCATCCTAGGGGTCTACTTATCGACAATTAGTTCTACATTTGAAAGCTCTAGTGTAACCTCACTTAAACGCGGCGTTTATTATTTATTGATATACACAATAATATAGTGCAACTGTAATGGCGGAGTAAATTTATCTAATGCAATTATGTAGAACCCGTGAGTGATGTAGATCAATCATATTGTATTAAATGTGAGAGGTTAGATCATACTACAGGGGCTCTCAGCGGAATGCCTTTAGATCAGAATTAGTAAAAAAATCTACCTTTAATTAAAAAAAAATTTAACAGGATTTTTTAAAATATTTAAAAAAAATTGGTTTGACTGAGGATTGAACCTTCCTCCCAGGAACTGACTCAAATGAGTAAACCGCGCTTTCAGTTGAGCCAATTCCAATTGGATGGTACCGAGATTTATTTAGTTTATTAACTGCTGTATTTTTTTATAATCCACTTTCAAAGAAATGCGTGAGTGTACGCGTTTGTGTGCGTGAGTGCCACCAAAAGCTTATAGAAATCCGAGCCGAGATCGGATGTCGGGAATGGGCTAATTTCCACACTCAAGATTCCATTTCTTTAAGTAATTTATATATTAATTATTTGAAGAAAATAAAATAGATGTATTTTTAAAAAGTCCACCTTTGAGAAGACTTTTCTTCGCACCGGACGGAAAGATATTATGGCTAGTTTATAATGTAAAAGCTATTGCCAAGAGCGAGTGGTACAATACTTACCCTTCATTTAGGGAATATCTGAGGTTAGAGTTGGTGGCATCATGAGACTAGGAACCTAGTCTGACTAGGTTAGGGGTATTGTGTGGGTTAAGGTGGGAAGGGTGAGGTCGTTCTAAGGGTGGTAGCGCGGAGGGAGGTGGAATATAAGACTTGGAAAGTCCTGGCAGTTCAGATTTAAGTCAGATATGGTCGACGGTATGTCACCGCGAGTGAAAAATCCGGATTAATTCAGTAGGTAGGTACATTTGATTTATTTCCATGATGCGTAGTTTAAAATCCATAATTTGAATATCTCTCAACAGATCATAGAGACATAGGTAACTACATATAATCACTCTGTCATGGAAACTGTCAACATTGAAATGATTCAAAGATATTGAAATAGATTTACCTACACGGTGTCCGGAAACTCGTAGTACAGGCGGAAAACTGGTGAATCAACATCACTACTTCATATCGCGACACTTGCCCACCTTACACGCTTGGTTAAAAGGGTGGAATTGGAGGAATAATTGCCATTTTGACTTCAAATAAAAAATATTGCTAAAAGCGTCTTATAAGCATGTCACTTATTCGTTTTTAAATTTTTTTATTTTTGTAATCGGTTTCGAGAAAAGCTAAGCGGAAGTAATTAATGAAGCCGGGTCTGTGCTTGATGCAATAAAAAAATAACAGCCGTTCATTAAATTAACCCTTAGCCACTTTTAATAATAATTTCCAACTTTCGAATCGATTTACTCGAAGACGAAAGATCAACTAAAAAAAATTACACTAAAATATCCCTTCCTAATATTCTAATGTAATGTAGAATGTAGGTTTCCCGCTTGTACTCATTGGGTGTATACCTCAATGCTTGTACGATGAGATTCGATCATGTCATTTACTTCACCATTTCTTCTGAACGTGAAACCGCGAATGAAAATCCGGTATCCACGTATATACCTCGCCTGGTTATTGCAACCGTTGACTTGAATTCCACAGCTGCCAGTATAATAAATTTCTACTATCTAGAAATGAAGTTACTTTCCTAGTTTTTTTTAATTTACTTTACTGACCCTGATTCAACATACACGTAGAGAACAATCTTATCGATCGTTTCAAAGATGAAAAATGCAGTATTTAAGATTCGGTAAACACTGAAAACACGAAGAAAATTGTTTATTGGGATTTACGTATTTTCCCATTTGTTACACACTACCTATTGTTTTTATATTACTAAATTCTGTTATTAATTCTATGTACTACCTAATTCATAAACAAATGTACACTCTGAACACTTAATATTTATTATTAGTTATAGTTGCAAATTTTATATAAGATGTACTATTATTATAATTATTAAAATCCTGTTAAAACCGTTATGTCAGGCCATTTCCCAATAAAATATGAGTACATTCAGAATACATCGCTTGTTGCGCTTATCATAATAAATATAATGATGAAATTCAAAATATTAGGATTTTTATGAATACGTGCTCCGACATCCTTGTAACATATTCGTGTTTTACTGACAGTTTATTAGGAAATCTGTCAACTAATTCATTAAAGGCCTGCAGTCCCGTTTTTAACAGAAATACGAATGATTTGACCAGTTTTTTAATAAATTAGCAATATTTTATATCAGTAAGTTTTCTCCGTACGGTGAACATTTGTTTTCTCAAATGAGTATTGCAGGTTCTGCACGCAAATTTGTCGTGTACATCGTTTCAGGGAAATTGTTGCATTTATTGCATTTGATATATCACATAACACATCACGGTTTTATTTAAATAATGCGACAAGTGTTATGTTTGTTCAATTCGTTAGTAAAGAGTTCTGTCAACGATTATCCTTGAACTTATTATGAATAGTAAAGAGATGAAAATTCATAAACTATACTATACTTTCATGCCTTCTAGCGGCTATAGAGGTTGCAAATACTGATTGAAAAAACTACAATGCTAATTTACAAAGACAAAATACCGTTTACCTACAGTTATGAGACGCAGTACGTACCTAATTCAAAATGAAGAAACTAAAGAAGCAAATCTTGGAACTAAAACCCTTGGGCTTAGACAATATAATATCATGTTAGTTACAAAATCTGTTGGATTGGAGATTTATTTTTTAAATATTCATATGGTAAACCTTTAAATGCAAAGAGAAAAATTGGTGTTCTCTATTTCTATAATTGTTTATATGATAAATGTCTGACCATAATAGAAAATAAGATAGAATGAGTTCTATAGGACGTGTGTAAGTTGGTGATTGATATAGCACAACTTGACTCAACGTCATTTGATGTTTCGTGACAAATAGTATGCAATTTCTTCTAGCACTACGTGACCCAAGTGGTTAAATATTTTCAACCTACGCTGGAAAATCAAACTGATTGCTCAGTTTTGTAAGATTTGTGTAAAATACAAATATATTTACATAAAACAGCTGAATAAACATAGATATTTAAAAATAAAACTACAAAATTAAAATATGTATATAGTGAATTCGAATATCCAATAAGCATGACAACATCGTAAAATTATTTAATGTTTTTATTTTATTTATTCTATAATATTATAAATAAATTTAAAAAAACAGTTTATTTATAAACAAGTTATAATGTGTAATTATTATTACACGTTACAGCTGTTTCGCCTTCTGAAGGCATTATCCAACTATGGTTAGGTAAGGTCAGGTTAGGCCACTTACAGATGAATGCCAGAAGATAAAAATGAATTAATAAAATAATAGTGAAAACGGCTAAAAGAGTAGGTATATAAATTACGAACTACGGGCTAGTTCTGGTGGGTATTAATCGTATTACTCGCAGAATTAGTATTATTATCAATATTAAGTTGATACAATATATATAGATAAAAATAATTCGTATTTCATTATAAAACACGCCTCCAAAGTACGTCATTTTTTTGAACACAATCATGACAATGGATCTTCGAGCGAGCGCTATCCATCTGTAAGAAATGTTATCACAATCGCGCCTAGAGATTACGATACGAAAGCATTATTACATTTTTTTAATAATATTGGACGAATGTTTATTGAAGATGTTATATTATTTATTATTTAGATTTTGTTCGCGAAAGCGTGCTTCTCGATTATGCTAAAATCTAATGGACTGTGAAGTGCCATGACATTCTACGTAATTTCCAAGATTTTCCAGAGTAAATATAATTGTTTGTTGATGTTTACCCATAACGGCAATAACTCATTCAGGAAGAAGTTTTAAGTTTTGACATTTGGTGAAAGGTGAAAGCTTAACATTTAATAAAACTATTTAAAAATTAAAATAGTATAGTTCATAGATTACAAATAACGTTTCCTGGTTTCTTCGGAGTGTGTGCCGAATCAGGACGTCCATTAATTTCTGTTTTCTTTTTCAGGGTACCCAGATCGAATATAAATTACCGCTGACAAACTGCTCTGCCAATGGAGGATTAAACGTACTAATTTCTGTTCTAGGGAAGTAATGCGAAAAATTCCCGCGTAATGCGTAACATCATTCAAGTTAAATGAACTTATAATTCAAAATTGGAACAACTTATTGTACTTTCTAACTAATTTACCAGAGCGTAGGTACCAAATTAATTTAAGAAATAAAATTATTTACTCTAAATGTGTATTTCTTTTGTTCAAATGCTTGAAAGATGCTCAGACAACTTAGTTGACTGAATATTTTATTGAGACAACGCATTTGGCTTCACTGAACTACATACACTGGACATGCTTTAGCGGACCGTTCATACATATTCTTTGAATGGCTATCCTTTTCATAAGCGGTGCTACATTTTTTTTCGATTATTATAAATATTATTAGATTTATAATGTCATTGGATATATATCGTATTTTTTCAAGTTTACTAACATACTGATGCTAATATTTTTTTATAAATATTTTCAGCCTCACCAATCCTACAATTATAATATCCCGTGATTTATCACGCGCTAGTAAAAGTTAAAATATATATTTATTTTAGCACCATGGGGAAAATCCAAGTCAAAAAACAAGTTAATAACTGAAGTCTCTCTGAAGTCAAAATATATCTTTTAAATGAATGTTGTGTTCCGCTAGGGTTAACCATTTTTTTAATAAATGATTTTTTTATATAACAACATATAAGGAATAAACGTTAATACAATTTTTGTTTTAAAAACATTTTCATTACGTCCGCCGCACGTTGAGAAACACCGGAATGCATCTTCGCTTGAATCTTAGAATTGGTAATAATTTATATAAGTGTTGGGGACGTTAAGGAAAATCGATAATATTATTGTCACTGTTGCGGTATTGGGATTACCCCTGCAGAAAAGAGTAGAATTTTTATTACTATTTTACAAGCTTGCTTACGTACTATGAGCATACTGTTTATAAATATCACTTGAATACAGAAAAAAACATGTTTTTCTCTCCAGTGAAAGACCACCGATCAGAATCAAAGCATTTTTTATCGCTCCATAAATTTTAATTTAATTTAATAGAAGAGGAGAACTTATATATATCAACTACTTAAAGTAAAGTTACAAAGTGATAATTTTGAAAACGAAGTTAAAAGTTTAAAGTGAGAGTTAAACAGTGAAGATTTATTATTTTTTAATTATTAACTAATGTTTATAAGACAAGGTTTTCTGCATAGTATAAAGGATAACAAATAATTATAAGCAATAATTAGTCGCCTGAAATATTAATACAAATTGAAGAAGGGACTAGTACATATTGAATTATTTGGCGGGTTTGGAGTGAGCTTACATAGCTCAGTGGTTCAGAGCACCTGACCGGACATCAGAAGGACATCAATTACCGTTGGTGGCTTATTTTTACTCGGAGATATTGCTTATAATTATTTTGTGAAGATTTAAATTAAATGGTTACAGATCGAAGTTAAGTGATAATTTAGACATGCTGGTTCATTCTTGAAATGGTTTTAGCCGTGTTTGGTGACCAGTTATGAATAACAAGGTATTCAACCATCTATTTTCCCGCCCCAGTACCTTCAGCCTCTCCAATATACCCTTTTTGGGGAAGTCCTTATATTCTATTATCTTTGGGAAAGCCATATATCCTCTGGCCCCTGACGTTGATTTTTTTCTAGCAGAACACGCTTGGTTATGCACCACGACGTGCCCGTTTATGCACCTTTTTGTGGGGCATATATTCGACTACGTGCCAACTGTGGTGTCTTCACCAATCTCCGGTTGCAATATTATAACACGGTGTTGTAAAGTCGTACATAAATTATTTTCCTCGATAAAAAAACCTAAAAATCTAAACCATAAACAAGACTGAACTTGATATTTTTCAATTAAATTTTTGTTTTATTGAATGAATGAATGAATGAAATGGATGATGAATGATTGAATGATCTTGGAAGCGGAGATTAACCCTCTTCTCGACATCCGATAGAGCTGAAACTTGGCAGATAGATTTGTCGATGACAATGAATTCTATTAACTGTTAGTGGCAATCACGCGTACACATGTGGACATATACGCATTTCTAGGAAATTTGATGACATTACAGCAGAGGACATACGAAATATATGTCGGTCCTACCCGTCCTACCCAAATGGGGATTCGGCTCAGTTGTTAGCGCTGTTGACTCCAGTTCCTGGGGAGGAAAGTTCAATCCTCGCAACGCCATCCTCGCATTTCCATCATGAGCTTTGAAATATTCTGTGATCAAGTATCTTCATGAAATTGGCTCATCCTATCATTCGAGCATTTTTCTACAGAAGCTTCAAACAATAATATGAATAGTAAAATAATTGAGGTTAGGTTGGTTTCGGCTAACATAAAGTAAATAACTTGAAGTAAATATATATATATATATTATGTTAGATTTATTTAAACGTTTCGGATGATACAAATTTCGGTATATTTACCACAGATTCATGTGAGAACACAATATTATGTCCATCAATGTCAATAAATAATATGATTATCAGATAAAGTCGGCACAGCTATCAATTCAAAAATATTGTTCATAGAGTGAGAGCATTTCCCGGTAGTACCTACCTGCCGATATTATTATCAACCATAATATCAATCAATATGGCGATAATAATGCGATAAAATAGTTATTGTGTTACTTTATTATTGAATTTTCATTGGTCAAAATATCAGAAGTTTCATAATATGATTCCGGAAAATCTAAAAATTCCATAGACCCATATCGAAAACACAATCAGAGTTCGTATTAGGTAAAACAAATAAACAATATATTTTATTTGCGCGTAAATACGTCACATTTTAAATTTGGAATTGTTGCACCTACCTATAAGTTGTGTGTTTTGAAAATTATTAACATATTCGTTTTTGTTGTCTGGTGGTGTGCGTATTGTGAAACATTCCTAAACAATTAGCTCAAATTAATTTGTTCTGAATTCAAGCGTCAATTTTAAAATTAAGTAAGAATAGAGATAAATTAATATTGTTAAGAAGGGAATAACTTGAAGTAAGTATGTAGGTGAATTGATATTGTTAAGAAAAGAATAACTTGAAGTAAATATGTGGGTGAATTAAAATTGTTAAGAAGGGAATAACTTGAAGTAAGTATGTAGATGAATTGATATTGTTAAGAAGGGAATATCTTGAAGTAAGTATGGAGGTGAATTGATATTGTTAAGAAGGGAATAACTTGAAGTAATTATGTAGGTGAATTGATATTGTTAAGAAGGGAATAACTTGAAGTAAGTATGTAGGTGAATTGATATTGTTAAGAAGGGAATAACTTGAAGTAAGTATGTAGGTGAATTGATATTGCTAAGAAGGGAATAAATTGAAGAAAGTATGTAGGTGAATTGATATTGTTATGAAGGAAATAACTTGAAGTAAGTATGTAGGGGAATTGATATTGTTAAGAAGGGAATAACTTGAAGTAAGTATGTAGGTGAATTGATATTGTTATGAAGGAAATAACTTGAAGTAAGTATGTTGGTGAATTGATATTGTTAAGAAGGGAATAACTTGAAGTCAGTATGAAGGTGAATTGATATTGATAAAAAGGAAAATATATTTTACCATGCGTATTGGAAACTCCACGTGACTGAATTATAAACGAAATGTACAGCCATATTGAATGTAAACTGAATAAAAAATAATACCGATGGTGGATCCCTTTTAAAATATAGCTTTTCCCCATAATGGTGCATGTAACCAAAATAAAGATTACAATGGACAGTAGAACTTAATGATCTTTCTGCAAGTTACCTGAACAATTATACCTTGTAATTTCTACTAGGGTTGTCAACCTTTAACCCTGGTTAAGATATTAAATGGCACTACCATAAACTAATTTAACGCTTTCTAAGTTTGTTTAATTCGGCAAAACATTACAATGTCAATAAAACCGCAATATTATTGAAACATGTTCAGTCGCGTGACAAAATTATTTAGGTACTTACATGAAAAATAAGTTATGGCTCTTTCCATTGACATAGAAAACATAAGATTGGAGTGTCAGGTTATGTCATAATAATGACCCAGTTTGATGTCTGGTAAAAATGAGTATTATGATATAATTATATCTATATAAGTAATTATTTATTTTTGAAAGAAAACAACATAATTCTTTCGTTTTTCATGTCTTAAAATGGGGATTCCAATAATTTTGTTGAACTGCAACACTCTTTCAAATGAAACGAAAATTCTTAAATTGTCGTAGAGAAGGATTTTCACTGACGTGGTATATCTATATAAAATTCTAAATGATGCAATTGATAGTCCATAATTGATTACATTAAAAAACTTTCGGATTCCACTACTTAATTCTAGAAGTAAGGATTTATTTTAGTGCAGAAATTCTGGGACTAACTACCGTATTATTATATTTCAGAATACTTAGTGAAGGAAATAATTATACCGAGTCAGTGGACATCTTCAATTTATCACATAAGGCGATGCAATGCGAAATAATGCAAAATCATGAAAAATCATGTGCTTTTGGTTTGAAAAATTGATCGCTTTGTAATATTATAAATGCCTCAATTAAATATTGTGGGTAGAATACATATAAGTAATAGAGAATTATTTTGAAAAGTATTTTTATAATCAAAAATGTATTTTATAAGAAAAATTATCAGGCTTAAAAAAATACTTAATTTGCAAAATCTCATACTAATGAGCGCCATTTTGTATTAAATCTTTTCAAAATGAAAAACCAAACTTAAATAATAAAATAAAACCTGCAATTGAACGTTGTGTTTCTTAAGAAATAAAACGGTCAGCATTCAACAAATTTAGAATTGCGAATTGAACCTTATGGCGTCTGCATAGCGACTAAGTGCCCATGCCTCATCGGTTGAGGAGTGTTCAGGATGCGCCTGCCCACCAACTGCGTGTCGTGCCAGATCGGAAAGAGGCTGGTTTGGGGAGACCCTTTGACCTCTCAAACTGGTCCCTCGACTCATCGCACTGCGCTGCAATGGGAGGAATATTCTCCTGGACACACCGATCCCTAGATTCCTACCCAACCCTCATACCTTTTACCTTCCCAGAACTTTATTTCCTTAAGAAAGGCGCTCCACACAGCGTCCCAAAAGATGACATATACCCTGAGGGAATTTATTTTTGTCAGGGCCTTCTGTGAGGGGTTAAATTTAAAAAATATTCATATATATTTAATATCAATATATTTTTTGTATTTTGGACAAATTTTACCAGTGTGCGGTTATGGACGTAATGGAGTGTTAACAGGTTTGACGGGGTCTTGCTTTTTATTGTTTTTTATGTCTCGGCAAGTATTTTATGACCCCTCATAAAATGCCGAGCTCCTTTCAATTTTGAAATAAATTTTGACTAGTTTTTGGCAGTTTAGTTATGTATAATAAAAAGTGTATAATTTTTACTATTCGTATGTAAAAGCTCCTAAAAGGGGCGTTCATAAATAAATAATAATGTAAATGTTCGTTTGCTCAAAATCTTAAATCTCCGAAAGATGGTTTTATGAAAAACCGAGCCATTTGTCGGACGTAAAAGATACACACACTATTGTTTCTCTGTCTGTACAGACATACTGAGCCACAGCAACGCGGAGCGGGATACAGCTAGTAAATAAATCAATATTCTATTTCTACTCTAGAGTGTATTTCACTCAGGAACGGGGTGATAAGATGCAATATACAGGGTTTTCCAATAAGAGGTTTTATTTTGATATTCAATCGTAAAAGATCAATGGTTTCGTTGCTTGTTTGGCACGTAGCGCAGTTTTGTTGAAATTAAACGTTGTTCAGATCAATACCATCCAATTCCGGCCATAAAAATCATTAATCATCTCTCGATAGCGCAATCCATTCACCGTAACTGTTGCTCCAGCCTCATTATCGAAAAAGTAAGGTCCAATGACTTCGCCGGACCATAAACCGCACCAAACAGTCACACGTTGAGGATAGAGAGGCTTTTCAATAAAAACTCTTGGGTTTTCCGAGCCCCAGATGCGACAATTTTGCTTGTTGACGAAGCCACCGCTGTGGAAATGGGTCTCATCATTCAAGATGATTTGCATTTGATTCACTCAAGTGAATTTTAATAATTTCAATGCGTTGTTGAAGCGTGTATCGTTCAATTTTTATTAATGGTGTAGT
Source organism: Hesperophylax magnus (assembly GCA_026573805.1). Classification (NCBI taxonomy): domain Eukaryota; kingdom Metazoa; phylum Arthropoda; class Insecta; order Trichoptera; family Limnephilidae; genus Hesperophylax; species Hesperophylax magnus. The sequence continues at coordinate 9,453,405 of JAIUSX010000029.1, read as the reverse complement.
TTCTACTTGTCAAATGTTAAAAAATGACAGCTTCAAAAGTAACATCTACCTAAATAGCGGGCTATTCAAAATAACACCTCTTATTGGAAAACCCTGCATTTTAATAGATTTAGATTTTATATAAAATTCGCTTTTTTCCTCACTGGGATTTGCGCCAGCGACCTTTGAGCACATATCCAAGATGCTTCTGTCATCAGCTTTCAACACAATAATGAGTTAGATTAATTTTATTGGGCTGCTTGTTTTGAGTGAGGGCCTTTCTAGTAAATTTATATTAGCACCGGTTCCGACATTGAACTTGGGAAATCTAAGTGCGTTCTGGACTGTACCTACCCACAATTCGCAAGATTTACGCGGTATTGCAATAGAGGAATTTTATTGCAATACCGCGTAAATCTTGTAAATTGTGGGTAGGTACAGTCTAGAACGCACTTAGATACCGTATGTTTACCAGTTCTTTAAATTTTCATAAAAACCGACTTGTAAAATATAAATGGTATTCGATAAAAATCATGATAATATTTTAATTGTTTCTTTAAGAACGGCTTGTTTTATGTGTTTTCCATGGAAAAATCTCTTATTTTTATCATTAACAAAAAAATTATCCTATAAATAAATTCAGTATAGTAATAAATAAGGTTAAAAGAAAAAAAAATTCGTTTTTAGGTTTGAATGAGGATTAAACCTTCCTCCCCATGGACTGGCTCTGAACTGCTGTTAACTTTAAAAATGTCCTTAACTTTAAAAATGTCCTTAACAATTTATTTTTTTTGATTTCACCGAGGATTGACTCTTCCTCCCCAAGGAGTGACTAAAATGTGTGAACCGCGCTCACACTTAAGCCAAATCTTAATTGGATGGTAACGATATTTATTTCGTATATTAACTGCTGTCAGTTTTTATAATGTCATTCAATTTCAGAGAAATGCGTGCGCGTACGTGAGTGCCACCAAAAGTTAATAGAGTGCAATGTCATCGACAATTAGAGTTCGTTCAACATCGAGTCTATCTCTCGAGTTTTATCTCGATCGGGTTTCGGGAGTTGTCCAATTAATTTATAATAGAAAAGAAAATCGAAATTCAAATATATGTATTTAAAACTTACGTTCTGTGTTTGTGAAATTTTTATGTTTTCTGGACGGTTGTAGATTAAAAAAACAACACATTTTTATCACGGCCATTATAAAATCGTCTCATTCACTTAATGGCGAAATAGCTATTTACTTTAGATGCTTAGGATTACAAATATCTGCATTTTTTATATTAACTTCTTTTTCGTATGTGTTTTTTTTGACAGATTTTTTTTTTTTTTTTTTTAAATTTTATTGAAACATATAAACAAGGTTACAATATTTTTTACAATATAAACACTAATATTTCAATCACTCTCCTAATAAAGCAGCTGCTTGTGTTTAGGAGAGGACAACAAAAATATTTCAACATTTTTTTAAATTAAACAAAAAATATTAGTAATAAAACAAAAAATAACAAAAAGTAATAAAAATATAGGTTAGTTAATAAATGATTCAAAGAATTTAAAAGGCAAAAACAAATTTCTAAACAATAAGTAAAGTTATGAGGTGGTACAAGAGTATTTTAATTTAATTTTTTTTTTATATTTTTCGTAGTTTTCTTCCGATCGTGATGTTGTGCTGTTGTGGTTCGTGCTAGTGGCACGGTTAGTCCTCCAACAGATATTATTCTTTTGCTAATATTCAATTGTGGTAAATTATTTTTACTAAAGAAATCTTTATGTATTTGTAGAAGTGCAATTTTGTCATAAATTTTTGTAAGTGGGGGAACCGGGAAATCTTGAAAAACATTTATAGTTGGGTAGTAATATGGCTTTTTTAAGATGATTTTGATTAGTATTTTTTGAATAGTTTCTAGTGGGAGTAGGGATGATTTATATGTACCCCCCCAAGCCACGATTCCATATTGTAGGACAGAGTGCGCCAGTGCATAATAAATATCTTTTAGTAAATATATATATATATCTTTTAGATGTTTCGCCTTTAAAGCGATTACAATGCCGTCATAAACCAGGACTCTTGATTGTATTTTCAATGGTGGAAAAAATGACAAACGGATCAGAAAATTATATTGACTAAAAATTTATGGCAATTAATAGAATTAATAGAAATAATTTAATTAAATCTTACCTTTTCCTATTTAAGAAATTTTCACTAACCACAAATCACTTATCACTTGAAGTTCAGAAAAGTGTATACTATATTTTCTTTCACAGATCACAAAAATTCTAAACAATTTAAAAAAAAAAGAAAATCAACGAAAACTGTTCTTTTTTAATAATGTTCGTATTTGAATAAACTTTTTTGAATTCGTTCGAGACCTTATTTGTTTATGGATTCTGTACCCTTTTCCTTTAATGTTGATATTGTGTAATCTCTTTTAATGCACGAGAGATAATAATTGTAATTATTGTGGATTTATGGGTAAACAGAGCACCTTTTGGCTTCGCGAAGCACAACCGACTGACCAGAAATCATATCAACGAGCTACGTGAACTCTCCGTCTATAGCAGGTGCGATAATAATAATAATAAATGAGTAATCAGTTATGGCGACCGACGTAGTACCTACCTGATTTATCTGAGATATTGTTTTTTTCTTTGTATTATATACATGTCAATATGACTACTACTAAATTATGAAAGAAAATTCAATTCTTACAGAAAAACACGTTTCAGTAAGTACCTATTACTTAAAATAAAAACATTGTAATTTTTTAAAGATACGAAGTAGATACTGGGACAATAACTCGTAGATTATATTTCTAAAACATTTAGCACTATTATTTGCATTATTTTTTTGTGTCAATTAGTAGTCCCAAAAACCTTCAAATAAATTTTCCAACCCCCCCCCCCCATATTATATTTTTTTCTATCTCCCCCCCCCCCTGAGATCGACCACAACATGTGAATGCTATAGCTACGCGTTTGGAAAATCATCATGCTTTAAAATGTTTTTTCGGCCACATTTGTCATTCCTAAGAGGCATGAAAAAGTTACAGTTAATTATATTTTAAAAGCTAAGTTAAAATTCAGAGAGTTTAATGGAGATATAAATTATCCAATTAACCAATTATTATTTAACCTTACCTAAATTTAACACGTAAAAATAATTATTTGTATTTCGTTAGTAGGTAGGTACCTACCAACTTACTACCTACCTACCTACAAATAAAACTATGTTTACTGCTCCCTGAAATTAGGCAAAAAGTACATCGCAATGTTATGGGAATATAACTATACCTAATGTATGTACATATGTATGATATACATATCGTATGAAATGATAACTACTGATTGAACATTTTAGCAGTGCATAACAAGTGGTGTGTTTTTGTTTATTCTTTATTTCTTTTAATAACTTTATACTATTGTGTATTCTTTTTTTTAGTTAACTTATTTTTTTACTTATCTTATAATTTTTTTTCCTTTCTTTCCATATTGTTCTATGACTGTCAATAACTTTTATGAGTGTAAATAGCACTTAAAATAATGTTATCATATTAAAAATAAAATATTCCGACATTAGTCTCTCATTCCTTTTATGTGTTTATTTGGCTGTTACTAGTATTAGGCGACACATATTTAATTAAGCACTTAATTGCAATTCTTGCGAAAACATCACAATTTTCAATTAAATCTTTTTTATTTTATTTACAGAAAAGAAACAATTTATCAACGCCTTAGTCGAATTAATTATGCACAGAGTGCATTAAATACACGCATGAATGAGCTATGCAATTGAAATAAATCGTTTTTAGTTTATTTTCTTTTCATTTGAATCACTACACATCTACTGGGATGAAATAATAATGACTTAATTCCTATGCTTTACTTTTCATATACAGGTTTTTCCAATAAGAGGTGTTATTTTGATATTCAATCGTAAAAGATCAATGGTTTCGTTGCTTGTGTGGCATCGTCGTAGCGCCGTCTTGTTGAAAGTAAACGTTGTCCAGATCAATACCATCCAATTCCGGCCATAAAAAATCAGTAATCATCTCTCAATAGCGCGATCCATTAACCGTAACTGTTGCTCCAGCCTCATTTTCGAAAAAGTAAAGTCCATAAACTGCACCAAACAGTCACACGTTGAGGATAGAGAGGCCCCAGATGCGACAATTTTGCTTGTTGACGAAGCCACCGAGGTGGAAATGGGCCTCATCACTCAAGATGATTTGCATTTGATTCACTTAAGTGAATTTTAATAATTTCAATGCGTTGTTGAAGCGTGTATCGTTCCATTTTTATTAATGGCGTAGTTTCCACTTGTCAAATGTCAAAAAATGACAGCTTCAAAAGTAACATCTACCGAAATAGCGGGCTATTCAAAATAACACCTCTTATTGGAAAACCCTGTATAATAATGTTTTTTTTCATTAATAACTTACGTAAAAAAAATCAAATAATATTTGGACAGTTGGGTGGGCAGCACATAAAAATCCTCCTTCTTAACCTCCCCACTACTTTCAGCCTCATAACTTCCCCAATTGGGGATGCAATAGTCTCACTGGCTCTAGACTGGAAACTGCTCCAGTTGGGAGCAGTAGCGGTACTCACTTAAAAAAAACATAAATCCATTGGTTCCAGGCAGTTAACATCGCATATTTAAAAATAAATAAATAAAATATTGCAGTGCGCAGATATCCAACGATAATATTTTATCTACACAAAAAAGTAATAAAAAATGACCGATATGTCGGATTAAATCAAGTTATTCGTAACCCGGGAATTTATATTATTTATTTTTTTCTTTTAAAAGAAAGTCAAACATTCTCAGGTTATGAATAACCTGACAATATTTGAAAATCTCCTATTACCACCACATTAAGCTGAAAATGTTGCTTGTGTTGTGATGGTGGACTTAGCCAGCCGAGGAATTAAACACACTACGCCTGGGTGGGACCCAAACGCGATGTCAACTCGGCCACCGACCGGTCTTTCTTTTTCAAAGGGCAAGCAGGCATTTTTTCATTCGTATTATTTTTGCCAGCAAAACAACGACAATTGAACAACTGAGGCTCTTTAAAAGAATTCACATTTTGGCAGAATAAATCAATCATTAGATCAAGGATGTAATTAATTTATGTAAAAATAGTTACTGTTTTAATTTAGTGTATATCGTAATTTTTACCCGTAGTTTTGGCTTGTTATAAACAACTATATCAAATGAATGAGTCACGTAATAATATGCAGGTTAGTACTTCTCAGTAAAAACATCAAGAAAGCGTTACGTTGGTACGGAAGTAGAGATAACAAAAAATAATGACTATTTATCATACTATATCAATACGACAAATAATTTGATTGAGTGCAAGTACCATTGAAGTGCCGTTCGCTATTTATTAAAATATATCCAAGAAAACAATATTATTTATTGATGCCTTAAAATCAACGTTGCTTTCTTACTGATATTCCTCGGTCAACGCAACTATTTTCAGTTTACAATGTAATTTCCTTCATGGATTATAGAGTATTAAAATATCAACTTAAATGTTAAAAAATAACCCTCCTATTGTTGACGATGTAGTATATATTTTAATTTTTCAATAAGATAAATTGTATACTTGAAATATTACCTAAATTATAAATTAAAAAACCATCGCACGCCACTGGTAAAATTTTATGCAGGTACCTACCTTTTAGCCGTATTGTTTCTTTAGCCTTGGTTACTTATGCGAAAATTGGCATTATTGGCAAAAATAATATCTGTTACGTTTCCGGAAAATAAATTTAAACTGGTTATTTCTAGTTTCACCATTGCGAATAATTTGCTTTATTTTAAAATAGATTGTTCATTCTAGAGAAACTGAACAGACTAAGGCTTTTTTGTTGCACACTTGACCCTTCTGGCTATTAGAATGGAACCTTCGAATTTTCTGTGATTGTTATTAAGTGTATTATGTTCGAGAATAATACATTTAGGTAATATTATTACGGTGACGAATATAATTTATAACATTTATAAGATATTAACTGTAAACAAGAAGCCACGAATTATGCTTTGATTCCTAAAAATGAACTGTGCAGGGCAAATCATTTTTAATTATTTAGTAACAAGCTGTACCCCACCACACATTGCTGTGGCTCAGACTGTCTGTGCAGATAGAAAAACAAAAAAAAATTTTTTTTTTGAAGCCTATGTAATATTTAATCATTAAAGAACAAAATAATATTAACAAATCTCAATAAAACGTTAAATAGAAAAAGACAAAATAAAAAGGTAACGGTCACGACGGAGAATTGAACCCAGATCCTTTGTCTTCTTTGTACCAGGACAGCACTCTCCCAATTAAGCCATTGAGAATTAATTGCAGATATTATTAACTGAAATATGATACCGTTAAACATGCCCTAGTAAACTCTGTCCCAGTAGCTTGTAGAGTGTTGGCCCGGTAAGAAAGGGGATCTGAGTACAATTCCCAGTTGCGACCGATACCTTTTTATCTTCTGTGTTATTTTCTGTTTCAAATTTCAGCGTATAATTGAACATGTCTACATCATTAGTTTTTCCATTGGCTACCTACAAAGTTAGTAGCGTTGCAATCCAAAATGTGGCACGTCGTTCTAGTGCCGACCAACGAGTCCTGTCAATGTTAACCGCGTAAGAATGCTGGACACGTGTTTTCCGTGACTCCCAACTGAGCACGAGCGTTCAAACAATCAACAACCCTAGTTTATTAAAGTAGATACCTTCCATTGCCATACTGGTAAAACAAAAATAGCATTTCCACCAGTCGTCGAATATGGCGGCTTAATCTACGGTGAATGCTAATATTATAGTCCTATCTAAACGTTTCCTACCTGGAAATAACATGCCTTAGTTGGCGTAGGTACTGCAACAGTTATTCAATGACAAAATGAGGAAATGATAGAGCTGGTGATTTAAGCCTATATCTGTTTCTACTTTCGGATTAAAAGAGGAATGATCCTGCCATACAACTTTCCCAGATCCTCTCTTAAACTCATATAAACCGATGTATTTCAGAGGGGTATTACATAACTTTTAACACCTTTACAACACTCCACATTTTTTTTATCTGTTGTACCTCATTATTTATCCAACGTTTGGTTAAAGTGTGAGAACCCTAAAAATAAATCACTGTATTACTTTAGTCCGTGAAAATCTCAAATAATATCTCCGTTTTTAGCTGGTTTAATTATATCCTACATGTACCGCAAGAAATATATAATATAACACAATCACACCACCAGAAATATAACCAAACTATACTACAATGTACCTAAACCCCATACTACATCAGTACAAAGACAAGTCACCTACCTAGCTCCCAAAACATTCAACCTTCTCCCTGATCCTAAAAAAATAAACTCCATTCCATACTTTCAAAACACAAATAACTCTATGGATCCTAACATCTGCAATACATTTCAACTACGACACCCATACATTTTACACTTTAACCTCCTAATCTCCCTCCACAGATCTCTCACATTCCTCAATTGATTTAAATCATATAAAAAAGCAATTGTCATTGTTTAGTTAATTAATTATAACTTAAAATATTAACTGAATTGGAATTGTATAATTTACTAACTATTATGAATATTATTAAATTATACAATCTGTAAACTTCACCCACCATAACACAGGGGCATCCCTAGCATGGCGGTTGAAATAACATTCAAAATGTATTATCCAATTAAAATTTTCTTTGAAATAATAAAAAAAAATTTATATCTTTAAAATATATTGGTAGGTACATTTAAATACTACACGTGGTATAGAAGTGTAAATCAACAGACGCCGATCATAAATAGTATAAATATTATATTGTACTTGGGTATTTCATGCTATTAAAAGATCGATTTTGAAAAATGATTATAAAACAAATGGATCAAAACGCCCCTGACGTTATCCTATTCGGATCGAAATGCGATTACGAAGTAATGTGTATAGATTGATAACAATGGTGACATCATCTGATTGAAATTGAAATTGTTTGTGTTTTTAAAACACAAATTTGTAAACATTATTTTACAATTGTTAATGTTGTTAACCCCTCAGGTTAATTTGTTCGTTTTTAGGAACAGCTCATAAAGTCTCATCGAAATTGTTTTATCTCGCTTACGAGTTAGAAAGGGGAAATGTCGCGCTTTATATTCAAATCGAGAAGTTAACTATGGAAAAATTAAAATGCACAAAAAAAAGATTTGGATTGCTTTTTGAAAAAAAAATGAAACTTCGCAAATCTTTTACCAAATAATTTTATATGAAACGAAAAAAGTGGGATGACAAAAAAAGGTTAATAAATTGTATGTGTTCTTGTTTTTTTTTCATTAATTTAAGTTACAAAAAACGTAAGAGGAGCTATTTAAAAAAAAATGTTTGCTTTCAAAATTTTAACAATTTAGAAATTATAACAATTTTTCAAAATATGCCAGTGGCCCTGAAATATGCCCTATCGAGAGGTTAAAACTGATATAAGTGGAGTTTATTTATTTGTTAGGTGTTTGATGTCTACTAAGGAACATTGTTGAGTAGACAAGGTGCTGGAGCACGTATTGAGTATGAATTTCCTAGCTGGCCATAAAGCACTTGCGTGTTATTTCCATGACAATTTGATGTCCACGTAAATGATTGTGGCCAAGCGGAAATGGTATCGTCTGAATAGAACAAAGGACATGTGATCGCAATTATTATATATAATTACTGCCAAGGAATTTACTGACTTCAGGCATTATTATGCAGCTCAAATTAAATAGCAGGTTTTCCGGGCATGCCTTTGATAATAGTAATTTTATGAAACAATTGTAAGATCAAATGTCACCGCAATTCTGATTGAAGGTAATAGATACTGAATAAAATAATGATAATTATTTTTATGTGAATACCGCAGAAGGGTTGGGGAGGTTGGGGAGGCGGGTTTGGGTACCGCAGCGCCGGATCACGTCAAGAAGTTCGGTACTTTTGGTGATTTAACAGGGGTGCCTGAGTACATCAGGTAAGGTGTGTTCAGGATGCGCCTGTCTACCAGCTGCGAGGCGTACCATTTCGGGAAAGTTAGGTTTGGGGAGACCCTTTGACTTCTTGAACCGGTATCTCGACCCATTGACTTGCGCCGCAGTGGAAGGGATATATTCATATGCCCGTCACTCCCGGAGACACTGAACCCTAGATTCCTAACTAACCCTAATCCTTTATACACACAGCATCTCAAAATATCGGCCCTGAAGGATTATTTTCCTCAGGGCCTCCTGTGTTGGGTGATGTTAAGCAAAACAGCCCTCTGTTTACTGTCTGGAGGCAGTGTGGTGAAGGCATCCCCAATTGGGGTAAGTTTTTAGGTTGAAGGGAGTGGGTCTGGCTAAAGCCATTTCGATTCTGAATCCAGGACGATACGAGTATCTGACGCATTCCGCATTGTCCAATAGTTTTTTTCCCCCAATTCTGGCCTTTCAATGCCATATAATATGATAGAGGAAGATAAATTGAAACAAAGGAAAGAAAATACAAGTAGGAATTGATCAAAAATCTTTCCATTCAAAGTATTACGACTAAGTTCCTGGTTCTATCAGTCCTTCGTGAGTTCATTATTCAACTGCATTTTCCTCATTTTCAACGGCCTTCTTAACATAATTATTGTTCTATGACGGTACAATTTAAATAATTAACAAACTCTTGTACTAAACCTAATCTAGTTTCCACGTAGATATCCCACACTCATAAAATTACGCAAGTAGAAATATCATCAATTTCATATTATGCAGGTTTATTTCCAGTCGTGCTATTATTAGAATGATTCTATAAAAGAAAAATTCTTATTTTTACCTGCAAACCCCTTTCGCATTTGACACTATATATTCCAGTTAATTATATTTTGCAAACGAATGTAGATCTTATTAATATTTTTAAAACATTCATATTTAACCGTTTTTCAGGAAATCTGAACTGTTCTAGTAAGTAATATTTTTTCACAGTTTTTTTAACAAGAGAACAAAAATAAACTCATTCCTATTGTGAAGTTTATCAGACGATACTATAGGCATCGAACGCTTTTTATCAATATGGTATGTTATAAGTGTGGTCTAGATGATGTGCCGTTATCTGCTAGCCGGGCGAAATTTGAAAATGATGCGACCCCGTCACATCAATTAGGGAGCTGCCGTGGTCACGCGGCTGTTAGCTGTCAAGGCAACAGATCCCCTAAAAAGAAATGATATTCCATGCTCTCACACCCCCCCCCCCTTCCAAGGGAGTAGAGAGAGGAAGAATTGTGTACGAATTAAAATGATTTGCCTGTTGATTTATCCCAAATTTCTGTCAGATCCCCGCCTCCAGCAGTATTTCGAAGGCTGGCCAATCAGTTATTAGTAAAAGATCCGGTTTTACCCATGGGAAGTTTGGACAGTCAAACATAATTTACAATTCCAAGTAGCTACAAAAATATGTAAAAGTATTCACAGCGCATGCGTTGTTTCCAGGCTAGTGATGGACACAATGGGAATAGTTTAATTATCGAAATCTCGTCTCCCGAAACATGACTTTGAAAAATGAAGTAGATATTTTGAATCAAACAGTACACACAACGACGAACGAATTACAGAAAAAAATCAAATTAATCAATCAAAAGATTTAGCAACATTATTTTGATAACGCGTGATAAGTCGAATTCATTCATATCGTTCGAATATATTTGAATCGTTTATTTAGAAACGTATTTCTCAATTAGAACCATCACTAATCCAAACATCCAAAAAATAAACAAATTCTGAGAATCAGCAACGAAAAGTCTACAAAATAATATGTTTATTATCCTGTTGGTTTGGCTGGTAATCCCATACTTTATGTCAACACAGTATTTAAAAATCTTTTCCTGCACACTTTTTTTTTTCTTTTCCAGCGATCTGAGTAGGTACTTATCTACTGTAGGTACTTATCTACCATGTACAAACTTCTACATTTTTTGCGGAAATATTTTATTGCTTAGGTACTTGCCAAATTATTGTTTCAGGCAATAAAAAATCTCAATATCAAAGTTTTTTTACTATAATACTTCTATTTTTATCAATAGATGTGAATTTTTTTTTTATTTGACTGAGGATTGAAACTTCCTCTCGAGGTACTGGCTCTTAAACTGCTGTGAACTTTTAAAATGTCCTTGAAAATTAAAAAATATAAAAATATTTGACTAAGGATTGAACGTTCCTCTCCAGGGATTGGGGTCAAGCCTAATTAGATAGTACCAACATTTATTTCGTATATTAACTGCTAATATAATGTCATTCAATTTCTGAAAAATGCTTGAGTGCGCGCGCGTGTGTGAATGAGTGCTATCAAAAGTTGATGGAATGTGTTGTCATCGACAACGAGTGTATCTGCAGAGTTTCAGCTTAATCGGATGTTGGGAAGGGGTTGATTTCCACTTCCAAGATTCCATTTCACTAATTCATTAATTTATTCATTCAATCGATAAAACTAAATCGGAATTCAAATAGATGTATTTATGTGTAACTTACTTCAAATTTACAAAGTTTGCAATGGCCCATTTGTAATATGATATAGTATTTGGCGGGCGTATGGTTTAGTTGTTAAAATGCGTTGTCACCCGTCGATAAACTGCAATTAAATCAATGACGAAAGTAAAATTTCGTTCTTGATGCTATATAATGGATTTCTACAGTACCTACTCGTATGTAAACTCGAGGAAAAAACTTGTAAATAATTGTAATAATTGGATAATTTTAATGGCGCCGTTTTTGTGAAAACTCATCCTATCACTGTTGTTAAGTTAGATCAAATAAGAAAATATGCAGGTACCTACTTACTTGTCCCACTTCCATTCAAATTTGCTAAGACAATATTCGATTTTTGAAAATATGCAGGTACATACTTACTTCTCCCACTTCCATTCAATTTGCTAAGACAATATTCGATTTTTTTTAAATATGCAGGTACCTACTTACTTCTCCCACTTTCATTCAAATTTGCTAAGACAATATTCGATTTTTGAAAATATGCAGGTACATACTTAATTCTCCCACTTCCATTCAAATTTGCTAAGACAATATTCGATTTTTGAAAATATGCAGGTACTGATTATTGCCGTAAGGTGTGGTTCTTTTTTCTGATGTCTGCGCTTAGGACGAAAAAAGTATTTGTTTTTTGTGTTGTTTTGTTTTCGATCATTTTACATGAAAAGTGCATTTTGAAAATGAACTCGCTTTTTTAACAGGTAATAAAACTATTAATTACATCGAACTGCACAGTCACACCATTTCCATTTCATTTAACAACCTTGGACCTGACCTGACTGACCTGATTTAAGAAACTGTCCGGTCCCAACTGCTCCTAACCGTCTGGAACCAGTGAGACTATGGCATCTCCAATCGGGGTATGTTGTGAGGCTAAAGATAGCGGGGGAAAAAGGAGATGGTGAAGAGGAAGGTGGAGAAGTATCTGGCTATTCAGATAGGGTCACCAAACACGGCCAAAGTCATTTCAAGTAACGTTTCAATTCTGAATGGTGGTCCTACACCAAGGCGTTACAGGAAAATAATTAAGAATGAGTTTTTCAGAACCAACTGATTTATATTTGTTTTGAACATTTTTAAAAGAGAACATTGAATACCATTGAAAACTGTGTATAATATTACGACAAAAGTCTTGATTTATTCAAATTTATGTGCAAGCAAGTACCTACTCTTTGTAATTGTGAGAAACACTGGAATCTGGAACAATTTTTCAATAAATCTCAATATTACAAAATAATCTAGAATGACAGATGATCATTTAAAAATACCGATAAATAAACTATACAGATGCTATCGCTTTCGCCGTTTTCTGGTTATCTTATCATGCCTAGTATTTTTGCTTTTCGACGCGTAGAAAATCTCAAATTTGTGCGGTATTTATATTACAAAAACAATGCATCAAATGCTTCAAATGATTTCAAATGCTCAAAATGTAATCTTGCACTGTATGTTTTCTAAATATTATTTTCTAAATATTACGGTTGTGACTCTGTAATTCCGATTCAATGAACTCTAGAACTTTTGCTTTGAATTTATGTTTCATTTTCAAAATTGTAAGTTTTTGTTTTGAGAATTCAGAGAAGCGCGTAATATGATATAATATAAAATTATTTTAATTACCATTTTCAAAATTGGAACTGATTTGTCGAGAATTCAGACTATCCAGTTTGATAAATGACGCGTAGGTACAAAAAATGGCTTAATTTTTTTACCTCCAATTAGTATGTACAATTTGACGTCCAACGCCCTACGCCGAACGATCGGAAACTACCGAATCCTGGTCACGCGCACTGCTACTCGCGTGACAACAGTGGAACACGTTTTAAGGAGATATTAGTACGCATAGCCCCTTTACGACGATACACGGAAGTAGGTAAGTGCAAGCTGGGGAAATACAAAGATTGAATTGCATTTTGCATAATGACCGGTCGGTGTCTGAGATGAATTTGGATCCCACACAGGCATCGTATGCTCTAAGTCCTCCATCAACAACACAAGGAACTTTTTCCGCTTACTGTGGTGGTAATAGGATATTTAAAAAAAATTCAGGTTGTTCGTTACCCTGGAATGCTCGTCTTTCTAAACAAAATAAAAATAATAATTATTTCATATGTTGTGAAACGAGTAGGTTGATATTTCATTTGAATGTGTAGATTCCGTACATGAGTCGGCACATTCAATTGATTTAAATTACTCATGTAATGCACGTGCTATTATTGTAGCGGAAAAGAATGGACGTGCACTTGGACGCAGTTTATACAGGGCGTTGTAAGTGATTTATGTAAGAACTTATGAGAGAACCGTCGTAAGTCATAAAATGCACATCGCACATCGTTTGAAAACAATTATTATGACAAAGAGTGCCAAGAGTACAATTTAAAAAAATCTATTTTTAAATGTTTTAAAACTTTAAAAAAAATTGCTGAGAATTGATTAATCCTTCCCACGGACTTGAGGCTTTAGGAGCGTTACTGACCTTGTCAGATGCCGATCGTGTAGGACTGATATTTATTTCGTATATTAAATGCTATAATTTCGTGAGATTGACACCAAAATATGAAAGAATGAATTGTCATTGACAGTTAGTTTCATAGTTTCAGCTCAATTAAATGTCGGAAAGCGGGTTAATTTCCGCTTCCAAGATTTGCATTCATTGACTATCGAAAACAAGAGTGAAATTCAAATAGATGCATTTATAAATGGTACCTACCTATTACGAATACCAACTATTAATCGAATACACGAGACTGGAGTCAACTGCGCTTAAGACTCAGCCAAATCCCGATTGGGTAGGACCGACATTTCTTTCGTATATTAACTGCTGCAATGTCATCCAATTTCGAATAAATTCGTATATGTCCGTGGTGTACACCAAAAGTTGACAGAATGCATTGTCATCGACTAGGAGTCTATCTTCCGAAATGGGTTACTTTCCACTTATATTAATTTATATTAGTGTCTATTCGATTGGTAACATACCACATTAATTTTTTTTTTAAATATTCATGCATGACATGAGAGAAGGAATATGTTAAATAAAATATTCACTAAGTTAATTTATTTATTGACATCAAGTTATTTAAAATGGTGTTTATGAATAAATTTAGTAAAATTGAATATTATTCCCATTGACTTAATTCATCTAAGATTATTACGTATTAATTAAACACAATCTATCCATCCTCGTCTGTATGCTTATGTCCTAAGTTCTTTTAGACAGGGTTTTCACTATCATTTAGAAAATTTCTTCCGGAAGTTTTATGAAAGAAAATCATATTAAATTTATAGAAAGTAGAGAAAAGTCGATGTTTTGTAATCAAGTTGTAATAAAAATATTTTCGGGCGCTTACATTGCTAACGCTGGCTAAACCTTATGAAATACATCAAAATAATGTACTACAAAAATATATATCTTAAAAAGGGATACAGAAAAATTCGCAATGTTATACTATGTCTATCTCCTAAGGATAACTCCCAGCAACGCCGGTTACACTTCAGCTAGTACGTATTAAAACAAAATATTTATATTGATACAAAAACTTTTGTAGTAAAACAAAGAAAAAGGCATAGACATATGAATATTAGTAGCCTGCCCTAAGTGATTAAAAGCGTATTATCCCCACTCCCCATACCGGTTCCATTGGAGCCGGCTGTGCTCGCGTATGGCCTCAAGTGAAATTTGAAAACGTGACGTCATCATTCTTGTGCGAACTATGGTCGAGGCATCATCGGTTCATTTTACGAAATAACACGGCAAAATGTTGACTTGTACTATGAAAACTTGTAAAAATAGATTTGAAAAAGAGAATAAACCCAATTGTCGTATTACATATTCACATCGTATAATATAGATCAGTTTTAGAAACATATTATACTATCACATCGAGAAACGTCTGGACGCGAAACACAAAGCTGGTTGGTTGCTGGGAAGTAAATTATGAACATTTATAAAAGTGTCTTAACTAAATACTTAAACGAAATATTCGACTCTGAAAATTGAACCGAATTTTTTTGCCGAATTTGTTCATAACGTGGCGAGTAATTTGCGCTCCCATGTAAAAATGTCTATTCATTCAAAAGCAGATTTTACTTTTAAGAAGTAAATGGTGATATTATAATGCGAGATGACTATTTACTGTCAGATTGATTTATTGACGAATCACAGTCAGCCTTACTCCCTTCGTTCTTCAACAGTTGATTTTACCCCTCGCCATTATCTTCTCGTCTATTAATTCCTATGTCTGTGCTGGGATAAATATTATTTGTGAGTTGGCGGGACAATTTACATTTTTGTATTAGACATTTGTAGTGCATAGAATATTCCGGTATGAAATGCGAATAATTATTTGTTAAATGCATTAAAATCGAGATGCGGGCATACGCTATAATGCTATTTGCCTTTGACGTTTTATTGTTATTTTACTATTGTTGTTTTATGAATCGATCGTGGCTTATTAGGTAATCATTACTTCCGGAAATTTTAATTAAATTTTGATAATTCATTATCACGGTAAAGACTTTCCATTGTTTTATATGTTAATTGATGAATTCATTAACAGAAAGATTCCGATTAGAAATAATTACAGGATTATGTCAAATATCAGATCAGTCAACAAGTTATTTGAAGCATTGAGGTAGATCCGAATATGTTTATATCTAAGAATAGTATTGTCAAATTGAGGGAATTCTGTAAATGATTTTATTAAATATATCCACTTGAATTTCACTTTCGTTTTCATGAATAAATGAATGCAAATCTTGGATGTTGAAAATAACCTACTTCCTGATATCCGATTGAGCTGAAACTCTGTAGATAGACTCGTTGTCGATGGCGATGCATCATTTTGACGATGAGATGCGGACATATACACATTTCTCTACAATTGGATGACATTGCAGTAGTTAATACACGAAAAAAGTCGGTTATTTCCAATCGCGATATGGCGCTATTGTTAGCGCTGTTGACTCTAGTCCCTAGAGAGGAAGGCTCAATCTTCTTAAAAAAAACTTAAAATTGGCTACTAAACGGCCCAACAGACGGCGCAAATGGGTCAAAAATTAAAAATAGATGTATTGTAGTTTTATTTCTATTTTATTTTACAATTTAAACCTGCTAAACTGCTTTTGAAAGAATAACCATATTTAGCATACATAAGTAGGTACAATTTACTATATATTTTTAAGTTCCATTGTGAATTCCAATTAGCTATACAAGGGCCTCAGTAGGGCATCAGTACATATCACCTGTGTCCAATAGCCATTTTCTTAGATTATATTTGACATTAGTGGTACATAAGGTATTATTTTTGATTAACGTTGGTAGATTATTAGATATATTGGGCACAATGTAGTTTAGAGTTCTTTCTCCGCACTTATTGGCACATTTCGGAACCACTAATCCATCATTTTGAGTGAATCTTGTGTTATGTTTATGGTAGACTTTCCTTATACGAGGAATCCGACGATATAATTTGTTGACTTATGATATTATACAACAATAATCCTGTAAAAGGTAAAACATTCAAAGACTTTTACATTATTTTGATGTTACTTCTGTGTGCATTTGTGTATTTATGGATTAATAATTTTATAATGGAGTTTTGTAACGTTTGTATATAGCTTATATTTAAAACTTTTTCAGAATATTATTTTTTTAATTTGGCTTTGATTTGGGTTTTGATAATTTTTTTCTCCTAAGTGGGATGGAAAATTTTAAAAACAACAGTATCTTGCAAACACATTCGTGCCACGTACAAGAACTCCAAGCAAAACAATTACGAAAATCGAATGGGCCACACATTATTTTATTTGCAAATTACCTTATGGTCAGCATACTAATAACTATTTGGATGACCGTCTCGTCTCAGAGGACAATGTATTCCAAAAAAACTGTTTTGCAGCAAGAATGTTATTTGTGATGTTGTTTGGGAGTGTTCTGCTTCGATATTTCGTTTTTCTATCCTTATAACCGTTTCAGTGCTGCGAACGAATTATTTTACAGGAATTTATTATGAATAAGACATGAAAAATATCATTTGCTGGCTATATGGCTAATGTGAACAACAATTTCATCCTGTTTTATTCAATTGTTTTGGAGGATATCGGCAGATCATATATTTTTATTTCATTTACTTAAATTTCATGTTACCTACGTTTCGTAAACTCTTGTTTCATGTTACCTATATTTTGTTAACCTATGCATTGTTCAATCTTATATTTTATGTAATCTGTATATTCTTATATATTATGTAAACTCTTTATTGTTATTGTATTTAAAAAACATAATAGCATTGTATGTAAAAGCCCTATGGGCGTTTAAATAAAATAAATAAATAAATAAATATATTACCCGGATATATGTATCTATCTACATATCAACCTAAGTAATCACTTTTTTCTATGACGCCAGAAAAACATGCAAACAACATTATTCAATCGTGTTAAATTATTGTAATTATCTAGATAAGATAGATGGATATTTCAATGCCCCACACCTCATAATGGAAATGACGTAGTAAGATGAAAATAGTTGACCTAGGAAAGGGACTGAAAAATACACGCAAATTTAATGACGATGGTGCGCAATGTTCGGGTAAGTTTACAGAGTATGAAATTAAGTAGGTAGGTATTACATATTCATTGATAAAAATTTAACCGATGCTTAGATATACATAATATTGTTAAAATATACATATATTATTAAAATTAAAATGTTTAGTATTGAATATCACATAAAGGGCGTTTAATTTTCTTATATTTCTTAAGTTTGTTCTGTTTTTTACATTAGCTCGTGTCATTTTTGGGGATGGTGTGTGGAGAGTCTGACGTATGAATCCATCCCTCCCACTGCGGGTTAAGGAGATGGGTCGAGAGAGCACGGCTGGAGAGATCAAAATGTCTCCCTCAACCAGAATCTCCCGATTCGGCCCGCCACGCAGTAGGTGTATAGACGCATCCGCCGCTAAGACCTAGACAAACCTCCCCCCATGAACACGGGCACCCCTGCTAAGTCACCAAACGTAGCAAACCACTTACGATAACGTATGGCAGGAGTTGTGGCTATCCATAAAAGGTCCCCGGGGCGGCGGTATCTGTGGCATTTCCGCCCCCCGAGTTGAAATGTTTTATTATTGCAAGGAGTAAATGAGTATTGCAAATCTCTTCAAATTATCGGTAATCCGGATAAAACAGGATTGCAGGCTGTTTCCTGAAAATATTTAGTAAATTCCTAATATATCGGATCACGTATTCATGCCCGTGCATTTGCCTTGATAATATATAATGAAGAACTGCGAATATATGAACGGATTTTCATGAACACGTGTTCCGACATCGTGATAATATATTCATCATTTACTACATTTAAAATTTACTATCAGGAAACCTATTAATTCATTCGATAAGATCTGCAATCCCGTTTATTACCGTAATACCAATAATTTGAAGAGATCCTTAAAAAATTGAAAAATTCTATATTTTTCGTGTAAGTACCTTTCTACATGTCGATTGATTAGAGTTAAAATATTGTATCTCCATAAATCATGATTTGAGAGTTTGCAAACCTTTGGGACATTATATTTTGTGTTATAAAACTGAGTTTTTTGATTCATGTTGTCATACCACTATTTGTATCTGACGTAAATACAATATTTTGGCATCGAAATTCGTACACATTAAAAATTAATAAAATACATTGCCTGGAGGATTGGCAATACATTTTAATATGTTTATATTTTTGGGATGGTACGTTTAGGACATGCAATATTTGAACTAAAAAAAACAGGATTTGATCTTTGATGCATTTTAGTAGTCAACTATTTTTTTTACCAAAATTGGAGATACATAATTTTACCTCTGTATGTATTGGGTAACTTGTAATTTAAATGATTCTATTAAAAAAGTGATTGCGTGCCAATTTCCTGATAAAATATTAGTCATTCAGAATATATCGAATAACGTGTTCACGTATGTGTTATTTGTGTGACAATATCACCATCTGTATGAATACGTGTTTCGCCTTCCCCATAAAACATTCGCTTTTAACTGATACTTTGCTAGGAATTCTGTCAATTCATTTGTTAAAGGCTTTCAGTCCCGTTTATAATAGGAAAACGAATAATTTGAACAGATGTTTAATAAAGTAACAGTATTTTATATGAGTAATTTTCTCGGTGTATGTAAATTCTTAGGTGAGTAAATATTATGTAGGAATGCAGTAGGTACTATAAATATATGTATGGAAGTATATACTCTATTAATTAGAGGAAAACACAGTCCATTGTTTACATCTGGTCTTATTAAACATGATGTTTCACCATCGCATGTAAAATCAACTGGATTGTTATTAATCATCGCACGTAGGGAATATTAGATCAGTCTATTTCATTAGCTATCACGCAAATACTTTATAATGCAGATATCTGTTGCACATTTTATATGAAATAACGTAATTTTTTTTACAAAATATAACATATGAAAGCATATTTTATAGATTCTCTTACAAAAGCTGACGCTTGTGGATAGGAGAGGACAACTTATTAATAACTTTAAAAACTTAAGAATTTAACATATTAGAGATTTAGACATAATATTTTTTATTAATTTTTTTTTATATTTGTCGTATTTTTTTCTGTTCGCATATCAGCGGATAATTTATTAAATAATTTTATTCCTTTATATACATAGTGATTCTGTGCTGTTGTGGTTCGTACGGGTGGTACAGTTAGTTAGTTTAGTATTCCTTATGCTAATATTTAGCAGTGGGGTATTATTTTCATTAAAAATATCTTTGTGTAGCTGAAGTAGTGCAATTATGTCGTAAATTTTTGTAATTGGGGGAACAGCGAATTTTCGGAATACATTTATTGTTGATTCAATATCAAATAACAGCATTTCATTTAATTATATGAAATAACAACATTTCATAATAAAAAAAAACACCTAAATTTGTTTTTGACCACTTTAATATTGTTTAAACTTTACCGGTTTCGGAAGAACCCTTCCTTCATCATGAGAGCAAAAAATCATGATGTATCCCTAGAATATTGATTTTTTGGTAACATCGTTTACCGACATCGCAAAGGCCTAAGTGCAGAAGGTGTGTACAAAATTATTCGGCGCGTGGCCTGGCATATTGGACGAACATACAGTCGAATTTGCCCTAGCAGGCCTAGAAAATTCGTCTCTCGATTCGCAGGGCTTATTTTAATTAATGCTGATGTATTACAAAAATCTCAAACGCTTTTAACTAAATACCTCGGGAAGTCACTAATTCATCGCATAGAAAAATAAAATCTGGTTTGCTAATTTTATGCTTGAAAAGTGATTTAGAAATTATTCAAACTCTTTTACGTAAAATATTTTAATATTAGTAAGGTACTGTTTGATGAAAAGATATTATAGTTACTAATTCGTCTGAATTAATTAAAAAGTAAGCCTCGAGCAAACCCCTGCTATTAGTCTTGTGCTGCTTTAATTTAGGGAGGCGAGATGTTGAACCAAGACACATTATATTTAAAAATTAATAATATGTGAATACCGCACAAAAGTCCCATAACTGCCCGTAGCTAGTGGGACTATGATTTAAATTCTTGACCATTTAAAGCTACGTTTCGATTCTGCGGCCTTTCATCAAGGCGATACTGAGAGTACACATCTACCACTCGAAATGCGAATATGAGAAGATTTTTATGAACACGTGTTCTGACACCTCCATAATACATTCCTTTTTTACGAAAAGTTTAACAGGAAACATATCAATTCATTCGTTAAGGGCCTGCAGTCCCGTTTTTAACCGGATTACGAATAATTATTAATAAGTTAGTTTTCTCCGTGCGCTTAAAATAAGAGTGGATATCTTCACAAAAGATGGCAGCTTTTTTGGTGAATTAAATGAATTAATTCATAAAACCACGTGAATCAGTCTGATTCGATTCACTACTGCAATTGAATTTGACCATTGTCTAATGAGCAGACCTTAAAACAATAACGGTTATCATTGTGATTTGTACAAAAAATCTTCACAAAATACGGTGCGCATATGAGAAGTTCTTATAAAAATCCTACAAACATCTTCGAGGCAAATTTCTAAAAGTGTATTGTTATATGAAGGATCAGTATACATGGCTCAAAATATTTCGGAATCGAAAGGTGTTTTTTGGAAAGTGTAATCTAATGGTTATAATAATATTAAAAAAATTATCAATGGTTTTTGAAAACGCGTTATCATCGACAGAGCCATCCCTCAATAACCTGGCTGTATTTGATTTCCTCCTATTTTAATCAAAAATGTAACTTCAAGCAATTACGGGGTAGTGGAATATAGAGCTAGCATAGGATCGAACCCGCGACCGACGCGACGCCGACGCCTGGGTAGGTGGGAACAAGACGCTTTTGACCACCCAGGCACTTTCGCATTCACATTTTGCTAATAATTGAATCATATGATCGATACAGTTACTAAAAAAATGCCACTATCGATCGTAATCGCTCGATTAATTCGCGTCATTGATTATTGAAGTGCTACGAATACAGCTATTTAGATTACGAAATTGCTTCGATTATGCGCAGAAGTCGATAACCTGCAAAAATACCCACTAGAAACTAAGTACCAACAGTTAACTTTCGCCTGCAATATATAATCAATGGCAATATTACTATAATGCTTGTATTTTAACAAATTACCATAAATTTATTACCATCGCGCAAGCAGTTAGAAATAATTTGAAGACCCGCCTGCGTTATTAGATGTTGTAAACAAGGCGAAAACCTGTTGACAGATCAACAGTATCATTAAACGCGTAAAAACCTAAATTTGCTTTCGGTCAAGGTAAATCGCCTGCAGGAGAATGGAGGAAAATCACATGTAAATTAATTCACCGCAGATGAGCTCCGATTTGAATATTCTAGATTGAACAAGATATTTGGACAAATTGATTTGATTTTATTTAAATGTTGGAAAATCTTTAATGTTGGCTTAATGAATGTGAATTTAGGATTCAAAACAAATAATTCTTTTCGATTTGGAGAGGTAGAAATATTTCTTAAATAAACAATCTCGCATCTAGGTTAGTGTGTCAAAGTAGGTGTTTATATTATTCGATTTGTTTACAAATAGAGACGCTGAAGATCTGGGCCAACCGCATAGTTTGAAAACGACCTTGGCCGTAACTAGAAAATTTATTAGAGTTATAAGGATAATCATCAGGATGTCATTGTGCAATGTGCAGCGATTTGGGTCATTCACAAATGCCTATTGTTCGCAAACGACGATTGAAAAATCACGGGCTAGCCAAATTTATATCAAAATATTACATGAAACATTTGAATACCATTGATTAGATAGTCGCATAGATTTTTATTAGTTACCTGAAACAGCTAGAAGCTGCGTGCTTACAATTACCTACCATTCACAATCTACAATTGAAAAATCACGGGTTAGTAAGATTTATATCGAATAATTATACAAAACATTTGAATGTTATTGATTGGGTGCTCATACAAAACCCCATCAGTTGCCTGAGACATTTGAGAGTCGAGTACTCTCTAATGCGGCAATCAATTACTTGAAACAATTGAGAAATCACGGGATAGGATGAACAAAAATTAATGTTGAACCCTGGAGGTAAAATTTAAAACAAATACAGTTCACCCAATAGGAGGCAGTGGTCGCTCCTATAACAAGACCATTAACCAAACCAAATAGAGATGACGATTCTCTTAAATAAAAACGTCAAAACCAAACAAAAGCCTGGAGTTCGATAGCTCTCCAAAACAAACTATCAAATAAGATCTTATTCTACTAGTATTTATTAGTATAACCTTATTCTTACGTATTTATTCGGTTACCAAGCTAAGAATTGTGCAGAATTCTTTGTGCGAGATCCGAGCTTGGAATGCGAGGTAGATAGCCTCGTATTGCGAGTTATAAACCTTTCCCAAACTGTATGTATACATATATATATTCGTATGTACTGTTTACTGGAGAATGCGGACCTGCATACAGCTTGCATTTAGGTCGGTAGACCACTCTCGCATTCTCTTTTAAACGTGGAATGAGGATTCACGACCCGTAAGTCCACACCAACCGTGAGTATATGATTGTATATAGGACGAAACCGGTTCGCCCTAAGTAAATAGTAGACCTTGGAGGAGATGGAATTTGGAGGTTTCGGGACTCGAGGGAAGACTTGAAGGCAGTGCATGATGACGTGGAAGGCTTTTTGGGACGCGATAACTTAGGTATCAATCAAAGAGCCGTGTCAAAAGATTGTGCGAATTTCTCGTTGACTCACGATCATCTCGTTTACTTGCTGGAGGATAGGAGCCAAATTTTGCAAGCAAAGGGCCATTCCGAGTTCGTCAAATATACATTTAACTAATTACATTAACCTACTAAATTAATTTTACATGTACCTTATAGCAGCAGGATCAAAAAGGAGTGGCGCCAAACAGACACATGAATTTACCAAAATCATTGCCAAATTTACAAACAAATTAACCATTTGCGTTATATTTAATTACCTGTCCAAATAAACATGTATAATATCTTTTATCAGCATTTAACTACGACTTTGTTAGGGTGTAGGAAATCAGAATAGTTACAATAGGAAAGCTAGCTCATTCAGAGAAATCATTTAAGTCTAGGTTTGCAATGGAAAGACCAAGTAAATTTTGAAACTCAACGCCTCGATCAGAACCAAGAGGGTTACCACAAAAATGAAAGTAATTAAAATCCTATATCATAAATCAAAAAATTACACAACATTTGATGGAATTTAATTACAATATAAATACGAAAATATTTGCGTTCAATTTCGTAAATAACGTATTAATTAGTTAAGTACATATGTCTATAAAGATATACAGTACAAGAGGGCTTTAAGTAGCTTTCTGAAGTTATCAAAGAAATTAAGGGTCCAATTTTCATGGAGGCTTATGTGTTGTAGGGGAGGAATTTTCCATCCCTGCGAACACATATGCAAAGCCTTAGAAAAAAAAGAAGTATCGGTCATAGCCAAGAGAGAAGAAAATTTTATATTGTTTAATATAATAAAAAGCAAGACCGAAATAATGAGAATATTACATGGTAGAGAGAATAGATGGATGTTCAGGTAAGTTAATTAAATATATTCAACAATTATACAAGCAACGTTTCGGTTTGTACGAGTAATATGTTGATATTGTTCATATTCATATTTAAACCTAGACTAAATTAAACACATTTTATAGGATCTACCATCTTGGTCCAGAGATCGTAACGCTTGCAACAAAACAACATATTCTGTGCCTCGATACGAAGGGATAGCCCATTAGATTCGTGGTTTCAACAACTCTATTTTTACAAATGAAAATTTGTTACGTTCCCTCCCACCTTTTTATAATTCTCGTGCTGGACTCCCTTTATTATACTTTTTGTGGTATAGAAGTAGGAACTTTAGATCGTATATTTTTATTGTTTTTTGGTTGTCAAAATAATCTCTTCTATCTGGCCAATCTAAGATGTTTTTCTCAACGTTCAACACCTCTCTCTTCTAAGTAGTCTGAACTCGACTCCAATCTTCCATAACATAATTATGAAGTTTGTCCATTTAAATAAAGTGAATATATAAAGTTTCTTCTCTCCATAATTTGAAATGACGGCCTAGAACACCCTTGAAGGGTGAAAGTCAGAAACATAAATTTATTTTATTTTTATAATCTAGTTTTAGAATATTTTTCCTCTTTTGAAATGCACTTTAATCCATTGCTAATAATAATAATAATCCATACTTAGAACAGGTTATATTTAGACGCGATTTATATAGTTCATATTAGATATGCAGATATCTATGTATTCATTCTGAGAAACATCATAGACAGAATTACTAATAAAAAATCACTTCAAAACTGTTAAACGGTGATTTTTTTCCACACTAACAAAAAATGTCTTAACTGCGCTCCGAAAGAATACATAACATTGCACTTTGGCAGACTTATGAAGGGTGATTCAATTAATTTATTGTTTATAATTTCTATTATAATGACCAATTCACTATTGTATTAATGTAATTCAACAGCTTTATTATTATTTGTGTTATTTTTCGTCCGTTTTATTCCATTAATAATGTCATGTTGTCGATATAGTTTCATTTTACCGGAAAAGCGAGGTTATTTCAGACACAATTTTTTTATTAACTTCTTTCGCGTGAATTTAATAAAACTTCCATGAAAGTGATGTAAGTGTAGGTAAATACAAATTGAAAAAAAATCACTATTGATGTTGTGCCAAAATGGATCCAAAATGTCAGAATTTTTTTTTGGTTTTTCTCTAGGAATCATCATTATATTTTTTTAAATGTATGTACGAGATAAAAGTGAAGTGACAGTTTTCTTGCTAATTCTTTAAACAAAATAACTCCGTTTTTGGAAATTTCAATTTTATGAAATTTTTCGATGTTTTAATAAAAAAATGTCTACGGTAAGTTTTTTTTTAAATTTTGTCATGTCTGAAATTAAAATATGACAATTTTTAAATACTAAAGTATATTTCAAGTAAATAAATCTAAAAGGTAATTTTATATAATTTCTAACATGGAACTCTTTTACCCGCTTTTTTTGAATGAAGAAATATAAAAAAAATTGGAAAAATTCTGAAATTCGATGAGAAATTATTATTATTTCAAGTTTATACAACAGACAGACAACCTTCTTTGTCTGGATAAGCAATGTATATTGGTTATATATTTTTCCATGACATATTTTTCCATTATGTCAGTTTCTATGTTACGTTTCGATTAATAAGATTTTCACATGTTTGAGGTTTATATTTACTATTACCTATAATGCCCCCTGCTTTTCAGCAATGTTTTTTTCCAGGTATCAATCCAAGTGTTTAAAAATAAAGTAGATTCAAAATATGATTCTCTGTTCCCTTTGCTCATATTTTTAATCGACGATCCCAACAACGCCCTTGACGAGAACAGTAAGTAAAAAAAATAAAAAAAACGGTGATTCTCAACCAGGAATGTTGACCAAATCCAATCTTTTAAACAATTGCCCGTAAATACAAGTCAATCGAATTATCATTAACTTAATATTCTAAAGTAGTCAGTCTTCACAATTGTGTCCAGTGCGGCCAGATCGTGTCGGTAATTCATTTCACTTCCGCCGTCTTAACCGAATCTTCTGAAAATGGTTTTCAAGGACAACCATTATAGTTGTTAGCATTCAAAAACTGTTTTCCAATTGATATCATTAGAAAAAATACAATTTAAAAGAAAAAGCACCAAATCAGGGGGCTTTTCAAGTTTTACATTAAAAATATATTTTTAATGGTGACCGGATAAATCAACAAAATTATAATTCATCACATCTTTAAAAAGTCATGGAAAGTGATTAAACAAAAACTTTATTAACTGGGTTAAGTAGGTTAGGTTAGGTTAATTTACGTTTAATTTTTTTTTTCATCGTTTTTAATGACTTTATATCACTTTTTAAACGTGTGTTGAATAGTCGCTGTGTTGAGTTATCATGGAACCATTTTTAATATGTTGGACAAATTTCTTTTCACGCTTATTTACATTATTATTGAGTAGATTAAAGAAATAAATTTTAGCTGAGTTTAGGGTTTCCAAGTTGATTTTGTTTATTTTATGTAAATACCGCACATCTGCCCGGAATCCGCGGGACTATGGTATTTTTACTGTCTTTTTTTTTTAATTCTTGAAAAAGATTACGATAATGAAGGTATTTTTATGTTTAAAATGTGTCATTTTCGATTTGAATCTAAAACGACATGTTGGTGACAGCCGTATTATCAGACACTAGCGGTCCCGTGCAATAATGACGTTGTAGCGTATAGATGTGCGGTTTTTCGAACCAATAATTATGAACGAAATATTAAAATTATACATTTTTTGTACAATGAAACATTTTCCAAACATTTTTTAACGTTATTCATGGTTTGTTAAAATAACCCATGCTGTGAGACTAAAGAGAGTGAGCAATGGAAGGAAAGGTGATGTGCTAGAAGAATGTGGTGTAATTCGTCCTTTCTTGGTACCGTGAATCTACAAAACAAAAACCAAAATACGTTGAAGTTAGCTAAAGTAACTCTATCGTTTAAAAAATATGTCACACTATGATAGGTAAGTACTTTAAAAAGTGTCAATAAAAAAGAACAAATAATATTTTGTCGAATGATTTGATACGCAAAATTGGAATAAATTAACAATAAATTATATAATATATTAATAAATTATTTATATTTGTTTTGGTGTTTAAACTGTATATTTTGTGGTATATTGTCTACCGATTACGTCGAAACGAACACCGGTAATTGTTATTTGGTGTTAGTAGCGATTTGTGCAGTTTTCTGCAATATTACGTAAGCGTATAAAATGCAGGAAATTTGTCAGTATAAATACCTTAAAATGACACGTAAAATATTTCTGGAACTAGAAACAAGAATAGCCGACAAGACTATAAATAATTGTACATATTTCAGCGATTTCAGCGAGTACCTACCGCGCAAAGAGAAAAAAACAAGAGTCCCAACCGTCCAGAGCCAGTCAGACGATGGCTTCCCCGATTGGGATATGTTGAAAGGCGGAGGTTAGTAGGAAGGGGAAGCAGATGGAGAAGAGGAAGATGTGGAATTAGCTAAAACTTAGATTATAGATTGAATTGTATAATACTGTATAAAATCCATGCAAGAATTTGGTCGCAAGTACCTACAAGGCCGATAAAGAAAAATACTGTTTACTTCATAGACAACTTTTTTATTAATAGTCTCAAGTAGATGGTTTAAAAAATATATTAATAGATTTACATTGCGCATTTTTATTCATCGCTACTAATCTTAATATTTTTTTAAAGAAAATCTAAACAATGATCGATGATTTTCAAATATACACTGTTGCAATTTATTTATGTATTGTTATTTTCTTACTTTTGTCCTTTTAATACTAAGATACTGTATTTATGCCTAGTATTTATGACCACCTTAACTATTTATAAATATTATGCATTTAATTATTAAATAGACTAGCTCCCCAGTTAGACCCGAGATTTCTCTACTAACTGGGTAATTGAAATGTTCAATGAATATCATGTATAATAAAAATTATCTGGTATTTACTTTAATTATACAAAATAAAAATAATAAAAAATCATTCAATTCAATATAAACCATTGAGTCTATTTCGACAAGTTATGTAAAATTTACATGACAAATATTTTTGTTGAAAGCAACGACACGTTTAGTAAATTACATCAGGAAATTTATTTATTAATTTTCGGGAAATCGACAGTTTACATTTATTTCAGTTTGTATTATATAACCAAAATAAAACCAATTATGGATTTCCTCCTTGTGACATTACCTCCACTGAGACAGCATAATAAAGAATAATTAAATTAAATTTGTAAGAAAGGAATATGGATTCAAAAATTTACACAAAACAAAAGAATATATAAAACGAAAAATTACGAAACAAAATATTTATCAATACATTTATAGCCATGGAGAGAGGTTGTAGATATAAATCAAATCATAATAGAAATAAAAACAATAGAGACATAAAATTATTCACAAACCATCAGAGAAATATTATTTTATGGACCTCTTGTATTTGGTAAGTTCGCAATTGAAAATATCCACCTTGGATAGTACGCTATTATAATTATCGAACAGGACAGAAGAGGGTGTTGAACGCGCAGATACATTGAATTGAATCTTATTTAGCAACTCTGGGCATTGAAAATTATTTTTAACTACCTTATACAGGAAATGTGCATCCTTATGATGCCTCCTTATACTCAGTGAATCAATTTTAAAGTGTGAAGCTGCCTCTGCATAATTATTAAATCTTACAAATGACTGGCAACAAATATTTTAGCAAAGATTAACATTCATGTCGGCTCTAAAAATCTCAATTAGCGATGGGTCATGACTCATTTTATTAAGAGCGAAAGTCACTGTACCAGCTTAATATTTTCATACGAGTCGAGGAGTTGACTCAACTTAGCACCAGCTCCTAGAGTACGCCGCCTTGTACGATGAGAAAAAACAATGCTAGTTAGTAGGAATAGGTACATTTGTCCAATCTATATGTCGGGTTTTCAGACCCCATTCATGTCTCTAAGTACGTAATAATAATTAATACTTGATCAATTTTAATTGCGCTATTTCACTAAAATATCTCCTGATAAATAAAAGTAACCTTTAAATTGAACCGTGGTACGTTTTACCGGGAGTCGAATAGAAAGAACTAGCTCAATTGTGCGACTCGTTCATAAACGACTCATCACTAATTCTCTTGGCGAAAATAAAATAATCATGAATTAATTATTTACCTGTACTTCAAGGCCACACACACGTTAAAGGGATTCCTGTGCAAGAAACACATTCAGTCGTTATCCGCTTGCGAAATTAAATTAATTAGCATTTCCTTATAATTATTATTATCTTTTGTTAACTGTGGCAATGGGCGAATGCCACACCTTCCAACACACGATTATGCATTAAATGTATGTGTGTTAACATTCACGTGTAAGTATAACCAACCGCAAATAACGAAGTTATCAAGTGGTTAGTTTAATTGTGTATTTTTTAATTGAGCATCCGGGAATATGTTTACGTAATATTAGGAAGAAGTTATATAATCTTGTATTTTTTTTTTTGGCCTTGTCGGAAAGTTTTCTTCTTTTGAATATTAATTATCTTATAAAACAGAAAAACTGTTTTGCTTGCAAAATCACGACATCCAATATTATAACTTCCAGAATCATAACTCCCAATCACTGACTAAATACAACACATCAATGCTCCCAATCCTATATTATAACCCTTAACAGTGGCGTAGCTGCAGCAATCACATGGGGGGTTTCGACCCTGAGGGAGGGCAAGGGAAAAGGGGGGCTGTATATGTCCTTGACTTCTAATATTATAAATCCTAATTATAACTGCTAATATTTTAACGAAAAATACTCCAGTTTATAACCAAGTCACGATTTTTTTTAAACATTCCAATAATAATGTAATTATTCTACAATTAATGTATTTTGTTTTGATTAAATAAATATACATAGAGACAGGTACTTTTGGTGATTATTTTATTTTTGGAATAACTTAATGAGTAAAACCTCAAATTGTAACATTTAATTATTGAAGACAATATTAGCGATTCCTAAACGAACATTTGAAAAATAAAAATCAAGGCAAGGCAAGGGTCCTGGGTTCGAGTCCTAGATGTGACCGTATCTTTTCTGTTTCAAATTTTCGTTTAGTAATCGATAACTTTTGGTGATACCTATTTTTATAGCGGAAAATGTTGCTTGTGTTGTGATGGAGGACTTAGCCAACCGAGGAATTGAACACACTACGCCTGGGTGGGACCGAAACGCGATGTCAACTCAACCACCGACCTATTCCTATTTATAAGAAAAAACTTCATTCAAAAATACAGTGGTAAATTCCAGAACTTGCCTATCTTTCAAGTACCATGTACTTATCTCTATACATACTTACAACATTGCTGCCCATTATTGTTCAACATATTTTAGTTAGTAATTAACTCGCGTATCATTGATTATTCCGAGTTGACAGCTCATGCGAACTCTGGAGAAGTAAAATGGTACAATCCAACACGGCTACCATCTTGACAGTATTGACCGGACAAGAATTACGAAAACAAATTTACAGACAGAGGAAATGCAAAGCGCTCGAGTTAAAACAGGACTTCTAGACAACTAGAACCTAACTGCACATAAAATATGTGGTGCTAACCTAACCAAACTTAAATCTCCTAAAATATTTGTTCTGAACATTTCTGAATCTTCCGTTCAAAACTGAAATGTCAATGCTCGACGATAAAATAAAGATCATTTTTAAATATCTACATCCATCTAAATTTTACTTTTGTTTTCGGAAACGAATGAATGCAAATCTTGGAAGCAAAAATTAACCTTCTTCGAGACATCCGATCTAGTTGAAACTCGGCAGATAGACTCGTTGTCGATGACAATGCATTTTGTAAACTTTTGGTGATACGCATGCTCACAAACGCGCACACACACGCATTTATCTAAAATTGGATTACATCATATAAAATTACAGCAGTTAAGATTTGGCTTGAGTGGCACACATTTGCGCAATTTGGCACTCATTTTAGTCAGTCCCTGAGGTGGAATCCTCAGTTAAACCAAAAAAAGTTGTGTATTTTTAAATAAATCTATTAATAAAAGTAGAAGTATTATCATAAAAAAACTTTGTTCTTTTTGGTTGATTTTAGTTTTCCATTTTATTTTACTTAACTTTGTAGACAGTTCTTAAGTGTAAAGGACATTGAATGTATTTGTTAAAGTCTAATGGCAAATGCACGATAGAAATAGAATAATGACTAAAATGACATTTAGTGTCAAACATTGTTTTCAAATGACGAAGTACAAGATACAGTGACTAATTAATTCAAAGCGACTTTACTGTCGCAAAGTACCTACCTAGCATGTGTGATTTCGCGATGGCAACTAGTTCTATTACGCAGAGCTACAATTTCTAAGATTAAATCATTCTAAGGGA
Organism: Hesperophylax magnus; assembly: GCA_026573805.1. Lineage (NCBI taxonomy): Eukaryota > Metazoa > Arthropoda > Insecta > Trichoptera > Limnephilidae > Hesperophylax > Hesperophylax magnus. Next base: position 9,421,318 of record JAIUSX010000029.1, on the reverse strand, counting down.
TTTAGCTTATACACGGTGTCCGGAAACTCGTAGTAAAAGTGGGAAACTGGTGAATCTACACTAAATTTGGTAGGTACCATAATATTGAAAAAAATGCTAGTAAGAAAGTCTAAAACACGATGGGTTTTCACTTGAAAAAAGAATCATTACTGAACGTAGTCAAAAGTCATCTAGTCAAAGTGAGGATGGCTCAATGACCATAGAAAATACCCTGGATTGCTTGAATCATATACTGGATGAAGCAGATTTTCGAAAACGGAAACGGAACGCACAAACAAATTTAAGTCTGGTTAATACAGGACTTCACTACATACGCCCATTCAATAATTATTTATTTATTTATTACACGCCCTAGTGGGCTTTTCTTTTTAAAAAAATACAAGCATTTTGTATCAGAGTAAACACTTAAAAATTAATACAATAAAGAAGAATGTAAACATAATGGCAAAAATGAATCCTCACGCATATAATTAAGTTTAAAAGATTCAACAAAACAAAATAGTAGAAGCGGAGAAGTTATATGGGTACATAGGTCTATTTGTGTCTAGAACAATAAAAGTGATAGAATATACAACATTTATACTGATTTCAAATGAAATATATCACCCAGATCAGAATATTTGTTTCCGAGATTGTGAAGTCTCGGAATCGGAGAATTTTGGTAAGCTAGTGTCCTGGTGTTATTGAAGTAAAAAGGTAAGAAATGTCGGCATGATTTTTTGGGAACATGGATATTGATACATTGAAGTAATTTGGGACAGTCAATTTTAAAATGTAGTATTCTTTGTAACAATCTGTGCTTATTCTTCTTTCTGAAAGTTTCAATAGAGACATTTTATCCAAGAGGTAATTGTAATTTATGTTTTGTATAGGAATATGCAATTTATAATTTATAAACCTTAGAAACTTCCGTTCAATCTTTTCAATGTTATCTTAATGAATATTGAAAAATGGATACCATAACGTAGAGTTATACTCAAGTTGGCATCTGACAAGGGTTTTATATAACATAATAAATGTTCCTAAATTATTGAAATCTTTTGCAGCTCTCAAAACAAAGCCAAGAGTCTTTAGGGCCTTGTTGATAATATTATTAATATGACATACAAAGGTGAGTTTACTGTCGAACATAATGCCTAGATCAATAATTTTATTATTGATCATTACACGCTAGATTTTCATTTGAACGCAAATTAAGACGGAAATTACCCCGGTTCACCAACCCCTGGGTTAGATTGGAGTGACAGATACTCTCAGTATCGCCCTGTTGTAAGACCACCATTCAGAATTGAAAAGTTGATTGAAATGGCGACCAGATCTGAATAGCCAGGTACTCCCCCAACCGGCAACTTTAAGGAATGCTGCTTAGCATATATTAGAAACTATAAATTACTAAAAAAAAAAAAACTATCAGATGTTAGAATAGCCTAATATTAACCAGAACTACTTGATTGAAAATTATTTTTAATTGCAACAATAATATCAGGACTTACACATTTACATTCACGCTTGTACCTAGAAATTGTAGATTTGTCCAACCTCACGTAATATAGTTACAAGAAGGATATAATAACATACCTCAAAAATAATAAAATATCTGGAGTCGGTGAATTATTTCCCCATTTGGTCTCTGGTGAGTTGACGTGTCATTCTTTTATTGTTTTGTATTTATTATGCTTATATAATGCACTTGCATAATGTGGATTGACTAGATGATCATTTGTGGAAAAGTGTGTGGAAGGGTTTAGTTTTTCCTGTGGGGAAGATTTAACCCGGACATTTAGTCGGAATAAATAAACTAAAATAATAATAATTAGCATATACTATTTTTCTGTATAGTTCAATATAATTTTTATGGCAAATGTTTCTTCATGATTACTATTCCACTAAATTATTACGTAAATCACATGTTTGTAAAAGCCAGTAGAATATAAATAAACTCTTTTGATGAATGTAGCTGCATGTCGCTATACACTATACCCTCTGTCAAATTGAATGATAATTTAGATTGTTTACTCAAGTTTTGAGCTCTAAGGACCGGTATATCAATTAATATTTTCCTCGCTTGGTTGTTATGACGAACTTTGCATATAATCAGTATAGGTAAGGTAGTAAGCATAGGTATACATCACCATTAATAATACATGTAAGGTCTGTGATTTTAATGCACGAACGTGCTTTTGTCGCAAAACCACTATGTTTCAAAATGTCTAGGACAGTTGCTTATTTTTTATGCTAGTTTAATAAGATCACCTGCCGATCAGATATAATCAATTAACAACAATCCCTTGAACGGAGCCATAAGCGAGAAACAAATTCTTAAATAGTGTTTGTTTTGTCGGAATTAGAGTATTATTCATGAAATTATAACCAACTAACCATTGAAAACAAACAAGTTCTTTCTCAAAATCCATCTTAAACCTACCAGATTGTTTTATATTAAATACCATCCTTATATTACCTTCATCAATAACTAATATCATCGACTTTCCTCATCACTCGATGAAGCTCCTACTTGGAAAAGTTCTCAATTGAAGGTAACTTCTTCTAACAAAGCGAAAACACTTATTTTTATGGCAACATTTTAAGAACCCTGAAGAAGTGAGCATTGCTTACGAAGCATGTCGGTTGTCATTACAATAAAAGTGGTTAAAACTAAGTTTTGATCATTTTTTAATTGAACATAAACTTGTAAAGGTTAACTTTGACAGATGAGCCACTAGAACTAATCATTTTCAGGTTAGTAAGGACTAGCTGACGTGTACCCGGCGTTGCTCGAATTTTATCTACTTTATATAAATATAATATGCATGAATTATATATAAAAAAACCTTCTAGAAGAAATTCTCTAAATGACAGTGAAACCCTATAAAAATCCGTTGCGTAGTTTAGAAGAAATAAGCGCTCAAACAGAAAGACGCGGATAGCGACTTAATTTTATAAATTTTAGCAAGGATTCACATATTTAGCGAGCATAAAGGGCAACCGTTGTACCGGCCCTAAGTATGGATCCCGTATTTAGCAATAATGATTATCTGCTATTAAACTGTGACACATGTCACTTGGCTTATTACCGTGCATTATATTTTATGGCGGTAATTTACTTAGTGGACTAATCTAACTTATTCAATGCCGAGCATAAATAATACGTAATATCTTGACATTTTCCTATACACATTCTACCTTTTACCTACATATCTATAATATTTTCTAAGTACATAATTTATATGCAGGTTGGAACAAAATACAGGATATGTAATTAGATATAAAATACAGGATACGTAATATGTACCTACTTTGTAAATTATCAATGGCTTTAAATCAATATATTATTATTTAACAGAAAAATCTATTTCTTAAACCACGCTCCTTTTTCATTTACGTTCATACTCACTGTATTATGGCATGCAACTTTACGTGCCAAAAAGAAAACTGAGAAATTTCGTTTTTACAGAATATTTCACATTAAAATAAATAAAAAGATTTTTCTTAAATGTATTATAGGTAGGAAATTTATCGCTCGTACGGATTTCTAAAGATTCATAACATAATATTTATTTCTTCATGTTCACAATAAAACGGACGCAAATCTAATACGGAGAAGTTTACAAATTTGAGATAGTGTTATTATAACAAGGTTTTGGGGCAGTTTCAATATTTTGTAACTTGCGTCCAAAGATAATTGCTGAACTGTCTGTAAATAAAGTTGAAAATGTCGAAGTTTAATCCAGAATCGTGATTGGCGCGTTCTGATAAGCAGAAGTCCTCGCTTTCGGAGCATTATAAAAGTGCATGGGATATCCCACGAGTATACTTGTTACGCACATATAAGATAACCTTTCTCAAGATATGTGGATTAAGTATAGTTCCATAGAACTAAACAAAATTTTCGGCGGGTTTCTGCCGATATTGACATCAGTTCCATTTATGTAATGTCACACGCGTACCTACATATATACTATACAATTGTGAGGGAGAGTACTGATGTTTCGTCGTGTTTTGATGTCAGGTCAGTATAATTGAATGCGTTTCTTTTTGTGATTTGATCGAATTTGCGAAGGTCAAAAATATATCCATTACTTTTGAAGTTGTTCCAGTTTCTTTACAAGGTCAATGTTTATATATTATCAATAATTCACGTCAGCGTATTTCAGGATTAGTAACGGTAAAGTTTTTACGAGTGGTTATTCAATATTTATATGTAGGAATTGTACGAATCTAAAAGTCAAGTAAGTAAAACGCTTTTTTTATAGAAGTACAAAATTTATAATACAAGAATAAACAAGCTGAAAATAAAGGATTGGTGTAAAATAAATCAAGATTATAATTTTAAAAATTCCAATAGAAAATATAATGCAACATTGTGTTATGTATATTCGCGTGGTAATGTATTAAACAATTGAATAAATTAACAATATAATACATTAATTAGGAAGAAAGGAAACTCTTACTTTAAAAAAAATAAAAACAAACAAAAACACAAACAAAAACAAAAAAACAAAAAAAATAATATGCGATGCAAACACCAGTAACCTACCTTTATGTTTTAATCCTTTATACTATGTACCTACCTATTATATGACTATTATTATTATTTTAATGAGTATGCTAAAAAGTATCAGTTGAATTTATTTTTTTACTCTTTTACTTCTCCTCTTTTTTTCCTTTTCTCTTATTTTTTGTACAACATATTTATGCTAATTTGTCCAAATTTTGATTGTCCTAAAACGGGAATTTCTCGTAGCTGTTGACAATCAAATAGTCACAAATTTGCAATATGTATTTCCTGTGTTAAATAAATATATTTTTTTTAATAAATACACAATCTTGGTGTATTAAACAATCTACTAGAAATAACGAGATTTCAAATTTAAATTAAAAGAATGTAAAACAATCTAACTGAATCTATGAATATTAAAAGAACATATATACTAAGACATGAACCGGACAACAAATTATATAATTCATAAAAAAACAATCAACAAAAATAAATTGAGCAAATTTCAATATCTCTCTCTCTCTCTCTCTCTCTCTCTCTCTCTCTATTTATATATATATACAAATTTGAACAATAATGTATTATCCAAAGTCACCTGTAAAATATGAAGAAAAACCGTAATATTTTATTGATTTGAACTTGAATGACCCACAGTAAAATGGCAATAGGCCACTTGCATGGATTTCATAACGACTTGGAAAAAATCGTGTGGATAGATCTTTTTACTAAGATTACGAAAATGTTAGTAAAATTTTGTAGAAATGTACATTTATTTTTATTTTTAAATAAATAAATCCATTATTTGGGCTCGTGTCGTCACTACATGAAAATGTCCCGTCTACTGAAAATGTTCCTATTAATTTTGTAAAATTCCACACTGATTTAATTTTTTTTATATGGCATCACTTTGATTTCAGGCGAATTTTTGAATTCGTTCACTAGATTTATTGTTTGTTCTCTGCGAACTTTTCATTTGGTTTGAATTTTTGACAGATGTGAAGAGAACCCCGTACAATTTAGATGTCGGTACGTGTTTTAGAGGTATAATGGTTATGGTGCTGATTTTATCAAAATCAAATTTTATAATATTCTTATTATTATTATAATTTACAAGTAAAAGTATATTACATTGGATTTATTAATATAGACGTTGTACATTATAATGATTTATGATCAATAAGATGGATCAAGGAAAAAAATATTTATGAGATGTAATATTTTTGGTATGCCTCGTTATTCTGCTGTGTCATTCGTGTGGAAAACGTTCTTTTTTTTAAAAATGATTTTCGGCTATGTAATCATTGTTTTTTCTCACCTATAAAATTATATCCCGTCTTTCCGGTTTATAAAAAAAGGTCTGATTTTTCGGATTGAAATTTTCAAAAAATCCCCAGGGTTTCAAAAATACGATTAAAAAAATAATAATAATACAGAATGTCTTAGAATATTTTCCTTAACCGGAAAAAAAATTAAAAAATATGATGCAAGTGGCCTATTCTATCAGCTGTGCCTATTATTCTTGACTTCTGACATTGACAGCGGAAAATGCGAGAAAACGAGGACATGTGGATACGGAGTTCCATGTATTTGAACTCGGAACATGCAAACAACGCATCTGATTTGGTATGCTCTATGTCAGCTATGTGTTATTAAGGGCTGGACCTCGAACATTTAGCGTCAAATCAGCGGAGCACTTAATTGTTCTAACAGAGCTTTTCTCAACTTAACAGCACATTTTTAAAATATGATATGCATCTTAGGAAGGAACTGTTAAAATTAAATCAGTTTACTTCCTAAAAAGACAAAATATTAGTTATTTCTAAATAGTATAAAATAAATTCACTATTCGTTTTTGTCTGTTTGTGCGCTTAGTTCTTCTAGACTACGCAACGGATTTTGATAGGGTTTTCATAATCATTTAAAAAATTTCTTCCCTAAGGTTTAAATATATATATAAATATATAATACATGTATATTATATTTATATAGAGGAAAGTCGAGCAACACCGGGTAGTTGATAATATTACTAATATTTTTTGACTGAATTTATGGCACTTAGAAATATTTTCTCAGTTTTCAAAGCTGTTTTGAATCCTGGCTAAATTTTGTGCTTAATTGTTGCAATAGTTGAAATGACAAGCTGTGATTGGTTAAAATTGTAATATAATGCACTTACAATGTTTTGCTTAAGGCGATGCACTACGTCGTGTAATATTCTAAATTGAGCCGCTATCAATAACAAACAACCCTTACGTAGGTGGCGATAAGGTTTAAATTCCCGCCTAACACCATCCGCCTGTTTTGATTTATGCAAGAAAAAAACATAGCCAAAAAGTGCCTTTTATTTTATTTTGTGGATGTTATTTTTTTCTGGGCTTATAAAAAGACTTATATAAAAAATACTCGATTATTTCAAAGGCCAAGATGGATTCTACTCGCAGTATTTAATTAAAGCATATGAAACATTTCTAGGCGACCAAATTTTCAATTTTGCATTACTACGTATGGCATCGCCTTAACGAAATTTGAAAGAACAAAAAAGAACTTCCCCTTTCTGCATGATTTGTATGATGTAAAGAAAGGTAAGGATATAAATTTAAAAATAGTGGACTGATTATCCTAATAGTTGAAAAAGTCGATTTGCAAAACATCTGCTATTAGAAAAATTGAGTATATTCAACTGACGAGTTTTAGTGTCAATACCGCAGAAGAGTACCGTTTGGAGCCAGCGACACTATGGCATCTCCAATTGGGGTATATTGTGAGGCTGAAGGTAATTGGGAGGAGAAGTGGGCATTTGATTTGAACCCGCCACCTTCGGCTTGCTAGTCGAGAGCCTTACCCATCGAACACACATGCCGTCAAAAGACCGATGTGTAGAAAGTCAAAATGGCGCCCATCCAATTAATGAATCAATATAATGTGTTTTTGTCAATCAATACAATCGCAGGTACCACTATCATACTGTGAATCGAAGATGAAAAAAAGACAACGACAATAATCACAATGAATAATCACACCGTTAGAGATATTCAATTAGTATAATCAGTCAACCAATTGCTTCGATTGGCCAACATCAATGTTAATGAAAACTTTTTAAAAAGATTAATTGCGTTAAAAGGGTAAATTTAAAAAATTGACACCCGATCAACTCCTCGTAAATCAACTGTTCTGCCACCAACTATTTAGAAGATGTATTTTTTAAATGTTTGAATGTAAAGTTCTCACATTACATCACAATTAAATATATTTAATACTTACGCAGACCTATGAAAAATAACAGCATATTATTTTACCAATTTTGAAAAAGATAATAAAAATATGTTCTAATTATTTAAGACAATATTAGCAATTCCTAAACGCATATTTGAAACAGAAAAATCAGAAAAAGATGATTTTCTGTTACAAATTGCTAATATTGTCTTCAATAATTAGAACATATTTTTATTATCTTTTTCAAAATTGGTAAAATAATATGCCGTGATTTTTCATATGTCTGCGTAAGAATTAAATATATTTGATTGTGATGTAATGTGAGATCTTTACAATAATTAAATTAAATATTACAAATTGAGGTTTTGCTCATAAAGTTATTCCAAAAAAAAAAATCTTTTAAAATAATATATTATACTGTATCCCTTGTATTCTTCACACAAGCAGCTCGAATTCTGAAAACGGCACTTAAATTCAAAGCAAATTTGAATTAGTCGAACGTGAGTAACTTCTTTTAGGAATAACGCACATCACAGACAACCGAATTTAGTATGTTTGATAAAAACGCAATGTAAAGAACATCTTAAGTTTAAAGGTATTTTTTGTTACACGGCAATGAATATAAGACTTTTGTATTTCCGCAGTTATTTAGGAAAATTGATTGAGTAATTCTAACTCGTTCTATTACTTTGCACCCTGGTCAAAAGTTCCATTTGCGCTTACGGTAGGTCCGGCACTGTAGCCCATTGACGGAAATCACCGCTGACCACACTAAGGTCAATTGAATGCCGTGCCCAGTTTGTTAACTGTCAATTTGAATGAGTTTAGCGTTCAACCGAGGGTTTGTATTGTATTGACAGTTGACAATTACTGGTCAGTCATAATTCATTATTATTTATGTTTGCATGGCGCCCAGACCTTTTAAAGGCCAATGCTGTGCGGAAATCAGAAATTCATTGCCATGGTTCGGCTTTCCACGACTGAATGCATTTCATATTGAAAAAACCCTACTTTTGTGTTGAGGAACCAGACATTTTGTGACTTTAAAATCAAGGTTATATACAAAAAGTAGATTATTTATTGATATTTTACAGTACCTGTGCAACTAATGACCGTTTAGTAGGGGGCGAGCGCATCCTACTCTTTAGTTTGGTGCCTCATTGATGTATTTTTAGTTTTTGAAAAAATGGACACTCAGTTAGATAAAGATCCCTATCAAGGAACAGATCTTTATAGTATAATATGTTTCAGGTGAATGGCAGAAGATTTCATCGACCACCTAGGAAGACATTTAATGATAAATGAATCGAATTGTTTAATTGGATCGACGATCAGCATTACAGAAGAGTTTGTATGAGTGGATTCCTCATATAAAAGTTCCTAGCAAAAGGCAGAGACCTTGTATTGATAGCTTGGAGTAGCTTCTATAGAGCGGGCATATCTATAACTTGGTTCAAAGTAAGTTGATATTGTCTGTCAATATGGTACTATGCGTGACTGCAAGGCGATCAAACTTCTATAGTTCTCTCAGACCTATTTTCTAATATCTCTGCCTTCAGAACAGACTTTGATTGGTTCATTCGATTTTAAAGCAAAGGACTAGTGCCAAAATACAGTTATTTGGCGGTCCTTTATCTCTGCCTGCTACTTCGGGAAAACAGCGTGATGAATAGGTAGTATTTCATTGGCTGAATGAGATATTGAATTCCAACAGTCTCAACTTAAGCCCAGTTGTTTCGAAGAAATTCAAAAGTGACATTGTCAACCAACGGCCATTCAGCGCCCTTTTATTTTTTACATAAGAAAGGTTCCCGTTAAATGCCGATAAATTGCCTCAAATATTTTTACTGGAATCCATAAAAAATATCCTAAAAATAAACAAAATTAACAATTCATATTTCGCCCCGCTACCGTACTTGTAACAATCGGTTTAACTTTCAAAATTGTTTCTTATTTTTTATCGTATGAACGAGATAAAAGCAAAAGTACAGTTTTCTTACAAATTTCCCAAACAAAACGAATGTGTTGTCGAAATATCGAGTTCTCTCAATTTTTCAATGATTGGAGTAAAAAATGAATTAAAAATGTGGTTAGCGTTTTTGAAAACATTTTTCACGTTGGATATTAAAATTTTATTATTTAGAAATAGCAATGTAAATTAAATGCATACATTGGAAAGAATATTTTATGTTGTTTCTAAAACAGTATTTGTATAGCGCATTTGAAGTACACAGAACACTGAAGGTGTTGAAAGTACTGAAAGGTTAAATGGATGACAAGTCATAATGTTAATGTTATGAAAAACTACATAAAAGGTGTTTAGTATTGATGAGTAAACAAAATGCATTGTGGAGTGGGAAGACTAAAACTACTAGATAAATCTACTTTACAACAGTAATTCAAGGAATCGCAATAGTTCTGAAAAATAATCAGAAAAACTGCACGTAAATATATAAATGTTTATTTTTATCAGATTAAAACACAATATGTTTCAAGGTTGTATTCCATTGTTTTCTACGTTGTTTCACATTTGAGATGTTATTACATTTCATTCTTCAATCATCATAGAATTTTGCATTAATTATTAATTAAAAAATGTATTGTTTTTAGTAATAGTGACTAAAAAAGTTTATTTTACTACTTAGGTAAATGTGAATATAATCATGATGGCTACAATCTAATAAAGATATATTATCCGCTATCTGTAATTTGAACACAAAAGTCTTTGTAATGTGCTTTTAAATTAAGCTGAATAAGTCTAAATAATGTGGATAGAAAATATAGCATAGCGATAGCACTAAGAATGGCGAACACATAAATTTCCTTGGATTGATTAATCAATATTTTTATTGATTAATCAATCAGAAAAAGTGCTTGTACTTCTAAATATTTTCTTATTGACTTCACTTCAAGTGTTTACGAACGCGTAATGAGACCTATGCGGTCTCGGACCTTTTTCATATAAATCATTTTATCTTTATTTTACGTAACATAGAATTTCCTTTCCAGAAATTATATTGAATACCTAATACACATCATTATCATAATGTTTTAATTGTAATCAATTTAAGAAGGTACCTACATATATGATTTTATACTTTACGATTTATTACTACGTTTTACTATTTAAACGAAAATGCGTCCGGTGTCTGACCATTTTGTGAGACGGGTCTGACTTATGCCCCCAAATGATTGTGAATTTATCGCCAAAATAAAGACTCGCCGCCAAGCCAGGCAGCTGCAACTGCAGAGTGAGAGTTACTTATTATTTCACACTTATAAGCTACAAGTAGTTTATTGTCTGTGTCGTTCACCTCTTCACGTCTCGTGCTCTCCTGGACTGCGTTTTCCGCTTACCAAACCTTTCATTTTCCAAATATTAATATTAGTTGATATAATTATTAATTAAAATATAAAAAAAATACTTTAACTATCACCTGAATGAAATTGTTAAATTTATTCGTTCAAGCAGTCTCAGATTTCCTTCGATGCGCGCTGAGGCAAACTATAAAACGTTGGCACTAAATAGAAAAAAAAATCTCCAAAATTCAACTTTACATAATAAGATAATTTTTTTTAAATTATGCTTCAAATTTTATAATATACAGATCGAAAGTTCGTTTGTTCTTCAGACGTATTCAGAGTTGTCTTTTTGGATAAAATTACCAATTGGAAAATAATGAGATTTTTTAAACTCCTAAACCAGACCATCTAGATAGCAGGGAGCGGACACGGAATACACAAACAAATTTACAGACAGATTAAATGCAAAGCGCTTGAGATAAAACGTGGCTCATTCAAAAATTTCATCTATAGACTTTTTAGAAGGAGAGGCTCTAAGTAAATGAATGCCTGAGATATCGAGGTAGATTAATGCAATAGTACCTACAATATTTTCAATATCTTTATCAGCTTCCAAAAATAAATCATGATTCCAGTTCACACTGCCATTAATACTTAATAGAAATCAATAATATCAGTGTTTTGTCATGGTGGATATCTTTTAAGGAATTTGAACTGCTGTGTCGAAACAAATATCTTCTAGATAGATCTAAAAACAACAAAGTTATAATAATAATACAAATACTATCGAGTTATTCAGCTGTCGTCATAATATTACCGTTTATCATATTATTTTCTATCCATTTCTGTATTCTGCGCCGCTTAGATAACTTTGTAGTAATAATACTTGGCTTATTTTGTGAAATATCACATAAAGAACGTTTCAAAATAAGAAAGAAACAAAAAAAATGAGGTGGTTATTCCAGGCTTTCTGCGACTTTTTAACTACAGGTTTTTCCAATAAGAGGTGTTATTTTGAATAGCCCGCTATTTCGGTAGATGTTTCTTTTGAAGCAGTCATTTTTTAACATTTGACAAGTAAAAAATACGCCATTGATAAAAATGGAACGATACACGCTTCAACAACGCATTGAAATGATTAAAATTCACTTGAGTGAATCAAATGCAATCATCTTGAGTGATGAGGCCCATTTCCACCTCGGTGGCTTCGTCAACAAGCAAAATTGTCGCATCTGGGGCTCGGAAAACCCAAGAGTTATTGTTGAAAAGCCTTTCTATCCTCAACGTGTGACTGTTTGCTGCAGTTTATGGTCCGGCGGAGTCATTGGACCTAACTTTTTCGAAAATGAGGCTGGAGCAACAGTTACGGTGAATGGATTGCGCTATCGAGGGATGATTAATGATTTTTTATGGCCGGAATTAGATGGTATTGATCTGGACAACGTTTACTTTTAACAAGACGGCGCTACGTGCCACACAAGCAACGAAACCTTGATCTTTTACGATGGAATATCAAAATAACACCTCTTATTGGAAAACCCTGTATATGCTTTGAAACCGAGCATTCAAAATCCAGTTCATGAATATTTCAGTTTTTGCTTTGGTTTAATTCATATCTTTTTCTTATGTCCTCAGCTTTTCAATGGATGCTGTTGGCTGCTATAAATCTTATCTGGGTGTTTTATTAATTTTATAGCTGTATTGTTCTGTGCGTCGAGTATTAATATTAGCGTCCTATCAGCGCATTATCTGAATAATAAAGTTGCGAGTTTACTAATTCCGCGTTATACAATATTGTCATGTTGATAGAATTTTCTCCACTGATATATGTTTATAGCGCCGTTTAAGCGAAATAAAACATCAAGGGCACTGACAAAGCTAAATTTCTTTGAAAATAGTCATGTTTTGTGAATACCGCAGAGTTCCAACAGCTTTCCAGTGAAACAATGGCTTTTTACTAGTCTATGTTGTGAGGCTGGAAGTATTGGGGAGGGGAAGAATGTGGAGAAGTATCTGACTAAAGATTTGGTCACCAAACACGACCAATACGATTGAAAGCAACGTTTAAATTCTGTCTTTCACCAGGGCGACAATACGAGTATATTTCACTCTGGAACATTTTGCCAATATGCTTTATAATTTATTTATTTTTTCTTCCACTGCTCATCTCACTATGGAATTCGTGTGTCGAGATGAGCAGTTTTACAAGTATGTCTAATCAAATATGTAAAGTATATAATACATACATAGATTATATGGAATGTGGGATTTCTAAGGTGATTTATGACAGAAGCTACGATATGTGTAATCCAAAATCACCACTCTCAGCTAGTATGGAATTTTTTACCAGTTTCTTGAATATATTTAACGAACCTATAGGATTTTAATATATTTTCACTGAGAATATTATAAAGCAACGAAGCTTTATAAGAAAAACTCTTTAAAATAAGAAGGCAATTGACTGACCTAATATGTTTGCATAAAATTATCCACGGCCATCTTGATACCTCATTATGTCTTAGCAATATTGAAATAAATGTCCCCAATTAACATTGTTTAAGACACCATAGCATTTTTCACCTGAATATTTTTAAAAATAATGTCGCCTATTTTAGCCCTCTGACTCAAATGTGTAGACTGTATAATAAGATTGAGTGTGCTGAAGTAGATATTTTCGTCGATAATTTATATGGATTCAGAAAAAAAAATTGCTATTGTTAAAAAATATGTTGCACTGATTATATTATGTATTACTTGCATCTCTTACTTTTCTGTAATATTTGTGTTTCATATACATTTTTAATTTTGAATTTTTATTTCTATTTGTTTTATATTTTAATCTTTATTTAGGTATATGAAAATTAATGTGTCCTATGGCTGAGTAGATTTTGGTAATTGTTGTACCTATTTGTATATTAACTGGATTGTTCTCACGTAAGTGAGTTCGTCTGTAAAAACCCAGTATAAATAAATATATAATGGTTTGTTCCCGAACTATGTGAGATCAAAACACAAGTGCCCATGAGCAGTTTCGTGTTTTGCATAGGATAGGTTCTGCGTACTGAGAAATGCATCATAGGATTCTTGACTGTCCATTGGCGTCGTTAATAGCTGGTAAGTTTCTCAACAAAAAATACATTCAAATTGAACCACTTGTAAGTTGTTAATTGTTATCATTCTTATCGTTTGAAGACTTTTGACATACATGAAGTCCATTCAAAATAAATATCAGGTCAATTAATCAATATCAAAAACCGCTTGACATTTTTTTCGAGTGACAGATAAATATGTTGAAATAAACAACTCTTCAAAATATAACACTGTTTTGTATCAATTGTATCTTTTTTCAATTGATTTAAAAGTTGTGAACCTTGTTACTTATTGTGTACACAATCTACTCCCAATTACGTATCGCGTTGTTATTTGCACGTCATCGTAAGGATAACACTATTCTATAAACACCACAATGAATTGCAATACATACCTACGCAAAGCATGGTTCAATAAGATAACATAAAGTATAATATATAGTTCAATGCATCTCCTTCCCTTCCTCACTACTTTGGGGATCAATGGTGAGGCACGAAATGAAAGAAAGTTGTGAAGGTCACATGTGTTTATTGGTGAGTCAGTTGCCGTGACGAGGAGATGACGTAGGACAGATGTTGAATACTCCGGACGCTGCGGTGATGTGCTGGTCAAGCGCGGGTCAGTGAGTCGACGCCGGGCGCTGGTGACCGGGACTCGATGACTGTCAGGCACTGGCGATCTGGGGAATCAATACTCCAGTGCTGACGGAGGCCGAAGGTGCGGCGGACCTTGTAGGCGGTTGAACGGGAACGATATAGACCAGTGAGGATGCTGCGTGTCCTCGTGGTGGTCATGGTAGCGTGGAAGAAGCGCTGGTCAGAGACACTGGAACCAGGGCGCTTGTAATCCGAGTAGCGCTGGCCATGGACATGGCCGAGGCGGTATGATGGTGTCCCGATGGAGTCCATGATGGTACGGGCGAAGCCGGGAATATTGTCCTTTGCGCTAGTAAGATTAACGCGGGTTAACACTCGTTGATCCTTGTAGACTGACGGCAGAATGATGACTGACTGACTGACTGACTCGCTGCGTCGGGCTTATTTATACTACACGGCCGATGGCGACAGTAGGTAGTAAATTGCATTTAAATCGAGGCCACTCGCTCGGACTGTGTGTTTCGGGAACCTTCGACATTGCGGCGAATATGCATAGGCCGTAGACTCAAACCTGACTGCAGTATTATTGTCGCGAGTAGATACTTGAAACAGGTAGGTTGCTTTGTTTTGATTTCGGCTGCAAATACGTACCTAAGTAGCAATTAGCAAGTACGTACCTAAGTACGTCGAGCGGTTTATTATTAATTATTCAATGGATTATTCTCGACGCTACACTACCTTTAGCCTTACAACATACGGTACGAGTTGGGGATGCAATAGTCTCACTAGTTTTAAACGGTTTGGAGCAGTTGGGGCAGTTGTAAAAAGTTACTAACAAATCGTTGATCGGATAAATAATTGTAAAATACATTCAATTGTAATCTTAATTGGAAGAACAAATAATTGCGTATTGCACTAATCTCTACCTCGTCGGGTAATTTCATCCACAGTCAATTAGAACCCTTATTGTGCGGCTGGATACAGTCCACTGCAATATGACTTGCTCGAGGTGTGTTGAGATAGGTTTTAGAAGTATTGTACGAATTACGTTACTGTTCATGAAAATTCCAAAGTAAAAAATAAATTTACTTTGTAGAAGCGTGTCTATTATTATTAAACATGCTCCTTTCGGCTTTCGGTTACTTCGTTAGTATTGTGAAATATTTCTTCGTTTGCACTGAGAAAACTTGCTGATATAAAATACTGTTAATTTATTAAAAATCTGGTCAAATTATTCTTTTTCCTGTTAAAAACGGGACTGCAGACCTCTAAGGAATGATTTGACAGATTTGCTATAACTTTTTTTAATAGGATAATTTTTCTCCGTGTGCTTGACAAAGAAAAAATAAATTCTTTATTCGAAATGTGTATTTCTTTTTTATGTTTGACAGATGCTTATGAGTTTACAGTAAAGAAATATGTTACTGAGACAACGCACGTGGTTTCACTGAACTAGGTCCAGAAGACATACTTTAGCGGCCGTTTATATAATTCATCTAATGGCTTTCTTTTGCATAAACGGTGCTGATTTTTTTGTTCGATAAGTATAAACATAACGGGTCTTGTATTTTTATAATATCTTTGGATTGATGTCGTAATTTTTCAAGCTTATTACAAGTTACCAACATTCGATCGGCAAATTTCTTCTTTAAAAGACAGTGAGGCAGGTATTTTTTTATTAATACTTTCAGCTTCACAAATCCTGCAATTATAATATGATTTTTTACGGGTATGCGAGCCTGTTACTAATATAATTTTTAATATTACATTTGGCTTTGAGATATTTACTAAATTTTACCCGTCTCAAAAGAGATGCCTCTGGAAGGTTTTTCCATTTAATTATACTGTGTTCAAAAAGTTGTTTTTTTTTAAATCACACCCTGTACCTATTTAAAGTTTTGTAGTGGTAGTGATGAAGAAAAACTAATCCACTGATGAGAGATGTTTGTCCGTCATAAAAAAACTTCTTTTAAAAAAAAATACCAAATATAAACCACTCCATCCTGAAGTAATTTACAAATCATTTACCTTAGATTATAAAATTGTATAAACGCTAGAAGATTAGATATAACATTTACATTGAAAAATTGATTAATTGAAGATAATAACCATTAGTTTTTACAATTAAAATATTATTATTAACAAGAGACATTAAATATATATTGATATTGTTGAAAGATTCGATTCAACTCAATTTTTGTATAAAAAAGTCATGTTATTTCGGTAGGTACGTACTTACTTTTTCCGTGTTCCATTTTTAAAGTGTACGAATAGCAATGAATTGGCGGGAAAATGAAATGGGAAATCGTTAGTATAGTTTACTATTTATTGTCACGTATCCGTAATTTTCAATGAAAACGGAAAAGCAGTGAAACCACACTATATTCAATTGCAACAGTTGACTTTATATTATTTGCATAAAATGGTAAAAATATAATAGGAAACAGAAAACTGTTATTCCTATTCAAATTCAGAATGTTTCCAGCAAAGAAATAAAATAATGAAAAATATTGGAATGATTTTGTTAAAGTTAAATAATCACTATTTGGAGCAAAGTATAATATTCAGGAGCCGAATAACCTCGGATTACGGTACCTACTTGCTAATCTTATGATTTCTTAAGAAATTTTTTAATAATTAAATAAGAGAAAAGGAGAAACATACTTTTTTGGACTGCTGTTCAAAGAACTACTAGTTTAAATAAAAAGCATTTTTTTTACTGAGAAATTTTGATTTTTTCATTTGTATATTTTGTGAGATTAATTTGTTTTATCTTTGTTCCAGCATCTAAAACCTCCTCACTCCCCCTGACATCACCTGCCCCCCCTCCATCTCCTGCCAATGAACTATGTATTTTTTAAAACATTGTTCCAGAGTGGAAGATACTACCAGTATCGCCCTGGTGTAAGACCACCATTCAGAATCGAAACGTTGATTGAAATGGCTTTAGTCGTATTTGGTGACCAGATCTGAATGGCCAGGTACTTCCCCCTCTTCCTCTTCATCTCCTACCCCTCCCCATAACCATGCTATACTTTTAGCTCCGGCCCTGTTAACCGGAGCAGTTGGTAATCTTATGCTGCAATTGAATATAACATTTTTTTGTTCCTTGACAAACTTTTTTTAACCTCTTGAATGTGGGTGGATGGTATCAAAGCGCGCACATGTGCACGATAAAAAATCAACTGGTTAATTCCAGAAGGTATCTACATTTTTTTAAATAACTTATTCACCAAAATCTCTCGCCGGCAAAAAATCCTAGAAATTATGAAATATTAAAATTCATATCATTAACTAGGAAAAATAAATAAAATATCGATCATGATGATGAAGCTCTTCAAAGCGCTTTCACAATCGATTATCAACATGTTTAAACACAAATGATAATACAAAATTCTTTAAATTAATTCGATAAAAGCAATGAATCGTCCTCCTTATCCTTGAAAGTCGTTCTTCATTTCAATTTTTACAAATAGATCAATCATTTGATATCAGATTATTAATTTTCATCGTTATTACGAAACAATATTATGACGTTAGTTCATAAAACCTTATAAACAAGTTGCTAACTACCGAAAATCGTACCTACGAAAATTAGCACAAATGAAATGCTTCGTTAGAGCTGCTTTGATTGATTGACCTGCATATATTGGCAAATCCTTAAATATGTGAATACTGTATCCTCCAACTGGAGAGATTTTTGGCATATGCCAAGTTTACAAAAACGTTTTTGGCATATTATGCCAAGTTTGCAAAAACATTTTTGGCATATTATGCCAAGTTTGCAAAAACATTTGTGGCATATTATGCCAAGTTTGCAAAAACATTTTTGGCATATTATGCCAAGTTTGCGAAAACACTTTTGGCATATTATGCCAAGTTTGCAAAAACATTTTTGGCATATTATGCCAAGTTTGCAAAAACATTGTGCGCCAAATTTATAAAACCTAAAAATATGAGATAAAACTTGAAATCTTGGTGGATTCATTGGCTTTAAGGGCCCACTATTCGAATTTCATCCAATTTCCGAGATATTTTCCTTAAAAGTTTGAAGTTTTTAAGCTCTTAAAAAAATATATGTTATTCTTTAAGATAGTATCTATTTGTTCCAAAAGCCGAAACGGTAATTATTTGAAATTCCCTCGATAGAAATAAATCGCAAAGTATGCTCCGAAAAATATTATTAACACTTTTATTTCTGTTATTTTACAAGTTATATGTATGAAAAAAATCACAATGCTTCTTTTAATGCTACTCAATAGACCCCATAAGTAATTTTTGCTATTTTTGAAATACGCCGTGATTTATTAAACATTTTCACAACTGTCGCTTACGCCTATTGCTTTTAAATCATATTTATTATAGCGCGCTCGCTCCGACTTGCAGATTAAACTATCTTTCTTTGAGAAGTTCATTCGCCAACTCGAGGGCTTTGGGGGCAGACGTGTCGTTCATCGTTCTATGATCTACAGACGTGCGATTACGTGCAAATATTTGAATTTATAAAGATAATTTTTACGCGTGTAAAGTTTATGAGTTAATAAATATTGTTTTTTCAAAGATGGGAAATACACGAAAGATATCCCGTATTTCAAAGAAAAAATGTTATCTCATAAAATTATATCCTATCTAATAGGTGAGAAGAAAAAAATACAATTTTTGATTTATAAGCTTATATTTATTATAAACGATAATTTACTATAAAAATTAATAATTCATATTTTTATTTATGTATTGTGTAGTAAAAAGTTATTATTTTTTTTTCAGAATAGGTACTTTGGGAAATAAAACTAATTCCAATGCATTAGAAATTACGGGGTAAATTTTTATTAATTTAATTTTCTTGTTGTCTTGTCTCTTTTCTTGTTCCTATACGATCGTGATTTATTTGCGAATTAACTTTCTACGTACACAAATACACACGTCACTTTACATCTGCTCCTTAGAGTAATATTACTCTAAGATCTGCTCTAATGATTCACAATGCAACGATGTCCGAAATATAATATAATATGTAATAATAATATGGGCCACCTGTTTCAAATAACAATACTCGAACGTGGAATCCAGAAAAATAATGAACGGGCCAGCGAAAAAAGCTATCGAAAGTTCTGAAACTGTGGGGAATATAATTAAATAAAATAAAATACTTTTTTGTTTTAAAACCACGATATTTATTAATTTAAGAACCGACCGGTTTCGCTTTACTTAAGCATCATCAGGGTACAAATTAATACTAAACAAAAAGTACATAATGTGTGCATATATATAACAAAATATAGAGGGAGACAACATGATACAAATATAAGCAACACAAAGACGGTCATAAAATACATTAACATAAGTGCACAAGTAATGGAAAAACCGCTAGATAATTATGTAGACTAATGGGTTATACGAATAAATCGGGAGAAACAAAACATCAACTGGCAAGGTGGTAAGGAGGTAAGGAGAACTGGGAATTTTTTATGGGTTTATTGGAAACAGACTTAATATTGGACTACTTGATATGTCTAATTGATTATTAAGTATCTGACTTTTGGTTTTTACAGCTTTTTTAATTTCTAGTGCCTCTAAATTGTTTAGTCTGTTACCATGCCCGTTTTTATGTAAGATGTTAGCACCGGTGCTATGACAGAATGTATGATCTTTATCGATCAAATGATTTGCAAATTCGGAAAAACCGTTATTATTGAGGTTTTATTGATGTTTTGTTTTTCCCGATTTATTCGTATAACCCATTAGTCTACATAATTATCTAGCGGTTTTCCATTACTTGTACACTTATGTTAATGTATTTTATGACCGTCTTTGTGTTGCTTATATTTGTATCATGTTGTCTCCCTCTATAATATATTTGTATCATGTTGTCTCCCTCTATATTTTGTTATATATATGCACACATTATGTACTTCTTGTTTAGTATTAATTTGTACCCTGATGATGCTTAAGTAAAGCGAAACCGGTCGGTTCTTAAATTAATAAATATCGTGGTTTTAAAACAAAAAAGTATTTTATTTTATTAAATATGTCAAACCACAAAGTGATTGCTTTCTACAATAATATAATTTAGTTCAGTGATGTTATTTTTTATGTCGGAAGGAGGCCCTGAAGAAAATAATTTCTCTCAGAGCCTGTGTCATCTTTGAGAATGCTGTATAGAGGGTCTTTTTTGAGGAGGAGGGAGTGAACCTGTCCTGAATGTCAACTGTACAATTTCTTCCCAGAATTAACTTTATTGTACGTTTTTTGACTAACCGTACCTTGGTGTTCTATTTTCAATAAACTCTTTAATTATGTTTCAGATGTGAAATCTATACTCTGCTACAGAATGTTTTGCCCAAGTCTTGTAAAGATGCAAAGGCACGGACGTAACAATAAAATCATTTGAGCCCTTTACTGTTATTTAAAAGGTCACTTGAAGTGCAGTTATAATCAATGATTTTATTTTTTTTCTAGCTTCCACGAATAATTTGAAAAGGCATTATCTAAGGATTATACTCTTAAGGAGAATATAGAAAATGTAGAAAGGTGAAACGGATTTAAGATTTTCGATGAAATTATTGTGTTGTGAAATATTTATTTTGTTATTTATTACTTTATTTTTTTTTACAGTTTTACCGTACGCGGCCTTGTTGTAGAGTGGTATATCTAACTGTCATGGAAAGTTTTTTTCTGAGCTTTAAGAGAAAGGTTTCTTAAAGATACTGGAGTTATTCTAGGGCTATGTTAGATTTTTAACATCGATCACCGTAATGCTTGCCTTCCTGAATAAATCTAATTTTATTTAATCATTTACGGCCAAGATGTTTTTGACAATGGTGTGTTTTTATCTTTCTGTATTCCAATCATTTAGCTTGGCTTCTAGGGTTGTGCCCCAGTATTGCTTTTTGGAGACTGTAAACGGATCTCTCGGCATTTAATGAAACTGCAGCAGAACAAAGGCTGTTGCTATATTGACGTTCATGGTATGTTTTGCTCAGATTGACGATAAGGTTTCCAGATCCGCATTTCGCTCGAAGCATGTTTAGGGCAATAAGTTCATAGTTTAGGGTTCTTTCACCGTATTTATGGGAACATTTCAGAACCACCAATCTTTCATTTTGAGTGAATCTTGTGCTTGTGATTAAATTATATTTGACAATTTAAACAAATAATATTTAGAGAAGTTAAAAATAAAATTGAAAGTTCACTGAAAGCTTAAACTATTAAAAGTAGTAATTTCATAAAAATGTAAATAAATAGAGCCCCTTTCACATTTTAGAATGTAATTTTATGTTGCTTACATGTTTTATTACTCTTTATAATTATTGAATTGTTTAAATGAATAAATAAATAATTACAAAAAAGTCTTCTGATTTGTAAGTCCTCAGGAAGCACTAAGGATCTTTCTATCTATCTTTATAATATAATAAATTTGATGAGCATAAAAATGTAAACGTGTATATAATTTATATAAATGTACAAAAGTAGATATTACACGTGTATAAATATTATATTGCGCATATTATACAAGATGTCGGGGGTAAAGTGCACAAACTTCGGGAGGTGATTCTAATTGATAGTACAAGTAAAAAAGAAAAAAAACTTTTTTTGGAATTCCAACGTTTTAAGATAGTTTTCGAGTAAAAAAGTTTAATTTTTTGTATAGAAAAAAAAACAATTTCTTCTACGGAAAATAAATTTTTGTGGAAAAAATTTGGAAATTCGAATAATTTCCATTTCATTTTTACTTCTTCTAGCATTTAGAATAACCTCCTGAAGTTTGAGCACTTTACCCCCGGACACCCTATAAAGATAACCATATAAGAAAAACCTTATTGATGTAAAAATATATTTATTGATTTTATAAAAGTTATAAATTACTTTTATATAAGTGATAATAGTATTTTAGTAAAGTAAAGTAATTTGTATACCTATTCAAATAACTTTCGTAAATGTTTTTTGTAAAATTTAAAAAAAAAATTAATTAATTAAATCCGTAATAAAACCCATATTTTGAGAACCATCTTCATTTCGACTTCGTTCGTAGAGTAATAATAACTAGAGACCGCACTAATATTTGTACAAATCGTTGACATACTCGCAAAATAAAGCTCTCCCTTTCAGCTCGGTTCCATTAACGTACAAAAAACAGAGACAAACAATTTCTGTTAAAAACATACTGTGTAAACGGGAAGCGACTTTTTGGAGCGGGCTAAGTTCACGCCAGTGTGATTTGCTCGGTGCTAACTAAAAATGGGTCTGTTTTTCTAAAATTGCAATAGATGTCGGTAATTTAATTTCGTTATTTAAAATATTAAATAACCCCCAAAATTATTCCTAATACGAATTCAGACACCTCTGTCGGATTCTTTTAACACTAAATATTGAGTGTTGCCCAAATCTAAATTCTTTACGCGGAAAGCGGGCCCTTAAGCCGCAATAAGCAGTTTCATATGTTTCCATCTGAATATTTTGAGGAATGGTATAAATTAAAAAATATATATTATATATTACACCAATCGCTCGATTTGTTAACTGATGATGAGAAAGATTAAAGATTTGCGATCTCTAAATAGAATTTGACTTATTTACAAATTCAATTTTGGTAATTTATTTTGGGGTATCTATTACTCCTTCTTTAGCTAACGTTTCCAACAGCGTTACATACAGGGTTTTCCAATAAGA
Organism: Hesperophylax magnus; assembly: GCA_026573805.1. Lineage (NCBI taxonomy): Eukaryota > Metazoa > Arthropoda > Insecta > Trichoptera > Limnephilidae > Hesperophylax > Hesperophylax magnus. The sequence goes on along the minus strand of JAIUSX010000029.1, from coordinate 9,397,948 downwards.
TGTGTTATTTTGATATTCAATCGTAAAAGATCAATGGTTTCGTTGCTTTTGTGGCACGTAGCGCCGTTTTGTTGAAAGTAAACGTTGTCTAGATTGATACCATCCAATTCCGGCCATAAAAAAATCATTAATCATCTCTCGATAGCGCAATCCATTCACCGTAACTGTTGCTCCAGTCTCATTTTCGAAAAAGTAAGGTCCAATGACTCCGCCGGACCATAAACCGCACCAAACAGTCACACGTTGAGGATAGAGAGGCTTTTCAACAATAACTCTTGGGTTTTTCGAGCCCCAGATGCGACAATTTTGCTTGTTGACGAAGCCACCGAGGTGGGAATGGGCCTCATCACTCAAGATGATTTGCATTTGATTCACTCAAGTGAATTTTAATAATTTCAATACTTTGTTGAAGCGTGTATCGTTCCATTTTTATTAATGGCGTAGTTTCTACTTGTCAAATGTCAAAAAATGACAGCTTCAAAAGTAACATCTACCGAAATAGCGGGCTATTCAAAATAACACCTCTTATTGAAAAACCCTGTATAATGTGTAACTATAACACGGCATAATACCCCAAAAATAAATCACGAAAATAATTTTGACCGTGAAAAGCACAAATCATATCTTGATTACGCAAGTTCGTTGACAAAATGTGTCGTATTTTATATTAAGATAATATAATATGATATGCTACATTAGGATCCTAATTATACTGTTTTTTTATAAATTAAATAATAATTTTATTGAGTACATGTACAAAAGAAAAACTCAAAATATTCGTGAGGAAATTAGAACGCTGGAGAACTAATCATCTATAAATGTATATAAAAATTAATGTTTCTTTAATTGTCTCATATAGACACAAAAACTACTGGTCCGATTTCGCTTAAAATTTCAAAGTTTGTTCTTATTAGTGTAAGGAGTGTTTAGAGAGTGGTTTGAATGGCAAGAGAAGTCGGGGACGTCCGAGGAGAACTTAACGCATGATCTCTGTAATGACATGAGATACAGAAGCGAATAAAATTCGATATAAACTTATGTTTTTTAATAGTAACAATGTGGTATGCAGTAATGAATGGTGGAAGTGAAACAAAAACTTATATAAAGTAAACATTTCAAAATCTTTAAAATAAATCTATTTCCACCTTAAAAATAGACACAGTTTTCGGCGCCCGGAGAGGACTGCTCCAATTGCGCCCGCATGGAGCCGACCCTGAGGTGACCTATGGCAGAGGTCTTCCAGAGGGTTCGCGGGCCGGCGGTACACAAACCCGCCACCCAAATTGTGCTTATTTTGAATTGGGTTAAGTGAAGCTGTTATCGAAACATAACATTCAGATATAATAATATATTATGCAGTAAAGTAATCAACGGATTATATTGATTTAGATGGACTAGAGATAGTGAGCATCAAAAATATTGACTTGCGAAATGTATCTACTAAATAGGTTTTAGAACATACTGATTTCATACATCATTTTTACGTTAATTGATATATTATCATATCGGTATTAGATACGTACCTACTTCTTTATTACTGGGGTATTACCGGTAACTTGCAGGTAATTATGCCTGGATTACCAGCTATTGTACTTAAATAATAAACCTATACTTGGTATCCGGGGTAAAGTGTACAAACTTCGGGAGGTAAACTATATGATGTTAGGACTAAAAAAGATAAATAAGTTTTTTTTTTCAAATTCCGTGGTTTTTTACCATTCGAATTTTTTTTTTCATTTGAATATTTTTTTTTCATACTAACAACTCAAATGTTTAACCTAACCCAAGGACACCTTGAATAAAGATATAAATAAAGTTTTTGTTGTAGAAGAAGATAATACTAATAAATCTAAATGAAACATGAGACAGATAAATAAAAAGATAACGGTCACAACTAGGAATTGAACCCAAGGGTCTTAACCAACTTCACCATTTCTGATAATCATTATAGAGATTCTAAAGAATGCCTGAATTTAATAGGCATCATACAAATCACAGGATATAGGTTTATACATTTCTTAGAGATTCCAAAGAATGCCTGAATTTAATAGGTATCACACAAATCACAGGATATAGGTTTATACATTGCTTAGAGATTCTAAAGAATGCCTAATAGGCGTCATACAAATCACAGGATATAGGTTTATACATTGCTTAGAGATTCTAAAGAATGCCTAATAGGCATCATACAAATCACAGGATATAGGTTTATACATTGCTTAGAGATTCTAAATAATGCCTAATAGGCGTCATACAAATCACAGGATATAGGTTTATACATTGCTTAGAGATTCTAAATAATGCCTAATAGGCGTCATACAAATCACAGGATATAGGTTTATACATTGCTTAGAGATTCTAAAGAATGCCGGAATTTAATAGGTATCATACAAATCACAAGATATAGGTTTATACATTGCTTAGAGATTCTAAATAATGCCTAATAGGCATCATACAAATCACAGGATATAGGTTTATACATTGCTTAGAGATTCTAAATAATGCCTAATAGGCGTCATACAAATCACAGGATATAGGTTTATACATTGCTTAGAGATTCTAAATAATGCCTAATAGGCGTCATACAAATCACAGGATATAGGTTTATACATTGCTTAGAGATTCTAAAGAATGCCGGAATTTAATAGGCATCATACAAATCACAGGATATAGGTTTATACATTGCTTAGAGATTCTAAATAATGCCTAATAGGCATCATACAAATCACAGGATATAGGTTTATACATTGCTTAGAGATTCTAAATAATGCCTAATAGGCGTCATACAAATCACAGGATATAGGTTTATACATTGCTTAGAGATTCTAAAGCATGCCGGAATTTAATAGGCATCATACAAATCACAGGATATAGGTTTATACATTGCTTAGAGATTCTAAATAATGCCTAATAGGCATCATACAAATCACAGGATATAGGTTTATACATTGCTTAGAGATTCTAAATAATGCCTAATAGGCGTCATACAAATCACAGGATATAGGTTTATACATTGCTTAGAGATTCTAAATAATGCCTAATAGGCGTCATAAAAATCACAGGATATAGGTTTATACATTGCTTAGAGATTCTAAAGAATGCCTGAATTTAATAGGTATCATACAAAACACAGGAAAGATTTACTCGTTGTGTAACATACTTACTGTTCAATACTAGGAAAATTATAAATATTAATTATTCTATCTGATGATTGACAGTTTGTGAACATTCATCCAAAATTTGTACTGGTGGAAAGATTATGAGAAGGTAAGTTTTTAGATTCTCACGGCCAAAAGCATTTTTGTTGTTTGTTTTTGGGGTGTTATGCCGTGTTGCGCTAACTCCTTCTTTAGCCAAGGAAGGAGTTAGCGCAACACGGCATAACACCCCAAAAACAAACAACAAAAAAAGATTATGAGAAATTTATTTTATCTCCTGGTGTAATCTCATCGGTTTCCAGAATTTATTGTAGATAGACACAATAACAATTTTGATTATGAAATATGGAAAAATTTTTGATAAGCACACAATCGTTTTTAGTGATAAAACAAAACGAGTGTCGTAAACACTATTGTGCTTACGTTACAAAAATGTTGTAAGTACTTTGTGAAAGTTGTGTTCTTCGATGCATCTAGTGCATTATTTTATTCGAAGTAGTAAATAAGCAAGTTTTTGTTTTAAACATAGACAAACGTTCCCGGGTTACGAATAACTTAACAATATTCGAAGAATTCCTACTGACCATCCTTACTAAGAGGAAATATTATTTGTGGCCCCACGTTCAATTTGTGGATTATGTGATCATTTAAGAAAAAAATCGCTCAAATTAATATCTATGTACTTATTATCATAACAACTATTTCACAAATACACTGTGACAGATTTAGCCATCACACAGATGGAGAGGCTAGTTAACTTTTTTTATTAAAATTGTTCAGAGATTAATACAATGATCAATAGGTATAGTCAAATAGAAATAATGGAAGATCACAGTTCACAAAATGCTACGATTATACAACTGGGTATCGATTCTCCAATCCAGGCCCCTCGCAATCACCGTCGAACGTACATACATTGGGCGACGTTCTTATTCTCGAGTCTCGTGGAAGGTGCATACTTACATATGCCAAACGTCAAAAGTTGTTCGAGTGGAATTACTTCGTCGAGAATTGAGGCCTTGGTCGGAGATTACTGCAAAACTACAGAATTAACAAAGGGGACAAGGATCATATTCAGAGCCAAATAATAAAGTTTGGATTACTTTTATTTTGTTCGTCACAAAAGGAAATTGTGTTTTATTTATATAATATGTTTTTCTATACGCTGGGGGAAGAAAATGTATAACAATGTTTGAAACAATTTCGTAAAAAAATATTTAAAGAAACTTTAAAGTCGATTATATCCTTTAATACTAATAAAATATTCATTGTTACAATATCAAAGATATCTAAACTCTTTATTAGTCAAATTATTTTAAAAGGCACTTCAACAATCCACAAATAAAAACAGAATTTTAATACATAAAAAGATTCTCGAATAATTTCCTTCAAGTCAGTGAGCGAATGTCGAAGCGAGAGGACGTTACTTTGTTTGACATTACTTATATTCCCTTTATCTAGTTTTGTATGTGAAACTTATAAATTCCAGTGTAAACTATTAACTCCCACTTATATATTGTAAGTTCCTCCCATCCTAAAATGAGTTTCTGACTTAAAATTATGAAAAAAAAATGGGACGTAACCATCGATATACAGACTGAAGTAATGGAAAAATAGTGGCGATAACTAACCTAGCAATTAGGGTGGGAAATTCCTATAATAACACATAATAATATCAATACCGGCCTCCGTGATCGACGGGTAAGGCTCTCGACTAGCAATCCGAAGGTCGCGGGTTCAAATCCCGGCGTTATAAACTTGTGTTACTTCATAATTAATTAATTTAAAAATGATATATGATATACTTGCGACACGTTCCAGAGCGTAAGATACTCTCAGTCGCCTGGGTGTAAGAAAAACACACTTCAAAATTGACACGTTACTTGAAATGGCTTTAGCCGTATTTGTGACCAGATCTGAATAGCCAAGTACTCCCTCACCTTCCTCTACCCCGTATCCTTCTCCTCTCCGCTACCTTTAGCCGCACAGAAACTTTTTTATGTTGATGATTCATTTTAATGCATGCTTTACTTATGAGTATGCTTTGTCTAGTTAACAATATTTTATTTACATTGCAAGCCTACTCATATGTAAAGCATTTAAGCATTAAAATGAATCATCAACATTAAAAAGTGTTTTTTTCAACTTTGAGGATTTAAAAAAAAAATCGCAAGTTGCGCCACAATACGAAGTATGTCAAAAAAATACAAATAAATAGTAGTATATCTGTGTGAAAGGATATAATGGTCAACCTTATGATTCCAGAAATAGCCTCTTTTTTAATGTCAGTGCCATACAAATTTTTCTTTAAAAAATGATGACTCCTTCATTTGTACACGCAATTGCTTCATACGAAATTTTATAGCATAGTAATGATCAGCAGAATCCATTTCTAGCCAAAAAAATACCGTTGAAAATTCAAGTCTCTATGTCTATGAAAGGTGATTTTCAGCCCACTGTGCGGCGTTCACACGCTGGTAAGTTGGCGCCAACGTGTACATTCGGCATTACGATTTGACAAGTTCTAGAGAAAAGTCCAATTTCACAGGTATGTAAATAGTGGAAACAATGAAAAATGTGATTATCTTCGTAATCTTTAGATTTTCTCGCAAATAACAGCCTTGTTAAGTCTTGCAGAATTTTGATTACTTTAATATCGGGCCTTATCTGAATGACTTTGGTCATAAAATAAAATTTACTCGTTTACCATATAAGATAAACGACAATATCCAGCACAATTTTTTTGATAATTTTTGTGTCGTGAGTATAGTTACTTAATATTAATTAATTTTAATTTATCTTTAAAACTCCATTATTCGCCAATACACAAGAGATAGGTCACAGTGGTACCTACATAATAAAAAGTAGATAACAAAATTTAGATATTATTTGAGATTTTCACGGCAAAAAGTATTATATTTTTTTAAGGTATTATGCCGTTTTCCGCTACCTTCTCCTTTAGCCAACGTTTCGGACAATATTACAGTGTCCGTCATCAGAGCAGATTTGCCCTGCCATCATATAAACATCTGATAAAGTAAACGCGGATCAATTTCTTGAATTGGATTAAATTCATTTTCTTGTATTGGTTTATTTTGTGGGTGTTATGCCGTGTAGCGCTACCCCCTTATTTAACCATTGTTTCGGAAAGCATTACACTTGCCATCATCTACATATCTGACCTGATACATATTACCCATATTAATAAATCACTATAAGATAATGTATTTGATCCAATTCAAGAAATTGATTCGCGCTTTCACGTTTGCCTTTAACTCAGATCAACAGAAAAATGTTCATGTCACGTAGCACAAACACAGGACAAAGAGAGTTATTATTATAACTACATATTTAACTCGACAACAATAACAAATATAACAATACATTATTGTTAAACTAAAGAGACACTCAATAACAAACGTGATAAATTTATAAGTGTTGATATGGGTCAACTATCATACATGTGTTGTAGTGAATAACAGAACAGTTAACCGGTGGAAAAATTCTTTAATTATTATTGTTTCATGGACACAACCAGATGCGATTCGAGGAGAAATCTTCCAGCAGTTAAAAAAATATTCCGACACTGCTTTGAATGAAAGTTGGTGTACCTACACTATACAAGTGTTATTAAGTTTTAATTACGTACAGTGTTAGGTTTATTAATTCAGTTGTTTATTACCATAATGGTTTATTATGAGTTATGGTAATCAAGGTACGATAACTTGGGCGTACGAAGATTATTGACATTTTGATAAAAATGTTTGCAAAAATAAAACTATATTTTTTTATTGTCTACAGGTGATTTTGCAAAATATTTTTTTTTAATTATACATCGTTTATATTAGCTGCACACGGGTGGACCTGAGGAAAATAATTCCCCTCAGGGCCTGTGTCATCTTTGGGGATTCTGTGCGAAGAATATTTTTAGGAAAGGAAGGATGAAAAGATACCAGGTGTGGGTAGGAATCTGGGGGTCAGTGAGTCTAAGAGTAACGGACGTACGAATCCATCCCTCGCACTGCTGTGCAAGGCGATGTTCCGAGAGAATCATGTTGGAGAGGTTAAAGGGTCTCTCGCGATCCGACATGCCACGCAGTTGGTGGACAGACGCATCTGCCGCCAAGACCAGGATAAACCTCAACCCATGAACCCGGCCACCCCTGCTAAGTCACCAAACGTAGCGAACCACTTGGGATAATCTATGGCTGATGTGTTGATTAATCAATAAATAGTTACCCATACTGCTTGGGAGTCAAACCTGCTTGGAGCCAGTAGGACTACGGCGAGAGTTAGAGGATGAATTTAATTACGGAAGCGAAAGGTTGGGTTATGTTAGGTAGATACTAGTTAGTGGATTCTGTTGAAAGTCTTTTCAAGCAACGTCTCGGCTCTTAGATTAAGAAAGGGACGCTTAGATGATTTGGGCATGTGGAGCGAATGAGCGAAAAAAGGAGTTTAAGGAGAAAATATGAATGGTAGCAGAAGTCGGGGACGCCCGAGGAAGACGTAGCACGATCAGTCAGAATAATAGAAGAGTTTGTATGAGACGATATATGAATGTGAATGAAGCAAGGAGTATGTGTCAAGACCGAGTTGTTTGGCGGTTCATCCTCTGCCTACCCCTACTGCGAAACGGCGTGATGGTTAGTTAGTTAGTTAGTCTTGACTTAGACGAGGTTCAAATACGTTACAAAACACAGTTGTCACTAAAATTCTATATTATGTTAACAAACAGAATCAAAAATGTGTTCCCAGGGTATTAACCCATAACCTCTTGGTTCAAAGCTTCTGTCAAGTACTATTTTATTTAATTTAATATAAATGATACTTACAATTGCTATTGAACCAATTTGCAAGATTCATTTCACTCAATAGTCAACACGACATTAACTGGGTTTTCCAATAAGAGGTGTTATTTTGATATTCAAAGAAAAATGACATTTTTTAATATAAATAATCAAATATTTATTTTATTATAAAGAAGAAGGTATGCCGTTAATAGTGAAAAATAACATCAGTCAAATGACCACCACGACCACGCCTACAGGACCATATCCTTTTCATGAAATTTTCCATAGCCAAATCGCAAAGTGGCTGCCTTATGTCCTCGATAGCCTCACGGATTCCATCTTTGAGGTCTTGAATCGACGCTGGGCTGTTGGCGTAGACCTTCTCTTTCATATGACTCCAAAGGAAGAAGTCGCAAGGTGTTAAATCACAAGATCTCGGTGGCCAATTGTGATCACCTCTTCGAGAGATAACACGGTCCGGAAACTTTTCCCGTAAAAGATCAATGGTTTCGTTGCTTGTGTGGCACGTAGCGCCGTCTTGTTGAAATTAAACCTTGTCCAGATCAATACCATCCAATTCCAGCAATAAAAAATCATTAATCATCTATCGATAGCTCTTTGAATATCAAAATAACACCTCTTATTGGAAAACCCTGTAGATGCCAGATACAATTAAATACGTCAAAAATCGAGCCCGTCACCTCAAAAGTCAAATTGACCAGTCAGCCTATCGAACCAGACAGAGAAATGACGTGAAAATCACATTAATAACGTATATTTTCATTGATAAAATAAAGTGAACAGGTTAATCGTTAGATAATTTCCACGTGGAAAACCCATAACTCTGTCTCATTATGTACCAATAATATGATTATTATTCTGTGATGGAACACTTTATACAGATTTTGCTGCATTTGACATGACATGAGTATAGTCACTGTCAGTCATCTCTCAAAGTTATTTGAGATACGTTCATACTCATACTGACTATATAGCAGAGAATCTGTTAAGCTCTGGCGAGATGAAATGATGTGTCCGCAGAGTGATCTTTGAAACATTGAAGAATCCAAAATCAAATTATTATTATTATCAAAATATTTGTCAAAAGATAAAACACGACACTGTTACATTATGTACAAGGAGAAAACCTACTAATAAAAATATTGCAAATTTATTAAGAATCTCTTCGAATTATTCGTTATTCGGTTAAAAACGTGATCACAGGCCCTTAACTAATGAATTTCCCGATAAACTCTTAGTAAAATACTAATGAATTGTCACAATGTCGGAACACGTGTTCAAAAAAATTTTACATTTTCGCATTTCGTCATTACATATTATTAAGGCGATGCACTACGTTGTGTAATATTTTAAATTGAGCCGCCATCAATAACAACCCTTACGTAGATGGCGATAAGGTTTAAATTCCCGTTTTGATTTACCTATGCAAGAAAAAAACATGGCCAAAAAGTGCCTTTTTATTTTATTTTGTGGATGTTCAGGCATAAATATTTAATTTTTTTCCGATCATTTTATAAATAACTTAATTTGCCACATTATACAATAAAATCATAACCGAAAATGAGATCGTAAGTAGGAGATTTTGAACTTTAAAGCAGTTTTCATAGGCCTATTTTTCTGGACTTATAAAAAGACTTATATAAAAAATACTCGATTATTTCAAAGGTCAAGATGTATTCTACTCGCAGTATTTAATTAAAGCATCTGAAAAATTTCTAGGCGACCAAATTTTCAAACCAAAAACACATGATTTTGCATTACCTACGTACATTACCTTATGGCATCGCCTTAAAACACATGTTCCGATATTATTACGTATTTACTCAAAGTTTATCAGGAAGCGACCTGCAAACCCGTTTTTAACCAGATTTCCAATTAATTGAAGAGATTTATTAATAAATCAGGAATACCTACTCAATTTTTTTTTCCGTATGATTTCTAGTAAAACTAAGTCATTAAAAAAAATTACATTTATTAAATTATTATATGTTTAATGTTTGTAGTTTTTGTACCTATATATAGCGATTTAAATTAAACTCCGGAAATAAAATCTTCAGAAAATTGGTTTCCTCGAGATACGTGGCAAAAATTTAAGAAAACCAGTTAGAAAAATACGAGCGTAGACGGATAGCTCGCTAATTAATGCCACATCATTTTCAAGGTTACACTACAAGCGCAGCATCAACAAACAGTTTTCATTATTTCGTCTCATTTTCCTGTCAACATTAACTGCCGTTAGCAAATGATAAACATCCTACAGAGAATAAATAAACCAAAAACATTATAATCAATTCGGTGATGATTGCAACAGCATTACAGGAGAATAATAAATTACGGTTCTAATGGATTGAGTTTGTTCTCTACATAAAACTTATATTATTTGATTGTTATCAGATGTTGGATAACATAATTGACACCTAAATCATTGACGCTGTAGTCTGGAAACTCAAAGAATACTTGATTTGTATTTTTTCCCTAAATAAAAAAAACTAATTTCGGTTAAGACTCTGTCTGTGGCTCCGGTTCAATGAACTCTAGAACTTGGGTTTTCAGAATTCGAATTGATTGTGGGGACAATTCAGACGAGCGATAAAGTAGATTTTAATTTAATTAGTTAATTAATAAATCTACACTTGAAACGTGTTTCTCGTTTGTTTAATTTTTTGACATATTTCGTAATATACTAATGATGTTCATTCGATAGGTGTATTTCCGATCGTCTCTAAAATTGACAATGATATCATATCCTTACATTTTACTGAAAAAAAGGTGAAAGATGTATTTAGTCTCTCAGTAGATGTCGATTACCCTTTTTGAAATCCTTTTTTCACACCACCAACAAAATGGCATGGTGGCTAAGTGGATAATTAAAACCTTCAAAACTCAAGAATAAAATGACGTTTGAGCTCGGAATAGCTGCGTTGACCTAGAAATTCCAAACATTGGAGGGGACCCACCCTTTCACAAATGACATTTTGAGCTTGGAATATCTGCGTTGACCTAGAAATTTCAAACATGAAGTTTTGAGCCCGGAATAGCAACGTTTACCTAGAAATTCCAAACATTGAACCTTTCTACCCTTTCCCAAATGACGTTTAGAGCTCGGAATACCTGCGTTGACCTAGAAATTCCAGACATTAAACCTTTCTACCCTTACTACGCTTTCCCAAATGACGTTTAGAGCTTGGAATACCTGCGTTGACCAAGAAATTCCAGACATTAAACCTTTTTACCCTTACTACGCTTTCCCAAATGACGTTTGAGTTCAAAATAGCTGTGTTGACCTAGAAATTCCAAACAAAAAACCTGTGAAATTTTCATGACGCCAAATCAAGATGGATTTTTCTGGTTCAAGCTTTCAGCTTTAAAATAATAATTACTATAGCCGTTATAATTTACTTCACTTTATTAATTTATTGCACCTCACTTTACATAAATAATGTTTTTTCTCATAAAAATCAACCTCACTAGGACTAAGCCTGTATCGAGGTTAACAATTGACATTTGCGTGAAGCAAACATAAAGTAATACTACACACAAACACAAAATATTAAAAAAAATAATGAAAAAATATGTAATAAATGAGTTACCAGATGTGTAATGACAGTATATTGTACATTGGATGGGACCCATCCTTTCCCAAATGACGTTTGGAGCTCGGAATAGCTGCGTTGACCTACAAATTCCTAACCTGTGAAATTTTCATGACGCCAAATCGAGATCGATTCAAGTTTACAGCTTTACATTTAACATTTAAGAAGAAGATAATTTGTAAATCTAAAAGAAAAATGAAACAGAATAGACACAGACAATAAACAAGGTAACAGTCGCAACTAGGGATCGAAGATCGAACCCAAGATCTCTGTCTTGCCGAGATAACGTTCGAACCTATTGATTTTTTCGACATTTTTGTCGATCTCATATCTCAATTTAAGAATTACTGCAATCTTTTTGTGATTACAAAGTTCTACCTGAATATATTTGTAACCCTGGTGGTGTCTCGGATAAACCCATAGGATTTGTATTTATATGGGACATATTTTGTATTTTTACAAGTTTTGTCTAGAATGAATATTCAATTTAACATTGTTCATTTGAGTATTATTTTTGCTTACTATTCCAAAAACTGTAAATTATTCTGAAAATTTGTTAAATTCTTCTCGTTTATGTAGCTCCATAAATCTTAGTAGGAAACTGCAATAATTTTATCCTCGATCTCAGTAGGAAGTGCAGTAGTTAACCTTCAAGGTGTTTTATTTAAGTTTTCCATTAGCAAATGGTTCTACAATGTCGCTAACAAGATGGTGCACACTTTAGGAGGAATGCTAATATGCTTTATCAACACTAATTACTCGTATCATCGAGGTGATTACACAGCAGACTGACCGCACACACCCACCTATTATGGTATAATATTTCCTGTCCTGTTTTCGCTGTCAGAACTGCGTTTCCGTCGCGCTGCAGAAAGGTATTATTTCTACCTATTATTTGTATTACCTACGTACGCGAATACTAATATTAATATTGAAGATTATCAAAAATACATTACGAAAGATTTTTTAAATATTTATATTGAGGGATCAACAGGATTTATAGGTCCAATTAGAAGTTCTACCGAGCCGTACCCTCTGATATGAAAATATCTGGAGTCTGTGCATTATTTTCCCATTTGATCTCTGGTGATTTGACGTGTTGTTTTTGTATTATTTTGTATTTATTATGCTTATATAATGCACTTGCATAATGTGGATTGACTAGATGATCATTTGTGGAAAAGTGTGTGGAAGGGTTTAGTTTTTCCTGTGTAAAGCCCCGCATACTTTATGTTTTTAAGTTATTTAAAAATATATGTTGTTTTTTATGATAATATCTATGCATTTGTAGAGCTGAAATGGTAATTATAAGAAATTACCTCGTTCCAAAAAAAAAGCAAATTGTGCTCCGAAAATTATTAAAAACCGATTTTGTTTTGTTATTTAACATGCTATAGGTGTGAAAAAATTCTCAGTGTATCTTTAAATGCAACATAGGGATTTATCGAAAGATTTAAGCTATATTTTAAACGAGTTGTGTTTTATTAAATACTTTCACAATTTTCGGTTAGGTTTTACAACATTCGTATTTACAAATCTCCCTTTCAAACCATCTTCTTCCTCTTTTTGAACGCTTACTACGGAGCCTTTTGCCGGGATCACATACATCTATTCTATGATCTATTTCAAAGAATCTATGAAATAAATCATTGAGAAAAGGCTTTTCTATGGAATAGAACCCTAAAGACATCAGCTTTCTTTCTATAAATAGACCACAGATACAAATAGAATAATTCAGGTCTGAACGCAGCATTACATGTTAAAATAATTAGTTATAATAAATAGTTAAGTAACCTACGCATGCGATTATAATTTTTTTTTAAATTAAAAATTGACTATTATTATATCTATTTTTCGGAATAACTTTATTGAGTAAAACCTCAAATTGTAATATTTAAATATTGAAGACAATATTAGTGATTAATAAACGAAAATCTGAAACAGAAAAATCAGAAAAGGAAACGGTCACATCTGGGACTCGAACCCAGGACCCCTGTCTTTCCGGGACAGTGCTCTACCAACTGCGCTAATGGGACCCTATTCTCCTCGGTCACTTTTAACTCTATCATACTTCGAATAAGAACTACTAACATTGTCTTCATTTTTTCACCGCACATTTTTATTGGCAACTATCTTTATGTATGATCGCAAGATTCAACCCGAACTAAATGCAATCCAGACAGCGTCTTTTAGATAAACCTATCTTATTTTTTTATTTAATGTGCGACATCTGTTGACTTTTCTGCAAGTCTAGAATGAATATTTATTTTTCGGAATAACTTTATTGAGTAAAACCTCAAATTGTAATATTTAAATATTGAAGACAATATTAGTGATTAATAAACGAAAATCTGAAACAGAAAACATCTGACGCTGTCTGGATTGCATTTAGTTCGGGTTGAATCTTGCGATCATACATAAAGATAGTTGCCAATAAAAATGTGCGGTGAAAAAATGAAGACAATGTTAGTAGTTCTTATTCGAAGTATGATACAGTTAAAAGTGACCGAGGAGAATAGGGTCCCATTAGCGCAGTTGGTAGAGCACTGTCCCGGAAAGACAGGGGTCCTGGGTTCGAGTCCCAGATGTGACCGTTTCCTTTTCTGATTTTTCTGTTTCAGATTTTCGTTTATTAATCACTAATATTGTCTTCAATATTTAAATATTATTATATCCTTGATTTATATATTTAAAATAAATAATTATCATGTTGTTATTGTATAAAAAATAAAAACAGTTAAATGTCTGATTCCTCTCCAATGAGATAATATTACATTGAAGAGCAAACAAAATTTAAACATCGAGGAAACTAATTCTCTGAAAATTCGTATCAAAATTTCATTACGGCAATTTCCTATGTAAACAGAAAATTAGTCACTTTTTTATCTGGACCAATTGGAAAAATCCATTGGCAATATTGTTGTTCCAATTACGGAAAATGAACAAAAAGATAACCTTTACTTCATTAGGTAATTGTCGGAATAATGGATGCTTAAACTGCGGCCACGATTGACCACTTACAATTAAAATCAATGTGGAATCTAACGATTGTGTTTTCTGTCAATGAGTGAAATTGTTTCATATATTATTTGGAGGTGTGCGCGAAGTTGTAAGTATGATATATCTATCATACTTACAACGTATTATCATCATACGTGCGAATCGACAGGTGTTGTTTGTGACGTGAGATGATGGCTTTACCGCGTACCCGCCTTGAAGCTATGTAAAATTTTGAAATTTTAAACACTTTACAGGCGATCTCGGTATAATCTTTCGGAATAGGTATTTGTTGCTGCTGCTTTTATAAAATGGTAAGTACGTATATTCGGATTTAAACGATTCTTGGTATTCGCTATACCCATGAGCAAAACGTCGCTTGGCGCGAGTAAAATTTTGGAGCCCCTTGTCAAAACCAGTAGACGCCTAGGTAGGTGATCACTGTAATCAATAATATTCGAATGTTTTGTACGAGTATGTTTGGGAGGCGCCGTTTTTATGAAAAATAATCTCAAGAACGACTTGTCAAGACTGTTAGGTGTTAGGTATTATCAACGCTTTGAAAATTTGGCGCCCGGAGCGGACTGCTCCAATTGCGCCCGCATTGGACCGGTCCTGGTCATCTCCCCTCTAAGCAAGCCTTACTTTGACCATATTGTTAACTTTGACTACGTTTCAGTCAAAAAAAAAATCATATGTGAAATCGTAGTGTTTACTATCTCTTTTTTTTTTATAAAATTTTTTAAAATAATTGTCAGCGACGTTTTTTGAACAAATTGCATAATATTTTTTTTTTACATAAAATATTATATTATAATTAAGTAGGTAGGTATGTTTTTTATGTAGGTACCTACTTACAAATCTTTGATTTCACTGATTTCAGGGAAAATTTTGGTTTTGATTTATTAAATTAGAAACATGCTTTTTTGGATGAGAGGTCTACTGTTCAATTTAATATACCTGGTGTAAATTGACACCTCGGTTGGATGTTTGAATTACTGGAGACCCTTGGATTATTAAATATGGTGTAAATTGACACCTCGGACGGAAACGATGATGTTTGAATTACTGGAGATTCTCGGATTAATATCGTGTAAATTGACACCTCGGACGGAAATGACGATGTTTCAATAACTGGAGATCCTCGGATTATTAAATATAGTGTAAATTGACACCTCGGATGGAAACGACGATGTTTGAATCACTGGAGATTCTCGGATTATTAAATATGGTGTAAATTGACACCTCGGACGGAAACGACGATGTTTGAATTACTGGAGATTCTCGGATTAATATCGTGTAAATTGACACCTCGGACGGAAATGACGATGTTTCAATAACTGGAGATCCTCGGATTATTAAATATAGTGTAAATTGACACCTCGGATGGAAACGACGATGTTTGAATTACTGGAGATTCTCGGATTATTAAATATGGTGTAAATTGACACCTCGGACGGAAACGACGATGTTTGAATTACTGGAGATCCTCGGATTATTAAATATGGTGTAAATTGACACCTCGGATGGAACGAACGTATGTTTTAATTACCGGAGACCGCGGATTATTAAATATAGTATAAAATCACAGACATAATCATATGTCTATGTATAAAATAGTACCTCAGACAGGGAGGGTTGACGTATAATATAACCACAACTGTGGAATAAATTATTGTGAATATAATTTAATATTCATTTTTCGAGTGCATCCAGAACCTGGCAAGACTGACCCCAACTGCGTCGGGTGAGTTCCTTTTACTATAATGCAATCTGGATTTTTATTATGTTCCAGAAGCCCGGGTTTAAACATTGAGGAATACTGTCTATCAAGTTTAGCGGATGCATTAAAAATAAATAGTCCTAAAAAAAAATTGCAATTTACATAGTTCTGGGACTGGTCCTTCAGGTGTGTTACCTAGGACTTATTCCAGCATCACCAACTAATAAAGTGGAGTCGCAGTTTTGCGACACCATTTTTTGGTGTTTAAATAAATTCACTGGTGACTTGATTTCTTTTGGCAACTCAGAGATAGGTTTAAAATATTTTCCAAGCAGGCAATTATTTTTCTTAGCGTTTTAAACCTAAATATATAATAGAATGTGGTATGAATAATTACAAGGACCCAACTCAGGGGCGAAATCAGGTAGTAAAACCAGTAAGTATGAAAACGTACTAGTATTGGTACTTAGAGTGGTAACTTTCCACTGTGGGCTCGCGTCAGTATGAATATTGTATGTGAGATTATTATATTTCCATACTAAATCTCCGCGGATAAGTTAATGGATATGAACAAATTAAAATATATTAATAAAACCACAACATCTCTAAATAGTATAAAACAATGTCACTATCCGCGTCTGTCTGTTTGTGCGCTTAGTTCTTCTAAATTATGCAACGAAGTTTGATAAGGTTTTCACTATCATTTAGAAAATTTCTTCCGGAAGGTTTATATATACAATACATGGATATTTGATCGTCGTATTGATAAATGCGTAGATATCGTACGTTTAAAACTTATGCTATGATATTTCTTATTAAAACTACTCCTACAGGTACCTTTACCTATTTGTGTTGTGTTTCAGATAGTTAATTTCTCGGTACATACACGGAGAGAAATGAGAATTTATTAAGAATCCTTTCGAATTTTTGGTCGGGATCGCAGGCCTTAACGAATAAATTAACATGGTTTCCTGATAAACTTTTAGTAAATTCTGAATATATTATCACAATGTCATCACACTCGAAATTCGTGTTCATGAACATCCTAATTTTTCCCATATTTTCATGATATATAATTAAGCCACGTTTTCCGATATGTACGAAATTTACTAAGAGTATATCGGGAAACGGCCTGAAATCCCATTTTTTTTAAGAAATCAAACATTACCGGGTTACGAATAACCCGACAATGGTGTATTTTAAAGGAAAGGTGGGAGAGGAAGTTTTGGGAAGAGAACGATATAAGGGGGGTGTAGGAGTCAGGGGGTCAGTGTCCAGAAGTGACGGACATATGAATCCATCCCCTCACTGCGGTGCAAGCCGAACGGCCGAGAGAGTCCGGCTGGAGAAATAAAAGTGTCTACTCCAGCAAGGGCAGACACATCCGCCGCCAAAATCTCGACAAACCAAACTCCATGAACCTAGGCACCCCTGCTAAATCACTAAAAGTAGCCAATAATGGTTCCCGGGGCGGCGAGCGGTAACAACATATTGATATAATTTATTCTGTGCCATATTTTACCTTATCTTACCAATAAGTTGGCTTCCACTTGGACCGTGTCCTCTAGATATAACATAAAGACTGATTTCTTGGTGCACTTGCAACATGACCGCTATAATGAATGCATCGTATGTACTTTTTTCATAAATTATGAGATAAAATTACATGTGATAACTCCGTTCTTGCATTTAGCTTAAGACCTTCGAATTAGTATAAATAAGAAATACATTAAAGGGAATCAACTCATCTAATCATGAATTGAACATCATGACGGATCCCAAAATTAATTGAAGCCTTTCAATGGGTATAAAGTTCAAGGACACAGAAAAACCTTCAATCTGCAATATGGAAACGATAATTGAAGGAAAACTGAATTAAATTTACGTTTACAACTTTAAATATGTGTAAAATCTTACCTTGCCCCCCAGTAGACTCGTTGTTTCACTCATTTTCAGGTATTTGAAAACAACACCTGTGAGATACGTTTTAAGGGTTGAATGAAAATCTCCCCAGGAATGCGAATGATTTTACGAGGGAAGGCGCTTATGAAACTACGCTTGCGCACAATTCAACACCGACTCTTAATATGGTTGGCCATATTTATAATAAAACAGATACTGTATTGTCTAAACCTAGTTATGAAGTCTCCGTAATTGAAGTGAACCGTAATTATACAGAATACAATAATAAAAATAAGATTATGTTCTGTCAGTTAAAAATAGTTGAGTTGATCTAGACCAGGGGTGGGGAACCTTTTCGCCGTCGGAGGCAATTTGTTTGTCACCCGCGGGTCGCACTTAGATTTTGGCGGGGGGGGGGGGTGTTTATAACACAGCTGATGGAAAATGTCATTTTCACAAATGAGTCTCGTACTAGAAATTTATAACTGCACTCGGAACGCGAGAATGGGTTTTCCCTCATGTTGCGTTTACAGATCAGTCCGCAAGTTCTAGTCTGCAACTAGAATTTTAAAACAGCACTTTGAACATGAGAATGGTTTCTCAGATTTTTTTATGCAAGCGAGTCCCCACTTTAATTTCTAATTAGTGAGATAAAAAGACATTAAAATTAAATTAAAAGGGGATGTTCGATCGCCTATTTATTTGTGTCTAAACTGTTTTCTAGTCGTGGGTGCATACGTAAGTACCTGTCAGCCGTGTTATATCTTTTTCTGGTTTTTTATTATAATTTTCTCCAGCAGTCCCAACTGCTCCTAACCGTCCGGAGCCAGTGAGCCAGGCATCCCCAATTGGGGTATGTTGTGAGGTTAAAGAAAGTGGGAAGGGGAAGGAAATGGGGAAGAGGAAGGTGGGAGAGTACTTGGCTATTCAGATCTGGTCACCGAATACGGCTAAAGCCATTTCAAGCAACGCTTCCATTCAGAATTGTGGTCCTTCACCAGGGCGATACCAAGAGTATCTTCCACTCTGTTTAAATGGGTAAATTGTGTAATAACACAAATAGAATTTACTTACGCACGCACGGATTTGAAATCCTGACCTTTCTTATTTCTTGCCTTACTCTCGACTAGCAAGCCGGAGGTCGTGGGTTCAAATCCCGGCGTGCGTAAGTAAATTTTATTCTATTAATTAGGTCTAGGAGTAAGACACCAAGTTTCTTAAAAATATATCTGAAACACCGTGAAAGAAAACCAGTCTCGCGTTCTGAAAAGATTTTTTTTATACTATCATATTTTTGGTGGTCAGCAGGCCGCACCGAAAGAGCTCGTTGACTGAATCAAAAAGCCTTGCGTGCCGCATGCAGCCCGCAGGTTGCAGGTTCCCCACCCCTGATCCAGATGTTCCAGGCAAAAAAAGCATATTTTGTAACACAATTTCTATTGCTGCTTCATACAATAATATTTTTGTGGTTTAAAGCTAATAGTTAACAAGTTTTTTTTATCAAGCTTTATCAATAAAAAATCTGACGTAGTTAATTACAATACAAGTTGAAAATATTATTGAGCAGTAAAAAGGGTAAGTAGGTACCTAACAATTAATGAAACTCAATAAAAATTATATGCTTTTTGCATTCATATCTACAACGGTCAACTCCAATATTTAAAAAGAATAGATAAGGTTATGTAATATTAATGTACGACATAACGTATGCATGGAGTGGCAGTTATTAATTTATAATTAAATTCAGACAGACTGACGTAGATAATCAATCAATTGTTTTATAATATTGATATGTGTCTTAAATAACCAATATTTATAAAAAAATGTTTTAAAATATTCCTTTTGTCTCCGTTCGCGTAGCTACCATCGGTTTTCATATTTTTATCGCATACCCAACAGCCATAATATGAGTGCATTTTATCTATGGTTTATTACCAGCAACAGAAAACTGTTTGATCTGTAGGCGGAAACTGTTGACAGCGAATGTCAGATTTTGCGGTAAATATTATTTTAAAAGGTTTTGAATAAAAACAAAATGTTCGTCAATTTTTATTTGATGAGTATCAATCTCTCGCACTGAAATACTTTTTCTTACTCAGTTTAATTGATGGTACAAGCACCAATGTCGATATATTCGATCGGCAATGGGAGGAATGACTCAAAATAATTTATTCCGTTGACTGATTTCGTTTCTCCAAATTATTCGCGTTTCGCATAAAAGAATCATCGTTTTGTGTGTTTATTAAATATCTTCTGAAAGATTTCCGTGTAAAAAGTGTAAGAGAATGAGAGTGAGTCATGTTTTCATTTAAAACTCGAGAATAACATTATCATTTATTGTGCAATTAAATTTATATGTTATCATCTCTCCTCGCCGTAAATATCACTTGATAGGGTGATAATTAATAAGGAGTGTTCAATAATAATAATATTTTCCTTTCATAAACAATTTGTTTCGTAAATATCTATAAATAAGACGACAGCACTTGTTTTTGGAAACATAAACTAATTGATGTATTATATTTAGATTAGACATGAAAAAATAGGTTCTGATTTTCTACCTCCAACTCTCCCATTGCTCTAATGAAAACTACTGAAACCGGTCTACGCGAATCGCTTATCGCGTTCTAATAGTGGAACAAGTTTTGACGAAATTTTAGTACGCACTAGGGCCTCTAATTGTAGCTCTATGTTAAAAAACACCCACAAGTAATTTAGTCTTGTATTAGTGTATGAACACAAAGGAGGCGGGTTTCGGCTTTCTGATTAGTTTGTTTCGCCGACGAGAATGTTTGTATATAAACCTATGAGATCGCACATAGTGAAGGCAGGTTCAGATATGTGTACGCGCGTAGCGGCGCCAATAAGCTTTACCGGAATGAATTCTTAATTCCTACTCGCCGGTGACGGCGGTTAGTGACGCTTATTTTGTTGAGCACGAAGGTAGTGTCAAAATGAGTGACCTGTTAATTGCCGCTGTTTTCAACAAATATCCAGTCTGAGAAACACTGTACACATGTTTTATTTCTTGATTCCAAAAGTAAAAAATCTTCGTCTGACGAGCTCGACATTTTGTTAAAATTGACAGTTTTTACCGCGCAGATGGCGCATTTTTTACCCGTGTTCTACATGTCCACAACTCGACGCTAACTGCTGCCGACGAACTCAGGCACTGAGCACCGATAATCTGAAAGCCGAAACCCGCATCATTTGTGTTCGTACACTTAGACAGTTTGTCAGATTACAAATAAATACTTATATTTGTAAATAACATTATTATCTAAGATAATACCACAATTTTATTTCTACGATCCAATAGAACTTTTATTGATTGTAAATAGGTCATGTGAGGTGATAATACGAAGGCATTCCTCGTAGTTATTTCAATGGTTTCATTTATTAATCTATATTTTCCAGTGTCATGTTTTCGGATGGTTTTAACCATTTTATATCTACGCTGCGTACTGAAACGGTAAATGTAAAGTAAACAGGGATACTCTTAATATGCACTCCGGAAATGGAAAATAATGCATTTTAACAGTTGTTTTGTTAAAATTAAAATCTATTGTTTACTTGGCGGCCATTTTTATTGATGTTAAAATTTTAACGCTAGTTTTCTTATTTTTAACTCAAAATATGAACCTATGATACTAAAATAGATTTTTATGTTCTTAGTTTGAATTTAATTTAAAAAAATATATTAAAAAAAACTAGCATGAAAAAATGTTTTTATATTATATTAGCTGTACCCCGCCACGCGTTGCTGTGGCTAAGTCTGTCTGTGCAAATTGAGAAACAATAGCACGTGTTGCTTTTATGTCCAACAGATGGCGCTGTTTTAAAAAAAACCATACTTTTACCTGTCACAGTCATCGATATAAAAACACAAGCGTATTTGAATGCAACATTGTTTCAAAATTTAAAAGCAATCGTGAAGAACTTTCGGAGATTTAAGATTTTGAAAAAACTAAGATTTCCTTTTTTATTTATATAGATAGTGTGAAGAAAAGACGTCAAATTATTCATTCTTTTAATGAAATACATTATTTTTAATTTAACTACTAAAATACATTATTTTTCATTTCCGGGTACTGAAATACTTCTCATTATTATCTAAATGATTTAAGTGTATAAATAAAATGTGCATATAAGTGTGTCTCTATTTTCTTATATATTTACCAAAAAACAGTACCAATATCTTATGCATGTTTCCTTTTGTTGTTTTTCCATATTTATGATATTATTCTCCTTTTCAGATGCCAGATGGCTAGTAGATAGCACACCAAAGAAAATTACCAATTATATATAAGAATTTCCAGTAAATGTTCCTAGTATGAAATATAATAAATTAGTCATTATGTCGAGGAAAAGAATAAAAAACATATTCACCATTATATTACTTATAGCATTAGTGAAAATATTTGGACTCCACACGCTTTTATTTGAGAAAGACATTGACGTAGAGTTTGACTATCCTCTGAGTGAAAATATTTACCCGTACGTAGAACAAATGAGAAATAGTGACAAACCGAGTATACCTCCTATCAACTTGTATAACTATTCGTTTCTTTCATCATGCGAGGATAAATGCAAATCAGATTCAGAGATAAGATTAGTAATAATAGTCAAATCAGCAATGCACAACTTCCTTCGAAGATCAGCCATAAGGAAAACGTGGGGATTTGAAAATAGATTTTCCGATGTCTTAATTAAAAAGGTGTTTGTTTTGGGGGTGGATGGTGGTGCTGACAAATCTCTGCAGGAAGCCATAGATGCAGAATCCAAGAAGCACAATGACATCGTCCAAGCAAACTTCCAAGACTCCTACTTCAACAACACAATCAAAACCATGATGGGATTCACGTGGGCCATGAGATTCTGCCCGTCAGCCAAATTCTACATGTTCTCCGACGACGATATGTACGTCTCTGTTAAGAATGTTTTGAGGTTCATAAGGAACCCGTCACATTATCCAGAGTACGTCGAGGAAGCCCTCGCCGCCAGGAGGAAACTCAGTCCTAGTAAAAGTCAGCCAAAGGTGTTAGGCAAATCCTTAAACGACGGTAAAAACTTCCTGGTATCTGCTGATCGGGATAACAATAAGTTAGCAAGATTTAAACGACAAGCTAACTTCAATTATGACCTTCCAGATGACGCAATACTGTATGCAGGTAAGGTCATTACCAAATAATCTATCTTTTATCTATATAAATAAAAATGTAAATGTTTGTTTGTTCAAAATCTTACATGTCCGATAGATCTTCACCGATTGCTTTAAAATTTTTACACAATGTTGCATTCGAATATGCGTGTGTTTTTATATACGTATATTATATAGATGTCACCTGTGACAGATAAAATAATGTTTTTTTTAAAAAACAGCACCATCTGTTAGGCAAACATGCTTTTTTTTAAATAGCGCAATCTGTTGATCGTTAAAGCAACACGCGCTATTGTTTCTCTATCTGCACAGACAGACTGAGCCACAGCAACGCATGGCGGGGTACAGCTAGTGTGCTTATATAATCATAAAAATAGTATATAATCTACCTTAAGTAGTTTCCTCAAAATAGCTAGTGTAGCCAACCCAAAATACCAATATTCAGAGAGTAATGATTTTTTTAATAGTATCCGCTGAGATGCTGGCGAACGAGAGATTAATAATAAAATTCATGTTATACTTTTTATTAGGCTTGAGAATTAAGTACTTATTAGTAACTTTATTTGTATTTTTGTTACTGTTCATGTGTATAGGAAATGGACGCTGCATGTTATATAAAAAAAATGTGCATACATGTGCAGCAAAACAGTGCAGTTTTGAAGGGCTATTAACCACTTAATACTCGTTTTTTTTTAACAAAAATGAAACTAAAAACATCAGGTTATTTTATTTTTTATAAAGAGTTAACATAATTTAAAATTGACCAGTTCAAAAAAAAAAAAAACAGAAGCAATAAAAAATGTAAAAAAACTTAACCAAATTCAAAAAAAATAAAACAAGACTAACTATAATAAAAAATAAAAACAATAAAAAAATCTGGCGAGCGCAGTTCTTTTGTTTATACAAGTCAAAAAACGCGAGTAGTGTTCGGGTTGTCGCGGTACGATACACGCGCCGTCCGCGAACACCGCTCGTTCAAAAGCATTAAGTGGTTAATAAAAACGGTGCAACTAACAGAAATGGGGTTTATTTTATTTTATTCGGTACATCGTGCCGTTTTACAATAAAGTTCTATGGATAACATCAGAAAGATGAAGGCTCCCAGCAGCTTGCCGCATTTTGGTTCATCTCGCCGGGTATAGCAGCGATTTCCTCCGAATTCGATCCTTCCAAGGTGTTAGCTGATGTTTAAGATCATTTTCCTTCAGGTAGCCCCACAGGACGAAGTCGCAAATACTCAGATCAGGTGAGTGCGCGGGCCACGCCATGTCAACCCTCAGAGAGACGAGGCCAGAACATCGGTCGCAATTTATCATTGAAACTCGAGCAGTGTAGGCCATAGCACCGTCCTGTTGAAACCAGATGTCTCCCAGATCTGTTTCCTTCGTTAGTTCTTCCAATTGAGGTTCAAAAAAAATTTACAACATGGAAACAACGTCACTACTGAAAAAAGTTGAACTCGCATGGATCGGGTTCAACATTTCTTGGGAGCGATTCATGCGGTTTTCATAGTCAGTAGGCTTCAACTCTTGGACAATTATAATCTTTTAGGGGTGGAATGATAAGTCTTGATGCAAAATCCTCCTTAGTGAGCGGTCGGTAATGCCCAATGCAATTACATGCTTCCAGGCAGAGCGCCTTGGCGACTGTTCGATAGCTTCTCTCACTCTCATTAAAGTTTCGGGTGTTCTTACCGTATTGGGTTTTCCTAAACCCTAGTGTGGAACCAGTTTCTTCGCATGTACGCACCCAACTCGCCATTGATTTACGGTGAGGGACTGTATCACGACTTGCAAGATTGAAGTGCAGCCGGAAGGCCAGCTGGGTGGCGACGAAAGAATGACCATATTCAAGAAACATGCTGACGGCGAAGCCCCAGTGTTGTCCGGACCAAACCATGGTAATGACTGAAAACGGAACGACCCTCCTGACACAATGAGACCCCTCCCAGGTTCCTACCCACACCACACGGGATGTACCGGCCCTTAAGTGCACTGTCTGTTTTGCTGCAACCTGTATATGTCATTGAGTATCGATGATTAATTTACTAGTACATTGATTTTGAGCCCCTATTACTGGGCCCTGGTCCTTGCCGAGGGGTTTCCAGTTATTTTAATTTTATTATTTATGATTGCAGGTTTTGTGTTCAAGTCTTCCCCGCACCGCCACCTGACCAGCAAGTGGTACATCTCCCTGGAGGAGTATCCATGGAACCGCTGGCCCCCGTATGTGTCTGCCGGGGCCTACATCCTGTCCCAAGAAGCCCTCATCTCCATTTATTACGCTAGTCACTTTGTAAAACATTTTAGGTCAGTATTTATTACATAATGTCAAAAACATGTTCAAAATTTTATGTGGGTATGTAAAATTTACCGCATGATCATTTTTAAGATTCAACAGTTCGGCTACGGAATGTTTCGTCAGGTTTTGTGTTTCCTTGTTCGTATAACATAGATCTCTCAAAGTCCGGGTTCACTCCTATTAAGAAGACCGCCTACACAGCATCCCAAAATATGATGCAGCCTCTGACGGAAACCTGAGGACATCCCTTGAAGCTCCAAAATACCTAATAAACCTACTCCATCCTGTGCAAAGGAGGGCCATCGTCTGATTGACAATCTGTTGTTAATAGACCGATTGCCATTTATAATGCACAGATGCAAAGTAGGCATACTGAGTCTGTTCTACCGGTATTTCAATGTAGCTTTCTCAACAGAGCTAGCAGCATTGATCCCCTGTGCACCGGTGCACGTATGCGAAACTCGACAGACACGAGCGGAATACTGTTCACACTTGATGTTGGCTTCACGAGAACGGATCATGTCATCCTGAACCTAACCTGTTTTTCCTCCTTCGTACGATCCGGGCTTGTTCAAGACCCGCTTTAATATATCCCTTTTTAAAGCCCTGTACGAGACGAGTTGCGGCGTTTGTACAAATATTTACTGAATTCACTATAGCAGGCCGAGCTCAATTGTTACGCAGTCAATTTCAGGGAGTGAGGCAAGAAGCGAAGTGAATCTAAGTCAATTGCAGAGAAGAATTGAATTATAGATCTGAATTGACACCTGAATTTACTACTAGGCAAAGCTGATTTCAAACTGGGAAGGAACTGAATTTACTACTAAATAAAACACTGTTAACACTTGGAGACTTGGTTTTTCAGCTGAACTGTTTCTTCTTCAGAGGTGTTGAATTGACTTTGGCATCGAATCTGGCTCTATATCTATAGGACCAACTCGGGTCGGGCGTTTATTGATGTGAAACTCCCTGTTCATTGAGGGGGTGTTTAGTTAGCTATTTATCCTGTCTGCTAAGTCCTGCAGAGTTTTATAAAAAATGCAATACTTCTAACCAAATCAGTTCAACTCACCTAAACCTTCACCTTACATCTTTTTCTATTTATTTCACAATAAAATATAAAGTTATACATATGAGCTCCGATTCTCAACATTTTCAGAATAAACATTTTTTTAAAGGGCAGAAAATACAGTTAGGTGTCATTTTTCCCGTTATTATTTTAGCGTATATCCATTTTTTGGTGCTGATATTTATTTTCCTGTCAAATTTCACATAAATATATTTTTAATTTTATTTATAAAATGTCATCATAATATCCCCACAATATTTATGAAAGAATGTATCAAATTACTCTTCCATTAACCAAACTTTTTAATCTCTCTTTATCTAGTGAAATTTTTCCTGCCAAGTGGAAAATTAGTTACTTGACTTCAATTTCAAAAAGGGTGACAAAGGCGATGTTTGTAATTACAGACCAATATGTATTCAATCCACCATACCTAAACTCTTTGAAAGCCTTATACTGGATAAACTAACTACGCAAATAAAACCTGTAATATCACCTCACCAGTTTGGATTGATGTCAGACGGAAGTACTCTTTCCAATTTAATTGTCTATGAAAATTTTATAACTAATGCTTTTTAAGAAAAATAACAAGTGGACTCTGTTTATACGGATTTTAGAAAAGCCTTTGATACATTTTCCCATAATATTCGTATTTGGAAATTAGAAAAGCTTGGTATACGGGGCAACATAATTAATATTAGCCTGGTTTAAGAGCTGTCTTAAGGCGTCTTAACCAGCAGACAAGAATTCAAATTTCGTTAAAAGATGGTCTCGCGATCGGACGTTTTTTTAGAACGAGACAGAAATACCGAATTCATTCCACTGCGACCTGAACACCTGCGCGGCTGACGAAAACTACAGCATGGTTTCGATGAAATAACAATTATTGTTATTGAATTCTCGGTTGTAGCTTTCTTCCTAATAAGTAGTTACATACATATTTGTAAATTATACATCGGAGTGCGTTGTTATGATTGCTCATAGCAACGAGCATCTTACTGCGCAGTTATTGAATATATCAGCACGTGGCCGGAAACCGAACACGCAGCAATAGCATGTCAACACACCAATACATACGCGTGAGTTCGCGACATCACTGCCTGGTACGGCCAGCGCGGGCTAACAACCAATCAGATGGCCGATTGAAGAAACATGCCCATATAGGGCATCCCATCCACGACGCGCCAGGAGAGCTAGCGGGACAAGTATTTGCCGCTGGGTAGCCACGCGCCAGTTCACCGCCGAGCCCGTTGAGATCAACACTATGGAATGGTTCCGAGTTTGCGGGTGCCGCCAATTTGCGTACGTAGCTACGTACCGGCCGCATTACGTTTTATAAATGTGCCGCATCACCAAGTTCAAGTTCACAACTTCAGGACGATCACCAGCCAACCACACAGTCATGGATATAATGGTGTCATATCCCTGGGCCGCTGCCCGTGCATCAGCAGCCGCCCACGTGGTTCCAACTACAGGCCCTTGCCGCCTGCCGCCCTTCGCCCGGAGCCGCCCAATAACCGCCCAGGCCGTCTCTGCGCCGCCTTGCCGCCGCTCTGTCGCTCTGCCGCCGCCCTGTAGGCGCCGTATTGTCCACGCCGTCCGCCGCCCTGTAGGCGCCCGCCTACGGCCCGCCCTTGCCGTCAGCGGTGAGCTGAAGCTCCCCGCCTTTCGTCCGCATCAGCCTAGGCCTCTCGCCTATGGCATCTTCAGTTAATTCACTCGTGAGCTTCTATTATACTTAGTTCTTACAGAGCCTTAAATTCCGTAGTTTGCCATAGTAAAATATAGGCCTTAAATCGCCATGTATCTATTATAGAACTATCTGACCTTCCGTTTTATATGTAATAATAAACATGCCATATCACAACAACCTGTTTCATTGGAGATTGTATAGTTCCCCCCTGTAAAGATACAGTTTCAAGCTCTGCTGGCCGTCTAGTATGGCGGGTGTATGTACTCAGAAACCCACATGTATAGCTTGATAACTTTAACTGTCCTAAGTTAACACATATACTATTTTATAGCTATAACAGTTATAATAGTATAACAGCGTAAACATAAATAAATATAAATGCAGTGCGTTGACATGGTAGATATAAAAAAATTTCAAATATTTGTTTGATTTGATTTTTTAAAATTTATTTTACATAGGTTTTCCAAAAGTGAGTAGAAATCTTTTGTTTTACACATTTATTCGTTTGTCCGAAAGGTATTACCGGTAAGTTTTATTTCTAATACTTATCTTTAAAGTATTACTTGATTTGATACGTATGACATTGAAAAGAGGGTTTATTCCTTACAACTGAAGTAGTATATATATTAAAACTAGGTTTTATTTCCAACTATTTTCTACAGTACCTACCTACATAATATGTAGTTATGCGATTGCATAATATTGTATCGCTTTCATGTATTTGTTTTCATGGTTAACGGAGCGACCTGACTCGTCTAATTTTCGAAATGTTATTAAATTTACGAGGTAAATTTCGATTGAAAAAAAAAATTATAGGTTAGTATGTCAAAAATAACCTCGTCTTTTTTCCTAAAACAAGAAGCTCGATTCACAATATGACATTATGAAACTGACAAAAAGTAACACAAAAAATATTAAACATGTTGAATTATACCAATGTAATAGTGAATTGGACAATAAAATAGAAATTATGAACAATAAAATGATTTGAATCGCACACCACGAATCAAAATTCATTTGGTTCGTGGCACTTTTTGACCAGCAATCACAAACAGTTTCACGTACTTTGGCATAAGTTTTAACATTTATACATGAACCATCGATGACAGATATAAACACCCGATAGTCCATAGTTGATTCTTTTCCCTGGAAATTAAACAACACAAAATTATCGCCAAATGTTATAAAAAATATGTGCTTATTCTGACTGATTCTTTCGAACGACCCTGTAGCATATAAGTATGTACAATGTATACGGATAATTAAATATCACTAACCTTTGTTTTTTTTGAAAATATATCTTCCATGTACGTTTTTGATTTCGTAATTTGTGTTTTCTAATAAAACTTTTGTTCCAAGGATATTTTCCTCCCCATTTTTAAGCGAGGAATTTCTATAAAATGTTATTAACTAGACCGGCGTGGACTACACGTCCGCTTGCCGCCCGGTCGCGGCGGAGAATGACAAAATTTTGTCTTCTGCCGAGTTAATAAAAATGCACAAACGCGAATCGAAATTAATTACTATTATATACTTTAAGAATATATTTTTTGGTCATAAATTATTTCTAATGTTTCAATAATGTATGGTAAATTATTTTTGTAAAAAAATCTGAACTATACCAATTTGTAAGACCATAAATAAATAGTCAAATTGAGTGATTTTCGTCACAAAACGCGTGTTCGCATTTATTTATTAGTAATTTTATTTGAAATAAAAACAAAATTCTTATACATACTTATGATAGATAATTTATTGATTGTTTATACTGTATTATTATATGATTTGAAATATTTGTTGTATAATACAAATTCACCTTTGAAAATACAACAAATCTGCGCAACGTCCAACGGTAACACTTTATTATGATATGAAAATAATATTATTTTTCAAAATTTAACATCTTACTTTACTAGATAACATAACGATCTTTCAAAATCAATTTGTGTTTTTTTCTAGAAAAGTGTCCATACGTCTAAAACTGGCCTCAAAAATGCCAAATTTTAGATCAAGTCTACCTATTTCGCCTTAATGGTAGACAACAAATTGTTGAAATAATATCCTCCCAGTCAGAAAAAATTAATGCAACAAGTGGAGTCCCACAGGGTTCACACCTTGGTCCAATCTTGTTTAATGATATTACAAAAATATTTCCTCTTGTATTTATCTTACTTTTTGCTCTAGACCTCAAAATTTTTAGAATTGTTCAAAATATTTATCATTGTAATCTTCAAGATAATATATTAATAACACATTGTTAATTTGGTGCAATGAATACAGACTTAGTATCTCAAGCGGCCGCTACACTACTCGCTTCGACGCTTCGACGAAGTCCTCGACGAAGTTAGCCGAAGTTCGAAGTGCGTGCCCACACACTCGTGCAACTTCGCGAGTAACTCAGTCCAACCAGTCAGTGATTGGTTTATTTATGCCGTGACGCTTCGAGTCCTTTGACTCGGGCGCATTTACCGACAACAATCGGAAGTCGGGCGAAGCGAAGCGAAGTTGCCTGAAGCGAAGCGAAGTTCGTGCCCACACTATCGTATTCGGTCAACTTCGATCAACTTCGCGAGTAGTGTAGCTGGGCTATCAAATTGTCAGATTATTTTGAGTAAAAAAATCCAGTGATCTTATTTACAACATTGATAACAATGCTCTTAGAGACATTAACACAAATTCAAGACTTCATCACTTTTCAATCAACTCTTTCTTTTGTTAACCACATAACGGAAATCTCTAACAAGGGCTTTCAAATGTTGGGATTTATAACTGGGATAACTAGAAATTTCTTCAATATTAAGTGCATTGAATCGGGATTTATTTCTGTGCATTAATTCTGGTACTAAAAAGGGCGTTAATAAAGTAATAAATAAATAATTCTGTACACTTCCGATATAAGCCCTAATTCCTTCTTTATCCTCCTCACGACGATGTCCGACCGGGTGGTGATATAGTTCACCTGTCTTTACACTGTGCAGATTGCGCTCTTTTGAGACTGTATCATAAAAATATGGATAAAGCAGAATATGATGGTTAGGTAAGGTTTGTCATTTGTTTCTTCTTTTTCTTCAATGTTTTGTTTTGTCACGGAACCATTGACTACCTGCAAGGTTAATATTGTATATGATAGTTCGCTTACAATAAACAATGCGAACAATTGAATAACTGAATGTTTTGTCCATTTCAGATTCGACGACATATATTTAGGAATAATAGCCAAGAAGATGGCCATGGAGCCCTTCCACTGCAAGGAGGTGTACTTCTACAAGAAGGACTACAACCTGCACAACTACCGCTACGTGGTCGCCTCGCACGGATATGACAACACAGAGGAGCTGCTCTCCGTGTGGAATGAGCAGAAGACTGCCGGAAACGCTTAAATGCTAGTCTTAGTATTATCCTTAATTACATTATCAACTACGAGTTATTGAAACTTTCTTATATGGTTCCCACATAAGAAGTTTTCATGCTGAAGAAATTTTTTTTCAGTCCATTGAAGACTGATCTACAGATATAACCACATAATATCGCTACTGAAAAGCCACCAATCATTGTTGAATTCTCGAAATGTCAAACTAGAATGCTTTCATAACTTCACTCATTTTTATATCCTGTCATTCTTTGTCGACTGTTTTGTTCCTAGCACTGATGTAAAGAAATACGCATTGTTACAAAATATTGACACTAGTGACGTCATGTTTAAAGTTCTGACGACGGCTGGTCGCAGTCGCGTTAGACACGGACGAGTTTGCAAAATGTCGGCAACGTGTTTGTCTGTGTACAAACCTCCGTACAAATGTATGGCTATATTCGTCAAAATACTTCAATCGTTAAGAATCGGATACTGGCGTATCGCTGTGGCAGAAGGGCCCAAGAAGTATTTTTTTTGGTCCCTTGGAAAACCTTATAAAAGAGTATCACTTTTCGTGGTTAACTATGTGTTATTGAAACCTAACTTATCATATTTTACTGCGAGTTTGCTACACCACCTCAAGTCAATCAAATGTTCAAATTACAAATGAATATTTGCCAACTTATGTGTTTAGTCTATTAAAACTTGTTGATAATATAACAAATAATATTAATGATAAATAATAATAATAATAATCGGTATTATAAAGTACTTTTGAAGGTGTCTCTACAGCATAATAAAATAAAGGTTTTAATGCAATGGAACCCACATAAACTTTCCGTGTAAAAAAGTTTTTGTGATTAAAAAAATTGGTATTTTCAGAACCTTGAAAATTTTAATTTGAAAATGGCCTGTTTATCACACATATGGAGAAACCTTGGTTTAAAACCATCATTCGTTACGGAAATGCGTTTTTCATCGAAAAACTAGTGCATTAAGTTTGTGCAAAGTAAAATATTTGTATAAAATATTTTATTTTAAAATATTTTATTTTAAAATATGTTTTTTGAGGTAACCGAATAAATCATCACAATGATAATTATCGAAGAAAGTAAACACTTTGTGGCTTGACATTATACAAAATGAAAACAAACACTTAGTTTTAAACCACTTTATTTTGATGTATATTCGTCGACCGGTTTCGATTGGACTCAATCTTCATCAGGACAATAAAATATAATACTAAATTATAATACAGAGCAAGGTATAAGGTAAACAAGAAAGAAAGAGAAAGTATGTAGTAGAGAGAGAGAACATCAGAGACTGGTTTGTGGAGGGGTAGGGGGAGGGGTTGGGGGAGGACCAAAGGAAGGGTGGGGGTTACGGGCTAGGTTGGAGCAAGGAAACAACTTTAAAATCGTTCTGTTAGTTAGTTCTATCTGTTTATTTAAAATTTGGGAATTATTTTTAGTTGATTTAGAAATTTCCAAAGCTTCTAAATTATTCAGGCGTATTCCTATTTTATTTTTATGAATTATTTGGACTCCCGTATTTTTATTAAATGTGTGGTTAGTATTGATTAAATGTTCGGCAAATTCTGAGAAACCTGTGTGTGTTAAGCACCTGATATGTTCTTTAACTCTAATATTTATATTTCGCGCGGTTTTACCTATATAGGTTGCTGGGCAATCGTTGCAATTTAGTCTATAGATGCCAGAGTGGTTTAATTGATCCTCTTTGTCTTTAGAATTAATTAAAATTTTTGCTAAGTTATTGTTAGTATAGAAGGCCGGCCTTATTTCTGAAGGAAGTTTAGATATGCAAAGGGAAGACAATTTACTTATATACAAAATTCTACGCCATTGGGTGGCAGCATTATTATTATCAATAGTTGGGAGGGCATTATATAGGAATTTATTTGTTGTGATTCGGCGAAGTTTTTTTGAGAGGATTTTATCAATTAGATCGTAGTCATATCCGTTGTTGATGGCTATTTGTTTAATTGTAAGTAGTTCAATAGAAAAATTATTATTAGATAAGGGGATAGTAACAAGCCGGTGGATCATGCTGTGGAAAGAGGAGTGTTTGTGTGACATAGGGTGGTTGGAGGTATTATGTATTATAGTGTCGGTAAATGTAGGTTTTCTATAAATGTTGAAGCTAATTTTGTTGTTAATAATGGTTAAAGAGAGATCTAGAAAATTTAAGTTGGATTTTATGCCTATCTCTAGTGTGAACTGGATTTTTGTGTGGAAGGAATTAAGGAGTGATAGGAATGCGTTGAGTTGACGGTCTGAGCCCGTCCAAATACAAATTATGTCGACTATATACTTATATTAGAGTTAAAGAACATATCAGGTGCTTAACACACACAGGTTTCTCAGAATTTGCCGAACATTTAATCAATACTAACCACACATTTAATAAAAATACGGGAGTCCAAATAATTCATAAAAATAAAATAGGAATACGCCTGAATAATTTAGAAGCTTTGGAAATTTCTAAATCAACTAAAAATAATTCCCAAATTTTAAATAAACAGATAGAACTAACTAACAGCCCGATTTTAAAGTTGTTTCCTTACTCCAACCTAACCCGTAACCCCCACCCTTCCTTTGGTCCTCCCCCAACCCCTCCCCCTACCCCTCCACAAACCAGTCTCTGATGTTCTCTCTCTCTACTACATACTTTCTCTTTCTTTCTTGTTTACCTTATACCTTGCTCTGTATTATAATTTAGTATTATATTTTATTGTCCTGATGAAGATTGAGTCCAATCGAAACCGGTCGACGAATATACATCAAAATAAAGTGGTTTAAAACTAAGTGTTTGTTTTCATTTTGTACAATGATAATTCATCACATCTTTAAAAAGTTATATAAAGTCATGGAAAGTGATGAAACAAAAACTTTATTAACTGGGTTATATAGGTTAGGTTAGGTTAAAAAAAATAATTTTTTCATCGTTTCTAATGACTTTATATCACTTTTTAAAAGTGTGTTGAATTGTCACTGTGTTGAGTTATCATGGAACCGTTTTTTGAAATGGTGAAACCCTTCCCTTATAAAGAAAATACTTGCGTTGCGAGACGAACAAATTAGTATAAAAACCATTTGTAATACTTTATTTCTATTGTGAGCTATTATCGGTCCTTCGATATAGTTTTAGACATGAATTAGTCAATGAAATGATTGTACATAATAGTCAAACTATTTTGCAGAAATGCAAATATGTTAAGTTTGCGAAAATAATATGCTAAATAATTCTGCATGATTTTTATTACCAAATATTTGTCCATTCTACTAAATTTTATGTTATTATTATGTACATAATAGTTCAAATCTACATACATATATATTATGTATCTATGAAAGCCATAACGTAAACGTACATGAATTTTATTCTTATAGGCAGTAGTTTTACAACCAGAGGAGTGTTGCCTCATTGCCCTGTAAAGTGATTATTTATGTTTTTGCACAAATAAAATGTCTGTCATAAAATTAATATGTTTCAGATAATTAAACCCTCTTATGTCCTCCAACCAATACAGTCTTCTTCTTCTTTCGTATGGCCGGGGGGTCGGAGGGGGACATCTAGGTTTGCGAGCCATTCTAGGGCCTCAGGCGTCGCCATGTGAACCTCATCAATCCCGCTGGGGAATGAATGTAGCGGGCATTCGCTGACCACGTGTTCGGTGGTCTGCATCGCACCACATTCACACATCGCCGGCTCTTTAAGCACCATCTGTGCATCATATGGGCACAGCGGCTATGGTAGCACCTTAACCTATTACCAATACAATACAGTAAAACCTTCTTAAAAGGTTCCACAAATTTTGTTTTTTCAGTCATTTTAGCCACCTTTTCACTTTTTGGCTTTGAGTAAAAGCTGACAGTCAAAAAGCACAAAGCTAAAAGCTCAGGGTTCAAAGCTCATATCTTTTCATTAATGAATAATTAACCCGTTAACCGAATATGACGAAATGTTTCATCATTCCAAAAGGCAACTGTAGCGGGTATGACTAAATATTCCGTCAAGAGTGTCGATCCACAGTTTTTTGGTTCAAATTTCAATTTCAAATTGGAGGGGGGGGGGGAGCGGAGCAGCCGCCTGTCTCAGTTGCAGCTGGGCACTTGAACGAGACTGATCGGCTGTGTGCTGATGTACTACGATGTTATTTATATAGTATTATAAAGGCATTATTCTAGTAGCTGCCGCTACAGATGTATGTAACAATTTTTTTTTTTTCTATGGCAGATTAGGTAATCAGCTAGTTACTGCTGGTCATTATAATTTCTTGCATTTTAAATAAAGGTACCCATCAATCTGAGCTGCTTTTTATTTTTCCATTCTTTTGTTGACAAGAGATCAGCACATGGCAAAACTATGATCGTGGTGAGACCTTTCACAAAGTGCTTCCTACGGGCTTGATGATATATTTCGCCGCTGCAATGCCTATTATGGGCGAGACGACATATTTAACATAATCAAAATTAAATTCCCTATTTCATACAAAAGGTACCTACTTATTACGCGCGCTTAACTTGCAGACCGAC
Organism: Hesperophylax magnus; assembly: GCA_026573805.1. Taxonomy (NCBI): domain Eukaryota; kingdom Metazoa; phylum Arthropoda; class Insecta; order Trichoptera; family Limnephilidae; genus Hesperophylax; species Hesperophylax magnus. The sequence continues at coordinate 9,361,632 of JAIUSX010000029.1, read as the reverse complement.
TGTGCCCTGTGCCTATGTTCGTAACAGTTCGTTTTCTATTGTGATCCAAAATTTTACTATTTTTTAATTAGGGTTAGAGAATTTCTTCCAGAAGGTTTATATGTATAATACATGTATATTATATTTATAGAAAGTAGAGAGAAGTTGAGCAACGCCCTGTACACGTCAGCTAGTTTTAAATATATCTCCAAATCAATTAATTGCTACAACGGTGCTTCAGTAATGAGTGAGAAAATTGGCATTAATAAAGTTAAAATTCAAAATATGTTTCCGTATGCACATATACCCACTGCTCCGCCCACAAACTAAATTAATTGTAGAAAAAGTGTGTCTCAAAATAAAGAAGTGAAACGAAGTAAACAGATATTTTAAGTGAAACGCAAAATTCCATCAGTTTCTCAGACGAGGTTAATAAAAAACCTTTGGAATGAATCTCTAATTGAGTGCATGGAGACGATTTTTGAATCCGACAAAGACAGCAATACTATCACTCAAGCTGATATGCTCTTATGCTACCTCAAAGATGAAACACTTATTTATTGGTTGAAAGTTTTCCAAAAAATTATGCCGCACTGTGATATTTTATTCAGACAATTGCAGTTAAAAATCTTAGATCCCGTTGTAATCCGAAATAACCTCGATCTTATTCAGACAATTGCAGTTAAAAAGCTAAGATCCCGTTGTAATCCGAAATAACCTCGATTTTATTCAGACAATTGCAGTTAAAAAGCTAAGATCCCGTTGTAATCCGAAATAACCTCGATTTTATTCAGACAATTGCAGTTAAAATGCTTAGATCCCGTTGTAATCCAAAATAACCTCAATGAGTTTGAAAAATCTGTTCAAAATGTATGCAATTCCACAGAAAACTTTCCTAGCCACCTACTAAAGTAGTAAAAATCACCAAACAAATTATTTGTAAAGAGGTTTGCGATACAATTCTGTCCGAAATGAAACAACGCTTTGAATTCAGTAAACATCTTTCTTCAGCAACATTTATTTATTTTATTTATTTATTATTGGATAATTTGTATAGCGCCGCTTTTGTGAGATATCACCTCAGGGGCGCTACTCGATTGCGAAAAATTCACCAAGTACCGGTCATGTCAAATTTCCCAGAACATCATTTCAGTGTGACGCTTAAAACATGCCAAATAAAGTTAAGTAAAAAGGTGAACTCTGCGCAATTTACGTTCACGACGATTTTTCAGAAGCTGACGGCGCATTGTCAATTTTACAACTTTTTTATACGTGTTTATTAGAAGACTTTTCCGAGAATGTGAAATTACTAAAACCTGTGTGCACCATTCCAATGACCTCAGTTGAAAGCGAAAGATGTTTCTCAACGTTAAAAAGAATAAAATCTTTTTTAAGAAACACGATGCGCCAGGACAGACTGGAATGCATCAGTTTTAAGCTTTGAAAAATGGTTAATTCAGTCTACGCCTGATTTTAACACGAGAGTCATAGAGGTATTTTCTAAACAAAAGTAGCAGAGAATAGAACTTCTTTATAAATAGGTTTGTACCTTTATTTAATCTGTTTTCTGACTAAATGTTGTACTCTGCTGAACCACCACATATTTTGACCAATGGCCGCCAATGGTTAAGACGGTAAATATTTTTATTATATTAAAATAAAAAGACAAACTTGTTGTCGCTACATCACTTTATTTAAATAAATGATGAAGAATGCATATTATGGTATATATTGTACATTGATTTGTAACTTTTTTTTAAAGGTTTTAAAATTAACAGAAAAATACAAAAAATAATATGATGGTAAAAAGAAAATAAAAGTACAGTTGTGGTTTCTCAAATACCGCCTCACTAGGCTAGCCTGTGTTGAGGCATTTTTCAAGTTAGTTCCTAATACTTTTGAACATACCTATACTTGTATTAAGATGTATTTATTCAATAATGTGGTGACTTCAATAACTGCGAATTTGGGTGAATGCACCGGTAAAGGCCCTATTCTTATTTTTGATCCAAGTTTTTACATTATCTTTGAAATTTTTTTGTGAATCACATTGTTTTATGTTGTCTTGAAGAATGTTGTAGAAGTCTTGTCACAAAGTATTTAAAGTTTCGTTGACCAAAAGTAGTATGCGTTATCGGTATTTGTAGTAAGTTTTTGTTGTTGCTTCGAGTACATTGTCTATTTGAACTTTTTTTGTAGTAAATAAGTATATTTGAGTATAGATGAGTTAGGATAGTTTTTGCATATAGTTGCCGAACATCAAACACATTCATAATATTAAAAATTAGGAGTCTGTAATTATAGGTAGCGTGAGAATTATTTTTAAAATTGTTTTCTGAGCCTGATGATTGGGTCTAGTGGAGATGAAATCCTCCCCATGCTATGATACTATACTCAATAATAGATTGGCAGACTGCAAAATAAATCATTTTCAAGTGTTGTAAGCCGAGAAAGTTTCGTATGATTCTGAAAAAGTGCATGGTTTTTCTTATTTTGTTTGCAATTATTTGAGTATGAAGATTCCATTTGAGATATGAATCAATGGTGAGGCTGAGGTACTTCATCTGAGTAGAGCGCTCAATGTAGGGGCACTGACAACATTCATCAGAATTCAAACATGAGTGTATTCTAATGGAGGCGTCATCGGGAGGTTGACCAGTAATATTAATGCTTGATGTGACATATTTAGTTTTCTCGGTGTTCAGTGTGAGCGTATTTATATCCAACCACTTTTTTACCATGCTTATGTCCGTTTCAGCTTTTTTATAGACAGCTAGCTAAGTATCAGCTTCAAACAGTAAGATGGTGTCATCGGCAAAACTAACGATTTTCTCCTGAATATTAATGTTGCATAAGTCGTTAATATACAACAGGAACAAAGACAGACCTAATATGCTACCTTGTGGTATACCGTAGTTAGATGAACAAGTCTTGCTAAGTATGTTATTTATTTTAACTTGTCGCTTGCGTCCATTAAGGTAGCTTTTAAAAAAGTTAAGTTCGTTTCCCGTAATACCGATTTGTTCAAGTTTGTTTATTAAATTACTGTGTGATATTGTATCAAAGGCTTTGGAAAGGTCTAAGAAGATTGAAATACATTTTTTCCTTTTAACAAGGCGTTTAACAATGAAATCTGTGACAGCGGCAATAGCGTCCGAGGTGCTCTTGTTTTCTTGAAACCCGTATTGATTTTCTGAGATCAGTTTATGGCTCATGAGGAATCTTACCAGCTGTGAGTTGATGACTTTTTCAAATACTTTCGATAGGCTTGTTAATAGGGTTATTGGTCGGTAATTATTTATGTCTGTCTTGTTTCCTGTTTTTTGTATAGGAATAACGATACCTTGTTTAAGGTTTGAGGGGAAGTGGCCCTGAGTGATACTAAGGTTTATTAAATGTTCTAGGGGCAATGCAATTTCCGTAGACAGCGTTTTCAAGATCTTGGTTATTATACCATCAACCCCGGCTGAAGAAGTGATTTTTAGGGAATTGATTATTTTTAGAATCTCTTCTTCCGACACCGTTTGGAAATTGAGTCTTCTGTTAGAGTATTGAAGTCCTGCTTCTTCAGTAGGTTGAATATTCCCATCATTTGGTAGACGAGAAGCAAGATTTGAACCAATATTAATAAAGAAATTATTGATGTGATCAGCAACAAGCTTTTTTTTGAGGTGTCAATAATTTTTCCATCAATGCCATAGACATATGAATATTAGTAGACCTGCCCTAAGTGATTAAAAGCGTATTATCCCCACTCCCCATACCGGTTCCATTGGAACCGGCTGTGCTCGCGTATGACCTCAAGTGAAATTTGAAAACGTGACGTCATCATTCTTGTGCGAACTATGGTCGAGGCATCATCGGTTCATTTTACGAAATAACACGGCAAAATGTTGACTTGTACTATGAAAACTTGTAAAAATAGATGTGAAAAAGAGAATAAACCCAATTGTCGTATTACATTCCATATATAAGCATATTCACATCGTATAATATAGATCAGTTTTAGAAACATCACATTCTCACATCGAGAAACGTCTGGACGCGAAACACAAAGCTGGTTGGTTGCTGGGAAGTAAATTATGAACATTTATAAAAGTGTCTTAACTAAATACTTAAACGAAATATTCGACTCTGAAAATACAACCGAATTTTTTTGCCGAATTTGGACTTCGCAAATTTGTTCATAACGTGGCGAGTAATTTGCGCTCCCATGTAAAAATGTCTATTCATTCAAAAGCAGGTTTTACTTTTAAGAAGTAAATGGTGATATTATAATGCGAGATGCCTATTTACTGTCAGATTGATTTATTGACGAATCACAGTCAGCCTTACTCCCTTCGTTCTTCAACAGTTGATTTTACCCCTCGCCATTATCTTCTCGTCTATTAATTCCTATGTCTGTGATCAATGCAGAGTTTTTGTAAGTCCTGTTTGTCTTTGGTATTTTGAGTATTTGTGGGTTCTCTTAGAATTTTCCATATTTTTTTGGGATCATTGCTTCCTTTGATTTTGTCTCCATAGTAGATTTCTTTTGACTTTCTAATGACTTCACCGCACGTATTTCTGTATCTTTTATAGATGTTTAATGAGATTATGTCGTAAGGATTGTCTTTGCCTTTTTTGTGTAGTACATTTCTTCTGCGAATGCAGTTGATGATTGTATGACTTATCCATGGTTTCAAGGGTTTTTTGTTGGACAAAATTGTGGTTTTAGTACTTAATTCATTTTTCAAAAAGTCAACAAAATATCTCCATGCATCATCTGAGTTTTTTATTTGGAAGAGCTCTTGCCAAGATTTATTTTTCATTGAGGCTTTTAAATTTTCAAAGTTAATATTATTGTAAATAATTGACTGATCTCTTCTATTTTTTGTTGTGTTGGATTGCAATGGGAAGATTGTTGTGTAATGATCTGTAGTTGTTGATTTGTAAACGATGCTTTTGTTTTGTTTATTAATTTTGACCATTATGTGATCAATACATGAAGTTGATTCATTGACTGTTTTTGCTGGTGTATTGATGGTACTAATTAATCCATGGAATTCTAAGATGTTCAGGTAGTCGTGACATTGGTGATGTGGATTGTTTGGGAGTATATTGATATTTAAATCTCCCATAATTATCAAATTTTTAGTGTAGGAAAGATTAGATAATATACTATTAAGACTATTTAGAAATGGTGAAATGTTACGATTCGAAGGAGAGCGGTATATTGCTAGAATGCACGTATCATTATTGTATGTTATTTTCATACAGTTCGCGTCAATAATGTCTATTTCCGTTACAATGGAGTTTAGATCATTTTTTGTGTACACCACAACTCCATCGTTCTGGCTATCATGTTTTGTCGAATTGAAGGAAGAGTAGTGATTTATTAATTTTGGAGTATAAATATTTGACAACCAACATCCTGTGAGAATAATTATATCAAAGTCTATATTTAGGTGGTTAAGCTGTATCTGGAGTTCATTAAAGTTTTTATTAATTGACCTTATATTTTGGTGCATAATATTAGTGTTTTTTTAACTCTGCTATAAGATATTTGCAAATTTTGTTATCTGAAGTAGTAAAAGGGTTGATTTGATCACCTGTTTAATTCCCTTGAATGAGAGCTCCACTAATCCGTGGCCATCACTGGGGGTTTCAACCTTTTATTGAAAGTGTAGGAGGTGATTATTGTTACAGTGCGAAAATAAGCATATAAGATATGACTCACCAATATTGGGGGAATCGACTCAGTGAATGACCGGTAAGAGTGGGGCTCTCAATCAAAGAAACTAATCAATTTTTTTAAGATCAACCAAATGTTTAATGTAGTGTATTTGCCTATCACCTTCATTTTCCTAATCATTATTTTACAGTCTTTGTACCAGATGTATTTGAAGCCCATTTCCTTTGCCTTTGTGTTAAAACTCCACAGAAGATCTTTGAAATAGGGACCAAAGATTTCACTAACAAAAATCTTCTGGAATCCGTTTCCTTCTGTGATTGTGTTTAGTTGCTTTTTTTTCAGTAGGATTTGTCGTCTTTTTTTGGGGTTCGTAAATCTAACGTGGAGTTTTGGGGGGACTCCAGGTCGTCGTTCCGAAATTTTCTTGATATCGAGGAAGTCATCGCCTTTTAATTCGACACCTGTGACTGCGGCCACCCGTTTAATCGCTTCTGCAGGCTGCTCACCCTTTTTTACTGGAATCCCTGCAAATTCAAGGGTGTCTTCATGAGTTACTTGCTCCACTTCTGCCAATCTGACTTCCAGGCTCTTTATTATTGTATTTTTCTGTTACTTCCTTTCTCATTGATTCAACTTCTGAAACCAGTTTAATTATGGTCTCCATCTTAAGATGGATGTCATTGTACTGACGGCTGATGAAGTCTCTTGTGCTTCTGGTTTCTTGATTTTCATGATCCATTTTTTTATTATTGCTTGTTTAAATGCTTCCAATTTTTTTTCCATCTTCATCTCCATTTTCTCCAGCAGATTGTCAATGTTTAAAGCGTAGGGTTCAGATGTAAGGTTAGTTGCTGTTGTTTGCCCTTTGCTTCTCAGATATTTTTCTGAATTTGCCATTTTGGTAGGCTCTGTGGGTCAAACACTGCCTCTATTACCCTTTTGATACCCACTGATAATTATTTATTCACTGGTCAAACACTGAATTAGTAAAACTAACAATTCTCATCAGATCTGACACATCCACGGGAAAATCTTCTCGCTATACCAAATTATTAACTATTTATTTCGGGAGCAGATCAAAACACAGCTGTCACTCGATTATAGGTATTGTTGTGTAGATAATATATATGGGAGTGATGTTGAAGGCTTTTGTTGTTTGTCAGAGTTGTAATGATTTAGGGGTACAACACACAGACATGGGATTATGTCCAGAGAAAAATGTGTGTATTATTCTTCTGGACAAAAAAGCATAAATTTACGGTAAAAGTATAAATATAATAAAGATTAGATCGCTAAATATTTTAAAGTGTTTTGGTAAACATTTTTAAATATGTTTACCAAAAACCGGGAATTGTCCAGAGGAGCACCGATTGCCTCTATCCTTAAATTATTATTTTTTAATTAACTCTTGGAATGCCAGAAGTAAAATGTCAATAGCGTGCCGTACGCTGGCTGACACTATTTTCGTAATAAGTTACTTGTTTTTTTGTAAAATTATATTTTTGTGAATTGTGCTGTCTTACTAGATATGTAATGTGTTTATATACATATTTACTAGCTGACGTGTACTCGGCATTGCTTGACTTTCAATAAATATAATATCCATGTATCATATATATATATATAAACCTTTGGGAAGAAATTTTCTAAATGATAGTGAAAACCCTATCAAACTCCGTTGCATAGTTTAGAACTGTAAAAACTTTTTTAAGGCGATGCACTACGTCGTGTGATATTTTAAATTGAGCCGCTATCAATAACAACCCTTACGTAGATGGCGATAAGGTTTAAATTCCCGCTTAACACCATCCGCCTGTTTTGATTTATGCATGAAAAAAACATGGCCAAAAAGTGCCTTTTATTTTATTTTGTAGATGTTCAGGCATAAATATTAAATTTTTTTCGATCATTTTATAAATAACTTAGTTTGCCACATTATACAATAAAATCATAACCGAAAATGGGTTCGTAAGTAGGAGATTTTGAACTTTAAAGCAGTTTTCATAGGCCTTATACATTATTTTTTTCTGGGCTTATAAAAAGACTTTCAAAGGCCAAGCTGTATTCTACTCGCAGTATTTAATTAAAGCGTCTGATACATTTTTAGGCCACCAAATTTTCAAACCAAAAACACATGATTTTGCATTACTACGTATGGCATCGCCTTAAGCGTCAAGCATTTTTAGAAGCAAAACTTCATATCTGTGAAAAAATCGCGTTTTTTACAGTTTTTTGTATGGAATTTTCAAGGGACCGAAAAACAAAACTTCTTAAGTGTGAAAACTTCTTAAGTGGGAACTTCTTAAGAGAGTTTCACTGTATTATGCTGTGTAATTAATTATCATTTTCCGTGTCGCTAACCTTTTACTTTTGCAAATCTACAGTTTTATTACAAGATTTATGAAATTTACACACTCGACCTACAAAACAGGAGAAAGGTCACTGTAAACATCTGATTTCTTAAGGTTTAAGGGGAAAGTTTAGCTGTAAAATAATTAAAGTTAATATAAAAAAAAGATTAAGATGGGTATGAATAATAATTATTGATTTATTGGGAACATTGAACATCGATTTTCAAGTTGGATTACATACAATGCAAAATATACAAAATATTTACATCACCCTTATAATAATATGCATAGAAAATAATGCTTTACATTAAATAATATCAAGTTTTCTAAATATCACAATTTTACAAAACACAATATAGTAATATGATAACGTAGAATTTTTAATATCAACAATAAATATAATTATTTTTTTAATTTGAAGAGCGGAGATCTAAAAAGAGATGGATTATTTTTGCTTTGTGATGTTTGAGATTCTGAAATAACTATTTTTTAAATACGCATAAGAGATACAGAAAATACATTAATTTATTTAGACACGAGAATAATATTCTTAATTTTTGTACTATGTATTAATAAGTAATCAATTATCAGTTGGCTGGCAAATACAAAAGCAGTATCGTTTTAACCCCCCCGGGCTAATTTGTTCGCTTGAGAACAGCTCATATGGACTCGGAAACATTGTTGTGTTTCCCTTACTGTCACGGTGAGAAATATGATCTGAACGGTGTGGGAAAGAGAAGACACCACACCTAATTTAGAAGTTAACCACAGAAGAATTACAATGCACACCTCTATGCATCCAAAGCTTCCGACCGCAATTTAAGAAACTTTGGGATTTTTTTAATCATTATTTTTATATGAAATGACAAAAAATTAAATAAAAATAATGTTTATAATGATGTCTAATAAAATGTTTTAATACATTTTTAGTAATTTTCGTTACAAAAAACGTAAGAGGAGCTATTTAAAAAAAAAATTATGTTTGCATTAAAAAATTTAATATTTCAAAAATTATGTTTATTTCTAGTAGTAAAATTTTAAAGCGTATTTCTTTACTTTTTGAAATCTGATTTTAGTTTTCGGACACATTCAGAAATATTAACATTTATTTGGATTTTATTGCAAAGCGGAAATATTTCGACCGACAGAATATAGTAGAGGCCTGAAGGGTTAACAACAGATTTATTTCTAGAATTTTGTTTTAATTATTACATACAAGGCAATGAAATACCAAAAACAGGCCGATTTCATAATCAATGTGACAAAAGAAATAAGTTCATCGGCCATGTTTGGTTTATGTGCTTTATATGTACTTCTTTATATGGCAGAGATGTTGGGAAAATAATGCATCAGTTTCACATTCTGCCTGTTATTTTAAAACTAGCATTGGGGTTTATTACTTGACAAAATTTTATTTCAGCGACAATTGATATAAAAATTTCAACTAGGTACCTATTTATATTGTAGCTGTTACTAGGAGAATTGTGATGGTAGAGTCACTTTGTTACTCCACATGGTTGGTTGTGGGTGACCTAACTTTTCCAGTATTACATGGGATGAAATTATTTCAAAATACAGTGAAACCTTCTTATAATGTTTCTATACAATTAAAAAAAACTTTGTAAGAGGATTTCACTGTGCCTGACATTTTGTTGATATTTTCCCGACAGACTAAAATCCCAAATTTCTTGGTTATCGTGCATGGTCTGTAGCCACCCCGTTCAAATAATCACAATTCAAGTAAGGGTCTTAACCTAACTGAAAACATAAATATTTTCAACGCATCAATAAACATTTTCAGTTGTGTAAACCTAAAAGCATAATTTTAAATAAATTTATATGTCAAAACATTGGTACGAAAAATAATTCAAATGTTTTAATCAGATCTAAATAAATTATCAGATTATGGATTTTTAGACTAAAAATTATACCAGATAATTATAATAGAATTTTAAAAAAAAGATTTTGTCAGTCAGTCCTGTCATAGTAAATTTGATAAAAAAAAATTATGTTACATATTTTTAGAAAATGTCATTCATCTGAGACAATTTTTAATAAATAATAAAATTAAATAATGCAATGTTAAGTTTACCTGTGGAAGGTATTGTCAAATAATATCAGAAATCAAACAAAACATGGGAAACAATCATAAAAATAGTCAAATTATTACTGATATTTAAATGAGAATAAAAAGTAGAGAAAAATTAAAACAGTAACACAAGTGAACACACTTCAAGTGGGCGAAAAGGGATTTTGCTTTAAACTGCTTATCTTTGAAAATGATGCATAATTTTAATGGTGATTTTTTTTACATCGTAGTCACTACACCCCAACTATAAAAGTACTGTCTGAAATTAAACCTACTTTGTAATACAACTCTATAAAATGAAGTTAAAGTCGGTTTTGGGCCATTTATGCGATTTTTATGCGTAAAAAATTAGAATTTTTTTTTCACTATTACAAAAAAAACTATTACCCATTCTACAGGTTTAGTATAGTTCCCTTTTGATTAAATATTCTTCCGCACAAGAGACAAGACAACGAGAATATGGGAGACTTGCTTATACATATACATATTTATAGTTGGGGACCCTTACAAAAAAATTGATATACAATACTGATATAGAATTATCGGACAGCAATGCCTATACAGCCATTCGAGTAGGGGCGGCGTTAAAGATAGAACTACCCTTCCCACCGGAAGTGTGTTAATATAAGAAATACATAATTGCAAATTAAATTATAATTACGGCATTCAAAAAAATTAAAGTCTTACAGCATTTTACCACAAATGATTTATAAAATAACGTAATAATAGTATGTAACTGTGTGATTTAATATTGAGACATGAAAAGTATTATGGCAAATGTGAAATATTTACAAGAACTTATTTATTTAGTTACTACGAAATGGCAAGTTATTTATACAGAGGTAACAAAGGTATGGGCTACGCAGATAATCCCTTGTTATATTTTAGATAAGTGACCATGCAGAAATTAGTCTCACTTTAAATTTTTAAAGGACTTAATCAGCCTTGCAGTGTCCATCATCAAAGTAGACGACATCTGCCAAATGAAACACATTTATCCTTTTCTAAGCAAGAGAGCAAATGGTGGTTAATTCTGAAATGAAGCAATCCGTCTAATGAAAAGTTTAACAAATTAAGTGGTCGAGTGTACATTTAAAAACTTTTTTACTTGGTTCAATTATTGCAAGGTCTCTCAGCGTATTCCACACCAGTGCAAGGTAAACAGTGATTATCTGTCGGAATCGTCCAGAACGGTGCTACCCTCTTCCTTGAGCTTTTCCACCAGCTGCTGGAAGGAGAGCTTGTCGGCGTGGAGGTTGATGCAGCTGATGCTCTTGAAGAGGTCGTCTGCGGAGATGTCCTCGGGCAGCTTGGTGAGGAACTGGGAGGCCGTGATGAAGTCCATGGTAAGGAGCTCCTCCTGGTAGAGGTGGAGGACTCCTGGAATGCAAGAAGAGACATTATTGATGAATTATTGGAATTGTAGAACACAAACAAAGATAATGAAATAATTGGAATTATAGAATATATTATACTATAACCCTTTAGACCAATATATTGGCACAACACATTATGCCCTTTGGCACGTGTCCTGTCATCTGATCATTCGACATTGGCAATTACTTTTTTAAATTAGCTCATTAAAAAATAAATAAAATGAAATTAAAAAATTTATATCAGTACATTATTTTTCCTTGGATTATCGACACTATGATTGGATTATGAAGCTATAAAAAAACAATGAACCTACCCAAAGATCTAAACAAAGAATTGTAATCAGCTGACAAGTTTGAAGATACAACATTTGATCAAATGCTAAAATGGGCCGAGAATCGGTGTTTAAAGAGGACCATGAAAAAATATTAAAACAAAGTGGCGTTGATTGGTACTTTTATGGTCATCAAATGTGACTTTGAAATACCTTAACCTAATATAGATAATAGAAACAACTGCACGCATTAAAGTGTCGCCAACATCATCCACCCATAGTACTGTAAATCGCATCTATGCACAGTGGTGTCCCGTTTTTGTTTCTACTTACACACCAAATGCATAACTTTCATCAGTTCTGCTGCTTTGACAGTCCGTCTACTTTGGTTGTAGCTGGGTGACAGTGGGCACACTTCCATGTCATTTCTCCCTTTGTCTCTAATATCCATGAACTACACAAAATCTATAAAAAATATTCTATGAATGATCAGTATAAACATACCCAGCGCAGTCCTGAACAAGAATTCCTCTCCATCCCGCACAAAAACATCCCACACCCGACATGCCACGTCGAGTGGCATAGCCTTGGCGAACCCGCTGTAGAGCCACTCGAGCAGGTACAGCTCAGGCCCGAGGCGTGTTAGCTCATGATGGGCATGCAGTGCGGGAAGCTGCGTGCGCAGCAGGTGAGCGTGCGCCGCCCATAGTGCCTGTACACCGCGCGCATCCAGTGTGAAGGCAGCGCGCAAAGCCGGCCCGTTGAGCAGGTTGGCGAAGCAGACAAATGCCTCAGCGGCGTCCATGTTCAGAATGAGGATGGCAGCCAGGAACGACATGCCCTGGAAATAGAAAATTAAGATAAGACAATTTCAAAGTATATTGAATTAGAATTGCGCTGTATTATGAACCAACAAGAACAATTAAATAAATTCAAACTTTTTTTCCAAAAAAATTTATAGTAAAAAAAAAATATATATATATATTATATATATTTTACACCTAACATAATATTATAACATAGAATCTAAGTAAGAATCGTGGCTCCATTATCAGGCACAAGAGCTCCTCTTTTCTGATAAGGTATACATGACCAATTATGAAACTAAATATTATATTTTGCAAAATATTTATGTATTAATGTAACCCATATGATCTATATTAAAATAATATATCTTATTGAGAATTCTTCTCAGTTCAAACAATTGCTATCTTTTGCACCCAACAACGAAATAAGTCTTTTGACCATCGTAAACATAGAGTTTGCTCTGTAAAGAATTAATCAATAGCTCTTAATAATTTTTGAACACATAGGAGTTCCAACAATAATCTGTTCATCAAGGAGACAATAGGGCCTATCACACGTCTTCACCAATCCAGGTCGCCGGGAAGAAAAGTAATGTCCGAAAGCAAGGTAACAGATGATGCTAAAGTGAGGGAACAGATTTGATGGTTTACAGTGCAGTCCATTGTGAGATTTTTCTGAGCGGCTGTCTGAAGCAACACATGGTACCGTTACTCCGAAGTGAGCGTGTAATTGCAGCTATTATTTTCAAATACAAACGAATAAATGTCGTAAAATAAAAACTTTACAAAATGTGATGTGCATACGAATATACGATTTTATCACAGACATAGGAATTAATAGACGAGAAGATAATGGCGAGGGGTAAAATCAACTGTTGAAGAACGAAGGGAGTAAGGCTGACTGTGATTCGTCAATAAATCAATCTGACAGTAAATAGGCATCTCGCATTATAATATCACCATTTACTTCTTAAAAGTAAAATCTGCTTTTGAATGAATAGACATTTTTACATGGGAGCGCAAATTACTCGCCACGTTATGAACAAATTTGCGAAGTCCAAATTCGGCAAAAAAATTCGGTTCTATTTTCAGAGTCGAATATTTCGTTTAAGTATTTAGTTAAGACACTTTTATAAATGTTCATAATTTACTTCCCAGCAACCAACCAGCTTTGTGTTTCGCGTCCAGACGTTTCTCGATGTGATAGTATATTATGTTTCTAAAACTGATCTATATTATACGATGTGAATATGCTTAAAATAAAGTAAAATAATGCTTATATATGGAATGTAATACGACAATTGGGTTTATTCTCTTTTTCACATCTATTTTTACAAGTTTTCATAGCAAAAGTCAACATTTTGCCGTGTTATTTCGTAAAATGAACCGATGATGCCTCGACCATAGTTCGCACAAGAATGATGACGTCACGTTTTCAAATTTCACTTGAGGCCATACGCGAGCACAGCCGGCTCCAATGGAACCGGTATGGGGAGTGGGGATAATACGCTTTTAATCACTTAGGGCAGGTCTACTAATATTCATATGTCTATGGATTTTATATTTCTAACTTTAAATGGGACTTGCAAATAAACAAAATTTGTAAAAGGCTGAGGGCGATAGTGGGTAAACTGTACAAATTTAAATGTTTCGTTCCTGCGAATATTTTAAAAATAATTAACTTATCACTTGCAGAATCTACTTTACGATATGGAATAACCACTATGGTTAAACTATATATAAAATTTATAACTACCATACCATATCCACTCTACAGGAAAGGCAGATAATATCGAATGCCACAATTCACACAACATACACTCTTCCAGCTTCCAGAACATAATAGAATATTCACTTGTTGCAAATTTTACCGTAATAAGTGCATTATTTATTCAGTTACCTGAACATATCCGACATCTGGTCTATAGCACACGTATGCAGCCAAGAGCTCATGCAAGACATCAAAGTACGGCCCCCCAGGCTGAAAGATGCACAGGTTAGGGAAAGTCCTTGCTATATCCAGCTGAATTAGCTCCATACTCCGTTCATTGCTGTATTCACACAAATCCGGATCTGACTGGGAGTTCTTTTTCATACTAGACTCCAATGGATGCTTATTGAGATTCTGCTCACTGAAATTTCGCAACTTAGAAAAGTCCTTATTACTAATCTTTTCACATAATCGCACGCTCAATTCGTCTTGCTGATTCAAGCAGAGGAGGCTTTCGTTAGATTTGCGATTGATATGTGTTAATTTCGTATTTCTATCTAAAAGGCCGTCACCGTTGCAGACTCCGTTTGTTTGAATATTCCGATCACAGTCGGATTCGCTTTTTAACCTTTGACTAAGTTGTGGAGTATCGCCGTTTGTCGCAATGATTTTGCCGTTGAGTTTGTGGTGGGATTCATTCTTGTAGCCATTCTTTTTGAACTTGACTTCGACAAGTTTGAGTTTGGCCCGCTCAACGCAGATGTGGTAGAGCTGGGGAGTGATGTTGAGGTGGTTGGGAATGGCGAGCTGCCAAACTTTTCCTCTGACGGCAGGAGGAATCCCGCACCACCAGAGGTCTCTGCACTTCCTGGTGTTTTTCCTAGAAAAACAAGTACATTTTAGACTTCAGAAATCATAACCATGTAGATAACAGATAAGGTACGCCTTTACTGATTCTGATGCCGGTACTAAGACCGAAAAAAGGAGGAAGATTGAGCAAAGTACTAACAACCATATCCCGTAAAAGAACTCTGTTAGAAAACCTACAGAAAACAAAGTTTTGAATATTGGACTGCTGAATAGACAACATGAGATCAACAAAAATCGAGACGCTTCTTAGAGCCAGCCAGAACTCGTAATTTATCTACATTATAATATAATAATATGCACCATCCTCTGTTTTCTAATAATAGAGGAGGCATATCACTTTAAAAAATCGCATTATAAAAATAAAAGTGGGTCTAGAATGCATCCCTGAGGCACACTCTTTTTCACGATGAACTAATAATAAACTCTGAATTTAATGATAGAAATCTACCAGAACGAACTAATGTATGTAGCTGAAGGGCCAGTTAATTAACCTTGCTCTTTCCCCCCAGTGGAGGTGCCATGCTAGCACCGGGTAGACAGAAAGTAGTTGTAAGTTTATTTGTACAAAAAAATAATATTATATAGTTACATAGTGTCCCAATGCGGTAGTATGGCCTGATTCCACTCCTTGAGCGCCTGACTGAGGCCCTCCTCGTGCCGGGCTTGCCGCGCCAACAGCCTTCGCCGGTCGCGCACCTCGCGGGCCTCTCGTCGCCTGGCCGCCTCCACCATGCGCTGATACTCCTGGCGGTGGCGGGACTCCTCCACCTCGTCCTTGGCGGGCAGGTTGGATGGCCTGGAACGAGAAGAACCAATTATAGCAGATACACAAATCGTCATGAACACGATCAGAGTACAGTATAATCACGCGCCCCGCAGAGGGAAGGATGCATGGCTTTGCTGCTTTGATGCAACACACAGTGTCCGGAACGGGTCCGAGAAAACTCTCATCCAGGCTTTATCCTAACGGCACAGAAATCAAGTAATTACAGATTATTTTTTGACAGTTTAATGGATATTTCGGAGCTGCATTTCTCATTACGATATTGCGAGCAAACAGTAGTTGCGTTGACCCAGAAAATTCAGACAAAAGGGTGAGCAAATTTCATGATGCCAGAGCTCACCGATCGAGAGTTTTTACTACTTCAGATATCACACATATTATTATATTCCGCTTTATAGATAAGATTACTAGAAAAGGAACAGTACCTATCTATTTTCAATGAGCTTAAGAAAAACCCAGTGGAATACTACCATGCAAACATGAACTACATCTGATCGGCAACAAAGAGGAAAAAAACGGTAAATTTTCCGCTTTGTTATTATTGGCTACACGCCTACAGAGATAATAAAAGTGACTACTGCAATAATCATTATTACAAAAATAAATTCTATAATTTACTATAACAAAATGTTCCGTGTTCCGTCCCCTTATCACTTGTAATATTGTTGTCCCATGGAACACAATAAAATGTTTGTGGTCACATGGATTGTCATGTGAAATGAAATAAAACTCACTCACAGGTGTTTTATTATTGTAACGATGGAGGGATGCCACAGCGGAAACATCTGATAAATATCATTTGAATCATCAATAACAAAAATAAAGTAGAAACATACTTTTACGCAGTTTCTATTCACGGAATGTAAATATTAATTGACGCTATTTATATTGAGAATTAAGAACGATAAGGCGAGATTTAATTCTTGTGAATAATATACTAATTTTATTGAGTTATTGCCAGTAACAAATTGTCAGATAAGTAGGAGCTAAGTTCTTTCGAGATGTACCCGCAGGGTCGGCCCTGTGCCAAACGGCGCCTAGCGCAAGTAAAAATTTGGCGCTCCTTGTCAAAACCAGTAAACGCCTAGGACGCCTAGGTAGTAGGTAGTAGGTAGGAGATCACTGTCATGAATTATATTTGGATGATTTGTGTTTTCGTGTAGCGCCATTTTATATGAAGCTTAAGGGCGATTATGTGTTAGGTGAGGTATTATCAGCGTCTTGATGCCTTGGCAATTCGGCGCCCGGAGCGGACTGCTCCAATTGCGCCCGCATAGGTTAGGCCCAGATTTTAAGCAGAGATTTCTGAGGTTAATGGGAGTAAACAATGTAAATGGTATTTTGTCCTCCAGTGAATTTTTTTGTTTTATTTTTAAATTACAAACAAAATGAAAAACACTTGACGCATTGTCGTTGATTACTAAATCGAGTAACTGTCCAACATTACTATCTAATTAATACCTACACCGAGAAAACTTTCAGATATAAAATATTGCTGGTCAAATTATTGGTATTCCCGTTAAAAGGGTAATGCAGGCCTTTAACGAATGAATTGACAGGTTTCCTAACAAACTGTCGGTAAAACGCGAATGTGTTATGGGGATGTCGGAACACATAAAAAATTCTGATATTTTCGCATTTCGTCTTTATATTTATCAGGATAAGCGCAGCTGCGTGAACACGTGTTCAGACATATTCTGAATGTACTAATTGAAACTCTTGCCCTCTACAACTTGTCGCGTTAGGCAGCTACCTTGGTTGCCTAGGTCTAAATACTGCCCTGGAAAAGACAAATTGATTGATCAACAATGTAATTGATTATTTTTTCAGCTAAGTGACAAAGTTCGTTAAAAAAAATGTGACAGGAAAAAACATTATCATCATTACCATCTAAAAACATTGACCACCTTTGTACTTGTAACATTTTTCATTAATCCAATATTTCACAGATATACTATTTGGAAAGTTTGAGGCCAACGATTCAATTAAATTGATTACCGTCTATCCTTGACAATAAAAGCGAAAGCGTTGGCATTTTACCATTTTCGCAGAAATTATCAGACTTTTTTCGCACACTAACGGCAGCCCTACTCGACAAGGCTGCGGTAAGCCGTGCGTAGAAAAATGTACGTGAAAAAATTCTGAAAATATTTAGGTGTCGAGTTCGTTGGCACGAACTTTAAAACATTTGTTGATATTATAATGAACTGCTTCAATGTTATGGTAATGATAAACATGCTTTAATAACAAAGGCCTTCGTAAACTATGAAGAAACATAATAACTTTATGCTTGTCGTGCACAAGGGGTCGGGAAGATGCGACACTTAAAAATGGGAAAAATTTAAATCTCAGGGGTAATGCTCATCTAGGCTCGCTCGTCGCATTCTCTCAAAACCTCCTAGATCACAAGGAGGTTTTGCTTCACTACGCTCCGTCCAGTGTTGGTTTTGTGTGTCGAAGCAAGGGTGAACGCAGTCACTACACAACCCATAGTAATCCGAGCAACAGCTGCGCGATACAAGAGGAAAGAAGTAAGAAATAAGTCTCGGTGAGACCTTTTGCCGAAAGCTTAGGGCAGACATTATGAAGCAGACAGACAGACATTAAAAAAGGTAAAGTTAGCAACTGTGACTCGAACACAGGTCCTCTAGTCTTGCCGAGACCGGTACTCGCACCAACTGAGCTACTGCGACCTCATTACATTCCGTCATTTTCAAATCAACATGATCTTCAATAATTTCCCATATTTTTATATATCTTCGTCAATGATTAAATATTACTGTAGAATGTTGTGTCGTCCTATCGATCAGCTATATAAATAAAAATGTAAATATTCGTTTGTTTAAAATCTCAAATTTCCGAAAGTTTCTCACCGATTCCTTTGAAATTTTGACACAACGTTGTATTCGAAAAGGCGTGTGTTTTTATATACCTATATTATATAGATGTCACCTGTGAAAGGTAAAAACAAGCTTTTTTTTAAACAGCACCAATTTTTGGACGTAAAAGCAAAACGCGCTATTGTTTCTCTATTTGCACAGACAGACTAAGCCACAGCAACGCGTGGCGGGATACAGCTAGTTTATAAAATTTAACTTCATTTCTTAAATTCTTATCATTTGTTTATGTTTAACCCTTCAGGCTAATCTGTTCGGTTTAGCGAACCAACAGCTAGTACCCGTAGAGTCTTTTTGTTCGCTTTTATGACCAGCGCATATGCAATTTGACATAAATTTATGATTTTTTATTAATTATTTATGTATGAGTAATTTGTAAAACTTTTTAAAGTTTGCATTAAAAAATTTCATATTTCAAAAATAATACATTTACTTCAAATAATACAATTTTAAAGCGTTTTTCATCACATTTCAAAAACAGTTTTCAGGTTTTGGATACGTTCAGAAATTTATTTATTTATTATTGGGATTTTATTACAACGCGGAAATACACACAAATTACCCCGCCATTTGACAACGTCGTCAAGAAACATAACATACAATATAGAAGAGGCCCGAAGGGTGAAACTCATTTTTGCTAAATTTCCGTCTATAGACCCTTTCACCTCACATTTTACGTCTGTGTCTCATTTTACCTTAAGATTATCTAAATAAACATTGTCATTGTATTTGTCTATGCTTTAAAAGAGAAAGTGTCAACTCATGTTTTCAACGAATTTGTATTGTTTTGAATTCATTGCTTAAATTCTCACATTCGATATACAAAAGCCTTATCGCTAACATCATTTTAGCTTATTGTTAGTTTTCCTGAACTTTTATAAGCATTTTCTCAATAAATTAATATAACACTCGTGTTATTATTCGAGTATATTAATTAACCTACAAATCCTATGCGAAATCCCCATTGGTTTGGAAAACGAAAGAAGTTGACATAGGAGCTCGACTTACAATCGACTTCAAACCTCCAGAGATCAGATCGAGAGACCGTACAATTACAATGAGGTTTATAAGCTTCAATAAGTTATACCTAATAAAATTAAATATTATGAATTCAACCCACGTGCAGAATGGGCATTCGTAAAATGAACAATTTACTTGTTTCAAATTTTTTATCTCGAAGATATAATGAATATTTGGAATTGTTCGCGCTCTTCGCGACGAAATTAAATATTCGATTCGCCGTATTATAATACGAATGATGAATTATTCAGGAATTCACCCATTCACGAGGCGCAAATCCAATAAAAAAATAATGAGTGGGTGTCACAAAGATGACAGAAACTTGATGAGAAATATTAATTCGTTATAGAAGAGACAAAATCAAGCCTGGGGGACACATATTGTTAAGTAGTGGTAATGGTAAAACTGCAAACTTTTAATAAATAATGCATATTTGTTGCAATGTATGCATGTGTAGTAAAACGAAAGTAACGAAAAAACTTATCGTAACTCTATGTACACTGAGAAAACTTACTGATATGAAGTACTGTTTATTTATTAAAACTCTGATTATTCGTCTTAATGTTAACAATGGGACTGCAGGCCAATTGAAAGAGTTCCTAGCAAAGTATCAGTCAAAAGTTAATGTTTTATGAGGACGGCGGAACGCGTGTTCATACAAATATTGACATAATTATATTGTCGCATTCCGTCATGATATATATTAGGAAAATAACACGTGTTCTCGATGTATTCTGAATCAGTGTAATTCAAACACCTCCTTTTTAGGTAAAATTATATCACGATACAACCGTTGTTGTGTTTTAATATTTCCATTATCGATACTGACGGTTTGTGATGGAATTCCATTATAATGATTTGTTGAAACTTTTTCCACTATTTTTTTTTTTTTTTTAAGTTTATAATTGTTTCGATATATTGTTGATGTGTTATCGTGATAATTTTTTCTTTTACGTTTTTCCTCTATCCTCCATTAATATTTTGCATCAAGTACAAGTCAACCTGTATATCAATATCATATCCCAACCAATCAAAAACTACGTAAAATAATAAAGCACAAACAAAGACACAAAGGACACAAAGTTTACATAATACTTTTATAAATGGCAATATTGTGATTTTTTTAGAGAAAGCAGTATTGAAGCTAACTCAAATTATTACTGTTTGAAAACTTGATTTACGAAACATTGTTGTTTGTTCAAACAGTTCGTAAACAACATTAATATAAAATTAATGTGATTTGGTTGTTGAACCACGATCATCTCTTGGAACATCATCATATATTCTCTTTTCTACAAAATCGAGATAATGACACTCGTCGATGTTTAGTGGAAGGCACTCAAAAGAACACTAATAATTGTGTCAATTGCCTGCCTACAAGTATGAATTTTAAATTCTAACAGAGAAAGATCACCGAAGCGTTGGACTAATAGTGTAGGTGCGATTCCCTAAAATGTATTAAATTGAATTGTCCTTAACCTTAAAATTAACGACTTTTTCGGTGTCATCCGAGATATGAGAGAACATCCGGAATCGCCCCATGTTATCCGAGAAAACTGGAATCGTAGTTAAAGAAAAAGTCGTTAATTTTAAGGTTAAGAACAATTATTCTGCTGTCATCCGCGAGAACTGTAGAGGGATATTCATAAGAATAAGAACATACTTAAGGAAGGGGAAGGAATTGTCCTTAACATTAAAATTAATGAGTTTTTCGTTAACTAGTGGCGATTCCGGTTTTACTTAAGGATAAAGTATTATTGTCATTCAATTTTAAGGTTAACGTAACATTCTTCAGTAGACTGAAGAATGTTACGTTAACCTTAAAATTAACGAAAAAGTCGTCCCCTAGAATCGCATTTGAAGTAAAAGTCATTAATAGTTTTGAGTGTAGGGAAAGTTCCTTATCATTGAGTAGCGCCGGAATCTCTCCCTCTCCCAGGGTCTTGTGGGAGTCACGACTCAAGAAGGAAGGAAGACGCATTGAACGACCAACTAAATGAAATGCGGTACCATTTCACTACATGTCTACCAAGTCCGGAACACGTGTTGTAATTATTTAGAGTTGTACAACAACTGATCGGAGTATCGACGTCAATATGCAAGCAAACATCAAAATGATATTATTTTAAACGCTAAACCACAAATTTAAAAAAATACGATGCATTTTGTGTCCTGCGAGTCATAAAAAAGCAGTATACTATTAATAGTTAAAACTTACAACATAAAAACAACAACATGATTTTGCCTAGTCATAACTAAAAAAAAGCTTTAGCTTGGCAGCAGCTGTCTACAACATAGTTATTACCAATCTTACATTTTAATTGCCAAATGCGGTAAACATGAAGTTCAAGAGAAACTGATAAACTTTAGGGTCTCAAACAAAATCTATACGTTAGGACAGGGGTTCCCAACCCCGTGCCCGCGGGCACCATGGCGCCCGCGGAACGATTTGTATGTACCCGCCACTATTCGACAGTGAAATAATTTTTTCACAAACATTAATTAAAAATGTGAATTATTTTTATTTATTTGTTAGAGTTTTCATTTTTTTTGAGTGCCTAGGTTTATTAAATACGTTCGTATGTTTATGATATTGTATGTATGAGTGGTTCCTTTACTGACAGTACTTGTCGCAACCTGTCTAGCGGCGAGCCAGACTGCACTCTTCACATTAGCCTGGAACGGAGAGTTCTATTTGCACATCACTCCTTGTACACGCAGAAAACCCGAAGTGAACGAACGAACTGAGCCGATGAACGTCGAAGGTGCCAAAACACATGGCACACGACTCTGCCAGCTCTGTTCGTCAGTGAAAGCAATAAGCATGGCCCCGACAGCCAAACTGACAGTAGTCACGTGCTCGTACCGTCCCGATCGGTTCGGCGATCATCGGTTCACTTCGGGTTTTCGGCGTGTACAAGGAGTGATGTGCAAATAGCATTCCCCACCTGGAAACGCGTTGTTGCCATTTTGGTTGCGATTGCTGCCCCGAGTTTGTCGATTAAAAATAGGTGGTGCCCGCCACCCTACCGATATTTTAGAATGTGCTCTAGAGTAAAAAAGGCTGGGAACCCCTGCGTTAGGAGGTAATATTATAGAACTTCCTTTTACTTCTGGCGCTAATAAAATTAGATTGTTAATGTTAGTTGTAAGTTTCTACATATGTAAATATATATTTCATTAAGATAGTAGTTATAGGCCTTAGTCGTAAGCCACTAGATATAAGTCTTAGATGTAAGTCACTACTTTTAAGTCAGTAGTTTTAGTATTAATTATTTAAGAAATATATTTGTACAGCGCGCTTGAAATGATTTTACACAAAAACGGCGCTTTATAAATTAGCCAAATATTATTATTATTATTACAATAGAAGACCATTTAGGATGTGACGTAAGAAAAGGATAGAGAGGGTAAAGTTGCAAGTCTATCTCTCTTCCCACGTTTCAAAAGGACTAGTCGCAAGTCGCAAGGCTTTTGTTTTTCTGGAAGGCCACATATATTATTATAATATTTGATTACAGAATTTTATTTGTTATTATTGGAACATATCAATAATAAAATAATGAGCCACATGATAATCACGATATAAAGGTATCGATAAGGCAAGCGAAAGGAATTTTTGAAAATCCATCTAGATTTCATTCTTGGAAAGAATCAGTAGATACTATATACAGTATCTTGAACCTAATGTGATGCTTAATCATAATTCCACGTACTTGAAAGTTCATTGAAAGTGAGTCACTGCATAACTTCTATAAGCACTTGAAATTCCTCATTCAAGTGCTTATCAACAAACCATAGATCGATCAATATAAACTAGGGCAACGTGGAACTGCAGACCATTTTCTTTATTTATAATGACCTTTTAAATTAAATAACCAAAATTAAACGAAATTCAATTGAAATTAGCATTTATTTTTAATTATCTAGTCATTTTAGTATTTTTTTGAAAATTTGCTGGGAACGAAAACGAAATATAGTGTCATGTAATCATTGTAAATATTATTTTACAATATAGTTGGATAATCAAGAAATGCCCAGAATCCTCGCAAAAAATCGATTTCTTGAAAAATCTTAGAAGTTCCAGCTCTGATTTCGAAAAAGTCCTCGTGAAGCCCGGGCAACGCCGGGGACTTCAGCTATTGCGATATAAAAACATATTTTAACATTGTATTTATCATAGCAATAATAATATATATGTCACTACAGTTGAATGTCGACAAAAGATAACATTAAAAATTCAACGTTCCAATATTTTTAGCATTCCATTGAAACCGTTAAATTATATTATTTATCTACCGTGCGGAATTTAACATACATCCGTAACCGTCAAATGCTATCGGTCCTACATAATGTTATCATTTTCCCTGTAAACAGATGAAAAAACTCATAATATGTTTACTTTGCTTATCTAATAACAAAACAAACTATTCACGTTGAGATAGGTTACACAGAAATTCAACTGTCCCCACAAGCATCACCACCTCAACCCAGGTCAGAACACTGCATCAAGTTGGTCACCTTTTTGAATGAGATCCTCCTATATAAGTAAACTCCTTTCATAGTAACAATAAGCCATATTTTATAGCCAGTTATATGTATACGGTAACTGGTTCATAACATCGTCTATTATATAGAGTTGATTTGTATACAAATCTACAGTTTTATTCCGAGGTTGATGAAAATGTGCACAGTTGACCTACAAAACAAGAGAAAGGTCACTGTCTACATGAGAATTCGAAAAACCACCCCGTCCCCTTTTCCTAACACATAAAGCTGTATTTTTCTACTCGACGAATTTTTTAACATTTGACGTACACAATAAGACGAAAATTACTGACTACATCTGATTTGAAAAAAATCTGCATAAAGCTCGGGCATCGCCGGGGATATCAGCTAGTATTCTATAATTATGGTTAAGGTTGTTTTGCTAGAAGCCCGTCCTTTTTACTACTACTTTTGTAACTTGGGCTTAGGACCGGTATTTCAATATATGTACTTTGGAATGTTTCGAGTCGGATTTGGATGTCAGGAAAGCTACTAAGCCTACCTACTCGACGAACGTAAATATGACTATAGCTGACATTAAAAGCATCTGAAATACAGGCCCTAAATCCCCCGAGGGATTCCTACAGAGTGTTTTAAGATGCGCCCTAAAACGATATAATTATAAAACGGTGCTGGATATCATTTGAGATTTTCACGGCCAAAAGTATTATAGTGGTTTATTATTGGGGTATTATGCCGTGTTGCACATCTGCCCTGATGATGGACACTGTAATGCTGCCCGAAAAGTTGGCTAAAAAAGAAATTAGTGCAGCAGGCATAATACTCAAAATTAACACTATAAAAAAACGTTGCTGAACGAAAACATTCAACGTTTATTTTTCTTTCATATGAATCTATACCACCACAAAAAGTTTTTGTGTTTAAATTACAATAATATTAGCAGAAAGATTTATTATTTTTTGCATTGATTATTAAAAATGGTTTGACACCGCTGATACCTTTCATGTACTTTAAGATCGCTTCAGTATTTGTTAAGAACAATATTGTGACAATAATTTTTTCACTCTAGTATTATTATTAGCCGGAGTTCAAACAAGAATCTATACATAAAATGCTGAAGAAAAATGTATCCAAATATGTCACTGTAACTCGCACATACTTGTCAACAGTTTACCATATTTTTATATTTGCTTACCTAGTAATACATACTCACTTTGATGCTAGTATATGTAAATGATTTTATTAACTTCTTATATACAGGGTTTTCCAATAAGAGGTGTTATTTTGATATTCAATCGTAAAAGATCAATGGTTTTGTTGCTTGTGTGACACGTAGCGCCGTCTTGTTGAGAGTAAACGTTGTCCAGATCAATACCATCCAATTCCGGCCATAAAAAAATTTAATCATCTCTCGATAGCGATCCATTTACCGTAACTGTTGCTCCAGTCTCATTTTCGAAAAAGTAAGGTCCAATGACTCCGCCGGACCATAAACCGCACTAAACAGTCACACTTTGAGGATAGAGAGGCTTTTCAACAATAACTCTAGGGTTTTCCGAGCCCCAGATGCGACAATTTTGCTTGTTGACGAAGCCACCGAGGTGGAAATGGGCCTCATCACTCAAGATGATTTGCATTTGATTCACTCAGTGAATTTTAATAATTTCAATGCGTTGTTGAAGCGTGTATCGTTCCATTTTTATTAATGGCGTAGTTTCTACTTGTCAAATGTCAAATAATGACAGCTTCAAAAATAACATCTACCGAAATAGAAGGCTATTCAAAATAACACCTCATATTGGAAAACCCTATACTAAGGTAAATACAGTTATAAACCATTTCTTCGACGTTTACAAGGATTTAAAAGTTTAATCCTATAAATGAGAATAATATTCAAAAAGTAGAAAAAAATCGATATAAAATTGAAAAAATAATATGGAAGTTAAGCTTTAAGATATTCCAGAAATAGGTGTACAACGATTGTAAATTTATATGTTCATCAGGAAAACTCTTCCCAGTGAGGCAGGCAAAGCAAAAAACATTTTTATAAATGTGACTAAGACAAAAAAAAAGAAACATAAAAATCTCACCGATTGTGTTGAATCAGCGCTATAGAGCTCGCCACAAGATCATCGAACAGCTTCCCATCCCCGTTGCTTGCGGCGCTGCCCTGTCTCCGGTGCCTGCCGTGCTGCGGCGTGCTGGCCCCACTGGAGGCTGGCGTGGCCTCCGCGGGGGGCTCGGGCTGCGCGGGCGGAGCGGCCTCCGTCGCGCAAGCCGAGGGGGCTGCGCGCGCCCCGAACAGGCGCCACGTGGACCCTATGGCCGGCGTGTCCGCCTTGCATGGCGCGGAGTGACCTGCACTGCGCCACGGGAATACCCCTCTGAAACGAAAGAAAACGGAACATTATTGCATTTCAATTGAAATTGTGTGGTAGAGACGGGTGACAGATCGATGGATGGGTTTCAATAATAACAATAAGAAAAAGTGACGTTATTCAATTCAAACTGCTGTTATTCAATTCAAACTGAAAGCACAATAGGATACATGATAAAAAAATAATGTTTTTTGACATATTCCATTGAATTTTATAACTAAGCTCAATTGTTATTATTCTTTTGTGTTGAGAGAGAGAGAGAGAGGAAGAAACGCCACATTATTCAGCCCTTGCACGTACCCTTTGTTTTAATTATATTCTTATATAATATTCTACAATGTCGACTTTTTAAATGATCCGACTTCTTCTGCCCACTTCCGCGTCAACCGTTATCCTTTACTTTACTTACAATTTCTCACCCGAAGGACCTACCTATCCGAACAATAACAGCGCCCTTTTTAAAACTGGTTTATTAAGTTCACTGATAAAAATTCTATATTACATGTTTTCAACGGCCATATTCCTCAGGGTTCTCATTGAAGTCCACTTTTATTCTTCCTCTGCCATTCGCTGATTCGCTGAGAACTGTTAGCCTCTCTTTGACAACTAGACTTACTTTGTTATACTGAGTATGTGTATACCACTCTAACGTCTTCCGCGAATAAAATTTATTAGTACACAAATTGATAAACTTGTTAAAACGTGAAAGCAATCTTCTCTTTATATGTATAATAATATTTAACCTTTTACTATCCAACATCCCCGCAATAATAGTGCACTTTCGTGTTGTAAAATGCCTTTATGTGATGGCACTGCTGCCATTATACAAATTTAACTGCATCTTTTAGTGTAATAAAAGCAACGAGGAAGGAACAAAGAGTCCGGATATATGGCACCAAATCACACACAGATAAGGGCCATTAAATTCATAATAATGAACAGAATTTATGAAAATACAGAAAAGATAAATTCACACATTTGTAATATAATATGAATAAGAATTGTAATGAGCGCAAATCCAAACCGAATACAGAAAATGTACTAAATTATTGAAACATACTTTAACTAATTAAGTCAATTTAAAAAGGGGCATAAATATAAATTTATAAAAAAATGTTGGATCGGGAACCGAATCCCTGTGAGACTCCTTAAACTCTTAAAGTCAAATGCTAAATTAGAAAGGAAAATAATGATCCTCAAAACCTAACATGGCTCATGGTGATGAATCCGGCATTGTCCAGGAATCAAATTTAAGTAAACAGTTTGAAAGATACACACATTTTGGTTTACAAAAAAGTCACTTCTAAATTAAGATAGGGGGAGGGTGAGATATCCGGGTTGGGTTTGGTTTCTACATTTACCGATAGTAAGTAGTAGGTTCCTTCCAGATTTTAATGTTATACCTAAAAAAAACCTTGAGAAATCTTAATGCTTAAACTAAATTGAAAATAAATAACACAGCTGATGGAATAATATTAATTTATAAAAGTGACTGTGAACCGATCAATTCCAGTTATTCAATATTATTATTGCGAATCTCACGGTTCACATCTAGTCCTCAGTTGACGTCTGGCATTGGGCAGATAATGGATTACGTAAAGATATGCTAATATAGCAGGCTCGTCTGACGTGTGAATACCTAGCAAATTAAATATTCATATATTACCTTGAATTAATAATATTATCTTCAAAGAAGTGTGGGATCTCGCTGACCAACATATTGGAGGAGAGTATTTGTGGGCACTCAGAAAGACAATGCTTTTACCACGACGACGGTTCCCTAGATACTAAATTCACAGCGTTGTTAATGTGAAGTCTGATAATAGGATGTGTTTTCCCGAGATAAAAGGCATTGTCGATAACAATATAGTAGCACGATCACGTTTAAATAAAGCTAATGACAACTTTTTTCACGACGCAAATAATTACTCTAGTTATGTAGAACAGGCGCGAAGAGAAAATGTTTTAATTATTATAACGACCACGAAAATGAAGTGGCGGAAAGAGCAATTGCAAAATAAATAAATAATAACTGGTGATGTTAACAGAGTCAAGTAAAACCGACGGAATAATTTGTTTCATTATCTTCATTATGAAGAACATTCCGATAAGCCGAATCACTTGAAATTACATCATTATTAAACGGCGGTCAAGTGTATTTGCTACTACAATACCGATATTTCGTGTATTGCTGTACTGCAGGTGTGACGACCTTGCATATACTGTGATGGAACTCTCGACTCTCAAAGCGGAGAAAGTGCGAAAGAAGAACCACACCGTCACACCGCCGCGCATCGTGCCGCGGAGCTTGGAGCGGAGGGAAAGTTCTCGTCTACAAACAATACCAAGCAGCCATCGCACTCGCTTATCGATGTCTTATTCCGTCCGTGGCGTTCGCCGAAGAAGCGCGCTCTCACCCGTTTATGGTAGTTACGTCCGTTACCAAATATCCGCGATCCAACATGATATTGACAGTTTGTTCGATCGGAGTCATCGCGGGACTCGTGTGCATCATGTCCGCCTACAAGAAGCAAATCAAGTTCAAACTGGAAGAGTGGAAATACGACCTTAGAGTGCAGGACATCGGCTTCTGGGCCCTCCTCGATGACAACATGAACAAAAAACGCAACAAGCTAACTGAAGTCCCCGACATAACCGGGAAGATTGCTGTAGTCACAGGAGGAGCGAGAGGAATCGGATACCACGTCGTGAAGAAGCTAACAGAGATGGGGATGAAGGTAGTCTTGGGAGTCAGGAAGGTCGAAGCAGGAAAGAAGATCGCCAAAGAATTCAAGGATCTCGGTTTGACCGGAAGCATCGACGTCTACCAGCTGGACACTTCTTCAGTGAAATCGGTCGAGAGCTTCGCAAAGGTTGTGTCCAAAGAATACCCAAGCATCAACTTGCTGGTCAACAATGCCGGGATCATGTTCGGAGATTACACCGTGACTGAGGATGGTTTCGAGAGCCAACTGGCCACTAACTATCTGGGCCACTTCCTGCTGACGCACTTGCTGATGCCAAACCTGAAGGCTGCCGGGGAGACGTCTAACTCCTGTTCCAGGGTGGTGAATGTCTCATCGTGCGCACACAAAGCATCGGAGATCTTCTTCGACGATATCAACTTTGAAAAGAAATACTTTTCTTCAGGGGCTTATTCACAGTCGAAATTGGCTCAGGTAAATATTCTTCTACATTGTATATTTATAAACGAAACGTGCAGTAAAGTGTACTATTATTTTTTAACCAAATAATACAAGAGAACACAAAAGCTTTGTAATGTTTTTTAAACATATACAAATCAAATCAACAAAAAATCTGAATATTTGCATCGCCCACGTACGAACTGAGCAAATACAATACGAGGTAATGAAACTATTACACCTACCCACTTTGAGTAAAATTAATGCGTTAATCCTCAATATTTCAACATTTTTTCCGAAAGGCTTATTTTGTATTACGCAAACACAAGATCTGTTGGAATGGAAAATAGTAAAATTAGTATCATAGTGTGAACGTAAAATCATATTTCCATGCCCTTACACTTGTAAAAAAAAAGCCAAAGTATGTTACGTTTAAAGTGGAGACATATTACGCTGTACGCGTCATGGCTTGGCCTATTTCAACATATCGCTCGCCATACACTAGCAAAATAAATGTATGGCGAGCGATATGCTGAAATAGGCTAAGCCACGGGAATATAGCGTGGTCTGTCACAGGCTGAGAAACGACACTTTGAAATAGTTTTTTCGATAAAGTAGATAACAATAAATATCTTAACTTGTAGTAAGAATAATAACATCATATCATAAATCAGTGTTTTGGAGTAAATATATGTTTGACGTAACATTCAACTCGTATTGTGATAAGAAAGATATTGTCTGATAACTGACAATAATATAGATAATTTTAAACCTTCTGAAAATAACATCGTTCAGTTATTTTTGGTACAAGATAATGCATACAAAGAATATGGTGAACCTACCTAAAAATAGTGATATTTATAATTAATAAAAATTAAAAACCTTACTTTATCTGTTATGATGATTGTAATTACTATTTCCACTTGTCAAACTTAATTAATTTGACATTTAACTAAGTATTTTCATTTAATAACGTTGTAAACAGTCTTTGTAAATAATATTTGACACTGTTACACTGAGAAAAATGAGTTTTGCTAATTTATTGAGAATCTCTTCAAATTATGGGTAATCCGGTTAAAAAGGAGATTGCACGCCGTTTCCTGATACACTTTCAGTAAATTCGTAATACTTATCGGAACACGTGTTCATAGACCTGCGTTTGTCTTGATAATATATAATGACGAAATGCGAAAATGTTAGGATTTTTATGAACACGTGTTCCGACATCGTGATAATCCGTTGGTATTTTACTGAAAGTTTATTAGGAAACTTATCAATTCATTCGTCAAGGACCTGCAATCCCGTTTTTAACCGGATTGCGAACAATTTTAAGATATTCTTAATAAATTAGTAATTTTTCTCCGTGTAGGAAGGTTACACCATTGACCAATAAAACAACTATAATTTAAAATGTTTACCAACATTTTTTTAAATTTTTGTGTTAAGCACATTTTTAAACACAGTTTTGTGTTAAAAATAAACTAATTTTTAACCTCTATAAAAATTGGTTAAAAATTTAATTTAAATTTAAATTTTGTTAACAGTAAATATGAACATGTCATGAAAGAATAAATATAATAATATCGTCTGAATCTTTACGCTTCTTCCTTCTCACACGTCTTGTATGAAAACGAAAAGGACAGAAAAGAGTAGAATTATGACGTCATGACTAGACAAGTTAATAATTAACCCCCGATTTAAAAAGCAGTAAAACAAACACGAGGACCTAACGTCACTGTAAACAGATATCATTGAGTTTATTTGTCACTATGGTTAAAAAATACATCTAATCAAATCAAATGTTTCTTTCCAGGTCATGGCCGCCAGACACATGGACAGACTACTGCAGGCCCAGGGGTTCAACGTCCACTGCTACTCCGTCCACCCAGGAGTGGTGGACACCGACCTGTTCGAGGGCACTAGCATGAAGCGCCACTCTCAGTGGATCATGAACCTCTTCTTCAAGCGGCCTGCAGAGGGGGCCATCTCCATCCTGCACACCTGCCTCTCCCCCAGACTGGAGACGGAAGGCGGGGCATACATCAGCAACTGCAGGAAGGGATCTGACTCCGCTTGTTCCAGGAACAAAGACGATCAGGAGAAACTGTTCAAACTCACGTGTGACATACTCAAAGTGAAAAATTTCGGAGTTGCAAACAAGTAAATATGCAGAGGCAATGTATCTAATCTAAAAGATACCATCCAATACGCACAATATTTAAAAAAAAACACACACAAAAAAGATTGCTAGGTTATTTTTTTTTTCAATTTAATTTAGTCTAAACTAAGAAACTACTTTACAAAATATATTATTAGGTTGGGTTTTAGTAAAAAAAAAAAAGAAAAACTAATCTAAAACCCACTTGTCACATTAATGAAAATGCATTATTTTTTTCCATTGACTGAAATAGTTATTAATTAACTGATATGAAGTGTTTTTTGTTCAAATAATTTGTGCATATTACGGATGGGGTACGCCATTGTATATTTACCAAAAGATGATGACGTCATCGTTTTGTACTTAAATTATTTGCACCCATGCATATTAAGGCGATGCCACACTTAGTAATGCAAAATCATGTGTTTTTGTTTTGAAAATTTGGTCGCCTAGAAATGTTTCAGATGCTTTAATTAAATTCTGCGAGTAGAATACACCTTGGCCTTTGAAATAATCGAGTATTTTTTAGATAAGTCTTTTTATAAGCCCAGAAAAAAATAATGTAAAGGCGCTTGAAAACTGCTTTAAAGTTCAAAATCTCCTACTTACGAACCCATTTTCGGTTATGATTTTATTGTATAATGTGGAAAATTAAGTTATTTATAAAATGATCGAAAAAAAAAAATTATGCCTGAACATCCACAAAATAAAATAAAAGGCACTTTTTGGCCATGTTTTTTTCTTTCATAAATCAAAACAGGCGGATGGTGTTAAGCGGGAATTTAAACCTTATCGCCATCTACGTAAGGGGTGTTATTGATAACGGCTCGATTTAAAATATTACACGACGTAGTGAATCGCCTTAATTATAATTTTATTATCTTAACTAAGAAAATCTGCTTCTTTGTCAGTAAATATTTATTTAGTTAGTGTGCCGGGTAGTGAGGATATGTTATATAGTAAATATGTACACGGAGAAAAATAATCTTGATGAAAAAGTGACAGCAAGCTAACTTCCTGATAAAATATTAGAATATATCGAAAAGACGTGTTCCTTTCCTAATTAAAATCATGACGGAATGCGACAGTATCAGTATATCAATATCAGTATTTGTATGAACACGTGTTCCGCCGTTCTCATAATACATTCGCTTTTAACTGATACTTTGTTAGGAATTCGTTGAAGGCCTGCAGTCCCGTTTTTAACAGGAAAACGAATAATTTGGGGAGATTTTTAATAAATTAACAGCATTTCATTTCAGTAAGTTTTCTCCGTGGACCTATAATCATGTTTTACAATCATTTTAATTGCATGGTAAACATATTGCATAAGTATGAATGTGGACGGAAGTGAAGGAAACCATGAATAAATATTATTGTGATAAACTTAATTAAATAGTTTCACATAGTAAAATAAAAAATAGTTGTTGAAAAAATAAATAAAATTATACATTATTACTAAAACTTTGTTCTGAATTGAATTGATTATATTTTTGTGCTATTAAATTTAAAGAAATATAATATTAAATTAAACAATATTACTTTGTTTAAACCTCTATTTTTTTTTATATTAATGCCGACCGGTTTCAGAACAACCATTCCTTCCCCAGGTTAAATTATTTACGAAATTAATATTACAAAATTAAAACATTTATTAATAATCATAAAACAATAATAGATAACACAAGAATAGGTAATTTTTTTGTAAACCGAATATATTTATTTTAGTAATAATTACACATTCTTATACAGGGTGTTAAGGGACGTATTTGACTTACTGTAACCAGTGATTCCTTATAATATTATGAGTAAAAAATGTAAAAGAAACTGTCTCCGATGACATTTTTGATGATTTTTTTAAAAACAAAAAACATAGAAAATCAATAGGATTTGGACAGGTAGGGTCGATAATAGGGATATAATGGTTACTCGGCTGAGTGACTAATGACATGTGGTAATTAAAAAAAAAAGATTTTGAAAAAGAAACATAAAAAAAGTCACCATTATTTTTTTCTAAAAATTATGTCAGCAATCACTGGTTAAAGTAACTAAAGTACGTTCCTTAACACCCTGTATATTTTAATGTCTAATACTCATAGACCAAAAAAATGAAGTTTATAATAATATTTCATCGTAATATTACATTAATTATTTTTAGTATGGTATTGTTCAGAGGTAAATAGTTTAATTTCGAATTACCTTTTGCGAATGTTATTGAAATTCTTTGAACCCACTATCCACCTAAAATCCGAGCAAATATTTAATAGTAGTTAAATAACACTTTTTTGACTATGAATATTTATATAGCTAAGTTATTTCAGCTGAAAAAAAACGTACGATACACGTTGTTGTGTTTGTCATAATATTTCAAATGACAAGAACTCCCCACAAAATAAACAGATATTCAGTTATTTTTAGAAATTGAATAGGAAAATAAAAATACAAAATTACAAAAAATACACGGAGAAAATGAGAAATAATCCGGTCACTTTTTGGAGAAATATGAGTATTGCTAATCTATTAAGAATCTCTTCAAATTAACGGTAATCCGGTTAGTAACGGGATTGCAGGCCGTTTCCTGGCAAACTTTTAGTTAATTTCTAATATATCGGAACACGTGTTCATGCATCTGCATTTGCCTTGATAAGTATACTGACAAAATGCGAAAATATTAGGATTTTTATGACACGTGTTATTCTCATCACTAGTTGAATCAATCTTCTGTCAAGAAATATCCGTGCTGCGTTAATGTGATTGATATGGGGTCAAAACGAGTCAATTGAGACGGAAGGTGTTACTTTCTTTACCAAGTTAATTTCAGTGTCAATAAAAGGTCCCGATTCATGTAAGCAGGTAGGTGTAGGTATGTCATAAATTTCTCATTTATTTGCGTTTAGATGTTATCCAATATGGCGCGGTACCTACGTAACGTGCAATATGTTATTTGAGTTTAAACTTTCTCCGGCGTGTAAAAATTTGGAAAGTTTGTAGTAACAGTAACATTATAATTCGTTGAGATGCTAATATAAATTATATCGGTAGGCACTCACTCACTCCTTATATTCAGAGTATTACATTTTTGCAATACGCTTCCAATTTCAATAGGTCGGTGATATGTCGATAAGTATGTCTAATGAATAAAATCCTGAGTGGAACATAACAATGTGCTACAAAAAAATTAGTAATTCTTGTTAATGCAGAAAAGAAGAATTAATAAGTAACATAGATAGAAGAAAATAAAATCAAAAAATGCCTATTACACATCACTGCATCTTGCTTCTAGATTAAAATAAAGCCTACTACACATCAATGTAACATGCTTCTAGATGAAAATAATGAATACTACACATCACTGCAACATACTTCTAGATGATAGTAATGAATACTACACATCACTGAAACTTGATTCTAGATGAAAATAATGCCTACTACCCATCACTGCAACTTGATTCTAGATGAAAATAATGCCTACTACACATCACTGCAACTTGCTTCTAGATGAAAATAATGCCTACTACATATCACTGCAACTTGCTTCTAGATGAAAATAATGAATATTACACATCACTGCAACTTGCTTCTAGATGAAAATAATGAATACTACATATCACTGCAACTTGCTTCTAGATGAAAATAAGGGATAAACAAAAATTGTTATTTTTTTCAAATGCATAAATTACAAAAAAAAAATTAAAAAGATAATCTAATTTCGTACAACAGAATAAATACATAACGTATTATAGACATAGCTACTGTTAGAGGCGCTACTGCGTACTAATATCTCATCGAAACTTGTTCCACTATTAGAACGCCATAAGCGGTGCGCGTAGACCGGATTCGGTAGTTTTATTTAGAGCGTTGGGAGTCAGTTGGAGTTAAAAAAGCGAAACCTATGTTTAGCTTCATGTCTCATCTAAATATAATACATCGATGATTTTAGAAGACGAAAGGTAGGTACGTAGAAATAAATAAGTAGATTTAAGAAATGAAATTGACCTTCATATTATGAGAATTCTTTTTAAGCCGCTAAAATTCTGACAAAAACACGAATAATGATGTTTTTCTCTGCGGATTATACTTAGGACAGGGTGATTCACAAAATTTGAACAATTCAGATACTCTTCAGGCAAAATAAATAATAAGGTTCTGCTCATCTCGACACAGGAATTCCCTAGTGGGATCAGCTGCGGAGGATTCTATTGTAATGTACCATTTTACCATTACCATTTTATGAATGAATAAAAAAAATGATGACTCAACAGTGATAATTTAACACACATTAGTGATAAGTCATTAAAAGCGATGAAAAAAACTAACCTACGTAACCAATTTAACATAGATTTTGTTTCATGCCTTTTCATGGCTTTATACAATTGTCAGTTTATGAGTTATCCGGTAACACCCAAAGTACATAATATGTTTTAAAGCGTTTATTCGATCAATCTTAGGCAAAGTACAGGGTTTTCCAATAAGAGGTGTTATTTTGATATTCAATCGTAAAAGATCAATGGTTTCGTTGCTTGTGTGGCACGTAGCGCCGTCTTGTTGAAAGTAAACGTTGTCCAGATCAATACCATCCAATTCCGGCCATAAAAAAATCATTAATCATCTCTCGATAACGCAATCTATTCACCTTAACTGTTGCTTCAGCCTAATTTTCGAAAAAGTAAGGTCCAATGACTCCGCCGGACAATAAACCGCACCAAACAGCCACACGTTGAGGATAGAGAGGCTTTTCAACAATAACTCTTGGGTTTTCCGAGCCCCAGATGCGACAATTTTGCTTGTTGACGAAGCCACCGAGGTGGAAATGGGCCTCATCACTCAACATGATTTGCATTTGATTCACTCAAGTGAATTTTAATAATTTCAATGCGTTGTTGAAGCGTGTATCGTCAACTGTCAAAAAATGACAGCCTCAAAAATAACATCTACCGAAATAGCGGGCTATTCAAAATAACACCTCTTATTGGAAAACCCTGTATTTCAATAGAGGTTTGACGGCCATCATCAAACAAGTCATAAAGAAAAACACGTTCACCTTGAAATGTGTACAGATGGAATTTGCCACGTGTTAGCTATTCTCAGTTTAATTATTTTAATTTTGAAACCGTAAACGTTTATAGCTAAAAGAAGAAAAACAGGTAAATTTTAATATTGTTTTCTTATGAAAAACTGATGCTCGAAGTAGGTACGTAAATAGATAAAGCTATGAATATACGCAGTGTCCGTAGACTCGTAGTACAAATTGGAATCTGTCAAATCGTATATCGTATTCGGAGTCGTTTTTATGGTATATTTTTTTTTTATTTGAACTTTAGTTTTCAAGTAAATCGAGTTCGAAGTTGGAGCTTTTTATTCAACATTCGATCCAATTAATATCTGCTGTTTAATTCTTTTAAAATGCGTCAAAGCGTAGACGCGGCTAATAGTTTTTTTTCTTTAGTTACTGAAAAAAAAAGTTCAAATTAAAAAAAATGGGTTTTAGGTGATGCAGATTCACCAGTTTCCCACTTGTAATGCTTAGTTCCGGACATCGTGTACAATATATACGATAATATTTATGTTTTTTTTTTTAATTCTTAACTAACCAGAAAGACTGTTCATTAATAAAAAACTATTGGACTGTGCACTTTGGTATTTGTGTTGTTTGTCACTGTGCAATTGGGCATGTTTGCACAACTTTGAAATGTTAATTTAAACTTAAAAAAACATAACCTGCCATATTGGTCGTGCCGTATTTCAATATTGTTAAGAAGAACTTTAACAAGATCTAAATGGCTCTCTGTCAATCACTGTTAGAATACGGTATTATCGGCAATGCAAATGATAATTTTCTAACTCCACTAATTAAAACCCAAAGATAAAATGAAAATTATGCTGAAAGTCCTTGAAAAATCTAGAACTGACGAAATCTTTTTTTTTATTTTTTTTATAGTGAATACCTCACAAGAGTCCCAACTGCTCCCGTCTGGAGCCAGTGAGACTATGGCATCCCCAATTGGGGGATGTTGTGAGGCTGAAGGTAAGTGGGGAAGGGAAAGAGGAAGGTGGGGAAGTACCTGGCTATTCAGATCTAGTCACTAAACACGGCTAAAGCCATTTGGAGCAACGTTTCAATTCTGAATGGTGGTCTTACACCAGGGCGATACTGGTAGTATCTTCCACTCTGGAACGTGCCGCAAATATACTATATATTATTTTAATTAATTAATTGTGAAATAACACAAATTAATCAAATAAAATTTATTTGCGCACGCCGGGTTCGAACCCGCGACCTTCGGAATGGCAGTCCAATGCGTTACCACTGGACTATACCGGCCGTCAAATAATAAAATCTACGACAATCTTAACATCATGTCAATTAAACAACACTATTTTAAAACAAAACTCCTTTAAATTAATAAGTACAAAACCCAAGAATCAACAACTAACACGTATATTAGAAACAACATTAAATAATCACAACAAAATTATACGATATAAATGTCAAATAAAAAGCAGGATACAAAACTTAGTCAGATCAGAAATAGAAAATATACTTACACCAAGTACAGACTGAAACCGAAACCACACAACTACACTAAAATAAACTTACAACATGTACAGACTAAAACCGAAACCACACAACTACACTAAAATATACTTACACCAAGTACAGACTGAAACCGAAACCACACAACTACACTAAAATAAACTTACAACATGTACAGACTAAAACCGAAACCACACAACTACACTAAAATATACTTACACCAAGTACAGACTGAAACCGAAACCACACAACTACACTAAAATAAACTTACAACATGTACAGACTAAAACCGAAACCACACAACTACACTAAAATATACTTACACCAAGTACAGACTGAAACCGAAACCACACAACTACACTAAAATAAACATACAACATGTACAGACTAAAACCGAAACCACACAACTACACTAAAATATACTTACACCAAGTACAGACTGAAACCGAAACCACACAACTACACTAAAATAAACTTACAACATGTACAGACTAAAACCGAAACCACACAACTACACTAAAATATACTTACACCAAGTACAGACTGAAACCGAAACCACACAACTACACTAAAATAAACTTACAACATGTACAGACTAAAACCGAAACCACACAACTACACTAAAATATACTTACACCAAGTACAGACTGAAACCGAAACCACACAACTACACTAAAATAAACTTACAACATGTACAGACTAAAACCGAAACCACACAACTACACTAAAATATACTTACACCAAGTACAGACTGAAACCGAAACCACACAACTACACTAAAATAAACATACAACATGTACAGACTAAAACCGAAACCACACAACTACACTAAAATATACTTACACCAAGTACAGACTGAAACCGAAACCACACAACTACACTAAAATAAACTTACAACATGTACAGACTAAAACCGAAACCACACAACTACACTAAAATATACTTACACCAAGTACAGACTGAAACCGAAACCACACAACTACACTAAAATAAACTTACAACATGTACAGACTAAAACCGAAACCACACAACTACACTAAAATATACTTACACCAAGTACAGACTGAAACCGAAACCACACAACTACACTAAAATAAACTTACAACATGTACAGACTAAAACCGAAACCACACAACTACACTAAAATATACTTACACCAAGTACAGACTGAAACCGAAACCACACAACTACACTAAAATAAACATACAACATGTACAGACTAAAACCGAAACCACACAACTACACTAAAATATACTTACACCAAGTACAGACTGAAACCGAAACCACAAAAATACACTAAAATATACTTACACCAAGTACAGACTGAAACCGAAACCACACAACTACACTAAAATATACTTACACCAAGTACAGACTGAAACCGAAACCACACAACTACACTAAAATAAACTTACAACATGTACAGACTAAAACCGAAACCACACAACTACACTAAAATATACTTACACCAAGTACAGACTGAAACCGAAACCACACAACTACACTAAAATAAACTTACAACATGTACAGACTAAAACCGAAACCACACAACTACACTAAAATATACTTACACCAAGTACAGACTGAAACCGAAACCACACAATTACACTAAAAACACTATATAATATTACTTTTTATTAAAGGTAAAATTATGTTTTTACAAGACAAAAGTTTTTATGGAAAGCTAAAAAGATAACTAATCATTATAAGCAATAATTATTAACCCGAAACACAAAATAAATTGAAAAAAATCTTCCGAGATATAAATTCTTCTTCAACTTCTTCCTTCTTAACTTCTGCATTCTTCTTCTTCTTTCTTCTCAATTCCCGTCAGCGGCATTTATTTTTCCTCGGAAGATTTTTCAATTTAAGTTTGTGTTTCAGGTCAATAATTATTGCTTATAATAATTTACTACATAATGTATTTATAATTACTTCATATTATTCGTACTATTAAATTTTGTAGATGAAATCCTAAACGCGGGAGATCCCAGTGAGGATATCATTATCTCTATTTGCAAAGAAAAAGGAAGATAACATTTCTATTTCTATCTAGCTGTACCCCGCCATGCGTTTCTGTGGCTCAATCTGTCTGTGCGGATAGAGAAACAATAGCGTGAGTTGCTTTTACGTCCAACAGAGCGCTGTTTTAAAAAAGTATGTTTTTACCAGTCACAGGTGACATCTATATAATATATATAATTAAAAAAAACACACGCGTATTCGAATGCAACGTTGTGTCAAAACGAACATCAACATTTTTATTTATATAGATTAACAAAGATCTAACAAATCAAATGTTCAAATGAATTATAAGAATTTAATATAAAATACGAAACGCCATATTAAAGTATGAAAATTACATATAAAAACCGAGGAAGAATAAATAACGTATTTTTGGCTGCCTGACAACAACAAGGCCTGTCGGCATTTGTAGATGTAGAATAGAGAGAGAAAAGGCCACACTGAAATGGGGTGAAAAGGTGGGAACCCCTACACATAGGGTGGGCTTTCACGTGATGTATGATCAAATAGGATAGTTAGCTAATTGTATAGGTATTGTTTTATACAAAACACGTTTCAGCATAATACGGCCATTTTCACACGGAAGAAAAATGTTCGGCGCTGAGACTTACTGACGCATGACTTGGTGTCGGGCGCTAGAAGAGCGTGCTGTTAATTGTCCGTTTGATATTACCATTTTGAACAATGGGTCAAGTATTTAGTATATATAATGCAATCTAAGGAGAAAACGCTAGAGAAAAAAGCTCCCGTGCACTGAACAGCTAGATGTGCGATCTATTCTGATTTAAAAGAAAACATAATATGTCGCCAAATATTTCAACCGAAGAAAGATATAGTTGATATATCTTCGGGCACACCGACACGCCCACAACTAAATTGGTTTATATCTTTATGTGTGTATAATCCCTATAGTCATATTACAAACAAAAACAGGTTGGCGAAAATAAATTAATTACATCGCGTTAAAAGACTCCTGTTATGAATGAAGCCCAATAGAGTCAATTCCTTGTAACGACGTTTTGAATTGAGCAATAAAGCTTCAATTAAAATAATAGTGTCACACCCTTTGTCTCTCTCAAATCGTCCCATCTCGTCACCCTAATCCAAACAAGCTCCCATGAGAATATTCATCAATTCATTACTGTGTACGAAATATAATTTTATACACTTGTACAGAAAACCTTTTCAATGAAGTACTCGTAAGAGCATTGTGCAACACTCCCATTATGCCTCGTACAGTTTGAAGGGTGCGCCGCCCCTAAAGACCCACCCCTCGGCAGGTTCTGTTTTGGACAGGTTTCCAAGTGCCTCATGTATCACCTGTTGCCTACAGCTGAGACAACGTGACCGGGCCTCTCTCGTAACGTAAAAGCTGGTGAGCAAATAACACGTGACTGAAGAATTGCAAAGAGAATGGGGATTTTCTTAAAATGATAGATCCGGAATGTTCCATTGGTGAGGGTGGTGCTTTTATTCAATATTTTAATATCTCCCATTTTAAATTGAAATAAATCAAAGGATTTGAAAGTATATCAATGGAGAGAAACCAGATTATGTTTGAAAAATCTTTTTTTTTTAAATATGGGCCGATTTCAAGACGGATTAAGGAAGGGGAAACAGAAAAAATATTAGGGTTTGAATTTAGAAAGGTTCAGGTTCTACAATGTTTACAAGCCTTCAAACGAGCCAAGAATCTACAGTTAACGAAGGACATCATTCAGTGGGTAGCGAAAAAAATATTAAAATATGACGGGGGTAAACAACTAGAACCAAGTTTAAGTACACAGTCAAAATGGTGTTAAACATCTATTTTGTATTAAATAGTGAGTAAACAAAATGATAAATAGGTATTACTTTAATGTCACTGCATTACTCGAAAAAAATTGTAATAAGAGGAAAATAAGTAATGAAGATCAAAAAATTCTAATAAGAGGAAAATAAGTAATGAAGATCTAAAAATTGTAATAAGAGGAAAATAAGTAATGAAGACCTAAAAATTGCAATAAGAGGAAAATACGTAATGAAGACCTAAAAATTGTAATAAAGAAGAAAAGAAGTAATAAAGAGCTAAAAATTGTAATAAGAGGAAAATAAGTAAAGAAGACCTAAAAATTGCAATAAGAGGAAAATACGTAATGAAGACCTAAAAGTTGTAATAAAGAGGAAAAGAAGTAATAAAGAGCCAAAAATTGTAATAAGAGGAAAATAAGTAATGAAGACCTAAAAATTGTAATAAGAGGAAAATAAGTAATGAAGACCTAAAAAAATAATATTCACTAAAATTTCCCTGAAAAGTTCAGGGGTAACACAAAGTAAAGCAATTATTTTAATGTAAACGAACACCGTTAGTAATTTGACGTCAATTGTCGTATTTACGCTGTGGAAATGTTTTAATTTTAATCACAGC
This sequence comes from Hesperophylax magnus, assembly GCA_026573805.1. Classification (NCBI taxonomy): domain Eukaryota; kingdom Metazoa; phylum Arthropoda; class Insecta; order Trichoptera; family Limnephilidae; genus Hesperophylax; species Hesperophylax magnus. Next base: position 9,318,648 of record JAIUSX010000029.1, on the reverse strand, counting down.
GGGAAACTGAACACCCGCTATCATTAGTATTTATTTAATGAGAAGAGCGGAGTTGTAAAGAACAAGACCGAATATCACGAAAGCAAAATGTTTTTGAAACGCGATCTGAATTCGGGGAATTAGGATCACAGGGGCCTAACTGCAAAAACTGGTGTTTAGAGTTAAGCTTAGTTTCGGTAATGCTATAATCATATTTATTAGTTACGAAACTCTATCTCGTACTGTTTAAGAGATACAGTTGGACGTAGAATTGGGTACTTATTTTAAATAGGCCCTTGTGATTCTAAACCCCCGAAATGATAATATTAATATCACTTTTTGATACAAAGTGGTGCATTGGTGAAAAGTCACATAAAGGGCGTTGTACACATACAGAAAATCACATTTAAATGGACTTAGTAATATCATCATAAAATACATATTCATATTATTGTTCGCACTGATTAGTAAACGAAATCAATATTCACATATTTGCGAACTGCGCAAACGTTCAACAAAGATTCATTTGAAATTGCAATGGTTTCTATCACAGTAAAATAAAACACAATAAAAATTGCGGGTTTCTTGGGTCTCAGAACCTCGGAGCTCTAATCACAAGGCAAATTAATATATGTATGTACATATCCTTTTGAAGCGAAAGAGAGCGATAGAACAGCATACACAAGATTGTAAAGTAAACTGTATGGCAAGATACTCTTCCCTTTCCCTCACTCCATCGACTTCCCACTTCTTTCAGCTTTAAAAATCCCTAATCTGGAGATGCAATAGTCCTCAACAGACTTCGGGCATTTGTGACTATTTTACAGACCTGTAATCCATAAAACGTGACGTGACTAACATACAGATCACCGTTATTTTAATTAGTTCCATAAAAAATCTTAATGCAGTCAGCTGTTTCGTTTGTACATAATTTCGTTGCATAATTAACAGCAGAAGCAGACCACAACAAAAAACATAGAAAATTAACATAAAAATGCGAAGAAATCTGCATAAAGTTTTCTGATTTAAACATGGAACATTTTAATACCATCCGTCGTTAAAAGATGGCGCGATCCGAAGCTGAAACGAAAACTGGTTTATTTGTAGGAGAAAATTACAGTAACATTCGCAAGAACGACGCGGCTACAATAATAATATAAATATGAAGGAATTGAATTTAAAAAAATCTGCGGATATACTCATAAGTTTAAAAGTTGTCTGGGAGTTTTATGTTCTATGGCACGTCGAATAGCTAGAAGCTAATCAATCTATTCATGCATGGAACATAAATACACAATATAGTAAGAATATTATTTTATTGATAATATGTTGTTTTACAAGCGGAACATTGTAGGTTTGTTTTGAGAGGTTTTTCCGACACGTGGCGTAACAATGTATCCTTTAATTAAGTTGGTAGATTAATCGTACATTATGGGGGTATTTAGACGTCAAACGAATAAGTATAAAACATTTATATAATCTATTAAAAAATAACCTAGACTAAGTGTTTAAAATTAAGACTTGAGAACAAAAGGGTAGATTCCTCTTTTAAAATAAAACACTTTGCAGAAGTTGAAATTACACCGATTTTATTGTTGTTTTTTCCAAAGTTTATATTGCTACCGACACTCTGTGGAGATCACTCCACTAACGGAGAGCGTCACTTTGCGTTCCTTTAGCTAGAAACTATCGAAGAGAAGTGAGTTCCCTAATCAAAATTGGGACTTAAATAACCTAGTTTCGCAGCCTTTAAAGAAGGTGTAAACTAGCGCAATCTGTATTCTAAATCAGTTACACAATATTAATTATAATTGATTTGAAACTAGGAGCAAATTCCAACACTGAGAGATAATACAAAAAATAAGGCTGAGGACTCAATAGTAAATTATAAAGTAAGGTACGGATTTTTTTCGGTAATTTTAGTAGTTACATTACATCTCCAAATATTGTCTCATAGAACAGGGAGGCGGGTGTGGAAACCGCCGCCCGGGAACCATTTATTGTATCTGCCATAGTTCACCCGGGTTCATCGGTTGAGGTGTGTTCAGGATGCGCCTGCTCACCTTCTGACCGCTTGGATATTAATGACGATTTTTAACATTAACGTTTCTTCAAATAGAAAGGTAAATATTAAAAATACATAAACCCTACATGACGCATACAATGACATTATTAACTATGCATACTTATACTACACACACTTTCACATATAGTCCACTAACTAATTTTTATAGTGCCCATATTGTTTTCAATTAAAAATATAACAGAAAAATATATTTAACTAGTGGCCCCGCAATGCTTCGGTATTGCAAATATCTTTCTCGGACAATGTTACTATTAAAAAAAAACTATAGGGTTTTCCAATAAGAGGTGTTATTTTGAAATTTAAAAAAAATGCCATTTTTAATATACATGATCGAATGTTTATTTCATTATAAAGAAGAAGGTATGCGGTTAATAGTGAAAAATAACATCAGTCAAATGACCACCACGACCACGCCTACAGGACCATATCCTTTTCATGAAATTTTCCATAACCAAATCGCAAAGTGGCTGCCTTATGTCCTCGATAGCCTCACGAATTCCATCTTTGAGGTCTCGAATCGACGCTGGGCTGTTGGCGTAGACCTTTTCTTTCACGTGGCCCCAAAGGAAGAAGTCGCAAGGTGTTAAATCACAAGATCTCGATGGCCAATTGTGGTCACCTCTTCGAGAGATAACACGGTCCGGAAACTTTTCCCGTAAAAGATCAATGGTTTCGTTGCTTGTGTGGCACGTAGCGCCGTCTTGTTGAAAGTAAACGTTGTCCAGATCAATACTATCCAATTCCGGCCATAAAAAATCATTAATTCCTAAATTAATATTCAAAATAACACCTATTATTGGAAAACCCTGTACATTACACATTCGACTTCGTATCTCATTCCGATGCAGATAAAGCATTTCTCGGGCGTCACCGACTTCTTCAACCATTCAAACCACTCTCTAAACACCGCTGGCACTAATAAGAACAAATTATGAAATTTTTACCGATATCATTCGACTAATTTTCGAGTTTTGCGAGCACAAACATACGCAGGTTGAATTTTTATATATCACTAGCTGACTTGTAACCGGCGTTGCTGGGAATTATTTTTAGGAGATAGAAATATTCCATCCGGGCTTTTCTGTAGGCCTTTTTAAGATATACACTTCTGTAGTACATTATTTGGATGTGTATCATAAGGTTTAGCCAGCGTTAGCAATGTATACTCGATTACAAAACGTCGACTTTTCTCTACTTTCTATAAATATAATTTGCATGTATTACCTATATATAAACCTTCCGGAAGAAATTCTTTAAATGATAGTGAAAACCCTATAAAAATCCGGTGCGTAGTTTAGAAGAACTGAGCGCACAAACAGACAGACGCGGATAACGACTTTATTTTATACTATTTAGAGAAGAAAATTTGCGTTTGGTGGCAAAATATACAGAGTTTTCCAATAAGACGTGTTATTTTGAATAGCCCGCTATTTCGGTAGATGTTACTTTTGAAGCTGTCATTTTTTGACATTTGACAAGTAGAAACTACGCCATTAATAAAAATGGAACGATACACGCTTCAACAACGCATTGAAACTATTAAAATTCACTTGAGTGAATCAAATGCAAATCATCTTGAGTGATGAGGCCCATTTCCACCTCGGCGGCTTCGTCAACAAGCAAAATTGTCGCATCTGGGGCTCGGAAAACCCAAGAGTTATTGTTGAAAAGCCTCTCTATCCTCAACGTGTGACTGTTTGGTACGGTTTATGGTCCGGCGGAGTCATTGGACCTTACTTTTTCGAAAATGAGACTAGAGCAACAGTTACGGTGAATGGATTGCGCTATCGAGAGATGATTAATGATTTTTTATGGCCGGAATTAGATGGTATTGATCTGGAAAACGTTTGCTTTCAACAAGACAGCGCTACGTGCCACACAAGCAACGAAACCATTGATCTTTTACGATTGAATATCATAATAACACCTCTTATTGGAAAACCCTGTATTACGAAATTTCGCACTGTATCATAATATGTCACACTTTCGATTCTCAGCATAACTAGTATTATCGATTTAATCGTGATTTACAATGAAGTGTTTTATCGATTATATTTTAAATTACAACGCGAATAAAGAAAATGTACGAATTTTAAATAGAACGGACACCAAAAGTAAGGAAATATATAATCTTGGAATACGAACAAAAATTACAAACGTTACAGTAGAAAAGTCTCTAATGGCGTAGATGTAAAAGTTGCAGGCTCGATTCACGCCCTGAGCAACTTGAGGAAATAATATCATAAGGAATAACTTAGATTGTATAGGTGGTTGGGTATGCTTTTTTAATTTATAGGAATTGGTGACTTTTCTCAATAAAATAATGTTAGAAAAAATTAATAAATATAAAGGTTAACATGATGGAAACTAAATTAGGTCGCAACAAATCAACAATGGATATAATATATGTGGTTTTGAAGATAATATCTATACATTTGTAGAGCCGGAGCAGTATTTTTTTTATATAAACACACAATCGTCTTAACTGATCCGAACCAACGTCAAGAGAGCCAGTGAGACTGGCATCCCCAGTCAGGGTATGTCGTGAGGTTAGAGGTAGTGGCGAGGGGGGGGAGGGGGGGGAGGGGGGGAAGACACAGGTGTTGGAAGCTGGCTATTCAGATCTGGTCACCAAACACGGCCAAAACCATTTTAAGCAACGTTTCAATTTTGAATTGTGGTCTTACACCAGGCCGATACTGAGAGTCTCTTCCACTCTGGAGAACGTGCCGCAAATAAACTATATACAGGGTGTATCGGCACGTACCCGACAAACTTTAACCAGCTATTCCTTGGCACATTTGGAGTAAAAAATGTTATGGGCACTTTGCTGTCTGGTAACATTTTTTTTTCCATTAAAATTTGTATCTAACTCCTTCTTTAGCCAACGTTTCGGATGTTACAGTGTCCATCATCAGAGCAGATGTGTGTTGATGGACACTGTAACGTTGTCCGGAAAAATAAACATTAGAATTTCTAAAAAAGTTATTTTTTCTTCTTTTACTTCTACCATCATGTAGAATAACCTCCGGAAGCTAGTGCACTTAACCCCCGGACGCCCTGTATATGCGGGCCTCTGCTTTAAGCGGGAATTTGTTGATAAGGCTAAGAAAAAAAATAGGCTAGTAAAAATGTTTTGAAGTGTAAAATCTTCCCCTTGGGTATTTTTTTATTTGCCTTTATTGTTCAATGTGATAGTGTGAGAGTTCCTCAAAAATATTTAATAGGTATGTGTGGCACAAAAAAAGTGTTATTTTTGCTACATTTCTTGCATATATCAAAACTGGTTGCCGGTACCAAGTAGTGGCAATCCTTATCGCCACCAGCGTAAGAAATGTGTAATTTTTTTGTTGCTTTTAAGGTATTTTGTCAATTTGCTTCGCCTTTAACTATTTTATTGATTTGTCTGGATTCTAGGAGCCGAAAGGTCTCAATGAAAACTGAATCACACTTCTACGTATTAAAAATTCAGTGGAAATCAGTGATCACACTGATCAGTGTAGTGATCAGTGATGTGGTCAGTGATCACGGAGTGTAAACAGAATGATCACTGAACAGTGGCGTTGCGTGGAATGTTAAATGAATAACGAGCAATTCAAATCAATTGAGCAGAAATGCGAAATAATCAATTGAAACAATTAAATTTAATTATTGTGCAAAAGATGCGCTCCTAAGGAATTCCGACGCTTGTGAATATGTGCCTGTACATTAATAAATATTATAACACCGTGGAAGAGTTCTGACGTCATTTCAAAATGAACAACTTAGCCGAAAGAATTAGGTAAATATTAAGATGATCAGGACTTGTAAGGTAATAGGTATAAGGTAAGGTAATAGGTATAAGTGAATATAAATTAATTAATTTCGGTCGAATAACTTTTCTTTTAAAAATGATGATTGAATGACTTCAAAATTCTAAAGAATTGGTTCGTAACCTAGATAGTGTCTCGGATAAACATGTCTGATTTTTATATATATGGGACACTTATTACACATATCGACAAAAATTACGTAAAATAATTAGGTCCTAATGGCCGAGTGGTGAAAGGCGTTGTCCCGGAAAGACAGAGGTTGTGGGTTCGATTCCCATACAAATTAATTAATTTCATTAGAATAACTTTTCTTTTAAAAATGATGATTGAATGATTAAAGTTCTAAACAATTGGTTCGTAACCTAGATAGTGTCTTGGATAAACATGTTAGATTTTTATATATATGTCCTAATGGCCGAGTGGTGAGAAGCGTGTAGCTTTTTACTTTTGTGTGTCTTGTCCTGTTTCTTGTTTCATTTAGATTTATATCTTCTTCGTCAATGATTTATTACATTGATGGGTATGACCTTCAAAGTTTTTTTAAAAAAACTTTGAAATTATATTACTTACTAAATGCAACGATTAGTCTTATTACATTATTGATGATGTACGTTTTAATTGAAAGACAGCATTGTTTCAAATATTAATACCCAAGTTTTTTTTTCATTAAAGATGAATCTAATGCAATTATCACATCGGTTCTTTCTTTGAATGAAAAAACGAAAAACTGGATAAACGTGTTCGACGATGAAGCTGCAGTATTAATAGCTGCATGTGTTCAACTAATTATGTTACGAGTAGAAAAACTTAATTGATATAGGAAACTGTAAATCAGAATAGAAGTTATAAAAATATTCAAAATCTGGCTCTTGCAACGAATGATGTGCTCGTTAAAATACCACATCTTCGTGCTTATTGATAAAAAAAAATTCCTGGTAAAATGTCGTCATTCTTTTACAATTTATTCGGTGGCTATGCATTCAATATATTGGAAAAAGATACACTATAAATCAATGCATTTATTGCTAGTCTTTTTGTTAAGAGGAAGTTACAAGCCAAAGATGTGTATATTCTTGGTATATCTTATATCGTAGGTAATAGGCATTAATATCGCTTGACAAACGGAGTCTAGAAACGCTCGATTTCAAGCAAAAAACTGGTTTATATTTATTTTGTAAATAATTTTATAAGAAAGCAAAAACGTTAATCAAGTGAAACAAACCGTCACAGATAATCTTAACTATAATACTGTATTTGATTTTTAATTTATATTTTTTAAAAGTTGTTTCCTTTATGCGTTCATACATTTCTATTGAAAAAATATATTTTTCAGTGGTTAAATTTATATTTTTTAATGAGTAATTTATTTTTTTATTTGTATTCTACTCAAGCGAAACGATAGGAAAACTTTAAATTTTTCTAAAGCATATTTTTTGGTATTCATAATGTACCCCAATTCGTTATAAAGATTAATCAAAATAGTGATTGGCATTAAGCTTCGCCTTAAGGGAACGGTTGCGCGGCCATTTTCATACAAATTTTAAATTAGGATTTGAGGCCAAAATACCGAACAAAACTAAATAATCATTTTTTTAATCAAAGGTGCAACAAAAATCTAGTACGGATATGTGCTAATTTATTTATTTGAGTTTGAAATTATAAAATATGATAATGTATGGTAGTTGCCGCTAAAATCGTGAAATATTGATTTCATTAATGGCCTGTACTATATACCTTTTGGCCTCTAATCCAAATTTAAGTTTTGTATTGAAGGCCGCGCAGCCGTTCCTCTAACATAAAGACTAGCAATAAATACATTGATTTATAGTGTATATTTTTCCAATATATTTATTGAATCGCCACTGAATAAATTGTAAAAGAGTGACGACATATTACCAGGAAACTTCTTCTCTTACTTTTTAAACTATATTTTTCGCCCCCATCTTGAATATGCTTGTGTTATCTGGTCTCCTTCTTATGCTGTCCACATTCGACGCATTGAATCTGTTCAACATCGGTTGCTAGGAGGCTAGGATTAGAAAAAGGCAAATACTAATATGATGAAATTGAACTAACTCTAAACCTCTCTCCTTTGGACGTCCGTCGGGAAAGAAATGACCTCATTTGCTTCTTCAAAATTATAAATGGTATTATTGATTCACCTACTCTACTGCAACTCATTCCCTTCAATATCCCCTCGCACAGACTCAGAAATAATGAACTGCTCTTCCTCAACCATCATTCGACAAATTATGGATATTATTCACCATTGTCCAGAATGTGTAGACTGGTCAACTCAAGTCAAAACCTTAACTTTTTTGGGATAAGTCTGAATGATTTTTGCCGGTCGCTAAACAAGTGACGGAATATTATAAATTATAAGTGTCCCGTGGTCCTGACCCACGGTGTAGTCTTGACTTGATTCGACTTGTCACTTTTTATTTTTTTTATTTATTTTTTTATTTTTTTTATTTTTTTTATTAACGACAATTTTAATTACAAAGTTAAGTATATTATTCGCAGCCCTCCTCACTAGGTATTCCTGTTCCGAGGCGGACTGTAGGTTTTGGTATAGGTGTAGATCGTGATTTCCTTGTTAATTTCTACAAAAAAAATTTAAAAAATTGTCTTCACATTTGTTCAGTTCATAATTTTATTGATTTCCTCATCTTCGTGTTTACTTAGCCATAATTTGATTATTTTACTTTATTTTCTTATATTATATCTGCCTTATATCTTTGCTTTCATGTACCTTTGTCTACTCCTGTATTTTTCATTTTAATATATTCGTGTTATTATTTTGTAATTTGGACGATGTCCGTTAATAAATAAAAAAATAAACAACTATACTATTATATACCACAGGCGATTAAAAGGTAAAATATGGAGAAAAACCAGGCACTCGAAATAAATTATCAGATGACATTTTTAATTATGTTTTCGAATCTGTCCTGCCTAAATTTAATAACCATTTTCCTAATTTTGGACCGAAGGAAGACAATTCACACTTTTTCAGCTGTAAAGGAATTTTAGTGCATATTTTTGGTCCGAGGTACGAACATATTTTTTGATATGTCGCTGTGTTGCTCATTGGAACAGAAAGGTTATTTCTGCCCTTACTTCTATTCTGTTGTTTGTGTCGACGGTTTTCATGTTGTTATTTATATGAACATGATTATTTTTTACAAAACACTGTCAGACATCAAGTACATTGAATTCCCGGAAAAATAACACGTTAAGAGTAAGCTATAAGCCAAAAATGTGTATATTCTTAGTATACCTTGTATTAAAATCGCTAGACAAACGGAGTCTAGAAACGTTCGATTTCAAGCACAAAACTGGTTTTTATTTATTTTGTAAATGATTTTATAAGAAAGCAAAAAATTTAATCAAGTGAAACTGTCACATATAATCTTAGCTATAATACTGTATTTTTAAAAGTTGTTTCCTTTACGCATTCATACTTTTCTATTGAAAAAATGTTTTTTTTAGTAGTTTACATTTATATTTTTATTGAGTAATTTATTTTTTTATTTGTATTCTACTCAAGCGAAACGATAAGAAAACCTTCAATTTATCTAAAGAATATTTTTTGGTATTCATAATGTACACCAATTCGTTGTAAAGATTGATCAAAACAGTGATTTTGCATTAAGCTTCGCCTACAATAGATTTCTGTGCCTTCAATAAGGGGTTTAATATTGTTTTTAGTATAATACTGACAGATTCACATAGGCAGAGCGTAAAATACATATTAAGGCGATGCACTACGTAGTAATTTAAAATCATGTGTTTTTGGTTTGAAAATTTGGTCGCCTAGAAATGTTTCAGATGCTTTAATTAAATACTGCAATTAGAATACATCCTGGCCTTTGAAATAATTGAGTATTTTTTAGATAAGTCTTTTTATAAGCTCAGAAAAAAATAATGTATAGGCCTATGAAAACCGCTTTAAAGTTCCAAATCTCCCACTTACGAACCCATTTTCGATTATAGTTTTATTGTATAATGTGGAAAATTAAGTTATTTATAAAATGATCGAATATTTTAAAAATATTTGTGCCTTAACATCCACAAAATAAAATAAAAGGCACTTTTTGGCCATGTTTTTTTCTTGCATAAATCAAAACAGGTGGATGGTGTGAAGCGGGAATTTAAGCCTTATCGCCATAGACATATGAATATTAGTAGACCTGCCCTAAGTGATTAAAAGCGTATTATCCCCACTCCCCATACCGGTTCCATTGGAGCCGGCTGGGCTCGCGTATGGCCTCAAGTGAAATTTGAAAACGTGACGTCATCATTCTTGTACGAACTATGGTCGAGGCATCATCGGTTCATTTTACGAAATAACACGGCAAAATGTTGACTTTTACTATGAAAACTTGTAAAAATAGATGTGAAAAAGAGAATAAACCCAATTGTCGTATTACATTCCATATATAAGCATAATTTTACTTTATTTTAAGCATATTCACATCGTATAATATAGATCAGTTTTAGTAACATATACTATCACATCGAGAAACGTCTGGACGCGAAACACAAAGCTGGTTGGTTGCTGGGAAGTAAATTATGAACATTTATAAAAGTGTCTTAACTAAATACTTAAACGAAATATTCGACTCTGAAAATAGAACCGAATTTTTTTGCCGAATTTGGACTTCGCAAATTTGTTCATAACGTGGTGAGTAATTTGCGCTCCCATGTAAAAATGTCTATTCATTCAAAAGCAGATTTTACTTTTAAGAAGTAAATGGTGATATTATAATGCGAGATGCCTATTTACTGTCAGATTGATTTATTCACGAATCACAGTCAGCCTTACTCCCTTCGTTCTTCAACAGTTGATTTTACCCCTCGCCATTATCTTCTCGTCTATTAATTCCTATGTCTGTGCTTATCGCCATCTACGTAAGGTGTGTTATTGATAGCGGCTCGATTCAAAATATTACACGACGTAGTGCATCGCCTTAGTAGTGTTAATCTGAGTTGTGCAAAGGCAGTGGCGGTCATTCTGTAGTCGCAACTCGGCACAATAGTCAGTATTATGAACTTGAGATACAGCAGGTATTATAATATGTACCTGATTCTATGTTTCAAGGTGTTGTTCGGTGTTCAGTGTTGTTGTTCAGAGTACATACGGTGATGTAACACGAGTTATTATGAGCCGCGTAGAGTGCCGACCGCCGATGAATGCCATGCGGACAACAACGCTGTTTTTTATGAGTTGGTCGATGGTTTGCGCACCTCTTTACGTGGGTTCGAATAATGAAAGTTTTACAATCGTGAATGGTCGGCTAAATCAATGAACGAGGAATGCGATCGGAATGAACGCTTTTAACAATGACTAATTTTATGTTAGGTCCCAGCCAGGAGCACTCCTTTCCCGGTGCGACCGGTAAATCAGGGGGCGATGTTTTGTTAGGACTTAGAACCTGTGCTCTGAGGATGGTAAGGAGGTTGAAGAATCAGCAAGTAAATGTTGTATCTCCGAGTTTTCTCACAAAATCTTTTTTTAAATAAAACTCCGACTCAACAAAACAATACGAAATTTAATGTGATAGATTGACAACAGGCTCCGAAATCTCAATTAGCAGGCGGTTGGAATAATGTTGATAACTTGTAGGTTCCCACCTTATTTATCATACACTCGGTCTCTACAATACTCGATAGCTGAACGCCATCTATTGGTAACCTAATATATTAATCTAGTGCTATCTGTGAGTGATCTCTTACAAGAATATCAAGGATATTACAGTATAGGTACATACCAACCTATAGCCAATACAGAAACGTGATGAACAGGGATCACGTGATGGAAGGCACCGTTTTTTTCTTCATTATATTCCCATTACGTACTTCTTTATAGCTTATTATTGTAATTTACATATTTAAAGACATTTTTACCCCATTGTAATACTTTCACATATTATGTATCTCTGTTTTTATGTTTTATGTGAATAGGATGCATGATCTGGGCAGCAAGTATGGGGGTGCTATTGATTTATTTATTGACTCCATTTATAGAATTAAGTATAATCTAATAACACTTGGTCGAATTCTACAAATTAGAGTAGCGTTGTAAATTAGTTTTAATTTTTTGTCTTATACGTAGTGTTGTTGAAATTTCTTTTTTTTTTCCTTTATGTTACTTTTACGTTTTACTAATATTGCTTCATATTTAGTTTTCTTTTTTTTTAAAATATTTCTTAATATTTTCTCACTATACTTGTAATCACAATTTTACAATTGTGTATTTTGTACATCCTTTACAATAGATTACATCTATTTACTGTCAGTATCTCCTGTATAATACAGATATTCTCCTATGTACACTGCATCATGTATCACTTTTATGTAAAAGCCTTTTTAAGCGTATATATAAATAAATAAATAAATAAATACCGCACAAGAGTCCCGACTGCTAACTATGGTGGGACTAAGGGTATAAATGGGGAAGAAAGAGGTTGATAAGTAAATGGCTAGTCAGATCTGGACACCAAACACGGCTAAAGCCATTTCAAGCAACGTTTCGATTCTGAATTATAGTATCTACCAATTTAACCATGCCAGGCTGTATCTGCATGTTCCAAATAAAGCATTTCGTTAACCTATAAATAAAGCATAATGCAATCAATGTTTTTTCATAGTTATCAAAGCCAGTATAAAAGGTCACGCATAAAATGATGCAACCGAGTTAGATGAAAAAGAACAGTTTTATTTTTCGCTTTTAGCCAACAGTCCGGAAAGAAGTTCCTATGTAGGTATATACTTAATATTATTTTTATTGGGCCGTTCGGTGCGGGCATTATGATTGAGTGGTTTTGAGTTGGAGCACACTGTAATGCCCCCCTGTTGTATGGAATGTCGTTTCAGATGACCCCACTTTTAGGCATGCGACCTCATCTCGCTTCCAGGCACGAGATTACGTTCTGTGTTCTTCTATGCGGGAATGGATATAACAGGGTGCCTTGGAAGCTTATGCGCGAGAATGTTGATACAATACAGCCATCTTCATAAATAATTGAACACTCACACAATAACACACCAAAATAACCAGAGCTGAACTTAAACACGTAAAAGTAATACTATCTCATTTTGCATTACGGTGATTTCAACAGTGTTAGACGAATACCATGATAAAATATATTTTTTAATTTTATTTGTCGTTTCTTTACAAGCAGTATCATTGTTTACATTTTAATTATTAGGACTGGCCTGTGTCGAGGTTAATAATTTTACAAAATAATTAAAATAACACAAATATGTATATTGAAATAACAATATTGTTGCAAGAATAATGGTTACCTTACTACCCACTAAGCTGAAATAACCTATTTCAATAAAGTAGTAAACATGTAGGGTGACCATGTGAAATAACATATTTTGGTATTAATTTAAATGAACAGATATGAAATGTAGCATTTTTTAACATTTTTTTTAGCAGGTGAATTAACATTTTGTGGTGACAGGACTGACTCTAATGATTCCTCCTTTAATTTGACCTTGATTGTTTTCTGCGACTTTTTATTATTTTAATTATTATTGGCTATTTTCTTTAATCTAAAGCTAGTAAATCTCAGCAATATTGCACCATGATCTGTTATATTAGTAATGAAGACTGCTCCCTGTGGTTCAAATTTAGATTTTCATAATATGATCGATATAGCTTGAAATGGTAGCAGAAATTCTTCTAGGTGAAATTATTATTGGCTTCAAAACTATCAAAACCCAAAAGTGAGGTGTATTTTTGAGATTATAAAAATTTACTTAAATCCAAAGTATTAATATTTATGTCCTAACGTAAATGACTTTATAAAAGTTTTAAGTAGTTTTATTTAATTTAGCAAGTTAATGAACCTTTAATATTTAAATTAGGTTATGTATTGTCATTCAAATCATTTTTTTTCCTAAACCAATATCCATTTTTAATGCTGTAATTGTTTTCCGTGCCTTTTACAATAATATTCTATTGAGGTAATCTTTGTGTTTTATTTCCTTGATTGCCTTCCATCTTCTTTCATTAGAATGGATCGGTGTTTAAACCAAATATATTTTAATTCTTTTCCTTTTATTTTGGTTTTCTCCTAGAAATATCATTTTCTCACGGTTTGAAATCACCTTATGGTTTGCTAATAATTTTACCATTGTTTCTGGATTTCTAATTCTAATCTGGTCTTCTGTCATATTGTCTTACTGCCGAGGTAACAACTTCGGAACTTATTTTGAGATTAGCATTTTCTACTAGTTTTATCGCAATTACTTTGGGTTGTTCGTCAGTCTTTTCCTCAATTCGTGTTATTTCAATAGGCATCAAGGACTTCGACATTCGACGGTTCTAAGCAAGCCAGTCTAGTTTACAGATGCTTACTAGTTTTACCTTTATTTGCTATCATTTTTTCAGTTCTCAACTTCTCCTCCAACCTCATGTAGTCTAAGCGAGTAATTATATCATAACATATTTAACAAATAAATTCGGTTGTCTTTTAAAATTCAAAAACATTTTTTTATCAATAGTATTTGAATTTTTATTTTCTCTAGTTTTATATCTACGTAAGACGCAAATTTTGAAAAACACATCTTCTGGGTTAATGTCTTCCATGTTATTATATTTACATTATCTTACTGTTGAGAGCCAGTTTTTTACTCGAACTCATGGTCACCCTGACAGTAGACTGTTTGTTCAGAAGAACAATACGATGAGCAAGCGCATTCTGTTTCTCCTGCGAGCAAGCAAGCCGAAGCAAGCTGCATGGTCGGTGTTGGAAAAATGGCGATGATGTTGGCCAATCACAAGATCTTCACTAAGCTCAGTTATATATCAATTTCACTGTCACTATTTCTCGATGACAATTATTTGCAATTAACTTGAATAATCTCACTTCAATGAACACATTTTATATCACAATTTATGCAGTGAGCACTTGGATGAATCTCGCAACTGTTTCGGATTGTATTGATTTCTAATATACACAATTAAACGGAGATTTTTAATAAATCACTAATAATGTGTGTTATTTTGATTAGGTAGGTGGTATTAAATTGTAGTATATGGTAGTATTGAATTGTATATGGTAGTATTGAATTGTATTATATGGAAGTACTAAATTGTATTAATTAAACCACTGATAAGCGACTTATTCGCTCTCTATATATCTTTGAGTACAACACTTTAATATTCCTAATTGCAATTGTCGATTTGTAATAATAAAATCTAAACAAGTCATTCACCTGCTTTGAAAAACAGCATTTTATTTTGAAATACGTTTAAAAACAGCGAATTTATTTGGTATCGAAGGAAACGCGAAAATATTTCCCGCGCAATCAGCATTTTAACAGTTCGATTTTGAAAATTACATTGCAAAATATTATAATCTCTAGGAGTTAAGGCGATGCACTACGTCGTGTAATATTTTAAATCGAGCCGCTATCAATAACACCCCTAACGAAGATATCGATAAGGTTTCAATTCCCGCTTAACACCATCCGCCTGTTTTGATTTATGCAAGAAAAAAACATGGCCCAAAAGTGCCTTTTATTTTATTTTGTGGATGTTCAGGCATAAATATTTAATTTTTTTCCGATCATTTTATAAATAACTTAATTTGCCACATTGTACAATAAAAACATAACCGAAAACGTATTCATCCGTGAGCCGAACTGCCGAACTGAACCTCAACTTATGGGAAAGAAACGAAGCAACCGCAAATGTCGCGAAACGCCAGTTGATTCGTTCCTGTCCCGTAATTTGTGGTACGGTTCGCGTTTCGGTTCGCAAATATATACGTACATATACGTACCCTTAAGTGACGTCAAACGAGTTTGCATCGGATGACGTTACCAATGTCGAGTTTGAAATTCTAGGAGGTCGCATAATGAATAATGACCAAGTGCCAATTTAAATACTTCGAGTGCACGATTTTCTTCAAACTTACCTCCTGTACACGACCCTAATGGCCGTTACGCACGAGGAATATAATATATAAATATACGTGGGCATAGCCCATCTCACGATATCGCTTGTCATACAATCCTATACAGTCGTCACAGACGGATAATATAATATATAATGCGTGTAGGCGTGGCCTCGATTTAAATAAGCAAGAAAAAAAAAGATTTTTGCTGGATTCGTGTTCATATACGAAATAAGCGGTTGAATGGTCAAAGACTTGAAGAACTAAAAAAAATTGCAGCAAAAAAATCATTTCGCGCCATTTGCTGTTGCTTCGTTCCTTTCCCATAATTCGAGGCCCGGCTCGTGTTTCGGCTCGCAAGTGTATACGCAGCATAAGATCTTTTTGGAATTTGATTTCATCCCCATGAAAACTAGGGTAAAAAGTCGCTTCTAACCGAAAAAAGTTTGAGAGCTACATATTGTGTGATCATATTATAATCTTTAATGTACACGCGCCCACATGAGACATATAATATACCACATTCCTAATATATAACAAGCTTTTCAGGAAGTCCCATAACGCTATGAAACGTGACTCGTTAAGCACATTAAAGTTAATTAAAATATTCTTCACCATCATAATCCATTCCATTCGTGCTGGAAGGCGTTCCAGTGGGCTTAATACGTTCATACGAGTGTAATATTATGTGAGGAAGGAAATGGAGAATTTAGATTACGACTGCGAAAACAAATGGACGACGTTAGCAATCAAAGCACAAACTGATCGTGACGCGCGTAACAGCTAAATTCAAGATTTTTCAAAATGCGGAGGTGTGATTAAATTTGTAATATATTTATCTAGAAATTGTAAACAGAAAATCAGATCTGCTCAAATTTCGTGACGCCAGAACTCACCGTTTGAGAGTTTTATCAGCGTCAGTAAACAGATGTTTAGTTCATGGACAGCATTTTAGTTCTTTCGGATAAAATAATGAATTTCACAGTCCGTTTACGTGAATTTGGTCACTAGTGTGTTTAAAACATTAAAACAAAATATGTAAAGATGCGGAGAAAGCAAGCATCGTGTACAGCGGCTGTGGCGTTTATCTTATCTTCAACTCTGCAACTCTTGTTATTATTTCTTATGATATCCTGTGAATGAAATAATATCTTAAAATGGCCTGTAAATAACATCCAGCAGCAGTCTGTCTGGCCTGCCGGATACAATCTCTCCGCCACGGGTCATGTCTCGATCACAATCACCGTCCATTACTTGCGAGATAATAGTATGGGCTATGAAATATATAGATACCGATAAATAACATTATTTTATGCGCAAATTGTTAGTCCATAAGAATCACACACCTAATTCTACATTTACGAGTATTATTTGTAAATATAGGTTACAAATGGTTACTATCCAAGTTTCAACAAACATGGCATCTAGCGAGCTCATAGCATGGTCTGTCACAGGCATAATGTTTCGAAGATTTCTGTATAATAGTTAAGACGAGATAATAATGTAAAATAAAGTCCAAATCTTAATGACGTAAGTGAAGAAGCCAAGTATAAAAATATGCTACGCGCGGCACTAGTGTATTGGACAGACCTGCGGATGAATTTTCCCTATCAAATCACTAAAATAAAGTGGGAATCTTAAAGACATATAAGTCATGAAGTCGTGTAAATCAATATTCAATCTTTCCGTGGGGTTTATTTTAACTATTTCTCATGAACGTATTACTAAAATGTTTCTAGAGGGATCCCTCGGGAAGTTATGAATTCACCATCTAGAAAAATAAAATCTGGTGCCTACCGCTAATTTTATAGTTCAAAAACATTTTATAAGATTTTCAAAAGTTTAACATGAAATATTTAAATGCAAAGGTACTGTTTTTGGGATCGCCCTAAAAATACTTATTATCCTCACGAATTCGTCGGAATTAATTAAAATGTGTGCGTCGAGCAGACCCCCGTTATTAGTCTTATGTCGCCTTAACATTTGTGAATACCCCAATTCGAAAATATTAGCAAAGCTAAGCGGCTAAAAGTTCTGTCTTTCGTGGTAGGGAAAAGGACCGAAGAATATAATTATTATCTTCTTACAAATTTATGGTTTGTCCATTCCTTTCCCTATTATATAAGGCGGAAAGCAACGAATCGTATCCCTCTAGTATCTGTAGTATGAGACAAAACAAAATGAATAATCCTCCGAATAAAAAAGCCAACTCCCATTAGTAACAGTACTTCTACATAAATGTTTAAAACCGAATTAATTAGTGCGGTAAGAGTTTTTTGTCATCCTCGTAAATGTGTTTTTTGTCATCCTCGGTATAAAACGACCAAGGAATAGATCTGATACAACATTTTTCAATACCTACTAGAATTACTTACAATACTCTTGAAGTGAGCTTTGACTTGGCTCAACCAGAGCGAGGCCCCTTATTTGAATTCTTTAGAATTCAGATCAATAGTCAATAGAATAATGAACGAGGAATAAGAGAACCGTAAGAATCGATTTAAATCTTTGTAATTTGAATACGTATATAAATAAATATACCATGTTCAATGCATTCAAAGCTATTTTACACTCCCAGATAAAAGCGAGAACTAAACACGTGCCTAGCAACTATGCATTGTTCAGAGTTCAGACTATATGAGAGGAAATCAGAATCTAAGGAGTTTAAATTAACCAACGAAGAAGAAAAGGAACGCCACAGCACAGTTACAAAAAAAATACAAAACACCATAAAATAATCAATGTTCTGTAGGGCACAGCAGAGAGTTTCCATTGAGGTTAAATTAGAATGGTTCGTCATTGTTTTCTCTAATATTCTGTGGGTATTTCTTCATCCCCTTGATAGCTTATCCATGGGATAACTGATATTAATTAAATAAACTAGTAAATACTCGCAAGATGAAGAAAACTCGGCTAACTTATTCGATATGTAGCCACTATTCATAGGTTCAAGTACCGAATAGTAAACACAGACTTTATAAATAAATATAACGAAATTCGTAAATAAAAAATATACGTTATCCGATGGATACGCTATCAGGAGGATGGTGAAATAACCCCTCTACATGCCAGGGAAGACTGGACACTAAATACAGGCATATTACCAAAACACAATTATCGGTTCATCGAGGTTAGGGGACAGATAACAACAATGATCAACACATTTTGAACTGCTGTTTTTTTATACATCTTTATTTAATTACTTGGGTGATTTACTGTGTTTATGTCGCTAGGCAAACTTGTGTTGGCAGGCACAGTTTATGACACAATATTACAATTAAAATAAAAGGCAATCAACATCGTACTATTGGTAATATAATCCATAAAGAGATTTAAAAAGATCTTTGACGGTTGATCTCTCTTGATTGGTTATCCAAGACTCAGTGTCCAGTTTATATTCAGCATAATTTGTGTTTTGTCTAATGGCCAGCGTATTATTTGGTGCCGTTTATTTAACTTTGTTGCTAAGTATATCAAGTTTCTATGGTCAAATGTTGTTTTAGCGAAAGAGATAAGTAAGAGATTCTGCCCTTTGAATACATTGTCAAATAGAGTTCTGTATTTGAAGAGTGTGTTAGTATGTTTTTGGCGTATAGTTGTCTAATATCCAAAATACACATTCTCCTAAAGATTTCGTCCAAATTGCTGGTAATCGGAAGTTTTAGAATAATCTATATAATTAATTTCTGAGCTTTAAATATGAGATTAATGTCGGCAGCAGAGGTAGCTCCTCCCCAGGCTGTAAAACCGCATTTGATTAAAATCGAAATCAAAATAGTTTGAATTGATTCAAGTAAAGAAGGTTTCGTCTAAAGAAGTATATGGATTTTGTAAGTTTGTTTTCTGTAGTGATATTAGTGCATATTAGGGGTGTGTGAACAGAAACAAAAATGGACTTTGCTTTTGAAATCAAGGTCCAAAATGTGTATAAGATCAGGTGTCATTTCTTATACACCAAATTTAAAAAAAAAATTATGTTGGTTAGTGTAATCTAGGGGAAGATTGATGCAAACATGTGCGAAAATATCTGCGACACATGCACGAAGAGTCGTTCCGGACTGAAATCTGCTGGGGGTTACCAACAGAAGAAATATTAAACGGAAGGAATTGGTATTTCAAACAACACTCGCGACAGAATAGTGAATAGGTAGCACACTCTGATTACCTCATATTACTGAATGCCAGTGAAATTAAAGCGACGAGCAGGAATCAAAGCTTCGAGGGGAGTAGACGCGCTTATTTATTCATCAACTAGCCCAAGTTCCGCCTCATGATTGTAAGTCAGCACTTATGATAATCTATTTCGAGCGAGAGCCGAGGCGGCTTAGCGAGGTACACACTACCTACCTAGCACGGCACATCGTGGGTCGTTCTCGTTAAGGTTAATAATGATATTATTAACAACAACAAAGCATCCAGATACACAATGCTGGCGGTCCAGCGAGGCGAGCTGACGTCGGAATACATAACGTCATACTGCACATTAACAGACACAGTTGAATTGAAATTTATCTGTGTGTAACGACGCAGGAATGCGCACTGTCGTTCTTCAAATAAAGAAATCATTTAGAGTCAGCGTATTTAATAAAAGCTGGTATGAAACCGATATTATGATTTAAAACAATAAGTAAACGGTTTATTGGTACAATCGGACATTAATACGTCCAAGGATTTATTCAATTGCTGGCATAAAAATTATATTTAGATTAATCACCTCAAGGGGCGCTCTAAAAATATAATGATATATGAATCTACAATGATTTGTCTTATTACTAACAATAGACTAGACAAACTGTTACTAAACTGGCCGAAAATCAGTGATTCTGTAATGAAATTCAAATTTAATATGGTTAAAATTCTCAAGTGCGTTACGTACAATGATTTACGGTAAGTACACAGAGAAAAATGAGTATTGCGAGTCTCTTAAAATTATCGGTAATTCTGTTAAAAATGGGATTGCAGGCCGTTTGCTGGTAAACTTTTAATAACCTCCCAATATATCGGAACACGTGCATTTGCCTTATAATAATAAATAGTTACGAAATGCGAAAATATTAGCATATTCATGAACATGTGATCCGACATCATCAGGAAACCTATTAATTAATTCGTTAACCAGATTACTAATAATTCGAAGAGATTCTTAATAAATTTGCAATACTTATTTTTCTCCGTGTACCTATATTTTAATTCACAGTAAGGTTTGTGGAAATAAATAATAAATAATTCAAAAGAATTCTTCAATATTCATTCAAGCAACAAGCAGCTTTTCCAATTGGAATCGGTCAACGGCGAAAGAATGGCCCAGGAATGCTGTTGTTTTTACCGTATTTTACACTAAAACAGCGAGCGTACTATCATTTGAGATAACAATGAAAAAGCAATTTATTTACGCTATCAAGGTATAGACGTATTGCATCATACATGTTACACAATGTTGTGTTCTCAATAGGCTGAACGAAAAAACTCTATACATTTTTAAAACATTCCACTCTAAATTTGCTTTACACTCGCCTATTTTTTAGGTGAATACTACACAAGAGCCCCAAATGTTCCTGGAGCCAATGGAACTATGACATCCCATGGGGGTATGTTGTGAGGTTGAAAGTAGTGTGGAAGAGAAGGTGGAGAAGTACCTGGCTATTCAGAACTGGTCACCAAACACGGATAAACCGATTTCGAGTAAAATTATCGTTGTTTAGCATTCACGTTATGATGCAGCTGATTGCAAGCAATGTTTAAAGTTAATCTATATGAATTCATAGAAAGCAATCATTTAGTGGGAAGACATTATTATAATACTAGTGAAGAGCCGCGAAAAATCACTGGAAATTATAATTTCAATTTTTAAAAAGACAACTAAAATAATTTTCTGTTCAAATAGTATATTATAGGTACGTACTTTATAATAATAATAACATGGCATTTATATAGCGCAGTTTATTGTCATTTCACTTCAAGTGCGCTTAACTACTCGTATAACAAACTTTAAAAAAATGGTAATTCAGTACTAGTGGTTCTTAAAATTATTCCTACAGTGTGCCTTACCCGATACAGATCTAATACTATAACACTAAATACACTGTTTATACAAAATGATGACAAAACTTAGAATAACAATAACAGCAGGACAGGACAAAACACGAATATTAAAACTAAAACATAACATAAAACAGGAGGCAGTTTGTGCTCAGAAATGAGAATTTTCTGAGCAGACACTTTAAAAAGGTACAATAAGGAGACAACCAAAACCAAACAATTACCGGAAGTTTTAGAATATGGCTTATTGTAAAATATTGAAAAAAAGTTAAAATTTATAAATGGTAAGATTTTTTAAATAATTTTGTTTTTAAAGCCCGTTTAAATTCAGTCAAATTCTGGAGATTAGTAAGAGCTGAGGGAAGTCTATTCCAGATGAGAGGGCCTGTTACACTGAAATAGCTTATTTATTCAAATGAAAAGTTCAATTTTGAAAATGACACTCAAATTTAAATTCGAGTAATATTTAGAGATCATTGAACCGCAGTTACAGACAATGCCATTGTATTGAATATACATATTTTGATACCACATGAAGATACTGTCCCAGAGCAAGAATTTTTTTTTTTTTTGTTTTGATTTGTACTCTGTATACCTAGCATGATAGATATATAAACCAACTGGTCTCGGTTCAGCCTGAACCTTCACCAAGATAGTATTTATTAAATTAACTGACGTCAATAAATTACATCTACATGACTTGATATTAGTGGTGGATACTCGCCGCCCTGGTTAAAGACCACCAGCTTTGAAAAGCTTCCCCCCCTCTCCCACAACATTCCCCAAGATTTGCTTTGAGTTTCCGACATTACATAATCAGAAGACTTATTATATGGCGAAACCCTACCTTCCCCAGTGTCATTATTATATGGCGAAACCCTACCTTCCCCAGTGTCATTATCATATGGCGAAACCCTACCTGGCCCTAGTGTCATTATTATATGGCGAAACCCTGCCTTCCCTAGTGTCATTATTATATGGCGAAACCCTACCTTCCCTAGTGTCATTATTATATGGCGAAACCCTGCCTTCCCTAGTGTCATTATTATATGGCGAAACCCTACCTTCCCTAGTGTCATTATTATATGGCGAAACCCTACCTTCCCTAGTGTCATTATTATATGGTGAAACCCTACTTTCCCTAGTGTCTTTATTATATGGCGAATCCCTACCTTCCCCAGTGTCATTATTGTCCTTTAGGACCTACATATCCAAATCTGTAAAAAACAGTAAAAACTGTAGAACGGTGACTTCTGGCATCGTGACATTTGCAAAGCTTTGTCAACTATTAAAAATATCCTTTAAAGTTTATTTGAATTAACTCAAATTTTTACATGTAAACTTTAATATACCTTCATCTTGCAGTCGGTGGCGTATGCTGATGATAACGTTGCAGACATAAATAAGTTGAATTACTCAATAAACACTGGGAAAATAATACAATTCACTATTATGTATAACACTGACCCCGATTTGGCGGTCATCCAGAAATTCCAACAAAATATGCTCTCCGCTAAAGACTGTATAGAAAATCCCTAGAAGTGTTATCAGTACAGATTTGAAAGAAAACTGTTTTCACCAATATACACTCATTTCACAGGTCAATGAAATTAATTAAAGAAGAAATTTGATATTTGAAAATGTTAGTTAAATTTCACGAAGTAAGATAAAATTTAACTTACTTCGGGCACACGGACACATCCTCAACATATTTCTATTTTTGACACATGTTGTGCCGTATGTTTTTAAAAAAAAATAAATAATATAATACTGAACTACATTTTTCACAAAAAAAAAAACAAATTTCAACAAACTATTAATATACCAGTTAGACAAGCGTACAAAAAACATAAAAAACTTCTATAGGTTTATCATCTCTTCAGTGATAAATTAGCACAATAAAACCGATTTTACGACCAAACTGTTAAGAAACATTGCCACATAGCGCATCGGTGCATTCGAAATATTTCGAACTTCGAATAGTTTACACAAAGCGTTAATCATTACTTTTGCACCAACATACATTTCGAACTGCACGGAGAAAAATGAGTATTGCTAATTTATCAAGAATCTCTTTAAATTATTGGTTATCTGGTTAAAAACAAGATTGCAGGCCCTTAACGTATGAATTAATACGTCTCCTGATAAACTGTTAATATATAAAATCCGAATATGTTATAACGATATCATAATAACAAAAATAAGGAACAAGTGTCATATATATCTTAATATTTTCGCATGTCGTCATTAAATATTATCAAGGCAAATGCAGGTGCATGAACACGTGTTCAGATATATTTGGAATTTATCAAAAGATTACAAGGAAACGGCCTACAATCCCGATTTCAACCGGATTACCAATAATTTTAAGAGATTAATAAATTAGCAATACTCATTTTTCGCCGTGTTTATTGATTAATCGTTTACATTAATTATTTCTTATGCACCAATATACACTTCGAATCGCGTAAAGTTTACACAAAGAGTCAATCGTTCATTCCTTTGGCACATAAATACATTTTAAAGTTCGAACATAATAATTAATTGGCATTGGAAATAAAGGGAACTAAATTCTTTGGCAAGCGTTTGACGAAGCTTCGGCATTTCTATTAATGCTAATTTTAACAGCCGTTTTGAGCCCCTTAGAGATTTTATTTAAGTTGAAAACTGGTGGGTTTAATTTTAATAATTGAAATACATGAAAGTAAAAAGAAAGATGTCGGCGAAATAGATCAGTCAATAATAATTAATACACCTAAAAAATTACGTTCCTTACTTTACAGCGCCCTTGAGGTGTTTATGCACAAAAACGGCGCTATACAAGTCATCCAAGTATTATTATTATATTATTATTAGACGATGAGAAAGTGTCAATTATTTAGAAATTTCAGGAGCGGAAAATCTGTTTCCTTTGAAGATGATATGGATTGATTCATTTTAGAATATTAATATTTTTTTGTTAATTTTTCTTACAGGGTCCTCTTGAAGACTTGAATGTGTCGTTAACCTCTTCGATTTTTGATAAAATGAAGTTGTCATACCTGTAACAAGAGAAGAAAATAATTAGAAAAACATTTAAAAAATGCTAAAGCATTGTATTGTGGAAGGATTGCGTGCAACTGGGTGGAAGAAAAATTTGGGGCCGCCAAATCCACCTCGGACACTTGGTATCATCTACATTATTATATAATTTGGAGAAAGAAAATCCACCAAGTTGCACCTAATGGATTTGCATTGAATTCAGTCAGCTCTTTATGAGATATTTACAAACATAAGAAATTGAAACATGGAAATCAATAGAAACAAGTATTTTTCATTGAATATAGCAAAGCTCTCAGATCTTCGATTTTGTAGAGTAAATTGATCGCTAGTGTGGGGGAAGTTAAACGTCTCAACGCATAATAAATTTCGCAACATTGAATCAAAACTGCATAAGCATGGTAAGAGTGATAGTGCTAATTTGACAAACAATTTAGTAATTCTGAGAAAAGAGAAAACTCACTAATAATAAAACGTCATCCACATTGGATTTCTCAACATTATTAGGAACAGTTTAACGCGACAGTTTGAAAGGTAATTTCTAAACTAGAGTGCAAGCGCAACAATTGTGATTCTTATCTTGTATGACGCGAATACGTTATGTATAAACCAGTGCTTATGAAAGTTGACAAATAATGCTAAGCATTTTGTATCTGCGTTACTAAGCAATTCGGTATGAAGGGTGGCGGGAAGTAATGGTCAAGAGTTCATTTAGACCGAAAATTAGAAAAACTTTAATACAATCTTGTGCATTTTTAAGGAATTAACTCCTCAGGCTAATTTTTTCTGTTTTGGGAACAAACAGCTATTACCCGTAGAGTCAATTTGTTCGCTTTTTGGATCAGCTGATATCGTGGGGTTACTGCCAAAAGTCGGTAACTTACAAAAACCTGTTTGTAAGATACCAACTTACTAAACAAGTAAATTAAGTTTTATCTTCTTTATAAAATCAGGGTTTTGGGAAATATTGTTTAAGTTTATTTAAAAAAAAACCTTTTTAGTGTTAAATATGATTTAAGATTTTCACGGCCAAAAGTATTTTTGTTATTTGTTTTTGGGGTGTTATGCCGTGTTGCGCTAACTCCTTCTTTAGCCAACGTTGCGTGACACATCTTCCCTGATGATGGACACTGTAAAGTTGTCCGAAACGTTGGCTTTTAGTGTTGTTTATTAAACAAACTTGCTTATTTTTGTTTTAATTTTTGTAATAATTACAATTGCGTATTATCCAAGGTGGATATTTTCAGTTGCGAACTTATCAAATACAAGAGGTCCATCCAAAAAAAGAATATTTCTCTGATGGTTTGTGAATATTGTTATGTCTCTATTGTTTATATTTCTATTATGATTCGATTTATTTCTACAACCTCTCTCCATAGCTATAAATGTATTGATAAATGTTTTGCTTTGTAAATTTTTCGTTTTATATAATTTTTTGTTTTGTATAAATTTTTGAATTCATATTCTTTTCTTACAAATTTAATTTATTTATTCCTTATAATGCTGTCTCAGTAGAGGCAATGTAATAAGGAGGAAATCCATAATTGGTTTTATTTTGGCTATATAACACTTATGTACAAACTGAAATAAATGTAAACTGTCGATTTCCCGAAAATTAATAAATAAATAAATAATCCAAAACTTATTCCAGGCATCATAAACATTAAAATCATCATCAACTCAAAAAACAAAAAAAATGTAGTTTCCAACTTTTGGCAGTAATCCCACAATATGGTCTTATAGAAATAGCTGTCTTCCTTACCTTCATAGTTAGAAATTAGAACTAAACGGTATTAGAACGAGAAAGCACTAAGCTAATATAGAAGTTAACCACAGAATAATAATTAAAATGTGCAACTCTTTGAAACCAAAGGATTCGATTGCAATTTGAGAAAAAATTATGAAACTTTTTGAAGATTTTATTAATTATTTTTAAATGAAAAGAAAAAAAGTTAAGTTGTAGTAATGTTTTTGATCTATATGTATGTCTAATAAAATATGCATTTTTTTCGTTATGAGTATTTTTAGTTCAGTGTTTAGACGTAAAAACGCAAGGTGAGCCATTTTAAAACTTTATATGTTTGATTTCAAACATTATGTTTATTTGTAATAATAAAATTGGTAAGTATTTTCATCATCTTTCAATAACAGTTTTTAGTTTTCGAATATCGACATCGACATTGTCATGACTTCCTGATAGTGTCTTTAAAAAATATAATGGTCACTTTGCCAGAGGCCTGACGCAACGTGATGCAGGTTCTATCTATTCAAGATATTTAAGGACATTTACCTGGGAAAAATGATCACGTCCAGCTAATTTTGAAAAAAAAGAGTTTTTCTACATTAATAATTATTTCAAAATTTTCGTTCTTTTGAATGTGTTTTTCTGACGAACCGACGACTACTTTAGATAATTTTAAAAAGATTTTTGAGTAAATATAAACTCTAAAAAATAATTGCACAAAACAGATAAAAAGTGGCTGATCATTCGTTATATCCCGTTACCCTTCATATTATGGAAAACCAACAATTCTTCAAGTAGTTGGAGAGTTAGTAGTGTTTGGTCGTTACGGACAATATGGACCAAGTATTTAATGGGGCGGGTATTTATTATTTATAAAGCCCAGAGAAGTAGGATACAATTAGGTATCGCTTGCTATTTATAAATAAAGTGTTGGACAACGAATTGTTCAAATGGACATGAAATTCTTTGATATTTTGCAAATTGAATTGTCCAAATGGACGAATTTTACGACATTTTGCAAACGATAAATAAATTTTTGCATGCATTACCTTTACTGTTGTACGTGGGAAAACTTTACCGACAGGGATATTTGCTAAATTTGGCAAGGCGTAAAAAATCCGCATGCAGGGCCTAGTGATAATTTATAAACCATAATATTGTATTTATAACTGGTTTCCAAAAAAATCAATACCACGTCTAAACAAACCGATTAATGCTTCCGGTCTTGTCACAATAAAATTTATACCATGTCGTCATTTCGTATTTCTAGTTTACTTCATTCTTCATCCACCACGAATATATCGAAGGAATAATACACATATATATAGATCTTTATACTAAAAATGCATTAATTCATATCATAAAAGAAAAAGACAAGTATCAATTTCTAACTGAAAACCGTACTCGACTTAAATATATTTTCCCATGCCCAAAATTAAACACTTCCTTTGCACAAAATTATTACACTTACCGGGCAAGAATTTTTTTCAATCGACTACCTGAAGAAATTAGAAACATTAATGATAACATCCAAATAATAAACACTGTGAAAAAATATTTTAAAGACAAACTTACAAAAAATAAAAATGTTTCCAATTGAATTAATCTTAAGAATAACTCACTTCAAATAAGTTTAAAATCATTTTATTTTTAATTACTTACTTATTGTAATAAAACAATGTACACTCCTCTTCCAGCCACAAGCTAATGCTTCTATGGAAGAGGGGTCTTGAAATATTTGATCATATATTGTAACTAATAAACAAAAATGTACTTATACAATAAATAATAAAAAAAAAAAATATATATATTTTTATATATATATATATATATATATATATATATATATATATATATATAGGTACTCTAAGACTACACCTACGTAAAGGCCAACACACAATTTGCACTTGAGACAAACCTGTTCAGTGATGATTCTAATATTCTATCCGGGCAGCAGAAACCACTGATGCTCAGGTATATAACTATGATACGAGTTTGTTATCGGTGAGAGCATTCTCACGACTGCAGAAAAAACGCTGATAAACATATGTACACATTACGGGGTGCACTCGTGCGTTTGACGTAAAACAAATTATCGAGTACAATGGGGAAAAAATAAAACCGTGTGAAATTTAAAGCAGGAGACAATTAATAGTCATGTTGTGGTAAATTATTATACAAACTGGTGTAGCCAGTAAATACTAGATGGACAGAGGGCACTCATCGAAATAACTAAATAATGAAATGCAGTCTTGGTTCAAATGCGAAAAATATCTAATGGTACGAAGTTTGATATCAACGAGTACTTCAATAAGAATTAACTCATTCATTTGAATGTATGAAAGCAGTTCGTGAATAGATTCATTATTATAATTTGTAATCAGCCAGAGCGTATTTTTGGAATTTCCTGGAGATGATAGCTGAACAAAAATATTTCATATTACGCCAGACGGTTAGGTAAATGGAAAATGTCTTCCCGACGACAACCACGACGTAAAACATTTGTTTTTAATGTATTTTTTGCAGTAAAACATACATACTGTGACATATGAATATTCACATCGCGAGATTGACTGATTCATGCCAGAATTTATGAATATCAAATTTTGTAAATTGCTAAGATCAACAACTAACCTTTTGAAGTAGGTCTCTTCATGCAACATTCCCTCTTCTAAAGTCATTCCTTGAACTCTTGTAGGACAATAAATTTTCGTAAAACGCGCGATGTCAAAACCTGGCCTTGAAAACTTTTAAAGTCAATAATAAAAACACATTTTCTAGAACCAATGAAAAGCGCTCTTGAACTGAGTTAAACACTAAACGGTGCTTTATAAAATTGACCAATTAACATATATTTATATTACAACTGTAACAAAAACATTTTTTTTTAGAACTTGTAAAAAATGAACCATTTTAAACACATATCAAGTTGCACTCCTTACACTCAAATTAGTATTCTAGACCTAGTTACACTCCGCACACTAGAAGCGGCAAAGGAATACTTCGTAACTATACTTCATAAGTTAACACTCTGTATAGGTACTAGAGCTGATAACTTACACTCCGTACACTAGAAGTAGCAAAAAAACACTTCTTACTAGAATTAGTAGATTACTTATTTTCGAAGGAAGCAAATACTTTGGGGTGTGACATATTGATTGATAGATTACTTATTATTCAAGACCTAGTAAGTTTCACTCCGCACACTAGAAGCAGCAAAGGAACACTTCGTACTGCAGCAAATGAGTTACACAGCGTATTCCAGACCTAATAAGTTACACTCCGTACACTAGAAGTAGCAAAGAATCGCTAAAACTAGATTAGGTTACACTCCATATACTAGACCAAGTAAGTTGCACTCCATACACTAGACTTTATTACGCTTACACTCTGTACACTAGTTCTCCACCGTCTACCGACTTTAACAGTCTGCACTTATATGAATGCTCGTGTTGACGTGTTCACAGCTGAAGCTGTTATAATTACAAATATCAACAAAAGGTTGGACATTGTTCTGTAAAACACTAGATGTGTCCTTCGCTATAAATGTAACCCAATCGAAGAAAACCATTATTTGGATACAATTTATTGATTTTAAATAAAATATCAAGATTTAATTTTTGTTTGTTTGTTAATTAATACCTCCCATTTGAGAATATCTCGGTAATAACTGTTTAGGGAGGGAAATTTCGTATTTAATAATAACAGTTTATTACAGAATGTATGCAGGGGTAGTGCAATGCAATACATTCCATATCTTAAAATAACAAAAAATTAGACAAATAACAATTCATAGATGGGTACATAAAATCAAGAAAAAAACAGAAAATCAAAGAAAAAACAAGAAATGTGTTTGGAAGGTTTTTGGCTTCCCAAAACCAGTAGCAAAAATGTTAGTTTTTGTTTCGTACTGGGTTGGTTTTTTTAACCTTTCTCTACCTACCTTCTCCCCCGTGCCTCAATTCTTTCGAAACAAATTTAAAGCGTAATTTTTGAGAAAAAATCACCTCAACGATACTCCACAATGTATCCAGAAATTACCTCTAAAGTACTCAGATTAAACGAAAAAGGGTTTAAATTTGTGGGATTAATTGTCAAGAATGCCGTTAGCTCCGGACAGCTGGGATTCTTATGTAAAAAAAGATAAAAAAACATTGTCAGGTTCGTATAAATTTAGAACGTTGAACTCTGGCATTAAAAAACATTCTCTCGGTTAAGTTTAAAATCTGAGTGTTTAACAGTGGTGGGTACTCTCAGTTTCGCCCTCGTGAGAGACCATAGTGTAGAATTGAAACGTTACTAGGAATGATTTTAGCTGTGTTTAGTGACCGGATCTGAATAGCTAGGGTTTTTCCAACATTCCTCCTCCCCATCTCCAATCCCTCTCTCATACCTTCAACCCTCGTAAATACCCGAAGGGGTATTTTCACTGTTAAACATTTATTAAAGATTTAAAATATTTTTTTCTAGATTTGATAATCGTTATAAAAATGTGTATTTTTATAATTTTATTTCAAAATTGTTGATTTTAAAAACTATCTAAAATCGCACATTCATAATAGGTTCGAACTGGCCACAACGTTATTGTGAGGTACTTGTATAATATCCTATATAAATATCCTATTTTTAATGCCACAGTTCCACTTGCCCCGAGCCGTTGGGACGCTTGTGCGGCAATCAGAATTTACGTATCATTATTTAACTTCACCTTTTTTTACTCTTTGCGGTAGTTGCTTTCTAAATCAAGTAAGTATTGTAGTCTTCTTTCAGGCTTACTGAAATATGTAAGATATATTTCGAATAGCGCCAATCTTGATGGTTCTATTTCAACGAGTTAATAGTATGTGTCAATATAGTATGCATTAAAATCATCGGCTATGACGTCACCCACTGATCAAACAAAGTGCCATTATTTATCATTGATCAGCTGTGCCGGCGATAGAGCACGGTCCCGCGACGTGGCATCGCCAAAACGTGAGATAAAACCCACGAACGTGACCAAGCTAATAATAATAATAATAATACTTGGATGACTTGTATAGCGCCGTTTTTGTGCAAAAACACCTCAAGGGCGCTGTACAAACTTATAATACATTTGTACAGTGGTCTATGTTATTACTTAACTATTTATGGAGAAAATATACAGTTCAATACTTACCTGATAGGTCACTTGAGATTAACACTTAATTAACATTATCTAATTGTTTATTGGCGAAATTTAGATACAGGATTTAGGACTTAATTGAAAAATTGAATATAACTGGACTTTCTCTTAGGATTGGTATATTTAATTTAAGGATACGACAGCTTAAAAAGGTAAGTTTTTAATTTAGACCTGAATTCTGTTGGACTTGTTATGGATCTTAGTTCCGGAGGGAGTTTATTCCAAGCCTTCGGCCCAGATACTCCGAAAGCGCGATCACCAAACTTAGTATTTGGCTTGCGCATAGGTTCTATCAGTCTGCCTACAGCTGCTGATGTTGCTGATCTAAGCGTTGACTGCCTCAGACCAGTGTTTTCCGGGAAGCATAGTTCAGAGATGTAGGGTGGGGCCATTTCATTGATGGATTTAAACACCATCCAGCACAGTTTGTACTGGATTCTTTCAGGGCACTTGAGCCAGTGAAGGTTACGAAGGTGTTCTGAAATGTGCGAATATTTTGAAACCCCGGTTATGAGCCGTGCTGCTGCATTAAACACTGATTGAAGTTTGTCAATTTGATATTTTGGAAGGCTGGCATAAATGCCGTTGCAGTAATCGAGACGTGAGACTACGTAAGAGTTGATAAGTAGTTTTGTTGCTTCTGAAGGAAGGTTTCTTCGGACAGACTTGAGTTGTCTTAGGTGAAAAAAACCGGTGCTCACAGTCCTATTTATTTGACTTTTAAACGAAAAGTCTGAATCACTAAGCACGGGCTTTGCTGTTTACTGGCCAATATCACTAAACTTTGTATGGTATTTCATTATCCGCTTTGTTTGTGAGTTTACAATGATAGTGGAGATATTTATTTTGAGGGGAAGTTTTAGTATTTTCAGTTTGCAAATGATTAAGACTCCTTTTCATAGTCATTCAAATTGATAGAATTGCCCTAACATCAAATTCGGGTATCATTTCGACGGGCTAGAGGCAAACCACGTGACTATATTTTTGATATTAGGTGTGTTCGAGTATTCTTTGATTAATCTACGACATCTGTCGTAGGTACGTTGAACGCTGAAGAACTGGCATTGAAATAACCAAACCCTGCGCAGAAAAGTTCGCTAAAGTAAGGCAACGGTTTGCAGCTCAGTCCGTTGTGGGACTTTTCTGCGCAGGATCGGAATGTTCGTAAAAAACCGAACCGTCTACAAATAGGGTTGTGTAACGACGCTAAAAACGAGTGAGGTGGGTGAATTATAACACATTTGTTAAAGTGTCTACCTAAATAGTGTAAGAAAATATTCGGTTTTGAAAACAAGCCCGAACATTTACTTTTTTAGCAAACTATTTGCGCGGCATTGTAAAAAGGAATAGTAATTCGTAAATAGATTTTTTTTTCGTATACTAAATGGTGATATTACAAAGCGAGACGCCTGTTTATTGTCAGAATCATTTACTGACAAATTACAGAAAGGGAAACTGTCGCGTCCTCTGCACTCCGTGCAACTTGGTTTGTTCCCCTTTCCCTGATGGGCTAGTCTATTAAATTGAATGTCTATTGTCTTATGCTCTTTATAATTATACCTTTTTTAATGTTTCACCTCCAAAGAGTGCCCGTGTTTGCATGGTGACTTTATTATCACGGTGTTTTTATTTTGTCACTTTTAAACTCTACCTTGCAGTCGACCGCAAGAAATAATTTTGAACGCAAGTAGACCGAACAGGTCAAAAGTTTGGCCACCCCTGATATAGGGTGACCGGATAAATCATCAAAATGATAATTCATCACGTCTTTAAACAGTTATTTAAGTCATGGAAAGTGATGAAACAAAAACTTTATTAACTGGGTTAAGTAGGTTAGGTTAGGTTAAAAAAAATAATTATGCATCGCTTTTAATGATTATATCACTTTTTAAAAGTGTGTTGAATAGTCACTGTGTTGAGTTAGCATGGAACCGTTTGCACAGTGTTAAAGACAGGGGAACTATATTATATTGCGCTGTGAGGTAGGTTAAGGCAGACGAAGAAGGAAAAACAGATAACTCTAGTTCATTTCGTTACATTTCGATATCAAATCTATTTTTTGGTATGTAACACCTTCATTCATGAAAAACATTATTTTCATGAATACATTTAAATAAACCAAAAAACCTTTTTAAAATAATCGATTATTTCGAGACAAATATATCGAACATGATTATGGAGGAAACTGTGTAACTGAACTGTGGAAACTGGGTAACTGTCCCATCGCGGAGAAGAAAAAAAACACACACCTAATCCGAAATACAAAAAAAAACGGATCTAAAAATAACTCTCTATAATAGCAACTTTGGGAGACTCTGCGTATAAGAGAACTCTTGATTGGTTAAAATCGATCGAAATGAAATATGTAGGTCTTTATAAGGTCCTACACGAAATAAGACACGGAAACGTTGACGAAGACGATAAAACATTAATGTGTGCGATGCGTCATCGTAATGGGAAAATCATTAATAATTTAAAACAAGGTAGGAGCTTTCTAAAAGTGGCGTGTCGTGACTTTTCTTCGAATTTTTTAGAATGGAAAGCATTCGGTTGCTACTTCATAGCCGATACAATTTTAAATATTGAAAAATTTGTCGGGCGATGAAGAAAAAATAACTTCGGCAATAAAAATACTGAACAAAACATTTTATTGAAACCGAAAACAAAGGTAAAGGCAAATCCTTCCTAGTACCTACCCTTCAAAGAACGATGCAAGAAACGTAGAAAACATTACGATTTGTGAATCTTTTTTGGCACATTAAAACAATAAAAAGCGATAGTTCAAATACCTCTAATAGATCTATTTCAGGTCCGAATCTAGTCGGCCCTATTACCACTTGCCAATGGCATCTGTACCGAACGTCTAATATCTAGGGGATTATAATAATTTTCAACATTAACGTCATTAAAAGCCTATTAAACTACGTTTTTAGTTTGTCTTCCAGTGCATATTGATAACAGTTTACACATAACATGGTGCATTATAAATATACGTAGAAGTTGGGGCAAAATTATTACTTTAAATAATTAACATTAATTCACAAATAATTTCCAAAGTTCATGGAAAAATCTCAAATCCAAAATTAAAATTTCTTGAAAAAGGCAGCACAGCTGTTTTCTAAGCGGTTTATAGAAACCACTGCAACTTACCAGTTTCAAAAGGGTGGGGATAACTAAATTCACATAAGTAGGTAAGCCAAATTGTACGTGGCACGACCGTATTTTGAAAATGGCATTCAAAGCCTATAAGGCTGTAAAACCAAATACGAAAACTAATGTAATGTTTGATAATATTTGAGTAAAATTTATTAAAACTTTTAAATATACCTACTTACACCTATCTACGACGAATACCCTGAGAGAAAAGACTTGACCAAATTGTCAAATTCTCATAACCTTTTAACCTGCCACAATGAGTACAAATTGGTCGGGGTGCGCATTGCCCAAGGTTCGTAGTTCGTTATACGACCTTCCAGGACATCGCGTTTTCCGAGCCAGTTTTAATGTAAAACGGGTGAAGTTCCCTGCCCATTAATAACGTAAACTGGGTTAATGGGATAAGCAGTAACACGAAGACATAGGCATTTAAGTTCCAGTTAACAATCTTCGCGAGTAGATAATTTAGTTATCTGAACGTTATAACGCTCGTGACAACTTTAATAGTGGCCTGAGTAATGCGACAAACGTACACACAAGTATATTTTGAATAAAATTAATCTTCTCGGAAAAATGGTAAGATAAAATATGCCATTTGAGAGAATATAATAAAATGGTTTCATATTTGATCAGGCTCGATGCGTAGCTTGATGGATATAGAAACATATACACATGATTTACAGGCACCATAAATAATTATTATGTGCTATATTTGTAATGGGAAAAACGGGATTGCAGGCCATTAACGTATGAATTGATAGGTTTCATGTTCACAAAAATCATCAAATATTTTCATATTTCGTCATTATATAGTATCAAGGCATGGTGAAAGGGCATGAAGACGTTTTTTTTTTTTTTTTTTTTTATTTAATATTTTTTTTGTTACATACATGGTTTTAAAATACAAATTATGTTTTTTTACATACATATTAAAAAAAGAAAGAAACAATGCGAATTACAGAAAAGTATATGTACACATGCACATATGTATACATATATAGTGTATTACACATCATACATAACATACACACACAATACACGTACACACACACGAGTTCATAAACAGCATATACATAAAAATAATAATATGCATAAATGTATGATAGCAAAAAAATCCCACATAGGCATCGCCAGTTCGTGGGTATACTTGTGTTTCTTTAAGGCAGTTCAGTTAAAATTACTCTAAATATACATATTTTATCTTTGTAGAAAATTGAAAAGAAAAGAATGAAAATATTTATAGTAAAATCATTATTTACTGTATTTACGGAATTAAATATGAAAAATAAAAGTTAATAAGGATTTGTTAAAAGTTAATAGAGATTAATATCAGATGTTACAGCAGGTAAATATTAATATCTATGGTATTTATCCAAGATTTTATTACATTTTTATGTTTCCTGTAGGATGATATATTTTCACATTTGATTTCTGTATTGGTATAGAGTGCATTATAAATTTTTGGTGTAATAAAGTAAGCATGTCTTTGCGCAAGCCTTGTTTTGCACAGTGGAACTTTAAATACATTATTTACCCCATTACTAGACCGATTTTCATTTTTTATAAAAAGAAAATTTCGAGCAAATATATATTTTAAACATTGTGTACAGTAAATTTTTCTTATCTCTAACAATTTAGCCTCTTCGAATAATTGCAAGGAGGGGTAGGTCATATCTTTATGCAACATTATTTTTAGTATTAGTTTTTGTGTTATTTCTAGTGGCTTAATATGGGTGTTATAAATCCCCCCCCATGCAATTATTCCATAAGATACTGATGATTGCACCAATGCATGATACACCAATTTGATTCTTTTGATATCTACTATGTTATTTAGACGTTTAAAAATATAAGTTAAATATCTAAGTTTATTTACAAGCTTTTCTATGTGATTTGTCCATTTGAGTTGGCTGTCTATTATAATTCCTAAATATTTAACTGTATTCCCCGATTTCATTTCTGTACAGTTATTGCATAAGACAGGATTGCAAGTAGTTTTGTGAAACCTTATACTTAGATGAGTTAAGGGTGCCGCTTTTTTGGTATTATAAAAAGGAATATATATAGTTTTTTCACAGTTCAGAGTTAGGAGGTTTTGATTGAGCCATTCTTTGACAATAATTGCGCACTTATTTGCATTTTTAGAGACCTCGTCCCAGGATTTACCATGAACTGTGATTGCAGTATCGTCAGCATACGAGAAAAGTTTTCCCGGAATACTAATATTACATAGGTCATTAATATAAATTAGAAACAAAAGCGGACCTATAACTGTTCCTTGTGGAACCCCATGTCTCATAGATGCTGGTTTACTAATATTTACGCCAATTTTTGTGGATTGTCTGCGATCAAGTAAATAATTTGTTAAAAGTGACAGACAATTATTTTTGATTCCCATATTATTAAGTTTTCCAAGCAGTTTATTATGATTGACGGTATCAAAAGCCTTTTTTAGGTCTAAGAATATTGTTAAACTTTTCATATTCGAATCTAGATTGGTGTATAATTTTTTTGTTAGATTAAATAAAGCATCATCAGTACTAAGACCTGATCTGAAACCATATTGGTTTGGTGACAAGAGTGCATTAGATTCTAGAAACTCTAGTACTTGTATCTTTATGATTTTTTCTAATAATGCATTCTGAGTGTTCCGATATATTAGAAATGTACTAAAAGTTTACCAGGAAACGGACTGCAATCCTGTTTTAACACGATTACGAATAATTTGAAGAGACTTTTAATAAATCAGCAATACACATTTTTATCCGTGTACGATTTTAATACTTCATATTGAACTTAATGAAAAAGCACTGAAGACTTGGGCGGGTAAATATAAGATAATTTTTTGGACGAAAAATAATGTATTATTGAAGAGGAAGACAATACTAATAAAACTAAACGAAAGATGAAATAGCACACGACACAGAAAAATAAAAAGTTAACGGTCTGAATTGGAAATGGAACTCAAGATCTATCTAAGTTTTAAGGGACCTCTAACCATTCGGCCATTGGGACCTAATTATTTTACGAGTTTTTCTCATTGGTAACAATAATATACAACCTTCAAAAAGTTATTCCGATGAAATTAAAAAATAGCTATGCAACTTTGTAAAGATAGACACCACTTTGTAGCCCTTTTCAGCAAGGGTTTGGATTTCCAAAATAAGGCAAGTATTTCTATTGTTCTTCTTGCCTAATTGTTTATTGTTTCTTTACATTGCATCTTTTTTAAAGTTAGAATTTTTAACCTCACTAGGTTGCTCTAACCGCCTGTCCAATAAAGTGTCACTTCCAGGTGATAAAAATGTACGGTAAGAACATAAGGTTTGCACATTTTCCGAGTTTTGGTCAGACAAAATATATGCAGGCATTAATTACACACGATAAACATCATATATAATAAAGAAAAAACATTGATTACGTATAATAGGTATCTACTTTCAGTGATAGAGCATGCATCCTCAATAAAAAATATAGGAGTCGCATATAAGCCACGTGTCAAACTGACAAGAGCAATAAATAATAATAATTATCAACTTAATATAGCGTCGTTTACAGATTCAATCACCTCAAGGACGCTTTAAATTGGTTATTGTTTAAGGTGGCATATTCTTTGAAAATTGGGTGTTTTGTTCGGGGACCTCAGACTAAATGACAGGTCATTCAAAGAATGTGTAGCTTTGAATGCTCTGTCCACAAACTAATTCCAAAAATTAATTCCAGTGTGTTCAATCAGTCTGTTTGACGCCTCAGACGTCGCTAGTAACAATAATGAATAGCATAGTTGAAGCGGTCAAGGAGTCTCATCGAAACGTATGCCAAAAGGTCACGGCGCGTACATTTAACTTCCCATTTGAACAAGGCTTCAGAATTACTCAAAAACTAATTTGGGTCGAAGTCGCACGTGGCACATTATGGGGGCAAGGTCGCGGCACATTTTCTCAAGGAAAATTATTCATACCGGCAGACAAAATATACACACATCCATTTATTAAAGTAAAGTAGATCACATATCAGATAAAGAAAACTATCATAAATTCAAAATATTACAATTGAAAGGCCGGCAGATTCTCGATCTATACGGGCGGCTATTATGTGAAATTAAAAAAAAAAATATATATATATTATTTTTTCACACTATGCACCACAACATCAATATTCAGTCCCATTTTGGGCCCGAAATGGCTTTTATATGAGGATATATATTTTGAGTAAAAAAAATTCATTGATAAAAAAAAGGTGTTTTTTTTCCATTTTTAATTTTTAAATGATTACTGAGGGGGTTAACCGGGAAGATTAAAATACCAGGAATTTATTTAAATACGATAGTTCCTAACACTGTTTAAAAAAAAGTATATTTTTATATATGGCTAAATTTAAATTTAACCGTAAATCGGAACATTTCTAGATAAGTACGCACACCACGATTAACCTGTGTTAAAGAATTTTTTTTTTAAAATAATTGGTGTAATTTTGCAGGTATTTTAATATTTTTTATTTCTAATATAAAATTTCTGTAATAAAATCTATTTTTTTAGTTTTTCCCTTATGTTTTATTATTTGTCCTACATAATGTTATTTTGTTATTCGTACATAAATCATGTACGGCTACCATTATACGGGCATGAGCCTAGTTTGATACATATTAGAGAAAATCATCAAAAAATTTAATTTAATTAATTTTTTAAATATAAAAAAGGTTAAAAATTTTTTTTATGATAATAATATAAATTTATGTACTCCGGAATCTGCAGAAGTTGGTGCTATCCCACACATCCCAGTATATACTTAGACCCGATAATGTAAAGTAAAAACAATGTATTTAGAACAAATAAAGATCGGTAACATTTGAGATTGATGCGGCCAATAACTTTCTCCAGTGTACTTCGATGCTGGAATCTGATCCTGGATTCCATGAGGACATTTTCGGAATTGTTGGTTTGAGTCCGTCGCGTCGCCAGTTCGACAGACTCTTAAATTTTGAGATTTAATCAGATTTTGGTTATCATCAGGGCAATTGTAACAACAGGCCACAAAGTGCGGCGTACCTATCTGCTACGCCTTCCAGCAATATAACCCAATAAATAGGAATATAATTTATTTTTTTTTGATACAATATTTTTACATTTCAAAGTTATCCAGTAATGTTGGCCTCACTGGGTGGCTTACCCGTGCTGAGGCCTTCATTTTATAATATAAAGATATAATATGCATAATACATTTAAAATATAATCTTGTGTGTTTTATATTGGTTTTGTGTGTTACGTGTAGGTTTTTTTAATTTTATGTTATGAAATTTTGGTAATATTGTCCTTTTTGTTCTTTAATCTATTTTGTAATTTTGTGTCTGAATTTATTTTTGTTTTCCTCGATTTTATTTTCAAGTGTTAGACTGTTGAATGCTTTTATAGCATGGGGATAATTAGGAATCTACATAATCTTGTATTTCTGGCTTCTCATAACGTGACCAAGATATTGGAGTTTTTGTTTAAATTTATGTATAACACAAATTGCGGTCGGAACCTTTGGTTTCATAGAGGTGAATATTTTTATTTTCTGTGGTTAACTTCTAGATTTGAATATAAAGCGTGGTGTTTTCTCTTTCTAACGCCGTTTAGATCATATGTCTAACCATGACAGTAAGTGAGATGCAACAATTTCTATGCGACCGTATGAGCTGTTCCCAAAAGTGAACAAATTAGCGTGAGGGGTTAATAGAGATTCTAGTGTACTTCCAAGTGTTAGGACGATTTCCACACGTTTCCGCATGTGAGCAATTAGGGCGGCTTGCCACACCGACAGGACAAGGCCACGACACATTTTCTCAGGAAAGGCGCTTTGACATTGACGGTCTGTCAAAAAGACGCGTCTGTGCAAACAACCGCACGCCTTATTTGTCCGGAAGAATGTTGGTACGTGTCTGGTGAGTTAATGGGGACATTATTACAGAATATTAATAATGAAATTGAATATATATATATATTATTATAATGATTCAGAAGTAAAGTTATGGAAGCGTCATAATCTTATAACGAACTCAGTATGAACACAACCAAGTTTTTGTGTTATATTCATATCGCAATAGATCACTGCATTCCACACTGACGACTTTAGTGGTAGAGCGTCAAAATCAGAAGTTGGGGTTTCAATTAACTCCGAATTTTAAATAAATTAACATGTATCACATTTGCACCTGGCTCCACTCTCTATGGTAAGTCAACCACTCAGAATTGATTGAAATGGTTTTAGTTAGGTATATTAAATGAACAGATAAATTAATAGCTGGGTTCTTCCCAATTCCGGACTACCCCGGCATTCCAGTGAAACAATAAATTTTCTTTAGACAGAAAATGAACTTCTAAACTTGAACAATTTTGTTGCATTAAAAGGTTTTTAGTGCATTAATAAATCTATATTGAAGTGAATCTATACAAACCTGACGTCATCCTGCCTTGATCCGAGTGGAATTGTGGGGTATTGCGGAGAGATTGATAACAACGATGACGTCATCAAACGGAAAATCGTAGGCACTGCAGAAAACATCAAGTCAACTTGTTTTCATGACTATAAGTTACATATATAGACAGTTGGGACTTGGGACTACGGACATGATTCAGAAATTAGTTTAATACGTCATCATCTTATGAAGCAGTGTTTTTCAATGAACACAGCTAAGATTACGCATAAATAAAACAATACATCACTGCATTCTTCCAATAGTAACACTCTTTGTAAATATTTGCTAACATGACGCGCGATGACTCTACCACTGACCAAACATAGTGACAAGTACAAGTCAAACGAAATAAAAGTAATCGCGGCAAAGGATGTGCAACCAAAGCAAAAAACGTAACAAAAACAAGTCACACAAAATAAATAAAATAACCGACACAAGAAACAAGCAATGATCAAAATCAAAAACGTAACAAGAAAAAGTCATATGAAATGAAAATAACCTACTCTAGAAAAAGCAATAAGTGACAAAAGAAAAAAAACTTAGCAAGAAAATTTCAAATTAAATAAATATCCTACAATAACAAGCTATCACGTTCACGTGCTATTTGTTGTCATATCAGCCTAGAATTAGAGACACAATATAAACAAGGATGTAGCCGCATACTTTGCATTCCTTCTCATATCCACACAAGACTCCGGGCTATTTGCGTAGGATATTAAAAATACTCATGGAAGAAAAATAATCTATGGAATGGTAATCACTCGAGATTTCCGTATTTGCAAATGAAGAATTTTAAAATATTTCAAACGTTTGGTCTGTAACTGAGTAGGTACAGTACAACATGTTATTAATATAAATTTCAAACATTCTTTTGGACTTACCTAATTGGTCTACATTGGGACTGAACAGATTGCCATTCAATGGAATCGCTCTTCCACGGATAGACTCCATCAACATGAATATTAAAAAGTAATAGAGAATTTGTTACCGGCCGATCGATTTTACTATTTGTGTCGGATGTTAAGAAATTGGCGGTGAAAGTTTTCGCCGGCGGAAAACGGCGGGAAAAGCAATATAGGTACGGAAACCTACATATTACGTACTTGTAGAAAGTACGCTGAAGGTGGAATTCTAAAAGGCATGCTGATTGGCGGAGAAGCAACGGTTGAAGATTCTGCCATTGTGTTCTAGTATTGTGGCTGCGAGTTGAAATAATTGTGTGCATTCCACAGTTTCTAGTGTGTAGTGCGGATTGTAATACCAATGACGGTTTAACCGATAAGAAGAGAAATATTCAACATATTTCTTACAAGGAATTCGTAAACTACTACACTCTTAATGTAGTCGAAATACATATTGCTTTGAAAATCGCATACACATTAAAGATTGTAGTTATATATTCTGATAAATGAGAGGGGCGTGTGGACATTTATTCATTAAAATCATATTTAGGATCAATTTTAAAACAATATTTCATTTTACAGAAATTTTAGTTTATTTTGAAAAATGTTATTAATTCGTTTATAGTTTGACATGGTAATTAATATATTAAAATAGAAAGAAAAAAACTCTAAAGTTGGTTAGATATTCTGAAAGCCTTGCAAATAATATATCAAGAAGAAAAAATGTAGGTACAATGCTTGTAACTGTAAAAACCAATAAAAACACAAAATAAAGAAAAAAAAAAAGTTATTTTCAAAGAACGTTTTCTGACGCTATGTAATAACTTACTATGGATACAAAAATAACTCGGATATCATTTTGATCGTCAGTAGCTGAAAAATAAACCTTTATATTATTTATAGTGATATATATTTTTTACAAAAAATCATAAAAGCATGCATATAGAAAAAAACAAAACACCGTCAATTTACCGTATCATTTTAAATCCAGTTTAACATGTATTTTCTACATGCGACGTGGCATCGTTGACAATGTCATTAGTTACGTCTCGTGACAGTAACGTCGGAAGCCTCCCAGTCCCGGTGGGGTAACATACGTTGATCCGTTCCCCGGGC
This sequence comes from Hesperophylax magnus, assembly GCA_026573805.1. NCBI lineage: Eukaryota > Metazoa > Arthropoda > Insecta > Trichoptera > Limnephilidae > Hesperophylax > Hesperophylax magnus. Next base: position 9,275,237 of record JAIUSX010000029.1, on the reverse strand, counting down.
GGTTATGTGTCGTGATGTAATCGGAAAAGGGCTATTTGGGCAGCCTTTTGTGTAGCAAATTGTACGGCATGAGTACTCGGTCCCTAAATACTATGTATTGTGAAACTCACGTAAATGTCCGTCAATACTCTGATACCAAAATTATACAACGTTTTGGCTTTTGTTATGACCCCGTCGTGTTATTATCTACAGGTTACGCAAGCTTGCAATGACTTCATTCATTCACATAAATAAAAGAGCGTGATAAGCGTGAACGTTATTAGAAATAACGTTATGGTGAAGGGATGTTTGTCCCATTTATTCGAGTATGTCAAATTCTACCAACATCTTTCAAATAATAACAACTGGAACGGTAGGGATATATTTATAAGTAATTCCTGGACCCACTGATACCTAGATTCCTACTAATATTTGGTATATTTTTCCTTACCATGACTTCCTCTCCTTAAAAAGATCCTCCACGTAGCATTCTCAAAGATGACATAGGCCCCGAGGGAAAATATTTTCCTCCGGGACTCCTGTGTGGGGTTAATGTTTAAAAAGCAGAAAAAATAGACGCCATGAGAAATATCCTTCAATATGCAAAATACGGAGCAATTTGTTACACAAAATCAAGTGGTTTAAAAAATTTTCTTAATGTTCCTGAGGAATAACTCCGGTATTGAAAGGGTTAACGGAAAGATCATCGGCTCAATGTCTCTTCAATTCTGAAGGAGAAATTCACTGAAAACAATAATACAAGACCATTAAAGTTCTGCGAAGCTAGGACCCACGAACAGAACGAAAATGAGACCTTTTTAAATTATTATAAAGAATGATGACTCACGAGTCACAGTTTTGCCAACGCTTTTATAGTGCAAATTATATTTCTTTTGGCAGCCGAGTCCAACCGCAAGAAAGATAAAAGGATGATTTACAGAAGAGATAATAAAGGGCAATGTTTTCTGACAAACAGTCGTTGAGTGATTCTGTTATTAGCAACTAGCAAACGTGAACCCTGCGTTGCTGGAGGTTATCTTTAGGAGATAGACATATACTTCCCCGGACTTTTCTGTAGGCCTTTTTAAGATATATATACAATATTTGTACGACTTGATACAAAACATCGACATTTCTCCACTTTCTACAAATATAGTGCATGTATTATATATGTAAATGTTCCGGAAGAAATCTCTAAATGATAGTGAAAATCCTATCAAATCCGTTGCGTAGTTTATAATATAATAACTAAGCGCACAAACAGAAATACCCGAATAGCGACTTGGTTTTATACTACAGGGTTTTCCAATAAGAGGTGTTATTTTGATATTCAATCGTAAAAGATCAATGGTTTCGTTGCTTGTGTGGCACGTAACGCCGTCTTGTTGATAGTAAACGTTGGACAACATCAATACAATCCAATTCCGGTCATAAAAAATCATTAATCATCTCTCGATAGCGCAATCCATTCACCGTAACTGTTGCTCCAGCCTCATTTTCGAAAAAGTAAGGTCCAATGACTCCGCCGGACCATAAACCGCACCAAACAGTCGCACGTTGAGGATAGAGAGGCTTTTCAACAATAACTCTTGGGTTTTCCGAGCCCCAGATGCGACAATTTTGCTTGTTGACGAAGCCACCGAGGAGGAAATGGGCCTCATCACTCAAGATGATTTGCATTTGATTCACTCAAGTGAATTTTAATAATTTCAATGCGTTGTTGAAGCGTGTATCGTTACATTTGTATTAATGGCGTAGTTTCTACTTGTCAAATGTTAAAAAATGACAGCTTCAAAAGTAAAATCTACCGAAATAGCGGGCTATTCAAAATAACACCTCTTATTGGAAAACCCTGTATTTATTTAAAACCATATAGGTGTGATACTATACACTTTTAAATCTTTTTTATTGAAAGTGTCGGCTGCGAATGTACCCTTAAACGTACCATGACAATCATCAGCAGTTATTTACATATTTTTGAGTCAGTTATGGCATATTGTCAAAACGACCAAAACGTTGGTTCCAGAGATTCAATGACGAACGAATAGAAATTCAGAAATATCGTCACAATCAGTGATGACGTTAAAAGCCGACGAAAACTAATTTAATTTACTCGACTGCAGGTACCTACACGTGTTTCGTGATAGGAAATAAATAATAATAATTATCCTTCCATGGGCATAATAAACTACAGGCACACTAAACTACACTATGGCGTGATTCTAGTTATCAAGTTTCGAACATCCCGCGATATTATTATTATTTTTTAATCAATTGCTTTTATAACAGTTTGTTTGAATAGACGAAAGCAAAAATTACATCATTTTAATTTTGCCGATGAAAAAATAAAACAGATTATGTCACAAGAACAAATGGCTAATCGTAACTATAAAGCAGAAGGTTAGTAGTCTGTCCTAGTAAATACGAGAGTCATAAAGCTTTGAAACATCAATTTAACTGTGCAAGACTAGACAAGATGCCATATAGTTCAGAATGATTGGACGAAGCCGGGTAGTAACTAAACTAATGGCAGCCAGTAACAAGCACAGTGATAAGTGGCAACTAAATCGTTTAGTCAATTTTACGTCACTTTCCTCTTCTGAATCTAAACCCCCCCACGCTGCACGCGCATCCTTGTAGATAGGTGAGGACTATTAATTGTCAAACTGTTTTGTATACGAAAACAATTAAGTTTTACTACAAATACAAGATATTACCAAATCACTTACTTAATTGTGGACGGCACTTCTCTCAGGACAGTGATTTAGTTACCGCTTGTCACTGTCTTTGCTACTGGCTACGCATTACTGTTTACGCATTACGCATTACTACGCATTACTACGATTACTGTTACACGGAGAACTGTTAAAAATTCTGATAAAAAGTGTTAAAAAAGTGATAGCATGCCAATTTCCTGATAACATATTAGTCATTCAGAATATATCGAGAACACGTGTTCTTTTCCTAATAAATATCATGAAGGAATGCGACAATATCAGTATGTCATTTTCAATATTTTTATGAGCATGTGTTCCGCCATCCTCTCGGTCAATTCATTTGTTAAAGACATGCAGTCCCGTTTTTAACAAGGAAAACGAAAAATTTGATCAGACTTTTAATTAATTAACATTATATATTTCATATTGGTAAATTTTCTACGTGTAGTCCCCATAGAAAGAACATTCACATTGAAGGTGATTTTGTGATGAGAAAACAAAAAAAACACCCCTTCAGTCAAATTTGGGGAACCATAACGAAACTTGGCAACATATGGTATAGTAGATATTGAAGAGACAAATAATAGAAGGGACGAAGTAAAATACTTGTGCCAGGAAAATTATTCCACCCAAAAGTCTTCAAATCATAAAAATGTTATGCAATATCAACGATAGAATCTTCAAATACAATGCTAATCAATAAACAAAATCGACATCCAATCAAAGCCAATTGAACAAGTTCCACATTTACATCAGCTTCAACTTATCCCATTTACATGGCAATAAATATTCAGTGAAAATGCCAATTAACTTGGTCACAACAAGGTAAATTACAATTTACTGAAATTGGCACTTAAAAAAAAGTGAAAAATAGTGTCGCCCGTCACCGATAAAAAATCATCTTGCTAGTTGATGAAAACGGAAATCTGGGGCGTTTTTGGTTAGTATAAATAACAATTGAAAAATCGACAGAAGCAAACAAACGAAACAATTTAACAGGACCAGAGAGTGTTGGCTATTTAAAGACCTGTGTCATTTGTTATGAAAATATTTTGAATGCGAGAATGGCAAGACATTAATAACATAACGAGTTTTTGTCTGTCATCGTGTCACAGTGAAGTAACGCTTCTTTGTAGGTGAATTTGTAAAGGATGCAAGTGAAAAGCAAGAAAGTGTCTACTTCCTATAAAATAGGTTTAAATATAGTAATTTTTAAAGAGATAAGTAGAATTCATCATTAACCTGTTTTATTCATACAAAAAAATCTATAAAAATGGTCACGGCGTTCTTCGCTACTAAGCGAAAAAAATAGAATTTTGAATAGGTTACAATCAATACCTAATTCTTAAATCAGCCTGCGTATGTTTGTGTTAGCAAAAATCGAAAAATAGTCGACCGATAACGCTTAAAATTTCAAAGTTTGTTCTTATTAATGCCAGGAGTGTTTAGAGAGTGGTTTGAATGGTAAAAGAAGTCGGGGACGCACGAGGAATACTTAACGCAATATCTCTGCACCGGAATGACATACGGAGTCGAATTAAAGTCGATGTAATGTGGTTATTTTAACCGTAACATTGTGGTATACAGTAGTGAATGGTAGAAGTCTGAGACGCCTGAGAAAGACAATAGCAATAGCGAGTAATAATAAATTCTAACAATTTCAAGTAAATTTAACTTGTCATAAATTCTCCACCGACCCCTATCACATTGTTGCAATATAAGCATTTATTAGCCTGTCTCGGGATATTATTCGTTCACTTAATTCTTATACAAGGCGATACCATACGTAGTAATGCAAAATCATGTGTTTTTGGTTTGAATATTTGGTCGCCTAGAAATGTTTCAGATGCTTTAATTAAATACTGCGAGTAGAATACATCTTGGCCTTTTAAATAATCGAGAATTTTTTAGATAAGTTTTTTTATAAGCCCAGAAAAAAATAATGTAAAGGCCTATGAAAACTGCTTTAAAGTTCAAAATCTCCTACTTACGAACCCATTTTCGGTTATGATTTTATTGTATAATGTGGCAAATTAAGTTATTTATAAAATGATCGAAAAAAAATTAAATATTTATGCCTGAACATCCACAAAATAAAATAAAAGGCACTTTTTGGTCATGTTTTTTTCTTGCATAAATCAAAACTGGCGGATGGTGTTAAGCGGGAATTTAAACCTTATCGCCATCTACGTAAAGGTTGTTATTGATAGCGGCTCAATTTAAAATATTACACGACGTAGTGCATCGCCTTAATACATAAAAACATGTTGTGAGGTTGTTTGTTGTGCATGTTTGAATCAAATAATAACATAGCAATACAATACAATAAATTACTAATTGCATTTAGTCACTTCACTCCGCTGAACTCATAAAAAAATAGATGGTTCTGTTATAATGACCTTGCTATTTTGACCTTAGCTTAATTGATGAACACTAGTATAGTTTATTTATTAAGTTCATGGCCTAGAGTCATGATCACCAATTATGAAGAAAAAAAATCATATTACTACATTGAAAGAAGGAAAAACGAGACCGGTTGCAAGTTGCAAGTAACAAAGTAGCAATGTATTACCATGAACCAAAGTCTGATATTTAACCTGACCCGGTCTTTCGGAACAAAAACCCAATGTAATTAATTATGTACGCGAGTATCGAATTCTGTCGCAGTAACGGTTGTCGTATTTTATGCAATAGATAATATTGTTAATATAGTATCGTACTTGAATGTATGGTCCGATTTTTGGTGAACGGTGGATCAAAGGTAGATATAACGAAGTTCTGGTAATATTAGTCAGGATTTCATTCTGGAATGCCGGGTTAAATACAGCCTGGCATAGCCAACTATTCAAACGTAACGCTATTTCCTCAAAGGACGGGACGCCATACAACTCGTCCATGGCATATACTTTTTGCATGATGTAGGCAATTTATCTACCGTATCATAAATAAATTGCAAATAAACATCATCGGCGCTACAGCATTTGGCAAGTCTTGACCGCATTCAGGAAACACCTTCATTCCTTTCGAACTTCTGCTATTTCCTTCGAGTTCCTGGAAGAGTATCTGTGGCGGGCGGCGTGGATTTGGTGTTTTTACGAATCTACAGATTGATGAAATTTTGCACCCTTGAGCTTCAAAATAAGAGGAATGTCTCTGATTACATCCGATTTAGAAAAACCCTGTGTAAAGCGAGGGCAACGCCGGGGTCTTCAGCTAGTTACTTAAATAAATAATCCGGAGGTAGGTACTTAAATTCACTGGAGCACAAAGACGTAAAAAATATATATTCATCCAAGATGCGGGCAGAACTAATCTACCATGAATGTGCCGCACCCTAATACGTACCCTGTTCGCATCAGAGCAAAAAAGAGTTTTAAAAAACTCCCGGCCCTTTCCCTCAGCTGGAATAGCTCATATCAGTTTTACGATAATATTTTGACTGAGCCCTCACTATACCAAAAGAAAAATAAAAGTTCAGGAACTAAGAACTATATGTAACCCGTTGTGAATAGACGTTTTACAATATTATATACATTTTTATCGTAATTTCACAAATAAAATATACACATTTTTGACTACGCAACCCTCAAAAATCTACGCGAACAGTTTGGACAGTTTTTTCTTTGCTAATGTACATTTTTAATTAACTGTGCTTTTGCTAATTTTGTTTTAAATTTTAAAAGCTGTTTTTCGAAACTCCGACCATTAATATATTCTTAACAAAAATTACTTGCTGTATCTATTAATGTCGTGTTCTTTTTGAAATTCTGTTTCAGTCGTACGTCCGGTGTCACTTATTTTGAAAGTGTTTATTGTTTGTATTGCAAAATTACGAATAGCTGAATGCATATTAAACACTTGAACGGTAATACGAGTGTTATTAAACCCGGCGAAAACCAGTTTTTTCGAACCAGAAAAGCCTTGACAACGTGACATTTTGGGCGAACTGAAAGTGCAGGGTTATTTTCGGACGAATACAATATATTATATATAATTTGTTTAGTCTGTAAAGAGTTTAATACGTTATTTTTAATTGATTTTCAATATAAATTTAGACAGAATGATGCAGAATGATTTAGACAGAATGAAGATAAAGTAAATAGGAAGAATTCATCATGTAGCACTAAAGGAAACTTTGTCAAGTAAATACGTACGTAATGCGGATATGAACGCAACTATCTATATAAATAAAATAAAAACATGTTCGTTTGTTGAAAATCTTAAGAGGAAACTACAAGCCAAAAATGTGTATATTCTTGGTGTGCATTATATTGTCACGAATGTAGGTAATAGACATTAAGATAAATCAAGCACAAAAGTAGTTATTTATTTATTTTGTAAATAATTTTATAAGAAAACAAAAAAGTTAATCAAGGGAAACTGTCACAGATAATCTTAGCTATAGTACTGTATTTTTTTAAATTGTTTCATTTACGCGTTCATACATTTCTAATGAAAAAAAAAATTATTTTAGTAACTTACATTTATATTTTTTGTTGAGTAATTTATGATTTTATTTGTATTCTACTCAAGGGAAACGATAAGAAAACGTTCAATTTATCTAAAGCATATTGTATGTTAAAGCTTTTTGTATTCATAATGTACACAAATTCGTTATAAAGATTAATCAAAATAGTGTTTTAGCATTAAGATTCGCCTTAAATCTCCGATTGCTTTGAATTTTTGACACAACGTTGCATTCGAATACGCGTGTGTTTTTATAGGTGACCGGATAAATCATCACAGTGATAATTCATCACAGTGATAATACATCACATCTTTAAAAAGTTATATAAAGTCATGGAAAGTGATTAAACAAAAAGTTTATAAACTGGGTTAAGTAGGTTAGGTTAGGTTTGGTTAAAAAAAAATTTATCGTTTCTAATGACTTTAAATCACTTTTTAAAAGTGTGTTGAATTGTCACCGTGTTGAGTTATCATGGAACCGTTTTTATATACCTATGTATATTATATAGATGCCACCTCTGATTTGAGCACACATAATTAAGAAATACGCAGCTTAACGTATTACTAACAAAGAAATGAAATATTCAGGAAAAAATTTGAAATCAGAAGACAATAATTATTGCTATCATTAGAATAAAATAACTTTAAATTTATATGTTTATTTTTGTAAATTGTGGCGGGCCACCAAGTTAATGCATTTAACAAATGTGTAAAATAACTTAGAAATTGAATTCCAATTTATTGAATAAATATATTTTTACTATGTAATTCGATTCGACCTGAACCTTCATCAGGGTTTTAAGAAGAATACGGTTTGTCGTTGGTTTACATATTAAAAATATATACTTAATAAAGTGACATTCAAACTAATTTCTAATTATAAATATGTACACCGACAAAGTGATTACTACATGTGAAAATTTAATTATTGCTAACATTGAGGAACTGTAGTAGGATCCTTATTAATCCTTCTCTAATTCATGCAGCAGAATACTCTCAAAATGAAATAAGAAGAAAAATAGTTTTTTGAATAGTACGTAATCTCTAAAAAGTATAAAATGAAGTCGCTATACGCGTCTGTCTGTTTGTGCGTTTAGTTCTTCTAATACAACGGATTTTGATAGTTTTCACTATAATTTAGATCATTTCTTCCGGAAGGACAGGGTGTATCGGCACGTACCCGACAAACTTTAACCAGCTATTCCTTAGCAAATTTGGAGTAAAAAATGTTATGGGCACTTTGCTGTCCGGTAACATTTTTTTTAATAAAAAATTTACTATTCATATTTTCACCACATGTCACCAATGTTTTATCCTTTGTTAAAGTTTGAAAACACGTCTGGCAATATTTTGTTCGAGTTTCGTTGAATAATGTACGTACGTACCTACGTTGGCGCGCTTTTATAATCACAACGAAATGGCACAGCACCATTCGTCTCATTTTTAACTATTATTATTTAGTGTGTACGAAAGAGCGAGGACACTTTTTGACGCACTTGCTAATAACAGCTGTTGAACGTGAGAAACAAGGCAAATGACAGTGACGGAGTGTGGATTTTTTATTTATTTTTTGTTTTTAATGGAAAAAAAATGTTACCGGACAGCAAAGCGCCCATAACATTTTTTACTCCAAATGTGCTGAGGAATAGCTGGTTAAAGTTTGTCGGGTACTTGCCGATACACCCATAATACATGCATATTATATTTATAGAAAGTAGAGAATAGTAGATATTTTGTAATCAAGTCGTAAAGAATATATTTTCGGGCGCTTACATTGCTAACGCTGGCTAAACTTTATGTGATATATCAAAACAATGTAAATAATGACCATGTAAACAAAAATGCCTACAGAAAAGTCCGGGATGGTGTATGTCTATCTCCTAAGGATAACCGCCAGCGACACCGGGCATACGTCAGCTAGTTGGTTACTAAATTTGTAAATGACCAAACGGGAATCGGTTGAGCGTTCAATTTATAACCATTGGCAATTACTAGCAATAGGATTGTTAAATGAATCATAAAATGTACATAATATTTTCAATGCGTGTGTCTCTTATAGAAAGTTGTTTCCAATATCTGTGGCGATACTGACCAAATTCGAACAATTATTGTCATTATTGTAATATGCCCACAGATTCTAGAAACTGTAACATTTGTAAAAGCGCTCGCAAACAAGGCATCGACCCACTTCGATTCCTGTTCAAATTACCTGTACAGCCAAAATAATTCATAATATTCGAGTTTTACGTTCGCAGAGGTAGACTGATATTCTAAAAAGCAAAAATAATCACACGAAGGCACATAATCCAGTTAGTATAATAGAATTAAACTTCGGAAGCAAGCCGGGGATCTTTACATACATTATTTCTAAGTAGGTTTACCACTATTACCTACGTAAACAGTTATTTATAATCATGTCTGAACTAGGGAAGTTTTGAATGTCAAATAACATAAAAGTATAAAGCATAAGTACAAACACTATAAAATAGGTGAGCCCTGGCAAAAGGAATCGGCACATGCTTTTTTCTGTGTGGAATTGAATTTAAATTCCGACAATCAATGATGAAGCTTTGAAATATTATTCAAATAATTTTTGTTAAAACTCCGATAAAGCTGCCTAAGTACCTAGATACTACTCAGGTATAATGAAAATAAACTCATTTCAATCAAATTTTATAATAAAACATTATCTTTTTACTACCTACTGTCGAATGGAGATGTGAATTTCTTATTATATATTCAACAAAATTATTTGAAATTTGAAATGTAAATCGTATTATAAAATGGCACTTATACGCATATTGAACAAAATGTGTACATTCACCAAAATTATTCGAAATTTGAAATGTAAATCGTATTATAAAATGGCACTTATACGCATATTGAACAAGATGTGTACATTCACCAAAATTATTCGAAATTTAAAATGTGAATCGTATTATAGAATGGCACTAATGTGCATATTCGATAAAATCTTTCGAAATTTGAATCGTATCATAAAACAAGCTGTACCCCGCCACGCGTTGCCGTGGCTCAGTCTGTCAGTGCAAATATAGAAATAATATCGCGGGTTGCTTTTACGTCCAACATATGGCGCAGTTATAAAACAAAGATGTTTTTACTTGTCGCAGATGACATCCATACAATATAGCAAAACTATTCGAAATTTAAAATGTGAATAGATCACGAATATCTACAAAAATATCACTTTTAGGAGTCCCGCTTACATCTCAATATTACTGTTGTGAATTGACACAATGTTCTTAAGAACTTTTTTTGCTGGTACATGTTTCCTCTATTACTACGTCCTTCAACATTTCGCTTCGAGTACAAATACAACAGTTTTTTTGCCTTTGGCTCTGCTAAACATCTGGTAACAAATTACATAAGTTTAGTAATTTGATTAAAAAAAACACTTGTTATTTTATTATTTCCTGAAATGAATTCGACATTGATGCAGCCGGTTGCCATTCAGCAGTCGCTTAAAACAATATTTTTGACAAAAAAGAGAATAAAACATGAACACAAATAGCGGCTTACGTCACCTCGCAATGCTTGGCAATAATAATTCGCGACTTTGAATTCGTACAAGGTTCCCTCAATAGAACTCGAGGCTCGGATCGAAATAATGATTAGATTACGTATTCACTCACTCAGGTGCGTGCGATTCATACTAAACTTCACCATAAAAAAATATCGCATAGCTACTTGAAGAAAATTATTAATGATGGATGGAATGTTATTCTTATTAATTAATTGATGTTCCTTTCGACAGGTGCAAAGACGTTTTTGTAAGTTCCGTCAGATTTAAAAGTCAACATTGGAATAATCGGGGACCGACTTCCGCGCAAATTACTAAAGGCAAATAATCCAGGGGGAACGCGCCCATTTGGCCGCCCCTGACTAAACTTGGGAACTGTCAAAAGGTGGTGCTATGGCCAGTTCTATCAGAGTCCTTGCAAAGTAGGAGAGATATTTGAACCAAGGGCAGATACAGAACTCTTGGGATATGTATCATAAAAAAGCAACTGTCAATTTATATGTAGGTAATTTATATTTATTTACCATAAGATACAGAAACAGGGACGAGAAGAAGATAAGAATAGGTGAACCAGCCACCAGAATACATGAAATATAAAGACGATAAAGGGTTTTAAATCTTCTAAGGAAGACAGGAAACAGCTGATAATAACAGACGGAAAAGTATAGAAATCAATAAGACGTCCGAAAAATAGATTAAGGAAGCAAGATAAAACGCTGCACTATGAATAAGTAAGGTACTACCCTGGAATAGCGTAGGAGAATTTCTGATCCAGGCGGAACATTACCTAAGGGTGTCGTTCAAGAGCGAGTCAGCGATCGCGACTTCGGGAAAGCGATAACAGCATCTTCAAAGCTCCATACAATCGAAGGTGGTATTCAGCGCTTTGAGGGTTTGGACATAAGAATTTTGCCTTCCGCCATTATTACATGTCAAACAATTAAAAAATGACTTTTAGAGAGGCGTTAGCACAACTAGAGGCTGAGCGAAAAATTGCAAATAATAATAATGTTTGTTTATTTCTGCTGAACAGAGTAATGAATGTAGGCTAATTAGTCTAAGAGGTCACGGTCTTTTTCATAACGATCAGAGGAATGGGTAGTTTTAGTACATATTCAAAGTATGGCATCTCCGCATATGAAAAACGTTGGTCTGCCTGCTCTAAGTGGTTGCAACTATGAGTTATAGAGCTTACAAGAGGCTTTATTGTTTCGAAAAAAAAACGATCAGAGGAATGGGTAGTTTTAGTACATATTCAAAGTATGGCGTCTCCGCATGTGAAAAAAGTTGGTCTGCCTGCTCTAAGTGGTTGCAACTATGAGTTATAGAGCTTACAAGAGGCTTCATTGTTTCGAAAAAAAAACGATCAGAGGAATGGGTAGTTTTAGTACATATTCAAAGTATGGCGTCTCCGCATATGAAAAAAGTTGGTCTGCCTGCTCTAAGTGGTTGCAACTATGAGTTATAGAGCTTACAAGATTAGGCTACATTGTTGCGAAAAAAAAAACGATCACAGAAATGGGTAGTTTTAGTACATATTCAAAGTATGGCGTCTCCGCATATGAAACAAGTTGGTCTGCCTGCTCTAAGTGGTTGCAACTTCGAGTTATAAAGCTTACAAGATTAGGCTACATTGTTTCGAAAAAAAAAACGATCAGAGAAATTGTCAGTTTTAGTATATATTCAAAGTATGGCCTCTCCGCAGATGAAACGAGTTGGTCTGCCTGCTCTCAGTGGTTGTATTTCAAAGAAAAAAAAATAACAGTAATCAATAAAATAAAAAAATTAAATCGAACAAATCCAATTTTTATTAATTCAACTTCCATAATCTAAACATCTTTGGGTAAAATCACAGATTAATCATTTTGTAGAATATTACTAAGGCTTAAAGAGTTAAATATTTACTTACTTCTAATATTCTTTTAATATTTTTATGAGCTTTTTCATTAGTCACATCAAAACATCATGGATTTTGGCGATAAAAGTAAAAAATAGCTTAAAAAAAGGGGTCTACGGTATCGTATACCGTTTACCTAATTCGAGTTTGAGGGATTTCTTAACGTACTTCGAAAAATGGTGTTCAGAAAACATAAAAAAAGACAACCTAATATTATAGTAGGAGATTTCAATATAAACATGATTAAAAATGCAGACATCTATACAAAAAACTTAAAACTTAATCATTGAATTCAATGGGATGAAACAACTGGTAAAAGATCCCACTAGAGTAACTCTAACATCAAGTACATTAATTGATCTGGTGATAACAAATGTATTTGAACTACAGGTAAATCTATTAGATGCACCCAGAATCACAGATCACTCCAAAATTCAAATTATAGAGCAAAATCGAAATACGAAAAAACATTTTATAAACACCAAAGCTTATCGGAACTATGCAAAATATGACGAAGAAGAACTAAGACACTGCACTGGTATTAAATGGAGAATATAGAATCCATCTACAATCACAACATCAATTTTTTGTGGCGTATTGGCATTGGCTGTTTTTTCCAATATTTTCATGAGTGCAGCCTTGTTAGTCTTCATCAAGGAACCATCTAAATGACTCATTGAAGGTGACGATGAAGATAATGGATATTCCAAAACTTTTGGCAAATCTAGTTTCTGATTAAGGGAAATTCCTAAAAGACGACCGAAGACGTTTCGTTCTGCTTTTATAACTTGCAGTTTTTGTGCTGCTTTACATGGCTTTTTTGATTTATCTGAACAGAAATTCCTGATTTCATTGCGTTTTATTGGTTTCTCGAAACGGTCGGGATTTTCATTACATTGAGATATAAATTCTTTTCTCTGATTTTCTCCTGTAGCCTCTATATTGAGCAGAAAGTCTGCGGTTTCATTCGTTACTGAATTCCCAGTGACAATATTGTACAGTTCGTCTTTATCGTCTTGATAATCAAATGGATTGCCATAAGATTCTACAGTATCGACAAGTTTCTTCACTGCCTTTTTGTTTTTTGAAATGTTGGCTGTCTGCAGATCAGAGGTAACGTCTTATACCCTGGTAATATTAGTTTCTTCTAAAACATGAGTTATAATGGTGGATCTCAGTGCATGGCTTTTTGCCCAACGCTGTAGGCCTGACAAGGAATTAGTAAAATGGCTAACACCAGACAATCGCTTAGCAGCATCGGCGTTTATGGTTTGTTCTAGTGTTAAATCAACGGGTTGTCTAGAAAACGCTTTGTCAGTGCGCTTGATACCCAAGCCATGACGTTTTAAATGAAGCTCGAGGCCTGGGTGAGTGTCTTGGACTTTTAATATGTCGTCATGGTGCTTTGTGAGCCATCGCGCATAATTTGGATGATTTAGTATGAAAAATATATTGTTAATTTTTGGAAGTACATATTTGTAAAGCTCAAAATTGTTTTCTCGTATCGATCGGCTCAAAAGAAAGTAATACTCGATCAGATTTATATATTGCATGTAAAATTGTGCCGTTTTGCCGTGTTCTCCGTTTTGAGTTTTTTCTCGAAAAATTCTGTATTTAGAGATAATTTCTGATAAAAAGAAATTGTCAACATCGACCAAGATGTTTCCAGAACTGTCCATTCGTCTATTTTTTATTTCTTGCAGTTCTTCTACCAAATCTGGTGACAATTGTAGATTTTCCTCTTTTAAAAAGAATTTAAAATGGATTAATTGTAAGGCCAGTGAAATAATAGGGTGAAGTCTCTTGCATCGATTGTAATGCGTACCAGACATGAATCCATTAAGAGACCCATTGGCTAGCAAATCAGCTTCGATTAGCATATGCGTCAAACCACAATCATCTATAAATTTTCCTATAGCTTTGAAATAGGCCAGGATGATATGAAATGTGCCAAGAAAAATAAAAAATTGTCAAAATTTGGCCGTTCTGTGGATTGTATTTGTAATGCCACTTTTGCAATTGCAAGATCATATGTAACACATATATATTCCTGACCACACTCTTCGGCTATACTTTTTGCTTGTTGCATTGTTGTTTTAACAACGGAAGTGTTAGTGGGAGACATGTTTATTGGGTTCAAATAAGCTATTTTCTGTTTACTGGTTTGATCATTCATAGTGAGGTTATTAAATCCTACCCACATAGGAGTATTCTCGATTTTAGCAGCATGACACAAAACCCATAATAAATCTCTATTCTTTGCATTTATTTTGACAGATTCAGTTGTTTTACGTAAGTCACTATCAAGTAAAATCATACTGTCACTCATTCTTGGTTTTTTAATGGGATGATCTATATTAATGTCAATCACGTCGAATGCCCTTCTTCTTTTGCCTTTAGATGGTTTCATTGACAAGTCAATAGGTTGATTTCGTATGGAGTACTGTTCTTCATTTTGAAAAATAATTCCTACTGTGTCATGTCTACGTAACGGTCAAAATTATCGAAAGCTACTCCAGTATTTAACTGAGGACATGGAATTATCCCAGACGGAATGAATGTTGTTATAGATTCATCGATGGAGGCATGGGTAATTTCAGTTTCTAATTCTTCTAATAAAGTGTAGCTAGGTATCTGACCATATTTGTTCAAAATGTTCACAACTTTTCTGCTGTTAGTTAGACTTTTAATAGCCATTCCCAGAGCTAATTGTTTAGAAGGCTTAACATGTCCATTTGTCACAGCGTAAATTTGATCCTGGCTTATCGATTCAGCTTTCTTTAAGCAAGTCTCAGACAACTTTTTTTTTGTGCGCGAACCGATGCCAAGGAGCTCCAAGTTGAATTTTTTAAGAGCATCGGGTATATTACACTCGCCTTGGAGTAATTCCTGCACTGAACAAGTGGTTGGTAGGGGAGTTTTAGGCAGGGAAAGAATCTCTTTTCTCAATATATTAGCAGCAGACGTGAGAATATCTCTTTTCACTAATTCCTTCTGTTTCGACATCACGAAATCAATTGGCAAACCCGTTCTGAAAACTAACTTACGTCCATTTATTTCTTCTATAGTTAAAACGCTTCGATCAAATGAGGCTCGAATTTTCTGTTCTAATCTCGAACATGTAATATTATTTTCAGTGCTATTTGACTGCAGAGAAGATTCATAATATTCGTGAAGATTGGACATTAAATGAATATTATTGCCATGAATTATGTCGTTTATGAATTCATACAATTTTTGTAAGGCATTTTTATGGCTCTCGCGTATAACGTGCCACACACCGTCTTTTTCATTGGACTGACAGTCGGATATTTTTTCAGTTCTTCTAAAAAAATCTTTCAAACAATTAGTGTGATAAAATAATGGAACACTTGTCTGTGAAATTTTATGTTGTAAATTGACTTCGTTAGATGCTAACGATTTCATCAGTATCTTTTCGCGGGTTTCATTTGATTGCAAACAGTGCATCTTTTCAAATTTTTTATGTGATTGTTTACGCTGGTGATCGCAGAATAAGCATATAGCTTTGCAACTAGACGTACTTGGTGAAGGTGATGACAATGTCTCCGCTTGATTATCTGAAGTCTCGACTGGCAGAAGTGTTAAACTGTTGGTCTCAGGAGTAGATATTATTGTTTTTTTCACTGCGGTAAATTTTTTATAGCACGATAGATGATATACGGCAGTACTGTCACAATCATTTGGTATTTTGATATGAGCATGTTTCAAATTACGGTTAATACGAACTGTTAATATATCACGACACTTTTTTAAACTGTTTTTATTAAAAGGCAGCACTTTTTCGTCCATCTTACATTCACAAAACAGGCATGTAGTATTTATGTTCGACATTATTGTAAAAGTGGGAGTAACGGGTAATAGTATTAAAAAATGCACCAAAACAAGCGAAAGCACACCCTCTCACAACGATTGTACTGCGCACACTGACGCGGGACGCGGGCCGCCGGGCCGGACGCGGGCGGAGGAGGGGGCAATGTGTGTGTCAAGCAGGGTTCCCGATTTGCGGGAATTCCCCAAACTGCGGGGAATTTTTCAGATTTACTTAAAACTGACCATTTCTCTGATCGTTTTTTTTTCGCAACAATGTAGCCTAATTTTGTAAGCTTTATAACTCGAAGTTGCAACCACTTAGAGTAGGCAGACCAACTTTTTTCATATGCGGAGACGCCATACTTTGAATATGTACTAAAACTACCCATTTCTGTGATCGTTTTTTTTTTTTCGCAACAATGTAGCCTAATCTTGTAAGCTCTATAACTCATAGTTGCAACCACTTAGAGCAGGCAGACCAACTTGTTTCATATGCGGAGACGCCATACTTTGAATATGTACTAAAACTACCCATTCCTGCGATCGTTTTTTTTTCGAAACAATGAAGCCTCTTGTAAGCTCTATAACTCATAGTTGCAACCACTTAGAGCAGACAGACCAACTTTTTTCATATGCGGAGACGCCATACTTTGAATATGTACTAAAACTACCCATTCCTCTGATCGTTTTTTTCGAAACAATGAAGCCTCTTGTAAGCTCTATAACTCATAGTTGCAACCACTTAGAGCAGGCAGACC
The DNA here is from genome assembly GCA_026573805.1 of Hesperophylax magnus. NCBI lineage: Eukaryota > Metazoa > Arthropoda > Insecta > Trichoptera > Limnephilidae > Hesperophylax > Hesperophylax magnus. The sequence continues at coordinate 9,258,047 of JAIUSX010000029.1, read as the reverse complement.
AACTTTTTTCATATGCGGAGACGCCATACTTTGAATATGCACTAAAACTACCCATTTCTGTGATCGTTTTTTTTTTCCGCAACAATGTAGCCTAATCTTGTAAGCTCTATAACTCATAGTTGCAACCACTTAGAGCAGGCAGACCAACTTTTTTCATATGCGGAGACGCCATACTTTGAATATGTACTAAAACTACCCATTCCTCTGATCGTTTTTTTTTCGAAACAATGAAGCCTCTTGTAAGCTCTATAACTCATAGTTGCAACCACTTAGAGCAGGCAGACCAACTTTTTTCATATGCGGAGACGCCATTCTTTGAATATGTACTAAAACTACCCATTCCTCTGATCGTTTTTTTTTCGAAACAATGAAGCCTCTTGTGAGCTCTATAACTCATAGTTGCAACCACTTAGAGCAGGCAGACCAACTTGTTTCATATGCGGAGACGCCATACTTTGAATATGTACTAAAACTACCCATTTCTGTGATCGTTTTTTTTTTTTCGCAACAATGTAGCCTAATCTTGTAAGCTCTATAACTCATAGTTGCAACCACTTAGAGCAGGCAGACCAACTTGTTTCATATGCGGAGACGCCATACTTTGAATATGTACTAAAACTACCCATTCCTGCGATCGTTTTTTTTTCGAAACAATGAAGCCTCTTGTAAGCTCTATAACTCATAGTTGCAACCACTTAGAGCAGACAGACCAACTTTTTTCATATGCGGAGACGCCATACTTTGAATATGTACTAAAACTACCCATTCCTCTGATCGTTTTTTTCGAAACAATGAAGCCTCTTGTAAGCTCTATAACTCATAGTTGCAACCACTTAGAGCAGGCAGACCAACTTTTTTCATATGCGGAGACGCCATACTTTGAATATGCACTAAAACTACCCATTTCTGTGATCGTTTTTTTTTTCCGCAACAATGTAGCCTAATCTTGTAAGCTCTATAACTCATAGTTGCAACCACTTAGAGCAGGCAGACCAACTTTTTTCATATGCGGAGACGCCATACTTTGAATATGTACTAAAACTACCCATTCCTCTGATCGTTTTTTTTTCGAAACAATGAAGCCTCTTGTAAGCTCTATAACTCATAGTTGCAACCACTTAGAGCAGGCAGACCAACTTTTTTCATATGCGGAGACGCCATTCTTTGAATATGTACTAAAACTACCCATTCCTCTGATCGTTTTTTTTTCGAAACAATGAAGCCTCTTGTGAGCTCTATAACTCATAGTTGCAACCACTTAGAGCAGGCAGACCAACTTGTTTCATATGCGGAGACGCCATACTTTGAATATGTACTAAAACTACCCATTCCTGTGATCGTTATGAAAAAGACTGTGACCTCTCAGTCTAAATGAAGTAGAGTAGTATAGTGCTGCCTGAAGTTCCCTTCTTGAAGCAATTCGAATAGGACAGGAAGGAAGATAAGATGAGTATAATCAACATCACAATATCCAGACCTAGCAGAGCCCAGAAATGAAGCGTTGAATTGGTAGAGGATGACGAAAATAGACTGGAAACAGTAGAAATGTCGTATGCAGTAAAACAAAGTAATTCAAAATACATATTAATATGTACCGTAGGTATTGCTCATTAATTTTATGTTAGATTATAAACTATCTGTACATAATATAAATAATATGTATATTTTTACGCAGCCTCATAGGTGATAATACATTGTATATATAGTTTTATGATATTAACTGATGAGCTGGTGGATGCAATCTGTTGCCTTAATTTATTAGCTGTTAAGGCGATGCCATACGTAGTAATGCAAAATCATGTGTTTTTGGTTTGAAAATTTGGTCGCCTAGAAATGTTTCAGATGCTTTAATTAAATACTGCAAGTAGAATACATCTTGGTCTTTGAAATAATCGAGTATTTTTTAGATAAGTCTTTTTATAAGCCCAGAAAAAAATAATGTATAAGGCCTATGAAAACTGCTTTAAAGTTCAAAATCTCCTACTTACGAACCCATTTTCGGTTAGGATTTTATTGTATAATGTGGCAAATTAAGTTATCTATAAAATTATGGAAAAAAAATTAAATATTTATGCCTGAACATCCACAAAATAAAATAAAAGGCACTTTTTGGCCATGTTTTTTTCTTTCATAAATCAAAACAGACGGATGGTGTTAAGCGGGAATTTAAACCTTATCGCCATCTAAGTAAGGGTTATTATTGATAGCGGCTCAATTTAAAATATTACACGACGTAGTGCATCGTCTTAAAATGGATTTTATGTTTATAGTTAAGATTTTATGTTTTTAGTTTTAGAAGTAGAAGAGCCTTGAAAAAAAATAGCATTTTTTGGGGTGATATTTCGCAAAAACGGCGCTACAAACTTGCACGCTCTAATACACTGACATAATCTTGTGTTATAGGTAGATAAAGTTAATGTGTATTTTATAAATAAATAAATGTTATTAATTCTACTAATTTCAACTGCAATACGATGCATGGCCCGGTACAAACGTGATTTTTGATTGCTTTTTTTTTTCTTATAGAAGCTTTGGAAATTTGCATAGTAAATATCTTGTACCGTACGACTGCAATTCCAATGATGAAATACGAAAAGAATGGAGATTCGATATCGGCATATAAAAGGAGATTAATAAAGGCACGAGGAAAGGAAAAATGAGATAGGTGTGCGAGATAATAATATACAGGAGAGTGAGGCAATGTTAAGAGTTGAAGTATACATGTTGATGAAACAAAAAATATGCTTTAGATAAATTGAAGGTTTTCCTATCGTTTCACTTGAGTAGAATACAAACAAAAATATAAATGACTCAATAACAAAATATAATTGTAAAACTACTAAAAAATTTTTTTTTTCCATAGAAATGTTTGAACTCGTAAAGGAAACAACTTTTAAAAAATACAGTATTATAGCTAAGATTATCTGTGACAGTTTCACTTGATTAACTTTTTTGCTTTCTTATAAAATTATTTACAAAATAAATAAAAACCAGTTTTGTGCTTGAAATCGAACGTTTTTAGACTCCATTTATCAAGCGATGTTAATGTCCATTACCTACAATATAAGGTATACCAAGAATATACACATTTTTGGCTTGTAGCTTCCTCTTAACTAATATTTTAGCTCCCATGTTTTTGTATTATGCTGTGTTTATTTAAAACGTATTACTTTTTGTTTTCGATTCAAATAACGGCTTATTTGAGTTCGTTGATACTGTATTAACAAATTATAATTAATTGTCACTTTACCTCTTGACTAAAAGTCAAATACGCTAACCATTACTTCATAGAGGTCGCCAAATATAAAAAAAAAATATACAGGGACGTTGTTAATGCTGCAACTCAACGAGAAAGCTTCGGTCATTATAGGAATAATTACATGTGACAAAAATATTCATTAAAATTGCACACAGGCGTCTTGAGAGAATGCAACATCAAAGCTGAAGCGTTCGATTGATATATCAATCAAAATGAACGTCTATTGCGAAACAGCAATTATTTCAGATGCAGGACATGATTTATAATATAAAACAGTGTGTTAGGCATTTAAAAACACGACAGTCCGAGGATCAAACAAGGAAGTCGGAGTTTAACCTCCAACAAATCGCAACCTGAAATAAAAACAAAAAATTCTGCTTTGTTCGAAAATACGCTCCGTACATACTAATTTCTTACTAGTTCAGTAGGCTTCGCAAGTGGATGAACGGTAACAGTATTATAGATCATAGATTAGTTTCTATAATCTATGATAATTTGCATGGCTCTACTTACTCTATCATTGGTGAAAAGATACGATTAAAGGTTCGTTAGGTCAACTTGTGGGTGGAGCAACTTTGAAGAGAATACGGTTGCTAATAAGTAATCTTGAATAATAATTACACTTTATTAAAAACAACGTCAGTACAAGGAAAACAGCTGAGAAAATCTAGGTACGCATTACAACTAAAGTGCCTGGTACGGCCGGTACAGAGGCAATTACAGCGATAATGCCAACAGCAAAGATAACCTGGTTCATCTTGGACAAAAGTGGTACAAAGTGCATGATCTAAAAACTGGGACACGAACACCCAAGTGAAAGCATTATACATCGTTTGATTAATTGATATATCTAACTGATATTGATATAAATAATTTATTTGAAAATTATATTTCTCTAACCCCCCAAACAACTGTGTGAATTTAATAACACAAATGAATCACGATAATCTGTAATCACATCTAACAGTGTCAACGTTTCGATTCCTGAACCCGATCGATGAGAGGTGTTTGTGAAATTATATAACTTTACGAATAATAATGTCAATATTTGAATCTCTAACCGCCAATCTAGAAGAGATACAATAACTAAAGTTATACAATAACTAAAGTTATATAATGAGCAACAGTATATGAATATCCAACTCACCAATCAAAATACGAATAGAGTTCTATACCTTACTGGGCAAAAGTATTATCGTTTGAATCTCAAACCACAAATCAATAATACTTTTGGAGGATCTACAAAGTTACAACTTAGAGAGGAGCAGTTCAACATTTAGGGGGTATTTCACTATCTCTGATTATGTTCTGACTAAGCACTAATCCGCGGATAAGTCATTTTTTCGTTTTCACTATATCTGAATAACGCTAACGCTCGGGTTAAAGTTCGATTTGACTAATCAGTGCTCGAACTTCACGTTAGGCGCTATTCCTCGAATCAAAGATGGCGTCAAAACATTCCGAGTTTGACAGCTGAGAAGTGAGTCGAATTTTGTTGAATGAATTTGAATGCTTGTATGATCCATCCTGAATTATTTGATTGTGTTCAAAATAAGAAACAATGTATTAATTCGACACGAATCTATCTAAAATGACCTGATAATCAACATAACATAACCAAAAAAATGCACACTTCGCGGTGTGCGGACTGTGACGCATGACAGCCGTGGCAGTAGATGGAGAAACTGCAAACATTTTGCGATGTTGCCAGACTATTTCGAGTGTTATCTATCCGGAAGCTCGAAACAATGGTGAAACGGTCGCCGTTGAATAACGAAGTTATTCTGAACTTTAAAGCCAGCCAACGGATAGCTATTCAGATATTTAGCCCGACATAGTGAAATACCCCCTTAATAACGTTAAAAAAGTATTACTTCCGCCACGCCCAAAAACTAAACATAAATAATTGCGTTCACATGACTTCCATAATAATACCGAACAAATAATAACAAATTGTAATAACACAATAATGACTGGTCGTATCTCACGGGGTCTGATATTGCTAAAGGAAGGCATTAAACAAGCGAATAGCCCGTTCACAATCGTTATTCAAGTATGTACATTGTACGTTCTTGGAAATCAAGCCAGAAACCAGTATTATTTTAGTAAACAAGTCGTAAATCCTCAGCAGATGATGTTTTGTGGAAAACAGGAATGTAATATAACACAAAGTCCCGTTTCGGTCTTTGGTATCAAAGTCACTACTAATGGGCGTTTTACACGATGCTTTTTTATAGCGATCCCCATTTGGAAATTACATTATATGTATAAAAAACTTTGCTTTACACGTTCCAAATTTTCATCCTTTTTAATTGAATACAGATAGTACTTGCAGAAGAAATAATATGTTGGGACGGTACTAAGTCGTCAAAAAATGTTATTATTACACCTTGAACACAGAACACATACATCATCGATCCGTCAACAAATCTTCAAAAATACACGCGAAATTCACAACAATAACGAACAGTATCAGTAATAAACACAATACGTCAGGTTATAGTATTTTTGTCAATATTTTAACTAACTAACCGTCACGCCGTTTCCCCACAGAGGTAGGCAGATAGGACGGACCGCCAAACAACTTGGCACACACTCCTTGCCTCAATCACATTCATATGTCGTCTCTACATACTCTTCTATTATTCTGACTCTCGACATGGCCCGACTCAAGTAAAGCGAAATAAAGATGCATTTTTTCCACATTATATAGTTACGTAAAACAATGACAGACAACATTTGTTAAATACTAATGTCCGCCATCTTAATATGTTCTGAAATCGGTACAAAAATAGAACACATCCTTTTTTCATCCCGAATCCGTATAAAAAGACGTCCATAAAACTGGACGAAAAAAGCATCGTGTAATTCTGTCACACAGTATTTAGACTGTACTGAGAAGCAACAAGACACGGGCTGTGGACCGATGCGTGATTGATGCAAATCTGTTCTAGACGCGGGGCAGTGTGGAATGCGGGCCATTTGCATACACAGGTCCCACAGCTGCGCGGGGAAATTTGTGACTGACGAGCAACAATTCAAACAACTCAACATTAAACAATAAATTGACTAAATAACAAACACTTCGAACTCACTACTAATATATATGAACATGGTATATTTATGTAGTAATTAGGTAATAATACCTTGTACAATCAAACTGCTATTAGATTCATTACTTAGCATTGAAATGACATACAAGGCAATCGAATAAAAAGTTGTATGACTTCACAAGGTATTTTATTTGCTTCTTGGTAACACACGGATTATTTGCTTTACATAGCAACAAACTCAACTCTCGTTCACATAAATATCGCACAGAAAACCATAGAATAACTGACACAGAACAAATATTCAACATGTTTTACGTACTAGATATACGCCAAACAAACACATCATTAATAGACCAGTTAGACAAGAGTACAAAACCAAACATAAAAAACTCCGACGGAAAACACAAGCTTTGGACAAAGACACCACAGATGCCAGGCAATAAAATAATTCAACAATCTTTTTCACTCCATACAAAAAGTGAGGGTAAAAAAACATTTCAGATACAAAAATTTCAGATACAAAAATTTTATACCCTAAAATAATAAAACATATATACGTAATACACAATACCATTTAGTATTGTATTTTATTTTGTGTCAGTTATAATTTTGTTTTATTTCAACATTATCTTTTTTGAATATTATTAGTGAGGCCCACATTATCACATAACGTCTTAAAATATGTGAAGTTATTGTATCTAATAAAAAAAAATATATAAAAATATATTAGAGAGCTGTTTTGCGAATGGATGCTGGAGAAGCGTCCAAGATGCAGCACCACGCAACGTGACGAAAACCTGGGCTTTTACAAAGAGCACTATCTACACAATGAAAGTGCCCCCTTTGTTACGAAGAGAAATATATTATGGTAGTAAGGCGAAAATGTACAAGACTAGAATGCTACAGATATCTCCACATCAACATAATCTCAGCAAGGGGAAAAATTCGAGAAAGACTATAATATAGAATTATAGACTGCCCTGATTTATTAGGTCTGATCACCTTCCACATATTAGTTAGAACTACTCGATCGAAAATTCTTTTAAATTACAATAATAATATCACGACCGAGTCATTTAGATACTTGCTTGTACCTAGATTGCATGCGGTTGGCAACACTTTAGCAGAAATTGTAGATATGCTCAACTGTACGGAATATAGGTACAAGAAGTCTATAATAACATATCTCAGTAAAATTACAATTAACGTAAGCATAATATTTTTCTTCTGTATGGGTTGTATATAATTTTAGTAGAAAATTTTACTTTTGATTACTGTTCCACTGAATTATTATGTACATGTTTGTAAAAGCCCATATGGGCGTATAATATGTATTATAATATGTTTCTCTTTAAATCTTAAAGATTTTAAGTTAAAAAAAAGTTATTTTTGAAGATAATATCTATACATTTGTATTGCCGAAACGGTAATAATACGAAATTCCCTCGATAGAAAATAATTGCAAAGTAAGCTCCGAATATTATGAAGTAAAACCCGTTTTGTTCTGTTATTTAATATGTTATAGGTTTGAAAAAAATCACAGTGTATCTCCAAATGCAACTAAAGCATTTGTCCGATTTTTGCTATTTTTCAAACGAGTCGTGTTTTATTAAATATTTTCACCATTTTGGCTTAATTATTATCGTTTTTTTTTAATTAGCGCGCTCCCTGTAACATTCGTATTTGCATATTTCAATTTCAAACCTTAAAGCGATGCACTACGTCGTGTAATATTTTAAATTAAGCCGCTATCAATAACAACCCTTACGTAGATGGCGATAAGGTTTAAATTCCCGCTTAACACAATTCGCATGTTTTGATTTATGCAAGAAAAAAACATGGCCAAAAAGTGCCTTTTATTTTATTTTATGGATTTTCAGGCATAAATATTTAATTTTTTTTCGATCATTTCATAAATAACTTAATTTTCCACATTATACAATAAAATCATAACCGAAAATGGGTTCGTAAGTAGGAGATTTTTAACTTTAAAGCAATTTTCATAGGCCTTATACATTATTTTTTTCTGAGCTTATAAAAAGACTTATCTAAAAAATACTCGATTATTTCAAAGGCCAAGATGTATTCTACTCGCAGTATTTAATTAAAGCATCTGAAACATTTCTAGGCGACCAAATTTTCAAACCAAAAACACATGATTTTGCATTACTACGTATGGCATCGCCTTAAAGCAGGAAATAGTTCATACAAAGCACACTCGTGGCGCTTCACCGGTAGGTAAATAGGAATCTGTTGGCTGTCCGGGTGCGCAGCGACTATGAGATATGTTAAACATTGGAGGAGAAAGACAGGAAGGAGGCCTATAAATACTCAGCAATGGGTGGTAGAGCGACACCAAATAAGATAGCAAAGAAACTATTCGATTTATTGTACAATACTAAACGAAGAGAGGCACGATCATAAATAACTGTATAGAAAATGTATGCTGGATAGATGAAGCTTTCACAACTATCTAACTTAGATCGTAAAGTGACAATTAATTATAATTTGTTAATACAGTATCAACGAACTCAAATAAGCCGTTATTTGAATCGAAAATAAAAAAGTAATACGTTTTAAATAAACAAATAATAATACAAAAACATGGGAGCTATAATATTAGGCTACAAGCCTAAAATGTGTATATTCTTGGAATACCTTATATTGTAGGTAATAGGCATTAAAATCGCTTAAACGTTCGAATTCAAGCACAAAACTGGAATTTATTTATTTTGTAAATAATTTTATAAGAAAGCAAAAAAATGAATCAAGGGAACTGTCATAAATAATCTAAGGTATAATACTTTATTTTTTATAAGTTGTTTCCTGTACACGTTCATACATTTCTATTGAAAAAATGTTTTTTTTAGTAGTTTACATTTATATTTTTTTTGAGTAATTTATTTTTTTATTTGTATTCCATTCAAGCGAAACAATAGGAAAACCTTCAATTTATCTAAAGCACATTTTTTGGTATTCATAATGTACACCAATTCGTTATAAAGATTAATCAAAATAATGATTTAGCATTAAGTTTCATTATAATATTGTTAATTTATTCAGAGTTTGAAATATTATGAGATTCCCAGTTGCGACTTATTCCCGTGATTAGTATTATCTTCTTCAATAAATTATTAGGTTTAAAATTATTCAATGGTTCCCTTCGTCAGTAAGGCTGAACAAGTTTAAATATATAAGAAGTTACACTTAAAGTTTCGACATCTATGCGTATGGATTAACGTACACCAAGTCGTCGGAGTTTAGGGTTACAAAAAGTGTTGCTTTGAGTTAAGCTTGGTTTCACGATGCTCTTTCTCGTGTATATAGCCGTTTAAAAGATACAGTCGGGCATATTAGCATGCCAATCTTTATTTGCTTTTATCTAAAAACTGTATTTTTGTAGATACACTGAACTGATCGGAATAACCGGGTGACGGTATAGTTCCTCTGTCTTTACATTGTGCAGACAGGGGCGCCCTTGTGAGGTATTACACCAAATGAAAATGGAGCGGGATAAGCAACGGGAATTTCTTTCTGTAGCTGGCCCTACTGAACTGCCCCTTAAGTTCTGTGTTAGCGCTTATTCCGATCAGTTCTTCTTCCACATCTGAACATTCTGAACATTCCACTTCCACAGTCAAAATGTCCTCAAACTTAGTTTTGAAGTCTGTATGAAGTACATTTAAATGTTGAACGTTATTATTACCCTGGACATTTTTCAAAAAGAAGTTGGGAATCTAGGAAAATTCGCGGCTTCCGATGTGCAATGTTTTGCTTGAATATATTAATACTGACGAGAAAAGGAACGTATAATTTAATTTATATACCTCAATAAACAACTTTACGAAATATAAAAATACAAATATCAAATAAGTAATTTCTCAGTCTATTATTAGTATTACGTAAACTGTGTTATTTGTGTTAGGTGTATTGTGTCATCTACGGAACTCTTAAAAGATGACTTAAGGTAAATGGGGGTCCGCTCCTATGTACCCCCATTTGAATCTCGTGGACCCCCAAATTTTTTTCTCGCTGATATAGACCCCCAGCAAGCCGATATCGACCCCTGGGGGTCTATATAGACCACTTTGGGAACCTCTGCTCTAGTTGATAAGTAGGTCTTTATTACGTAAATAACCCTAAAAAAAACCTTTTTTCGACAATTTTCAAAATAAACACAGTTATTGTGACATTAAAAAATAGAAAAATGTGGTAGTTCAAAAAGGTCTTCCGTTAAGGGAAATATTTTATCGTGGGGATAGCGGAATTTTGATTGGTGAAAGCTCTGAAAAGAATAATGTTCATTATAAAAATCAGAAAACACAAAATATATATATTACAGTTAATAATATGAGTAAGTATTAACGTATTATTTTCAATGCAACTCGTTCGTTGCTTCGCATGTAAAGCGTATCAAATGAAATAATCATAATTTATTAGAGCGAGAAATGTGAACGTGGAATTGGACCAAGCCTCTTTCTTCGACGATTGAGCGTTCTTTTTTTCAAGATAATGCGAAGCGTTTTTCTACCATAGATAGACGTCGTGTTAGAAATAAAGTGATAGGTAAAAATAATTTGAAGGTGTTTTCATATTTACGTTAAAGCATCACGTTGTTAGATATAAATACGAAATCTTGTGCAGCGGAAAAGTAGTATGAAAGATGCACTAATCTAATAACAAATAGGGAAAAGAAGTTTTTTTTTTCTCAAACGTCCTTAAAAAAAAATTATGTATTTTAGGCACTCCTCGAGGAGATTACCCAGCTAAAAATTCATTAGAAGGGAAAATTGGTGAAATATCTGAGAGTAAGACGTCACACCTCCAGGATGCAGTTTACAGACTGAAGTTTTCCCTGATAATAGTTAACTTCCGATAGGAGAGCTGTTATCCAGCACCCGCTGTCGATCCGCTGATGCATGAAGTACCAGGCAATTAGTATCTTGTCACTATAAGCACAGCCTTAGCAATTCAAAGCAACATTTCGATTCTAAAAAGTGGCCATCACTAGAGTTATACGCACGACTTTCTTCCGCCATCTCCTATCGTAGGTTGACTATCATCAGGGCAATTTTCACCCTGCAAGCTGCAGCCCAGAACAACTCAGCCATGCAGATTCTAAAGCCGAGAAGTACGGTGTCTTCACTCCCATAAATCTTCCCCTGCATTACCAATAATCTTGTGTTTTTGTTTCACTTAATATTGTAGTATTGTAACATGTAGTATTATACCAGTCGCAGTTTTTCTAAAGTGGGTTTGTGCATTAGAGCAGATTTGCAATTCAATCGTCCGTATTACTACTGCCCGGAAACGAGTTCGAAATGAATCCCATACGTGCGTTATGAATTCAGCGACTATGAGATTTTTGTTATAAGACATAGTTCATACAACACATACTCGTGGCGCTTCTTGTTGGGGAGACAGCGAGCGTGCAAACCTTAGGAATCTGTAGCGGGTGCGCAGCGACTATGAGATTTGCCATCACCAAATTTGCACGGAAATCTTGTTGCTAGATCATGATGAAATTAGTTTAGATCTAGGGAAAAATATACATCATTATGGAAAAGACTAACACAACTAAGGATTTACAGATGAGGGAATTTTTTGTCCATTTTTTAATATCCGATTTAAGCCCCAATGAGATAGTAACTGTATCGCACACATTACACTAACATATTTCGAATTTAGCAATTACTAAACGCTATATTTATAGTCTGATTCAACTTGTATACATCTTCATATCTAGGAGACAATTTAATGACCAAGTTCAGGTTCGCTTAGATACCCATTAATGATCAATAGATCTTTTGGGCCATTAACCGCACGAAATATCACATTATCAAGCGAATGATTCTGAGAGAGCAATTAATTACCCTACCGATCCATGAATACCCTTTGTAACAGGGGAGCAGAGGTTCCAACGGTAATAATTATTCGGCCTGATCTTGTTATTTGAGAACGTATTGTTAGAAAATGCTGGGTCTAGTGTCGCCGGCTCATTAACCCCGAGACGACACAAAGAGAAAGCAGAAGACGAGCAGAACTAAACTAATGGAGAAGTTGCGCAATTATGTAACGATAATTATTATTGCAGAGTTAATCTTCTCAAGTCGTTTACGTCAAGTTAGGAAAACTTAAGCCAACAGTTTTAAGTTGCGAGGGCTTAACGGCATTAGTGTCAGGTTTAATTTTAAATAATTCCGAAAAAACTTGTCTTTTCTTTTATGTTAAAATATAATAAAATTCGCTATTGACTGTATTGACTTACACATTACGCTATACGCATCATTATTATCCTATTTCAGCATATAGCTCGCCATACACTACCGATGGGAATTAATGGCGAGCGATATGCCAAGACGCGAACATATAACGCGCTTATAGCGTGGTCTGTCACAGGCATAAACCTAATGGGAGTTTTACACGACGCTTTTTTTCATCTAGTTTCTACACGAGTCAAATTTCCATATGATTTGGTCATTTTGAAAACAACAAATATCTTATAATATGGACCACTCATATAATAATACAAATTTTTCGAAATTACCAATTCATGTGGATTCGTAAAAGTAAGCGTTCTATTTAGGTAGCGATTTTCGTACAGTTTAAGATGGCGGACATTATTTGACATAATCCGTCATTCTTTTACGTAGGTAACTATAGCATGTGAAAATTTTGCATGTTTATTTAGTTTTACGCTTAAAACAGACTCTTTATCGTGTTTGTCACTGATTGTGAATGTGTATTAATGTCCGGTAATGTGAATTTCGCGTGTATTTATGATGATTTGTTGACGGCAAAGTCAAATGACAGATATGCTTCATGTGATCTAGGGTTATATTGAGGGATTTAAAAAAATCAAAATAGTGAAATATCCATTAGGTTGTCTCCTACAACAAAATTTTATGTTATTTACAATGAATCAAAAAATATTAATTAAAGAACGCTGAGAACAGAAATTTTAGAATTTATGGAAAATACTGTAGATAATATTATGGTACGTAGATATATTTGCGTACCGAAACGCGAGCCGAGCCACGAATTACGGGAAAGGAACGAAGCAACTGCAAGCGGCGATTCGCGCCATTTAAGATTGCTTCGTTCCTTTCCCGTAAGTTGAGGTTCAACTCGGCAGTTCGGCTCGCGTATGTATACGTTGCATTATAAGCCGTCAAAATTTTGATATTTGCAGCTGGCCTATAAAAGTGTGATGGATGGTAGGGGAGACCGGGGTTAGTTGACTATAGGCCTTAGTAGACTCAGCGGTGATAACTTGAACGGTTCTCAAGAGAGGGCACTGTAAGTCCTTCCCATCATTTAAATAGCCGATGCGGATTAGTATTTGTGTTCCTTTGGATCCCTACGCACGTGTCGGTTAATATAGTTCTGATTTTCGATATTTTGCTTTGGTGAGTAACTTTTTTATTGTAATTTATTTTATTATTGCTGTGCCCTAATTAATCAAGATCATTTAAACATATACTGGGTGCTAATTGTGCTTCTTTTGTGAGTGAATAGCGATAGTTGTGTTTTTTGTGGGACTGGTCGTTTACTGGAAATAATGCTTTAAAATTAAAAATGGCGACTTGGGCTAGTCGACTCAGTGGCGCTGGGGTTAGTCGACTCGCTGAGTCGACTAACCCCAGCGCGTTGTATTTATTTGCATATTTACTTCATATTTTATTTTTGTAATCCATATAATTGTAAGTCGCTAGTATACGTATAATTTTAACAGAGAACTTTTCATTTCGATAGATATTCGCAATGAGAAAATACAAAAGAAAAACCTGCTAATACGATTGCAAGTACCGCTGGTAATGCGATTGCCAGTACCTCTGCTACTGAGATTGATACTACCTCTGGTAATACGATTGCAAGTACCTCTGCTATTGCGACACTTTTATCTCCATAAGTAGTCAAACCATTACCCAAGGCAGGTCCCCGGATGACTAGCGTCAGAGTTCACCCCAGAAAGAGATCATCAGCGATACTCACAGATACACCTGTAAAAAAATTTAATAGAAGCTGCGAAACTTGCGATACAAATAAAAAAGAGAAGCAATCTGGAAAAACTAACAAAAAAAAAGAAATCCAACACTACTAAATTAACAATGGCTTACCAAAACTTTGTTTACTGATGACGACGAGGATTCTGAAGATGAAACTTCATGCCTGACTTGCGATGAGCCCTACACATGTAATGTTCCTGGGGAAGAATGGGTGAAGTGTAAGATCTGCCAATTATGGGCTCACAAAAAATGTGTATCTGGCAACGCTACCTACTACCAATGCATAAACTGTAATTCAGATGACGATATGTAATGTTTATAACGTGTAATAAATTTTCATGTGTAAATTTTGACTGTATTCTTTTTCAATTCGATATTGACTCATTTGAGTCAACTAACCCACTACTATGAGTCGAATAGCCCCACACCCGGGGTTTGTTGACTCAGTGGGAGGGTTTTTTTGTAAACATAATTACTGACGTGTAAGTGGATGTTTTAACTTGTTTTATCAACTGATCACATAGTCAAATGTGTATGTTACATTATTGGATTAACAGTCCATGGTGACGAGCCTTCATTTTTTTTTTTAATTCACGAAGTGAAAAGTGGGTCAACTAGCCCCGGTCTCCCCTACACACAATAACTGACGCAGCAGTACTGCAGAACGGCCATTAGAATTATGAATACACTTATTGTACTGAATTGTGTCTGGTCACGACACTTATGTCACGAGGCACCATTTTACACTTTATACAAGTTTTTTTTATTTTATAGAAATTCACTATGAAAGATTAGAACTTCGTCGTTTTTAGAGATATCAAATAAAACTAATTTTACTGTCGTTATCAACTATTTAAATATAATACATTTGAATAAAAAAATACAACCTCAAGCAGAATAATTTTCTTAAAAAAATAAATAAATTCCCGGCTAAGTACATGTCTAAGAACAACTGCAAGCGTTTTTGTAATTTTGAAACATTCAGATTTGAACTTTTCACATCTTTCATTTGACATTACTTTCCTATTATTTTTCTTGTACGTGTCACATCTGGAAGGCACGTAATTCAATATTTCACATGAATAACAAGTCATTCCGCACAGAAAAGGATTGGTGAATTGGCTAGTCGCCTGTTTTAAACTCTAATCATACTGGTATTGGATTTTACATCAAAATTATATGACAAGTTTCTCAAGGGAAATCGTAAAATCACGAATGGGACAACGAGACAGCAAAAGCTTATTTTATATTGGCCCTTATCCCCTTTCACATCCATGTCGAAAAGAGTACAACCCTTTCTCCACCCCTGAACATATAAAATATTCTGCGGAATTGGACAGATTGTCATATTTTATGGATTCGAAGTTCATCTATAACAGGGAGAGGAGAACTTTTGTTGGTATTACCCCAAAATATATTCGCGTTGAAAGGACACGTTTTATTTAACTGTATTTGTATAAATATAATATTTATCATAACATTAAATAATTGATGTAATGAGAAATGATGTTTATAAATATTGAGAAATAATAAAGAGAGAGTTGAGAGCGAACATAATATGCTAACTTACATAAAAACAACAAATGTTTTAGTACGTGCATATCATTATTTAATATTTTTGGCCTCGAGACCTAAAATTCCCACTACACTTTACCAACTCAAATAATATATTTTTATAGGTTCCATGATAACTCAACACAGTGACAATTCAACACACTTAAAAAGTGATATAAAGTCATTAGAAACGATGAAAAAAAATTAAACATAACCTAACCTAACCTACCTAACCCAGTTAATAGAGTTTTTATTTTATCACTTTCCGTGACTTTATATAACTTTTCAAAGATGTGATGAATTATCATTGTGATGATTTATCCGGTCTTATTTATAAACCAGTACGTTTTTATAAACCCTGATGAAGGTTCGGGTTCAACTGAAACCGGGTGGTTAGAAATATATACATATAATAAAGTGGTATTCAAACAGAGTTATATTATTTTAATTATCAAATAATATGTACTATAAACAAGTCTTAAATTAGTTAAAATAATAATTCTTACACATTTAATATTACAGATCATAGAAACGATGAAAAAATTAAGATGCTTACCTAACAACTTATCTCTTATATTGTAAACATGAAAGTAATTTCTCCAATGATATGAATATAGTGTTATGTATCTGTGTTACATTACCTACTTAATACGAACTAAACCTATCAAGTCAAAGATTCATTATTTTGTAATTTTATTTTTAGTAGCTAATAAATGAATAAAAATGAAACCATTAAAAAAATAGTTAATTACCCCATAATGGGAAAGTGGGGAAAATCTGGTAAATTATTGTTTTATGCTAAACAATATTGTTTTTAAATCCACAGTCAGAAAAACAAAAGATGTATTCGCATTATAATTCCTTTGCATGGAGAATACAATCACACTGGGGACATATTAATAATCGGGATCGTTGAAAATAAGAGGGTTTACGCTATTTATATCTGTTTATCTTGCCTAAAGAATTTAGTATTTATTCTTTTATCTTCATCTTCTTCCCTTTGTACTATTCGGATCTGAGACGTTCGCTTCGATAAGGCGCCTCTAGGTGTCTCTTCCTGTGCTGCTTCAGCGGCATCCATCCTTTGCAAGTACAGCCTCACTTCATACAGCTTTTGGAATTTTTATCTCATTTTGGGTAGCACAATTTACCCCTGCTGAAGTCCCCGAGTTCTGCTCTACGCAGTCTACAGTACCTACAATCTACAACCTACAGCGCTTTCTAGAAATAGAATTCTAAGAAAAGAACACCAATCTGTCGGCATGTGCTTCCTCTACATTCTACCTATAGAATTCTTGGAAAAAAAAACCAATATCACGATGCTAGGTACATTTAACAATGTACAAAAAGCGGTGTTTAATCAGAGAGTTAAATACCTTGTATTCTATTTGACATTAGGGTGGCGTATTTAATTACATACTGAAAGGGCACAAGTTGTGGATCAAATAAAACACTGTGTGTGTCTTCACAAGGGACTTTATTAGCTTCTTGGTTTCACAAAGATTATTTACTTTATTTTAGAACGAAAGTTAAGGCGAAGCTTAATGCCAAATCACTATTTTGACGAATTGGTGTACATTATGAATACAAAAAAAATATGCTTTAGATAAATTGAAGGTTTTCCTATCGCTTCGCTTGAGTAGAATACAAATAAATATATAAATTACTCAATAAAAAATATAAATTCAAACTACTAAAAAAAATATTTTTTCAATAGAAATGTATGAACGCATAAAGGAAACAACTTTTTAAAAATTTATTATTATGGCTAAGATGATCTGTGACAGTTTCACTTGATTAACTTTTTTGCTTTCTTATAAAATTATTTACAAAATAAATAAAAAACAGTTTTTTGCTTGAAATCGAACGTTTCTAAACTACGTTTGTCAAGCGATTTTAATGCCTATTACCTACGATATAAGGTATAGCAAGAATATACACATTTTTGGATTGTAGCTTCCTCTTAAGAACAAATCAGAGACATTGATATCCAAGATGGCCGCCACAAGCATTATAGAAATTTATGTAACTTCCAGCTACACCATCAAGGGGGTGACAGATTACGCTATAAGTTCAAAGTGCTTTATATAACTCTATATTGCTCGCCATACAATCCCATCGAGGCCTGTCACATCTAAAAAGATGATGTGTTATAAGTGTGGGCGTGGCGAGGATATTCGCTGGGATATGATAACCAGGCTATATTTGAAAAATATGCGATCCCCTCTCCTAGCTACGGCAGGAGAAGGGGTCAGAATAATTTACGGAGTGCTGTAATTACGGGGGCTGGCATCTGTCAAAGTGACAGACCCCATACAAAGAAATGATATTCCGCGGCAGTTCCACAATTGATCTGACCCCCTCTCCCGAGTAATATTATAGCATAGTATTATGTCACCCCAACACGTAATGCGTAAATGCCACGCCCAAATTATGCGCGCATAATATAGCGTAATGTGTCCTGTAAATACAGAGTTCGAGGCAAAACCCAATCAACTAATCATGTATGATTCATACTTGCATACTTATGTTTCTATAAAATATTATTTTTTGTTCTTTTATGTTATCTTTATTATTATTTCATGTATAACTACCACAACACGGGCATTAGCCTAGTATGGTAGTTGAAAAAAATGTAAAAAAATGTAACATGTAAACATTTATTAAATAATAAAAAAAAAACTAAAAATTAAAAAAAAAAAAAAACTAAAAAAAATGCATAGCAGTCAAAAAAGCAAACGAAATAAATTGAGATCGTAATAATATTTTGGGCTTTTGCAGTTCAACTATTGCTTGATACTTGATAACACTAGTCTAGGTAATGCACGCTTTGATGTGTCAGGACGGCTATTGGTATCGAGTATAGATACGTTTTTTTCTTCTTCTGTTACGCATTCCCTCAACAAAAGCGGCTGCACTCATATCAGTCACGTAAACATTTTAACGCAATTTCTTCTCCTACTACGCATTCCATCAATCTTCCGCTGGATTATAAATTGAGTAACATTGATTCCGTCGTTCCTTAAAAGAGCAAGAAACAGGTGTTTTTTTTTTCTTTTTATCATATCTAGTACAACTTCACAGTAGTTATTGTTAAATGTATAAGATAATTATTTGTCCCATGGTTGTCGCCATTCCTTGACAAATAAACAAAGATGGGAAACGTTACGCCGAGTTAAGGCAGTAAACTGTAAGAGGGTTACGTTAAAGTTTAACGGTGCATCGTCGTGACTGTCTGAAGAGGATTTGAACAATAAGTGGACAGAATCATAGAACGGCGGTTATTCGACATAATGCCGGATGATCTTTTAAAACAATGGGGTAAAAGTGCCGGCACGAATGTATGCCAAGCGTGACTGTGAGCGCCCGAGCGTTGCGGAGTACAGAGGTGACAATATCGCGATAAGCAAATACTCATATAATAACTATACTGAAGTAAAACTAACAAAAGAAAAACCATACACATAAAAAAGGCATTTTGCAATGCTAGGTAAAATGCTAACGTTTATACCAAGACGATAAAAATGTTCGTGAGTACACGGCCCACCCTTATGTACATTTTCTGTTCACCGAGAGATAATTGATGTTCCAAACATTCTAATAAATACATCTTATTCGTTAATTCTGTATTGATTATAGGCAATCTCCTATAGGAGACGGAGCAGAAGACGTATGAATAGGTTATTGCCGTTATTACTCATAGACGTAGGAATTTATAGATCCATGTTACTAGTTACTACTAGAGAAAATTACCTAGTCCAATTATATAAAAACCAAGTGTTAAATTGTCATTAATTTATCGATAACGACATGATTTAAATTTAGAATCAATCACTACCGTAATTTTTTTTTTTTTTTTTTTTTTTATTCATTATATAAGTACATATTTGTTTATTTATTACAATATATGATCACTATTTCAAGACCCCTCTTCCATAGAAGCATTAGCTTGTGGCTGGAAGAGGAGTGTACATTGTTTTATTACAATAAGTAAGTAATTAAAAATTAAATGATTTTAAACTTATTTGAAGTGAGTTATTCTTAAGATTAATTCAGTTGGAAACATTTTTATTTTTTGTAAGTTTGTCTTTAAAATATTTTTTCACAGTGTTTATCATTTGGATGTTATCATTAATGTTTCTAATTTCTTCAGGTAGTCGATTGAAAAAAATTCTTGCCCGGTAAGTGTAATAATTTTGTGCAAAGGAAGTGTTTAATTTTGGGCATGGAAAAATATATTTAAGTCTAGTACGGTTTTCAGTTAGAAATTGATACTTGTCTTTTTCTTTTATGATTTGAATTAATGCATTTTTAGTATAAAGATCTTTAAATGAAGGCACTTGAAATTCTTCGAATAATCGATCCGTTGGGTAATCGGAAGGTTTTCGTAATATTATTTTAATTATTAACCTTTGTACCACTTCTATTGGAGTAAGGTTAGTTTTGTATGTGGATCCCCAACTAATGATACCATATTGTAGCGTTGATTGGACCAAGGCACAATATATTAAATATAGGTTTTTTAAAGACAAAAAATTTCTGATTCTTAAAAATACATATATCAGTTTTCTGATTTTTTTTACAATTTGACATATTTGTTCCTTCCAATTCAAATTTTTATCGATAATTACTCCTAGATATTTGATTGTGTTTTTTAGTATTGTGCAGTTTTGGAGACAGTAATTTTTATTATGTATTTGGGAATTGTCATGAATGATAATGTTAAAATTTTTAGGGATGTCTTTTGTGTGTATTGCAAATGGAATTACATATGTTTTATCGCTATTTAGTGATAGCAAATTAATGTCGAAGAAATTCTTAAGAGTATTTATGTCTTCAGTGGCTTTAAGTATTACGTTTTCCCAAGTTTTTTCGCTTATTATTAGAACTGTGTCGTCGGCATACGAAGTAATTTGGCCATGTAGTGGTTGAAAGAAAATGTCGTTAACATATATGGTGAAGAGAATTGGTCCAAGCACTGTACCTTGCGGGATTCCAAAGTCAGAATGTTCTTTATCGCTATTAACATTATTTATTTTTACGACTTGTGGTCGATTTTTTAGGTAGTTTGAAATCCATTTAATCGCGTTGTCTTTTACGCCTATATTATTCAGTTTTTTTAGTAGAATCTTATGCGATATGCTATCAAAGGCTTTCCTAAGATCAATAAATATACCTGCACATTTTTTACCTTTATCCAAAGATTCGTAAATGTATGAAGTTACGTTTGCAATAGCATCTTGTGTGCTGAGAGATTTTATAACTACACAGATGTCATAACTACGATTTTATAACTACACAGATGTCATAAATTATTTTATGACATCTGTGTAGGTTTTATAAATATTGTAGGTGTACTCGTATACATTGAGTTGGTACAATGGTCACAGATCGCGATCGAAACGAGATTAATTATTTAGATATAGAATTTTGACCGACTTTGCCCACCTGCAACAAAAAGTTGTGTAATCTAATAATAAACATTCCTAACAATGCTATAGCGTTTAGCATTTAAAATATACTAAAAACCCGGTTATTTATCGAGTACACAGTTTTTTGGTGTATTCAATAAATCAACGACGAGAGAGCCAACGAAATGCGCTCTGTCTCTCTTGCATTGCCTGGCGTAGTACATTTGATAATGAATTAATGATAATAATAATAATGATAATAATCATAATGACAGTCAAAATCATAAAATGTAATCAATATTATATTATAAAAAAAAAAAAATAATAATAATAATAAGAAATTGTACTTGGAGAGCGAATTTCTGAATTTTAAATTTAAGACATACACCAGACGAAAAATTTCACGAAACACGCCCACTTTGCATTTATTGTGCTTTTCTTGATGGTGCTGCCAGACGACGCTATGTGCATCAAACGTTTTTGGAACGTGGCCTATATCACCACATCGCTCACCATACAATCCTATACAGACATAATATACTGCCGCGGTAACTAAACACACAGTGTCTTCCTTGAGATTCTCAAGTAAGACACTGTGTGTTGAAAAGAAATGATATTCCATGCTCTCCCACCCCTCCTAGCACATGCTAAGGTGGGTGGAAAGGAAGAGTATAGCATCGTACGACAGTACAACATATAATCTGTATAGGCCACGCCCAAAAAACGCTTGATGCGTATAGCGTACTCCGACACAGGCATTATTATTTGCATAGAGGTATTATGTCGATTGTATTTTGCGGTACTGATTGAAGAATATCACGACATTCAGTTAACGTTTCAATAAAACTTGCAGTTTCCTCGACTCGCATTATCGTTTACGGAGAGCGACACGGAATTACAGATACACATATAAAAAAACATTCAACCATCAATACGCTACGCATCTGCCTGATGATTTGAAAAGTTAGCTCACCAATGAAAAGGAAGGGCAAAACAACACGATACGATAACACACATTATGGATGGAAAGGAGCAGGAATTTTATAATGCGTCTTAACTCAGGAATCAAATTTAAACATGTATT
This sequence comes from Hesperophylax magnus, assembly GCA_026573805.1. Taxonomy (NCBI): domain Eukaryota; kingdom Metazoa; phylum Arthropoda; class Insecta; order Trichoptera; family Limnephilidae; genus Hesperophylax; species Hesperophylax magnus. Next base: position 9,235,677 of record JAIUSX010000029.1, on the reverse strand, counting down.
TTATTGTGAGACCTACAAATTAATAAGATAAGATTCGTGGGAAACCCACTGATGAAAAATTAACATAAAAACAATGGATGGAATACTAAATACATAACAGCGGTAAAACAATGCATTGTTACCCAGTTAATTGCGTGCCTTCCTACATGGCAGATATTTATTGTTTATGACGATTGCTGAGTTTTAATAATAGTCATTGCTTATAAAAAAAAGATAAGATAGTTCCCTTACGTATGTTGTACGTTCCATGTCGATGTATCTCGGTGTGCGGAAAAGCGTGGTTTAAGCAGGAAACTTGACTCTCAGAGAGTTGCGGTTTCATGGAAGTAGGAAGATAATGCTGTAACGTATAGGTATATAAAGACGGACATTTTTTTTGGACTTAAAAATAAATAAAACCTGCCCAGAGTCTTTGGCATGAGAGTCGACTGAAATAAGAGGTTAAAACATAGACATTCAAATAGACGAGCCAATCCAGCCAAATTTAGAAATGTGCTTCAATTTACCGACTTGACTCATTTTTAGCGTCGCTACGCTGGGCGGTTCGTTAAAAAACGAACTTTCAGATTCCCACAATGTACTGCGCCGCAAGCCTTTGCCTTACTTTAGCGAACTTACTTCTGCGCATGGTCTGGTTATTTCAATGTGAGCTCTTCGGTGGTCAATGTACTACTGATGTCATAGTTCATTCAAAGCATTCTCGAACCCTCCTGGTGCCAGAAATATGGTCACATGGTATGCCTCCAGATCGTCAAAATGTTACCCAGATTTCATGTTAGGACAAGTCTAATAATTTTTAATTGGATATCTATGTGCTATATACATATACGTATTTAAAGACAGAAAGTCATATTTCATCATCATTATTCAAAATTGGAATTGATTGCGTCAAGAATTCAGACATAATTTGAATTCGGTTTCTTTCAATTTAAATTAGACTTGTATATTAAAGAAGACATCAGAACAATAACAATTGCTGCAGAATGTTGAAAAAAAAATATTCACGAAGATTTTTTCAAGTTCTGTTTTTATTTCAGTTTTATCAAGCAACTAGCCTATAATGATATAATAACAGAACATGAATAGGACTTTCACAGAACCCGGAAATGAACATTGAAATTTGATGAATTGTTCAAATTCTCCGAAACAACCCGTCCTTAATGATGTTCAAGAAAAAAAATATTAACGAAAAATGTTGGTAAAAGAGTAGCTGTTGCAAATATATTTTCGTGAATATTTTTTCTTCAACATTCTGCAGCAATTGTTATTGTTCTGATGTCTTCTTTAATGTACAAGTCACTAATTACTTACAGCTTACAGCTAAGATGTATTACTAGAGACTTGCAACTAGCATTTACAACTAGTGACTTAAAACTAATATATGTTTATATTTATGACCAAGTGGGTCTTAGTACATAATACTCCTATTCCTGTAAATAATTTCAACAATTTACGGTTCAATGCATCCAGCACGCTATAATAAATAATTGATAATGCACGAATAACAACGAACTTGCATTCGAGAGAGATTGTGCCACTGTGGCCGAGTTTTCTATGAACAATGCATCATTTTGTAACCAATCAAGAATGATTGTTCTCCAGATAATATTTATTCATTCAAATAATCTAAAGAGTAAGGAAGTTTTACAGGAGCAAACGAACCGAGTCGATATTCTCAGATTGAAAACAGTTCTGTAGATTGGATCACTTATACCGCCACCCCATATTCCTTTACGGTTCACTGTATCCAGCATTCAATACAACGTTATGCTAGTACTGTCCGCCAAAGAAGTGAATACTTCAGAGCAGTGATTTTATTCCGGAATGTCGCGGCATTCAAGAAAAAAAATACAAGTTTCATGTCAGAGAGGTGGATTTCAGTCACGCAACCATCGATGCCTGCAAAATAATTAATTTATCATAGAAGTTTGCAACTTTTTCGCCTCGAAACGTTATTTCGACAAGACTGTATATGGCGTACTGTTTGTTCCGTATTTTTAAAAACCTCAATAAGAAAAAACAACGTTGAAACTCTAGGTAAGCCTGGAAGAAAAACTAGTGTAATTATTTTATCTATAATATCTACACTCCCGCATTAAAAAAAATATATATTAAGTTTTGGAAACAGGAGATTCACATTGCCGTAAATACAACCCTGTAGTCAATAGTTGAGTTATATGAAGTTAAGTTGTTATTGGATAATTTTTTAAGTTTTCTTTATTGAGTAAATTTTTTATTTATTTATTTACTGTGATTTGTATTGAGATAATTTTATTTTATGATGTTTCATATATGCATAATATATTATTTATAACAGTTCATCACATTTTTAGGGTATTATCGAAAACCACACAAGGAACACGCCCGTGTTGACGCGGTCGGTAATCGGTATATAAATACATTTATATATTTGAATATTGCTTTTGTTTTCATGAATAAATGCAAAACATGGAAGTGGAAATTAACTCACTTTCCGACATCCGATCGAGCTGACACTCGGCAGATAGACTCGCTGTCGATGACGAAGCATTTTATCAAATTTTGGTGGCAATCACGCACCCACGCGGTCTGTACGCATTTCTCTGAAATTCGATGACATTACAGCATTTAATATATGCAATAAATGTCGGTCTTATCCAAACGAGATTTGACTAGGTAGGTAGAGTTGTCGACTCCAAGTTCCTGGGTAGAAATGTTCAAAACTCGGTCAAACCGATTTTTTTAAAGTATTAAAAGAAATTTAAAAATAATTTGTATTTTAATAAAAAAAACTTAGTTTTTTTATGGGTTGATTTTTAAACAGTGCAACAGAGCATGAAAATAAAGCAATATAAATATTAAATACATATAAGATAATAACATTCATCAAATTTATTACAGAGGCCAACACATTGTAAGTGCACAGGCTGCCAAGTACAAGACCAGTAATCCGATGCCAACACAACTGCAGACTGCAGCGTGGTTTTCTATGCACAATGCCTCGTTTCGACACAATGCGGTGCACTTTTGACGACCCTGCTGTGCCCTTATTGTTATTATTGCCAATTATTCACATGGAACGAACGCTTCCACTAGGGATTGCAATGCCTGTCGGAAAATAATCGACATAATAATATTGTATTCTTACAATACAAAAAAGTCCCACGTGTGGGACTCAGTCGTCAACATGATAATGGCCAAAAACAGCCAAAACCATTTCAAGAACTTCAAAAAAAATTTAGGTCGATATTTAGGATTTCCATTAAAGAAATTATTGCATTAAACTTATTACAAAATTGTACCCTGATGATAAATTATTAATTAATTGTTAAAGGGTAAAGAGCCGTAGAACAAATTGCAAACATATTTAAAAATAACAATTATTTTACAAGCAATAATTATTCGCCTGAAACACTCATCCACATTGAAAAATCTCCTGATAAAAGATACATGACGCCAACGGGACTTGAACCCGTGTCCTTTCGATTTCCGGTCGACAGCTCTGACCACTGAGCTATGGCGGCTTATCTCTTATCCGCGAAATAATTCTATTATAAAATAAAGTTGGTTGTTTTCAGGTGAAAAAATGTAACAAGCAGTAATTGTTGAATGAAACACTAGTATATATTGAATTATTTCGCGGACAAGAGATAAGCCGCCATAGCTCAGTGGTCAGAGATGTCGACCGGAAATCGAAATAACACGGGTTCAAGTCTCGTTGGCGTCATGTATCTTTTATCAGGAGATTTTTCAATGTGGATTGTTACCCTTTGTGCTATGCATAAAAAATCTTGTCTTAAACATTAGTTTACCAAAAAAATAATAATTTATATTCAATAATAATAATAATTTTTATTCCAGGATGTGGGGAGGTTAGTGCAATCCCACACGTCCCATATATATACATATTTTTTTGTATAGGTATGTGAAAAAATATATGAAGAAGAATAAATTAACACAGAGTACAACTATGCAGGGCGTTTTCTTGAGTGAGCTTTGGCCCAGCGCTCACAACTCGTCCATGTATACATTAAACAGGATGGGGGACATACACCCTTCTTGCCTTACTCCTGACCGCAAATATATCGGTTGAGAGTATGTACTTGCCCACCGTACAACATTTTCCTGCTGGGAGTGCCATCTGGATAGTGTGTTTATATATATGGTAGATATATTCCTAGCTATTATATATTTGAATGTAAACAAATGCAGTGCTTTGTATGTAAGCATCTTCATCTTCTTTGAAGAATTATATGAAATGAAAGTGATACATTGAAGTGGAGAGTGTTAATTTCCTTTGAAATACTAATAGAATTGTTTTTATAATGGGATCGGTTACGTCTTGAGGTAATACGCCCTAAATCACTGCCTTCATAATAATTCCTTATTAAATCTACTTTTGATAAGAAATGCGTATTGTATCATGTAAGTAGGTACTTAATATAACAAATGTTATCTTTTATAAGTAGGCCATTTTTAAACGAGGAAAAAGACAACGGCGTTAAACCACAACCACAAATTGAAAAACAAAAAGGTAAGATAATTTTACATTACAGCTAAAAATTAATAGTAAGAGCAATAAAAAGAACAAACGGTCAAATTATTATGTTGTGGGTGATTATAATTACTTGAAAATATCAGGAAAAGGAAATAAAACCTTTGAATTATAATGTTTAATCGATATTATTGACAAAATAGCGATGCATCAGAATTGCAATCACTATTACTCCATAACACCGCTTATAATAACAGGATGTTTCAGAAGAAATAAAAGATCACGGTCGTATGGAGTCTACTACACAACTACACATTCCCAAGCTCTCGCTTCTACCGGGTGGTTCAGGGGTCAGTCACAATCAGTTATTACGAAAATCACTTTGTAATAGACTGGTAAAATCACTTTTTATTACGCCGTTCTCATGAAAATTGAATAGTTTTACAAATAATAGCCACGGAGAACAACTCAATAACGACGTTAAATATAAAATGGCATTAATCAGCTCATGGAAAAAATATTACGAAAAGCAGACCAAATAATATAACATTTTATTGGAACGACTTTTTTAACTTTTGAAGGAGATAATGCAAATTAATCTTAACTAAACATTAAACAGAACAAGACAAAGAAAAATAAAAAGACAACAGTCTCAACTGGGAATCGAGCCCAGGATCTCTGTCAATAAGTGGAGACTGTTAACATTTTTTATTTTTCTGTATCTATGATGGATGGGTATATCCTTTAAAATTTATTAAAAGAAAAGTTGTTCCAATAAAATTAGACATTCATTTAGAATTTCAGAAATAAGTCAATAGTTGTCACATATAAATAAAAATGTTTATCCGAGACACTATCGAGGTTACAAATAACTTCTTTAGAACTTTGTAATAATTCAAAAAGATAGCAGCCAAAAATGGTAAAAATTAGTCGAAGATGGTGTTAATTCTGAATTTGAAATATGAAGATCGACAAAATTGACATAAAAATTCCCAGTTAAGTCCCGGCATACCAATTTTAGAGATTTACAACTAGTTTCTTGTTAACTTTTTAAGTTAAAAAAAAAGTTAGTTTTGAAGATATTATGTATACATTTGTTATGTCGAAACGTTAATTATATGAAATTCCCTCGATAGAAAAAAATCGCAAAGCCCCGAAAATTATTGAAAACACCTTTTGTTCTGTTATTCATGAAAAAAATCAAAGTGAATCTTTAAATGCAACTAAAGCATTTCAAACGAGTCGTGTTAAAAGTATTTTCAACATTTTCTCTAAATTATTATCGTTTTTTTTTAATATTAGCGTGCTCCCTCTAACATTCGTATTTACATATATCCCTTTCATACCATCTTTGAACGCTTACTATTCGTTACCTTTTTTATTTTTCTGTGTCTAGTTCTGTTTTATGTATCGTTTAAATTTGTTAGTATTATCTTATTATTCAATAATGTAATATTAGATTTAATAAATATTCCATTTAATATGGACGGTTAACTTTTAAACCGCTCACACCCAAAGTTCTGTGGTAGGTACCTACTATTAAAATTAAATAATGTTATGGAGAATTAGCTTAGCATTGCACTTTGCGTAGATAGATATTAAATACTGCGCGAGTACTGGATTCACAAATGAGTTATTTGACTACGTACCTACCAGGATTAGAAAGGACAATATTTTACCGAATTTTAAAGAATGAATGCGAATGTTGTGGTTTTTCTTAGAAAACTTCTAAATTATTGTAGATGGCTCAAGACTTGAAATTGAAATCGAATAGAGTATGCGAAAATATTACGATTATCGATGAGATTACCGAACAATAGGATAAGTATTATTATTAATTAAAAACCATTATAAATCAAATTAGCATCAATGATGTGGATAATCACGCATTTGAATAATACGTATCTCGCATCACTAATGAAAATATAAAATGGTGTGGTTTTCTTATTAGCCGTAAAAAACGACAGGTGCACACTTTGAAGGCGATGATTCTTTGTTTACTTTATGGAATCTGGCCACGGTCTGACCAGGTAGAAGGTACATAGACCATAGAATACGGTGCACTGCACGCAGACAAAGGAACTTAGCTTGGTACAAGAAACTATACTATCGGTGCAGTCTTCCCGTAGGTACCTAAGGTACCCACTTAAGACACAGTCAGGTGCAAAACTAAACTGAACTCATAGGCATAAGAAACAGGGAAGATGGGCTACAATAATAGTATAAAATTAGTAAAAATAATAGTAAAAAAAAATGCTCCGCATAGAAGGCCCTGAAGAAAATAATTTGCTTTGGGGATGCTATATGGAGGGTATTTTTAAGGAAAGGAAGTTCTAGGAAGTAAAAAGGTATGGTGGATGGGTAGGAATCTAGGGATTTCCTGATAAACTTTTAGTAAATTCCTAATATATCGGAACACGTGTTCATTCACTTGCATTTACCCTGATAATAAACAGAAATGCGAAAATATTAGGATTTTTATGAACACGTGTTACATTTTTATGACATCGTATTTTACTAAAAGTTTATCAGGCAACCTATCAATTCATTCGTTAAGGGCCTGCAATCCCTTTTTAAGCCGGATTATGTATAATTTGAAGAGATTCTTAAAAAGTTAGCAATATTCAATTTTCTCCGTATAGTCGGCACGCTTCCCTACAATATCTCCATTAATTATATAATTTATGGATAAACTGATAGAAGGGTGTCGTGAGCGTATCTATGTGCCCGAAGTAAGGTCGATAAGGTCAGTATCGAAATTGTTTCTTGAACAGATAATCATTTGCATTTGCCGGGGCCTGGAGTTGAAAGGTCTTATGTAAATTTACGACATCGGTTTTATTTCAAATCGGAATAGATCACACTGCATGACGTTTACGCCCTTTTACCTGACACAAACATCATGTAGGTCAATGCCTTTATGCAAAAAAGGAGTAGTTCCAATAGTTCCAACAATAAGAAATTAATCTTTGTGTAATCTAATCTTTGACAAATTCCCCTATTTTAACATACGGATTGCAATCTTTACAGCACAGGTGTCAGGTGGGAATGCTGTCCTTGTTCTACGGGTATTCAAATGGAAGATGCTTTGAGGAACTTTCGGCACCGATGTACAGTCGGGAAACATGCCAAAAGTGCACTCAACATTTATACATTGTTGAAATTTGTCGCATCAGAACGGGTTTTTTCAAAGATATTAGAAGAACGAGATATGCTATGTTGGCCGCCGGACCGTAGGCGGAGTACTACCTAATTAGGGTACTTTGAACGGTATCGGGACGTGTACGCACAGAAATCTGTTCTATGTATTAGTGCGGATACCTTAGCGCAAGGCTGCCCAACCTTTTTAACAGTTGGGCGAAATTGACGATTTTGAATCACTGGCGGGCCACTGAATACCTGACGGTTCCTATTTCCATGGGGGGTGGTTGTTAGAGAATTTCTATAAAACATAATTCCCCACAAAAAAAATTCGGACGCAAAAAGTATTATATCAAATACCGGTGTAAGCATAGACATATGAATATTAGTAAACCTGCCCTAAGTGATTAAAAGCGTAATATTCCCCACTCTCCATACCGGTTCCATTGGAGCCGGCTGTGCTCGCGTATGGCCTCAAGTGAATTTAGAAAACGTGACGTCATCATTCTTGTGCGAACTATGGTCGAGGCATCATCGGTTCATTTTACGAAATAACACGGCAAAATGGTGACTTGTGCTATGAAAACTGGTAAAAATAGATGTGAAAAAGAGAATAAACCCAATTGTCGTATTACATTCCATATATAAGCATTATTTTACTTTATTTTAAGCATATTCACATCGTATAATATGGATCAGTTGTAGAAACATATACTATCACATTGAGATACGTCTGGACGTGAAACACAAAGCTGGTTGGTTGCTGGGAAGTAAATTATGAACATTTATAAAAGTGTCTTAACTAAATACATAAACGAAATATTCGATAAAATAGAAGAAATTTATTTTGCCGAATTTGGACTTCGCAAATTTGTTCATAACGTGGCGAGTAATTTGCGCTCCAATGTAAAAATGTCTATTCATTCAAAAGCAGATTTTACTTTTAAGGACTAAATGGTGATATTATAAGGCGAGATGCCTATATACTATCAGATTGATTTATTGACGAATCACAGTCAGCTTTACCCTCTTCGTTCTTCAACAGTTGATTTTACCCCTCATCCTTAATTTCTAGTCTATTAATATTCATATGTCTGTGGGTGTAAGTAAGTTCAACAGGTTAGATTTTTTCGTCGCTGATTCTCGTTCTGAGTAGCCTAAATAGCGATAAATCGCCTTCGTTGGCAACACTGGTGACCGCGCGCAAGCTGTATTGTTTGTTTTACCGCGGACCCGCGACACTTTTTCAAATTGGCGGATTGGCGGGTTTTTTGAAAATGGTTCACGCGGGCCACTTATAATTCGTTCGCGGGCCACATTGTGGCCCGCGGGCCTGGGGTTGGGCAGCCTTGCCTTAGCGTAAGCGAAGGTGTGCAGTAGTATTGGTGAACAAAACCGGCGACACTGGGCAAAACAATTCCACACAGTATGAACTGCTCATAGCACATCTCGTTCTTCTAATATCTTTGGGTTTTTTCTACGATTCGTTCTTGAGTTCAACAGCGTGGATGTGGGACGATCTGATGGAATCTGTGTTTACTGCCACCTAAAACAAGGGTCTCTCCTTCTTCTCCTCAAAAAGACCCTCCACGCAGCATCCTCGAAGATGAAATAGGCCCTGAAGGAAATTGTGTTATCGACTGGAACGTGAAATTTCAATATTATAACTGATTTCTTTACGAGAGTTCAGTAAGTTTTGCACTTTTCTGTACAACGCCATTGCAGTCATCGCACACAGGTGGTCAGTGTTTAGCAGGTGGCTTTCGACTCCAGACAGGCAATTGAATGAAGACAGAACAAAAGTTAAAAAATCAAAAAGACAGAATACAGAAATTTGACAGAAATCTATTTCCTCATATTGGTAATTCAGATGACTAAATTACACAGGAAACATGATTTAAGATTTTCACGGCCAAAAGTATTTTTGTTATTTGTTTTTGGGGTGTTATGCCGTGTTGCGCTAACTCCTTCTTTAGCCAACGTTTCGGACAGCATTGCAGTGTCCATCATCAGGGCAGATGTGTTATTTATTTATTTATGCCCTGATGATGGACACTGCAATGCTGTCCGAAACGTTGGCTAAAGAAGGAGTTAGCGCAACACGGCATAACACCCCAAAAACAAATAACAAAAAACACAGGAAACATGTTTAATTATGAAATAGACACCACTCAAAAATTGAAAACTTAACGTAACATAGGACGACTTTTGAATCGGATATCTGCATAATTCTCGTTACCACTCAGAAATCACTCTAAAATAAAGTCGGAATCTTAACGACGTAAGTGAAGAAGGCGTGAACAAAAATATGCAACGCGTGGCCCCGGTACATTGGACGGACGTACGGTCGAATTTGCCCTGCCAAAATCTTAATGACGAAAGTGAAGAAGGCGTGTACAAAAATATTCATCGCGCGGCCTGGCGTATTTCACGAACTTACGGCCGAATTTGCCCTAGCAGGCCTAGAAATTTGATCTTTCCGCTTTCTTTATTTTAATTAATTCTGAAAACGTATTACTAAATTCACAGATGTTTCTAAATGAATACCCATGATAAGCCAGGTTTTGAAGTTTCCGGAAATTGTTTGGTTTCGGTTTCCTCCTTATTGTACTTTTATGTTTAATGTCCACCTATTATATAATATTTTAATGCTTTCCTGTTTTAATATAATATTTTAATATTAAAGTTCTTATTTTTCGTGCACTGTTATTGTCTATTATTGTTGTCCTCTGCTAAAATAGTACTGTTATTGTTAAATTTTATTCTCTGCTTTTGTGTAAACCGTTTATTCTTTATTTCATATTATGTTATTATTTTTTTTTAAAGGAACACAATAGGAAATTATATTTTTAAGTTTATTATAGTTAAGCGCACTTGAAGTGAAACAACACAAAACTGCTCTATATAAATACTATGTTATTATTATTATTATTATGAATAAATCTGTTATTTATATTGTAAACTATATCAGTGTCTATCGATATTATACATATAATATACAACTACTTGAATATTCCTAAAGTTGGAAGTTATATTTTTGTAAACCAGTCAAATCGCTGTATTATTTAATTTATGTTCTTGTTATTTTTAATTTTGTTTCTTGCATATATTATTTTTTAATGTAATTTTTATTTTTATTATTTCTTTCTCATGTTTCAAAACTGTCTGTCATTAAAATTGTACCACCTACATGTAAAAGCCCTTTGGGCGTTAAATAAATAAAATAAATAAATATTCGAACTCGCATTTTTTACAATTTTTTGGCTCCCCAAACACGTAAACAGTTTTTTTTAAACTATATTTCGATACTTTTTCACAAATGATTTTATAAAAAATAATTTAGTCTCAAAGTTACCCCATTATACGGTGTGATAGTCCCAACTGCCCGGAGCCAATGGGACTATGGATTTCCCAATTTAGGGAATGTCGTGATGCTGAACTGGAGAAGATTGTGAGATAAGGAAGAGGAAGATTGGACCAACCTGGCACTAAGACCCGTTCACTAAACAAAATTTCTTGACAATTTAATATATGACGTGGTTTTTTCACGGGAAATAAATTGTATATTATTATTTTATAATTTTTCATGCAAAGGTGTTTAATTTCTAATATATTAGGTAGGTATTTTACGAACAATATTATCTTCTATAAAGAAAAATGAAACTCTCGACTAAATAATGATACAGAGAAAGTTATGTTTTCAATGATTAACTGAACAGGTGAAATTTTTAATTTTAATCAATCGCGAATATTCACTAACTGGTTTGGTTAAAACGAGTATTACATTTCAGTGCATTATTCTGCTACATAAAAACACAATGTACAATACATCACAAACAAATGCAGGTATGTAGGATTTTTTATCGAAGATTGTAAGTAATATTAATAAGGCGGAAAGTCTAAAACTTACCACTTACGCTTAAGTGTTTATTTAATTTTATTGTGAAGTACTTGTGTGATAAATGTATGAATAGGTACATTAAATAATTACACGATGACAGTTTAAAACCTTAATCAGGTAAAGGTGGGTAAGGGCTTGGAATACCAATGGAATGGAATCTTTATTTTAATGTTGTTTTTCTTTTTTTTTAAATGTATAAACTCTTATATTATAAAATGAGGGCCTCAGCACGGGTAAACAACCCAGTGAGGCCAACATTACTGAATTAAAATATGAAATAATTGTAAAATAATGTATCAACAATAAAAAATAAAAAAAAAAATGAACCTGAAATAAAATATAGGTAGGTACCTACTTGAAGAACGAAATTAATACAATAACTGATTGAAATTAGTACCTACTAGAAATTGAAGGTATCGAATATTGGCATTATTAGTATCTAGTAAGGTAAGTACTGATTTCAACTGAATTTAGAGTATATATACTAACTAGGTCGGTAGGTACAGGCAATAACAGAGGACACTATTACGTATTTCAGTTCCAAAAAGTATTTCGAAGTAGTTTGTAACACTCGCCCGCAGTCCTCTCTTACCCCGCAAATGCCCAAAGATACTGTACCTACAAGTTATACCCTTTAAACTTTATTTATACAATAAAATTTTATTTGAATTTTTCTTCGTTTTTTATTTGAGCTTGTATGGGGATGGTACCTACATTTATAATTAATATGTATAATATTTATGCAACTATTGGAAACATTCAAAAAATCTCTTTCTGGGTGAACTATACAAGAATAATTTGTTCCATAAATAAAAAATAAAGTTTTATTCAACGATGGGATTCAGGTAAATAATATTTCATATAGGTAAAATACCCGGGAACCATTAATTGGATAACCAACACCTTTGCCACAGTTAACCCAAGTGTTCGCTGCGTTTGGTGATTTAGCAGGAGTGCCCGAGTTCATGGGGTGAGGATTGTCTGGGTCCTGGCGGCGGATGCGTCGCCCACCTACTGTGGGGCAGGCTGGATTTGGGGAGACTGGTTGAGGGAGATCTTTTTACCTCTCCAACAGGACTCTCTCGACGCATCGCCTTGCACCGCAGTGGGAGGGTTAAATTCAAACGTCCGTCACTCCTGGACACACTTTCCCTAAGATTCCTACTTACCCCTCATAACTTATTTCTTTCCAGACATTCCTCTCCTTAAAAAAACCCTCCACACAGCATCCCCAAAAATCATATAGGAAATTTACTCAGGGAAATTATTTTTTTTCAGGGCCTCCCGTGTGGAGCTAATTAAAAAAATGCAAAGCTTATAGAGGCAACACATTGAAATTGTGGTACCAATCTCCAGCCTAGTTTGTTGATATTTTGATGAATATTTAACAAAATATCATTGATACGAAGACAATGCATTTAGCAACCCTAGCAAATAATGTGAACGAAGCAGTGGAAACAAAGAATGATGAGAAAGACTGAAAACAATTAATTTACCTGCTGAAGAATCCAGAGAGGCCCTTCTTCTTCACCTTGACACAATCACTCTTGGAATTGCACTCCCGGGACTCCTGGTTCACACAAGGGTCACTCACACAGCTCCCCGACAGGGAGCACTCCGACAGGCTGGACACGGTGCTGGAGAAGCTTCCCCCATCCGCTCCCCGCTGGTGGCCAGACCTGATCAGAGTACTCCGAGGAGACTCACTGGACAGACTATCACTCTTATCACCATTGCTCAACGAGTAATTACCCTCGTCACTGAAACTACCCTTCTTCGAGTCACACTCGCTGCTCTGCGACACCAGAGACGGTTTCGTCGCGTTCTTCGGAGTCACGAAATGAAGTTGCTTGGTGATCGGGTTGTAGGCCAGCGATATGTTGTCCAGGGCCTGGTTCAACCTCATCGTTCCCTGGGCGCAACCCCCGTTGTTACTCATGTCTAAGCAGCCCCTGGTATTTTTGTTCTTCGGTTCATTCACAGGCGTCTTGTCGTTTTGACAGGTGTCATCTTTACTTTCAGATGCTTCCAAGTCAAAGCCGTTGTTTATGTGTATGTTCACTGATTCTTGCTGTGATTTCGTGTCACAAATTGATTCCTTCGTCTTGTCGAACCTCTCGGGCCATGTCTTGTAGTTGTTCAAGTGCTGCTTGTCATCCTTAATGTCATCCAGACTACCTTTACGCGCGACAGAAACAGAATCGAATTCGTCAAATTCTTTCGAATTCTGAGTGCCATTACAATGATTCATTTGCGATTTTTCACCGAATAGGACTTTTTTGTAGTACGGATTCCGAGAACTGGCACCATTCAAAGGATTTTTCAAAATGTTGAAACTTTTGACTAGCTGAGAGTTACAAGTCAAAATATTATTGTATTCGAGATAATTTTCATCGCGCCCTTGACATCCCGCGATTTCATTTATATCTTCGTCACACTTGGATTCACTACGTACACACGAACTTGCCTCTAAATTCTTCATAATTTGTCTTAAGGAAACGCATTTCTAAATATTTTAAGTTAGAACTTTTAATTGTTTTTTAACGAAAGCGGACAGCGAAGAACGCAACACCCCCATCCGAACCATTGCACACTATTTACTAGCCTGAAGCTAGTTGCAGGTTGCGACAGACAAAAATACAATAATAACAAAGTTTAGTGCCGCGTTCACCATCATTCGCTGTTATATTCACGCCGCTCCAATATTGCCAAGTTGCGCAACATGAGGCATTCGAGAAGATGGCCATTTTGCGGTAGATTCAAATAAGTGCAAACCATGTGATTGTCCTTTTTTCATTATTATCAATATAGATAAATAATGCGATAAATTTGTGCAAGTTGGAAGCAGTCGTATTCGACTCACTTATTTATACTTAATAATATTTACTCCACAAATCATTAAATTGTAGAAAAATACAAAAAGACATTAAAATGAAACAGGTTCTAGAAAAAAATAACAGTACCTATTTTTATCAATATTTCAAATGATTTATTTATTTATTGCATCTCACTATACATAAAACACATTTTTTTTCTCATAAAAATCAACCTCACTAGGACTGAGCCTGTATCGAGGTTAACAATTTACATTATAGTGAAGCAAACATAAGAGTAATCACAAAACATAAAGTAATTCTACATACAAACACAAAATATTTCAAAATTAAAGAAAAAATAAGTATTAGATGTGTTACCAGATGGGTAATTTGGCAGTATATTGTAACAATATTTGAACCATAACTAATCATTAATCATTATTCAAAAGAAGAAGCAAAGTAGATAATAAAGACAGAAGGGTGACATTCAGTTTTTAGTAAATGGGACTTATATAAAATCTTATTATTTAAGAAAGGACAAGGATGAAAAAATATTAAGACTGAAATATTATTAAAATATTTATCTGTCAATACAAAAATCTTAATTAAATTTTTTAATTTAACTAAGGAATTGGTAGACTTAATATGATTTGGAAGAATATTAAACATAAGTGGTGCCTGATATAAATAATTTCTTTGACCAAAAGAAGTTTTAGTATGTACAGCCACAAAGTTCAATGTAGAGCTAATTCTAGTTGTCCGCATTTGTTGTGTTCTTTCAGCAAATTTAATATTGATAAAAATCGACAAAGTATTTGAGTGATATATAGCTGTTTTATACACATAACATTACATTCCTTATAAAGTAGGTTGGATGGATAACAGAATTTTTTTTTGTACATTACTTTAAGGATCAATTTTTGAGTAATATTTAGTGGTTCAACATTGGACTTTAGACATGATCCCCAGCATACTATGTTATAAGAAAGTCGAGATTGGACTAAGGCAAAATAGACAGTTTTTAATTTCTGTTTGTCCAATATGTGTCGCAGTTCTTTAAAAATAAATTTAAGTCTCCTGATATTCTTTGTTCATATCGATATGGTCATTCCATCTTAAAAATTTATCAATCTTTACACCCAGATACATGATACAATCTACACTTTCCAAGGGGTGGCAATTACAATTTAGCAGACAATTATGTATAATTAGATTATGAGTGTCAGAAGGCTGACTTTTTGATGATATAGTAAATGTCACATATTTAGTTTTTTTTCATAAGACGCAATTACTTGGTGGTTAGACATTATATTTTTAAAAATAAAACAATCACTTTGTATTTAACCACGAATATTTATTATTTTACACATCGACCGGTTTCGCTTAGACCAAGCATCATCAGGATATAATAATAACTAGTTATTCTTAGATCTATCAAAGGCATTTGATACGGTGTCCCATGGATTACTCCTCAAAAAATTATCTTCTCTTGGCATTCATAGTAGAGCACTAGGCTGGTTCACATCCTATCTAAGTGATAGTTGTAAATGAAATGAATTAAGAAAATATGTCTATCTCAATTATTAATGTTTCTTTTTTTTGACTTTATTGAAATATTTAAAGAAAGATTATGTTTGCCAAACAATGTACATGTTTATATGTTTATAAAACTATTAGCACACACGAAGATGTGAGCTAACTTAAGATTAATAAATAAAAATAAATAGAACGCAACAAGTAGAGATAAATAATCATTTAAGCAATAGCAAACCAATCTCTTTTGGGGTTCCGCAAGGTAGTGTGCTTGGACCAATATTGTTTTTAATCTACATTAATGATTTGTGTAATTTAGATATTCCAGGTAACATTGTTAGTTTCACAGACGATACTGCTTTAATATTTGAGGGTAAAACCTGGAGAGATGCTTTTAACAAATGTGACTTAGGATTAAGAGCAGTAAAGAGTTGGCTGAATAATAACATCTTAACTTTGAATACAATAAAAACTAAATATTTTTAAAAATAAAACAATCACTTTGTATCCTGTATCCTGATGAAGCTTGGTATAAGCGAAACCGGTCGATGTGTAAAATAATAAATATTCGTGGTTAAATACAAAGTGATTGTTTTATTTTTAAAAATATTTAGTTTTTATTGTATTCAAAGTTAAGATGTTATTATTCAGCCAACTCTTTACTGCTCTTAATCCTAAGTCACATTTGTTAAAAGCATCTCTCCAGGTTTTACCCTCAAATATTAAAGCAGTATCGTCTGCGAAACTAACAATGTTACCTGGAATATCTAAATTACACAAATCATTAATGTAGATTAAAAACAATATTGGTCCAAGCACACTACCTTGCGGAACCCCAAAGAGATTGGTTTGCTATTGCTTAAATGATTATTTATCTCTACTTGTTGCGTTCTATCACTTAGATAGGATGTGAACCAGCCTAGTGCTGTACTATGAATGCCAAGAGAAGATAATTTTTTGAGGAGTAATCCATGGGACACCGTATCAAATGCCTTTGATAGATCTAAGAACACAGCCAAAGCTTTGTTTCCATAGTCTAACGCACTAATGACTTTGGACAATACCCTCAACACTGCATCTCACTTGTTCCTATTTTCTCTCTGAAACCAAACTGATTGCTAGAGAGTATATTATATGTGTAAGAAAGGTTTTAGGTGGTACGCCTGCTTTTTGAATGTGTGAGAGCGAGATGACAGATCGACGTATAAAAGATGATGGATGCATCTGCTCGCTCTCTTTTCCCAACCGACAGCTAAGAAGATAGTAGTAGACAATCCGTTCTAAAGTGTTAATAAACATTCTATCCGCAAAAGCGTATAATTATTGAGATCCTCACAGTACCACCAAGTCTGTATATAACAAATGTTTCTAAGAATGATACCAATCTCAACTTAGCCAATCTCTTAATTACTTTTGAAAGAGTATTGAGTAAGGATATAGGTCTGTAATTATTGACATCTAGACGATCTCCACCTTTAAAAAGGGGAATTACTTTAGCTTTCTTACAATGAGAAGGGAACATCCCACTCTCGAAGCTAATATTTACAAGGTGAGATATGGGACCAGATAATTCGGATACATGCATTTTATACACCATTACACTTAAAGAATCAATTCGTTAATTAGAAGTTGATTAAAAACCCCATGTTTCTCTCTCCTTTTTATCCAGTCCTCGATCCAAAGCTTTCTATTTTTACATCAATGTCGTTTAGTAAGAAAAACTGAAAAAAAATAACTGCAACGACCACTGTGACTCGACGCCTGTTTCAACTAACTGAGTTTACAACAATGAGGGTACGCGAGTGTAATACAGACACCCCGGACGCTGCATGTAGCGATGCAACAACTTGTACCCTGCGGACGGTGATCTAGACACTCAAAAATTGTTGACGTGCTCATACACTAGTGTCCACATCTCTAGAGTGTTGAGTGTGTGATGTCGTAGTTATGCATACCTTAGATCAGTCTTTCTCATAGTGGGCGATAACGCCCCCTAGTGGGCGCTGGAGGCTTCCAGGGAGGCAGTAGAAGGCTCAAAGAATATTAGTGAGTGTTAAGGAAATCTAGAGGGTCAATGGCAGACAAATACTATCGATAAAAATCCGACAGAATCTAGCTGAATTAAATAATAATAGTTTGTTTTACTTTCTTATAACAAAACATGCGAATCTCCCAACTGTACACTGGGTTACAGTCGGTTTCACAACGATTTCTATCGATGCTATCGCATTCCCATATTTTTTCATTCGTGTGAACGTGGATTTAGTGCTGTAGACGCGGCGACTTACAGCTGTTTTAAGTGAATTCGAGCCTGATATTAACAAACTTGTCGAAATGCATCAGATACATCCCTCACATTAGATAAGTTTTAAATTCAAAGCCTTCTTTAAATGTTAATGAAAATATTTCTAAATGTGATTAAGTATGAGTTTTATTTCCTCATTGGAATATTTTTTGATCTAAGAAATAGGACATTGGTCACACCTTATCTATTCTATCCATATAATAATTCATGTTTAAAAATTATATTTGCAATAAGTTTTTAAGATAAGCAAGCAGATGGTAATGTAAATAGGTAAATTAAAAAATATGGGGGCACTAGATTTTTTTTTTTTTTTGAATCTCAAAGTGGGCGATGGTCAAAATAAGTTTGAGAACCTGTGCCTTAGATTGTAAAATTCTCAACTATTTTTCTAGAGATGGTTGTAGGTTTTCAAATTAGGTTATCTAAATAAAACATTTTTTTTATTAAAATATGTATAACTTTTATTATCATATCCATATATTGTAATATAATTTATTTAGGTAGGTATCATATTTACATAAAACTTTATTATAATCAGACAAAATTATTTTATTACAATGTAGGTACACAAGAAATCAAATATAAATAAAATGCGATAGTCAAAATCCCAAAAAAAAGGACGGATTTGGCACTGAATGTTATTTACAGAAAGACAAATAGAAGCTAAAATAAAATCAATATATTTGTACTAATATAAAAGTATTAATGATCAAAAACTAATATCAATTAATTAATCTTACATAACAAAAAAACACATTATAAATTGATATGTTTAGTCTCAAGAAGAATAAATATATCAAAATTGTAAAAAAAAAATTATTATAAAATACTGGAAATAAGCATTTTAACAATGCTTTTGTTGTGATTTTTAGCGAAAACGCAAAATTAAACATCAAAACTAAGAAAGGCAAGTTATATTATTAAAACTCTAACTGAATAACTTATTTACGATATGTAGGCAGGGTTGCATCCATACACACTCAAATTGATAGACCAGCCAATCGGGGAAAGGGAAGCTCGGGAGGCGGCGTGACCGTCTTCCTTGTGTTATTTCACAACAAATGAATCTGACAGTGTACAGGCAATTTGCATTGTAATATCACTACACATTCAGAATTTCTAGTGCTTTTTACAATGACACGTAAATTGCTCAATGCATAAAAAACTTGGCGACAAATCCTAAATCAGGTAAACAAAGTTTGGGCTTGTTTCCAAAATTGAATTTTTTGTTACACTATTAAATGAGTTATAATTTACCCACCTCACTTATTTTTAGCATCATTACACCAGGTGGTTTGTTTAAAAACGAACATTAAGATTTTGTGCATAAAAGTCCAACAATGGATTACGCTGCAAACCTTTACCTTTACTTTAGCGAACTTTACTTTTCTGCGCAGGGTCTGGTTATTTCAATGTGAGCTCTTCGGAGGTCAATGTATAACTGATGTTGTAGTTTATTTAAACTGTTCTCGAACCCTTCTGGTGCCAAAAATATGGTCACGTGGTTTGCCTCCAGCTCGTCTAGATTGTACCCAGATTTCATATTAAGGCAGGTTCATCAATTTGGATCTCCATGGTTGCATCAAAGTAAATAAATTGATTAATGGCGATTTGATTAACAGTATTAAATGCCTTATTATTTGCAAGAGTTATCAAAAAGAAATATATAATGTAAAAAAGTTAGGCTGTAAGCTTCCACAGCTTATCGGCCGGACAACTGATGAGGTTGGGTTGTATCAATTTCCATTTGATGGCTACTAAATTGACCTTCAGTGCGATTTTGAATTTTTGACATTTGGACATCCTTTTTTAAACACGATTTTCAGCCTGTTTCAGTTTTAAATCAAATTGTGTTAAGTTGCCAAGCATATCAGTCATGTTGCTATGCTTGTAAACTGACCACAATTTGATCAAAAGCTAACACGGGCTGAGAATCGACGTTTAACAGAGACCTTTCAAATGTCAAAAACTCAAAATGGCGCAGAAAATTGATTTGGTGGTCATCAAATGTGATGGAATTTGAAATACCTCGACCATAGTGACAGATTTCTCAAGGTGGACCCACAAAAGAGAAATAAACTTTAAAATAGGGAATCATACATATTAATATGTAGTTTATTGGAGCCCTATTGCACAAAACCCATTATTTAACATTGCCTTCAAGTCTTATTATTCTATCCCCATAAATAATGGGGTATGTCTGAAACCATTATCTATTTTTCTTCCAATGTTAGAGGAACAGATAAACCATGACTACCACCTGTATTTCATTGGGCATGTTTTGTAATACTTTTGCGGTTATATCATTTATGTAGGTATCGAATAATCCGAGTATTTATGCTGGAATCATGTTTATACATGCAATAACTGACTGAATACAATACGAGGTACATGTTTGTAAATACTATTATATTCAATATCACTTGGAAGCCATGCGCACAAAGCTTAGAAACAGAATCTCATGCACAATGTTAAAGCGCATACAGTTGGTGCGAAATCACTACCACCTAAGTCATATTGATATTCCAAATGTTTTTGGTTTTGATTTTACAATAAGTGGGAATATTTTGACAAGGATAATGGTAACAATGGCCTGCGAAAAGTCATGGTACATCTCGGTGGCGCCCATTTCCTTCTTTACTACTGTAATTAAATTAAATTAAACAATCAATCATAAACAAGCACTGCTTTACACTTTTGACCTCAGCTATTTTCAGTATATAAATTTAAGAGGGTAGTGTTTCAAACATTGTCTGCCATTTTAAATTTTGACATTTGAACAGTCCCTGTTAAAAGCCGCTTCTTGGTCCATTTTGGTGACTTTTAACAAATTCAAGAATAGACAAAGCCTTCTATGAATCTAAGGTAAGAAATTTACTAAGCAATATGCGGAATGATTACGATTACACGCAAGTTACAAGTCGGTAAATTGAATTATTGCCAATAATGCATAAAATATATTTTTATACCCATAATATCTCCTAGAAACATGACTTAAGCCTCTAGTACACTTTGGCCTAATGCACTGGCCCAACGTGTGTAGGACTATATTGGCTGTTGTATGCGTTGGCTGCCAACATTGGCTGGCCAACCCAATTATAGTCAGTGTTCATACACATATCAAAAGATCTTAGCTCGAAGAGCGTTCACACGTTGGCGGACTTTACGTGGAGATGAATTTGCACCAACAATATGTATCTTAATAATATAATTTTTTTGATAATCACAAAACACTTAAAGCATAGAAACAGATCCTCTATAATATTGGCTGCCAAACGACAATGCATAAAGACTTTTACGCGAGATATAATACAGTTAAGAAATGATCCTTAAATCCTATTTTATTGAGACAGAAAAATGATCAAAATTCCAGAGGTCTCACCATCGCACTTATTAGACAATTCGAAATGGTCACTTTTTATGCCTTAAAAACAAACCTTGAGTATATTGGGTAGATGCAAAAGTTCACAGAGTTTTATTAAATTTAAAACATAAAAAATTGGAGTGGAGAGGAGAGATGAGGCCCTCGTCTGTCGTGAGGCCTTCAGGGAAAAAGGGGGAATTGGAGAGGATCCTGGGAAGACACATTGTGGAACCAGTAGACATAGCCTCATATCCAACAACAACCCTGGTGAACTTTATACAATGAGGTAAAATAGGAGAGGGTACAATAGGCCTATGGCCTAAGTGTTCACGGGAACTATATGTAAACTGTCTCCGCTCCATAATAATGAAGTAATTAGTAATTCAGGACTGCAGCCTTCGGGGTGAAGATTGCCGTGATGATAGCCAATCTCTGATAGGAGCAGGAATGGCCCTATTTCGAACAGGGCCTGGTGCTAATAAAAGTGTTAGTTTATTATCAGCACCTTGGCTCCTAGGTAAGTCAGTGCTTGGAGAGGACTGCTCTAATAGCGCCTGAACAGGACCGGCCCAGGATAGAAGAGGGCACCAGAAGAAGGAGAATCAATAGTTAATTTGGTAGCTTGGGGGTGAATATGTTGTATAAGCTAATTTTGAAGAGCAGTGTGATAATAGTATTCCGAAGTCATCCTAAACACCACAAATACATAAACTACTCCAATATGTTCGATTTGTGTTTGACACATTTTTGTTTTTATAGTGGAGAAACAATTTACAAAAAAACAGCTTTAGACATAATATTACGTATGTACATATTTAATTAGCTCTGTGATAGACCACGCTCTAAGCGAGCTATATTCTCATGGCTTGGCCTATTTCAGCACATCGCTCGCAATATATTCTCATTGGTAGTGTATAGCGAGTGATATACTGAAAGCCATAATGCGTATGGTGTAATGTGCCTCCACCCTTAAACAATACTATGGCATTAAGACAACATTGACAAATGCCCAAAAACGCTGTGAACTTTTGCAACATCTTAATATAAAAATTACAAATCATCAATAAATAAATGAGAGACAAGTAGTGTATAATTTTCGAGGATAGAATATGAAGACAATCAGACAAAAGTAAGAAAATACATGATAAAAAAGAGTCCAAATTTATTCCGTAGGTACTACCCAAAAAGATTAAGAAAATATTGGATGTATACATTTATAATCTTAAGGAGATGTTTGATCTTAATAAGTCTAGTGAATTTTATATGTAAATAGTTTATAAACAATGTTTAGGTAATGAATTGAATCTTCTAAATTTTTGAGGGTTTTGGTTGACAGTCTCTCTCACAAAACACTTTCCTTTGATTTTATCGTTTTTTATGCACCTAAGGGTGGGTTTTTTCATAGAATTTGAACAATCTAAATTTAAGTTCTGTGAAACAACCGGCCCATGGTGAAATAATAACAGAACTAGATAGAACTTTCACAAAACTTGAATTTTAGCTTTGAAATTTAATGAATTGTTCAAATTCTGTGAAACAACCCGTACTAAATATGTATATAGGAAGTTAGAAATACCAAAGTGGATGATTGCAAGTCTTCTTTACATATTGGAGTAAAAAAATAAACTTAGGTTTTATTAATGTTGAGACATTGCATTGCAACAATGTACAAATAAAATAACAATTGTATAGGGCATATTATGTACATGTATATACAATACACATAATAGAATAAACCACCTAAATATCACATTCATGCATTTCATTCACAAATAATCATTAAAAAAAACAACAGTCTCTCTTCTTAATTCATTATTCTTCATAATCCTCCGATTAAACTGATATTAACTTGATATTGGAATATAAAAACAAAGGTGCTTAAATTGTTATTTTATCTGTAATATTGCATCACACCATCGCCCAATCAGGATGAAATAGAATTGCTCTAAGAAATTATCCAAGGGATGATCTCCTTATATTTGTCATTAAAAAAAACATATCTTCACAACAAAGCAATATTGTAAATATTTTTAGTACACAATTCCATGGGTAATTTTTTTAGTCGATTATAATTTAAATTTTTTACATTAATTCCAAACAGGAGGTCCTGAGGGAAATTATTTTCCTCAGGGCCTGTGTCATCTTTGGGGATGCTGCATGGAGGGGTTTATCTTGGTCCCGTGGCTCTGCAAAGTTTCTATTATTGACTTAAAAGTAGAGTTTTTTTCTAAAGCGCAGACAGCTTTTTGACTTACAGCAGTATTGCTTTCTTGGGAAGATATATTATGCACATACATTTGACAATGTCAAACTTTACAAATAAATATATTTCAAAAGATACTTCCATTACAACTATTATCCCAATGAACAATGTCAGATATGCAAATTGTTGACTTGGCCAAAATATATTTTTCCCATAAAATTAATATCAAAACAACATTATATTTGCTCTTGAAAACAATGAATACGTAGACAAGAAAAGGAACTAAACAGCTCTAATGCAAAGTTATCAATTTGCACATGCGTCATTGTTCATTGGGATAGTTGACATGATTGACATTGTTATTCAATGCGAAGAGAAAAAACCGAAAGCAGTCTTTGCAAGAAAAGACTGTAAACTTATATTGATAATTAATTTAAACACTTTGAATGATCGCAGTAAGAAATGGCACAGAGTGAAGCATACAATTGAAACAGAATGGCAGTTTTGTGCTCGGGGTCTAATTGATTTTGACTGCGAGTGATTGAAGGTATTAAAAGTTTTTATTTAAAAAATTAAGTAACATTTTCGAGCTCAGGAAATAGCTCCGCTAGAATTAGGTCTAAGAGATTGTAGATCAGCTGAAAAAATCACAAACAATTGATTATGATAAACAGTATTTTACGAAAAATTAGGTTTTGCAAATGAGAGATATTTTTGCAAAACTGATTTATTAAAATTTGAACTGTGCATGCAATATTTTTCTAAATATATTTCTACATAATATTTTTGCAATATGATGTTACAAAAGCTACTTATTCTCATAGAAAAATAAATAAATTACTGTCTCCAACAAACTCAATATTCCACCCAAAAACAGGCTTATTCCATTTCAGCCAATAGAAACATAGCATTTGGTCACATGACAAAATGACTACCTAGTTGATTTGTGTGAAAGTTACCGTCGCTTATGTTAAATGGCTTTTCAAAAACAGCTTATTCTAAGACAGTTGGTTGCAAAACAGGATTATTCCAAGATTTTATTGGAAAACAGACTTATTCCAAAAACAAATTGTAAATAACTTATTACTTTTCTATGTTTGTTAATGTTTTATGACTCACATTGAATATTATTAAAGTAATCTATAACTAAAAAAAACCAAGGATATGAAATCACATATTTGACAACACCAGTATCAGTTTTGCAATTTCCCAACTGAATGTTCAGGTGGAATTAGTCAGTTTTATAAAAATACCCCTCGAATGATAATAATGTGACAGAAATTAAGTCTGCAAGAAGACTCATTGCGATTAATTTTTGGATAATTATGATATGTTGCGCTTTCTCCTTCTTTAGCAAACGATTCTGACAGCGTTAATTTTTCCAAGATCAGGGCACATGTGCAGATGGAGTGACAATGTTATGTACTTGTCATGATTGATTATTTATGTAAGCATAAGAAAAATTAAGAGAATTTTGTTACCTGTTTGTTTAGAAGTGGATTTTGAAGAAATTCAAATAAGTCATCCACCCCACTTAGGAAATTTGGACCCAGAGAACTGGTTAAAAAATAGGGGAAAGCATTTTGCAATTGAGATTTGGCAGTGGCTCTTTTTTCACTGGGATCTGCTTTTTTAGTGGGGGGTTCCGCATCTTCAAATAATATTTCTGAAAAAAACGCAACTTAAAATTATTGAATTATACAGAGCTAGCTGACGTTAACGGTATGATATTATTGTAAAGGCTTGAAACAGATGACTTAAGTATTTGTTTCACTTGATCGTGCCATGTCTTCCTCAACTTCTTCTACCATTTACTTCCGCATCATACATTCTCCTTACACCCCTTTCTTCATTCATGACATGCCGCACATTTTAACATACTTAGTATTTTACTCATTGAGCGTATCTGACTGTTTATACCATTCACTACTGTGTACCATATAGTTACTGTTGAAAAACTACATTATATTGACTTTAATTTGACTATGTATTTCATTCCAGTGCAGAGATAATAGGTTAGGTATTCCTCGGGCATCTCTGACATTTTCTACCAATTACTACTGTACACCACATTGTTAGTATTAAAAAACTACATTATGCTGACTTTAATTCGACTCATTATTTCATTCCAGTACAGAAATAATGCCCAGTAGTTTTTGCCCTCACTGCCCTTTATTTACATGTTTGGATAGATATATTCAAACTAACCATCAACTCTAAAATCTAACTGGGCGTGAGACAATCGTAGGATTCTGAAGGTCCAAGGTCAAAGACAGCGATGAGCTGGAAATGTTGAAACATTGCCAGATGACAGGACCAAAAAAAAACCACGTGGGTGCCCCAGTGGAAGTGACCCAGAGGAAGACGTGGCTAGACTGTATATGGAAGAGGATTGGAGTAGGACGGGTTGGACTGAGGACTGGAGACAAATGGCGAGGGACCGCAGCCAGTGTAGAGCATTTGTGGAGACCAAACCCCATCCTGCGACGTAGCAATGTAATGATAAATAAGTAAATAATAATTACCTTGTCCTAATTTAATTAGATGTGCCAATCTTGGCGGGGACAAAACTGTACAAAGTAAGTCAGTTAAGAAATTGTCAAACGTTTCATCTATATTTGACGGTCCTAGATTTAATATGGTGTCTGAAATACCTATCACCGGTTTACGCACTTTGAAAACATCCGTCACTGAAATCAAAGAAACAATTGCAAAATAAAACATATTATTACAAAAAAAGGAAAAATCTATATTAACGTAAAGCCATTTAACGTAAGTAACGATAAAATGATAACTCAATTTTTAGAACATTTCAAAACTGATGATGTTTCACCAGAACTTTAATTAATTAACTATTAATTTTATTGAAATAACTAAATAGAAAATTACTGCAACCAGCATGATATTTCATCAAATCACAATTAAAAACACCTTTAAAAAGTGATATAGAGTCATTGAAAGTGATGAGACAAAAACTAGGTTAAATAGTTACCTATGTAACCTATTTAACCTAGTTTTTGTTTCATCACTTTTCATGACTTTATATTACTTTTTGTAGGTGTGTTGAATTATCATTTTGATGAGATACCTGGTCACCATGCTGAAATATGGACACTATGAGGCTCTCCAAAATTTTCTCGAATGCGAGTCTTGTTTTCGCCCGTGTGAAGTGTGTTACAACATATTTAAAAAAATACAAAACAGTCAGAAAACTTACATAATATAGATAATACTTGGGTAAATCCCGCAGTCTTGAACTGTTTCTTCTTGAGAGATATATCGCGCTTGTTCGGTAGGTTGAAATTGTTTCCAAACACACTGTTGGTGATGCAACGCCCCGTGTGGGAGTCCGTGGTGCTGCACGAGGCCATGCTCAGCAAGTCCGTGGCTTCCTCTCCATTGTCTATGTCCCGCGGGTCTTCCTTACTGCTGTCAAAATAAATCACAGATTATTGTTGACTTATGTACAGAAAGAAAATGATGTGTTATTTCTAAAATTAACGCAGTACAGGTTATACATAATATGTCACACACTGAGATAATCAATTTTGAAGTATGGCATCTTCACTTGGTTAATATGTATCAAACATACTAATTTTGTTGTTGGTTGGTTGGATGCCTGTACTATGCATTAGTTAACAAATTATTATAAGCAATAATTAGTCATTTTCAAAATTGGAACTGATTGAGTGAATAATAATTCAGATATGCCATAAAGTAGGTAACTACCGAAAATATAATATTGTAACAGAAAATTCTTTTAATTCGTCTATTTAAAAAATTGGAATTATAATATCCCGTGATTTTTCACGAGTCTATGCTAGTGTTAATATAAATACATATCTAGATCACTGAAGAGATAAACCGATAATGGTGTGTTATAGGGGTGTTTGTCTGTCCAAAATAAGGTCAATTTATCTTACTTCGGGTGAAATTGATCAAACATTTTTAAATATCAAAATTCTATCAATTTCGTTGGCCTGTGTGGAGCCTAGAGTCGAAAGGTCTTATGATAATATCAGTTTTATTTTAAATCATTAAAAATATGCTTCTAAAACTATGTATCTATTCATTTTTCTATGTTTCAGTGATAACAATAAATATTAATAAAAATTTTTGCATTTGCATTAATTAACCTCTTGTTCACCAGCGTATTGTAAAAATATAATTTATCTGAATATAACTAACTATTCTGGAAACTACTTGAGGTAGATTACTATTTAAAAAAAGTATATATGTATATATATTTTTTTTTTTTTTTTAAAAGAAAGACAAATATTCCCGGGTTACGAATAACCTGACAATATTTGAAAATCTCCTACTACCACCACACTAAGCTGAAAATGTTGCTTGTGTTGTGATGGAGGACTTAGCCAGCCGAGGAATTGAACACACTACGCCCGAGTGGGACCCAAGCGCGATGTCAACTCGGCCACCGACCGGTATATATATAAAGACATTATGTATTAGTAAAAATAATTAAATTATGACGAAAATAGAATCAGATGGCGCATGGTGATTTTTTTAGCTTATGAAGAAGTTGATTGTGGTAATTTTATCTAGTATTAAGAACTCAAAATAACTGTGTACAGTGAAAAAAGAATTGAAGAACGTTAAGTAGTTAGATATGACATTTTAGCTGGGAATTTTTTAAGCTAGAACCTAACCTACCTACCTAAAACAAAACAGTTGATTTTGACTTATATCAGTGAAGTTGCAGGAGCGGAAGTTTTAGGAGGTAAGGACCTAAAAAGTGATACAGACAAAAGAAATAAGGAGGAATTAACTTACAGGGGCTGATAATAATCAACGTCCGTAGATATCAAATACGTGGTCATAAATGCATCTAAATGTTGGCCCTTCTCTTTCCTTAATTTATGGGTGACTGTCTGATAGATGTTCCCCAGGTCTGGCACGATGGAGAAGCCGGGTCTGGCTTGCTCCGCTAGCGAGGCGAAGTCATCGTCGGCTGTGAGGAACAGGTGCAGGAGGTCGCTGGATCTCAGCAGTGGCTTCAGGAGGAGATTCTGGAGAAAGACTTCGTACTTTTTTTTACGTACTTCGGCAGCTGCCTTGACTCTGGAAAAATTTACATATCAAATAAAAAATTGTTAAAAGAAATTCAAAATAGAATAGTTTACATAAAATTCAGATGCAATTGAGGGAAAGTAAATTTAACTCCCAACGCTAATACCAAACAAATCAATAAATTCAGACAAAATCACGTGAACGATAACTTTTGAAACATTATTGTTTGTCCAGTAAACGTCCAGAAAGAAAGTTAGAGGTTCAACGTCATATCAATTAATTCTATTGCTTTTTATCATTTGAAAAGTCAAGAAAACCTTCGATATTTTATAAA
The DNA here is from genome assembly GCA_026573805.1 of Hesperophylax magnus. Lineage (NCBI taxonomy): Eukaryota > Metazoa > Arthropoda > Insecta > Trichoptera > Limnephilidae > Hesperophylax > Hesperophylax magnus. Next base: position 9,206,578 of record JAIUSX010000029.1, on the reverse strand, counting down.
ACCGAAACATTAAAAAAACATTATTAAATTCCCCGATTCCGAGACTTCAGTCTCTAAAATAAATATGTATTCTGATCCAGTAGATATATTTCACTTTAAAAGTAATCAATATAAATGTTTATTTGTTTATTCAATTTTGATTTTATTTTTCTAGACACAAATGAACCATTGTTTAAACATACTACTATTCAGTGGCGGTTCTTCCCTAAGGTCAATTGGTGTTTGACCCCCCAAAATTAAAAGACAACAATAATAATCAATTATGTGCATCAGAACAACTGGCCTTATTCATAATTTATTTAAAATGTAACGCGAAAGAGCGGCGGCGGTGAGTGACGAGTAGTGACATCTGTTGTCTCTAATAGAAGCTTTCATTCACAAGTCCACACGATTCGCTGGGTCAATTTAAAAAATGTGGCATCTTCTGTCCCTATGCAAGCCACAGAATAAACGAGATAGTCGTATATTTTTCGTCAAAGTAAAAATTAGGTACCGAAGAAAGCTTAGGGACGCTTAGGTCATGACCGTGGGGGAGACAACACGATGAATATTGTATGTTTTACAGAGATAGTGACATAGGTCCTTAGGTTTTATTTTATTCCTAATTTCTGTTCACATTTTTACCGATATATTTATTTTTATTTTATGTTTTTGTTGTTTTTTCATCTGTTTTATATTTTCTTAAATTTTTTCAATGTTTTTACAATAGTTCAGTGATACAAACAACTTGTAAAAATATAATGTAAAAGCCCACTAGGGCGTTTAATAAATAAATAAAATGCATTGAAAAGAGTACTGCGCTGCGAAGGTGAAATTTTTTTTGCCATTAAGGTTGAACCACAAATTACTGTCCAAAGAAAATGGCCGCACGAAATGGGCTCCCAGCCCGCTTGTTGCTCATCACTGATTCAAAAAGATTTTTTTAAAAGAAAAATACACATATTTTAATACCTTTTTGATGGCACATTTGCATCACCCATCTCCACTTCTCCGTGAAATTCAACCAGTTTTGCTTTCAGCGTGTGGAAATCATTATCACTTCGGTCCACCGTCCATCCTGTCTCATTTCCAAGGCTAAGAGGATCCTTTTTGAGGATGCTTATGGTGAAGAAGTGCTTGACACCGGTTTTACTGATGGCCTAAAAACATAAATAAAAGATTTTTGGTTAGCTTTATTTTTATTAGAAATATTTAATTGGGCAATTAAACAAATGAATTCCCAAATATCCCACAAGATGGGATCGCCAATCGGGGAATGGTAAAGGAGATAGGGAAGAGGAAGATTAGGAGTACCTGGCTATTCTAGATCTAGTCACCGAACGACTAAAGTCATTATAAGCAAAATTTCACCATAAAGATACTGAGAGTATTTAAAACTCTGGTTTTTCAACTAACATGTACAAAGTTTCCACACGTAAGAAGTTAGTTTTGGTTACCTAAAACACCTTTATAAGAGAAAATCAAAAGAAAATGATGTAATGGTTTATGTACTAAATAAAGTAACTAAGATGGAGAGATTAACTATATTACGTTTGAACAGTGAAGGTTTTCTATAAGGAGCGTATGTGCAGTGAACTCAGACAAACATGAATTGTAATTTAATACATTTTGCCACTAAACCTAAAAAATCAACCCGCCCGGCTCAGGTGAAAATCAGTCCATCCAGAATGTGCCTACGGACAAATATTTCCTGTGGAGTGTTTCATACAAATAATATTATATCTGTTAAAATGAGAAGTACTGACCTCTTCAGAAACAAAATATTTGTATTTTGTCACGACGCACCTTCCACTCATATTTACCAAATATTGTGCACATAACATACAAGTTTTTATATAATTCGTCAGATGTCACTTTCGAATAGTGTGATATTTGAATGCACCTCGGATGAAAGTGAAACACAATGGATTTTTAACACTTTCCCTACATTTTTACAAATATTTTATGCACTTATGTGAAAGGAGATTTTATTTTCTTGTCTAAACTTTGATTGAACCCCCATTGAGATTGACCACGAAGCGCCACTGTGTTTTAATCTTTATAAGGCTTCTGGAAAGTACATATATCAAACAAGATAAAAACCTTCTTCTCTTTGACGTCTTCAATAGACACCCTCCAGGTGGTCAGGTCCCGTTCCTTGAGTTTGGCATAGTCGGCCAGGATATCAGAGTACTGCAGGTCCACGTCGGTTCCGTCCAATAAGTCTCCATCGCTGCTGATCCTCACCACACCCTCGGCGGACTCCAAGATCTGCCCATCAATCACCTCCGCTTTGAGAGACCCTTTTGTCTTAGATACCAGGTTTCCAGGTTTGTTTACGTTAGTTTTGTCATTTTTTCTGGAAACATTATAAGAATATTATAGTAATGGTGTTGAAGCATTGAAAATAGTCCTGGATCGATTGTGAACGACGCAGTCATTTTGACACTTTTTCAAAAAAGATTTGAACACTTGATCGATGATCTGTCAGTTCTGTCGTGGCGAGCGACCATAGATGTATAAATTTTGTAGAGTGGGTGTCTTAAATTTCATTCTCACGACAGAGAAATAGAGACAGTAGAAACCTGAAATAGAATGAGATGTCCGGTCTACACAATTTATACATCTATGGTCTACGTCAACACAACGGCAACGCATCGCTCTATCTATGAATCAAACCTTTTGACCCGATAACTACAGTGGATCTTGATGGACTCGGGTTGTGTAAGATAATCAACCGACACAGGACTAATTGAAAAGTTAAGCCAGTAAAAATGTGCTGTGGGTGTGTCTGTGCACCCAAAGTAAGTACTAATTTATCCCACTCGGCTGAAATAATTGATAAAGTTGTCACTGATCACACTGCTACATATCAGGACGGGTCATGTGACGTGCGCTCTGTCTCATCTTTTACTGTTCTGCTAATAGAGACGGATAGCGTATGGAGACCTGCTAGGATACCCAACTACTCAGTGGCGACGTATTATGAAAACATATTCTTGTTTTAAACTGTAAAAAAAATGTCATCGGAGAGCAAAATGAAATCTACGTTTTTAACACCAAATATGATGGGTAATCGCTGTTTAAAATCCTTTGAGTATATGCTACACCCCGTATAAGAATTCATTTTCATAATTTTTGAGGCAACAAAAAAAAATTACTCTACTTTTCATGTTCTTCGACAATGAAAAATATTCTAAAATTAAAGACAATAACTTACTTATTTAAGTTCTTTTTTACGTAATCCTTTGATGGCCGCAGTCCAAATACAATTCTATAAAACTGAAAAATAAACAAAAATAATTAAACACTAGAGATTGCTATGTTTACTTCTGCAGGCAGCCAAAAGAGGAACTAACAAACAAACTGTATATAAATTCATACATATTATTATACGCACATTATCAACAGTAGGGACATTACTGCAAAGTTAGCTATGTCAAGCTGCACACCTTGGAATGTATGAGTTCATATTATTTGCATACAGATATTAATAAATCGTGAGATAGTGATTGTCATCAAGTTTGGCAGTAGATTGCATTCTTAGAATCCATCAATGGAGCTTACATGTAATAAATATTGATATTAATTTATGGTAAAGATTTCCAAAAAAGAGACTGAAGTATTTTAACAGCGAAATAAATTAATCGAGAACCTATTTGAATCGATTTGAGAAACAAAACAGTCAGATTCTTAAAATAATTAATACAAATTGCTTAGAATAAATTTAACAACATAACTCCTCAGGTCTCAGCCTTATTTTGACAGAAAGTAAAGTAAGAGTAAAGTGGAATATTATGAATGTACCAGAAAAATAAAAACTGCTTTTGAAAGGTGATAAAACACGCTTCTATTATTATAAATAAAAAATTTTCAATGCATAAAAATCTTGAATGCGAACATAAAACAAAATTTAAAAAGCCTCATCTTATGTTTTTTGTAACTAAAATTACTGGAAAAAAATATATAAAAACAAACTCATTTTATTACAAAAATGTATTACATACGTTATTGGTAATAAAAAATTTGCAAAATTTCATAATTTTTTTTAAAATTGAGTTCGTGAACTTTGGTTTCAAAAATTGCACATTTAGATTCTTCTGTAGTTAACTTCTAGATTTGAATATTAAGCGTTTTCTCTTTCTAACGCCGTTTGGATTATATTTCTCACCATGAGCGTAAGGGAGATATATGAGATCATGTGGGTTGTTCCCAAAAGCGAACAAATTGGCCTGAAGGGTTAAGTAATTTACAACAGTCTCCGTGGTTTTGGGGTAAGGCCACGACCGCACGACTAGTAAACCCAGAGATCACCGGTTCAAATCCCGGCGGGTGAAAGTAAATTTTATTTGATTAATTTTTGCTATTTCACATTTTAAAATAATATAATATGTAGTACTTTAGCTGTGTTTGGTGATCGGATCTGAAAAGCCAGGTACTTCCCCGCCTTCCACTTCCCCATCTCCTTCCCCTCCCCAATACCTTCAGCCTCACAACATAGTTCAATTTATTGGGGGTGCCTTAGTCTCATAGGCTCCAGACGGTGAGGAGCATTATGGATTCTTGTGAGGCATTCACATTAAAAAATGTAACTACATATAGAAATAGTATTGAAACATTTTAATTGTCATTATTCTTAACATAAAAATATTTTCCAACTTTTTAGAAAATGTGTACTTAAAAACAATGAGTAAACAAATAAAATAATGAGTATTGTGAGACTGTGTTGTTTCCAAATACTGAGATGGGCTCGACATGGTGGACATGCAAAAAAAAATCAGTTAACAGAACACTGAAAATCGTGACCAAGTGGGTGCCCATGTGGTAGAGGAGGATTGTCTATGTTTAAGGGGATTGGAGCAGGACAGTAAGACTTAAGGACTGGAGGAGAATGTGGTGAGGGACCCTTTATGGAGAAGGCCAAGCCTTACTTACATTTTCCGTATCAAAAAACTTAGGTGCCCAAACCGAGTCCAGAGTTGTGTAGACGTGATCGTAGGCTTGGAAGAGAGCTTTGCTCGTCTGCAGTTTGGTAATGTTAGCAGTTCCCTCGTCGAGTATGGTCTTTAATTGGTCCACATTCTCGCTGGAGAAGGATATGAAGGAGGGACCCTCCCTCACAAAGTACATGAGGTAAATGTCCCAGGCGCTGTTGAAGAGAGCCACTTCTTCATCTGCTTTTAGATCGGGCTTGAGCATTTTTTTGTTAAATTCATCTGGAATTACATAAAAAATATATTACCTACTGCATATATAAAACTCGTACGTAAGATCTTTTGACATGCTTTGTGAAAATTACTTTTTTCATCGATAATATTATCTTGCCCACCCAAAAATTCTGGAGAAAGGAATCAGGGGACAAAAATCTATTTCTTAAGTCGCTTGCAGAGGGGGGACTTTAGTTGCGTAGACAGTTGCGGGCATAAAAATCCAACCGATGTGGACCTGCAGTACTCTGATATCCTGGCCGACTATGCCAAACTCAAGGAACGTGACCTGACCACCTAGAGGGTGTCTATTAAAGACGTCAAAGAGAATTTGTTTTTTTTGAATTTATATGAATTTTGGGATAGTTTTCCAACTGTTGCCGCGACTAAAGTCTCTCATGTATGAGCGCTCTTAGTAAAAATTCTATTTCAATTTTTAAAATTTCAATGGTATCCTAAATACAGAGAGTAAAAACGACATGACTCGCATCTATACCCCGATATGTAATTATTAATTCATGTTTCATTCTCCAAATATAATTAATTCATGAAACTCTAAATTTATAACCATCCAGCCCATCTTTGTCCTGAAATTCACATTATTATTATTATTATGAAAAACTCACTGTTCAAATAAAAATCATACTGTCAAGACAAAAATTGTACTGGCAAATCGAGCAGTTTTTTTAGTGCAAACTGTTTGTGGGGAAAGCTGTGTGGGTTTAGTTTAGGTTGTAGATCTTCGGAAATACTGTGTTTGGTTAGTAATAGGGGAAGAGAAGATGGGATGAATCCTTACCTATATCCATGCAGAACTGCAGCAGGTGAATTTTCCCAACTGACTTCAGAAACTGCATGAAAGCATAAAGGTACTCGCGGTTTTTTATAATCTCGGCAACGTCAACATTCAACAATCTTAAACGTTTGTAATTATCACATTCTACAAAATTAGCTAAAAATTCAACCTGAAAAAGTAAACAAAACATTGCATTAAATCTATGAATAGATTATACGAACGTCGGTGCATTAAGCCATGTTTACATGAATTATATTTGGCAACTTTCCAGGTTCCTAATTCTCTCTTTTTTAGAGAGTACAAATACGTTTTCAAATAGCATTGGAGATACTGACTACAATTCTACAGATGTAGCATCAGATGGCAATTTGGGATGATTTATGCACTGATGGTCTTGGGGAGGCAATTACATAATAAGTAATTATCCACCTTATTATGTGATGGATAATCTACCGATCTATCGACATCACACCTATATCCAGGCACACTGTTTGCTTTCATTCACATTCATGCACTTGTCACATTATACTTGTCTATTATAATGACTCTAGGCATGATTTTCCTGAAGTATGTATTCACTATATCGTGCAATTCCTGGGATTCCGATTTCTTTCAGATGAAAAAATTAAACTTCTTAGTGACAAAAAAGGTTTGTTGTAAAATATAGATACATAATAATATGTAAACAAGAATAATTTAAACACATTTATAATGCCAAAATATTTTTAAGTTATTGAACCATAAAGATAAGAACAACATTCAAAGATTACAAATTCATATCACACTTAACCTACATATATTATTAAGAAGACCATTTTTTCTTTTTGAACCTCAAGCGTTTTTACCAAAGACACGTCATGCATACTTTAAAAACATTAACCCATTGGTTACGGTTATGCCAATGGTTTAAGGTGATTTACGAATATTTTCTATAATAAAAGTATTTAGTACAACCAACCTGATGTTTGGGAAATTCAGGTAGCTTTGACAATTTTATATCACTTGTTGCGAGAATTACCAGAGTATTTATAATTCCCGGATCTGAAAGTATATCCGTCAGAGAAAGCAAAACCCATCCAGCAAATATCTCTCGAAGCAAAATATTTAATAATCTGTAAAATAAATGACAAATTTAAATTAACAAAAACACACATAACAGGAAATGCATCGTTACTTGCATTCATCTATTTGTCAACAAAAAATGCATATACGTAAGCATTATTCAAGAAATTATGAGAGACGTTTAAATAGTATCAGTAAATTTAATAGGTAACTAATTTTATTGTTCATTAATCACAGTTTGACCTGTTCATCATATTAGTATCCTAATTGATTTGCGATTTATGAAAAGACATCTAACTTAATAATGAATCAACTTTGTGGTTTAGCAAATATTAGAAATTACCAGTTATAATACTGTGAAACGATTGTGTGAAGTAATAATGTGTTTGATGACCTTTGAGAATAGTAAGTTGATGTGATGACAAATGACTCACATCACATACAGATAATGATGTTATTGAAAGAAGAGAATGCCAAAACAATAATACTAAAAAATGAACCTGTAAAAATTCTCTCTTAAAATGTCTTTTAAAACATAAAAAATAAAAAAAATAAATTGTTTTGAATGAGGACTGAACATTCTTACGCAGGAACTGGAGACGACAACTCTACTAACCTCGCCAAATGCCTATCGGGTAGGACTGACATCAATTTCGTATATTAACTGTTGTAATGTCATCTGATTTAGGAGAAATGCGTGAGTGTATGTGATTGCCACAAAAAGTTGATAGAATGCATTGTCATCGACAACGAGTCTATCTGCTTAGTTTCAGTTTGATTGGATGTCAAGAAGTGGGTTAGTTTCCGCTTCCAAGATTTGCATCCATTCATTCCCAAATACGAAAGTGAAATTCGTATAGATGTATTTAAAAACGTTAAATGTACTATGTAAAAAACATGTCAAAAAATTATATATGGATTTAGATAATATCCCAATTCATGTATAAGTGATCAAATTCTAAAAATTATTCAGTAAAAATAATTGTTAAGCATAATTCTATTTTTGACTCGACTTGATTTTTTTCTTTATATTAACTGTGTGTATCGAACGTCATCAGCATCATCAATATAAAATGTACATCAATGTACAACAAACACAACAAAATGCCATCATATTTACCACTGTCGAAAACTATGTAAAAACCTTCCATAAAACTAATGTTGATAAACCTGCCCTACAGATAGGTAACTCATGTTTAAAAACCTGCCCTGCCATTTAACAGTGAATTTTATCACAACAATTGGAAGAGCAGTTGTCTCGCCTTAACTCATGCAACTATCTTGCTCTCGCGAAGCAAACGTTCATTGGTTGAACGAAAAAGCCGGCTCTCCCGTCAACAGGCAATGAGAGATTTAGAAAAATACTAGAATTTGCAAGCCCTTCCTGTAATAATAGGAGACAATGTTAACTAAATAGTTATATACAAAGATACTTACATGTTAATTAAATAAGCTCGAATAGAAATAAAATATGTTACACGTAAGATAATTATGTACTCAGCGAAACTTTGAAAATGTTACAGAGATTTGAACACTTATCTTGTAGAATATGTCTTATTATAACCAAATAAAAAATATTGCGACGACGTGGTTTTGGTAAAAGGACAGCGGTAGACAAGGTCTAATATTATAAAATATTCCCTTATTTCTGAGATAAACAGATTTAATCCTACAACGTGGCGAGCTTCATAGCAAGAAAAAAGCAAGCTCGTTATGGGAAATTGATATGACAAACAAGGGTCGGAGACGCGGTCGTAATGAATCTTATAAATACGCCGCAAAAACCGGTCCCTGCGCCATTCCGCTACAAGCCCTGGACCGAGCAACATCTACCGCTGTCCGACTGAGCCTTCCCAACAGCCAGCCTCGGAGAGGGGATCTGCCATTGCCTACTGAACCAGCCCGCCAGCCAGCGCCCCGCAAAGCCGTTACCGACTGAGCCTGGAGGGATACCAGGAGTTTTACCCGCAATAAAAACCAATTGTCTTTTTCAAGACGCTTTCAAAGAAATGCAAATTACAAATGTCGAATATATCGTCTTTCTCAAGACGCATTCGTTGATGCAAACAAATTACAAATGTCGAATATATCCTCTTTCTCAAGACGCATTCGTTGATGCAAACATATTACAAGAGTCGATATTCCCTGCATTTTTATGAAACTCTGTAACGGTTCAAATGAAATACCTCAAGTGCTTTATTTGAATCATTACAAAGGACAAAGGTAAATGTGTGCCGATGCTTATATTTTACAGTTTTTTCTTGTGCAGGCGAACACGTCCCGTACACTGTGGATAATTTTTTTGTTGTTTGTTTTTGGGGTGTTATGCCGTGTTGCGCTAACTCCTTCTTTAGCCGACGTTTCGGACAGCGTTGCAGTGTCCATCATCAGGGCAAATCCGGTAGATCCGAAGATGTTAGAAGGAGTTAGCGCAACACGGCATAACACCCCAAAAACAAACAACAAAAATGCTTTTGGCCTTGAGAATCTAAAAACTTACCTGACTGTGGATAATGTTAATTTTTCCTAATTAAAATTCTGTATTTAGAATTGGAAGGTTAAATTAAGATGAAAGGTGAAATTTATTTTTAAAAAAGTAGTGCCATTTTAGATGTGTGATTTAGTTGATAAAACTTGAATAAAGATAGAGTATTGTTATTTTGTTGTTCAAATAATCACTTTAATACTATATACGTAATTCTTGTTGTGTTGTACTTTGTTTTGTTTCTTTCTCTCTGCTTTTCTATCCCCAGTATTTGTAATCGAGCATAATCTATTTTTACCAATGTATTAGTGGGTAAGTACCTTCTTCTAAATTCCTACCTTGGCTCTGTGCTGTCTGTATTGGTGTGTATATCCCTGTCTGTTTCTTTTTTTGTTCTTCTTGTTTGTTCTACTTAACCTCCCTTTTTCTATTTGTGTACTGTTTTGTATGTGAAACTTATAATTATGATATTTTTGTACTGTTTCGTATGTGAAACTTATAATGTTGATATCAAAATACCAATGTAAAATTGTCCCTATTAACTCCCACCTATGTATTGTAAGTTCCTCTCGTCCCACCATGAGTTTGTAACTTATCAGATTGCTTTAGCAAGAAATAAGAATAATAAAATATATATTTAACCACACCAAAAAAAAATAGGACTTCAAAAAATGTCAAAAAGGCCAATGATTAGCTTATTGCGATACAATAATAACGTTAGCTGTGCAGGGTTAAAAAATAATAATACTTACTTGGACTCTAAATCATCTTTGGGTAATAAATACGGAATAATTGCTTTAGTAACGCTCTTTAAATATTCAAGCTCAGTCTCTCGGTTGGTGACGGCGGGGTGCAAGGAGTATCTAAGTGGACCTTCCAGGGCAGCCTCCTGCAGACTGCTGTATCCCTTAGACTCCATCAGTTGCCTGGCGTCCATACACACGGCATAGTGGCTCAACGCGCACGGCACCAGCTTATTGGTTATTAACTCACCTATGTTCACCTGCAATCAGTTGTTAACAAAGAAAAAAACACATTTTGAAAGAAAATATAAAGAACTTAAAATTTACATTAAGTAGGTAGCTGTATTTGTTGTATTATATTATTATACCATCTCTTTCCCCTCCCCACTCTCTCCAGCTTCAGAACAAACCCCATTTGGTGATGACATAGTACATACCACTAGTTCTGGCAGTTGGAATTATTTATTTATTAACGCCCTTTTTAGGTGGCTTTTACATACGAATAGGAAAAAATTATACAGTATTTATTACGCATAACTGACTGCTTCAGTAACAACATTTTGTATTTGTTTATTGATAAATTAAAGATGTCCACTGACTTGGTATAATTATTTCGCTCCATTAGTATTCGATGAATACAAAATATTAAACTATGGCATCTTATGCAAGATTCACCTTCATCTAACTTAGGACGGGTTGTATCACAGAATTTGAATGATTCATCGAATTTCAATGATGATTTTCAAGTTCTGTGAAGGATCTATTCAAGTTCTATTATTGTTTCATTATTGGCCAGGGGCTTCACAAAACTGAAATAATAACAGAACTTTAATAGAATCTTCACAGAACTTGAAAATCAGCTTTGAAATTTGATGAGTTGTTCAAATTCTGTGAAATAACCTGTAATTAGTTTCAAACCCAATATCTTTTCATATCTGACCTCAAATTTTTTATTTAACCATTTCATCGCTTTCCTGATGGTCATACGAAAATTGGCACTTTTTTGGGATATTCTTAAATATTCTATGAAAATTAAAGCTATATGTGGTTAAACAAAAATAATATTCAGGATTCAAATTGGATTACGTTTTGGGAAATCAACTTCTTTTACCTTTATAACTCTTACAAGTAAGAGTTATAAAGGTAAAAGAAATTCAATAATTTGAATATTTGAGTGGTTGAAAAAATGATAGTACTGACCTTTAGTCCACGTTTTAACAAAGAGCTGGAAGAAAACCTGAGTAGGAACCGAAGCTCAATCAGAAGACTGTGTTCTTTTGTTAGTTTTGAATACCACTCTCTTACAAACTTAGTTAAAATAATGTTATAGAACTGAAACAAACACACTATTTATTAGAAAACCTAAAGATAAGCTGCTATTTTACATCAACAACCAACCAACAGTACCACCAGTTCAAAACTTGGTAAATATTTACCAAATCACTGCACTTTTAATAGGCACAGAACTTAATTACTACAAGAAACAACCATTTATGTCGGGAGAGATGGTAAAAGTTGCATTCAAATTTCATTTTTATTCAATCAAAGTTCAAAATTTCCATTATTGAACAATCCCTTTACCGCCACTTTAGATTTTGTGGATTGTTGGAGAAAGTTTCGTTTCAATCTAAATACGCCAAAATTACTTAATCAACCCAAAAAGGAAGCTAATAATATTTTATTGTCTGTTTATTGTAGTAATTGTTGAAACGCAGTGTAATTTCTACAATCTGTGTCTAAAAGTGTGGCGGTTAGGTAAATAATTACTAAAAACGTCAATTCCTTCAGTTTAAAGGCGAAAAAATAATGATGACAATATGCCGATTGGTTACCAAATCACCATGATACATTTTAGCCTGTTGAATTGTGATTGCATTCAAAAATGACCATTATGGTAATGATTGCTTGAGATAGACTATTTAGAAGTTCGGAAATCAATTCAAATGTGGGGAGTTATAATAAATGAATTAGATGCATAAATACTATGTATAGTTGAAAATGTCTTACATCTTCTACAGCTTGATCAAGCTGCTTGTGTATAAGGAGACTCTCCCAGGGCTCGGTACTGTCTAAATGTCTGGAACATCCCGTCCCACCACATACACCGCAACCAAACTGCAAATTAACACCATAACAGCCATTAAAACAATAACAACCTGTTACCTTCAATCTTCTAATTCAGAGATATTAGGATGTATAATTTACCTTAGGAGATTCTGGTAATTTGCTTTCTTCAGAGCATTGCCTCAAGCCAAAATAAGACAGCAATAAAGACACACATTTAAGACACTGGCATTTAAATCTTAGCACCAAGTAACAAAATACAAATCCACCAATATAACTTGTAATTATTATTATTGCATTCACAGAGCTGAAAGAATAAAACAATGTATATAAAGGGTTGCTGTTTGCATTTTCCAACGGAGTAAACACTAATTGTTACGAGTAAATAAAGAGGTCAAATATTAATAAGTAGTCGCAGTAATTAACCTGGAAACAAATAACACTGAAACTATCAGCAGAAGAAAGCCGGCTATATAAACGAACGTTCCATGATTCAATTTACAAGGAGCCACATTGTTTTCTCGGTTTTCGACCATTGTTGTAATGGAAAACTATGTTCGCTTTATTTGAAGACATATCTGACATCTGTCAGTGGATACCATTTTTTAATGTTACCACACCGTCTGAAATGTTTACCCGATATCTTGGAATAATATCTAAAAGTGGGGAATTGGAGCAAGTAAGTACTCAACATTATATTCTGAGTAAGCCATTATTTTCCATGCAGCGTTTTTGAAAACTTTAACTGCTCGTATCGCCCAAATGCGCGAATGCATTCACGCATCCTTTGTGCAAGGACGCTTTTTTATGTGCGACGTCTCGTACTTAATGATATTTTTTACTGATAGCAGCACTCATAATATTGTATAATGCATTTTTTTTTTCATTGTTGTTTTTTTAGTTATTTTTTTTAAATATGCACTGTAGACTGTAGCTACATAATAATATTATTGTATAACTTGGAAAAATGATAAAAAATAATCATGTTTGTACTTCATGTAAGCGCCCTTGAATAAATTATGCACTGTTTACCATTTTCAGATTATTATTTTTTTTTTTTGTAAAGTATTTGTGCTGTACTTACTTATGTTATCAACCAATCAAGCATCATGTTTCCTAATACTAAAACCTATATATTTTTAATGTTTATTTTCGAGATAATAAAAAAATGTACCTTCAAATAAAGTCTACATTATGGATATACTTCAAAATAACAACACACCTGTACATATTTTCATATATATTTGAGCGCGCTAACAAACAAACATACATAATTTCCCATTGAATGGTTACCTACACACATAATACATTTTATGCAATAAAATATTTAAATTTTCTAAATAATTCTTTTCATTAGATATTAAATCAGTAATGAAATTGATGATTCAATAGTAAAAATACAGGGTGTCCGAAAACTCATAGTATAAGCGGGAAACTGATGAATCCGCATCACATATGGAACCGATTTTGTAGTTTAACTTTTTCGATTTGAGCTTTGGTTTTCAAATTAATAAAAAAAACAGTCGCTATGGAATTAATAGTAAATATTAAATGCTTTAAAGCGTACTTGAGGCTGGAAAAGTTTTTTTTAACCCTTTAGTTTGACGAAAAAAGTAAAAAAAATCGAAATGGTCAGATCGAAAAAAAAATTCCCTCTTGTACAACGAGTTTTCGAATACCGTGTAAATAATAACGATAAATGTGAAATATATTTTTTTAATCTTCAACATATTTTCCAAGCAAATATTATAAGTTTATGACAGAACAAGTAAGTTTTTACTGTGAAATGATTAGGTACACTATCAGCAATTGTGTGATTCATTTGTATTGATATTTGATACCACAAACTTTATATCTTCCATTCATTATTCTTCATAATCCAATTATATTGATTCATGCTATGTCTCTTTCATGTATAAAATTAAATATTCTCATTTGCATTTTGGTGGTAATCACAATCTTTCCCTTGTATCTGAAATATCACTTTGCAGGTGTGTAAAATATTTTATTTATAACCTATAAATACAATATACTTTTTGAAAGTTATAATTATTTAAAGGTAAACATATATTTACTATTAACACATTTAGATACTAATTTTTGTAAGGTGGGGTTGTCCCGTGATTTTTTTCCAAAATCCAGATTTTTTTAATTTGGAAATTATGATAAAAAAATTGAAATAGAAAAAAATAATTTCGGTTGCTAAAATTCAAACTAAATATCTTAGATTAAATGCTTATTTTAGAGGTAAATATTTACCTAACTGCACTTTTAACTGGCAAAGATCATGGAAATTACACTTTGTTTGAACTTAATTACCACAAGAAACAACTATTTACATCAGGAAATAATAATATGGCAAAAGAAGCATTAAAATTCCATTTTAAATTCAATCAACATTCAAAATTTTCCTCACAAAACGATTCATTTGCCTCCATTTTGGATTTTTTTTAGTATCGATTTTTTTACGGTTTGTGAAAGTTTGGTTTCAATAAATACTCCACTGCCCAACATAAATACTCAATCAGAGCAATAAACCAAAATATTCTGGTTACTCCCAGTTTGAATACATCTTTTGGACAGTGAAATATTGACTTCTAAGCTACGAAATTATACAATGCTCTACCAAATCAAACAAAAAATAACAGGAATGAATATATTTAAAACAAAAGTAAAAATATTACTGAGAGAACAAAGTGATATTCAACTTACAAACATTATGAAGACGATGTAAATATAACTTGAACTAAATACAAAACTTTAAAAACTAGAGGCCGCCACAGAACAGGAAACCCTAGTGAGGAAGACTGTGAAAAAAAAGAAGGAATTTATACTTATATTATACTTTATACCTATACCAAGTACAAACTTTGCAATTGCATCTATTAAAAAAAAATTTTTAAAAAAATCTAAATTCGTCTAAATTACTTAATTAACCTTAACTTAGAACCTAATAACCCATTTTGAGCATGTAAATATTTGTTCCTTGTAGTAATAATTATTGAAACGTAGTACTTCTTAGATTTCCATAATCTGTCCCTAAAAGTGTGGCGGTTAAGTAAATAATTACCATTTAAAGAAGAGGAAATAAACAAAAAACAATTAAAAATCCTTGACCTAAACTTTAGAATCTAGATTAGATGAATATTTTGAACATATGTACAGGTAAATCATTTTAAAGAGATCCTTGCTTGCGTAGCAGTATACTCGACGGATAAAGAAATAATCTAATTTAATAATCATTTTCTTGTTCTTAGGAAGTTGAAGAATGAATTAAACAAAAATTAAATTGTCGAATCGCGAGTCTAAATACGGAATTGATAAATGTCGCTTCGCACCCAGTAAGAGACTAGTTATAGCAAGCGCTCGGGGCGCGCTGTGCTTTATAACCATACTTGTAGCAAACATCGAACCGTAAATATGTTAACTACTACTTAATTCTCTTCTCTGTCTTGAATAATTACATGATGGTCACTGTTCTGTCTGCTTCATTTATCTTATTATCAAAGAGTGCCCGGGTCCTTGCTATAACTAGTCTCTAATTTTGAGCATTTAGGGAAGGGGGGGAATTACGGGCAGGTGTTCCAAACTAGTACAAAAATCTTTATTTTCGATACTATCGTTGTGCACAAATACTTTCAAACGTGTCCTTTTTAAAATGATTTGCCTGTCCGTAGTGAGTAATATATTTTTAAATAACAACAATAATGATTTGAACTTTTTTTTGTAAAAAAATAATTTATCTAAAACTGTCTGTGCATGCTGAAGCTTTCGAAGCAATGGAAGAATATTTATTGTATTACTAAACGATAGATATATTCTTTAAAGCTGTAGTAAGATTTTTAGATTCAATATGAATAATTAATGCCTAGCAAATAAATTGATAGTAGAAAGAAGTAAATGAATTTTATTTATTTTTCAGTCTCTCAAGAAAAAAAGGTGGCGGGGACGAGACACAAACTCAAAATCAAAAAAAAAAAGTAGACAAAATTCGTCTCAAAATCATATAAAAGATTTTGCAAATAATGCCCTTTTGCAGAAAAATAAAAAAATAACATGTAAAAACAAAGAGTTTTTACTAAAATACGTCGATTTTATAATTTCTTTAAAAACTTTGTATCTTCCTTCCCAGGGACTCAAGTCAACCGCGCTAAAAACTAGTCTTCCTTCCCAGGGACTGGAGTCAACCGCGCTAAAGACTCCACTTCCTTCCCAGGGTCGAGTCAACCGCGATATAAACTAGTATTCATTCCCAGATACTGGAGTCAACCGCGCTAAAGACTCCACTTCCTTCCCAGGGACGAGTCAACCGCGATATAAACTAGTATTCCTTCCCAGAGACTGGAGTCAACCGCGCTAAAGACTCCACTTCCTTCCCAGGGACGAGTCAACCACGCTAAAAACCTCGTTAAAATGCCGATTGGGTTAGACCGACATTTATTTCAGTTAATAACTGCAGTAATGTCATCCAATTTCAGAGAAATTCGTATATGTTCGTGTGTGTGTACGTAATTGCCAGCAAAATTTGATAAATGCATTGCCATCGACAACGAGTCTATCTGCCAAGATGTCGGCAAGTAGATTAATTTCCGCTTCCAAAATTTGGATTTATTCCTTCCCGAAAACAAAATGAAATTCAAATAGACGTATTTAAAAAAGGTAGCTAGGTTAGCTCTAATCTAAGTATTGATGAAAAAAAAATATGTAAGCAATCATTTTAGCAAATTATTTATGAAAATTTGCAGTTTTGGCATTTTTCAATTATCTGAAGAGACCCATTGTAAAGTCAAATGGGTGAAGTTATAAAAGAGTTTTAATGCATAAAAATTATATTAAAATGGAATTCCCCTATGAATTAAAGGTTACAAAATTAGAATTAACATAGGTACTTATTGTTTTGATTACGAAATTACAGTCATAGTTTTCCTATAGAAGTTTAAAGTTTTAAAATGCATACTTACCTATACATACTAGGTTCTGCCATATATCCTCTTCGGAGCGGGAGGTACCACGCGCCACTCCAGGCCGCCGCACAGAAAAGTAAGGTTCGAAAGTAAGGTAACGGTTTACAGCGCAGTACATTGTGAGACTTTTTTGCATTGCGCTCCGAAGTGTACGTGTGGCAGAGCCTAATATATTTTGAATCGTCGAAAAAATTCATTGTACCTTTGTAGTAAGAGTGAATCCATAATATTGAAAAGATTCTACAGTTTTCCTCATAAAATTTCTATATAAACATTCTATTATAACGATTATATTTTATAATATATGAACATTATATTCGATTTCTTAATAACTAACATTAACATCACAAGAAGAGATAATACAAGTACATAATACATAGACTTAATTAGTTACATTAGTATGACAGTCAGTGGATATGAGTAAAGAAAGATATTTGTTTTCATAAATAGGATTGTCGTAGTTTCAAGATTTAGGCCATTAAATATATAATGTACAATATTCATATTTACATTAAAACATACTATCATTTAATACAAGTAGTGATCATTCTGCATAGTGAAAATAATCTGACCTTTCTTTGGCAATCAATTGTTAAAAATAATTATTATAGATGTATACACGCAAATTGTATTAAATATATTTTTTATATTACACACGGTATTAAGAGCCGTACCTGACTGACTTTTACCGGTGATTCCTAAGCTTAATTGAAGTCCAAAATGCAGATGACATTTTGGTCTCCCGAGACACTTTTTTTCACGTAAAAACATTAAAAAAACGTTAGGTATTGGAAAGTTCGGGTCAGGGGGTTATTCGCCTCCAGGGCCGAGGGGTAAGACTTTCTATTAGCAATCCGGAGGTCACGAGTTCAAAGTATTGTGCAGTAGTGTGCGTAGGTAAATTGTATTTGATTAATTTGTGTTATTTCAGATAGATAGCTTATTCAGACGTCATAGATGTTCGTCCTCTTCTTTCTCACGCGTCTTGTCAAAACCGAAAAAGACTGATTTCTCGTGGGACTAGTATAGTATACTTGCGGCATATTCCAGAGTGGAAGATTCTCTCAGTATTGCCCTGTCATAATACCCGCATTCAGAAATGACTTTAGCCGTGTTTGGTGATAAGATCTGAATAACCAGGTACTTCCCCACCTCCCTCTCCCTCATCTCCCTCCCATCCCCATTACCCTCAGCTTCACAACATACCCCAATTTGAGGTGTCATCGCTCCACTGGCTCCAGATGGTTAGGTTGCATTAGGTTACATTTTTATTTACTTTAAAATACAGATATTTAAAAAATAAGTTCCAAATTTAATTTACGTTTTTTACTCCAAATAAGATGAGGAGTCGCTGGAAAAGTTTGTCAGTTACATTCCTTAACACCCTGTATAAATGCCCGAATGAACTTCATATAAAATTTGTCAAGCGTATCATACACCATATAACTTTATAATATGAATAATACCATACAATGTCAATGCATAAAAAACTCCAAAAAACACATATTTTTACGAATTCATGATAATAATTTGATATAATTTTTATTGTGAGACTCATTATCTTATATTGTTATGTAGATTTAGATTTGATAAATATATACATAAATACGTAAGATAATAGGCATTGATAGATTAAATGATATATTCCTAAGTTTTCATTAAATTAATAATAATAAATAAATTTAGAAACGATTTTTTTTAATAAATAATAAAAGATTTTAATTAACATGGATGTAAAATATGGTATAAACGTTTTGGTTTCCCGAACAACAATATATTTACATACAAGAGCATACTATCCAAGAAATACATTCATTACTCTGCTGTATTTACAGCCCTAAGCGTCAATTATAATAATACACAAAAGGTTTTTTATGCCTTCAAATTGAAAATATGTTACGGTGAAGGTATAAGTGATAATTAGTATGTACATAATAACATTATCTTGATTCTAAAGAATTCTACTGGAAAGTTTGATTTTGAAATAATTTCAAATAAAGAATTTGATATCAATTTAAGAGTTAATCAAGTCAAGAAGAAGAAAGGTTAAAAATGTGGGTGATATAATTTTTTCACATTGAGCCACTTACATTCGTTTTTCATTGCTGTAGACTTTTATAACTAACACAATAATTTAACAATGATAAAATAAATAATCTGTATCTATTGTTTAGATAGTTGCAAACAGCAATGACTAGGAGGTATTTCACAATCCTCTTAATAGCTTACCAATAGGATAACATATTTTCATAAATAAACAAATAAATACCCATAATAGGCAGAAAGCTTGGCTGACTCTTTGAATGTCGTATGGCCACCATTCATACGTTTGAGTACCCAACAGTAAACTCGTACTTTATAGATAAATAAATCGGAAATCTTAAATCGGAAATATAAGTTATCCTATGGATATGTTATCAAGAAGATGGTGAAATACACCATAAATGTAATAACACTGGACTTTTGGGGGTAAAATTTAAAGAACTGACTAAGATATTAACGACTTTAGTATGCCTATGATTAAATCCATGATATAATTAAATAATAGATAAATAAACATATAAATAGGACGTTGGTTGTTTAAAGAACTTTAATGGCATTCAAATGTAAAAAAAAACAAGTAAAAAAAAAAGTTTCATTGTCGCAGGTATGTATTAAACAGACTATATTACTTAAAAAATATGATTAAAACTGTTACAAAAACCTTTCTGAATCGAAAAAATCGTTATGCAAGTGGCTTATTTAACAAAATTTAAAATACATTGTGTTTTTATAAATTTTATGCACCTTGAAGAAAAAATAGATAAAATAATTTAAGCATCAGGTAGGTATACATTAAATAATAATTCCTTGTTCTATATGATTAAATTTCAAAAAATGTTTTCTAGCATTATAGTATAGAAAAAATAATGAAGCCAGTATTAACCTTATGTTTATTGCCTAGTGACAATTTTTTCAAATTGTTCGTAACAAAGCGTTAAGATTCCTTTAAAAGTATTTACATTTATATTAGACATCAAAACATTACAATACATAGTTTATAAACATACCACTCCTTGGTCACCCCTGTTTAATGTAATTACACTCTGTTTTATTTATTCAAGAGCTACATACAAGTGGAAAAGTAAGGGATAAATCAAGCCTCATATCCTTTAAAAAAAAATTTTCAGTATAAAGATATTTCTAGAAGTATTGAAGTTTTATTCAAATTTAATTTGATCACATTCAGAAGATATGAAAAGTAGACTAAATACAAAGATATACATAGAAAGTTACGGAAGGTGTAGGTAATATTTTACAAGAAGATAAATTATTGATTCAGCATTAATTTTAACTTATAATATAGCGTACACAACAAAGCTCTTTTCTTTGATAATGATATTACATTAATACTAGTATATAAACTAATACAAATACCAAATACATTTGTTTTCTTTATATTGTTATTAAATCTCAAATAGTTCTTTAATTCAATTTTTTTTTAAATATGTAGAGAAGCATTAAGTATGCAATATCAAAGAGAGAGTGAATATATTTTTATAGATTTGTTGTATTCTTTGCGAATAGAAATAATAATTTCGTGAAGATATATGTTGTTTTTTTAATTAAGCAAGTAGAATATTAAACTAATAATCTGAACAAATCATTTTCTTAGGAGTTTGATAAATATGTAATGCTATTTTTATATTATAAATATTTTTTTGAGAAGTGGTGCTACAACCCATTGTTTTCCAAATATTTAGCACATAAGTTGTTCACAATACAATCATATTGATTGATTTTACATTAAGAAATTGGTAGGCTTTTCTAGAAAACACCCTTAAAATCATAAAAAAGAAACAGAAACTTTCTCTTTATAGCAAGGTATACCAGCTATGGCTATGTACACATTAATATTCATGTTTGACGGTTTGAGTCAATCAAACATGTTGACTTGGAACCGTGCTCGTCGTTGCACCCACATGCTCGAGCAGCTCGACACAAGACTCCATAGATATACCACCAAGACTCTCAGTCAAATCGTTATTTTCTGTTGAACATCGAGCAATAATTACGGCCCTTGAATCTTTTTCGATTATAAAGCTTTGAGCGAGAAGGTACACACGTCGAGACATGTTAGAATGAGTGTAAAACCATTGTGCATGAACGAGCGCGGGTAATGATTTTAACCCTTAGGATACGACCAACTACAATAGCAGTTCAGTGAAATCATGACTATCTTCAGGTGCACTGCAAGATGCAGTGCATAGAGCTAGGTTTTAGAAGTTTTGAACGCATTTCAATATTGTCCATGAAAATTCCTAAGTAAAATGCTGACATTGTAGATGCCTGTCAATTATTTCAAATATAATTTTCAATATTATATTTGGCTTATGATATTTACAAATTATTAGTCATCTTCTAAGGGTTAAAGTCCCGGTTAATACATATTTTGGCATCTCAGGTATTTTTTTTTTCGTAAAATTCGATTTTGACAAACAAATAAATAGTACATAGTAAATCTTTCTCTTCTATTCCGGTTACATATGAAAAGTGTTGTAAAAGATACGAAAACACTGTTTTATGTTACATTGGTACATTACATACATAGGTACACTTCTTATGATTGTTCATATTTTTTATATTAAATTGAGCTAAGCATGTAATAAAATAAGGTTATTTATCTTCAAATTAAAAATATAGACTGGTAACACACGTTACACGAAGTAAAATATCAATATAACTGTGCAGTGTCTGGCATTATGGTCTGGAGTTGCGACAGTAAATATTGTGCAATCAAAGCGATTTTTTGGTATGTTCTTCTTTTGGTCACTTGCTTAAATAAAAGGATTTTTGGTATTTTAATTTGATTGATGTCTTCAGTGCGTTTTTTCCTATAAGTGGAAAATAAGTTAATCTACTTTACATATTATAAATAATATTATCGCTGAATGTACATCTACAATAGTGATTTCATGACAAGCATTCAAGTTTAATAGGTTATCAAATTTGGCCATAACAAACAATAACATATTAATGTCTTTAAATGCGCAGTAGATAGTTAAATAATATGCAATGAACGAGCAAGTACCAACTTGGTTAAAATATGTAAATAAGTATTTATTACATATACCTAAGTCAATTTTAATCTAGAGATAATAATTTTTAAACATAAATTATACACTAACTCTCTATCAATAGACACCCATAGTTGTTTTGGAATTTATGTATTCATAAGGGCTTCAGAGATAGTCCCAGTTGTTATAATGTGTACCATATAAGATTTATCTAACATAGTTATTAAAAAATAGACAATAGGAATAAGTTTTATTTATAACCGTGAATATGGTACAATAATTGATATTTAATCTGATATCATCTTTTAAAAGTGTTGGTCCTTCCTAAATGATGGGATTAATGTTGTTTGCAGCCCCCGAACTGCAAACATATTAAACTATACCGCAAACACAAAGGGAGAAATACTGTTTTCCCCACTTGTGTGTTGCCTTGGCTGGCCAGTACTTAGAAATCTAGGCGGCAGAGCTAACATAAAGGAAAAAAAAACAATGGCTCCGAAAAGTGAGCAAAATGCTTTGTATACTATATTTCACATGATAAAAAAATATTTGTTGTGTAATGTAATAATTTGTTTGTCTTAAAACGGGAAATTCTTTCTAGTTGAACAGTCTAAATATTTGATTTGTCGAATGTATATGTTTATGTAAACAAATAAATATTTTTTGTTAGCGTTAGAGTTATTTTTGAATTAGCGTAAATATAACAGCTAAGTTACAACTAAAATTGATAATAAGGGTGGCGACACATTACGCTATACGCATCAAAGCGTTTTATGTATAACAAAATATCACTCGCCATAGAATCCCATACAGACCATGAAGTATGGGCGTGGCGACGATGATAAGCCGTGATCTGCTAGCCAGACGATATTTGAAAATGATGCGACCCCCAAATCTATTTACGGAGCGCCGTGATCATGCGGCTGTCATCTGTCAAGGTGACAGATCCCATACAAAAAAATGATATTCCGCTGCAGTTTCCCAATTGATCTGACCCCCTCTCCTGAGGTAGATTATAGCGTAGTGTGACAGCTCAACATATAACCTGCTTAGGCCACTCCCAAACAAGCGTTGATGCGTATAGCGCAATGTGTCTTAGGCTTCAATGACACATTGTGTGATGCCCGATTAGTAAGTTTGTGACGTAGGTCGATAAACCAGATCTATCATTTCCCTGCTACCTGTAGTCAGGTGCTTTTATACAGCAAAGTTGCATGGAGTTATGCCATATGCCATCGCTCAGTACATAGTTGTATCAGTCAATTATTATGGAATCTGCATCATATTATAAAAAAAGGTTTGCCAATTCCACCCCCTAAAGTTAGTATTAACAAAATAACATTTTTATTTTTTACGTAGATACGTTTAAGAAGATATAGTATAATGGATGCTAGTTGAAGGCAAGATGAACAGTTTAATAATGATAAAGGATATGACAAGAAGAAGACACAGAGTAATGATATATTCAATAGTTCACAATACTTACATTATTTTGAAACCTAAATGTAAATATGCTATGTATACACAAATCAGTAAAGCGCCATTTGTCATACTTCTGATCAAATCATCTTAAACAATTATACCTGTAAACACTGAATTTTCAAAACCATCAACCGAAACTAATCTCTGGATACAATACCAATCTTCGACACAACAATTTTATAGCAATACATTTGCAAGAATGCTTGCGTTGACCTTGAATGCGTTTAAGATGTTGTTGTAGAATGTTGCATTGTATTTCATCCGAATGAGAATGTTTTCTGGGTTAAACATTCCTGCTTTGTTTCGTCTCTTCTCGCTCAGAGTATTGTTGACGGACATTTGTGGTTCCTTCGCGCTTTGCACCTGTCAAGGTGAGTCGCTAGAGTCGGTGGCCCGTTGCTGCATCGGGTACAGGGGGTACCACGAGGGGGATGGAGGCTTGGCGGGGAGCTTCTCCAGGGAGAGTTCGCAGCCTCCGAGGGATACGTTGTGCTCTAGCGCCCCGGCCCTTTGCCAAATCATCACCACGAGTGTACGCCCGAGGACTTCCGAAGCCTGGAAATGACAAAATTCCCCATTCAATAATTTATTTTATAATTCGTTTGTGTTTTACAACTCATGCCGCTAGGAGGCGCTAGTGTAGCAGTTGCCTTTAGAAGATGTGATTCCACAAAAATCTTTCAACTGCCTTGCTATAGCTGCACTTGAAGCAGCACAACTTTAGCAAAACCAGAGGTAGGAGAGGGAGAATGAGATGAAAATGGAGAAGGAGAATGAGAAAGTTAGTGAGAAGGAGAACGACATACCTGGTATTTGAGTGTTTGGTTGTACTGTGGGTCGGCACTATGACGCGCCACTCTTGTTTTCCGTTTCTGCAGCCACCGTTCTCCATCTCTGAGGTAACATTTGACGTACGTGTCAGGTTGGGTGTCTCCGTCATCGGCCACTATGTTTTTGGCACATAGAATCTTAAAGAAAACAACAAAAAGGTTTAAGACTAAATAAATTTGAAAATCAATCTCTCCTATAAAATGAAAATCATCACAGTTTTCAATTCCACACAGCCATATTGATATCTCATCCTACCTCAACTTCAAGCTGTCCCTTGGTCATCTGTAGTGCCAGCCTCAACTGTGACCTGGCCAGTGGATGGCGGCCCCTCGGCACCAACTGCCCGGGCCCCGGTTCTGGGGGTGTGTCGTCCCCCACGGCGCCCATGGGGCTGATGGAGCCCCGGTAGGTGCTGTTGCCTGCAAAGGGAAAATACACCATGTCTTAGGGGTTGGTTGTGATGGTTGTAATTCAATCCTTAAAAATATCTGGCTGATTTGAAAGTGTTAAGAAATCAGACTGGGGTTGAAATTTTTCGGAATTTAGCTATTTTGTAGAAAGATTGGGGGGTTGTTTCAACCATTCATTGATGATTAGATTTGTGGGCGAGGTTTTAAACTAATCAAGTTTTTTCCTTGGAAGTGACAGCATCATCTTGCGACTCACCAGTTGCAGAGCACTGCTCAAAACTACAACTTTTCATGTTTGTCCGTTTTAAAGTATACCATACAGTTGAGGTTGTGATCCAATTAACATTCAAATTTAACGATTTTATACATTTTTAGTATCGTGCGCATTCCGTAAACCATTTTTGATTTCCTACACATCCTTTTGCTTCTTAGTAAACAAGTTGTATAAAAATGACACTCAAGGCTGCAAGTCATAAAAAAACAGTAGAACTTTAATAATCGAAATCATGTTTCTATGCAAAGTGATATCATGGCAAACTTTGATAGTACAATTTAATATATATTATCAACTTGAAACCAAATGAATCGTTTGTTTGAAAAAAAAACACCTGTTTACTCACTTTACGAAGTTCTGAGATAAGATTATAAAATAATTATTTCTTTGTTTCTTTCATATTTTACCTTTCTATTCTTTAAATATGTGTTTGAAAAAAAAAACTTCAAACTTAATATGCCGTTTTGATAATTTTAGTTCGACCTTGTCCTGTTTTGACTCGACCACTTTGAATTTCGTCTGTCTGTAAATTTGTTTGTGTGCTCCGTGTCCAGTCAATCCTGTCGAGATGTGTAATAGAACCTTTATATTCCGCCAAACCGCAAGAGCATTGCGACTATTGCGAGCTGTCAAGGGGGAGCAAGTCTGAGTAATCAACATTATGTGAACTCTGCTGTTCATAGAATTACTAGTTTTACCAAGTACCCTATAATATTAATTAAACGTACAACTCCAGTCAAATATTAGCAATATTAACAACTTTGGCCATTGAGGTGTAGTGTAGCAAGTTGACGCTGACATTTCTTTCAATGGTGGCATCCAAGAACGTCCCAAAAAGGTGATTCTGTGTGTGCAGTTTACAGATGTAGATACCATACAAATATAATTACAAAAAATTTAAGGTTGATTCAGAAAAGGTGTGTCAGTAGTGAGTACCATGTGGCATTCTGTTCATGTTGAAGATATAAATCAAATCGTCAATGAATTCAAAACGCATTTTTGTAAAATGTGTTTTAAATTATTGAATGTGTTAAATATTGATGTTTAATAAACACATAATACATAAACAGAATTTTTTTACGCAATTATATTTGTATTTTATTACCATCAAAGACAGAGTTAATAGGAGCTTTAATATTTTTTTATGTATGAGCAAAAAGCAGTAAGGTCGTACGTAGATTACCTAATTATTTTTTTTGTTATTTTGTATATGTTAAAGAAAATATTTCACATAAAATCATTAAAATGTATGAAAGAAAATCAAAGCACACAACTCACGCCGCTAGGAGGTGCTAGTGTATCATATTGCCATCGGAATGTATGGGAAATGTCAGAGGTATTATTAATATTATAGGGTATTGGTTTTACTAGTATTGCAAATTCTTCAATCAGAGATCTAAGCTATACATCGTAAAAAAAATCGAAAATGCAAATGTGTTACCCTAACATGAATATATTTTTCTAGTGATTTCTTTGTTCTAATTTCTAATTTACATTCGATGAATATCTTACCTATTACAATAAATATCTAATTCAATGGGGACAGTCAGAAATCGTATTTAAAAACATTTTTTTATCCACCATAAAATGAAAAATTTTAGCAGTGCAGTGTTCCTGTATACGTGCAAACGACATAGCATCCAAGCGAAAACTCTTGCTTAGGTAGTGAACCACAACACAACTCTGTCACATATATTTTTTGCTTAATTCACATCCATAACTCATGCATCATTTCTATAATACCAACTCTTCGCTAAATGTATTTAAGTGATGTTTTCAAACACGTGATTCAAACGACCTCGATTCGATAAATTCTACTGTTTAACATAGTAACCATATGAAATGAATCAATGTTGAATTCACATGACGTGATCATGGGGACCAGCACAGATGATCGATGACCACATAGTATAGATATTATGACCGATGCGCGATGTCTCGCCATGAGATGACCAGTCTTGGTGTGAATGCGGGCAGCAAGTTTTTTGGTTGGTTGCAGGTGAGGATAAATAGGTACACGACAGAGGATACAGAGGGGAGGATGCAAGTCGAGTGACAAAAGACAACAAAGACTACTGTAGTGTGATGTTAACTTGGTGGGATTATCTTACCACTGGGTTAGAGATCCGCAGCTAAGAAGAGACAATTAAAAGAAAAAATAAGATAAATCGGTAATTAGAAAATGTAAGTGCAGATTAACCCCCTTTGTTCACGCTGTGCTTAGAGTAAAAGTGTACATATATAATATAGTAATAAAGTTATTTATTTATCTAACTCGAGAGCTTCATACGGCTTTATTTGATACAACAGTTATCAGCTGTGGCGAGCTCCATAGTCTCCAGAGTCTCTTTATTGCATCAGTTATTATATTGTCTTCAAGGAGGCACAGTTGAATCTGAAACTAGTTCGTTTCAAGCTCTTGAAAGCGTTGTATAAAAATGACAATTTAATTCCTATTTTATTCAAACACATAACCATTTGAATTAAACGAAAATGAGAAACTTTGTTGTGATTTATTTTTGGAGTACTATGGCGTGTTGCATTGATTCCTTTTTGAGCCAATGTTTCAGACAGCGTTACAGTACCTATCCATCATCAGGACATTGAAATCATTACACACGATTGCACACACATAATCATTAATCATGGGTAAGCATGCGTTACGCTGGTTACGCATAATGATTATATTACATTACACATGATTTCACATGATTACACATATGTAATCATAATGTGTAATCTGCCCTGATGATTGACACTAAAGTTTTCTGAAACTTTGGCTAAAGAAGGAGGTAGAGCAACACGGCATAATACCTCAAAAATAAATCATGATAATACTTTTGGCTGTAAAAATCTCAAATCAAATAACAAACTTCTTTCACACCACCATAATTGATTGGCAGTGATCTTTGTGACATCTGAAGAACCACTTTTAAAGGTTCAAAAATCATCATAAAGGCTGATGATCGAGTCAAAAGGCAAATGGTAGACCACTTCGCTGTGATGACTGTAGTTATCGTTCGGAAACTAGAGTGCTTCATATGTAATCAACCCTCAGATAAAAATAGAAAGAAAAAAATGTTGCAATATATTAAGAGTTTTAAACTAAAATCTGTTTGTTCAAATATAGCCTGTAAAATTCTCGAATCTAATACTTCACATTCAAGTTTTACAGGATATCTATGGAGTAATCTAGGAAATCTCATCTTGTATAAGTAAGTACTTAGTAATCTTATGTCTAATGTGCATGCATCTATATTAGTACCTGTATATATTTTTACATGTTTATCTATGCATGCAAGGGACTCGTTAAATCTTAAATCACTTCTTTAAAAATATACCTTGACTGTTTATAGGGTGGAAGTAAGAAGAAAATGAAAGAAGAAAGTTTCACAAAAAGGATTGGATTCAAAAACCTGAAAAAGCTTGAGAATGTGATCTTATTATGCACCAGTTGATGGATACGATATAGTATAATAATCCTTAAACCACAATAGATTTATTATTTTTTGATTATAAATACTGAGTGGAGAGGGATGGACCAAGTGTGCCAAGTTTGGGATACCTAAATTTCGTTAAATCAAATAATTAATGTCTTAATAAGGGTGCATACTATTGCTTATAAGTGCCTTCAATTGAAAATACAGGAAAGTTTGATTAAATACTATCGGAATTTATCTTTAAGCGTGTCTGGAACATTTTTGCTTCATTTAATGGTAAATGTGCTGAATCGCTTTTGGTCTAATATTAAGGATATCTACAAAAAATGGGAATCATTCAGTAAATTAATTAATTTTATGTATCCCAATCAAGAGAAGCACTGCTAGTGTTTGTGCAATATTGTGCATCTTTCCTATACCAGTGCAATTATAAGGCTTAAAGCAGGGCGTAGTCAATTGAGGCTGTAAAGTTGCAAATATCTCAAGAAATTTACGATACATTTAAAAACAGGTTTTATTTCTTCACCTGTTCTTCTGGCGTATCGAATACGCAACTTTACAGCATCTTCAGACAGCACGTCTCTGGTTTATAGTGTGTTAATAAAATCTAAATATCAATAATCAACTGCAGACCTTAAATCAGTATCTAGTATTTAGACTTACGTCTCGACTGTAATTCAAAAGATGCAAGTCAACTTACGTCTCAACTGTAATTCAAAAGATGCAAGTCAACTTACGTCTCGACTGTAATTCAAAAGATGCAAGTCAACTTACGTCTCGACAGTAAATCAAAAGATGAAACTCGACTCACATATTAATCTCGACAGTGAATAAAAGGCAACATAAAGCAACTTACGTGTCTACTGTCAATCAAAGAATGTCACTGAACTTACATGTCAATCTTAAATAAAAGACGTAAGTCAACTTACGACAAGAATGTATACTGGATATAACTCAATTTACGACTAGAATGTACACAGGACGTAACTCAACTAACGTCTCAACTGCGTCAGAGTCAGAAGAAGAGTTTGTTTGTTGTAGACTTACGTCTGGACTGCTTGCCCGTTAGGCTCATGGTCCTGCCGAGCTCGCCGCGCACCTGCTTCAGGTTGCGCAAGATCTCATCGGGGTCGCGCGGGCGGGCCACGGAGGAACGGCGACGCTCGGGCCGGTACACGGGGGGTGGGATGTCCAGGTCTATGCTTCCGGAGGCTTCTGGGGACATTGGGGTGTGAGTGCATCGGTGTACAAGGATTGGGTAGATGGATCAAAATTACAACTCTGAGATAAAAAATTCAATAAAAATTGTTAAAAAAATCAATTTTTGCCACTCGAACTTTGGTAAAGTTAACCGGTTTAAAACCTTTAAAACTTAAATGCATTAGCATCTCAGCCAATTTTGCATTGTTAGCAAAAATATTAATTTGTTATACTTTTTCCTTCAATTTCATGGTAAAATTGATTTTTGTTACACTTTTAAAATATCGACCCCTTGAAACATCAAGGACATCCGACACGGCAATGTTATGCACTAATGAGCTCTAAATTAGCTCTCTCTAGAACCCATTACAGCATGACATTTCTGTGAATAATGAAATTTTGTTATTCTGAGGTTGATATTTATCACACGACTACTCTACAAGGTGGGCAGCGGGCAGTGGGCACACACTTCACTCTCAACTATTAGCTACGCCTTGTCAAAGGACCCTACCTTTCTCCTGCTGCTGTTGGAACGAGGACCGCCTAGATCCCGGCAAGGAGCGTGAGAAGTCCTTGCCAAGCTGGTACACCTCCACTTCAAGGGTTTCGGATTGGGAGGAGCCGCGGCGAGACCCCGCGGTCCAGGCGTGGTCCGGGTGCAACAAGGACTGGCACTCGCCGATGGAGTCTACGTCATCTGGAATGAAAGTGCAATTGATAACCTGTTTACGCAACAAACCGAACTATGAATTGGAAGTATGTGAAAATACTGTTTATTTTTACAGTACCTTTGTCAAAAGACTGTTTGTAGAACATAAATAAGGCATTGTGTATAAGAATTGGTTCTATGTAGAAAGACTGTTTATGGAACATAAAGCAGTGTAAAATTAAAGTATGTAGAAGATGTTTCCGGGAAACATTGTTGCATTTTGTATAGTAAGTATGTAGGAAGACCATTTGGGGAACACAATGCATTTTCTAATGGAAGTATGTAGAAAGAAATTTGCTAAATCTATGAGCATTGTGAAATGGTGGTATGCAAAAAAACTATTTGCGGAATCTATGAGCATTGTGAAATGGTAGTATGCAAAAAAACTATTTGCGGAATCTATGAGCATTGTGAAATGGTAGTATGCAAAAAAACTATTTGCGGAATCTATGAGCATTGTGACATGGTAGTATGCAAAAAAAACTATTTGCGGAATCTATGAGCATTGTGAAATGGTAGTATGCAAAAAAACTGTTTGCGGAATCTATGAGCATTGTGACATGGTAGTATGAAAAAAAAACTATTTGCGGAATCTATGAGCATTGTGAAACGGTAGTATGCAGAAAGACTATTTGCGGAATCTATGAGCATTGTGAAATGGTAGTATGCAGAAAGACTATTTGCGGAATCTATGAGCATTGTGAAACGGTAGTATGCAGAAAGACTATTTGCGGAATCTATGAGCATTGTGAAATGGTCGTATGCAAAAAACTATTTGCGGAATCTATGAGCATTGTGAAATGGTAGTATGCAAAAAAAACTATTTGCGGAATCTATGAGCATTGTGAAATGGAAGTATGTGGAAAGACAATAAAATGTGCAGAATCAATGAGCATTGCGAAATGGAAGAACGTAGAAAGACTATTTGTGGAATCCATGAGCATTGTGAAATGGAAGTATATAGAAAGACTATTTGGGGAACAAGATGCATTATGAGTTGTAAGTATATACAATTTACGTGGAAATACAATATGCGGAATCAATGGGTATTATGAAATAAAAGTATGAAGAAAGGCCATATACCTAGTACCTAGTGTGAATTGAAGAAACATTCGCTGTGCTAAAGGTAATGCCAGCTAGGATCATATAGAAAATCTGTTGCAGAACGCAAGGTAAGGTGAACATAAATATTATAAGCCTGTTTGCGGAAAACAATGCGGTGAGTTACAGGAATACAGAAATAAAATTTACCGAACTTAAAATGTATAAAAATTTTTAAGAATTTTTAGTGCTTGTTTGTGGAATAAAATGTGTAGTGAGTTTTCTTGGAAGCCCGGTTGTGGAACATTAAAACTTTTTGCGCATCGTGAAGATGTGTGATTTGGGGAAATACAGAAACTTGTGCTTGGAAAATTCGATAATTCTGCAATGTCGAAGTGAAATATTTTGTAAGTATACCTCTAAAGAGCACAATATAGACTGTAACGGCTCCATATTCATTGCTTGAAGTGAAACCTACCGAAAAAAGTTAAGTAAATCAGAATAATTCATGAAAAAAGTAAGAAAGTAAAAAGTTACTTTTAAAGAACCAATAAATCTCACTTTTAATCTATACAGAAAACCAATTTTCAAATACATTGACGATTTCAGATGTATATTGAATATGTATATACAAGTCTGTAATTGGTTTATGAGATGCCCAAGATATTTTAAATGTGTAATTGTGTCAGGTTCTTTATGTGAGTGAGGATAATCAGTTTTTTTAAAAAACATATAATCTTCTATATTTACAAAGAAGAATATCTATGGCGTGCGGCCTGGATTTGTTTTTTTATACAAATCTACAGTTTTATTCTGAGATTTGATAAAATTTTGCAAAGTTAATCTTCAAAACAAAAAGAATGTCACTTTCTATGCGAGATTTTTAAAAACCACCCACATCCCCATTGCCCCCTATTAAGGCAGAATTTTTATACTACTTGATAAAATTTTGCGCATTTTGTGTTAAAATAAAGAAGAAAACTACAGTCTATATCTGATATCGAAAACTCTGCCTAAAGCCCTGGCAACGTTGGGACCTCAGTTAGTTCATAATATATTTTTTTTAAATAACTTTTTCATTGAATTATCAATGTTTAAGCTTGGAACGTAAAAAAACGGTCCGATTAGAAGTGCTAAGTAGTGCCAACAGATTTCGCATCAGATGACGTCACTACCAAAAGGTCGTGTCCCAGGCGTCCCAGTGTAAATGGCGCGATATAAATAACGTCAAAGTCTGAGCGTTTATACTACTTAATTAAGAATCAAGAGTAAGTCAGTTACAAATTAAGAATCGGTGTTTGTTTATTTATTCTTACCTGAGACAGATCTCTGCCCTGCGAAGTCTCTCCTCGGGGTGCCGGGGGCGCCAGACAGCGAGCCCCTCGGGGAATGTCCAGGGGAGCGTCCTGGGGCCCCAGAGGCACCTCGTAATCCGCGGGGGTCTTCCAGGCGATACCACACTGCGCGGTCATCGAGGAACGCCTTCTCAAGGTCAACCTATTTAAAAAAAAAGTTTTATTATTACAGGATTTTGATTTGATATTATATTTTATTGTACTTTTTGTTCTCTTGATACATGATTATACTAGCGAAGACCCTTGAAAAATCACAGGATAGTCTGAATTCTCGACAAATCAGTTCCAATTTTGAAAGGACACTTAAACTATTTTTCTGTCAAATACTACTTAATTACTTTATCACTTGTTTGAATTCTTGACACATCAGTTCCAATTTTAAAAATTACTCTTAAATTCAAAGCAAACTCGATTTTATTGAACAAAGTAACGCAGGACACACAGATAACTGAAACTGATTTTCATATTTTTCCTTTGAAAAATAAAATAAGCTGAAAAATAATCTTGTTCTAAGACTTAAAAAGATTTACGAACTCACCGTGCACTCTCCAAGGAACACCGGTTCAGCCTGGGGCAGGAGGTCCCACAGGTTAACTTGGAGGCTGCGCCCCGCCAGCTCGGCCCCGGAGACCCCAGTAAAGGTCAGGGTGGCGTTCCAGATGGGGGCTTGCGATGCGGGGGCCACCACAGTCTGCATCACCCCACTGCTGTCTCTGCAAAGGACAAAATGATTTATATTCAGAAAGGTTATAGCAGTTTTACAACAAAATTTGCGAAATTTAAGATTCAACCAAAGATTTCTGCTGTAAATTGCAAAAAATCGAATATTGCAGCTTTTCTACCTTAACGGAAAATAATTTTCAAAAATTTCCATGGTATCAAAAACACTTTCGGTGGTGTGTCTGCGATTATAACTTCGGTTTGATGAACTCGGATTTGTTTTGAATTTAACCCATCGGCATACCTGCGCCAGATTGGGGGGCTGCACTTTTTTTGCATCGGCATATTGCCCGCCCCATTGGGGCGACTAAAAATTTTCCCACATACTTAGTTAGTATACAATAAAATTAGAATCTATATAAAAACATAAAAAGTGTTTAATTTGGGGAAATATGGGGTGCAACACTGCACAGTAATCCTTCTAAAGTATGCAAAGATGATGTCACAAATAAAAATTAGTATGCCGATGAGTTAATTGTCCTTTTCACAATTGAAACTGACTTGATGACTCAAGAATTCATACTACCTGCACTAGTAATTTCTGTTTTATATTTTAAGGATTTTTTGAAAAGAATTTCTTGGTAAGAAGTGAGCGTAAAATCGCAATAAAAAAGAGCTGTTAAGGTACCTTGGAGAAGGAAAGTCTACAGGCAGTTGGAGCAACTAACAGATGACCATTAGAAAATTGTTGGATAGCAATTATCAGATCGATATTAAATGAGAAGCAGAGAAAGCCAAAACATCAGCTGGGATGAGGAGTTGAAGGGAGCACTGCAGGCCTCAAATATGTGAGAGTTGCCAAAAGATGAAAAATCTAGACAAAAATTGACAGAGGCTTCTGTCCAAAGCTGGATTCCAGAAGGCTCATGAAGAAGATGTGGAAGTCTGTAGGAACGATAAAATATACAATCTTCATGAATACTCACTGCACAGGAAGAAGTCTCAGTTGCGCATAAGCCTCCGGCAGAGCACCATAGCCCAAGGAGTCGTCCCTGGCAGCCAGTTCATCAGCGGCCATAAGCGCCACCACCAGCTCTCTTCGCTCTCCGTGGTACCACACTTGCAGCTGAGCTCTCCCGGTTACCAGCTTGGCGCGGGCTATCTGCTCCTGTAGCAGAAAAGGCTATCAGATGCTGTGAGGTATAAAGATGATGGTTTAGAAATGGTAATGAAAAGGTAATTTGCTATAGTAAACTAAATTGCTTGACCCGCTCATAGAGCAGAAAACACTGATAAAGAGCGTGGAGGTAAGATGATTTGGAGGTTCCTTTGAAGTGGGTGATTTTGTTGAAGGAACCTAAATATGTATTGAAATGATTCTTTGCCCCGGTTCTCAGCTCTTGTAGTAAAGGAGGATGTTAGATACAATAGAGATAGGTATATGATTTAGATACGCCTTTGAAAAGGGTCACTTTGTTGTAAGAACCTAAGGAGCTACTGAACTTGGTACCGGATATCTGTTCTCATGGAGATATTTAGATGATGATGACTTGTAGGAACCTAAATAATTAATGAAATTATGACATGCGCCATAAATTATGAACAAAACAGTTCTTGATACATATATAAATATATATGTATCAAGAACTGTTATATATAGAGTAGAATAAATTGTCTACTGGAAAAACTGTAGTCCCTCGGGTTTAACTATGTTCTGGAGAGATATACATATTTTGGAGAATCCTTTGAAGGAGTCTTCATCGTAAGGACACGCCTGAGAAATACATATGACAAAAACTGTATAATTGTCATGAATAATTATGATTGAAAAGTTTGGAAAGGAAAGGGAATCAGTCACTAACATCTTTAAAACGTGTTAAAAAACAAGTTTTTTTTTTTACGTGATTATTCACAAAACATTGTTTGTACTGTGTAAACAGTAATGGTGTTGATAAAGCATTGTATTATAAAAGATGCAGAGGGAAATGGCTGAGGAGCACTTTGAGTGCATCATTCGAGATCTAACTATTAACCTCGCTAGAGTCTGTGAGGTTATGAGGCGGCAATAAATTAGGTATGGATTTCTTGACAGGGCTCAGATTAAATGAAGGAGGAAAAGCTTATTTCATATGCAAGTCATCATAAAAAATAAATAAGCAAACGATTAGTTTCATTGGGTTATATGAACCATTCATCCTTGATTTAGCAGAAAAGAAATATAGATTATTAGTTTTGATAAAAAAAACCTAATTTATTTTCGTGCAAGAATTAGTTAGGTTGTACCTAGGTTGAATATTAATTAACTAAAATTGATTAATTTGGGATTTTTCACGGTTATATTCCTGTATCATGCTTATAAGAAGGTTTAAAATTAGACATCTAAACGCCTATAAATATTAAAGTCATTTGAATTAAAACTACTGAAATGGTGGGTATAACAATTCTACAAGGCATTTATTTATAAGTTACCTGAATAATTTAAAATACCTAGTTTGTTGATAAGCGAGAGGAGATTATTAAATTCTCTGGACATAATAAACCTTCACTAAAAATATTATGTTAGTTGCCGAAATACATTCACAAGTGAGACATTGTACCGTAATTGCTATGGTGAGATATGTTTTACACCACATAGTTTTAAAAAATGACAAAACAGGAAAAAGAGAACTATTTAGGTTTACATAAAATATTGAATATTTATTTTTTATATATATATAGTGCATGTCACAACAACAAAGGCATTCATTTAGTTTAATATGTGTATATTAACATAAGTTCGGTTCTTATGCATAAGTTACATTTTCATTACAAAAGCATGCTAAGGCTATTATAATTAATATTTAACTCATCACATGTTGTTTTTGCTAAGAAGCGTATAATTATTTTTGCTTAAATAAAAGATAAAAGCTTTGGATATCTAAATATTTGATTTCACACTCTCTATTAGACAAGTGGAGCAATTAAGCGATATTTATTACAATAATTTTGCAGGGTTTTTTTGGTATTAGGGAACTACCTGAATAACGTTCTATTCTGTAGATAATGATCTAAAGATATCGGTATTCAAAATAAAACCCTGACACCAAAACAATAAAGGAAGGAATATTTACTTAAAATTCATTAATAATTAATTTACTAACCTTAAAATGTAATCAGTACAGATTTGTAAAATAGCAAAGTGGAAACACATACAAATAGTTAATTGTATCTTAAACAGGTACGTTTTTGGTAAGTCTCACTAAGTAAGACATGGAGAGTTTGTTATTACAGTTTCTACTGACAAAGAGAAATTTACAATTATTAAAAATGCTTTTTATCACAAATATACATTCAATAGAGTAGAGGAAGTCTGATGTTCCGGAGAACTCCGTTTTTCGATACCACACATAAAAAAGGTTGTTTAACAATATTCCAAACATTTTTTAAAAGTAGGTACACAAGAAAAGTTCTGATAGGTTATCAGAATAGTTTTTAGAAAAAAAAAACATTTCAGAGGGAACACTAATTAGTATGTAATTCATTCAAGATGGCTATTTGCAAGTCAAACAATAAAGAGAACTTCACATTCATGCCAAAGAAAATTTAGTGATGCTCATTTTGTAAAATGATATTTTAAAATCTTTTATTCATAGTTTTCAGCATTATTTCAGCAACTAAATTTTAGTAAGCAGGCTAGGCTAATTTTCACCTTCATCTAAGGTTTTTTACAAACAGTTTGTATCTCAGAAAGTTTCATGGGCCTCTGTTGAAGTAAAGTCAAGTCCCGGATTTGACGGATAGTAACTTCATTGGCATCATGATACTGTTGTTGATATTATATGTTATCTTCTAAAACGTGCAACGTGCCATGACACTTCTCTAAGGCAAACCAGACCGGCAGAAAGTCTGGCTCTTGCAAGCATCAGACGGAATGTAAAGTAATAATATTATCATTCATCTATGCAATGAACACACATCCAAAGTTAAATCTGAGGCCTAAAGTTGGCAGTACCTTGCGTATCGGAATAAATCGATACCAAACATGGTGTTCCTTATTTGAGACAAGGTTCAAAACCAAAAGGATAGATTAAATGCATGCATTGGAAATGTGAGTTTATCTAGAAAATTAATTTCTTGATCATTTGTTGAAAGAAAATGTTTTATTTTTTTTTAGTTATTATTAAGCTCATTCACATGCGTTCTACAAACTTAACATTTTCTTTGAAAAACGGAGGAAAACTATTTAATTATAATTATTTAAAAAAGATTTTTTTTTATTTGGGAGCTATGTAGTAATCTAGAAAAGTTTTGAAATGAGGTAATAATTGCCAGAAGGGGAGATTGAAAGAAATATAAATAGTTTGGTAGTATATACCAGACAAGGCGTCTAAAGAGATGATTTTCAAAATGTTCATTGCATATTTGACAAAAAAAAATAAGAAAAAAAATCCGTTGGTCGTGCCAATTGCGACAATGCAGGGCAAGTAGTGATTTATCTCAAGTAGGTATTTTACACTAAATTAAACTTCAAAATATGCATCGTGCTTTACTTTAAAATCTTTAATTTCTCTCACCCATTTTATCCATTGTCATCTGCTTCAATGTCTTCTTATTCACTCAAGTAAACATGCTAAAAGCTGTGTAATTGTTCCAAGTAAAGTAAATTGAAATAAAAAAAAGTTTAAAATAATTTTGAGAAATTTAATGAACATAAAGATGATTCGTCAAAAAACTTTGATGATAATTAAAAAGACGCTTTATATTATTTTCAAATTGTAAATTAATTTTATTATTATTTAAAACTGAACTGAACCGAACTTAATTAATTTACCCTTGAAAAATGTCCTCCACAATACAGGTGAATCTTAGCCGGGAGGCAGTATACATTCTCTTGTACAACAAAACTTGTTTAATAAAAAACAAAATATTTTTCTGGCGAGATTGTAAAAATTAGATGTTTTTCTATAATATGTAGGAATTGTTTTAATTGAGAAAGATTGCTATGCATTGAATACAATATTTTATTCTTCATAAATTAATATACAACATACATTTTATTTTATCGATATATAATATATTCATATAATGAATTTTAATTACAGTTTTATCATTATTATCCATTCATCATTTTCTATATCTAAAATTTACAATATCAGTATAGTTTCAACTGACACTACAAATTCAATATTAAGTAAAAATAATCCTCCTCAATAATTAATTTACACCATAAAATTTGTAAGTTATATAAATATGCAGTGATTCACACCCTATTACACATGATGTAACGGTAGAACGTTACACGAAAGGATAACAGTTATATGATTTTATAAATAATTGTGTTATGTAAGATAAGATCTACTGAACTGTGTATTTTACCTATCAATACTTTTATAGGTCAGTATTCAAATTAACCATAGTTAATTCCCCTTCTGAATAACACCTTTATTTCATACCACTAATTAATATGACCTTATTTCATTTTAAACACCTAATAATTTATTGTATCGTATTAGTACCAATATAATATGTGAATTTAAATATTTGAAACGAATATCACATGTATAAGGAAGATGAAAGTGTTTAATATTTAAAAGGAAGTCTTTGATAGAAAAGGAAGGTACCATCGAACCACAATCGTTCGAATGTTCAAACCTTTTAGCAGAACATTCTTCTCCCTAGAGCGCTCGCTCTATGAAGATTTTGCCGCCCTCTGCATATAAATGTTATTATTTTGTAAACTATGCACTCGTCAAGGTCAAGCGTCCTAGTAGTTACCCTCCCGTTCCTCACCCAACTGTATTGTAAGTTTGAGAAGAGTAAGTCGCAGGTGACTGCGGGAAAAAGAGTTGTTACCTGCGAGTCTGTCCTGCAAATTGCTCACTGCGCGACTACTCACTTAAGCATAATTTATGTATGTACTTATAAGGATATTATTTTTTTTAATTGTGTTTGTGCCTGTTTTGATATAAATATAATGTTGTAATGGTTATTTCGAATGTTGTAATTAATTTTTTTCTTTTTTTTAGGTAAACAATCAAATGGATAAGCAATAAGCTTACATATGGACCAAAAAAGAGTGCAATGTATGCACAAATTTACTGTGCAATGAACACTGTATGTACATGTGTCAAGACATGTATTTAGTGAAACATATAAATTTGTGTTAATTTTGTCTATTTTTTTATTTTATGTAAGAGGTAAAAATGATAAAAGTAACGAATTTTTCCCAAAGAAAATT
Source organism: Hesperophylax magnus (assembly GCA_026573805.1). Taxonomy (NCBI): domain Eukaryota; kingdom Metazoa; phylum Arthropoda; class Insecta; order Trichoptera; family Limnephilidae; genus Hesperophylax; species Hesperophylax magnus. The sequence continues at coordinate 9,166,602 of JAIUSX010000029.1, read as the reverse complement.
AAAAGCCAAATTTTTCAGAGACTTAAATAAATTACCTTTTTTCTATGTTTCATTTTGACTCTTTTATAATAATTTATACGTTTGTTTGTACAAATGTGCAAAAAATGCATTTTAATATGGGCGGCAAAATGCTCTCCACTCGACTGCTCATGTTTCACAGAAAGGCGCGACTACTCTAGGGTTAAAAGCTGAATTGCGGTGTTCGAACTCGGTTCAGATTGCCAATAGTCACATTTACAAATCGTGAGTTCAGAATATAATAGTATATAATCCTCTCTTAAAATATACAATGTAATTACATTAAAGATTTTAGACCTTTACTAACAGAAATACATTTCACAGTTAGGTTTTGTTAGTAAAGATGAAAAAATTTCCATCACTGCGTTAGGCTATGTTTTATATATTTTTCTTTCCATCAATATAGCAGTCATTAAACTCTTTTTAAGCCGGTAGATTCACAGTCTAACCCGAAATATTCTCATCTTATGCATTTCTCAATAAGTTATTTAATAGTATAATTTTATATTTTACAACATCAATATATTATTTGCAAATATCTACATTACTCGGTAGTAAGGGTTATATTATGAATTATTTTAACGTTTTGATATTTTAAATTTAATGTTTAAATTTCAAGTACAACAATAATTAAATAGATAAATAGTGTCTAGATAAATAACGAGCCTATATTAATCACATTTATTATTTTTTACAAAAAAGCAGGTAGGTTTTAATCATTATTTAACAGTACAATTAGTGTTCGTGAAAAATCGACAGTCTAAAAAAATTTACACATTGTAAAAAAATCTTAAGAATAATTTGATATAAATATTTTTTCAGTAAAATTAAAGGAAATTAACGAAGTAGAAAAGAATTTTTTTTAATAATTTTTCTCGCATCAAAACATGGGAACGTTAGTATTATATATGTACATTTTCAATCAATCTACTTTATTTAATATTTTTGGATAATTGATAGGATTATCATCTATTTACAAGTATTCCAAGTTTATAGAATATTTTTCTTCAATTTAATAATATACGAGTATAAATAAGTTAGGCTATACAAATTTAAAACTCGGTTATATATACAAAGTTGTGGGTAAAATGAATAAAATTTTCCTTAAATTCTGTTGGGCAAGTATAATATTACAAATGATGGTAAATATTTTTTGTATGGGTCGGGATATTATTTGAAATATCTTTACAATAACTTGAATTAATCGTTTTTTCCTTTGATATCTATCTACATATTGTATCAAAAAGTTCAATACCCAGAATGGTTGTTATGATGTAATTTATCTCTGTTCTGTTTGGAAAAAATATTTTTTCTCCAGAGACAGAATGAAAAAAATGCCTTCACCACGATGTAATTTACAAAACACTTTGTAAAACACATCAAACTTGAATCTTACTTTAAAGTTTTTGATAAAACAACGGTAGTTTTTTTAAAATTGTCAAACGGATTAAATATACAATCTACAATCTTGGAAAGCTAATATTTATCAGCGGGATATACATTGGCAAAGAAATATAAAAGTAATCTAAAACAATAATTTTCAAATAAGTACTAACTTTTAGATGTACACTAAACTATGTTAACAAAGGTTAAATAAGTTTAAAATACTGTTCCTAACTTTTCGGAATTTTCAATTTTCGACCTAGTTGGGCCATCTTTTAGGCTGGCTAATAGCCAATTTCAAGTCATCTAATTTGAGAAAGATGTTTGTGTGCATGAGTGCCACCAAAAGCTGATAGAATGTATCGTCATCGACATCGAATCTGTCTGATGAGTTTCAGCTTGATCGGATATAGGGAAGTGGGTTAATTTCCAAGATTCAATTTCATTCATTCAATCAGGAAAACAAAATTGAAATTTAAACAGATGTACATATTTTAAAATGAAAATCTCTGAGACTTTTTAACAAAAATGCCATTTCGGCATCTTGATTTTTATAATTTACAAAATAACACTTTTTTCTTAAACAGCAGGTAAGGAAGTTTTGATCATATTGTTTGCACTGGGTAAGCAATTACGCATGATGTGTACATCCCAATCCTTTTTAACCGTAGTTTTGTCACCTCTTATTCTTTCGTTAACAGAGGTGTTACTGTATATGCAACACATACATCTTTTTACAATATATTAAAATTAGAAATATACCTATATATAAAATCCGCACATATCATACAAACCTATATTTTTTCAAAGTATCATTTAATCATGAAGGTTTTACACGTAGGATATATATTATGCTTTGACAAATTATAGACCAGGGATGGTAAACCTTTATCAAGCGTGCAACTTAGAATTTTATATACGTGCAACGCTTGCTGTGTGTTGGTGTGTGATACCTAATATTCTTTGCATGTTAAAAAAAACTTTGCAGAGTAAAAGCATATTAGTGATTTTTATCTGTCGTCTAAATATTAAAAAAAAACACTAACCATATTTCGAAACATACAAAAAAATTTTTATGAATAGGTTTGCCATACCTACTGAAAGAACAAAATGACGGAAATATTATAAGTTTATGGTAATTTGAAATAAATATGTTGACAATTTTCATTGAAAAACGATCATCGACTTCCAATGGAATTATTAAAAAAACAGTTGAATTAAAAAAATTAAGAAATTTTTAAAAAACGTCTACCTAGTTACTGTGAATTAATATTTCAACAATTAAACAGAGTAAAAAATAAAACTTGAAAATTTGCTTCATGGATAAAATACTAAATGGTGCAAATTAAATTAACCAACAAAATGTACTTACGTGATAATTTATGGTTTGAAAAAAAATTCAATGTGAAACAGGTTATTATTAATATTATGTGACGAATAAAGTTTTTGATAGTTTTTAAAGAATAAGAAAGTAATTTGAAATGATTATTATAGATCTTATACCGGAGTTTTTGGCAGTTTCCGACGAGTCGGGGAAGAGGGTGTCTTGTCTGTATCTGCGTCTGAAATCAAATAAAATAAAATATAAATAAATTATAGAAAACTTATCTAACGTGGTTTTTCTGTAAGTGTAACAACATACAGTGCTGGCCAACCATCGGATTAAATTTCTTGAAACTTTGTTCAAAGTAAAAAAACCGAGCGGGTCGTGAATAAGCGTTAATTTATAAACGATTAATGTCATGCTCCATCATCAGTTTCACCTCTTAATGGTTCATAGCCCACATATTTTGTTTATTTTATTTACAAATATTGAACTGGTTTAATGCATACCACCATAAATGATTACATGGAATATATGGGAGCATCTCCTATCATTATCCTATATTTTCCATCATCTCTCCTTTACAGATTCATAATAAAACTCCAACCTCTGAGCAAATTTAGCTTAAGAAACTCCTTTGGCTCAACTTTAACTAACCTCGTGTGTATAAGATATTTGCATTATAGAATCTATCATGGAATATTATAATCTAAGGATTTGTGTAGTTCGTGTGCCTCAGGATCATTGCCTTTCAAAAACAAATATTTTTAATTTTAGAGACGATCATAAATTTACCTTTCGAATGAACACCGTTAATAAACTTAAAAAATAACGACATGCGTCAATCATTTCTAATATAGAATTTAGTTGTGCGAGTTGGGTGCCTACCTACATGATTTATGTCACACGTCAGAAAAGTATTTTGTAAACCTTTAATTCATTTTACGTCACCGCATAGGACACAATGTTATGTTTGCACAAAGCTGGCTAGAACTAACTGCAAAGTTATGTATGTCCACACGATTGCAGGAAACGAACCACGCACTGATGGCGTGTTAGATCACCAATACATACAAGTACATCCGCGATATCTCCGCTTGTCACGATCACGCGGGTTAACAGCCAATCATGTACTTCGTGTCCTTATAAGGGCATTGGACACGCGCCAAAGAGTGGGACAAGCCCCCCCCCAGCGAGGACCAACGCAGGTCAAGTACTTGCGGCTAGCTGCCCACGCGCCAGTTGACCGCCGACCCCGCTGATCTCAACACAATGTGTTAGTTCCGAGTTACCATCGCCGCCGAAATTGGTGTCGCCATAGATATGGACCGGCCTGATTTGTTTCACCATGTGTGCCGCCAGTCCCTCAGAACCACAGCCTCCTTACGTTGTAGAGCTGTGTCCTGTCTCCGTCTGCCGTTGTCGCCACCAGCACCTTATGTTGTATAGTTGGGTCATGCCTCTGACCACGCCGCCAACCTCGTACCCCTGTGATGCTAGCTGCCCCACCTACCGTCGACCCCAGGCTGAGATCGTGAACTTGTAGACCCCGGCCTCAGCCCTGGGCGTCTGCCGCCCTAGCCTGTTTGTGTGGACCCCCTTGGCCCACCAATCAGTGCCCCCGTTCTGCCCCATCGTCTCTGCCGCTCCAGCCTGCTTGTGTGGAGCCCCCTTGGCCCACCAATCAGTGCCCCCGTTCTGCTCCATCGTCTCTGCGACTCCGGCCGCCGCCCTGGCGTCCCTTTGCCGTCCAGCGTGGTGTGCCCTAGTGGCCGCCTTTCTACATCAGCCCTGCACCCTGCCTGGCACCTGCCATGGCCCCTGCCGACCGTCTCACCGCATCCGCCGTAAATTACACGTGAGCGCATAATATACCTTGTCAATCAGAGCCCCTAGAGTCAATAGATTGCCTAAGTAACTAGTTAGGCCTTAAAAAGCTATGTAACCTTCGTAGATCTGTTGATAACCTGTATTACCTGTATAATAAACCTTCATAACAAGAGACTTGTTTTAATTGGGAAATTGACTATAATCCACACCCTGAATGATTGGAGTTTCAAGCTTTGCCGCCGGCTTGTGCGGCGATGGCTATTTGTGTAACACACCTATAGTATATTACATGGCGATAAACGCTAACGTAACACTGGCGCCACAACATGGATAGTCAATTAGCCCGATAAAATACGTCTTTTGTTGCTATGTTTTGCTTTAATATTAATGTTTTTTTTCCCACAGCTGTGTGTTATAATTCAATTTCTGATCCGGGAGTGTTTGTGATACGAATGTGCCGTCGGAAGCGTGAAGCAAATACATTCTGTTACTAAATACGTAATAAACCAAATACGAGAAATTACGACGTAATAAATGTTAAATGTGGATGTTTCCGAGAGATAGATGTGTTATTTCAATTTTGGAATGCAATTTAATTGTTTCGTTATAGAAATAATTTTTTTTGTCAGGTTAAGCTTTGCTTATCTGTTTCATTGTAATAAGTTGAAATAATTCAAATACTCAAAAGAACTTCCAAGTATTAATTCTCCGTCGGATTAAAATTCAGTTATCGTTTTTTAATTCACATTATTAAATAAATAACGTATTAGTTGTTTTTAATTAAGATCCGTAGACCTTACCGGTTGTTACCATTATTAAATCATGGATCCTCCCAATATTGGTAGAATTTTAAATTTTGAAAAAGCGACAGCGCCTTCAATTAAAAAGTGGTTAATAGAAAGAGGTATAGTTCCAAAAAGGGCTGTGTCATCTCTAAGAGATCAATGTGTGGCATATAATGCATCAATAAATGTGAGCACAGAACCTCCAATTATATCATTAAGTTCGCCAGAAGTTAGTACGACACCTAAAGCAAGTAGTTCCGTTTCCCACGATGTTATAAACCCGTTTGTTGTGCATCAGAACGTGGATAGAACCAATTTAAGATACGTCGAAAGGAAAATCGTAAATTTAACGAACTGGAAAATTTCTTTTGATGGCAATACGGACGTTCGTGTTTTTTTGGATAGAGTTACTGAGTTACAATATGCCAGAGGCGTGGATTGGGAAGACCTAGCTAGAGGGTTCATTGACTTTATTATTTTACAGGAAAATTTTTAAGACTAACCTGAAATGGGAAGAAATTAAGATAGCTTTTTTAAAAAGATTTGAAAACCCGTCATTCCAAATAACTGAGAAGTCGAAGTTATTTAATTTAAGTCAGAAAGTTCATGAGAGGGCGTCAGACTACATTCTGGAGGCATTAGCGATAAATTCTAAACTAAATATACCTCTTCCGGAATCGGAACTCCTATCATTAATCACAAAAGGTCTCCTGCCGGTATATGCGCAATTAAAAATCGGTCGTGAAATCTCTAATGTTACGGAATTGCAGTCGTTATGTGACGAGATGGACAAGATTAAATTCAATTCCGTCTCGAGTTATGTTGAGACCGATACTGCCTCGGGCTCTAAAATTCTCGAAGGTGATTCCAGAATTAAATCTAAATTACACCATTACAAACAGTTATATAATGTATCTGTTAGACAATATGTGAATTTAATGTCGTCTTTGAATAATAAATTAACATCTCCATTGTCCGAGGAAGACTTGGCTTTAACAGTTAAAAATGGTTTATTACACAAATATAATAAACTTTTCTCGTACAATGCACCTAGCTCTTGTAACGATTTAGTTAAAAGTTGTGAGCTCATGGATGAAACTCATCATGATAATTCTCAACTACGTAACAAAAATAGATTGTTTGGCCAGAATAAAAACTCTCAGTTAGCAATGATTACACAAAGGTCGACTGACTTAGCTAACCGTGCTTGTTTCAGATGCAATCAAAATGGCCATTTTGCAAAATATTGTAATGCAGTTAGCAATAGTAGTATCCCGCGCCGTAGCCCGCGATGGAAAAAGCCGGATGACAACAGAGCAAATGTTATGCCGGATTTGTCAAAACCACCCCCGTTTCAATGTAATAGGAATCAAAAAAACTGGTAGACGGTCATTCTAATTCAAAGCCATCTTTAAACACTAGGAAAAAAGAATGGAATGACTGGCTAAATTATGTAAAATTATTTTCGTATACTGATTCCCTAGAAGCGTGGAATGTAACTTGCAGCGGTGATGGCCGACCGCATGTAACATTTTATGTCAATAATCGTATGTTATCAGGATTATTAGATTCGGGAGCATCTTTGTCGTGTATTGGAGGAAATTTACACAAACATTTCTCTTCGTATACGTTGTCACCCTGCAACTTGTTAATTACGACGGCAGATAACAAGAGACAGGAAGTGTTGGGAAAAATTTCACTACCAATAATTTATAACGGTATATCACAAACTATAGACTTCATAGTAATTCCCTCACTGGGTCAAAAGATCATTTTAGGTATCGATTTCTGGAAGAAATTCAACATAGCTCCGAATTTATTCACGCCAGAACAAAATATTTCGTACACTTCTATCTCAGAGGTTAATGTTGTAAAATCTAAAAACGATCTTACACCGGAACAAATGAAATCTCTTAGTGATGTAATGGAGGATTTTCAATCCATATCTTTTGCTAAATGCGGTTTGGGTAAAACGAATTTAATCGAACATGTGATTGAAACTGAAGGTTTACCAATTAAACAGCGCTATTACCCCTTATCTCCTGTGAGGTTGAAGCAGCTAGAAAACGAAGTTGACAAAATGTTAGAATTAGGCGTAATAGTAAAAAGTAAATCTCCTTGGTCAAATCCAGTGATACTGGTACCCAAGAAGGATGGAACTGCAAGGTTTTGCCTTGATAGTAGACGTCTTAATATGGCTACCAAAGCCCAGGTTTACCCACTTCCAAATGTGCATCGTATTTTGGACAACCTTCGTCACGCAAATTTCATTACATCGCTAGACTTACTTAAAGCCTTCTGGCAGATTCCATTACACATGTCGTCACGCGAAAAAACCAGTTTTGTGGTACCAGGTAGAGGTACGTTTATGTTTGTAAGACTTCCTTTTGGTTTAAGAAATGCTCCAAGTGAGTTACAACGGCTGGTAGACACTCTTTTCGGTCCAGAATTTGAACCAAACCTTTTTGCATATTTAGATGACTTAATTATTATTTCGCAAACTTTTGAAGAACACATTGAACTTCTTAAAAAAGTATGTGGTATACTTAAGAATGCAGGATTAACATTAAATATGGAGAAATCTGAATTTTGTAAATCAAGACTAAAATACTTAGGTTTTGTTATAGACAGGGAAGGTCTCCGCACAGACCCGGCGAAAATTGAAACTATTAAGAATTTTCCCCGTCCTCAGAATACAAAACAGGTGAAATCATTCTTAGGTTTATGTAGTTATTACAGACGTTTTATTGACAATTTTTCAAACATTGCCGCACCTTTAACTCATATAACTGGGGGAAAGAAGAACCTACCTAATTATACATGGAATGATGAAGTAGAAAAGTCATTTACCACCTTGAAAAATGCATTGATTTCGGCACCGGTATTAAGTTGTCCTGATTTTAAATTACCTTTTATAATACAATGCGATAGCTCAAATTTTGCAATCGGAGCATGTCTCTCTCAACAGTTCGAAGACGCAGAACACCCTGTAGCATATTACTCGAGAGTATTATCAAAGGCGGAGAAAAATTATAGCACCACAGAGCGCGAATTATTAGCTATTCTGGACGCCGTGTACAACTTTCGCTCATACGTCGAAGGGTCAAAATTCACCGTAGTCACAGACCACTCGAGTTTAAGGTGGTTGATGTCACTAGAAAATCCTTCAGGTAGACTTGCTAGATGGGCGACTCGTTTGTCTCAATTCGATTTTGATATTATTCACCGTAAAGGTTCCCTGCATATAGTACCGGACGCACTCTCACGTATAGAAGTTACTCAGCTAGACTCTTTATTAAGCACGCCCAGTTCTAAGGACAAATGGTACACAGAACTATATAAAAAATGCGTTGATAACCCACAAAATTGTCCTAACTTCCTGATACAAGAAAATAAGTTGTTTAAACATTGCAAAGCTGATTTTTCTTTACAAGAAGACTACGAATGGAAATTAGTGTCCCCTGTAGAAGATCGGCAAGCTATTATCTCGGATTGTCATAATTCTTCCGCGTCAATACATCCTGGTGTGTTTAAAACCTTTAAAAAATTATCGTTAAGAAATTTTTGGCCCGGTATGTATAATGATGTGAAAAAGTTAGTGTCTCTTTGTAATACTTGTAAGGCTTATAAACATTCAACGAAACCAGCCTTAGGTTACATGTCGCATCCCAAAAACGTCGACCGACCAATGCAGAGTTTAAGTATAGATTTGATAGGTCCATACCCGAAGGGTTATGACGGTAACTTTCACATTCTAAGTGTGGTAGACGTTTTCACTAAATATTGTTGGTTATTCCCACTACGCCATGCTACGGCTAAAGCCATTATAGAAGTTTTAGAATATAATATTTTCTTACCAATCTCTGTCCCTAGAACACTGATAATGGACAACGGTCGACAGTTCATATCAAACACCTTTAAAGCCTTCTTATCTCAGTACGGCGTCCCAGATATTTATTACAACACATTCTATACGCCTATGAATAATGTAGTGGAACGCTATAACCAAACAATCGGTACTACATTGGCTATTCTAGTAGGCAATGATCACCGTCAGTGGTCAAAACACGTCAAAACGGTTCAAGCGGCGATAAACAATACTGTCAATCTTACGACTGGTTTCACCCCATTTTTTCTTATGCACGGGTTCGAGAAGACAGTACACGGAACTTCACATTGGCGTATCTCGTCTGGTAGTCGAAATGACGAACAACCAGATACAGTAGCAGAATACGCGGAAAAATTACAAGAACTAGTAGCTATTTATGACCAAGTTAGTGATTCTCTTGCGGAAGCATATAAACAAAGTGCCGCTCGGTACAATACAAGACACAAGTTGGCCTCTTACGGAATTGGAGACATTGTATGGAGACGTAACTTTGCACAATCGAAAGCTGGGACGTACTTCTCAAATAAGCTCGCACCCCGTTTTGTAGAAAATCGGGTGAAACAAAAAATCTCTAGCACGGTATACCAGCTGGAAGATTTAAATGGAAAAATCGTAGGGAGATTTCACATTAAAGACATAATAAAACTAGGTAACAATGTCACCTAATAAGTGTCACTAATCGGGTTGAATTTGTTGTTATATTACAGAAAATAAAATCATTGAACAGAATAAAAATTCGCAACAAAAAATATTACACAGAAAATAAATTGTTGGTAGAAAATATAAAACACGCTACGAGCAGTAACTTGAGATATCTTAATAAGTCACGTCTATTAAAAATACCGACAAAGGATCCATTCCCGCGTCGCAACAGACAATATTTACGCATAATAATAATAAATATGAATTCGTCAAAGGTCGCCGCGTTCATGTTGATACGTATATTGTTTATTCTCGCACCCAGTTTAAGGCGATATAATATGTAAACTATAATACATATTTCGTGCATTTCTAATAATATTATTTAAATGAACAAGGTGCTATGTGTCATTCAATGTTTATAACTCAAAGACGTCATGAATCTTTGAGTACATTTATTTTGGCTGACATAGTAGTCACTCTGTTTATTTTATTGTGTTTCTGTGAGATTCTGACTAGCTAGCAGACATCTTATGAAATACAATATATAATTTTTTTTTTTTTTCTTCCTCTCTCTTTTCATCTCTCTCTTCCATAACTATAACTCGTTTTAAAGTAATAATAACAATAAATCAAAACTCAGACACTTTTATCACAATAAATAAGTATTGTGATATAGAAGATATAAGTTGTAGTTATGAAGTAACTACATAAGTTATATAAAATTATATTTAAAAATATACATTTTTGTATATATTTCGTTACGAAACACGACACGTTACATTGATTGAGGGTAAATTCAAGAACCTTAAGTTTTAGTGGAATTTTTTTTATTATAGTAAGGAAAAAACCGCCTTAAGCATTCAATATCCTGCCCGGGACCGAAAAATAAACTTAATTTATATTTCGTGGAATTATTGTACTAAGAATATATACCAATTTTTAGTACAAATTAAGGTTATATTTGTATATATAATCTTCTTTTCGTTGACAGGAAACGGCGTAAGAAATGTCCTGTACTTTTGAAGTGATGATTTCGTTCTTCATCACTTAAAGTTATCAGTGGTAGATTAGGAACCCATTTTGTAAATATAACTCAAATATCTTGTGTTACATAAATTGTATAGTTCAAATGAGAAACCCCGTATGTGGTTTTTGTTCAGACATTCTCTTATATAGAAAATTATGTCAAATGTTTTTGTATTTAATTGGTTACATACCAATTATTTGTTTTTTTTCTGGAATTTTTTTTTCTTTTCTCCTTCTTGCGTAGTGAATACGTGTCGTTATTTTTAAGGAAGTCAATCTCTAGAAATCGGATTATGTAGTTCTCGATTTTTAAATTAAAAAGACTCGAATAAGTCTTATATAACAGAAATGAATTATCACACACAGTAGTTGTTGAGTGGTATGTAATATGTTTGTAAATTATAATTGTGTAAATTGTTCCCTAACTAATTATTAATTGGTTATGGGTTGTGTATTGTAATTTCTTGTAAACACGTAATTGATTGCCTCGGTATCAATATGGTAAAAAAAAAAACCAGCGTGTAAAGTCCTTCATAAAGTTGAGACGAAATAAAATTGTGTAATTATATTATATGTTATGCCATGTCAATTATGGTATGATTTTTTTTTTGTTGTAAACACGTATTTGATTGCCTCGGTATCAATAAAAAGAAATAACGTGTAAAGTCCTTCATAAAGTCGTGACGAAATAAAATTGTGTAATTATATTATATGTTATGCCATGTCAATTATGATATGATTTTTTTTTTGTTGTAAACACGTATTTGATTGCCTCGGTATCAATAAAAAGAAATAACGTGTAAAGTCCTTCATAAAGTCGTGACGAAATAAAATTGTGTAATTATATTATATGTTATGCCATGTCAATTATGGTATGATTTTTTTTTTTTGTTGTAAACACGTATTTGATTGCCTCGGTATCAATAAAAAGAAATAACGTGTAAAGTCCTTCATAAAGTCGTGACGAAATAAAATTGTGTAATTGTAATATGTGTTACGCCATGTCAAGTGTGGTGTGTATGTTCTCATAGAAAGATGAATTATAATATATACCCGGTAAGAAGAAATAGTTTTTGTAAAGATAACGTAATTATGTCTTAGATTTGGAAATCTAAAATTGTTGGTCATTAAGGACAAATGGTGGTTGCATATTTATGTCATTTTGGGACATTATTGAATCTTAACCAAAGAATTGGGTTGATAATTGCACTTAAGGTCATTTTGGGTTTTGTCTGGTCATTTGGTGAGAACACTTTATGAGTGTTCTGAAAATTTTGTCGAACGTTTTCGTTACGACGTGCTGGTGTTTCTTGTTAACACCTGGTACAGCGCTGTACGGTTTACAGGTAGTAAATCGTTAAATGTTATAGGATGATATTAGCCTTATAATTAATTACATGGTAGGTCTTGGTAGCGTTGACCTGTATAATCAATATGCGATACGAGAGGATTGGTCTATATGCCTAAGAATTATTAGCAACCAGACAAACCATGACTAAATGAGAATATATTGTTAAAATCTTGAGTAAAATTTGTATGTTTTTTTCCGTTTTTCAAAATTATCAATGGATAATAAGAAATAACATAACATGTGTATTGATACTTGTGTTGTATAGTGTCAAGAATTTCATTGTTAAAGACGCAAATATGGGTTGATTTCGATCAATCGCATGATATAATCAGCGTACACATTCCATAACAGGAATTTTGTGTATAAAAAAAAAAACATGTATAGTTTAAGAATTTCATTGTAAAAAACGCGAAATATGGGTTGATTTTGGTCAATCGCATAAGCGTATAATATTCTCTAACCAGAATATCATTTTGTATAACATTGTACAATTGTGAACATTGTTAATTGTTCTTCTTTTGTGGTTTGATGGAAAGTGTAGGCCTGGTGGTAAATTGTGTACATCCATTCGGTAATACCACATTGTATGCTACATTTGTTGTTTTGGTATTGTCCTTTTTTTTTGAGGAAAAAAAAAGCAAGCCAGGTGTATTTTTTTTTTTTTTGTTTGGAAAAAAGTTGTGTATGTAAATCATAGCGTGTTTTGTATCGCGCCTTGGAGATCATTTCTGCAATTATTTTTGAAAGAGGTTTGGCAACCCTTGTTCAGTGTATTTGTTAGGGATTGTTCAACTTGGCTCTCAGGTAGTTAAATTTTTGTTTTGGCTCGTTAGGGAGTGTTTAAATCTTTGTGAAAGGAGGTAGCTCTGTACCTCTCGTACGGCAAACAAGAGGACGTTGCCCTGCTTCAGCCACGTTGCCTGGGATCTTCTTTCATCGACAAGGAGGGTAGTGTTATGTTTGCACAAAGCTGGCTAGAACTAACTGCAAAGTTATGTATGTCCACACGATTGCAGGAAACGAACCACGCACTGATGGCGTGTTAGATCACCAATACATACAAGTACATCCGCGATATCTCCGCTTGTCACGATCACGCGGGTTAACAGCCAATCATGTACTTCGTGTCCTTATAAGGGCATTGGACACGCGCCAAAGAGTGGGACAAGCCCCCCCCCAGCGAGGACCAACGCAGGTCAAGTACTTGCGGCTAGCTGCCCACGCGCCAGTTGACCGCCGACCCCGCTGATCTCAACACAATGTGTTAGTTCCGAGTTACCATCGCCGCCGAAATTGGTGTCGCCATAGATATGGACCGGCCTGATTTGTTTCACCATGTGTGCCGCCAGTCCCTCAGAACCACAGCCTCCTTACGTTGTAGAGCTGTGTCCTGTCTCCGTCTGCCGTTGTCGCCACCAGCACCTTATGTTGTATAGTTGGGTCATGCCTCTGACCACGCCGCCAACCTCGTACCCCTGTGATGCTAGCTGCCCCACCTACCGTCGACCCCAGGCTGAGATCGTGAACTTGTAGACCCCGGCCTCAGCCCTGGGCGTCTGCCGCCCTAGCCTGTTTGTGTGGACCCCCTTGGCCCACCAATCAGTGCCCCCGTTCTGCCCCATCGTCTCTGCCGCTCCAGCCTGCTTGTGTGGAGCCCCCTTGGCCCACCAATCAGTGCCCCCGTTCTGCTCCATCGTCTCTGCGACTCCGGCCGCCGCCCTGGCGTCCCTTTGCCGTCCAGCGTGGTGTGCCCTAGTGGCCGCCTTTCTACATCAGCCCTGCACCCTGCCTGGCACCTGCCATGGCCCCTGCCGACCGTCTCACCGCATCCGCCGTAAATTACACGTGAGCGCATAATATACCTTGTCAATCAGAGCCCCTAGAGTCAATAGATTGCCTAAGTAACTAGTTAGGCCTTAAAAAGCTATGTAACCTTCGTAGATCTGTTGATAACCTGTATTACCTGTATAATAAACCTTCATAACAAGAGACTTGTTTTAATTGGGAAATTGACTATAATCCACACCCTGAATGATTGGAGTTTCAAGCTTTGCCGCCGGCTTGTGCGGCGATGGCTATTTGTGTAACACACCTATAGTATATTACATGGCGATAAACGCTAACGTAACAACAAGTTCCTTAAAAACCGCACCGCTTACTGTTTATAACTTTCGACACTATCTCAAAAACGATTCAAAGTCAAATTTCGTTACATTTATTCTATTCCTGATCAATCATATCCTATCTAATAACGCATTTACTTTCTCGTGATTATGTCTACAATGCAACGTGGAGAGAGCTCCTACCATAAGTATTGGGGAGAAAATGGTAAGTCATTGTTTCCAATATCTTATACTGAAGCATAAACAAAACCAGTACAGTCCATAAAAGTACTTTGCAAATCTTTATTAAAAAAGCCCCGGGAATTATTAATTAAAAAATACCATAGTAAGTTCCTACTTTATCACTTTACTGAATCCTTCTCACGATCAGTTTAAATTTTCAATTAAATAAATTGCAATTATATAGGCAATTGAACTGAAGTTTGACGCATACAATCTAATAATAATCTCTACTCACCGATGCCCAATCCCGAAGGCTGGTCCCCGCGGCGCGGCTCCTCAAGTAGATCACACATTCGCAGGTCGGTGGCGTGCTCCACCATCAACTCCACCATGTCCCCGGTGCGGTCCATCACGGAGCACACCTCCTCGAAGCTGCGGTCGGTCAGCGGAACTCCGCCCCACTCGAGCACCTGAAGATTACGGAAAAATATTTTTTTATTGGAATAAAACATAAAAATATTTCGCGCTAACCATAAAAAACTTTGCAAAATCTATGATTCAATTAAAGATTTGAACAACGTATGGCAAAAAGTGGAAAATGGAGAGTAGCTTTCATAACATAAGTACAATGAAGTCGTCCTTGTTAACGATGTATATTATTTAACCCTCAGTATGCCAACTAAAATGACGCCAACAGATATCACTGTTGTAATAATTTAATTAAGTGTACCGTCTTACCAGATAAGGTTTTTATATATTTACATAAATCGTATATATTTATTCTTCATAGTTTCTCCAGGAAAGCTACTAATACTAGGAGAAATATTTTTTGTTCTCTCCAATGTTATAAAAATATTATATAACCATCTGAAACCACCACGTGTTGCTGTGGCTCAGTCTGACTGTGAAGATAAAGAAACAATAGCGCCTGTTGCTTTTACGTCATAGAAAAAGCATTTTTGTCCAACAAATGGAGCTGTTTTTTTACAAAAATCATGTTTTTATCTGTCACAGGTGACATCTTTATAATAAAAACACAAGTGTATTCGAATGCAACGTTGTGTCAAAATTTTAAAGCAATCGGTGAAGAACTTTCGGAGATTTAAGATTTTGAACAAACGAAATTTTTTGATTTTTTTTGAAAGTTTTTATTTAGTTATACATTTTTATATCTAGTATAAACCTTTTAACTTATTTCTATTACATTAAAGAACCTTTACGATACATCTAAAACTTATTCTTTATCGTATTTAGGCATAACCGACGAAAAGCAGCAAGGCTTTTAGCTTCCTTAACATCTGTCGGTAATTCATTAAAAATCTTAAATTCTTTAAAATAGAGATTATTTTGGGTTCCCGACAAATTTGTTTTTGGAAGTCTAAAATCTCGGCAGTTTCTCGTGGGGTAGCCATGTATTCCAAAATTAAAATTAACATTCTTAAACATGTATTTTGGGAACATCTTAGTTTTAAGCTTAAATATAATTATTAGGGTATTGTAAATTATTCGCTGTCTCACACTTAACACTCCTAGATTTTTCTGCATAATAATTATCTTAGAATACCTACTACAATTCAATACTGCTCGCATACCTCTATTTTGAATTATTTGCAATTTATTTATTTGTGTTTGATTGCACTAGAAAAGGACACTAGAGCAGTAATTTAAATGAAATGCTACTATACTATTATAAATTAATTTACTTGTATTAACATCTTATTTATTCATTATTCTTTTTAAAAAATTAACCATTTTTTTTTTATCAATATAAAGTTTTTTTACAGGTTTTTTTTCGATGTCTGTCTCACTAGGACAAACCTGTGTCGAGACAGACGTATTTCAAAGTTAGAGTTAAATTTGAATCGATTGTCTATCATAATGCCCAAGTGTTTGATTTCCTCTACTTCCTCTATTTCTTCGTTGTCTATCATAATGCCCAAGTGTTTGATTTCCTCTACTTCCTCTAGTTCTTCGTTGTCTATCATAATGCCCAAGTGTTTGATTTCCTCTACTTCCTTGCGATGGTTTGAATACTCACATAAATAAACGAGACGAGCGTGCTCCAAAAATTTTTTTGTTGGACTAGCAACATGGGATACATGACAGGCAGGTTTTATAAGTAAACACGTTCCCACGGGAAGGTGGAAAGAGGAGATCGCAGGACAAGCAGTCGGTGTTTGAACTTGGGTACGTTGACAGCTCCGAGAAATCAATACAAATCAGAAGTGATGTGTGAAATTACAGTTAATTAGTGAATTCAGATGGTGTTAGAAAGTATTGTTGAACATTGAATTAAAGTGAAATATTATTGAACCGGTGTTTGTGTGAAGTGACAGTGGTTGTACTCAGTGAGGATAGAAATGATACTAATAACAGTGATAATGATTGGATAATTTGTAGAGCGCCGTTTTGTGAAAAATCACCTCAGGGGCGCTAGGTGTTGTGTGATCGCGATTATGTTATAAAATTGTGTTAATTTAAACGTGATTTCGTATACGGTTCGAACTAAATTACCTGTCTTAAAAACATAGAAGTAATAATAATAATGATCGCGCTTTAAAACAGAGTGAACGTATTTAAAGGCAGGAAGTGTTTCATCGGGCTAGGGAGGAATTAATAATTGACGAGATGGCGTTCTATCCACGGAGACCGTAAACCAGAGAATCAAACAAATCGTAAAACTGCGGGTTCGAATCCTGACAGAGATTAGGGAGGTACAATTTTATTTACAGGATTATTTAATTACCCTTTTATAGGCATAGGGAGGGGATCAAAATGGAACAAATTGCAAGGTTTTCGCTAAAAGGAGGGAGGAATTCCGAAAGGGAGGAGACCGTAAAACTAAACTGATTTAGCTACGTAGTGTGTAACCAGGTAAGCTTCATGCTGAGATTGGGAGATGACTAACTGGGTGAGTTTCTTTATATTATATATTAAATACCAGAGGACCCTTTAAAGGACGGATGCAACCGAACAACAGGAACCAAGTTTACTACTCCTGCCGCCCAAATTAATGTTTCAAAAGGGAATGTGTTAAGCAGATTATCTATCAGCTGAAAAGGGGAGACGGGCCAGTGACCTTTTCATATGTAGGCCAAGGCGCGGTGTACAGTCAGTCGAAGGGGAAGTTTTGCTAGCGTATAACCGCCCGAATAGAAAGCGATCGGATGCAACCAAACAGAACAAAAATGAATACCTTTCATCTGTTATTTGACTTTCTAATTTAATACTTATCATCTATTGTTTGACTTTCTAATTTACAAATTGGGATACACAAAACAAATCTAGAGTCAAAAGGGGGAGATGGTAATCTCCGAAATAAAACTACCAACCGAACAACTTTTCTCAACAGGTCCCTTTCGAGAGGTAGGCAGCCTCATAAAATTAAATGCCAAAAAATCAAACCTGAGAGGATAGGTATTCAATAGAAGTTGCCCATACCTAATACACGAGGGTGCTAGTAACCTCATAAAACAATTACTGGAACCAAATATTAAAATACATACAGTCCTCATCCTAAATTTGGCGTTTCGAGTAGACCTTACACATATCTCACATGATAATTGGCTGAATGGATAAGCACACAACTTATCGATAAAAAGCTGACTCAATGTCTACAAGATCGTCGTGTGTTACCTGTGTTATTGACCTAGAAAGGGATGTAAGTTCCCGACGACGAGGAATTTACAGCGTTTTCTGGAGGTGGCATGTAACTTAGGACCTTACGTGTCACATTTTCCCGACTAGATTCGTGACAAGGGATGTCATGGTTTTCCCCTTCTACATTCAGTAAAGTAGATTTTCCTGGAGGTGCAATGAGGTTGGGGCATTTCTGAAATTGGTGAGGAGACCTGGTTTTCTTTATTCTGGCGTGACGGTTGCCAACTTGGAACAAGGGGAGGCCAAGCGAAAGCTCGTCAGATCCGGCCGGTTAGGATATCCTGACACGCAGATATCGATTGCCTTGTTCAAATTATCATCCATCAGATTTGTTTGGTAAAGAGGAGGAGCCAACTTAATTTGAACAAATTCATTTCCGTTCCTCTCCCTTCTCTCCCAAAATATATACATGGATGGCGCCGACAACTAACACCATAAATTTATCGTATGTATATCACATATATAAAATCTAACACTTTATTATACTCACATTACTCTACGACAGGTAGAATCACGTAGCTAGTTGGAGAGCAGGCGACACAGAGAAAATAAGGTTTATGAAATGGCTTTAAAACACAGCGATAATGGATTCAACTCACTCTATCTCAAAAGAACCGAGGGATACCACACACATACAAAGATAACTAGGTTTCTATACCAAGAAACAAAAAACCAACACAACGTTCGGTGAAACTTTTTTATACTGAACCGTCACGTGAAATGATTACGTTCAAGGTCGTAAATCACCTAGACAAACTAGGATGCGCACACTTCAAGGGATGTGTAATAAAGAAAGGAGCAAAGGCTTGTACAGACGGCAGGGAGGAAATTCCTACCCTGGGTATATACATAATCAAAGCCTTATGGAAAAGTTACCTATGGGACTTAAAGAAAATTTATCGTATAGAAAGAAGAAAGAAAAGTTTGAAAAGTGCAGATCATTACATCCTCTATTTCTTCGTTGTCTATAATAATGCCCAAGTGTTTGATTTCCTCTACTTCCTCTATTTCTTCATTGTCTATCATAATGCCCAAGTGTTTGATTTTCTCTACTTCCTCTATTTCTTCGTTGTCTATCATAATTTGAATTTTTTACATATGACCATGTATTTACTTTTTATAACATTGAGTTTTAATTTTTTTGTCTTTAACCACATAAATATTTGATGCAGGTCGTACTGTATTTTGAGCATAACTTCTTCGATATTTTAATTAATTATTTACATTTTTATTTATATAGAATATAGATGAATGAAGTTTTTTGAGTTTTATTTTACAGGGTTTTCCAATAAGAGGTGTTATTTTGAATAGCCCGCTATTTCGGTAGATGTTACTTTTGAAGCTGTCATTTTTTGACGTTTGACGATACACGCTTCAACAACGCATTGAAATTATTAAAATACACTTGAGTGAATCAAATGCATATCATCTTGAGTGATGAGGCCTATTTCCACCTCGGTGGCTTCGTCTACAAGCAAAATTGTCAAAAAATTGATGGTATTGATCTGGACAACGTTTACTTTCAACAAGACGGCGCTACGTGCCACACAAGCAATAAAACCATTGATCTTTTACGATTGAATATCAAAATAACACCTCTAATAGGAAAACCCTGTATTTTCCAGCTAAATGTCTAAGCGTTCTTCACAATAAAGATGTGTCTTTCCTGATAATAAATTCAGTAGTATGACTATTGAATAATGAAAAATTATGACATTTGACACTTAATTCGCAAAGCACCCTTTCGCAGATAAAAATCAATGTTTGCAAAAGACCAGACGACAAGCTAGAATAATATAAAGACTCATTAAACGAATTAAAATTTTATTATGAAAGAAAAAATTTTTACGGTTCAAAATACGATTAAATTGGGGCGGTGACCAATGAATGAATTGATTCATTGGCATCCTAAGGGTTAAGGACGACGGTTATTAACGACGATAAAATTAGTTTTCCGATATCTCCCAAAATGATGAAGCTATGAGCTTTCAAAGTGAACTTATGCAATGGTGTCTCGTGACGTGACACGAGACATGAGTTAGTACACAATTCGTCATTGGAATGGCAACACTGTTATCTTCAATATTTTGACGGTTTATCTTTATTGTACTTATTTATTTACTTTGATTTAAATTGACATAATTATATATCATAATGTTATCCGCACTGGGATTTTCCGTGCTGGGGAATACATTTTAATTTAATTTACATTTGAATGTAATCTAATCCATATTACAAAAATTAGTATGTGTGCTATAATTTGAATTTATTTATTAAAACTTAACAGTTTACAATATAGTTTTCAAAATAATAAAGATTGTTGAAACTTATCACTTGGATATTACACAGATTGACTTACTTCAACCAGTCCATGTTTGGTTGCAATATTATTCAATTTCGTGTCTCCCTGTGTCCCAGATCCATTGTTTTATAACTGTTCTGAATATATTGACATTTGTAAGTTTTTTTGTAGAGTAGTGGTAATTTTTCGTAAAGTTTATATATACAAAGTAAACATATACCACCTCTAAGTGATAAACTTGTTAGATAGATTGCATATCCGAGTTTATCGCGCTACACGAAAGATGATGTTGTACGGGTTAACCTGTTTATGATGGAGCTGTAAGGCTGTATTGCTATGGATGTACAGGTACAAGTATGGTGTACGCCATTCGATATTCTATTTACGTATGTTGTGTGAGTTGGCGAGCCAAGCACGTCCCGGGTTAATATCATTCCACAAAATCGAATTCTTCAAACCCAATATAGCATTTTGCGGCCGGCGCTCTTTCTCCGGTACAATCTCGGCATCTTCCATGACGTCATTTATCTGGGTAGTTACGTAGGTACGTTTCCTTCCTTTAACACTCCAGGGATGAATCAGAAATAAGAAAAATTGAAGGGTAAGTGTAAAGTATTGAGCGTTTTTATATGAATGACAAAATTTGCATTGAAATTGGCACAACTCCTTGATTTGTTTGGCGATACTCTCAAGAAAACAGGCCCCGACGACTAAATGTGCTCAATTTTCTCAAAGTGAACTGTTTTATTTTACATCGGCAAATCTACTGTCGTGTGCAGGAACGTTGATAAATAGTTGAACGTTGATAAATGATCTTGTACTGGGGATCTTAAACTATACTGATCTCAACTCAACGAAAACTGTTCTTCCTAAATGTATTTATGTATAAATAGTAATTTAAAAAATAAATTAGAGCAATTAGTAAGATAAAGGAATGTGTTTAAAAAAATTTTGCATAAGAAAAGGTATTGAAAATAAAATTAGTTTAAAGTCATGGTGTTTGAAAGAGAGAGAGAGTACAAAAACTGTATGCAATATAGTTGTGAATAATGAATACTTGGAGCAGTGTTTGTGTATTTAGGAAGTATGTTTACGAGAGATGGGAAGGCTGACAGAGATATTGAAAAAATGGTAAATGCAGGAAACTCCATTAATGGAGGACGAACGGGGTTGTTGAAAATTGTCCAAATAAGCGAAGCTAGCAGTCCACAATGGAGTACTGGTACTGGTACCTACCCTGATGTAAGGCAGTGAGGCATGTAACTGGCAGAGGAAAAACGAAAACCGATTGAATGTTGAAGAAATTAGCTCCTTGAGGCATATGTGTGGTAAATCCATACATGATTGTGTGAGAAATATGGAGATTCGCAAAAAAAATGATGTAAGCGTATTGAGAAATATTAAGAACGGGACGCTTCGATGGTTTGGGCATGTAGAGCAAATGAACGAAGAAAGGAGCGTTAGGAAAATATATGACGCGAATGTGAATGTTGTAAGAAGTCGTGGACATCCTAGGAAGATATGCCCCGATTAAGTGAACAGAAAATTATGTATGATACGATGAATGAAGAATAAAGTAAGGATTGTGTGCCAAGACTGAGTTGTTTGGCGGTCTCTTCTCTCTGCATACAACCGTGTGATGGTTGGTTAGTTAGTTAGGTATTATAATGTTTGTGAAGAAAAAACAACGCTTAAAAACATAAAACGTAATAAAATTCATTACCTGCCTGTTAATTATTGTATTAATTTGGAGTAGTGCAGCCAACGGGCGGCGCCTGAGATTTAATGACGCCATATAAATCTAAGTTACAACATTAAAAAGAGCAAAGAGCAGCGCCGTGTTAAAATATCGATTAGGTATGGAAAATAAATGACTAAAATGATTCACTCTTTTGCAAGATAATTCTGATTATTTTAAGAATTATTTATTACTTGTTAGACTGCTTTATAAAACATACAATGACGTTTTGGTGGGAGACGTTAGTTTTCTCTCTTAAAAAATATTTGATTGCTTATAAATAAATTCGATTAAATTAAGAAAAAAACGAGTAAACAATTTGAAACATTTTGTTTTTTTTTTATTTTTATTTACGGCTTGCAATTATTGATTTATAAAAATATCATTTTTGTCATAAAAAAAACAGTTCACGGACATTTGACTTTTCGTAAAAATATATCTCGGTCTAGCCCTGTCTTTTGTGATACAGGTAGAGAGAGCCTTATGTTGAGAGGTTTCATTGTGATCGTGGAGGTTTATTGTGAAGAGATTTCTGAAAGATTTTTCTGTAGGAACCATGAAAGGAATTGACGGAGATATTGGATTGATAAAAATTAGAAAAGATGAATTGAAAAAGTCAGGTATTTTTAAAGCAAGTCTATGTTGAAAAACAATTATTTTTTTCTCCAAATTAATTTTAATTTTGATCAAGAGGTATGTGATTTGATTTTTGAATGTTATTTGCTTATACACAGGAGCATTGCAGAAAAACACATGTTATGCTGTATAATTTGCTGTGCATTGTATACAGTCATGTTATGTTATTTGCCTATATAAAGGTGCATTGCACATGGTCATGCTCTGTTATTTTCCTATATAACGGTGCATTACTCACGGTCATGTTATGTTACTTCCCTATATAAAGGTGTTATGCAAATTAATATTTTTTATTTTTGTTTTATTTCAAATAGAGGGATGTAGGGATGACCCTGTGTTATGGAGGGTGAAGTTTACACATTAAAGATTTTCATAATATGCATAGTAATAGTTATTTTTATATAGGCAAATAATATGGCCACACTATGTTATTTGCCTATAAAAAACACAAGATGTACATATATTGTAATTTTTTATATGAAAGTCGGTCCTTGATTTTTCCCTGGGAAAAAAACTTGATATAAAAATAGTCCGTACAGAGGATTCAGTTGGCTTGATCATGTCAGAAATATTTGCGCATTCAAGTTGAATTATTTTTACTACCTATTTATTATGTTTTTGTAAATGTACGGACAATTTGAAAGAGGAAAGCTCACAAAGGAAACGTTGACGTGAATGAAAATGAAGCTGTAATATTTTCTTTGATAAAGTGGACACAATACATTTGTACAATAATAGTAAATATCAACAAGAGGACAATGAAGCAGGCTTTATTACGGAAGCAAGAATTTTTGTTGTTGTTGATTTTGATCCGATAATGTAGCACTCGAGTGTTATTCAAGAAATCATTATTCCAGAGTTTTGTAAAGAAACTAGGAAAAAGCTTGAATATCTCGTGAGAAATATGTTGAAAAAAGTCGTATTAACTTTTATATTGATCAAAATAACATAACATGAATACTTTATTTAATGTTGCGTACATAAGCATCTACAGTAGAGAGTTAGTAAAGGGATGAGCTTCTTTGATTCCGGAGGTTACGGGTTTGAAAGCCGACGTAGGCAGACTAAAGAAATAGGAGCAAATTTAATAACATTTCACAATTAATAATTTGCACTTCGCTCCTGATTCACAAACGGCCATTTCGAAGCAAAACATTTGAAACAGTTTTACTGCTCACAACTGAATAGATAAACATCATCTTTGGATGATGTCATAAAGATTTTATCGGCTTCTATATTTTAAATTTCTCCCACTTTTTTATCCTCATAAAATTCTTTAAATTTGTAGTTATGTCATAGTTCTACTGGCTTCCTGATGGGTAATATTTATAAAAAAGGTGATGGATTTTCTTATGTCAAACTTTTGCCACTGCGTTAACTTAAACACTAGCTGTACCCCACCATGCGTTGCTGTGGCCCCTTCCAGAAGTTTCAAGAACATTCTTGAACTTTCCGGAACCTCCACTCAGTTTGGAACCTTATAGAACCTTCTTAAACTTTCTCATTCCAGAACCTTCTAGAGCATTCAAGAAACTTCTTGAACTTTCTGGAATCTTCCAAACTCAACGACACAGTTGGCGGGCTCATTCTGAAATAATCTGAAGCATTCGGGCCTTCCTATAACAAAGCACATTATCGTCACCCACTTCAACCCATACTCAGCCACCCCCACAAAACTCTCTTAATTTTGATGTGACACCAAGGGACATCTACCACCATAACCACCGGTGAGTGGCAATGGCTGGTTGTGAAGAAAATTGGCCGGGTAGGGAAAGACGGGGTTATTTTTATAATATAATATAAAATATATTAGATTAAATTTAGAAACTTTGCGAAAATCCAATATAATTAAAGTAAAGAAACAACATTTTTCGATAAAGACCTTATCTACTCATATTGGACATTTAAAGGCACCCACCACTGTCCCATCCCGGTATAGGTGACTTATTGTCACCCCTTCGGGACTCTCGCAAGAAGCTAATTTTTTATATTAAAAGATTCGAATTTTCGATAAAAGACTCTAGACCTTTAAATGTCCCTGCATGTTGTGTTAGCGAGCACTATGCAGTGGATGCTCGAGTTAGTTGAGTTAGACATGCACATGCGTGTTAGTAGCACAAAACAAAATATATATAGACGAAGATATATTATGAGTAATTAGGTCCTCAGCAGTCCCAAAGGCGTGCGGCCGGTCGCCGATCAGCCCACAGGTGAGCTTCCATCACCGCCCACCCCACGCCAAGGCGTGATTGTGCTCGAAGACTCTAGGAGAAGAGATGGGTTGTGATCTACCCGAAGAGAAATAAACTAAAAGAAGAGCGTCACACGTCAACGGGGGGTGGGGAAGGTGATGTAGCTCACTGCGGACGTCACGACGAGCCAGAGCACCGCAATTGGGGGAAAGCCGATTGTCTAACTCATGTCTTATTCGGGAGTCTGGAAACTTCTGGCTTTGATGCAGGGACTGCGGTCTTTATGCCTCGCCCAAGAAGAGGGCTAGGACAAGACAAAACACAAAAGGAGTTCAGTTCTCATCTGGAATATAAACGATGTTACAAGAAGAGAGAGCACAAAATACAAAATAATATAAGGATTGCAAGCAACAGTATAGCGATACATAAATAATATAGTGTAAGATATAACAGGGTAGCAAAAATAAATAATCAATAAAGAGATAAACATACGACATAAATTGGCGAGATTATGAGTGAGAGAGAATTATAAAAATCATAAACCAGGGGAGACAGGAGCAGTACACTCGGCCGAACTAAATTATTTGAATTTATTCTAAATAATATCGACTCTCAAAACAGGCCACCTTTCAACCCAAACCTTAACGAACTTCTTCAGACATTCAAAGTTCCTCTGGTCCGATACGAGATCTACATTCAAGATCGGTCTCGTAGAAACATTCAAACCATTAAGCATTTCCTCTCTTGCATCCTTCAATATCTCGCAATGCCACAGAATGTGCTCGGCGGATTGGTTAGGATCACCACACGCACAGGTAGGGTGTGGGGACAAGGTAAGGCTGTGCAGCTTTCCTCTGAATTCGCCGTGTCCGGATAGGATCTGAGTTGTGTGGTGGTCCAACCTTAAATGTGCCCCTTCCATTCTGACTTTAACCGATGGGAAGAAGGAGTGAGTCCATCTTCCCATTCTCGAACTATCCCATCGCTGTTGCCATTCACTCAGTGTCCTTTCTCGCATCGCTCGAAGAAGGCTTTGGAGAGACACAGCAGCACCCGGGGTTAGTTCAACCCCTAAGTGGTTGGCTGGTCTTCCTCTGGTCAGCTTCTTTTTAGTCAAAATTTCCCTTAATTCAAGATCAATGGGCAAAATGCCCGCCAAAACAGGCAACGCGTCCGAGGCTACCGTGCGGTAGGCTCCCGAAAGTGCCAGCAAGGGAATTCGCTGGCTCCTTTTAAGCGCGGCGTGGATCAAAACGTTATTCAGTCTGTGCTCCCAAACAGATGCGGCATAAGCCACCTGTGACACATACACTCCTCTGTACAGAACACGTAGAGCTGGAGAACGTATTCCCCACTCCGCAGTTGAGATACGCCTCAACTTCATAAAAAGGGCCTGGGCCTTGCTGGACACATTTTTCACGTGTACCAGGAAAGATGATGAGCGGTCCAAAGTAACGCCTAGGTACTTGGTGTTCTCCGCAAACTTGATGCTGGAGTTGCCCATTTTGATTGAGGGGTTTCTTCTTATACTAAGGGATCCCTTCATGAGCAATCCGACGGTCTTGTGGGGAGCGAAGTTCAACCTGTTTAACCTTCCCCATTCTAAAATTTGGTTCAAACCATCAGCGGCCTCATATTGGACATAAAAAAATGCTCACCTTGTCTCCTTGCTGCAAGCCGCCCTTTTCTGCCGGCCCTCCAGGGACAGTCCACACGATGTATGCGAATAGCCGCCCATCGGGCCCCACCTTGCCGCCCACGACTCTCATGCCAAACCCTCGAGCTGGTAACAAAATTTTTTGTAAATAAGAAAAAAGTATTATGATAAATACAAAATTAAATTAGGTAGGACTAGAAACAGTTTCCTTATACTTACGCTTCCTTATACGTACGTACAAATGTGGAAGCACAAGTTAACAAGAGAAAATAAATCATATTTATCCAGGGAGAGATGTCGGTAGTGGACGACAACGCCATAAGAGTTAGCTTCTGAATTATTTCGATACTAGTTTAAAAATCTCTTCTCATTGCCTTCTAAGCGTTCATACAATCTGTTAATGGCTTTACGGCACTTTAACAATGCATTCGGAGCGCTAAAAATATGTCACGCTTAATAAACACTAACTAAAAAAAATTTCATAAGCATAAATTAAATTAATTTTTCAAAGAAAATTTCTTCTGAAAGCTTATCACTTTGTGATGTCATTATTTATAAGAATAATACACAAAATAACTTTTTTTACATCACTTTTAATATATGTAAACTCTACATGTTTCATGAACAATGTTCACATCATCAGGAGCAAGTATATACAATATAAACAGGGTTTTCCAATAAGAGGTGTTATTTTGATATTCAATCGTAAAAGATCAATGGTTTTGTTGCTTGTGTGGCACGTAGCGCCGTTTTGTTGAAAGCAAACGTTGTCCAGATCAATACCATTTGATTCCGGTCATAAGAAATCATTAATCATCTCTATAGCGATAGCGCAATCCATTCACCATAACTGTTGCTCCAGCCTCATTTTCAAAAAAGTTAGGTCCAATGACTCCGCCGGACCATAAACCGCACCAAACAGTCACACGTTGAAGATAAAGAGGCTTTTCAACAATAACTCTTGGGTTTTCCGAGCCCCAGATGCGACAATTTTGCTTGTTGACGAAGCCACCGAGGTGGAAATGGGCCTCATCACTAAAGATGATTTGCATTTGATTCACTCAAGTGAATTTTAATAATTTCAATGCGTTGTTGAAGCATGTATCGTTCCATGTTTATTAATGACGTAGTTTTTACTTGTCAAATGTCAAAAAATAACAGCTTTGAAAGTAACATCTACCGAAATAGCGAGCTATTCAAAATAACACCTCTTATTGGAAAACCCTATATTTATACTTGCTCGTGATGATGTGAACATTGTTCATGAAACATGTAGAGGTTATATATATTAAAAGTGATGTAAATAAAATTATTTTGTGTAATATTCTAATAAATTAAATTGTTGAAAATAACAGGAACGACAAAAAATGCAAAAATGTGCGAATCAATCAAAAATAATTTGAATTTGACGTTAACTGTATCGCTGTTTTCCCCTTATCATGTAATAAATCATATAATATAATTAATTAACCTACATCCATCCAAATCATATAAACGCTATCATGCACGAAACTGAGACTACCAGGGTAATATAATATGAGATGAGATGGATTACTTCACCCTTGTTTAATCGTATTAATGTTCCTGGGTCGCTACTTAGTGCACGCGCCCTTACTGTCAATCAAGGGTTAGTTTAATAAGCTCCCTTCCTTTCTCGTCCTTCCCTTCCCTTCTCTTCCCTTTCCTTCCTATCCTCTTTTCACTTCTTAGCTCTTTACTTCGTTGATTAATTGTTTTTTGATTTATACGCTTAGTCGACACGATGTTAATGCTAGAAAAAGACTCATTTGTTGATCAGCAATGTTTGATTATAATTCTTCGTAGTTAATACATCAAAAGACATTGTTTCTTATTTGGTATTTATTTACAAAGTGCTCTTCAATAATTCAAATCAACACACAAAATTTTAAATATTGTTGTCTCCCAATTTGATTATTTTTACCAAAATTTGAGGGATGAGTTTAACAAGATAGCGGTGGTTGAACGAATCGAGTTGAATGAGTAGTGATAATTAGTAATAAAACGTGCATTTTTTCAGATAAAATTAAGTGAAAAACAAGTTTTTGCAATAATAAAAGACATTTTCATAAAAACAAACGTTTTATAGAGCATCGTAATAATTATACAAAATAATCTTGATTTACGTGTTTATTTTAGCTGTTTCAGAGATTCTTTAAAATTTCATTAATGATGCATCAATAAGGCCTTAGTTTACAGATCGTTCCAGAGAATTTAAAAGCGTTATTAAAATATATTTTACAATTTGTAAACCTTTTGATTTAAAGCGAATGGTTACGTAAAATACAGGTAATTTTGTATTTTATATAGAGCTTCAATTTTTACTTGATAATTCATACAGATACCTACCTGCATTACCAGCAGCAGCAGCAGCACCATTATTTTTTAGTAAATATTGAAACTCCAACAGGTATTTTAGGGACAGTTTACAGAAAGTAAGTAAGAAAAGCAAGCTTCACCTGACCTTTACCATCCTAGATACGCCTATGGAAAATTGTTTCCATCCAGTCAACCATATAATTTATTTCCACTTAGCATCACGTGCCTGGAGAGAGGAAATACCCAAAACAAAAGAAGGGTGGTGTCCAGAGGCGGAAATGGGCCGGAAAATGGCGCGAACGTTATTGTCTGCCTAGGCGGGAAACTTGATAAATTTAACGCAAATTTTTAGATGATATATCCCATGTAGGAAGTTTTGTTAAGGTGATGAAAAGGAGGAAGTAAGTAAATTTCTCTTAATATAAATAAACTGCAATAAAGTAAAAACCGGCATCTTTTGCAAAAAAAGCTCAAAGTAATCATTTGGAAGAGATAAGATTTTCTGTGATACACTCGTATGAACTTTGCCCTATCAGTTTTCAACATTTTATTATCTTTCCGACAACTAAGGATGGGTTGTTTCATGGAATTTTGAAGAAATCATCAAATTTCAAAGTTGATTTTCGAGTTCTGGTATTATATCATTATTCGCCAGTTGTTTCGCAAAACTGAAATAATAACATTACTTGAATAGAACCTTCACAGAACTTCTTCAAAATCTATTAACTATGAAATTTGATTAACTGTTCAAATTCTGTAAAACAACCCTGCCCAAGTCTCCGAATCAATATACCAACCAGTATATACTGTAAATGAAGTTACATAAATAATGCATTTGAAATTTTTGAAATATTTCTCGAATGAAAAAATACGGAAATCTACATGAAGAAACTCCATTTTTTGTTCATTGTGGACCATGCTACGATTCTGAATTATAGAAAGTACTTATGTGATGATATATGAACGTGAAAGAGGCAAGAATTGCTCGATGAAAGATTTAAATTTATTGAAACTGTCAGCCAGAAGAATTATATCCTCCTCTATGGTGTATGTTCAAAATTGTAAATGATTGATAACAAACACTCGCTCAATACTATACTGAGCATTTAAAACACTTGCTTGTACCTAGATTACACGAAGTTAGTAAGGGATACGCATAAGTAACGGGTCTATTTAACTGTATGGAAGGTAGGTACAAGAGGGATGTACTTTTATACTTTTCAACCAATACTAATTTTAGAAAAAAAAAAAAAAATTGTATTTTAGTAACTCACAATTACTGTGAGATGAATTCCTGTTTTTGGTATCTGTGTGTACCATTGATATTAAATACATTGATAAAACCTTTTCAATGCAGAGTCAGTTTTTAATCATTAAGCAATTCGGGAGGCGGGTTTGGTTACCGCCGTCTTGGGAACCATTTATTGGATAACCTACCTCTCTCCCATAGATCACCCTAAGGGGTTTGATAAGTTTGGTGACGTAGCAGGGGTGACTAGGTTCATGAGGGGGAGAAGTTTGTCTAGGTTTAGGCGGCGAATGCATCAGTTCACATACTGCGTGGCGGGCCGCGGAAGCACTGGTTAAGGAAAACGCTTTGACCTCTCTAGCTGAATTATCTCGGGATGAATTTATAAGTCCGTCACTCCTGGATACACTGACTCACAGATTCTTACCCACCACAGATACCTTTTTCTTTCTCAAAACTTTCTCACCTTCCTTTTTCCTAAAAAGACCCTCCATACAGTATTCCCAAAGATGACATAGATCCTGAGGAAAATTATTTCCCCAGGGCTACCTGTGTAGTGTTAATGTAAAAAAGAAAGTGTAAAACAGAGAGATACGGATGTCGCGCAAAACACAAATGACAAATAATTATAGATCGAAATTTTTTTAGTCACTCATGATAGAAAACTACTGGTGTAACATGAATTATAATCAACTTCAGTCAGTTTACACGTCTAATTAATTTCGAAGCGAGCCTTGGCATCGCCATATCACTCGACGTCAAGCTTTGGTGTTCCTGGTTGTAATCGTGAACTCAGTGTTTAGAAGAATAGGCGGGCCGTTGGGGCGGGAGGGGTGGCAAGGGCGGTAGTGGGGGCGGATCAACAGGTCTTCATGTTTCCAGGGCAGCGAGGAAGGGTGGGGGTGTTGGCAGGATATTGCTCGGCGGGGGCCGCCTTCAGTGGCGAGGGTTGCTTGCCCTTAACCGCGAAGAAATTGCCCTTTATTGTTTCTTAGATGGTATCATTGCGTAGCGGAAAGAGCAGTTATAATAAATGGTTGGTCGTATAAGGCTCGGCAAGGTCATGAACTTTTTAAGAAAATTTTTATTAACTATTTGATAGTAGTGATGATCTTTTAGTGGTGAAAAAAAAAACCATAAACGGTTGTTTGTTAGTCAGTTATACCTGTATGAAATTATTTTTTTCTGTATGTAATTTGTTTTGATGATCTCAAATTTGTTTTATTTTTTTTACCTCTCCAGCAGGACTCCCTCGACACATCGCCTTGCACCTGATGAACCTCATAACCTTTTTCATCCCATATCTTCCTCTTCATTCCTTCCTTAAAAACACCCACCCTACATCATTCTCAAAATTGACATAGACCTTTAGAAAAATTATTTTCCTCAGGGCCTCCTGTGCGACACCAATGTGAAAATTCCTTAATTAATATTTTTACAGAAATATCCGTTCAAGATTGAAATATCACCACGATTAAGAAACGAGAAGTTGCTTGAAATGTCTCTAGCAATGTTATCATAATTTGATTCAAGTAACTGTAATCTGTAACCTGTGAGTTACCTACTGACCAGCCTTCCTAGTTCTCTTTTCCAATCTCTCCCCATTTCATCCACACTAGCAACATTCACTATGAAATATGTATTTATTCAATGAATACATACCATCCATTAAAGAAGTTAGATAGAGTAACTTCGCCAACCTCTATCCGATGTCTAATTAACTTGCTAGTCAGCCCTGTATTTGACTTGGAAAGTTTCCAACACAAATAACATTTTCTGTTTATATTTTGTGACTTGCGTAAGCGCGCGTACACTTAGAACATGTACGCATTTATAGAAACTGACAAAAACTGTCAAACTGTCAGAATATGACTTGCGAATATCACTTAAATTATTAAATTGGCAAGAACTATCCGTAGCAAAGAAATTAACTCAAACGAAATAAAAAATTTAAGAGGAAATAAATGTCAATTACTGAATTTCTTCGGTGTTCCGAGCTCTAATACTCTCTTAGAAATATTTTTACGTATTGAACCATTCAAAAACAAAAGGTAATTTTGCTTTTTGCCTTTTTAAAAATCACAATCACAATGAATAGAAAATCCCTTAAGGTTCCATACTGATTTTGAAAGAAAAATACTGCCACCAATTTTCTTTTGTACATCTAGCTCTCGGATAGGGCAATTAAAATTCAATTCAGGAAAGAATTTCGATATTTTTTTAATTTCAAGGTGATACACCAGATACGCCAACAAACTTTAACTTTACTATTTTTTTATGCCTTCAGTGAGTAAACAAATATTTAATCGTTGAATAAGATATTAAAGAATCGGTCGCATTTAGGAATCGAACCCAAGACCTCAGCCTTGCCAGGGGTTTGCTCTACCACTGAGCTACTTCGACCCTATCCCCTTTGATCATATCTAACTGTATCATACTTTGACTAAGAACTACCATCATATGGTTCAGCGGTAGAACAAAGCTCCAGCAAGACAGTCTTGAGTTCAATTTCTAGATGCGACCGAATCTTTTTCTGATTCAAATTTTTCTTTGAGAGTTGCTAAAATTACCTTCAATGATTAAAAATTACAATTTGAGATTTTCTTATTAAGTTATTCGATAAAAAATGTATTTAGGCCTCGTAAATAATGGTTGAATGACACTGCGAGCTAAAAATATTTGCCATGAACTAGAAATTTCAGATATTAAAAGCAATGCGTCTGTCTGTCCAGGTATTTCTCAACTTTCCTCTTCTCCAACTTCTTTCCTTAGTCACTATTTTCAGCCTCACAACTATCCCCAATTGGGGACGTTACAGTTTGATCAGGTTTGGGTTATTATAAATCTAGTGAGGTTTTCCCATAAAAAACTCAAAGGTAAAGGAACTATTGCATCGCAAATTTGGTGAAAAAAGAATCTGAGTGAAATGTGGAAAGCAAGAGATTTTGGTGATCTCTTAGCAGAATTTACATTAGAACTTCAAAACAAAAATCAACGAATTCGACCAGATATCAAAATAAACCACCGAAAATGTTATCAAATGACACACATGTACCAAGAATTATTGGTAGTTCAATCATCTCACAAGGGAGGTATTTTACAAGGTTTGGTCTCAGTAACAAATTTGTTAACGTCAACCTACCGCGAAAATAATAATGTTTTAGTGCGTTTTTAAACGGTCTCCCAAAAAAATTTTCGTAAATTTTACGAGCGGGCGGAAAAGTTGGAAATGTTTTTGGTAAAAACATGGGGGAACTTGATTTTTAACTTCAGTATTAAAATTAAGATGTTTGGTGTTCCAAACTATATATTATTAAAAATACTTATTTTGATTGATTAGATATTGCAACTGAAATGAATTTCAAAATGACTTTTTGATTTTTTGACTGATTTTTTTTATTTTATGTGAATACTGCACAAGAGTTTCTACTATTTGGAACCAGTGAGACTGTGGCATACCCCGTTTGGAATTCGTTAGGAGGCTGGATGGATTGGAGAGGGGAAAGAAGGAGTAAAAGAAGGTTGGGATATATCTGGACATTCATTTATAGTTACTAAATACAATCAAAACCACTTCAAGCAACGTTGCTGGTATTAACAAAAATATTAGATAATAAATATCTGACTGTTTTTAATTGAAATCATAAAATATCCAGTTTTTTTTTCACATGTAATGCGATCTACACGTATTCCTAGAAAAAAAACTATTTTAGATGGAGGCCGCACTTAGAGAAGAATAATGTGGGCGTGTGGGGAACATACGCGTATTATTCTGTAGTGGGAGTGTGCAGAGCTGAGGCAGTTTGCCAAAGGGCGAAGGTTGTTCGTATCATTCTCAATTAGCGTCAGTTGCCCACCCAGAGTGAGCAACATTGCATATACCGGGCGGGGCAAGAAAAGGACATGAACATACTTTTAAAAAACATTTAAAAAATTATATTATTTACTTCCCATTAATGGCTAAGGGCCATATACTCGTATATATATTTTGCAGTGGTACGGGGTGTATCACTGCAGAATATATATTTTTTTTTATGCGAAACCGCACAAGAGTCCCACAACCGTCTGGGGTCAGTGAGACTATGGCATCCCCAATTGTTATATTGTGAGATGTGAGGCTGGAGGTAGTAGGGTATTAATTCTGAACGGTGGATTTACACCAGGGCGATACTTATGAAGAGTATCTTCCACTCTTCAGTCGCAACATCCCGGAACCACTAGGATTATGGAATACATATTTTGGGGTATGTATTGAGAGGCTGAAGAAGGTAGGAATGGGGAAGATATGGGTCTGATGAAAGTACCTGGCTATGCAGATCTGGTCATTTTTCTTTCATTTTCAATACCGCACAAGAATCTCAACTGCTCATAGCAAGAAGCATTATGGCATTCCTAATTCTGTATATGCATTTTAGATCTCATTAGTGAACACACCTAACATTAAAAAAATATTATCGAAGGTTGGTGGAACCCGCGCCCTTTCGATTTGAAGCCGAAAATCAGCTCCACCGCTTTTCAATTGAAGTCACTAAATTTTAACTTCGGTGGGAGCGCAAAAGTCAAATCTGCGAGTTTTTGCGACAAAAAAAAAATTTGTATACAAACCATTTATTCTGAACCACCCGGTTAACCCTACATGCTATCAACTGTGTAGATTGTATTATGTTATGCGCTCCACTTAGATCCGAACAAACAACACAACACTACCTGTTAATTGTATTAGACATATTTATCGTTCAACCTTAACACAGTTTTCAATTCTTCTAACTACCTAGAAACGATGGCGTAATTAATTCCACAGAACAGTTATTTATGGTGTGAGAAAAACTTCAAAGCCTTAAAAATGAACTGAAACATCGCAGTTTTTATACTTTATTACCCTTGCTTATTCAGATATATTGTTTTTCTAACATTGTAACAAATTCATACATGAACGATGAATCATTCTAACATCTACAAAGTTTTTTCATTGCGTTTTAGACATGTCCCGCGATTTTGATAAATTTTTTCATAGAAAATTTGAAATTTATAAATTTTTAACATGCAAAATTTACTGTATTTAGTCAGTTAATCACAAATATAAATATGTATAAATCTATTTATATTTTATTGAAGAAAAATATATTATTGACAAATATAAACAAAACAAGAAACAGAACAAGCCACAGAAAAAAAAACTTGTCCCGATAGGACAGAGATCTTAGGTTCAATTCCTAGTTGTGGCAGTTATCTTTTTATTTTCTGTGTCTTGTTCTATTTCATATTTCGTTTAGATTTTTTAGGATCATCGTCCTTAATTATATATTATATTGATGGGTATAACATTGATGCTGAAAAAAAATCTAATGTCACATTTCTCGTGAAGAATCCGTTAAGTCAATTCCGTGACTACATGCACTTATTTTTAACCCCCTTTTAGGGGCTTTTACACAAGAATAGTTCATAAAATTATTCACAAATATATTACTACTAAACAGGCTTAACTTTTTTTACACACAAATTAAGTGCCCTAGCAACAATCTTTTTAAGTGATAAATTATTGAAGATGTCCACTGAAAAATTCACATCATTACTCCCCATTAGTATTCTAAGCAATGGGCACTACATATTATGATAGTTAGTACAAAAACTTCTGAACCGAAAAAAATCCCGACTTCTAGTAATCTGATTTTGGTGTAAACTTACAAATAAAACGTAAAAGTAACGGAATGGAAAATATAAAATTATAAAAACGTGCAAAATTGTAGAAAAATGCCTAGATACTTTCAGTAAAGCCCTAATCAGAATCTAAAAGTTGTTTTAAACGGCCTTAGCTGTGTTTGGTGAAGACATCTGAAAGTCAGGTATTTTCCAACGATCCTCTCCCTCATCTCCTTTACCTACGCGGCCTCAAAATGTACCCTAATTGGGGTTGTCATATTGCTACGTTCCGAGCAGTTGGTACTGTTCTGTTATACTGAATAAAAGGTACTAGAAGGAGTGGAATATTTCGGAACGTTTATGATTGTCATTGCTTTGTCCTTCGAGGAAAATTTTTACACCGTTCTCTTCGGATTTGTCTCTTGAAAACATGAAATAATTTTAATAAAATGAGTATCTTAGTATTCACCACTATTTAATGAAAAAGGATCAAGTAGTGATGAATAATAAAATTTGAACCTTTGGGATTAAATAGACGTGAATACGAAGTTATTTATTTCATTTATTTTAAAATGACGTCACATAGTGATTTTGCAATTGTTGATCAAGAAATAACGTTCATTAGAAAGATGTGAATTCAAAGATTTATTTCTTCATATGAAGCGGTTACTTTGTGATGTGACATTATAATTTAAAATTAAATTGACAAAGAGCACTCGCATCTCAATCTCCCACCTATCCCTACCTCTTCCACTGTAGCTCAGACCGTCTACTTACCGTGATATCAACACATGTTAATTTATATTTTAGATGTCTAGGTTAGTATTATACAGTCCTGATGAAGCTACGGTTGTAGTGAAACCCGGTCGACATTAAGTATTTACCTATAAGTGATGTTTACAAAGTTATTGTTTAATCAAAGATTTATATTGTGTGGGTAGATTTTGACATATTTATTATATTTATTAGGAGAAAAGTGATACAATTTAAATTTACATACAGTCCCAAGAGTTACAATTGGATTTTATTAATTGTTTACGTGTGGTTATAGAGGCAAAATAATTGTGTGTTATCGAGATCGTTACCAGTGTAACGATCTCGATAATTTCACCATTTCACCTTTTTCTGAATGTAATGGTAATGGCGGGATGAATCCTCCTACGGTCAATCTGTTTGGATAGATTCTACTACATAATAATCGAAATAAGAAATAATCGAAATACGAAATAATCGAAATACGAAATGATAATTGCCATAGCAAAATCCCGATTCCCGCCAAACTAAAGTAATTCGCTTTCATTGGCGCGAACATTCATAATTCCACACAAAAGAAAAAAAATAAGATTTATGTAATAATCGTGTTTTTTCCATCACTTTGATACAAAAATAACTCAGTAAAAGGATAAGCCCATCACGTGTTGTTTGCGAGACTTTCTGGGTTACTTTGTGGGATACAGAATTATGTGGGTTGCGCTAATTAAATAAAAAGGAATCCTTATCCAGTTGGAATGGCAGCTTATTCCTTAAAATTAGTTCGCAAGGCGAAGTCTCCCGCTAATTAAATTGTAAATTACTCTGCACCCTATCAGAAGCGACAGTGAAATGTGGAGACGGAACTTGTGATTTTAGACTTTATTGTTTTCATTAAAATAATTACGCAGAGGGTTCTGCTCGTTCTTCCGTACTTCCGGCTTTTATGAAGAAGTAATGGAAATTTTAAGCAAAAATAGAACCAGTTGAAAAATGGTTTTGCGTTTAATCAACCTTGACAGTAGGAAACAGAAGTAAATTTGTGCAAAAATTTTGCGAAATTAACACGAAAAATGTAATTTATTTTTTCTCACGATCATTACTTACGACTTCAGTGAAACCATTTTAGGAGGTTACTTCGAAACCTTGCCACAAAAAAACATATTTTTCGTTCTGAACTTTTCGTTTACTTTGTGATATTTAAAATTAAATTAACAATTTTAAGTTTCGAATTGGGTTACCACGGATATTGTTGGTTCTGAAAGAACGTTTTGACTCCTCAAGTTTCGGAACATTACTAGCCCCAAACATATTCCATTAGAGGCTCTGTAGGACAGATCTGACCGGGTCGTTCAAGTATTTTTAACCTTTTTTCTACTATGCGGATAAATGTGATTTGTTCATTGTTGGAAAGAAAAATAATTGTTCTTCTCAGTTTGTCTCAAATATTTATACTTGATTCTATGGATAAAATCTTAAAAATTGTCAAAGTGTTAGAATGGTGGGATTTTTCATTGAAATTTTAATAATTAATAATTATTTACCTTTTTTTAATTTATATGAACGGCGTAAAAAGTGAAGTGACAGATTTCTTACTATTTCTCTAAATAAAACGAATATTTTTTAGATTCTCACGGCCAAAAGCATTTTTGTTGTTTGTTTTTGGGGTGTTATGCCGTGTTGCGCTAACTCCTTCTTTAGCCGACGTTTCAGACAGCGTTACAGTGTCCATCATCAGGGCAGATCCGGTAGATCCGAAGATGTGTGTCGGATCTACCGGATCTGCCCTGATGATGGACACTGTAACGCTGTCCGAAACGTCGGCTAAAGAAGGAGTTAGCGCAACACGGCATAACACCCCAAAAACAAACAACAAAAAAAATACGAATATTTTTTCCAAATATCGAATTCTTACAAAATTATGGATGTTTCGAGTCAATATGTTTCGGTAAGTTTTTATATTAACATTTTAATTTTTGACATTAAAATATTATTATTCAGAAATATCAATGTTTATTTAAAATACAAATATCTCAAAGATAAGTTTCCAAAATAGTATTAGTTTTTACGACAATTTTAAAAATAAGATATATAAAGCACATTTAAATATTTTCGAAATTCCATTAAATTTCACCTTGTCGTTGAGACTTTTTTGACATTGAGATTATATAAAAATATTTTAATGCCTGAAGGGTTCAAATAGATCAGTCACCTATTTTTACAGCCGCACACTGTTTGTTAATATGATTATGTTTTATCCACTATTTTTTTCCTGCTCTAGGAAAAGTTTTAGACGCTAGTACATAAGTAAAATAAATTTAAAAAAAAACTGATTTGAACCATATAATTTGTGCAAGCCATAGAGGGCAACTTTCGTAAAATTTGCACATATCACTGCTCGACATTGAGATGTCTCAGAAGTCCTTCAACTCAATTTAGAATCGACTTTGCCATGTTGACAAAAATTTTATGATAATTCCACAGAAAAAAAAACAGTCTGGAGGAGATAAATCTGGAGATCTAGGCGGCCAGCCAATGACACCGCTTCTGGAAAATAATTGGTCTGGAAACGTTCCCTTTAAAGTGTGAGGCAATACTAATAAACCTCGCTGAGTCGGTAAAACTTGTTTTGAAATAATTAATTTTATATTCATAAAATTATTTAACTTATTCTGTCTTGCCCCGCGATCCCATAAATATTATATTTAATACGTTTCTCACTAATTGCTTTTGGGTAGGAACATAGAAAAAAAAGGTCGAGAGTTTCTGATTCCGGTACGGTACTTTTTGGACGGACACAGGGTGGACATCTGTTGTATGCGTTCGACTTTAAATATTTTAAACATGATTTCACGTCAATGGAACGATATGGACGATATCGCTTATCTGAGTTCGTACTGTACGGTTTTAGTAATCTATTTTTAAATAGAGTGGTTTAGCCGTAAGCCCGCGCATGTGGTGTTAATTATAATGGATTATGAGAGACGCCTCGTGAAAAGCAAAGCTAATCGTTCTTAGCGATTATAATCTCAACCATATGGATAGCTTTCTTCTATGACCGTGAGTTAATTGCTAGTCCCTATGTGGGTTTATATTACCTGATTCTGGTACCGAAGTTGAATACTATCGACGTATTAACAACAACATAAATAAACAACAACAACAGTGACACGGTGAGCACATCAAATATTCGCTCTATACAAATTAATAGAAAACCAGTGAATTTCTATACTCAAAAGCAGCGAAAAGTATATTAAAACGTGGCTTCAATTGCCCACAAGTGTAACTGGTCTTACATCTTTTAAAAAAGTGATTTTAAAGTGTCAAAAGTGAAAACAAAATAATAATTAAAAGTGACTCAGTGCGAATATCTGGAAGTTTATTATTGCTACCTGCCTTGTCAAACTTACTGTCTCGCAGTGTATTGCCTCATAGAAATATTGTATAGGTACTCGGAGTAAACCAACTTTCAGGGGAGTGAAACCATTGCAGTTAAATAATTAAATAAAAATAATAACCTTTTTCTACTTGCAATCCAATTTTTACCATAATGGATGTCGAAGCATTGATAACAAATGTAGAAAATGCTGTGGCTGCATTTAATACCTGTTTAACGGATCCAGCAAATAAGTTCACGAAAGACCAAATAACAAAACTAACCCCAATTACAAGTCATTTCTTAATAGCTATCGGTAGATTGGCGCAAACGGTGTCTAATAAAACCGCTAGTCTAGAGGGTGAATTACGGGCTTATAAGGAAATCGAAATAAATATCCCAGCCCCACAAAACAACCTCGACATTTGCGAGGTAATTTCTGAAATTAATGAGCGTAGCGAAAGAGCTAAAAACATCATTCTTTGTAATATACCCGAAAGCACTGAAACGACTGCGGCCAACAAATTAATAGATGACAAAAACAAGGTAACGGTTTTAATCTCTGCTCTCGATGATACCGCTAACCGTGATATGCTACGCGTTTACCGCATTGGAAAACCAAGTGTTGAAAAACCAAGGTCCCTTAAAATAGAATTCAATAACTCCACAACATCCAGAACATTACTAAGTAAACGTCATCTTTTAAAAAACAACACAAGGATATACCCCGATGCTACAATTTTTCAACAAAAACATTTAAAAAATCTAAGAGAAGAACTGGAAAAACGAAAGTCAAATGGCGAAAATGATATTACTATAAAATATGTAAACGGAAACCCTAAAATAGTGCAAACACCGCCAAAAAACGATGCAAACTCAAGATATACTACCAGAACGCGCGGGGACTACGCACCAAATTAAATGAACTACGTTCTACAATATCGCTACACCATTACGACGTATATGTGCTAACAGAAACTTGGCTCGACTCGGAAATAAAATCAACAGAACTCGGACTCAACAACTACAAAATTTTTCGCTGCGATAGAAACTCTAAATCCAGTTCCAAAATAAGGGGAGGCGGTGTACTAATTGCAATAAAGAAGAAATTGATGTCAAGAAAACTCAAAACAAAAAATAATTCACTCGAACAACTATTTGTACAAATTGATACCACTGTAGAAAAGATAATAATTGCAACTTTATACACACCGCCACTATCTGATGCCGGAAACTATCGAAGCCACAGCGAAGACGTTGAAAATCTACTCTACAAATACCCTAACTCTAAAATTATTATTCTCGGGGATTACAACCTCCCTAACCTAAAATGGAAAACAAGTGATAGTGGTTTCATTGTTAATGAAAGTCAAAATGATCGTGCACGTGAGATTTTAGATATGACAAATTTTTTAAATCTTTTACAACATAACTTTATATACAACATAAATGATCGCTTACTAGATCTAGCAATATCAAATTATCCTAAATTGCTCATTGAGAAATGTAATGATCCTCTGTTACCTGTTGATAACCATCACCCCCCTCTTTATATTAAGTTAAATATATGTGGCGTCGAGCCGAAACCCGTTGAAAAAACTCTCAACTACAAAAAAGCAGATTTTGAATCTATAAATTCTCATCTTTCGCATGTTGACTGGTCTTTTTTGTCTGACGTTAATACCGACGATTCCTTAGAAAATCTATATTCAATATTCTCCACCACTATCAAATCATATGTACCACTATTTACTCCTAAAAAACATACATATCCAACTTACTTCTCATCAGAACTAATAGCCTCACTACAACACAAAAAAATACTTCATAAAAAATTCAAAAACACTCTGAAGAAAATCGACTATACAAATTTCAGTGAAAGTAGGAAAAAATGCAAAGATCTCTCTAAAATCTGTTATAAAACATATATAAATTCTATCGAGAACACAGCCTTAAACTCGAACAATCTCTGGAAATTTATTAAAAAAATAAACAACGACAGCACAGACTATCCTCCAGAAATGCACATGGACGACAAATACGCCAACAATACGCAAGACATTGTAAATCTTTTTTCTGATTTCTTCAAAAATGTTTATGATGATGAAACACTAGAAGAAAATATTCCTTCATACACATTCAAAAAAACCACACATTTAACAGACTGCTACATCACCGAAGAATCTTGCAAAAAAAAATTAAGTTCCTTAGACATAAACAAGTCTGCAGGCCCGGACTCCATCCCGCCAATTTTCCTAAAACAGTGCTCCTCCGTATTGTCTAAACCACTAACCATTTTATTTAACCACCTACTATCCTCTGGATATTTTCCCGTCTACTGGAAATCCAGTTATATTATTCCAATATTTAAAAAAGGTGACGAGACTGACATTTCAAACTATCGACCAATATGCATACAATCTCTATTACCCAAAATCTTTGAATCTTTAGTTTTGGAAGAAATATATCCCACACTAACAAAGTTAATAAATGACAAACAGCATGGCTTCATTAGAGGTAGATCAACTACAACAAATTTACTACTGTTTCAAAACTATATATTGGAGTCTTTTTCTAAAAATAAACAAGTTGACTGTATATATACTGATTTTTCGAAAGCCTTTGATAAAGTGTCTCACAAAGTACTGATCCAAAAACTTCATGCTATAGGAATCAGAGCAAATATGTTAAGCTGGTTAAGTAGCTACATATCTGGTAGAACTTTACTTGTTAAAATAAAATCTTTTTTATCTAAACCATTTTTGGCCACTAGTGGCGTACCGCAAGGTAGTCATCTTGGCCCAATTTTATTTATTGTTTTTATAAATGACATAGTCAACTGCTTTAAAAATGTCAATGTACTGCTATTCGCCGACGATATTAAATTATATAAAGAAATAACTTCCTTAAACGACTGTCAAGTTCTTCAATCTAATATAGACATGCTAAATAACTGGTGTTCACAAAACAATTTATATTTAAATGTAGAAAAATGCAAAATTTTGACCTTTTCCAGAAAAAAAACATCACAATTTTTTGGCTAT
Organism: Hesperophylax magnus; assembly: GCA_026573805.1. Lineage (NCBI taxonomy): Eukaryota > Metazoa > Arthropoda > Insecta > Trichoptera > Limnephilidae > Hesperophylax > Hesperophylax magnus. The sequence goes on along the minus strand of JAIUSX010000029.1, from coordinate 9,123,488 downwards.
TCAATAAATAAAACAAATTTAGAAAGAGTAAAGGAAATGCGAGATCTTGGCATAATAATGGATGAGAAACTAGACTTTACGGCCCACATTCAACAAACTGTGAATAAGGGTATGAAAACATTAGGTTTTATATTAAGAACAATTAAAAACTTTGAATCTTTACAAATCATAAAACTATTGTACATATCCCTTGTTAGAAGCCTGATAGAACATAACTCCATAGTTTGGTCGCCCTTCTACAATGTACATATCCATAATGTTGAAAGAATTCAAAGAAAATTTCTACGCTTCGTCAATTTTAAACTTAACATCCCTTTAGAACACATAAATTACCAGTCATTATTGAATCATTTAAATATTCCGACATTAGAAAACAGAAGAAAAATAAACGACCTAACCTTTTTATTAAAATTATTGAACTCTAAATTCGATTGTTGTGAACTCCTGCATTTAATAAATCTACACATACCTACACGAACAACTAGGCAAATATCAACATTTTACATACATACATCTCATTCCAACTATAGTTTTCACTCTCCAATACAACGTTTACACAGTCTTGGTAACAAATACTTAAATAATATAAATGTATTTGACAATAATTTGAACTTGGCCAACTTTAAACGGAGTATGTGCGAACTATTTTTACCTAATTTGTAAACTATTGTTATACTTTCTTATTATCATTATGGTTGATTTTGTGGATTTTGGCAGATTTTATATTTTTCGTCTCACTTACTCTATCCATACCTATATTTTTAAAATTCTTATATTTTATGTAACATATTTTGTCAACTCAGATATTTTTTTTATGTAACCTGTATTTTGTTAACACTGATTTATTTATTTTTTTATATGTAATCTGTATAACTAAAAAATAAAGATGTACATTATTTTAGGTAAAAGCCCTATGGGCGTTTAAATAAATAAATAAATAAAGTATTATTGCGCATTGCGATTGGGTAGATCTGAAGCTATTGGTAGTCTTGGGATTATTCTACGGCCATAAGGATTCTCGTTCGTATACCACCAGTCAGAGCCTCGCCGTGGAGAGTGGCTTCTGGCAAATCATAGCATCATCAGCTCACTTGTCTAGTCTACTCCATGCGAAGGTGCTTTACAGCCCTTGCACCCTGCTATCCAGAAACTGCGAATCTCTTTGCATTGCTACTTCAGAATAACATTTTAGATGGTTGTTATCAGTTGTGCTTTCCCGTATGTAAGGATTGTTGTTAATTTTACTCAATAATTTAATCTTGTAATATGACAAGTATGTAATATGGCCAGAGTAAAGTTGGCCTCTCAGAAGCTGGGCGTACTGTACAGGGCCCGCAGATACTTTAATAATACACAACTGCTGACCCTGTACAAATCGCAAGTGCGCCCTACTGTCGAATTTGGCAGCCATCTCTGGTCCGGAGCCCCTAAATACCTGAAAAAAACCCTAGACTCTGTGCAAAAACGGGCGGTCCGTTTGATAGATTCCCCAATCTTAACAAACGGACTGCAATCTTTAGAGCACAGGCGTCAGGTAGGTATGCTGTCCTTGTTCTATAGGTATTACAATGGAAGATGCTCTGAGGAACTAGCGTCATTGATCCCTTCGGCACCGGTGCGTAGTCGGGATACACGCCAAACGCGTGCCCAACATTTGTACACAGTTGACACTTGTCACATGAGAACGGGTCGCTTCTACGATTCGTTCTTAAGTTCAACAGCTCGGCTGTGGAACGAACTGCCGGCCTCTGTGTTTCCTCCCTCCTACAACATGGGACTCTTCAAGACCCATGTTCACTCCTTCCTCTCCACAAAAAGACCCTCCACACAGCATCCCCAAAGATGACATAGGCTCTGAGGGAAATTATTTTCTTCAGGGCCTCCTGTGTGGAGTTAATATAAAAATAAAAAAAATTACAACCCTTGTATTCTTATTGATCTGAAATCATCTCTACTTGGAGCCTCATACAACCGGTGGCCATTCTTTGACGATGGTACTGTTACCTTACTGCGCCTATTTAAATAAATAAGCCTTTAGCCCAGTACAGCCATTTGGGGTTTACAATACGTGTACGATTCACATCATTACCAACCCACAAACCCCTTTACAAATTTCCGACACCAAAAAAGCCGCCTATCATTCTACACTAACTCTCTTATCAACTAGCCAACTTTTTAAACTCTCCGTTAAATGCCATCAAAATTATGACCATAAACTTAGGACGAATAAACGTATTTAAAATCTTACACAACTGATAAACAACATTTAAGGCTCCCACCACATTCCCACCCCGGTATAAGTAACAGATGGTTACTCCTTCAGGGTACACAAACAGGACTCTAATTTTTTATATTGATAAAAGACTCTAGGTATATAACCTCAAATGTCCCTGCATGAGGGGTTAGTTAGTTGATAAACAACAGTTAACCATTGATAAAATGTTGTTTATCAATTGTGTTTAAAACACGTTCAATAGTAGGGGGGGATTAGCCTAAACTGAAAATTCAGCCGATATTTTGTGACGTTAATTTTTTAATAGCCTTCATAATTTGTTGGTACTTTGAATATTTTAGGTATTTACAACCATCTGCCTCCATCAACAAATTCCAAATATGGTATTTAATTACTGGGGAAGTTAGATAGTGGAATATTATTGTAAAGCTAAATTTTGTCAGCACCCGACCAGCTAAATCAACAAAGCTAAAATGACAAATAAAGCTATCTATACCTGTTTTAAATTCAATAGAAACTTTTGAAGTGTCTACAAGAAAACTAATCAAGGAGAGAAAGCTTCAGAAATTATAAAGAGAAGAAAATAGACATTCCTTGGACACATGCTAAAAGAAAAAACGAAGGGCGATAGCGTGCAGGACGCATATATATGAGACTTTTATGGCAGAAGAACATGTATCAGTGTACAGATATTCAAGGTGTTGATGAGATTTTCATTGAAAAACCATTCATCATCATTTTTAAAAACACCTATTTAAATTTTGATTTGTTTTCGTGAATAAATGAATGCAAATCTATGAAATGGAAATTAACGCACTTTCCTACATCCGATCGAGCTGAATCTCAGTGGATAGACTCGTTTTCGATGAAAATGCATTTTTAAATTTTTGGTGCCATTTTTGTTTCTAAATACCCTTTTTAGGTAGTTTTCAGGTTAAAAAATTGAACTGCTTGTTTGAATAAAAAATTCGTTCACGAAATTTTTATTTCGACAATTATGTATAATAACATCCTGAAGTTGGTGCATTTTACACCCGCTCAACCTAAATTTAAAAAAAATAACAGTTATCATGAAAATTAACAAATCCTCAAATTTAGTTAAGTATACGATCTCAGTATTGATAAAAACATTCATAAAAAAAAAAACAGAAAAATAACCACCCGAAGTAAGTATAGTTTTTTCAAATACGTAACGTTCGACGTAGTTGAAGGTTGTTTTTTTCTGAACGATAAACGGCGTAAAGACGAAGTAAGCTAAACAGGGTGGGTGTTATGAGAAACATGGGAAAACAAAGGATCCTAAGACAAAACAAAGTTACAAGGAGGGAATAAGTGATAAGAAGCGATGTTGACAAACTTCTTGCGAGGACTGAAATATCTTTTAAGGACATTTTATTATTTTTGGGTCAACCATTATTTATGATGTAACAGACCGTGTGACGAATGTTGCCTACTGCGTAGCTTTGAGAACGGTATAATAATATGAGTTTTTGAACATTTTGATATGAAATTGCGTAAATACTTGCCTTTCCCCTCTTATTTTATTATACTGACGTCCCCGGAGTTTTTCAAAATCGCACGTAGACACTGATTTTGGAAACTTTCATCAAGAAATATAAAAAATCTGCTTTAGGGGTGAGAAAAGGAAATGGGGTGGTTTTTCAAAATTTGATGAAAAATTTCAGGCAGTGCCTTCTTCTTGTTTTGAAGGTCAGGTTTACAAAATTTCATCAATCTCATTATAAAACTGTAGATTTGATATGGTTTGACATTTTTACGGCCAAATGCATAACAGTGATTTATTTTTGGGGTATTATGCCGTTTTGTGCTAATGATGATGGACAATGTTATGATGCCTAAAAAGTTGTCTAAAGAAGGATGTAGCGCAATACGCAAAAAATGTATTTTCACTGTAGATTTGTATAAAAATCAAACCCACGTCGCCCGCCACAGACACACTTCTTTATGGCTTATAAATCGATAGATAGATACTTGATAATAATAGCATTAAAAGTTCCCAGAAAAAAACAATGTATAGCTAGATTAATATTCTTGCTGTAGCTAGAAAAACATGTTTCGAATGCAAACTGGTTTTGATATTTTTTGAGATTTTTACGGCCAAAAGAATTATGATGATTTATTTTTGGGGAATTAGGCCGTGTTGCTCTATCTCCTTCTGTAGCCAACGTTTCGGACAGCATTACAGTGTCCATCATCAGACATCTGCCCTGATGATGGATACTGTAATGCTGTCCAAAAAGTTGGCTCAAGAAGGAGGTGGTGCATATATAAGAGTATAAATGTTTAATTTAATAAGTTTAATCACCATAAAAAATATCACAAAGTGCCTACAATTATTTATGTAAAACTATTATACTAATATTGAACCATTAAAATATATGCTTTTCGGCACCGGTGCACAGTCGAAAAATACGACAAACACGCGCTCAACATTTGTATCACTATATCAAGGGTGTTATCACTAAACACAGTGAAGAGTGGAATAAAGATAGACAGTGTGAGGGCTCATTGCAATATTCACGGCAGTGTGCCTTGTTGGCCGGGTCCCTCCATTGTCAGGATCCTTCGTGTCATGGATAACTATCCTGATGGACTCGCCTATAATCTCAGGCTGTTGTCAGTCGCAACCTCTAATCACACTGCCAATAGTATCAACACTAAATACTGAGAAGAAGGATAGACAGAGTGAAGGCTCAATGCGATACTCACTGCAGTGTGCCTTGTCGGCCGGGTCCCATCTGAGCAAGACTTGCTTGCACGCAGCCACGACGTTGTTCACGTCATGAAAGACTATCCTGATGACCTCACCGATATTCACAGGTTGTTATCAGTCTGAACCACTAACCCACTAAATAAAGGGTATTATTACTAAACACAGTGAAGAGTTGAAGAAGGATAGACAGTGTGAGGGCTTACTGCGATACTCACTGCGATGTGCTTTGTCGGCCGGGTCCCTCCTGAGCAAGACCCGCCTGCGCGCGGCCACTGCGTTGTCCACGTCGTGGATGACTATCCTGATGGCCTCGCCGATGTCCACCGACTGCTGGCGCACGGCCGGAGTGGCCAGAGTGGGCTGCGGGGGTGACGAGGCACCGCCCAGCACCGGCACGCGGTTCACGAGCGCTGAGATATCGGGCCTGGGGAAGATGTTAGAGTATCAGTAAAATAAAAGAAAGATACCGCGTCACCACTAATTTCTTGTTTCGCATATAGATCTATTGACACTATTCATTAATAGCATCAACAAATGACTTCTTGGCCATTAACTGATTCTTGATTTATAAAATTCATGTCATTTTTGTGGTTAATTCACCCGTTTTGAGCATATTACATACTAAATATTTTCAAAAGAGCTTCAATTTATTGATTTAATGTTTCGTTATCCCACCCACCGCCGGCGACCCTTTTAAATTTTAGATCTAAGTTTAGTCTTTAGATCTTAAATATTGAATGAGATTCCATTCCCCCGTAATTTCGGCTCAGCTCGGTTAGCTAAATGTTCAATATGGGAGCATCTTAGACAGTGTTTGACGTATCAGGGCTTCGTGTTTATTGGATCATCTCGACTGACCACGTGGGAGTTGGGTGGTGGCGGGGAAGGAAGCGTGGGTGTTCAACCCTTAATTACATTTTCACCAGACTCCAGGCGTTTTCGAAGGGAATGTGCAAAAGGAGCAAAACCATGTCTCTGACTCCATTCTATAATTTATTAATTAATCAGAATGAAATTGATAAAAACATAAGAAAATAGAAACCTAAGAAAATCATAAATGATAACATCAAACCTTAAATTGATCATAAAAGTGTAATTAATTTTATATAGTAACCGTAAAAGATATATTTTAAATAATAACAAAACATAATAATAAGCAAATCTGCCCAAAGCTTAATAACAAATTATCTGGGAAACAAATTGTTGTTTGCTTTTTTTTTCAAAAGAAATACAAAACATTCCTTGTTATGAAAATCTTGACAATATTTGAGAAACTCATCAATAATGAAATCTTTACAAGCAAAAAATATTGCTTGTGCAATGACGGAGAACATACCAAGATAGGAATTGCATCAACGATGCCTTGGTGGGAACTAAACGCATTTTTTAACTCTTAATAGCTAGTAGGTACCAGTCAGTGTAACACCCAGTTTAATAACGTGTTATTATTACGTGAATTATTTGTATGTGTTTTTAATTTCAAGTAATCAGTAACAATAACGTGCACATACACACATCTGAAATTCATTCGACGTGTGTATAACGCCTTGAACCTGTACATACACACATCTGAAATTCATTCGGCGTGTATATCACGCCTTGAACCTGTACATGCACACATTTGAACTTCATTCGGCGTGTATATCACGCCTTGAACATGTATATGCACACATTTGAAATTCATTTGGAGTGTATATCACGCCTTGAACCTGTACATGACACATCTGAACTTCATTCGGAGTGTATATCACGCCTCGATCCTGTAGATGCACACATCTGAAATTCATTCTGCGTGTATATCACGCCTTGAACCTGTACATGTACACATCTGAAATCGCATGTCGTGTATTACATGCCTCCGGATCGTTATAAGTTAAACTATTAAATTTTTTTTTATGAAAAGGACGGTAAAAAGAAATAAAATAAACATATTCACTGAAAAAAATCTTACAGCTGACTTCCCCTCCTTCGCAGCCGTCGGTCCTCGTCGACGAGCAGCGTGGGCGGCCGGTCCGGGCTGCCGGGTTCGTCGTCTGGCGCGATGCGGAAGGAGGCGCGGCGCGCGGGCGGCGCTCCGGGTCCCAGGGCGGGGGCCGCACCCGCGCCCAGAGCCGCGCCGACCAGCCCCGGGGCGAACACATCGTATGCTGAGGCTCTGCAATTACAGCACGTTGTATGTAAAGTGACCCCACTGAACGAAACGTTGGCTAAAGAAGAAGGTAGTGCATCACGACATAATACCCCAAAAATAAATTACCATAATACGATAAAAATCTCAAATTATGTCAAAGGGAAAAAACATTTATGGGTCTTACAGACGAATCAATTCGGTTGAGCGGTTGAATCAATCGGTCGAGTTAAACGTAAAGTTGACCGTGGGGAGATAAAGAGGCGTAGCTAGAAATTTGAATGGTTGTACCTCCAGAGAATCCAACCACCTTCCAAGTACCCAACTATTCAACCAAGTAGAATCGTCTGTAGCCGGGTGGAACTGTTGAACAAACTTTACGCACTTTGCCTAGGGAGCCTTGGTGCGTAGTTGTTCGTGAATGAATACAAATAAATTAAATGCCGGGCATGAGTAATGAAAATGAAGTTTTAACAGAGTTTTTGAGTTTTTGACGGGGTGTTCGGGGGTGACGTAGGCAAACTACTAAATATTTTAATTTCCACACAAACAATTCAATTTTTTATCTGAAAACTACTTTAAAATGTTGGAATTTCAAAAAAAAGTAATGATTATCTTTTTTGCTAGTATTATCATGTAGAATAACCTTCCGAAGATAGTGCACATTACCCCGGACACCTTTTATAAGGATTTATCTTGCTTGTGAGATACTAAGATCATACTCAATTATTATTCAATTCTTTTGGTAGCATCATATGACTGAATTTTTTTCATTCTATTTGCTGTTTTTTCGCCCATATTATCTCTTATTATTTTCGTTAGTAGTTAACGAGACAACTACAGCGTATTGTTTTTTTTAATATAAATTAGGAGGCATTCTGCTTGTGTTCCCCAGAATAACAATTGACAAATTGAACCGACTATCTCGTCGTTTGTACGCAACACTCAACGGTTGACAAAAAATTGTTGAGCCTACCAACTCGAGTCGTCTGTAGGGGGTTTTAGCAAGACTTGCTATGGCTTGGAACTTGTTAACAACAATTTTATACATTTTAATAGATATTTTTGTGATTTGAAGGATATTGGCAGATCATCTTGTTTATATTTCATGCCACCTATATGATGTTAACTCTAGGGAATTTTTATTATTATTTTCATATTTTTTAAAAGATGTACTGCATTGTATGTAAAAGCCCTTCGGGTGTTTATAAAACAAGATTCCGTCTGCCACATCGATTTAACGCGATAATGAGCTCTAGAGATTAGTACTTTAGTGTTTAATATCGCGTAACATTGACGAATCATATGATATATTTTTGTTCCAAGGGCACGTTGTGTCGATTGTCAATGTAATGTCCTTCGTAAATCCTCGTCGGAAGGGGTAAATTGACCTTGTGTGAAGAAAAAGGATACAGCACGAGAGGGTCTCTGTCTGTACAGTGAAATTTTTTTTTTGTGAAAAGGTTGTGTGTTAAACAGAATAAGAATGCGATCTCATTAGCCGAGATGTAGGACTCAAGTATGGTATTTACATAAAATGTTCAAGCTTGTCACGCTCTTAAATTATGTACTTTCCAACTCATTTAACACTTTTCGACACTGTTAAAATAAAAATAAAAAATTCTTCTGCAAGCCGAACGCAAGTGTTTAAAAATTATTTTATAACAACTTTTATCTCATTATTTGTTAAGGTGGGCCTCATTGGGTGGTACCGGTGCTGAGGCCGATTTACAGTTGTAGCGGTAGCAACTAGAAGGTTCGGGAACGTTGATATATGCAACCTACTGGTAAAACATTGTATGTTCGGAGCATCTACCTTCTTGCGACTGCCGGTTTGTTCTCTAACAAGTGTAGCCTATTTAAAGCAGCTTCGTCTAGGTATCTAGGTCGGTCAGTCAGTCAGTAATTGGCAGCTACAGAGTCTTACAAGTGAGTACTCAGTACAAGCGCTCGCCACTAACTGAATCGGGCGGCCGCTTCAGACGACCCCCTCGCTGCGTCCTGCTCTTACCTTAAAAAGGCGCCATGGGCCACAAACCTACTGCGCTTTGCGACCTTAAATGAGAAACTACAAATTATCACCGACTCTGAGTGCTCACAACAGCGCCTTGGCCTTGTGACATCTCTCCTGGCCACCACATACTTTACATTGGAGAACCAGGAAGACTCAACGCCTTCACCAGTGATACATACCAACTGACGACATCGTCAGTATGTTCGGTCTCCACCAACGCGGTGTCAAGCCACTGACTTTATAGCCATGACTTTATCGCCATGACCACTCCACCACCGTTCATCTCCGTTTACATCTGGTGTCGATCTTCGACCTGGGGAATTCGTCGCTGTCTAAATAAACTACATCCATCGACTGCGTGAGCATCTTTCCAGAGTCATATCACAACTACACTGACTCAAATAAATGCTGTAACCTCACAACCTCTTTTATTCGTCTCCATACCCCCAAACAGTTTTATGAAATACATTATGTAAATAAAATAATAAAGGCGGAAATGAAAATTATGCAATATTTTACGAGACACGGTTGCGTGTCTTGAGTATTAAATATGCATGTGGTTTGAAGGTTAGTTTTGAAGTGCAGATTTGGAATGATTATAAATGGAAATTTTTAAATATTGCGTTGTAAGATTCTTAATCGTTGTAAGTCATAAACATTTTTATTTATTTTTATTAGGTGCAATATTTTTTACAATTCAAATTTCCCAGTAATGTAGGCCTTTAGGCCTTTCCAATCTTTAGCTTTGAAGAATAAAAATGTATCATCCGTGTAGTTGACCATTTCTCGATCAATTTCCATATTGTATAGTTCATTTGTAAATAGTTTATATATTCATATTTGTAAAAGAACGGGCCCTAGTACGCTTCCGTGTGGAACTCCTTATATAAAAATCAGCAGTGGTTTGCTATTAAGGTTATTAATTCTGACTTGTATTGTTCTATAACTCATATAACTTGGAGTTCATTGCCCTTGGCTTTAGATGGTTTTTTTGGATTTTTTTAAATTAATCAGGTGTGTTAAACTTTCACCATTCACGAGTCACCATTGTAATAATAAATCCCTGATTTATCACAAAGAACCTATTATTCATAATCTCCTTCCACGACGAGTTGGAGAACTGTTTGTGCGAACACAACAAACTTTTTGCATTTAGAGCCCGTGCAGCGTTTAACATATTTAAGCTTATAAATTTACCTTCTCGGCATCGGAGCGGGCAGTCCAAGACCCAGTGAATCACCCTGCGGCGGCCCGGTGGCCGGCGTCTCATCATCGCACGAGCGCTGTCTGGTCGGCACGCGCGAGCCCCGCCGCGACAGGGCCGCAGCGGGTGCGGGCGGCCCGCGCTGCCCCGGTGGGCTGGAAGAGCGGGAGGGCGCGCCGCTGTGCGTGCGCCACTCGAGGTCGGCCGTGCTGCCGCGCATGGTCGCAGTGCCGCCCTTCAACTGGTGAAATTTGTGCAAATTGTTAAGAAATGATGCGTGCAACTAGATCTGAACATATAAAAAGTATCTATCTACCTACAAAAATAAATCCACACTTTCACGTCAATAGAATTATGTTGTTGGAACTTTGGAAGAATTCTCGTTTGGGTAATGTGCTGTATTTCCTTTATCTTTGCTCTATTGCCCGTTAATTGTGATTTTGTTAGAAAGTGTTCTGTAATACACAGTGGGCATTAGTAGCATATTTGTGAAATTACTGATATTGTGAGGATCTACAATTTCAACATAAATAAACTGCTATTTAAGCCTCAGAAATTTTTCTACCATCTTCTAAAGAGGATATCGGCCTATCAGCTGTCTAATAGATACAATTATAATTTACGTCAATAAAAGTCTACATTGATTTGTTTATCAGGGAGTTTCATTAAAGAGCCATCAGATTCTGGGAAGTACAACAATTCTATACCTTCTTTCTTGAATCGTCGACTTGAGAGAGAACAGAAGGAAGTGAAACACGACTTGAAAAACTCAAACGGCGAACAAAAAGTCAAAAGAGTTAGGTTAGGTTAAAGATTAGTTTGAAAACTCCATTAAAATTGATGATATTTTAATCAACGATCACCGTTATTTTAGATATTTGGACGATTGCCGTCAAACACTGATTCTCATCCTGTTTCAGCTTTTGGTCAAATTGTGATAATCTGTCAAGTGAAATGGTAATGTTGTTGTGCTTGTCAGCTGATCGAAATTTGGTAAACAGCCAGAAGAATATGAATTTCATGGAGATTGTTCAAAAGTCCAAAATTTAAACAAAACACCGTAAATCACAAGAAAAAATATATTTAAAAAAAATACGCTATGACAAATACATTGCTTTGTGACAGATTATTTTAAAACCTGTCAATGGTTAAATAAATCTAAATCCTTACCTTCTCCAGCTCCTTCAAGCTAGCCGGCGAGACGTCAGAGTGCCGCCGCAACTCCGGGCTACGCGGCGGAGCCAGTCCCCCCCCGGTGCCGGGCGGCCCGGGTGCGCCCAGCCTCGCCTCGGAGTGACGCCGCGCGAGGGCTTCGGCCGCGGGCACCTCGAGCAGCAGTGAGTCGGTGGAGCCGGGCTGGGGCACCGCGGCGGCGAGGCGAGACGCCAGCTTGCGCCGGCACACGGAACAGCGCCATTCGTCCTGGGAAGGACATTGTACATTTTTATATATACATAATCACAAGTAAGCTAAAAATTCTTATCGTGTTTTTTCAACGAGTCCGGCATATGGATATACATGTACACTATGTACATGTTACAAAGGCGTGTATTTCACACATGGACGAAATTATACATGAAGAAAATTACACATACTTTAATTACACCTACTAGAGTTGCACGTCAAAAAATACTAACCTAACCTAAGTTATATTTATTTTTTTCAATATGAATATTGATTTAGCACACACTTAAAAGCTAACTACACACAATTTTAAAACGAGGAAAAAACTCTTTTTTTTATCTTGTGTAATTTAAGTAGGGGGTATTTCACAATCCTCTTGATAACTTATCCATAGGATAAGGTATATTAATAAATAAACAAATCAATACTCGCGATATGTAGAAAACTCGGCTAACTGATCCGGTACATAGACACCATTTATAGGTTTGACTACAAAATAGTAAATTCGGACTTAAATAATATACCTAACTTAAATAAATTAATCTACACATAAACATTATCTAATGGATAAGCTATCAAGAGGATGGTGAAATACCCCCTTTTGTATAATTCTTGCTATGTGTAATTTCATCAATGTGTAATTTAATCCATGTTTGGTTCTGTCCGTGCGTAATTCTGGCAGTGTAATATTGGTAAGTGAAATTCAAGCCAAAATACCCAAAAAAATATTTGAACGGAATAGGTTATTTTTTAAATCAAAAGGTATAGGAATTATCCAGAACTTTCTGTGGACTTTAACCTTCTTAGTCACGTATTTCGCTAAATTCGTTGCATATTATGTAATGCATCGATATTGGCTATTTTAAAACATATATATAATATTTAATCCCCATATTTAATCTGTTTCCCACAATCCATTCCACTCCATAATATTATTTATATGTTACATTGTGTTTTCTTATGTCGTTAAAATTTATCGTTATATGTTTAATTCTTGTAAAAATTATTATTTTCTGTAATTTTTTATTAAACAAAGTATTTTATTTGATTATAAAATGTCTAATCACAAAGTAATTGCTTCCTACGAAAAAATAATACTTTTTTTTTTTACATGGTCTGTTGTCAGCTGGGGTGGTTCAATTGGGGTACCTTATGGTACGGGTGAAGAGATTGGATAATTTGTTTTAACTCTGACAAAGACTTGCAAACAATTTTTTTAGATGGTATCTCCAATTGGGGCACCAATACTCGTTTGGTGTGGATGAAAATAGAGGAATTATGAATTATTAATTTCACAAGAATACAGAAAAAATGCAGCATGTGAAAAATTTTGTAGGTCGGAGGACAAACCATTGCATTATTTTTCGGAAAGTCAGTATTTGAATAATATGAAGACGGAAATCTTTTAATATTTTAATAAATGAGAATCTTTTGGCATTGTTGAAAATGGAAACATTTAAAAGATTTCAGATTAACTGACTAGTAGCCGAGTCGACAAATTCGTCGGATTTCAACCCAGGCGTCGCGAGTTCAATTCAATAGTTAAGTCGTCCATCCAACAAGAAACATTTTGCGTTTTTATTTTATATATAAAATGTGATTTTTTTCCAAGACCTGTGTCCTCAACGTGTATCATTTCGGGACCTGGTCGGGCCGATTTCCTATCAGGACCTCCTGAAATGCTCAAAATTTCTACGAAAATTGAATGAGGAGGCAAACAACTCATAAAATATCAAACACTTAAAAAAATCATAATCCAGAATGCCCAAAAGAGGAACTAACAAACAAACAAAATCCTCTTAAATCCAACATTTTTTGCATCAAAAATATCTATAGCAAGGACGTAACGACTGCATCAAAAATATTTATAGCAAGGACGTACCGACTGCATAAAAAATATCTATAGCAAGGACGTAACGACTGTATCAAAAATATTTATAGCGAGGACGTACCGACTGTATAAAAAATATCTATAGCAAGGACGTAACGACTGTATCAAAAATATTTATAGCAAGGACGTACCGATTGCATAAAAAATATCTATAGCAAGGACGTAACGACTGTATCAAAAATATTTATAGCAAGGACGTACCGACTGCATAAAAAATATCTATAGCAAGGACGTAACGACTGTATCAAAAATATTTATAGCAAGGACGTACCGACTGCATAAAAAATATCTATAGCAAGGACGTAACAACTGTATCAAAAATATTTATAGCAAGGACGTACCGACTGCATTAAAAATATCTATAGCAAGGACGTACCGACTGCAGCAAAAAGTTCAAAAAATTACTAGCATTAGCTCATATCTTCTATAAGAACTCACACATACTGATAGATAGATAGAAAACATACTGATATAAAATAGTAACAGTAATAGCATTCCAGTTAAAAACGGGACCGCAGGCCTTCAATGAATGAATTGACAGAATTCCTAACAAGTTATGTAAGTTCAGTACAAAGCGAATGTTTTGTGAGGATGGCGGAACACGTGCTCATACAATAACAGATATTGATATTGACATACTGATATTGGCATGCTATCACTTTTTTAACACCATCATTCTTCTTCGTGTACTCTCTGCACGTAAGCTTACCGTTGCCTAATTTTATTATTGCGATCATCTAAATCAATCTAAAAAAATGTTTTGATTAAAGTCTTCGAGAAAAACATATTTTGATAAGCTATTTTATTCTTGTCAGATTTTTTATCTGTCTGTATCTTCCGAGAATACGATAATAATCCGGACATTGAAATCAAGAAATAAAGTTGTGTATCAATAACATCGCTAATACGACTAAGGGGCTTGTTTGATCAACAATTGAACCCAGTAAACTATGACCTCTGGCTATCGGTTTTCAAACGGGAGAAGGTCATTATTTTAAATAAATTGAATTCTTAAAATGAAAGGAAAAACAAATTTTGCAAAAATACAAGGTCCATGGTTTTGTAAGTGATATTTCCGATAAAAATAATAATTATTCATTTAATTGTGTACCAATGAAGAATTTGTCACAAATTTTCTTTTTACAATTTTTTTATGGATTTAATGAAATTTTATAGAAATAACTTTTATCGTGTTTGTTTTGATCTTTGTAAATGCAAAAGGTCCGGTCAGCAGAAGATTATTCAAAATATTACAATCAAATGTGCGTCATAATTTCGTAGTCGTCAGACGTAGGTGTGAGGTATTAGTAAGCGAGTGTATTCAGTTGACCTCGAAGGTAGATTCTCTAAATGGTCTGTTTGTGCGCTTATTTCTTCTAAACTACGCCATAGATTTTGTTAGAATTTTCACTATAATTTAGAAAATTTCTCCTTAAAGGTTTATATATATAATACATCCATATTATATTTATAGAAAGTAGATAAAAGTCGATGTTTTGTAATGAAGTAGTAAAAAAAAGCGGCGCTTATATTGCTATCTCTGGCTAAACCCTATGAGATATACCAAAATAATGTTCTAGGGAATTGTATATATTTAAAAGGCCTACAAAAAAGTCTCTAATTGTATATATCTATCTCCTAAGGATAACTCCCAGCAATGCTGGGTACACATCAGCTACCAATTCATAAACCGTTTTCCAGATTCATCGGCATCGGTTCGGTACGCTATGGCTATATTAATTGCTTGCAGGTCCAGAATAATAACAAATTCACGATACTATATAATTCAGCACTTAAAATTTTTAAAAAAACTTATACGTTTTATATTTAACCTACTACTAGTAGTTCTCTGAACAGTACACCTCGAGTCCAAAAAGTATGTATTTATTTTTTTCTTATTTAATAAATCAAAACCAAAATTTTCAAAAATCATACACCATGTTTTTCATTTCACATTTAAAAAAAAATATTTCAAATAAGGAATTATAGACTTTGCAAAAGGAACGAAATTTTTTTTCAAATATTTTTCAGGGAAGTAGGTACCATAATATTGAATAAGAAAGAACAATGAAAACAACGTTTTTACATTTGAAAATACTCCTTGCTGAACCATAGTCAAAGTTAGGTTTGCTTGAATAATAATATTTTTAAAACAGATTTTTAAACATACCAACAAATTTACAGACGGATGAAATGCCAAACGGTTGAGTTAAAACAGGACTTCGCAACACTCAGTCGATTACTATTATTGTTGTCTACATCATGACATTCTGAAGAGCATTTGCACTAATGATTTAGACACCTGTACGCCATTTAATATTACAATATGATCATGGTAATGCGCAAGAAGTATCATTGCGCATGTTAATTATGGACTTACTGCATCTTGATTCTCATCTAGTTTAGAGTAGCTTGCGCAGTCCTCGCAGACTCGCTGCTGGCACTCGCGGCAGGTCTTGCTGAAGTCGTCTGGCTTGAAAGACTTCAGGCAGACTCTGCAAGCCCCGGCGCGGCTAGGGGGCTTGCTTGGATCTCTGGAACAAGTTACACATTGTTAGTAAAGTATCCGCTGATTAGAGAACGCCGTTCAAAATCTGAATAATGCTTGTCTCACACGAGAGCTATTTATTATATTCTCACAATATATATGAGGGATTGGCATATTTCACCACATTGCTCGCTATACACTTCCATTGGGAACATATATTTTGAGAGAATAGCGCTCTTATTAGAAATTAAATTTATTTTTATTTGAAACAGCTCGCCACCGTCTGGAGCCAGTGAGAATATTACATCCCCAATTAGGGTATCTTGTGATGCTAATGGTAGTCGGGAGGGGAAGGAGATGGGGAAGCTGAAGTTTTGAAAATACCTGGGTGTTCAGATCTGGTCACCAAACACGGCAAAAGCTATTTCAAGCAACATTTAAATTCTGAATGCTACCACTCCGAAACGTGCCGCAAATATACTGTTTATTCTTTTAAATTAGTAAATTATGAAAAACCACGAATTTTTGATGCTGCGCCCTCCGGTTTGCTAGTCGAGAGCCTTCTCCCTCGATCTATTTTTATCAGTATATTTTATTTATGTTATACTGGCGAAGACCCGTGGAAAATCACGAGATATTATAATTTTAGAAATGTAAAGCTGAAAGTTGAAAACTGAAAAAAAAAGAAATGGCACGGTGAAGCAAACCCCGATAAACAGCTTGGAAGGCAACTATGCTGACTATTACACTATCAAATATTGTAAGAACGGCGGCATAAATACCATGCTGAAAATAAGGATGATGTATTTTTGAATTTTAGAATGTTACGTACATCATATCAAATGTAGATTTTAATATCGAGTGTGTAAAAAATGGCTCCAACTAATATCAATTACTATGCAGTCGCTGTGATGGATTTGACTAGGTAAATGTACAGTAGACCAATCATAATCCATCACCTGGAAAAGAGTTTGTTAATTGACAGTGATGTATTTATTAAAACGCGACCATTTCAAGTAAACGTAATAGGATTAATACTTCGTATCAAATTGAAAACAAAAAACAACGAAATGTTTTATAAATAGATTAGTTTTATACGGTTCCATGACAACTCAACACAGTGACTATTCAACACACCCTTAAAAAGTGATATAAAGTCATTTAAAACGATGAAAAAAAATTTCTTAAACCTAACCTAACCTAACTTACTTAACCCAGTTAATAAAGTTTTTGTTTCATTACTTCCCATGACTTTATATAACTTTTTAAAGATGTGATGAATTATCATTTTGATGATTTATCCGGTCTCCGTTTTATACATAGATAACACATCTGCGCTGATGATGGTCACTGTAATGCTGAAACGTTGGCTAAAGAAAGAGGCAGCGCAACACGGCATAATACCCCAAAAACAAATCACTATAATGACATGATTTATTTTTTATGTGAAACCGCACAAGAGTCTGAACTGTTCCCAACCGTCTGGAGCCAGTGAGACTATGGCATCCACAATTGTGGTATGTTGTGGTATTACGCCAGGGCGATACTGAAAGTATCTACCATTCTGTAACCTGCTGTAGATATACTATGATATATATATAAATATATATACCTATATAATACCTACTCCAGATATATATAAATGTGAAAGCCGGTAGAGACATCAAAGCTCAAATTATCGAAAATTTAGTTTACTTTGAAAACGTCCGAAATAGTTAAGATCGAAAACTAGTTCTTTGGGGTTAAAATCTCCAAAAACTGAAAAAGGTAGAAAATGTTTTGTTTTTTTTTGACAAAGTTGCGTTCGGCGCTCGAGATCGGATACTTGGATTATTCATTGAACCAACATCATAAACAACTCGGCAAAAATAAGAACTGCCAAATTTGATGCAAGGTCCCCCCTTTAGGCGACAAGGTTACTGGACTACCCGTCTGGAACATTACAATATTCATGTAAAAGCTATTGAAAAAATACAAAATAAATTCTTACGTTTTCATGTTTAAGAGTTGGTATTCCAGCAATTTTGTCGAACCATAACACTCTTTCAAATGATCTGAACATGCTTAAATTGTCAGAAAGAAGGATTTTCACTGACTTGGAATATCTATGTAAAATTCTAAATGATGCATTCGATGGTTCAGAATTGCTTGCATTACACTAAGTAACACCAGAAGTCGGGATTAATTTCAGTGGAGAAATTCTGGGACTAACTAACACACGTATTCCTCATGCTCAGAATACTTATGGAGTATAATTATAATTATCATGAGTCAGTGGAAACCTTTGATTTATCACTTTATATAAAATATTGTTATTGAGGCAGTTTAGTTTGGATGAAAAAATAGTTTATTTTGTACTGTTTATATGTAGAAACCCCAAAAAAGGCCTTAATAAATAAATAATGTATTATATTGCGATGACGAGATGAAAATTTGAATGCCATTTGTGTAGTTAAGCACGCGCTCATGGTAATTTGCAAAAAATATCCCAGTGTGTTCAACGGATAGAGGAAGAAGCTGTTAACTTTTTGATTCTCATTTCTTAGGGCGGGTTTTTTCGGAGAATTTGAACAATTCATCAAATTTCAACGTTCATTTTCAAGTTCTGTGAAAGATTTTTTCAAGTTCTGTTTTTATTTCAGTTTTGTCAAGCAACTAGCCTACAATGATATAATAACAGAACTTGAATAGGACTTTCACAGAACCCGAAAATGAACGTTGAAATTTGATGTATTGTTCAAATTCTCCGAAACAATACGTCCCAAATCTTTGATTTCGACTGGTCAACTATAAAACATTGCAAAACATAAAATCTACCGAACTGTAACAACTTTTCATTTAATTTTTCTTTGCACGGTAATGTACTTTAAAACAAACCAAAATAATATTTTAATTAACAACGTATTGACACATTTCTTTGATAAATGGGATTATAAATAATGATATCGGTATTATTTTCAATTTCATTTTCACCGATCGTTATTGTGCTATAATTAATATTTTTATCGACATATTTTCAATTGATACGCAATTTGTATTTTTCAGAAAATTATACTTTATAATTAAAAAGGTACATTAACAGCTACGGATAATTAAACATTTATTCCAGAAATAATTGTCATAGGAGGGTAAATTTAAATTAGTATTTTTAACGGTGGAATTTTCATTAAAGTGAAATATTTGCAAAACCATAATTCGTTAAGGTAACTGTAAAACTTACAGATCAAAACATAATTTTGTATCTTTCTGTGAAATTAAGTTTTGCAGTAGAAACTCAAACAGAATAATTAACATCAGCAACGAGAACATTAGATCGAATCTACACAGCCTTCTGAAATATTTTTGACTTATAAAAACGACATACTTTGGAAACATGCATTTTTGTCGACAGATTTTCTCTCAGAAGGTGTTTTATGAATGAGATTTCTATCCGGAGACACTTTTTTGTGACTTTTTACGCTTTTGCGTCCATTTTGAATACTGGCTGTCCGAAGGCAGTCCAAAGGCTGTCTTGTAAAAATTGTTAAATATAATATAATTTTATGTAACTACATAAAATTATATTATATTTAATGTAATGTAACTACATAAAATTATATTATATTTAACATTTATATAACTATATAAGGTACATTGCATTACGTACATTATGTTATTGCAATATAAAAATGCCATCTATGCTCTTCATTTTTTTCACAAAAAAACACTCTACAAATCAATACACACCGACTGTGGTTTGGTAAAACCCTTCATGCCAAAAAAATAAAAACTTTACAGGAAAAGATAAAAACGAATATTAACAGATTAGTAAAACTAGTTATATGAAAGTGATTATGTTTTTTCCAACATTTTAATGTAAGAACTCCATTCTCTGTTCATTTGCTAAAATTTTCGAAAAAATAATTTGTCCAAGTCTGAATTATCATCTCAAAAATCTTATAACTCCAAAACAGCATAAATTTCTCTCCCAAAAATCAACATCCTCTAATTTACTTTGCTATATCACTACCTTAACCGAAGCTGTCGATAAAGGTCAACAGATAGACAGCATCTACACTGACTTTAGCAAAGCCTTTGATAAGGTAAATAACATATTATTAATACATAAACTAAAACGCATGGGTGTTCATTGTGCCTTTCTAATCTGGTTTTACTCCTATCTAACTGACCGTGTACAAAGAGTAGTATTTGATGGCTATGAGTCAAGAGGATTAGATGTGCCGTCTGGAGTACCTCAAGGGTCCCATTTGGGCCCGATCTTGTTCCTTGTTTTTATAAATGACTTGTGCGATGTTATTTTGGAATCTGAAATCTTGTTGTTCGCTGATGAATGTAAATTTTTAAAATTTTCCACACATTACTTGATTTTATACTTCTTCAAAATGATATCAACAATGTTTCTAAGTGGTGCATTGACAATAGAATGTTTCTGAATTCTTTAAAATGTATCCACATAAATTTTACACGTACACGCAACTCTATCTTAACTCAATATTTTATCGACGGTACTAAACTCCAGGAAGTCGCAACCATTCGGGACAAAGGCGTAATATTTGATAAAAAACTAACTTTTACACCTCATATCGACAACATTATTTCTAAATCCCTGAAAATGCTAGGATTTATCAAACGAAATAGTAAACATTTTCAAAATCTCAAATCAAAAATAACGCTGTACAATTCCTTCACCCGCAACGTGTTGGAGTACGCAAGTTCTATATGGAGTCCAACCTACAAAGTTCATATTCAGCGAATAGAGCGGGTTCAAAAACATTTTATGTACCACCTAGCGTATTGTGATAAGCGAGATCGATCACTTCCTCACTACACCGATAGACTAAATTTCTACAATGTACGCACCCTTGAACAGAGAAGACTAAATATTGATTAAAATTTTCTTTTCAAAATTGTTAATGCTTTAATAAACTGCCCTTTTCTACTCCATCAAATCATGTTCAACGTTCCTAAAATTGGTTCCCAACTTATACATTATATTCCGTTACATATTAAAAAAATATGAAACTAAGCTGGGGTATGACTCACCTTTATCGAGAATGTGCGGTAATTTTAACGAGACATATAAAAGTCATTCCATTGATTTGTCAATTTCATAATTGGCCACCTTCAAATCAAACGTTAACAAGACTTAAAGCTCCCTATCGTGTTGTTCTACAAACTAATTACTGTTACTGTTATAAAATGTATATATAAGTGTGTGTACGTGTGTATACATGTGTGCATATAGGTGCAAACATGTACAATATTCTTTACTTACAGTGTTCTTGTTGTAATATACTGTGAAGCATATTATCCATCGTGTCATCAATGTTGTGTTTGTCTATAATTAGTGATAGTATCAACCATATTTTATGAATGTAATTGTATTCACGAGAGCTTTGATATGAATCATTGTTGATAAACCAAAGAAAAAAAAAAGATCCTGCAATTCAATTTATATTTATGAAATATTTCAGTGATTTCATCAGCGGTTTTCGCGAAAAACCTGAAAAAATGTACGTGTAAATTTAGTTTAAGTATAAAAAACGTTAATCAATAAATAAATATTTTGTTGTGCTACATTTCCACATAAAAGCACTAAAAAATTATATTTCTGTTTTTAATCAAATATTAAGTGTTAATTAATTTTAAGCTATAATATTCTATGCATAATATTAAAAAAATTGTTATCTGCATTATGAACTAACTTATTATTATTAAAACGAGAGTATGAGTAATTAATTAAAACATAAATATTTGAAAATCTATTTATTTCAGTAGCTGATGGAGTAGTATCTTTGTAATGATTTTCTCGGTACGAGACCTCATAAAAATATATAGTAAAGTAAGTTATTTGTGGCACTCGCCCCAAGGTGAGTTTAAGGGCGTTTATGTACCTATGGTTATTTAAAAAAAATTCAAAGTAATTTGGGAGGTAGGTACGTTTACGAGAAATGGAAAAAGTGATAGAGATATTGAAAGAAGGGTAAATGCAGGAAACTCCATGGGGGACTGGCGCTAGCAAAAAGTGTCCAAAGAAGCGAAGCTAGAAGTCCACAATGGAGTGCTGGTACCTACCCTGATGTATAGCGGTGAGGCACGGCACTGGCAGAGGAAGGACGAAGGTAGACTGAATGCTATATAAATGAAATCCCTGAAGTGTATGAGTGTGAAAAATGTGGAGGTTCACAAAGAATGCAGGGCGTAATGAGTAAGATTAAAAAAGGGACGCTTGGGATGTAGAGCGAATGAATGAAGAAAGTCAAATATATGATAGAAGTCGGGGATGCCTGAGGAATACATGGCACGATCAAGTGAACCAGATACTTGAGTCGGCGGTCTGTCATGTCAACAGTCAGAATAACAGAATACTGCATATTAGACGATGTATGAATGTGATTGAGGCAAGAAGTGTGCGCCAAGACCAAGTTGTTTGGCGGTCCATCCTCTCTGCCTACCCCTGCGGGGAAATGGCGATGGCTAGTTAGTTAAGTAATGCATTAAAATAATACATTTTTAAATACAATAAAGTACGAAATTATCCTATCATGATTTATTTGTTTCTATTCTTTTCTATTCCCCGTATTTGTTATCATCCTAATTTATTTTTATTTTAATGCTGTTTACTGCGTGTAAAATTTGTAATTTTATAATATCTCAAAATACCTTTGTTAAAATTTAATACCACCCACCCATTCATGTATTGTAAATACCCCCTGCCCGAAATGAGTTTTAGAACTCATTGGGATTGCTCTTAAGTAAGAAATTATATAAAGAAATGCACATAAAATATTTCCCACTAAATCAAACTTAAAAAAAGGAACCTCATAACTTTTGACCATTTTTCACAAATCATTTCAGGCGCCCGCGTACTAGAACAATTAAAAAATATGTATCTTGAAAACAAAATAAAAAAAAACTAACCTAACCCAACCAAAACTAACTTGACCAAAAATTACATTATTTATTTTAATAATATATCGCAGAATGCACACGTATGTACTTGGATATTATATTAAACTTACACGGTTTTTTTTTCTAAGGGGAATTTTTACCAAATTAAACCCACAATAATGTGAAAAAAGTATATCGTCTCGGTGAAACCACAATTGAGAATTAATTGTCGAAACCACCATTGTTCGAAATAGCTTAAGCTATGTTTGGTGACCACTCCTTAAGAGGAAATTACAAGCCAAACATGTGTATATTCTTGGTATACCATATATTGTAGGTAATAAGCATTAAAATCGCTTGACAAACGGAGTCTAGATAGGTACGTTCGATTTCAAGCAAAAAACTGGTTTTTATTTATTTTGTAAATAATTTTATAAGAAAGCAAAAAAGTTAATCATGTGAAACTGTCACAGATAATCTTAGCTATAATATTGTTTTTTTTTTAAAGTTGTTTACATCTTCATACATTTTTATCGAAAAAATATTTTTTTATTAGTTTACTATTCATATTTTTTATTGAGTAATTTATTTATTTATTTGTATTTTACTCAAGCCAAACGATAGGAAAACTTTTAATTTATCTAAAGCATATTTTTTGGTATTCATAATGTGCACTAATTCGTTATAAATATTAATCAAAATAGTAATTTAGCATTAAGCTTCGCCTTAATCCTATTAGCCTAATCCCATACCCCATTTGGGGATGTCATAGTCTTACTGGTTCTGGACAGTTGACAGCGGTTGGGACGTTGGGACCATACACATAAAAAAGGTTTAAAACGTCCATTGTTCTGGACTTGGGAGCACGGTAACAGATTCTTTAAACTCAATTAATGAAATTGAAAAGTATTTTGGCTACAAAAATTAAATTTATTTTTTATATCAAATTTTCTTTATCACAAAAAAAGGCAACCGCCGTCACTGGTTATGAGACACAATCACTGTTACTTCACTAGCGCGTAGAAAAAATAATGTTGTGTTAATTTATAGTTATTTCCTGCTCTTTTGTTTTAAAACTATTAGCATTAAGACAGCTAAGAGGCTGTTAATTATTAACATTACGGGGAAAGGAAGATTAACACACTAAGCATGAATGCCTCCTAAGCTATTCTAGACCTAACCCAGCATCGTTACGATGTTTATCAACAGTTTTCACGTAATAGGCCGCTTCGAATAAACCTCTATTAAAAGTTTTTTTCTTATCTTCTTCTTTACTTTCACGGATAGTACGAGGTCAGTTGGTTGCTCACGTTTAGTACTTATAGGGAATTTTTTTTTAAATATAAAAAACAGCAAAGTTGGTTAAATATTATGCATTAAAATTTGTTTCAAGAAACCTCGGTTAAGTATAATGATAAATAAGCGATTATACTTTATTATAGAAAGCAATCACTTTGTGGTTTGACATATTTAATAAAATAAAATAAAATACTTTTTGTTTTAAAACCACGAGTTTTTAATAATTTTTAGAACCGACCGGTTTCGCTTTACTCAAGCATCTTCAGGGTAAAAATTATCACTAGACAAGAAGTACAAAGTGTGAGCTAATATATATAAAAAAAAAATTTGAGGGACCATGTCAGTTGATGCTTTGTTTCTCCATATATATTATTATAATCCATTAGTCTACATAATTATCTTTCGGTTTTTCCCACGTCTTTTGTACTTGTGTAAATGTATTGTATGATTTCTCTGTGTTTGTTATATTTATACCATGTTGTCTCCCTCAATTTTTTTATTTTTATTAATAAGCTCACACTTTGTACTTCTTGTCTATAATAATTTGTACCCTGAAGATGCTTGAGTAAAGCGAAACCGGTCGGTTCTAAAAATTAATAAAAACTCGTGGTTTTAAAACAAAAAATATTTGATTTTATTTTATTGATTATACTTTACTTTTAAAAAACTCTTTGAGCTTTCGAAAAGTTTAAGTGGAATTTTTTGTATGCAATATCATAATAGAATCTGTTGATTTTTCGGAGAAGCCTTTTGTATATTTACAGACTATTAGAATTTTATTATAACGAGTAGGCAAATATGCGGAAAAAAGAAATGATTTGTAATAATTACAGCATTATCCAAAAATATCGTTATAGAAACTGAAAATACCATACCCAAACCTTGAAGTTGAACCATGGAAGCCATTGAAAACCCTCTATCAAAACTTAGTTCGCCTCGAGACTAAGAAAATATACTATGTGTTAACTACTTTTATATTCAAAGATTACACAGAGTGATAATAAGTATAATTCAATCGATGTTTATCGCAGTCAATCAGTGTCAAAATTTAAACACAGCTTAATGGAATGTATACATCTGATATAAATGTTTTTTCTATTAGACCTTTTGTCGATTCTTATCCTAATCTTGCTTAATATAGATTTTTAATTAAAGTTACATAGTTTATAGGATAATGTGAACAACAATTTCATACATTTTATTCAATTGATTTGGAGGATATTGGCAGATCATCTATTTTTATTTCACTTACTTCCATGTTACCTACGTTTCGTAAATTATTATGTTTCATGTTACCTATATTTTGCTAACCTATGCTTTGTTAAATCTTATATTTTATGTAATCTGTGTATTCTTATATATTATGTAAGCTCTTTATTTTTATAGTATTTACAAAAAAATGCTTTGTATGTAAAAGCCCTATTGGCGTTAAAATGAAATAAATAAATATTCACTTCTAAAATAATTTAAAAATTATATAGTACCTCAATTAAAAAAAAGGAATAGTTACATTTTCAACGAATTCACAGTAAAGTTCTTTTACTTGAACATTCATAACCGATTATTTCTCATTTTGGTGTTTCCCACTCCTAAATTTAAGAATTGTCCACCTTTTCGCAATTACTGTGTTAAAGACTGATATATTTTCTCAGAACAGTTAATTTGAAAGACCACCGGAATATTTCAAAATATAATCCTTTCTTGACATTGTGCATTCCTGTAAAAACGTAATTCAGCATTTTTAAAGACATAAATAAATCCCTTTCAATAGTCCCTACCTTAAGCTGCCTCAAAACGCTGCCCAACCGTGTGGCGACATAGTTCTCCTGTCTTATATACTCTAAAGACAGGGACGCTTTCGTGAGGTGTCACATACAAAAAAAATCGGTTACCAGATCTGATAAATTTTAGCCAAGGGAAGTACTTCCCAAACTTTATCCAACTCATCTCCTTCGCCTCCTCGATCCCTTTAGCCTTACTACAAATCCCAATTATTGGGGACGCACGATGGCATTCGTCAGAAAAGTTTACGTCCTGGCAAGAAAACGTTCTTTCTAAATCGGATTTTGTTTAACTTAATGTAATATTGATTCAAGGACGTCTTCTGTATTCTTAAATCTGATTAAATGATAAAGTAAATATTATATCTTTGGTAAAATTATTTGAATTAATACCATCCTTGACGAATCTTTTATCTGAAGTTAAGACAAGCCTAATAATCAGACCTTGGGGTAGCTCTAGGCTAATCAGGGGCGGCCAAAAGCCTGGCGGGGATGACGCCACCCGGGCCTGTGGCGAAGACGTCAGAGTATCAATTTACTGACCTAGAAATAAGATACACCCACTTTCCCATTAAAGAACAGACCGGAAGACTTGCTTTTGGAAATGAAAAGGACGCAACCTGTCTTCAAAACATTTATTATATTTTAACTCAGTTCCAGTGGTTTCTCTCAGAGCTTTTATAATCTTTGTACATGCTGTGTATGGGGTATTTTTAGCAAGAATACGACCCAAGTCGTAGGAGGTAGGAAATAAACATCAGCATAGAATTCAGACGTTTAGCGTGTCTCTGTGATGTGCACTGGTGTCGAAGATATTTAATATGAACATTATTTAGAACATAATCCAATCATATCCCAGAGGTAAAAAACACAGAGTTTTTACATGACGTCTTTGTAGTTGGTAGCAATCTATCTGACAAGATAGGAAAATCTTTCAAGCGAGAGCAATAATCTCCAGAGCAGAGGTGGCTACCAAACTCAAACTTACTTATAATATATATATACCCTTGGTTATTTCGGGCTATGGTGCAGAATGGTAGATAGTCTCAGTATCGCCCAATCTAGAGACCACCATTCAGAATCAAAATGTTGTTTGAAATATATAAAAAAAATAACGTACAAGAATACAACATATAAAACATTATACACAACACCATTTTGAACCATTCGTCAGAGTTTTCGTATAAAAGTGAAAAATTGAACACATCCTCCTGTCTTCCATCGTTGCTTTGGACACAAGACACACCCTCGGGAAATGTGAGTCCCGATTCGAGACGGGATAATCCCAACAGAGAGCTGCGGCCATATCGATTCCTGACGAAGATAATAAGATGTGATTGATATTAAGTGGCGTTCTTCAAATATTAACATTTCAATAAGGTAGCCATCACCAGACGAGGGTAGTTACTGGATACAAGATATAAACAGCCCTTCAGATTAATCTTGAGTAGGGAGGGTTTTTTCCCAATTAGGTGACTTGGGAATTTGAACGGGGGTTTTGAAGTAGTTGTTCAAATCTCAACAAATTATTTATGTTCTAATAAACAGTATACGCGTAAGTTATGTACCCTACAAAAAATGAAGAAACCTTTTTAGAAGTGGTTACTTGGTTTGGTACAATAATTGTTCAGTTAAATAAAGATTGAAATAACGATAATGAAGGTATTTTTACATTGACGAATACATTTTTATAACGATTTAAAATGTGTTATTTTCGATTTGCTGCCAAAACAACATGTTCGGCGGCGTCAGCGTCACGCTTACCAGACTTGGGCGGTTAATATGTCACAATGAAGTTGTAGCCAGTTGGAACTATTTCAAAATGTGCGGTTTAAGATCGTTTTTGAAATCCAGAATTATGAATGAAAATATTAAAATTACAAATTTTTAGAACGAAAATCATGATCACAAAAATAAACTTAAAATCTTCCACACATTTTGAACGGTATTCATAGTTGGTGAAAATACGTGACGTAGTTTGTTTTTTTTTTAATTTGTTGCGCATTTTAATGATTTCTTCCCATCCACCTGATGATATCAATTCTTCAATATAGACCAATTGCTAACGTGTACAAATCTCAAATTTGTCCAACAATTGAATTTGGAATCTACCCCCGGGCTGGAGCCCCAAAATATCTGATAAACCTTCTTGGTTATGGGCAAAGTAGGGTGGTCTGTCTGATTGATAATCCGTTGTTAAGAGACCGATTGTCATCTCTAATGCACAGACGCAACATAGAAATGCTGCGTCTGTTTTACAGGTATTTTAATCGGTGCAAACTCGGTGCATTATTGCATGTGTGTGAAAATCTACGAACACTCACTCACAGTTGATGTTGGCTTCATCGAAGTTTTGTTTGCTTCAACAAATGGATCGTTCCTTTAACTCATTTATTTATGTAAGACGGCTCATATGTGCTTCTTTCTTCATGTAATCCGGGCCTCAAGACCAGCAATAAATTCCTTCCTAGAGCCCCTATCCTAACCCACCTCACAACGCTGTTCAACCTTACTTGGCTTGACATGGTTCCCCTGTCACTGTACAGACTGGGGCACTGATGCAATGTAAGCATGATGTGTATGTTATAAACGTATTTCAATGGAGCTGCAACTAGAAGCATTGATTTTCTGTGCACTAGTGCACGTTCGTGAAACTCGACTAACACGAGCGTAACACCCGTCGATGTTGGCGTCGACTAGTTTTTGTGAAAGTCGTCATGCGGAACGAGCTACCGGTATTTATTTTTCCCCCCTCAAATAATCCGGGTCTATTCAAGACCGGCAATTAATAAATCCCTTCGTACAGTCCTTGCCTAAATCCGCCCCGCAACCGCCCAATTAGGAGACGATATTGTTCCCCTGTGTATATACATATATGTAAATACATCTTCTATACAAAGGGTCGCTCTCGTAAGGTGTGACATAAAATTTTATTTATTTATTTTTAACTAACTGTATAGCCATTGAAATCGTGTTTCGTCTAAAGTTTAATAAAAATGGTTGACCAATTTCCTTAGAAAATCGAGAAAGACGTAGAACAAAAACCTTTTCGTATTCTTTAATTTGTTGGTTGCACGAGAAAAATACTCTGAGTATTTCGGCCATCTGGTGGTTGAAACATGCAATAATGTAGTTAATAAAAGGTATTGCAAAGCTTCACGATGTAGTTTAAATTTTCTTTTTCTCGTGGAAGGTACCTATTTCCATGCACTTAACGTCAACTAAGTTTTTTCATTTTATAGGTAAAAGCGATTGGTGTGTAAGAAGTTATGAAGTTATTTTTTGTGTTAGTGTAAGAAATGATTGT
Source organism: Hesperophylax magnus (assembly GCA_026573805.1). Taxonomy (NCBI): domain Eukaryota; kingdom Metazoa; phylum Arthropoda; class Insecta; order Trichoptera; family Limnephilidae; genus Hesperophylax; species Hesperophylax magnus. Next base: position 9,094,114 of record JAIUSX010000029.1, on the reverse strand, counting down.
CGAAGGACCTTGAATGATTGAGCAATGACCACTGTACATAAGACAATATTTGTTGTATGGATAAAGGAAGGACTCACCATTAGGAAAGGGCACTTGTATCTTCCTGTCTTCTCCTCACAACAATGTCACTTAACATGAAGCGGATTGCACTATATCGTCGCGAATAATAATGTCGTAAGATAAGGGAGATGAGACCTCGCGCGGATGCGGTTTATTGTTAGCGGTTCGGGTTATTGCAACATACTACTGCCAAAGGGCACATAAAAATTAGCAGGAACGGAACGGAAGGTAGGACAAAGGAACAATAATACTATCTCAGTACAGTGGTCGCAGGTATGTGTGTATGTGTGCATGAGATGTGTGTATAAATTAATGTCTATTGCGCTTTGGCGCAACCAGCGATAATAATATCCAGTTTCGTAAAAGCTCTTAAAAGCTGCATAATTCTGCGATCAATTCATTTCATGGCAGCACGACAGAAATACCAAAAAGTTTGTTCAGAATAATTTAGTATTTTATTTATTTTTATTTATTTAACGCCCAGAGGGCTTTTACATGGTTGGTAGTATAATTTTAATTTGACAGATATTTTGAAACATAAAATACACATTTGAAACATATGGCTTAAACCCAATGAACTTTTGACAAAGAAATTTTACTTAAATACAAAAAACACATGAAACATATGGCAAACCCAAGGAACTATTGACAAAGAAATATTAATAAAATGCACAAAACACATGAAACATATGGCAAACCCAAGGAACTATTGACAAAGAAATATTAATAAAATACACAAAACACATGAAACATATGGCAAACCCAAGGAACTATTGACAAAGAAATATTAATAAAATACTCAAAACACATGAAACATATGGCAAACCCAGGGAACTATTGAAAAAGAAATATAAAAAAAATACACAAAACACATGAAACATATGGCGAACCCAAGGAACTACTGACAAAGAAATATTAATAAAATACACAAAACACATGAAACATATGGCAAACCCAAGGAACTACTGACAAAGAAATATTAATAAAATACACAAAACACATGAAACACGGTTTAAACCCACCAAACTCTTTACAAAGAAATTTTACTTAAATACACAAAACACATGAAACACACGGCTTAAACCCAACGAACTATTGACAAAGAAATATTAGTAAAATACACAAAAAACATGAAACATACGGCTTAAATTGAACGAACTCTTGACAGGGAAATTTGGCTTAATTACACAAAACACATGAAACATATGGCAAACCCAAGGAACTACTGAGAAAGAAATTTTACTCAAATACACAAAACACATGAAACACACGGTTTAAACCCAACGAACTCTTGACAAAGAAATTTTACTTAAATAGACAAAAGACATGAAATATACGGCTTAAACCCAACGAACTCTTCATTGAGAGATTTTACTTAAATACATAAAAGACATGAAACATATGGCTTAAACCCAATGAACTCTTGACAAAGAAATTTTACTTAAATACACAAAACACATGAAACATACGGCTTAAATCCAACGAACTCTTGACAAAGAAATTTTACTTAAATAGACAAAAGACATGAAATATACGGCTTAAACCCAACGAACTCTTCATTGAGAGATTTTACTTAAATACATAAAAGACATGAAACATATGGCTTAAACCCAATGAACTCTTGACAAAGAAATTTTACTTAAATACACAAAACACATGAAACATACGGCTTAAATCCAACGAACTCTTGACAAAGAAATTTTACTTAAATAGACAAAAGACATGAAATATACGGCTTAAACCCAACGAACTCTTCATTGAGAGATTTTACTTAAATACATAAAAGACATGAAACATATGGCTTAAACCCAATGAACTCTTGACAAAGAAATTTTACTTAAATATACAAAACACATGAAACATACGGCTTAAATCCAACGAACTCTTGACAAAGAAATTTCGTTTAAATGTACCCGACAAAACAAGACAATTCAAAAAACTAAATAATTTAAAAAACTTGGTTAAATATTGGATCATCAACAAAGATCGTGGAATAATTAGTCGACTCACACAAATCTAAATCAAAAGTTCTGTATTCCTATACCCATACATACAATTAAATACCAATAAAAACTTGAATTACACAATTCTATCAAATATTTATGATTCCAATTAATCAAAAAAATGTACCTGTTAAATTGACCTTAAATGTAGGCACCTATTGTTAGAATAAAATATTTGTAAACTAGCTTGTGTCGACATAGGATATCCCTAGTAAGATAGGCGTATTAAAAAAAAGTGTGTGTAAACGCTACCTATGCATATAAGTGTACAATAATTAATAAACTCAGGATTTTAAAATAATACTGCAAAACCTGGGTAAACATTGACATTTCATCTCTTTCATCTCTCAATCTCAGAGCAATATTGAGACCACTTTTTACTATTGAGAAAGGTGTAAATATACAATTTTTAATTTTATTTCCACTACATAATATAAATAATATTGTGCCAAGTAGTGCAAACACATTATTAAGGGTATCATCAGTTTCAACCTTCTCTGAATAGCTTGGCAATTCGCAATAGGGCAGGGAAGATACAGACAGAAATATCTCCCGACCCTGCACCACTACCCACGATCCAGGCTGTATTTGTCAGGCTATCGCAATCATGAAACTACATAGAGGTAAACATTTTACTGGGATGGAGTCACGTACGTCTACGGTATTAAGCCTTTCACGAAACCCAACACTTTCATCTAGGTAGACAGATCGTTGCGATATCAGATTCCTTACGTTTCTGTATTTTGATACAAACTTTGTCGACAGGTAGAGCAACTCAATATAATATATAATCTCAAAAAAAAAAAAAAAAAAAATATATATATATATATATATTGCAATGTGATTTAAACCCATTCGATAAACCAATGTTGCCAATTCTTAAAGACCTTTCGACTTGGCCGCAGACAGGCCAATGAAAATGATTTTCTGTTCAAGAAAGAATTTCGCCATTTGGAAGTGTTCGATCAATTTCAGAAAAATAAAAAAAATGAGCTTATTTTACGCCCTCGGATACGCCACACAAAATACCTCAATACGGCATGCTATATTCTCAAAACCTCCTGACGATTGAGAGCAGTCGGGACTCAGGTGCAGTTTCACAAAAAAAAAATCAATCAATTTTTCAATTCTGAATGACGGTCTTACCCCAGGGCTATGTTAAATGAATAAATTGTGAAATAACACAAATTTACTCGCGCACGCCAGGACTTGAGTTCGCGACTTTTGAATTGCGAGTCTTACCCCTCGACTACGGAGGTCGTCTATCCGTCATCTTACTCGTTTTATCTCTTCAATGGGTAGAACATTTAAGTCGGACTCTTCTAAGACCATCGTTTTCTTAGTGGAAAAATCCGGGATCTGCAACTTCAGAGAGAGAGAGAGAGAATCCGCGCGGCAATTGTGACTGTTGCTCCTATCAGGAAATATAGTATGATTTAGCGTACCTGGAGGGATTCGACTATTGCTTAAATGTTTGCCATGTAACAGGAGAAATTTGGTTGGTAGAAACAATTGGTAGTTTCATTTAAATATCACGGACGGAATATAGATGAATATGACTCCGTATAATAGCTAGGTTCCTTTTTTAAATATTATTTTCCAATTTGAAATAAGACCATGTGATTGTGTCTAGTATGAAAGAGAAGACATGAGAGAGCGTGAACGGGAGATATAATAACGTTAGTTTGCTCGAGGCTCGCATTTTAATTATTTCTGATGAGCGTTATACTAAAATCTCATAAGTTTCTAGAGGGATCCCCACGGATGTAAGTTATTTATATTTAAGATTAGTATACACAGGACCTTACCATTATAGTAATTTATATAAAACGGATTGAAAATTTATAAAACGTTTTTCAACAATAAAGTTAGCGGTAAGCACGAGATTTTAATTTTCTAGACGATGATTTAGTAACTTCCCGAGAGATCCCTCTAAAATAATTGAAATTTTACTAATAAGTTCATTAGAAATGATTAAAAAAAACACACGGAAAGATCGATTTTCCAATCCTGCTAGCGCAAAGTCGACAAAGTCCGTCCAATTTACCTGGCAAAAACAATCGAATATTGTTTTTACATGATTTAATAACTTATTTCGTTGAGATTTCCAGTTTATTTTAGAGATTTGCCAGGGAAAATTCAACCGCAAGTCTGTCTAATGCATTAGGGCCGCGCGTGGCATTATTTTGGGCATAGCTGCTTCACTTACGTCTTTAAGATTCTGACTTTATTTCAGGGTATTGTCTCGTATTAATTACAGTTCATTGACTATTAGTATCATACATATAGTGTAAACGTAATAAAATATGAACAAATGCTTTAAATAAATATACGGACAAAACCTTTGTTGTTGTAATGAATGACATTCGAAATTATTTGACCCAACTAATAGAATAACAACATTTGTTTACATCATTATTTAATCTCTGTGAGTTTTGCCTTAAGCTCTGTGTAGCTTGGTGGACTTTTAACGTACACCGGAAAAGCTAAATCAGATATAAGAGCTGCATTAAAAAAAACGTGATAACTTTGCTCAAAGTTATGGTATCATCAATTAAGTTTTTTTATAAGACTGAAGCTATCGTCTCTGTCTCAAAACATTTTTTATAAATAATGGAGCCTAATTGGCTCTATTAATTGTTATTCTGGTGCAGTTATATACATATATATTTATTTTTTTAAATCAGAAGGCTGGGTTTCAACGCGTTTTTCTAATACGAGACCTATCACGTATCCGCACTTCGTCCGATGGCAATAATGGAGATTCAATGATTGCCTCATATTATATGAGGGGGTCTGGTATTTATCCCGGAGTTGCTTAAGGGCGGTGTAATTTCATCCCCCAGATAGCAAATGGTACGTGATGTAGAACCTGGGGGTAAATCATTAGAGTGATAAACTTTCGGGTAAGATATGAAAAGCGATAACGTAAAAAATCCTTAATTTGATGGAAGGGATCAAGAATTTCTGTTTTGTAGTTATCTTTTTATATCATAAAGACTTTTTTAGGGAATAATCCTTCTCGACTAAATGTGAGATTTAAGGAAATTAGTGAAATTTTTGCACTTATTTTGGGAAAACGAGTTAATTGAAGTAAAAATACACAAATATTCAGCATTGAAGATATTCAGTTTATTTTTTTATTAATAATACCCATCAGCGGAGTGGGTATATGCTATTTTGTTGTTGTTTTGTTTTTGGTAAAAAACTGAAGAACATCCATAGTGGTGGTGATTTTTTATTTGTTTATAAATACGTGATGTTTGTATATATCTTTAAATATATTTATATATAGGTAATTGGAACAATTGAAACTTCTGGATAATCTATATGTGTAGGTGTATATATATATATAGGATTCTGTTACATACTAAATATCGAGCAATTAAGAGAGTAATTAGAAAGTCTAAATAAAGTAGAGATGAATATAGACTGATAATAAATATAAAGAAAGGGAAAAACAGGCAATTATTTAGTTAATTATTCCGGACAAGTATAACTTCAGTTTATTTTATCTTTTAATTTCTTCATTTCAATCGGAAGGTTGTTGAAATACTTTATTCCTAAATAGATATAGTTGTTTTTCATAAGTTTGGTATTTTGATGTTGTATTGATATCTTTTTGATAGGTGTGTTTCAAAGTTTTTAATGAACTTTGTAAATTTGGATAATTGAATTTTTCTTGAAGATATCTTCAACTCGAGGCACCCCGAAATCTGTAAATAGTGTTTTTGTTGGATATGTGGAGGGTTTCTTTAGAATTACTTTGATGATTAGCTTCTGGACCACTTTATGATTTATGATTTCCATAATTAATTTTTAATTTAGTATTTCTAGAATTAATTTTATAATTAATGATTTCTATAATTAATGATTTCAACAGTAAATTTTTATTTTATTTATTTATTTAGTTACGCCCTATAACTGGCTTTAAAAATAAGATTGTAGATTCAATTGTAAACAACAGTAAAACATAAAAAATAAAGCATGAAATATGCTATCACGCTATCTGAAGGACCCATTAAATAATTAAAAAATAGCTATTATGAATACTTAAGCTGCTTAAGCATTCGCATAGATTATGATAACTCGTTATTTACTTTTAATAAAAAGTGCTGATTAATGTGTCCAAATTTATAACGAAAATATCAGCGATATTATCTATGAAGTTAATTCATTATTATCTATGAAGTTAATTCTCTCCATGACAAAATTGAACACAATGTTTTTGTTGAAAAATAATATGTTTCATCTGGTATGATTAAGGGGTACACGTAATGGACCTTTCAGATAATTTGGATGCATTGAGTTTACTTCGTAAATTAACAAATTTTCATTAAAATTACGAAGATATATGATTGATTTAACTATTTAAAAAAAATTATTTACGGTTTTTAAATAGATACATATTTACGTATGTAATAATATAATCCTTATACATACATATTATTTTTTTCATAAGAATTGTAATAGAACATAGTTATCTTTGTATCAATTTAACAACTGTAACGGGACTAATACTTTCTCGCTCACACCTATCACGGCATTCTCATCTACGAACGAAATCGTAGATTTCCTACTGGTTACGCAAATTATTAGCTCGATGCTACTTGACAAATGATTTATCACTTACGGCCTATGTAAGCAGACCCACGGCCTTGAACGAGCAGAGATTCCCAGCCGGTCGAAGGCTGAAGATCTGATCCTGGTAGCGAGATGTATTGTCCCTTCGAACGAGGTCTTAGAGATATCCAGAACAAACTCTAGCCTCCAAAACTGAAAATTTGAGAATTTTGAGCGAAATTTGTCATCCCTTCAGTAGACTTGAGAATACCTAGAAGATGTTTGCTCTTCGATATAGTCGGTGATAACGCACCGTATCGCTTTTCCAGTGAATATAGTTAAATTGTTTTATTTAAAACTGTTTTACAGTTAATGGTTATTTTTTTACTTTTCCTACAGTAAAATCCGAACTAATAAAATAAATCAATAAATGACAAATAACTTTCTTTCTACTTTCAAATTTTTAATAAAAAGTTTTTACTTGGATAATGTTTTGTAATTTCTTCTTAAAATTAAATTTCTCACGTATCGAGTCACTTTTAGAAAATTGTGAAAGTCGGAATATCGAAAAATGTCACGTAACGCTTTCCACAAAACCCGTAAAAAACCCTCTCTTTCAGTTACAAGTATCATATAATAGAAAGAGAGAAAGAGCGAGACGTTTCAACATAGCTATCGGCGGTATGCTTTTGTGTGTTAGAAAACTATCATCTTTTTTAGTCACCTTGCCAAGAACTTGTGGAAATCCCATATAAACATCAGATATAGTGTGGGCTACGACTTCATAACAATACAAACTGTACCGGATGCACGTCACAACTGCTTTCCGACACTCTTATCCTTTCTCGACTGTAATCTCGCGAGTGTACGGAGTAGAATGTGATTTTTCTTACTTCTGCAGAATCAAGCCATTTTCACTTTGTACAGTACTCGTCGGTTGACCTACGTTTATAATTTTTCAGGACATAAACAAAACCAATAGATATAAGAAAAGAAATTTAGACTTTGGTTAAAGTACCTCAAAAGCCTCAAATCTAAAGCTAAAACCGATATGACAAGAATCATTAGATAAAGAAGACTATTAAAATAGCAATAAAGCAAACTTAAGCTTATTTTTTTCTTTTAAATTATCTCCACACTGAGACCCTGGTAATAATAATTTCCCTCAGGGCCTATGCCATCTTTGGCAGTGGCGGCTCGTAAATTTTGGAAGTAATAGAGTGCTAATATTAAAACGAAATGACACTATTGATGTTGTTGTAGCAGAAAAATTTTTTTTTCGAAAAATCGATTTTTTGAATGAAGATTTTCAGGAAATCGGTGCAGTGCACTGCGAAACTGAAATTTCCTGAAATTATTCACACAAAAAATCGAATTTTTGAAAAAAAAAAAAATTCAGGCTACAACGACATCAATAATGCCATTTTATTAAATATTAGCACACCTAAACGACACGAGCCGCCACTTTGGGGATGTGTTGTGGAGGATGTTTTTGAGGAGAGGACAGAAATCATGTTATAGGAAGGAGGAAAGACAGATGGCAGCAAATTGTTCCACAAACAAGTCGTAAAAACGACCCATTCTCACGTAACAAATGTCAAACATTCACAATGTTCGTGCATTTGGCATGTTTTCTGACTATTTACTGATGCTGAAGGTATAAATGATGACGAGTTACTCTGAACATCAACCAACTAAAATATGAGTAAAGCTATCGTCAGTTAATGACGATCTTTATCAAATGCGACAGGCAAAATTGTAATTTGCAAAGTGAAAAAGGTCGAGGGGACGGGTGGGCATGGGAATCAGGGCGTCTTTATAAAAAGGCCCGAATTTTAAATTATAAAATAAACTGAATAATAAAATGGGTGATGTACTTAATTATCAAATTTGTTCACCCTATTATACTAGACACAGCAAATTCTTGTACTCATTTGAATAGAGTTGGATAAGGCAGTTGAAGATACTAGTTGCTTCCAAAATTAGCAGCATTCCAAATACGAATAGATTTGGATAGGGCAGTTGAAGATACTAGTTGCTTCCAAAATTGGCAGAATTCGAAATACCAATAGAGTTGGATAAGGCAGTTGAAGATACTAGTTGCTTCCAAAATTGGCAGAATTCGAAATACCAATAGAGTTGGATAAGGCAGTTTAAGATACTAGTTGCTTTCAAAATTAGCAGCATTGCAAATAGGAATAGAGTTGGATAGGGCAGTTGAAGATACAAGTTGCTTCCGAAATCGGCAGCATTCCAAATGCCAATGTTTTCTGGTTAAAAATAGAAATATTACAAGCCAACGATTTGAAATTTGATATTGACAGACCTGATAAGTAGGAAACATATTTCTTTCAACCTTTATTCACTGGAGAGGAATCGCAAGTTAAAAAAGATAAATGAATAAAACCACTGACATTCAAAAGATCTAAAACAATTTTTAATCTTTGTCCCCTAAATACAGTTCTAAATTTATTTAAATTAATACACGGAACACCTCAGCACTGGTTTTCAAAATGAGGCGTTCACGGAACACATAAAGATTCCTATTTAACACTATAGATAAAATAGAGCATATAATAAAAGGTAAAATTATAATGTATAATTTTTTTTTTGAAGTGTGGTCATCCCACCCAGCGAACATTCATTTACGTTTAAGCGGAAGTGGGGTAACGAAAATTCCGAGTAGTTTATGTTCCAAAGAACACAAATCCACTGGGAAAATAAAAGAAAGGGATGAAATTAATGTTTAATTAAAATGATGAAAACACACTTAACCCGGTTTTTCTTAGAAGCATGTTTACGGAGCATTTTCAAATTAAAAGTATACAAAAAAAATTCTCAGAAAAATAAAAAGCGTGCATTTTCTTAGAGAATTTTATAAAAACAGCAGAAATGCTGCTCGTATGAAGCAGCAGACGGCCTTTCATGGCAAGTTCTGGCTTCATGGAATTGGCACAACTCTTTGTTGTTTTGAGAGATGATCACAATTTGATCAAACACTAAAACGAGATGAGAATTGGCGTTAAACGGGGACCGTTCAAATGCTAAAAATAAAAAAAAAATGGGTGGATTGGTAACATCTTTTTTGTTTCTAAATTTTAAATTGAGTTCAATTCATTCAAGATTTTTTGTCTCCGATATTGGGGAAAACCACCTTTGATTTTATAACACCAAAATTTATGAATTTATGAACAAAATTTATGGTAAGATTTTTTCCGCAGTTTCGTAAGAGAATTCACGGGGAATGTATAGAACTGATAGCTTTATTAAATTTGATGAAGCGGAAAACGTTCATTCTTTACATGATTTATTTTTTAGAGTGATTTGTTGTTCAGTGATCGAAACACTAAACTTGATAAAAAAAGTAAAGTTTTTTGCATTTGTTGGGGAATTTAAAAAATATTTAGTATTTCTTATAATTTGTTTGTTTTTCACGCTATTTTCTTCTGTATTATATTTTGAAATACATTTTAATAACTCGAAGCGTGCAGAAATATTCGTGATAGAAGTTTGTTCTGTAAAATGAAAGTTGTTTTGGTATTTAACATGAACTTTGTAGGAGAACATTTAAAAATTTGAAATAAAGACTCTTTTATTCAAAAAAATATTTTGAAATGATTACTCTTTAGTAAAATAAAATATTTTATTATTAAAATATAAAATATTTTGAAATAATGACTGTTAAGTTATACAAAATACTTTAAAATAATGACTCTTTAGTAAAATAAAATATTTTTATTTTCGAAGGACACTTTGGGGTGTAAAATTATATGTTAATTGAAAAAACACACTTTGGAATACACCACTTTTTTGAATTACTAATGACACCTAACCGGGTTTCGCTTATCTCAAACTTCGTCAGGGCTTATTATATTAACTAAAAAAACACTTTCCTCTGCTTTGTGGAAACATTAATCAGAATATCGTAAATATTATTTTATCGATAATCGTCGAAATCTAAATTCATTAGATTCGTTCATCAAAGATCTAAATAATGCATTACTTAAGCAGGCATACCTTAGAAGCTTCCTTTTCTTACTCTTGTTCACTATACTTTCTTCGGTAATGGATTATTTAGATTTCTAATATGTAGCCAAAGCTCTACAACAGAATCAAATAAAAATATAACATAATAATTATGGAAAGTGAAATACCCAGAACTTTGTTCCTAGACGATTGGATTTTTTTGTCGATCCTCCTTTAAAGTAAACTTGTTTATCGATATAAAAAGCCCAGTAAAAGAACGATACGTCAACAGCCTTAAATAAATACAGTAAACCTTCGAAAGAAAAAGGCTTTGTCGAGGGTCGGCAATAGTGGTAGTAGCAAGTAGCGTGGCGTATAAGGTGCGGGGAAGAGGATGGCAGGTTTAGAGAAGTATGTGCAAAACATGCTATCGGAAAACCGGTTTACCGGTTAATATAACAAATCAGAAAACTCTGAAAAAGTGAGACTATTAATCGTGGATATAGAAACAAGGAAGATGGGCCACAAACCACTATTACTATGAAACCGTTAGCACAAAAGTGTTGTCAACATCGTTAATCCATATTCGCCAATTATTTTTGAGGTGTATTAATTTTAGACTGGAATTCTTTTATGATCAATATATTGAATGAATTAATAAATTATAATTGGTGAAATTAAGTGACGAAATAAAAAAAAAACTTACATTTTTTTAATATAAAATCGTAAATTTTCAATTGGATAACCCTGATATATTATTGTTGATATAACAATATTCCTATCATTAGAACAAGGAACAAGTATGTATTATTGTAACAATTATATTACGGTCATGGACTACAATTATTTTATTAATAGATTACAGATCATTGCTAACTATTATGCTAATGTTGCCGATGTTTTTGATATGCTTCTATTGAATTATAAAACTGTACTAATAAAAGACGTGCGTATTTTAACAAGGTCACTGCATAACAGGTTTTTTGTTTCTTCTTCACTGTTTTCATGAACTAATGTATATTATTTTAATTTTTGTTTTTTTTTTTAATTCTATAAACTTATAATATATCTTTTCTTTCTTCTTTCTGTATTGTACTCAGACTTATTATCATATTAATAAGTTCATAAGCAAATATCAAGGATATTTATAATAACGTTTGTAGTTGTGGGTACCCTAGTGAGTTGGTGAGAAAAGTATGGTGTTTGGTCGGTAGGTAGGTGTAGTGCCTTACCGGGGGTCCTTGGGTGGGGGGGTGGCACTGGGCGGTGTAGCGGCGGGGGAGGGCTCGGCCTCTACATCCGGTACCAGCGATGGCCGAGGTGACATCTTGTTCACTGTAATACAGACAAGATGGCGGGTTAAACACACACACACATTCATTATGTACTCTATCATATACATTACAACTATAGGAATGTATTTGATTTTATGTCATATAGAATAAAATAACCTTCGTTTTTTTTATATTTTGCACAAGAGGATCTTGTCTTTATGGAGTAAATTGATCGATGGCCTCCTCCAGCGGAAACCTCTCAACGTGTCCAAAATCAGTTTTTGTAGTAATTAAACACGCTGAGTTCAATGAACTCAAATTTAAATTTCAATTTAGGTGACATACTACTAAAGTAATAAACAATTCCGAGAGACGATAAAGTTATTATCTACCTACAATATCACATTTAAACAGAAGGTTATTTCAATTGTCTTTTAATTTTTTTAATAATATCTCGTGAGTTTTCCAGGTTCTGCGCTAGTCTGTTAATAAAATCTATCAAACTATCATAAATATTGTTTTATCGATAATCGTCGAAATCTAAAATTCATTCGTATTTTTCATGATTTACCTAAATTTTCGAATTACTATAACTTCAGAATTCGTCAAATGCAGTTTTACTGCTAATATTTAAATAAAATCCCATTATTAGTGTACTTTTCAGGTACTTTATTCACTTGAAAGTTTCGTTGCGAAATTTCTAAGGCTTAATATCCGGCATGTGGAGACGGAGGGGTCTCATTTCGTAACCCAGCGGAAGTCCCGACCCACAACTTAGAGCCCGGTGCTTTGAGGTCACGAACCAAATAACTAAGTGTTCCAACTCTTTTACAAATAAATCCACTGCCCGAAGTCTACTTTGAATACGTAAGTAACTTCAAATAAACGTTTTGCGAACCAGTAATAAGAAAATACTGACAATTCAGTGTTTAGATGTTGTGCGCCATTTAATAACTTTTATCCTTCAAATAATGTTGAACAGAACCAACCATGTTTTTGTTCAAATTACACAAGGCGCATAAAAGACCACCCTTAAATTATATAAACAAAAAAAACGTCTCCAGAGGGCGGCGCAATCTATTTTAGTTTCTATTACAATGTATTAGAAAGAAAATCAAAAAATTAATCCTTGCCACGACTGCGTGGCCTTTATCATACAAAATTTATTTTTGAATTTGAAGTCAAAATATCAAACAAAACTATTTTTTTTCATTTAAATCAAAAGGAATAGCAAATAATATTGTCTAGCACAGCAGTGAGTTATTTCATGTACCTGTGTTCTAAATTTGAAGAATGCGATCTTCCTTGAAGGCAACTTTGGCAATTAATTGTCGCCCACAAAAACTGTGTGAGTGACAACCAAAAAAAGTTGCCTCCAAAATTATTAAATATCGAATTATTTAATGGCCCATATTTTATAACTTAAAACAATAAAAAAATAGCTCGCATCTCTACTAGATGTTTACTGTAAATTTTGATTATTTTTAAAATTATTCTATTTGATTGGCAATGATGGCCTAAAATACAAATTTTATACAAAAAATTCCTCTTAATCAAAAAACTTAAAGCAATCTAAGAACTAATTTAGCGTACAGCGATATTGAATATTCCTATTGGACATAACCTGAAATTTTGCTATTAATATCATGTTAAAACATTATTATAAATAAAACAAGTGTGAAGATAACTCACGAGTGAAAGCATTCTCCGGTAAGCCAGTGTTGAAATATGCTATTGTTGAAACAATAACGTTTTTCAATATAAATTTACTAATCATAATGGCTAAGGTATTAAGTAATTTCAATTTGTTTTTTATCTTCTGCAAATACTTTTAATTCAAAAGCAATCTGTGAGGTTAAAAAAAAGTTAATTGTACTTGGATTTGTTGACTGCGTGTTAAGGAAATATAAGGTACTAATCTTACTAACAATTATGTTCTAAAATCTTTGCTATTTCCACTCTAGTTATTTTAAAGCTCAAACAAAATGTTCAGTTAAGCTTCAAATTACCCAAAACAGTTTCTTCGAAGTAACATTACGCCAAACACCCAAAAGAAGTTAATTCCTCCAAGAAGTATCCATACAAAATTTAAATTACTCAAATCCTTGCAACTTATAGAAATAAATTCCATTATTTTGTTGAAGTCTGGAGATTTGCTTTATAATACTTTAGACTTATAATAGTTATTGAAAGAAAAACAAACAAAGGTTTTGCCAAATATGATCGTAGCTTCAATGCAAAGTACCAACGTGGAAGCTCTACGAAATAGACATATATGTTGCGCTGGATTTGTATTGACTTTTATCCAAAGCAAGAAATTCGTAATAATCATTTCAATTAAGGTAAGGAATTTAACAGACGCTAAGATTAATAAAAGTTTCGAGTAAACTTAAGATTAAAAATAGAAGAGCTTATCTCATTGAGATGATTTTTTTCTGTATTTGAAGAATAGATGAAAATCCCGAAAATTCACCGTAAAGTAAAAAACTTTTTTTGTTATTTATTTGCAGATGTCACTTTTAACGAAAGTTCGTCTCGCAAACAAAAGTAATTACATAAAAATTCCAAGAAATCATTTCCGTTCCGTCCCGAGGGCGAATTCAGACCAGAGGTGGAGTTGGGATTTTCTGCAATTAAATTCTTATTTTTGTTCCATTAATCCTAGCTTCTCAATCTTAACAAGCACTTTACATAAATAATCTAATTCTTTCTGCCCCTTTTTAAGTTCATTCACAACATAATTAAAATATATCGACCGGTCGGTGGCCGAGTTGACATCGCATAGTGTGTTCAATTCCTCGGCTGGCAAAGTCCTCCATCACAACACAAGCAACATTTTCAGCTTACTGTGGTGGTAGTAGAGAGATTTTCAAATATTGTCAGGTTATTCGTAACCCGGGAATGTTTGTCTTTCTTTAAAAAAAAAAAAAAATATATATATATATATATATTGAAGGCGTCCCTTTCGCGTATATCGAGACAAATTCATTTTTGAAACATACTTAGATTCAGTTTCTGTCATTTATAAATATAAAGCATTATCCATAAATCACTGCGTGGTGAAGTGATGAGAACGTCATGAACTTGCGGCACAGCTTTTCTGCCTGATGATATGACTATTTTACACAGAGAAAAATGAGTGTTGATGTGTTGTTATCTTTGACTAGGTGGCTCTCTTTGACTAAGTTGTTATATTCGACTAGGTGGCTCTCTTTGACTAGGTGGCTATCATTGACTTTGTAGCTATCTTTGACTAAGTATTTGAATTTGACTAGTGGCTTGACTGGCTAACGTTGACTGAACTTTTCAAAATGATTTATTTATTTAGAATTAACGGCAAATGTGCAATTTACAAACTTGAAAGTTATTGACCGTCATAATATAATATGAAAAGAAAGAACAAATTATAAGATAAAATAAGTTAACAAGAAAAAAGTATACACAATAGTACAAAGTTATTAAAATAAATAAAGAAGAAATAAAAACGAAAACAAAAACTGTTATGCAGTAATTTCATTAATATAAGAACTGCTAAAATGTTTAATCAGTACAGATTTATGTTTCGATAGAGGCATATTAAAAACATCAGCTTACATTGCATATGAGTTACCAGTGTAATATATTTATAAAAGAGTTGTAGCCTGAAACCGTAGTATGATTGTTACAATAATACATACTAGAGAACCTTCATCTAATTGTAGGAATATGAAAGTTAATTTTAATATATTTGGGCCATCCAAATGATTATTTACAATTTTACATCAAAATATAAGGCAATATAATGTGATGGTACCTAACCGCCTGAATAAAGTTTAAAAAAAGAATTCTCATTAGGATAGTAGCGTATCTTTGTAAAAAATCTGTAATTGCTTAGATAAAATAAAAAAGGTACATAAAATAAACAGTTTATAATTAATCAGGAAGGTATTTATTGTTATTAAGTTTAATTTGTAGAACTCCATTTTATTTATTTTTTATTTTTTATATATTCAATAATATTATTATTGGGTTTATAAAAACAGTTTATTTTTAAACAAGTTCTGCTGTGTAATTATTATTACGCGTGACAGCTGTTTCGCCTTCTGAAGGCATTATCAAACTGTGGGTAGCCCACTTACAGACGATACATTTATATTATTTCTAGGTAGGTATTTTAATTACAATTACTGATTTCTTAATTGATTTCTGAGTAAAATATTAGAAATTATTAATGGTTTTTACCCCAGTAAAGTTTCCCCAATTAGTGTTAAAGTTTAAATTTGACTTAATGTCTTTATGTTAGTTATTCCCAAATGATGACTCATAGGGTTATTTTAATAGCATAATTAAGTACTTCATAGTGCACTCATATGTGCACTAGGTTTGAAGATATCTAGTAGGGGTGAACGAATTATATTTGTTTGTTCGTTAATTAGAATAGCTTTCGGATTATTAGAGTTTTTGTTAATTTCTAACTGTTCTAAAAATAATGTTCTAAAAATAAAATTAATTTTTTAGACCTAACAATCGGTAGAGAAAATAATAAACATACGTTTGAAATTTTCCGTAAGCCTACGTTTACAGATACGACCATTAATTATAAATCTTTACACCCATGGTCACATAAATTATCTGCCTACCACTCAATGGTTCATAGGCTTACTAACATCCCACTCGACAAGAAAGCATACGAGAAAGAAAAAAATACAATCCTAACTATTGCTAAAAATAATGGCTTCAAGAGTAGAGACATTGAAAAAATAATTAATAATAACAAACACAAAAATAACCTTAAACTATTTTTGTTGTTTGTTTTTGGGGTGTTATGCCGTGTTGCGCTAACTCCTTCTTTAGCCGACGTTTCGGACAGCGTTGCAGTGTCCATCATCAGGGCAGATCCGGTAGATCCGAAGATGTGTGAGATGTCCGAAGATCTACCGGATCTGCCCTGATGATGGACACTGCAACGCTGTCCGAAACGTCGGCTAAAGAAGGAGTTAGCGCAACACGGCATAACACCCCAAAAACAAACAACAAAAATGCTTTTGGCCGTGAGAATCTAAAAACTTACCCAACCTTAAACTAATTTACCCAGCGACTAATAATAAGACGAATAATAAATTCGGGTGTTTAGAATTCATCGGACAGACATCTAATAAAATTGCCAAAGTCCTCAAAAAGTGTGGCTTAGATATTGCCTTCCGCACAAATAACAACTTGGGATCATCTCTTAATAACTCAAAAAGTAAGGTACTCAAATTACAAAATAGTGGCATTTATAAACTCCAGTGTGACGAATGCAACGCTGTTTATGTTGGACAAACGGGCCGGTCCTTTAACACTAGGTTCAAAGAACATATAAGATCTTTTAAAAATAATAATAAAATGCAATCTCAATTTGCCAAACATCTCCTAGATGAAAATCACTCACTTAATGATAATAATAAACCAACTCCGTTACACGTACAAAATAAAGGCCGTAAACTGAATCTTTTAGAACAGTTAGAAATTAACAAAAACTCTAATAATCCGAAAGCTATTCTAATTAACGAACAAACAAATATAATTCGTTCACCCCTACTAGATATCTTCAAACCTAGTGCACATATGAGTGCACTATGAAGTACTTAATTATGCTATTAAAATAACCCTATGAGTCATCATTTGGGAATAACTAACATAAAGACATTAAGTCAAATTTAAACTTTAACACTAATTGGGGAAACTTTACTGGGGTAAAAACCATTAATAATTTCTAATATTTTACTCAGAAATCAATTAAGAAATCAGTAATTGTAATTAAAATACCTACCTAGAAATAATATAAAAGTATCGTCTGTAAGTGGGCTACCCACAGTTTGATAATGCCTTCAGAAGGCGAAACAGCTGTCACGCGTAATAATAATTACACAGCAGAACTTGTTTAAAAATAAACTGTTTTTATAAACCCAATAATAATATTATTGAATATATAAAAAAAAAAAAAAAAAAAAAAAAAAAAAAAAAAAAAAAAAAAAAAAAAATCAGGAAGGTATTTAAGTACCTTAAAAATCTTAAGATTCCAAAGAATATTTTTTACGGTAAAAATACAGTTGGCTATTTTTTAGTAATGGAAAATTGTGATCACGTGACATAACTCTAAAAAAACACTATTGGTTGAATATGTGACCACTTAGAAACAGCGCCATAAAGACATGCATTCATTTTTGAAGATGGAGAGAGATCACCGAGTACAAACACGTATTACTTGTATAATTTCCCACGAGCAATAAAATAATTTTAATTCGCCTCTGATCTGGACATAAATTTAATGGTAAATTTTAATCTATTCCGGTCTGTAAATATGCCGAGGGTGAAATGCTTAAGACGCTATAAACATTTAAGTACTCCGCCTTATAAATCGGTTTCTGGAGAAAATAATGGCAATACGTTTTATGGAATATAAAGATTTCATGTATTTTTGACTTGCAAATAACTCCTGATTTTGAAAAAGATTGTTCAGGCTGATTTATAATTCGATTTTTTTATTATTTTTTTTAATGTGAAACCGCACAACTAATCCCGATCGTCTGGAGCCAGTGAGACTATGGAATCCCCGATCGGGGTACGTTGTGAGGCGAAATGTAGTGAGGAGAGAAATGAGATGAAAAAGAGGAAGGTGTGAAAGTACCTGGCTATTCAGATGGAACACGGAAAAAGTCATTTTAAGCCCTTACACCGGGGCTGAAAGTATCTTCCCTTACTCTGGAACGTGTCGCAAGTATACTACATATTATTTTAAACGAGTAATTTGTGAAATAACACAAATTGATTAAATAAGATTTATTTGCACACGCGCGCCGGGATATGAACCCACGACCTCCCTTGCTAGTCGAGAGCTTTACCTTCGACCACGGAGGCCATTGAAAAATTTTGGCTAACAAACTGCGCGTTTCGTTACCTTCGCTTATAATATTACGAGTTGAGATAAAGTTACCAAAAATATTATGAAAAATAGCCAAACATAACGGCGTCAGAGACTGCCACATTGTTGCTTAACTCTTTTGTTATTCAGACTTTCGGCATGGACCGAGTATTTGATTCACTCGATCGTGCTATGTTTTGCTCGGGCGACCCCGACATCTTATAGCATTCACTTTCGCATCACAGGTTTTTATTTTAGTTTATTAGAAAAAGAAAAAAATAAACATATTTTATTGAAATAATTACATGGGTGCATATACCAGTAAATTTTCCGCATAAAACTCATATTATATACAGAAAACAAAAATATATTTTTTTATTTTTTTATTTATTTTTAATTTTTTTAATTTTTTTTTTTATTAATTTTTTATATATTTTATTTTTTATTTTTTTTTAAATGGAGTTCTACAAATTAAACTTAATTATAATGAATATATAAATAATTTAATTAAAACCTAAAGTGGAGTTGACAAAAAAGAAAAAAAAAACACAGGTTGTAACTATATACATGGATTATGTAAACTAAGTACCTACCTGTACAAAAATAATACAGACTTTCATCATCAAATAATGTTCGAAGATAAATAAAAAAAAAAACAACAATGAAAAATGAAAAAAAAACTGCAAAAATCAGTCATTTTAAATACATGTAGGATAACGAAAGATTTTTTAAATATTTATGTCGAGGGATCAGTAGGATTTATAGGCCCTATTCGGAGTTCTACCGAGCCGAACCCTCTGATATGAAAATATCTGGAGTCGGTGAATTATTTTCCCATTTGATCTCTGGTGCGTTGACGTGTTGTTCTTATATTGTTTTTTTATTTATTTTGCTTATATAATGCACTGCATAATGTTGCTTCACTAGATGATGATTTGTGGAAAAATGTGTGGAAGGGTTTAGTTTTTCCTATGGGGAAGATTTAACCTGGATATAAAATCGGAAAATTTACAGTGCTCGTAATTAACAATTTGATTTAGTTTTTTCATAAAAAAAAATTGTAAATTGACGTAATGGTTCATGTGTCTTCAGTCCTCAGGTTTAAATATCAGCGTCTTAAAAAATATTATTGTATTTTGTGCAGGTTCTTCTGAAAACAAGGGTCGAGTGTAGTTAGTTTTTGAGTGTGGGATGTGGAATAGTTGGTTTGATCGTGTGCTTCGTACTGGACAGTGGAAATGAATGCTTTCCAGAAGGTAGTTATTTTTTATTTTTTTTTTTTATATTAAACTTCCGATTTAGTTGTCCGGGTTAAATCTTCCCCAAAGGAAAAACTTAACCCTTCCACTCACTTTTCCACAAATGATCATCTAGTCAATCAACATTATGTAAGTGCATTATATAAGCAAAATAAATACAAAACAATACAAGAACAACACGTCAACTCACCAAAGATCAAATGGGAAAATAATTCACCGACTCCAGATATTTTCATATCAGAGGGTTCGGCTCGGTAGAACTTCTAACAGGGCCTATAAATCCTACTGATCCCTCAACATAAATATTTAAAAAATCTTTTGTTATCTTACATGTATTCAAAATGACCGACTTTTGCATCTTTATATATAATTTTTTTGATAGATCTAATACGCCTAAATTTTTAATTAGTTAACTAGGTATAATGCCAGTAGCCGAAATAACGAATGGTAATATTTTTATAGTCTGAGAATGCCAAATTCTTTTTATTTCATTTCCTAAATCTGTGTATTTTCTTATTTTTTCACTAACAGATTTTTGAATATTACAGGAATTTGGAATAGCGACATCAATGATATAAGTTATTTTTTTAATTTTGTCATGTAAAACTATATCGGGTCTATTATGATTAATCGCTCGGTCTGTTAGTATAGTTTTATCATAATATATTTTATAAAATTCGTTTTCTAAAAATGAATTTGGTTCGTATTCATAATATGGTACTACATTACGGCAGTCAATCAAGTTATGTTTAATTACCAAATTTTGGTGAATTATTTTTAAAACTTGATTGTGCCTAAATGTATACTCGGACGGTGCTAATATAGAACATCCCGATATAATATGTTCTATAGTTTCCGGAAAAGCCAAACATTTTCTACACAAATCATCAATTTGATTTGTATCTTTGATTATATGCTTTGTATAATTTTTAGTATTAATGACTCTATCCTGAATGGCAAGCATAAATCCTTCTATTTCTGCGCTCAACTCTCCAATACTCAACCATTTGTTTGACGAAATTTTGTCAACATACATTTGGTTGAGATAATTGAAGTGTTTTGCGTGTAAAATTTTATTTGACCAGGAATCTAATAATTCCTGGTTGGGATTTATAAAAATGTTGGCATTCTCATCGTATAAATTTAAAGGTGTAATATTTTGATCTGCCTTGCAAATTATTTTGTGCATTTCTGAGCTATGAGCTTTCCTATGGAAAAAAGTTCTTAGCATTTCTACCTGATTATGTTTCAAAGAAGTTATTTTGACTATAACTCTACCTCCTAAATTTCTAGGTAAATTAACTCGTTCTATAGCTGAATTTGGATGATGGCAATTAAACTTTGTTAGCGTAGTTCTAATTAATCTTTCTAAGTTATCTCAATCTGTATTAGACCATTTAATTATGCCAAATGAGTACGTTAATAGAGGTATTGCCCAAGTATTTATTGCTTTTACTAAATTTTTAGCAGATAGATTGCATTTTAAAATTTTCCATTATCACCAGCGTTTATAATTACTATACTAAGACTCTTTTTTAACATCGTCCGCTCTTTATGTCCAAACCACCTAAACATCCCTCCATTAATCTTATTCATGACGCTTACATCGGCTTTATTTCCAATCCTCCACATTTTGAACACGTTAATTAGGATTTAACATACATACGCCCAGGGATTTCATTTCTACAGTACTAAGTCAACAACAAGTACTACTAACTAGAGTATTCGCCTTATGGCGCAACCGCCAAATTACGAACTCGGTGCTGTCGCTAAGTAAACTTCACTGTTAACTTTTTAAAATAGTCCAATCAATCTGTTTATTTAATGTACTTGCGGTGAAACGATACACAAATCAGCAGCCATATTGAGTATCAACTAAAATTGCCGCTATTGCAAGCTGTAGTTGCTAGATGGCACTGACTTAATCACGTGACACTTGAAAATCCGACACAAACCAAGGCGTGTATTGCAGTCGGCTTTGGTCGACACTCACCTTTCCTCTGCCAGTTCCATACCTCACATCAGATGCATATTTCAATTATATAAAGACATGTAAGTTTTTAGATTCTCACGGCCAAAAGCATTTTTGTTGTTTGTTTTTGGGGTGTTATGCCGTGTTGCGCTAACTCCTTCTTTAGCCGACGTTTCGGACAGCGTTGCAGTGTCCATCATCAGGGCAGATCCGGTAGATCCGAAGATGTGTGAATTTTGGTTGTCGAGTTTGTGCTTATTTATTTGTGGCCTGGGCCCATCCAAGTGCGAAATGCCAACGGAAGTGGCGACATCTTGTGGCGAATTCTGAAAGCTCAGTATTTATGTTAGCCTGGGTCCCGTCCAAGTGCGAAATGCCAACGGAAGTGGCGCCATCTTGTGGCGAATTCTAGAATTAGAAAACCGATTGACAGCGATTAGAGAAGATGTACCCAGTATCAAGGTATAAATGCAATGGTTTTATATTGTGTTATTATATGGTATTGGAGTATACTTAGACATGTTATTTGCGTTTAGCTTTGGTGTAGCCGTCAATTACCGGATACCAAGAGCTGTTGAGCTTAGCTCCGTCGTCTCTATTGATATTAAATGGATTTTTGTAGATTTCAATTGCCTCCATAATCAGGCGTGATCTATAAGTTTTGGGTCTTCCCAGGACCTCGGGAGCAAATCCAAAGTAATGGCCGGTTTCAATTAAGTGTTCGGCGATTGCCGATTTATCAGGGTGGCCAAGTTTACAAGCACGAAAATGTTCTGCTATCCTTTTGGAAATCGTCCGCTCTGTCTGGCCTATATAAACCTTGTCACAACCAGAGCAGCTGAGTTTGTACACTCCATCTGCTTCCAGAGGAAACTTAGTCTTTGCAGACCTCAGTAGGTCTTGGATTTTGGTGGTGGTTCCGAAGACAGTTTTGATGTTTTCTTTTCTCAACAGCCTGGCAATTCTGTCTGTCACATTGTGAACGAAAGGCAGGAAAGCACAGCCTTTTGAGTCTTGTTCAACTCTGTCTTCGTTTGTTGTAGATTTGGCTCTTAAAATTTGCCTTGTCTGACTTGCCGGGTAACCACTCATACGAATCGATACTTACACGCTGATTCGCATCACCACCCAGCGCAGAAGAGAGGACTTATCCATACGTTGGTGACCCGAGCGACCAGAATATGTGAAGAAACAAAACTTGGAGCAGAACTTATAAAACTGACCGATGCACTGGAGCGCAACGGTTACCCGGCAAGTCAGACAAGGCAAATTTTAAGAGCCAAATCTACAACAAACGAAGACAGAGTTGAACAAGACTCAAAAGGCTGTGCTTTCCTGCCTTTCGTTCACAATGTGACAGACAGAATTGCCAGGCTGTTGAGAAAAGAAAACATCAAAACTGTCTTCGGAACCACCACCAAAATCCAAGACCTACTGAGGTCTGCAAAGACTAAGTTTCCTCTGGAAGCAGATGGAGTGTACAAACTCAGCTGCTCTGGTTGTGACAAGGTTTATATAGGCCAGACAGAGCGGACGATTTCCAAAAGGATAGCAGAACATTTTCGTGCTTGTAAACTTGGCCACCCTGATAAATCGGCAATCGCCGAACACTTAATTGAAACCGGCCATTACTTTGGATTTGCTCCCGAGGTCCTGGGAAGACCCAAAACTTATAGATCACGCCTGATTATGGAGGCAATTGAAATCTACAAAAATCCATTTAATATCAATAGAGACGACGGAGCTAAGCTCAACAGCTCTTGGTATCCGGTAATTGACGGCTACACCAAAGCTAAACGCAAATAACATGTCTAAGTATACTCCAATACCATATAATAACACAATATAAAACCATTGCATTTATACCTTGATACTGGGTACATCTTCTCTAATCGCTGTCAATCGGTTTTCTAATTCTAGAATTCGCCACAAGATGGCGCCACTTCCGTTGGCATTTCGCACTTGGACGGGACCCAGGCTAACATAAATACTGAGCTTTCAGAATTCGCCACAAGATGTCGCCACTTCCGTTGGCATTTCGCACTTGGATGGGCCCAGGCCACAAATAAATAAGCACAAACTCGACAACCAAAATTCACACATCTTCGGATCTACCGGATCTGCCCTGATGATGGACACTGCAACGCTGTCCGAAACGTCGGCTAAAGAAGGAGTTAGCGCAACACGGCATAACACCCCAAAAACAAACAACAAAAATATATAAAGACATATTTGTAAAAAGCAGCCAAATAAAAACAAACAAAAAAACAGCGAAGGTTGGATATTATCTCCTCTCTCTGTCTAACTTCTTCTGTCGCCCTGGTGTGATGGTTGACAGGTTGGTCACAAAATCAATATTGGCTATGAAATTCAATTTTAAGACTTTTTTATTGCTGCGTAACAAACGGGTACAATTGAGAGAGAAGTGAAAAAAAGACTCCTCTATTTTTTTATGGGATTGCTGTTTATCACAAATAATATAAGGTGGAATTGCGTCTTTGATGTGATTATAAATATGAAATTCTCGATAAAAATTAGTCAAATATTATTTAATCAATGAAGACAATATTGACGACTCTCAAAAATGTGAAACAGAAAAGACTGAAAAAGATGCAGTCGCACCTTGAAATTGAAGCCAGGACCTCTTCCTTGTCGGAAAGTGCTCTGACCACTGAGCTAATTCGACCATATCAATTTTCATAATTTTTCTCTGTATAATACTTCGACTGAGAGCAACCAACATAATTTTAATTTTTATAATGCATAATTTTAATTTTAATAAAACAAGTGCTAAAAAATATGGTTGACGTTTGAACTTCATGAGAACAGGTCGCTTCTACGTATTGTTACTGTGTTCAACAGCTCGGTTGTGAAATGATTAAGCAGCCTTTGTTTTTCCTCCCCCCTAAAACGTGGGTATCTTCAATCCTAAGGTTTCCTATCAAGGACCCCTCCACACAGCGTCCTCAAAGATTACATAAACTCTGAGAGAAATGATTATGAAAAATAACGTTCTTGGATTGTTTTCCTAACTTATTTTAAACAAGGAGGAGATTCTCGAAAGTACAAAATTTTATCGCGAAACTTATTTACTTAGAACAACGTATTTACAAAACAACCCAGTTTTAATTGAACGTCTTTTCGCTTTGTTCTCGGTTTCTTGGAATAAGAAACGTACACGTAAGCAGTTAAACTATAACGTATGGGTAGCAGCAATAAAAACAGCGAGATCTCGATAAACTTTCTCTTAATTAAAAGACCGTATACGTGATCCTGAAAAGAGGGAATCAATCGTTCCAAACTGGAGAAGGACCCAAAAACCACACTGCTCGCTAAATGAATAAAGAGGGAAAACTACCTGAAAATGGTGGAAATCGTTCGCACTTTATTGAATTAACTACCGTAACGATGAAAAAGATAGCCATTGCCTGAAAACTAACTGAAACGGAAACCAAACGTAGCGTGGGCTCTGAATTAATGCAACGGAATGCTAAGCCTCTCAGGTTTTGCTTTGCGTGCTGCTGTTCAAATGGGGAAAATACTTTTTTTCTGTGGCAGTAAGTCACGGATCATAAAACTGGCAAAGGAAGCACACTACTGTTTGTATTTCAGGATTGGCAACAATGGAAGCTATCTCAAGAGTGATGTGTCGACGCGTTGTTGCCAATCTTCGTTCAAGACTATTGCAATATTAAGTTCATGTAGTCAGTTATAGAATTTCTGCACTGAAATGTATCACAAATTCTATTATTACATAATGGAATTTGAAACATATTAATGCAATCAATTATGGGCTATCGCATGCATCATTTAATTTTTTTTTTTGTTTGCAAAAATTTAATTTTTTTTTGCACAGATTTTTCCATTGATTCAACTTCAGACCATTATTCTCAGTACATATCAAAATTTCAGTTCAATCGGCCATGTAGAACCTGAGAAGACGGTTTTAAAAGATCGAACTTAACTCTTTCATTTATGCCCGTCAGAATAATTAAATTTTATCATTGATTCTACTTCAGCCAATATTTTCAGTACATATCCAAAATTTCAGTCCCTTCGGCTATACAGATCCTAAGAAAACGGCTTTAAATTTCGAACCCATGTCTTGCATTTGTGCCCATAAGAATGATGATATTTCCACAAATGCTATTTTTTACAGATTTTTTCATTGACTCAACTTCAGACCATTATTATCAGTACGTATCCAATCAGTTCAATTTCAGTCCCTTCGGCTGTATAGATCTTGAGAAAACGGCTTTTAAAGTTCAAACCCATGTCTCGCATTATTAGTAAGCATTTTGACTGGGTAATTGCACAAAATTTTGTTATTACGTTAATATTATTAGTATTTCCTAATGGCAAAATGTCATTTACATAATAGAATATTGCTACCAATACTGACGAATGAGAGGGAATAACTGGTAAAGTAAAATAATGGAAGTAAGCTGAAAGATACGGAAATTACATCTTTTAGGTATATATGTTCAAAACGTATTTAATGATCTGAAACTTTTAAACTTACACATACCCATAGGAATAACACAACACAATGCTGTATTCTACCGCAGTATGGGTAAACGCAGTTTAGGAGTTACATTGCTAATTCTTCGAAACAACGGTTGCACACTATGGGAAATCCATACTAAGCGATATTGACATGTTTAATGTTAACTTGGTGACTTTTGTGGATCATATTAAAAACATATTCCAACCCCATTGTTGAACCTTTGACTATCTCTCTTTGATTATTACTGTATTTAAAAAAAAATGTTTCTTGTATTTTTATTTCATGTATGTATTTTTTGTCTATTGTAATTTTATTTATATTATTTCTTTCTCATGTACTAAATTATTCATCGTGTCAAAATTATACTACATACACGACACATACGTAAAAGCTCAATGGGCGTAAAATGAATCAGATAAGTGCACTTGAAGTGAAATGACACTAAACTGCGCTATATAAATGCCATGTTATTATTATTATTATAAAATAAAATGAAACATCTGAATAATTAGGTACTAATAATACAAATAACATGAAACAAATGTGCTTATAAGCTAAGAGTTGAAATAACGTATGCTTGCGTGTGAATTAAGTTTTATGTAACGGACATAGCAACAACGATAAATACGTAATAAAGTCTTCAGTAACAATCAA
This sequence comes from Hesperophylax magnus, assembly GCA_026573805.1. Lineage (NCBI taxonomy): Eukaryota > Metazoa > Arthropoda > Insecta > Trichoptera > Limnephilidae > Hesperophylax > Hesperophylax magnus. The sequence continues at coordinate 9,066,973 of JAIUSX010000029.1, read as the reverse complement.
TTACCCGCGCCACGCTTAGCGTGGCACCACGAGCGCATCGAACAGCGAGCAGGATAATTCCTGACCCTCTGCCCAGACCCAGAACCATGCCAGAACCGAAATTACCCTCTTAGCGCAAGGTCACGTCTTTGGTTGTGACGCGTCATTTGCCGAATGCATGGACCACGTTGGGGTCCCAAACCTAACAGAAGAAAAGAGAGATAATGTTACCATTGATGAACATTTTGTTATTAAGATTGAGTATTGTGCTACGGTGAAGTATTTGCTATAATAATGAAGTGACTGTTATTAAAGCAGCCCACGCTACAGTTTTCTCCGTGAGACAGACGACACACAATGTTTTCAAAAAACATTTATTAACTTGAATGAACGTGCACTCCTGCATATTCAGCGGTTGTTAAAATGTTAATTATAATAATGTTTACTTTTTCAATAAATGCAAATTTACTTTGTGGAGTCATTTTAATTAAATATATAATACATATTTTTTAATAATCGTACTAGAAATTTAATAATTAAAAAACATCTCAGAGACTATCCTACCAGCTTTTTATGCAAAATAAAAAAAGATAATACTTTACTTAGTATTTTGGGATCTGGTAGGAAGACGAATTAAAGATGTGTGTGGTATCCTAGTGGCGGTAGTCGATTTACAAAGGCCAGAGTTGGAATTGTTGCTGACGATGAATGACGATGTCGTCATGGAAGTTAATTTGCATCACGATGGGGTGTGTATTACGGTGGGATGTGAATTCGTGGTTCATCATCATGGCGATGTAGTCAGTGTCTCGATACCGCGTCGTTGGAGACCGGACTTGCAGGTGTTGTTCATCATTGGTAAAGACCATGGGTCTTTCTGGTACTCTAGTGTGAAGTCAGCCAAAGGACCTGGTTGGCTGATGATTTTGAGCTCGGACCGTTCCAGGAGCGGGGCGGAGCTGCTGCCCGTTGTCAGTTGAAGCTGGGCAATTGAACGAGATGATCAACAACTGATCGATTGCGTACTAAAGATTACATCGATGTCGCCGTGTTTATATAGGTCAAGTCGTTCGATATTATTCTAGATAGGTAGATGCTGCGTACATTCGCCGTCTTACTCATAGGTCGCAATGTGATGCGCGTTGCATGTATTGAATTTATAGAACTTCGCTACAAATATATATTAAATAACAAGGATAAGTATGATATTTAAAACAAATCGGGGGTCTATAAATATTTTTGTAACTTTTTAAAATAGGCAAGACTTGTAGAATTTTTAATACTTATAGATTATTTAATTTAATAGAATTAAGGAGCACATTAAATGTTTTAATAATAAGTATTATTATTCTCAATTTGCCAACCACATTTTGGAAACAAATCACTCTTTTTATCATCTAATACCCGTGGACCCAAAGTAAAACTGATAAAATAAAAAATCTACGTAGAAAGTACGTAGAACAACTCGGATGGGCAGAAGGCAGGAGCAAGATCTCTTGTACGTCATGACCCTGGATCACTCGTCCACAGCATTCCGCGAAGCTGATTCATTCAAATGCGAGCTCGCTCCTTAAAGCGAGGGTAGCCGACAACGTGCTTGTAGATTGCACATGTCGAGGCCTTTTCCAACGAGGGGGCCCACAAATAAGGCATTTGCGTGAACGACTCAGTTTCGGGGCGCATCAGCGTGATTATTAAATAAGTACTCCGTCATCTCCAGCGGCAGATGACTTTCGATTAGCAAGGAAAAGCAAAACTTCCGGTGTCACTCAGCACACTTTAAACTAAAACCGAAAAGAGACACTCATCTTGAAAACTCCAATCTTCACGATTAACAACAAGGATTGCCCGAAAATCAAAAAAAAAACAGTCAATAACTTAAATTATGTGACATAATCGAAAAGTCGTCGCTCCCCAAAACGGTGAGAATTCCAGAAGTCACGTCACTGTGGAAACGGTGCCGAAATTCCTGAAAAATTGTTGCCAGTCAAATTCTAAATTAAAGAATATTTTTTTTACATACTAATACAATGGGTTTATAATCAGATAACTTTAAAATTTTAGAAATAAAAAAAATTGTTAATAGTCAAATTTTTTTACCATTTTTTACAAGATAATACATTACAAAATGATAACAAATTTATAATATATTTTTCCTAGTGAAAAACTCATTTCGGGAAAGACAACATTAGATTAAAGACAAGACAACATAAATACATTAAAATAAATAAACGCAGAAGTTATTTTGGAGTTCCAAAGAAAGAATGTGTCAGTCATTAATAAAACTGATGAGGAAATAGCTTTTAAGAGCTTTTTCCAATGTTTTTTTGTTCGTTACCGGAAGTTTTAGATTACTAGGTAATGCGTTGTATTAATAACAAAATATTTTTTTAAAATAGCTATCTCCAATATTTGCACATCAAATATTTTTGAATTTGTGAATTTTGATTATATTACGTTTATTCTAATGAAGAAACCACTGGTTTCGAGACATGTTGATCCTTTTGTTTAAATAGTGGTAAATACAATTATTTTTTTTTCATATCAATAATAATATTTGCAGGTGTTATTATGCCACTTGAGTGAAATGTTACCTAAAGTTTTGCAAAACTACTACTAAAACATTAGCTCAAATTAATTTAACGTGCCAAAATTCTAAGATTAAACTAAACTTCTAAACTTCTCAAACTAAAATTCTAAGATTAATTTAGGTTAACTAGATACATTTGAAAGTCTCACAAATTATCCCACTATACTCTATTTATCCTCCATAATATATATTTTTTCTTCCTTCCAAATACAATAATCTGTATAGATTTTAATTTTGTATTTTTTTTACTTTGTAACCTACTTATATTATTTTTCGCAAATGTACACTCCTCTTCCATCCACAAGCAAATGCTTTTAATGGAAGTGTAGTATAAATTAAAACAGTATGATTTGCAAACATTGTATATTTATTGTAAAAAACACAAATAATAAACAAATACAAATACATTTTGTTATAGGCTGAGAATAGATTTAGACTTGCGGGATAAACTATAGAAATCAACATATTAAAATACGTAATTTTAAATTATGTAACTAACTACACTAACTCTCACATAAGGCTTTCAACAGTAATTTTGGTTGGCATCTCAAAGGAACTTCTCTAATAGTGTTGACGTAAACATAAAATTCGCTAGTTATTAGATTTATTCTTGAAAAAAACTTTTTTGCAAGTCAAAAATCACGGAAAATCAAGAAAACCCAAGAAAATTCAGGTCTTGGAGTTTCAGAGTTCCAAGGAAAAAAGGTTGTTCCTCGAAATAAGGTAACATTGATTTAATAAACCTTTAGGGGAGGCCGGATAGAGAGCTTAGTATAATGGTGCAAGGCTCTTGCGGTACTGGGGATGGCAACAGACCATAGAAGGCTATGCTTGTATCCACTTGGTATAAATGCTTGAGTATATATATATTCGGTGTCACACAGCCTCAACATAGTGAAATACAGGGTTTCACATGAGTTTTTGACTCAGGACAATTTCTAGTTATATTTTATTTTAGTTTACTCTTTACTTTCTTTAATTAATTAGATAATTACAGGCAATTACATACGAGAAAAACTATAACGCAGTATGTAATTGACTGAGCATAGCAAAGCCCTGTTTTAATTCGACCGTTTTGCATTTCGTCTATCTGTTAATTTATTTGTACGTTCCTTTTCTGTTTCAAGATGGTGGTCGTTTTAATGGTTCAGTAAAGTTATTTTTTATTATGTAAAATCGTCGTGTTTCTTTCTATTTTTTTTAATGTGTTTACACTCTCACTGAGATAGTGACATTTCTTTCGAAATTGTATAATTCCTTATTCATTTTTGTTAATGTTACATAAAATAAAAATGGTTTATAACTAAGAAGGTGGTTATTTAAGAACTCACTTACAAATCTTGTGATTTCTGAGGATTTTTATAATTAAATATGAACGCTTCTTCGGACGCGAGGACTTCTGTTCACAGAACTACAGGTTACATAGATTCTTCAAAAAAAGAAACAGGAATCAATCCTTTATAATGGCTTATTAGTACATAACATTGTTTTGAAATAAAACCATGTTTTTAACCTGAAATCAAAGAAATATTAATCACGCATTCTTTAGTTGTTTTATAATGTTAGGCGAAGCGTTAACGTTTAGTAACATTGCTCCACCATTTTAGGCATTAAATAAATTTAACGAGGCATTTCAGCATCTCTGGCATTATCAGTCAGAATTTCTCCGAAATGCGACTGAATATGCCATAGTTTGATTGTTCTCAAAATAATAACTGAATTATTAGTAATCGAAATCGAAAAATACCAAACAATATACAGTTACGACATGACAGACTGAAGATTTCTATGTGGGTACTGAATTTACCCTAGAATATGTTCAATTATAATATAACTAGTTTCTACCCTGCTCAGCCCGAGATTTTAATTGAAAAGGGTCGAACAACAGGAGAATTCAAATATCGTTAGGTTATTTTATTCGTAACTCGTGACGGATTTCTTTCTATACATATATAAATAATTGATATATAAATAAATATTTATATATTTTTTTTTGTATGTATACTTCTCTAATGTAGATATTACATATTTCTAAATCATCATTCAGGTTCGCCTGAGATTTGAACTGACAGGCATCCTAACCTTTTTCGCATTCTCCTTCTGTTATGGACCGTTTATACACAGTGTCCGGAAAGTAGTTGTACAAGCGAGAAACTGGTGAATACGATATGTACACATGGCGTTTGGAGTCAATTTTTGTAGTAGGTGTACCTTTTGGTAATTTGAGGTTTCGTTTTCGAGTAAATCGAGTCGAAGTTGAAATTTTTTAGGACAAATTTGATAAAAAAAAAATTTGCCACGGGAATATTGCAGTCAGCTGTTTATTGTCTTCTTTAAATGCATCGAAGCGTAGACCCGGCTCCAAACCACTTAAGTTGACGAAAAGAATTCAACCAGTTTTCCGCTTGTAACGTTAGTTTTCATAACGGTAAACTCTACATTTATTATTATTGAAAAAACCTCTACATTTATTATTATTGAAAATAGCGCAGATAATTAAAATATTACACGATAATCTTAATTCTTGACGAATCAGTTCCAACATTGGAGAAGGCAAAAACAATTTTCTGTTAAAAGTATATATTTTATGGGTAGGTAATTTATCGATTGTCTGAATTATTCACAAAATCAGCGCAATTTTCAAAATGACACTCAAATTCTAAGCAAATAAGAATCATTAAGCCGGAGTTACGCACAAACAACCACAATTTTTGTTTTTAATGACACAAAAAATTTAAATAAGATACGTTCACCTGAAAAATTCAGACAGAAAAAAAGCAAATTTCACGATATCGGAAATAACATTTATGAGTTTTCGCTACTTCTGATGTCACGTAAACAATATAAATTTTCTTATATTTATGTTTATCGTGCGAACAAAATTCATTTTTTTTAAATTTGTTTCATTATAGATACTTAACTTTTACATGTTTATTGTCTATTGGATACAAATTTCAAGTTGTTGTGACTAAACATGTAATTATTAAACTGACAAAAGAAGGACAGTTAAAAAATCTAAATAAATGTAATATTTTGGATCATCAACAAGGGTCGTGCAATAATTAGTTCACTTATCCCATTATTGTTACCAAATACCAATACTAGCCTGAATCACATAATCTAATATTATTGCTTCCAACTTTTCAAAAATGTAGTTGTAAAAATTAACCTTAAATGTAGTTGCCTATTGTTATGTGGTTATCGTGGTGTATAAATGAAAGATCTCTCCAACTCAGGTATAGTGTTTATTGATAAGTTGAAAGCTGATTTACAGTCACAATATTTCACGTTTATTTATGCGCAAATACTATGGAACGCTCGCGAAACTAGGTCGTAGTACTCGTAGGTAGCAGCTGTTGACGATAGTAAATACTGAATACTAATAATATGCTCGCTGAGTCGAGCTTATTTATATTGTTCGGTCGGTGGCAACAGCAGGTAGTTAAATGGCAACTAAATCGAGGCCACTCGCTCGATCTGGACCTTTCGCGAACTTTCGGCGTCGCGGCAATTATGCCTAGGCGGTAGACTCGAACCTTCTGGCGAGTTCTCGTAATGTGAAAGACGGCCTGTGACGTATTGTCACCTGGTAGACAAGTAGGTGCTTGTAGTAAGTAGATTGCTTTGTTTACGATGCGATTTCGACTGCAGGTACATAATTCGGGAGTAGGTACTAAGTAGGTCGAGCGGTTTATTATTAATTAGTTAATCTAGATTTTTATCGACGCCACAGTAAAAATAAAATATTTTGTAAACTGGCCTGCCTCGACAAAGGATATTTTTAGTGGGACAGGCGCAGTAAAAGTATGTATAAATCTAATTCAGGAAAGACCGGGGAAAGTTGTAACATTTTGATTTTTACTATTTTCTACAACTTATGTATAAGGTTTACGAAAAAACACTCAACAATACTCAATTTCAGATAATTTAGTTGTCTACCAAATTCTTATATCATTATTTTTTCAAATATTATAGAAAATAAGCTGTAAGCGCGTAAACTGATCGGGAGAAATACTAAAACTAACCCCGACCTCGGCGTCAGTTGTACCAGTAGCTGCATGTTGATTAAAACACAAATTGTTGAATTTTAATAATTTCGGCGAGGAAAAACGGTTTTTTTATTAGTTTCTAAAATTACTATTAAAAATTTCAATTAAGCATATTTAACATTAAACACAATTTTTCTGGCCTCAAGAAAACTCTTATACAATTCGTCAGTCTTATTCAAGTCTTATCGCGAAACTTAACTATTTTAATGTAATATGTAATAAAATGACAAAAAACATGTCAATATCATAGCTTGTTTTGATTTGAAGAAAATAAGGAAAAAAAGTTTTTTAATTAAAAAAAAGCACTATCTCCCAAACAATATGTGTTATTGAAAAGAGAAAGACAAAAAGCAGATACAACGAACAAATTATTGGAAATGTTAAATGCACTTGAGCTTATGAGATAAAAAAACTCGTGATTAGTTGAAGCATGGGGTCAATTGTACCGGTACAATTATCCCCCGATAAATCGGTACAACTATTAAGTACGTTTATGATGCGTCATCAGGCGATTGCCCTGACACATGCGAACATGCCGCCTGTAGCCCGCGGGACACAATGAAACCCGGACGTTTGCAATTGGAAGAAGAAATCGCCTGAAGAAGTATCATAAATATACTTAATACAGTTAGTGAGTTATTAGTTTTGGTACTACTAACCCGTGGTACAATTATCACCGGTCTCCCCTACATAGATGTGCCTGGTAAATTGAAATTGAAATGTGTCTTTCGAAACACCCCGTTCACGAAACAATTCGACGTTTGCCTCCGCACACAACCAAGTGCAGGTTATGCGGGCTTTTAAGGCTCTCCCGAACACACGCGCACCCGTTTTGCATAGCGGTCGCACGTCTCGAGTCAGCGCTAGCGCCCTCCAGGCGAGTGCTTTACAACCATTAATTAGGCTAACCGGGGCGTGTGCATTGCGGGCTTGTGTGATTATACACTCATGATGTAACTTGAATAAGACTACAGAGTAATCATAATAATAATCTGTGATTTCTACTCCAACTTAAATAAAATATTTTGTATTAATGTGAATACCGAGGGTCCGGGACCAAACTAACCAGATCAAGTCGAACAATAGTTTTTCGGATATTTGGATTTGTTGTGAAGTTAGAGAGAGAGTTAAAAAAGATGAAGATGAGGAGGGTTTGGAAGTGTGGCCGGTAATAATGTTCCTAGTTTAAATTTTCCCTGCCAAAAATGTCCCCGGTTAAAAAGTTCCCTGACAAAATGTTCCCATTAAATTTTACCCATCACAAATGTTCCCTGCCAAAACGTTTCGAGTTAATAGTCGCACAGTGGAAGGAACTCAAATAGATAACACAATGGCAAAAAAATAATTTATTAAAAGGTTTGATTAGTTTGGGTAAGATTAGGTTAGGCTAGGTTAGGGTAAGTTAGGTTAGGTTGGGAACATTATTGCTGGGAAAGTTATGACCGGGAACATTGTTACCAGAAACCTTATTACCTAGAACCGTATTGAAGTATCTGGCTACTCAGATCTGATGACTAAATACTGCTGAGTGGTGGTCTATCACCAAGGCTTTACTGACTAAGACTATACATTTAACACAAAATAATTTACATGTAATTGTGCACGTTGGGTTTGAATCCGCGACCTGTGGATTTGTAGCCTAGGATCTTTCGGTTTGATCGCGGAGGTTGTCAATACTGCTTTGGTAAGAAATACTTTAAGCAATAAAAAGTTTTCAAAAACAAATAAAAATCATTAAAAATGTTTACTTTTAGTTCCGTTTCATGTGAACATTCATTATTAGTATCACGTGAAACTTTCAGAATGATTTACTTGGGCCAGAAAAAAAGTTTGTTACTGTTATCGGATATTTTCACAAGAACACCTACCATTCACATTGAAACTACGTTAAGAAAAATTAGCAGACGGTCTGCTAATTTTTAGTTTTTTTTTTTGATGCGAGAGGGAAAAAAAACCATTGAAGCATTTTCACAAGATAAAAGTGTTTACGATAACTTCAACCAAAAGTCACCATTGTCACTCATTAAATGTGTGTTTGTGATTGAGGATATCAAAGCTCGTTTATGGCTTTTTTCATTATGTTTGCGTTGAAGCTCGTGTGTACGTTTTCGCTAGACCAACTGTAAACATTACCGTTAAAAATCATAATGCGAAAGGACAAACTCATGTTGAAAACTGTAAATAGGCAAAAATTGTATGTGTTTTTACGCGACTACCTTACAAGTGGCATTAGGGCAGCCCATCAGGAGAATGTTGATTGAATGAAATAGCTTCAGAACCAGTGATAATAAGTAATAATTAGTTTAAAAAAACCTTTATATATTTCGTATCAATTCGAAACTAAATTTCAATTATATGCGATGAACAAGTAAGAATAATCGCAAATTCCTATTTTTAAATTTGTGTAATTATTGGTCAAATCTCATTTTTTCGTTTACTCCGCAATACTGTTGATGTATTTTTTACAAGCAAAAATTGTAAGTGTACTGTAAATGGAAAAGAAAATTTTTTTGGTGAAGGCCGAGAGAACGGTCCGCCAAAAAACATGGTTTGGCACAAACTTCTTGCTTCATTCACATTTATACAACGCCTCATACATACTCTTCTGTTATTCTTACTGGTGATGATCTGGCTTGTAAGTCACACAGACCATCAGGGAATAATTAATTCCCTATAAAAAAATGGGTTGATTACAAAAATTCACTCTGCAGGCCGCGTAACAAATTATAATCCAGCCACCAAATACATAAAAATAGAGGATTCACCGAATATATCACTCGCATTGAGTTTGGCAGCGATTCTTTAATCTCCAAATTCAGCAGCGGACGGCAATCAGCACAATAACACTTGCATTCGCACCATGAAATAATGATCTGTCACGACCAGCTCTCAAGAGAGTAGAATTTAGAATAATATTGAATTAACAAATTTTAAAGTACTGTCACTATTCTTGTGACAAAAATATTTCAAATCAGAAGATGACAATCAAGACTAGTGGTGCCCTCTCTTGTCAAACAATATAATTCGGATGAATCCAGCTGCTGAATGCATAGATGACTGTAATTCATTATCACTTACCTGCAGAGCAAAATCTATACAAAACTGACCAGAGATATCTATTCTGTCCACTATTTTTTAAATTTTTTTCAAATTTTATTTCAAACTAATTTAAAGTCTACTGCTTCTCCACTTACTCTTGACCTAAGTATTTGGTTAAATTAATCGAATTAAAAAAAATAAGCAACTAAACCCAGGACGTCAGCCTTTGCCAGGCTTTGCCCTGAGCAAACCAAAGCCCCGGAAAAGGTCCTGGGTTCAATTCATAGATGCAACCGAATATTTTTCTGGTTTTTCTAGTTCAAATTTTCGTTTGAGAGTCGCTAATATTTCCAAAAAATATTATTTTTTTGTTTTTCCATCAATTCAAAAAGGAACGTGAATGCTATTTAGTCCATGTGTTCGAGCTGGCAAACGACTTTTCCAACGAGAGGACTGAATTTCAAAGTGCCTGGCTGTATAAAGTGCATTCAACGGCTAGCTGCATGAATATGCCATCCGAACGTGCACAGATGAATGGGAACAACCCCCCACAAACCATCTCCTTCTGAAACCCTCCCACCCTTATTATACAGGCCGGATATTATGCATTATGTGGATATTCGCCCTTTTTGCAATGAGTCGCGCAGAGTTACTGTAATTACGCACTGTAACTTTTGGGATCGAGAAGAAAATCTTTTGTTCAAAGGTACATTACAGAATGTTAGCTTTATTTATCGTAAACCTATTAAGAGGAAGTTACAAGCCAAATATGTGTTTATTCTTGGTATACTTTATATTATAGGTAATAGGCATTTAAATCGCTTGACAAACTGAGTCTAGAAACGTTCGATTTCAAGCACAAAACTGGTTATTATTTATTTTGTAAATAATTTTATGAGAAAGCAAAAAAGTTAATCAAGTGAAACTGTCACATATAATCTAAGCTGTATAATACTGTATTTTTTTTAAGTTGTTTCCTTTACGCGTTCATACATTTCTATTGAAAAAAAAAAAAAAATTTATTGAGTAATTTACTTTTGTATTTGAATTCTACTCAAGCGAAACGATAGTAAATCCTTCAATTTATATAAAGCTTATTTTTGGTATTCATAATGAACACCAATTACTTATAAAGATTAATCAAAATAGTGATTTGGCATTAAGCTTCGCCTTACATACTAACAATTTCTCATAAAATAAAATAATTTTTTTCATAATATTTGAGATTATCTCCTAATTTTTCATAAATACACATCATTTCTGATATTGTCTATTGACCATTGATGATTGATCTAATGAAAATGACCATGACCTAATATTTATGGAGCACCATATACTTGTAAGAGAATATTGAAAAAACAATTAAGGATAACGTTAGTGAATCTTAAATTAAAATATTAGATCGATAAAATTGACCGAATTAAATAAGGTCTCATTAGCTTAATAAATTGGTAAAGTTGTCAGTTTTGTGAAGATCAGAAGATCATGGTTCGAGTCCCAGTTGCGACAATTTTTTAACTTTATTTTTGGTGCGGTAATCTATATTATTGAAAGTTTTTTTATATTATTCAACCTTGTTATATTGTTTTATAACTCCGTCGTTTAATCACATTTCACTGAAAACCACGGTTCATAAATGTTTGTGAAAAACCCTTTACCGCGAATTTAGTCTGCAATATTCTGTTTTCCATTCCGTCAAGGGGCGGGAGAATATTTCAGGTCAAGGGGCTCTCTCCGCCGAGAAGAAAACGGGAAATCGTTCGCTGAATTTTATAAATTTCCCTAGTAAATGCTTTATCGTAATGAAAATTTTACGAAACGTTCGCTGTGTGTTTATATTTTACTTAAGTGTGTTCACAGAGTGTTAAGACTCTTAAGGGAGATTAATTTTATAGGTAATCCTTCTGTCAACTACTGGATTTTAAGATTTTTTTAGGTTCCCTTAATTGAATAACGTTTTTCGAAACGCTTGCACTCAATATTCTACTGTTTTAGTTGCCACAGCAAGTGGTTGGTATATCGGTAATCATAAAGCATGAAATATATCCATACTTTCCTCAATTTTCAATTCTTCTTTCTATTTGAAAAATATTGAAGAATAATCACATAGCACTCTTTTTAGGGTGAATTACCTAATACAAAAAAAAAATAATAATTTGATAGAAAACAATGTACAAAAAAACTCAAGATTGACAAGGTATTATTGCAAGTGAAAAGAGTTGATTAACATTTTCTGCAAAATCGTGTAATCATCACGACGACCGCTTATCCACGCAAAGGTAGTAGCCTTTTTTTAGTTTTAAGTAGTTCCTTAATTAACTAAGAAAAACGATAATTGTTTATTGTTTATTGTTTACACTTGCCTGTTTTGTGGTTAATACTTTTATAAAATAACACAAAAAAATATATTTAAGGAAAAATATTTTTGCATTGTTTCTGACGAATAATGGGTACCTGCTAAACTGGAGGAAGCTAGTTAAATACATTAGTAAACATATGGGGTGACCATCTGTTGATATTTGATTGGAAATAAAACATTTTGATGTTAATTTATTTATTTATTTATTAACGCCGATTATAGCGGCTTTTACAAAAGAATAACAATTGTTTTAGTTATTATAAATACAGAATATACATAGATAAAAAAAATATAAATACAAAATACTTAAAAGAGAACAATAGAAATGGTTATTATAAATACAATGCAACAATGTGTATATATAAATATATAAACAATTAATTTACAATAAATCCCGGATAAACTAATACTTTAAAACTGTATTTGGTTATATTCAATCAGAGAAGCGCTGACATACAGTTTTAATTAAGTGGTGTTTGTATGAGGATAAACTAGCAATGTTTATAGATTCATCCAAAACATATTTATTACCAAGTACATGTAGGCGATTCATTATGGAATTGAGTTCAGCGTTAGATCCTGTATTGTTGCAGTGATAGGGTAATTTGAAACGAACTGATCGACTAGGTACACGGAAACATATTAGCGAAAGAAGTTCAGGGGAGTTCAACAGGTTGGTAACGATTTTAAATAAATAAAATAGGTCAAAACAAATTCTTCTTTCTTTTAATGTATCGAGTCCCAATAAATGTAACAGAGAGGGGTAATTAATGTTTTCGATGAGTATTCCCAATTTAAAATTAATATAACGTAAAAATTTATGTTGGACTCGCTCAAGGGAATTCTCATGTACACTGTAGTAAGGACTCCAAATGGTGGTGTTAAATTCTAGTTGGCTTCTAACAAGTGAAGTGTAAAGTAATTTGACAGTTTTTAAATTTTTAAAATCCTTTGAAATCCGTAAGACAAATCCTAACATTTGCATTGCTTTACTGGTTATATTATTAATATGTTTAATGAATGTTAATTTAGTGTCAAAGGTTATACCAAGGTCTCTTATTTCATCAACAGATAATAAGGTGTGATTATTGAGAAAGTAGGTGAACAACAATGGGTTTTTTTTTCTGTGGAATCTCATAAGTTGACATTTTTTTACATTAAGAGTTAATTTGTTTTTAAGACACCATCGTTAAAGCTATTAATATTAGATTGAAGTGTTAGACAGTCCTCTATATTGTCAATAATTCTATATATCTTCATATCATCAGCGAACATTAGAATGAGAACACGGGTGAATATGTTTGTTACGTCGTTAATGAATAAATTAAAAAGTATAGGACCAAGATGCGAACCCTGGGGTACGCCACTGGTAGCTTCGAACATGTAGGATAAGTGATCATTAATACAGACAGTTAACTGACGCCTATGTAAGTAACTCTTAAACCAAGATAAAAGGTTTCCATTAATTCCGAGTTTCAAAAGTTTATTAATGAGGATTTTATGACAGACCTTATCAAACGCCTTACTGAAGTCGGTATATATAGAATCAACTTGTTGTTTGTTAGCAAGTGCATTGGAAATAAAATCTTCATATAATGTTAGGTTAGTCAAAGTTGATCTGCCGGAGATAAAGCCGTGTTGACAAGTTGCGATACAAGAGTTTACAAAGAAGCCGATTTTCTTAAGAATCAATTTCTCAAAAAGTTTAGGTATAGACGATTGAATACAGATAGGCCGATAATTTTCAACAAAGGATTTATCACCACTTTTAAATACAGGAGTTAAGTAGCTAAGTTTCCATATTTTTGGAAAGTGTCCTGTGGAGAGTGACTTATTAAACAGTATATTAAGCGGAACAGATAAACTTTGGACACAATTCTTAAGTAAGATGGAAGGAATCTTATCAGGTCCCGAGCTTGTTTTAGGTTCAAGTGATTTAATACAGACTATAATGTCTTCAATATCAATGTGTATTTGCGATAAGTGTAAATTTATATCCGTATTGAAGTAAGGAATTAAGTCATCTGGAATATCAGGTTCATACACGTCCTTAAAGTAATCAGCAAACATGTTAACAATTTCATAAATTTTACTGGAGCTATTTTGCCTGTAACGTATATTACCAGAAATACCAGAATCATTGTTTTTCATTGATTTTGTGTATTTCCAAAAGTATTTTACATCATGAAGTATCGTGTTCTCAACAGAATTAATGTAATTTTTATAACATCTTTTTGTCATTTTTTTGCAATCTCTTCTAATATTGTTGAATGCCATATAGTTGGGAATTGTTCTGTGTTCTTTATATTTTTTATGTGTTTCTTTTTTAATACCAATTAACTGAATTAATTCTTTGCTGTACCATATCGGATACTTTCGTACTTTATGATGAATTAGGGAAATTGTGTCGGAAATGATACTATTCAGTTGAGAGTAAAATAGTTCTACGCTATAGTTGAGATCACCTTCCTTGAGAACAGACCAATTAAAAAGGAAACACATAAAAAGACAACAAAACATATTTTAATAAAGCACACGGTTAATCGTTTGGTAGTTCTTTTTTTTTGGTAGCATGCATAGGTAAGTCTATACATTTAAACAACGTTAGTACAAAACGAACTATTTATGCAGGCGGCCTAAAGAGGAGTTAGAGAAAGTTGCAGGCGGCCTAAAAAGGAGTCAGGGAAAGAATGAGCTAATATACTTTTACAATATATAATATTTACAAAAGAGATTCCCCAAAAAACTTAAATAAGTTTGTAGATCTGTGAGCACGGTGCTCATGAACAAGAAATATATTAATTTTTAATATAAAAAAGCTTCATGTCCGGTAGTAGATACCAGGCGATAATTTTTTTTTTCATAGTCAGCTTTTGGTGACTTTTTTTTGGTGTAGTGATACTAGTGCAAAATTTTTCGAAGCTATGGTAAGGAGATTAACGTAGCCAATATTGGTTGAGTCCGAATACGAAGTATAAAACATCGAAATATCCTTAATGTCCGATAGAAGATATTAGTACCTAGATTATCTTTATCCATTTACAGATTTTGGTGATATTCAGTTACATATTTTGGGTTGAAATTACTACAGCACCAATTTTTTGAGAGGAATTCACCCACAAATAATGTAAAAGTTTTGTTTTAAAAGTCATAACGTTATGACTCACCTCTGTCCTGCGCAGTCAGCAAGGAAGATGACAAGGTCTGCCGCAGCTTCCCGAAGGTGCCGGCAGATGAATCCGTCGAGTTGCTGCCCGGGCTCACATCCTCCGTCGCCACCATCTGCAACACACAACAGACATGTAATCATCGGTCTAGGAATAATGAATGTAAAATCAAGTCAGAGATTCACATCTGGGCCTTTCCTCAAAGTGACACTGAGCGATCTTCCACTCTGGGAATATTTGCCACTAAATATGCCAAATATTAAATGTAATATCAAATACAAAATGTGCCTTATACCTATATTATATAGATAAGACATCTATATAATATAGATATAAGTAACGCTGTGTCAAAATTTCAAAGCAATCGGTGAAGAACTTTCGCAGAATTAAGATTTTAAACAAACGAACTTTTGCCTTTCTATTTATATATATTTCAAATTGGCCCAAAATAATACAACAATCAAACCCAACTTCTTTAATTTCAAATCCCAAACTTACATAGCACACAATTTAAATACTCTAAAAAACAAACTCTTTAAAAAATAAATATTTTGAACTTGTATAATAATAGTAAGTGAAATTTCATCCATGTTAAATTTGTTTAGTGTGTATTTTTTCTATGGATAATTTGTTGCATGGGTAATTTAAGCAGTATAATAATTATGATACGTGAAATGTCCGCCTGCTTAATTTAGTTCTGACTATGCGTATTCGAAATTCGGCCTAAACAATGATTCTAATTACTCTGACAAGGAGAAAGTCCAAATGTAAATTCAATTCATATTAAGTCGACCAGCAATTTAAAATTATTTATTTCCCTTAAAATATCAAATCGCTTTTGCTCCTAAACTAGATTGGTTTGTGTTAAATGGCTGTGAAATATTTAAAAATAACTTTATCAATATCACTAAACTTGAACTTTCAAAAATTCACCCAACTTTGAACTTATCCAAATCAACACAATATCGTATGTCACTTTTCTAAAGAAAAATATTGCTAAAAATATTCGCTCGAAAAAATTTCGCTTACTGGAAAATTTCGATAATTTAACGACCCGTGTCAGAACCAAGAGTAACTTATAACATTTCGTAGGCTACAGTGTGACAGGTTTTATTTTTCAAAATAATATAAAGTATTTATATTTTCTTGAAAAATAAATTTTCGTTGACTTGTTGGTTTTGAAACAGGTTTTAAATATATCATCTAGAACATGAAAAAGACAATGACAAAGAGTCTTTGAATTCAATGACCTTGGAGTTATCATTGACTCCAAATTACGCTTCTTGAATCACATTAATAGCATTACCAGTAAGGGATTACAAATGCTTGGATTTATTCTCAGAATCGCCAAAAACTTTAATAACATAAAAACTATAAAATTACTATACACGTCTCTGGTTAGAAGACAGGTTGAATACAATTCAACCATTTGGTGTCCTCATTTCAACTCTCATTGTTTACAAATTGAAAAAATACAAAATAATTTTTTACGTTTATTAATTTCAAAATTTGTATTCCTATTATTGAAATCAACTATGTCAATTTACGCAGTAAACATAACTTATCGAAATTATCTGAAAGGCGAAAAATATTTGATCTCCTTTTATTATATAAAATTGTTCATTCAAGGTTGGACTGCCCTGACACTATAAATTTGCTATCTTTACATATACCTCCAAAATATACTAGACGGAATATTTTATTCTACAACAATAACTTCGCTACGAATTCTGTGTTAGAAATAATACATAGGTTGGGCAATGAACTAAGTGATGTCGCTGACATATTTAAATTAATCTTCAATATATATTTAAAGCCAAATTAGTCCACCATTTTTTAAATGTAAATAATGTATGAGAAAGCATTATATTTTATTTCGATTTTCTGTTGTTTGTTTTATACTGTTGTTAAAAATTAAATTTGTAATTGTTATGTACTTAAAAGCCCAATAGGGCGTCAATAAATAAATAAATAAAATGAGAATGCTTTAGAATATAAAACAATAAAGCCTGGTAAGTAAAATTCTAGGCAAGTGTCCTTGAAGTGATTATTCCTAATTAAAGCTCTTTACAAATGATCATTCAATCAATAGTATTAGTTCTGTTAACAGTAGACCTCACTTTAAAAATAGGTTTGTTTCTAGTTTTCACTGATTTAATAAATCAAAACCAAAATTTTCTCTGAAACCATAAGGTTTGTAAGAAGTAGATGCTAAAATATCAATTATAAACCATCCAAAATTCTGTAAACTTTTTTTTAATTTCACAAGAAATGTCACTATCTCAATGACATACTTTTATTCAAAATTTCTTAGGTAGGTACCATAATATTGATTATTATGATATGCCATCTGGTGAAAGGAACAAGTTTAAACGAACTCTGGCGGGATAAAAAGGCAGTTACTAAAACGGCCAACATCTTGAATTACTACATTTCTATTCCAATGGATTCACGCAGAAGTTATAGACTTATTTTTGTTTCTAAGGCAGCAGAAGTCGCAAAGTTTGTCAAAGTCATTTCAATGCATCTTTTTGAAAAGTTCATCCTTGTGTAGTCGGAAAAAGAAAATAGAGTTCAAAGTCCTGAAAACAAACACATCTCACATAGTATTCTTCTGTTTGAGTTTGACTGAAGAGTTAGGTATCAGATTCTGTAGGTTATATACATCCGCTCTCGTTCCTTGATATTTCTACACCAGGTTAAGGTAGTAACCAAAAATATTGGAGAAATTTCCTTTTCAAAACAATGCTTGATGACTTCAAACCGCCTCTGGACCAGATTTCTACAATGTGGGTATAAAAAAAACACAAAATATTTTGTTTAATCGTAGACGTTGCCAAAAAATATTGATTTTAAACGCTTTGCCAGTAAGGAGTCGAAGATTTCAAGACATTTGATTTCCACCTAGGCAATCCACTGCCATGTCCCCTATCAAATAAGCAAATAATTCTATTACAGCGATGAAAATGGAAGGAATTACTATATTGTCTGGCAATTCGAATTTCGCAAGTGTTTAAGTGAATTGAAAAAATAAAATAAAATTCTTACTGTGCGTCTTGATGATGCCACACGTATCCAAATTTGTAGACGTATGTAATGAAGTCAATTTCGGAGACTGTTATTGGTACCGCACCGCCGAGCCACCCCGGGAAGCATTTTTTGGTTAACCGACACCTCTGTAATTAGGTTTGTCAACTTAGCAGGAGTACCCGGATTCATGGGTAAGTAAGGGTGCCCAGGCCTTGGGGCAGTTGAATACTCATCAACTGCGAGGCGGGATGGAGGAGGAAACCCTTTCACGGATCCAGCGACACTATCTCGATCCATCGCCTTCCACCAGAACCCTCTCTCCTCCATTTAAGACTGTCCACACATCATCCTTGAAGACAAAATAGACCATAAAGAAATTACTTTCCATAAAAAATATATATAGGTTGTTCGGGGTAACGTGCGCTTACTTTGGGGGATGATTAAACAAGATTAAAAAACAGACATAACTTTTTTCGAAATTCCAATGTTTATTTTCCCTACAAAAATATTATTCCGCAGAAGAATATTTATTTTCTCATAAAAACAATTCTATTTTGTTCACACAAAGTGATGGAGTTTTTAAGAAAAAAAGATAATTTGATGAAGGTTAAGTTGGAGGTTAAATAAAGTAAATTTCCATTCACATTACATTTCCATGCGTATTGCTCAACAGAAATATCTGTTGAGGTTCGATGGGTGGTTTCATCTTTAGTTTCCAGAGATACGTCGCCGGAGTAATTTAGTAAAAAGTCTCGTATCCATTCCCTGCCTTTGAGGGCGCCCTCAAATGAGAATTTATTTTCTACGCCAGCAGCCCCATGGCATTATTGAGACTGCCTTCATTTGGTATTTCAGTGATCCTAAGAAACTGTTTCCAATATTATCAAAACGGGTTGGGAAACAAAAATTCTAGGAGGTATTCGGAATAAAGAATATGGGCATTAAAACTCATCTTTGCATAAACATACAAGGAATGAGCCATTTTTAATGTATGTTTGCTGTCATTTTTTTGTTTTCTCAGAAAGTAAACATATTTCTTTACCGGTATAATCTGAAGAAAAAAAACAGGTGAGTATAAATTTTAAACCCAAAAGAATACTAATATTCGCTCTCCGTGTCTTATTTTATTTGTAAGTGGCTTTATACGTGGCTTCGACCGGGTTTCGTGGAATGTGGAATATCTTATTGTTGTGTTGCAAAATACAAATATTTATTAACTTTTTTATATGAGTACCGTACAAGAGTCCCAACTGCTCCCAACCATCTGGAGTCAGTGAATCTATTGCATCCCCAATCGGGGTATGTTGTGCGGCTGCAGGTAGTGAAGAAAGAAATTAGATAGGGGAAAGGAAGGCAGGAAAGTATCTGGCTATTCAGCTTTGGTCATCAAATACGGCTAAAGCCATTTGAAGCAACGTTTCCACACTAAATGATGTTTTTTCACTAGAGCGGTACGTTATCTACAACTCTTTAACTTGCAGCAAATATAATAAGCATATTTTAAATGAATATATTGTGAAATAAGACAAAATAATCAAATTAATCAGATTAAATTTTTGACATAAAAATAATTTGTTTTTCCTAACTCCAGAGCACCCTCGATGTCATTTAAAAAGATAAATAATATTTTATTAACAAATAAATTCTTGTCTCTTATATATTATTTCTCGCTTTTGTTGTCTCTCATCAAACGATGTTAAACTTTATTCCACTGTGAACAAAATTAAATAAAAACGAAATACTCTGAAAGTTTTCGTTGATTCAGCATAATGATTGGTTTCTTATTCAATATCTTCACTGCCATTCCATCTCATCCCCGTGTTGAATTGGTTAGATTCTGTAGGAATATTTACTTTAAGCGCCCCCGTTTAGCGATCAGCCTCAGAACTGCCTTATCCGGGGCTCCGGACTCCTCGGGCCGAGGCAGAAGTGCCTTTATTTTTGATCTCCGGTAGGAAAACAGCGCTAAACTTTATGCCCGATAAACTGTAAGCCGCCCTTAAACACAAGTTTAAGCCGAGAGAGTTATGAGACCACGCAAGTCACTACAAGTTATCCGTATTATATTTTTATTTCAAAACGTAGGTGTATATTATTATTTATTTTAAATGTTTAATGATAACTCACCAAAATGAAATTTAACACACTTTTAAATAGTAATTTAAAGACAATAAAAGCGATGAAAAAAAATAACCTAAAAACCTTATTTTGTAACGGTTTGCAAAATCATGCGCCGTCTCCTGTTACAAAATATCGATCGAAGATTAAGTCCCCGTAGTACGCGTTCAAAGTTGGTTTGAAAGGGAGATATGTAAATACGAATGTTAGAGGGAGCGCGCTAATATTTAAAAACGATGATAATTAAGCGAATATTGTGAAAATATTTAATAAAACACGATTCGTTTGAAGTAGAGCAAAAATTTCTCGATAAATGCTTTAGTTACAAGATACACTGTGAATTTTTTCATGCCTATAACATATTAAATAAGAGAAAAACGTGTTTAAAATAATTTTCGGAGCTTACTATGCGATTTTTTTTATATGAAGGAAATTTTATATAATTACCGTAAATGTTTAGATATTATCTTAAGAAAATGACATCTTTTTTTTTGGTACTCAAAAACTTAAAGTGTTAAAGAGAAAAATGTCGGTAGAAATTCGCAATACCGAGATTTAAATAATGCTTTTTCATTTACGCTTTCTACCTAATTATTAAAAAATACATTTTAAAAGCATAACAACCTATTTAACCTAGTTTTTGTTTCATCACTTTTCATGTCTTTTTAAATTTGTCATTTTGATGGGGTATCCGGTCACCTATTAGAAAATAGCCGTTTGAACATAGAAAATGATTAGCAATTGATAATCAAAAGGCGTGTTAACATTATTTTCAAATCGACCAATACTCACTATACTTATTTATTGGTTTATCTTTCTAATTAAGATTAGTAAATTTTTTCAATTTAAGACAGAAAATAATTATTGATACTTCGAAAAAAAAATCCATATTTACTGAATTTTAAAATATATAAATTTGTTTTGTGATAATTTTTAGACATACTGATCCCTAGATTCCTACCCACCCCTGATACCTTTTTTCTTCCCAGAACTTCCTCTCCTTCCTTCCCCTAAAAAGGCCTTCCACACAGCCTCCCCAAAGATGACATAGGCCCTTAGGGAAATTATTTACCTCTTTGCCTCTTGTGTGGGGTTAATGTCAAAAAGATCGTGGTTAGTTAACTTTTGTAGAATTTAAGGAAAATATTTGATAATTTTAGAAAATCCACGCAACAAGACAAGGTAAACTCTTTCTTTCTTATATCTGAATTTAAGCTCCTTTGTAAATGGCGTGGTTTGTTTGGCTAAGTGCTAAATTTTTATAAAAGGCGGAGGGGTGTAGAATTTTTATGATGAATTTTACGCAGGAGCTTTCACTTGGAGGTGTTTGATTTTAATTTTATTTGACTTGTTTTAGTGGTGAAATAATTTTGGTGATGTGTTTTCTTGGCTTTGTTTTCAACATGGCGTATTTATGAAATAACAAGTGATGGACAATAAACCACTGAACATACTATGGAAAGTTTCGATTCATCAAATTAATGAATTAATTAATAAGAATTTAAAATATTGCCAGAACAATCGTAACTTGGGAACGTTCTATCTATGTTTACGAAAGAATTGAATTTTTCTAATTCAATTCATTTATGGTTTTCAATTAGTCCTCATAAAATCCTTATACCTACAATCTACACGTGTACAAATTATAACATATTTTTTAATTAATCATGTATTTTCTACATTTTATGGAAATTTTTATACTATTTAAACCTGTAACCCGACGGTTAAATTAACGAAATTACACAGGTATGAATTATTATTGATTATTGAATTACATTTAAGTATTACACTGCCAGATCACACACGGACCGAATTACGTATGTCAAAAAAACCTAACCTGACTTTTGTATTTATTTAGCTCGCACTTAAACACTCAATGTCGGTTTAATAAGACAGATTTTTGATGTATGTAAATACGGTAGGTGTTATTCTATACGTGTGTATTTCTGGCCGTGTAAGTAATATTAGTACATGAAATTCACGCACGTGTAATTTCGTCGTAACTCGTTTTCCGATTACGAAAATATTTTATTTTTATTACCACAAAATCACTTTATTAATAGTAAACAACAGAGTGGAAACCCTGTCAGTAACTTCTGAACCACAAAGCAAGTATCTCCTCGTTGGACCGCGTAAATTAACTAGACGTGAGATTCCTCATAGCGGAACAGTTGAGATTCCTAATAACATAAAGCCCTCGGGAGACATTCATCTTAGAGCCTAGCCCTACAGAAGTCACAATCTTACAATCAAAACTGAATAGAGTACAGGCTTGGGAGCGCGATAGCCAAATTACGAGGTGCTGTCTCTAAGTTAACTTAACCGTTTAAAATAGTCTATTCACTCTGTTTATTAAATATGCCTGTTGTAAAACAACACACAAATCAGTTGTAAAAACGAGCATCAACAATCGCTACCATTTGCCAATTGCCGTTGTTCGATGGCACTGACTTCATCACGTGATACTTCAAAATCCGTCACGGCGCGCCAAGGTCTGTATTGTAGTCGGCCTAGATTACAACTTTGTATATAATTCTATTGTGACTCCTCATTTAAATTACTGTTCTAGTGTTTTATACTTATGTAACGAAGCCCAGAATAATAAACTGTAGATTATACAAAATAAGGGGATGAGAATGATTCTGAAATGCGATATCTTTAGTTACAAAAGTACAAAACTTACCATGATGAAACTAAAATATGATGACAACCAAACAACATATAATATATAATACGTTAACAATGATATATAAGCTTTAAAATAACATGCTCCCTAAATATCTGCAAACTAATATTATGAAAATGTTCACAATTATCCTACGAGGAGTTGCCGAGACTTCAGTCTTCCCAAAACTAAACTTACGTGCACACAGAACAGCGTATGTTATAAAGGGCAAAAGCTTTATAATAACCTACCAAGTGCCATAAAGGAAGCCTCAAGTCTTGACACTTTTCGTAAAACATGTGATATATATATTTAAAAAAATTAAAAATTTTATACACTCACAAACATTATTGTCACCTTAACAGGAGTTAAATGTATTTCTCAAACTCTATTCCTTAAACTGGGGTACCTGTTTTTCTTTTTCTCATACTGTATATTTCTTTTTCCATAAAATTTTAAGATTCTATTTGTTATTTTTTTTTTGTATTATATATATTTTTATTACAAGATGTATGTAAAAATTTGCTAACATCTAAATAAAGCTTCAATAACAAAAAAAAAACGTTTGATCTCATCTTACCGTGATGGATCACAAATAATCTGGCTGAATAATAACGTATTTTACGTGGTTTGAACATTTTCTAAAATAAAGATTTATCAAAGGTGTACAGACAGAACGTATTAAGTCTTAAAAAATAAAATAGATTTTCGTAATTAAAACTATGTATTTTTTGTATTAGTGATAATAAAATACGTTGATTAGAAATCGTATGCTTCTATAGATATGTAATATTTATATTAGACAGGAAGCGAAC
The DNA here is from genome assembly GCA_026573805.1 of Hesperophylax magnus. Classification (NCBI taxonomy): domain Eukaryota; kingdom Metazoa; phylum Arthropoda; class Insecta; order Trichoptera; family Limnephilidae; genus Hesperophylax; species Hesperophylax magnus. The sequence continues at coordinate 9,043,162 of JAIUSX010000029.1, read as the reverse complement.
AAATAGGTTCCTTTTCTTTTTACCTCCAATTGACCTCCAATGCTCCCAACCTAACTAAAACCAATGAATCAGGTCTACGCGCACTGCTTATTGCGTTCTAATAGTGAAACACGTATCGATGAGATATTTTTACGAAATAGCGCCTCTAATTGTATAGCTCTATGTACGCTACGCTATTGTAACATTTATAAATTCATGCATATAATCATATACTGTTTATGCACTCTTTAAAAAAAAAACTTCGATTTAAGTGTTTTCTAATAGGAATCAAATCTTATAATAACATTTTAAATTGAAAACTGACTTTTTGGTATTCTCTATTCTTATAAATATGAAAGAACAGATGAATTTACTTGCAGTATGGTGACATGAAATGAAACATAATAGTGTTACCATATAAATTCACAACTGTTATAAAACATTATAATTTATCAATGAAAGAACTCTAAAAATTATAATTTATTAATGTAGTCAATGCACAGAACTCAAAACATTGTAATATATCAATACAGCCAATTCACAGAACTCCAAAAGTTATATTATATCAATGTACTCAATGCACAGAACTTAAGGCGATACCATACGTAGTAATGCCAAATCATATGTTTTTGATTTGAAAATTTCTTCGCCTAGAAATGTTTCAGATGCTTTAATTAAATACTGCGAGTAGAATACATTTTGGACTTTGAAATAATCGAGTATTTTTTATATAAGTCTTTTTATAAGCCCAGAAAAAAATAATGTATAAGGCCTATGAAAACTGCGTTAAAGTTCAAAATCTCCTACTTACGAACCCATTTTCGGTTATGATTTTATTGTATAATGTGGAAAATTAAGTTATTTATAAAATGATCGAAAACAAATTAAGTATTTATGCCTGAAAATCCACAAAATAAAATAAAAGGCACTTTTTGGCCATGTTTTTTTCTTGCATAAATCAAAACAGGCGGATGGTGTTAAGCGGGAATTTAAACCTTATCGCCATCTACGTAAGGGTTGTTATTGATAGCGCCTTAATTTAAAATATTACACGACGTAGGGCATCGCCTTAAAACATATTTCTACATTTATTTATGCAATATTGTACGTAGTTGTATATAGGGCTATTTGTTTATTAGGTATGTAGATCACTAAAAATTCAAATATCATTTGAACAAAAAATCTATCGATAAGTTATGTCTAAGATCCAGGGTATTTCAATTTGGGAGGCGGGTTTGGGTACCGCCGCCCCGGAAACCATTTATTGTAAAATTAACACTTCTGCTATAGGTCACCCCAAGTGCTTCGCTACGTTTTGTGATTTAGCAGGGGTGCCCGGGTTCATCGGGTGAGGTGTGTTCAGGATGCGCCTGCCCACCAGCTGCGTGGCGTGACAGATCGGTAGAAGCTGATTTGGGCCCTTTGACCTCTTCAACTGGTATCTCGACCCATCGCCATGCTCCGTAGTAGAACGATATATATTTATATGTCCGTCACTCCTGGACACATTGATCCCTAGATTACTACCCAATACTCATACCTTTTAATTTCTAGAACTTTCTCTCCTTAATAAAGACCCACCAAACAGCATCCCAATATATGACATATGCCCTGAGCGAAATTATTACCTCCAAAAATAATTTGTTTAGAAGTTAGACTGGAAGAAGTAAAGCGTACATGACAAATTTAGATATTTATCAAACGACGAACAATGGTGTCACGTAATTCATCAAAAGTTAGAGAAAAACGTTCACACGAAATTTGTCAAGTTGTAGCTGATTTGCGATAGGATGATATATCACAAAAAGTATTAAATGAATGTTTGCGAAAATGTAATTTACTGTCGCAGAATTTGAAAAATCGAAAAATTTTCTTAGAATTTCCGTGTTCCTTACTCATTTTAATGAAAATTTTATGAAAACGCTTTTGATCCGTTTTGACCTAAATAAAAAGCTCAAACGTCTCTATATCACTGAAAAACGAAATCGTCCCAATCATTTGATTTTTCTCATTTGATGAATTTGTTTTTTTTTTTATTATTGACAACTCTTTATTCTGGTTTCTGAAAATTTAAAAAAAAATTTTGACGAACAGTATTGAAAACTTGGATGAAGTCAGATAAGAAAACAGGGGAAGTCGGCCGTATCCAAAGATTGCAAAATGAATTTATCTTCGGAGATTATTCGGTTTGCATTATTTTGTAATTTGCAAGGGTTGTAAGGCTGAATGTAGGGTCGGCACGCAGAGGGGGAGATATCGCAGAGATATAACAAGAACGTAGGAGCTTGCGAGACGCGAAGGCTTATGGGATTTCCCCAAACTGCCACGTGGCAATATTGATGAGAAAAGCGGAATCAGTCGAAGACGACGGTAGCTCGATGAGAAATAAGAAGCAGAAAATTGTCATCATTTGATGAATCCAGTTTTTTTTTTGTTTTGTGTCAAAAAAATAACGAGTTGTTTTCAGGTAAACATACGGTAAGGGTACACTCTAACTTAAAATAACGAGTTTTTTTCATGTAAACGCACGGTAATGGTACACACAATTTTAAAATAACGAGTTGTTTTCATGTAAACGCACGGTAATGGTACACACAACTTTAAAATAACGAGTTGTTTTCGTGTAAGCGCACGGTAATAGTAGTAATAGTACGCACTATCTTAAAATAACGAGTTGTTTTCAGGTAAACAAATGTACAATAATTTTTTATTTTATTTTTATTTTGGTACAATATCTTACATTTCTTAGTACAATTTAGTAATGTTGGCCTCGCTGGGTGGCTTACCCGTGCTGAGGCCTCTATTTTATAATAAAACAATTAAGGAAAATATATATAATGTTGGTGAAGAAAAAAAACATAAGATTAAGATAAATTTAAACTAAACATATAGATATAAAATTACAATTGTTTTTTAAAATAAAATAATGAAATAAAGTTTAAAAAATCTGTATATTCATATTAAATGTTGTATGTTTGTGAGTGATTTGTGTTTATATTGGTTTTGTGTGTTACCTGTAGGTTTTATTATTTTATGTTATGAAATTTTGGCAATATTGTCTTTTTTGTTGTTTAATCCGTTTTGTAACATTGTGTCTGAATTTATTTTTGTTTTCCTAAATTTTATTTTCAAGTATTAGACTGTTGAAAGCTTTTATAGCATGGTATTGATAGTATATTTGTCCAAAGCTTGTATTTACCGTCGGAGTTTTTATGTTTTTTTTTGTACGCTTGTCTAACTGGTCTGTTAGTGATATTTTGTGTATGTTGAAATTTGGTTTTTTGATCAAAAATGTAGTTTAGTAGTGTTAATTGTAGGTACACAATAATTTAAAATTAGTCAATGCTTTGAGGTAGAATGATAAAATGTTATAATGGATGACCTCCAAGGCCGATGGGATAAGATTCTTGACTTGAATCCAGAGGTTTACATCTCGAGTGCCTATTATTTTAATATGATTTTATTTACATATATTTTAGATTTATAATAAAAAATAAATTATAATTAGCTCTTCAAGCCTCGGCCATATTCTGTTAGACGGTTGAAGTATTTCTGCTTTGCAATAAAATCCAAATAAATGAAATATTTTTGAACGTATTCGAAAACTCAACAACTATTTTAAAAAGGTGATGAAATACTCTTTCATATTTTATTATTATAAATAAACGTATATTTGTTTAATTATTCAAAAATTGACTATAAACTTTTAAAAAAATTAACATGGCTCACTTTAACTGAAATTAATGAAAACGAAAAAAATTGTAAAAAGACACTTATTATTTTGAAAAGTGTATTACAATAGTTATAGTCACATTTCTTTTTTTTCGTTTCATGTAAAAGTAATGAATAAAAAATTGAAAAATTCTCATAATTTTATTTCAAATTGCTGTCGGTACCTTTGGTTTTATAAGGTGCACATATTACTTCCTCTGTCCTAAACTTCTATTATTGAATATAAAGCGTAGTGTTTTTTCTTTCTAACACAGCGTAGATCATTTTTCTTATGACAACAGTAAGTGAGTTACAATGATTTCTGTGAGAACATATTAGTTGTTCCCGAAAAGTTGTATTCGCAAAGACTTTATCAAATCCTGCAATTGTACCCATCCAAAAAGTCACAATGACCGGAATAATTGTAGCAAGAAGAAGAATATGTCAAAACCTACCTTTCAAACTCACAGTATGCTCAATTCAATTCAATACCACGGGCATGAAAGATTGATGATGTGATATAAAGAAGACCGCGAAATATTAATTTTGTAAATTTAGCCATCTTGAAGCTGGAGTACTTTGTGGCTCCAATTGCGACGTGTGACTCCTTTTCTCTTATTATTTCAATATGGGCTTAGGTTACGTTCCAGAAGCCGAGATTTAAAATATTGAAGAATACTGTCATCGAGTTAAAGAGTGCGCAGAAATTAATAAATTGTCTCATTAAACATAAAAGCAGTTTTTAAAAAAATTTAATTAAAATCAAATTTAATAATATAATTATTAAGTTCTGCAAGTATTTTTTGGTTTTTGTTATTGTTACAGCTGTTTCGGCTTTCAAGGCCATTTTCAAATGGCCTTGAAAGCCGAAACAGCTGTAACAATAACAAAAACCAAAAAATACTTGCAGAACTTAATAATTATATTATTAAATTTGATTTTAATTAAATTTTTTTAAAAATTAAATGGAGTTCTACCAACTTGAAAGCCGAAACAGCTGTAACAATAACAAAAACCAAAAAATACTTGCAGAACTTAATAATTATATTATTAAATTTGATTTTAATTAAATTTTTTTTAAAATTAAATGGAGTTCTACCAACTAAACACAAAAACAATAAATATATATATAAAAGTAGTTGACATAGTTTTGGGACTGATCACTCGAGTGTGTTGCGAAGATCTTATCCCATCAGCACATCCTAACACCAACTCACACAATGGAGTCGCAGTTTCACGACCCCAAGTTATCTGATCTCTATCCACTGTATCTTAATCATATCCATTTTTATATTAAATACGTTTCCTTTTAAACACCTCATTGTAGATTTGAGGAAGGTGTAGCGATTATGTGAGTGAAATCATCCATTGTGATGAGACGAGTATACTTATAACCTCGTTGTTGTGGTAATCGGGGAAGTAAAATGTTTTTAAATAATATATTCTCTTTGAATATCCGTTACTTTATAACACATTTAACATCGATTGCCGAATAAAATTTCTCTTTGAAATCATCAATTTTCCACCGGTAACCCGAACCTGGCAATTGCGAAATTCCATCGATAAAATCCCGAAACGTAACTTTCCTGTAATCCTAAATATACCAACCATCCGAGTTCAACTCCAGCATTTATCACGGCTGGCGAAAAAACAAATATCGCTTCGTTATTTGATAAGAACCAATGTTTCAAGCGAAGTTTAAGGCAAGTTAGCAATTAATTAATACATATTTTACATTGATAATGTAAGTTCAATATATTATGGTAATCAAAGAGTATAAAAGTAATAGAAAATACAAAAAAACATAGATACGTAATTTTGATAAATCTATGATCAAAATTATCTCCAAAGCTTGCTTTATGAATTTATTACTAATATTACCTGAATGTAAATTCACAATTGGTAAAAATCTAATATTTTTTGTGTAATAACCTTCTTAATTTAATTAATGTTCCGTGGTTTTATGATCATTCTAAGAACTCATTTATTTGTGAAAGATTCTGTTAAGAGAGTAAATGAAGTCAAAATAAATATTCCAAGTAAAGTAAAATGTTTAAAGTTATGAAAAAAATGAATGGCAAAAACGCTTGTAATGGTTTTTATCATGGAAAGCTTATGTTTTATCATGGATGGCTTAAGTTTTATGACGAATCGCTTAAGTTTTATAATTATGTTTAAATAATATTTTCTTATCATTTCACACTATTTTTCTTATTAAAGATTTTACTTAAATTTAAATATCACAAAGAGCAGTTTATTCGATATCTATGACATATTTCTGTTACTTTAAATACACAAAATATCTGTGCTAGCCCCGAATTTGGGAAACATTATATGTATAATTATCTCATTTTCAAGAAAAAACGGATTTTAATATTCGTTTTGGAGTCGCATATCTTTATTAACCATATTCCCTGAACACGTGAACAAGGCTCTATATTTTCATTTATTAATGCTAATACGGTGCCTATCGTAAATGACAAGCGTAGGTCGGCAATAGAAGATTGAATAAAGTGGACGTGAGATCATCAAGAAAACTGTGCTGAGTCAGACGTGTGTGGCATACAAGATGAATTCTCAGTGACTGGAAAAAATAGCCAGGTCAAACAACCTAGGCGTCAAGAGAGAAGGTTTTCTTTGGGTGGATTAAAGGAACGGCACCAGCAGTACGGAAACAGTTCAGTTATCTGGGCAATATCATCGGAGGAAACTGGCGAGAACACAGTGGAAAAATCATTTCTGCAGTGTAGAAGTGACAAAAAGACTAAATGCAATCCATCCTTATTGAACCATTGCTCCACTTTTAGCTAGAGCTAGACGATAAAACGTAGAAGTTAATTACAAACATACATCTACAAATGTAAGCATATCGTCGCTTTATCTTGTCACATGTAATTGTGGTTTGTAAAATGTAGAGCATGTTAATCTTGTTCAGAGGGATTGTGGGACGTGAACTCAAGAACAAAAACTCACTTGTTCTCAAACAACACAATATACGATATTAATTGCGATACAATAATGGATAATAGAATATATGTTATCATTGAGGCAAGAGAGAGTTTTCTTATTCGTTACTGATGAATTTTATATTAACATTCGCAATTTTATGAAGGTCGCACGACGATTGTAAATTTCAATGGTGTGCTGTTGGCTTCAGGTTGTCTCCGAAATTAACCGTCAGATTCCTCGTGTGTGGGACCAAACGATCCAGTTTTTGTAATTATGGAATCACGTAATTTCCCAAATTGGCTTCGTCACGCCAAACGCCAGAGGTGCAGCAAGCGAAATCCTGGTGCCTCAAACGGGTGAGAATACAAAATAATTTAGAGTTAAATTCAGATGAAGAAGGTATTATGTTCCATGTTATCCCAGTGTCACGTCCAGTCTCTAGTCCGTGAACTGCTCCTTTTAAAGTTTCTCCCTTGAATGGCAGCCGAGCCCGTGGGCCCGGTCCGGGTGGGGGCGCCTACTGTAACATCAGCGCTACTCCTAGCCGCTCTCTTTGAAAGTACTTTCTTGAATGCCGCTGATTGATTGTCCCGCGCGGACGAACGGGAGCCTTCGTTTACTTCGGCAAAATCCGGCTAGAGTTGGGATAACAGGACTAGGGATGTGCAGTTTTGTGACGATTGGGTACTTACCAACGCGTTACAATATATCATAACCTTAGCATTTTTTGCGGTGCACAATTTAACAATCACAAATTTTGTATTTCATCCATTTACAAAAAAACTCCTGGGCTTTTAGCTTGGGTATTGCTATGTTGAATTTTTAAATTGATGAACATTGTTAAATTGACTTCGTGATTCAAGGTATATTGATATTTTAATATTGGGTACGTAGGTATTTTATAATTTGTCTTTGGTTCCGTCATACACTTTATTTTGTCCTTTTGCTGATTGGAAGCGGTTCAGCATATTGTACGATCTTCGTGTGGATGGAACAAACGATGACCAAAAAGAAATCTCGTTTTGCAGAAGCCTGACATGTATAGGTCACATCGTCGTTACGTGGTCGTAACGAAGACCAGACAACAGTAGACCAAATCAGTTTAGAAGAAAAAAAATGGAAGCGTCAGAATTAAAATACGCAGAAGATTGACCAACATTTCACGAACAGCGTGGTGCAAGTATTATTAGGAACAGATTTATTTTAATGTGATTTTTTTAAGGTAAGGCAATAGTTTTTCCCCAAGACTGATTGAAATTTGCCATGGTTATCGTAAATCTGTATTGAAAACTTGACCCCCCTTGAAGAGGAAAATAAATATACAAAAAAAGATCAAATTTGACAAACCAATGTGCGTTAGCCAATATCTCCCGAGTTCATCATCAAAAACCTTGTATTATTCTTTGAGAATCGTAGAAAACCTTCATTAACCTCATTTGAAAATCCCAGCCTCAGGTTGATTTCCTGATACCAAGTAGTAAGTACCTTTAGCTTACAGCTTAAGCCGAACGAAGGAAATCTCCTTTTTCTAAAGGAAAGCTGAGAAAAGTCGAAATATATCATTCAGTCTTATTTTTCTTACACGCCGAAGGCAAACTAATGGCCGGGGAAAGTCTTCGAAGGAGAAAAGTAAATCTATGGCTTAGAGGAGCGTTTGCAATTTAACAGATAAATGTCGGATTCTAACGCAGATTCTGTCTGAAATATCGCAATTAGATTAGGGTAGATATTAGTTAATAATTGTAGTCACAATTTTAAATCAAGTTACGGCAAGTTTTTACTTGCAAAAGATAGAGTATTCTACGAATGTAAAATGTACGTACATGCACAGACACGACAGCGAGAAACTCGAGTGAGCAAAACGTAACACCTGTCAAAATTTATTGTGATCACCTGTTTTCAAATGGGTCCGTTTCTCCGACTCGATCATATGAGTTTTACATAAGAACGAGTAAGCGGAACGAGCTATAGGATGTCTTATCTCCTTCCTCATTTAGTCCAAGCGTTATCACAACTCCTAAGCTAGCATACCTAATAAAGTCGCTTACCCGAGATGCTTATAGATATCTAAACTGTATTCGACCAAAGAAGTTCTTACGTAATGTCACACATGAAAATATATCTATTTTTAAACAACACCATTGAATTGTTGAATTGAAAATAAAAACAATATTAAATTTACCCGTATTAAATTATTATATTAAATTTACCCGGATCGATACTTACACACAGCACTAGAATTCTACTGTATTTACAAGGCGATATTTTACATAAATAATGAGCTGATCTCGTGAAACTATGAATAGTACGATTTCTAGCTCAATTGCTAAACTTTAATGAAATCGATAGAGAATGATAGAGCCACATTATCTACCACATAACTGGTTCTGTGATGATTTTTTTATGAAGGTTGTAAGTCAAACAGTTCCACATGTTCTCGGATCATTTATTATTTACATAATTTCATAAATAAATCCTTCGTTTAATATATATATACGAGTCCATCAAATATTATATAAATCAGTGATGCTAGCAGTCCACTACGGAGTGCTGATACATAGCCTATTATATGGCAGTGAATGGCGAGACTTGCAGAGGAAGGCTGAAAGTACCTGTGTAAAACCATGCTTGACCTTGCTCCAAAAAATTGATATCTGAAGAAAGCGTAGTGAAACAGATTAAGTAAGGGACACGGGGAAGATGGTTTGAATCGGATAAACGAACTCATCAGTTCCAAGAAAATACACAATTTGGAATAAGCTACTGTTATAATTATTATTCTTACTATATGGCGTTAAAGTAAATGGTAGAAGAAGTGGAGGGCACCCCGTAGAAGACATGTCACGATTTTGTGAATCAAATAATTTAGTCGGGTCATGTAATAGCAGATGAGTAGGTATGAGACGGTACATGAATGTGAATAAAGCAAGGAGTGTGTGCAAAGATAGAGTTGTATGGCGGTTTATGCCCTCTGTTAACTGGTTAGTTATTTTTTTGGTTCATTTATGTCAGAAAAATTAATATTTTGTTTCTGTCTACCTCCCTGTTTTTGTAAATATCTTGAAGTAAGGAGGTAACGGTCAGAAAAAGTGGTTTGAAATCACAAATGAGGGTTATTTTTGCATAATTGTTATATTATTTATCAACAGAGTGCATGTCAAAAATTCGCTCCACTTAATAATACAAAATCTAAAGCCTACAAAACCTAATATCCATAAAATTTATCTATAAACATGTCCCCGAAGATCAGTGTAGAGAATAATCGAAGTTTGTGAAATCTTAACGCTCTAATTTTACAGAATTTACAAGTGTTTAATTCAAACTGTGAAGTGTCAGAGTGTTGTTGCCGAAATAATAAACTGTCATTCTAATCACTGTAAACATACCTGTGCGAAAATAAAAACAATTAATACGTATCATCAAAGTTTGTGAAATCTTAACGCTTTAATCCAGGTTTACAAGTGTTTAATTCAACTGTGAAGTATCATAGTGTTATTGCCGAAATAATATCCTTTTATTCTAATCGCTGTAAACATACCTGTGCGAAAACAATTTTATATTACTCTTAATTCCCGGTTAACCAAAAGCGGCCGCTAGTCCAGTGGTGAGCGAATCCGCATATAGATCCGAAGGTCCTCAGTTCGATTCCTAGTAATACAAAGTTTTCTTCCTCAATTTTTTTTTTCCTGCAATATTATTTAAATCATTGTGAAACAAGATATACGAGTTTAGCAGATCATCCAAATCAAGGCGCTGATTTAAAGTACGAATTATCATCAAGTACCCATAACTACTTACTGTGGCAAGTTAGCAATATTGCCTACATGTCAGCTGACAGGCGCAAATCATCGACTTATCAACTAAAGTGGTGAAGCGAATAAAAAAAAAAAAAAAAAAAAATACGAATTGTACAAAACCAATTACTTATATAAAAAAATCCAGTGTTCAAAAAATGAACCGTCCTAAAAAAAGACATCTGAGCACAATGATGCCCCGGATTATTGGAGAAAATAGCGTCTCAATTGAGGATGCAAACGAAACCTCATCGATTGCGTCATCCAAAGGCTCGGATGATACCGAAGTAGAATATCCTTGCACCTCAGGGGTAGATGTGCTTAATGAAGCTCAAACACATCTGACAGCTCTACAAGATGTCTTGGCAGAGAAGCAGTCGAAGGTCTCAAAAGACCAGCAGCTGAGAATTGCCAGAAACGTGTCGGAAGTTTTTAGATCCGTATCTCAGCTGTTGTTGGAGCGCGAGACCATGCGTGCTGATCTGGCTACAGTGACTGCCCAACTGAGAATGACAGAAATCAAAGTACGACACGTGAAGAGCGAAAAAAGACAACTTGAACAAAAAATTATTCAACTAGAGTCTGATCTTGGACCTGTAATGCGGAGAGTAGCGGAGGCAACGGAGGCTAGCCTCTCATTTGCTGACATCGCCCGCAAACAGCCTAATGATGCTCACCAACCCCCTCCACTTACCCAATATGGACATCGTGTCGGAGCACCAAGACCAGGCGTATGCGTATTTACAACAGATGCAGACGCCACCAAGGATAGCGATGGTACCAAAAAAATTATCCAGGACATGATTCGGCCATCTGAACTAGGCGTTCGGGTCACGGGAATAAAAAAGATAAGAAATAAAGGTATCTTGATAAACACGGCAACCGCAGGTGAGCAACAAAAACTATTAAATGCACCCTGTTTCGACAAATCAAGCACAATTAAGGCCCGACTGCCGACCAAGCGATCTCCGAGACTAATATTTTTTGGGGTACCGAGGGACCTGACTGACGAAGAATTTTTAAGGATCGCCTTAACTGGGGTTCCCAACATTCAAGACATTGAGGGAACTATAGCGTGCTGTAAATTAAGTCACTTAGCTGGTGCTCGCACAGGAAACACTTGTCATCGTATTTATGAAATGCCAGCTATCGTCCGTAAATTACTTATTGAACAGGAGAAAGTATTTGTGAACTGGACTGTTTGCCGCGTCAGAGATTTTATTGGCCTTACTGTCTGCACTAAATGTCATATGATTGGACACTCATACAAATATTGCAGAGATACTAAACCTACATGTGGACACTGTGCACAAGAAAAACACACCCGTGAGTCGTGCCCAAATGCAGCCATCAAACCAGTTTGCGCGACATGCACCAGATTTGGTAAGCCTGCTGACCATTCAACCGGAGATAGGGACAACTGCCCAGCTTACATAGCTGCCCTCAAGAAGGACCTAGCTACAATAGACTATGGAGTGTAATATACAAGAACACAAGTGCCTAACTATCGATGACTATACTCCCATGAAGAACTGTCTGCGAATAATGTATATGAACGCCAGAAGTATACGAAACAAGTTTGACGAAATTGAGGAAAAGGTCAGAAGATTATGCGATATTGTTCATGTTCTTTTCATCACTGAAACGTGGCTTGATGTCGGAGAAGAAAAGTTCTTTTGCTTAAATGGTTTTTACAGTGCTTTTTCTTCTCGCCCAAATGAAGGAGGAGGAGGTGTGGCCATATATGTTCTGGATTTTATGAAGTGCTCTATCATTGAAAATTTTTCCAACGAAAATTCATTTTTAGGTATTAGTGTTTGCAGCAGTAATAGGAAACCAGTCAACATTTATGCCATTTATCGAAAACCTAACCCAAACAACATGCACGATTTCCTAACACATTTTGAAAAAATACTGAACAAAAGCAGACAAGATACATTAATACTCGGAGATTTCAACATTGACACTTCCATAAACACACCTTCTTCTTTGAATTTTATCAACACCTTATTAACATACAATTTCTCAATACAAAATAAATCATATCCCACGAGAGTCACTGATACAAGCAGCACTATTATAGATCACGTTATATCAAACAGACAAAACATTTCAACAACCATATCGAATATAGATGACCCGCTTAGTGACCATAATATACTAATTGTTGACTTTAAGAATAATTTAAAAAAATGGTTTAATAATAGAACTAAACCACGCTTTACTAAACCTATCATCAACAGTATGGCGGTAAAATCTTATATTGCGACTAACAAATTTGCTATCAACTCAACCAAACCCGAAGACGGTTACAAAGATTTTAATGATTATGTCAAAAATGCATTAGAAGCAGGTAAAACTACACCGAACGTAAAAACAGGAAGGCGGCAACATCTTAATACACCTTGGTTTGATTCTAAACTGAATTTCCTAATCAAGGAACGAAACCAGCTTCACAAGCAGTGGAAACAAGACCCAGGTAATATTACTCTTGCAATACGTAAAAATAAACTCAGAAACATAATAACTAATTATAGGAGAAGTCTGAAAAACAAATATTACATCAATAGCTTTCAACAAAACCTAACTAACCCAAGAAAAACTTGGAAAACCATTAACTCAATTCTGTCTAACCGTGTACATAAACCCACCAACACAATTGAATCTCTCATCGTAAATAATTGTGAAATTAGGGAACCCCGTGAAATAGCGTTGGCATTTAATGAGTTTTTCCTGTCAGTTGGAGAAAAATTGGCAGCTGCCATTCCATCATTCCCGGATGACTGTAATACAATATATGTAGAACCAAAGGCACGACAATCCTTATATATGACTAGGACGAATAAGGATGAGGTAATAAAGGTCATCTCGAAACTTAGGTCGAATGCAGCGGCAGGAATCGATGGAGTAACACCGTGCATTCTTAAAACCTGTAAAGAAGAACTAGCGGGGCACCTAACCCAACTTATCAACTTCTCCATAGGCTCGGGAATATTTCCAAACCAGTTAAAGCTAGCAAAAATTATACCAATTTTTAAAGAAGACTGCAAGAAGTGTATTTCTAACTACCGTCCAATATCGATTTTATCGGTATTTTCAAAGGTGTTTGAGTCAATTATCAAAGATAGACTGATAAAATACATCTCTAGCAATGATATCCTTACACCACAGCAATATGGCTTTCGGAAAAACTCCAATACCCAATGTGCCACTTTCGATTTCATTTCTAACATTCAGCAGTACATAGACCAGGGCGAATATGTGGCAGCTATATTTATAGATCTGAAAAAAGCCTTTGATACGGTAGATCATGAAATACTTCTACAGAAAATGGAACATTTGGGAATAGTAGGTAAATCTTTAAATTTGCTCCGAAGTTACCTAGCTGATAGATTTTGCCTTGTCGATATCGGAGGGAACCTAAGCGGCTTTGGAAAAATCACATGTGGAGTGCCACAGGGCTCTATTCTTGGACCTCTACTTTTCTTACTATACATCAATGATATAACTAAATGTGGCATCTCGGGAAAACTTCAACTTTACGCTGATGATACTGTGATTTACTACCATTGTAAAAATCTGAAGGAACTTGAAGCTCTAATGAATAAAGATCTCGCAAAGCTGGCAAAATGGCTTCGATTAAACAAATTAAGCCTCAATGTTAAAAAAAACCCATTACCTTACTTTCGGTAAAAAAGATAACATGGGTATGAATATTATTCTTGGAAATGAAAAGCTACAACATGTTCAAGTAACGAAATATTTGGGGTTACTCATAGACTCTAACCTCTCGTGGAACTCCCATGTTGAGAATGTAAAATCCAAAATTTCCCCTATAACCGGTGTACTTTATCGACTCCAAGGTGTGCTCCCCACATCTTTACTGCGTGCAACTTATTATGCTATGATTCACTCCCACCTGAGTTATCTAGTTAGTATCTGGGGCACCATTACCAAAAAAAAAAGTTCGGAAATACAAGTAATTCAAAATAGAGCCGTACGTAATATATATAATCTGCCATGGGATACACATGTCAAAGATATATACTCACAGACACAAATACTTCCCTTTACAGTCCTTCCAAAGTATAACATCACAACTGCCATTCTACAAATAATTCAACACTCCTCACACACCAACACTAAACCAGTTTTTAATTCTGACATACACCAGCACAAAACACGATCACAAAATCAAATACATTTATCGTCATCTACTTACACGACCAAATTTGGAATTAACTCCTTACAATACATTGCACATAAACAATATAACGCATTACCTAGTAATTTAAAACTTCCGGCAACAAACAAAAAAACACTGGCAAAAGCTCTTAAAAGCTATTTCCTTAACAGTTTCATTAATGACTAACACAATCTTTCTCTAGAACTCCATAATAACATCTGCGTTTATTTATTTTAATGTATTTATTTTAATGTATTTTATTTATTTGCCTTGTCCTTTCTAATATTGTCTTTCCCGAAATGAGTTTTATAAACTCATTGGGAATAATACATTATTACTTTGTTATCATTTTGTAATGTATTATCTTGTAATAAAAAAAAAAAAATAAAAAAATAACAGACTTACTCTAATTTGTATCAAATTTAACCTGTGAATGCAATATTTTTCTAAATGGATTTCCAAACAACATTTTTGCAATACGATGTTGCAAAAACTATTTATTACCATAGAAAAATAACTTTAAGACTGATAGTTTCTTGCAAACTCGTCTTATTCCATCCAAAGTTACTATCAAAATAGGTTTATTCCATTTCTGCCAATAGAAACAGAGTATTTGGTCATGAGACAAAATGGCCACCTAGTTGATTTATATGAGAATTGTTGTTTGTATTATATGGCGTTTCAAATAGCTTACTTTTCAATGTGTGTTTATATTTTATGATTCTAATCAAATATTATTAAAGCGATCTATTACTAAAATCACACATTTGACACCTGTATCAGTTTTTTGGCAATTTCACAACAAACTAAACATTTGTATAGAATACAACATTAACAGTACATACATTTATATTATATTTCGCGACACCGGTAATGGAATAGTGATGGAGGTCCAGAAATATTAAATATATTGTTTTCTGATCTGTAATTATAATTTTTTTTTAAAAACATAAACGCCCTGACGGGCTTTTTAATACATGGTTTTATATGTTAAATAATTTACTGCATGATTCAAAGATGTTTAGCTAACAAATGTACATAGTACATGAACTAGTACTGAACTAGCACTAACTAGAACTAGCACTGACGAAATCTTCACCAATCTTAACATCATGTCAATTAAACAACTATATTCTAAAACTATACTCATTTACATTCATAAGTACAAAACCCAAGAAATAACAACAAATACGTACAATAGAAACACTAGATCTCATGGTCAAAAACTTATCCAACAAATAACTACCAATACAACTTTTGGGCAAAAATGCTTCTTATATCATAGTATTAAACTCTACAGTAAAATACAACTCTCACTCAAAAACCTCAACATTTTAACATTTAAATCTCAAATAAAAAGCTGAATACTTAATATAGGGAGATCTGAAATAGAAAATTTACTGATATCAAACACAGACTAAAACAGAATCAACTGAACTATACCAAAAAACACTATCTTACTTATTTTAAAATTATTTAAAAAAAAAATATATATACTACATGATATATGTTCATAATTAAATTCATATGTAACTTTGATGTAATATTAATTTTCTTATAATTAAATTATACATAATGTGTAAATGAAATCCTCAGCACGGGAGATCCCAGTGACGATATCATTATATCTATTTGTTACAAAAAAAGATAATAACAAACTTATTATTATTATTATAAATTTGTACTTAAATGTATATAATGTATAAAAGAAGAGAGAAAACAGAAAAAAAGAAACCAGTTTTTATAATGAATTTTAGAAGTAAATCAAATACCCCAAAAAATAATAAAATGTACGAATACCTAGTGAAAATTGAAAAGAGATCATTCCTTTTAGACTCCAGCTGGACTTCGAGCTACGTCACGAGCTAGCAAGCGGCCCTACCGTGTCAAATACATTTTATACGAATCTTGGCACTTTCCTTGGTATTATTGAATATAAGGTAGTAAGGTGTACTTACGTAACGTTCTATGGTTTCAAAGTTATGGAAGCGACTAGAAACATAATATCGAAATATCCAGAACAGTTCCTGCCCCACGGTGAAGTTTAGGGAGTGAGATCATTACTATTGGCCCAACTATCGAGGGAACTATAATAATAGTCCTTCTAAAGTTGTTGTATCATCAGAGATTACTAGAATAGGAAACTTTGAGAGGTTTCCAATTAAAATAGAAAGTTTTATTCATAATACCTTACAAAGTGCTAACATAGTTTCTAAATATTTACATTGACAGGAAAGGCCGCACGGCCCTTTGCACGAAAACTTTATTTTGTATTTGGGGCCAAAACACACAACCAAACTGAATACTTTAAAAAATCAAAATATTTATTTTTCCATATAACAACTAGAACTACTCGAACAAAAATTCTTTTTAATTGCAACAACAATATCAGGACGGAGTCATTAAGATCTTTTACCTAGATTGTATGCATTTGGTAACACTTCCTCAGAAATAGTATATGTGTTCAACAGCATATAATATAGCTACAAGAAGGCTATAATAACATAACTCAAAAATAATTAATGTTAGCATAATACTATTATTCTGCATGCGTTCTATATAATTTAAGTAGCAAATTTTACTTTATGATTACTGTTGCATTAAATTATTATGAATGTCACAAGTTTGTAAAAGCACGGATGGGAGTATAATATGTTTATATTTTTTTTTAAAGAAAGGCAAATATTCCCGGGTTACGAATAACCTAAAAATATTTGAAAATCTCCTACTACCTCCACAGTAAGTAGAAAATGTTGCTTGTGTTGTGATGGAGAACTTAGTCAGCCGAAGAATTGAACACACTACGCTTGGCTGGGACCCAAATGCGATGTCAACTCAGCCACCGACTTACCGAAATTATTTTCCTCAGAGCCTCCTGTGTGCGGTTAATGTAAAAAAATAATAAAATTAGTCAGTTTTGTTGGGTATTTTGAACTCAAACCAAAAATAAAGTTTATTTATAAAACCGCGCAGAAGTTCCTCGTAAGTGAGTTGTAAAAATATTGTAGTTTTCCTTATGAATTTGAGAATGATGTTATTTAAAGTGCTGTTCATTTTCTTTTCTAAACAGGAAGAAACTAAGGCTAATAATGCACTTCGGAGTTCTTGCAAACTAAAAGGAAATAAGCTTACTGAATGGAGTATAAATGAAAACACTGAGGGGTTGTTTATTTATTAAATTACGGGTTAAATTACGGGTTGTTTATTTATTAAATTACGGATTTTTATTAAATTAAGGGTGATCGGAATACCAGCTCCCAAGATAATAGAAGGCTGGCCTGCATAAGTTTAATGAACAACACAAAGAAAGAGAACCTTACTACGTTTGGATACCCAAATACACATTTTGGTTGGAAAAATCAGAAAAAGTAAGCTTATTATTAGGCACAAGTGGGTGAGAAAAGAAGCCGTGGACGTCTCCGAAAGATATGGCTCAGTCAAATACTTGGTCGGTTATGTCAGAAGTCAGTCAGAAGACGAGATATAAAGAAGTTATCTACCGGCTAGTGAAATTGTTTTAAGGAATATTCTTAAAAAAACATGCTAAAAATAGCAACATAAATAATAATAATAACATAACATTTATATAGCGCAGTTTTATGTTATTTCATTCAAGTGCCCTTTACTATAACAAACTTAAAAACATTCAGATGCAAAAGCAACACAGACAGTAAGTGGAAAATATAATGCCCCACCAGCGTTTGTGTGTTACGAAGTTAAGCCCTCCAATTACACAAATTCAAAGCGTTTATTTCCAATAAAACCACGTTCCATACTCCCGGGAAAGCCTTAATTGGAAGTAATATCGCGTATAAGCCTGCACGCACCGGATACACCGTCACCGCCCTTCACCCGGTAACTGCGGGTGGTAGCTTCTACAGCAGGCTCTATTGGAGGTACTGTAGGTAGTGGTACACGCCTGTGTCATTTACGTTCTCTCAATTGAAACAAAGCTAGATAACTTGAAACCGAAACGGCCAGAGTAGACAAAGCGGAAATCATTAAACATTGAAGCAACAATTATTATTTTTGAGCTCTCGGCAATTGCCAACATAAAAATGTTACAACAGGTTATGAGGGTTTAAAGTTTTGATGCCAGTATTCAGGAGTAAAACTTGTCAAATTTATAAAGCTTCTCAAGAGCGCTTGATAGATAGGCCAACACTCTATTTTACACAACGTGAGGTCAATAATATGGGAGGCGGGTATGTGTACCGCCGCTCCGAGAACCATTTATTTGATAACCAACACCTCTGCCATCGGTCACCCCAAGTGGTTCGCTACGTTTGGTGACTCAGCAGGGGTGCTCTGGTTCATGGGGAGAGGTTTGTCTACGTATTTTTTTTAATGTATATTTTATTAAGTTATAAAATTTTACATCTTATACCTAATATTGGCGGCAGAGACTGGTTTAGGGATACCATTTGACCTCTCTAATAGGACTCTCTCGGAACATCGTCTTGCACCGCAGTGGGAGGGATAGATTCCAAACCCGTCCTACTTTTTTCGTTCCCAGAACTTCCTCTCATTCCTTTCTTAAGAGAACCTTCACACAGCATCCTCAAAGATGACAGAGGCACTTAGGGGAATTATTTTAGGGGAAGAGCTTCCTGTGTGCAGCTAATATAAAAAAGACAATTGGTTAGAATATTAGAAATTTCCGTTCTGAAATGCAAAAAACTATTCCAAACACATTTATGCATACATAATTTTATGTTATTTCCACTACTGACAGAAAAATATACTTACACCAGTTTGATTCAATTGATCATGCTACATAAAGGGTCATCCTAGACTTTTTTATATTCTTTAGAGTAACCTATTTTTGTAAAGCTAAATTGTTTGAAGCCCGATTGGCATTAAAAATGGACCGAATGTAAATAAAGAAAGAAGGTAAATCGATCGTATTATTATCATAAGGAAATATGAAGAGAGAGAGGAAAGGAAGTCTCTATCTGGTGATGATGTTGGTATCTTTTGGGTACTGCTGGTTTCTTGGAGATTTAATGTAATTTTAGTTAATAGGTGTACACCTTACACAATCACCATTAATGTTATATTTTCACAATACGACTCTGTTTACATTCACCACACGACAATATTGAACTTGTGGATGAAATTTGCACTATTTAATGGACTTTTCACGAGATTATGGATATGAGCAGCGAAATAAGGTGCACTCTTCACTACGACGACAATTCTAGTAAAAAACAGTTGACATATACGACATATATGTGTTAATGACAGATGGATAACGAAAGCGTAGATCTTCTTTCATCATTTCTTGTTTATTCCAAGAAAATAATTTTAGGAATGGAAATCAGAAATTGAATAGGACATTGGGATGTGGAAAAATCACAAAACTGTTTCAATATTAACAGTCATCATAAATTATAATTGGAGCATTCCTATTTTGAAACATTCAGTCAAAAACCAACAGGCCTTTGGAAAATATTCTGTATAGCGTAGATAGAGTGGTGTATAATTTAGTCTATGCCACTCTCTGAACAAAAGGGCTCGTTAATATTCAAATAGTTCAAACTCACAAAAACATCATTGCACAGATCCTGCCATCAGCATACAGGTTGGTTTACTGAATCTATTTGCATTGCCAATGTTCGTTGGTTTCTCTACTAGGCTATGTCAACAGTGTGGTTTGTATCATTCAAATTCTCTTTGAAATAAACGTGATGATTCTACCCTTTGGAAGTTGACATCATGTGTAATACTTTTCATATGATGTCAACTACTGAAACCTAATATGTACAACGAGTAATTAAATAGTGCCCGTATTATTTATTTACTCAGCGTAGCGAAATCCCGTTTTAACTCAATTTCCTGCTTCTGCTTTACTTTAACTAGATGGTCATTGACAAAAGGTTCAGAAAAGATTCATTTTTCAAATGTTAAATTGTCGTGTTTATTTGGACTTTAAAAATAATTGTCTTTCAGGTAATAACATTTCTTTGGACAAATTGTGAAATCATTTATTAGAAATTTTAAAAATCCATAACATTAAATATATGGTATATAATTAAGTAAGTAGGTATTTAAATACCTTCATAAAAATCTTATGATTCAAAAGGAAATTTTGGTTTTGATTTCAAAAATACTAAATTGAATTTGTTTTTGTACATTCTGTTTTCTTATGTTTACCAATAAATAAATCCAGCGAAAAAAGGTATGTGCACTGAAAAAAATTGTTTTTCTGAATTATTATTATTATCACGAGTGAGTTTTTGTTGTTGTCGTTTTATGTAATTCTGTTTTGAACTTAATTAATGTTATATTCTGTCGTATTTTTATTATAATATTATGACGACTTGTCTCACGTATTGTATATTGTCAATACGACATCTTCAATTACATAAGAATAGGAACCAAAAAATAAATGTTTTTCTTACTTTTCAAGGGCAATTTTCTGTTCTTCCATAATTTTCTTGTATATATATAAGTTCCATTATTTTTATTATGTTTTCTTTTTAGAGGTGACTAATTTTATTCGATTAATTTGTATTTTTTCACAATTCATTTATTCATTAATTAAATGGTCGTACACCAGGGTGATACTGAGAGTATTTTCAATTCTGGATAAACTAAAAATTCTTTAAATAGTTAAGTTGTGGAATAACACAATACAATCAAATGAAATTTACTTGCGCACGCCTGCATTTGGACGCGCGACTTTGGGATTGCTAGTCGAGAGTCTAACCCCTTGACTACGGAGGCCGTCAAACTTATTTGAATTCATTAAGAAAATGTATTTTTTTTTATTCCTATGATCGCTATTTCAGCCCTCCACCGTCCCTTTGTAGCCTTTCACCGCCCTCCATTTGCCTTCGTAGTCACTACCGCCCGCTGGATCTTACCAACGCCCCCAGGGAGGCGTTGTTGCAGGTTTAGACGAACGGCTTACCGGACTGAATTAGCATAAATCCATCAACAATATCGACGTTTGCATAATAATACTCTGCGTGATGTCGGCTGCATAATATTAACTTATTTAGAAAACGCATTGACCATTTCTAATGTTAAGCCATTTATACTGAAATAATAGAAAATCCTTGAATATTGTGCAGCAA
Organism: Hesperophylax magnus; assembly: GCA_026573805.1. NCBI lineage: Eukaryota > Metazoa > Arthropoda > Insecta > Trichoptera > Limnephilidae > Hesperophylax > Hesperophylax magnus. The sequence continues at coordinate 9,021,461 of JAIUSX010000029.1, read as the reverse complement.
ATGCTTCATTGAAAAAGCTGATGGTATCTACTGAACACAAAATATCAATCAGAAAGGATTTTTCTGCGATGTTTGCTGGCGTTAATTAAAATTGATGATGCCCAATTTATCTCGATTGATAATTGACGACAAATTTATCTTTATCGATAATTGAAGCGGATTAATGGCTGGTTTGTGACCGGTATTTCATGTAGTTTATCTAAATAATATATTTTTTACTTTTAAATTTTATTTATATTTTAATGGTGAAAACACACATACAGACATCAATAAACATGACAGTAAAGAAAAATGATATTAACGAATATAACAACATAATTATTTCATGTGATTGAAATTGGAGATAAATAGGTAGGTATAAGTGGCGGTTTGTAACTTTTCAGTAAGCTAGAGTGGCAAGATTGGAAACACGTCAATGATGTTTTTGTAATTGAAAATTACAATTTTAAAATGTTTTTTTTTTCGGTTGAAAATATTTCGATGCTGCGCTTCTCCAAACTGAAAGAAATCTGAAATTCTTCATACAAAAAATTGAAATTTTGATTTTCCATCTTATTGCTCTAGCTCACTGAAAAGTAACCAACCACCACTGATATCAGTTACCTTTATGTAGGTTTAAATGTCCACTAATTTTGTTATTTATCAATTGTAATTTATATTATTTTCATTTTCTTTTATACGCTGTTTTGAAACCTCTCCATCCTGCATCAAAGCAAACATAATAAATTCTGAAGGTATCTGATATGTTTATCCTTATCATTATGTTTTTACCACTATTTTTGTAATGTTTAACTAACCGTTATTGTTCAGCAGAGAAGTTTTAAAAATAAATAAAATAAAGCTCAACTGAGAGTACCGCGAAAATGACGTTGGTAGCTGAAAATAGTTGCTTTGAGAAAGATATTTTAGACAGAAATCTATGCCGATTTCACGAATCCATAAATCACCTTACGAGAGTAAGATTAACGTTTTTAAATTTAAAATTGCTTTTTCTAGTCAATGCCAAATATTTTTAAAGTTACTTGAATTCATTATCCTTATAAGTCACATTAGAAGTAAAAATGCAAACTTGAATAATAATACAGCACATAAAAAAAACATTTTGTTTTAAAAATCATTAACTTCAAAATACCTGAAATATGAATATATTTATAGATCCTGGGATGAATTCCCAATTATTTGGGAAGAGGGTGGTTATACTGATTGGAATCCCAAGCATTCCATTATTATCGGCCATTCCAAATTCCAGAACATTCCTCGTCCCATTCAAGTGAGCCAGCCCGTATTAATAATTCCTGCTGCCGCACACTGTGTGAAATTGTGATTCAAGGCTTGATTAAAAATTAGTACTGAATTAAAAACCATTTAAAGTATTATTTTGAGAAACTCTTAACAATAACTTTTTAACTCTAAATTGACGGTATAGAAATATTTTTGAAAACTTCATTAACTCTGAATGTTAATCTCTTTGACGATGGTGTATAAAAGGTGTTATGGTATGTTTTTTAAGGAGTTTAAAAAATGCTTGTCAAAGGACCTTGAATGTTAGTGTAATTACCACTGCACATAAGACAATAATATGTTGTATAGATAGGGAAGGACTCACCATTAGGAAAAGGGGCACTCGTTTTCTTCCTGTCTATCCTCCTTACAGCGGTAGCACTGAACAAAAAGCGGTTTTGTACGAGACGATGTGAAATGTATGTAGGTAAAACAGTTCATGAATATATATCAGCTAGCGATTTAAGCTATGATATGATCTTACACGTATGAGGTTTATAGTGAGCTATGCGGTGCGGGTTATTGTAACAGGCTGACTGCACAATGTGTAGTGAAAGAGTGCGGGAATCGAGGAAGATAGGACAATGGACAACAATATTATCTCAGTACAGTGGTGGGACCTTATTCCTGGACTACGTTTCATAGCCAATTCGGAGAAGGAAAGGTAGAAGCCATTTCGCAGTATGATGAATGTAATGATTTTTTATTAATATGGCTTATATATTTTGTACATATCTTTCAGAAAAAAATAAAGAAGCAATGGAATCAAAAAAATTTGCTTTTTGTTTACCCTATTCCCAGAAAAATACAATAACAATACATTTCAAAGAAATACCGTAGGACCACTGTTTTATTTATTTTTTAAAATATCATATTAGCTTTAAACGGGATTATATCTTAGGGGAGATGCTGTATGGAGGGTCTTTTAAAGAAAAGTAAGGAGAAGAGTTTTGCTGAGGAAAATGGAATAAGGTGTGAGTAGGAATTTGGGGGGTTAGTGTGCCCAAGAGTGACTGACGTATGAATACACCCCTCCACCTGCAGTATAAGGCGATGGTTCGAGAGAGTCGTGCTGGAGAGGTCAAAAAGCCTGCCTCAACCAGTCTCTCTCGATCCGGACTACCACGCAGAAGGAGGATAGAAAAAACCTCCCCCGATGAATCCAGCACCCCTACTAAGTCACAAAACGTAGCAAACCACTTCCGGTGACTTATGACAGAAGTGTTGGATATCCAACAAATGGTTCTATAACTGAACAATCAATTACAACAATCACCGAACACAGCCCATATTTGTCGGGTTGCAATTAATTAATGCCCACTAACCCTTTCCCTGTTTCACCGATATCTCCAACTATGCGAAAGGTTTTCATGGAACTTGAGAGAATGGGTTATACTGCCAGAATCACATTTTACCCGGTGTGCGCCGCATTCTGCCAACTCAATGAACTGCAAGATTCCTTGAAATTAATTTTTCTTATAAAATATTTTACAAATTCCAGCCTCCACGGACTCCAGACTCAACTTCAGGTTCGTTCGACAGATAAACGTACAAAATATTCAATTTCATATTGTTATATTAGGTTTTATATTTCAATTTATAGAATTAATTTTGAATGGATGAAATCAAGATTTTTGGGAAACAGGAATCATTATGAATAATAAATCGAAATCACAGAAGATTCATACTTGGAACCAGTGAACTGGTACATAAACAAAAACAAGAAATGAAAAATAATATTTTAAATTTGGAAAGGTTCGTATACACAATGCCGGCACAACTCACTAAGCCGCTTCCAACTATCAACTAAATAATTAAGCTATCTAATAACAAAATTAATAAGTGCATAAAATCTAGCTTAAGACCCCGTAGTAAGTGTCAACAGATGGTTTGATGGAGAGATATGCGAATATAAATCTCAGGGGAAGCGCGCTAATATTAAAAAAAACGATAACAATTAAGCGAAAATTGTGAATATATTAAATAAAACACGACTCGTTTGAAATAGAGCAAAAATCTCTCGACAAATGCTGTTGTTGCATTTAAAAATACACTGATTATTTTCATAGCCATAACATATTAAATAAAAGAACAAAACGTTTATTTAATAATTTTCGAAGCTTAATTTGTGATTTTGTTCTATCGAGGGAATTTCAAATAATTAACGTTTCGGCATAACAAATTTATAGATATTATCTTAAAAAATAACATATACATTTTTTTAGAACTTAAAAACTTTAAGAGTTAAAGAGAAACTTGTTATAAATTGGTAGAAATTGGGAATGCTTATTTAGGCCTGCGATTAGACATTAAGGATTATACTTAAGGACGAGATCACTGAGTTTCCTACAATGATATTATTTACGTTTGATATACAGCAAAAAATAATATACTTTCCCTTATAATTGGGAATTCTTATTTAGGCCTGCGATTAGACATTAAGGATTATACTTAAGGACGAGATCACTGAGTTTCCTACAATGATATTATTTACGTTTGATATACAGCAAAAAATAATATACTTTCCCTTATAATTGGGAATTCTTATTTAGGCCTGCGATTAGACATTAAGGATTATACTTAAGGACGAGATCACTGAGTTTCCTACAATGATATTATTTACGTTTGATATACAGCAAAAAATAATATACTTTCCCTTATAATTGGGAATGCTTATTTAGGCCTGCGATTAGACATTAAGGATTATACTTAAGGACGAGATCACTGAGTTTCCTACAATGATATTATTTACGTTTGATATACAGCAAAAAATAATATACTTTCCCTTATAATTGGGAATGCTTATTTAGGCCTGCGATTAGACATTAAGGATTATACTTAAGGACGAGATCACTGAGTTTCCTACAATGATATTATTTACGTTTGATATACAGCAAAAAATAATATACTTTCCCTTATAATTGGGAATGCTTATTTAGGCCTGCGATTAGACATTAAGGATTATACTTAAGGACGAGATCACTGAGTTTCCTACAATGATATTATTTACGTTTGATATACAGCAAAAAATAATATACTTTCCCTTATAATTGGGAATGCTTATTTAGGCCTGCGATTAGACATTAAGGATTATACTTAAGGACGAGATCACTGAGTTTCCTACAATGATATTATTTACGTTTGATATACAGCAAAAAATAATATACTTTCCCTTATAATTGGGAATGCTTATTTAGGCCTGCGATTAGACATTAAGGATTATACTTAAGGACGAGATCACTGAGTTTCCTACAATGATATTATTTACGTTTGATATACAGCAAAAAATAATATACTTTCCCTTATAATTGGGAATGCTTATTTAGGCCTGCGATTAGACATTAAGGATTATACTTAAGGACGAGATCACTGAGTTTCCTACAATGATATTATTTACGTTTGATATACAGCAAAAAATAATATACTTTCCCTTATATTTGACCCTTTTTAGGATACTCGCCGCGAGCCATAAAGCGCTGCTCGCAGCTATATAATTTGCATGTTCAAAATATCTAATTGCTTTGCAGCAAAAGGTCAAAAGATTGTAGGAAATGATTTGTGACTGATGATATGTTCCTTTTGCTTTTTATAAATAGGCAATAATAGTTTGGCGCATGGATTTAATAACGTAGAGCAGTATTTCAAACGGAAATAATAATAGTGTTGTTATAGGGAACTTAATAGAATCGTCCAAAGGGCTAGTTATTTGAAGAGACGGTCCAAATACACTTTTATAGTCACTGTCACTGATTTCATACGCTTTATTTTCTTATGATTTACTTGCTAGTAGGGAGCGGATCAGAGCGTTTTGCGGGCGTTGCGTGTGTACCAAGCCTGTGACGTGGATGACAGTGGAAATATTTTTAAACATCAATTTATTCTTTTAATAAGAATAAAACCTATTTTTGAGGTTTAGAAGACCTGTAGTGCCACGCCATTTGCTACACGCTGCCTACGAAGTCCATCCAGCTCGTCAGTGTTACGTCGTCGGTTGACCGATTGTATGCTTTGCATTATTTTCAGCCTTAAATATTTTCTTATTGGTCCCATAGGTCATTATTTACTATTGATGTCAGAGAGAGCTATTTTGGGCATTTGCGGATCTGTGTTGGAAAATGGTACATAAAATTTTATTATCAAATAAATATGTAGGTTCACCTTTATAACACATTTAATAGAACCTTGAAATATTATTCCTTCAGCGCAATTTGTATACATGAATATTGATGTTTATTAAAGCACCAAGTGCGCAGTTCGTGCCGGCTTGTATTTCCAGGCTATTATGGGATTACGGGCACGGGAGAAACGGGCAATAAAGTAATAATAAAAACACCACGGAGTATAATTGCAAGAAAACAATTTGTCTGAAACGTGTCTGACACAAGTCAACAGAGCTCGGTGGGGCATGTACTAAATATGTACTGAAGGCTTGTTCTACATCAATACCAATTTGTTATTAGAGTAAACAGAAAACAAAAATATTATTATATCTAGGTTTTTATGCATACGCTGTTGTAAGGAGGTTGTTGATGAAATCAACGTTAGCAAAATGCTCAACACGATCGAAAGTTATTTTATTTTTTACTTTATTATTTATAACGTTTATGTATAAAGAGATCCGAAAGTAGTGCATTTTACTCCAATTAAGGACTAATCTAGGAATATTAGTAAGTATTAGCCACCCGAAAATAATAATTATTTTTTATATTTTTCTGACTAACCAACAAATTCACCCAAACGCAAAATGAAATAGGTTCCTCGCTCTATAACAGTCGGTATATCAAGGTTTGAGAGGTAATCTAACAATTTACAGTGAAATTTAAACACCTCCATTCCGAATTTCTACCAATTTAAAACATATTTTCTTCAACAAGTTCTTATAAAAATATAAGTTGGTTTTGAAAAATTTATAGGATTCCCTCGATGAGAAAAGAAATCGAAAAGTACTCGTATGCTCCGAAAATTATTAAATAAAACGTTACGTTATGTTATTTATCATGTAATAGGTACGAAAAAAATTCACAGTACATCTTTAACTGCAACTTAGGGATTTGTCGAGAGATGTTGCTCTATTTTAAACAATGCATTGTTTTATTAAATATTTTTACCCAATTATTATCATTTTTAATGATAAATTAATGTTTACGGGACGAGGTTTTTATGCATAAGACAAAGATAACATATCTCAACAACATTTTGTGGGATATTTAGCATTATCAAAGCCTTTACCACAAAAAAAAGTTGGTTGTTTTCAAGTTAAAAAACTCTTATAAGCAATAATTTTTGAATGAAAAATACCAGTACATATTCAATAATTTGGCGGGTTTTGAATAAGCCGATGTAGCGCAATTGGAAGAGCATCTGACCGGCAATCATAAGGCTGCGGGTTCTATTTTCGTTGGTGGCATGTATTTTTTTTCATTTAGATTTTTTCAATTTATATATTCATTTCAGGCTAATAATTATTGCTTAAAAATAATAAATTAAATTATTTTCGTTTTTCTTTAAATATAAGCGCGCTCTTTAACATTCGTGTTTATATAACTCACCTTCAAATCATATTTTTGAATGCGTACAAAGTTAAATAGTTTTCCATAGTTTGTATAAATCACCTGCATAATTAACATCTGGGGCACGTTGATTATCTATGGACCAGCCTGAGACCCGTGTTCACAAAGCCCCATAGAAACAGACCCTTTGTATTGACGAGTCACGACTATGAGGCTTTTACAACAATAGACATTATTAACCGGGCTATTCAAGGAGGTTGAGCACTGCGTTTTATTGCTTCGTATTCCCCTTTAGAACCGCCGTGGATGTAGTTGATTTTTGCCGAGCTCATGTTCCATTTTGCCCCACTCATGCCTGGTCCCTCTCACTCCATTCCGCCTGTTCTTCAATCACGGAAGAGATAGTAAGAAGTGTGTTGTGGGCGTGTCCGTGTATCCCATTACGATAAAGTGATCAATTTGACCTGATTTCGGGTAAAATTGATACACCTCCGTCGTGGAGCTTTTAATTTCATTCGCTATCTATGGTATAAATATACAGTAAATAATAATTGGATGTCACATAATTCAAACATAAGCAAATACTAGAAATATATATTTTTAAAAACAACAATTAACTATGGTATTGGATCGTAAAATTACGACAGAAAGTACAAAATTAATACAAGCTCTAGATATAGATCGATAGAAATACAAGTCAGTAGAAATAGATTAAATAAATATTGATTGAAAAGTTATGATTGTATAGCCTTCTTGTACAGATAAATAGATCTGCAACATCTGCGTATCTATTACTAATTTAATAATATCTAGGTACAAGTGAGTGTTTGAAATTCTATGTCCTGGTATCGTTACATTTAAACAGGATTTTGGAAGGAATAGATCTCGTAGATATATGAAATTCAGTGAGGTCAATTAATCCAAAGCTGTCTATACTACCATTTACAATTTAAGATTCTGGACAACGAATTCCGAGGAACTGGGCTCAAATACAGTTTAATGATTTCAAATGTGTTATTTCACATTAGTGTTTTGTGATTTTCATTAATAATCAAAACGTTACTTGAAATGGATTTAGCCATATTTGGTGACAAATCTAAATAGCCAGGCACTTAATAAACTTTTCCTTCCCTTACAAACAAGCTTCAGCCTCAAAACATACTCTAAATTAGAACCCCATAGTTCGACTGGCTCTGGACAGTTGAGACTCTTGTGCTGTATTAAAAATCAATTAACAATGTAAAAAAAAAATAATTTTCACCTTTCTTCAGGTGAAATCGATAAAAATTTATTAAAATACCGAATTTCCTTAATTTTCATTTGCCCATCTGAATAGTTTTTTTTAATCAGTGTACAGCACAGTTCTAGGATTTTTTTCAGTGGCCTCAATTTAATTCAATGCCAATTTATCCCAACTCACGGCGCTCTTTTAAGAACGCACCCTAACTCACTAATTGAAATGTCTTTTCAATTGGACGTTCGCTTTGTCGAGGGCATTTATTTATAACCGTGGTTCAACGGTTGGTTTTAAATTTTAAAAGGAACGCAAAGGAAAAGGCAGTTCAGCTAAAACTCTCTTAAATACTGACGAGGTAAAAGAATTAGTGAGAATAATACCTGGCATAATAGTCATGACTGCACCCTAGTAGATTAGCTTTTCACTAAATGATCGATGGACGCAGATGATGCGACCACCTCCCTGATGGATGATCATTTAATATTCATTTTATTTTTCTTATTTGTGTGATTTATTTATGTTACGTTACCATTTTTTTCTCTAAATCAAAGGTCCCCAAACTTTTTTTCCCGTAGACCACATGCAGATTTTGGGTAGATCCCAGTGATGTCAAGCCCAATATAATTATTTCCTTGGATTTAAGAATGAGTTTGTTTTCGGATTCGGAGGGGAATAATCCCAAGTATATAATGTACAAGTTCCACTCTTGTGGACTCTCATTTACATCTCGTGCATCCCTGCAGATCTGTATCGACCAGTTTGGGAACGACTTCTCTAAATATACTAGTTGTAATTATCTCACGTAATGTGGCTGACTGGGATAGCACTATCCTCTCAGTCATGCTGGATTAAAAACCACTTTTTAATGAAAAACCACCGTTTGCTTTTTAAAGCTTGAAAATAAATTAGAAGCATGATTAATCTTTGTCACCATTCACAAAGAAATTAAGTTGCCAACTCACCAACTCTTCGCCGACATAGTTAAGCAAACGAATAAATTCGTTTAACATAATAAATTCACTTTTTATATCAAAATATTACCTGTGATATTTTCAATTCATTATAATTATATTTAAAAAATAGTCTAATTGTAATGCAAGCAAGTAATTTTTACATCCATTGTTTATAAATAACACTAATAATTTTTTTTTACATTTCATGCACCTAATGTAAATGCCCTACGTGGGTATAAAAGAGTAAATAAATAAATAAATGTAATAATTATATAATTTTTCACAAACTATAAATACCGTTAAAACCTTTTATCTTCATTTTTCTGACTGGCCATCCACTAAAAATATGTAGATTATATATTTACATAATCATTGATTTAAAAAACGATTTAAAATTGTACATTCCAAAAGGGTGCCATCGGGCTACATTGTCATTACCACTTAAAAAAACGTTACTGGCTGTCAGTTGGTTGTCATCGAATTTGGCTGGTGTGATGTCAACAACGCCATATTCATGAACAAAAACGAACATGTCGTTTTGTCGGTAAATCAAAAATAACATTTAAATTAATTAATTTTTAAAATAACACATCCGTGGTCAACTGAACGGAATATAGTTACAAGAAGGCCATAATTACACACCTCAATAATAACAAGACAGGGACGCTTAGATGGTTTGGACATGTAGAGCAAATGAGCGAAGAAAAGAATGTATGGAGAATATACGATGCAATTGTGAATGGTAACAGAAGTCGGGGACGCCCGAGGAAGACATGGCAAGACCAAGTGAATCAGATACTTGAGTCGGGGCATGTCAAGAGTAAGAATAATAGAAGAGTATGAATGTGAATGAGGCAAAGAGTGTGTGCCAAGAGGGAGTTGGTTGGTTAGTTAGTTAGTGAGTTCACGGGTTATATGTAATTTTAAAATTAAATTTTATATCATGATTACTGTTCAACTAAGTTATTATGTATGTCACATGTTTATAAAAGCCCGTATGGGTGTATAATAAAATTTAAAAAAAATATTCAGTTTTTTCAGAATAAAAAAAAATTTACATACCTTACCTATTATTTACATTTATTTTAATTTCAGATTAAAAATATTAAAAATGGTGTTAACAGATACGGCTTTCTACTTCACATTAATTATTAGGAGACCAAATTTGGCCCCAAACATCATACGAATTTGGTTTCCCGATATTTAAAGGGTTAAGAACTAATTAAGTGAAAATACAAATTTATATTAAATTGTAATTTAATTTATATGAAAGTTAGTTTATTTATTCAACGTATCAATCGATTGCATATACAAAAAAATTTCAGTTTTAAAAATTGAAATAAATTTATGTTCTTACACAAATCATACTTCGTCACTAGAATGAATATGGTAAAATATGGCGCTCTCGGGTATTTGATGATCGCGTTTAAAAATAATTCAAGCTCTATTCGTACAGTTCCCACTTGCTGATGAGAACCATTCATATTGAAATGCAATAGATTTATAGTTCAACGTTAGATAAGATAAAAAATTTTAAAGGGTTTGCAAAATTTTTACAGATTTAGGAATGAAAAAGTACATAAAGGAGCATAATTTGCAATTTTTTTTTATTTGCAATAAAAAATCGGGTAGGACAGAAAGTACAAATGAAAACTAAAATCTCCTCTGAAATCATAAGATTTATAAGCACGTACTAAAATAACTCCCTACTTAATTATAAACCACAAAAAACACCTTTTAAAAATTTAAAAAAAGTAATTATTAAGATTGCCCAAAGAAAAATCACCCTCAAAATGACCATTCTTTTATCAAACTTTCTTTAGGCAGATAGGTACTATAAAAAAGTCCACATGTACACGACGGTTTCACATTTGTAAAAAATATCTTTACAGAACAATTAAAATAGCCACTATCTTGAAACGGAAACGGAACGTACAAACAAAATTACAGAAAGACGAAAAGCAAAACGGTCGAATTAAAACAGAACTTTGCTACACTCCAATACCATTGAGTGAAGACATTATAATTATAAATGGACTATAACAGTTTTTACTGACAACTTACTGTCAATAATAATCGTAAAGAGGTTCTTTTAATTTGACGAGTAATTTAAAATGTAATGTGGCATCAAGATATTTCATTACCGGGAATAAATAATAATATTATTATTAGTAAGTTGAGTGATGGTCGTTTGAGCTTTTATGGTCGGGCCGGTAACTGGGAGAAGGTCAAAGATAAGAATAACATGGCTTTGACATGACAATTGATTGAGGTCGTTGTGAAAAAAAAACTAAAAGATTCTTCATTTCACTTTAACCTTTTGTTCAATTCAAAACATCAAAAATTTAGATTATTTATAAAAACGTAATGATCGCAGTCTCTAGAAAATATGGATATAATTATAAAATAATATAGAGGATGGACAGATTTAAAAGAGGAAAGAAATAATATATATTGTAAAGCAAACATTTGCCAATAGTTATAAAAAATGAGAAAATTTCAAGTAGGTTTCTAATCGGGTTTAAAATTAGACTGCTATTCAGAAGAAACTATATTAGGCGACCAGATCTAAATAGCCACATACCAATCTTCCTCTTCCCCTACTCTCAATTTAGTTTCAAAACCCACCCCAATAGGGATGTAATAGTTCCACTGAAGCCAGGACATTTTGGAATCTTGTGCGGTGTGCGGACTCTTGTGGTACATAAAAAAACTTTACGAAATATGATGTGGTCTTAAAATAAAGAAGAATACTAGAAATACGTACTATTAAGATTTAAATGGAAACTTAAGCGGAGAATCCTCAGACTTTTGGATCACGAAACTCGCGGAAATTGTATTTCTTATGTTCTTATTTTTCTAAAAGTTTCGTCATATTATTATTATTAATGTTTCAAGGGCGAGTTTCGTGAATAACAAGCACCGTATTATTAAATTTGTTTGCTATTTTAGTATCTACATTCAAGCAATTCTTTGTTATAACACTACACATACTTTAGTTTCTATACTCAAAAAATTCTTTGATATAACACTACATATAGTTTAGTATCTATAGTCAAGCAATTTTTTTGTTATAATACTACATATAGTTTGGTATCTATACTCAAGCAATTATTTGTTATAACCCTTCTTATAGTTTAGTATCTATACTCAAGCAATTCTTTGTTATAACACTTCTTATAGTTTAGTATCTATACTCAAGCAATTCTTTGTTATAACACGTCTTATAGTTTAGTATCTATACTCAAGCAATTCTTTGTTATAACACTTCACATAGTTTAGTATCTATACTCAAGCAATTCTTTGTTATAACACTTCTTATAGTTTAGTATCTATACTCAAGCAATTCTTTGTTATAACACTTCACATAGTTTAGTATCTATACTCAAGCAATGTTTTGTTATATACATCATATACTCGGATTAGAATAATATTAGCGACTTATCAACACGGTGGTTTTGGCTGTTGGCCTTAACCAAAGTCCAGAAAATCACTAGAGTGTGTCACTCAATCACTGATGTAACCAATTATTTACATAGGACCTTTCAACTTCAACTCCACGATCATAGGCAGACCAAAAGAATTGAGTTTGTTTTCAAGAAATAATTTCGATAAGGAAAAAGAGGCAATTTCAGAGGAAAAGCGTTTAGTTAGCTGCACAGTTTGGAAAAGCAACTCCAGAAAATGGTTTGCAATGAACGGAGAATGCTGAAAGAGTCCGAATCACGCAAGTTTCACAAGTTAATTTATATATTATAGTATATACCGTACCGCTTAGGGAATATTTCGACATCATCTTGACAGCTTATCCATCATAGGACAAATAATTTTATTAAAAACATTATTTTTTTATTATCATCTTTTTTTATACAAAATATAACATATTAAAGCATATTTTATACAAAAGCTGACGCTGGTGGTTAGGAGAGGACAACTTATTAATAACTTAAAAATTTAACGTATTAGAGATTTAGACATAATATTTTTTAACATTATGAAGGTACTCGTAATCAAAACAAGAAATGTATGTGGGATGTACATAAAACATTAGGAATAAAAAAACAGTCAAGAACATATCTAAGAGGAAATTAATTATTTTCAATAGGTAGAAAACTCGACTAACTTATCCGAAATAAGACCACTATTCATAGGTTTGAGTACCGAATACTAAGCTCCGACTTTACAAATAAATAAATCGTCATTCAAAAATATCACTTATACTACGGATACGTTATCAAGAGGGTGGTGAAATACCCCTTTAGACCAACTAATCCTCTTAAAGTTGAAACTTATTACTAGTGGCTTACAACTAAGAATAAAAACCAGTGACTTACAACTTACTGACTAAGACTCATAACTAGTGACTTAAAATTATAAATATTTACAACAGAGGATGTATTTATACACAATACTGCTGTTGCATTGGAAATAATTTAAGAATTACAGCTTCCGATGCACTTGTAATTGACTTAAATAAATATACGAAACGAAATGGTTAGGTGATAGTATGTGCAGGAATGAAGAAGGTATGGAAGGAAGCGAGACGGGATAAGCAATTACTTACCTCTGTATTTTTGCGAAGGAGCACAGAACACAATCACAATATATTTCCACCTCGATACTCCGAGGTAACTATTGCTACAACCAAACGAATGATGAATTAAAACGATATTATGCATTTCCAAGATAGCCAACTTCTTTTTTTTTAGTTTTCAACGAGATTATGTACACGAAAAACACCAAAAACTTGCTTTCAACGTAGTCCCAATCCTTCTGTTTTCATAAACAATCGAACTCGAATATGCACTATTTGTTTGCAATTGTCATGTTCTATAATTCAAATAGTTTTCCAGCAACGTGGTGGTTATAGAGAGGTAAGAACTGGATAAATGACATTCTGGTAGGAACCAAGCGTATTCTTATTTCAAGATTAAACAACTGCTATTATATGACTAAGAAATATGGCTTAAAACTAAGGACTATACTTGTTAAATTTACAAATATATATGATTTCTGCTCGTGCACGCAGTGGTAAGACATAAACTATAAAAAGTAGGTAATCAAAAAGAAAAAAAATCTCTTGGACTAGGTAAAATACACCACTGAAGAAATACGGTCGTAATTCTGGATATGTAAGTATTGTAGCGCCCTTCGTGGCAGCCGGACGCGTCATGCCGTCCTTTAACACCTTTTTGTTTTTTTTTTTAGTATTTTCAAGGGAAATGAGGCAACATCCCTTTGAAATTATTTTTAAAATCAGTCAATCAACATTTTAAATTAACTTACTAATTAGTAATCAGAACTTTATAGTAATATGATAAGAGTGCAGTGTGTTAAAAATGAATAATCGAAAATTGTGCTAAAAAATATTCGAAATTCGCTGAAGTTGAACATGGGACGAGAATCGGTAACTGTAGGTACGCCAGAAGTTTTCAACGGAATTCTTGGAAACTATGAAGGCCCTAACAAGTGCCCAGAGTAATTTATTATTTCGACCGTCGGTTTTTATTGCGGGCACATTGCACCACTAATACAATCACCAGGAACAAGATTAAATGGAGATGAATGATGGACTTGCCGAACGTCACAGCGGTGCTGCCAAGGTCTATTATCTATGTGAGGATATTGTGTTAGCGCTTAATTAGCAGCAGACACATACCTGGACGGATGACGAACCTCGTACTGGCACTGTTGGTGTGCGCGATGCACTCTTTCGCTGCAGCAGCTGGTCCAGTTTCCTCACTACCTAGGATTCTTGCTGCAGAGTCTCCATCTTTTTTGTCACCTGTTTCTGTACTTCATCACCTGTTCCTGTACTTCATTTTATTTAACTTAATTTAAATTTATTTTTGTTAAATTTATATTTTCTTGTAATATCTGTATCAACTGTAAAGAGCCCCTGAGGTGATATCTCACAAAAGCGGCGCTATACAAATTGGCCAATAAATAAATAAAATAAAAAAAATGATAATTTAAAATGGTGGGTCTTATCGTTTTATCTCTTTTATGTCTGTAGCCCACTAACATAATGACACGCCATGGAATAACGAAAATTCCACCCTGTGAGTAACTATATGCCATATTGTCGCTAACAGTGGATTAGAAGTCCCACGAGATATGACTTTATGACTCCTAGGCCCCAGGCAGGTTAGTGAAAGTGACCATCTTTTCAAGAAAGAGTTTTGATGTTTGAAAAAAATTATCAATTTCACAGGAAGTTTGATTTTTACAGGAACACGCCCCCAACACAGTTCTATCAGCGTATCTATCCAGTGGTTGTAGGTCAACCAACAGAATGACATAAAGAGCCACAAGCCACAGAATGGCGGAAAGCTGACCCCATGGGTGGCCATGGTAACTATGTGCCATATTGTCACTAACAGCATGAAATGGAATGGAAGCCCCACGAGATTGACCCTAAATTCAACCTTACGGCGGAAACAAACGGAACCAGATGTAAATTACAAATCTGTCCATGCAGAAGGTATTCAGTCCATTAGTATATTATGAGAATGTAACAAAACACGTGTGGATTATTTCTACTGTTCTAAAGTTTTCTAAAAAAAAAAAAAATAATGATTTCTTCTTCTACCATTTAATTAGCGAAAAATGTTGATTGTGCATTGATGGATGACTGGTGTAGCTAGCAGATTATTAGATGGAGACGCTTTGGAATTCTCCGCCACTATATCATGATATATAATCATATACTTTTCCACAACAAGCAATACAAAGACATCAAGACTTCGTGGTCGAGAGGAAAGGCTCTCGACCAGCAATTTGAATGCCACGCGTTCAAATCCCGGCATTCGCAAGTGAATTTTATTTGATGAATTTGTGTTATTTCACAATTATCCGCGGTTGGTAATGGAGAGTGTCTGTTTGTGGAGGGAGGTGTGGATTTGATTAGAATAAAAATCTACAGTTTTATTCCAAGGTTGATGAAATTTTGCACACTTCACCTCTAAAACAAGAGGAAAGTCACAGTTGTCATTAGATTTAAAACAAAAAACTAAAACGATATTATTAACGATAGAGACGTACACTCATTAATTATGACTTATGTTTGTATAAAATAATGTGGTATTGATAAAATATATTGTTTGATTTAATTATTCTGTCAAGACACAGAGTATTATTTCAAAATTTATAAATCACTTACATTTCAAGGTATTAGAAACAAAATCAAAGGATTTCATTACGAGAGATGGTTTATTGCAGGGAAGTCAAGAGGGTTAGCCGGGAAAATAAATGGGATAGTAGGTTTAGAGAACGCTTTGAAATTGGAGCTCAGATAAATATATTGTGAAAATGAAGTTTTAAGTCCCTACACCAAAAGTTTAAAAGATTTTAAAGGACATTAAGATATAGAACAAAATTGATAGATTTGATTTGTTTTTGTAAAACTTTACATTCAAACAGCATTTTCAAAGATGACATAGGCCTAAAATTGATCAACGCAAAAAAAAACCGTTATCTAAATCTATCTATTTACATAAAAAAGCAGGTAGAGTGGATTTGATGTTCGTACAAATCTACAGTATAATTAATCTGATATTGATGAAATTTTTTCACACTTTACCTTAAAAACGATAGAAAAATCACTGATCGCATTTCCCACCGCTTAGTGAAGAAAACAATGTTGATGGTTCATGATGAAATTTTGCATAATTGAAATTTATTTATTTATTTATTTTAAGCCTATAAAGGCTTTTGTAAAAATAAAAATAAAAAATATTGTTGAATTTGATCCACAGAGTATGTAGGTACATAATATAAAAATAGAAAATCTAATAATAATTGTTAAAATTAAAATTCATTAATTCTATTTCGGTAATTAGAGGAGAGGAAAATTGCTGTCTACATCTGATTTTCGAAAAACTCTGAGTAAAATTCGGGCAACGCCGAGGATATCAGCTATTTAACTAAATTATTACAATCAAATAAATATCTGAAAAAAAATAAAAAGCCCTCAGGAGAAAAAAAAGGGTAAACACTTAGTCCCAATAATTTGATCGGCGAAAGTAAACAGAAAATGGTGACATTGAAAATCCCTTGACTCTCGAAATAAATTGAATTTTTCTCTTCGCCTTTACATTGGTAGAGCAACGCGTGAGCTCATTAAGAGGAATCGCAAATATTTCAATTAAAATTCGGAAACCAAAATCACATTCCACGCCGCGCTAGTCCTGGCACTGTAATGAAGTGGCTAAATATTTAATTTGGGCAAGTCAGCGCGAGGCAGCGATTGCCAATCCGCAGTTCTTGGTAATGCTCGATTTTATTGGGAAGTGAACACTGTAAAATGTGTTTTATGAAAATGAGTTTATTAAATATGTAGGTGTTACAGTTGAAAATAACCTCAAATGGAAACACCAAATTGAAAAAGAAGGTGAAAGAGTGCGCACACGGAAAAATTAAAAAAAAACTACAAAAAAATGGCACAAAAATCAATTTTAATTGTTATTATGAAGAAGCCTTTCAGATATTCGACCGACTATCTCTTTAGGGAAATCAATGTACTTGATGTTCCACAGTGTTTAGTAAAAAGATAATAATGCATGTTCACAAAAATAAAAACCACATGAAAACGGTCGAACACAAACATCAGACTCGAAGTAAGGACATAAATGACCTTTCTGTTCCAACGACCAACACAGTGACATATCAAAAAGTATTCTTTTACCTCCGAACAAAAATATACAATAAAATCCCCCCACAACTGAAACTGTGTGAATTGATCCTTCGGTCCAAAAATAGGAAAATAGTTTTTAGATTTTGGCAGGACAAATTCGGAAACATTATTAACTCTTGACAGGCCAAGATGCCAAATAAAACGTCTATAACCAAGTGGGTCTTTCGACGACCCCATGATTTTTTTGAACTATAGAAATTCCAATTATTCAGTAAAACACTAAATATTTCAAGTCTTTAAGCTAATATAAGAAGGATAGTAATTTTGGGTACTACCTACTCCACCACTTTGCTGCGGGATAATTAAAAAATATCATCTGATAATTTATATTTATTTATAAGAGTATGGATTTAAAACATGTATTTTTTTATATCATTTATTTATATATAGTGTGATGTATCCGCGGATTCCATATACATTATTTGATAGTTTCTATAGTATGTTTTTGGTAATAATTTGATGTACATTTGGTAAGTCAAAACTATTAAAAATTTCAATTGAAGGCGTTATAATGTGTACTTTGAGCATGGTCTTTGTGATTTTTGAATTGTATTCAGGTTATGTAATTTTATATTTCATTTTCGGAGATTTAAGACTTGAATTGGAAATTAGATGAAACATTTCGACTCATCGATAAAAATTCCATTTGATTCGATTTTTAGTGTTAGCCCACATGAATGTCATTTTGCCATACAATAGTTTTCCGTGAAAATGCAATGTTTCGGAAACGGCCTTTTCAATAACTACAATGTTAGAATGATGCCTAAAAACATACCTCAAATAATTAAATTAATAAAAAAGTGTTTTCGGACCCCAGTGATCCATTTAGATTTTTTTTAAATGTGAAACCACTCAAGAGTGGCATCCTAGTTGAGGGTATGTTGTAAGGCTGAGAGAAGTGGGGAGGGGAAAGAGATGGGAATAGGAAGGAGGAAAAGTAGCTGGCTATTCAGATCTGGTCACCAAATACAGCCAAAGCCATTTTGAGCAACGTGTAACTTTGAATGGTGGTCTTACACTAGGGCAATACGGAGAGTATCTTCCACCCCGGAACGTGCCGTAAAAATTCTTTCGATTCTTGTAAAAATACAAATTAGTCAAATTAAAATTTACTTGCACACGCCGAACCCACAATCTCCGACTTGCTGGTTGAGAGCCTTATCCCTCCACCATGGAGGTAGATTTATTTACAAATATGTACATTTATTTATAGAGCATCGATATTAGAAGGGACGGGGTTGGGAATAATGTTTCGCTAATTACATAAAACTACATCAAACGTCACATTCCATAAAATACCTAAATACGATTAAATGGATGGTACAATAAATATTAGGACCTACCTACAGATACCCATTAATTGAAATTGAATTGCGAATTTAATCTCATGAAAGCGAGGGCTGCAAACCACGTGAATGTGTCGTGTTGGAATTTGGAATGCAGGTGTGTGGTATTTGTAATAATTGAAATAATCTATTAACGTAATGAGCTGCGTTTTATACAAACACGTTTTAGCCTGAAACACGCATACAAAATGAAAAAAATCAACCGAGTAAAAAAAAATGCAGCCGACGGGAATCGAACCCACAACCATCTGATTTTCGGTTAGCTGCGCTAATTACTACGTTATGTCGACTTCTTAAACCCACCAAATAATTCAATACGTACTAATATTTTTACTCAACAGTTGCTGCTGCTAAAATTATACAATTAATATCAATTTGCTTGGGTGTTTTAGACTAATAATTAACCTTGTCTTGGAAATATTAGACAATCATTAAAAAAATAATTACATCAAGAATCTCTCAAATTATTTTATATAAATATCCTGTTAAAAACGGGATCGTAGGCCTTTAACGAATGAATCGATAGGTTCCAGTTAAACTTTAAGTAAAACAGGAATGTTTTATCACGATGTCCGAACACGTGTTCATAAAAAATATAATATTTTAGCATGTTGTCATTATATTTTAACATTATATTAGGATTTTACTTAAAGTTTATTAGGTCTACAATACCGGATCACAACGATTTTTAATAGATCAGTAATACTAATTTCTCTCTGTGTGGTACACACTTCTTTCTACATTCATATTCCGTCAGAGAAATAAAGTAGTAACTGTATTTTTTTTAATGAATTATTTAATTATAAGTCAAAATAAAAAGGAAAGTTTAACCACTGTAAAGCTTTTACCTAAATATTTAAAAAGTGATAGTTTCGATGGCTCTGAGTTAAAATATGCATCTCCATTTTTGGTCAAAACTGAGTCAATGAAGTAATGAAATATAATACAAACAACCTAGAATTTTTTGGATTCAAATATTGCATCACCTAAACCCTAAACCTACCATTCCAATGATATAAACGTATTAAATTATATTTTGATACACAGCAGTATCTTTACGGTTCGAGATATTAATGAAATAACACAAAAATAACTATGTTTATAATCATGAATTTATTTAATTTATTATATAGCCTGAATTAAAAAAATGCAATAATAGTGATTTTTTTTTAAATCTTACTGTTCATTTCTTATTATTTTATATTGTCTCACTCTATTAGTATATATAAGCACAGAAAATCTATTTTCTGATTAGATTAATTTGTACACTGATGGTACTTGTGTTGAGCGATACTGATCAGATGTAATAAATTAAATAAATTCGTGATAATAAACAAAGTTATTTTTAAAAATCTATATAAATAATACTGTTAATGTTCGTTTGTTAAAAATCTTAAATATCCGAAAGTTCGTCACCGATTGCTATGAAATTTTGACACAACGTTGCATTCAAATACGCGTGTGTTTTTATAACTAAATTATATATGTCACCTGTGACAAGTAAAAAAATTCTTATTTTTTGAAAAACAGTTGAAGAAATATATTTTTTTGACAAACAGCGCCATCTGTTCGACAAATAATTATTTTGAAAAGCAGCGTCATCAGTTGGACGTACAAACAACACGCGATATTGTTTCTCTATCTGCATAGAGAGACTGAGCCACAGCAACGCGTGGCGGGGTACAGCTAGCTTAAAATAAAACAATATCCCAGTAATCACCACCAACACTGCTGTTTACTAAGTTATTGTTTTATTTTAAATTATAATGTCACATCACAGAGTAACTGCTTCATATGAGCCAAAAAAGTTATATTTGTTTCATTTCACATTCAAAACAATTGTAAATTGAGCATTAATAATAATATGTCTCCTTAGCAAAATAATGTATACTTATGCTGAACGAAAGTCTATGCGAAAATGCTTTATTTAAATAAGATAAAGATACACTAATAAATATGGAACTAATGATGTATCTTTATTTGTCAAAAACTAATTTTTGAAGGATAGCATACTTTCAATTTCAGTTTTCTAAATGTAAGGATTTATGGAGACACCCTAATTTAACTCTAAGCCGTTGATATTTTAATATTAAAGAACATTGAAGCGATTGCGCAATAAATTAGAGTGAGCCTAAATCAAGAATATTACCTCCAAAATACAAAATTATGACTTGAAATCATCCCTTAACAGTTGCGAGGCAAGGGCGTCAGGGACACCGTTTTAGTACACGACCCTCCCCTGAAATGATTTCCGGCCGCACCCACCGAGGGTCGGGTCTAATGACGGAGGTGTCGTGTCGGAGGCATTCTAATAACATCCCTTCTTTGCTTTCAAGGCAGAGCCTCCACGGATAAATATCGTCACACTTGTTGTTTTAGCTGGGTAAATATTATTACGTTTTAGGAAGATGTTTTAAATTAATGACGACTGGAAATAAGTTCCTTTTTTAACAGCCGGTTTATAAAATTCTAAAGTAAGTTAAATTGTATTATGAACGTTCAGACGCACGTTGTTTAACATCATATGTCAACACAATGAATTCACTTTTTTATTTGAAAACGCACAAGAGTTTTTCACATAAAAAGTCCGCACTGCTCCCAACCGTCCGGAGCCAGTGAGAGTATAGCATCCCCAATTGGGGTATGTTGTGTGGCTCATGGTATAGGGGAGGGGAAGGAAATGGGGAAAGGGAATGTGGGGAAGTACTTAGGCGATACTGAGAGTATCTTATCTTAAAAAAACTATATATTATTTTAAAGTAGTAATTTGTGAAATAACCCAAATTAATTAAATAAAATTTTCTTGCTTTTCTTTCGAACTCGCAACCTACAGCTGAAGTTAATATAATACGGAATTTTAACGCGTTGTTTAAAAAATGCTGCTAATGTAAAATGTAATTTTAACGTTTTTTTTTAAATAATGTTTTCCCAACTATAATTTGCCATTTTAAAGTTAAAACAATATAAACGTAGGTATTTTTTCTTTCTTCCATTTATTTTTCTTTACATAAATTGACATGATTTTGCAGTATACAATTTTGTGCATTATCATATTCTTTTGTTGTGTAAGCTGGCTTTTAGGAAAGGAGTGTTCGTTGATGTAAGAAAAAAAACTGTTTTTACAATGATAGTAAAATATAGAAAGAAAATTTTATAATTTAAATGTTTAACCAAATAAAGGTTTACAGAGACATGAATCATAAATAAAAAATAAAAAAAGTACTTAAATAATAAAAATGTTATTAAAACTATTTATATGCGTGATATAATATCTGAAAATAAATCTCATTGGCATTATAAATCATCGGCGCATGAGATATAGTTTATCATAGTTTATGATAAAACAAAATCAGCTAAAAAAGTATTTCACATTTCAACAAAGTATGGTGTACATTTAACATATCATTTAAACATAAGAATATGATAATGTAATTTAATGAAATCAATTCGGCTGGGTGTTTAAAAAATATTTTAATTATATATTTTAACTGTATATTTTTGGACTGTTGGTACATTTTGACTCGAAAAGAAAGATGAAATTTAATATTCCTCACATGTAAATTCATGATCAAATATTCATCATGGAAAAAGGAAATAATTACAACGTTATATTTACAAAGAGATTTATAAGTACACCTTAGTTTAACATTTTTATTCCCTTTCTGCAAGGCCAAAGTAGATGTATATATTTACATCGTAGTTTAACATTTATATTCTCTTACTACAAGGCCAAAGCAGATATATACAAACATATTAGTTAACATTTCTGTACTGCACGGCCAAAGCAGATATATACATCTTAGTTTAAAATTTCTATTCCCTTACTGCAAGGCCAAAGCAGATATATACATACATCTTAGTTTATCATTTATATTACCTTACTGCAAGGCCAAAGCAGATATATACATACATCTTAGTTTATCATTTATATTACCTTACTGCAAGGCCAAAGCAGATATGTATATACATACATCTTAGTTTAACATTTCTATTCCCTTACTGTAAGGCTAAAGGCTGCATTTAACCAGTTGTCAATTTCAAAGTCAAAAAGAAAGTATTCATTTACACGGTGCAGCGCATAATAAAGAGTGCATCAAAATAGATAGTACAGTATTGAAGGGCTATTAAAAATAACGCAACTTACAGGAATGGGGTTTATTTTATTTTATTCGGTATATTATGCCGTTCTATTCATCAAGTCCATCAGAAAGATGATGCCCCCAGTAGCGATATATTGATGAAGGCGATTTCTGAAGTATTCGGTCGCATTTTGGCACATCTCGAGTAAAGCGTTGATTTCCCCCTGAATTGAATAGTGATTTCCCCCAGAATTTATGTTCTTCCAAGGTGTGGGCCGATATTTTAAAAACATTTTCCAACGGATCGGACCAAACCATAGTAACGACTGAAAACGGCACGACCCTCCCGACATAATAAGACCCTCTTAGGTTACTACCCCAAATACACGGGATATACCTTCGAAACACCACTGTCTGTTTTGCTGCACCCTGTATTCCAGTATCATTATGAAAAATACAAAAAAAAAACTAGAGATTTATAGCAGAAATCAGTTTACGTGATAATCTCAATGAAAGGCGCCACGATATTCATCCAGATTTTATATTGAAACATTATTTTGAAATTGTAGATCTTGGGAGGTACATTTAAGAGATGTGGAAAGGCATTCAGGGATTTCGAAAGAAAATAAATGCAAGAAACTGTCAAATGGAGGACTCAACATGGTTGGCGCTAGCAAAAAATTGTCCAAAAAACAAAGCTAGCACTCCATAGTGGAGTGCTGGTACCTACCCTGATGTATGGTAGTTAGGCATGGAACTGGCAAAGGAAGGATGAAAGTAGACTGAATGCAGAGTCAATCACGTGAGAAATGTGGAGAATCGCAAATAATGCAAGGCTGAAGTAAGCGTAATGAGTAAGATTAAGAAAAATACGCTTACATGGTCTGGGCATGTACAGCAAATGAACGAAGAAAGCGGCGTAAGCAAAATATATAAAGCGGATGTGAACGGAAGAGTCGGAGACGCCCGAGGAAGACATGGCACGACCAAGCGAACCAAATACTTGAGTCGGGCCACGTCTAGAAGAGTCCGAATAACAGAAGGGTAGGTGTATGTAAATGAAGCAAGGGCGTGTACCAATATTGATATTTTTTGCGGTACATCCCCTCTGCCTACCTCTTTGGGGAAACGGCGTTGTTGTTAGTGTGTTAGTTAGATCCTAGTGAAAAAAATTAGACAAAACTACATTCTTATTTATACTTTTTTAAATGAGAAAAGATTTTGTCTTGAGTAAAATAGGGTAGCAGTTGACAATATGTAAAACACATACATTTCAAATGCCTTTTTTGGTATGTGGGTTCCATCACGCTTTTTAACAGACATTATGATCGCGAAAGATTAAATTTGTAAATATCAATTTCAGACACCATTAATTTATTAAACTATTTTGCTGCTTCTAAATCAGTTTGCAGTGATCCTGTATGTATCGCGCACCAACGAACTGAGGGTAGAATAAGAGGGCGGCGTACGCTAAGTTACAAGGGGAGGCGGATGGCAAGGTGAATTTATAACCAAACGCTCTAATTGAAGCTATTAAAACTAAAATATTGTGATATTAGTTCGGCAATTTGAGGAAACTCTCAGATTCAAATGGGTTCGGCAATAGTTAATTTAAGCTTTCAGTAATTCTAATTATAAACCCGAGCGCAGATATTTTCAAAACAATGTTTACTGACATATTAAGCGCCCTACGCGAGGGATTAACTTTGTTTAACTAGAAAATACTAGTTTTAGAGAAGGAATATTATTAAGATATTTTAAGACATTATTAACAGTTCTATAAATAAAGATTTAGTGGAATTATATAGACGTATTGGTTATAGTAAGACGGGAGAACAATTTTATGATGAAATGTTCGAAAACGATATACGAGTATAAGATGTTTTTTCAGACACTTAACACATGAGGGAATTTGAAAAAAGCAAATTCCCAAAAAAAAAGTTCAAATCGGTGCATTTCGATTCTTGTTTATTCGCAGTTCTCACGTAACTCCACACAGAAGGCCCCGAGGAAAATTATTCTATGGCTTATGTCATCTTCGGGGATGCTGTGAGGGGGATTTTTTTAAGGAAAGGAAGGTGATGAAGATCTGAGAAGGAAAAAGGTATGAGAGGCGGGTAGAAAAATGGGGGTCAGTGTGTCCAGTAGTGACGGACATTTGAATTTATACTTCCCACTGCGGTGCAAGGCGATGAATCCAGAGAGTCCTGATGAAGAGGTAAAAAGATCTCCCTCAACCAGTCTCTCACAATAGGTGAGCAGACGCATCCACGACCTAGACAATCTCCATCTCATGGACCCGGGCACCGCTGATAAGTCAACAAACGTAGCGAACCACTTGGTGTGACATATGTCAGAGGTGTTGGTTATCCAATGGGTGGTAATGGCTGGTTGTAAACCAAATTAGGCGGGTAGGGTAACACGGGTTCCTTTTTATAATATATATTAGATTCATGAATAATAATCGTATATTATGTACATTTATAGTCGCTAGTAAAATATCACCCCTTTGACTAAATTAATTCTTAATATTTGTAGTCATTATTCCTACAATCCTTGTTATAGTATATTTACATACGCAAATAATTATTTATTGTGAAATGTAAACTAAAATTAGACAAAAAGGGGGATAAACTTTATGTGGAAAACCCGCATAAACAAGGACTCTTCTTACAAATTCCAGGAAGAAATTCATTTTCCTTCTAATCCTTGTTTACGGAGAATTTATTTATTTAATATTCTGCTCAGTGATGAAAGCTGCTGAAATAAAATAAAAATACGTACGAGTATGCTGGTTTTCTTATTAATATTATTATCTCAATTTGGGAGGCGGTTATGAGCACCGCTGCCCAGGGATAACCAACACCTCTGCCTTAGGTAACCCCAAGTGGTTTGTTACATTTGGTTATTTAGCAGGCGTGTCCGGGTTCGTCGGGTAAGGTGTGAAGATGCGCCGGTCCAGAGGCTGATTTGGAAAGACCCTTTGGTCTCACCAACTGGTCTCGCGACCCATCGCCTTGCGCCGGAGTGGGAGATATATATATATTGATCACCACTTTGGGGATCAAGGTGAGAGGCACGAAATAAAAGTCGGTCGTGAAGGGTCACTGTGTTTATTTATGAGTCAGATAGCCGTGATGAGAGATGAAGCGCTGGTCAGAGACGCTGGAACCAGGGCGCTGTAATCCTTGTAGCGCTGGACAGGGACGTGGCCAAGGCACTAAGATGATGTCCCAATGGAGTCCATGATTGTACGGGCGAAGCCGGGTGTACTGTCCTTCGCGCAAAGGTGCGCGGATTATCACTCGTGAGATTTGTCCACTGACGGCAGATTGATGACTCACTAATGACTCGCTGCGTCGGGCCTATTTATACTGTACGGCCGGTGGCAACAGTAGGTAGATGAATTGCAACTAAATCGGAGCCACTCGCTCAGTCTGGGCCATTCGGGAAGTTTCGGTCGCACTGTGTTAACGCATAGGCGATAGGCTCGAACCTATATATATATATATATATATTAATATGTCCGTCATTTCTGAACACACTGATCCCTAGATTCTTCCCAGAACTTCATTTTTTTTTTTTTTTTTTTAAGTTTCTTTATTCAAAAAATTTATTAGTTACATGCATTGAGGAATTTTTCGACCACCATGCTAGGCACATGCCCGTGTTATTATATGTTCATTCCTTTCCTTTAAAAAAGACCCTTCATTCTTACAGCATCCCAAAATATGACATAGGTCCCGAGGGAAATTATTTTCCTCAGTCTCCCGTGTAGGATTAATGAAAAAAAAAATTATTTAAATGTTACAGTTTGTATTTTTTATTATTTTTCTTTGTGATGTTTTTAATTAGTTATAGATTTATATTTAAAACTTAGATTATTTGACTTAATTTAGGCTTACATATGCTTAGATATAATTATGCTTTGTTAATTAATATAAAGTGTAGTACTGTCCTTGAATCTACTGTGTATATTATGATCAGGCAGTGAGTTTATTAACAATATATATTGCATCAGGTATCAAGGACAGTACACTTTGTTAATTAACATAAAGTGTACTGTCCTCGAATCTACTGTGTATATTATGATCAAGCAGTGAGTTTATTAACAATATATTGCATCAGGTATTCAAGGACAGTACATTTTGTTATTTAACATAAAGTGTACTGTCCTTGAATCTACTGTGTATATTATGATCAGGCAGTGAGTTTATTAACAATATAAATATATTGCATCAGGTATTAATCCTGTACCGAATAATTTTTATACCGATCGAATGAGGAAGTGTAGTCCATTTAAATTTTTTTTTATCAAAAACGACCATCAAGAATTTTAACAGGGTCAACTCAGTACTAATTTCATAATATTGTTTTAAAATTTCTTTTTGTAATACGGTGAGATATATGATTTAAGCAGTGTTAGATAGAAATAACATCACACCTTCTATTTGTATCTAAAAACTTACCATACACTTCCAAATAATTATAACATATTCTAAAAAGTCATCGAACGTTAAATTTTATATGTTTACGAAAGATTTTACAAAGTTTGTGAATTTTTTATAACTATTTTTATACGAAACGAAAGGGAAAGAAGTGAATAGAACCTTTAAATTAGACTGTGTAATTAAATATGTTTTTTTTTCATATAAAGTGGTATTTCTACAGTTTACAAGAAAAAAACAATAGGTTTGAAATCACAATTTTAATATTTATAACTAGCTGTACCCGCTACGTCTGTCTGTGCAGACGGATATACAATGGCGCATATTGCATTTACTTCCATCAGATGGGGCAGTTTTAAAAAAAGAAGGTCGTTTACTTGGCACAGGTGACATCTATATAAAAACACACGCGTATTCAAATGCGATGTTGTGTCAAAATTTAAAAGCAATCGGTGAAGAATTTTCGGAAAATAAAGATGTTGAACGAACGAACATTTACAATTTAATTTTTATAGATTGCATTTGTCCGTTTGTAGTATTAAAATTTAAAATAGTTTTTGATCTGCTTTCTAAAACAATAATTCAATTAATTTTGGCGTACATTCAAAAATAGCGATTCTATTAGATTCACATATTTTTGATATCAAAACATTTATTTTTCATACAATACGAGATTTTAAAAATCTACGGCGTGACTCTAGAAATTGCCGATTCTGTGATGCCAACCAAGCAGGCCGTTTAGAGATAGTATTAAATTAATTTATAATAAAAAATTACTAATTCTTAGTGTAATTGCGTGTAATAAAACTTATATATTCAAAATCGGCGTTTGTTGACCTTTATGAATAAATACGCTTTAAGCCATAATATTTTTCAATGGTGTTCTCCATTGAACGTAATACGTCTCGTTACTTATTATATCAATCTGGGTGTTTTATTATACTTGTAAAAATTTGTAACAAACAAGCTGAAAATTAATTTCATTAATAATTATTTAAAAAATAGACTCATCTTAAAAGGAAGAAAAACGCTAACAACAAACGATGGAAGCAACAAAAATACATACACAAATAGATTCAACAAGCCATTACTATAACTTTTACTTGGAAGTTTGCTTCTTGGAACTCTAATGAAGCCCTTGGGATAGGGAGATGCAATAAAGAACTATTCCACCCACCTTACATCACGAACTAGGAGTTAAAAACCGCACAGAATATCGTCGCTGAAGTGTCGAACTAGAACCAAGTTTATAACTTTGCAATTTGTCAGGGCATAATTTAAAAGCAAAAAATATTGTAATTTTCCAGAGAGCTATGCAAAGAGGATGTCACAAGTTGGAGTGCAGCCAAACTTTTAATTTTTAAAAGATATATTCTCATTTTTAGAAGGTAGTAATTTTTCTTATCGTAATTCCAAGCCTGCCATTTTGGTTCTATTAACAAATCGTCACTTTAGTTTGACAAGATTTTTCTCTTTATGATGTTGCAAACATTACAATATAAGTTTCTTATTTATTTTATTAACGTTTATAACAAATAACAATTATTGTTGAATTGAGTTCTTATTTATAATTTTTTATGCTTCCGATTTTGTTGTCCGGGTTAAATCTTCCCCATAGGAAAAACTAAACCCTTCCACTCACTTTTCCACAAATGATCAGCTAGTCAATCAACACTATGCAAGTGCATTACATAAGTAAAATAAATACAAAACAATACAAGAACAACAACACGTCAACTCACCAGAGATCAAATGGGAAAAAAAAATTCACCGACTCCAGATATTTTCATATCAGAGGGTTCGGCTCGGTAGAACTTTTAACAGGGCCTATAAATCCTACTGATCCCTCAACATAAATATTTAAAAAATCTTTCGTTATCCTACATGTATTCAAAATGACCGACTTTTGCATCTTTATATATAAATTTTTTGATAGATCTAATACGCCTAAATTTTTAATGAGAGAGCTAGGTATAATGCCAGTAGCCGAAATAACGAATGGTAATATTTTTATAGTCTGAGAATGCCAAATTCTTTTTATTTCGTTTCCTAAATCTGTGTATTTTCTTATTTTTTCATTAACAGATTTTTGAATGTTACAGGAATTTGGAATAGCGATATCAATGATATAAGTTATTTTTTTAATTTTGTCATGTAAAACTATATCGGGTCTATTATGACTAATCGTTCGATCTGTCAGTATAGTTTTATCATAATATATTTTATAAAATTCGTTTTCTAAAAATGAATTTGGTTCGTATTCATAATATGGTACTATATTACGGCAGTCAATCAAGTTATGTTTAATTACCAAATTTTGGTGAATTATTTTTAAAACTTTTTTTTTTATTTATAAAAACAATAATATTTTAATTTAATGCATATTTTAGATTCTGTAACATACCTAGTTGTGAACATAAAACCCTTTTCGACCACCGAGATCACAGTATTTTTTTAATGGTTTTGAGGCAGGATTGTGGGTACCGCTGCCCTGGAAACCATTTATAGGATAACCAATATCTCTGTCGTAGGTCACCCCGAGTTGTTTGCTACGTTTGGTGAGTAAGCAGAGGTGCCCGAGTTCTTGAGGGAAGTTGTCCTGGTCTTGGCGGCGTTGATTAAGGAAGACTCTTTGACCTCTCCAGTCAGACTCTCTCGACCCAAAGCTTTGCACCGCAGTGGTAGGGATGGATTCATATGTCACTCTTGAACACACTGACCCAAAAATTCCTACCCACCCCCTTTTCCGTACATTTTTCCTTCCCAGATGTTCCTCTCCCCGGCATAGAGTTAATGTATAAACAATGTAAGCAGGTAAAGTAAGTATAATGCGCACGGAGAAAACTTGCTGACATAAAATATTGTTAATTTATTGAAAATCTGTTCAAATTATTCGTAATCCTGTTAAAAACGGGACTGCAGGTCTATATCGAATGAATTGACAGGTTTCCCAACAAACTGTCGGTAAAACATTAATATGTTATGGGGATGTCGGAAAAACTTGTTCAATACAAATTCTGATTTAGTCTTTATATTAAAAGCGCGGCTATGTGAACACGTGTTCAAATATACTTTCAATGTACTGATAGTTTGTGAGTAAATGGCGTGCAATCACATTTTGAACAAGATTTTAATAAATCAGCCGTAATCATTTTTCTTCATGCGTCAACTAAATAATCAATACAAGCAAGAATCAATGATGGCCTCCGTGGTAGAGGGGTAAAGCTCTCGAACAGCAATCGAGAGGTTGCGAGTTCCAATCCTAGGGTGTGCAAGAATATTTTATTCCAAAATTTATCCATTTAACATAATATATAGTATATTTGCAGTACGTCCCATATTGTAAGATCCTCTCAGTTTCGGTCTTGTGTAAGACCATCATTAAGAATTGAAACTTTGCTTGAAATGGATTTAGCCAAGTTTGGTGACTAGATCTAAATAGCCAAGTACTTTCCCAACTTCCTTTTACCAATCGCTTCATCTTCCCACTACCTTCAGACTCACAACATAACCCAATTGGTAACATAATAGTCTCACTTGCTTCAGACGGCTGGGAGAAGTTGGGATTCTTATGAGGTATAAGAAAAATATTGTTGAAATCACTACTGCTTGCAATAGATAAATAAGAAAATGGAGGAAAATAACTTTAACGGTTCTTATCTATTTTTTTTTCAATAGTAGCAATTTTTTACAAATATTTTGATACGATTGATCAGATAAATCAAAATCTTTTATTATATTTCCCTTTTTGTAAGTTAGCACCAAGCACTAACGAGAAATTCTGCCGACAAAAGCGAAAAACCAAGTCGCGACACCGTTAGAATTCGTAATTCCTTCACCACGGGTTTCTTCAAGACCTGCATTAACAGATCTCTTCTCACGTCTCTTTAACTACCTTTGATCTATCTCTTACCATCACTTAGCCGTCGGCGACTTAGTTCTAGTAAGATAAATTGTCAGATTAAGCACAAAACGTATTTAAATTTACAAAAAACTTCGTTAAATAGGTTAGAATTTATTCAACAAAAAAAATGTTAATCTGCAATGCAAAATCTTACAGCTAGTACCGGCAAACTCCCTTTCCAGAACAAATTATGTAAGCTCAGTGAAATAACCCGTGCAAGATTTTTTTCTATTTATAGTTATATTTTCAAATAAAGTGTATTTTGTTCAAAAAACACAAATAAGCTTTTATAGGGACTAAAATTTCATCAAAGCGTTATGAAAAATTCTATCTCTGCCGGGATGGATGGTATAAAACGTTAGTGTTCCGATAAAATAATAATCTCCGATAATACCTCACGTGGTGTATTATGGACATTCGGGACAATATCAACTTCAATAGGCCGAGGAAATTGATTGCTTCTATAAATATTTTATCGACCCTTTATTTTATTAATCGTTCAGAAGAGATGTGGTTTCGGATATAACAATAAATTTTACAATACGTATCAGTGGGTTATTGTATATTAAATCTCAATAAATCACCGAATGTGGGAAAACAGTCGGTAAAAATTCATGGGATTACAATGTATTTTTTTATTAATCTATTGATAATGACGTTTTATTGTTATTTTTCAGATAATAAGTGATTATTGATATAAAAATAAATACAATAATTTTCAATTGAGCATTGTTCTAAAATAAAATTATCGATATTTCGAGGTTTAGCACAGACGATCGATAAAGCTCTATGTGCCTTGAGCCGTGTTTTATGAACAGATGTGAATAGCCAGCTGCTTCCCCACCTTAAGGATTCCCAATTAGGAATGCCATGGTCTCACTGACTCCAGATGGTTAGGAGCAGTTGGTATTTATAAACATCTTCCAAGTTAAAATAATTAAAAAGCCAATAAGCGAGCTGTTAAATAGATTCTCCATTCGTAATTAACTCATTAATCATCTTCAATTGAATTAAATAATAAATCCGTCTACTACAATATTTGAGTTACAAATAAATATACATTTATCGCCCACGAGACTTGTAAATTGTATTATTCAACGCCCACCCATTCTTATTTGATTTCAATGAATCACTGATCACTTCCCAACCAGACGGAGTAATAATTCTCTGTTATTAGTATTATGAATGTGTTCTGTGTGGGAAATTAGCATGAAATCCGTGCTCACTCTTCTCCCAAAGCCCGCATAAACAGGGAACACTTGTTGTATAATCGTTTCAGAGACGTATATGTAATTAATAAGCCCGAAGTGTTTGGAGAAACTCGCGCGGGGAAGTAAAACCTTTTAAACCGACTCGCGGGGAAATTGTATGCAGCTTATTTGAGAAAATGGAGCACATTTTAAGCTTACACCGACGTTTTAAACGTGTTTATTTTACGTGTTTTTAACTAACATTGGAAATATATTATGTCTAGATACAGCGTGCTTCGGGGTGTTATTGTAAAACTCTAGTCATTATTTATTCATTAATACTTAAGGATTTTTTTTTACTGAACCAAACAAAATCTATAAAAAATGCGATTTTCCGTTCACTACAAGCGACAATCTTATGTTACTGGTTTGCTAAGTGCGAGATCTGTTTGACCAACGTTAACTTAACGACTGATTGGCTATGCGTATACCTATGTATTTATGCGAATGGCGGGTATTGTAAAGCTACGCCACAATACAAGTTTTAGCGACAAAAAAGGATTTTTAAGTAGATTTTCTCTGTTTTAAAACTAAAATCTGGGTTACAAATACATTCGAGTATAACTTTGTAATCATACAAAGATAGTAGCCAAAAACATGTGAATTAGTTTAGGGTAATACATATTTGTAATTCTTAAATTGAGATATAAGATCGATAAGAATGACGGAAAATGTATCGTATTTTTTGCATAGAAAATGCATTAAAAATTCATTCATTGACATTGTTTGCTTGGACAATTTTCAGATGCAATGTTGCTATATAAAATCGTTAGCAACAATTCTGACTGTACTGAATCATTAAATACAATTGATTTGAAAGTACCTACACGGCACACATGTTTGTGCAATCTTTTTAATGAACAACATTGTAAAACTAATTCAAATCAATGTGATTGCCTTATGAGACCATGATGCCATATACTATGGAGTATCTTGTTTTAATTATATGTTTAATTGTTAAATACTAACCGTTTTACTCATAATAGATAATACGGAAGGATAAGAACAGGTTAGTAGAAAACGTTACTCATAATCACGCTCATGCGTATTGCGTATACCGGCCGTAATACGGCAGTATTAGTGGCTAACAGGTTTTTAAAGAGCACGACCCCCAGAATTAGGGACGTTTTACTAGACGAAGATCGCCGACTTAACAATCTGGTTGATTTGATATATATCGACTGGTCGCGCAATGAAAACGTAATAAATAAGCAGTAATACCCATTTACAGCACTATCAGAGGAATCTTTTAAATCGAAATATCGATATACCAAATCAAATATGGAACGCATAATCAAATCGGCCAAATTTCGAAGCAATTCAAAGCATACCGGGTCAATGACATCGCAAATGACATCTGAAGAAACGTAAAACTCATAATTTTCAATGATTATATCATTTAGATATTTTCTTAGAATATCGTGATTACCTTCTTAAATTTACCGGTAGCAGAAATGTCCTTACTACGGTACTTGAAATGCAGTGTATATGATGGAAGGTATAAAGGAGTGATTAGTCAGCGGTAGAGGCACCTTCTCTTGGAATGATAAGACGCGAGTGCCTGGAACTTTGCCAGCGCGAGCGTTTGGCAAATTCTAACGAAACCTCTTAAACCAACTCGCGGGTAAATAGTGAATGCAGCTAATTTGAGAAAATTAAGTTAATTTTAAGCTTACACTGACTTTTTAAACATGCTATTTTTATTTAGCTTGGTACCACACAATAGATTACCGATAACTTTATGTTGGGTAAATCCTTAAATTGATAGTCCTAATAGGCATAATTATCATAGTTCTACAGATAAATTCATTTGATTTTAATAACAATATCTACTTATTTGGGAAATATCATATTTCACGAAAAAACCCCTCATAATTCAAACCAACCTACTATGTTAACCCCTCCCCTCAATGTAATTTGCCTATGTATATAAACCCTAGTTTAAGACAAAAATTGTACCAGTCTGAAGATGGCCCTAACAGGCTGAAACCGGTCACGGTCAAATAAAAACAAGTGGAAAAAAGTTTAAAATTGTGTTCTTTATATATATTTATAATGGAATTCCACCACGAAATAACAGTTACAAATATTAAAATATTTCCCACATTATTTTGGATGCCATATTTTTTGGCGTGATCATCCAGGATGAATATATAATTACGTTGAATATACGAAATGCGTAAAATTTTCACATTTTTTGTGATGTCCTCAAGCGCAATTTTCATTATAATAAGTTGTAGGAAAGTGATATAAAAAAACGATTTTAAGAACTATATACGTAATAACTGACATTGTTAAGCTATTAAAAGAATACAAAATAGACTCTTATTATTTTTAAGTTTTAAAATCGGTCTTGCAGCAATTTCGTTGAACTACAACACCCTTTTAAATGAGATGAATATGTTTAAATTGCCGGACAGAAGGATTTTAACTGACTTGGTATTTCTACATAAAGTTCTAAGTATTTTTTTCGTTTTCTGCTCCCATTAGGTAATAGTAAAGGTTAGGATTTATTTCAATGCAGAAATTCTGCGACTAATCACCATTTGCATTATTCATTGCACTGGGCCGTGATGTGAGCTAACCGTGGATTGATGTAAGTGACTGGCATTCAAAACTGCATCTCGCCTTATTTTGCACTGCCATTCTTCACAGTCAATCACAATCTTAACATTCTTTCATTATATTGCACAGGCGCTCTTGCACGTGGCCTATTTATATAGCAATTTATCAAAAAAATGCAAAATATTGTTATCGAGGCTGTTTAGTTTTGTATAACAAATGTTGCAAAATTTGAACTATTCATTTGTAAAACCCCCTAAAAAGGATGTTCATAAATAAATAAATAATTTACGATTCGCTAAAAGCAAGAAAAAACAAATAATGTTTCTTTTATTTTGCCTAGAATTAAGAATCACAGGAAAAACTTAACAAATTAAAAAAAAATAATAAAACTTAAATCCAAGAAAATAAGTGTTTTTTTGAAGTTTTCATTTTGTTTTTTGTTTTTTTTATCACTTACCTTCTTGACGAAGGACATCACATTAGTTGGCAGCATCATGAGTGCAGATTCTGTTGGTCCAGGCTCACAAGAAAGACGATCCTTGAAGAAGATCAGATGCGATCTTCATCCTTCACTTTCAACATGATGATTACACACACACTGATGGTTAAAGAGGTCAAAAACACTGCTTCACTTCACCAGTCACAAAGGTTCATTTTCAGCACACATTTTTACTTAGAGATTAGATACTCATTATTTAATAATTATAGATTGAATTCAATTTTGATATTTGTAGTTTAGTTTGATATTTTTTTGTTGAATATGTTTGGTTTCCTGAAACAATGAAAAAACATTTTATTTAGTTAAGTCAATTTGCATGTTAAATACTCGTACAAGTTGAAAAAATGCAACTTTTTCAGAAATTTTAACTTATAATTTAATTTTTTAATTTATTGATACCATTTAAAAAAAAATAATATCGTACAAGGTCTGAATCAAAGAATAAAGAACAGGAGAAAGCGATCTTAGTTTCGATTCTCGACGACTACATTCCACTCGAACAACGAATGGTTCGACCCGCTCGTTGTTCGAGTGGAATGACTTTTGACGTTTGACATATGTTATTATGTACCTTCGAAGAGTAAGAATGTCGACCAATGTGTACTTTCGATAGCGATTGCAAACGTCCTGGATTGGAGAATACCATGGGCGTGTTTCGTGATTCGAAATACGTAATTGTGTTTCATCATCATTATGAAATTCAAATGGAATGGCTATTTACGATGGAAGGCAAATATAAGAAAGACAGAGTGCGTGCTAAATGGGCTAGAATCAAAAGGTTTTAAGTCAGTGACATTCAAATCTACATAAAAGGCATTTCTTGTACGTATTATCTATTCAGTGGTCTCGATTACCGAGAGCCAGCTGGATTATGGCAAAGAGAAAGAAGATGAATAGAGGAAGCTTAAGAAGTACCTGGCTTTTCAGATCTGATCACTAAACATGGTTGAAGCCACTTCAAGCAAAGTAACGTTTTGATTCCGAATGGTGGTCTTTTACCAGAGCTTTACTCCTCACCATCTTCTTGCACGTCTCCTTCCCCCCACCACTACCTTCATCCTCACAACGTACCCTAATTGGGGATACATTAGTCTCACTGGCTTCAAATGGTTAGGAACAAGTGGCACTTTTTTGCGGTATTCAAACAAAACAAACGTATCGCTCTGCAACGCATCACAAATACATACATGACTTTTTCCTCTTCGTTGTGGACTCGCCTACAAAAACCTTAACTATAAAGTGATAATATAGGGATGGTGTCAATTTAATTCTCTCTATGTTGATAATTTAGTCCTGGATATGTTAAGCTTACAATAGACCAATGTATGGGATTTATCTCGAACAGTTAGACAGTTGTCTCCAGCCATCAGACTATATAATGGGGTATAAACGTCACACAGTTCAATGCCTTCACTTGGCAGGTATATTGATATTACAAAATGAATCATCATTTTGTACACGTGCGAGGTATACCAACCTAATAATTGGAATAAGGGATCTGACGGCCAGATAAAGGAAATTATATAATTCGGGAAGAGATTGAAATTTTATTGGAATTCAATTTCAATAGTAACTTAATAAATTCAATCGATCAAATTCGTTGTCATTATAGTTAGATATAAAGATTTTTTATTTCTAGGTAAATTATTAAAAATTTATTTTATTTCGGAAAGCGAACAAAACTATGAACTAAACTAAAAAAGATCCCAACTGCCATGTCTATGGCATCTCCCATTCTTTATAAAATATTAAGGTTGACGGGAGTGGGCATTAGAAAGAAATGCAAAAGAGGAAGGCTAGAAGATATATTGCTATTCGTATCTGGTTACCGCAAATGGGAGAAGTATTTAAAATAAAGTAGGTACATTATATTTAATAACCACTCCAGCGGTTTGTGTCATATGTCCTCAAAATATTAATAATGAAATATATGTGCCTCAAATCATATGAATAAGTCGTCTCAATGTGGCAATTACAAATTTTATTTTTAATGATAAACTATTGTTTATAAGACAAAGTTTTTATGAATAGCACAAAGGATAACAAATTATTATAAACATTAATTATTCGCCTGAAATATCCATACAAATTAAAAATATCTCCTAATAAAAACCTTCTTATAAACATTAGTTTATCATTAAAAATAATTATATTTCACAAGTCAAAATATTTCACCAATAAATGTAGATATAATATATCTTGACGCCATCTAGTGGGAAATTCAGCACTAACAAAGTCTTTCCTACACAAATAGATTTTGTTGTTTACAGGTGAAAAATATATAATAATTCAATTGAAGTACTTGTACATATTGAATTATTTGGCGGGTTGGGAATAAACCGACGTAGCTCAGTGGTCCAGAGAACCTGACCAGACATCAGAAGGTGCGGGATCAATTTCCGTTGGCGGCATTTTTTTTACTCGTGAGATATTTTCAATTTGTATGGATATTTCAGGCGAATAATTAATGCTTATAATATTTTGTCAAAAAGCAGTTTGAAAACGGCCTTGGACGATATTACAATAATAAAACTAAAACACTTACACAGATTAATAATAACATTACACATTAAAATTGATTTACTTTAAATTAAAAAAAAAAACACACATGAAATAGATTACAACGATTTAAAAAAAAAACAATAAATAAAATAATTGCAAACAAAGCCTTGATTCTAATGGTGGTCTGTCTGCAGTGCAGTTCTGAGATAATCTACAACTAACTATTATGTATCAGAAGATAGCGGTGGGTTTGAAGGTTCTCGTGATAGCTCAGTGGATAAAAATTTGAACAATTACTTGGACATTGTAAGATATCGTGAATATATAGATTTTTTTTTCTTAGTGGAATAACTTAATGAGTGAAACCTCAAATCGTAATATTTTAATCATCGAAGACAATATTAACGACTAATGTTGGTAGTTTCCAGTCAAAGCATACAGTTAAAAATGACGTACGTTTATAGAGTAGAATTAGATCAGTGATAATAGCACTTTCCCGGCAAGGAAGAGGTCCTGGGTTTAATACCTAGTTGCGACTGAATATTTTTCTGTATTTGATATCAATTACGTAAATAGTAGTATCTAGTATCTACATACATATTATGTATGTACCGTAACATTGATATTTAACAGTCGAAATTGACAGCGTGGAGACGAGTCGATCTTTATTTAGTAAAACGGCTTATAAAATATTGTAAATTGCCTCTTTAGTTGGCCAACCACGTAGCGACATAACTCCCCAGCCTGAATCCGAAGAAAACAGAAATGCAGAAATGGGTGGCCCTTTGGAAGAATAGATTTTAGATTACAGGCGTCATGTGGAAATGCCATACTTGTTCTATTGGTAAGGAATTAGCACCATTAATCCCTTCAGCACCGGTGCATAGTCGGGAAACAAAACAATAATAATAAAACAATTTCATTAGAAAATATTATTTCTTATCCAAAAGTATCATAAAATTGTTGACAGTCCTGTTTTACTAAAGCCAAATTGCCCAGCTATTCCAAGTAGAATTAATTTTGAAGGCAACAATAAACTCACTACTGATTTACTTTAAATTAAAAAAAAAACACATATGAAATATTATAATATTTTGCTAGATTATACATGTTAAAAAGTCACTTTTTTATACATATTAATATTCTGTTCAAATAAAATATTCTCTGTTATTATAACATTCTAGGCCTTAATAGAATTTACTTTACATTAATTACTATTCATTATCATAAACACCTCATACCTCGATTTATGTCAGGTCTTATACAAACCTAGTATTCATTCAACTATTACTACACTAGTAGATATTTCTTTTGATTATGTATGTATTAACTGCACTTCTATTAACAAGTGTATCTCTTGCAATAATATTTGTCTGTACACATTACTTGTAATCACTCTATTGTGTCACTGTATTGTAAAAGCCATTTTTATGGCGTTTAAATAAATAAATAAAAACGTATGAGCTGTCATATAACAAAAGTTTGCAATGTAATATGTCGTTCCTCGTGAATTGAGTAAAATAAATCGTTCTGGTGCAACCAATTCCTTCAGCAGTATTACTATACATGTAGGTCGACCGTAAAATTCCCATCTTGCTCAACATCGATATTCTCAGCATGTTCAGTTCTTGACTTTCAAAGTTCAGTACTGCATGAAGGGAACCTTCTATTATTTATGATGTAACATTATCACTCTAATATGTTGCATTCCATTTTTTTTATTTGATCTAGGTTAAGAACAATTCGAAGTTAAATCTGATATTTTTTTTCGTTAATATTGTTCGAAAAAAGTTAGGAATTCAAAAATATAATCGACTCAACTCAAAATTTATTTACCCGTTTTTGGGTAGAAACCTATTTAATGTCGAAGATTTTTTATTTTTATTTTCGACGTAGCGTCTGATTTAAAAAAAATAGAATCTAAAAAATATTATTGCTTTGATAGGAACACCTTGTAGTGCATCAATGAAATAACGATTTCTGGAAGCTTTTAGAAAACGAGTTAACTTTTATTCAACTCGTTTTAACAGATCATAAATGATCAAAGATTAAACTTAATTCAATTGATTGTTTTATATTTTGTGTTTTTTTCATAGTTTGCTGGACTAATACACATATAGCAAAAGTAATCAGTACCCCTGAATAGTCTATGCTATAAACCAGAGAAAACTAAATAGCTTAAGGTTAAAAACCAGGGAAAAAGTAAATAGCGTATGGTTGAACATTATTATGGAAAAACTATGTATATAGCCAATAATTGAAACCCAGGGAAAACTATGTAAATAACTTACAGGTGATTACTAGGGACAATTAAATAGCCTGTGGTTAATCGCCTGGAAAAACTAATCAGCCTAAGGTTAAACACCGTAAAAATCTATGTAAATGGCTTATAGCTGAATACGAAGGAAAACAAATAGCCTGTGCTTAATCACCAAAAGAAAACTAAACAGCCCATAGTTGAACACCATGGCAAACTAAACAGCCTATGTTTGAACACTAGGGAGAAGAATATTGAGTATGGTTGAACACCAGGGAAAACTCAGTGAACTTAAGCCTTTTAAAAATAAATTCTTTCAAGGGTTGCACAAGTAATAATGTAGAGCAATGGCAAACAGCATCCCGCCCAGCCGTGTAGCGTAAACGACTGATCGTGGAATTGGAAATGGAATCGGGTGATTTTTCCGATACTGTCGTACCTAACCTAACCCAACCCATTCTAACCCAACCCAACATAACCTCCAATTGGAATACAAATACCTGGTATCTCCGCATAGGGTACCCAGATAGTAACTTGTTTATCCGCAGCTGAGTCAACTCAGCCGAACCGTGCAAGATGCTGCGGATTTGCACGGTCCGTTGTATCGTAATACCTGTACGCTGAAGTTTTCTGTAAATAAAAATGTGACTTCAATTTTAAAACCAACGAAATGATTATATAATGCAAATATGTATCTTAGAATCCCGTAGGAAAGGACGAAAAAGAAATTTCGCAGCGTATACAAATTTTCAGTAAATATGAGGTTACTGATTTATTTATTAACACAGGGTTTCTTGCATTTCTAACAATCCAATTGTAAAAAAATAGGGAACGTAATACGTGCATTTAGTTACAAAGACTAAATACATTTAAAAACACACGACATTTTAATGATGAAATCCTTGCGTGAATCCTTGAAAAATTGAGATTTTTTTATTAATTTATGAAAATTAGATTAGTTGCAGGGTGGTCCAAGGCGTCGAATATGTACTTGGGTGTCACTTATTTAATTCTCTGCTTGCTAAGTACTTCATGATTGGGTGAGGAAAATTTAACGCCTTTAATGATGGGAGAGTAGTGGCAATTAAGGTGAAAATGATTATTCAGTTCAGAAACTAAAAAAATTGAGTCCTAGAATTTGAAATGGTTATTATCAATAAATCGTAGGAAACAATCTTGCAAATTGAGGACGGTTCCGAGTTTTCCAAATAAAATCATTGAAACCAAACACAAGTGCTTTTTTTAATGATAAACTAATGTTTGTAAGACAAGGTTTTTTATGCATAGCACAAAAAATAACAAATTATTATGAACAATAATTAGTCGCCTGAAATATCCATACAAATTGAAAATATCTCCCGAGTAAAAATAAATGCTACCGGCGGAAATTGAACCCGCACCTTCTGATGTCCGGTCAGATGCTCTGGACCACTGAGCTACGTCAGCTTATTCCCAACACGTCAAATAATTCAATATGTACTTCAATCAACAATTACTGCTTATTATATTTTTTCACCTGTTAACAACCAACTTTATTTTTCGTGTTCAATTCCCGTCGGCGGCATTTATTTTTTACTCGGGAGGTATTTTCAATTTGTATGGGTATTTCAGGCGACAAATTATTGCTTATAATAATTTGTTAAACACATATTCGATTGAGTAGGTGAACCATAGAAATGAGAAAACCCCCAGTAGTTATATTACTGGACATAGAATAACTTGGATCCTATTTAATATAGAAGTGCAAAGAGGAATAGAGCGTACTGAAGAACTTCCAGTAAAATTAGGATTTGAGAATGCATATTGCACATTCACTGACATACTGAAATCTCCACTCCATAACACTATTTGAAATGGAAGATGGACTCTGTAATCTGCAACTGGTACCTTCAACTACAACTAATAATCTAATTATTTGTTTATTTTATTTTATGGAAATCTACAGTTAAAATATGGTCGATTAATACATAAACAATTTACAATTTATTTTAAAATTGGACTAGAAGACAAAGTTTTAACTTGGTTCCAGAGTTACTTAGAAAATAGACAACAATATGTTAAACTAAATAATACATTGAGTGAACCTATATCTTCTGAGTATGGAATTCCACAAGGCACAGTAATCGGGCCTATACTTTTTCTTATA
This sequence comes from Hesperophylax magnus, assembly GCA_026573805.1. NCBI lineage: Eukaryota > Metazoa > Arthropoda > Insecta > Trichoptera > Limnephilidae > Hesperophylax > Hesperophylax magnus. The sequence goes on along the minus strand of JAIUSX010000029.1, from coordinate 8,978,789 downwards.
TATGTCAATGATATGTTCAGTCTCCCTATTAGTGGAAGTATCATCTCGTATGCGGATGACACAGTTATCATCGTCGAAGGGATAACATGGACAGATGTGCTTTTTTTGCTTTTGTCCTTTTAATACTAAGATACTGTATTTTTATTGTAATAACGATGCCTAGTATTTACGACCACCTTAACTTTTTATAAATATGATGCATTTAATAGACTAGCTTACCAGTTGGACCCGAGATTTCTCTACTAACTGGGTAATTTAAATATTCAATGAATATCATGTATAATAAAAATTATCCTGTATTTACTTTAATTATACAAAATAAAAATAAAATTAAAGAAATAACTGAGAAACCAATTATAGATTTCCCCGTTGTACTTATACATTATGTATTAAACAATTAAACAGTATATTTATAATATATTTAATATAAACTAGAGATACTCCATAATATATGTCATTAAATCCTAACACACTCCATCATAACAAACTCCATATTATATATCATTACATTGTATGTCTTTGGTTTAGTTGGTGTACATGTGAATCCATTTTTTAAAGAGTTTTTATATTCATTTGTATTGCAATTGAAGATATCTACACCAGAGAGCACTTTATTAAGTGTTGAATACAGTTTCTTAAGGCAAACATTTTAGAATCGATTCAATTTGGTTTTTATAAAATGGAGACCACACAGTTCACAATAATTAATAATTTAATCAACTAATACAACAGTGATAATTTTATTTCAAAATTTTGGTTTGAATTTCGCAATTCTATTTAAAATTATGGGAGAGTTGAGGGTTGAGTAATTTCACCTTAGATTTTCTCGAAATCACCTAAAAAAATGTACCAATTAATTTAATTTTTAGTATTAAAATGCCTTAATCAGCAAAAATTACTTTACCATGTTGTGCTTCAGTGTGAAATCACTGTAAAAGTAACATTACAAATAATATGGCTATAAAAGTATTTTACCAATTTATATATGATGTTAATTACAAAAAAAACAATCCTAACTTCTGTACATGCGGAAGCTGGAAGAAAAAATGGATTAAATTAAGGTGGATGACTCCAGCTTCTAGCAGATAAAACATGAAACATTATTCAATAAGTTATGTAGGTATTCAAAAATTCTTATAATATATTCTTATTCACTAATCAACATAACTCAAACTAGAAGTTCAACCCTATATATTCCCGTCCTTTGCCTCTTAATCCTATGTTTCCTCCTCCTCCTCCCCCAAATTTATTTTCATATTTCGTAACTAAAAAATAAATTAATTTAAGAAAACACCTGTATGATATTGTACACCTTAACATTAACTATTCATCAGTGGAAAGTTCATAATTGGCATAATTAATAATATTATTATTGTAACTAACTAACTAACTAACTAAGTCCGTCCTCTCTGCCTACCCCTGCGGGGTAGAACGGACCGCCGAACAACTCGGTATTGGCACACACTCCTTGCCTCATTCACATTCATACATACTCTTCCATTATTCTGACTCTTGGCATGGCCCGACTCAAGTATCTGATTCACTTGGTCGTGCCATGTCTTCCTAGGGCGTCCCCGACTTTTGCTACCATTCACATTTGCATCGTATATTCTCCTTACACTCCTTTCTTCGCTCATTCGCTCTACATGCCCAATTATGTAGGTATTCAAAAAATCTTATAATATGTTGGAGGAACACGGCGTGTTATGTAGGTATTCAAAAAATCTTATAATATGTTGGAGGAACACGGCGTGTTATGTAGGTATTCAAAAAATCTTATTATATGTTGGAGAAACACGGCGTGTTATGTAGGTATTCAAAAAATCTTATAATATGTTGGAGGATCACGGCGTGTTATGTAGGTATTCAAAAAATCTTATAATATGTTGGAGGAACATGGCGTGTTATGTAGGTATTCAAAAAATCTTATAATATGTTGGAGAAACACGGCGTGTTATGTAGGTATTCAAAAAATCTTATAATATGTTGGAGGAACACGGCGTGTTATGCTGGTATTCAAAAAATCTTATAATATGTTGGAGAAACACGACGTGTTATGTAGGTATTCCAAAAATTTTATTATATGTTGGAGAAACACGGCGTGTTATGTAGGTATTCAAAAAATCTTATAATGTGTTGGAGGATCACGGCGTGTTATGTAGGTATTCAAAAAATCTTATAATATGTTGGAGGAACATGGCGTGTTATGTAGGTATTCCAAAAATCTTATAATATGTTGGAGGAACACGGCGTGTTTTGTAGGTATTCAAAAAATCTTATAATATGTTGGAGGAGCACGGCGTGTTATGCAGGTATTAAAAACACCTTATAATATGAACAAATAAAAGAACACGGCGTGTCTGGAAGTTGCTGTGAGAGCTCAGTGGCTATAACTGATAGACGAAGATTTAGGAACAGATTCATAATTTTTCATAAAATACCCTTCGCACGGAACTTCCAACGCAAACAGAACCAGGATTCATTCGTGCCGTGGAAATTGAAAATTCGTATATTATCGAAATAGCTTTTTTAAAAAAAAATTAAAACACCAAATATTCCCAATCGAAAAAGGTTGCTTGTTTACTGATGGACAAGCCAAAAAAGGATTGAACCCACGACGCCCAAGTAGTTACCAGACGCTGTGAACCACTCGACATTACCACAAAGAGTATAATTAAAAAATTGTCACTCTACACGAAAAAATGTTGTGGGTAATCTATTAACGAGACAATTAATTACCGTGCCAATGCTCTGACGTAAAATGTCACTAAGCCGTTTTTAATGAAATACCCGTATGTAAATTTTCTTAATCTGCTCGTTTGATTAATTAAAATTTTAACGGCATTCTCACAACGCGTGAAAATTCACCGACAAGTTACATATTTGAATTTTTCATTCGTAACTCTTCCATTGTGCGTATAAAGGTTACCCCGGGTGATTAATGCGGTACTTCATTTCTTTATTTTCTAACAAAATCAAAAGTGATTAATGATTATCAATTCGTTTTTACGGGTCAGGATTTGACAGCCAGACATCAAATGGTGACACACAACAAATATGTCAACGAAACCGAGGATCAATGTTACATTGTGGCTATTAAAATAAATAATGAGGATAAAAAAACTGGGTTCTAACAGGATAGAAAAATTAAACATAAAAACAGAATTTTTTTTCTGCTAACAAAACCTCTACACCTTAACTGGCTGTATAGTAATAATTATAACTGTTACACATACGTAATACATTCCACTTCATGTTTAACCTTTCGTAATACTTAGTGATATTATAATTTTAATTTTAAAGAAAGAACCTTAATAAATGAAAGGCCTCAGCACGGGCAAGCCACCCAGTGAGGCCAACATTACTGGAAAACTTTGAAAAGTAAAAAATATTGTACCAAAAAAAAATAAAAATAAAACCTGTCTGACTAGTGTATGAAATATTTTTGCAAAAATATGTGATTCAACATTAAAAACTTTTAGTTGATTTACTAAGGTTGGTTTACACTCAATTCTACGTCCCACAAATATTTTGTAGATTTACTTCCAGATATTCCAATGATTTAGCTTTGTCACGACTTTTGTGATTCATAGCGTATAATGTATTACGTATTGTTATCGTTCCTCTTAATTAACTTCCACTTAATCATCTTCGTTTGAAATGAAATACGTTTGGAAGGACCTTCGAATCATACTCAGCAAACTTTGTGAAGGTAGAAAGATTCTAAAGATGATAATTTCTATTGTCTATAATATTCGTAAAATTTAATGAGCGGTAAACAAATGTGTATAATTCAACTCCGGAAAACACGTTTTCTTGTTTTTACTTCTGGTTGTTGAAAAGATTTCTCAATGGAACTTACCGTCGAAATATTTATCCGTTATAATTGAATAAAGTACTGTAAGTTATTTGACTCTCGGGTTGGAGGAAATATCAAGGAAGAATAAGGAAAATTGATGATTGAATTACAAGATTCTCAGAGAAATAATTAAAGCGTTTGTGTTTCATCAATTGACCTGTTGATGAAATCAGAATACAAAGGAAACAGTTTTTAAGAATGCTTAGCTCTTTTAAGCATTTAATTTTTGTCACCAGATTCAAGAATAATAAGTAAAACATAATATTTAGGCAATGATAAATTGAACAAAATTCAAAATGAAAATTCAGATGTTTTGTTTTAAATTAACTCCACGTTCTAAGGAAAATAATTTGTGTTCGGGGAGAAACGTGCGTAACGTGGCTGCCGTGGGCCTCGCAAGCTTCAATCAGCCGGCGAATCTGCTGCAGCCCACGCGTGTGCCTGAAGTCGCATAGCGTGCGATTGACCCGCTGGTGTTGAGTGAAGCTAAAGCCACCTGTGTAACGTAGCCGTGCGAAGGTATATGTGAGAAGGATAAAGTATGAGGGGTCGATAGGAATCTGGGGGTCAGTGTGTTCAAGAGTGACGGACGTATGAATACTTCCCACCAACTGCGGTCCAAGGAGATGGGTTGAAAGATTTCAGCTGGAGAGGTCAAATGGTCTTCCTCAACCGGCTTCTCCTGGTACGGACCGTCGCGGATAAAACCTCACTCTATGAATACATTTTATAGGTACAGTACTTACATCAAAAGATAAAAATGGTTTTTCGATAAATGAAAATAGCCAGAAAATATTTATTTATGGTTTTTGTGTTACTCCAACTGTAACTCCATAACCCCCACATAATATGAAATTTATTGCCATATTTTTTTTTATCAGTAAATCGGTTTAACCGGTAATAAATCATTTTAAACTGGGAGGGGGTAAAATAGAATCATGTAAATAAGTCGTCTAAACGTGGTTATAACCACAGTTTGAAAATGGCCTTGAAAGCCGAAACAGCTGTAAGAATAACAAAAACCAAAAAATAATATTACTAAATTTGATTTACGTTAAATTAAAAAAAAAAAAAACAGAAAATATTTGTAGTTTTCATAAAAAAAATTGAATTCACAGAAAAATAATTATTCACTGAATAAACATTTCATATAGTTTTCTTTCTTACAATGTTAATATTCAAAATTATTAATAAGAAAAAAATAATTCTTCGTATGATTTTATTTATTTATTTTATTTTATTGATACATGATAAGTAGGTACTTGTGTTTATAATTTGTTTATTCGCTTATACATTGTTTCCACCAGATGTACTAAAAAAAATATTATTCAGTAAACATCTAAGTGAGAGTAATGGCGTTTGCAGTTTGCTGGTGCTCATAAAATGTTGAGACTGAGGCATATTAACCACATTTTGTTTTTGTTTATACATTCAATACTTCTATTAATTTATAAGTATGACTAAGTACAGACCCGTGATAAATCACGTTGAGTCGTTGACGAAAAATACATTTATTTTTATAAAAAATATGTATTTGTGGGTAACGACAAGTAGAGAAAAGAAAGATGTAGACAATATTTGTGTTTGCATCACATTGGGATGTGGATCTGTGCTCAGTGATGTTGTGGTCCGGTGGTGGTGAAAATCACGGATCTTCCTGAGGCTCGACTCAGTGGGTGGTTGAGATGAATAAATGACGAATTCTTCCAGGCCGATGCTCAACATCCTGGATGACGGGGATGAATGGTGGAAATTCCCTGCTGATGCTTGACAACGTTTGTGGTGGAGATGAAGGGTGGTGGCGGATTCAGAGCGTGGTCATACCAATAAGTTGGCACTCGATGCCGTAAGGGCGGAGGCCGATGCTGGAGGCCAGAGAAGCTACATAACAGCGATAGTTTGAAACGTATGGCGAAATAAAAATATTATTGTATAGTGCACTATATAAGTGAGTGAAAACTTTGATCAGCTTTACTGCATTGCTTTCATTGTAAGGATAAGGACAATTCATCGTAGGCGTAATCAGGTTCTCTGATAGTGTTCATTTCGCTACCCACCAGTTTCGTCTGCCATTTTTAAATACATCAATCTGAATTTAATTTTCGTTTTCGTGAATGAATGAATGCAAATCTTGGAAATAAAAATTAATCCACTTCCCGGCATCCGATCGAGCTGAAACTCGGCAGATAGACTCATTCTCAATGATAATGCATTCTATCAAACTAATAAAAGAAATAAATGTGCATTTGGCTTAGATGTTAGCGCGGTTGACTCCAGTCCCTGTGGAAGGAAGTACACTTTTTTTTAAATAGTTTGTTTTAACGTGTTGATTTTTATTGTGAATACAGCTACAATATATTCTTCAGTTAATCAATCAATCTCCTTCACATTAAGGCGATGCACTACGTCGTGTAATATTTTAAATTGAGCCGCTATCAATAACACCCCTTACGTAGATGGCGATAAGGTTTAAATTCCCGCTTAACACCATCCGCCTGTTTTTAATTTATGCAAGAAAAAACATGGCCAAAAAGTGCCTTTTATTTTATTTTGTGGATGTTCAGGGATAAATATTAAATTTTTTTTCGATCATTTTATAAATAACTTAATTTGCCACTGTATAATTTTGGACCAAGGTAGAAATATAAAACCACTTATTTCGCCAGAAATGTTTATTGCAGAAGAGACATAAAAATGATAAATCAACCTATTTATTAACTTTTAACAGGGAAGAATCTATGGCGACATCTATGAAAAACTATCCTAACATAAACATCAGCTCAAGTATCTACATATAGCGACATCTATGCAAAGCTACACTAAACTCTATTTTCTAACAGCCACATTATACAATAAAATCATAACCGAAAATGGGTTCGTAAGTAGGAGATTTTTAACTTTAAAGCAGTTTTCATAGAACTTATACATTATTTTTTTCTGGGCTTATAAAAAGGCTTATCTAAAAAATACTCGATAATTTCAAAAGCCAAGATGTATTCTACTCGCAGTATTTAATTAAAGTATCGGAAACATTTCTAGGAGACCAAATTTTCAAACCAAAAACACATGATTTTGCATTACTACGTATGGCATCGCCTTAAAGAAGGATGATAGCATCAAAGCAAGAATGCATAAGCAGGTAAGCGTCATTATTGTCGTTGAGTTCTGCAATGGTGTTTCTTCTGTTCTTTTTATTTTATTGTTATGTATTCCTCCTTGGCGACTGATATAGTTTTCTAACCATGTTTTTCATACTTTTTTTTTTCCATTAGCGTGACATGTTATCATATACGAAGAAATATAACAAATTTAAACGTTTTATTAAATTTTAAAACGTTACGTGCAATCTAATTAATATTCTTTAATGAGACATGTAAAACGACATTTTTATATAAATTAACTATGGTAAACTAATGAACGACATGTTAGCAATATCTTTTAGTCTTTGGAAGTTGTTTGATATAAAATGACGTTTAATTTAAAATGTATTTTGTGGATCCGTTAAATGGATACACGAAATGGTTAAAAGAGCTTAATTTTAATGATAGCTTCAAACAACTTGTATTTAATCATTATAACTTTTCGACAAATTAATGGTTGATAATCATTTTATGTCATCAGAAATATTTTCCGATTTTATCGTTTAAAACATCTCTTTTGAACCTACATAATGGACGGTCGAGGGGTAAGGCTCTCGACTAGCAAGCTGGAAGTCGCGGGTTCATTTTCCATGTGAGCAAGAAAAATATATTTGGTTAATTTATGAATTTCACAACTTACTCAATTGAAATAAGTAATAAATAAGTACTGCAGAGTGGAAGATACTCTCAGTATAGCCCTGGTGTAAGACCATAATTCAGTTAAAATATTGCTTGAAATAGCTTTGGCCGTGTTTAGTGACCAGTTCTGAATACCAGGTACTTCCCTACCTTCCGATTTCCCATCTACTCCCCCCCCCCTTTTCCTTCAGTCTCACAACTCACTTTAATTGGGAATGCCACAGTCTGACTAGCTCCAGACAGGAGCCAGGCAGTTGGTTTAAAACCCCCTTTAAGATCGAAAATGAATGAAACACGCTATTGGAATATTCCAATGATATCATTGAAAATAAAGTGAAGCAAAAGTAAGCATTTACAAGCACGATCATAAAGAATTAATTGTATTTTTCTACTATCAATTCAAAAAATACATCACATCAGTTAAGTATAGTAATGCACGTATTTGGATAAAATAATGGTCACCTTTTCATTTCAAATCTTAAAAAGAACAGCTGACCGAGTGGAAAGAAATAATAATCATAAAGATGTGTTTACATGAAAACTTTGAAAACCACACAAATATTAAGAAATTCATCACAATTTTTTATTTGGACACTAAAGTTTTTTAATGAATAATACCCCTCAATATTTCGCGGTACCACCCTGAAACACGGCGTATAATATACAGGGTGCCCGGGGATAAAAAGTAAAACAAAAATAATCGTTTTAAGGTAGTTTTCAGGTAGACAAATTGATGGAGAAAATAATATTCTTTTAGGGAAAAATATTTTTGTGTGGAAATAAAAATAATAGAATTTCGTGAAGAGTTATTTATCTTTTTTACATTTCCATGTAGAATCACCTCCCAAAAAAGCATAATTTTCAGATTGCAAACCCAATAATCAATATTGACTAATTTTTTAATGCAATACCGATTGAAGCTTAATACATAAAAAATAGCTAATCCATTGCGGCCATTCCGTCTTTGCAACGATTACAAAATGAAGAAATTGAACAAAGAATTGAAGCGACCGGCTTAGATTTCTTTGGGGAAATCTTCCAAATGAATAATTGAACCTCGAGTTAGCTTTGTAATGAGAATAAGCTGGAGATAGGGACGGCCCTTGAGCAGAATGAATTGAAGCTTTTATTATATAACAGTATTTATTCTGCGATGAAATAACATGAAAATCATTTTACCTTTTTTTCAACAGGAAAGATGTTTCTTCATAAATTATGTAATTTTATGGATCGTTTTCTAATTTTAATCACGTAATTTTTCGTTTTTATTGTGAATACTGCATAAGAGAGCCAACTGCCAGGAGCCAGTGAGACTATGTTATTTATTTTTGGGAAGTTTTGCCAGGTTGAAGGTAGAGAGTGAGAATGAGATAGATAAAATGAAGGTTGTAAAGAACCTGGTTATTGAGAGATCTAGTAACTAAGCACGGCTAAAGTCATTTCAAGTCTCTCTTGGATTCTGAATGGCAGTTTCTTACCAGGGTGATTATAAATGTTAACTCTTTGAAAAAATTAAAATAAACTATTTTTTATTTCCAGAGCTTCTAGATCAGAGGTTCCCAAAGTGGTCTATATAGACCCCCAGGGGTCGATATCGGCTTGCTGGGGGTCTATGTCAGCAAGAAAAGAATTTGGGGGTCCACGAGATTCAAAAGGGGGTACATACGAGCGGACCCCCATTTACCTTAAGTCAACATTTAGGAGTTCCGTAGATGACACAATACACCTAACACAAATAACAGAGTTTACGTAATACTAATAATAGACTGAGAAATTACTTATTTGATATTTGTATTTTTATATTTCGTAAAGTTGTTTATTGAGGTATATAAATAAAATTACACATTCTTTTTCAAGTCAGTATTAATATATTGAAGCAAAACATTGCGTATCGGCAGCTGCGAATTTTTCTAGATTCCCAATTTGTTTTTGAAAAACGTCCAGGGTAAAAATGACGTTTAACATTTAAATGTACTTCACACAGACTTCAAAACTAAGTTTGAGGACATTTTGACTGTGGAAGTGGAATGTTGAAGAATCGGATATCATATGATAAGAAAAACTGATCGGAATAAGCGCTAACAAAGAACTTAAGGGGCAGTTCTGTAGGGCCAGCTACATAAAGAAATTCCCGTTGCTTATCCTGCACAATTTTCATTTGGTGTAATACCTAACAGGGGCGCCCCTGTCTGCACAATGTAAAGACAGAGGAACTATACCCCCACCCGGTTGTTGCACAGGCAAGGGAAGGAAATCTTCTTGAGAAAAAGAGAAATGATTATCACATGGGACGTTAATAGTTTTAGGAAAATTCAATATTCGGCAGGCAGGGGGTCTACGGAAAAAAATATATTTGGCAAGTGGTCTACGGGGCAAAAAAGTTTGGGAATCTCTGTTCTAGATTGTTTAAACGTCAACCTATCCCATTTTTGTGCAGCACATCAGCTATACCAGAGGATTTATTAACCCTTTCAGCACCGTACTTTTATTTCCACATATAGACCATATTTTAAGCTAGTATTTTTAGGGCATTAGTAAGAAAAAAAAAACTATTGCACAGGCAATTTCTTAATTTAAAAAAAATACAGTGTAACATGCATAAATATAAAGAACAAAAGAAAAAAAAATAATAATGGATCCTAGTCCAAGAAAAACGGCCAAAACGGGATCTGTCATTATATTTACAGTATTTGTTGCTGGAGTAAAGGTTGGAACCTAGCAAAAAAATAGACGCCATGATGAATATCCGTCATAAGCGATATGCAAAATACGGGGTGATTTGTTTGACAAAAACAAGAGATATAATTTTTTTTGTTCATGTTCCTCAGAAGGAACTCTGGTATTGAAAGGGTTAAAATAGTGATCTTTATCTATTAGGTATGTTGCAAATTCTCAAAAACCTACACTATTTAAGCACTTCAAGTGTTCAAACACCCTCGAATGAACATTTCTTTCAGTATTACATTTGTAAAATGCTGGGAAATAATTAAATTTAATCATTGTTATTGTACGGGACGTTTTTGCCTGTACAAGAAAAGACAATAATAAGCACCGGCACACATCAGCCCTCAACCTGGGTAATGATTTAAGTAAAACACCGTGAGGTGTTCTATCGAAACCATCATAAAAGAAAGACATCATAAACCATCATAAAAAATTTACATTTTAATTAGATGTATTGTACTGGTACACAGAAAGTACAAAGGGGTGTAGCTTAAAGGTACTTCGTATTTCTTACAGCCAACCCAATTCACAAGAAATACTTATATGTATTTCAATACAACTGGGTTTTAATACACAGATAAAAACTGAGACAATCGGAATTCTTTCAGCGATAATTTCGGATTGTAGCACATTGTGCATCATCGCGCCATACGATACAGAAAATGGCGCAGGCGACTGCTGCAGCAGTGGCCAGTTCAAACGGTAGCCCGCAGAAATTGGACACCCTTTAGGTGATCAACAGCGGTGGCCAGCAGTAGAAATTGGCCAGACTTTATGTTGTCAGCGTCATTGGATAATTCAATCGGTAGCAAGCAGGAATTGGCCAACCTCTAGGTTGTTAGCATCAGTGGCTAATTCAGCCAGTAGCCAGGAGGAATTGGCCAGCCTCTAGGTTGTCAGCATCAGTGGCTAAGTTAGTCGGTAACCAGGAGGAATTGGACAGCCTCCAGGTTATCAGCATCAGTGACCAGCAATTGGAAGCAGCAGGGATTGGCCAGCCTCTAGGTGATCAGCAGCAGTGGCTAATTCAGTCGGTAGTCAGCAGGAATACGTCAGCCTTTAGGTTGTCAGTATCTGCGGCTAGTTCAGTCGGTAGCCAGCAGGAATTCAGCGGCGGCATGGTCATTTGATTATAAGGGCCGGCACACGGAGACGTCCCATTATTGTAATGATGACAGATGCGTCTGGCTCAGCTGATCGTTGCACATAGTTGTAATCTTTTATAATGATTGTGACGTGATGGAGGAACAGAAGCGAATACAGCTTTCATTTGAGACTCAAGAATTGTAAGAACAGATCGCGTTGTTACCGGCGGTGTCGCTCCTACTAGTTTTAAAACTTGAATAGTATTATGTTTTGTTTTAGTGAGATATTTATAGTGTCTTAGACGAGGGGTTGTGTGACGTCAACCTCAGCTTGCAAAACAACATGTTTACAGTTTCTAATGCAGGTATCCATAATAGCAGATTAACAGATTGTTTTTGATGCATTTAAACAGGTCGAGTATAATTGGCATTTTTTAACTGGTAATTATTATCATTTGGAGAAAGGGGTCATCAAATCGCAGGTGTTCTCCGGTGACCAGTGGATGGCAAAAACTTTAATCTAGTTGTAATATGATGTTCGATACAGTTATCTTTGAATCAATTGATCCAACTGTTAATTTTAAACACCATAATTATTTTACGTAGGTATGTTTAGTTTGAAAATAATTTTAATCTCACTATATTATACAATATATAAAAAAGTATGACAATGCGTAATTGATAACAAACTACAAAGTAGTTAAGCATGTTTTATTTTTTTTTAAATAAAGGGAAAAACAATTCAAAATGTTTGTTTCCTAATATAGGAATCACGTTATTAAATTTTCAATGCTACTTAGCCAGATATATTTTTGAAAGCTCAGTCGGTATTCGAAGCTTGACATTTAGTTATTCGCCGAAAATAACGTATTATTTTGGCGTCGATATATACACAAAGAATTCGTGGAGACATTTTGAGATCATCCCTCGGGACTATGATATTAAATGAAAAAAAGTTTCACTGTAAGCGACCGTGGTACATGGTTTGTGAAAAAAATATAAATCCTAAGGTTGTATGTTTATGTGTCCCTCGTGTAACCTGAACCCTTTATTGTTCTAAATGTGAAAAGTTTTGTGTGGGCTGCGAACCTAATAATTTAACCCAGTGAAATTATCATGAAAATTTTTTTTTTTCTGTGTTGGTATAGGTATCGCAGCGAAATCAAACACAGTATCTATTTTCACACATATGTATTTCTTGAGTACAATATGTTTCAAAGTTGTTATTTTAATTCTACAATGGAAATTACAGTAAAAATTGTTCGTTCTTATCAAAATAAAATGAAAACATTTAGACTTTCGGAGAGCTGTAATAACTTTCCGAATATTTAAATTTAATCAAAGTATACACTTTTTGTCCCCAAAGTATACATTTGCTGTCCCCTTATTGTAAAAAAACTATGAGTAAATGTAAACGAGACCATATACGATCTCTCAGTGACGATTCGTAAGGACATCACAGTCAAAAGTGAACACATAATGCATTTTTAATATCTGTACTCATATATATGTATACGATTTGCAGGTAAATATTTGAATAAATTAATTAATCGAATAATTTATTAATATTTAAATGGATAAATTTTTGATGCGTATAACTCCAAATTGTAATATTTAATCATTGAAGACAAAACTACTCTCAAACGAAAGATGCGAAACAGAAAAACAGAAAAAGATTCATTCACAAATAGGAATTAAACCTTGGACCTCTTCCTTGCCTGGAAGTATTCTGACCATTGAGTTAATTCGACTATATCAACTAACGCTATTTTGAACTGTTCCAAACATCAACTACATCAACTAACGTTATTTTGAACTATTCCAAATATCGACTACATCAACTAACGTTATTTTGAACTGATTTAAACATCGACTGAAAGCTGACAACATTCTCTTGATTTTCTTAACGCATATTTTTTGGCTTCTGTTTTTATGTACCATAGCAAGATTTTACCAGAAATAAATGCAATCTAGTCTTTGAAATATATTCAATTTCATTTGAATGTTCCTCTCCAATTGATTTTTCTTCAAAACACTACATTTTATGGTATAGGATAGGATTAATCCTTTCTTATACTACCAATTCCCTTCCTGTGGTATCTTAAGTGCAACGCAGAGTGATAACCTAACATAGTTTCAGGAAAAAAGATGGTAAGTCATTGATTCCCATCTTATATTGAAGTTTAAAAAACAAGCATTACAGTCCATCAAAATTCTGTGCAGTAATACTATTAAGAACCATCGCACCCGTGCCATTGATATTCTTCGAAGGTAGGCCCATTAAATAATCACTGAGTGAGATCACCTGTGCTGACAATTTATCTTTCTTACGGGAACCGTAATATTTCATGGCAGTAACACTTCTTATAGATTTTTCTGTATAAAATATCCTTTAAATTTCCTGTTAGTTATCGGGAATGGCAGGCAATTCAACAAATCATCCATTCGATGAAAATATTCGAAATATTATTAGAGCCTTAAAACCCTTTCAGACTCGGCAACAGAAAATTTCTGGAATAAAATCTTAAGATGTTGCCTAATAAATATAGAGACTATTTCATTTTAGAGAAATCTCTTTGTGTTCAGGTTTATAATCAGAAATCTTCTTTTGTTAACCATCGTTTCTCGAAAGACCCAGAAATCAACGTCATTCAGGCAAGAACCTTTGAAATATCCTTTTTATAACTGTCAAGAAAGAAGATAAGATGCTATATTGTATGTTATAAATTATTCATAGTTTGTGGGGATACATTTTGGCGGGACTGACATGTGATGTAAGGTTTTGCACAATAACCTTTTTTGATAGTTAAGTTATAAAAATCTAATCACTCTCATGAGATTATTTATGGAATTCGTTATCAATATTGGCAGTTAGAAGTTATTTGTCAGTATTTTTTTTCTAAAACAGCACAAAATAGCCTTATGTTATATGGTTGGGCACATAAAATGTTGTTGAAGAATACGTGAAAAAATATCCACATTTATGGTGAGGCAATTAATTAACTTAGCAATTCTTTCCAGGGGCACAAGTATTGGTAAGCTAGTTCTGCACCTGGGAAAAATTAGAAGCCTGTGTAGGCCTCACGTGACATAGAATCCTATTAAAAACCTATTAAAAAACAAACATCACATTTCATCACGTTTAAGACAGGCAGATACTTTCAGTATCGTCTTGGTGAAGCTTTAACCTTTTAAAATGATTTATCTGAATAGCTGTAAACTTCTCAAATCTCTTCTCCATCGTTTTCTTCCCCATATCAATACCTTCAACCTCACAGCGTAGCTGAATTTGGGATGCCATAGACCCACTGATTACGGGTAGTTAGTAGTACTGGTGAGGTATTCACATAAAAAATATCGCTATTTTTCCAAAATATAAGGGCTCATGGTGTTTAAAGCAAGTCGTTTTGCTACAAAGGCATATTCTCAGATAAATTTATCGTCAGACTAAGTGATTCTGTAAACGGAAAATACTCCGAACATTTGTTAGTCGATCAGATAAACGCTTTTTGCCAAGGGGTGAGAGGGGTAGTGATTAATACAAGGGGAAGTGGCAGACAAATTATATTCCAGATTTAATGCGGGAAACACTCTATGATAACAGCGGCCCGGCTTGAGGAAACAACGGACTAAATTACTACTATAACATCAGTGCATTAGAACTTACTAATATGCCTAATACTATTTTTACCCTGTACGATACGCATTATTATCGTGATTAAATTCTGACTCAATTAAGTTCACCGTTTTTTATAAAACAAATCGGGAAATGTTACAGTATCCTTACTGTTCATCATCAGGGCAGATGATGGACAATGTGAAATCACCATTCAGAATTGAAGTTTTCTTAAATTGGCATTAGTCGTATTTGGTGATAAGATCTGAATGGCTAGGTTCTTCCCCAGCTTCTGCTTCCCCATCTTCTTCTCCTCCTCACACCCTTCAGCCTTATCAAATGAACCAATCGGAGATGCCATGAGATTCTTATACACACACAAAAAAACTCAATTATTTGAGTAACTTGTGTTATTTCACAATTTATTCATTTAAAATAATTTATAGTATACTTGCGGCACGCTCAAGAGTGGAAGATACTCTCCGTATTGCCCTGGTGTAAAAAAATCATTAAAAATTGAAGCGTTGCTTCAAATCGCTTTAACTTTGTTTGGTGACCAGATTTTTATAGCCAGGTACTCTCCTACTTTCCTTTTTGCCAACTCCTTCCTCTTCCCACTACCTTTAGCCTCAAAACATATCCCAATTAGGGATGCCATAGTCTCACTGGCTCCAGAAGATTGGGAGCGTTTATGACTCTTGTGCGGTTTACACAAAAAATGAGTATTTCATAGCATCAAATCGGAACATTAAAATATTTCCAAATTAGGAAGAATTAATAAAACAAGGAATTTATCATCAATGTGTTATAATATCAGTTTTTCAAGCATCACAGAATGAATAAATTGAATTGCAATATTATTACAAGTTTAAAAAAAAAAGTTGACATTAGACAGCGGGCCATCTAAATTTTCAAAGCATTTCCAGCATAAAATGTTATTGTATTAGTTCACATGTTATTTTTCTTTGAAAGAGTAAAATTAATTTTACAAAAATACTCAACATATTCAAAGCATTCTCGGGAAGGCAGATTGATATTAGTACGGCAATTTTTGACTAAGACTTATGTAAAATTTTTGCGGGGCCTGGAGTTTTGATAAATTTGACAAAAGAAAAGTGCGAAGAATGCCAGCATTAAGGGCGGGGAACAATGTAACCCTCAACCAGGGAAATGGCGACTAAAATAATAAAACGCACTAAAGCTTCTTACATTTCATTAGTTGTTAAAACTTACAACCCAGCTTTGATGGAGTTTTATCACTGTACTTTCAAAATCTTGAGCATTTCAACTACAACAAAACTAAATGGCATATCTACGTACATACTTATGACAGGTACCCAGGTAACGTTGATATTCCAAATTTCTACTTATCCTAGAAAATGCGTCGAGTTAATTGAAATAACACTTTCAAACAGAAAGTACTGAAAAAATTTCACAATAATCGAATGCTTTTAAGCTAACGGATACGTAAAATTATTACGAAATTCTTGAATCACTTTAAAATTTAATCTCACAAATCCCAATTTTCTAACCTTACATAAATACAAATCTTCTACCCTACCAAAAATACATCTAAATCTCGTCATCGTTTTCCATGTTCTAATAATCCGTAATCGCTCAGCTCAAAATAACACCTTGGCCGATTAAAATAGATGAATATTGAATTACTGAAATTTAAACCGATTTGTAATAATTTATCGTTGAGAATAATTTAACTCTTAAAGAAAATACGAAAATGAAATAAAATGCCCAAAATAAAAAGATATCGGTCGCAATTTTATTCTATTTTCATTGATTCATTGAGAATCGGTGGTAATATTATTTTCAACAATCGGAAAATACTAGTGCAAGCTAGTAAAAACTAACACGGGATATTATAATTGTAAGATTTATGGAGATGAAAGTGTTAATAAAATATTGGCCTCTAATTACAGTCATTTTTAAAAAAATCATAATTATATTTTTGTTGAAAAATTCGAAAGAAATTTACCTTTCGAGTGAACATCGTTATAAACTTGGAAAATCGTTTGTCAAAAATTTGAGGTTCAACGCAACGTTCGTTATAATCTACGAGTTCATAGATGGCGGTAATTTGATTTTTTAATTAAAATAAGAATTCGCCCGTATGTGCGTGATATGAATATGAATTTGTCCATATAAAAACTCAATTCTTTTAACAAAGGCATACTAGTAGAATATTGGATCGAATCATTGGTACAATATTGTATTTGTATGCCTTTCTTGAAAGAACTGTGTTTTTATATGCTCAAAACTATTTATTCATATTAGTATTGCTTATTTACGGGCGCAAACAAATAATTCTTCTTACTATTGAAAAGCATAACTTGTGAAAAGCGTATTATAATAAATAATTAAATTAACGCCATCTATGAACACGTAGATTATAACGATCGTCATGTTTAACCTTTAATAAACCAAATACACTTTTCAAATAAACAGTCATTAATTAACTACAAATAAAATAATTTCTGATTACAGGTAGGTATTTATTTACCTACGTTAAAGCGAGTCTGAATTCAGACAATCATCAGTTCAAATTTTGAACATGTCAAAGCAAATTTATGTTAATTACGCAGGAATATTTCGCATCACTGTTTTTCCTTATTCATATAATCCGGGCCTCTTCATAACCTGCGTTAATAAATCCTTTTATACAGCCCCTACCTTAACCCTCCTCACGATAGGCATTGCATATAAAAAAAGAAGTGATGAACTACTATGTTGGTGTTTCATTTTTAATTTTAATTTCACATTAAACATAATCTGCTTCATATGAACAAAATAAATTAATTGGTTTAATTATCTAATACGATCCGTGGAGCTTATATATTTGGGTATCATTATTTAATGAAATCATCCGATGACCAAAATACCGTGTCACATGTTTCACTGGCTTTTCTATCTTATAACGTTTTTCAAGTCGTGGGTAGCGTATTTCGTGTTTTCGCGACCCCATCAGTAACTCGCAGGTTAAGTTAAAAATACCTGGAACAACACTTTCCTTTGAGATCTCACTTTCCCCTTTAAGTAAAGCCACTCACCAGAGTAATGTCGCTTATGTAAAAAGCCTTTTTGTGTCAGTGCCCATCTTCAATAGCTTCCCTAAGTAATTTAATGAACATTTTTGCGAAATACTCTCGCAATATTTCACCTCGCCCGACAGACTTTCGTGCTCAAGTTTTTGTTTCTTTGTCATCGTAAAACACGACACATTATCGTATTAATATTTTATAAAAAAGTAAATTTAGGTAATGTGATAAATGTGGGTTCACATGATAATGTAAACGAGTTTTCACAGCTCGGTAGTTATTATGTATTTTTTATTATTTTGACCGATGTTGATAACGTAATAAATCTGAATTCGACATACGCTGGGAACACCAGCGCATCTTTAAATATTTATTAACATATCTGTATTTCAAAACGTCAGACGTCAACGTAAAAGTTAGAAATACTAATAAATTGACAGCGTCGAATTGAAATATTTACTTTTATATACATTGGAATTTCCGCATTTACTTTTTGACACTAAAAAAGGAGTTAATTAATTCATGAGGTCATAAGTCACCAACAAATTTTGTATCTTGAAGTTGGAACGAAATCAATTGAAGGCGTCTAAGATGAATTAATTAAGTCTGTGGATCTTGTATTCGATTTACTTCAGTTTTAAGAGCTTCGTTCACCCAACAGAGAATATTCAGCATTATTACAGCAGTTAATATTCCAAATAAATGTCGTTTGTACCCACCCAGGATTTGGTTCAGTTGTTAGCGCGGTTGACTACATTACATACGTTGATTAATAAAAAAAATTAAGCAAGAACAGAGCAAGGAAGAACAGTGTCTTGTCGTCAAAAGTGATAATTCTTTGTTTTATAATCACAATTGATTTTTTTCACTTTATTTTGCCCTTTTGGCTGCTCTACTTGACTATTTACTTTCTAATTCTAGATTCAGTGCGTTTATGGCGTGGTATGTACGAAGCCACTGCTTCGTAGATCCGAAAATACAGTATTAAAAGTTATTTTGTAAAAAAAATTATTTTACAATATCTCCTAAAAGGCTCAAGGGTGTATGATAACGATGAACGAGTAGTCCGACCCCTCGTTGCTTATTTTCCCGGTGTCGGCCCATAAAACAAATTCAGGGAGTAGTGCCGGAACTTCAGGGACATAATTACGTTTAGAATCCCTTCTTTATACTGGAAATATAATCAAAACAAAATCCGAAAGATATGAAGAAATCCTTCTATTTCCTTGCGAAATCCCCACAAAGCTAAAAAACGAAGAAGAATAAATCTTCTCTTCTGATTTGAATTCATCACAAAACATTTTTTCAGATGTGTATGGATGGAAGACAATATTATAAGTGGCGCTAAGCTATGACAGAATACATTAAACTGTATAAGAAATAAATTTATTTGTCGCTGGCTCTACTCCTGAAGCCGTGTTAGGACGACGGTTAAGATCGGTTTTTGATTTTATTTCTCCAGCTATTGCTGAAATAAACTGGAAGAGGTGTAGACCCGATAAAGTAAAAGAAAAAAAATGCTTGACAGAAGAGAACCCCAGAGAAATTCTTTTAAATCGAGAAAGAGAAATATGGAAAATTATAAAGTGGGAAAGAGAGTTATGGTGAAGGATTTTCCAGGAAAGAAAGATTGGGTAGCAGGAGTCATTAAGCATAAAATAGGTATAAATACTTATTTAATTTATGTAATCAGGACCAATTGACACTTGTAACGTGGAATCTTCCTGAGTGACTGAGTCGTGTGAGGGGCTAGACTCCGATACTCGAGTATCAGACCTTTCCATCTATTTTCGGAAAGGGTCTAATGGATCGTCTCTTTTGTTTCAGAAACCACCACAGCAGACTCCTTGGGCTGGAAGGCTGCGATCAAGGAACAATTACGTTATTTGTATTGTATTATTATATTTAATTGACATTTTTTTCATGTAACAAGCACGGGTCAGTTTGTTAAAACCCGGGGGGATTTCTATATTTAAGTGGGAGAGATTGTTGTAGCGGTACCTAACTCCCTTCCAAAGAGCAAAGACGGCAAAAAACCACTTTCTATGACTTGACCTGCATTCTGGTATTGTACTCTCTGAGAGAAAGTCCTAATACACTGGCTGTGATTATTGTAAAAAACTGTGTTCTTATTTTTTGCGACACAAATCTAAAGTATATCAAAATATACTACAATACACTACACTGTAAAATATATTTTAGCTTCTTTTTAAATCGAAAGATAATTATGTATTGCTCAGTGTAGGTATAAAAAAATACTTCATTCATACCCAATTCCTATCCCCCCTCTTTGCCTTTACTTCATCCGATGCGTAATGGCCGTTTTATATGATGATTTTTTCATACCGATCCCCATATGGAACTACTCATCTATAATATTAGCGCTACAACATTCATACTTTACACTCGTGCGCAGTGGATGTGAACGGTTTTGCGAGATTTTCAGCCATGAATTGCATATCCTTTACTCTCAAGATGATTTGGCGAACGCTGACGGGGAAGTATTAAATGTATTTGTTAAAAATGTAACTTAGTAGAGTGGATGAATTTCATTACCCCCCATTGATGAAATGGCTTTATCTATACTACAAACTAGGTATATTTTAAAAGTGAAATGTACTGCTGGCAGTTTCAGTCATGGGCCGCTCTTATACAGTATTAATGTATTTATTTATTTTTTCCATAAAAAAATAAAAATAAAATAAAATCCCATTTCCCAGTCCCATTCTACTATAAAAAATAAAAACAAATTTGAGATCGCATAAAATATTAACCATGCAAATGGAAGCACGTTGATATAAGTTATGTGCGGCCAGAGATCAAAGAGATGCTGCGTGATTCATTTTAAGGATCGCTGAAAGAAAACATCAAATATTCATGGATCGAGGTTCTATTCCCATCAAATAAAAGGTTGGAAAATAAAACAATATCACTGAATAAAATTGTTTAATTATTGTAAAAAAGTATAAAATTAATGTCAATATCGGAAGACCAATTAACCTTTAGCAGAATAGTTTTTCCAAACATTTTTTTGTTTTTTTTTTTATGGCTGTGACATAGAGTTAGTTTTCTTTTCAGTATTTATGGTAAATTAGAAAAAAAATGTTGTTAATAAATTCTATTCGTTCTTCAAATTGAGGTACGAAAACCAACAACGGTATTATACAATGTTATGGGCGTATCAAGAACATAAAGAAAACAGAGCAGTTCACCGATAATTTGGTCCACTTAGGAAGGCATTAAGCTGTAGTCATTTAAAGTTATGTGATAATTATAAGCGTGATGAGTTATTACTTTTTATGATTTTAGAGGGGAAATGTTACGAAAATGTTTATGAAATTTCTCGCTACTAATACGCAGAGGAAGTGATAATTATTGAACTTGTGGAAATAATAGAACTAATAAAATTATGGACATAAAAAGGTGGAGAAACGTGGGAAAAGTGACGTAGGAAGTAGTTTTAATAATAAAGTTTTAAGAAATAAATTCACATATATTTGTAGATAAGCAATTGCATTAAGTTGCATTCAATTGAGTTTATTTCATTTAAAAAAAATATTATAAGAAATATAAGTTTCTTTTCAACAGAAGTTAAACAACAAATTATTAAAAGCAATAATTACTCGCCTGAAATATCGATACAAATTGAAAATATCTCCCGAGTAAAAATGTTTTTTTTTGTAGGAAAGGCTTTTGTTAAATAAAATAAAGCTGTTGTTTACAGGTGAAAAAATATAATAAGCAATAATTGTTGATTGAAATACTAGTACAATTTGAATTATTTGGCGGGTTGGGAATAAGCCGACGTAGCTTAGTGGTTCAGAGAACCTGACGGACATAAGAAGGCGCGGGATCAATTCCCGTCGGCGGCATTTATTATTACTCGGGAGATATTTTCAATTTGTATGGATATTTCAGGCGAGTAATTATTGTTTATAAAAGTTTGTTATCATTTGTGGGATGCATAAAAACCTTGTCTTATATACATTAGTTTATCATTAAAAAATAAGAAATTAAATACAGGGTTTTCCAATAAAAGGTTTTATTTTGATATTTAATCGTAAAAGATCAATAGGTTCGTTGCTTGTGTGACACGTAGAGCTGTCTTGTTGAAAGTAAACGTTGTCCAGATCAATAACATCCAATTCCGGCCATAAAAAAATATTAATCATCTCTCGATAGCGCAATCCATTCACCGTAACTGTTGCTCCAGCCTCATTTTCGAAAAAGTAAGGTCCAATGACTCGACCGGACCATAAACCGCACCAAACAGTCACACGTTGAGGACAGAGAGGCTTTTCAACAATAACTCTTAGGTTTTCCGAGCCCCAGATGCGACAATTTCGCTTGTTGACGAAGTCACCGAGGTGGAAATGGGCCTCATCACTCAAGATGATTTGCAATGCGTTGTTAAAGCGTCTATCGTTCTATTTTATCAATGGCGTAGTTTTTACTTGTCAAATGTCAAAAAATGACAGCTTTAAAAGTAACATCTACCGAAATAGCGGGCTATTCAAAATAACACCACTTATTGGAAAACCCTGTACTTATAATACGGAAAAAGAAAATCATTTTAAGAGTTTCTTTCTTTGTGTAGTGGTTTACTATTTTGTAGGACTGCTGTCATATAAGAAGAATAAGAAAGGAGCAAGCGGGGTGGGTTTTCTGATCTAGTTTGATCCGTTTGTAGGTACAGTATGAATATTTACAAATACACCTAAGCCGCATTGGTTTATAGTTGTTTATGTTTGGAACTCTGCGGTCGTTCAGTGTAATTGATGAAAACTTCCGTGGAAAAAGATCAGTCTTGCTGAATGACAATCCATTTCGACGTCATTTTAAAATTCGGTAAAATACGTTTTTTTACTTTATCTCAGGTGGCTTTTGCAGAGGTCGTCTATATTTAAATTCCTGTGAATGAAGCAATGAACGTGATTTAGGGGTTTTTGGATACAAAAGGCAAAGATAGAGGTAGGAGAAGAATGGCGGGCATAATTTACTTTAAGCGGATGCGGAAACTCTCGCATCGTCTACAGATTTGCATATACTCGTATGTACCAGGCAGCCCAAAAAGGCTTTGTTGCTTGTGTTTATTTCATCAAAAGGAAAGATTTGTATTTTAGATACATCTATTTGAATTTCACTTTTGTTTTCGGTAATGAATGAAGTTAAAATTAACCCACTTTCCAATATCCAATTGAGCTGAAACTCAGCCGATAGACTTTTCAATATCAATGCATTCTGGAGGCAATCAAACACACACGCGTAAATTAAAAACTGTAACTAAGTAACTGTAATTATCTAAAATTGACATTTAAGCAGTACATTACATGCGAAATATATCCCGGTCCTTTCCAATTGGGATTTGGCTCAGTTATCAGCGCGGTTGACTCCAGTTCCTGTCGAGGAAAGTTCAATCCTGAGTCTAAGCAACATTTAATTTTCAAAATTTGACAGCCTATTACGTGCCAGCCTGTGGGTGCCAGAAAGAAGGTTCAATCTTCAGTAAAACCAAAAAAAAATCAAATCGGAATAATAAATATTAAGATACCCCCACGGGCCTGAAACAATATGAAAAGAGAATTGTCATTGAGATTGCGTGCAAGGTTCCTAGAATTATTGTAAGCATCTTGGATGAAGTTTATTTGGACAAATTGTGTATTTCATGTATGTATGGTTTTTAATTAAGCTGATAGATATTTAAATACCCACTGATAAATCTTATGATTTCAGAGGAAAATTTGGTTTTGATTTATTAAATAAGAGAAAATTACAAAAATTGACATTGACAGTAAAAACACTTGACGCCCTCCGTGGTCGAGAATTAAGGCTCTTGACTAGCCAACCGTATGTCACGAGTTCGAATCCCGGCGTGCGCAAGTAAATTTCATATAATTAATTTCTGTTATTTCACAATTTACTCATTTAAGAAATAATACATAGCATATTTGTATAAGATACTCTCAGTATCGCCCTAGTGTAAGACAACTATTCAGAATTGAATCATTGCTTGAAATGGTTTTAGCAATCGTGTTTGGTGACCAGATCTGAATAGCGAGGTACTCCCCTACCTTCCTCTTTCTTATCTCCTTCTCCTCCCAACTACCTTTAGCCACGCAATATACCCCGATCGGGGAAGCCATAGTTTCAATGGCTCCACATGGTTGGGCGCAGTTGGGACTTTTATGCGGAATTCATATAAATTTTTTTTTTGGATGCGAGGTTTACAGAACTTCTAGTATAATAAAGATTTTAAGCGAAAAAGAAAGCTAAAAATACAACAACTTGACTACAGAAAAATATACTTCTTTATGGATCTCGCTATGGTAGTCCGTAGCTAAGGGAGTCTATTTAAGTATTCGAAGACGGCCGTAAAAGACTTAACACATTAACGATGCACTGTAATGAGATGCGGAGTCGAATTTATTTCGATATGATGAAGTTTATTTAATAGTAACAATGTGGTATACAGTAGCGCATGTTAGAAAAAGTCGGAGACGCCCGAAGAAGACTTAACGCATTATCTCTGCATTGGAATGAGTTGATATAATATAATTTTTGTTTTTAGCAACATTGCGGTATACACTAGTGAATAGTGAAAGTCGGGCAAGCCTGAGAAAGACATGGCTCAAAAATATATAAAAAACTTTTTATTTCTTTAGCATAATATTATTTCCACCTTAAAAGTATTCAAACAACCTCAAAATATTGCTTTAAACCATTCATTACCACGAGCAACGCCGGGTACACGTCAACTAAATTCAAATAATATCTACTTAGTGGTTCTTTTATGCAGGTGTATATTTATTTTTGAGCAATCAGTACTGTCAACGACGGACTTTATGATATTATTTTGGTAAAAAATGCCTCTTAAAACACAATAAAAATTTGGTTTTATTTATGAATCATGGTGAAAAATTCACCTTTTGAAATCATTTCTGTCATTTTTTAAATATTTATTGTCGACTCTTCGGAAGTATAGTTATAAGAAGTAATCCATTCTACCAACAAAGGCCCGGGAAAATCAAAATGCTTTACGTAAAACCATTGTATTCAAAGGAGTCTATTCATAAGCTAACAACTGAAGCTCAAATATATGCCCAAAGTAATACGATGTTCAACAGTTTGGTTAGAATTTGGGCTTCACGGCAATTTTAAAGGCTTAATAAAAAAAATCAAATTGTGAAATAACAATATTCTAATAAAACCGAAACTGAAAAATATTGGAAACTTTATGATTATTTTAACGAAGTTTTTCCCGACTTTTAAAAATGAACCTACTGAAATATCAAACTACAGATCTATTCATATAAAGAGAGTGTCTGTGGTGGGTGGCCGTGTGGCAGATACCGGGCGGACACCGGGCGGACACGGTACACACAACATATTTCCAATTTAAGTCACTTATGAAAGTTTTGCGTTTTTAAACTAAATATTTACTCCATCGGGTAAAAATAATTTTTTTCTACAAATATATTAATATATCCCTTTCAAAAATATAATTAATGATTTCAATGTGTGCTTTCTTTCACTTTACCACATCACAAATAAGGTTAATTGATGTGAAAATTTCTGCGAACAGCGTATTAAAAAATGCTTATTATTGATTCTTTTACAAATTACAATTTAAAAATTTTTATAATATATCTTATCTCTCTTATAATTCATTATTCTTAATCGTTTTAATTATTACGTTATTTTGTATTATGCTATGTACGCGCACGCTTATGTGAAAAAGCTTCTTTCGAAAGCAAACAATCCAATGCGGCGCGGTATATTATTAGTACGGAGAACGTTTGGCACACCCTGTTAACACATGGGGGGGATGAAAATCGATAAACCTGTGGAGTTTATATCCCTTCGATACGAGATAATGACGTACCTCCACCGCAGTGAATGGAAAAGAAGCCTTCTCCCTCAAACGTGAAATACTCCACTCTTAAAAAGGGATGATCGATGCGTCCTCATATCATTCTTCCTGGAAGGTTTGATGGCTTCCTTCCAGTCAGGAAGGCACAGAAGAGAAAAAAGACTGAATCATGTCTTATTTTGAAGCAGGAAACATTTTTCGTGGCGTTATTTGGTAGCTGTTTTTCTTAGCGGAACAATTTCAAGACAGAGAATATATTCGATGTAAGCAAAAAAATATCAAATATCTTAAAGGTAAAAATAGTTTTCTCGGTTTTGATGATACGCGAATAAAGATGCCGAAAAGTAGGGTTTTTTATCATCTTGAATATTTAATATATTTTATAAGATACTATAAGCTTTTGTATCAATCTTTGCTTAGGCTTTATTTTTCACACAATGATAAAAAACATTAATCCTATTAAATATATTTTTAATTAGAAATCTCATATTTTCATTACATGTCAATTTTTACATTGCTCCACACAGGAGGCCCTGTCATCTTTGGGGATGCTGTGTGGAGGGTATTTTTAAATAAATAAAGGATAGGAAATTCTGGGAAGGAAATAGATATATATTGTGGGTAGGAATCTGGGGATTAGTGTGTGCAGGAGTGACGGACGTATGAATCCATTCTCCCTCTGCGGTACAGGGCAATGGGTTGATAGAATCCTGTTGGAGAGGTCAAATGGTCAACCAGTGTCTAGCGATCTGGCCTGCAATGCACTAAGTGGGCAAATGCATCCTTCGCCAAGACCTGGACAAATCTCAGCCCACTCGAGCCACTTGCTAAGTCACCTAACGTAGGGAACCACTTTGCCTTTTCCTATTAGTTTAAACTTAAATGAAATTTCTTTTCTACATAGCTTATGGGGATAAAAAGCATGTAACGAGATAAAATATTTGCGATGAAATTTTTGAGGCCAAAGCTCACCGTTTGAGGGGTTTTGTTGCTTCACGCAAAGTAAAAATAAAGAATAGTTGAGAGAGGTGGTATAATTATCAAAAATACTACCCTGTTTAAGATACCACTAGCATAAGTCCTCAACACAATGTAAAAAAGTCATGTATATTATACGGACGCTAGTTTATAGATTCTGTTTGCATTGAGAGTTTAGAGCAGAGGTCAGAAAAGCTTTAGGGCCAAATCCCTTTTATTCAGAGATGTCCCAAAGCTCGCGGAGGTCTTTATCTAAAGCCCGCTAGCTTTCATATTTCCAGTTATTACAGTTCCAAACTCTCAAAGAGGTTATCTGACGATGGTGATTCTGAATCTCAAAGGTTGATCTCAATCTTACGAGAATTGGAAAAGGCCGATTGATTTTAGAATAATGTTATAGAAAGATGAAACCAACCATAAACATGTGAAGATTGATTTTTTGGAGATTTGCCTGAAAAGTGAATGAAATTTAACGAACTGTATATATATGCGAACAAACTATGCCAATTTTCTGGTAATGGGATTCTAGATAAAAAAAATTACGTGTTCAGATCACGTCAGGGTCACAAAATTTATTAGAGATATTTCTAAGGATGAAAGTAGACTGAATGCTGTTGAAATGAGATCCCTGAGGCATATCTGTGGTAAAACTATGTATGATCGGGTGAGAATGTAGAGATCCGCAAAGTTTGGACATGTCGAGCGAATGAGCGAAGAAAGGAGTGTAAAGAGAATATATGAGGAAAATGCGAATAATAGCAGAAGACGTGACATGATCAAGTGAATCAGATACTTGAGTCGAGCCATGTGAATATAATATAATATAAGAGTATGAATGAGAATGAGGCAAGAAGTGTGTGCCAAGATCGAGTTCTTTGGCGGTCTATCCTCTCTACCGACCCCTGTGGAGAAACGGAGTGATTGTTAGGTAGTTATTTCTATCTTTAATAATCTACAAATTCAAGGTGCTTGAAAAGGTGGGGTTCTATTATTCTGAAATATATTTTTCCCACGTGAGTTTACTAAACACAAAACAATTAACTAAGTAAGCGATGATAAATAATGATGTAATGTCAACCGGTGCACTTCATATCGGCTTTAGCCGTGTTGAATTGCATTTACATCGCATGGTTACATAACTTGGAATATCCAATTTTCATTTACCAACACAAATGAAGTCGACTCTTGTTGAGAATTACGTAGGGCGCCAGTGTTGTGTTTGGAGCTCCCCACGTTATGCGCCAGTGTTAAGAATTGGCTTGGGGCGCCAGTGTTAGGAACCATGTAGGGGTCATTGTTAGGCTTGGAGCTCAGTAGTAGAGTCATGGAATCTAATCATTCAGGTTAGGGTCGGCAAGGATGCCTTTACACGGGGGACTTTCAACAATCTAGACTCCACTTCTCTCGTCAAATGAAACTCCTATTGGAATGATAAATGAGTGTATTTACTGTCAACAGGTACATCGTATAACACAAATGGGGACACAGTATACATCCTAAATTATTTCCTGGCTGATTGATTTGAACAATCTCTCTCGTATTTGCTCTGGCTGGCAGGCGTGTTTAACAGACATTAAAAAAGGCACATAATGGGGCAAAGGTTAAGTAATACGCTGACATGATCCGTTCCGGGAGATGCAGGAGTTGTGAGACCATTGAGGTGTTACTCACAGTCATAGTGGAGTAGTAACCAAGGTGGTGCTCGTCCACACGCGCAAAACGTGCGCGTGCCAGGCTTCAATAATGTAGCGGGCACTCCGCGTCCGAGACCGGTTTTGTAGCAAACCACCCACACATGTTGTTGAGACCCAAGCTAGATTCGGAGTGATGGCCGCGGGCGGCTACAGAAAGCCGTTGGTGTTTGGCGTTGCTTGCGCAGTGAGATGTGCGCATGCCGCTTTATATTGCCAAGGATCTACGTTTAATTTTAGTTTCGCGGGGTTTTAAAAATGCGTTTGAGAGATCTGCTTCGTGACACTCTAGAAATTGGTGTTACAAATATACATTTACCATATTAACTAATTAATACCATGCCTCAAAATATTAATATTGAAACATATAAATTTGCTTACTGGAGTTTAAAGCCAACGAATCCTTCTAGATTTCACTGTTTATCTCATATTTTTGGGTTCCATAAATTTGGCACGTTATGACAAGCGAAACTTTTAACTTTTTTTGCAATCTTTGCATAGTATGTCATAAATTGCTCGAGTGGATATTATGTTATTTGGATATTACGCTCGAGACATTGCAATAAAAAATTGGCAATGATATGAAAATTTACCTTCATTATTTAACAACAAAACATTATGAATACTAAAAAATATGCTTTAGATAAATTGAAAATTTTCCTATCGTTTAGTTTGAGTATAAATAATAAATAAATTACTAAATAAAAATATATAAATGTAAACTACCAAAAAAAAAAATTTTTTTAGGAGAAATCTAGAACTTAAAAAAATACAGTATTATAGCTAAGATTATCTGTGACAGTTTCACTTGATTAACTTTTTTGCTTTCTTATAAAATAATTTACAAAATAAATAAAAACCAGTTTTGTGCTTGAAATCGAACGTTTCTAGACTCCGTTTGTCAAGCCATTTTAATACCTATTACCTACAATATAAGGTATACCAAGAATTTACAAATTTTTGGCTTGTAGCTTCCTCTTAAGGCTGGTGTTTGAAAAGCCAAGTTTTTTCAATCTTTCTTTCATAATAATCATTTTCCAGATACCTAGTTTTATAAATATTTAATTCTCACTTGAAAAAAACCTGACTTAAAGGTTTCTTCAATAAATCATAGCCCCGGCTGGAAGGCTAAGCTGAAAATCCATGGTAAATAAAGCAAAAATAAACGTTCTGGAAAGCTTATATAGATTGTTTCCAGATTAAATAGTTTTAATGGGAATACAAAAAGCATAACTTCTTATAATGATCATAGTTTAAGTAGATTTAAAATTAAAATTTTGATCGTAGAGTGATTGTCCTAAAATTTATCAGATCGTCCTGCGTGTGAAATATAAAACGTCTCTAAGCCATTGAAAGCCGTATTCTAATTTCAGAAACCTTTTTTGATAACTGATAATTTTAGAAAATGTTCGCTTCGCGTTTTTTGTTCATACCGATGCGACGTCTGTATTCTGTTAGGAGTAAAATAGTAGGTTCTGTTATGAGTGGGGATGGGCGGTTGCGAGTGGTTGCGGGTGGGGGAGGGTGGTTGGGAGAAAGGAGGCAAGTCCTGCGGCTTGGGGTTGAGTGGCACATCGCATGGCTGGAATACCACCTGAATTTCAGCGGTGAAATGAATTCTCGAATATACCCGACTGTGGAACGAGTATGTTCATTTGCACGTAGGTGGCGCAAAAGACATGAGGAGGCAGTGTTCGAACACGTGTTTTCCATCATGTTATGTATTTTAACAGGATCTACAAGCGTAATAAATGTATATATATATATATATATGTTTACTTTAAAGGTTTATTGAAATACGCTACCTATGAATGGATACCATATGCGTTGTCGGTACAGCTTTTGTAAGAATATTGCTATCCGGCACTGCCTGGGTTTTTGATGATTTATGATATGTTTAAACATTTTTCTTCCACATAATTTGTCTTTACATCAAAAGATTGGAAATAAGTACAAAATATGTTGGCGTTTTGTAATGTAACTATCTTTGCGATATTATTTAAAATAATTCCAAAAATATTAAAAAATTGAGTGAAAAATTAAAGAGTACATATACGTACCTAAACACGCCTCATATGTGAGTGCTTACTTCAGTGGACAACGAACGGGCGACAAAATGTTAAGAGAATCGGTCATGTTGCCATTTTCAAATAATAACTTAGAACTTATATCATTCCTTTTGAAAACCTGCCCAATCAAATCAATTAACGACAGAATGTCAGAAGCAGTATCTCTACCATCGGATTATGATGATGGTCAACTAGCGCCACACGGCGGCGGAATGCTATATCACTTCCAAATTCAAATAAAGCGCCGACGCGATTAATTCTCCATTTGACGTCATACAGCCGACATCGCTATGCAGCTGGAGAATGAAGAATTTATGTAAATACAAAAGGGTGGGAAGGGGGAGGGAAATTTGGAATGGGAAGTAGGAGGGGGGGGGGGGTGAGAGGTGAGAGGAAAAGGAATCACGTTTGAAATTTATGCAAAGAGGATTAATTTGATAATATTAAAAACCTCCAGGTTTATTAAATTATATTATTCTCATTTTATAAGAGCTGTAATTTTTTTTCCGAAAGCAATGACCATAATATGCATTTTACACGGGTATTCAAAAATCACAAGATTATGGTGGATACATAAAATTGTGCTATTAAAATAAAGTAATATAATTGTTGGGTTTTCAGTAGGTAGTATGTAAAATCTCTGGTATTATATATTTTTAAAAATGAAACCCCATAATAGTCAACCTACTCTTCAAACAAAACTCGTTTTGAAAAGGGGTGTGATAAAACCCGCTTTTACGATGTGAAAAAAATTGATATACTTTCACTTTTTGGAAAATGACGAAAAAAAATAAGTGAATGGTTTTTTTCTAAAGTTTTTGTAATCAATTGTTTTTTATTATTCTTTAAATAAAATTGGTATCTATATGCCTGTATGCCACACTCATCTATATACCTGTACGCCACACTCATCTATATACCTCTATGCTACACACATCTATAAACCTCTATGCCATAATAATCTACACACATCACATCTATAAACCTCTATGCCACACTCATCTATATATCTACATGTTACACTCAACAATATACCTGTATGCCACACTCAACTCAAGTATAATAATATTTGGATGCTTTGTACAGCGCCGTCTTAGTAAAAAAATTACCTCAAGGGAGTTTGTCACTAGTTGACGCTTGGGACGCAATATATTACGAATATTGTCATTATAGTTATGAAGTAGGTAATGATGATAAACAATCTAAGCGGTTGTTCATTCACAGGCAATCATGTAATGTTCTGGAAATTTCCGCTCGGCAGCGCAATTTGCGGTGATTTACTCTGTACTTCATAAGTCAGACAAACTAAGTAAATTTGCAACGTTTGTTTTGTTTGGTAATGCGTGAAGTAGCCGCTAGGGGCGCATTTTTATGCATAATGCATGGGACCAGAGATTGTTTAATTCCTATAAGCGCCGCTAAATTCAGCCAAATTGAATTATTGGACCTCTAAGTAGTATTTAGAACTCAGTATTTTTCACTTTTATTTATTTATTTAAGTGATGTTTTGGAAAATAAAAACTTAATCCATGAATTTTTCAGTGTTTTTTAAGAGCTTGTCATTTTTAATTTGGGATTTTTTTTACACTATCTCCCCACAGAAGAGCCCGAAGAAAACCATCTTCATCATAATTTATGACATCTTTGGGGATACTGAATGGGGGGTATTTTTAAAAAAAGAAAGGGGAGGGGGTTCTGGGAAGGAGAAAGGTGTGAGGGATGGGTAGTAATCTGAGACCAGTTTATCCTGGAGTAACGAACGAATGAATTCATTTCCCCAACTACGGAGCAAGATGATGGGTCGAGAATGTCCGGGTGAAGAGGTCAAAAGGATTCCCTCAAATGCGCCGGCCTCTCCCGATCAGATACGCTACGCAGTTGGTGGGCAGACACATCCATCTGGATGGACCTGGACCAAAATCACCACATGAACCCGGGACCCCTACTAAGTCAGCAAACATAGCGAACGACTTAGGTTTACCTATGGCAGAGGTGTTAGTTATCCAATGAATGGTTCCCGGGGCGGTGGTACCTATACCCGCTTCCCAAATTGCATTACTGTACGTTGTTTCAGTATGGTTTTAAAACTCATGTGAGTAAAATATTTATAAAATAATTTGTTTTAATACTATCGTGCGGTAAAATTCATTATTTTTTAAGATGCCAAAATATTTATAATTTTATCGTAATTGAGGAAATCAAAAAAAAATCACAAAAACTGATTTTTAAATTATTGAAGAAATAAATATAATTCCCTATAATAAAATTTTTCCACCACCGAACGTAAGGAATAACGTAGATCTCAGCCCTCCTTAAAAGGTTAAATCGATTTTCCTACAAAGGTAATGAAAATAATCTCACACTTAGATGGATCACAAAAAAATAATATCGATTCTCACTTATCCGCTATAAATTCAATAATAAACGAGAGAACTTACTCCCACGCACCAGACTTGTAAAGTAATAAAACGTAATTTAGCTTGAAAACGTGATCTTACGTACGACAGAAAACATAAATTCCAGGTTGCGATATTCAGCATACTTCATTTTTTCTACACCTTTTACTGAAATTCATGCTATTCGATTATTATTTTTTAAAAGATTTATTCCATCAGGACTTGGTGGATAGCTCAAACCCGATCTGCCATATCAAATCATAATATAGGAATAAAAATTAAATTAAACAAAAATAGAAGTCTAATAATGATAACGTAATCATCGATAACTAACAGCGTGGTTACCGCATATCTGCATCCATCGCTGATTGTGTGGAGAGCTGAGCCATTCGGATACAGCCAGGACAATGACATTGGTAGACTTCCATGTCCTGCCCTAGAAGCTGGCTAATCGGTTGCAAAAAAATGTTGCTTGTATTAATTACATCGGCGCTTTAATTACATACATCGTAGCGTATGATTACAGATTATGCTAAAGTAAATAAAATAAGTGGGGGGTACATTCTTTTGTTTGCAATTTGAGTTTACGTTGTCTGGTTATTTGTTTGACAATAATGTTGACAGTAATTTGGATTATCATATAGAATTAAAATGTTGCAAATTAATCCATATTTGCGGAATAAGAAAAATCGTGTCATCGGAAAACCAAGACCGATGATGGAAACTGTTGGTGCGCAAATCTTTCGTTCGCAATTGTGCGGGGGGGTTGCGGTAAGTGCGATAAAGACTTAGGACGGGTTTTTTCGGAGAATTTGAACAATTTATCAAATTTCAACGTTCATTTTCGGGTTCTGTGAAAGTCCTATTCAAGTTCTGTTATTATATCATCATGGGCTATTTGCTTGACAAAACTAAAATAAAAACAGATCTTGAAAAAATCTTTCGCAGAACTTGAAAATAAACGTTGAAATTTGATGAATTGTTCAAATTCTCCGAAACAACCCGTCCTTAGACAAAACAAAAATGAATTGAATTTGCCTTACTGTTTGCAAGAGGAAATGAGTGGGAAAGGCCAAAGACTTACCCTGGTCTCGTCCTCCGTAGCCGCTGGTTCCTTTACACTTATCAGCTTGCATACAATTAAGGGCAATTCCCTTTAACATTCACTCACTCAACACAAAACAAAACAGTGACATTCACTGCGGCGGGTAAAACGTTCACTGGATGTGATGCTCCAAAACAATAACAGCCGAGTTCAACATATGCGGGTATTCACAAAAAGATAACACGAATGTTCGCGGTGACCAAAATGCAACGATAATAATGTTACTTGTCGTTTGGCCCGGGTCAAGGAAAGGGGACAAGCGGCAAAGGGGGGGGTGAAGGGTACACATTTTAAGGCTATTTAATTTTAAGACCTCACGCGCAACTAGAAACCTTTTTAATGACATAGGCATTCTTGTCTATATCTGAAATAGGTACTCACAGTTCATCATACTCGTACCACGTTTAGAGGTAATACAGGTTTAAAAAGAGCAAACAGTGGTGCTTGGTTTGAAACCCGATAACCAAATCTTAGGATCCTTGACTAGGTATACACGAACTGCTGCAAGAAGTTGATATTCGAAATACACGGTTTGCTATCATTTTTTTTTTGTTCTATGAGAACTATGCAGCCACTTGTAATCAAATGCTCGATGTTATTAATCGTCGTTAAAGTAATAATTAGTTAATTCCAGATCCCTTAGTAAGGGATTATAATCGCAATATCATGGAGAACTTCGAAGAATCTATGATGATGTTCGTAACAAGAGACTTTACTTTCTTGTTCACTGTTAGTTTTAATTTAATACCTTAGTTCAAAATAAAGCACGAAATTGAGAACATAATGGATGATGCTACTCTTTTATTATTTCAATGGTGTCAATTGATTGTTTTAAAAATCAATTTTGCCAGATATTTTTTTAATATAATGTAAGCACCATTCGATGTTTTCTTTGTTTAAAAATACAATTTGTTGCCCCGGGAACCATTTATTAGATAATCAACACCCCTGCTACATTTGATGACTAGAGCAAGGATGCCCGGGTTCATGAGGTGAGGTTTGTCTATACCTTGGTGGCGGAAATTTTTGCCTACCTATTTCATGGTGGGCCGGATCGGGAGAGACTAGTTGAGAAAGACCTTTAAACTTTTGATAGCCGAACCATCGCCTTGCCTCGCAGTGGGGGGTGATGGATTCATACGTCCCTCCTGGATACACTGACCCTCAGACACCTACCCACCCCTCATACGATTTCCCTTTCCAGAACTTCCTCATTCATGTTTTAATTCAATAATTCAATTCATGGCTGAAGAAAATTAGGACCATCTTCGAATATTTTTATCTCCACTATTTATTGATGATTTTTTCAGCGCTTGCGGGCGGTTACTGTTTTCGAGTAAAAATCATATCTTGCGCTTGATAAATAATATAATTTTAATAATAATTGTATTTTTCTTCTAATTAAACATTTATTGAAGTGGTTTTATTATCGAATCATCGCGAAAACTGACCACAAGAGTTCACATACAAGTCATTCAAAAGATTATAAGTAAAGCAAATAATAAAAAAAGTAGGATAGGTTATTGGTGCGTCGTAGGAAAAATTTCACGATGTAAGTTTCATTACAAAAGCGTATTCAGCAAAGTTCAGTTCACAGGAATTACAAAATATTTATATAATATCTACGAAGGGCAAAATGACTATCAAACCATTCTTAAAGTATATAATATCGGACGTGATGTACGTACTTAAAAGTTTTTAATTCAAAAATATTCTTATATTTTCAGTACATACTAGAGGTAATAAATGTATGCTGCCGTTCTTACCATAGTTTGTGGTTTAATGGTCAGCATAGTTTTTATTTTAACTTCAATTAAAATCAAATTTAATAATATAATTATTAAGTTCTGCAAGTATTTTTTGGTTTTTGTTATTGTTACAGCTGTTTCGGCTTTCAAGGCCATTTTCAAATTGTGGTTTTAGCCACGTTTAGACGACTTA
Source organism: Hesperophylax magnus (assembly GCA_026573805.1). NCBI lineage: Eukaryota > Metazoa > Arthropoda > Insecta > Trichoptera > Limnephilidae > Hesperophylax > Hesperophylax magnus. Next base: position 8,942,626 of record JAIUSX010000029.1, on the reverse strand, counting down.
TTTATATGATTCTATTTTACCCCCTCCCAATTTAAAATGATTTATCACCGGTTAAAACGATTTACTGATAAAATAATTGTGACAATAGATTTCATAATCTGTGGGGGTATTTTGAAGTCCGTTTTCCCCACATTAATGTTATCTTAATTGTTTAATAATGATGTAGCAGTTATTAATTTATTTTATGTGTTATATTGTTTAGGTTTCGTGAATATACTTAGATGCGGAGAATAAATAATTTTCCTTTACTTCACTAATTAATGTTAAATTATGGTCATTCGTTCTTTTATTGATTTCTAATTGTTCAAGTAAATACAGCTTTTAAAACAAATAATAACATAGGAACAAACCTTAAAAACTCTAAAAGTAGAAATCCAAAAGAAATAAAAGGCGTTCTACGAATTAAACACAAAAACTTTAAATAAAAAAGTGGGCATAGTTGCCTTCCAAGCAGTTGATCAGGGCTTGATTATCGGCTGAAGCATTTTTTTTTGGTGAATTTAAAATCTTTGAATGCATATATTTTCGTTTTGTTCTTACTGTGATTTTTTAATATAAATTAAAATGATTAATTAATTCTATGATGAATTTAAAAAATATATTAATAATCAAATATTTTAAAAGATCGATGACCAGTGTTTTTTGATGTAGTGTCCTCGCGTGCAGCTTTATCTTTTATAAGCATTAACTTTTCAATATAAGTGTGTTTGTCGGAAGTGACTTTCCAGGTAAGTATGTTTTGGTATCTTTTCTAAATAACAAATGTAGATCCTAGGAAATAAATTGTACAGCGCCCTTGAGGTGATTTTCCACAAAAACGGCGCTCTACAAATTATCCAATTATTATTATTATTATTATAAATAATCGTGACATCGCGTTATTTTTTACTGGTCTGCGGCAGTAAAATAATAATCTAAATAGTATAAAATTAAGTTTTCCATCTATCCTCTGTCCATCCAGCCAGGAAGTTGCATGAAATAGTTTGTTATTAACAACCTTTTCGCCGACCGATGTTTAATTAAGAACAGGCTCTAATACAGCTGTCTAATTGGTTGGTTGGAGCCGTTCTCAAAAGGTTGATTGACAGTTACTTTACTTTGTCAAATACTGTATCGGCACAACTTTTTTTTTAAATTTAAAGGGAAACCATAACTAAATATTAAATAAATAAAAAAAACATTAGCTTTGTTTCCAATACTTTATGTTTCGCGCAAACAAACAAACCAGTCCGTATCAGTAACTGTGCAGTTGGTTTCTGGCACAAGTAAAATGTAACGTGTAAAATTTAATATTGTCAATGTTCTTACACCAAAAGTTTAGAACGTTTTCTTTAGATAAAGTTCTATCACAACTTTTTAGTTATTGTAACTAAGCTTCGTCAGTTTTGTTTTGATCAAAGCCGGTAAGAAAAAAGCAAATGATAATTATTTAGTGATAGTGGCGTCTCACGAGAGTTCCACCGTTTGTATAATGTACCAATAACAGGTTGGGCATCACTGCGAGGCACGTTATGGATGGAGCTGTAAGAAGCAATTTTCTGATGCGGTTTTGAAAAAGTCGAGATTGAATGGTAGATGTAAGTCTCGTTTCACGTGCGAGCGTTGTTCTCATTCTGCTGATTGAAATATTAACAATTGCCGTTGATACCCCGGTACATATTGAATCAATGGTGGTTGATTCTTCTATAAGTATTTAGGTACTTTAAAACTATAAAATCGACCCAGGGTTTCTAAATTTTGTCTATGCATTTCAGCGGCAATCGACCTCTTAATTAGTAGGCGTGGAAGGAATAGCATGAGTTAGTATGACAATAGTTTGAGAATCAGTTCGAGGTTTTATTGTGGACTGTAATCTTTTATAACTGTTGTTAACAGTTAGAATTGGAAATGATTCTGACTTACCCTTGGTCTCTTCGATAGTAATTGGCTGATTATGTATAAATAAATTATTGCAATTGTCACTGATGTGGGTACTCCATACTGTCAGACAGGGACAGGTAATTGGGAAACAGGTTGGGTGGAGGAATGCAGGAATATATGTTAGAGGGAGATGCATATATTTGCATCAACAAGGCTAATCAGATATTTTTCGACTTCAGCCCACAGCTGGATGTCAAATTTAATTATCGGAAGTAATTTTATAAAATTTTGGATAAAATGCATAGGTAGTATTTATAACATTATTATCGAATCACTGGCGACCTCTATGATATTCCCAACTCCATGTTCTAAATTGTCCCATTCCCGAAATAAATGTTAGAAACTTTCTTCAGAATTGTAGGGCCCATTTAAAATAATGGAAGTGTCATAAATTTAAATAATGTTCGTAAAGTTGAACATAAGTTTCATAGGAATTGTACGAAAGGGGCAAAAAAACTATATTATAATATACGCCTTCTTTATTTTTGAGTAAGGTGTCCATAAAAAATATAAAAACGCTTTGATATTGGGTGTGTGAAAACAAGAAGGGACTCATTTTACCTACGTTGACATGTTTCCCGATCACGACTCGAATCCGAAATCTATTAAAATTCGGAATGATATCCTGTAGATTGTTGTCTAATATATCGAAATGATGATTCGGAATTATATCCTGTAAATTGTTGTCTATTATATTGAAATGATGATTCGGAATAATGTCCGGTAGATTTTCGTCTATTATATTGAAATGATGTCCGGTAGATTTTTATCTATTATATTGAAATGATGATTCGGAATGATATCCTGTAGATTGTTGTCTATTATATTGTAACGATGATTCTGAGTGATATCTTGTAGATTATTGTATATTTTATTGAAATGATGATTCGGAATTATATCCTGTAGATTGTTATCTATTATATTAAAATGATGATTTGGAATGATATCTTGTAGATTATTGTATATTATATTGAAATGATGATTCGGAATGATATCCTGTAGATTGTTATCTATTATATTAAAATGATGATTCGGAACGATGTTCGGTAGATTTTTGTCTATTATATTGAAATGATGATTCGGAACGATGTCCGGTAGATTTTTATCTATTATATTGAAATGATGATTCGGAATGATATCCTGTAGATTGTTGTCTATTATATTGAAACGATGATTCGGAATGATATCTTGTAGATTATTGTATATTATATTGAAATGATAATTCGGAATGATATCCTGAGATTGTTGTATATTACATTGAAATGATGATTTCGAATATAATTTTTTGTTCCAGAGGTCCATTCGGATTTTTTTTACATTATATTTTTTTTTCACACAGGAGGCCATGAGGAAAATAATTTTCCCCGGGGCCTGTGTCATATTTGGGGATGCTTGGAGAAGAGTAGTTTTTGGTGTAGGAAGGAATGCAAGTTCTAGGAAGGAAGAGGTATGAGATTTGGGTATGAATCTGGGGGTTTAGTGTGCAAGTTAGTATAGGCAATGGTCCTAGGTTCAAGTCCAAGATGTGACCGTATCGTTTTCTGATTTTTCTGTTTCAGATTTTTGTTTAGAAATCGCTAATATTGTCTTCAATAATTAATAAGTTTACGTATATTAGTAAAACATTTACCAGCAAATAGAAGTCCACAAAAAGGCACCACGTGAATCATAATATATAATAGTCATTCCCCGTTTTCACCCGATTTATCCTAAAAATTAAAACACAGTTTTGAACAAGAATAAATTCAGAATTTGTTTTTTTTATTTTTTATTTTTTATTAATGTTTATTTTAGCAATTTGTTCATTAAAGTTTACAAATGACTAATTATTTTTTACATATAAATATTCTATGTTTTTTCTTGTTTCATGTGGCTTTTACACAACTTCTTGAATTTTTCAATTGGTTCAGTCTTTAGGTTTTCCGGCAGCGCGTTATAGTATTTCATCCCTTTATAGAATATACTGTTCTGTGTATTCGTCTTGTCCTTTTTTGTTTGCCTGATTTCATTGCATGTCCTAGTTTTATGTTTGTGTATGTCCTTGTTGTATACAATTTTATTTGAAAAATATTTGGGTAGCAGGTTGTTTACTATTTTGTGTACAAATATCATCGTGTTCAAGATCAACATCTGTTTCACCGTTAACCAATTTAGTTCGTTTAACATTTTATTTACTTTTGAATATCTATTTCGTCTGAGTATTGTTCTCATTGCCCTATTTTGGAGCATTTGAAATTTATTTTGCTCTCGGTCGTTACACAGAAAAAGGATAGTTGAGCAGTAATTAAAATGTGGAGCAATAATGGAGTTATAAATGATGATTGCAGTTTTTTCGGACAGTTTTTGGCGAATTCTTCCCAAAAAAGATATCTTTTTTTCCAATTTTCTTTTGGGTATATTCAGCATGTTTGTTAAAGTTGAGTTTGGAATCTATTATAACTCCTAAGTATTTTATATCGGTAACATTTTCAATAATTTCACCATCAATTTTGATTTTGCTTTCACTGGATGTCTTCTTATAACCAATTACCATACATTTCGTTTTTTTTTTTGTATTTAATTTAAGCTTATTTATTTTTAGCCATCTTGATACATTATCTAGTACATTATTTAAAATATTTATTAGTTCTTCATAGTTTTCTCCAATTATATATATTAGTGTATCATCGGCAAATAGTCGTACTTTGCATTTTGAAAATATTTTCACCATGTCATTAATATAGAGTATGAATAGTAGAGGTCCAAGGACTGATCCCTGTGGTACTCCTAATTTATTTTCCATTGGTTTTGAAAATTGATTATTAATTTTTATTACCTGTATTCGGTCTTTCAAATACTCTTTTATTAATTTAGTGGCTACAGTTGAGAAACCAATTTCTTTAAGCTTTCTTATCAATATTTCTCGATCTATAGTTTCGAATGCCCTTTGAAAATCCAAGAATATTGCTAAGATAAATTGATTACTATTCATTCCTTCTTTCCATTCTTCGACAATTACATTTAACGCTGTTTCACAAGAATTATTACATCTGAATCCCGATTGTTCTTGGTATAAAATATTGTATTGCTTGATAAACAAATATTATATTTGGTGTACATCATATATCAATGATTTCCCAGGATAAAAACATTAAAAACATCAAATACGGCGTTTAACGAACAGTTGATTAAAGTGCTGACCTTTGCAAAAATAACGGGTTAATTTATTTTTTTTCCGAAAAATAGAATCAAGCAAATAGAAGTGGCAATCATTTGTCAAATTTAGTATAAACTGTTGTTTCGATTGTAGCTCTTTGACCATTTTATTTACTTTGCAGACATATTGGATTGGTTTATCAATTGGAGTGGATGGAATTGAATAGTTGTTTCTAAATCGCGGAAAAAGTAGATTGTTTCCTTCTCCTTACCCTTTTCGGTCTAAAAATTTTTTGTAAATTTTTCCAATTGCTCGTTAAAATTTAATATCGCAATGCCACTTTTTTGTTATTTTGTTTAGCTGTAAACATGCGTTTGCCAGACACAAATGAAGAATATGTTAGAAATATTTGGGTGTTTTTTGTTTAAATTAACTCCTCTCATAAGGCCCTGAGGCAAAATATTTTAAAATTAATTTTCCTCAGGGGTCGTGAAGAGACCTACGAGTATGTCATGTTACAAAAATGTTAACTGTCTTCTAATTTTGTACACGCGTTTGGAATGTTTCCCGACCATATACCAGTGCCAAAGAGATAAATGACTATTTCCTCGAAGCCTCTTCCATTGAAATACCAGAAGTACAAGGAAAGCATCCTGACGCATGTGCTCTAAAGATTGCAATCCGTTTGTAAAGATAGAGACCGCCCATCTATTCTGCACTGTCAAGTATTTATTTAAGTATTTAAGGCCTCCAGACCAGAGGTGGCTTCCCAATTCAACAGTGAGGTGCACTTGTGATTAGTACAAGGTATTTGTACAGTTGTGTACTATTTTTATGTGCATTTAAAATTTTGTAAGAGAAGCTGTGAAAAGTTAAATTGCGCATGAAAGGCAAACAGAAATACCGTAATCATTATTATGATATATCAAGTTATATTAAGAACAACAGTATTCTAATCATTTTTGCTCACAATTTTTTTCTTAACCATTCCATTTACAGTCAAAGTCTCTGAGAACGAGTCACATTTGATCACTTTATGCAATTACAGTTCGGGAGCTTGGGATCACAGGGGCCTAACTACAAAAACTGATTGGTTTCAGCAACGTAATAATCATATTTATTAGTGACACGAAGATCTACCTCAGCTGTTTAAGAGATACCTAACTGTATCTCTTAAGCAGCTGTTTAAGAGATGCATTTGGGGATACATGAGCATTCCAATCTTTATTTGCGTTTATCTGAAAACTATGTATTCCGATAAACGTTTTGTTTTGGTAGTTAGGCTCCTGTGATCCTAAACCTCCGAATTTAGACAGCCTCCAGTCTTAGCCTATTATTTAATGTTAACAATATTCACCTTCATACATCACGTTGATATATTGCGTATGCTAGCTCGTCCAAAGGGCAAATATTTATCGTTTTCAGCCAGCCCAGAAACAATGGCTGACAGATAATTCAACATGGCCGACAATAGGCTCGCTTCAATGGTGGGCGTGTTATTACAAAGATATTTAAAATAAACGGTCAGCGTTTAATAGCCAGAGTAAACAACACTATATACCTACTTCCGAAAAACACATAACTGCCACGCTTTAGAAATATGATTTGTGATGTTTTAAGGTTTTGTAGTGTTACCATTTTTTGTAGTCTTTCTAAGCGAGTAAGCAATTTAATTAAAATATTTTCGCAAAATTAATAGCCAACTGTTCAATTAATATCAACAAAAGCATCGTACATTTTTTGGTCTATGTTAGGAAATGGAAACTGAAGTTAACCATGAATTTTTGATTTCAATTCAAACACTTCAGTAGAAATCTCTATTTTTCAAAATTTACGAAAGAAACCGGTTCCAAAAATTGAACATATTCATAAAAAAATATTTTTAATTATTTCTAGTTTGACCAAATAATGTTTAAAATAATAAAATTGTTAAAATATCTATTACTGACCAAAAAGGCTCAAATATGCACTAACAACCGAAAAGGCATCAATGTGAAATAAAGTTCAAAGAGCTCAAATGTGCACTGACGACCAAAAAGGCACAAATGATCACTCAATGTCAAAGGACTCAAATATGCACTATCGACCAAAAAGGCGTCAATGTGAAATAAAGTTCAAAGGGCTCAAATGTGCACTAATGACCAAAAAGGCACAAATGATCACTCAATGTCAAAGGACTCAAATATGCACTATCGACCAAAAAGGCGTCAATGTGAAATAAAGTTCAAAGGGCTCAAATGTGCACTAACGACCAAAAAGGCACAAATGATCACTCAATATCAAAGGACTCAAATATGCACTAACGACCAAAAAGGCGTCAATGTGAAATAAAGTTCAAAGGGCTCAAATGTGCACTAACGACCAAAAAGGTTTAAATGTTCACTAACGATTAAAAGGTTCAAATATGCACTTACGACCAAAAAGGTAGAGATATTCAATAATGATCAAAAGGCTAAAGTATGAGCTAACGACCAAAACGGCATAAATGTTAACTAATGATCAAATATGCAATAACAATAAAAAGACATAAATGTGTACTAAAGATCAAAGGCTTCAAATATGCTTTTTCCATGCTTATTAAAAAATACAACAGCATATCTACATATAATCCGACGTCTAATAATTAGTTTAACAATTTGTTGACGCCGATATTTTTATATGCTTTGCACTTAATATGTTCCCTCATTCCCCGACCCAAGCCATTACCCAATTATCTGACCCATTCTGACGGGTTGTAATTCATACTTTAGTGACCTTAAAAAAATTGTACCATGATCAACCCAGTGATCCTTCATTGCCATAATAATAATAATAATGATTCTCACCAACGCGTGCAGTGTAAAAAATAAGGTGTGTCAGATTACCTTCTGATTCTTCTTTTCACCATGCTACACCGTAGTTGTGTTACTTTTAAAAATAATTACATTGATTACAGTTCACCATATAGGTATGTTTGAAATACAAATTATTTTGCGGATAAATATTGATAACAATTTTCACTCAAATCTAATAAATTTAATATTACTAAACAACAAAAACGATAACAAAAAACTCCATGTACTATATTTGGAATATCTGTTTATTGATGAAACACATAAATTAAATTTATATACCCGTATAAACCATCTGCACACGCTCCCAGCGACCACCTCCTAACCATTATTTTGTATGTACCGGTTCACATGCCCCCGCCTTGCAGGAAGGACAGCTCGTCGCGTTATGTTTAGCATCGATATTGCATAATGCATCTCAAGAAGCGACACATTAAATAATACTCGTCTATGTTTACCTCGTAGACAAACAAACTACTTGAGGGATTCGTGCTATTGAACTTGGATCAGTCTGCAGCAGAAGTTATACCAAAGTATTTTATAAAATACTAGCTGACGTGTACCCGGCGCTGTAATCCATGTATTATATATATATATATATAAACCTTCCAGAAGTAATTCGCTAAATGACAGTGAAAACCCTATCAAACTCCGTTGCATAGTTTAGAAGAACTAAGCGCACAAACAGACAGACGAGGATAGTGACATTGTTTTATACTATTTAGAGATAACAATGTACTATTGTCACGATTACGAATTTACTAATAGTTTATCAGGAAACAGCTTGTAATCCTGTTTTTAGTTCGTTATGATCTGGGATGTTCCTGGATGTTCCCGAACGTTCCAGACTATTCTCGAACATTCCACAACATTCCAGAATGTTCCGGGATATTCTGGAATGTTGTGGAATACTCTCGAATGTTCTAGAAATTACTATAGGGCGAAAGTTACGGCCCTTATATCTTCAAAAGCACACCACGCAGGTAATAACGGGAACCTTCATCATGGATGAGGGATAGGGGGCTACCACACCACGTATCTTCCTTGATCGTACCGGAACTCATTTCAGAGTTTTAGCATGCTCATTGTAAACTAACTTTTATAATTTATATTGATTGATTATTAAGTATCACAGTTTTATTTGCATTAGCTTTACTATCTAACTTCGGGCAGAAGACTATTTCGTGCCCGTGAGACAATAAATTTCCATCTGCCAATTACTTGAAACTGAGAAAAAAAAAATAACTGTTAAGTGTATATGCAGAAAGATAAGATTAGAAGTAAGGATGATTTTCGAAACAAAAAAATAAAGATAACGCAATTACAATTTTTGTCTGTGTAGAAAGGTGGCTTAGATGAGCCGTCAAAAATGTGGTTTGATATAAGTATATACCTGTACTGCATTTTGATTATTTCATAATTTTCAATATTAGGACGGGTTGTTTCAGAGAAATTAAACAACTCTTCAAATTTCAAAGTTAATTTTCAAATTCTGCTAAAGTTCTTTTCAAGTTCTGTTATTATTTAAGTTCTGTTAAGTAACTGGCCTATAATGTTATAATAACAGAACTTGAATAGGACATTCACAGAACCCGAAAATGAATGTTGAAATTTGATGAATTCTTCAAATTCCTTCAAATCCCTAGGACGGGTTGTTTCACAGAATTAAAACAACCCTTCAATTTTCAAAGTTGATTTTCTGTTCTGTGAAGGTTTTATTCTTGTTCTGTTATTATTTCAGGTTTGTGAAGCAACTGGCCAATAATGATATAATGACAGGACATGAACAGAACCTTCTCAGAACTTGAAAATAAATTTTGAAATTTGATTAATTGTTCGAATTCTGCGAAACAACCCGTTATTAGTATTTTATTAGGGATTCAAACTTTGAATGTCAATATTTCAGTTTCGTACCAACTATGGGTAGAACCTTATTGATCCAAGGGTACCGTTTGTCGACAATCTTACTTTTATTGAACCAGCAAAAAAAACGAACAGTAATTTTGGGAATATTAGCAAAACAAAACGAGATATGCAAATATTTAAGGTAGGCACGCAGAACTAAAACTTCCTTAAACATTTCAGGCAGTGGTACCGATCGCGTTAATGAGAAGTGATTTTTTCAAGAAACAATAGAATTTTTCTCTTGTATCTCTCCTCACTTACCCTAAATATGTCGACATTTGGTTCATTGATCACTCTCTTCCGTTCCTCCATAAAGCAACTAGGTTTTGGTTTATGTTATCCGAAATAATAATTTTCACGCGAACGTTTGTCTTGCGAAAATTATTAACGCTTGTATTCTATATCCACAATAAAAACGTTGTTAATATTTTGTTACCTGATAAGTTATATGCAATCTTCTGTTTCCCTGTTCGCCCCCTTTCAAGCAGAAAAGAAACTGAAACAAAAACGAAAAACACAATAGAAAAGTTGTGGGATGGACACATTTTTTTCTAATTAAAAACTTATTGTTTAACACAAGGATTAATAATATTGTTAAAACAATGTACATTGTGGCAAACTAAACCAGGAGATGGTACAAAACATGTCTAAAACTAGTTTTTTTTTAGATTTATCAATGAAACTTTCATTGTAGATACAAAATAGTTTTTAATCGGCAGTTATTTTAAATCTCAGATTGTATACTACTCTTCCATTGTCATTTGCTTGTGGATGGAAAAGAAGTGTACAATGAAAAACAATAGTAAATAATAAGTTCGGTTCTATAAAGAAAAAAATATATTTCGTGTAAGTAAAATATTGTTATCAAGATAATGCAATTAAAATTAAATACATGTATTTATGAATTTAGAAGAAAAAAATGTTAAAATTGTATGTACGAGACGAGTGGCTGTGTTTGAACAAATACTGAATTCACGATAGGGGGCAAGACACAATTGTCACACAGAGAGCCTTTCAGGGAGTGAAACGGGAAGTAAAGTGAATCTAAATCAATCGAAGAGAAGAATTGAATTCTAGATCTGAATTGACAGATGACTACTAGGCAAAACTGATTTTAAACTGGGAAAGGAACTGAATTTACCACTAAATAAAGCACCATTAAATATTTCACTCGAAGACTTGGTTTTGGTTTTCCAGCTGAACTGTTTCTTCTTCAGAGGTAGTTGTTGAACTGACTTAACATCTAATCTGACTTTATATTTATAGGACCAACCCATTTGGCATTCAATGATGAAAAACTCCCTGTTAATTGAGTGTGAGTTTGGTTAGGTATTTTTCCTGCAGTTAGGTTTGCAAAAAATTAAATGCAACAGTTCTATCTAAGTCAGTTCAACTTCCCTAAACCGTAACCTTACATCTCTTTTATATGTTTTCAAAATGCAGAAAATAAGTTAGGTTTCAGTTTTCTTGTTTTTATTCTGGCTTATATACATTTTTTGTGCTGGTTTTTTTTACTGGTATTAATTACGATCAGTTTCCCATAACTTTAATGCGGCAGTCCCTTAGTGTTGGTCATTTCCTCGCTGGCGGTTCCGGGTGAAGAGTTAGTTAATTATTTAGACGTGATTCGGAATCTGTTATTGTTGTTGCACGGAATATTCATTTCAAATTACATACTCGTATACGTTAATTGAAGAAATATAAATTATTTGTCAGCGACACGGTACCTCTAGGTTTCGTAATCTGGGTTGTAACTACAAAGTCGGTAGAAGAAGAATAGGATGGGTACAAACATCCAATTTTAGTAGGGTAAAAATTTTTTCCCTATTGAAAAATACAAGACCTGTAACTCTATAATAGCCAGGTAAAATTTTAAACACCCGTATGAGGTAAAAGTTGTGAGGCGCAATGACGCCGTTCTATTTGTATAAAGAACAGTAACATTAAATTCAGTAAATTTAAATGATTCACCACTTCATGGCAACTAATAATCTAGAAAATGAAAATTAGGAAATATCAGCAGAAGGTATTCATCCCAATATATAACGTTATATATCTACTTAAATATGTACGTTAATTTATATATATACCGTACCATATATGTACCATTCGGGTACAACCGACATGCTATCTCAGCCCGATGGTGTAAGTACCGCCATCTATATCGACTTGAAACAGGGACGGCCTACAGTATCACCAGTTTATAATGTCTTTATATATTATATTCTGGTGATACTGTAGGCCGTCTCTGTTTCAAGTCGACATAGATGGCGGTACTTACACCATCGGGCCGAGATAGCATGTCGGTTGTACCCGAATGGTTACGAATATAGTTGATGCTAGCCGGGAGAACTAGGTAGGGAGCTCACTTCCAGTTACGTCCCACATTTGAATAATTGATAACCTCTGATAGAACGGACGTTTGTCTTTCTAGAGATTCATTGTTATTAACTTACGATAGTAAAGTACCCGTAATCTTTAACGAACCAAAGCATTTATTGAGCACTTCCGATCTCAATGATATTTCAAACTAAGAAGATAATTCTTATTGAAAAATTGTATTTAACTCATTTCTGCAGAGAAATGTTCAATTAGTATTTAAAATGTACGGAATCTCTCAAAAAGCTTTACATCCGATTGAATTACCATTACTTATTGAAAAACATTTGTTATTTGAAATGATCGAAAACTATATAATCTTTTCATTGATTTGACTCTACAAAAAGAATCGTTAAATCTGATTGATCATATTTCACAAATAAAATTCTACATTCCAGATTATTTAATTCTATAAATATTTTTAAAAATTGGCCTTTAAAACATTATAATGTGAATTTTTTGCATTTCAGTATAAAATGCAGAACTTAGTTGATTTATCAAAGTGAAGTAAATATTCGTAACACATTATCCAATGCATTTTGAATGTTAATTTATTGCCCTATATTGAGTTGGATTGGTACACTTGATTAGTATGTAGTATGTTTGAGATCCATAATGCTCATAGACTGTTAATAACTTAAATCAGGGTAATCCATGGACACATATGGATGCATCCAAACCAGTGTCGAATTGGGAATCATTCATTGAGAATGATGAAAATAAATATGTTCTGATAAAAATAAATTTTTAACCTGCTTGTTTCGACCGCAATCCCTGAAACATAAAAAAACACAAATATATTCATTACCTATTGACTTATTGAAGATGAGGTTACGTTTAATTGTTGATTTTTCACCAGGGGTATAACAGAACGTGAGTATCTCCTAATCGATAACGGGTAATAACGTACCTAATTTCAATTAGTTTTTTTGAAAAGAGGATGAAAGCTTTTTTATTTTTTTTATTTATGTTTTTAATGGGCAGGTAGATGAGTTTGTAGTTATAAGAACGATGTAAACGTAATGAGTAAGATTAAGAAAGGGACTTTTAGATGGTTTGGGCATGTGGAGCAAATGAGCGAAGATAAGAATGTAAGTGGAATATATGACGCAAATGTGAATGGTAGCAGAAGTCGGGGACGCCCGAGGAAGACATGGCATAATCAATTGAAACAGATACTTGACTCGGGCCATGTCAAGAGTCAGAATACTAAAAGAGTATGTATGAGACGATGTATGAATGTAAATGAGGCAAGGAGTGTGTGCCAAAACCAAATTTTTTGGCGGTCCGTCCTCTCTGCCCACCCCCGCGGAAAAAGGCGTGTTGGATAGTTACTTATATTTTTAACGAATTATCTTTTTTTAAGAATTATTTTTCCAATGAAAAATCAAATCCAGTGATCGTCACTTTAAAACGATGACGCGAATGATTTATTTATTTTTTATCAATGTACGGATTCAATGCTGAAATGATCCGGTCCTGCATTCGTCCGAATATTGAATAAGCATACTTCACTTATCCCCAAACAACAGCAGCCCCGATGAGATAAATTAGGAACGTATACCCCTCATCAGATTATTGGGCCAAATGTCCCATTTTCCTAATCGTACTGTACGATTGCTACCAGTGATTAGTTTCTCTATTTCTAACGTTCTATAATTACGTTCTAACTACATCGCTACGCCGTAACACGTCATTTAAAAAAAATATACACATATATATATAATATACACTTAATTTGTTTATGTTACCTATCACAACTAAACTAGGTAATTAATGACAAGTTTGAAATTGAACAATGTACTTTTATTATTTTCTTGGTGTACAAACTGTACATGATAATATGGAAGGAGTTTTAGTCTACGAGTACGTTCCCGAATGTAAATATGTAAAACTGTATAGCACCAAAAATTACACGGAAAAAGTAATGAATGATTGTTAGTTATTTTTTGTAATACAAAAAAATACTTGCTGATAGGAATAATAATATTAGTACAGTAACTGTGTTGTACTGTTTACATTTGCAAAATTGTTTTTTGCTTGTATAAGTAATACATTTATTTAAATTACAGCAATAATTATATAAATGATCTACTCTCCTATTTATTGTCCCTAAATAACAGTAAAAAATGACGGTTGTAAAATTCAAATCGCCTGCCGTGCACCGGCTGAAGCTATTTTCGTAATAAATTATATTTTTGTGAAATTATGTTTTTGTAAATTGAAACGTCTTATCAGATAACGTGTTTATATCGGTTACGTTTTCCTTATATTCGGAGAAATTTTTTCTTCCTGTAATGTTGTAATATGTTGTTATATGTTTAGTGGTATAGAATTTTTTAAATATATACTGTTTAAATTTTTCTACTTATTATGTGCTTCAATCTTTGTAATTAAGTTTTAAGTTTTGTATATAAATACTGTCATTGTTTTACATGTTTGCTTATGTGAACGTGCAAATGTGATTTGCTGCAGACACATTAGTCTAGGGATATTTATAATTGTATTTTTGTTTATTTTGTAATCCATAATTAATGTTTTTATAAATATCCTGTGTGTGTCTCGAATAAATAAAATAAAATAAAAATATAACGTAATGAAGACTTGATATTTATTATATATTTTCAGCTAAATAAGCGTTCTTTACAAAAAAATAAGTCATATGAGGCTTTTCTGTAAATAAATACAGAACTGTGACTTGAAAATGAAAGCAAAAAAAGATGATATCTTTACATGGTACTTGCGATGCGATTTTTCACAATCAAAATAAATAAATAAGACTAAAATAATATCAAGACGATGTAGCGCGTGGTATTTCGTCCGATGCACGGATCCGAATACTTTCTCCCTCACACGCATAGCACCGTCGCGCTCAGCAACTTTTAGCTCATCACCCGTACAGGAAGACACCCCATTGGCTGAGCTACTCCCACCCCTCCGTCATCGGCCGGCACTACCCTGCCCCAAAGGGTATATAACACCGTGCAGGCCTATATGGAGTCAGAGTATCCAGTCTCCTGGTTAAACTAAGCAACAGAATCCTAGTGGTCATTGTCCAGTTAAACCCTCCCCAGTACCAAGTCGAGAGAACCCTCCGGGTCCTCCTTGGGAATTCAAGTAACAGCTCCCTCGGGGACATTACTTGTCGGGAAAACCACCGGTCTTCTGTTGAGGTTATTACGCTAAGTGTTTAGTGAGAACGTTAGTGATCATTGTTTAAACTCTAAATGACTTTACTTTGTGCCACAACTTTCCTATACTCTGTTTTTTACTATTTGCTGTCAACCCTGTATGTAAGAGAAATAAACTGAACAACGCTGAAAAACTATTTTCTTACAAACACCCTGACATAACACATTATTTATAGAGTAAAACAAATTGTATGCAAGGAGTATTTTTTATGACTCAAAATATCATGAAATCGAAGCAAGTGTGGTTAGCTACTAGAAATCATATCATGAAATCGAGGCAAGTGTGGTGAGCTACTATGAAATATCATGAAAACGAAGCAAGTGTGGTGAGCTACAAGAAAATCTACTGTGGATGTTTTTGCACCCTAAGGGTTAATAAGTTATTTCAAAACATCTAACCCCCCTTTTTCAAATAGTATTCTTGTTCAAATTTATTTTTGCCTTCAATATTCCATAAATACATCTTTATATTCGCTCTACACTTTGAAAAAGAAACACTGAGCAAATCCACAAAGGAAGTACTAACCTCAATCTCTTACGGGATTGTTTGTACAAAGAACAATTTAGATATAAAATATAACCCTATAAAATAGACGTAATGTTTTCGCCTGAGCAGTTACCTGTCTTACCACGGCAAATTACCTGTCACATCCGGAAGACCAGAGCGAGCGGCTTGATCTAGGAATAAACGATTAAAACTTTTAGAGATTGCGAGATTACATTTTTATTAAGGGTGAACTCTTTTAATATTTGTCACGCTATTTACAAGGGCTATTTATTAAGGCTAGAGACGTTTCTGAAATACATGCTGAATGTAAAGTTATTTAGAAAAAAATAAAATTTTATTGAGTTATACTCCCAAGACGTAGATTATATTTTCTAACTGTACAAAATGTACAATACAGTTTGCTGATTCAGAATACTATAAACTCAACGACATAGACACTCGTATATGATATAATATATTTTAGTACATAATAGTATAAGTACATAGTACAGAGACGGATAATAATATTGTATGAATGGTGGGTATGCCTAAGAACTACTGCATTATTCTTCTTAAATGCTTATTTTCATATAATTTTCTTATTCAAATAGTTTTCATGTCGTACCTATTATTTTAATAAGATTATCGAAACAAGTTATTTACATAATTATTCATGCGCGTTTATTTTGAAGAACTCTGTGTATTTTAAACTAACGTATTTTCACGTTTATAAGCCAGTTCGATACAACCTTCAATGTATAAAACAGCACTCACGCCTAAAAATAACATAACCTTAAAACATCTTACTCAAATTACGATAAACGCAAAGCAAATGTCTTAAACTGATGTGTTCATCATTAAAGTGCCGACGCAGTGACGTACGAGCGTCTTAATTGTAAAAACAAGTTTTCAGCATTCTGTAAAACAACCCCCTAGTTCATTAGCATATTATCTGCTCTTGTTAATTACGTCTAAGGGTTGGTTGCAAGACTGGGACATTCACCCCTGCAGGGAAACTGCGAGGTGTTTTACCATTAGGGGTTGTCAGGGAACTTTTACGACTCCCCACGGTTTACTCACACTGACGGGATTGTCAAAATATGGAGAGCTAATGACCTGGAACATTCGTGTTACAGACATAAAGCGAAATGACTCTTCAATTTTATTAAGCACGTACAAATTTACTATAAATAAACCGTTTTATATTGTTTAGATACGAACGGCTATAAAATTTTATTTCGTGTGAACAAACCTTAAATGAATAACGGACTACATTTAAAAAGCAGAACATCTGTTTTCTGAGGCAACAATAACACTAACTCTTCGGACGTTGTAAATTTTTTTTCATTTTGATCGTTGGCAAGAGGACATTACATCTTGGGCGAAACCAGGTAGTAAAGTTAACGTATATGAAAAGCCATTTGCTTTCAATAAAACATTGAAACAAAATGATTGATCTGTGGGGATAAATTTTAAGGACGGGTTGTTTCAGAGAATTTGAAAAATTCTTCAAAGTTAATTTTCAAGTTCTGTGAAAGATTTCTTCAAGTTCTATTGTTATTTCAGTTTTGTCAAGAAACTAGCCTATAATGATATATAACAAAACAACTTGAATAGGACTTTCACGGAACCCGAAAATGAACGTTGAAGTTTGATGAATTGTTCAAATTTTCCGAAACAACCCATCCTAAGAGTTGTTTATTTTTTCAACGGCAGTTTAATAGATTGCATCTAAACTGCGGATTTTAGGACATAAAAGCTTACAGATTTTGTGAAGTAAATTAAATGGCTGGCGCAATGTTTTAAGGTGTTTTACAATTTTAAATGATAAACCGTCTTAATAAATTGATTCTTATACGCCCGTTCAACGTTGGTGTGGTGAGGCCGGCTTCGAGCCTAGTTAAACCAAACGAACGCATTGGTAGTCAAGTTTTGAATCATTCTGACTTTACGCGCCACGTATATAATGTTAACTTTTAATATTTACAAAACGTTTATTAATAAGGCTGTAAAATTTTAGGTATATTCTTGACAATATGATAATTAAGTACAAAGGATAAATAACACACCTTAACATCTTATGCCCACGAAAACTCTGACTTTATAAATGTTTAGTTCATGACTTACAGACAGACAGCATAAAATAAAAGACTTAATTATATGTCGTGACCATACAATTTTTTTTTTAATAATTTTAACTTTTAAATTTACGTTACGCCTTGCGATTCAATTAAATTTAATATAATGGAGGGTTGATTTGTCGGAATAAGGTACAACTTACAACTTGAGAAAAGTCATTCAAAAGTATTATTCAATAAAATAACTAGTTAATCTTCTTGGACTCCCAAGTCACCTGGAGATATTCAAAATTACTCGTTATCAACAAAGTTGTCTGAAGATACTTGGAATTATTTTCCAAAGTTGCCCAGAATCTTTCAAAGTTATCCATCACCGGTTTTACAGATTTGCAAAATAATATGTCAAGAAGTTATTTCGTTGCTTTTAATAAGGTGTGAAGTTTTTTGTTTTGCAGTTTACATGAGATAAAATACGTCAAAACCTGTCATAAGTGATTCATGAAACATTTTCAAAAGCTTAAAGGCTTTTATGGACACTAAAAAACGTTAGTAAATATATTAATTATAAATTTATGAAATTTTGATTTAAGAAATGCTTTTAACCACTTTATTGAGTACCTATGTAAATAAATATAAAACCAATGGGTTTCGGTTCAGCATGACCTTCTCCAACCTTCCTAGTACAATATAATAATACTATATAGATTGACGTTCACCCGCTATCACATAGGAACATCCCAGGCATGGCGGGTGAAATTATACTAAAAAATGTATCTACTGTACATTTTTTTTTCCATGAAATAATTTCAAAATTTATATATATATATATATCAACCGAAATTTGTTGATATTTTATATGTTTATATACTCAATGAAGTGGTTTAAAAATTAAAAGGTTTTTTTTTTTTTTAATTTTTATAATGCCTAACCGCAAAATCACCACCTAAAATAAAAAAAAGTTAAAACTTAATTTATGTTTACGATTGGTGCAAATACTTCATATCGATTTTTTTATGTGAAACCGCACAAGAGTTGATCCCAACCGCCTGGGGCCAGTGAGACTACGGCATCCCTAATTAGGGTATGTTGTGATGCCGAAGGTAGTGGAGAGAGGAAGAAGATGGGTAAGATGAAGGAGGAGAAGTACCTGGCTATTCAGATCTGGTCACCAAACACGGCCAGAGCCATTTCAAGAAACGTATCAATTCTGAATTGTGGTCTTACACTAGGGCGATACTAAGAGTATATTCAATCTGGGACGTGCCGCAAATATACTGTATATTATTTTTAATCAGTAATCTGTGAAATAAATAAATTAATCAAATGAAATTTACTTGCGCACGCCTTACCGCTCGACAACGGAGGCCGTCTTAGTTACCTAACTTTACTTACTGCTAACTAGGTTTATCCAGAAAAATAAATAATAAATTAGTGGTTTTGAAATATTTCAGTAATTGGTAGATATTTTTGTGAAAAATGTACTGCACCACCGCGTAATATCAGATAGGTTTGTATTTCTACAATTTTAGAATAGAGAGATTTCTTAACGAATAATTGGAGAGTGTTTCTTGGAAATATGTAAGGAATCATGTTCCAGTCGAGTTGCCAACATGTTACCCGACTGAAAATGTTAAGAAAATCCTTTTGTCATATATGAATAAAATAACATCCTAATCAGTTAGAGCAGAAACAAAATATCAACATGCGAATGTTACTGCAGGTTTCGCAATAATTTTAATTGCTGTTTTAATAAAACTATGCCAATAGTTACTTAGAAATGAAATATTACTACAGATCTACTACATAATAACTCTTGACAGTCCAAGATGCCAAACAAAACGTCTGTAACTAAGTGTGTCTTCCGACGACTTTTAAACTATAGAACTCCCAATTATTCAGTCAATTATTAATGATAACTTATGTATTTGCGCAGGAATACGTCAAATACCAAAATGATTTGTAAGGAGAATAGTTATTTTGGGTACTACCTACTCTCCCACTTGGCTACGGGATAGATAATATCGTTGTTTTAAATGTATCCAAGCCGCAAATATGAGTTGAAATAGCTGAGCAAGCAGGTTTAAAAAATTACGTTTTTTAAAAAAAGCTACGTTCTTTATTTTAAGGTCTTTTTTATTGATCAGACCAGATGTACGAATCAAATACTCATTTAAAACAAAACGTTTGCAAAAGCAGTTTCTTGTATTTTAAAAAATCTAAAATATCTGTATAAGTAAATCTTAGCAGACTCAGACATAATTCAATGTATAAAGCAGACGAAGATTAACAAGTATTTTCTCCGCCTGGCATGAACTGAATTAATGAAACATCTGCTACCAAATGGAATCATTACTTCTCAAATCTCTTCGATAATATTAGCTATTTATAGATTCGGCAATCCATTCTAACGAGGGCTTAAAATGATGATTTTATCGATTAAATGTTAAAGCTGAAGATTTACTTAGTAAGTGGAACAAGAAGAATGGACTGGCAAATAAGTCAAATGAAAAGGAGAGAAACGAAAGGAACTGTGTATTTATTGCGATAGTTATATAGTGAAAATAAAAATACTGCTGAAGGATTAAAACTGTTCACATGAGTTCACAATATACTAAAA
Organism: Hesperophylax magnus; assembly: GCA_026573805.1. Taxonomy (NCBI): domain Eukaryota; kingdom Metazoa; phylum Arthropoda; class Insecta; order Trichoptera; family Limnephilidae; genus Hesperophylax; species Hesperophylax magnus. Next base: position 8,922,082 of record JAIUSX010000029.1, on the reverse strand, counting down.
GTTATTAAAGAAAATGGTTGAAATAGCTCACGGCATGTAGCAAGAAAATTATTACTTTTCCATTACTGGTACACATCACTGGTACACATGATTGGTACACATCACTAGGACAAAAAGTTTACTAAACCATTGGAATCTACGAATTTGCTTAAAAACATTTCTGTATCGAACATGAAAAATGATTTTATTGCATTTAATATCAATTGCGCCTAAAGTTGCATACCTGCAAGTTTGATGACCCCTTTTTACCAAATCATAATATTTACCCGTTGAAAAATGCATCAATCTGTTACCAGGCGGCAAAACGACTGGATCAAACATGATACAGTTCGATAACCCTATTTTCTAAAACGAAATTAAAATATTGACAAAGCCAAAAAGCTGTTACTGGGCGAAATATTATTCGCACCATAATGCCTGTATTTGAAAACGTAAAAATGTTTTTGCAAGCTGACGTCACACAAACGCTTGTAAGAGATATTATAAATAGCCCATTAAAACAAAATATTTGAGGATTAAAGAATTACGAGCAGTACACGGAACAACTCCGGTTATAACGCGATGTGTTATAATTTGAAATTACAAATTCTCGAGTTTCAACTAAAAGCTGTATTCGCTTCTGTAACTCCACCACGGCACAATCATTTTAAAATATTACAAACTATGTGCAACGAGCTGTTTAATGGAGGCACTCTAGCAGCTGAGCCAGACGCATCTGTCATCATTACCATAATTGGGCGTCTCCGGCTGCCGGCCCTTATAATCAAATGATCATGCCGCCTTTGAATTCTTGCTAGCTACCGACTGAACTGCCCACTGCCGCTGATCACCTAGAGGCTGGCCAATCCCTGTTGCATTGATGCTGACAACCTAGAGGCTGGCCAATTCTACCTGGCTACTGACTGAACCAGCACTGATGCTGACAACCTAGAGGTGGCCAATTCCTCCTGGCTACCGAATGAATTAGCCACTGATGCTGATAACCTAGAAGCTGGCCAATTCCTCTTGAAGACCGACTGAATTAGCCACTGATGATGACAACATAGAGGTCGGCCAATTCATCCTGGCTACCAATTGAACTGACCACTGCTGCAGCAGTTACCTGCGCCATTTGCTGTATTGTATGACGCGATGATGCACAATGTGCTCCAATCTGAAATTATCGCTGAAAGAATTCCGATTGTCTGAGTTTCTATCTGTGTATTACAACCCAGTTGTATTGAAAAACAAATAACTATTTCTTGTGAATTGGGTTGTCTGTAAGAAATAGGAAGTACCTATAAGCTACACACTTTGTACGTTCTGTATACCAGTACAATACATCTAATTAAAATGTGAATTTTGATTTGAATCGTCTTTCTTTTGTGACGGTTTGGATAGAACACCTCACGGTGTTTTACTTAAATCATTACCCAAGTTGAGGACTGATGTGTGTCGGTGCTTATTATTTACAGTCTTTTCTTGTACAGGCAAACACGTCCCGTACAATTTCTGCTAAAGTTGATGAAATTCGATTGAAGAGAAAAGTAAAACTATTTTTTAATAAATAATTATTTAAGATATCTCCCGACGTGCCTATAGATTAAATAGCACTTATAATATTGTGTGTTTACCAAAGAAACTTGTTTGTATACCTTTCGCCCGAAACACAATGAAAAAAGTACGTATATGTTTTATTGTATGACAGATGGCGTTTAAGGGTGAGAAGATTCCGCGGCTCACGAAGAGATTATTTTCCTCCCGGTACAGACCTCGACGCTAATGTTTCTTTTTGTTAAACTGGGCTATATATCTGTAGGACAGATCTCAACTTCAGTGTTACAGTGAACAAAAATCGTATTCTGTATGAAAGCCGCAGTAAGAAAGAAATTTAAATAATATAAGGGATTAAATCTCAAAGGTAAACACACCGTTGAATTGGATACGTAAATCTGAAATGAAGGTAAAAAAACAATATTATTTTAACACTAACGGTGGAACAACTAACCTTAAAAAATCGTTAAAAGATTTATATTCCATTAATGAAGATATATTTTAGCAAAAAATATACGTAAGACATACATAAATTCATTATTTGTTGTGTTAATTGTACCCCCATTCTTTCAATATCCGACTAAGGACAGGTTGTTTCGGAAAATTGGAACAAATTATCAAATTTCAACGTTTATTTTCGGGTTCTGTGAAAGTCCTATTTGAGTTTTGTTTTTATATCACCACAGGCTAGTTACTTGACAGAACTGAAATAATAGCAGTACTAGAAAAAATCTTTCACCGAACTTGAAAATTAAGTTTGAAATTTGAAGAATTGTTCTAATTTTCCGAAACAACCTGTCCTTAGTATTACACCAAAAATCTTCAACTTTTGTACAATCGTGTTAAAGAGGTGTTATACTAAACGGTGCGTATAAACTCTGAAATCGTGGCGTAATAATTATTGTTTATCATATGCCTTAACAAACTTATGGAACTATTTAAGTTGAAAGATTTTTTCCTTCATAGTTTAAAAAACCAATAACTACAGAACTTCAACTATTAAAATGAATTACAATGTAACAATAAAAAAGTAAATATTGAATGAAAAAAAGTTTTCTTCATTTTTAAAACGTATTTTACTGTAGTTATTTTACAAAGCATAAACGAACCACAATAGATCACAGTGTGAACTTAAAGGCGCTTAAGAGCCCGGGATGCAATTTAAAATTGCAAAATTGTTATTCCTTTTATGTAACTGAGTAGTGCAAATTGCACGGCACATTTTGACGTTTAATGTCATTACAGGTGTAATTCTCTGTGTAATGAGAGATTCTTTATTAAATCTTGGCACAGCTTCCGGATCCGCTTTTAATGGCGGAAAATAAATATTGCCGGCAACAGCTGTTAGGTGCTGGCGCCGCTCTAAAATTGTCTCGGACGTTCGCCGGAGTTAGGAGAGAAATTTGTGAAAGGATATTGCAAAGTGTTTTCACAAATAATTGTGTAACTATATTTACGGGAAAACGCGGGGCATGTTGAGGGCAAGCTTTAAGCTACACATTGGCAATTTTTAACTTAGTGACATAATTTTGCTGTTGGGGCGAGGTGAGGAAACTTGTGTGTGCAAAGGGTGGCTTGAACTATAATTTATGTTTAACTGGTGACTCTTATTTGACAGTTTTGTGGTACTATGGTATAGGTAACACAATTAGAGGTGAGCGACCAACACATATTTAGGATTGTGTGTTAGTGCTCCTGGATATCCTTGTTGTACGGGGCACATGAATGTTGTACAATTGCGGGAAAACACTAAAAAAAGCACTTGTCTTGCATAAGAATTCTTATTGTTTTGAGCCACGAAAAAAATAAGTGTACGTACACATTGATCGATTTAAAATGTCCGTTTTACAGTGAATTAATTTTATTATATTAAAAAATATTATTTTCGTTTGTGATTCTGTCTCTGGTTCAATGAACTCTAGAAATCCAATTTTTCCTCAGACATAATCAGTCATTTTTAAAATTGGAACTGATTTTGAGAACAATTCAGTTAAGCGATAAAGTAGGTATAAAAATAATTTAATTAATATTAATGATTCTATGTTTAAAATGCTTATTTCTTTTGTTAAAATTTTTACCAGACGTCGTAATTTATCAAGTTGACGAGGGGTGTTCATTTGAAAGGCGAATTTCTGATCGACTAATTTTGACAATGTTTCATTTTGAAATGCAATGATCCCGAGTCATATATATTTTTTAATAAACATTTATATTTTATGCGGTACCCATTCGACAAACTATCTGATAATTCTGTCACTAATCATTTATTAATACATGCTTTTAAAATACGGAAACAAAATTAAAAGTATTTTTAAACTTCTTTTAAGAGGAAATGGGAAAATTAATCTTTAGTAAAAAATAAATGATTCTTGGGACCAGCTTTGCTTTGTCTGGTAATCAGATGTCACTAGGCAACAATTTATCAGCCTTCCTTTTCCGTATCTTCGTTACCCTTCCCCATTTCCTTCCGCCTTACTCCGAATGCTGTGAGATGGAAGAAAATGCGGTAGGGAAACTAGATAGGAAAAACGAAGGTTCGCAAGTACCCAAACGAATCTGTTTTCTTAACATATCCAAAACAGTATTAACTATCTCGATGATTTCGAGTATCCTTATGTTAAGTGAACTGTCACTTAAAGATAGCATAGGCGAACTCCTAACGGGAATCGAGCAAAATGACGACTTTTTTTTTCAAATTCTAATCAAGCCGTCACATAAAATAACCAAAAATATGGAATACAACACAATCTTTTTCTTGCATATGTTCCTGCTTATCCACCACCTTAATCCACTGTAAAAAATTGCTAAATTTCAACCGACTGTTCACATTCCGAAATCAAGTATTTTTTGTTTTTACGTGGGTACAGTGGTGTTATATAAATTATATATCGGTACAAAATATATTTATATTTGCAATCTCACCAAATAAGAAACTGGTTCTAGTGCTTGGTGAGCGAGTTACACTAATTATATGGAAAATAGAATAACATTGTGCAATAGGTAAGAACGAGTATATATATATATATATATATATATATATATATATATATATATATATATATATATATATATATATATATATATATATATATATATATATATATATATAATAGAAACTAAATATTGAGCAATTAAGAAATTTAGAAACTGTTTCTTGTGCTTGGTGAGTGAATTACACTATATAAGGAAAATAGAATAACATTATGCAATATATCAATATATATAATAGAAACAATTGAAACTTCTGGATCATCTATATGTGTAGGTGCACATATATCGGATTCTGTTACATACTAAATTTTGAGCAATTAAGAGAATATATAGAAACATCTAAATAAAGTAGAGATGAATATAGACTGATAATTCATATGTACAAAGGGAAAAACAAGCAATTATTTAGTTAAATATTCCTGACAAGTATAACTTCAGTTTTGAGTTTCTGTTTGTTTATATCTTTTTCTAAGCTTTTTTGTTATTTATTTTTTTTCTTTTTATTTATTCGTTGGATTTTTTTCAGACAATCGATTATAACTCAAGAAGAAAACGTGTTTGTCCCAAACATAACTTGTTAATTTGCAGTTGATTTTTGTACTAGCCGTTGAATAGATTAAAACAAATTTACGATGTTTCTACTTAAACCTTATATACTATTATAATATCAAAATAAAGCTTCTTTTCTAGAAAAAAGTACACAGTGTTTCTCTTTGTTAGACGTAAGTGCTGAGTTTCCTCGAATACCACGTGGCGCTGATTACAGACTCGCAAATTGCATTTGGTTTGGAAAAGTTTTAAACTCGACGCAACCTTTGCTTTGAGGGGCACAAAAGTGGACAATGTTCGGAGTCCGCAGCTCGAAGTTACCCCAAAGTGTCCTTGTATTGAGTTGCTTGATTAATTTGAGGCAACTTGGAATAATTTTCCGAAATTTCAGCGAACTCGAAATTTCAGAGCGCTGAAAACTTTTAGCGGGCAAGGACGCCGCCAGTTGCAGTAAGGGGGAAGCAAACAGTGCGATGCAATATAAGTTAAGGAATACTATTAATTTATTGCTGTAAATAAAGTTTTGTATTGAAACAAACAGTACACTAATATGATAAAAGTACATATTATAAATATTTACCTAAACAGTGAAGTTTGAAAATCTAATATCACATTTAAACAAAAATATTATGTGATTGCAGTTAACTACCATTTAAAATAAAGGAAATCACACTAAGCAACATATTTTTGTAAAGCTATATCCCAGAAGAATGGCAGAGAAAGGATATTAATAATATTATATCTCTTTCCTGCATTGACATAAATACAAATAAGCGTAATATTCATACTAATTAAACAAAACATATAGCATTCCTGTTCCGAGATTGAAATCGAATAATGAAATATATGAGAAAATAATAGCCACAACGAATATAAATGAAATGACTACAAATAACATCATTCATTGATAAATGGAACGGAACGCATTAGAAAGATATTAATCCCATTCAAAGACTATGTATACGGTGAAACATATTATTATGAACGCCCCCCGTTTTTGTATGCTTTCCTCGTGACACCACTGACCGCTTCGTGGGCCCGTGGGCCGCTTTGCACTTACTTCTCGGCGAATAAACAAGCGAGCAGAGTAGTAGAATACGACGTACGTACTGTCACTAGGTTGTCCTTCATTAACTTGTTTGTGTGTTTCTGCGTTCGCTCTCTCACTTTTTTTTCTGGCAGCAAAACGCTTTTTGAATAATTCTAATTATTGAAATAATAAGTGATTTTTGAGTACTATGCGAAAGGAAAGAATTTCCATTTGGTTTTGCTTCGAGAATGATTTGTGCATATCTTAAAAGCACAGGAAAGCATTTTTTTAACAAAAAGGAGCCTAGAGCGACGTGTTAGTGGTAGCCGGTGACAGTTTGTCTGACCGACGGACTTATGTGCGATAATAATCTCAGTAAATCACAAGTTTGTCCACTGGACTTAGTTCAGTGAAACCACGCGCGCCGTCTCAGTCAACTTATATTCCCTTCAAATTAATCCAAGTGCTCCTGGTTCATACTGTTTGCTTCATCCACCTTAATAAACACTTTTCTGTCATTCTGGCACTTGATTTGACCTGGATCAAGTAATTTATGTATTACTGTAAGCTAACATTACGTTGAGAGTAGTTAGTTCTACTCAATTTTCTCTTAGAAATATACCTTATTTATTGGCTTGTCCACAAAATTCATCACTTAATCATTACAGTAATGAAATGCATTTTTTACATGGTTATAGCGATGATTCCAATTATAGGTGAGCATAGAATCCATTACAATACTCTTTGTGGAACGATAAGTTCAAATTACATGTAAGTACATAAAATTAAGAGAAGCTTAAATAAATATTAGTAAACACATACACACACGTATGTACATATATTATGTAGTCAATGCACATGTACATGATATAAAACTATGAAGTGGCTTTAACTAGTGGTATGCCGATGGGTTTCTGGAGAACAGGCCAGTATTCTAATATTTTCCTTTTCACAATAATTTGCGATGCGATTTTCACCTTAATGCTTCGAAAAATGTATGAAAAACCAAATTGGCATCGCTTGGGATTAGAACACTTTAGATTCCAATTTTGATGTTTCTGTTTCATGCTCCGGCCTTCGACAGGTTAAGTGAGGAGATCATCAGGTATTTGACAAGTCATCAAAGTACTCGCGGGTCTCACAAATCCTACCGGACGTGCGGTGTAGATATTTTGAAAGTATTTTCATTTTTATTTTTTAAATTTTGTTTTCTTTAAGTAGTTTTCTTTCAACACCATTACCTAGCGTGGGCAATGGCAATCGCATTTTATTCGATTTCAAATATAAAATAAAATACAATACAAATATAAAATACCGTTTTGAAATCTGATAAAATTCTTTTTTAAATTTTAGTATACAAATACTCATAATTAAAATTTTGGACGCAAACATACATAAAGTTGCTAACCAATGGTTTTGACCATGTAAACTATAATTATTACTAATGCCCACGAAAAACGTGTTTAATTAAATAAACTTATTATCATTTCAACTTTTTACATTCAAAATAAAAACATTTATTTGAAATTTGCAACCTTGACAAATATTCCTTAAATGATAATTATTGTTTCATAGAATTATTTAATTTTTTTTCAGGAGGGTCTATGATAATTATTTGTGAGCGAACTGAAAGCTCGATATTCTCTTTTTCTAACACTGTTTAAATCATATTTCTCATTGTAATACCAAATGAGATATTAACTTTTATGAGACCGTGTCAGGAAGAGAGATATATCTCCCAAAAAAACTCTATGGGTGTTTGTTGCCCGTGAATAATATTTCCAAACAATTGCCCGACGGGTTAATTAGATTTCTTACAAAGGTAAAAAAAGCGTCAGCTACTACACAATGGGTTGAGTTAGGCTAAAGCCCCACACTTATCCGACTTTTCCACCGCTATTAAGAAAATATGTAGGAAGGGATCAAATAATGATTTAACTTAAGGAAAGGATTCAGTTAGTACGAGTGAAAAGGGTAGTGTGTAGAAACCACTAATAAGAAGAATATTATGTCTAAAACCTTAACAAAACTTGCATTTCTACCTTTAAGCAACACCTGATCGGAATATTAAATATTTATAAAGATTAAGGTTGATCCATAGTTACTACATTTATGTATCACTTATAGAGGTGGCGAACCCATCACTCAGGGAGTAGAAACACGTCCTGAACTGGAGCTACCGTGCTCAGGCTGCATGACTTGGGGAAGAGTGTCACGGACGGTGTCTCCAAAAACAGGGTCACATCTCGAAGTACTTAGACCTTACCCCACTCAGGGCTATGGTGGAGTTCCTTTTATTTCCATAGATACTCGTGGGATGAAAATTGGACAATTCAAAAACTCCTTCTTCCCTCGTGGGACGTTCAGGAATCTTAAGAGGAGTTGAAAGGAGAGGCAAGATCCTCTTCCCTCGTGGAGCCTTCAGAGAACCATTGAGGAGCGAAGAGGAGAGATGATGACCTCTTCTCTCGTGGCGCCTTTAGGAAACCAAGGGGGAATGGACTCTTCCGTCATGGGGCCTTCAGGGAAACAAAAAAGAGTGGAGAGGAGAGTCAAGATCTTATTCCCTCGTGGGGCCCTTAGAAAACCAGTGAGAAGTGAAGATGAGGGTTTATAATGTCTTTCCTCGTGGAGACTGCAGAGAACCGAGGGGAAGTGTACTCTTCCATTGTGGGGCCTTCAGGGAACCAAGAAAGAGTGGAGAAGAGAGATGAAACCCTTTTCCCTCGTGGTGCCTTTATGGAATCAAGAAGTAGTTGAAAACTGAGGCCACCCCCTTGAACTCTTCCCTTGTGGGTAATTCAGAGAACCAAAGGTGAGTGAAGCTCTCTTCTTTCGTAGGGCTCTCCCAAAGACCCTCTGCTCTTGGGCCTTCGGGGAACCAAGGAGGAGAGGATAGGATAGCTGATCAACTACATGAATTCTTCCTTGTGGGGCCTTCAGGGAACGAAGGGAGAGTGAGGGAGGTTTTTGGGGAACCAAGGAGGAATAGAGAGGAGAGATGAAACTATCTCCGTGAATTCTCCTTTTATGGGGGAACCAAGGAATAGTGGAGAGGAGAGATACGGCCCTATTTTCCTTCAGGGAACCTAGAGGGATTGAAGAGGAGAGATGGGAGCTAGGAAAATAAGCTGTGGAACCAGAAGACAATGACAACCCTGGGAACTTTATAAAAGGGACAGGATTACTATTACTGAAGTAAAATAGGAAATACCAAACGGGCCTATGGCCTAAGTGCCCACGGGAACAATATGTCAACCGTCTCCGCTCTATTAAAAAATGAATCACTTTCTCACGAATGATTAATTGCTTTCCATTATAAAATAAATCTAGGAAACTGAGTACCAACTGCTCTCAACCCTCTGCCCCCAATAAGGGCATTTAGTGAAGCTAAAGGTAGTGGGGAGTGGAAGGAGATGGTGAATAGGATTTTGGGTAAATACCTGGCTAGTAAAAACTGGTCACCAAACATGGCAAAAACAATTTCAAAGAACGTTTGGTTTCAACCAGGATGATACTGAAAGACTCTTCCACGTTCTAAAGGAGAAGATTGTGAAAGATCACCATCCAGTATTAAAACATTGCTTGAAATCACTTTCGCTGTGTTTGGTGACCAGATCTGAATAGCCAGGTACTTCCCCACCTTCCTCTTCCCATATTCTTCCCCTCTCTACTAATTTCAGCCTCACAACGTACCCCAATTATGGGTACCGTAGTCTCACTGCCTTCGGGCAGTTGGGACTCTTGCGCGGTATTTATATAAAAAAAGTGTTAAATTTAGAAAAATATTTGAAGGACAAGAATTAATGAAGTACGTAGTGTGTAAAATAAGAAGAAAAAAAGTATATTTTTAGACAAATCGTTAAAAGGACGACGATTAGATTGGATATAAAGAAATAAAATAATGAAAAAATAAATAAATAAAAATTCAGGACAGTACCATTTAACTGTACTTTGGGGATCGATGGTGAGGCACGAAATGAAAGAAGGTGTTGAAGGTCACATGTGTTTTATTGGTGAGTCAGTAGCCGTGACAAGGAGATGATGAAGGACAGATGTTGTAGACTCCGGTTGCTGGCTGATGATGTGCTGGTCAAGCGCGGGCCAGTGAGTCGACGCCGGGCGCTGATGACCGGGACTCGATGTAGGTCAGGCACTGGCGGAGAACGTAGGTCTTCAGGCACTCCAGTGCTGACGAGAAGGCCGAAGGTGCGGCAGACCTTGTGGGCAGTTGAACGGGAACGGCGTGACCAGTGAGGATGCAGCGTGTCCTCGTGGTGGTCATGATGGCGTGGAAGAAGCGCTGGTCAGAGACACTGGAACCAGGGCGCTTGTAATCCGATGTAGCGCTGGCCATGGACACGGCCGAGGCGCTAAGATGATGTCCCGATGGAGTCCATAATGATAGGGGCGAAGCCGGGTACGTGTTGTCCACCGCGCTAGTAAGAAGAGCGCGAGTGATCACTCGTTGATCCTTCCTTGTAGGCTGACGGCTGAACGGTAACTGATGACTGACTGACTGACTCGCTGCGTCGGGCTTATTTATACTTCTCGGCCGACGGCGGCAGTAGGTAGGTGGATGGCAACTAAATCGGAGACACTCGCTCGATCTGGATCATTCGCGAACTTTCGACGGCTTGGCAATTATGCCTAGGCGGCAGACTCGTTCCTTCTGGCGAGTTCTCGTAATGTGTAAGACTGATAGCGTGATAGTATTGTCGCGAGTAGATAGAGTACGTAGATTACTTTGTTTACGATTTAACGAGCAAGTAGCAAGTAGGTACCTAAGTAGCAAGTAGCAGTTTATTATTAATTATTTAATCTGGATAATTCGACGCCACAGTACTATTACTATATACTATTATAAAACTATACTATACTATTTAAAAATAATATCAAAACAGTAAACGTTCAGCAACATGGTCTGTCCAAATTCGTGTAGCAAATAATCATAGACCACAAATTACACTTTTCTTTTTTATTTCACACAATTATTCAACCCTTCTTTTCCTGATATAAATAATATGTGTAAAGGCGGTTCAGAGATGAGTAGAGGAAATAGTATGGGAAGCTAGTAGGTAGTTAGATAACGGCGTTGAAGCACGTTACACGATTTATCTCGTGTGGTTCGTTCTGTGTTAAGGAAGGAAACGTTTCCCGAATACGGCACAGGAAACGCATGAAATATTTACTCTCCCATTCATGCAGCACAGAAGCTCTCTTTTTGCTATTTGTCTGCTAAATGTAACCAGTATAGTAAATTATGTACGAGGATGATGTGAAGTAATACGAGAAATATTTCAGAACACATATGTATTATGTTTTAGGCAACAACGTCAATAATCTTAGATTAAAAGCAAAAAAGCAGTTGTCTTCTTTTTAGATCAATCAAACTGTTTTCAGATTGCAATTTCATATAAGTTATGAAATATTGAGCTTTGTTTTATTTTTATTCAATTATCTCTCGGAAAATAACATAACACGCCACATTTATGATTTGAGTTTTTCACGGCCAAAATAATTAAAATGATTAATTTTAAGGGTATTTTCCGTGTTGCGCTACCTCCATCTTTAGCCAATGTTTCGGACAGCATTACAGTGTTCATCATCAGGGCAGATGTGTGACCACATCTGCCACACATCAGCCCTAATTTTGGATACTGTAATGCTGTACGAAACGATGGATAAAGAAGGAAGTAGCGCAAGGCGGTATAATACCCCAAAAATAAATCACTATAACACGACTCATTTTGTTCAATTCCTTAAATCGTTCGATAAGAAAAATAATTTCAATAAATATTGTTGAGGTGGAGCTGAAGGCTCTCCGGCGTGGCGCGGGATAAACGCATAGTTTTTAAAAATCTAATGTAGGTATATACTAATTTTTCTCATATTTTGAATGTGTGGTAAATTTCATCACATTTCAACATTCTGATTTCAGGGGTAGGAAAAAGAGATGGGATGTGTTTTTCAAAATCTCATATAGACAGGTACTTTCCTCGTATTTTGCAATTTTTCATCATCTCAGAAACTGTTGATTTGTTTAAGAAACAAAGCCATTCGCCGACACTCTTCTTTATGTAAATATATAAATAAACGTACATAGTTTCATTGGATGGAACTTAAAATTATCTGAGATAACCGACCACTGAAGAATATTCTCAACATAACCGCAGGACAAAAAGGATAATAATGTAATTGTCGAAAATTGTTATGAAATTACGTTTTTATTGCATATAATATCATCATTAGATAAGCATCTTGCCTATTTTATTTTAAGAAAGATGATTCGAATCTAAGACACGTTTTTTTTTGTTGTTGAGAGTTTTTAAAACTGGTTTTCTTAGAAAGTTCATGGTACGATTCGCCCATCTATCTGCCCGACGTAACTCTAAAGCGAAATAAAGTTTTTAACTGAATGAAAAGTGTTTCAAAGCCTCATCGCACTGTATTTATAGTTACCATTGGCTTCTAGTTTAGTTTGTGCCTTGTTTATTCCAAGATAAAATAGGACACTGGTAAGCCGCACTTGAGGTATTTACAGTTAACCATAAATAATTTCGACGTAATTTCTTAAGAGTTTGTTTTGAGAGACAAGACAACTACTTACAGCAAGATAACTAATTTAACTAAAGATATGTATTCTATTTATGTTGCCATTAAACACGCGAATGAGTAAGTATAGTAAATTTGTGAAAGAAATAACAGAAGAAAATAATATCACTACAAATAGTACATAAAAAAAGGGAATGCTTTGATATGCCGTTTAAAAGATGTGATATCATTTTAGACTAATTATTATTACATTGAACCGTAATTAATATTTATTAAATGTAAAAATATGTTTCCAAGACAAGGTTTTATGCAAAGCATTAAGGATAACAAATAATAATAATTAACCTGAAACACAAATATAAATTGAAAAAATTAAAAAAACAATAATTGTTGAATGAAATAAGCCGACGTAGCACAGTGGTTCTGTATACCTGACCGGCAATCAGAAGGTGCTGGTTCAATTCCCGTCATTCATTTTTTTCCGGAAATTTTTTTCAATTTATATATGTATTTCAGGCTAGTTATTATTGCTTTTAATAATTTGAACCATAATGGCTGCCAGCGATCGTAAAGATATAAGTAGAGCGCCGTTTAGGAACAAATTTAGATCAGATTATGCAACAAAATTATGAAAAAAGAACATCTTTTTTATCCCAAAGTTTTACATCTGCACATAATTTGATACACGTGGACTCCATTTGTCAAAAAATAATGAAAACGATTAAAAAACTTCCTTAAATCAGTACCTAGGTACTTTTTTGGAGTGGGAAGGGCTGTGTTTGGGTAGGGAACCGCCGCGCGTCACAGGCAAAAAAAAATCTCCCCTTCCCCTAAGGTCGATGACCGTAAAAATTATTTTTGAGAAGAACTCTGTTATTACAAAATTTTTCTTTTGCTTTTTTTCAGAACCTCGTGAAACTTGCGTGAATAGTTCATTGTGATGATTGAACTTTGAACTCTAATATTCCCTTTGAAAACACTAATAATAAATAATTATTAGTGAACTCAACAGTTTTTCAAATATATAAAAAAAAATTCCGTCTATGACCCGACACAGTAACTATACGCTTGTCTATATGTCACTGCGACCAGCGGCGTCCCGTGACCAGTGTTTCCATCTTGGTATCTACATATATTCGCTGATATCCACAATAATATCTGTAGGACAAAAACATCAGGTGCATGACTCTACCAGTGTAGAGCGAGACAGATGTATCATAGTTGTATAAAAGCTCATGTTTCAGTTTGATTTCCCTCTCACATCTCACCTCGCAACTAGTAACCACGTATCCGTAATCTTTGTACTCTGTACTTTGTACTGTTAACAATAAAAATAGTATCAATCTCGGGGTATCACCTACTTGAATAATCCCAGAAACTTCTTCTAATAGTGCTACAGCCTACAATCCATCCAACAACAGTATAACATATTTTCTACAGTATAACACCATCTATTTTCTACAGTTATAATAATATATATTCGGTCAAATTACATCTGTTCTCACTTATTTAAAATATATATATATATAGAGACAAAGTAATTACATATAAAATCGTATTAACATAAGCTTTTTTTACATATTAGAAGATTTGATTACTACTCTTCCATATAAGCGTTAGCTTGTGTTTGGAAGAGGAGTGCACAGTACATTATTGTAGTTATTTATAAGGAATTAATAATATGATGATAGTGAGAAAGTAATAACTAGTTATATTTTGTGTTTGGTAGATGTGATAAAGATGTAAGTAATTAAAGTAGATAAGTAATATACTTTATACAGAAAATGGGCGATATGGGTTATTTTTAAGAGTAATTAATGTGGAAAGTTTTCAGTCAGTTATCAATGCTGCAGCAAGGCTGATAACCGGTGTTTACAAATATTCCCACATCTCACAATATCTGCGGAACTTTCTTTATCTTAAGTACCCTGCGAGAATCCAATTCAAACTCTGCTGGATGGTTTTCAAAGCCATACATGACATGGCACCACCCTACTTATCGGAACGGTGCATTCCATTCATGTTAATATTAGGCTAGCAACACTTCGATCAGCATCTTCAATAGCCATAGGTAGATTCTCAGTACCTATACGCAATCCCAATACCAATTTTAGAGACCCACATTTCGCAGTTACAGGCCCAACAGCTTGGAACAAACTCCCTTCACATTTGCAAAAGATCGACAGCTCATCTGAGTTCAGAGCAAAACTAAAGATTCACCTTTTCAACTTGTCGTATCCAGAATAATGACCGCATTTTTTTAGTGGTATTTAGTAGTACTTTATTGTAAAAAACCATTTATTTTGCGTAAACTATTTTTGTAATATTTTATACCTTACCACTGACAGAAATCATAAAAATCTGAATTTGTAAACGTAAATATGTATGTTAGTCGTAAATGTCTTGTTAAACCTATAGTTATAAGTCATATTATATCAGTATTTTTTATATACCCACTAGGTCATAAAATTTTGTACAGTTTTAAGTCACTAGTTAAATGTCTTAGTTGTAAATCACTTGAAATTAAACTTAGCTATAAGCCACAAGTAATAAGTTATAAATGTATAAACTAAGTTGTTAAGCGCCCTTGAGGTGATTTTCCCACGAAAACAGCGCTATACAAATAATCCGATAATTATTATTTTTAAAAAGTTTTTGTAAAAAAAATTGTTTTTGTTTTTGAAAAAAAGGTTCATTATTTCTTTGTCACTGCTGACATGTACACAGTACACTATTGATAACAATCCATCAACCTACCGGAAGCGTTAATATGTGGGTTGGTTCCACCTCTACTTGCACTGCGTGAATTAATTAAGTACTACTTTATTGCAATATTATTATATTTGCATAAGTTTGTGCAAAATATTGAAATGCCTAGATGTTGCCTAGGCCTAAATACGGCATTGAGAGTGGTTATAAAATACAGTCACAAGAAAATATTCAGCTTTTAGAATCGTTCATAAAAAAGTCAAAAACGGCTCTTGAAAATACTAACTCTATGCAAATCAATGGTTAAAAATAATTCAATTTAAAAAAATAGTTTTTTTAAATGTGGGAAGGTTGGTTTGATTTCGTTATATACACCTGAAATAATAATTATTGTAAAAATTAAAGTAGTGCCTACGGATATAAAAATGTTTAAATCTCATTTTCAAAACGCTTTGATGATTTTAAATCTAAACATAAAACCCTGCGGCATTTTTAATTTTAGCGAAATCCCCAACGTTTTTAATTATTTATCGAGTTATTTGAGAGAGATCGTGGACCGTAATAAAATAAGCGTGTTTCGCGTAATTAAACGCAATTTATAACGAGCCAAGTAATTTTGGAGGCCGCCTAACAAGTGATGTTTTATTCGAAGGATATTCAAAATTCATAGACATAAGAAAATTTTCGTTAATTTTACCAGCGACGTTTCACAAAGCCTTTGAAGCCGCCCCAAATATGTATTTCATAAATGAAAGGAAACCTAAATTAAAATTAGTTTGACAAAGTAGCACCGCTGATCATACAAATGAAGTGGTAACGACACGGGAAAATAATGCAGAAAAATTACCTTTAAATAGTACATTAAAACAATAGCCTATATATTTATGCCGTAATATAAAAAAAAAACCATTTGCTCTACATGCCCAAACCATCTAAGCGTCCTTTCCTTGATCTTACTCATGACGCTTACATCAGCCTTGCATTCTTTGCGGATCTCCACATTTCTCACACGATCGTACATGGTTTTACCACACATACGCCTCAGGGATCTCATTTATACAGCATTCAGCCTACTTTCATCCTTTCTCTGCCAGTTCTATGCCTCACTTCCGTACATTAGGGTAGGTACCAGCACTCCATTGTGGACTGCTAGCTTCGCTTCTTTTTACCATTTTTCGTTAGCGCCAACTGCGTTCGGTCCTCCATTAATGGAGTTACCTGCATTAATGGAGAATTAATTCATTATTCCTGCATCAGTGAGCGAAAGAACGAAGAAAGGAGTATAAGGAAAATATACGATGCACATGTGAATGGTAGCAGAAGTCGGGGACGCCCGAGGAAGACATGGCATGACAAAGTGAATCAGATACTTGAATGTATCAGATGTATGAATGTGAATGAGGCAAGGAGTGTGTGCCAAGACCGAGTTGTATGGCAGTCCGTCCTCTGAGCCTACCTCTACGGGGGAAACAGCGTGATGGTTGGTTAGTTAGTTTTTTTTTATAAAGAACCAGATGATCATAATATGCAAGTCACCGTTATAGGTACCGGTTTCTTCTTTTTGGAACCTTATTAGGAAGCTTTGATAGTTTTGAAAAATAATACTTTAGAATTTGGTAAAGAGACGTAAGCATACGAAAAACACTCATTTTGAATGAATTTAAATGCTCGGACACGTGCAATTGTAATTAAAGCAAATGTACAATTGCCATGATGATGGATACTGTAATTCTGTGTGAAATGTTGGCCGAAGGAAGAGGAAGCGTATCACGGCATAATAATACAACAAAATAATTAGAACTATTTGATGCTTTTTTAAAACATTTTTTACAATATCTCTACACAAGAGGCCCTCAGGAAAGTAATTTTCCTCAAGGCCCATGTCATTTCAGGAGATTCTATGAGAAGGTTTATTTTAAAATAGAAAGAAGACAAAGTTCTGGGAAGGAAAAGTTTATGAAAGGTAGTAATCTGGTTTTTAGTATGTCTAGAAGTGACGGATATAAGAATCCATCGCTCAAAACTGCGATGCAAGGCGATGAGTCGAAAGAGTCAAGACTGGAGAAGTCAAAAGATCTCCCTCAACCAGTATCTCGATCTGGCCCGCCACGAAGTAGGTGTGCAGATGCATATGCCGCTAAGACCTAAACAAACCCCACCCCATGAACTATATATGAAGTTTTGCAAATAACTTTTGTAAATTGCAGAAATTTCAATATAATGCCAGAATAAATATTACATTGTTGTCGGTTATACAGAGATAATCACAATTGTTGATATAATATCCGACTTCCTAAATAGTAAGCTTAAACATTGCAGTAAAATATTGGTAGAAAATTGAAGCATGAGCAAAGATATACCGAGAATATTATAACAAGAGTCATTTTTTTCCATTGCAGTGTGTCATCACAGAATTGGACGCGTATCGTAAAAAGCAATAATTAGAAATGTATCTGTTACATTGTGATATTATTTGAATGAAAATTGTGAATTAATCTTATTTTATCGCATCCAATACAGAGCATAGATCATGTACATTTTACAAAACATTACGAATTTGTCGCCGGATTCATGAGAGAGGTCATTTTTCTTTTGGGATAACATTCTTATTAATTGAGTTGGTCCATCCATAAAAATAACTGTAGTTTTTAATCGATGGTGAGGTAACTTAATTTTTTTTGTAGGTAGGTACTGGCTGTAACAACGTCATTAATCTCTAAAAACTAATATTTTTTAACTTATTACTTCCGTTATTTACATTAAAAAGTTGTAATTTGAGATGGGGTATGATCTTTACTGGGATGATGATAAAAATAATTAGATAAATTGTAGCGATATTTTGTAAAAATTACTTCAATGGCATTAAGAATCCGAATATTTAACTGAAAATGGTAATAGAGTTTATGCATAGATAAATGTTGTGCAGCGTGACAACCTCTTTGTTATTTTTTAAAATGGGAATACCCCACAAGAATTGGAATTGTACGGAGCCATATTGAGGCCATGGCATCCCGTCTTTGGGTATGTTGTGAGTGGATCGGTGAAGGGGGGTAGGAAGTATAGGAGGGTTTTGAAGTACCCGACTAATCAAATCAGGTCACCGAATACGACTAGAATCAGTTCAGGACACTTTTAGATTTGAACTGTGGTTATTCAAATCTTTTGTGCTGCTGACGTAAGCAAAAACCCATGTAGGAACATGCAAAGGTCACATTTAGATGTAGGTACTTTTTATTATAATAGACTCATAAACATAAAAGGTCTCGTATATCAGAATGTGACTATTACAAATTACTAGCTACGTTTTTACTTAAGACGGCAATCAATTTATAAATCTATTGAGACTGAGACCTTATTAAATTCGAACGTCAACAATCTCATATTTTCATTTAAGACCTAATTTTTTCAATTAATTTCTATGTTTTGTTGAAGCTATCTTTTTTGTTAATATACATGATCGAATTTAAGAAGGTCTCAACGTTGCAACGGTCAATTTATTATTTTTATTTTCTCTATCATAAATTACGTTTAGTTCTTTCATCATCTTGACAAAGTGAACAACAAATTTTCATACAGATTTCCAAGCCCTTTCCACATTAATTCACTCCTTATCTTTGAGTAGTTCTCTTCGAGAAGATTCTTTGTGAATTTAGGTATTCCGAAGTTTGAACATCCTCGCCGGGTTCCCAGAATCTCCGAACTGATACGCTCCCATAATATCATAACTTTTAATGATAATTTTAATAAGCAATTTTCCAGCTGCGATGGCTTTCGCGCCGGGGGATATAATACTCTCGGCCTCACTTGTACATTAAAGCTCGTTCTTTTCGAAACCAAACCCTTCAAAATGATTTTATTTGATTATCTTCTTAGGAAACTTTTAAAACCTTAAGAGTTTCATAAAAGAGAAAACTTTTAAAATGCTGATTTTTATGAAACATTTTCATGCGGTTCATTCGGATTGCCTATAAACATAATATTTACGAATATAAAATAACTTATTTAATGGAAATACGTTCAATATAATGGCCCTTTTGTTTACCAAGGCAACGTTTTAATATACTTTATTTTAACGTTTAGTTCGTTGCCACACAGGATTCCAACTGCCCGCCAAGGGACTACAACTTTCCAAAATTGGGGTTTGTTGTGAGGCTGGGAAAAAGATAATTGAGGATGGGAAAAAGATAATTGAGGATGGGAAAAAGATAAGAAAGATGAAGATTAGGAAGTGTCTGACTTTTCACATCTTATCACTGGGGCCGGTGTTTTCAGTGCGATTTCAAGCAATGTTTCGATTCTAAATGCGGGTCTTTCACCTGGGCGATGCTGACAGTATCTTCCACTTTGGTAGTGGTTTGTTTGATAGACTCCCCAAACAAACAATCTTAACAGATTGTAACCTTTAGAGCACAGGCGTCAGGTAGGTATGCTGTCCTTGTTCTACCAGAATGTCCTTGTTCTATTAGAATGGAAGATGCTCCGAGGTACTAGTCGGGAAACACGCCAAACGCGCGTCCAACGGGTTGAAATATGTCACATAAGAACGAGTCGCTACTCGCTTCTACGACTTCTTGAGTTCTACAGCTCGGTAATGAAACGATTTGCCGGCCTCGGTGCTTCCTTTCTCCTACAGCATGGGTCTTTTCAAGACCCATGTTCGATCCTTCTTATCCTCAAAAAACCCCCACACAGCATCCCCTAAAGACGACATATGCCTTGAGGAAAATTATTTTCCTCGGGGCCTCCTGTGTGGCGTTAATTTAAAAAAATTATATATTTTTTAAAGTTGTGTGAAATAGTTACTTTAAAATCAATTTGATGCCAATTTGTTGACCTAATATGTTAAACATCGCTGACGAAAAAAAATTCTACGGATCAAATTATTTTAAAAAGGCCAAGTATTTTAAGCAGAAATTAGATAAATTAACCATGTCCAATTATTTATTTTTTAAATCCGCCAGTAACCTTAAATTAACCGTTTTTTAAATTAAAATTTAATCCGAGCTAATCTTGATTACCTCTTTTAATTAATACATTTTGTCTTAACGCGCTGAAAATTCCGTTAAAAAATGTCACATTTCTAATTAGAAAAGAGATCTCACCGGCTTAAAACGGGAAACCCTCGTCAAAATAATTTAGAGTTATATTAATTCAGCAAAGCCTTTGTGGCCAGTTACAGATTGACCAATAGCCAGCCTCATTCTAATTCCCCAAAGGGTAGGCAAAGGACATAAGCTTTTATTGAAAGCACCGATAGTTGTGATATTTATTTTAGATTGATTCAGAATCAAGGGAAATTTCTAATTAACTTTATCATCGGTTCAAGTTTTCATTAAACCACGTCATTAATCATATTTTATCTGACTAATCATATTAAACTTACATTTCCTCTTGTGATATAATGAGATTTTGCTGACATGACTGCATTTATACATTGAATTAGTTATCATCTTATAGGAGGTCTATCACGATCGATCGATTAAACCCTATGTCAATACGATATTGACTAAATTAGAGTATGGTCAGTTCGCGATATTTGCGAACACGGTCAACAATTAATAGACAAATTTTAGCGCTGCCTCCAAAGTATTAGATAAGCTTCGATTAACTGTCTATATATCCTTTTTTATAATGTCGTTCGATATGCAAAATGACTAACTTATTAATGAAAGGAGTATAACTTAGATAGACGGTATTACAATGGAAGATGCTCTGAGGAACTAGCGTCATTGATCCCTTCGGCGCCGGTGCGTAGTCGGGATACACGCCAAACGCGTGCCCAACATCTGTACACAGTTGACACTTGTCACATGAGAACGGGTCGCTTCTACGATTCGTTCTTAAGTTCAACAGCTCGGCTGTGGAACGAACTGCCGGCCTCTGTGTTTCCTCCCTCCTACAACATGGGACTCTTCAAGACCCATGTTCACTCCTTCCTCTCCACAAAAAGACCCTCCACACAGCATCCCCAAAGATGACATAGGCCCTGAGGGAAATTATTTTCTTCAGGGCCTCCTGTGTGGAGTAAATATAAAAAAAAAAAAAAAAAAAATTGAAATAAGTCGTATAAAAGGTGTGTCGAAGTCGTATGCGCGGTCCATTGACGCTATATTGACTAGAGCTTGGGGAAACGAAAGTTGTTCACTAAACAAGTTGTGAATTAATGACCCTGTTAATAATCAAATCCTTTTTTAGTGTCAAAAAGTAAATACAGACTGTAAATAAGTTGGTATTTCAATTCAACTTTGTCAATTTATTCATATTTTTACATAGCTGTTTGACGTCTGGGATTATCATTTCATAGACGATACCTCTAGTGTTGCCAGGATATATAAATTTCATATTTATTGCATTATCAATATCGACCTGGCTATTGACAGCGCGACCGTGCTCGGGATATTAATATAAAATCATCGGCAGTTACGCCTATCGATCGGATATTGCAAAGTGATCAATTTAATTGTGCGTTCCGGACTTCACTCACGGGTCATAATTTTTTCTCTTGACAATAGTTTAATAGTCCACTTAAAAAGGCATTCCACAGTATTTGAGTTATTATTTATGCTCATATATTCGTTTTAACCTTTCTTGCGCTTTCGATAAAATTGCGTTCTGAGATAATCACATAAGTTTATTAGCGAAATATATTTCGATAAATCTTTGTGTTCAGTGATTTTAAAAGATTACAAAACACGGGCAAAATATCTGTTACCCTATGTATATAGTAAGAAAATAAAACAGCTTTCATAAATAGTACTAATCATACTCACAAATTCTATTTTTTGTACATGGGTGCTACGTCCCCTTTCCACACATAAAACAAATCTAATGATGTTGTAAGTAAAAACAGTGGTTAAGTATCAGTAATAATATTTTTCTATTAAAATGGAACAAAGAGTAGTGTACAACTTACAAAAATAGACAAAACATGATGTTTTTAATCATTTGTAATTATTTTAATAATATTCCTAAAATAAAGAAAGCTCGTGTTCAGGTCTGTCTTTATTGTCATTATGGGTTGCTGACGTACTAGGATGGATATAACCTACTGGACCAATATTCTCATCGAGATATAGTAGTTTATTAAAACATTCTGCATTCTCTGGTTTTAAAAATTGTGTGAGTGACAACACATCTATTTTTTCTCAGGTCTTAAGCCAGCAACTAATTTGGTTAGATTTAGTTGCTGTTTTTATAGTAACAATATTTTTTTAATTGCAAACTGTACATCTGCACTGGAAAAAAAATCGAAAATATTACCACTTTCTGGTAAGTATTTCAGAATGACATATTGTTGTATGGCAAACCGTTGATTTTTCGCGGTGGGAGTATTTGAAATTATTTTTTGCAATGCTCCAATCTTTTATCATCTAACTTACCATTAAGACAGTACGGGATTTTTTTCTAGCAGCAGATATGATTTCCAGATATTGTTTCTATAGTTTCAATATCCACAACAGGGTTGCCAATTCGTAAAGAATTAAAATATTGTAATTCAATTTTTAAAATTTTTCTTCAGGTGTGGTCATCTATTTTGCACTTTGGTTCAATTCAATAACACTGGAGACAAGATGCATTTTACCAAGTGTTCTTCAATGTTAACAGCGGGTAATCTTAAGAGTAAAAAACCGTCTCGACTCCCATACAAAATACTGCACCCGTTGAAAAAAAACGTAGGCTTTTTTAGATCGGTGACTAGTGACGTCATTGTTCAAGTCCATGGATAAAGTACATTTTCGGGAGTCCCGAAAAATTAATACTTTGAAAATTATTTTCACCATAAAATTAAAAATAAATATACTAGTATTTTAGTTAAAATTATTATTGATACAAAAATATTGTAGTTCTTATTATATTTAGCAACCCGCTGTTTCTTAAATTATCTCTCGCGCAGTTTAAACCCTTGTTTTGATTCACATTTCCACTTATCCGACATTGCGGGGTGGATTAAAACTCTTCGCTTAGTTTGAATTCATCCCCATTAATACGCGATACAGCCTTTGAGATTGACAAAGTCCCCACTAGGTTAAAAACAAGTGTTTGAATTTAAACTTCAATTAGAGACCTACCGTTAATCCGAATATAAATGTTAAGCGCGAATTATACGTTAACAACTTTTCATTCAAGTAAAAATTGCAGCTGACATTTAAAAAATAGCATTCGGGGCTTAAATTAAGAATGGAAAGTGTATTTAATTTTTATTTATTGAATACTAGCTGAAGTCCCTGGCTTTATCCGTAATTTACAAAAAGTTTTTCGAAATCAAACATAGACAGTGATCTTCTTCATGTTTTGAAAGTTAAGTGTGCAAATTTTCATCAAATTCTAAATAAAATTGTACATTTGCATTCAAATCAAATAAACGCCGCCCGCCCTACGTCCGCCCGCCTGCCGGCTGCCACAAAAAATCTTTATCTATATAGAAAATATATAGATTGAAAACATTTTGAAACCAGAAAAACTAAACAAAATAAATTAAAATCTAAGAATCGTTGCTTGAAATGGCTTCATCCGTGTTTAGTGACCAGCGTTGAATAGCCAGTTTCTACCACTTCCTGAAGTCATTCCTTAATTTTATTGAATTTATTTGTGTTCTTTTATAATTAATAAAATTAATAAACCTTTAGAATACGAGTATTTGTGGTACGTTTAAGGAGGAGATTGCGAAAGACTGATTCAGAATTGAAACTTTGCTTGGAATGACATTAGTTGTGCTTGCTGACCAGATCTGAATAACTAGGTACTTTCCCACCTATATATTTCAATCACCTTGACCTCTTAAGTATCTTAAGCATCACAATATACTCCAATTAGGGATGCTATAGTCTCTCCAGCTCCAGACGTTGAGATATGTTGGAACTCTAGTACAGTATTCCCACGTAAGAAATTTTAAGATAACAGTTACTTAAGATATATTATGTAGAATAAACTGATGGCATCATTAAATAAAAATGTTATTTCTAAAATAGATTCTTTCCCAGTTAGTGCGTCACAGTAATGGGTGTCTCGTAACACCCCCGACAAACCGCAAAAGCTCCCCATGTTGCCGGAATTGACAAGCTGTCAGGAAAAGCTTCAGTGCATTCAAGAAAACCGTAATTGTGTTTATTTAAGAATAGCCTACGATGACGTTATTGCAATGGAAAAGCTGCACTTTCTAGAACTTATTATTATTTCATTTCACTTGGTTGTCACTACTCCTTGAGTTTGCGCAGACACATTATTAATATTTTAGTCAGTCTGAACCACTGGACAGCTGAGAACTAGAAGTATGATCTATGAAGATTTTAAAGGCACCTATTAATTTTAGACCTTCTGACATATACGTACAACTCCAGTGAAATAGTGGCAATATCAAAATCTTTAACCGGGAGAGTCGCTAGTGTAGCGTGTTGATTTTGAAAATCCTCTAAATGGATGGTGGCAAATTTAATTTATTTAGTACTTCTTGGTAGCGGTGTTTTGCGCTTTCCAATTTGTGCTTCGATCATTATTGATTAAAAAATATGTATAAAAATGTCCAAAAAAGAAGGCTCTGTATGTATAGTTTACGGATTTTCAGGATGCCAAAAAACGTTGAAAGGTTAGTTGGTGAAGTACTCGAATAGCCCGAGTTCGTTAAATCCTGTCAAATAAAAAGTTCTTGACTACATAAAAAGTGAAATCTACAAAAAAGAATTTAAAAAAATCTTACAATTAATATATATATAATTTTATTAAATTTCCAAGCCATCAAAGACATAGTTAATAGCCACTATAATATTGAAGTGAAACTTCTTTACGCGCGTCATGCAATTTCGAGGACCGGAGTAAAACCGACTCATGACCGTCACGAAAAACCGTGATCATTTCGCTATAGGAGCCTAGCTAATATTATAAACCTAGCTTAGGTCACTCTCCAAACTCAGCTTCGCGGTCTAGAGGCAGAGCGCCAGACTGTCGTCGCGAAGAACCGAGGTTCGATCCCCGCTTTGACTATTTTTTTTTTCTTTTTTTATAATTTTTAATTTTTTTTTATCACATGCTACTTATAAATATGTCAATAGACAGAAAAAAAGAGAGAATGAAATGAAAAGTGAGAGAGAAGAATACTAAAAGTTTCACTTCCGTCGTGCGTAGGATTGCCACACACTCTATTTTTTTTATTAAGTATGTTACCTATTTATTTTATTCGTTTCGATTTTCTAATTTACGAACGTTAAATAATGACTGTATTAAATATATATAAAATCCATTAAAATGTAGGAAAAAAACAAAGGCGCACAATCACGCTGCTAGGAGGCGCTAGCGTAGCATGTTGCCATGTTGAATGTATCGGAAATATTAGAAGTTGGAGGTACGAATATGAATGGGCGCCTGTTCAAGAAAGATTATCGATGTGTTATTAAAATGTTTAGTAAATTAATTCACTTGAAGTGATATAAAATTTATCTTACTGCGGGCACACAGACATGCCCAAAAACTACTTCTGTCAATTCATCTCTTCAGTGGTCCGAACGAACTGCAAAAGTTGCGAGCGTGATGGCATTTTGACACGAACTATAAATTTTATTAAGTTAAATATGGTTAAGAGAATTTTCTTGGAAAAGTTTCATAAACCATTTAAATAGTCAATACACGTCACGTTCCTAAAGTTTAGAAAGAGAAGTTAGTTGATATTTTTTAGCTGTTTGTTATTTTGTTTTTAATTATATGAATAGGATATACCTAGTTTAAAAATAGTGTTTTAATTTTACACCAGTTTTTAAAGCACGAAATAACGCTAAATTGACACCATGTTTTGCTTGATATGAAACAATATTAGTAAAATATGTAACAGTAACATAAAATAAAAGACAAACTAAAACTAAATTATCAACGCTACTTTAATTTGTAGGATTCAACAAAGTACTGTCATATATTACGCTTAGTTCTATAAATGTAGTATGTAAATATATCATAGTACCAACAAACTTGTTGCCCAGATCATGGATCCTGTTGGTTAGTGAGT
Organism: Hesperophylax magnus; assembly: GCA_026573805.1. Taxonomy (NCBI): domain Eukaryota; kingdom Metazoa; phylum Arthropoda; class Insecta; order Trichoptera; family Limnephilidae; genus Hesperophylax; species Hesperophylax magnus. The sequence goes on along the minus strand of JAIUSX010000029.1, from coordinate 8,895,725 downwards.
GTGTCTGATAGTTGGTTGTGTATGTATTGCAGAAGAATGTTTCATTTTGTCTTGTGTTTCTAGTCGCTACATGGAATTGTGATAATAATAGTGGCGATGAAGACAGGGATGTCAATTAAGTTGTTAATGACTCTTTTGATTATTTTTTCTTTTGCGAACTAAATTAGTTCGTCTATTTTGACATTGGCGGGTTTGATTAATTGACCGTTCTTTGCCGACAGAGATGCAAATATGCAGTACTAAAATTGGTTTATTTTAAGATGAATACTTCTAGTTAAGGCGAAACTCAATGCCAAATCAATATTTTGATTAATCTTTATAACGAATTGGTGTACATTATGAATATCAAAAAATATTCTTTATATAAATTGAATGTTTTTATTTTGTTTCGCTTGAGTAGAATACAAATAAAAAATAAATTACTCAATAAAAAATGTAAATAAATTTTTAATTTATTTTTTCAAATGTATGAACGCATAAAGGAAACAACTTTTTGAAAATACGGTATTATAGCTAAGATTATATGTGACAGTTGCACTTGATTAAATTTTTTGCTTTCTTATAAAATTATTTACAAAATAAATAAAAACCAGTTTTGTGCTTGAAATCGAACGTTTCTAGACTCCGCTTGTCAAGCGATTTTAATGCCTATTACCTACGATACGGTATACCAAGAATATACACATTTTTGGCTTGTAGGATCCTCTTAAGTGGACTTAAAAATCTCGTGAAGAACTTAGGTTAATACATTTATGTATATTATGTTCACTATCTGCAAGGTAAGCTTATTGAAGCAGTGCGATGGTTAAAATACGTATGGGGTTTTAAATAAGGTACTCTAGAAAAGTGATTCTAGATATAATTTATAATATAGTCCGTGGCTGATTAAAGTGAGGTTTTCTAGAAATGAGAAAAAAAACACTGACAAATTCAAATTGTGAAAGTGAAGAAAACCCAGCCGTATAAGATTTCTTTCTCGGTGTGACGTGGGAATTAATCTCCAGTAATTTAACATCTTTATCAACAAAGTTTTCCGCAGCGTAAAGTGCTCCCGGGCAAAATTGGATGATCTTATTTATTTCAGTCACATGGCATTATTAAGTAGATAGTAAACTATAAATTATCTAGAGTTATTCCCTAAAAATGACTAAATTTGCCCGAAAAAAGTCTATTAAGAAATCTTGCGTTTGGAACAACAAGGCTCCATGTAAAAATTTGGTACAAATTGTTTTTTTGGTATCAAAATCAATCTTTTTTTCCCTTCACAAATGTCTTTAAAATATGTCAAAAATAATATTGTTATGCATAAAAGCTCCATTTAAAACACTTTTTATTTACTTTTTAGAACTTAAAGGCTTCTTTTGCAAATTTTACGGGAAACTTAGTTCTTTCTGACTGAAATATTTTTGGAGCAACATGGTTTCATGTGCGGTGTACTTCGAGCTTACCCTTTAGACAAGTTTCCATCTGAAAATTGCGTGGAACTGAAAAAAAAACGTTTTTTTATTTATTTTTTTTATTTGGAAAACCAACAGTTATAATTATTACAAGGTATGGTGTAGTAAGTGTTAATTATTTAACCAATAATGGGTTTTCACTTAGGTATTTTCACTTTATTTTCACTTTCACTATTTATCAAGCATGTACTTTAATTGAATTATCTGTATGTTTCAGAACATTTTGAGCAAAAACACGGCATTTAGCCAAAAAATATTAAAAATAATTACATAGAAACATGTTACTCCTAGTTTAGCTGATTTTCAAAGAAAAGGGTTCCATGTGTTTTTTTTTGCTAAATGCCGCATTTTTTAAAGAAAATGGTATTTCACTGTGCACCTTTTTATAAATCTCAAGTTTATTATTTTATTCGTGACTCAAACTTTGAATCTCAATATCTCAGCTTAATGCAAATGGCAGATAGAACCATGTGATTTTTTTAAATCTGAATTACTTGAAGTTGTTCAGGTAATGAAGAGATGTATCTTTATTAGCGACAAATTTTGAAGAAGAGTTAGAAGTAATATAAGTTAATCTATTTCATAGATTCTAGGTAAGCATGGTGACACAAAGTTTTTCATAATCTCCGATTTACTATATTTTAAAAAATCTTTGCAATCATCTTGGCAAAAATCTTACCTACCCAAGGTTTACGGGAAGAGCTACTTCACGCTATGAACACATTCACTAGAGGATATTCCTCATTCACAATGTCTTACATCCTACGCCACTTTACCCGTTTCGTGAGCAGATTCGGTTTGATATACTTGTTACTCAGTGGAATGTCTCCAAGAAATATAGTTTTTCATAACTGGGCATTATTATTACTTCTGGAACTTGGGATTCTGGGATAAACTACCATAATATCATTACGTTCTTCACAATGTTCAGATTACTTATGGAGGGTTGAAATTTGGATTCTTTAGTGAACATTTTAAATTTATCACTTAATACAATACAAAAGATTTTCGCTGGGGCAGTTCAGTTTTGTACAAAAAAATGTAAAAAAGTAATCATTTTATAAACAATTCTTATGTAAAAGCTACTAAAATGACGTTAAAAATAAATACACATGGTCATGGAATGGAACTAACGGAATTCTATACAAGAAATTTAAAATTGATTTATTTTCAAAATTGTTAAAACTGTATATTTTACAAAAATATATTATCTAAGCTAAAAACTGTATATTTTCCAAAAATATATTATCTAAGCTATTGAAACCTCCAAATTAATCTTTCCAACCCAAAAATAATAACGAAATCAGATTTTGTTTCTATGATTGTAGAAATGGGAAATATTCATAAAAATACTTTAGATCTAAATGATTAATTGTAAATATTTAATAAATTTGCATTTTAAAAATATAATTTAATATTATTCAATAATAAATTACTATGAAAAGTCAATCAAAATTGTGGGAAATGACAAAAATGGAAAGTACAAACTTAAAAAAAATGCCAATCTTCATAGGTATTTCTCTTTGTTGAGTTTCCTTAATATTGATCGTTGTTTGGCCTTGATATTAGCAAAAGTTCCAGAAATTTGAAACAAAGCCATCTAAAAAACTCAAAATTCAATTATTATGTTCTAATTTTGCAATTTTTTTACCTTATAGCTGACTTAAACGTTAACCTTTGAGATTTACACGTGAAAGTTTTAAATCATCAAATACCAATCAAATACATCAATGGAAAATGCTATTGCAAAGAGATAGCAATTTCGTTTTTTAATTCTCTTCAGTTTAATCTCCCCTTTTAAACAGGCAAATGTGGGAATAAGTTTAAAAATGGAATGGTAAACTTTTGTTAGGAAAATTAGGCTAAAAATGTTTTCTTTTTAACTTTAAGCTTTCATATAAAAAGCACAAGGATCACATTAATTATCTCAATATGTCTGGGTTGGGTTACTTGATTCTAGGAAGACGCGTAATTTAATATGAATATGTTCATCTTGCCTTGCGTCCCCAGGGCGGGCGATGGGCAAGAGATGTGATATATGGAGAGAGTGGGTGGGTATAGTGTTGCTGGATTCTCTGCAAAACGGGAGGAACAACAAAAGTGGGAGATAAACTCTTATGTCTTACTGACGATAATACTTACTCATATATATGGAACGCACGGTGAGAGACTTATATTGAACTGGACTTTAGTGATAATTACCCATTTAAACCATTCAATGCTATACTCTCTTGCATTGCTCACGATTGACTCCAAATCCTTTTTGATTCCACGTCTGAAGAATTCCGTTGGTTAAGTTAGGTTGATTAACCACATATATATCTTCATAAAAACAGATTTCGCAGAGATGCTAAAACAGCAAAGTTACAAATTTTGTAAGTAAAGTAAAACCAGGATAATAGAAATAACCTTCAACTGAGCTTTTGTCGCTGCTATTGTTATGTCAACAGTTCCAAAGCGATACCTGGAAAAAGTTAAAATTTTCGCGTCAACCCATTATTTTAAAACTTTGCTTTCTGTTCTGATCTAAATCATTACTGTAGCATCTTTATTACCAAATAGTTCACCTTTCCCTTTATAAAATGTAAAGAAAGTCAATAAATTTCCATCTTCACTTAAGTATTCATATTTTTCTTAGGAAACTTTTTCAATTTCTGAAAAATGATTTTTCTTAGCAAACAAAAACAAACAAATATTTATACATAATAAATATTGCCAATAAAGGAATAATCTAAATTTGCATAAAAAAGAAAATATTCTTTGCAATGTCTCGGTCACATCATGATGTAGAAAACAAAATATGCTGATAACTGATAACAAGAGAAGATCGAGATTGTGGCAATTCGTGATAAATAAAGATACCGCATCTTATAGGTATGAATTTACTTGAGCGAATTGAGCGCTGTTGTCACATTTTATAATAAGAGAAGATTAAGATTGAGGCAAGTCATAATAAATTAAGATACCGCATCTTATAGGTGTGAGTTTACTTGAGTGAATTGAGCGCTGTTGTCACATTTTATAATAAGAGAAGATTGAGATTGAGGCAAGTCGTAATAAATGAAGATACAGCATCTTATAGGTATGAATTTACTTGAGTGAGTTGAGTGTTGTTGTCACATTTTAGGAAAATAAATAATATTCATTACATTTTACATCAATCATAAGATCCAATCTAGTTTTAACAACACAAAACTTGCCTTTAAATAACCGCTTGCTTTTGAACTTTTAAAAATTATTTTTATTCAAAGTTTTTATACAACATTGGAACTGTTATGAAAAATCCCAAAATGCGGAGCATGTGCGTGGGTATTATATTAGCTATTTTAAGATTTCAATGGTTTAATTATAAAGCATAAAATTATTTCTTAGAAGATAAAATATTTTATATACAATTTAAGAAAACGATAAATAAATAAAAAATGCCATTTTCAGTGGAAGTTTTAATTTTTTTAACACTGTAGGACAGATAATCAATTACAATAATATCTTCTTATTTTAAACCAATCATAAAAATATATCGTACCTTCCTTAGAAATAAGAAGTTTTTTAAAAGTATATTCATATTGTGCAATCGAAATGAAACTCAAGGGCATGGCACAATTCACTTTTATTTTTCTGTGTCTTTTTCTTTTTCATGTTTCTATTAGATTTATTAGTATTACATTCTTCATCAACGAAACATTATTTATTTAAATAAGACAATAGAAAAAAACATGATTAAGTCATATGCAGTGCCCTCGTTAAAATATGCACTGCTTAATTTTTTTTAGTAAAAGTTTATATATCAACAGAGTTACCATTAGTGAAATCTATTTACAACTGAATTGTAGCGTGAAACTCTAGTATAATTGTCACAACAATACAAACTTGAACTAGTGGTAGCAATATGAAATTAAATCAATATTAAAAGGGCTATCCAACTGATAATTTACAATTTGTATAAAAGTGTAAGATCAAAAAATTTTCTTCTGTCACTCAATTTTAATGAATGTTATAAGTAAAACAATCATAATCTATTGATTCTGAAGGAATTTTAAGTATAAAAGTAGTACTCAAATACATGGTCTTTCAAAGATTGTCTGTAGTGAACTGTACCTTTTAGGGGTAAGAAAATTAATACGACTTCAAGCTTATTTGGTTTTGCAACGGGACGCCATGTCTTTGGCGTGAACGTTTTGATATTTTTGTTAAATTGTTTGGACGTGTGTAAATATTTTTTAGATATTGAATGCTATTTGTTTGTTTTATGTCCAAAATTTCACATTTCTGAAACAATTTTTTGTAGTGGAAAGTCTTGATTTTGTTAAACATGAGTTCAACCATTTATTAGAAATCCAAATCCATATTTCAACATAAATATTAATAAATTCAACGAAATGAAAGAGATGGAAACGGTTTTTTTGTTAATAGAATGCGAAGCGATGGGCTTGGTAACTTTCAATGGAATTTTTCATTGCAGCTTTTATGCAGTTTTTAAAAATGCCATTCACCAACGCTCTCAGCGAAAACCTGAAAAGAGGACTAAATGTTCACACTGAATAAAATGTAAATGAGCAATATTCGAGGCAACATTTCTTTTCGGCTTTGGAATAAATTAACAAAGAGCACACCTTACAAGTAAACAAATGTCAATTTTATTTTTATTTTTTAGTTGTGATAATACTGCCCTAAAAAGATTTGTTATATATATTGAAGAATTGTTATACGCATGAAAAAATATTTTTCACATAGACCTAGCTTTTGCTTAAAAAAATGTTTCTTCAATTAATAAAAGACGAATATCTTAAGAAAAAAATGGCTCTTTGGCATTACTTCACAAGATTAATACTCCCCGGAGCCAGTGAGTCTACGGGATATCGCTAGAAAATCTTATTGGGCTGAAGTAAACAGAATAAAGAAAGGTACGGGAGTACCCTACTTTTCAGGTTCGTTTTAATTCAATAAACATTATTCATTGACATATAAAAATGAAAATACAGTACATAATGTACAGAAAAATGGAAGGTAAATTATATTGTATGAAAATCACTCCACTGTGTAAAAAAATAAAACACATTAATTCAGTTTATTCCTATATTACATTTGGGGAGTGTAAATATCTGTAGTGTTCTTCCTTGCCGATCATCCAGATTTCTTCTTAATGAAAGAATGTGGGTACTCCATTACAATGCGTTTTAAGTTAGGTAGCTTAAGTATTGGTACAAGTGAACAATATACGAGCTTGATATTGAAAAGAGGACGAGTTACAACAGACATGCCTTTTTACACGTCTCGGTAAAATAAACACAGATGTTATCGTTGAGATTTGATGACAGTGCTTATCGAATTCGTGTTTAAAAGACCGTGTTAAAACAGGATTGACTGAACATAGAATGACGTCATTTCAATTAAAAAGCAAATCTATAAAATTTCATTTGCAACAGTATCTAATTTCCGTTTCAAGACCGTTTGAAGGAAATCGCTACTTGGCAGTAAGCCCACCTTTACAATTAAATTAATACTAAACCACATAGCGCCATTATTCCGGAATAAGGACAATCATAGAAGCTTCTCGGGTTAGGTAGAGGTAGAGAGGTAGATGGTAATATCAGGTTACATCGCTGCTCTGGCGTTAACAGGGTTCATAATTGCTTGTCATCTACACTGACCAGCCCAGTGTGGTATAAGGATACTGACGTAGAAATATAACAGCTTTAGCGGCGCGCGTGTAATGGAAAATGCACCGTGCTTCTGATTATTTATTTAAAAACATGTAAAGGGTTATTATTGCAAAATAAATTTGGTTTTGATCAATTAAAAATAAATTGCTTACTTATATCTTGAACAATAAAATATATGAAAATGTGAGCGTTTTTATAACTTCTCTATGCTAATCTTTGATAATTTTAAAGTGCTGTCGCTTATAATATGTCATTTGCTAAAATTGATAGATCTTCATGCGAGACGACAAAGTTGTCGTTAAAAAGCTCAAATGAAAACCAATTAAGGTTTGATTTGTTTCATTTAAGTTCATGAAGGAAAAAAACTTTATGGTTTTACTATAATTTAGCAAAATGGGGAATTAAATTGACATTTCTACATTTTGGCTCTCTAGGTGTAACTTAAATTTCTGAGGCACCAAGCTGTTAAAATACTACACCATTTAACTTGTAGATAAATAAGATGTCAATAGTTGGTGTCTTAGAAAGTGTGTTTATGGATCATCAAAAAAATTAAAAAATATATATAATTTCAACTTAAGTTCCTGATAATTTGTTCTTAAAAACGTCACACCGTTGATTAAAAAGCTGGCGTTTATTACTTTTTTACACAGTACATGTGTATACTTTTCAACATTTAAGCCAGATTAGGAAAACTCCCACCTTTCAAGACACTTCTTTGAAATGTGAGTTCTGCCTTGTACCCCAGATGTTTCTTCGTAAGGTTCAGGCTTTAATGTTCCTCACAAAACCTTCATCCCTTTCAAAGGACTTAAAATGACGCTTTGAACTTGTTTCCTGATAAGGAGCTTAGTCGCAGCTTCCAATTTCACACTTTGACGCTAATATCGAAGTTCAATTAAAAAGGGATGAATCATTCAGTTTGCTCTGCGAGATCAACTAAACGGGGGATTTAATTTTTGAGGATGTGTCTTGTAACTGGAGGCTTACGTTGACATGTTGGGAGGAGTAAGCTCGGACGTTTAAAGGACGGGATTAATGTACACTCAGGATCTGTCGCACTGCAAATCTCAACGGAAAATCTCATGCAAGTGTTTTATGAAAGCTTTTAAATTTGAACGATGTAATAAAATAAATGTTTTGGATTCGTTATTTACGAGAGATATCTCCACCTGGGGCATAACTCGTAGGCTTATTTTTCATGTTGAAGTTACACATTAATTTAAACAAACTGTTACGTACGAAACTTACGTTGCCTGAAAGCGGATGAAACTAAATAATTAACATGTATACCTAGAATACCTAGAATATACAATGACGTTGTTAATACATGCGAAGATGTGGAAAATATACATTATTATTATATGTTTCTTCAGAATGTACGAGATAACACAATATAGCATTCATAAAAAAATAAATACATTTTGTTAAATCACAAATTAAATAGCAAAAATACAAATAAATAATGGTCTATTTACTAAATGCTTAAACATAATACAATTAAGGCTTGAAAATAGTACGTAAAAAAAAAAAGTATCACTATACAAATTCCCAGTGTAATACTAAATTATTAGAAATATTAGACAATAAATAGAAATGTATCTGAAAATCATCGACGAAATACTTGAACAGTCGGCTTTGGAAGAAAATATATTGTAAATTTTTTAAAATTTTTAAATAGCGCGTTTTCCATTTTATTATGTCACATCGGGAAAATCGTTAAAAAGCTTCGGGGCTAGTTATTTGTCATAGTTTTGTGCAGATTACGTTTTACATGTAGGATACAAATAGATTATATTTCCCGATATTACAACGGCGCGATATAAAATAGAATTTGAATACATTATTTTATTTGATTTTATGCACAGCCGGGCTTTTACATGGAACAAAATATATACCCAGTGAGCTATCGAAAATTATAAACTTAAGCCCAAGTAGCAAATTTTTATTGGTTGTCTTGTCACTTTTTTTAACTTGGTTAAAGTCCCAACTGCTTCCAACCGTCTGGAGCCGGAGAAATTATGGCATTAGGGTATTTTGTGAGGCGGAAGGTGTTGGGTAGGGGAATGAGATGGGGAAGAGGAAGGTGGGGGGTGCCTGGCTATTTAGATCTGGTCACCAAACACTGCTAAAGCCATTTCAAGCATAGTTTCAATTCTGAATGGTGGTCTTACATCAGTGCGATAATGGGAGTATTTTCCACTCTGTAACGTGCCGCAGGTACACTATATATTAGTTTAAATTAATAAATTGTGAAATAATAAAAATAAATCAATTAAATTAATTTGGCCACCCCGGGATTTGAACCCGCGACCTTCGTATTGCTAGTTAAGAGCCCTACTCCTCAACCACGGACGCCGCCAATCTATTTATCCAAATCACGACGTTCAGATCACTACGTTCGTTCTCAGTGTGAAAGTGCTATTATTTTTAATGAATTTATTCCAAAGTTTCTTAAGCCTTTAAAGAATTCGATCTTTGACTTCAGCCAGAAAGGCAAACTGATGCCCATTCAGCAAAATCGTTCAGAAACATATTTTCGGACATGACGTCTTTTGGAAATTACTTTTAGATGAATATTTGAAAATTTTCAAAAAATATTTTAAAGTGAGTAAACAACTAATACGAACCAGTTTTAAGAAATATTCTTCTTTCAGCAAATAAATGCAGACAGCTTGTGAAATAAATAACACAAAGGGTTAGATTTTATTTTAGAGAGAGAAGGCTTCGCGGCCGTTATTTTTAGAAGATCAATACGTTTAGTTTAGCTCCGACTCCGGCCCCGGTACAGAGGGGCTGGAACATCCCTTCTGGCTTCTGTGCCCCGCGGTTCCGGAAACTTCCTCCCCTAGAATGTGATTGCTTATTCAAATTATGCCATTACATATTGATGTCCCGTAAAGCGTGCTAGATTATCATATATTACTATTTTACGACGAAATATATATTAAATAAAAATTCGTTTCAGAGAGGTCTTGTCATGAATTTTTATTTACATGATTAGACGTTTTCGATGAAATGGAATAGCTTCATCTGAAAAGTGAAATGAAAGCAATTTAAAAATAATTCGTCAAAACAAAGAGAAATATGAAATTATAATAATTATCCAGCCAAGTCGTTTTAAATTGAATTTTGATTTTATCTAGCACTTTGATAGAGTTATTTTGACACCGATCAAAGAATTAGGCTGCAAGTAAGGAATGCGAAATCCTTTTTTAAGCATTATTCGAAGGAAAGGGGCTTTGAGAATAAGAAGATTTTTTATAAAAACCTGAATTTATCTCCAATCTAGTATTAAAAAGTACAAGTAAATAATTTCAAGCAACGCTTTCATACAGCATTATGCCCCTTTGGTTAGAGCGACACTGAAAGGTGAGAATATCACTTCTCTGGAAAGAGCTCACTCCAAACATACTATATTTAAATTTATTTAAATTTTCCGCGTGATAAATGATAGGTACGTACCCATCCTGAGTTCTAAACCCTCAACCTTTGAGCTCGGAGCCAAGGATCCTACAAGAATTTTTTTTAAAAGAATTTGAAAAGGATTTGTCATATAACTTCAATAAGCAGAGAACATACATATTTAAATATATCACAATTAATCAAGTACTTTGGGACTTCTGATGTCTCTGAAATATTAAAGCCAGTTAGATTGAAGACACGGAAGGTAAGGAACATTAATATTAATACTTTGGCTTAGATTGAATTACCTAAAGTTTGATAAATGTAACCGTAGTCAAAACAGAAGTGATACATAATATTATTTATTCAAAAGGATTGATTTTGATTGACACGATACTCGTGTACGTTGGAAAGTTTGTTACGTCAACAAACGTTTATTTCAATCTATGGGCGATTTTTTTTCATTTCACCCTTAAATTTTGCCAAGGTAAGTTTATATTCAAAGATAAAAACGACCAAAAGACATTACCTGTTAGATAACTGCGTATTTTACTAACTACATACCTACGTTTCGACACTAATTCGAAACCCGGGAGTTTTAAAAGCAACAGTATTTACAAGCCATTTCGCAGGAAATATCTACGTTGTACATTATGAAAAAAAATTGAAATTAAACTCATCATCCAAACGATTGTATTGAACGTACTGTATTGAACTGATCGTAAATTGAGGAGCTGTATGCAATAACAACTTAAGATGAAAAATATACTTCTGAGTAAAACGAGTTGAAAGCTTTTTGAAATCCGTATTATTCACTTGTAACGAGTGCTCAAACATTTGCGTGTAGCTTCGTCGGTGTAAATGTAATCCTATATAAATAATATTTATACAGTAGATAAATAAATGCTTGGAGATATTTATAGAAAGGCGATGGGCGCAAAAACTGCCAGAAGCTTTTTTCTCCAAATTACATGTGATGTACAGATGATACAATTCGTCCTCGTTTTATTAAAAATGACGTTTAGAGCAACTTAGTGAAAATTTGATATGCCAAGCGAACTTTAAATAAATGAAATATTATTTCATCCGTTAGTACAAAATTAGAATATGATATCAATTTTTTTACTGACGCAAGCCTTCGCACTCGCCGGAGAAGCTCGCTGTCGCCGATATATTGGCCATCGATATTTCACAATACTATTTTTGTTGTAGAAGCTGATGGTGGTAGAAAAAGTGCAATGTTTTTCTTTTCAAATACAAAATATTATTATCTATTAATACTATTACCCTATCATTGCAACAATACAGGATCTAACGCTGAACTCAATTCCATAATGAATCGCCTACATGTACTTGGAAATAAATATGCTTTGGATGAACCTATAAACATTGCTAGTTTAACCTCATACTTAATAAATACTTATAGTTTAACCTCATAACAACTTAATTAAAACTGTCTGTCAGCGCTTCTCAGATTGACTATAGTTAAATACAGTTTTAAAGTATTAATTTCTTAACACTCATTACATAAAACTATTCTTTGATATGTTATTATTATGAGATTAAGATTTAGATTTTGTAAATTTAGAGTTCCTATGAAACTCCTGTTTTCTTTTTTTTAACTATATATGGAATGCTCCATGTATATATTGATATATGTATATATTTGTATAAAAGTGTGTGTATGTGTAAACAAATATATGTACCCGCCTCAGAACAGAAACCTTCTAGTGAGGCCGGTTACTTTCACATTTGTTATATTAAACATGTAATTGCAATAAACGCCCGGGTTTCCGGCAATTTAAAAAAAAAATAATAATAGTAATATCCGGGATTTATAATATGTTGTATTGTATTTATAATAACCTACTCATTGTACTTTTTTATATTGATACTACTATTTCTATTGTTCTCTTTTATGTATTTTATATTTATATATATTTTTTTTATCTATGTATATTCTGTATTCGCATGTAAAACAATTGTTATTCTTTTATAAAAGCCGCTATAATCGGCGTTAATAAATAAATTATCTATGGATTGAATGAATTGAACTTAATTGCATATTTTACCATCTCTCTCGACTTAAATAGTTGCTTTTTGCGGTAATTAAGTTGAAACAAAGTTTTGTTTGAATAATTTAAGCGTATAGAAAATGTACTCTTCTATCTCACAACATACTCCAAATGGAGATGCCAGAGTCTCACTGTCTCTATATAGATGGGAGTAGTTAGAACTCATGTACCGTATTCACTTGAAAATTCTTTAGTCTTCATTACGCACGAATATTTCACATCACTTCGTATATGAACCGATGCACCGACAACCGAAATTAGTATGTTTGATTATTATTTTAAGTTATAAGTTTTCCAAAACCTTTTGTTCGATTTGGCCTCCACTTTGTATACTTTGAAATAGTAATCTATTTATAATGTTTGAAAAATTCTTGAAGCAGCTGGGTTCAGAGGGATGCATAGACATAAAACCGTTTTTCCAGAATCTGTTTAGAGCAAAGTTTCAACATCTTAGAATAATAAGTTTTAATCTCATAACAATGTCATGCGAATCTGTTCTCTACTGACAGGCACTTTAGAGTTCATTATCGCATAAATCTCGTTATTCCAAGGGGCCGTTTTACAGGATGTAATAAAATGTTAAAACAGAATTTAAAAAATATTTATATGAATCCGATGTTAGTAGGTCAATCGGTCGGTAAATTAATTTTATAACCACAATCGTAACCATGAGGCCAAAAAAGTAGTGCAGGCATCAAAAAATCCCGAGGTCTGAAGCCTTGAAATTTAAACAGATTTCTGGAGTTTCTAGACCAACTCGAATATTTTAATATAAATAATTTCCATCATGAGATTTGGAACTTTCACATAAAATTTATATTTATTTGACGGCCTCCGTGGTCGAGGGGTAATGCTCTCAACTGGCAATCCTAAAGTCGCGGGTTCAAATCCCGGCGTGCGAAAGAAAATTTAATATAATTAATATGTACTATTTCACGATTAAATCATTAAAAATATTATGAGGTGTATTTAAGACACATTCCAGAGCGGAAGATACTCTCCTAGATATGAGATACTCCTATAAGTGTAAGACCATCATTCAGTATTGAAACGTTGCTTGAAATGGCTTTAGCCGTGTTTGGTGACCAGATCTGAATACCCAGGAACTTCCCCACATTCTTTTTCCCCATCTTCTTACCCTCCCTATTACCATCAGCCTCACAACATACCCCAATTGGAGATACCATAGTCTCACTGGCTCCAGACGGTTGCGAGCAGATGGAAATCTTGTGCCGTATTAATAATTTTATATCGACAATAATACTAATACTCCTACCTATAAAGGTAGAATTAAATTCATATTACGCAATAATTGTTGTTCAATTTGAAAAAAAGTCTTATTTAATATTATAATAATAATATTAATATTCAATAATCTGTTAATGAAAAAATAAGAAAATATACAGATTTAGGAAATGAGATAAAAAGAATTTGGCATTCTCAGACTATAAAAATATTACCATTCGTTATTTCGGCTACTGGCATTATACCTAGCTCTCTCATTAAAAAATTAGGCGTATTAGATCTATCAAAATATTTATATATAAAAATGCAAAAATCATTCATTTTAAATACATGTAGGATAACGAAAGATTTTTTTAATATTTATGCTGATGGATCAGTAGGATTTATAGGCCCTGTTAGGAGTTCTACCGAGCCGAAACCTCTGATTTGAAAATATCTGGAGTCGGTGAATTATTTTCCCATTTGATCTCTGGTGATTTGACGTGTTGTTCTTGTATTGTTTTGTATTTATTTTGCATATATAATGCACTTGCATAATGTGGATTGACTAGATGATCATTTGTGGAAAAGTGTGTGGAAGGGTTTACTTTTTCCTATGGGGAAGATTAAACTGGGCGTACTGTACAGGGCCCGCAGATACTTTAATAGTACACAACTGCTGACCCTGTACAAATCACAAGTGCGCCCTACTGTCGAATTTGGCAGCCATCTCTGGTCTGGAGCCTCAAAATACCTGAAAAAAAAAACCGTCGACTCTGTGCAGAAACGGGCGGTCCGTTTGATAGATTCCCCAATCTTAACAAACGGACTGCAATCTTTAGAGCACAGGCGTCAGGTAGGTATGCTGTCCTTGTTCTATCGGTATTACAATGTAAGATGCTCTGAGGAACTAGCGTCATTGATCCCTTCGGCACCGGTGCGTAGTCGGGATACACGCCAAACGCGCGCCCAACATTTGTACGCGGTTGACATTTGTCACACGAAAACGGGACGCTTCTACGATTTGTTCTTAGGTTCAACAGCTCGGCTGTGGAACGAACTGCCGGCCTCTGTGTGGAGTTAATATAAAAAAAAAAAACCCGGACATAAAATCGTAAAAGATAATGTTTTTGTCAATAGATAAATTTTACGCATTTTACGCAATTTTATGTATTCCTGATCTCTCCGGGAATGCATCTGGTTTTCAGCAGTGCCACCAATATAATAATAATAATATTTACATTACATATTAAGATATATTAACAATAAAAACTCAAATAAACACAAACAAATAAAAATAAAAATAGTAGGTAAAAAAAAATAAAAATCAAATCAGTGCAAATTCATAATATAGTCAAATAAACAATATACAAAATCGCAACCACATGTAGCTAAGTATCACCTTCATTGTAACGATAGCAACCATTTGCAGCAAAGCTTTTTGAAGCATATAGATAAATTTGTTTATGCTAGCGTAACAGAGATGAATTTTCGATTATTCTTGATTTATAGATTCGATTGAATCATGAAAAAAAATTACGTAAAAGACTACTAAAAAAAGTTATAAGCATTTGCTTTGTGCATTAACTACTCAAAACAACCCACTTTATATTATTAGAAAACATATTTTTGCCTAACATAATATTTTATGTCTTACGAACGCCACAAGCTTGCATATCATTCCGCTCAGAAGCTGTATATTGTTTGAAGAGCAGGTCAGGATGTGGGTTCAGCTAATGGAAAAAGGTCTCTCACTCACAGGTGGCTCGTATCCTTATATAAATCCCACCAAGTATCAGAATATGTATGCAAAGCCGCCCTCGGTTGAGACGCGAGCATGTATTTATTTTGAATCGGTGCAGCTTTTAAACTGAGCTGTAGTTTTTAGTGCTTTTTAGAAAAAAAATGGTCGTAATGTATTTTTTTGTGCAGATAAAACATGATTAACATATTGAAAAGAGACTATTTCATTGCTAATGCAATAAACTTTACAAATGATACAATAATTTTGCTACCCGCTTTTTGTTTTCTTATGGAAAAATTGCTAATGAAAATATTGGTGTCATGACTTATTTTCTAATTTATTTATTTACTTATTTATTGAATATCAACGGTATAAATATACCATACATCATAATTCATGTCACAGAATAACAATTAACTGTGGCATTTGATCATAAAATCACGACAGAAAGTATAAAATTAATACTAGAAGGAGATAGAAGTACATACAAAATATTATCAACAAGTATGAGTAGACTTACATTGTATTAGTAATGATTTAGAAGATATGATAGTAAAGCCTTTTTGCACCTAGATTCTATGCAGTTGAACAGATCCGCTACATCTGTATCTATTACAAACATCTACACCTATTACTAACTTCATGTAATCTAGGTACAAGCGAGTGTTTGAAATGCTTAAATAGCTGCTTCAAAGCTACTAAGCTGATGATAGAATTGAGGTTGCGGGTGATATTTGCCATTTGCTTCTAAAGTTGCTTATTAATGTAATATTATGTTTTACATTCCCAAAAAATATTACATATATTATACGCCCATATTAATACAAAATAGTTCAGTGGAATAGTAATCATGAAGCAAAATTTGTTATTGGAATTATGTAGAACCCGTGCAGGAGAATAGTATTGCTGAAGTTATATATTATGGAGGTATGCTATTATAGCCTTCTTGTGATTATGTTCCGTGTAGTGTAACACGTCTATTATTTCTGCGACAGTATTGCCAAATGCATGTAATCTAGGTAGAAGCTAATATATAAAAGACTCAGTCCAATTGTTGCAATCAAACATAATTTTCAATCGAGTAGTTCTAGTTAGTAACATGGAAGGCAAATAGGCTGAGTAAATCAGGATTGTCTATAATGCCAATAATTTTTTTAAAAACAAGTCTCTGAGAACTTTAATATTCTCAATTATTTCATTTTATTAACTAATTAATTTTATTATTTTTTTCAAGTGATTGTAATTTATGGTTTCTATAAAGAGAATGAGTTTATAGTTAATAAATCTATTTAAAATATAAAATTATTATCAAATACAGTAACGATGTCATTGATAAAAATTAAAAATAGTATTAGACCTAAATGCGAACCTTGAAGTTTACCTACTTACAATTGTTTTACTGTTTGTGTTACGTAAAGTAGACACATGAACCTCAAAAAGGAGGAGAGCTGCTCTGGCCAATTTTAATATATATTTTTTCAAACTATTAAAAATACCTACAAAGTAAAATCGTATATTCACATTCCTCCTCACTAGGGATTCGTGATTCGTGTTCCGGTGAGGACTGTAGGTTGTTTTGATAATAATTCATAATTTTTATGATCTTCTCTTCTTCATGTTTGTAGATCTCCTCTTCATGTTTGTTTGTTTCCTCGTCTTCACGTTGCTGAATTTCTCATGTACATTTTTTTACTTAAGTTGTTGTGTTGGTGTTACTACATTATTTTTATGATTTCCTTATTTTTCTTTCACTTAGCTACATTTTCATTCTCTTAGCCACATTGTTTGGCTCTCAGGAGAATGTGTGGAGTTAGAATTTTGCAGTACGTGCCAAAATCTTCTCTTCTGCCTACTGTTTACTGAAAATGTCAAAATATTTTGACTTTTCAACAAAATTGTATTTTTATTGTCAGCTTTGCACACTAAATATAATATTCCTTGACGTGTGATCCAGAACCGAATGAAATAAACTAAGCCAATTTACATAATATATTCCTGTCGGTACAGTTTTCAGCACCCTTAGGTATATAATGGAAACAAAATTACGTGTTTTTATCCGTCGTAATCAGACAAAAACATATTTTATATAAAATGTATTACGCAACAAAAACACAACTGAGATAATTTTGTGTGCATAACATAACGTAGGCCCGAACTTGAGTGGTGACATAATCATAATATATTTCACAGGGCTATCGAGGGTACAGTAAAACACCTTCGTAATAAACCTATCCGGATGGTGTGTGTAACAAGCCAGACAAACGATAATTCATAACAAGGGTTTCCTGTCCACCAATGATTAGATTCTTTATGTAGGTAACAGTATGAAAATAATATTAAAAATATATTATTTTCCGACAGCCGTAATCAACATGTTAAGATAATGGAAATTGTATTAACATTGCTTATATTATTGGGACAAAGTAATATTCCAGTTGGGATATTCCTTTGTTTTTCTTGCAAACCTATGTTGTTTGCGCCTTTTTATATGAAATACAAACATCCACTAATAGGGTTTTCCGAACTTATGTATACTGTGGGTTTCTTTTGTAAAAGTTTGACATAAGAGAACACGATTGTAGAGTGAATAAATAATACCTTGATAACTTTGATGTGTTTAGCTTTGTCTGGGAAAGCAAAACTATGTGTACATTTAATCCTGATGATGTGAACATCGTTTACGAAACATTTAGATGGGGTATATAAATAACAGTGATGTAAACAAGGTTATTTGTCTTTTTAATACATAAATAATGACATCACTAAGTATAAGCTTAAAGAAGAATTTTTCTTCGAAAAATCAAAACTATGCACTTGATATATTTTATATTGAATCATAAGCAATTACAACATTAGGAATTGAACTCATAAGTATTTCCGAAAGCGTATATAAATAAATGTTATCAATTTCAATGTTTTATTTCAATTTTTGACGTATTTTTATTGTAAGTTTCTTGTAGTAGTAATAAAACCTTCCTTATATTATTACTTTTTCTTGCCACATACTTTCTAATATGTTTCAGTCACAACCTTCACGCAACGTTCTACTGATTGTGGGTAACAGGGAAACCTGTCAAGTTGGATGAAAATGGAACTTACTTCTGATGTTAGGAAGTTCGTCTTTAGTTCGTCTTTCGTTACATCTTTCAAAATAGAAGTAAATGTGTTTTGCTCTCTAGCTTCCAATGAAAGCCTTATTCTGAGTTATTTGGTGGTAGGCGATTCATCGGTATCATTGACAAGATTACATTTTCAGGATAAGCGTAGTAACCATTTTGCTTTATCACAAGATTATTTATTGAAGTGAAACTTCTTTACACGCGTCATGCAATTTCGAGGACCGGAGTAAAACCGACTCATGACCGTCATGAAAAACCGTGATCATTTCGCTATAGGAGCCTAGCTAATATTATATACCTAGTTTAGGTCACTCTCCAAACTCAGCTTCGCGGTCTAGAGGCAGAGCGCACGACTGTCGTCGTGAAGAACCGAGGTTTGATCCCCGCTTTAACTAATTTTTTTTTTCTTTTTGTGATTTTTTTAATACGAGGAAAAGTGATAAAATGCTCTCGTGCTGCGACTTTTAGATATTTTGACTATATGATATTTTGGTCGAAATATAGCTTACAAATCGAGCCGGTAGAGTTGCTCGGTATTTTGATTAATTATTTTTATTTTGAATCATTAAAATTACTAATCAAGGCCGATAACGCGACTAATTACCCTCGCAGACGTGCGTGACAAGTTTTTTTAGTTAAAAACACAGCCGTAAGTGAGTTTTTCAAAATTTAGAAATGTTTTTCAAATTCAGATTCCATACGGGTATGAGACTGTTAAAACACGATAGATCTTTTCCAAAGCGGACAAATACCTATACGGAAATATTTTGAAAAACGATTGATATGACTTCACACTGCCGATATATCTTCAATTCGGCCCTATATAAAGCGTTAACGACACGTTATGTGATATTATTCATTTGCTGTGTTTGAAAACAAAAACGAAAAAGAGGAGTACACGTTGTATACGCGGTTCTCGTCGCGCGAGATACCTCTCCTCGCGGTCTAGAGGCAGAGCGTTCGACACTCGTTATGCAGGACCCGGGTTCGAATCCTATATTTGTATAACTTTTAATTTTTTTTATCACATGCTACTTATAAATATGTCAATATTATGAATCTAGTTAAACGTTCATTTGTTAACAACACGCCTATAAATAAATTTATGCTTTTTAAAACTATAATGTACAGCATTCTGAATAATATTAATATGAAATGAAAATAGAGAGAGAAGAATACTAAAAGTTTTGCCTTGCTTGCCACCCACTGAATTTTTTATTTTTTATTCCTCCGAATAGTTTATCATCTTAAAAATACGCTTTGTTCCGTCTGTGCACAACTCGTGTAGTCTTATATCAAGTCACGTAAGAACGTATACAAACGTGGTTAATGTGACCAATTTTTCTGTTGGCGTTATGCTTCCAATACAAAGTCGTAGGATATGACTCACTGAAGTAAGCTACCATGCATGTGACAATACTCCTAGATTCCTGGGCTTCTCATGGCAAGATTTGTCTAATAATATCCACTGGATAATGTTTTTAAAATATCAAGCACGTGTTTTTGATCGGTGCTTAAATCAGAATTCAGAATGTCAGACGAGTACTCCATCTACATCTGTTCTCCTGGCAAAACATGTAAATAGTTGCAGTTGTTGTACCCTCCAACTTAATCTTCAAATGGCGTAGAAGCAGTTCGTTGCAATGAAAACAGCCACTGTACTGGACGATTCAAATGTTTCTCCATTGTTTGAATCACACAACCAGTTGTTCCAATGTAAACCGTTACAACCAATTGTTCACACGTGGTCAAGTGAAATGTTTTGGCTACCAAGAAACTATATTATTGCCTTAGTTATGTTAACGGCAACCTATGTGTCAAGAAATGAGAGCCTGTTTCTTCGATTAACGTACGTATCTATATACGAGTTCTTCAACCATCGTGCTTTTAGAATATTTGTGTCTTTTTTTGTAAAAATAATGGCTTGTCCTTTCAAACATCAAAAAAATACACTTAATTTATCCCAAGACTTTGATTTCATGAGTTGAGATCAGGTATGTAGATGTGCGCAGCGCAGACTATTTTTGTTTTTAATTTATTCATATTGTTCTTCGTGATTATGATGAAATCATAAGATGACAGAAGCGATTGTTACACCAGCACGATCCGATATCCTGAACCTGATTTAATGATCGTCGGAGAGGCAGCTTAGTAGCCTTGGTAGACTAACGCGAATACAGGAAGGCACGGCACAGGCGGGGTTGAGGACTGCGGGCGGGCGTGTTTTAGTATCATATAACTACAAAAGTAATAAATGGCAGTTATATCTACTAAAGCTAAACATTTTACTAAACAATATCTCTTAAATATATATCACTAAACTGTTCCAGAATATTTTATAAGGAGACTGAAAACACAATATGTATATTTTCTCAAACTTCAAGTGACCCTAAAAGAGGGGAGCCCAAAGTACATTCAAGGGGGGAGCCTAAAGATAATTTGTGATTTTGTTAAAAATATATTGTTTTGATGTTTTAGATACAAACAAAACTTCTCATTACTTCTAGCACTAAATGGAATTCTTAAGAAAAAAAATTGGCCCACACTGTACGGTTGTTGCGTCAAAAAAAGATCATTATTGATAATTTCGTATACTTTACGGTAATAAATACCCTTGCCCCCTTACCCCCTCTCTCCCGCTACAACCTTTGAGTTCAGTTCAAATTAGTTGCTGTCGCACTAGGTACACAATTCGTGAACTTTTAAAAAAAACAACCACGGATAGTTACACATCTAACACATAGGTATGTCACAAGACGCAATTTCTTTATAAATTTTACGTAGTGAAAACCTCATTATCTACTCAAAGTACATGATCCATTCCTACCTTGAGCGCGTAAGTAACTACCTTTCAATGTGATTGCCAGTTTAGGAATTATACATTTGTTGTTTGTTTGATCTTCGAAATTACAAAGAAACGATTTGGCAGTATAAATCCCCGTCTAAGCAACCGGTAATAGTGTGTAATTTAAAAAATATATATCAAATTCAAACCATTCGAATTTCACTGACTTTCCCCACATCTCACACTGATGATTTGAGTTGATATGGGTCATTTGATTTGAGTTGATTCTAGTAGATTTGAGTCGTTTCGAGTCGATTTAAGATTATTTAATTCGAGTTGAGTCAATTTGAGTCCAATTAAGTTTATTTGGGTTGATTTGAGAGTTTTTGTCGATTTGTATCGATTTATGCCTATTCGACTCCATTTGAGTCGCTTTAAGTAACTTGAAACGATTTGAGTCGTCATGAGTTGTTTTTGTTCTGATTTAGAATAGTTGTTTTGGTTGTGATTTAGAATAGTTGTTTTTGTTGTGATTTAGAATAGTTGTTTTGGTTGTGATTTAGAATAGTTGTTTTGGTTGTGATTTAGAATAGTTGTTTTTGTTGTGATTTAGAATAGTTGTTTTGGTTGTGATTTAGAATAGTTGTTTTTGTTGTGATATAGAATAGTTGTTTTGGTTGTATTTAGAATAGTTGTTTTGGTTGTGATTTATAATAGTTGTTTTGGTTGTGATTTAGAATAGTTGTTTTGGTTGTGATTTAGAATAGTTGTTTTGGTAAGGTTGGTATGGGTTGGGTTAGGTTTATTTAGATTCGGTCTTGTTGGGTCGGGTCGGGTCAGATCGCGTCAGGTATGGTTGGTTTGATATTTGGGAATAATTTCGGGTGCAACTAGCGAGACTATTAAAAAATTATATCCCTAGCATTGTACACAACCACAATACTGTAACTACTTTTGTTAAATAAAAAAGTTTTTTGAATCTACCTAACTACACGGAATAATGTCTTAAAAACTCGGATCAATAAACTATCGCACGTGTGGTTTTTGCGTTAATTTTGTAGAAAAAGATTATATTTTATAATATAAAATAGATTGAAAATCTGTTACGCAAAAGTGACACTTTACGAAAATTAACAAAACTGTTTAATTAAAGCTAAAAAAAGTACTCAATTGTAGTTAAATAATTGTTAGTCTATTACTTAATGATATATATGATAGAATGTAAATTAAAGTTAAATAAATTGTAATTAATTACTTACGTCTAGTAAAATATATTATTTTATTATAATAAATTACTTAATTATATTTAAATAACATAACATAATTATAGTTTAATAAGTGGTAGTCAATAACTTAATTATATTTATGTATATGTCAATCTAAATTACTTGATTCAAGTTAAATATACGGCAACAAATTACTAAATTCTACTTAAATATATGTAGGTAAATTAAATTTCTTCAAAAATAAATTACTTATTTATTATAAAATTAATTACTTCCTTAATTAAATTTCAATGTTAAATTATTTGAAAATATTAAATCTCATTATTGTTATTTGTTTCTCCACATGGGGTCCTGAAAAAGTTTGAATTGCCTTCTAAAGGAGTATTTTGAGGGAGGAAACACGACTGTAAAACTGCAAAGTCGTGCCACAACCGAGATGTAATCACAATAAAAAGTATTTGATTTTATCCGGAAAACTTGTTTTGCATGTCTCTCTATTGTGTACTTGTACCATACATTTACTTGTTTGGCGTGTCTCTATATTGAGTACTTGTACTATACATTTACTTGTTTGGCGTGTCTCTATATTGAGTACTTGTACCATACATTTACTTGTTTGCCGTGTCTGTCTATTGTGTACTTGAACCATATATGTACAACCACAAATTACGCTAGTTATTACCATTTCACTTACCATTTAAATTAAGGTGGAATAAACAGCATTACAATCAGCTTTTCTGGGTTCAGAGGTAAGAATACCCCCCTTTTAAATTCATTTCTAGAATGTATGTGTATGTAATATATATTTATTTTATACTCTGCAGGGACAGTTGGGGGCGTTGAAAAGCAGTAGCTTTGTTGAATAAAGAGTTTAGTCTCGGATGGACCCAGCTGGTCCTTAATACAGTTCGAGAAAGTAGTGGGTGCCCTCGACTCGACTTTTAAAGATAGCAATCCGTTTGTTTATGTGGCGATACCAATCAGATGGAGTGTCCATTTCCAAGTAGAGAACTTTTACAGGTATTTGAAAGTCCCAGCCAGATGAACTTTGCTAAATGTCATTATTATGACATCTAGCAAAGTTCTTACTATGACATGTATCAAAGTTCTCATTATTATGACACGTAGCAAAGTTCTTACTATGACATGTATCAAAGTTCTCATTATTATGACATGTAAAAGTTCTCATTATTATGACATGTTTCAAAGTTCTCATTATTTTGACATGTAGCAAAGTTCTTACTATGACATGTATCAAAGTTCTCATTATTATGACATTTAGCAAAGTTCTTGTTGGACACCACTTTTTAATCAGGCCAGAGTTTGCATTATCGTGGTGTCTACTACAGCCTACCAAATCGAAATAATCAATATTATCGTCTAATTGTCAATGAGATAGTGAGTTTCAAAGTTTAGCGAGATGCTTAATTTGTGACTTAAGAATTCAATATTTCGTATGTCCAAAATTGCCATGGAAAATTGTATAATTATTTATTTGGAATGAAAAATATTACGTTAAATCCGTAAGGTTTATAATTTAGTATGTTGGTATTAAAGAACATACTTACAAATCTGATTTTGATTTTTAAATAAGAGAAAATTAGAAACATACTTTTTGGACGCTAGGTGTACTCTTCATAAAACTTTTAGAAATAAATATTTTAGGATGGTTTTTATTTTTGAGTTTTTTTATTACAGTAGCTAATTTATTAACAACTTACATGTTAATACTCGCTGGGATGATAGTAATTTTATTTTTGGGGTACAACCTATAATGTCGCACATAAACAGCGGGGGCAAAGATGTTTACGAAACACGTCGTAGCGCCTTTGTCATTTTAATACACTCCTAATCAAAAAGGAAATCTATTTTAATCTCCCTTTACGCGGAAAATATTTCCCCGGTTTCTCCCTATGACCTTATCTCCATAGAATAAAGAGGCTTTTTTAAATTACGCAATATAGTAGGAATTTCCCACGAAAGTTGATGAATTTATTTTAGGCCGTAAATTTTGTTTATCAAATATCAAAATAATTCTCTAACGCTACAAAATGGTACTCGCGCGTAGTTTATTGCAGGATACGGAATGTTATCTGAAATTCAATAAACCATTGGCACGGAATACACTTATATACGAACTCACCAATAATAAAACTTATTATTATTTTCCAGTCCTTTATTATTTTTTCATCAATAATGACCATGTAACTCAAATACTGGTATATTCTTGTATTGTTACAGTTAGTTTAAAATTTTAATTTTACAAAATTAAAATTTTTTCAGTTCACCCCCAAGGCGCACCAAATCTGTGGTTTGTCTGTATGACGTCACCAGTCACAAATAGCCTACGTTTTATTTCAACAGGCAATATACTTTGTATGGTGGTATCGAGAGGACAGACATCTTCTATTCTTAAGTTAAACTGTTTGTTATATTGAAGAAAACTAAGTTATATGTTAGCATCTCATGACAACTTTTATTGTATTCTACCAAAGTGTAAAATACATCCATGACCGCACATGATAAACAATTTAAAGTTGTTCAAATACCTGCATTACTAGGAAGAAAATGGTATGACGCTATCAAACTAACCAATGTGAAAAATGCTACTTCGTCACTTAAGTCAAATGCATTTTGCTGCGGGGATCATTTCGATGAAAGTACAATAATTTAATTTCATTGATCATTTTGATGAAAGTACAATAATTTAATTTCATTGATCATTTTGATGAAAGTACAGTAATTTTTATTTTGTTGATCATTTTGATGAAAGTACAATAATTTAATTTTAGTGATCATTTTGATGAAAGTACAGTAATTTAATGTCGGTTATCATTTTGATGAAAGTACAGTCATTTAATTTCGGTAATGAAAGTACAATCATTTAATTTCGGTGATCATTTTGATGAAAGTACAATAATTTAATGTCGGTGATCATTTTGATGAAAGTACAGTAATTTAATTTCGGTAATCATTTTGATGAAAGTACAGTAATTTAATTTCTCTGATCATTTTGATGAAAGTACAATAATTTAATTTCTGTGATCTTTTTGATCAAAGAACAATAATTTAATTTCGGTGATCATTTTGATGAAAGTACATTAATTTAATGTCGGTGATTTCGGTTATCTAATAAATGTTTGATACAAATTTAACCTACCGTTCTTGTATTATATTTTTGAATCTCACTGCCTTCCAAAAACAAGTGTTGTCAATTTTCTTTATTCCATAATTACATTTTTGATGACGAATTGGGTTTTTGTGCAAAATCACCTCAAGAATTCTAATAGAAGATTAAATATCAACTGTAAGTCGCGCAATATGCGGTGTTTTTAAAATAGTATCCTCTGCGTCCAAAAGTGTATCTTCTCCAAGCTTAAATTTTCTATTAAAAGTGTGTTTTTCTGAATTAGCCTGCCAAATAAACAAACATTTCAAATACAGAATAACATATAAATTAAAATAATATCGATGCCAACTTTATCGGTTGGCTGGTATTATGATTTTTATTCATCAGTTCCAATTTTAAACATTAAAAGTTTAAATGCCAAACATATTGGTTTTATCACCTATATCTTATTTTCACAATTTAATTTATTTTACTTCCAAAGATTTTTAGCTCATGATGACGTTGTGAGCGGAAAATTTATGAGCTCGAAATGTTGCTGTACAAATTTCATGACGTACACCGTTTAAAAATTTTCACTGCTTCCTTTTTTGTAAAAAAATTTTACTTTAAGTATCACTCAACAGTTAATAATAAACATATGTGCTTATGTAAGCACGCCGAATCGAAATAAAAACCAATATCGCCAGTTATCACAACACCCTAATTGGGCCAAACAGGGCGGATTTTATTTTCATGATTTTATTTGGGCATTTAAAAATGATTGATCAATTAAAAAAAAGGAGACAATTTTTTACGTCTTTTTTTAGTTATAAAAAATTACATTTTTATATTTAGTAAATACCGTTTAGCAACTTTCTTTCTATAACAGTAAGGACACTTTGTAATACACATGAAATTTATTTTTTATAGTATTTAGAATAAACAACAAGGCTTTTAGCTTCTTTAACATCTGTCGGTAGCTCATTAAAAATAG
This sequence comes from Hesperophylax magnus, assembly GCA_026573805.1. Taxonomy (NCBI): domain Eukaryota; kingdom Metazoa; phylum Arthropoda; class Insecta; order Trichoptera; family Limnephilidae; genus Hesperophylax; species Hesperophylax magnus. The sequence goes on along the minus strand of JAIUSX010000029.1, from coordinate 8,868,924 downwards.
AGATTATTTTGGGTTCCGACAAATTTGTTTTATCAATTAATTTTTATAATTTTAGTGATTTTCATTACTTTAAGCGCACGAACGCGTCCACGGTACACTTCTACTGGTTTTGGTCTTCAGTGATAAAAATATGAAATCGTATTTAATATATTTACAGAATTTTATTATCATTTCATGTGAATTTTTTCCGGAAATCTGGAAATCAAACCTATTTCCAACCCTTCAGTGTCTAAATATAGCTATGGCTGTCGGATTCAGCTGTTTTTCCTTTCACGCAATATATTATTCATAGAGAAATACACTACTTCTATGTACTATCACCCGCCATCATATTCTACTCGAATAAATGTTTTATGGGTAGGCACAAAAGACTTCTGAACCTGTCGAAAAAATAATGGCTTGAAATGTGGCACTGAACAGTTGGTTTTATGTGAAAAGTGAGCACATATTATGTATTCAGGTTTATGTAAATACGACAAACCCAAGAAATCTACAAAATAATTGGTTTATAGTCAGTAAAACGAAACAGAGGGCCGCGTCCTAATGAAATGGTAGTACTTTCCGAATATGTTGTGTTCAAGCACCTTCGTTTGCTCTGTTAATATAAAATGACAAAATGCGAAAATATAATATTTTTATGAACTTCTTTAATTTAGGGCCCACTGTCCCGTTTTTAACAGGATTACGAATTATTAAGATATTTTGAATAAATTAGCAATATTTTATATCAGTAAGTTTTCTCCGTCTGGATTCTTACAAATGGTCATCACACAAACAACTTTGGCTACGAAACCGGAGTACTGCTTGGTGACCAGATGTGAATAGCCAGGTACTTCCCCACCTTCTTCTTCTCCATCTCCATCCCCTCCCCTCAACTTTCAACCTCACAACATACCCCAATTGGGGATGCCTGTCTAAAGGCGGTTCAGATCAGTTACGGGTCTTGTGCGGTACCCACATAAATAAAAGAAAAAGGTTAAGAAAGAGACGCTTAAATTATTTGAACACGTTGAGCAAATGGATGAAGAGAGAAGCCTCGGAGGAATACTTGTATATAACGCAACGTTCCGAAAGTCAAGTTAATCCAGTAACAATCGATTCATGACAAGAGTTGGTATATAAAAAAATAACTGAATGTGCTTTACGCCAGAGTTTATATCATTCTACCTTTTCTAAGACATTGTCTTCTTAAAAGTTCAAAGCGATTCTCTCCCTGTCCATATTTAAGCGGGTTTTCATTTGTGACAAAATCCATATTCTATTTATAAATGTACTCGAAGCTCCCTCGTGCTCCGCCCGTCGTATTCCCCGATGCACATAATCCCGTCATTGGGAACTACTCGACTCGACTCGACTCGACTCATACATACTCAAAACTACTCAACCGGTCTCAAACTGATTCATATTGACCACTTGTACTCAGTGACTCCGGAAACTCGCGAGCCGGCTTACTGAACTGAAAGTTTTAAACTTTTAACGAGAGGGGTCTGGAACCTTTTCGTCGGAGGAAAATCTTTTAAGCACAACACGTAAATAATAATCTACTTTATTTAATTTCATCCCAGTCAAAATAGGTGTGAATAGATTAAATGCATTCTAACCTTTCTTTTATTTCATCCCAGTCAAAACAGGTGTGAATAGATTAGATGCATTCCAACCTTTCTTTTATTTCATCCCAGTCAAAACAGGTGTGAATAGATTAGATGCATTCCAACTTTTCTTTTATTTCATCCCAGTCAAAACAGGTGTGAATAGATTAGATGCATTCCAACCTTTCTTTTATTTCATCCCAGTCAAAACAGGTGTGAATAGATTAGATGCATTCCAACCTTTCTTTTATTTCATCCCAGTCAAAACAGGTGTGAATAGATTAGATGCATTCCAACCTTTCTTTTATTTCATCCCAGTCAAAACAGGTGTGAATAGATTAGATGCATTCCAACCTTTCTTTTATTTCATCCCAGTCAAAACAGGTGTGAATAGATTAGATGCATTCCAACCTTTCTTTTATTTCATCCCAGTCAAAACAGGTGTGAATAGATTAGATGCATTCCAACCTTTCTTTTATTTCATCCCAGTCAAAACAGGTGTGAATAGATTAGATGCATTCCAACCTTTCTTTTATTTCATCCCAGTCAAAACAGGTGTGAATAGATTAGATGCATTCCAACCTTTCTTTTATTTCATCCCAGTCAAAACAGGTGTGAATAGATTAGATGCATTCCAACCTTTCTTTTATTTCATCCCAGTCAAAACAGGTGTGAATAGATTAGATGCATTCCAACCTTTCTTTTATTTCATTCCAGTCAAAATAGGTGTGAATAGATTAGATCATTCCAACCTTTCTTTTATTTAATCCCAGTCAAAACAAGTGTGAATAGATTAGATGCATTTCAACCTTTCTTTTATTTCATCTCAGTAAAAACAGGTGTTAATAGATTAGATGCATTCCAACCTTTCTTTTATTTCATCCCAGTCAAAACAGAATAAATAAAAAAAATCCTGCCTTGAACTTCACGAGGGTGAAAATTGTTAATTTAAAAAAAAAAAAATTTTTAATAGTATATTCACGATTTATTAATTTCAAATACGTAAAAAACAAAACATTTTTATTTTTAATATTATTTCAATAATACATATAAGATGGCGTAAGAACAAAATAGTTTAATAGTCTCGACACAGGTTTATCTCAGTGAGACAGACATCGAAAAAAAAACCTGTAAAAAAACTTTATATTGGTAATAAAAAAAAAATAAAAATAAAGTTAAATGTTTTTTTAGTATTTCTATATCAATGAAGAGAACTAGCTTTTGAGTTTGGTGTAGTAAAACGTAATATCATAGAGTATATGATAATACAGGATGTGGTAACATATAAAATATAAATACGTTTCTAATGAATTGTGATTCAGTTTTTTTTTTCAATTTGAAAATGTTTTCATTTTTTTTTCTTAAATAATTTTACGTTTAGTTTATGAATATAATTACTGTGCATTTGTTGTGTAGCTAATAACATTAAGGCGATGCACTACGTCGTGTAATATTTTTAATTAAGCCGCTATCAATAACACCCCTTACGTAGATGGCGATAAGGTTAAAATTTCCGCTTAACACCATCCGCCTGTTTTGATTTATGCAAGAAAAAAACATGGTCAAGAGAGTGCCTTTTATTTTATTTTGTTAATGTGCAGGCATAAATATTTATTTTTTTTCCGATCATTTTATAAATAACTTAATTTGCCACATATACAATAAAATCATAACCGAAATAGGTTCGTAAGTAAGAGATTTTGAACTTTAAAGCAGTTTTCATAGGCCTTATACATTATTTTTTTCTGGGCTTATAAAAAGACTTATCTAAAAAATACTCGATTATTTCAAAGGCTAAGATGTATTCTACTCGCAATATTTAATTAAAGCATCTGAAACATTTCTAGGCGATCAAATTTTCAAACCAAAAACAGATGATTTTGCATTACTACGTAGTGCATCGCCGTAATTAAAAATATTTTCGCCGGCTTATAAACGGTTGGCGACCTCGATTTTTCCATACCCAATATCGCCTAGTGTCATAGATACATAGGGTTGGATGGCAATAACATGATAGATTTTAGTCACTACAGTAAGTACTTTGAGCTGTAAAAGATGACAGAATGTTCTTAGCTGTACCTAAAGATAAAAGGATTTGTTTTAGTCTTGTTACTTTGTTTTGCTTTTAGATGGAAGTTATGTGAAAACTTTAAAACCAGTTTTATGATCACTGGCTGCGGCACGAGTTAAGATCGTGTTCGTGTTGCAATTTGTAACTGCACCATTATTGCACATCTGGCTTTCGGGTTTTATGGCTGCTTGGAAGAATTTTGTACAAGATAGTAATAATGTATCAAAGCATTCAGAACTATTGGGGAAAAAATATTACTTACTGAGTTTTCCTGTTATTTGTTAGACGTAAGCAATGTTTTACATAATTTGCCTTTTTAGAGCTATATTTTACACAAAAAATAGATTTAAGCTATTAAATATAGTTTTAAAGCTGTTAAAGCTATATTTTGTATAAAATATGTTATCTGAATAATAATGAATATGATAATAATAATGAAATGATAAAATATTTTACCTGAACTATGAAACATCTGGGTTAAAAAATAATTATTCTTACCGTGTCTAGATATTTTGCTCAACATCGAGTCATAAATTAGGTGTTATTTAAAAAATGTTAAGTTTTGTTTCCATATTTTGTCTTAGATTTATTCGGGCTTCAATTTTAAAAGTTTAAGAAAGTATGTAATAAGCTTTTACATTTAACTTTAATTGCAAATTTTAGTATAAAAAAACCTGAAAAATACATTGCTTTTTATAAATTAAAAATAAATAAAAATCCACTAAGAATGGAGATAAAGATAATATTTTTATTTAAATTATATAATTTGCGTATTTTCTTCAAATAGGTATTTTTAATACCAAGAAAATGCCTATGAAAGCATACAAATTAGTTGTTATTTTGATCGTGCTAAAAAAGCAGAAATATAGCGCTGAAGAACTTAATTTCTGGCTGAATTTTCGCGTCTCAACTGAAATGAAACTCAAATGTCAAAATACCCTCAGTTTTCAACTTTACACTCCAAAATTCCAGACGCTGTTTATTCCAATCTCTTTAAGTACAGAGAAAATTCGTACACTCCAAGATTCATAGCTTATACATAATGTAGATAATATTTTCAGGTCGTATTTCTTCAAAATGGAATTCCATCAATTCAAATATCGTGTGACGGGAATATTTTGAATATGGAATGTTTTTAACTTTACGAGTAACTTGAAGTTTCTTTGCTTATCACCCCCACGCGATGGAGGGCCTTTGCACACATTTATGATGTTAGTTTACACCGAAAGATGAAATAATTTCAAGGGGTACTTAAGAAGTATTCCTGAAATAAATTCGTTTCGAAGATACACATTTTTTTTATCTAAATCTAGAAGCGGAGAGAAAAATTAGAATATCATAGAGTTTGTGAAAAGTTTTTTTATCCGAGTGGCGTTAAAATGTATATGTCAAAATTATCGAAAAATTATACATGAAAAACTTTATCTATAAGCATAATTTTTATATATTACACTTTTTTAGGGTTTTTTTTTAATTTAAAAAGATGTAAAAGTTGACATTGGACATTTTTCCACTTGGTGAATTATTTAAAGTACGGTAGGATTAAGTAAAACGGAAAGGCCCAATGTCAATTTACGATACGATTTGAATGTAACACCCAGGAGTACTCATGTCCCGGTGCACCAGTGGCCACTGTTTTGTTATGACTTGGAACAGGTGCTCTGAGGATAGGAAGATGTATGGAGTTTAATCGACCAGCATACATGGCAATCTAAAAATAAGCCAATATTGGAATTTAGGATGAACCAAAATGAAATAATTAATTGAACTTTGGTTCGTTTCGCACTTCCCGCTTTGTTTCCTTTTGTAAAACATAAAAATACTTTTAAAAAACCCTTGATTCTGTGCAGAAATGGGCGGTCCGTTTAATTGAGTCCCCTATCTTAAGGTACAGATTGGTATCTTTATAGCACAGGCGTCTGGTGGGAATGCTGTACTTATTTTATCGGTATTCCAATGGAAGATGCTCTGAGCAGCTAGTGTCGTTGATCCCTTCGGCACCTGTGCATAGGCGGGAAAAACGCGCCCTCAACACGGTTGACATTTGTCACACGAGAACGGGTCGTTTTGACGACTGATTCATGAAACTCGAGCTCGGCTGTGAAACATGTTGCCGGCTTCTGTGTTTCTTCCCTCCTCTTCAATATCTTCAAGACTCGTGTTCCAAATAACATTTCGAAAAATTTCCACACAAGAGGCTCTGTAGAAAATAGTTTCACTTAGGTCTTTTGTCATTTTTGGGGATGCTGTGTAGATAGACTTATTGAGGAGTGAAAGGAGTAAGCCTGGGTTTTGAGGAGATCCAGATTCACTTCTTAATTTCATAAACATAGGTTTTGAAGAGACCCATTTTTCCCTACAAAATAGGTCTTGAAAAGACCCATGTTATAGGAGAAAGAAATCACAGATGTCGGCAAAACATTACATACTGACATGTGTTAAGCCATTGAATCAATGAGAAATCAATTTTTAACGTTCTGTGTTCTATTAAAATTTTCGTGGCAAAAATCCAAAATGTATGCCCAATAGTTGTGGATTGAGAAAACGCTGTCTGAATTTTCTGTATTTTCAAGCGGAACGAGTGTCAATATTCTATATGGAGAACAAAAGAATATTATACTACCACGTTTTGTAACCAGTCCTGTTGACAAGCTTTTGTTTTGAAGGTTGCTACGTTGTCACGATGATAGAGAAAATATCAAACCTTCTTCGCAGTGTGATGGAATTTTACTAAGCAAATTGCAATAGTAATAATGTGATAAGTTATCAAACATCGAAAGCGTGTTCTTACCAAAGGCGGTTTTTACATGTGAAAAAAAATTTGTTAAGTGTTGTTCGTGCAGGGCTAGTTATACTCGTGTATATCTGAGCTGTCAGTTAAACAAGGCATTTCAATATTAAAACAGTCACGCCAAATAATAAATCATGAAAAATTTAAAATAGAACTCATTGAGATTTTTTAAAAACAATCTTGTATATTGTTCTGCAAACTAAACACGAAAACAATAATTCTATCGATAAAATCAAACTCTAAAAATGTTTTTTACAATCTATGTGATTTATAGGCAGGTGGGTAGGCTTTTTTAGTTAGTACGGTGAACTCAACATAGTGTAAGTTTATTAAGATCTGGACCCAGAGGTCGCGAGTTCAAAAACAGCGCTGGTAATTTAACCTCTTGGGCTAATTTGTTCACTTTTGGGAACAGTCCTATTGTCTCCTAGAAATCGTTTTGTCTCTTTTACCTTCATGGTGAGAAATATGAACTAAACGGTGTAAGAAAGAAAAAACACCACGCTTCATATTCAAATCCATAGGTACTAACCACATAATAATTAAAATGTACACGTCTATGAAACCAAAGGTTTCGACCGCATTCGAATTTGTGAAACTTAGTGAATTATTTATTGATTATTACTAAAGAAGAAGATATTACTAATAAATCTAAGCGAAACGTTAAACAGTACAAAACACAGCAAAAAAAGAAAAAAGATGACGGTCACAAATATGTTTTTATTTACTAATTATTTTTATATGAAACTACAAAAAAATGAGGTGACAGTGATTTTTAATATAAATTTTTGTATAATGAAATATGTTTTTTTCGTTATTCGTAGTTTTAGTACAATGAGAACAATAATTTAAAAAATGAATAATATTTAAAAAATTACATGTTTTTATTTCTAATAATAAAATTTCAATGCGTTTTTCATCACCTTTTAAAAACAGTTTGTAGTTTTTGGATACGCTTAGAATTATTCAATTTAATTGGATTTTATCGCAAAACTGAAATACTCCGATCCTCTGACAGAATATGCCAGAGGTTTGAGGAAAATAATCCGTTGTAATATATGTATAAATAAATTAATACACATATAATATACACACTACGTTCCAGAGCAGAAGACATTCTCAGAATCACCGTGGTCAAAAAATTCTGTTTAGTTACCAGGTACTTTCAAACGTTCTATTTTCTTTCCCGCATCATTGTTTATATTGGTTTCAGTGTCCGGGCAGTTTGGACTCTTATGTAGAAAAAGTCGAACAGATTTAGTTTAAATCTCAAAGGCAGTACATATAAACACTACTTTCGGAAAAATTACACTTAGAATCGTCTGCTCGATTTCGAAATCGTCGTCTCATTTAAGCTTTTGCCATTGTAAAGGCTTATTTTACAAGAAAATCAATTCACACTCGGGAAAACAGTCAACAAATCGATGTAAAATATTCCAGTTTCACGAATAAAATTAACACTGTAAAACACGTCATTCTCAACGATGCGATGGCTCTCGTGGGGTGAATAAAGCCTTATTTTATTGCATCTTTTATTGTGGCCCTCCTAAGCCAACCTTCCCCCGGCGCCTCCCCCTCCACCCCTTCGCACTGCCGCGACCCCCGCCCGGGATCAACAGGCGGCTCGTAGAAAACCGATATTCTTTCATTATTAAAACAGCACACTGGATGAAGAAAGCATTCATTCACTGTACAAATCATTTTACTGATAATATTATGATTATGGGGAGCACTATTCGTGTTCGAAGCAAAGGAGTCGTTATGATATGAATGGAGCAAGAATCGATTTGTTTGGCGGTCTATGCTTTCTGCCTACCTCGAAGGATCGGGAGAACTAGTTTGAGAGAGACCTTTTACTCTATCTAGCAGGACCCTATCGTCCCATTGAGGGATTGATTCACATGTCCGTAACACCTGCACTGATCCCAGATTCCTACCGAACACGCTTCCCTTATACCCGATTCCTTCACAAAATGTGCGGTGAAAAAATAAAGACATTGTTGGTAGTTCTTATTCGAAGTATGATACAGTTAAAAGTGACCGAAGCGGATAGGGTCCCATTAGCTCAGTGGTAGAGCGGTGCCCCGGCAAGGCAAGGGTCCTGGGTTCGAGTCCTAGATGTGACCGTATCCTTTTCTGATTTTTCTGTTTCAGATTTTCGTTTAGAAATCGCTAATATTATCTTCAATAATTAATAGTAATATGTTTGAAAAAGTCATAGACGGCCATTTCTTTCATGTGACGAAAGATTTGTGAATTATTAATGAATTATTTTTAGATGAAACGAAAAAAAGTGGAATGTTCATAACCTTAATAATAGAGTAGAGTAATTACGTAATCAAACATGTTTTTTTAGTTTCGCATAGTGGTATTTTTACATTTTACAAAAAAAAAATCGGCAAGCGACAAATTCAATAGTAAAAAAATTCCGCCATTTTTAAATGATTTGAAAAATATAATGTGAAAATATTGCACATACAAAATATTATCGTGAATTCAAGTAGAGTCTTCCTAGGCCTATAGAGTCCTGTTAGAGTCCTGTTAGAGAGGTAAAAAGGTAACCAGTATCTCCCGACGCACTAGATGGTCAGCCAGCCAAGCCTAGCCAAGCCTTGACAAACATCGCCCCATGAATTCCAGGCACCTCTGCTAAGTCTTCAAACGTAGCGAACTTCTTGAAGTTGGATGAATGTTGGATCGATTAAATGGTTTTGTAAAATCACAGGATGCAATGCTAGTAAACATCATATATCATTAAACAGATTTTTTTTTTCTTTCGCAATTTTAAATAAATTTTTCATTACTTATAAATTATATTTTTCTTTACAGTCTCATCAGCCAGCCCTTTGTTCGTAGTTCAAAATCAATGAACGTAGTGTTATTCCCTTCTGAATAAATTCACATAAATCCTTTAACTGTTTTTATCAATTATTGTGAAAGGTATTCTTGGGAACATCGCAGCTGTATTGATTTGACCTGACCCGATCGAAAAATTGATGGGAACATGTAAAAATATAATTCCGTTCGCCACAGGCCAGTGAAAAAAATCAAACAAATTCTTTTACGAACTACAGTAATAAATGCGACACACAATTTAATTTTATACCTATTAAGATATAAAAAAAAAATTATTATGTTTGTTGCCAATTATTTGATTTTCTCTGTGATTATGATTTCAGAAAACAAATTGATTTTTACTAAGAATATTTGCACTTTGTTTTGTAAAATAAGTTGAAAAAGATTTGTATCTTACAAAAAATATCTCATTGCTTTATATGTAAATATTATAGCATGAAAAAAAAGCGAAATTGTTTTAAACCTGTTGTAAATTTACTAGGAAAATAACCACACCTAACCTAATCTCGTTCAGCTTTAACCTTTTTACCAGATCGTTCAGTTTCATCATTATTGCCGGTATAATTCGGGCGTAATTTGCTATCTAGCTCTAGCGTTGATTATTATTTCAAAGCAAATCCAATTTAGATTTCTACTTTGTTAAACGAATTTCGACGTTAACACGTGCAACTCTACGCTTTTACCCTTAGAGCCGGCTCTAGGATTATAAGTGTTACTATTTCACAATGTCTGGTTTGGCTCGTAAGTAACTTAACGGGTTAAAGCTCTTTGTAGATGATTTATATATGAGTGATAATACCACAACACTGATTTATTCAGTGATTCAAATATTCTGGAGTACATTTTGTGCCTGTATCTTGCTTCTTATGAATTAAATAGTTTTATACCCCTCATTACGTGGTTTCTCTCATACATTTATCTCGCGTGTAATCGGTGTAATACTCGTAAATAACAAAGTATATTTTTCTCGTTGAAATTACGCTTTCAAAGATTCAAACACAACCCTTCACATATGTGAGAGATACTTGTGTGAATTAGGGTGAGTGGAAGTAGAAAATATACTCAAGGTAAAGATCACAAGGATTTGATGAGTTTAAACATGAATCTGGTAATTTATAGGTTTCGTAATCTACGTGATTGGTACATATGCATTTCCGCAGAGTTGTTCCGGGTTTAGGTTCCTATTAGGTGAATATTGTCTGGATAAAGTCGATCACCGATAGAAGAAGGCACAAGAAGAAGAATAAAGATGTAGGCATAAATTCACGGCAGTAGAAGTGTTTTTTATTCGAAAATGAAATCTCCAATAAAAAACTACACCTATTTCTTACGTAATTATTTCAGTTAGGGAGTTAACTAAACACTTACAGCCAAGTAGTTATAAGAGTTAAGGTTGTCACACATATAACACCCCAGCACCGCCTCAGCTAGAGCTGTTTTTTCTTTGAATGAAACTCAATACTGCAATACACACAAATCAGCATCGTAGCGGCATCGCCTCGCCTCGGGCGAGCTAGTGACACAAGGCAAGGCGGTACAGATCCATTGCCGAACTGATATTTGTGCATTTTGTTATTTCGTTCTGAAAAAAAAACAAATCAAGCAAAACGAATATAGCAACCACACAAAAAGTTTTTTTATCATTTAGGCATTGCTATGGTTTTTTATGGTGCTCGGTATACTATAATTAAATTTATAACAAATTATTATAAGCAATCATTATTGGCCTGAAATGCCTAAGTAAATTGAAAAAATCTTCGGACGGAAATTGAATCCGTTGACAACATTTAATAGGCAATAATTGTTGAATTAAAATATTAGTACACATTGAATTATTTTGCCGGTTTAGAATAAACCGACGTAGCTTAATGATAAATCAGCTGACCGGTAATCAGAAGGTTGCGGGCTCAATTCCCGTCGGCGCCATTTATTTTTTCTGGGAAGAATTTTTTCAATTTGTATGGTTGTTTCAGGGTAATAACTTATTATCCTTTGCGCTTTACATAAAAAACCTAGTCTTGTAACCATTAGTTTATAATTAAAAGAACACTAATAAATCTATTACAATTTATCTTGTGAGGAATAGTGTGCGCATAGTATCGGACACGAATTTGATTGTGGAAATTAATAATTATTCTTTTTAATATCGTGTGCGTCTTTTTATCAATTTTCTCTTCTTCGACTTTTGTTAACATTTTCGATTGCAAAACTATCTGTTTATTGTTAGGTTATATAAAAAAAATAATTGAATGTACAGATTATTGAAATTATGTTAGAGTTTACATCGAGAACTTTTAAGATAATTTGAAAGCTAAACGATATTTGCCGCCGCCAGGAACAGAGAGGAAGCAAAAAAAAACTTTGCAATAAAACCCCGATAATGTGAAAAAAAATACTGCCCGACACGATCTAAAATTTCCCTGTAGAGTTTGGCTTTAGTTGGCTACTTTTGACCCTAAAATAATAATATCTGCTCTTTTCCTAAGTATATCTGTTCTACCAAGGGAAATTCGGACCGATTAAGTTTAATTCTAAGAGCTTTCTTTTTATTTTAAAAATGAGTTTTTTAAAGCCCTGCGTGGGGTGTATCAGATTGTGTGGCCTAGTTTGAACCTTGTTTTCGGGTTGAAAACCTCGTTGTCATTAATTTACTTTCCAAATTTGATTTACTCCTTAGTTACAGTTATTTTTAGAATTCTTCTAAATCATTACTTTTTTTTAGATTCCACCAAGAAAATAAACTGATTTTCCCGAAGTTTTTAATTATTTCAGAATAAGCAAGTTACTGTGGGTGTTTAATGCTCGTAGACTGCAAACCATTTTTTTTTAAATTTAACCAACTAACTAACCATCACACCGTTTCGCCGCAGGGATAGGCAGAGAGGACGGACCGCCAAACAACTCGGGTCTTGGCACACATTCCTTGCATCAATCTCATTCATACATTTATTTTATTTTTTTTTTTATATTATAGAAACAAATAGTAAATGATTAACAGAGATGAAACAATTTATAGGAATAAGATACTTCATGTTGGGTAACTATGATATGTTTCCTTGTAATGACGGCTGAGTGGTATGTTTATTCCTTAATTACCAGGTGACGTGTGTAGTATATAGATGTGTGTGTGACGTGTGCAATGTATGTGTGGGTGTTTGTATGTTTGTGTGTGTCTGTATGTATGGGCATTGAACAGTTTAAATTATTGACATGATGATACGTTTGAATTTGGGCAATGGATACGAAAAAATGTCTATGTAAGAGTTAAGACACAAATTATTTAGAACATCGTCTCATACATACTCTTCTATTATTCTACCTCTTGATATGGCCTGACTCGAGTATTAGATTCACTTGATCGTTCCATAAATATGAAATACGAAGAGACCTACTATTTTTTACCGAAGTTTTACAAAAAAATCATCATGAAATGTCACAATTGACGAATTATATAAATATTTCTGATAAATATGTTATAAGTAAGCAAATAAATATCTATATACATATAGAAAAGAGTTTGTCGCGGAAGGCTACCTGGCGGGCGGGCGGCGTGGCCTTGTTTTTTTTACAAATCTATAGTTTTATTCCGATATTATTGAAATTTGGAACACCTAACCCTGAAAACAAGAGAAATGTAACTGTCAAATGAGAAATTTTGGAAAACACTGCGTAAAGCCCGGGCAACGCCGGGGACTACAGCTAGTAATAAAAATTACAATATTTGCTTAATTCGGCTGAACACAGCGGTGAGTACCATATAAAAGTATACATATTAATGAATTACAAGTAGAAAATTAAATATACCATAAATAAAATAATTTGGTTTATACATTTAAAACTTATACTGCGGTGGTAATTTTTTTACTATATATATTATTTTCTACAAAGAACGCAATCACTTTGTGGTTTGACAGATTAAAAAAATAAAATTCCTTTTTGTTTTTAAATAATATTATTGACATCAATAATTGGAAAAACGTTTAGTATGGATAATAAATTTAAAAGGATAAAAATTGGGTCCTTGTGGAACGCCTTGAATTTATTTACGTAATATGGTATTTCCAATTACGTTCAATTTTATTTATCGCAACGCGTCACAAATAATTATAATATTTATTATTATTATTACAAACAGCGCACTTTATTTTGGTTAGAACGGTAAGAGAGAGAGAGAGAGAGTTGGTATAATAACGCATAAATATAAATCTTCTACCCACTCGCTTTATAAATATAATCAACCTCATTTCCTCTAGCATTATCCCGTGTCCCGGATGACAAGATTTCCTCTCTATTATCACGCGGAGCCCTCAATACGGGAATATGGGATTCCACAATGCGGGATTCCTTTGCGAATGCCTCCGATTGCCCCCATCTCCCCTGCCTCAAAGATAAAGAGGAGGGGAAGGAATCGAGCGCAGGAAGCGTGGGAGATTATGGACATTTGCAAAAAAGACAAAATGTCAAGATAAAATTTAATATTCCAGATGGAAGGCGTATCTAGATAAAAGATGTTATTGAGTATCAAATTGTGACATTTCATTTTAAGGGCGATTTATTTGTTTCCTTTCGTTTATTATCATGAAAATGTTACTTTATTTATAAAAAGTATGATAAAACATTGCAAACAAGATTTTATAAAGAGAGGTAAACATTTAAATGAGAACAACAACTGATTACAGAAAACTGTAAAAATCATATTGACGATTTCCACGGTAGAGCGGTAAAATCCTCTCTAGACCCAAAGGTTTCGTGTTCAAACGAAATAAGGCTTTACCGCAAGCAGGAATTGAATTTTTTTTTTTTTTTTTTTATATTTACTCCACACAGGAGGCCCTGAATGCCATCATTTAAGAGATAAAATTGACCTGAAGTTAGCTTAGTAATTATTTTTTTTACTTTTGGTGACATAGATCCAACATTATCCAGTGTATACCATTTTTTTTCTTTAACAGAAAATTGATTTATTTCATTTGACTAGGACGTAGGGGCAAAAGGTTTTACGTAGAATGTCGATATTAGTTTTCTTTCAAATTGGTGTCGATCACACTTCTAGGGAGTTTGTGTTCAGTGGATGCCGGCATCTTTCGCTGACTACATGCTCTAAACCACGATTTTCATGACAACCATCGAACACGCCGTGCTTTACCAATAACCGATTAAACATTAAATTTCTAGTGAAAATCCGTCAAAAATTACGGGCTACTATAACTGTAGAATTTATAAATCTGAAAGTATTTACAAAAAAATATTTGATCATAAGCACTTTAAGAATTACGACATTTAAACAAAATCAATATGGATTTCAAATAAATCATTTTGGTGCCTATTTTATCGCTTGTCGGATATTATTTATACTAAACTTGCAATACTGAAAATTTAAATTTCATTTTACTAAATTAAATTTCATTTAACTAAATTAAATTTCATTCAACTAATTTAAATTTCATTCAACTAATTTAAATTTCATTCAACTAATTTAAATTTCATTCAACTAATTTAAATTTCATTCAACTAATTTAAATTTCATTCAACTAATTTAAATTTCATTCAACTAATTTAAATTTCATTCAACTAATTTAAATTTCATTCAACTAATTTAAATTTCATTGAATAATTTTACGCATTGCGCAGAAACACCCAATGACTTTACGCATGCACCCATGAACCGAATTCGAAATTAGGTTTAACGAACTGTCTTAGAGAATTATTTCATGATACAATTGTTATTTTTACTATGAAATGTAATTTTAAATAATTATACTATGTAAGTATTCAATATTTCTCTCTCTTCTCGCCAACATTTTTGTTTGTATGCAGAATGCTAGAATATGTGCAGCAGAGTCAATTCAGATAGAAAACAAAAAATATATTTCATCAAACCTATTTCTTCATTACTCCTTCTTTAAGTATACGAGCAGTATAATAAATAATAATTTAGATTTTGGGGTGGATTCCAATTCCTAAAAAACTGCAAAAATAGAAGTCGTGATTCTTTGGAATCGAAGCAATCAAAAACCTACGCACTGCGCAGTAACATTTGATATCAAGTAATTAAAGTTGTTCAGATTCTGAAGCCTGTCGATTAAAATTAATAATTAATTGGCCGTCAGTATTTTTTAAATATTTTGATGAAATTTACACAAACGGGCTTGAAATAAAAATAAAAAAAAAATTGAAAAATTTTTCTAATAATATTGATTTATTTAGGTGTTTATGGCTGTCGTTTTGGTCGCTATCTCGATAAGGTTTTAAAAAATACAATAAAGAGTTTGCGTTAAATGCATTCTTTCAACAAAATTCACAAAATCTAGCCTCTTGAAGATTTTGGACCTACAGAATCTCACAATAGACTCAATTAGATGTTGGAGACCATAGTCCACTTTAATACTGTGTTTTTTTCTAGCTTTCAGGTGAAAAAATTAAGTAAGGAGTAAAAAATTAAATAAGATTAATGTAATACTTTAATAAAATTGGTTCTTCCTCAACAGTTGAAACCCAAGATATACAGGGTTTTCCAATAAGAGATGTTATTTTGACATTCAATCGTAAAAGATGAATGGTTTCGTTGCTTGTGTGGCACGTAGCGCCGTCTTGTTGAAAGTAAACGTTGTCCAGATCAATACCATCCAATTCCGGCTATAAAAAATCATTAATCATCTCTCGATAGCGATCCATTCACATTAACTGTTGCTGCAGCCTCATTTTCGAGAAAGTAAGGTCCAATGACTCCGCCGGACCATAAACCGCACCAAACAGTCACACGTTGAGGATAGAGAGGCTTTTAAACAATAACTCTTGGGTTTTCCGAGCCCCAGATGTGACAATTTTGCTTGTTGACGAAGCCACCGAGGTGGAAATGGGCCTCATCACTCAAGATGATTTGCATTTGATTCATTCAAGTGAATTTTAATAATTTCAATGCCTTGTTAAAGCGTGTATCGTTCCATTTTTAATAATGGCGTAATTTTTACTTGTCAAATGTCAAAAAAACAGCTTCAAAAGTAACATCTACCAAAATAGCGGGCTATTCAAAATAACACCTCTTATTGGAAAACCCTGTATTTTCTTCCACCATTGCAGCAAAAGTTTTCCTGGGAACTGTTGGGGGTAAAGAGAGTTCAATTTCCGACTTTCGGGAGTTGGTCGCAGAGTCAAAGTGTGGCAGAGTTCTTGGTGAGAATACACAGTTACGACAAGATTCCGGGAAGTTTTCCACATAAAGTTAACTGCCATAAACATTAGAATGCTCCCAAATTTCGATAACTTTTGCAGGCAACGAGAATAACGCTACTATTCTAAGTGTTTTGTATTACCATATATTTTAAATTTATTGTAACCAATTTGTAACTTTTTCGAAGGTTCCATATTTTAAAGAGAAGAAAACAAATGCAAAAATCAGAAAAACCCTTAAAAAAAAGAAAACAAAGAAAGAGGATAATTGGAGATGGATAAAATGTAGCGATGGGTCTTATAAAGATATTACTATGGAAATAATCCATTCGAATGAGAAATAATCGATTAAAATGAGAAATAATCGATTGGAATGAGAAATAATCGATTAGAATGAGAAATAATCGATTAGAATGAGAAATAATGGATTAGAATGAGAAATAATGGATTAGAATGAGAAATAATCGTTTCGAATGAGAAATAATCGATTCGATTGAGAAATAATCGATTCAAACAAGCAAGTTATCGAAAAAATGTTTCTTGTGTAACGCAAAAAAAAACATTGGGTTTCGATGATTTTGGCCGTGAAGTCAATAATTATTTCATTAATCCTCCATTAAGCCTATGACAATGATGACCTCAATTATTCTCGATATCGGCTATAACTTTCTACCAAGCTCAAGCTTTTATCCAAATCTCGGTACACACTTCCTTTATTTTTTGCCGTTCTCTCTTCAAAACTGTTTCGGCAATAATCTACCAGTCTGAAATCAACCCCTTTTGTTTTGTTTAATAATTATTAACAATGGAATAATTTCAAATATTTTGGAAAACTACGAAGACAGCATCTTCCTTGAGTTCATTAGTGAAATAATTTTAGGGAGAATTTATCAAAAGATAAAATGACTTTACTGAAAATTCACGGAGAATATAGATAATTAGAATATAGCACGAATGCGCGGAATTCTCTTAGTTACGAAAATTTGTACGTTATAACAGAATAAATCGATTACGGTTGTACTAAACTATTATAAAAAAACATAAAATATACACATTACATCATATGTCATCTTAAATAGCCGAAATTTATTTTTACACATGCATTAGATAGGCTACAATTTCATTAATCGGCTGATTATAGTGAGGTTAAGCTAACGTAGTAAAGTAATTCAAACAAGCGTTATTTTAAAGTGCTTTCTAATTCAAGAATTTATAAAGTGCTTTCTAATTCACAAGTCAAGACTCAATCTAATTTTTAGCATTTATTATTCATATCACTAACCCCCAGATTTCAACTTTTCCAAAATCGACTAGCATTGTTGTCAAGTTGTCACGGAACTGTTCCGGAACATTATCACGGAAATGTTCCTCCGTCAACATTGTACACGAGTCGTACCCGCTTCCGTGTAATGCTAACGTCATTGTTGTAAGGGACAGTGTACACAATTCGCGTTACACGTTGCTGAACTCAGTATACGTCAGGTCCGTCACTCATTGCTCGACTGACGGATGCTGTATTAATTATGTTCAGTGCGGCTCCGCTCTGACATAATCGGAAAAAGCAAACTGTATTTTCTGATTCGCCTTATAAAATATCGCTAGTTTAGTTGCATAGAAGTAGAAAATGATGCAGTGATTGATAAGTAAATTAAGATTAAATCTATTGGTTGTTTCTATGATTGAAATATTTTTTCCAGAACTTGAGGCTGTTTCGTTCTCTCCTATGTGCTACGTAACCCGGCTATCTTGAAGGACTACCTGAAATTAAGATGTTTATTATGAGATATTTATTGTGATGGATAAATTTATTAAAGTAGAAAGTAAAAATGCCAATCGATAGAATATTGAATTGGGTAGGAAGGCTGCGTTTTCACATGCTAGGTCCTCGAGGCTCCGCAGTGGGCGTTAAAAAAATGAAGATGATGATTTGATAGGGAGATAAAACGAAAGTTGGAGGGAGCGAGTTAATATAAAAAAAAAGAAAAGGGAAAATATTAAATCGTACAACAAATGTCTTAATTGGCTGCACGGACTTTTTCATATAAACCTTAAATGTGAATTTGACGCCAAAATACTTAACCAAACTATTTTTTTGTTTCTTTGTATCACAAGGTAAAGCAAATACCTTGTACAGGTATGTGTTACTTTACTTATTTGCGTTTAAAATTATAAAATATACGTTATTGAAAAATTTATTTATATTTTCATTTCAGAGGCAACATTGACAATTTTTTTGAGAATGTTCAATTCAAGTTCTGTTATTATGAACCTTCACAAAACTTGAAAACCAGTTTGATATTTGATGAATTTTTCTAATTCTGTAAACAACCCGTTCTTGGCAATTTCAACTTTAACTACTCTTATCGTAATCTCGATATTGAATTTTAGAACATTAAAATAAAATGAAGTGTCGATCAGTACACCATACAATGGTTCATCCGGATATATGTTTAGAAATGTTAAAAAAAAAAAAAAAAATTAAAAAAACCCGGTAATATCAACAATGAGTATTATATATGTTATTGTTAGTAAGTAAATAATTTGTTAAATAAATATGTAAATGTTAGTTAGATGAAAATATGAAATCTCAGAAAGTTCTCACCGATTCCTTTGAATTTTTGAAAAAAACGTTATATTATATATTTATGTCACCTATGACACGTAAAAAAGCTTTAAAAAAACAGCGCCATTTGTTTTTTTACCTGCACAGGCTGAATGAACCACAGCAATGCGTGGCGGGGTATAGATAGATTATAATATTCATTTAACGCTACGAAAAGGAATCAAGAAATGTTTTCCCTGCGTTCCAACACCAGATATATAACTTCCTTCCAAATAATAATGTCGTAAAATGATGAATCCGTTTTGCTTTTCAATCACAAAGTTTCTATTTTCCATTATTCGCCCTTTCCTCGAATTTATCTTTCGAAGCCTGAAAAGCAGACACGTGTTGAACATATCTTCTTTACCCGCACATCGATGGAAGAGAATAAACGAATGATTATAAAAAATAAAAAAATTCTAACAATGTACATAACTTTGAGAATAAAAAGAATATTTCCAACTCCTACCGGCCAATAGAATTGACGTCCTCCGTGGCCGTGGGCTAAGGCTCTCACTAGCGAGCTGGAGGTCGGAGGTTCAAATCCCGGGCGTACGCAACTAAATTTTATTTGATTATTTTTTGTTGATTTACGAATTACTTATTTAAATTAATACATATTATATTTGCGGCACATTCGAGAGTGGAAGATACTCTCAGTATCGCCCTGGTGTAAGACCACCATTCATAATTTCCTGTTCCCCATCTCCTTCCCCTCCCCAATATCTTCAGCCTAATTGGTGATGCCATAGTCTCACTGGCTCCAGACGGTTGGGAGCATTTGGTACTCTTGTGCAGTTTCACATTAAAAAAGAAGTGAGTAGGATAAAAAAAAATCAAAGAAGTCGATAAATTTCTTTTCACGAAGGTATAGGGAATATCCAGAGAGGTTTGAACGCCACAACAATCTATCTTGGCATAGATTCCTTACTTCGTTCTTATTATTTCATATATTGAAATATTTTACAAACTCTTCTGTTATTTCGACTCTTGACTCAAGTATTTGTTTACTTGATCTTGCATTGTTTCCTTGGGGTGTCTTCAACTTTTTTACTTGTGCCTCTGTCTGCTACACGTGTATAACCCCTCAAAGCAATGCTTTCATAATCTTTATCTTTATTCTTTCTTTTACTTTACTGTTTTTTTTTTAACTTTATTATTTTCTTACTCTCATTCTTCTTCTTTGTCCTTGTTCTACTGATGGCCAGCTTTTAGACTTCTGCTTTCCGTTAGTGCTTTATATATAATATCCTGGCATAATACTGGTAAGCAAATTGTTAACAGGAATTCGTGTATTTTTAAACATCCATTATATTTTTATTTCTCTTTCAGACTCACGTCAATGACGATAAATGTGCAGAAAGGGTTCTTATAGTAACGTGCAAGATAAAAAGCACGAGTAACAATGAGTCGTGCAAACATGAAAAGAAATATCCAAGGTTTTCAACCAGTCTTTGGTGTACCGCAGAGCAATGAAAAATCCTGTAGAATTTAAAACAAATATCTGAAACCATTAAAATAAAAAAATAAATTCATCAGTAAAGTAAAATTATAGATATTTAGATACATTTAATTTCCATAAGAGATCAAAAATTGACGAAACATGTTGATCCAAATTTTTAATGGAATTCTGTGGCAATGTTTAGGTACTTTTAATGTTGATGCAGTTGATGTATACATCCAGTTCAAAATGCACCCCTTTGAAAGTGATATGATGCATTGTTATTTATTTATTTTATAAATATTAAAAAATTACACTTTTGTGGCTTTCTAACTACCACACTTGGCTCATGTCCGTATTATGGCTGTCGCAAACGATTCATTTAAGAATGACAATAATAAAATATAACGGAAAATTTTTATGGTAAAACGAAAACTGGAAAAATGCAAACCATACAACACCCATACATTCTACACTTTAACCCTCTGATCTCCCTCCACACATATCTCAAATTCCTCAATTGATTTAATTCATATAAAAATAGCACTTGTCAATGTTTAATTAATATTAATTAGAATCGGAATTGTATAATTTAATTTAATAACTATTATGAATATTATTAAATTCTTCAATGTGTAAACTTCACCCACCATAACACAGGGGCATCACTCATTCCTAGCATGGCGGTTGAAATAACATGCTGAAAACGTATCACCCAATGTAAATTTTACTTGAAATAAATAAATAAAATAAAAATTTGCCTTATATCGGCGTTTAAAGCATTGTTTATTTTAGGAGCGGTGAACAAGAATTGTCGTTGTGCGAATATGGTTCTAGTTTTAGGGACCCACATCCCAGGTTTGTTGAAAAGCGGGTTGTGGCATAAGCTTGTCTTAGTAAATAACTGGCAAATATCTAAGACCCCAATTTTAGCAAATAGTTCGTTTAAGGGGTGGGTAGATTGGCATTTAAATATAATTCTCAAAATTACTAATAACTGGATAGATGATAGATTCAGCACAGCCACCCTATCCCACAATACCATATCTTGCTATGAATTGAAAAGGGATAAAATAGACGCTTCTTAGAGTATGCAAGTCTAATTTGGATCTGGGGAGAATATATAGCAGAGCTTACGGAGTCTTTTTACTGTGTCATTTTTATGAGCCTCCTCTATTGTCTATGCACATAGTAGCTGCATGGCATTTTGAGATACGTTTTGCAGTTTTTATAAGTTTTGCTTAAGAAAAACGGAGTGTGTTACACTGTTACTTGTATAAATTAGGACAACAATTAAGTACTGTAATTTTTACTTTATGTTGTTTGTTATCAAATATGTTATGAAGCATTTATATTGTAATATGAAAAAGGTTTGTACCTTGTATTGATTCATTCCAATGATTTCACTTTGATGTAAATTATTTATTGTTATTAAGTTTAATTTGTAGAACTCCATTTTATTTTTTTATTTTTTATATATTCAATAATATTATTATTGGGTTTATAAAAACAGTTTATTTTTAAACAAGTTCTGCTGTGTAATTATTATTACGCGTGACAGCTGTTTCGCCTTCTGAAGGCATTATCAAACTGTGGGTAGCCCACTTACAGACGATACATTTATATTATTTCTAGGTAGGTATTTTAATAACAATTACTGATTTCTTAATTGATTTCTGAGTAAAATATTAGAAATTATTAATGGTTTTTACCCCAGTAAAGTTTCCCCAATAAGTGTAAAGTTTAAATTTGACTGAATGTCTTTATGTTAGTTATTCCCAAACGATGACTCATAGGGTTATTTTAATAGCATAATTAAGTACTTCATAGTGCACTCATATGTGCACTAGGTTTGAAGATATCTAGTAGGGGTGAACGAATTATATTTGTTTGTTCGTTAATTAGAATAGCTTCTCACTCAAATTACAAAATAGTGGCATTTATAAACTCCAGTGTGACGAATGCAACGCTGTTTATGTTGGACAAACGGGCCGGTCCTTTAACACTAGGTTCAAAGAACATATAAGATCTTTTAAAAATAATAATAAAATGCAATCTCAATTTGCCAAACATCTCCTAGATGAAAATCACTCACTTAATGATAATAATAAACCAACTCCGTTACACGTACAAAATAAAGGCCGTAAACTGAATCTTTTAGAGCAGTTAGAAATTAACAAAAACTCCAATAATCCGAAAGCTATTCTAATTAACGAACAAACAAATATAAATCGTTCACCCCTACTAGATATCTTCAAACCTAGTGCACATATGAGTGCACTATGAAGTACTTAATTATGCTATTAAAATAACCCTATGAGTCATCGTTTGGGAATAACTAACATAAAGACATTCAGTTAAATTTAAACTTTACACTAATTGGGGAAACTTTACTGGGGTAAAAACCATTAATAATTTCTAATATTTTACTCAGAAATCAATTAAGAAATCAGTAATTGTTATTAAAATACCTACCTAGAAATAATATAAATGTATCGCCTGTAAGTGGGCTACCCACAGTTTGATAATGCCTTCAGAAGGCGAAACAGCTGTCACGCGTAATAATAATTACACAGCAGAACTTGTTTAAAAATAAACTGTTTTTATAAACCAAATAATAATATTATTGAATATATAAAAAAAAAATAAAAATAAAAAAAAATTGATGTAAATTAGTTCTAAATAATGCGATGATTTACTATCCGAAACTGTGCAAAGGATGGAAAATGTTTGTGTACTATTGCGTATCTGGTAACTAAGTTATTGAAGTTTGAAGGGCGAAGTAGTTAAAATTCCTTATTTACGAGTAACATCAGAAGATGAATGCCCTTCAACATAACTTTAGCTCACTCAAGTATCAAACTGTTCACTAAAATGGTCTATTTCATAAACTAAAATAGCCAGGCGCTTTTCTTTGTCGGGTTCCAATGGTGCTCGCGGGATCTGTGAACTAAGTCCTTTTCCTTATCTTTATTGCGACATATCCTAAACGTCAAGCATAAACATACACAAGGCTCACCCAGGGAATGCTATGAACAGGAAAGGCGGATATTTAATATAAAATATATTTGGAATTCAAAGGACAAATATTTACGGAAATGAATGGTTTTTTTTTTAATTCAAAATGAAATACAATAACAAATGTAATTTGATATTTTTTTAGTAATTATTACAATTTTATTATGACAAGTCGGAGTTAAATTATAATTATTTTTCAACTGTAATAAAGAGGCTGAACGAATTAACCAATATCGGAAAAATGAGAATTTTATAAAGTTTGAACATGTACCTAGTACAATCGCCTACCTCTACGTTTGCAAGTAAATAAATAAATATTGTAAAAACCATTTACTTTGTGTAGGCACTTTTCATGTTTTTTTTAACTTAGAAGAAATAATGAAAAAAAACGAATTATTTTGAATGTGAACTTTATTGATTTTTTTATTATGTATAGATTAGACCCACTGCTAAAAACCAGCTGTAATCCGGGTCTGGAATGTAAAACTGAGCAGTAACCTTAATATTATCAAAACCAAATATGATGTAAAAAACTAATAATCAAATATGAAAAAAAAAAACTAATAATCCATTGACAAATCAATGTTGTGTTATTATGTATGCAAAATAGGTAAATAGATATTCAATATAAATCTGTCATCAATTAATAATTTTTAATTTCTTAAAGTAATATTCTCCACAAATATATCAAACAGCGTAAGATTAGATATCTTTACTTGAAAAAAACTGTTTTTATATTTTGTATAACACGCATGCTGTGCCAACCGTAAGAAATGAATATTATGTCAATAAACGATCCAAGTGAAAAAAAAAACTCTTCCAATTTTGAAGCCACGCCGAGCATTATAAAACAGATGAGTTGTGTGTTTTGTTTACCTTTTTCTCTTACAATTTTGCATGTAAATCTTTTATATCAACGTGAGAGGCGCTGACGAGGCAGGTACACAATTGTAACCGGGTCAAGGTCCCGCACTGATCCTTGACCCGGAGCGGGCGTGTTCCGCTTCCCGGAACCAGGCTCCGCTTGCCGGAACCAGGCTCCGCTGAACCCTGCTTTTCATATTCCACCGGAGTTATAGGAACAGCCGGTGCAAATCTAACTAGGACATTGAAGCAGTCAATCATTGATTTTTAATGTACTCTATGACCGTGAAATCAATGTAATTGGTTGTATTGATATATTCTATAATGTGGACCAAATAATTTAATTTATTGATGAATATAAGCATTTTTAAGCAGGAAAGAGAGAGAGATAAAAGGGTTAGTTGTCACCAGTCATCCAAAATATTAGCGGAATCGTTTACAAAAGAAAGCTACCTGGAATCTGTTGCTAAATAATCTTTTGCTTGCTGGCATACTAATTTTGATTAATTTATAAAATAATATTGAGATTCTGTTATTGCACACATAATTTATTTGCAGGTTTTAAAAATTTTAATCTGAGCATTTAATTATAAAGGAAAATTAATGGTTGGTTCCAACCGGCAAACCAGTCATTGGCTGTGTTAGCATCGCAGACATTCTGATACTCTATCACGACACAAATAATATTTCCGCATAACGCGATGGTACTAGGAGATTTTCAAACGTTATCAGGTTGTTTGTAAACCGGGGATGTTTATTTTTATTTGATAAAATTATGCTATTCCTACCTTCAAAATTATAACACGCACATTAAAGTGTGTTTTTGATCTTCTGTGCAAGCGTCAATAAAAAAAAGTTTGTTTTGCTCACATAAACCATCTTTGCGGATATATCGCTTGTTACCAAGTCAACCAATGTTTGATCATAAATTCGTTAGCTTTTGGTAATATTATGTTATGTTTTAGTCTGTTTGTTCTGAAGTAAATTTATGTCGCCTGTTATTATAGCCTGAAAGTATTTATATTATTATAAATGAATAACCTGCGCATGATGGGATTTTAATCCGTAACCATTAGATTGGTGACCAATGATCGTGATCACTCAAACACGGAGGCCGTTACTGTGTCATAAAAACTGTAAATTTCATTTAATAGAGAGTAAGCGCCCTCTAGGTTATTTTTCACGAAAACGTCTTTAGATAAATTAGCCTAATATTATTATTATTGAGTTAATGTAACTATAACTCTAAAAAGATGTTGATTATTTACACGAGCCTGTATTATTTAAGTTAGTCGATTCCGGCTTCTGTCACCACAAGTATTTTGGTTGAATGTCACGTTTAACACTCTAATAACTATAACCAACCACAGTTCCTCGGGGAAAAACTTTACAAGCGACCGCTGTGTAAGTGTAAGGCAAGTTTATGCAAGTCATAAAACAAGGCGCAGTTAATATTTAAACGGTTCTCCGTATAGGTTATGGGTCACTGGGTGAGTTTATTGGGTCACGGATGTAATATTGCAGAAAATAGGTGGAAACGCATACAGGCGAAATGCATCGAAATACCTGTTGGATTCTGCTTTGGATTTTATTGTTTTGACGTGTAAATTCATGGAAAACTATTAAATACGAGGGTTGAGAATGAAATGGCGTTTGAAGTAATACTAATTGTATTGCTATTAATTTTTCATTCGATTATTGTGAATGTTAGACTTATAAAACGAACGTTCAAACTTTTATAACACCAAAATCTATTTTTAACGTTTTAAAAGACCTGATAATAGTAAAAATGTTCAATTACTTTTTTGTCAACTGCACTTTGCGAATTATTGTGTAAGTTTTATTTGGCGTCATTTCAGAAATTTCATCTAATATATTTTTTTCGTAGTTTTAGTGCAGTTTTAAAAGTAAAATGTTTTTTCTTATATTAATTTCATACGGGATACAGGAGGCCACCAGAAAAAAGCTGTGTAGAGGGTTTTTTTTAATGAGAGGAAATTCTGAAAATTATAAAGGTATGAATATTGAGGGAACTAATGGACAGAAGTAACAGACTTACGAATCCATCCTACTACGATGCAAGACGATGGCAATGGGTCGAGAGAGTCCAGCTGGAGAAGTCAAAAAGGTGTTCTAGTCCATCATTTCAAATTATGAATAGAGGGAATGCCAATTCAAATGTTGATTTTATTTAAACGAGCAAATTTCAAAACCATATGACAGATTGGAGTCGAGTTCAGACTTAGAAGAGATGAGAGAGAAGAGAGAATTTATGTTTAGAGAAGGACAACCGAAAAATATGTGATCTAAAGTTCCCACTTATAGATGGCTGAAAGTATCATCTGGGGAGTCAAGAACATGAATTTTAAAAGTGTGAGAGGATGTTTATTATTTTAAAGCGTCCAATTTTCAAAACTTATTTCCGTAAATCTGATGAAAAAATTGTTTAGTTACAAACTTTGCAAAATTTTTCCTAAATAATATTTATGTAATAAATATCTTAGCAGACTTTCATATGGACTAGAAAAAAAACAAATAATTAAATTAAATAATTCACAAGCGCCAAATTGAATCTGAAGTAAACATAGATTTCTCGTGGCTAATCACTTTATTTGAACCTAATCTGGTCTTATGGAAGTAAATTAAGCAGACATGTCACTGCTCTTTCTATAGGTACTTACGCTTGAATTATGCTACAGGCTAGAAATACCTTGAAATTTTTAAAGAGATTCCCAAGGGAACCCAAAACCCATTGTCTGGTCGAGAAGACAAAGGAAAAAAGTGACATTTTGTAATACCCAGTTAACTCGTTTGCCAAGCGGATTATGGTTCCTTTCACAAATATTTTTTCATGGACCAGAAAGCTTTTAGTCTACATTAGAAATCCAAAAAACTTGACTTTTGATATTTTTAAATTAACACCACCATGTTAATAAAAATGATTTTTTTTTAAATTTTAAATATGTAAAATAATAAAAGTTCGTGGTTATAAAAAAAGCTTCCAGTTCATTTCAAAATATAATCAGCCTTAAAGTAATTGCTTCTTACAAAAAATTAAATTAAAAGCTGATAATGAAATTGAAAAAAAGTTGAATTAATTGAAGTTTGTCTGTTTTGTGATATTTCCACCTCATTTTATAAAACTAAATTTTAATTTGTGATTTCGTGCAAAATTTTTATCAGCCCAGAGACAGTGGAACTAGAGCATATAATAGTTGCAAAATTCTTTCGTCTTCAAGCTTAAACTTTCTAATAAAACTGTGATTATCTGAAGTGACTTGCCAGGTAAGTTTGTGATATGTATCTGATTTAACATAATTAGATTTAGCTTAGGAAGTAATTTTTGTACTGCCCCTTTCAGGTGATTAAAAAAAAAACAGCCTTATACAAATTGTTATGTACCATAGATAATAAAAACAAATTGATATACGGCATGTTGCCGGGCTACGAACAAATTCTATCGACTATCCAATCGATGGATCCTATGAAAAGCATAACTTTGCGTTTGCTGGGTACACCACTATATGTAGATGCGATTTTCAGTGGTATGGATGAACGATATTAATGATATTTTATTCGTGATTTCATATTGATAAAGGTTGAAGGTCCATCTCCTTTGTTCCAACTACGACTGTGTATGATATACGATAGCATCCCAATTTTACTGTTTTAGAAGAATGAGACAAGACAAAATTCCAAGGTAAAATTATTCTACTAAAAGCGAATATGCTGACACAGGTTAAATAAGTATAAAATTGTATAGAAGATACCTCAGACGAGGGATATAAAATGTTTGGTTACTTTGAACGAATAAAATAGATTATTTACGATTAAGAATAGTTCAATTTAAAGGAAAGCAATTTGTGGACGTTGACTTTAACGATTTTGAAGAGTAACTACTTACAAATACGTGCTTAAATTTTCTGAACAGGTCTTAATGGAAAATAATTTGCTTTGAGGTTGTTTCCAAATATTTTTGTACTATTTGTCAAGTTTCTAAGGCATTTTATAAATATTTTTTATAGATTTTAAACTTTTTTTGGTATCTTAATGTATTAAAATCACTTATTTGGAAAGCTTTCACTGGTGTACGAGTATATAAAAGGAATATTTTTTACAATTATAGAACTTTACGACCACGGACGAAAGCGCGTATCCTCAATATGATAACGATAATACGATATTACTATTCATACTTAAGATTATTACACAACACTTTTTTTATTTTTTTATTTATTTAATATTTGTATGTTTTTTACAATAAATATACAATTTATACATATTATACAGTGTTATAAAGGTAAATAATAATAGCTTTTCCTCACAATAAAGAGACGAGGCTCTTGTGTTTGGTGAGTGAATCCTAGCTCAATTATATAATTTACTCAATATAATCCATATAACGTGAGGTTTATTTACTATTACTAGCTGACGTGTACCCGGCGTTGCTTGACTTTTCTCTAATTTTAGTAAATATATTATCCATATATTACATGATATATTATATACAAACCTTCCGGAAGAAATTCTCTAAATGATAGCGAAAATCCTATCAAACCCCGTTGCATAGTTTAGAAGAACTAAGCGCACAAATAGAGAGAAGCGGATACTGAATTTGTATTATACTATTTAGAGAAGAGATTATTAGTTGGTTTTGTTGCAATGCGCATTGTTTTCAACTTGAAGATTTAATAAATATACATGCAATAAACAACAATGAAAAAACGAAATCAAATAATGTATTGAATTAATTATTATATTATTATAGTATTCTCCTACAAATAAAAAAGCGTTGGTACATATAGAAAAGAAAATAAAGAATAGAAAATTAAATTAAAGAAATGATAAAATATTTGGGCAGGCCTGTGATAAATCACGGGTTATTATAATTGTAGGATTTGTGGAGCAGTAAATATTTATAAAAAAAAATATTTTCCTTATTGCTTTTGAAAAGAAGAAATTAACATTTCGAATGTTATAAGTGAGCTTGAAAAAATACGACATTTATGTATCTATCTTCCGTCAAACAAACGTATCAAATAAAGAATCATAAAAAATACGACATTTATGTGTCTATTGTTAACTTACGATTGTTAGTTAATGTAACCTAGCACCCCTTGGGTCGCCAGTGTTAACTTAGGACAGTTAATGTTATCAAATTATCGTTTTATACATGTGTGTTACTGGGTAAATAACACCCGCCGTACTAGACGGCCGGTAGAGCTTGAAACTCAATCTATACAGGGGGGTACTAGACAATTTCCAATGAAACAGGTTACTTTGGGATGACATGTTTATTATTACATAAACGGAAGGTCAGACAGTTCTATATTAGATACATGGCGATTTAAGGCCTATATTTTACTAGGGCAAACTACGGAATCTAAGGCTCTGACAGAATTAAGTACGTTAGAAGCTCACGTGTGAATTAACGGAGGATGCCATAGGCGAGAGGCCTAGGCGGGTGCGGGCGTGGGCGGGAGCTATAGCTCACCGCGCAGCGATAGGCGGGCGCCTAAGGAGCGGCGACAGCGTGGGCGGGCGCCTAACGGCAAGGCGGCGGCAGAGCGGCTTCTCCGGACTGGGCTGGAACAACGGGTCGCAGCCTCAGTCGGGCCAGAGGCAGAGACGTCATGGAGGAGGCTGATGCACTGGTCGGTTCGCCAAGGGGCTCTTCACGACCAGGCTGAGCTGGGCGGATGCTCAGGACTGGGGCAGGGTTTACTAGTTCACTGCCTCAGCCTGGCGTGGACGGTATGGGCGGTAGCTGGCATCAGGCAGTGGTAGGAGAATGGCGGCAAGGGCGGGCCGTAGGACTGGGCGGGATAACAGTTCGCTGCCTCAGTCTGATGAGGAAGATGGAGACATGACCCAACTCTACAATGTAATGGCGCTGTGGTGCTTGGTGATGGCCTGGAGCATTGAACAGCGTGGGCGGGCCGTAGGTCTGGGCGGGAAAACAGTTTGCCGCTTCAGTCTGATAAGGACGATGGAGACATGACCCAGCTGTATAACGTAAGGGCGCTGTGGTTGGCTCGTGATAGTCCTGAAGTTGTGAACTTGGACTTCGTGATACTGCACAGTTATAAAACGTATTCCCGCCGGGAATTGGCGGCCACCCGCGATCTGGGAACAAATTCCATAGTGTTGATTTCAACCCGGTCCGTCGAAGACTGCTGGTCTCGGTCGGCCGGCAAGTACTTGTCCGCTTGCTTCTCGAGGCGCGGCGTGGAAGGGATGCCCTATTTGGTCATGTTTCCTATTACGGCCATTTGATTGGTCGTTAGTACGCGTTGGCCGTAACATGCAGTGTATTGGTAATCATCCGATTGTAGACATGCTATTAGCACGTGATTCGTATCCGGCCACGTGTTTATATATTCATAACTGCGTAGTAGCCTGTTAGCTGCTTTGAGCAATCATAACACTATCATCCGTCAAACAAACGTATCAAATAAAGAATCATAAAAATACGACATTTATCAATCTATCGCCCGCCAAACAAACGTATCAAATAAAGAATCATAAGAAATACGACATTTATGTATCTATCATCTGTCAAACAAACGTATCAAATAAAGAATCATTAAATTATTAAGTAATAACTTTGTTACCTATTTAATCGATTGTAAAAATAATTACATTTGGGTATGTACTTTATCACTTGTCTGAGTAGTTCCCAATTGGAAATAAACTTTTACGCGTGTCAATCGCGAACGTAACGGTACGGTACAGTACGGTGCGGTACGGTGCGGTACGGTGCGGTGCGGTGCGGTACGGTGCGGTACGGTGCGGTACTGTGCGGTACGGTGCGTACGGTGCGATACGGTGCGGTACGGTACGGTACAGCACGCAGGTGAGTACGTGGTTTTACAGGACAGGGCAAAGATAATCACTTTTATATATTTCCTCCATGGTACGTACCGACAGCCGAAATCAGTTTTTTTAACATAGTAAAATTTTGTAAAGTACGATATCAGATATCACAATCATGTTGTTTAAGTTCTAGTACCTGATACATAAATACTTTGGTACTTTGACAGGCTTTAAAACTGACAAATGTTGACGAAAATTGTGATTTTAAAGAGTATCACGTTCGCAATAAACTCATCTACATGCCTAATGCAACAACTGGTGAAATCATCTGTTACAAAGCGCTTAACTCATCGGGCCTTAGACATATTCTGTCAGATGGTCAAAGTATTTCCGCATTGCAATAACATTCAAATAACTGGAATATTTATCAACATATCCAAAAACTAAAAACTGTTTTTGAAAGGAGATAAAATATGCTCTCATATTTTTTTAAATAAACATATTATGTTTTTTTCAAATCGCTGTCGGTACTTTGGTTACATAAAGCTTCACATTTTAATTATTCTGTGATTAACTTCTAAATTTGAATGTATAGCGTGGTATGTTTTTATTTTTATTTTTATCACCGTTTAGATAATATTTCTCACCGCAACAGAAATGAGTTGTTCCCATAAGCGAACAAATTAGCGTGAAGGGTTAAAACGTTTTTCACAACCTGCCCTGAAACAATGATAGAAAAAATTAGTATTCGCGGCATGTGACATTTTCGCCACACATCGCGTCGCCGTCACATATTTTCGAATCCATAAAAACGTCTCCCCTCGTATGCTAATTGAAAACGGATTTTCCACAAGCTAAAGGGCGGCTTTGCTTCCCAATGTAATTATTTGGTCATTCGGGTGCTTTACGCTTTACGCGGAAAGCCGATTATGACGCTGGGAATTATTTAGATGTTTATCATCAGGTTTCGTAAATAACAGTTCTGATTTTCTGTGAGTTCAATAAATTGTTTAGTTGTTCACCTTGGCACCTAATAGTTCCGGTCTAGATTCTTAGTAATATTATGGTTTCCTGTGACTTATATCAATTTTATTTTACAAAAGTTTACCTTTGCCGTTGTACGAAAACTATACTGTCAAAATTTTGTTAGCTCTGTTAGTGTTTGTACTTCACTTGGCAATAGGCACAACATAAATAATACAACACCTATGTTACGACGTCAGTTATCAAAGAAAAAAATCTTAGGAATATATATTTGAGATTTTCACGCCCACAAATATTACAGTGATTTGTTTTTGGGGTATTATGCCATGTTGCGCTACTTTCTTCTTTAGCCAACGTTTTGGATAGCATTTCAGTGTCCATCAACAGGGTAGATGTGTGTCTGAAACATTGGTTAAAGCACAATGATGGAGGTAGCGCAATACGGCATAATACCTCAAAAAAAATCACTAGTTTAAACTATTATGCTGAAAACCTTTGCAGATACTAAACCACCAAAAGCTCTGTTACGCGCAGAGTAGAGTTTACACTATTAACTTGAAAACCTTTGCAGATACTTAACCAGCGAAAGCTCTGTTACACGCAGAGCAGAGTTTAAAATATTAGATTGAAAACCTTTACAGATACTAAACCAGCAAAAACTCTGCTACACGTAGAGTAGAGTTTCAAAAATGTAGTATATACACGTATAATTATCGAGCCATAAATGACTGATAATGTACTCTTCTTTTGAAAAATCAGAAAAGGATACGGTCGCATCTAGGACTTGAACTCAGGACCAGGTCCTATATTTTTTTTTGTATCAAATTTCGTTTTCATTGGCTTTACATATTTCAAGTTGAGGATTAACTCATTAAGTTATTACAAAAATAAATAAAAATATTTTTTTTTGTACAATCCTGTTACCTCGGAAGAGCTTAGACCTAGAGAGGTGGGTAATTTATAGCATACAATTAAATTATAAAGAAAATTAATTAAGGTACCTATTAATATTGTAAAACTTATATTTCATTAAACGGCGATTTATCGGCACTGAACTAAAATAATTAAATATGTCAAAAAAAACTGTTTTTTACTCTTATTTCTATCATTAGCTTCGTTACCTAAGATTTATTTTAATATGTTTATTTGAATTTCACATTTGTTTTCGGTAATTAATGAATGTAAATCCTTGCAAATTCGAAATTCACCCACTTCCAAACTTTGAAACTCAGCAGATAGACTCGTTGTCGATGCAAGTGGATTTGGTGTCAATCACATTCACACACTCGGACATATACGCATATAGAAATATACGAAATAAAGTTTGTACAACCCTATCGGTATTTGGCGAAGTTGTTAGCGCTGTTGACTCCAATCCCTGGGAAGAAACAAGTTTTAAAACATTTAAAAATAGATATTTTTTCGTTAAAAAACACTTTGTTTTTTGACTTTTGTATTTTATTTTTTAAAAATAATATCAGACACCATTTATTTCGCTTCGTTCTTCGTTCTTCGCCATTTAATAGGAACCTTTGTACAGCGGGCATGCTTCACCTCTTAATAGGAACCTGTGTACAGCGGGTATTCTTCGCCATTTAATAGGAACCTGTGTACAGCGGGTATTCTTCGCCATTTAATAGGAACCTGTGTACAGCGGGTATTCTTCGCCATTTAATAGGAACCTGTGTACAGCGGGTATTCTTCGCCATTTAATAGGAACCTGTGTACAGCGGGTATTCTTCGCCATTTAATAGGAACCTGTGTACAGCGGGTATTCTTCGCCATTTAATAGGAACCTTTGTACAGCGGGTATGCTTCACCTCTTAATAGGAACCTGTGTACAGCAGGTATTCTTCGCCATTTAATAAGAACCTGTGTACAGCGGGTATTCTTCGCCATTTAATAGGAACCTGTGTACAGCGGGTATTCTTCGCCACTTAATAGGAACCTGTGTACAGCGGGTATTCTTCGCCATTTAATAGGAACCTGTCTCCAGCAAGTATTCGTCGCCATTTAAGAAAACTGATTTAAAAATAATACTTACGTAGGAAATCAAAAAAACAAATAAACTAACAAACAGCAAATAACCAATATTGTATTAAATATTACATTTTAATTCGAAGCGAATTTGTGAACCAGAGTTCATTAGCCCACAAATCACGGAAATTGTAATTTTCGGTGATGATTGTATGCATTTGCTCGTATTTAAATTATACTTTAATTGAACAAAAGAACAGTGAATGAGTGAAAACTGGTTATCATTTATCGATAATAAAATGTGATTTGCCAATATGTGCAATGACTGAAGTAGATTTAATTTTTATATTTTTGTTCCAAACGCGCCCAGTCTATACCATTGGCTACACTTGATGGCATTGATATTATCACGGCTATTAAATATTTAAAAAGTTTGGAGTTATTTAGTTAATTATTAGGTAAAATTTTCTATCCTGGTTTCAAGTTCTATTCGTACCGTGGCCTATAATAATGATTCCTGTTGAAATGTTCTAAGAAAAAATGTCCGCAGTTAAAATGTTAAAAGGGTTTCCTTCCAAAAAGGTCCAAGGCAAAACGTTCCCTACCAAAATGTATCTAGTTAATAGTTGCACCGTCGGTTAGGTTAGGATAGATTAGGTTAGTCAATATACTGACATATTACCTGTTTCTAATTGGGAAAATTTTGGCTAGGAACATTATAAATGGAAAAATTTTACCGCAAACATTTTTACTGGTAATATTTTGACAAGGAACATTATAACCTAGAACTTATTCGCACCAAGGGTAGATCCAGCGCTGCTCGATATATATTATAACACAATTCTAAGATTACATTTAGCTCGGACTTGAGCCGTTATTCTCTTACGCCAACCCTTAAGTAACGATGGAGCTTTTAGGTTTCCCACAAAGAGACCACCAGTGCGGCGACAGTTGACACGGAAATAATGATTAATTGAATGGCTCAAATTATTATCATTGACAATTGAGGACTTGTGTTTGAAATACGTCAAGTTACGTGTCAACCGAAGACTTGAAATAATAATACATGATGAGTTATGTGACAGTTCCTCACTTGTATTGCAAATATGATGAGTTATTTGTTTTGACGATGTTCGAAATGATGACAGTGATAGATATTGATGAAAGTATTAATTTGCGATGTACTGTTGTTGATTTTAAAGATGTACATCGTTAAACATAAGATTTGGATTTGAATCTGTAGGCAAATTCTCAAAATACCCAACACAAATAATTAAATTAATGTACGTACAGGTATGTTATTGTACTATTGTTGGTATACTGTAGGTAATAACTAAGTGGTTATTCAATCTGTACATGGAGAATTGTATGCAAGAATTTAAAGAGGTGGGATTGGGCGCTAATTTGAATAATCTGAAAGTATGTTGCCTTTTTTATGCTGATGATGCGGTGCTGATTGCTAATAGTATGGATTATCTACAGTCTCTCGTGTCTAGGATGAACGAAGAATGAGTTAATGATGAATGTAAGTAAGTCTAAAGTCATGGTGTTTGAAAGAGAGAGTACGAAAACAGTGTGCAATGTAGTTGTGAATGAGGAATACTTGGAGCAGGTGGATGAGTTTGTGGCTGAGTTATTGAAAGAAGGGTAAATGCAGGTAACTCCATTAATGGAGGACTGAACGCAGTTGGCGCTAACAAAAAAATTGTCCAAAGAAGCAAAGTTAGCAGTCACTGATCCAATTATATTATTTTACTGTCATATTTAACTTATATAATTCACTTTCAGCAGAGGAAAATTTGCAATTGTCATAAGTTACCATCTGTATTATTAGTAAGATTGATAGTTAGATGCAATAAATCTTGTAAGTAATATCAACCAAATATACTGTAGGTAATTATCAATCTGATTTCCACAATCATATTTATCTCCCAAGGCCATTTGACTATGTCTACTAATACCATTACACGTCAGATTGTATGTTGTCGTATTTTTAATTAAAAAAACTTTATATGATTATGATGACAGCCGAAAGGTTTTTCAAAATTTAGGACTCCAAAATGGCTGTAACAAAATAAGAAGGCTTCTCGGGGTTGAAACAACACTAACAAGGCTATATCTCGGAAACGAAGCCCTAATGAGAAATTCAGCAAACAGTTTTCGCTTAAATTTGCCCACACACATTTAAATGCATCCCTTTCAAATAATAGAAACATATTCTGTTCCTAATTGCACGAAATAATACATGGTATCATATATCACGTTCGTCAGGGAAAATTTCTTACTGTTGAGGCTTTTACTTTGTGATGATAATATTCTCAGGCAACAGATTTTGAATAGGTAGACTAATATAATTTTTAATTTTAATGTAAACATCACACGTTGATGAATATTAGTTTTTTGAGTGAGTAGATTACCCATATCCTAAAATAAATTAATATTTATAAGAATCTTAAACATTCCAAAAACGTTTGTAACATCTAAATCAAACGCATGGTTGTTTTTCACCTTCACTGTTCATATATTTTAATAACTTACTCTTATTTCGGCTTTATCTGTGAATATCTTTTTAAATACAAAAAGGCGTTCATACAGAATCTTCAGAAAAGTGTGACAAGTGTGTTCCAGTTTCAGTTTTTCGGAGAATACGTGAAACTTTCTACAAGTTCAAGCCAAAAGTAAGAAATAATCTTGTATATAAGATTACTGATCATATAATGTACGTCTATACTGTTGCTCATGTATTTATTGCAATTTTCATGTATTTATTTATAAATAATTTCGAATTAATATTTGGTCTTTGCTCAAGAAAAACATAACTGATTGTAATTCGTGTGATACAATCTCTGCTGTTGTACATTATTCATGTAACAAAACATGCAGATATTCTTCAAATAAATCACAAATGTTAATTCTTTTAGTAAATCTTTGCAAGAGCAGTTAATCAAAAATTACTACATCAAATCTTTCTCAAAAAAATATTTTCTTCTAAAGGTGCAAATAAGATTTCGTTAAAACCCCATAAGAAGCCTTATTTAACACAATATCTCAGGTTTTATCCGCTGAGTCACAAACATTTCAGCTTTAGTGACAAGAGTTTTTAAAATAATTGCGTTATTAAGTCCATTATGGCTAGGATATGGAGGATATATGGACCATTACTACCAGCACAAAATTCCATATCTTCTTGATAAAGAGTGTGGAAGAGCCTTATTCTGAGATAAACTATAATGAAGTAGTCCTTGATGTGATTCTTCATTACATGGGTATTTGATAATACTGATGGGTTTTTTAAAATATAAATTGTAAAAGAACAGTACGTAAATAACCAGATTCAATTAACGGTAGAATTTTAGAATCGCTGGATACTCTCAACAAGAATACGAAGAACATGAAAAAAAACCGAAACAGTCAAAACACATAAAATTTTGAAACATTTATTTATTGACAAAAATGGAACTTTAATGCATTTTGTACATTTTCCCCCAGCAATTTGCCGTAATTGTTGAATCGATGTGTTATTTTAAACAAATAGTCGAGTACTCTGAAAGACTACTCAATTCACATTTTTCTATAAGGATTATGAAAGATTATAAAATTTAACAACATTAAGTAGATAAATTATTATGTGTAGATAGATGACGGAATTACCGATATATTTTTGAAGTGGAAATAATCCTCGCTGAATAGGTCCTAACATACAGATGTTTTTTTTACTACAGTGCAACGTTCAATACTATATTATTTCGATATAGAGCAATTCAAAGACCCTTCATTCTTAATAACTCAAGTAGGTAAACTCCCTGCACGAAAAATGAAATCGAATTAAGGACAAATACATTTGTTGAAGCTTCACTATCCTTATTTTTCGTAAATGCATTGTCTGTTTATGATTTTCCTTTTATTTACTTAGTATAACAATGCCTTCATGATATAACTTATTTTTTTCTGTCAAATTGACGTCTTCATCTTATTACCAGAAATAAATATTCCATTGAAAGAAAAATCGTCCAGAAAATGTTATTTTTACAAAAAATGTTAGTTTTTTCAACGTGTTAACCTTTTTCAACATAATTAAAACAATATTTCATAATAAATATAAAAATAGTAAAAATGTAAATACCTTGGTAATGTCACAATAACAATATTTTCCAAAATTTGACAGTTGCACAAAAATCAATAACAATTAAAAAAATCCACTTTGATCCAGAAAACCACCCACGTAAAGCAATAGCAATACAAAACAAACTCAAAAAATCAATTTTACTAACATCTGAAATGTAAATATGTTGAGAATTCACCACTTTTATGGGTATTTTGGTTAGAAAATAAAACAAAAGGCGCGGAATATGAGAATTTCAAAAAATTACGCGCGGAAAATTTCGAAATCGGAATCGCGCGCGCTTTATTTGCGCGTCGCCGGAACACTGTTGCTGCCCGCGCCCGGGATGCGAGTAACAAGTGATGTCCCCTCCCCCGCAGCTACCTTCCCTTCCGCCCCTCGGCCAATACCGCCCCCCGCCACCCGGCCACCGCCCCTGCACGCCGAACCCCACACAACCCCTCGCGGCGCCCGCACCCCGCCACTGCCCGGGGAGGGTCCTGCCATTCACTACTATTACTACTGGTTCAATTAGAATGAGTTCTCGATCTGATGTTCGATGGGTAATTAAATGAACATTTTACATTTTATTACGTATAAAATAAATAATATTTTAATCTTTCTTTTATCTGAATTGCGTAATTTATTGTGTGTTCAATATAACAATTCTCTACTATTACGATGTTCCGAGTGAACTTGACTGAATTGTTGAACATATATTTTTATTCGATTTGTGATTAGTTGAACATTGAACTTTTTGTAAAATAGGCGACAACTGTTTTAAAACGTCTATTACATGAACTATTGTGTAATTTATCCTACTTTTCACGAATATTCCACGTGAGTGTGGATCGGTTATCCATTTTATGTGACATAAATAATACTTTTAAGCAGTCCATCACCTGAATTGCTTAATTTATTGTTTTTCCATGAAATATTTCACTACTTATAGGATGAATAAAATGGTGTGTTGTTGATCATTTGACGTTCGATGGGTGATTATATGAACGTTATTTATTTTGTTATATTCATAGTAGTTAATTAATAATAATTAGTTTATTAATTTAAAAGTTTTAAGTGGTCAATTGCCCGAAGTCTGTAAAGTTGGTTCCGTTTATTTCAGGAATAATTAATTCTCTTCTATTGACACTAATGGGTGGATTTGAGTGAGTAGTCGATCAGCAATTCATTTTGATAGTTGCTTGTAATTAGATGAACTTTACACATTATACATAAATGAAAGTTAAAATTGTACATTATCTGAATTTGTAATATATGTTATTTTCAAGTATAAATCACCTACGAATAAGTATTACATTAATATATGTAAATTTAAACTTTCACACAACTGATAAACAACCATTAATGTATGGAAAATGGTTGGTTATCAGTTAGGTGTAAAATATGATAGACGTTTATTACTAAAAGGGAAACAGTTTGAGAGTTGTTTTAATATATTTTATTTTGTGTCCCTACTTGCCACGCTAGCTGGGCCGTGATTTATTTATTTATTTATTGGATGATTTTTATAGCGCCGCTTTTGCGAAATATCACCTCAGGGGCGCTGTACAGTTAATGCAGATATTACAAAAAAATATATAAATATTACAAATTGAAATTGAAATTAAGTTAAATAAAATGAAGTACAGAAACAGGTGACACGGAGATGGAGAATCTGCTGCAAGAATCCTAGGTGGTGAGGAAACTGGACCAGCTGCTGCAGCGAGAGAGTCCACCGCGTCCACCAACAGTGCCAGCACGAGGTTCGTCATCCTTCCAGGTATGTGTCTGCTGCTAATAGAGCGCTGACACAATGTCCTCTCATGGATTCCAGACCTTGGCAGCACCGCTGTGACATTCGACGAAGGTAGAGGATGGAGACTCTGCAGCAAGAATCCCAGGTGGTGAGGAAACTGGACCAGCTACTGCAGCGAAAGAGTGCACCGCGCCACCAACAGTGCCAGCACGAGGTTCGTCATCCGTCCAGGTATGTGTCTGCTGCTAATTAAGCGCTGTCACAGTATCCTCACATAAATAACAAACCTTGGCAGCACCGCTGTGACGTTCGGAAAGTCCATCTCCTTGTACACTTGTTTCTGGTGATTATGTTAGTGGTGCATTGTTCCGAAATAAAAGGCGGCGGACGGGATAATAAATCACCTTGGGCACTTGTTAGGGCTTTCAGAGTTTCCAAGAATAACATTGAAAACATCTGGCGTACCTACAGTTACCGATTCTTGTCCCAAGTTCAACTTCAGCGAATTTAGAATATTTTTAGCACAATTTTCGATTATTCATTTTTGAAACACTGCACTTTAGTCACATTACTATTAAGTTCTGATTACTAATTGGTAAGTTAATTTAAAATGTTGATTCACTGATTTTTAAAATAACTTCAAAGGGATGTTGCCTCGTTTCCCTTGAAAATACTAAAAAAACACAAAGCGGTTGGAGATGGCATGACGCGTCCAGCTGCCACAAAGGGCGCTAGCTAACTGATGTAGAAAGTAATGTATTTAATTTTTTAATTTTATGTGTTTTCATCAGTGGAAGTTAATATTCAAGCGATTAGTTGTGTAATATATTTATATAAATTCACCATATTATTTAACTCTTGACAGGCCAAGATGCCAAACAAAACATCTGTTACCAAGTGGGTCTTCCGACGACCCAATGCATTTTTCTGTCTTATGGGCTTTTAAAATATAGAAATCCGAATTATTCAGTCAATTATTTATGGTAACTTATGTATTTGCGCAGGAATAAGTGCGAGAATAATTGCGAAGTATTTAAGCTAATATAAGGAGGATAGTAATTGTATCTT
Organism: Hesperophylax magnus; assembly: GCA_026573805.1. Classification (NCBI taxonomy): domain Eukaryota; kingdom Metazoa; phylum Arthropoda; class Insecta; order Trichoptera; family Limnephilidae; genus Hesperophylax; species Hesperophylax magnus. The sequence continues at coordinate 8,827,819 of JAIUSX010000029.1, read as the reverse complement.
CCAGAATGCGACTTTTACATATTGCTCAGTAAAATATAAAATCAGGCCCATTCCCACAGTTTGTATTTTCAAAATTAGTGTAGTTTCCCACATTTGCAGATTCGACCCTACAATAAAACAATTCATTGGCCTGGTATTTTTATAAACATATTGTCTTGTTTGTATCATTTATGATTTAAGAATTAGTGACATTTTACTCCAAGCGGTGGCAGCTTTCAAATAGAGCTGTTCGCTCTCTATTTTATGATGACCCTAGTTAAACCATTATGCCTAAAAATATTTTCCAATACCTTTCCCACCCCTATCCCATAGTAATAAAAGCCCCAAATAAAGTTTCATCTCCCTTAAAATAATTCTTTTAAAATATTTGTATTGTTTAAATCACGTCTGTATCATTAAGAATAGTTAAGTGCATTTTATTTTATGTTAAGAATGTTGTTTGCCAACGAGCGGGTGGAACATCGTTATTTTGGTAAAATGTCCTTCAGAATTTAGTTTAAATACAGATACCTCCCAGAAAAAGGACAGTATTATAGTGTTGCTAGAACGGGTAGGTACAGACGTACCTACGCAGGAGCGAGTGTTGAAATAACTGGTAGGTACATGCGTACCTAGGCAGTCAGTCGTGAGATAATTACTAGGTTTATGTAAACCTAGGGAAAACTGAAGAATAAAGGAAACTAGATCTTTATTTCTTTCAGTTTAAGTTTTAGCAGAGGAAAATAAGATCCTCTGCAATTATATTGTGAATTAATAAATTTATATGTCGAGAAGAAAAAGTGTTTTCCTGCATTCCATCTGACGGCGTGTTCTCGTACCACGATAGCAGAAACAGTAATTTTAGGCACTACCTATTCCCCCATTTGGCTGCGGGATAGTTAAATAATATGATTCCTCAAAATATTAATACAGAAACATTTGAACTGCTTACCGCTGCTTAAAGCCAATGAGTCCACCTAGATTTCGCAGTTTTCATCATATTCTTAGGTTCTCCATTTTTGCTTCGACTTAAAGTGCCATTTTCAAAATTGAAATTGTGGGTAGAATAATTCAAACAAGCAATAAAGTAGGTACTTACCTATCAAAAATAATAACTTCTGTTTTGTGTCTGTCCTGTGTAACTAAGGTTCCATGAATTCTGGATCTCAGACGTGCTTTGAGTTTAAGTGTCATTTTTGAACGGATTTTATGAAAAATTCAGACAAGCAATAAAATACCTACCTACAATATAATTGGTATTAACAGAAAATTACTTCGATTAACTGATTCGTCAAGAATTCAGACTATTCCTTGATATTTCACGAATCTTCGGTGGTAAGATTATATTTTAAGAGAAAATTATTTTAATTGTCTATTTTAAGATTATTAGAGAATTATAATTCTGTTTTTTTTTTCACGGGTCCTTCGCCAGTCAAAAATAAAAGTGAACGAAAGACAAATATCAACATTTTAATAAAAAAAATATTTCATTCCATTCTAAGAAATACACATTTTTAAATTGTATTTTATGGAGAGGTATTAATTATGTTGGCATTAACGTTCTGAGATAGAAAAATAAAACAAAAATTTGTTTTGATGTTGTTGTTGTTGAAATGAATTACGAATTTCGAGAACACAAAGTCAACGCACCAGGGCAAACGATTAGTGTCTAGGCAACTTTTTTTCGGGTGGCATTTAATATCATTTAAATGAGTAATATTTATTTATTTCAAATTCCCCATTACGCAATTACATAAATTATTTGCAGCTCATCTATTTCGGGAAAAGGCTTGGAAAGCTTGACAACCTCAAAATATCTTTTCACGAAATTCAAATAACAACATATTAGTAAAGTATACTAGCGCTGCAATGCGAATTGAACCCGTAACTACCCAAATATAACAACGATATAACGTAAACTATCAGGTACAACGTAAAGGTTTCCACCAGCGTTATGTCAGCAACGACATTGATCGATTTCATCTCTCTGTGAGATATCCGTGGGGAAGAGTAGGGGTTACATTTTCTTCTGGCTGACTGACATTCAATAGAATACACATTCATACCCGTGGATTATGGGGAAAATAACAAAGGTGAGGTCACCTATGTTGTGGTGTTTTGCGCAGCACCCTAAAGATTAAATATGCAATTCCAAAATACAATTCTATATATAAATAAGACGAATTAAACCATTCATTGCCCTGAAATACAAAGATTTATTTTTATTTTCACCTTTAGTAAAATACTAATTAAATTATCGTAACGTTACAAACATTACCTGAAATACAAAGAAACGACATTTAAAGTTAATTTGTCGATTTTTTTATATTAATTTAATTAATTAATTATTTTTATATGTATTTTAGCGCCCTTCGTGGCAGCCGGACGCGTCCTCGCGTCCTCCAGCCGCTTTGTGTTTTTTTTTTGTATTTTCAAGGGAAATTAGGCAACATCCTTTTGAAATAATTTTTCAAATCAGTCAAACAACATTTTAAATTAACTTAACAATTAGTAATCAGAACTTTATAGTAATGTGATTAGAGTGCAGTGTGTTAAAAATGAATTATCGAAAATTCTGCTAAAAATATTCTAAATTCGCTGAAGTTGAACTTGCGACGAGGATCTGTAACTGTAGGTATGCCAGATGTTTTCAACGGAATTCTCGGTAACTCTGAAGGCCCTAACAAGTGTTTTTTTAAGACCAGGGAAATTTATTATCCCGACCGTCGCCTTTTATTGCGGGCAAAATGCACCACTAACACGATCACCAGGAACAAGATTACATGGAGATGATTGATGGAATTGCCGAACGTCACAGCGGTTCTGCCAAGGTCTGTTATCTATGTAAGGATACTGGGTCAGCGCTTAATTAGCAGCAGACACATACTTGAACGGATGACGAACCTCGTGCTGAAACTGTTGGTAGACGCGGTGCACTCTTTCGCTGCAGTAGCTAGTCCAGTTTCCCCACAACCTAAGATTCTTGCTGCAGAGTCTCCATCTTCTATCTTCGTATCACCTGTTTCTGTACTTCATCACCTGTTCCTGTACTTCATTTTATTTAACTAAATTTAACTTTATTTTTGTAATATTTATATTTTTTGTAATACCTGCATCAAATGTAAAGCGCCCCTGAGGTAATATCTCACTATAAATAAATAAACAAATTAAATATTTCAATCACTCAAATGTCAGCCACATAGCGAGTAAACAATAATGCTGTTTAATGTGTAACCAAGACAACACATCAATGACATTTGAAGAGCGCATAAGATAAAAACAAAAATTCATAATTCAAACACAAAGGAATCTAGGTATAATAATTTAATCATTTTTAGGTAGGTACTATAGTATAGTCAATAGTATTAGATACTAAATTTACCATCCGGATTTGTTCATGATTTGGATTCTTAAATATGTTGATTTTGTCCAGATTTAAAAAAAAAAAACAGTTTTTTTCGAGAGTACCTACCCCAAAAAAGTGATAACTACTCTCAATCGTCTGGAGCCAGTGAGATTATGGCATCCCCAATTCGGGTATGTTGTGAAACTGAAGGTAGTGGAGAGGGAAATAAGATGGGGAAGATTAACGTGGAGGAATACCTGGTCATTCATTCATATTTGGTCGTCGAACACGGCCAAAGCCAATTCAATCAACGTTTCAATTTTGATTGGCGGTTTTTCACCAAGGCGGTACCGATTGAGAGTATCTTCTAATTTAGAACGTGCCATAGAAGTACTGTAAATACATTATGTTCCATTAATTATCAGTTTTGAAGCAAAAAAAATAAATTAAATTGAATTTATTTACAGACGTCGGGATTTGAAACCCGTGACCTCCGGATTCGAAGTTGAGAGCCTTACTCCTTGATCACGGAAGCCGCTTTTTCTTCATTGAAAAATTGTGAAGCTTATACTAAATTTAACAATGTGAATCGATATTTTCTTGTTTGTTTTTTGTAGATACTGTTCCATGATAACTCCTCAAAATGACAATTCAACACACCTTTAAAAGGTGATATAAAGTCATTAAAAGTAATGAAACAAAAACTAGGTTAAATAGTTACATATCTAACCTATTTAACCTAGTTTTTGTTTGATCACTTTTCATAACTTTACAACACTTTTTATAGGTGTATTGAATTGTCATTTTGATGAGTTATCCGGTTACCATACAAAATAATCTAAACATTATATTTGTTCCAATTGTGTTGGTCAAACTTTCTATTAACGTTGGTTTGTACTAAATAAATATCTACGTACAATATTGGTGTTGTACGTAGGTTTTGTATCTTCTCCATTGTTCCCTTTCTTGCCACAAGTTATACTGCCTATTTATAACCCGACGCAAATATATAACACTTAAGATAATATAATGGATATAACCTATATTAATATTTTAATAGTGACCCTTCAGCTATCGTGAGGAAAGTATTGTGTTTGGAAAGAATAGGCAAAAAATGACAAGATAGAATCGCCCACTTTTGGCTTTTAGGCAAATAATGTTTACATTTTTTAAGTTAAATGAATGTCTAAAAAACAGGTGCTATTGTTCAACGAGGTCACTTAGGCGTGTATTGTATTCAAATTATAACGAATATTATTTTTATATAATAATTACAAAAAAATATATTTGTATGTATTTAATGATTAAACTACTAGCATCTGTTAATTATCGATATTCCCGACATGCTTTTAAAAAGACAATAATTGATTTCCCTTGGCCAGGAGACCTGCTAGTCTTCGGCCCAATATGTATTCGCATGTTGCAGTTGTCAGTAAAAACAATATTTTTCCAAGTTTCCGTTGATGTAGCTCTCACATTTTTTTTGCCCTTTCGTTGGGAGGCAAACAGCGAATTTACTATATCAGTATTGTTGATTACATATTATGTATTTTACATGCAAATGTTCAACCTTTTCTGCCGTGTGGCAACGGACCGCCACGGCAAGGTCCTATTCATGTTTAACAAGTTTTTTTAAAAATTTTTGTGGTGACACCTGGTTGTTTTTCCCATCTGTTTGCCACATTAACTACGTTAATATGTTCTATAAATTTCATTCCGATGTCATTGTAAACTGATATTATTTTAACGACGTCTGAAGAGAGTTGCACGGGCTTAAGTGCCAGGATGTCAGATGTTAGGAGTGTCATCATCACGAGACATATGATATTAATATCCGTTGATGTAAGACGTTGTTTCTTGTGAATCCATCAATCATTTATGCTGATTTCATCTGAATATTTACCGATTGTATTAAAATCCACTTGGAATAGTTTATAATACGTTTGACATATTCACAAATTGTGTCTTTATTATTTGTAGGTTCACAGAGACTTATAGGAAAATTAGTCAAAAAATAGTTAAATAACTCAGGATTTACATGTAAATACCGCACAAGTGTCCCAACTATTCCCCGAGTGTTTAGTGTCAGTGGTGAATCTCATATTGGAAGGTTTTATGAGGCTAAATGGAGTGGGAAAGGAAAAGCGTTGGGAAAAAGACTGGAAATTTTATGACTTTTCATATCAAACTCCGCAAAAGCCAATTTGGGAGGTGGATTTGCGTACCGTCGCTCAGGAACCATTTGTCGGATAACCAACACCTTTACATGTCACCATCAGTGGTTAACTAAGTTTGGTTACTTAGTAGGGGTGCCCGGGTTCAGGGGTTGAGGATTGTCTAGGTCTTGGCGACGGATGGTATCCCGGATTTGGAGAAACTGGCTGAGGGTGATCTTTTTACCTCTCTCAACCCATCGCCTTGCATCACACACTGGGAGGAATGTATGCAAACATCCGTCACTCATAGACACACTGAACCTTAGATTCCCACCCACCTCTGATATATTTTTCCTTTCAGATCATCCTCTCCTTTCTTTCCTTAAAAAAACCCTCCACAAAACATCCTCAAAGATAACATTGGCCCCGAAGGAAATAATTTTACTCAGTGCCTCCTGTGTGGAGCAAATGTAAAAATAAAAATAAATTAAACAAGAATTTCATTCCGAAATGATTAAAAAAACGTAAAGCCACCTAGTGATTTCTAAAATGATTTTCTTTTAATAAAAAAATGTAGTTTTATTAAAATTACATTATTTTGATAAAAAAGGCTTAATGTTGGTATTTTAAAAACTACAAACACTCATCGTGTTATTATTGCGTAGAAGTAATAAATTTGAAGCCCCCGGAATCGGGTACAGGAGCATTATTATTGAAGTGGTCTGATCGTGTTCCTTTTGTAATCATCCACGAAATGTTTGTACATACAATCATAAATTTTCTATTTCCAATATCATTTCGCATTCGATACAATGTGAAAGTATCATCGGCGTTCAATGGGGGCTGTATTTCGGAATTGAAGAGCAATAAAAACACGCGTTCGGAAAGAAATTGTCATAAAAGGGTTGCCGAAAATAATAAGTGTTTACGGGAGGATGTTTAGATAAGGGTAAGTCTTCTAGTAGAAAGTCTTTGCCATTATTCCGAAAAAGGGTAGGTGTAAGTTTTTTCAAGGAAGAATTTAATTTTCTTATTTATGGAAAATTAAATATCTTCTCCGTGGTTGAGAGATAAACCTTTCGACTATCAATTCGAAGGTCACCAGCTCAAATCCGGACGTGGGCACATTGACACAAGACTTGCGGCACATTCCAGAGTCAAAGATACTCTCAGTATCGCCCTGGTGTAATGGTTTTAGCCGTATGTGGTGACCAGAACTGAGTAACCAGGTTCCCCCAACTTCCTCTTCTCCATGGAATGAAGAAGAGGAATATGAGGGGAGTAGCTGGCTATTCAGATCTGGTAACGAAATACAGCTAAAGACATTTAAAGCAACGTTTCAATTTTGAATGGTATTTTTACACCAGGGCGATACTAAGGCCGTCAAATCATTGAAAAGGCACTGACACGACAAATGTAGTATCATCCAATCTGATCTGATATATATATATATAAATAATCAAAAATATATTTTGAGTATTTCTGCTTACAAAAAAATAATTCAATGACAAATTAATATAAATTCAGTTATTAACTAAAGCCGTTTGAAAAAAAAATGTTTATGTTTATTGGTGGTAACGTTTTTAACGCTTTTTTTACAATTGAATTAAAACACAAATATTTTAATAAACTGTGCATAATGGTACTAATTTTTATATCAGTACAATAAAATTTAGCGCGAGATGGTTTCATTCTGTAAACAGTGGTTTAATTGTTCATTCTATGGTGATTATTCTTCAATTTGGGAGGCGGGTTAGGGTACCGCCGCCCCGGGAACCATTTATTGGATAACCAACACCTCTGCCATAGGTCACTTCAAGTGGTTTGCTACGTTTGGTGATTTAATTTTTTGAGGTGTGATCAGGATGCACCTGCCCCCCAATGCGTGGTGTGCCAGATCGGGAGAGGCTGATTTGGCCGCAGTGGGACACTGATCCCTATATTTCTACCCTTCATACCTTTTTCCTTCCCAGAACATCCTCTCCTTTCTCCTTAAAAGACCTTACACAGAGCATTCCAAAAGATGACATAGGCCCCGGGGGAAATTATTTTCAAACTCTTTTTTAAAAACGTTAAATACATAACTAGTCGAAACAGTTTCAATCTTCAATACGAAGCATTTAAAATAATTTATTTAATGTATCTAGCTTAATTATGGGCCCCACAAACTGAAAAGGAGGTATTTGAATAAAATATAAGGAATTTAACAAAGTTTATCAGCCCGTTATTATTAAATAGAATTCGTTAGCATTCTAATAGAAGAAAGGGTTGAATCCCAAGGTCTGGAGTAATTATTGGAACCTCCTGATCCCTAAAATAAACAAAAGATTTTTAACTGTATTATGATTTACTTGTTAAACCTATTAACCTCAGGGTCTTAACTGTTAAATAAATAAATTAAGCAGTCAAAAAGTTTTGTCTCGAGAATTTTTCTTTTTATTTATCATTTTTGATTTATTTTTGCTTTTTTTATTATTTGATAATCTCGCTTGCAAATAATCAAGCCTAAGATACTATAAGCACTGAAGATGGGCAAAAATGAATGTGAGTTACACCAAATACAGAATAATATTAATAATACGTCCAACTCCAGAAAATTATATGTAATATCAACAACGCTGGCCGTTAGAGGCGCTAGTGTAGCTTATTGACGTTGACATTCCTTTCAGTGGCGGTAAATTGAATTTATTTATTTCTTGGTGGCGGTGTTTTTCTCTTTCTAATTTTTATTTTGATCGATATTGATTGAAAATATATATATACCAAAATGTTCCACAAAGTACGGTCTGTGTGTGCAGTTTACAGATGTAATAATTACCAACAAAAACAATCCAAGTAATTTTTCAGGATTTCTCAAAACTTTTACTGGTCATAGTTAGTTGGTTATATGAGTTCATTGAATCCTAGCAAATAAGTGTTGTCGATAACACAAAAAAAGAAAACAATAAATAAGGAGGAAAAAAATCAAATCTCACAATTATAGAAGTATTGTATTACCTTTCTAAACCATCGAAGACAGAGTTAATAGATTTTTTTATGTGAGAAAAAGGAACAGTAAGCTAGTACGAAGGTTAACTTTTTAAAATTATTTTGATTATTTTACCAACGTAAAACAAAGGATATATTATTTCTCATGAAATCCGAATGTATGAGAGGAAACAAAGGCGCACAACTCACGCCGCTAATGTATCATGCTGCCATCATAATGTATGGGAAATGTCGGAAATTGGAGGTATTATTAATATTAAAGGATATTTAGTTACATTAATTCTAAAAAAATCAGTACTGCCTCTACATCATGGAAGACCTATATTAGTCAAAAACATCCCATCATATGATTTCGCTGTGGCTAAATTCATAAAACAATATATATGGTTGTTTGAGAAATGACGTATCAACGTATAATACGCAATATGGACTAGATATAAATATCTCTGTTGACGCAACTATTAATCTTCCATTAGAATTGTCCTTGCAATTTGACATTTTACAACAATAAAAGTGGTTGTCAGGGCAGTTTATTGATGAAGCCTGTTTGATGAACATCTCTTTGTTATCAGTGATGTTCTTGATTCAACTCAGGGTAGAAGACCTGTGCAGTGAATATATTCGGTTCCCTCAGTGTCTTTCGTATCTAACCTGGATGTTATGGAAGCTTGTGCGTGAAATAAATCATATCTCCTGTGAGTGAAACGAACCATCAACATCTTTTAAGAACATCAAAGGGGTAAGTTGGATTCCTTTCTTACTACATGTTCCCCATTTCCAACCATAGTTGTATCAACTTCACAGTTTACAATTAATATTTTACATTCCACTCTTGATTCGCCTATTGCAATCACAGTCTCCAAAGCTAAATTTCTGATAACTGCCTTTAAACCAGTAATAAATAGAATGTGTTTCTTAATATAAATACAATGAATCTTATCTGACTGGTACGAGTGCAGTTCCGGAAAGCTATTTCAGGTACGTTCCAGGTTGAAGATTGGTCTGATTGCAAACATAAGATTGAGCCTCCGTAGTTGAGATGTTACCGATCCTCGGCTACGAATCTGGGGGTCGCGGGTTAGAATCCCGACGTGCACAGTTAAATTTTATATGATTAACTAAATTGGTGCTATTTCACAATGTGTTAAATTATTATAATATAAAAATTATATTTGTGACACGTTCCAGAGTGGTGGCTGATTTCAGTACCGCCCTGGTGAGAGACCACCAATCAGAACCGAAACGTTGCTGGAAATAGCTTCAGCCATGTTTGATGACCACTTCAATACTGCTACCAGAATTATAATAGGTACATAACACCCTTTCCTATTCAATACTGAAAGATAGACGTAAAATAAATGTAAATTGAAACAAAATAACAGTTGACATGTTTTAAAACGAGTGGTGTCTTCGTAACAATAAACATTTATCCTACAATTTTATCACAAGAACAACACGACACTATTCTCTATTCCACTGTATAATGTATATACCGAAGTGCATCCACATTGCTTATTCACGGATATCAATACTTAAGTGGTATTGACATGTTTAGTGTTAACTTGATGAATTTTGTGGATTATATTAAAAACCGATTATTTAACCTTTGGTGGTTTCTTTGTAAACCTATCACTGTATTTAAAAAAGATTGTTTCTTGTTTTTTTTTTTTCGTGTTGTATTTCTTTTAAATTATTTTTTTCTCATGTTCTAAATTATTTCTCCTGTTTAAGTTATATTATCTTTGTAAATAAAGCCCTCCGGGCCTTAAATACAATTAACATCGGTATGTATTATCTCCTTAATATAATATTACTAAACCAATTTTCAATTTCCAGTTTAAGTTACCAATATCTCTGACATCAAAACGTTATGTGCCAATTATTGCTTCATTAATTCCCAGCAGTTGCTGATTCATTATTCAGTGTGTATTTGGCAGAAACCATAAATGTTATGAAGAATGCGGGATATGCAGAATCATAACTTATGAGATAAACCGATTAAAGGTATTGTGAGCGTGTAACTACGGTCACAGAAGTAAGGTCACTTTTGTCTTTCTTCGACTGAAATTGAACAAAATTTTCAAATATTGAAAGTCTTTCTTGAACACAGAAAATCAATTTAATCGGCCAGTCACAAATTTTGAAAATCACATGTAAAACAATATTCTGTTATTACAACTCGGTTTCGCCTAAGATTTACCACTTTTAGTTTTTTTTTTTTTAATTGACTTTCTAAATAATCTGTGTCTGTTTGAGAGACCGGTGTCGTCCTACTAAATATCTATGTTTTTTTACGATTATAGCCCTTATGTATAAAACTGTATGAAGAACAGGGTCAGAATCGCTTGCGCAATGTAACAGTTTAGAGATTACTTTTTTATTTGATGTATGCAGCTTCTCTGACAGCTCAAAAATAAGTAATCAATGCTCGCCTTTTTTTCTCAAGGTTACCGAAGTCCCACAGGCAACAGGCCGTAATTAAACAATTTTATTGAATTTCTTTCGGTAAAAAATTTCATCTTGGGCACGGGATGGTATAAAAAACAATTCATTTTATTTATCAGCCCGTGTACGGGACGTGTTTGCCTGTACAAGAAAAGACTGTAAATAAAAAGCACCGGCACACATCAGCCCTCAACCTGGGTAATGATTTAAGTAAAACACCGTGAGGTGTTTTATCCAAACGGTATTGTACTGGTATACAGAACGCACAAAGGGGTTTAGCTTATAGGTACTTCCTATTTCTTACAGTCAACCCTATTCACAAGAAATAGTTATGAGTATTTCAATACAACTGGGTTTTAATAAACAGATAGAAACTGAGATAATCGGAATTCTTTGAGCGATAATTTCAGATTGGAGCACATTGTGCAACTGCTGCAGCAGTGGCCAGTTCAATTAGTAGCCAGCAGGAATTGGCCAACCTTTAGGTGATCAACAGCGGTGGCAAGCAGCAGGAATTGGCCAGCCTCTAGGTTGTCAGCATCAGTGACTAATTCAGTCGGTAGCCAGGAGAAATTGGCCATCCTCCAGGTTGTCAGCATCAGTGGCTAATTCAGTCAGTAGCCAGGAGGAATTTGCCAGTCTCCAGGTTGTCAGCATTAATGACCAGCAATCAGCAGCATCAAGGATTGGCCAGCCTCCAGGTTATCAGCAGCAGTGACTAATCCAGTAGGTAGCCAGCAGGAATTCGCCAGCATTTAGGTTGTCAGCATCCGTGGCTAGTTTAGTCGGTAGCCAGGAGGAATTGGCCAGCCTCTACGTTGTCAGCATCAGTGACCAGCAATCGGAAGTAGCAGAAATTGGCCAGCCTTTAGACGATAGCCAGCAGGAATTCAGCGGCGGCATGGTCATTTGATTATAAGGGCTGGCACACGGAGACGCCCCATTATTGTAATGATGACAGATGCGTCTGGCTCAGCTGATAGAGTGCCGGCAGTAAACAGCTCGTTCCACATAGTTGTAATCATTTGATTTGAATGTAAACATTTGATTTAAAATGATTGTGCCGTGCTGAAGGAACAGAAGCGAATACAGCTTTCAGTTGACACTCAGAAATTGTAAGAACAGATCGCGTTGTTACCGGCGTTGTCGCTCCTCCTAGTTTTAAAGCTTGAATCTCAATATTTTAGTTTTTACTGGCTATTTATAATATCTTCTACAAGCGTTCGTGTGACATCATGCTTTCAAAACAACATGTTTACGTTTTTCAAATGCAGGCATTGTGGTGCGAATAATATTTCGCCCAGTAACAGCTTTTTGGCTTTGTCAATATTTTAATTTCGTTTTAGAAAATAGGTTTATCGAACTGTTTCATGTTTGATCCAGTCGTTTTGCCGCCTGGTGACAGATTATTATTGATGAATTTTTCAACTGGTACATATTATTATTTGGAAAAAGGGGTCATCAAACCGCTCTTCGGAATTATAAAAGTTTTGTCTTCAGCATGTTATAATTAATATGAAACATTTGTCAAAAATCATGAAACTTGGTTGTGGGAGACAACCTCACTCTTTGAAATAAAGCTGCCAAATCGCTTTACTCAAGTAACATCATGGTACTTAAGTGTGACTGTTGTATGTATTTTGATTGGGGATTTCGAGAAAACGGTACCCTTCTTCTCCTTGTGGTTGTGGATTAAAAACCCATTCAGGGTTCCCTAACGAGAGAACGCAGTTACTGAAATAAAATGAAAACCTTGTCTGAACCTGGTTCCCCGACTTCTACTTCCCCCCCCCACTAATCCTTCCGCCCCTCAAAGAGTGGTTATGATGTTATATACAGTCACACCGCTTTTGGGCAGATGGGCCTCTACTTAGCACAGTTTCAATTATACAAAAAGTGGTTATGATGTTATATACAGTCATACCGCTTTTGGGCGTCTAATATAAAAATAAAATTTCGTGGTGCGAAATTTAATAGTCACAATATCGCCCAAAATAATTCCAAAAAAACATTTGATTAAAAATACTGCAAGGTGTCCATAGCAACTGTTAATTATGTATATTATTTAATTGAGCTCTGAATATATAATGTTTTCATAATGAAAATTATGTCTTGTGGAAAGTATATTTTATGTCAGAGGTTTGATACCGAACTAAGTATTACAAAGATGGACCAAAAATGCTCTCTTCGAAAGCATGTAAATTTATTATATTACAAAGCATTAATTATCAAAGTTTTGCAGAACTAAGAAATAAGCTACATAGCTTGGGTGTACGAGCACATAAGACATAGAAAATTATATAAGGTATAACGTATATCCTTCTCGGTACGGATATTATGCTACTGACAAAGCGGGCTACAGAATAGGCTAATGGAGATATTAATCAAGTCTCCTTCAATTATATCAGATTTATAAAGCCAGAGATGAGAAACAACCAATTAAAACAGGATCTCACGTTATAACGGAGAACATAATGGAATCAAGGAAAAGCGTGTAAGAGCTATATTAATTTGTTTAGTATTTCGTTTGGTGAGCGGGAATAAAGAGATGATGGGTTCAACGTTAAATTGCAAATTCGGTTCACCGTTAGTTACTTCCCTTATTCCTTTCTTCTGTGATTGAAATTCGTTTTAGAATCCCTCATAACTTCACTGAAATTGCTGAAAAACCATAGCGTATAGAATAAACATATACTTTATAAATCAAATCAAGTTATCACGGTCTTTATGGATGATGATATTTTCTCAAATTTTCATTTAAAAGCTTATGATACAATAGTTGCAATGCATCACGAAATTTCCAAATGACATTAACATAGTTGTTCACACTGCTTACTTACTTTATACCAAAACCGAATTGCCTAGAATATTTCAAATCATAAACATTAAATGAACGTCGTGACAAAACTAAACTCAGATTTATTTTCAAACTTATTAAAAAACCACGTAGAATCTTCCTTCTTGGCCGTAATCAAAATAAATTAGCACCTATCAACCTATCACCTAAATAAATTATCACCGTCCACTAAGAATCCCCGAAACTTTACATAATAAAAAACTATACTATATAATATAAACTTATTAAAAAACGAGCAACTTAAACTTCTTCCAACCTCTTGATCAAATGACTCAACTACAAAATTATATAACATCCACTTTAGTGGCAATATTCCTGACATATTTAGCGTTAGACCCCAGAACATGACTAAATTTCTAGAATCTCTTTTTTTCTCCGGAATACACTTGACCCAAACAATATTGTCTTTTTTAAATTTATTTCATGTTTTATTGTACAACCGTTATTGGACGGTTGATATTTATTACATGTATTTGTCTAATGTTAACTCTCTATTTGTTGTGTACATTATACCTAAAAAAATATAATAGATTCATTGGTTTCGAGCGGATAGGCGGATAGTATCAATTAATTTGAACTATTTACACACTGGACATGTATTCTCTTAAGCTTCCAATGTTGAGTCTAAAACATTTTTTTTTGTTGTAGAAAGAATTGTTCCATTAAAAAATTCTGTCTGGATATTTTGATGTCATTAAAATCATCTCGTCAGGCTAAGCGTGAAGGCTCTTATGTCAAAATCGCTCCCGGTGGCATTCATTCAGGCAGAAGATCGAACATAGCTGATTAAATTTCTGAGTAATGGACATTTGAAGCGAAAGACGTTAAGTATATTTTCTCACCGACCCTCCTGATTTCACTTAGATTTTCAATTAGAGTAGTTATTTATTCGCTACCCCTCAACTCAATGAATAAAAAATAAATTCTGAAAATTCAGTCAAAGGTCGAAGACCGGTATTAAATATTTGTAAGTTCCCCTCCTTGACAAATAAGGAAATGGAATGTAAAAAGTTATTTGAAACTGGCGTTGGGATAAAAACCAAAAGAGAAACAAAAATGTCAACATGTCGACCAAACTGTAAGCCAGATAGATTGTATTCTCAAAACTTTAAAGCCAATGTCATAAATTAATTCTGTCTTCTCAAGAGAAACGCGTTGGTACCTACTCCGGTTTTAAAACTATTATTTAATTTTGCGCTAATTAAAATAAATCTTTCGGTTCAAATAAATTACTTCTACGACTTCGTGATTGTAGATATTTAATTTCATGGAAGATTTTGCAATTGTCTGATCAAGGACAAAAATCAAAGGATAAAAAATAATGATATGTATAAAAGAGAAAAGTATCTTGAGATGGAACACAAGAAACAATTTTCCGAAAGGCTGAATACAATTATTAAGAAAAAATTATTGAAGATGGAATGGAAAAAAAATCACTTTAAAAGATGAGATACAATTTGGCTGGTGACTCTGTGTTCTTTGTTGATTGTCGCAAAGCAATTTTTTAATATACGGGTAACAGTAGTTTTTTCTATGCCTCCTCGAGGGGAGTTCTTGCGTCCGAAAAGTATAATAATATATATACTAGCAGTTAACAACCAGCTCCGCGGATTTTTTTCTGCTAGGCCCTGCGGGCGGAACTTGGTTGGGCTTCGCCCAGTTTAAGTGATACTAACAACATTTACATTTAATAGGTAGATATTAGGTCATTCACAGAGAGAGGGTGAGTAGGTATATATTGTTAAAACACGGAACAGGGAGGAGTTTAGGCATAATAAGAATGACAGTTGTTCGGGTAAAACTTTACCTTTCCCAAATAATTGCCTAAATGGCGAAATGGAAATTTATAAAGGTAAATATTCGGAATCGCTGGACACGGAAAATACGAAATATTTTTAAATAATACCTTCTGATTTACCTTAATTACTATAAAAGGAATCGAACAGCATTTGGGAAAATTTTAATTTTAGCATTTTAATTTTTAATTACGTAAAATGAAAATTCGCTTTCGCTGTATGGGATGACAGCCTGAATAATTTCTGTTGATAACATTTTCTTTTGTCGGTATTCCTGAAATGAGCGGCTAGAGACAATTGAAAAACGTAAATTAAAAAAATATAATGTAATACAATATTCCGGCAAAATAGTGCACAAATGATTTATTTGACTATTATTATCATTATTATTTTATTTAACCTCACCTATAATAACGTAACCTAACCTATAATAATCCAGCCTAACCTATAATAATCCAACCTAACCTATGTCCTAACCTAACCTAAAATAATCCAACCTAACCTATATCCTATCCTAACCTATAATAATCTAACCTGACCTAAGCTTACCTCACCTATAATAATCCAACCTAACCTAACCTATAATAATCCAATCTAACCTAACCCAACCTAACCTAACCGAACCAATCCCAACCTAACCTATCCTAACCTAACCTATACAAATCCAACCTAACCTATAATAACCCAACCTAACCTAACCCATAATAACCCAAACTAACGTTACCTAACCTAACATAACCTGACTTATCCTAACCTATAATAATCCAACTTAATCTAACCTAACCTATAAACTTACTTGAACTATACTAATCCAACCTAATCTAACCTAACCTAGCATAACCCAACCTAACCTATCATAACCTATAATAACCTTTTTTAAATAGTTCCTTACTTGTAAAAGAAACCAAAATACCAAAAAAATATTTGCATAGAAAAAAAAGTAAAAATTCTAGCCAATCATATCAGGAATACCAAAAAAAGAAAATGTCATCAATAGAAATTATTCCAGCTGTCATCCAATACAACGAAAGCGAATTTTAATGTTACGTAATTAAAAATTAAAATGCTAAAATTAAGAAATTCCCGAATGCATTCAGATTCCTTCTATATTAATTAAGGTAAATCCGAAGGTTTTATTTAAAAATATTTCGTATTATCCTTGTCCAGCGTTTCCCAATAATACCTTAATATATATTATATAAATATTTATACCTGGCAAAATGATTGTTTTATTATACATATAAGTACATGTCAGATTAGAGATTTGTTGGCTAATTTTACAATCAACGAAGCGTTTCTATCTTCCGATTGTCTTTCATGTTATTTTATTGGGTTGGCCTAGTGCCTATACTTCCACGTATATCATATCGGTGTTCTGTCAAAATAATGCCAAATTATTATTTACGTAAATAATATTAAATATCAATATTTTTCAAAATCGTACATGCAAAGAGTTGCTGTTTATTGTCATTAAGTTGAATAAAATGTTTGTTTTATTTGTAAATGCGTATTAGAACGGTAGTTTCACGTAAATAATTACCGTTGTTTGAATAAATGAAGTTGTACGTATTTGTATA
This sequence comes from Hesperophylax magnus, assembly GCA_026573805.1. Taxonomy (NCBI): domain Eukaryota; kingdom Metazoa; phylum Arthropoda; class Insecta; order Trichoptera; family Limnephilidae; genus Hesperophylax; species Hesperophylax magnus. The sequence continues at coordinate 8,810,675 of JAIUSX010000029.1, read as the reverse complement.
TCGCTCTTATGCGCTATGTCGGCCAATAGGGAAACTACTCCAGCGGCCGGTAAAGGAGGGATTGACATTTTTAAGGAACCTTGGAATGTTTGATTCTTCAAATATATAAAACGTAATTGTCGATAATTTTTACTGTGATGTAATTAATCCAATGGATTGTGAACTTTCTAAAACATATTTTCTTCGATATTATCCAAAAATTATATGAGCAGAAACGATGCTTTTGAAGAAATCTGGTGTTACTATTTTAGTATGAAATTGGGTCTTAATTTTCAAGTTAGCGGAATTTAAACGAAACAAATTATTTGAATTCGACCAAACAGAGAGCCCAGACCGTCCAGACGATCGCATAATAATATTATAGATGCCATTGCAAAATTTAAATAAACTTCCAGAAGAAATCTTTTTATAAAACGCTTTTTAATGGTCAAGTAATTTCGCATATTTAAATATTCGCGCCAGCCACTTGGTTCGTTCTTACACCGCCAAATAGCCCAGTCAATGAAGGGAAAAAAAGACCCAATGTCGGAACTAATTCCCCGGAAGCTGAATTTTTCACAGATGTTAGAAGACCTTTAGACATGTATTTTTACAAAAGTCCCCGACTTTCCCCCTTGTGCTTCCTTCCCCACCCCCTCTTGAATATATTTTTGAAAGCCTTTCGGAATACGCTAATATCTCCTTAATCGTTTTATAAAATCAGATTATTTATTTTTCGTTTAGTTTTTAATTAGTTATTCTAAAAAATTGTATTCTTTCATTTTTGCGAGAAAAGCTATAAAATCTCTACAATTTATTAGTAAAGGAAAAATATCAGTTTTTAAAATAGTATTTCAGAATATATTTGCACATAACTTTTTTCTGAGCCTGTTAACGAAAAAAATAAATCAACAAAACTTGTAGACAATATTTTTAGCTATAAAATAATGTATATAACGATGGGTTTTAATTTATAATAAGGCACGTAGGCTGTTAATAAGGAGCACGGCGCGCGGCGGCTCGAACGCGCAGCGGTTCGCGGCGCAGCGAGAAATTACAAAAACCTAAGGAAAGTAATGATTAATTCATGTGTTTTTTTTTATAACAAATTCGTCTAACGTTGAAGAGTTTTATTGTTATTTACCAGTTTTAGTTCGGAGGGGAGGGGGGTAATATAAACATTTTCCCCTGCCCAATGAAGCGCTTTCATTATCCACCAACCGCCGTGCGCCGGTCTGGCTAAACAGTCAAATTATGTTGTATGATTGTTTGTAACATATTATTTAAATAAAGTTATGTGAAATAAGCCAAAAATACCTACAACAGCGTGGGACTACCCTTTCACAACATTAAAATATTGCAGACCTTATGTTATGGCGAAGTTCTAAAAAATCTTTTGTGGAAATTTTCACTTGTTTTATTATGTGCACCTATCAACAATAAAATACCGAAACAAAAAATCACTTAAAATAGTGCATAGATCTAAAATGGTTTACTTTCAAACAAGCTTCTTAAAATAAACCTATATTATAATGACAAAACGGTTTGTAAATTATATTATATACTTATCAAAATTATCTATGACAAAATTAGGCAAATATTCAAATAATTTTCTAGTCAAGAGAGTCTTCCATTTATTCGTCATACTGGGGTGTGTTCAGAAATGATAATCCGTTACGGTTGTAGCACATGGCAGAGCAGGTAAATCCAGATTTTCTGCAGCCACAGTAATTTTCACATCCAGACTTGCAGGAACAGGACACGAGAGAAAGAAGGTCATCAGGGGCAAATGGTTTCAAAAATTTCTTCTTTCCACCATTTTCATTTACATTTTCATACCTCCATCCCCAGTTTATAGGGTTTAGTTTGTTTCCTAACCAAAACTGTACTTGCAAATAAACTCTCAACAAATGTTGATGACACGATTCTGAAGTAGGTGGTAGTTTCGCCAAGTCAAATTTAGATTTAAAAGCTGATTTTGTCGTTAGTCTGGTAAACTTATAGTATCGAGCTTCATTTCAATTAGTGTAGCTACCAAGACCATACATGGCGAGAGCGAATTTTTCTCCATTTGGCAAGAAGTTCTCTTCAGTTGCATCTTTTTCCTGAAATGCCTCATGTTTTTCATCATGTCAACAGCTTTTATCTTTCCTAACCCATATAAAGATGGGGTCGTATCACAGCCCGTAATGGTATTGGTAAATAGCATGTGTTTTCGAATATCTTTATGTAACATTATAGGTTTCTCTATGATGTAGAAAGTTCTTGAAGGGGCCTTTCCACCAACATCTTTACAGAAAAAAAAAAGATTTTCCTTCAGGAGCAAGACTTACAAGTAATACCAAAAGATCACTATGCGTGCCAACAACAATCACTTTTGAGAAGATGTTGAGTTGTTCGATGCCGGTTAGTACAATGTCAATATCGGCATCACCTGCGGCCGTGACTGTTTTCAAACCAGATTCACTAAGTTCATGACACAGTGCTTCAAGCATTATTTTTGTTGTTTTTCTTATTAGATAAGAAAGCTTCCTTCTTAGTCAAACAACGAGTATTGAAGTTTAATTAAATATCGCACGATGAGTTGTTAGCCGACCTTCGTCTTTGCTCTTCATATTTTACAGTTGGTTCTTCAGGGTATCCATCGAAAACGACAAGAGAATGTTTGCCAAATTGTATGGACGAAACGTGAGTATGATTTAATGATGTCTCTAAAAGTAGTTTCAGTTTGCCAAACAAAAGAGTGTAGGAGGTATCCCCCATCGACGACTATTGCAGCATTTTCCAAATCAACTTCGTCATGAATAATTTCGCCATACATGATTTTGTTTCTTTACGAAGGGAGACTTCATCAAAAATAGAAGGGGTCTTGAAGCCAATTCATATCCTAAGTAGGTCGAAAGCTTGATAGGACTATCACTAATGCACAGCATTCTGTTAAATAGCTGCTGGGGGTTTACTGCAACTTGTCTCGTCCTGACAGTTGCTGATTTGAATCTTGCTGGGTAGTCACCATGTATTTCCTTTTTAGTCGTATATCTCCAAAATTAAATCCTTTCATTTTTTGCATAGCTGCCAGGCCCACCTCATAAGAGTTATCACAATTTACACTATTATCTGAAATAAACCCTGAAGATAAAGACACCAGCTCCCCCGAGAGCTTGGTGAACGGGCTGTGCTGTCTTAGCCATGATGTATATTTTCCTATATCTAGCTCATCCCTTTTCTTCCGTGATTCGTGCAGCTCAACATGCTGTTCAGTAAAATTAAATTCTATACCGATGAATTCTTCAATGCTCTCTTGCACTTTCACGTAGTAAGTGGTTCCAAGTTTTCACTTTGACAAAGTGCTGTCAGTGATTCCGCGCCCAAGTGTCAAACCTGCTACTGACTTCATTGGTCGCATGAGACACTGCTCGATGATCATGTCCGTCCACGTACCGGACCAATATCTGTCGCTTCTTCTTATTGTAAAGTACCCATTTTCAGTGAATAGTTTATATTCTTCTTTAGTTATTCTTGATTCGAGTTGCAGCATACTTTGAACATACATATGTGCTGATTTTGCGTATGGTAAATGTCCTGCCGGGTGGAAAAATGGATGCATACCAACAATAGTATTTAGGTGCATTTTCCGATTCCCGGACTTCTCTGCAAATATAAATCTAAGAATGAGGTCAATGCAATGTAGAAGGTAAAGCCACAACTTGGCAGTCCTACTCGATGATTCCTTAATCCTGTTGTCACTTGCTTCAGTATATGGAATCTTCTCTTTTAGATTGTCATCATTATTAACCTCCTCCATATCTTTTCTCCACGTAACTAAATCTTGATACATATTTTCTATTTGTCTTATTTTCCCATCAATATCTCGGTATTCTTCTCTGATTACGTGAACAAGAGACGCTGCTGTTAAAGTGTAGGCTCTGTTTGCCCGAGAATATTCATGTCCATGGAGCATGTGGGTTACTGTTGAGGACGCGTAAACTGATTCCAATAATTTTCCACATACCTTTATTTGTCGAGATCGAGATCGAGATCTGAGATCGATCGTCCTCCTTCTTAACTCACGTTAAAGAGGTCTCCAGCAAGGCCCAGGCCCTTTTCTTTAAGCTGAGAAGAATCTCTACAACTGAGTGGGGGTTGCGTTCCCCTGCCCTGCGACTACTTTATAGGGGTATATACGTGGCGCAAGTCTCGTATGCCGCCTCTGTGTGGGAGCACCGTTTGGGGAATTCGCTTATACTCTCGGCTCTCAAGAGGGGTCAGCGAACCCCCTTGCTGGCGCTCTCCGGTGCATACAGAACCGTTGCTTCGGACGCTTTGCCCGTGTTGGCCGGTATTTTACCAATCGATCTGGAAATTAGGGAAGTGTTAACAAAAAAGAAGCTCTCCAGAGGACTACCTGCTACACATCTCGGCGTAATTCTTACGCCGGGCGGGGTAGGGACTCTCCCTGGTCTACTGAAACAAATGAGTGACTTATCACTCAACGAGTGGCAGTCTCGATGGGATAGGTCGAAAATGGGAAGATGGACCTTCTCCTTCTTCCCATCAGTTAAAATCAGAATGAAAGGAGCTTTCATCAAATTGGATCACCACATGACCCAAATATTATCAGGACATGGTGAGTTCAGGGGGAGACTACACAGACTCTCCCTGTCCCCACACCCGAACTGCGCGTGTGGTAGTTCCGATCAAACCGCTGAGCACATTCTGTGGCACTGTGAGATTATGACGGATGCAAGAGATGAATTATTGGCCGGTTTGGAAGTAACAACGAGACCAGTTTGGAATTCTGATCTCGTGTCGAACATGGTGAATTTCGAGTGCTTGAGGAAGTACACAAAAATCTGGGTCGAGAGATGGTCTGATCTTAGAGTCGAGAATTGAGATTAAAATCAGTAGCTTTTAATGCCAGGTGTTGCTCCTGGCCTCATCGGACTACGGGACTTTATTACTGTAAACATACCGCTATATGTAAATTTTGTAAAATTCTTTTGATATAGTTATTATTAGATTTTCCTGTTTATTTTTGCTAATTTTATTGGCATTATGTATATCTCTTTCATGTATAATTATTGTTTATAAGGATCTACCTTTTTTTTTTCGATGATGACCTGTAAATAACGCGACAGTATAAATCTATTTCGCAATTTTCTTCTTTTATTGTGTTTTGTATTATTGTTTTTACAGAGTTAAGTGCTTGCTGGTAGCAGAACTGAACTGATTTCTTTTTTTTGTTCTGTCCGGTGTACCCCAACTCTGGGGTGGCATAAGACCTCGTCCGTGCATACCCATCTTGGACGACCATTTCGCGATGAGGGATTGGTGCCGTCGCCTGCCATCAGTGCCTCCCCTGAGGCCAGGAACGGGACTGAAGATGGGCTGATCGTTAATTGGTGACCTTCCGCCCTGCCTCCAGGTTCTCCGACGCTTTCTCCTCATGGTCTTTGGGATCTTCCCAACCCCAACTTACATCTTTCGTCGAGGCACAACCGGTTTCCTGGCTTAGGGGCGCGGAACCTGATCCTCGTGAAACCCATCCAATGCCCTGATTTCTCTCCCTAGGACTGCCTGGGAGCGGGTGACGACACCCCCTCACAAAAAATGAGGTGTACATTTCACCATTTTCTTTTGTCTCATAATTTTTCATTTTTGCAGGTGGCTGTAAATTATTATTTTTACCCGTTATTGTTGATACCTTGTACATATGACCTGTTAAACTAACCAAATAGAGTAGATTTTACTAACAGGTTACTAATACGCAGCACTTGCATACTGCGAATAACATTGTATGCATGGACATTTTGGAGGTCTTGTTTTGAAATTTTAAATGTAGACTCGTTATATCAAAAAATTAGCGTCCTTGAGAGAGCTCTGAAGGGGTACCATCAGTACCTAAAACAGGGCGGGGAAGTGGTGGGCCTCCTCCAGAATACCTTTATTTAAATAATAAGTAACAAACAATCATACAACATAATATGACTGTTTAGCCAGACCGAGGCACGGCGGTTGGTGGATAATGAAAGCGCTTCATTGGGCAGGGGAAAATATTTATACTACCCCCCTCCCCTCCGAACTAAAACTGGTAAATAACAATAAAACTCTTCAACGTTAGACGAATTTGTTATATATAAAAAAAACATGAATTAATCATTACTTTCCTTAGGTTTTTGTAATTTCTCGCTACGCCGCGAACCGCTGCGCGTTCGAGCCGCCGCGCGCCGTGCTCCTTATTAACAGCCTACGTGCCTTATTATAAATTAAAACCCATCGTTATATACATTATTTTATAGCTAAAAATATTGTCTACAAGTTTTGTTGATTTATTTTTTTTCGTTAACAGGCTCAGAAAAAAGTTATGTGCAAATATATTCTGAAATACTATTTTAAAAACTGATATTTTTCCTTTACTAATAAATTGTAGAGATTTTATAGCTTTTCTCGCAAAAATGAAAGAATACAATTTTTTAGAATAACTAATTAGAAACTAAACGAAAAATAAATAATCTGATTTTATAAAACGATTAAGGAGATATTAGCGTATTCCGAAAGGCTTTCAAAAATATATTCAAGAGGGGGTGGGGAAGGAAGCACAAGGGGGAAAGTCGGGGACTTTTGTAAAAATACATGTCTAAAGGTCTTCTAACATCTGTGAAAAATTCAGCTTCCGGGGAATTAGTTCCGACACAAAACCTTCATTGACTGGGCTAAAAGGAACGCTCTGTCGGCTATCTATTGACGCGGTGCGTATCGGCCATATTGAATGAACGCGTGCTTTTTTCGTCAAACGTCAAACGTAATAACGTAATTGTGGATAATTTTCACTGTAATGTAATTAATCCAATGATCACGAACTTTCTAAAACATATTTTCTTCGATATTATCCAAAAATTGTATGAACAGAAATGATATTTTTGAAGAAATATCGTATTACATGTGGCGATTCTATTTCAGTATGAAATCGTGTCTTTAAAGTCTTATTTTTTTTTGTATCCGGTCGACTGCAAACCGAAATGAACCTTACGGTTGCTGTTGAGAGGGGCAGAGTGGTATTTTTTTGCCTGCAGACCCCCTATGCAAAATTTATCCGAAACAGACAATTTGAATTCGACCAATCAGAGGGCCTACATCGTCCAGACGCAAGGGTATTAATACTGTCAGATATTTATAGCCGAGCTGTTAAAAATATGGCTGTGCAATAATTTTCTTATTTTATGTATACTCTCTTAGGCAACGAAAAATGAATAGGACCTTCTATTTAACATCTCAACAGATTACAATAGGTTTTCTGGTTAAGTTTAGCAGTCTTCTTTTCATCAAGGTTTGATAAAATCAGTTTCAATGGTTTGTGCAATGAAATAAAGATATTTTAAAATATTTGTATTTGTACTTGGCCACATGGAATATCATGACCAAACAACGATTCAACTCTCCACCGCATCAATATTACACTGTACACTTGTGTACACTTATCTCAGATGGAGAATAAAGTAAAAAACGTGAAGAAAAAAGGAGATAGTAAATATGAAATGAAATGTACAGAAAAGACAGTTTCTACTCAACTCTGGAATCAATAACATAAAAATTATATAATAAAATTATTCCATTAAGCAGATTATGCAAAGATCAATTAGAGACTGAAAGAAACCGACTGGTCAACCGTTATAAATGCACAGGATGTAAATACAGCGTTACATTCATTTTATGTTATAATTGAACAGATTATCGAAGTGTTTATTCCTAAGAAAGTTGTGAAATTTGGAAAATTCCCACTATGGTACACGGCAGCCTTAATAAAAATAACAAATCAAAAATTAAAAATTCTTTAGAAAATGGAAGCGCCATCGGAACCCCCTCGATTATCTCTCATTTTCATTGCTTCGCAAAAGGCGGAGCTTCAGCAGCTTACAAAACCTACATTTCTACGATAGAATCCGGTATACAGCATAATGTTAAAAAAATATGGTCCTACGTCAATTCTCAAAGAAAATCTCCTGCCATCCCTGATCATATGATTTACGGTGAAAAAACTGCTAATGACAGTAGAGGAGTAGCCAACTTATTTTATGAGTATTTTGGATCTATATTTCCGAATGCTCAACCTGCACATAGAAGCAATGCCAGTCTTTGCTCTAATTCATATAGCATAATAAACTCAATCGAGATCAATGAAGACATCACATTCAAATACCTTCCTACCTAAGTCCATCGATATCAAAAAGGGACCAGGGGATGATCAACTTCCAGGGATCTTCATAAATTATTGTAGTAAACAATTGACACCCCTCATTTTTGTTATTTTCAAACTATCGCTATCTGAAGGAACATTTCCCGACAAGTGAAAAACAGCCTTGATTACCCCAATATATAAAAATGGCAGTAAAAATGATGTCTCTAACTATCGACCTATATCCAAATTACCGATACTAAGGAAAGTATTGAAAAAAAAAGGTTTACGATCAATTATATTCTACTATCTCACCCTCAATCTTAAATAATCAACACGGCTTCATAAAAAATCGCTCCACAACTTCAAATCTTGCATTTTTTACAAATTTTCTTCATGCTCAAATGGATATGCGATGCCAGGTAGATGCCATTTATACGGATTATTCTAAAGTATTTGACCGTGTTAATCATTATATTCTTTTACAAAAGTTATTAGGTCTAGGAATTCACGGTGACCTCTATAGATGGATCGCATCATACGTCAATAATCGGCACCAAATCACGGTTGTCAATGGTTTTGCATCTTACTTAACGGAAATCGTCTCAGGTGTGCCCCAGGGGTCGCATCTTGGTCCAATCTTATTTAATATTTATATAAATGACATTTTCGTATGCTTTAAAAATAGTTACTTTGTTTTATACGCGGATGACATGAAAATTTATAAAGTTATATAGTGTTTACCCGATTGTATGGAATTGCAAAGCGATCTTGATAATTGGTGCGTATATTGTAAATCAAATTTATTGTCCTTAAACATATCTAAGTGTCACTCGATTACATTTACTAGAAATAAAAACAAAATCATCTATCCATACAACTTGAATAACAAACCTTTACAACCTATGTCTACGTGTAAAGATCTAGTTGTTTATAAGTATCTAAGGATAGCAAATTAATATTTGACAAGCACATTAAACACATTATTTCAAAATCCTACAGAATGCTAGGTTTCTTATTAAGAATATGCAAAGTTTTCAAAAGTGCTAAAACTCTGAAAATTTTGTTTTGTTCATTGGTCAGAAGTCCACTGGAGTATGCTTCCACAATATGGAATCCTCAATATAAGGTATACATAGATTTAGTAGAAAGTATACAGAATAAATTTTCGCAACATTACTCAAGAAATACAACAAAACTACAAATAATATGTTAACTTTACAAAAAAGACGCACACTGTCAGACCTGTTGTTTCTACATAATCTGCTAAATAATAAAATAGATAGTCCCGAATTGCTATCCGTCATTGGTTTAAATGTTCTAACGAGGCGTACCAGGCACACTACACTTTTTCATATTGAAGCCAACAATACCAATGAGGAAAAAACTCTGTAATTACTCGCGCAATCACAACATACACCCATTACGAAAAATAACTACATTAAGACATCTTTCATGATTCCTTTCTAACATACAATATTTACTTATTAAATTTCTTAGCATGACATATTTAAAAAATATTTTCAAATCATTTTTCAAAACTTCTATAATAATAATAATAATTGGATGACTTGTATATTGCCGTTTTTGTGCAAAATAACCTCAAGGGCGCTAGTATTCACAGTCAATTACAATTCGTGAGCTTATTATAATTCTTGTTTTCAATTCATTTATTATTATCTATCCACACACATCCTTCCTTTTATAACAATCTCAGGCGAAATTAGGTAATGATATTTTATGGATATACGTAATAGGTACTACAACTATGTAATAACTAAAAATATCTAACTGTATCTTATTGTACTGTGTATGTCTTAACAAATAAATAAATAAATTAAGTAAATCTTTTCAATGCTTTTCAATTTTGAATTAGTAAGTACCAACGTACTTTATTTAGCCTTTGCATTTATTTTTAAATATTTCCACAACCATTATTACCATTCATAAATCTTTACTGATTTTCAATATTTTATAATATGCCATATTCTCAAACATTTGGTAATTGTTTGGTTTCGGTTGCCTCCTTTTTGTATCCTTTTTAAATGTCTGCTGAGAAGATTCTCATTTCTGAGCACAAACTGTCTTCTGTTTCATATTATGTTTTAGTTTTAATGTTCTCGTTTTGTCCTGTACTGTTGTTATTGCTATTCGAAGTTTTGTCATCACTTTGTATAAACAGTATATTTAGTGTTATAATATTAGATCTTCAATGGGTAAGGCACACTGTAGGAATAATTTTAAAAACATGACCACTACTAAATTACCAGTTTTAACAAATAATTATAAGCAATAATTAGTAGCCTGAAATATCAATACAAATTGAAAATATAGAAATAAAATGTAGTATGCTATGTTCAACAGCTCGGCTATATATATAACAAAAAATATATAATATGCAGTAATTGTTGATTGAGGTACTAGTACATATTGAATTATTTGGCGGGTTGAAAATAAGCCGTTGGAAATATACTCAGTGGTTCAGAGCACCTGACCGGACATCAAAAGGTACGGGTTCAATTCCCGTTGGCGGCATTTATTTTTACTCGGGAGATATTTTCAATTTGTATTGATATTTCAGGCGACTAATTTTTGCTTATAATTATTTGTTATCCTTTATGCTATGCATAAAATCTTGTCTTATAAACATTAGTTTATCATTAAAAAAATAATACCATTTTTAAGTTTGTTGTAGTAAGGCGCACTTGAAATGAAATGACACTAAACTGCGCTAAATAAATGCCATGTTATTATAATTATAGATTTTTTGCTGTTTCTTGAATATTTTTTATCCTTTTTACGCAACGCAAAGGAAACCTCTCCGCAGTTGGGAGATCTATTTATTATTGGTGTTCCATTATATGTTGATTAATTATTTAGTGTGTCAGATGATAAAACAAACTCACTTGCAATGATTCATTGTCATTAGACACACTAAATAATTACGTCACGCAAAGGACACCTCTCCGCAGTTGGGAGATCTATTAATTATTGGTGTTCCATTATATGTTGATTAATTATTTAGTGTGTCAGATGACAAAACAAACTCACTTGCAATGATTCATTAAATTAACTATGAATTTCAATTACAAATTAATTAATTATTATTTTTTTGGTAAACTAATGTTTTAGTAAGACAAGATTTTTTTATGCATAGCGCAAAGGGTAACAATTATTTTACAAGCAATAATTATTCGCCTGAAACACTCATCCACATTAAAAAATCTCCTGATAAAAGATACATGACGCCAACGGGACTCGAACCCGTGTCCCTTCGATTTCCGGTCGACAGCTCTGACCACTGAGCTTGGCGGCTTATCTTTTACCCGCGAAATTATTCAATATATACTAGTGTTTCATTCAACAATTACTGCTTGTTACATTTTTTCACCTGAAAACAACCAACTTTATTTTATATGAAAAGGCATTGTAAGTGCTAACTCTCTCACTAGATGGCGTCGAGACAAATTGTCTACATTTTTAGGTGAAATACTTGAACTTGTCAAATATTAATTATTATTTTTTTGGTAAACTAATTTTTTTAAGACAAGATTTTTTATGCATAGCACATCTGTTTTTATGCATAGCTATATCTTTATATCTTTTATCAGGAGATTTTTCAATGTGGATGAGTGTTTCAGGCGAATAATTATTGCTTGTAAAATAATTGTTACAAATTAGATTCATTATATGAAAACAAGAGACATATATTGGCATCTTTTTAAGGAGCAATGAGTTTCCTCACCCATAATGACTAGCGATGGACAATATAGTCATATCCATTTTCATTGAATTATCATTAAGAAACAAAATACCTCAATATATTGAAAACTGACGGGAATGAAGAAAATATTTTCTTACTTAATAAAAAGTTAATGTTCCTTATTAGAACTGTAAAACAATGAACATAACAAGACGCTTTCGGACAACACAACAGTTGCATTGATGTGTGACACATCTGTCTAATAAAACCTGCCCTGTAGATGGACACTACAATGCTTCCTGAATTTTTTTGCATTACTTTTTATTCCAGATAAATTCGCTGTTTTTGAACGTATTTTAAAATAAAATACTGTTTTGAAAACAGTTGAAAGATTCTTTTAGTACAACAAATTGACATACGCAAATAAAATAATGATGAATTATTTAAGTCACGGCTTTTACCTCGTAATTACTACTATTATACGAAACTAAAAAACATATTTAATTAGATCAACGTATTATAAAAGTTTTTATCACTTTTTTTCATTTACAATTGAAATATTGTATATATAGATATATGAAATTGAAAGTCTTGACAAATATTTTTTAAATGCCAAATGTCGCATTTATTATTATTAAACGAGAAATAAATTTTACGAGTCCGTGTCAGGTTGGGTTATGTATCTCCCAAAAGACTCTTCAGTTTTTTGTTGATTGTGAAGAATATCTCTCAAAATTGCCCAAGAAGTTAATTGCAAAAAAAAATAACTTCATCAGTAACCATCATATCAATAATAATAACCAATACATATCCTGTAAAATCTAAAGAATAACATTTAAACCAACATATTAAACAAAAGATAGAATCAGTGGAGTGAATCAGTGAATTCCTAAAACAAATAAAGTCACTTTAACAGCATAAAAACCTGGTACAATATACTTAACCTAAAAGTTGAGCGGTCAACTGTAAGTCAACGACTATACCGTAAAAATAAAAGTGAAACCAGCGAATATAATATCACATGAATATAGTGTTAATTAGACATTAATCAAGTAAAATGTATGAGGAAAAAATATCACTATAAAACCGAATCTAATACTTTAAAATAACCCACAACAAGTTAAAGTTAAAAAGTGTCACAGCAATATAGTATCAATAAGACTTTAATAAAGCAATCTGCATGCGGAGAAAAAGCATTTTAAAACCCAAATCTATCTAGTGTAAGTGCTAATACTAAAATCAGTAAAAAATCCGTTGAAAAAAAAAAAAAAAAACTCTTTTATCATAAAAGTGAACATTGGAACTCTATACACGCAAAAAATCTCGTTACCCGATATCCGGTACATAGCCAAGTGGTTAGCGTAGTTCATTGAAATAACAAACCTCGAGAAGCAGTGTTCGATCCTCAGTCAAACCAAAATTATATTTTATTTTACTTCCCATATTTATTTAATAAAATTAAGTATAACCCCATCTCTTGCCGACATCTAAAACTGATAGTGTTAATTTTTATATAATTTTAAGGTATTAATTACAAACCTGAACTAAAGCGACATCTCTGGAACTATTAAATTAACGACAAAAATAAATAATCAAAATCTCTGGTATAAAATTGAAGTAAATTTACACAAAAAAATATAATCAAATTTAACATCACCCAGCAAATCAAGCATGGCAACTACAAGAGGAAAAGGTGCAATGGAATTCGACGATAAAAATATGGAAAAAATTATCCTTCACATTGATAAAAAAATGGAAAACATTAAAAAAGAAATAATCACTAAAATGGAAAAGATCACTGCAGAAACTCAGAAAAGCATTGAATTCATAAGTAACCAATATGACGAACTACTGAAAAAAACAGATCAAACTTTCTTACAAAATAAAAAAATTGAAACTGAAATGGAAATAATCAAAAAGGAACATCAAAATACAAATGCAATAGTAAAACACCTCGAAATCAAACTGTCTGAACTTGAATTCAAATCCCGATTGAACTATCTAGAGATAGCCGGAATAAAACAATTAAATGGAGAACAGGCGACCGAAATAGTCATAAATGTGGCAGCAGCGGCTGGATTGGAGATAACAAAAAACGACTTAACGGATGTAAAAAGAATACCTGACAGACGTACCGATGCCCCCCCTAAACTGCTCGTACATTTCAGAAACAAAAGCTTGAGGGACAACCTCATTGCGGTAAGAAAAAACATTAACTACGCGTCCCTAAATCATCTTTCACAAGCGACGATATATATTGGAGAAGAACTCACCCATTACCATAAAGAACTGTTATGGCAAACCAAAAAATGCGCAAAAGAAAAAAACTATACCTACGTCTGGTATAAGGAGGGTAGAATAATGGTAAGACGTAACACCAACGAAAAAATAATATATATAAGACACGTAGATGATTTAAAAAAACTTACTTAAAAAGATGTAAACTATTCACACAAAATTAATCACAATCTTACTATTATGGAATTTTTTTACTATTTAATTACTTATTCTTATTGTAATCATGGTAATTGTTTTATACATTTTAATAATCCTACTATTTCAATTTTTTTTACCATTTTAATATTTTTTATGGCTTTTCTAATCCTTATTTCCTTATTCCAGTCAACGCTCCTAATCTTTTTACATTTTTTAGTAACGCACGATTATTCATCCAAGTACAGTACTTTTTTAATGATATTAACTTTCTCAATTTTGATGAATCTCATTCAAATTAATCAAGCAATAGATTTTTTTCATTATATAACTCTTATAACTCATGTATTAATTCTTATTATTCAGACTGTGATCTTTATTGCACTTCGTCAAATTATTACAAATCATGTAATTTCTCCACTCAGCGTATTAATTTTATTCATTACAATAATTTTAGTGATTTTAATTAGCACAGCTTATTCAATTTACATACCAAATTTTATCAAAAATTTTAATCGCACTGATCTCTTATTTATATTCTCTAAACGTATATATATTCATTTACTTGACTTAATTTTTATTTTATTAATACCTATACTATTGCAATTATGTAATTCCATCAAAATCCTCATTTCTTTAATTATTTTTAAATATTTTATTTACGCTATCTGTTCTAAATGTTTTTGTTATCCAAATTATTTTAATTATGTTTACATTCTTCATATAAATTTTCTAATCCATTCAATACCTTCATTTATATTAATCCATTTAATTCTTAAAATTTTAGTGACTTATTATAATTCTTCAAATATTTATAATTTTGCAATTCTGTTAAAATTTCTAATTTCTAAATTTCAATTTATTCTTACATTTTATATGATTATTTTACTATTTCAAAAATATATTATCTGTCTGTTCATCTTTTTTAACTATATTGATTACACTATTGGTTCGAGAGGTTTTTATTATCCAAACTACTTTAATTATGTGTACATTCTTTGTGAATCCTTTCTAATCCTTGAAATACCTTCATCTATGTTAATCCATTTCATTCTTAAAATTTTAATGTTTTATTATATTTCTTCAATTCACTATACATATGCAATTCTTTCAAAATTTCCAAATTCTACATTTTTATTTATTCTTATATTTTATATGATTATTTTACTTGTTATAACTCATAATATAATCTATCTGTTCATATTTTTTAACTATTTTCTTTACACCATTGATTCTAAAGGTTTTTATCCAAATTACTTTAATTATGATTACAATCTTCATGTACCTTTTCTAATCTATTCAATACCTTCATTTATGTTAATCCATTTCATTCTTAAAATTTTAATGTATTATTATAATTCTTCAAATCACTATAATAATGCAATTTTTCTTAAATTTTCAATCCCTACATTTCTATTTATTCTTATATTTTATATCATTATTTTACTTATTACAGAACCTATAATCTGCCTGTTCATGTTTCTTAATTATTTTATGTACACTACTTGTTTTAAATGTTTTTACTATCCAAATGATTTTAATTCTCTTTACATTCTTTCTATACATCTTCTAATATATTCAATACCTTCATTTATATTAATCCATTTCGTTCTTAAAATTTCCATGTCTTATTATAATTACTCAAATCTCTATAATTATGCAATCCGGTTAAAGTTTCCAATTTCTACATTTATATTTATTCTTATATTTTATATGACTATCTTGTTTGTCATAAAACATACATTCTGTCTGTCCTTATTGGATATATTTGTGCATTTTATTAACTCATTTGTCGCAAATTATTATTATTTTTTTATTCTTCTTATTCCCCTGATTGGTTTTGATATTGATATTTTATTATTCTTTATTCTCTTATTTATTGAAGTTATATTAGATGGTATAATAGTGATATCTCTTGATTTTATTCAGGATTCACGTACAATCATAGATGCATACACAAATAACGCTAACTTTATGAAAATTATTTCAACCTACAAAACTACTGCTGAAGCAATTGCTATATCCTTAAGAGCAAAAAGGTTAATATAAGTGCCCTACAAAAATGGATCCTGTAACTACTAAAATGACAACTAACAATTCGAACCTATCAATATACCATCAAAACATTAGATCAATAAACAAAAACTTTGACCAATTTCTCATCCAACTCGAACTTACTAAAATCAAATATGATATAATTATCCTGACAGAATGTTGGCTAACACCTTCTTATACTCCCAAAATTATTCTTGATTACACTCACCATCAAACCATAAATCACTACAGACAAAACGACGGTATAGTAATATACACACTAAACAATACTCATAACGCGTATAACGTCAAAGAAATTACCATTACAAATTCAAACTGTCTCCAAATAACATACAACGTCAACACATGTATCATCGCACTTTACCGCTCTCCTTCTAAGCCAAATATTTCTCAATTTTTGTTTGACTTAAATAACTGTCTTACTGAGCTAAACAAAATAAAGAACTTAGTTTTAATTGGAGACCTCAACATCAACATTCTAAAAAACAATGAACATCCTCAGTGTCAAGACTATTTAAATACAGTAATGTTTCATGGAATGGTAAGCACTATAAATTCACCAACTCGATGTACGCAATACTCCTCTTCCTGCATCGACCATATTATGGTAAAATCATCCAATCTATACACCTCTGAAATTCATACGTCATCAATTACAGATCACTATGCCACCTCCTTCACAATGGGTTCCAAACACAATGTACACAATAAAGCTTCAACTACAACAACTAAGAAAACAATTGACTATGACAATCTCAACAAAATGATTAAATCCAAATCTTGGGACATACTACATAATATAACAAACACAGAGGATGCCTGGAATTACTTCTCTAACTACCTACAAGACACCCTTAACCAAAACACCAAAATCACCACCAAAAACATTCCTAAAACTATCAAACCCCTTAAACCATGGATAAACCATACAATCATTAACTGCATTAGGAAACGCAACTCCTTACATAAAAAATGTGCCACGAATCCATACGATATCACACTCCATAATTTCTACAAAAGATACAGAA
Source organism: Hesperophylax magnus (assembly GCA_026573805.1). Taxonomy (NCBI): domain Eukaryota; kingdom Metazoa; phylum Arthropoda; class Insecta; order Trichoptera; family Limnephilidae; genus Hesperophylax; species Hesperophylax magnus. Next base: position 8,793,304 of record JAIUSX010000029.1, on the reverse strand, counting down.
ATATTTGCACACAAGTAATTAGGAAAGCCAAAAATTTATACTATAGTAAGAAAATTTCCGAATGCAACAATGACCCTAAAAAAATATGGAGAATCCTCAAGGAAGCAACCAATTCACACAAAGCTACCGACGTCTTAAACTCTCTCAACATCAAAGATAACACTATACACGCTACATCGAACCCTAATACAATTGTCAATCATGTAAACCATTATTTTGCAAATATAGGGTCAGAATTAGCAAAAAAAATCACAACAGATAACAATACACCTCACACTAGAGACCCCTCTACCAATGATGAAGTCCCAACACGTTTTGTTCTTAAAACGGTTACAGAGAAAGATGTTTCTGTAGCAATAAACTCTCTCAAAAACACTTCATCTGCCGGCATAGATGAAATACCAAACACTGTACTTAAAAAAATTGCCCCTGGTATAATTCAACCAATAACTCATCTTCTTAATATTAGCTTCCGCCAAGGCCTTTTCCCCACTATTCTAAAACAAGGTCTTATTATCCCAATTTTTAAAACAGGTTCTAAACTTGACATCAGCAATTACCGTCCAATTACGTTGCTCAATTCCCTTTCAAAAGTATTTGAAAAGATCGTGAATAATAGTCTGATGGAATACCTTGAAGCCAACAACCTTCTATCGCCTCGTCAATTTGGCTTCAGAAGACATAAAAGCACTAACGATGCCATAGCCACAGTAACTGACCATATTTCTGGCCACCTAGATAAGGGCTCGAAATGTCTATCGGTATTTCTCGACCTCTGTAAAGCGTTTGATACAATCTCACATATCAAATTAGAACGCAAAATGTTCAATATGGGTATTAGAAATAAAGAACTAGACCTTCTCTCCAGCTTCTTATCTGGCAGATCCCAATGCGTTAAACTCGGAACAACAAAGAGTCAATTTTTGCCAATTAGTTATGGTGTCCCCCAAGGCAGTGTTATAGGTCCAACGCTCTTCCTAATATATATAAATGAGTTGTGTAACCTAGATATCGATGCCACTATTGTCAGTTTTGCCGATGACACAGTCCTTCTATTTCAATCAAAAGACTGGCCTACCGTATACGCCAAAGCGGAAGTAGGAATTCAAAAGGTAAAACATTGGCTCGACTCTAATTCACTAACTCTTAATATACCTAAAACAAAATACACACTATTCAGTCTCATAAATATCCCAAAGTCAAACCTATGTCTAACTTTGAAAATACACAAATGCAAATATTCATCTCTTAACCGGAATTGTGACTGCCCATGCTTAGAACAAGTAAACAATATTAAATATTTAGGTATAACTTTTGACACAAACCTTAATTGGAAACAACATATTCATAACACCACGAATAAAATCCGCAAATCTATATACTTTTTCAAACAAACACGCAATTTTATTGACCTTAAACTTTTAAAATCAGTCTATTACTCACTTTGCCAATCACACATAGAATACCGAATTCTAGCTTGGGGTAATGCTTCTTCTAGTGCCCTCGACCCCATTATAAAAGCACAAAAATTAATCATTAAAATAATCCTTAAGGTTCCTCTTTCTACCAGCACTGATACGATCTTCAATACTATCAATGTTATGGACATAAAACAACTGTATGCAAGATCCCTCTTGGTCAACTTACACCAGAACAATAAATCACTATACAAACCAACACAAACTACTCACAATACCCGAGCCAAAAACAAAGAACTTCTTCAAACTCCTTTTGCTAAAACCTCATTCGGACAAAGACATTTTAAAAACATAGCTTGCAAACTATACAATACACTACCAACTACGATCAGACAATTAGAAACAATGACAAAATTTAAATACGAAATAATGAAATGGATTGCAATCACATGGCGTCCCACTATTGCAAGCATATGTAAACCAAATTGCACATAGACAACAAGTACTATTTACATAAGACCAAATTCAAACTTAATTAAAATGATCTATTTATATTTTCCCACATTTGTAATGAACACAATCTTAACAGGATTAACCCAACCGTTCTTTTGATTGTATTGAAATTATTTTGTATTATTTTTATACTGTATTTACCCTTATTGATATTCACTTAACTATATGTATATACATCGATGTACTCTATGTCTGTCTCGACACAGGTTTACCCTAGTGAGACAGGCATCGAAAAATCACTTGTAAAAAAACTTTATATAGATAAATAAATAAATAAAATAAAAAATAAAAAAGTAACAACTTCTATTTCGCAACCTTATTAAGGACATTTATTGCAGGATTAGCGAACTTTGCACAAATGAGATGGCTGCTACGAGGCTTAAGCAACTTAACATTGTAACAAGCAATATAATCCACCATGAGAAAAGGGTCAATCATTTACTAGATGTGTGTGCAATTTTTTTTCAATTTTTTATTAATCTTTTTTACGTTAGCTCCACACTGGAGGCAATGATGAAAAAAATTATTCATTGGCTATGTCATCTTTGGGGATGCTGTGTGGAGGGTCATTTTAGGGAAATGAAGGATATAAAGATCTGGGAAAGAAAAGGCTATGAGGGATGGGTATGAATCTATGGTTCAATGTGTCCAGGAGTGACGGACGTACGGCAAAGAGTCGAGAAAGTCCGGCTGAAGAGGTCAAAAGGTCTACCTTGACCAGTCCCTCCCGGTGCGACCAGCCACCCAGTAGATGGGTAAAAGCGTCTAACAAACCTCACCCCATGAACCCGGGCACCCCTGCAAAGTCACCAAACGTAGCAAGCGTATTTGGTAATGTTTTTAAATACTTGCATTAATTTTCATCTACTTTTTTGTTTTGTTTTCTTCTCTTTTAGTTTTAACTGCATTACTCTTCATAACTGTTTTATTTTCTCTTCACTAAATTGTTTCTGCATTGTGTCCATGTAATATTATGACGTATTTTAACTGCTACTAACCTAATATGTATAGAATAATGCCACCATGGGGGGAACCGCAGTATCCTTCTTTAAAATCTCAAGACGATGCTGTGTTTTACTTATGACGACATAATAACACTTTACCTAAAACATGAGAACACCTCAGCACACGTGTTCACAAAACACTATTACTAACCCAACTGGTATGTTGACGCAACTATATATTCATTTCCCTTTAACATGTTTTCCTGTATTCTTCTTTCCAATTACCTGTCCCTGTCTGACAGTATGAAGTACATTCTTACATCAGTGACATTGCAACAATTTAGTACAATTTATTACCAGTCTGTTAAGAAAAGCTATTGTGCGATAACTGGCGACGTTGTTTACCGTCATGATAAAAATGGATATTTGCCTAGAGATATGAAAAAAAATCGTAATTCCGAGTATACCTATTATTAAATCGAAATTTTCAGAACTTTCCGTGCAAGAAAATTACCATCCAATATCTATTATGTCGACTTTTGCACGAATATTTGAACGCGTGATACTAGATCAGGAAAAGGGGGATTCCTTAAAATTTTGTACAGTTTCTAGACACTTGGCAGCAATAAAACCCTGTAAAAAAAGACGAACAATTTTACTTAAAAATTGGTCTCAGACAGGTAAAATGTACTACTATTTACTCTTTCTCTCTAATACTATCGTATACATGGATGAACTCACTCAAAGATTCAACAGTGCTGTGGTAGGTTGCTAAATCAGAAGACAGTGTGATAACAATGTGAATATGATGTTTGGCCTTCAGATACTTCAGTGCTGCCAACATGCTCACCCAAGGTACCAGGTTTTGCAGCCCTCATAAGAGTCATCTCATCGTAGAAGTCCAGACTCAAGCATCTCGGCACACTGGAGAAAGTTGTAGGCCCCGTAAATCTAACGTTTAACTTATTTTTTGTTGTTGTTCTTATTGTATATAATCGTAATAGTATTATTGTTAAATTATTGTATATATACTATGGGATGTATGGGATTGCACAAACCTCCCAACATATTCCGGAATTAACTCGTTGTTATTATTATTATGTGAGTTTAGACGTTCTCTGCCAGCGGGTATTAGGGCGTGTTGCGAAACTCACAAACATAACTTTACGTCTGTCGTAAGGCGCATTGGTAAATAAAAGTGGATAAAACAAGGAGTTTAGGCCAGGATATCTTGTGTAAATACCTTTGCGAGGCATTCTGGTTAAAAAGTTCGTTAGTTTTGCTTCTTTGGGCCCGACTTAACGAGCCCCACCGCCCCTGGCTTCAGCAGCTGTACTGCCTGCAAACTAACTCTTATTTACCTTTGGGTGAAAATAAACGAACCTAATGTGCCTTTGAGGAATATTTCCAGTGGCGGCGTGACTGTTCAGAGAGGGAAGGGGAAAATACACCCCCGGGACACATCCACTCCGCCACTGGACAGATTTTCATAAAGCCCATAAAACTGCGGCATCAAAGGTGTTTGTTTGCTTACAGAAAACAAATGAGAATACGCGTTTTAAAACTGCTAAGAGCGGTTGTGTAAATTTTGCATGAAATAATTTATTTATTTATTTTTTAAACCGCGTAATTGAATACACGTTTAAGCTTATTGGCAAAATTACGTACATGTATTATAATAATAATAATCATCTGAAGCTACTGAAAAAAAAACTGCTGGATGTGTGATTTATACTTGTTATTTTTTTATTGAATGAATAGTTAATACATATCAACAAACAAGTCCTGCTAAGCCAAATGAATTGGCTCGTCAACGGGTGCTTAAAGTTCAGTTACATATACATTTTAGAAATTATAATTTACACCTTATATCTACAGATTCAACATTTTTTCATAAATATCAAAGTAAATATTTTTTCCGATAGCCAATGATTCCATAACTACCACTTTTGACTCATTGAATGAAAATGATAGAAAAGACAACAAATAAACTAAATTATTTCGATGTTTGATAATGTTTGATCTATTTCACCAGAAGAAGTATGATAAAATTGACCTTAACACACCCACATTATTTAATTATTTATTTATTAATTAACGACGTTTTTCGGGGCTTTTAAATATGAATATTAAGAAATATACATTATTTAATGTACATAACTGAATTTCTTCATTTACAACATTTTATATTTGTTTAAAGATAAATTGAAGATGTCCACTGACTTGGTATAACTGTTTACCTCTATTAGTATTCTAGGCAAAGAGGAATACATATGGTAGTTAGACCCAGAATTTCTACACTAAAATAAATCCTGACTTCTAGTATTACGTTGTGGAATTCGGAAGCTTATCAATTCTAGCAATACCGGACTATCAACTAAATCATTTAGAATTTCTATATGAAATTCTAAATGAAAATTCTGAAAAAATGAGTGAAAATTCTTCTGTCTGACAATTCTATAATTTAACAGGGTGTTGTAGTTCAACATAGTTACTGAAATGCCCATTTTACAATTTACAAAAAGTAAGAATTTGTTTTGTATTCTTTCAACAGCTTGTACATGTATATTATAATGTGGGTTTCAGACAGCAGAATGGTACTCAAGTTAACTTCTTACATAGGCAAAATATAACAATGTAATACACTTTTTATTGTTAAAATTTCTGGTTGGCCTAGTTATAAATCCCAACATTTTTAAGCCCTTATTAGAGATTTTTGTTAATAGTCAATCTAGTCAGAAGTCGACGTCTTTTAAATTTGCCATGAGCTCTGGCATCATTAAAATATTTGTGCTCAACTTTTTTCCCTGTCGCTACATTAATAAATTTATGTAACAGACCCTATTCCGTCTATTTAAATTACCTAGAAGACGTAAAATTGGTTCGAATAGCGCCACTCATCTAAAGAAGGTCTTGTTCAGTATTCGAATGGCCAGTGCACTTGTCGAAACGTGACACGAAAGAAAGGCAGCCAATTAACACGGCTACCACTTACAACGAGGGCATTTTACGTAAAAAATCGTGAAAAATGTTAAATTTAATTTACTTTACACAACGACAGTATTCAGTAATTTTTATGAAGTTAAGAAGATGCATTGCAAAATAATGCAAAACCAAAAGCTTATGGTTTCTAAATATGATCACTATTGCTTTTTGACGATTTTTGTTTTTATTTTCTTCAGGTGGTCTATATCATCTTTGGGAATGCTGTGTGGAGTTTTTTTAAGGAATAGAAGAAGAGGTAAATCTGTGAAAGAAAAGTGGATGAGGTGTGATTATTAATCTGGGAGTAAGTGTGTCTAGAAGCGACGGACGTTTCAATTCATCCCCCTCTCTGCGGTGCAAGGCGATGGGTCAAGAAAGAGAGTCCTGCTGGAGAAGTAAAAAGATCTCCCTCAGCCAGTCTCTCAAATCAAACCATCTGGGGTGACTTTTAGCAGAGGTTTTGGTTATCTAATGATTGGTTCCCCGGGCGACGGTACCCATACCGCCTCCCAAATTGAAGATGGCTTTATAAATCACCTATCACCTAATTACAATCTTATGGGCCACCGGTGTATGACAATTTCGTAGCAAACCTCTTAGGTAAACGTAGCAAACCTCTTAGGTAAACGTAGCAAACCTCTTAGGGTGACCCAGGCAGAGATGATGGTTATCCAATAAATGGTAAGCGGGGTGGCGGTACCACCGGTTCAAGAATAGAATTCATATAATTTTATTCGCAACGTATTTTATGTAATTACACAAGCAACACTTTCGACTAATAATAATGTTTCAATTATTGTCACTGTTTACGCTCGAATGCTCGTTTAACGACGATGTATTTAAAATGGACTGTAAATTGTAATCGAGTTTGGTGCTCATTCTATCACGTTAAAAAGGGGTTTTAGAGAGGAATAGAAAATAATAAAGCCTTATTTTCACTTAGCTTTGTTCTTGTAAAGTTCACGTAACATTTATCACCTTTTAAGTTCTTAGGTGCACGATATTTATTTTGGGATATTGGCAAATTTTAAGTGAAAAGATTTCAAGTGTGATAAAAATAACGATCCGACAACACTACCGACAATAATACCGCAACGACAACACTAGTAATGAAGAACACCTTTTCTTCTTCCTTGTAGTAGGTAAGACTCTGAAGAAAAAGAGAAACAAGGGAGATATTCTATACGGACCTTGGGATATGGAATAGTCCCAAAGCTGTTTTAACGATATTCGCAGCCCGGAAATGTTTTTATTTCTATAAATTTTATTTGCTCACGCCGGGTTTTAAACTTACGTAAAGACTGGAACCCGCAGCGGCAGACCGCAGACGTCGTGCTAAATTTTATAATTATGTAATGTATAATATCAAAAAATAATGGTTATGTTATCATGTCTTATACCACGGCCTGCCGCTGCGGTTTGAAGTCTGCAGCTGACTTTGGAATCTTAACGTGAGGCTCGATAACGAAGGTCGTCGAAAGTTTATGTAAATGAATCTTCTTAGAATACAAAGGTAATGTATCTGGGTAAGTTTTTAATTCCAGTTCATTTATTCACAGAGCAGTGATTATCGATTATGGATCAATCATATTCTTTCACGCGACAGGGTGATTGACGTGATGGATTGTAAGGGCACATCGTCGCTTGGTTGATAAATAACAATGGGGGGATGAAGAAATGCGGAAACTGAGCTGCCTAGTTTAACAAACTAAAGAAAAGCTAAAGAAAATAATTCAGAGTTATAAGAGAATAACTTCAAATTTTGTTCCACATCAGTTTGACTTATTTTTTATAGGGATATTGGCTAATGGCTAATCTAAGATTCATTCGAAAATCATTGTTCCAACTTTTAATTTATGTTCGCTAAATACTTTAATAAATTAGGTAGGTACCTATATGTAGAGATTTCGCTTTTCGTTTGTCTGTAAATTTGTTTCCTTTCTATTTCAAGATGGTCGTGGGCACTTATCCCGCTGGAGTTCCCATAAGTGTGGATCCTTCTGCGAGCTGTTTAATCGGAAAATTTAATATTATGTTACCTACCTACCTACCAAAAAAATGAAAGTCTGATAAAAGAATCGTCATTGAGATATTGACGTTTCTTAGGAAAATAATTCCATATATGAAACATAATAAATTTTCCATAAAATGTATGTTTCATAATAAGTTGGTAGGAATTTTAATATCTACTTACAAATTTATTATAAAAAAAATGTTTTTAACAAATAAGAGAAAATCAGAAACATACATTGGTCTTGTGTTCACAGAACTACTAGTTTTTAAACTACTAAATTCAATTAGAAGATGACAGCTACCAATCTATTCGATAAGGCAATACAAGATTAAAAACCGTACATAATATTATGATTAGTTTAACGTTCGAATATTCGTCTTCGCGTTGAATTTCTTAAACCAACGAATATTTGGATATTAATTTTTTCCACGATTAAACAAATTCATAAAAATTAAAAGCTTTCTACCCGTCGCAATAATTTTATGAAAAAATTAAGTACTTAACTCAATCGGCAAAAAGCGCAGATCTTACAGCAGATTATTAATATTCCGAAAGTGATGCCAGGCATCTATAAAATGACAGTGTTTTTAGAGTCCCATAAAACGATTTTGAATATTTTCGTATTCAGTCCCCGATTCATAGCACTAAAACACTTTCACGCAGGGCTAAGATTCGGCATATTTATATCACCCCCCCCATCCAACCCTTAGGAATAAAATTTGAAAAAATTAAAGCTTTTTGAAGTCTGTAGAGTTTCCGCCTTTTCGTTACACCTGAGATCTTAACTGCGAAGATTGGAATTTTTTTAATGGTTTTTCGGAAACGTATAGATTTTTTATAATACCTAAAGAAGTCTGCCCATATAATCGGAGCATACCATGACCGTGCTATGAACGTTTCATTCACAAAAAAACACGACACGCACTACTATGCCCACTGCAATGGATCGACAGCGTTCTATGCCTGTACGTTCTTATGCACGAAACGTATCACCACCGCAAAATATTCTAACCGTGGATTTGTTGACGGCCCGGTCATGGCACGCTTTGGTGTTGGTCGGTGACGGAATATAAAATTTTCATTCATAGAAAGAATATTTTTTTGCACGTTTCGATACGGTTACAGTTATGTTATGATACGTTGTAGTGGGCACAGTCATTTAGGCGTAAGTACATATATTTTTTAATTTGTCAGAAATTAAATATATTATACAGGGTGTTAAGAAACGTAATAAAAATGTAGATGATATTTAGTTTTTTTTAACTTATTACAAATTTAAAAAGTCTTTCAGAAGGGGGTGGGAAGCGCGGCTACCCTGCTGCGTGAAAAATGACGATAATGCATGTTAAAAAAAACTTCAATAATAATTGTAAATTGGCTTTTTTTAAGTTTCTTTATTCATTGAAATTGTTTGTTATATGCATTGAGGATTTTTCCACCACCATTCTAGGCACATGCCCGTGTTATGGTGGTCGATTTTCTATACATTAACATAAAGAATGTGAGAGAATATAAAATAGCATATTATTATGGAATATTTAAGAACATAAAATAATATAAATGACTATATAGTAATATAAGGAAGTATGGAAGAACACAGTAGAATATAAAAATAGTATGAAAGTATAGAACATAAATAACGTGAAAATAGTATGAAAGTAGAACATAAATAATGTAAATGACTATATAGTAATATAAGGAAGTATGGAAGAATACAGTAGAATATAAAAATAGTATGAAAATATAGAACATAAATAACGTGAAAATAGTATGAAAGTAGAACATAAATAATGTAAATGACTATATAGTAATATAAGGAAGTATGGAAGAATACAGTAATAGTATGAAAGTATAGAACATAAATAACGTGAACATAGTATGAAAGAAGAACATAAATAATGTAAATGACTATATAGTAATATAAGGAAGTATGGAAGAATACAGTAGAATATAAAAATAGTATGAAAATATAGAACATAAATAACGTGAAAATAGTATGAAAGTAGAACATAAATAATGTAAATGACTATATAGTAATATAAGGAAGTATGGAAGAATACAGTAATAGTATGAAAGTATAGAACATAAATAACGTGAACATAGTATGAAAGAGGAACATAAATAATGTAAATGACTATATAGTAATATAAGGAAGTATGGAAGAATACAGTAGAATATAAAAATAGTATGAAAGTATAGAACATAAATAACGTGAAAATAGTATGAAAGTAGAACATGAATAATGTAAATGACTATATAGTAATATAAAGAAGTATGGAAGAATACAGTAGAATATAAAAATATTATGAAAGTATAGAACATAAATAACGTTTGTAATAGTAGCATAATATTTTTTAGTTGTTGTAAGTAAAGTGTTTACATTTTTAGATACATAATACAATAGTATATTGAGGAAATCTGTAATTGGTTTCTCAGTTAGGTAAATTACACATGTATTAATGAACCACATTGTAAACTGTTGATTTTCCTAAAGTAAAATAGATACATAAAAAAGAATATAAATAGTATGTAGTTATAAAATATATAAAATCAAATATAGTACTATAGAGTAAGCAAATAAGAAAGGATTATTTTTATTATGGAAATCTATATGTGCGTGATTACATTGGTAGGTACATTATTTTGCAGCAATTTTGTACAAATAAATCAAAGTTAGAATTCATGTTTCAAATCCGGCGAATTACACTGAACACTGGAGTCAATTATTATTGTTTGCTTTGTGGCATCATTTTAATTATATGAAAATAATTTTCCTTTTGTAAGCAAACAATTTACTAACTATATGTAAATCTAACTACCGTTTTATTATGAAAGTTTGCTTGTGAACAAACCACTGCACCAAGAAGAAATATATAATGCTACGTATATATATCCGCGAGCCGAACTGCCGGACTGAACACTTATGGGAAAGAAACGAAGCAACCGCAAATGGCGCGAAACGCCGCTTGCAGTTGATTCGTTCCTTTTCTGTAATTCGTGGTACTCTAAGAAGTGATCTCAGTTGATAGCACAGCTTTTATTAATAAAAATAAACAACACTAAAAAACACAAATCAATTTTACTCGTTTTACAGAGTCTTGAGACCTGATGCACACAGCGGGTCGGCGGTAGTGTTTGATTCTTCGGAAGCTGGAGGCAAACTGCGGTGCGCACGAGCGGAGAAGTTTACAGGCGAAAAAGAGTAGATTTTTTGGGATTACGGAAAATACAACAATATTCTGCCAATTACAGTCATTTATACGTATAAATGAGAGTGGTGTATTGTGTAATATGTTGGCTATGGCATCACTTCCTTGCAACTGTAAGGGATATATCAGCAATAATGTTCATTGTATTATTATGTTCTTTTTTTTTTTTTTTTTTTTATTATAAGATAATACATTACAAAATGATAATAAACAAAGTAATAATGTATTATTCCCAATGAGTTTATAAAACTCATTTCGGGAAAGACAACATTAGAAAGGACAAGGCAAATAAATAAAATACATTAAAATAAATAAACGCAGATGTTATTATGGAGTACCAGAGAAAGATTGTGTTAGTCATTAATGAAACTGCTAAGGAAATATTTTTTTTATTTTTTTATTTTTTTTTTTATTTATTACTTGTAAATTATTTAACATTATAAATGATAACAATATGCTGACAGATATATAAGTTTTTCGTTTTTTATCCTACTACTCCATAAGTTGAGCTCAAGGAGCTCGTGTTTATGGGAGGAGTATTTACATTTAGTTCTAATGATTTTTTAAAAATAATTCATAACTTTTGATATAAATACAAACATAATATTAACAAAGGTATAGAAATAGAAAAGTGTCTTTTTAAGGATAATTAAAATAATATATCTTCTTACAGATTAAGAAAGCGTGAGGAAATTAAGGGTACAATATATCAGGTAAACAAATTAGAAAAATAGTTTTTTAAAGACAATTAAATTAATATATATTTTTGTACAAATTGAGTAAGTGTAAGAAAATTAGGGGTACAATATATCAGTATCCAATTTTAGGGACTTAATTAACTTTTTGAATTGTTCATAATTCACAGTTTCGGTTACACTAATTTTATTTTTGGACAATAATATATTGTACCATCTTACACCTAAATATGAATAGTGGTGCTGAGCCGTGGTTGTTCTAAGCATAGGAATGGCTATTAAGCCATTAGTTTTGAATCTATTGCTTATGCTATCTGAGGGGTGAATTTTATAAATAAAATATTCTTTATAAATTTGATATAAGGCGATTCTCTTATACAATTCTGTGATAGATGGTACATTAAATTCCCGAAATATCTCTAAAGTAGGGGAGTCATATGGTTTCCTAAGGATGATTTTTATAATTATTCTTTGAATTGTAATTATGGGCTGTAAAGAAGCCTTAAAAGCCCCTCCCCACCCGATAATCCCGTACTGCAATATGGACTGAATTAATGCATAATAGACAATTTTGATAGTTTTCTTATTTAAAATATTTCGTATATTATAGAAAATATAGATAAGTTTTCTTATTCGTTCAACAGTGAGATTAATATGGTCTTTCCATTTAACATTTTTATCTATTAAGATACCAAGATATTTTATATTAGATTTATGATTTAGTTTCGCGCAGTCCGTATTACATGTACCGTTATTTACACAATTTTTAGAATGAATTGTTATGTTAATTTGGTTATTTGGCACATCTTCTTGTAGAGTGAAAGGAATACAATATGTTTTTTCTGTGTTGAGTGATAATAAATTGCCATCGAACCAATTTTTTATAACCTTCATATCTTGATTGGCTGCATTGGTAATTTCGTTCCATGTCTTTTTTTCGATAATTATTGCAGTGTCGTCAGCAAAGGATATAAGTTTACCATTAAGTGATAATTTAAACATATGGTTAACGTAAATTATAAATAAAATTGGTCCAATAACAGTCCCTTGGGGAATTCCAAATTCTAAAGTTTCATCCACGCTTAGTGAGTTATTTAATTTTACTTTTTGGTTTCTTTGAGTTAGATAGCTTTTCAGCCAAAACCTTACCTTACCAATAATACCGATATCATTTAATTTATTTATTAGTTTTGTATGGGAGATACTATCAAAAGCCTTACGTAAATCAATGAAAATGCCAAGGCATTTATTTTTTTTATCTAATGCACGGTATATAGTTGAAGTTAGTTCTGCAATGGCATCATGAGTGCCTAGTTTCTCTCTAAATCCAAATTGGCTAGGACTAATTATTTTATTATTTTCAATATAGTACAAAAGTTGCTTTTTTACGATCTTTTCGAAAATTTTTGCAATGTTTGAGACAAGAGATATTGGTCGATAATTTGATATTTCTTCAGGGTTGCCAGATTTAAAAACAGGTGTTACAATAGATTTTTTATAAACGGAGGGGAATATTCCACTATTTAAACTAATATTTACAATGTGTGTAATTGGAATGCTTAATAATTCATTATAATTTTTCAATATTTCTACTGTGACTCCATCAAACCCTGGTGCGGATGCACCTTTTAATTCACTAATAATATTTTTTATGTCATCTGTTGTTACCGGTTTGAAAACTGACAGATTATTTTGTTTAAGGCAGTCCTTTTCGAAATTATCTATTTTATAATTTTCATCGATCCGTGTAGCTAAATTTTGACCGACGTTAGCGACGTTAGTATATCTTTTAAGAGCTTTTGTCAATGTTTTTTTGTTAGTTGCCGGAAGTTTTAAATTACTAGGTAATGCGTTATATTGTTTATGTGCAATGAATTGTAAGGAGTTAATTCCAAATTTGGTCGTGTAAGTAGATGATGATAAATGTATTTGATTTTGTGATCGTGTTTTGTGCTGGTGTATGTCAGAATTAAAGACTGGTTTAGTGTTGGTGTGTGAGGAGTGTTGAATTATTTGTAGAATGGCAGTTGTGATGTTATACTTTGGCAGGACTGTAAAAGGAAGTATTTGTGTCTGTGAGTATATATCTTTGACATGTGTATCCCATGGCAGATTATATATATTACGTACAGCTCTATTTTGAATTACTTGTATTTCGGAACTTTTTTTTTTGGTAATGGTTCCCCAGATACTAACTAGATAACTCAGGTGGGAGTGGATCATTGCATAATATGTTGCACGCAGTAAAGATGTGGGGAGCACACCTTGGAGTCGATAAAGTACACCGGTTATGTTATATTTTGATATGTTTATTTAATAATAATCTCATTATTTATTTTTAAAAAATATTTGATTATTTTAATACATTACATTATATCTCATATCTTTGTATGTATAGGCCCACCAGTTATAAAAAGCAAATTATGTGATTAAACGATAACCATTATATAATAGTTAAAATGTTTGATCGAGAATTTATTTTGAATTATAGGAACTATAAGTACTATGAATCAGAATAAAGAGATTCTTGCTTGTGTAGTGGCGTTCTGCACCGAGGGCCAACTGCGGAGTAATATGGGAATGCGCGCGAGTGTTCCAAAAGCGTCCTGGCTATTACCATCGGTGTGCACAAGTACATTTAAACGTGCGCCATTTTAAATGATTTGCCTGTATGTATGTCTATTGAATAAGTAAACTAATAAAAAGATAGATTTCAAAAAATGTTACCACTTTTGATGGTTAAAGTTTACATTTCCGTATCAAAGAACCAATTTAAAACTCCTTTTGGAAAAAAAAATAATGTTAAAAGATCAAACAAATTTATCGCATATATTATTTTCTGTGTTAAAAAATAAATTTGGTTCAAAGAGTAAGAAATTCGCCGCTTAAGTCTTAGCGAGTTTTTGAATTATGGAAAATGTAAGCTATTCAAAGAAAATTCCTCGGAAACATTGTCGTTAAATGGATTTCAAAATACAGTTCAATTTAGCTGTTTGACGGACGAGGGAAATTCGTCATGTTTTTTTTGTAACATATTATTTATTGATTTATTTATTTCACGCCTATTAAGGCTTTTACATACATATATATATATAAAAAATATTTACGAAATTATACATGAAAATAGTACAGGAAACGACTATTTAAAACAATTGCAGAAAAATAAATACAAAGTCAAAATATCACTGAACTTGATCTACACAGCTTGCAGGCACAAAACATAAAAAATCCAAAATATTTTTTTCTGTTTCAGTTGACGAAATTATTATATGTTAGTCAAATCAAATTAAATACCTTTATTAAAATATTCCACTACTTGATGAAAAAAACTTCAATAGGGTATGCTTATATATTGAAATTGATGTACTAAATATATCAACAACATCGTAGTATTTGTTTCCTAGCTGTTGAATCCGTCGCATAGGAGTGTCAAAAAATTTCACAAAAAATTTTATGATAATTTAAAATTTAAATAGATCTTTTTTTAATGTTACTCGTATGACGTTTAAGATGAGAAAATTCTCAATTTTGGTTTCAGGACGAAAGTACAAAGGCGTGAATTTCACGTTCCAAGTAACCTGCTAGAATTACACATGGCATTGAAATTCTATATTGCTTTAACATGGGTATCTAAAAGAGTTGAACTAATAGACCAAGTTTAGATATTTTCGTAGTAATGTTTCCAATATACACATATAAAAATCATTTTTTTTTGTTTATACCATATGGACTCCAAAACTACAAGACGGATTTTACTGATTGTTCTTATTAGTGTACTCTGCACGAGTATAACATACGGAGTCGAATTTAAGTCGATATAATGTAGATTTTCTAAAATAACAACAACTGTAGTGAATGGTAGAAAAAATACGAATCAAATAATTATTTATTGTAAAATGAGGCGAACGTGATGAATTAAGAAAGAGGTGCAGGAAGAATGTAGGATATAGAAGAGAATGGTAGAAAAAGTCGGGAACGCCCGAGGAAGCCATGGCATGATCAAGTGAAACAAATACTTATGTACGGTAAAATACTTACGTATCTACTATGCTTTGTGCCATTTAATTATCAGGTATGGCATACTAAGCTGGGGCGGTGCAGCCAAAACTATACTACAGATCCGTTTGCCATGGCACAAAAAGCTGTAATAAGAGTGATGGATAAAAAACCTTATATGTATCCATCGACAACCTTATTTAAGGAAACAAAATTATTAGACGAAAGACAGATTTATATACATACATGCATTCATAATATACGAACAATCCTAAGCTTCATAGTCTTGTGATATACAAGCCTAAGATAAGAACAAAGTATGATAGTGCCAAAAATGAATACATCGTTTGGGCAACGTTTCCATGTATTCCTGGCTCCTAAGGTGCAAAATGGGTTCAAGCAGCAATGCAGTAAGGTTAAAACAGACCCTTTTCAAAAGCAACTTACCACATGGCTGATATAAAGTGAAAAGCTTCCTGAATGAAATTATTGTATGACTGAAGAAAGACCCTTGAGTGAAATCATTCCAAATTCATCCATATTATCGTATATATATTTATAATTTTTGTATTACGATATATGTACAACATTGTATTATTTTTTTCATATGTTCTTATTTATGTTACCACCGTAATACGGGCATTTGCCTAGTTTGGGGTATTAAATAATAATAAATAAATAAATACCACCGATCAAAGCCGGGTACACGTCAGCTAGTTAGGAATAAATGTGATCGATCTAAAACACTGCTGAAATTGATAGTACCTAATCGTTAAAGCTATCAAGTAAAAACGGATTGATTGCAATAGATTGAAAAACGTCTGAACTCAGGGGAAAAAATCAGTGGGAAAAGTTTCATTTCTACGTCTTGGAAAAGTCGCAAAATAAACTTCGTTAATTAAATGAGATTACCGCCCCGGGGAAAGTTAGTAATCAGATCCGGGAATAGTTGGGAATAACCCGACGATTTCTTTACGTACTTATCGACTTATAAAATAGGTTAATATGGGGGTAGTTATATAGAACAAGACATACAACATGAATACGACATACAAAATAAATAAGACATACAAAATTAATACGACATACAAAATGAATAAGACATAAAAATAAATGTTTGCTTACGTATGTTCTAATTGGACCCAAATATTACACAATCGATAATAATCAAGCTGTAAGAAGATTCTAAATCAGCATTTTACTTAATACCTAACAAAACTTTAAAAACGTTGTTAATTTTATTATTTTTATTTTTTATTTATTCACATTTAAACCCGCTAAACTACTTATGTAGTTTGTCAGCAGGGACATAGAGACAACATTTATACACTCATAAGATACAATTTGAACGGTACATAATTACATAAATTGGTTACATTGCAGAAAAGTTTAAATAGCAGCATAAAAGCCTTATATAATAAGCAAGTAAAAATAAATGTATGAACAAATTAGTATTATCAACAAGTACATCAATAGTTTCATAAATAGAGGTAGGTAGTCAGGTATTACAAAATAATTGTTTTTCCATTTTCTAAGAATATGAATTCCATTTCAGGGGCATCAGTATAGATCATTATTATCCAATAACCATTTCCTTAGATTATATTTAACATTAGCAGTATACATGTTATTATTTTTAATTGTCATTGTTAATAGGTTAAAAATTTTGGGTACTATATAGTTTAAAGTTCTTTCACCATATTTATTAGTACATTTCGGAACTACCAGTCCTTCATTTTGAGTGAATCTTGTGTTATGTTTATGGCAAACTCTTTCCCTATACAATGATTTAACAATATATATTAAATGATACTGAAATAGTATGTACCCGTTGAAAATGACGGGCTTGTCTGAATTCATGACAAATCAGTTCCAATTTTGAAAAAGGCAATTAAAATAATTATCTATTAAAAATATGAAATAATGTGTAGGGGCTTTTTGCGCTTATTCCAATTTGAAAATGACACTTATGTTGAAAGTAAATTTGATTTTTATTGAACCTGAGTTACGCAGGATGCACAGATAACTGAAATTAGTATGCTGATTATATTTTCGTATTCTTTTAAAAAATATATATTTAACTCAATTGTTTAAAATAAATAGATCTATTTGAATTTAGATTTTGTTTTCTTTTATAATTTAATAAATAAATTAATGAATGAAGAAATGGAATTTCGGAAGTGGAAATTAAACCGATTTCCGACATCCGATCTAGCTGAAACAGGGCAGAAAGACTCGTTGTCAATGATAATTAATTAATTTAACAGCACTATAGTATCACTACTTTTTTTAGTAGCACTCGTGCAGACACAAGCACGCGTACACGCATTTTTTTCTGAAATTGAAGTCATTATATGTAAAGATTTAAAGTAGGCAATGTTTTAAATAACTATCCAATTGGTATTTGGCCTAGGTGTAAGCGTTGTTGCCTCCAGTCCCTAGGGAGGAAGATTCAATCCTCAACCAAAACCATTGTTTCGAAAGAAGTTTTAAAAGTTCACAGCAGTTAAGGGACGGTTGTTGGGGAAAGATTCAATCCCCAGTCAAAACAAAAATTGATACTTCTAAATATACATATTATACTATTAGATATTTTATTATTTTAACATTTTATTTTGAGTTGTTGTACTTTTAAATTTTTATACTTTTCTTTGAGTTGTTGTACTTTTACATTTTATACTTGTAACATTATACTTTTCTTCGAGTTGTTGTACTTTTGCATTTTATACTTGTTACTTTATACTTTTCTTCGAGTTGTGGTACTTTTACATTTTATACTTGTTACTTTATACTTTTCTTCGAGTTGTGGTACTTTTACATTTTATACTTGTTACTTTATACTTTTGTTTGAGTTTTTGTACTTTCACTATTCTTAGTTTTGTTGATGGCAACGTTATGCCGTATACATGAAAAAATAAAAATAGATGTGTTATAGTTAGCAAAATGTTTTTTACGGGTTGATTTTTTTTATAAATTAAAAAATATACTGGGTGTGCGGGGGTAAAATGCACTTACTTTGGGAGGGGATTCTACATGATGGGAGGAGTAAAAAAAAAAAACTTTTATAAATTCCAATTTCTTTTCTCATATTAAAATATTTTCTCACAAAATTTTTTTTTTTCTCGTACAAACAATTGAACTTTATTACCTAAAAACTACCTTAAAACGTTGGAATTTCTAAAAAGTTATTCATCTTTTCTACTTCTAAAATCATGTAGAATCACCCCCTGAAATAAGTGCACTTTACCCCCGAACACCCCGTATATATTTTTAATAACATTTTCCTCAATAAATTAATTTGTGGCGTCATTTTAAATTAATCGAAAATAACCAATTTTGTTATTGGTGTAAAAAATTATAATTTAAAATAGTGGTTTGTTATATCATTTAAGTAATAAAATCAGTTTATTTATACTATAATATAGTACATGCAGATAAATGGAGGCGTGGGATTTATTTTAAAATGTTGTATATCATAACGCTCTTCGTCAAATAAATGTTTACTAACCGAGTTCCCATCATCTAATTTTACCATGCAAAAGCTTATATTAGCTTCGTTAGCTTTCCATTACACAGTTGCAGTTGAACATAAATGTGCAGGGGCCTAATTGGTCCGCCCTGATATCCGTGACCCACTGACCTGGTAGCGTTTTAACCTTCATGCATCCATTATGGTATTATAGCCATGGGGATTGTTCGCATTATCATTGATTCACAGTGCACAAGATTCATATTTGATCCATTAATAACCATAATCTAACAACAATGTCTAATAATCTAACACTAAATCTTTATTTGGTCAAATAAATTATTCGTATCAGGCTTCACTTCTATTAAATAGCCTTCCAGAACGCATTAACACGTTGAACGCCATTGTGGAAATGAGGAAAAATTACCATTTTAAATTTGAAAAAAAAAATACTCAGATGGCATCGGCGACCATCAAAACGTATTCCTTTTTTTTTTTGACCATAAATTTTCCATGAAAATAAAGAAAATGAACTGCGGTCACCGGTGACCGTCATGGCGCTATGGGAGAAAAATGACGATTTTCGTTATAAAGACACCGGTGACCTACATGGCGTTCAACGTGGTAAGTCGTCTAATTCCTTGTGTACTTTTAAAAATAATGTCAAATTATTTGTGTTAACTGAGGATTGCCAATATTTTTTTCATAATTGTTCTTTTAAATGAATGGCATAATATGTTGTAAATGTATATTTTTCATCCTTGTCCTTTTATAATATAATTCTTTTTTTTCTTCTCTCTGGTCCTTTTTAAAATAATAGTTTATTATGTTTTTTTTTACAATCAAATATCAATGTATATTATGGTCATCCAACATGTTTGATACATTACAGTGTTATGAATTAGCACAATAGGTACCGTATAGGTACACAATTTGTAGAAACATTAATGTAACATTACAAAGGCTTGTCCTAGCGAGGTCAAAAATTCTAACGTAAAAAAATACAATGTAGAGAAACGATAAACAATAAACAATGTTGTGATTAAACTAATTTGTACATACTAACTATTACGGCATACCACTGAGAGCCCAAAACCTATACTAATTTCACTTAAACGACGCATGTGACAGAGAGACGGACCTCTCAGCGGTATTGCCACATTCCTCAGATGGTATGTATTTAGATTTTTTTCTGGGCAATGATTTGACGAGACGAAAAAGTTATTCGTTGAATGCAGTCGATCGATATTGTAAATTGGATATTTCTGTAACCCTTGTTTGACTATTTCCTCTCAGTAATTTGAATACCTACCTCATTGTTATGTATTCTTAGAAAAGAAGTTTTAAAAAAAATCTATTCACATTTATCTGGTCTTGATCGTACGGTCTTATCGTCAGGAAGATTTTACATCTGCATGTTTATAATATTTTTCAGAAAGAAATAAATTTTTCGGAGTTGCCACCAAAAAATTAGGGTTATCATTATTAATCACCAAAAAAAGATAGGGTTTGTGGATTCCGCCGCCCCGGGAACCATTCATTAGATAACCAACACCCCTGCCGTAAACCACCCCAAGTGATTTGGTTTGTTCAGGTCTCGGTGGCCTTGCACCGCAGTAAAAGAGATGGATTCATACGTCCCACTGACATCCAGATTCCTACACATTCCTCATACATTTATTAGTGTTTGAGATATTGTGTCAAATAAGAATGCCATTAAAGTCACTTACAATTAGGTATATTTACAATCAGTTAACATTCATAATTTAATAGTGATAGGTAAGTTTTTAGATTCTCACGGCCAAAAGTATTTTTGTTGTTTGTTTTTGGGGTGTTATGCCGTGTTGCGCTAACTCCTTCTTTAGCCGACGTTTCGGACAGCGTTGCAGTGTCCATCATCAGGGCAGATCCGGTAGATCCGAAGATGTGTAAAGGATCTGCCCTGATGATGGACACTGCAACGCTGTCCGAAACGTCGGCTAAAGAAGGAGTTACCGCAACACGGCATAACACCCCAAAAACAAACAACAAAAATTAATAGTGATAGTTTAACGAGAATGTGGAGAGCAACTATGGAAGCACCTCGCGGGCTGTCGTAATCTCGGTAGTCAGGAACATAACCAGCTAATTCAGCCCGTCGCGTTACAGGAGACATAACGCCAATCCTCATGGTCGCAAGATTGCTGCTGTGTTAGTTTGCCTCACCTTTTTCCTTCTCAGTGTTTTTTCTACTTCCTTTACTTAAAAAACCCTCCACAGAGCATCCTCAAAGACGACATTAGTCTCGAGGGAAATTATTTTCTTCAGGCCCTCCTGTCAATTTAAAAATGTACGTAAATTTTCATCTAAAAAATGTTAATGTTAAAAAATAAGGTGAATCTAGTGAATTTTATATCAATGTTACTGCAATTATATTTTATGTTCAAAGTTGGTATCATTTTACGAGTTAAACTAGGCTAGATCCGATTTCAATCCAAACAATAAGTTCACCCATTTCATTATGTTAAATGCATTTAGCATCATTGCAATAAATAGTGTTACACAAATAAAGTAACTCTACTCAGATACTCACAGGGCTTAAAGAAGAAACTATTATTGAAATATTATTTGTAATTATTGTGACAGCTGTTTCGGCATTATCGAACTGAATAAAGAAAGTAGTAGCATTTTTTCAAAATAAGTAATTTGAGATTATCAGCAAAAAGCAGGCAAGTAATTTTTGAATGTCATCAATTAAAATTAAAAATAATAGAGGCCCTAGGTTTGACCCCTGTGTGTACTTCAGAGAAAGCATAGAATTCTCTAGACCTCTATCCGTCAATGCATACGTAGTGTGTTTCTTTATTTGTTGATGCATAAGTTCTTCTTTATATAGGTAGAATATATGGAGTCTTATCAGTTTTATAAATATTAAAAGTTAAGGGTCGCAAACGTGTCGTTAAAAAATGCTGCCCAAAACTGTTTCAATTTATTAAACGCAAATAGAAATAGGTACAGAGAAACAATAATTACATTCGTAATTCCATTTTCAGCCTTCGAAATGCACCTCCGTTGTCAGTTGCGTGTTTGCGATACCGTTCAACTGAAAACATCACGACATTAGTAATTTAATAAGCATTCATAGCATAGTCATTATGGTATATTTAAAAATCGTTAAATTATTCAAAACGAATAAATTGTTGGTGGGTAATATTCCTTTGAAATACTAGCTAGGACACCATTTCACATTATGGTTCTAAAATTACCACATACTGGACTATTCAAATGTTACATGTTGGAATCGAAGCAAACGGAAGTTTTAATTAAGAATGTGTTCAAGTACAGTAACTTCTATTTTGATAGCTTACCAAAGTAAGAGAATGAATTCAATTGAACTCGTGCATGAACTTCAAATGATTTTTTCGAGTGTTTCGATGAGGTTTTTCAAGTGTATAAGTTAATAATTTTATATTTGTCGTTCTCAATTTGAAATATGTCCCTAAGCAAATATTTGAGTTGATACTTTACGAAATGCATTAAAACAATTCTCATATTAGTATGAAAAAAAGATTTTATGACAAAAAAACGTAAAAAAATTACACCTAAAATGCTTAATTCCTCCAACGAAAATAGTTTTCGCCCAGCGACTGTTCTCTTTTATTGCCACCAAAATGTTCGACTCAGTGAGTATTTATATCATAAATTTTCAGAATTGGTTATTTATAAAGTGAAGGAACAATTTTTTTATAAAAATCCTCACATTATTAATAATAAGTTAATTTTCTCAGTTCTTAATTATTTACCTAATTTCAAAAATTATCTTTTTCTAATCTATATTTCCATTCTGTCATTAAGTGAAAATGTATTGTTTTCACACCCTTAATATTAATTTAATAATGCGTATAAATTTCGACTACCATATTAAAAAAATATATATATAATATATTCCAGAACAAAGTAATAAAATATCATACAATCATATGGACCCCAATAAATGTTTGCTCGAATATCCCATCAAGGTTCTTGAAACCATCAATATTACATTGTTTTAATAGCAACATCTTGATTAACACAAACATTTTGCATTTTTTCTGTCTGTAAAATTGTGTGTGTTTTACTTGTCTGCTCAACACGGCTAATGTCAAGACGGTAGCCGTGTTTGACTGTACATTATTAATACGCCAAAGCGCATAAGCTTTGCGAGGCATGAATTCGGAGTAATCAGTACTGATCACAGATTCTACTAGTCTTTTTTTAGATATTTTTTATCTTGAAATATATATTATTTACTAGCTATACCCCGCCACTCTTTGTTGTGGCTCAGTCTGTCCTTGCAGATAGAGAAACAACAGCGCGTGTTGTTTTTACGTCCAATAGAATGCTCTTTTAAAAAAATTATGTTTGTCCAACAGATGGCACTATTTTTCAAAAAAGCATGTTTTTCCAACAGATGGCGCTCCAAGAGCAGCCCCAAAGATGACAAAGGTTCTGAGCGAAATTATTTGCCTTGGTGCCTCTTGTGTGGAGGTAATATAAAAAAATGTAAAAACATATATTTCTGTACGTGAACTCGACCCGAAGCATTAAAAGGTTCTGACTTTTTCGTCTCAAGTAATATGTGCGTAATTTCTATCTGCCTTTCGCAGAAAAATCAAATTAGCTTGGAACTTCTGACAAGCAATGTGTTATCATATAAAGTACCTTCGTAATATGTGTAAGCTTTTATATGTTACGACAGTTTGCTTCTACACAATCTTTACTTTTTCCATAATACTTTATTTTCAGAATTATTTTTTTGCATCAGAGAAAATTATAATAATATCGCTTGAAATATCTACGCAGACCATACGTCGTAATGTTATCATAAAATTTAAAAAACCATTCGTTAAAACAGCTGCTGAAAAGGGAGGGTAAATATTTTTGGTTTCTGTGATATTTTCACTGTTCTTGTCCGTCTTTGAAAACATTTTTAAAAATATTTTATTCTTTCGAAAGCACACAAAAGGATATTTCATAATGTGAAGCGCGTCGCTTTGTTGGTCCGGTCGGAATGTCGCGGCTTTTGCGCTGTAATAAAAATGCAAATAAAGTTTCAAAAATAGAAATTTGAAAGGGTCGCATTCAAAATAATAATACTTTGAGAATTATGATAAATATTTTGAATAGAAGAGAATAATCCTACACGCGGCTGGACTATGAAATTTAACATTGTTTTCATTTAAACAGAAAACCTATTCAAATTTACTTATCTCAAATGTCTACCTTGCATTTACTTCGTACTATTTTAATTACGTGATTTAAAAAAAGAGGTTTCATGTTAGGGGCAAAAAATCAGTAAATTTTATTATTTTATCAGTTTTAAATGCCTTTTTCTGTGACTACTACATAAGAGCAACTGTCCGGAGCCAGTGGGATTATGGCATCCTCAATCAGGGAGTTGTAGGGCTAAAAGCTAAAGGAAGTGGGAAAAATAATTAAATGAAGTGCCTGGTAGACCTGTATACAGGTCTGGTCACCAAATACACCTAAGGCCATTGCAAGCAAAACATTTAGATTTTGAATGATGGTATTTTACCAGGGCAATACTGAGAGTATTTACAACCCTATGTTTGCTCTACGCTCTCGGCGAGACGTCTTTCGGTCAATGTACCTATACTACAATTTTGCCAAACTTTTTCCGGGGCGAGGTAGCCTGAATGTTACTTCTCTACTACCGTATCGCGCAGTTGTACCTTAGACTATTTTTAGTTACGTTCTTACAAAAACCGGGCTTTCTCGTTGGAATACGATGGTTTAATACATTTTTTTATGAAGCCGCAATAGGCTTTTGAAAGAATTCGTCCGTATTTTTATTATGCAATAATTCGTATGAATTTTATATAATATTACCCAAGAACATCATTTCTTCAATTATTTCTATAAATAAATCTCCATTATTAAAGGAGTCTGTTTAATCCCCGTCGTGTATTACCTTTTCTAAAAATACATTATATGGATTAACTTTAAAGCTATAAACGGATTTTCTTCTCGGGAGTTATTAAACAGGCTTTTTCATAAACTTTCTATTTTGGTTTTACGTTAATAAACAGGGAGTCCCATTTTCGAAAGTCATTTATGCAAAGAATTGGTGTTATTTTAAGATTTATTTAATTTGTGGAAGAATACAATAAGTGCCTTTCTTGAGACTCGCATGGAAGACATTGTGATTCTATCTACCACTGCAGCATGCATTACGGATTTAGTCAGTATCTTATGTTATACCTTATCTTATGTTACCCAGACATTCACGTTTTGAAGCCACCTATATGGTATGGGTTTAATAGCATTAAGTTGCTCTAAATTATATTTTGTGTTATTAAAAGGAAGAGCTTATAAAAAACTTAATAGTTACATCAAAAACTTCCACATTTCACGGGGGATATAAGTGGACTCGGATAAACTGATAAGAAGAAGAGGATTTGAAAAAGCTTTACAACTTGACGAAGGTTACGAGAGCTTTCGGCTCGTACATTGTTTATTTGACGAAGAAGTAAGGAAATAAACCATAAAATAGTTTTTTCTTTCATGCCTAAAAATAGTCGCAATAAATTATATACGTAGTTTGCAGAAAAAACCACCTGTTTGCTAAAATTAAGTTTTATTACGTGAATTCCTCGCCTTCATTTTGTATCGTATTGAATTTTATAAGACGCAAACAATTTTACAAATGCCTCGGAGCATAGTAATAAAATTGTCAGAGCACTCCTATTAAAGCCAGGTATTTACAAAAAACATATTTTATGTTTTTGTTGTTTGTTTTTGGGGTGTTATGCCGTGTTGCGCTAACTCCTTCTTTAGCCGACGTTTCGGACAGCGTTGCAGTGTCTATCATCAGGGCAGATCCGGTAGATCCGAAGATGTGACACACATCTTCGGATCTACCGGATCTGCCCTGATGATGGACACTGCAACGCTGTCCGAAACGTCGGCTAAAGAAGGAGTTAGCGCAACACGGCATAACACCCCAAAAACAAACAACAAAAATGCTTTTGGCCGTGAGAATCTAAAAACTTACCATATTTTATGTTATTTCATAATAATAATATTTTTTGTAATTTCATAAATTACACAATTTTAGTAAAAATAATTTCATAAATTTAATAAAAAATAAAAACATTTTTTAAATATTTATAATAGCCTTTTGCGTCTACATCTTGACTTAGGAAAAAGACTTTTTTCATTTCACCTACAGACTTTAACTGAGCATTCGCCCAATGCCAATTACCTTTATGGAGTTGTAAATACTTACAACACTGCCCGACCGATAGTTTACATTTAAATAGTTTACACTATTTAGACAGGGGCGCTATTATGAGGTGTGACATTAAATAAGGAGAGTGTCTTGGTGTAGTTTTATGGATTTTTTTTAATACTGCAAACTTGACCATTAAGGAGAAAGGTCACTCTCTACGTAGAATTTTGAAAAACTATCCCCTTTTATGGTGAAAAAAAGGGGATAGTTTCTCAAAATCCTAAAATGCTAAGGGGTGCCTTAGCAGAATATTTATTTATTTATTATCAAATGTATAAATTGTAAATAATGACTTCAAAGAGTTTAAAATTAACAAAAACTCCAAACGGATATAAAAGTAAGAGATACAAGTGCATGCAAAACTTTTAAGTGGACTTAGATTAGTGTTGATTGAAAAGGAATGATAGTATAGCCTTCTTGTACGTAGATTTAAAATGGGTTGGAAAAATCGAATAATTTGACTTGACTTCGAACTAAATAAGTATAAAATTTGTTCACGGTTGAAGTATTCCTACATAATTAAGAATATCGATGAAAGAAACCAAGCATTTTCATTCCCTTATTATTATTTGCGTTTATATGGATATAAAGGTTTATTTGGAGTCTTAAAGAAATTTTGCACACTTCACGTTCTAAAAAGATAAAAATTACTGTCTATGTCTGATTACAAAAAACTATGCGAAATAGTCGAACTTTTGAGAATGCAATTCACGTGTAACTACTTTTAAAAAATTATTTATTTATAATTCATAAAGCCAACGTCACCGTACCTAACTGTTAAGTGGCGGTTTTTACTCACTAAAAAAGATTGCTTTAATTTAGGTGAGTAACTCAGCGAAAATATATCCTACCATGTTAACGATAGCGATACAAATTTATTTAGCTATACTTTAATATAATTAGTGACATTTTTATTTTCATAAATCTACATTCCATTTTTGACAGAAAAAAACATCAACTTGTTTTAATAGCCGAACGAAATCATAAGATGGTAATGACTTCAATTATTTAATTTAATAATAAGGTTTAAAGGGAAAATGTACTAAAACTAAGTGTAAATGGTACATCTATGTCTTTTACAGTAGTGTTTATCTCGGAAGCTTTGTTTGTTCATTCCGTTATTAACACACTTTAAGGTATTCGCTCCTCACGGGGAGGAGGGTAAATCTTATGTATCGTACCAATTAAAACCTGCCTACGATGTAATTACTATTCTGCGTTAGATTATTGTTCGTCTGTACAATGTATAATAAACTGTTCTGTTCAACATTACCATTTAATAACATGGTTTAGTGGGAATTTCATTAATTACATTATACTGAAGGAGACTAAATAAATACAAAGTTTCCGAGAAAATATAGGGCAAAAACTAAGTTCATTAAAATTTTTATTAACTAACACAATACATTTGTTGCTGTTATATTTAACTTTAAAATTTCCCCGGACGCATATCTCAATTATGTCAATTTGAGATACGGGGATGGGTATCGCAGCCTCGGAACTATTCATTGGAAAACATATGGTTTTCTACGTTTTTTAACTTAGCAGGGGTACCGGGTTCATAGGGTAAGGTTTGTCCAGATCTTGGTGACAGGTGCATCATCCTGGAGAGGCCAGTTAAGGGAGACCCTTTAACCTCCCCACCAGACTTCCAGATTCCTACTCACCCCTTATAAATTTTCTTTCCCAAAACTTTTTTGTTGTATATTATGATTATACAGTATCTCCAAGGACGATACAGGCCCTAAAAGAAAGTTTTTTCTTCAGAGCCTCCTGTATGGAGTTAAGTTTACAAAATAAATCTCGTAAATGGTGTTATTTTTTAACGCCAACATATTATTATATGTTATGTACTAATGCAATACGCATGTTAAGCGAACATGTTTAGAATGCGTTCAAAATTCATACTTACGTAAAGGATACAATCTTTAGACTGTTTCTCACGCCTCACATAAGGATGGCCAAAGGAAATTACGACGCCAAAAATAGTCAAAGATTTCAAATAATAGTGATAATTTTCAAACTCCTCCCATCATGTAGAATCACCTCCCGAAATAAGTGCATTTTACCCCCGGACAACCTGTATTTCGTTTTAGACCACTCTTGCACTATTTTGACGTTATCGAGATAATATTTAGAATGGGTTTTTACCTAAAACATAAATGTAACTAATTGTATTAATTATCTTACGATGCTATAAAATGGCAATGTGAT
The DNA here is from genome assembly GCA_026573805.1 of Hesperophylax magnus. Classification (NCBI taxonomy): domain Eukaryota; kingdom Metazoa; phylum Arthropoda; class Insecta; order Trichoptera; family Limnephilidae; genus Hesperophylax; species Hesperophylax magnus. The sequence goes on along the minus strand of JAIUSX010000029.1, from coordinate 8,764,577 downwards.
ATAAAAGTAGCATAATATATTCAGTCCATGCGATGCCTTATCGATGGTGCTCAATGTCGTTATTCAAAGAGTCAATTTCCTTTTTGTAGAAACTGCACAGTATAAAGACATTATTTTTTATAGGGGTGTAGGAGGTAGTCTTGCGGAGGTAATGCAATTTTATAGATCACTTGGCTGCAAGATGGGGACACTACGTGCAGGGTGCAATCCAACCTCTTCGTGGAGGTTCGTAGTCAGCGCGCGGACAAGCGTCTTTTGATCCTGCATCAAAATCCAGTACGCTATTTTTTATAAGTTTGTTTATTACCTTTACTTTTAAATTATTTACAAAAAAAAAACAAATATTGACATGTCCGAAAAAATCACTTAATATATACCTATTTTTTATTAGTTCCATTAAAGCTAAATTTGGACATGATTGTGACTTGTAATTGTGTTTAATATCTCGTGAGTGGTAGTTTCAAGATTAAATTTATTTTCACGTTATTATTAAAGTTTTTTCTCCTTTTTTATCAAAAAATAAATATACACAATATCTTATTTTGTAAACGCATTTTTGTAAAAAAAGTACAATTATTATTTTTTTGTAACTAAGGTAAATATTATAGAGTTACGTATAATTACTATGGAGTTGCGCGTACGTGGCGAAGTGACATATGGGTGATATTTTTTCAAATTTGTAAGGATAATGTTATGTAATAATAACTTGGATAAAAGTGTAAGACCATTTTATCATATTTATTGTTAATTACTTTTTTTATTTTCGAAGGGCTGCACGAACCAGTGATAATGAAAGATGAATCGAGAACTTAAAACCGAGACATTATTTAATTTCAATAAAAGAATCGCACCGGTAGGTTTTTACAAACTGAAAATATTTTGCTAAAAGCGTGAAAGTAAGAAAAAATGTTTCCTTGTAGAAAGAGCCATTTACTCACAGAAAGAGAAAAAATTGTAAAATACGTTTTTATTTTGTGTGTATTTTAATCGAATAAGAATCGTGTAAGAAATTCTATAAATATATATTTAAACATAACATTTATTAATACTTTAAGGTTGCTTGTTATCGTGTTTAATCTCATAGGAAGACATAACTAAACCAAATAAAAATTATTCCAAATGAAAGTTTTATTTATTAGTCAGCTATTCTTAATCTTTTACACGTCAATCAAAATAACCCAGCCACATAAAAATTTGTCTAACATACCATGTCGTACAATATATTATTATTATTGTTACAAAAAAAACACATGCAGAAAACTACTACATAATTCTTTCCAGCTCTTATTCAATAATAATCTGTTAGGAAACGATTGTGAACCGCTGCAGGTTATGATTCATAATAACCTGCGAATTTCAAACCAACGAATGTAAAAGAACAGCTTCATTTTAACTAGATTTAAAATATATTCACAATATTTTCATGGAACAAAGGAAGTTTTTTTTATCAGCGAACTACAAATGAAATGGGGATTTAATTATCGCCCGAGAAGTTATTGGCAGATGTTATTTGAATAATATTGAAAGCGTTTTGTATATTTGCATGTTTACAATTTTAGTTTTTAAAATACTGATATTTTTTTATGTATTTTATCCATAACGGTTTCATATTTTGTTACTAAATTACAATACGAAGATATCGTCTATTTTTTTTTTTAATAATTAAAACATATTTATAGAATGTACCGTAATTATATAAATATCTTATTTTGAATGTAATTATAACTTTGTGTTTATCCATTATAAATAATGATTCAATAGTATTTTGTTTGAACCCCTATTTTTTATATACGCTGACCGGTTTCGGAACAACCGTCCCCTCCCTAGGGAAAAATATACTAACTTGACATTACAAAACAATGGGTGAACATAATATATAATTACAAAGTGTTAAAGTGGGGAGGAGGCGTGGCTAAAAATTAGTGAAGAGTGAGGAGAGGAGATAGAACGGACGGTGAAAGGGAAAATGTCTATGATGGGACTGTAAGAAAACCATTTTTGTTTACCGATAATGGACTCAATATTATTAAGGGATTTATTTATTTCTAAGGTTTCTGACTGATCTTATTATTTTCATTTATTACCTATAGGAAGAATATTTATCTAGGGATAAGTTCGAAATAAAAAAAAAAAAACTCGAAGATTTAAGGTCATAAATATTGTTCTGCTTTTTATAAGATTTAGCTAGGAATCTAAAAAGATTGAATTTAAATAATTGCTTACGGCCTCCAAAATGTTAGCATTTTCTAGCAGTGGTCCACTGGGAAATTTCCGTTATCATACTGGGCCTGTCCGCCCATGCTCGATGTGTCAGGTTAGAGAAAGGTTAGGTTAGGTTAAGGTATAAGCAAGGATACGTTATTTTGTCAGCCCGCAAAGGCTGATTGTGTGGTAGGGTAGCGTGTGATCGGCAGAGAGAGTGAACATTAGTAAACTCAATGCCGTAGAAATGCGATACTTGAGGAGAATTATTTACGTATCCATGTATGATTAAAAATGCAAAATTTCTAAAGGAATACAAAGAAAAATTATTAATAAGGTTTAAGAAGGGAGACTTAGCACGGGTTGTTTCAAAGAATTTGAACAATTCATCAAATTTCAATGCTGATTTTCAAGTTCTGTGAATATTCTATTCATGTTCTGTTACTACATCATTTTTGGTCAGATATTTCACAAAACTGAAATAGTAACAGAACTTAACTTGAAAATCAGCTTTGAAATTTGATGAATTGTTCAAATTATTCGAAACAACCCGTCCTTAGATAGTGTAAGTAAAACAAATATGATGAATGATAAAAGTCTGGAAAATAATTCAAATAGGTATCTGTTATCATAAGTAACTGAATATTTTCAAATAGGCATAGTTAACTGACTCGGAAGTTCACGATATCAAGATATTCGATTGGAAATGTCAAAGGATTGATCAATTGTGTAAAATTCGTATGTTTGTTGAAAATTGATTCAAAATTCATAATTCTGTGCAAATGACTTTTGTTTTTAGTATTTAAAAATCAATGTGTGTATGAATATACTAAAAAGACATTTAAAAATTAACAATTATTTTATAAGCGCCCTTTAAGATCAATATCGACCGCTAATTATAATTATCACGCATCAAATGGAGAATCATTTATTCCATCCATTAGTCGCAATCAACATAAAAACTTTGCACTGTGAAATCTCTGTCAATCGATTTGAATGTTCCTATTGAAATAGATTATGAATGCGGGATTAAGTGGATGTTGGAATATAGGAAAAAGCTACGTTGATTCCTAATTTTTAAATATCCTAAAAAATAAACCACATCTCACAGTGGGTATAATTTTTGAAATATAGTTGTAGAAAACATTTTTCTTTGTATACGACTACATAACATTTTGAATCAACACGGCTTCGTGACCAAAAGATCAACAGAAACAATTCTGTGTGAATTTTTTGACAGTCCTATTTGCTTTTAATAATGGATATCAAGTCAATGTAGTAGAAACAGACTATTCCAAATCCGTTAATAAAATTCCACAATGTATCTTAATTGAGAAAGTAGAAGCAATGGGTATACATGGTGACCTCCTATGTTAGTTAGCCTCTTATCTCATCAATCACATGCGAAGTGAAACGTACAAGGGTTCTGCGCTAGTTTCATCCTCTTAACCTCAGGAGTTGCCCATGGTTCTCACCTTGGCTCCATCTTATTTAATATTTTTATGAATGATGTAAGCAAATTCTCACCAATATGCTATGACAAAAATAATTTCAAAATTATTAAGTCTGATACGGATTTTATAGAGCTCCTGGATTTTCTCGTCAATGTATATTGTTAAAAAAAATCACAAAAGTTTGATTCTCTGCATATCCTATATCAGAAGACACCAAGATTATGCTTCAACGGTGTGGCACCCTCACCGTTCTACATAAAAATCTTTTGAAATACGTTTTAAACCTTAAAACTCTTTATCAACTCTGAGGGACTAGGTCCTTAATACCTCGTTAGTTCTTTGTAAGATAATTCAAAATTGTATTGATAGCCTGTACCTATCACAAAACATTAATTTCAGATGTCCAATAAGAGTTACTCGATCTCCGGACACATTTTATATTCCTGAAAAGAAGAAGCGCTTGCACGTTTAATAGATTATACAAAGACATCGATTCGTTTAACATGAACCTCATAAAATTCATAGCATTCTTAAAAATATAACATAAGGTTGAATATGTCAGAAAATGTATTATTTTATTGATATTTTTATCATCTCAGTTTCCTTTTTTCCATTTTGCTTTCAGATTGAATTGAATAAAATAAGTTTAATAAACAGAATAACAACATAATTGAGCTACATCCATATACACGAGAAAACTGTTGACAAAAACCTAAGGGTAATGGGAACAAACCATGTTGGTATGTGCGGGAGGTCTTGTTGGCGTCACCATTTCAATGACTGGTTAGTAAATTAATCAGAAAGTTTTCAGATACCTCGCATTCTATCATCATTAGACTGCGAAAATAAAATCTGCTTACGAATTACTTGTCCTTTTTAAAAATAGCACGTGAATTGCTAGGTAATTGCAAATTCAGCGAAAAGTTGCGCACGGTTTCATGATCGAATATTTTGTTATAATATTTAGTTAGACACTTTTACGAATTAGTTATAATTTATTTACGTCAATGACAAACACGTGCACCCCGAGTAAACGCCCATCAAACGCGTATTTAGGGTTGTCACACAAAATCTCCTGCCATGAAAATATTACAATTATCTCTTTTAATTTTAAGTAATTTGTGTCGATTATTTATTTCACACGCAATTTTACTACAGTAATACATGGCAGTTACATTATTATTTGAATCAACAATTACAAGATACTCTCGGTATCAATCTGGTTCGAAATGGTCGTGTTTAGTAATGAGATCTGCTTAGCCAGGTATTTGTCACCACTACCTCCAGTTGCACAACATAACCGGGAGTGGAAATGCCACAGTACGCCACCTATTAAATGTAATTAATTATTGTAAATTATCTCACTCATAATTTAATTAAAATAATCCACAAACACCGAAGTCATTATTTTATGCCAAAATAAAATTGTTTATTTTTTTAAATAGGCTGAAAGGTTAAAAAGTTATATTTCTTTATATGTACTATAATTTTACCGTGAGTAAATAAATACATATTTAAACTAAGCAACATAAAATATACAATACCACGGAGGAATACATAACATTACCAAAGCAAAAGAAACAATTGCCGGTCAGTGCCTGAGTGGCTAAGTCTTGCATCACAACACTATCAAACATTTCCGCTTACTGTGGTGGAAGTAGGAGATTTTAAAATATTATCAGGTTATACTTAATCCGGGAATGTTTGTCTCTCTTTTTTTATAAAAAAAGAAAAAAAAACATCATTTGCTGTGTATTTGATCAAAGTGCACAAGGCACATTCCAAAACCGCCAGTAATATTAAAGTTATTATATATCTCTACACAAATAGTATTAGTCGGCTCTGTTACATGCGCGAAAATAGAGCTTGCGCAAAAAAGTCCCACAACGGGTTCCGCTGCAAGACGTACCCTGACTTTAGCGAACTTTATTTATTTCTGAATGGTCTGTTATTTTGATGTTCACTCGCTGGCGGTCAATGCACGAATGTCGCCATTTATTCAAGACATACCGGCTCCAAAATGATAGTCACGTGGTTTGTTTCCTGCTTCCTTAGGTTCCAGGGGTTAGAGCAGGTCTATCTCTTCTGAAATCAATGGTTAAATCACTTTCTCTCATTGTCATTATTGATACCCATTCCATGTTTAAATGCAAACCAAAATAATATTTAAAAAATAATAATTTTGCACTTTATCAAAAATGCTTATATTATATTCTTATGTAGTTTTCTTTTTATGATTTGGGCTTAAATTTTGATTTTAGTTATTTTATTGGTATATGATATAAAAACACTGTAAAATAATAATGTCTAAAGAATTTTTATAATCCAAATAAATAAAAGTGTTAAAATAAAAATGGTGCGATTCTGTATCTTTAAAGTCAAAACAATAATTGGATAGGTACTATATTTTTATATTGAAATTACCGGAATTGTATAAATATTATCAAAAACGTTTGTGTGCTTATAATCAGAGTGCTAGTGGACTATTTTTCAAAATTTACAATTGGTTCACACGCTCGTGTGTTCTAAAATTGTCACAAAAGGAATATTAGATTTTTCTGCCCGTAAATAGCCGTCCCTTACTGCGGGCCAACTCGCAGCACCAAAACCATAACAGTTATAAATAAAAGCAGGAGAACAGAATGTGACGTGCGTGAAAAACCCTCTATTTTTATCTCCTTAAAAAGTTTTTCTTTCCCAACAAAGGCAATTTCGTTTGAGAGGAAACACATTGAAAAAATTCGTCCGTAAAACTTGTTGCTAATATAAATGAACGTATTCTTGGTATGTTCCCGCTAACTCGGAGGTGTTTATATTCACGAAAGCCTTAGATTAAGGCTTCTCAAGATTTTTCTCGATTTGACGCATACAATTTTCCGGGTGAATGAGTTTATTTAGAACTAAACGACTTAGAGATTCAAAACATTTCCAGCACTGAAAAGCTTTCAGTTTTCTTCAAAGTGTTTTTGAAACCTTTTCATAGAGATTGTAGGTATTCGTTTCAAAGATTGCGATGTTGAAAAACGTAAATTGCGAGTCGGTGTAAAATGTTCAGTAAAACTTATAGGAATTTTCTTAGTTAATCTATCAATTTTTCCTTTGAATCGTTTTTTTCTGTGATTGGAATTGGTTTTGTGGTACTTTTTCACCCGTGTATGTGGTTATGGCGGCTTTTTTTAAATAAAGTATTTGACTATAATTTTTTAAAAAACTCTTGCGAAGGAAAAACAAGGAAACGGAAAACCTTTCCACGACTGACATATGGAGCACAGAATGACCCGCTCTCAAGTATACAACGTCAACAGTTTGTTGTATATTCAAGCTGTTCACCGGTACGAAAGGAATCAATGACGCGAGTTCCGCCGGAACACCTTCCAATGGAATTCCAGTAGAATAAACATGACACATTTGTTATGACTGAGATCCTTCCATTGACATGGCCTCCGTGGTCGAGGATAAGGATCTTGACTACAAATCTGGAGGGCGGGGGTTTAATTTCCAGAGTGCGCAAGAAAATTTCATTTTATTAATTTGTGTCGTTTCACAATAATTTATTAATTAAATATAATCAATCTCATATTTGCTACACGCTTAACTTCACAGTATACCACAATTGGGAGCAATTGGGGCATTTGTACAACAGTGGACAATGAACAACAATGAACCAGTTTAATTTAATATAAAAGAGGTTTTTTTAAGTGTCTATACTCCAGTGCAGAAATCACTGAGAAAGTCGAACTTAGCATAGGTATAAGTTTTATGAGCATGACTTAAATAAAATAACATGATTGATATTTTTTTTCACGGTTAACTTGAATCTTGGAATTAAATAAAACCTGTATAATGATTGGTTTAGTGCATCGCCATTGTTGACAATATTCCCAATTATATTTGCACGTCAACCAGTCTATAATCATTTGGTCAGGATCGGAGGCTCGCACAACCGTCTTCGTGCGTAGTCGGCAAAACTCGGAAACGGCTTGGGGGTAGCCAAGCTCGGCCGCGTTCGACAGCCTTCGGGAAATTTCGGAAGAGATCGGAAGGCGGCGGGAGGAACCGAGGCCCGGGCAGGCCACGTGATCAGATATCGACCCGCCATCGCCCCTCCCTGCCCACCGCCAACACTCAGATGAAACCTGTCTGTAAGCGTCAGGGAAAAACCTGCCAAAGTAATCTGCCACCAGGTATCAATGAATCCCACGGTTCAATGTTTACGTTCAAATTCCAATCAAAATTTGAAGGCACTGAATTAACTCAGATTGTGTCGACTGTTAATTTATTCACGAATTCTGTTTTGCACAATTACGAAAATGTTATCATAAAGCCTATAATAATAACGTGACAATATTTAAGTAATCCATAGGTGATGATACATTCCAATTGCTAACACAGTGGATGAAAGACGTTGCAGAGGGAGTCACCGCATTTCAAGGCTTTAAAAAGAATCTAACTGCTAGGATTGCAGTTTTGAAGAGTTGTTACAGCCTACAGGTCGAACATTGCCCTGATAATATCCAACCTCCGATTCGAGAGTTCACTAGATAAAGAAGAATCACCATTACTATTTAAAAAATATATATTTTTTGATTTTTTAAATTTTAACTCTACTCATTTGGAAAAAACATTTGCAACTTTGATGGTAGAGATGAAAGTATAAAATACGTTATAATTACATGAAACATATAACGATAATACATTTTAGATTAAATTGGTATTTGAAACATTACAAAATAACAAATCTTTATATTTTACTTGCTGACGTGTACCCATCGTTAAGATTTCATAAATGGCGTATTGGCTGGTAGAATAAACTAAAATAGAATAAAATAAACTTTTTTAAGAAATAAACTTCCTATTGGCCCCTCTTATCGCAAAAAAATAAACAACTGAAAAAAGATAAATATATAATCAATTTACGTTTATTTTGAATATGAGTCAACTAAAAAATCATGCAACGTACTATAGAGATATATATATTTTTTAAACTGCTGAAATTCATCATTTCTACAATTTTCACTGTGACGTATGATCCTTTTAAGTTTTCATTGATAGCAACAACTCGCCAACATTTGTTGGAAAATTAAAAATGGAAAAGTTTTCCAACTGAGATGTTGTTTAACTGTTAAGGTGAAAATCTGTTTGTATGACTGAAAACTGTGGCAGAGAAATTCTTAAGTTTTCCTATCAGAAGTTCATATATCGACAAAAGTATTTATAACTCATTACGTCATATTCTCGGTGAGATATTGAATAAGCAATGTAGTAAAGCTTGTTCAGTTAGTTATAAATAACCATTCATGGAGATTTATTTACTTTTATCGTTAATATCAGGGGATTATATGGCCAAAACATGATAGTTTTCATCATACCTTTATTGTATATACATTAATTAAATAAAAGGTCGTAGGTAAAGGTATTCTAAGAATTTATATACAGGGTTTTCCCCTTCTGTTGACAGTTGCGTGGGTGATGGACGTCATCGATGTTTTTAATAAAAGCAATTTATTTTATCGTCTTACGAATAAAATTAATTCACAAAATTCTAATGTAGAGATTAACCGTACACAAAAATGCCTCCGAATAGATAAATAAAAATACTTCACAACATGATTTAATTTGAGAACCAGCACGCTGGCGGTCACGGGTTCAAATTCCAGCGTGCGCAAATATATTTTTATTTATTACACAAATTACTTATTAAAAATAACACCACCACTCAGAATTGAAACGTTGCTTGAAATGGCTTTGGCCGTGTTTGGCGACCAATATCCAGGTACTTCCCCACCTTCCTCTTTCCCGTTTTCTTCCCCTCCCCACTACCTTCAGCCTCTCCACATACCCCAATTTGAGATACCATAGTCTCACTGGCTGCGGACGGTTGGGAGCTGTTGGGACTCTTGTGCGGTTTCAAATATAATAGTTTATTTTTTACACGAGTAAAAAAATAATAAATTATTGAAACAAGCAATAACTTGTAGCTTGAAATATATGAAAAATCAGCCTGCGTATGATTGTGCTTGCAAAACTCAAAAAGCAGTCGATTGATTTCGATGAAAATTTCAAAGTTTATTCTTATTAGTACCAGTAGTGTTTAGAGAGTGATTGAAATGGTAGAATAAGTCGGGGACGCCGAGGAATAATCTGCACCGGAATGAGACACGGATTTGAATGAAAGTCGATATATTGTAGTTTTTTAATAGTGACATTGTGACCCCGAGAAAGATATTAACAATACCACAGCACTGCGGGGTCCACAAGTACTCAAATGAAAAGGGTTCAATCATCTCAGCTCAGATCATTGCACAAGAAACGTTTTCACCCATTTATATTATGGCATATTTTTTCATAGCCCGGAAATTTTTGTTTGTCTTCTTTTAAAAACAGATAAAAACTCTAATATCGTTGTAAGTGTTAAAACTAAATTTATCAAACTGATAATGAACTAGAAAATTAAAAAATACTTGCTTGAGGAAGAGGCCGCACACCAACCCAGATAAGGAAAAAATTTTTTTTTTCAAATATATTAGTTTTCTTGAAAATGCTTAGTTCTGGATCCACCAACGTAGTTCTAAAACTTATCTAATACGATATTTAAAAAAATATATATTTCTTTTGACATGAATAATGAAAAATTCAAAGTGAAATCTAAAAATATCTTCCTTTATTTTAAAAATAAAATGAATACTAGATGTAATTATTTTTCAATTTAGATTTCGTTGACATTTGTTTGACTCGTTTGACTCAGTGGACTCATTGTTTTGGTTCAGGTATCTTGTAATAGCCTCAGTAAATATCAGATGCCCCGCTTGCCTCCCGGGCAGGAAGGTTTCCCACAGCGGTTTCTCTAGAATGAAAAGCTGTACATTTTGAAACAGGAGGAATTTTAACCACACAAAGCATTATTATTAAATATACTGAATATTAAAAATACAATCTAATCTATTAAAAGTTAAATAGTTTCATTATCTGAGTTATGTCTAATTTGTCTTAAAGAAACTTTTTTAAGGATGTGTTTTTAAAAAATTCTAAATTCTTTCTCCACAAAAAGTTATGCGTATATTTCCCCCGCTTTATACTAGAGGCACCACTGTGCGCCGCCCCTTCTGCCTTCGAAACTTGATTGCCACAAATTAAGCTTTATCGAGTTGTTCTGAGCTGCAGTTCTGCATTATGAAGATTATCCGTGATGGTAGCTAAGCTCCAATCTGAAATGATACAGGAATAAAAAAGCAATACGATATTTATTAACTTATTAAAAAAGGGCCTTAAGTAGGAACCCCGGGGAGGATTATTTTTTAAATTTGCAAATCCTTTTTTAAATCTTTGTTAATTAAAGTACTTTTCTGTTCCAGTTTAAAAAGCTTTACTCACTTATCGAAATATGCTCATACCTTTCATTTTATGATAAGTACTTTAATTTACAATAAATTAATCCGGACCACTGAACACAAGGCACCCTTACGGCTCAAATGGCAATAGTGTGTAAATAATTTTACAGCGCAAATGATTTATTTGAAAACAAAACGAGCTGTTTGAAAAGGGATTTGAAGCAGATTTACATTCAATAAACTCACTTGAAATGTTATTTATTGCGTGAATATTCCATGATCAACTTTCCATAAATGTTAATAGTTCATATGAAGCTACGTTTTTTCTAGCTGTTGTGTCTATGTTTTACTTAGATAATTCAGTTTTTGGTTTGAAGTGCTAAATGGAGTGTAAAGGTTTCAGGTAACAATGTTCATTAGATTACAAATAATGAATTAAGTACAAGCCATATATATCTACCACTTGATAGTTAAAAGGTTTTTGGTTTTCTGTTTACCGAGAAGGAATCAATTTATTAAAGTGTTGGGTAAAATTCCCGTATTTCGGTTACTTTTTAATATTCACAATTGTTCAAAAACTCTTCGTTTCAATTAAATTACTACAAGTACTAAGTAATTGAGTATTTAGTGTTTACTTTGGGGGAGATGGAAAAAAAAAACTATAACAACGTGGGCTTGCTCATGGCTTATATTTTTTTATTTAAATCCGACATTTTTGAACAATGATTCATCTTTTTTACTGATACCCATGAATTTAAGTTATATATGTTTAAGATTAATTAATTAAAACAGTAAATTAACATTTTTTTTTTACGTAACATGTTTTGAAATATTAATAAAAAGTTTCAAAAAATTAGTAACTTCCCGAGGTATTCGTTTAGAAACATCTGAGATTTTAGTAATACGTTTATTATAAATAATTAAATTTCTAGGCTTGCTAGGGCAAATTTGACCGTAAGTCCATCCCATACACCGGGCTGCATGCCGAATACTTTTTATTTTAGGATATTTTGCCGTTTTAAGTAGTCAAAATTAATACACGGACGTGATACTTTTCGTGTTCAGACGCAATATTTTCATTTTTATACCGTATGACAGTAAACAATAAAAGCAAAAACAATTCATTATTAATACATTTTAAAAAATAAAGTCAAGCTAAGAAACTAGTATCTATTTTGTTTTAAGGATCTTAGTTTGGGTAATTTTAAATTTTGTGCGTATTTAGATTGAAAATGAATCTCTCGGCAAACGTCACATTATATTAACAAGATTACACATAATAACAATTCTAAAGACAAATTTATTTGGCTTTAAAATGTTTTTTCCAAACATGAATTCAAGCGCATGTTTTTCCTTCTCTCCGTACGTAAAGGAAAATGGAAATAGCGTGGTGTGACATGCACATGACATTGTACTTCGATAAGTAATAGAAACGTTCATTTCTCAAAAAGTTCGCTAAATTTATTTTTATATATACGAGTTAATCTCGTGGAATATTTAATTCCAGATAAATTTTTCTACCCAAGAATAAACAATTAGACTAATATAAAATAATACTATTTGCAATAATGTAATATAAATAACGTGTGTCTTAGATGTAAATTTCAATAGAGATGCAACGAATATTTTTTTCCAAAAAATCTTTGTAAAATAAAGTTTGTATTTATGTATTTTCTTCTCGGTAAATGCAATGGCCTATATGAATCTATCTTTCGACTCTCTTGGTTGGCTTATTTGGGATGGATAAAACTATTGATTTTTTTCTGAAATCATATTTTTTTTTTGATGAAAGTTGGTGATTTTTGCAAATATGTCATTTTTTTGCTTGTTTTCTATGAAAATATTGAGATTCATGATACTACTCAGTAATCAGCTACCTATACTACTCAGTATTATCATGATATTCATGACAATATCATAATACTACTCAGTAATCAGGTATCTATTAATGAGTAGTAAAGGTACCCGATTACTGAGTAGTATCATAAATATCATTATAATACTCAGTAATCAGGTACCTATTACTGAGTAGTATAGGATGATACTACATGATACTACTCAGTAATATAGTGATATTCATGACACTATTCAGTAATCGGGTACCTATTCCATATTCGGTTCCATTAAAGTTTATTTTATTATATTAATCCAATTTTGGATAAAGACATATTAGAATACCCATATGGTAAAGGTAAATACATGGTTGCATAAATTGTTGACATCTTTTTTTGTTGTGAATGATTTTATGAGACTCCATCTGTGAACACTCCAAAACAAAACGGTAATCCATATTTGACTACTTTCCTCTAGGAAAGAATAGCAGTTTTTTACCTTATCTGACATTATCGTTTGAAATACAACGGCTGACCCCATCAACTAGGAACCTCGTAATGATTCGACATGTAGAAAAAAACAACATAAGAAAGGAGTGTTCTGTATAAACACCCTGCTTCTACCCATAAACACTATAAACTTTCCGCCAGCCATGGTCCTCGACCCACTTTCTCCAAAATGTATATTAACTTCGCTGTCACACATATCGCATAAACATTACCCGCATCCGGCTTCGTAGTGTCGGCTTACCAATATGGCATTGTGATATTGTCCAACACGTTAAAGTGTCAAAAACGATAAAGTGTCAAAAACAGGTACATCATTTGATACATTCACACAAAACCCTTCAAACCCTTCGGATACTTTTAATACGACCAACGCATTTCATTCCAAGACATTTTATATTGTTTTCGAGGGATATACTCGTATATTTGGTTATTTGAAGAGTATTGTAGAGTATTGGCTTCGATACTTAAAGTTTACGTGTATGTTTTCATTTCTACCGGCTATTCGAACGTTTATTATGTTTATTTTCAAATATCATTAATTTAATTGATCTACACGCCAGAAAAACAACTATATGTAAATTAATATTATTCTTCAAAATATTAATACAAATTGCTTACTGCAGTATAAAGCTAATGAATCCATCTAGATTTCGCCGTCTATCCCATATTTTCAGGTTCATATTATTTGGCATATTGTGTCAATCGATCGCTCAAAATGTGTTTGCAAACTTTCCATAATATGCCGAAAATAGCTCAATTACTCGTATTTAAACAATGCCTGTTTAGAGATAAGTAACTGTAAATTGTAACAGTTCTCCACACTAGCGACTAGATTATTGCATGGAAAATCCCTAATTCTAAGATTCAAAGGAAGATCTCATCCAAAAATAGAAAAAAAATCTATAATGCGCTCTGTTAATGTTGCATCCGAAACCACATACGAATTATGCAGCTTCAGGTGAACTTGTAAATAAATTGTACAACAACTAATGGAATCATTTTATGGAATTGGGTGAAAGTAGATGTAGGATACAAAAAATGGGAATCACTGGAATCTCCAAACAAAATTACTTTCATTATTTGGTAATAGTTTTAACGAAAGCAAAACAATAATTCACACCGCAATACTTCGAGAAAATTGCCATCAAGCGAAAAAGAAGTGTAAAAAAACGAATAGCCACCTGATTCAACCGTAATATTTTTCCCCCTTCTTGGTCAAAACAAAGGCATTCGAACTTGCACAATCTTCTGTTCTATTTCAAACAGTTTCCAATTAATAGTGATGATGGTTAGGAAAAGGTAGGATAAATGACATCCCGGTAGGAACCAACCATATTCTCATTTCAACATAAAAACTATTTTTAATCGACTTTTAAATTCTAATTTATGTTCGCTAAATACGTTTTAATGAAAATCTCACTGGTCTTGCATCAGTCGGGTCTTCGGGGTAGCCACGAAATAAGAAGTGTCTCGTTTATTCGATAAATTAATAATTAAGTAACGTGAAGGATCCATCAATAGTTAAAAAAAATTAAGTAAGCACTTACAAAAATAATCGATTTTCAGTGGATATATGTCTAAAATTATACTAACAATAATTTCGGTTGGCAAACTGCATCGTTTCTCAACATTGGGGCAATATCAGAAACCACTGCGGCATCTAGGAGTGAGAGGAGGTCGCAATCTGTCGCAAAAATAAGTCACTTATACGAAAAATCCTTTTATTAAATAATGAATTTCAAGTAATAATCAAGTGTAATAAACTAGTTAATATAGATGTGCAAATTAATTATTTAATGCGATGCGACGGTTAAGTTTTTTTTCCACTGTTCCAATGGTTTTCTAAACTTGGATCGAAATTTGAAACACATAAACACAACAGAACTCTCTATTAAAACATGTATTTTAATTAAAAATATCGTTCATGCTCGGTTTATTATGGCGTGAATACGTAAATAAATAAAGTTAATTATTTTCAAGTGACCATAGACTATTTCTGGATTTAGTTACTAAAAGCATCCAAATACATTTGACTTTTTCCGTGTCAATTTTAAAACAAATGATCATGCTTGTATACCTATAAATCGACACTATAATTTAGGTAATAGATTACAGACATGCTTAAAGATTCCGTATTAGTAAGTGACGAAAAGAAATCTTCATAAACACTTCTCCAAATTGTACGGGTTTACATCTCCGTAATAAATATACACCTGTTTCCATGATTCTTTATTTTTATCTTTATATATTCTTGAGTTTTTTCAATATTTTACATTTGTTTATAATTTACCCAATTTAATTTCATTATTTAACCTTATTTCTCATTTTAAATGTATTTGACTTAAACGTTTCGTAACTTTTTTAGTTTTATTAATCGATACCACTTACTTGCTTTACCATTGTTACAAAGTACAATGAATTCCTAGTTAACGCCCCAGTGCGTAAATAAATAAACGAAAAGTCTTTTTCGCACAAGTAAGAATTAGAAAATGATTGTTTTCAAACATCCGTTTCAAAGATTTAAACTTGTCGCAAATCGGTATTCGTGGCAAGTGGTAATACCTTTTTGATAGGAGATAAAATATGTATTTTTTTATTGGCTTAAATTTTTATTTTATTAATTTTGAAGAACGAGAGCAGAACGGACGTTCTGGCCCAGCATATCATGAAAATAGGTATGTTGCTGCTAAATGAAATCTCAGGGTCTCTTGATATTTTTAGCATTAGCCTTGAAGGTTTCTAGAGTCATTTTAGGCAAGGACTCAAACATATTTCCGTGGAATATTTAAATCTAAACGAAACATGAAACAGAACAAAACATAGAAAAATATATAAATGGTCTCAACTGGGAATCGAAACCAAGAATTTGAAATATGAGATTTATAAAATTGACGCTAGTAATTAAGTCCCAATGGCCAAGTGGTTAAAGGCGTTGCCCCGGTAATACAGAGGTCCTGGGTTTGATTCCCAGTTGAGATGGATACATTTTCATTTTTCTGTGACATGTTTCGTTTACTTTATTATTGTCTTCTTCGATAAAATATGTATTTAGGGGGTCGTCAGGTTTTTGATGTTATTTTGTATCTTTTAATGGAGTCGCGTTGCTAAAAAGGTTGAGAAACTATGGTATACTGCAATAATCAATATATATATTGTTAAAATAAGCGTACAATATGCGTGGTGGTATAACTCAGAAACGAATCCTGGTAAGATCAAGGGAGTTGTATTGTGTGGTAGCCCGCTATCCCCCATCAATCAAGAAGGTTCCCGTTATTACCTGAAGTGTGTGCTTCTGGAATGTTGTGGAATGTTCGGGAATAGTCTGGAACGTTCGGGAACATCCCAGATCATAATGGCTGTTTCCTGATAAAATTTTAGTAAATTCATCATCGTGGCAATACATTGATATCTATAAATAGTATAGAACAAAGTCATTATCCGTGTCCGTCTGTTTGTGCGCTTGGTTCTTCTAAACTATGCAATGGAGTTTGATAGGGTTTTTATCTTTCATTTAGAAAATTTCTTCCGGAAGGCTTCTATATATAATACGTAAATATTATAATTATTAAAATTAGAGAAAATTCTAGCAACGCCGCGTACACGGCAACTAGTTGTTAGATAAATAAAGTGTTTTGAATTGAAATACAAGAATATGAAAATCTTTATGTACCTATGTGTCTATGTTAACCTGTGGTTAAAATGTAAAGTTTGAATTGCGGTAAGTTAAACATCGGGTGTACTTTTGGAGGTGACCGGATAACTTATCAAAATGACAATTCAACACACGTTAAAAAATGATGTAAAGTCATGAAGAGTGAACAACAAAAATTTGGTTAAATAGGATTCGTCGGTTCATTCGCTTTTTATGACTTTATATCACGGAACCACTTTAGGATTATTTTATGGTAGTTCAAATTAGGAAAATATTCAAGTTGGCTAATACAAATTATGCTATGCCCTCAAACATTTTAATGACGATAATATTCGATATTTATTATTAATGCTCGGGCAATCCTTTGCGGCCATGTTGAATTAATCCTCCATTTTGTCCGCCAAACCGAGCGTAATTTTGAATTTAGGCGGGAAATCCCGCGGAACGCAATGATAATAATTGATAAAATTAAAAATGGCTGCCATGATTTGATTAAAAGGCGAACTCGTGGGTGTTTATTCATAATTATTATCCGAAGGTAAATTTTGTTCGCAAATATAAATTATAAATACGCAAATAGCAGAGGGTACGCTCTCGAAGCTGTTCTGTGGGTTGTCCCGCCGTAGATATATAAAATGCTACATGATTCCTTCATTAAAACATTTAACATTTTTAATCACTGATGAAAATCACCGGCAGAAGTGTGTTATGCCAGTATTTCGGGTGAAATTGATAAATATTTAAATTAAATTAATTAATTAACAAATAATTAATAAATAATTTAATACATTTTAATTAAATTCATTAATTAATAAATAATTAATAAATAATTTAATAATTTTTAATTAAATTAATTAATTAATAATTAATTAATAAATAATTAATAAATAATTAATAAATAATTTAATAAATTTTAATTAAAAAATTACCTTAAACTATTAATAGTCCAAAATACGTTCACTACTTACATCTAGAAGTAATATTGTTTAAATCTTGTGTTGTTTCTTAATAATTTATTTACCTTAATACTAACACATGTATAATTGAACTAGAATTCCCTCACCAAACACAAGAGCATTGTCTCTTTATGGTGAGGAAAGGCTACTTTAAATTCTATTATTTTATATCTTGTTTATATACTGCATATTTATCTATGTAAAAAAAATTTTTTTTCAAATTTTAAATAAAAAAATATTTAAAAAAATTAAAAAAAAAAAAAAAAAATAACCCTTAATATAATCTTTTACGTGAGTACCGCACTTGAATCCCAACTACTTCAATTCGTCTGTAGCTAGTGAGACTATGGTATCCCCGATCGGGGAATGCTACGAAGCTACGAAGGAAAGGAGATGGGCCAGGAGAATGTGAGGAAGTCCCTGGCTATTCAGATCTGGTCACCAAACACGATCAAATCCATTTCAAGCAAAGTTTCGATTCTGAATGGTGGTCTTACACCAGGGCGATACTGACAGTATCTGCCACACTAGAACGTGCCGCAAATATACTACATAATATTGTGCAAATGATGAATTGTGAAATAACAACAGCCAATTAAAATTTCATTCCTAGGCCAATTTTGGGACTAGGAATGAAAGGGTTTTACGCAAATTGGAGGTCACTTTTCTTTTAAATCAAAATACGATCACACGTTTGTTAATTACTGTAATATTATTATTTTTTTTAAACCCTTTGTTAGCGAAATTTGACGCTGCCGTTGAGGTCAGATTTTGTACAGAACAGGTCTACCTTGTATATTCTATACCTGTGCCGCGGGCTGATGATTTGAATTTCATATTAATCATGTTCAAATAAGAAATTTTGATGCGTGCATCAAACAGGTGCTAATTTCTATCAATATCAAGCTTTTTTATCAATCATTCTAACAGGCTCAACCTGTTAACTGTGGATAGGACACAGGCGTCATCTATACGAAAAATTGATGAATTTTTTCAAGCGATTTTAACACTTAACTACAAAGAAACCGTAGAAGGAATTAGTTCAAAATCGCTTGCGCTAAATATGTTTTTCGTAAAAACTTTTATTTGATGTATGCAGCTTCTCTGACGGCTTTGAAATAAATTATTAACGATTTTTTGGCATGAAATTTTTTTTTCAAGTACACGGACGTCACTACAGTCAACTGGTTAATCAGTCACAATACCAAGTAATAAGAATCACGTGTCACATGCCATCCGTAATATCTTTGATATTAGTGTAAGACCCCGACCTTGGGTTTCCACATTATTTATTATACTCTTGGTATCTACAATACTCGACAGTTGTACGCCATCTATGGGTAGCCTGATAAACAAATATCTAACACTAGTATCAAGGATATTACACCACTAATAACATACATTTTTTCTTCTTTCTTTAACAGGTAAATTATTTCTAGTTATAATTAATTGGATGGCAAATATAAGTACCTATCTTCTATAGCGACTGAAACATAGATACAATTTTTATTCAGGTGCCGAGAAATATTTTTTTCATCGCCGTGGTAACATTTAGATGAAAAATTAGTTGCTCCCCGCAAATTTGGAATATATGCTTCATTCCTTTCCCTTCCCTTTCATTTTCATTCCTTCTTTTAAATAAGTACATAATGTTTGTAATTTTGAAAATTTGTATAATTTCAACAAAGAATCTGGGATGGTTGACATAAATTAACAATATTGGCAAAGAGCCATCTTTTATATCACCACCAGCACGTATCGAGCACCGTTATTTACTGACACACGTAATGTTGTCATTTTTTTGTCTCATCTGTTTTCCATTATTTATGGAAGATCTACAGTCTATCATGTCTAGGATGAACGAATTATGTATGAAGTATGAGTTAATGGTGAATTTAAGTAAGTCTTTAGTGATGGTGTTTGAAAGAGAGATTACGAAAACAGTGTGCAATATAGTGTGAATATGGAATTCTTGAAGCAGGTGGATTAGTTTGTGTATTTGGGAAGTATGTTTACGAGAGATGGAAAGGCTGACAGAGATATTAAAAGAAGGTTAAATGCAATTAACTCTATGTTTGAAGGATTGAGCGCAGTTGGCCTAGTTACCTACCTTGATGTATGGAAGTGAGGCTTGGAACTGGCTGAAAAAAATTAAAGTAGACTGAATGCTGTCGAAATGAGATCCCTGAGGCGTACTTATGTGTGGTAAAATCATGTATGATCGTGTGAGAAATATGGAGATCCGCAAAGAGTGCAAGGATGATGTAAGCGTAATGAGTAATATTAAGAAAGGGACGCTTAGATGGTTTGGGCATGTAGAGCAAATTAATAAAGAAAGGAGTGTAAGGAGAATATATGTTGCAGAAGTTGGGGACGCCCGAGGATGACATGGCACAATCAAGTAAATCAGCATGTCAAGAGTTAGAATAATAGAAGAGTATGTATGAGACTATGTATGAATGTGAATGAGGCAAGAAATGTGTGCCAAGACCGAGTTGTTTGGCGGTCCGTCTTCTCCGCCTATCCCTTCGGGGAAACGGCGTGATAGTTAGTTAATGTCTAATATTCTTTAATGAGTTGTTTTATGTGAGAATTCACTTTCAAATATTTTACAATCTACATCATCCGACAAATTTAAAGATTCTTCATTTGGTATAAAACTAAGCTGAATCATTATTTATTTATTTGCGCCCTCAAGACTTTGATGTTTTAAAACAAGCATTAATTAAATACATTAGAGCATTAAAATTAACGTAAGAATAATTGATACAAAAAACACAGATTAGTTCCTAGCCACATTAATGGGTTATGCAATTCAATTTATCCATATTGGCGATATCGAAAACGAATATAAAAAAAAATTATGATCATGAGTTATGATTCTTTGTCTGTTGCATTAGTGGTTACTACCCGACTTTACCCAAATTTCAACACTCTTTTTAGGTATAATTTTGACAGTTAACTTTTTTATCCATAAAAAAATATAACGGACGAAAAGATTATTAGAACAAACAAGTAGGTATACATTTATTATGGACAGTAATTAAAAGCTCTACAAATAATGGTATATTTTAAATCTCATAACTAAGAATGGAAAAGTCGTTGAGAGATGAAAACAGTTGCGTTAATATAAAAAAATCCAATAGAACAAACTGTGCAAATTTTATGACGCCATAGCTAACCATTAGAAAATTTTTTTCTGCTTAATCGTTGAGAATATTTAGATTAGTAAAATTATTTAGTTTTTATAAGAAAATACAGGAAGTTTAGACATTGAGTTAAAAATAATATTTTACAGACATGTTTCTCCAAAGTATATAAGTTTCTTTGAAAGCAGCATTTTCCAATCGTCTTGCAATCGTAATCGTAATCAGCGAACTGTTAATTCAGAAAACCGACTTGAAAGCGAAAGTTTAGACAACTCGATAAGCCTTGGTGATAGGCCGCCTAAAGCATAAAGCTTCAAAGGTGGAAACTTTGCCGGAGACGAATAAAGAATGGTTATTTTATAATAATAAAAAAAACTGGGAAATTTATAAAACTTAAAGTGTATTATTACCATGAAAGAAATAAGATATATATCTTTTATATATTCTTTTAGGGCTTATAATTTGACTTATAGAAAAAATCGATATGTTTTCTTGGTTACGAGTCCACTGTATGTGAGGTAGCACACATTATTTATGTACAAATATAATTTAATAAAAAAAATAATAGTTACATAACATAACTAGTTTGAGTTTATCCTGAGACATCGTCAAAGTAAAGAGTTCACATAATAAATGTATAAGACAAGTCAAACGCGTGTCCAACATTTGACAAGAAAAAATTTCCTCCCTCCAATAACACGGTTTCTTCAAGGCAATGCTGTTCTTTATTTTCCTTAAAAGCATACACAGTTTGTCCAACAATACCATACACTGTGAAGAAACCTCTAAGTTTCTTGTATAGAGTTAAATAAAACTAAAAAGATATAAGATAGCCCAACTTACAAAAGGGAATGCCCACAGAACGATAATTCAAAAATGTGGCTGTTCAACAAATTCAAGAAAAATTTAAAAATGAAATAAAATTCGTACATTTGAAGTTTTATAAAAAAATAAATTTAATAAAACCGTAATTGAAGGTGAAATATTTCATTAAATGAACCCGTCTCAATTATTTTCGACTTGTTGCGCATTGAAATCTCTGCTGACAGACAGGTGGGCAAACTTCGATACTATGATTGATGGAAATACTAGCAGATTCCGAAGCTTACTTTGATATTGTGAAATGAACTACAAAACGGAAAGCACAGAATACAGCTTGTAGCTACCTGCCAATTTACCTGTAATGCTATGGTATACCTTGACAGAAGGGGATGTTGAGGGTTGTGGAAGCAATGAATGTCAGAGAGAGATGTTTAGTTCCATCTGTTTGGATTAATGATTATTCTGTACAGGGTGAATCAGATCAAATACTCGCCACCTTTCTTCGATATATTGTTAATTTTTTGTTGCAAGAAACATAGTAGTTTCTAAAAACATTGAGATTGCAAGAAACATTGTTGTTACAAGAAACATTGTTGTTGCAGGAAACGTTGATATTAATCAATTAATCTTAATCTTAAGTTAGCTCACATCGTCGTGTGTGCATATATAAATATAAATTTTAACATTATTTTGCAAGCATTGTTTATGGTTAAATGTTTTTAATTTAAACATCAATATTTGAGATAGACATACGTTATTAATTCCCTTTTAAAATGAATCATATTTTTAATCTCAATAATTTATTTCGTGATTTTGTAAAGTTGGAAGGCTTGGTACCTCATAGAATTCTGGTTGCTTGATTTCTTCCTTGTGGGCAATCCAATTTATTTCGAATTTCTCGTCCCGTGTCCGTGTATCTTGTGATTTAATTTTTTTGTTTTCCTTTTATTTCTTCAGACATCATCCCTATGTTTATCTTATGTATAAAAACAAATATGTAGCGGTTGCTACTAGAATAACTCATAGTACATCGAACGTTCGAGACCTTTCAGAGCAGTGCGCAGTACATATAGTACCTCCTGGAACTATGACGAAGCTGTCAGCATACTTACTTACGGCCTGAAAGGTTCTAGATTTTACCAGGCGCGTGTGACCACTTTATAAATACCACATCGAAATATGAGCGGTAGGGCTCTAGACTGACAAGCGGGAGGTGGCGGGTTCAAATCCCGGAGTGCACAAAAAAATATCTACGTTATTTCACAAATTTCCCTTTTAAAATAATATATACATAGTATATTTGCGGCACGTTCTAAAGTGGAAGCTACTCTCAGTACCGCCCTAGTGTAAGACCACCATTCAGTATATAAACGTTGCTTGAAATGGCTTTGGCCGTGTTTGGTGACCAGATCTGAATAGCCAGGTACTTACCCTCTCCCACCTTCCTCTCCCCATCTCCTTCACCTTCCGCTAAATTCAGCCTCACAACATACCGAAGTCTGATATCATAGTCATAGATGCCATAGTCTCACTGACTCCAGACGGTTGAGAGCAGTTGGGACTCTTGTGCGGTGTCACATTCAAATTTAAAAAAAAACATCTCGGTACCTAAGCAGTCAGTCTTTAGCACTCAGCCGGTCAGTCCCTCGCAAACGCCCGCCGCTAACAGAACTTGACGGCGCGCGACTGCCCCCGCGCCCTCGCCCAGTCAGGTTTGAGCCCACTGCTCGCATTTGTCGACAAAGTCCATCGCACCTTTGGCTTTCTTACTTCACATTGGAGTATCTGGAAGACCCATGGTCTTTACCAGTGCTGAACACCACCTACAAGTACGGTCTCCACCAACGCGGTGTAGATCCCCTGATTTCATCACCACGACCACTCCACCACCGTTTATTTCTGCTTCATATGGTGTTGACAACCGATCTGGAGGATTTTCCGTCGACTTAATCCACCGACGCGTTCACGTCAACTTGAGCGTCGAACATTGATTGTGATCGTAACATCAACATCGACTCAATAAACACTGTAATACAGCAACCAATCTTTCATTGCCACCGGTCGGTGGCCGAGTTGACATCGCGCTTGGGTCCCACTCAGGCGTAGTGTGTTCAATTCCTCGGCTGGCTGTCCTCCATCACAACACAAGTAACATTTTCAGCTTACTGTGGTGGTAGTAGGAGATTTTCAAATATTGTCAGTTTATTCGTAACCCGGGAATGTTTGTCTTTCTTTAAAAAAAAAATTAAAATATTAAAATAAAATTGTGTCGCCTTACCATCCCCAAAAATACATTCAAATATATATCAGGCTCTATCTAAATTTATTAAATTAAAACTAATGTTCAATAATATTCCATACTTCTCAGGTATTGACATCAGTTTTACAGTGTGTAAGCAAATCGGATCTACGAAAAATCCTTTCTGTTGGTACCTAAGGAATTAAGGAACATAACTTGATTAGTTCAATTTACTTTCAAGACGATTTAACGCTATGTTTAACAAATACCATTCACTTAATAAACTATTTTAAAACTGTTAATATTGATCAAGGCTCATAATATTATATGTAAGGATTCGCAATTCACGTAAATGTATAATATTTAATTGTATTATGTGAGGATTTCATAAAGATAAAAATAAACTTCTTCGTAATGTGAGCTTTGCCGAAGCTAAACCACCTCCGTTCCACGCTGAGCTTGTGCAAAAATTATGAGAAAATAACAGAAAGTATCCCGGTGCGAAGTCGAAACTTTGGTCAGTTTATAATTAAAATAATCATCCTTTGAAGTAACGTTTCTAAAATAGAACTGAAATATTGCAGGAAATAATTTACTATTGGTTTATGTTTCGTGGATTCTAGCAATTTTCCGGCTAGAATATGTCAGTGGAAGGGCAACGTCTTATATTATAATATACATTCCTAACCTAACCTAACGCTGGTTAAATCTTGGAAAAAACAACAAAATAATGTACTACGGAAAAGTCTGCGATGGTATACGTCTATCTCCTAAGGATAACCGGCAATTACCATTCTTATCTTTTACATATATTATGTGATATTTGCGACGCTATTTTCACCAATAAAATATAAATTCTTATCAAATTAAATATATTAGTTATGTTGAATATTTAATGTATATTAAATTTAAATCAATATCTTAGAAGATATCGCATTTGAAAAATCACTTGCGACAAAACTATTTGCCCCACGCACAAAAGCCGCCACTTGTCGCGAAAAGAAGTACATATATCGGAGCTCTCAGTTTTGGATTTTTTATTAACAATATTATTTGGTTTTCATGGATGTAACACGAGTTATTCTTATTTTGTGAATATTGCGAATAAATACAAAGTTTTTTTTATGTAATAATGTCTGAAAAATGTAATAGTTTGAATATAGGTCGTAGTACAAGGAATTTAAAAAGAATGCGTTTGGTACGTATGACAAAAACGAAGAAGAAAGGGAAATCCGTCTGTCAAATAGCAGAAAAAATACTTCTTCGCGAAGAGATAGATAATCGTGTGTTGAACATGAGGCTCGCCTTAGTCTTGATCGGTATAGGCATAGATCCCAGAGAGCCAGAGAACCTTCCATACAAAAGAGACAATCGATAACTCACCGATCGAAATAGATGAAATAACCGCTGGTTCTAGAGGGTTACTAATTTATATTCAAATAAAGTTAATATTGCTAATGAAATACGATTCTTCAATTGAATACAAGAATTCCATGTCGCTCTTCCAAAGAAATCGACATAAAACTATCAATTTGAAATATCTTTAAAAAAAATATAACTAACTAACTAACCATCACGCCGTTTCCCCGCAGGGGTAGGCAGAGAGGACGGACCGCCAAACAACTCGGTCTTGGCACACACTCCTTGCCTCATTCACATTCATACATCGTCTCATACATACTCTTCTATTATTCTGACTCTTGACATGACCCGACTCGAGTATCTGATTCACTTGATCGTGCCATGTCTTCCTCGGGCGTCCCCGACTTCTGCTACCATTCGCAATTGCATCATATATCCTCCTTACACTCCTATCTTCGCTCATTCGCTCTACATGTCCAAACCATCTAAGCGTCCCTTTCTTAATCTTACTCATTACGCTTACATCAGCCTTGCACTCTTTGCGGATCTCCACATTCCTCACACGATCAAACATGGTTTTACCACACATACGCCTCAGGGATCTGATTTCAACAGCATTCAATCTACTTTCATCCTTTCTTTGCCAGTTCCATGCCTCACTTCCATACATCAAGGTAGGTACCAGCACTCCGTTGTGGACTGCTAACTTCGCTTCTTTGGACAATTTTTTGTTAGCGCCAACGGCGTTCAGTCCTCCATTAACGGAATTACCTGCATTTACCCTTCTTTCAATATCTCTGTCAGCCTTCCCATCTCTCGTAAACATACTTCCTAAATACACAAACTCATCCACCTCCTCCAAGTATTCCTCATTTACAATTATATTGCACACTGTTTTCGTACTCTCTCTTTCAAACACCATTACTTTAGACTTACTTACATTCATCATTAACTCATTCTTCATGCATACTTCGTTCATCCTAGACACGAAAGACTGTAGATCTTCTATACTATTAGCAATCAGCACCGCATCATCAGCATACAACAGGCAACATACTTTCAAATTATTCAAATTCGCGCCTAATCCCACCTCTTTCAATTCTTGCATACAATTATCCATGTATAGATTGAATAACCACGGTGACATTACGCAGCCTTGTTTAACACCTTTTGTGATTTCAAACCACCCCGTAAAATCACCGTTCACCCTAACACATGCAACGCTTCCCTCATACAGAGACGCAATTGCCTGAGTCAGATTTGTATTCACTCCATACTTGGACAACACCTTCCTTAGCTTTTTCCTGTCGACTCGGTCGTATGCTTTTTGTAGATCTACAAAGGCACAGAAAAGTTTCTGGTTTCTTGCCAGAAACTTTTCTGTGAGCATACGCAATGAGAAGAGCTGGTCCATGCACCCCCATCCACTCATAAAAGCACCTTGCACATCCCATATTTTATCTTTTGTTTCCTTTCTTACTCTTTCAATCAAAATTCTACCATACAGCTTGCCAACTGAACTTAGCAGGCTAATAGCACTATGATTCCCACATTCCATACGTGACCCTTTACCTTTGTATAATGGCATGATCACAGCCCTTCTCCAATCTAAAGGCGTATAACCTTCCTTTAAACATTGGTTAAAAAGATTGCACAACCATGTGAGAATTATACGGCTACCTCCTTTAAAATATTCAGCAGCAATATTGTCAAACCTGTCGGGTTTACCATTCTTCATACATTTAATCGAACTTTCTATCTCATCCATGCTGATTTCGGTAACATTCACTCCATCGTCATTCATATCTGATTCGCCGCTGGAATCACTGTCACTCACTTCGCTTTCGAAGATTTCCTCGAAATAATTCATCCATCTCTCTTTTATTTTTTCCTCATTCGTCAACATTTTTCCATCTTTTGATTTTATCACTTTCATGCTTCCGTTTTCTGGGCCACTCCGGGACCTTTTGACTTCTTTCCAAAATAACTTAATGTTTTCTTGGAAATGGTTTGTCATTTTCATTCCTTTTTCCTCTTCCAGGCGTTTCTTTCGTTCTTTCACTCCAACTCTTACTTTTTTCTTACATTTCTTATATACTTCTTTCGCTCGATACTTCTCTTCGCTGGAAGCACTGCCAGCCGCAATCAGACATAACCATGCTTTCTTCTTCTCTGAGACTAGTGCTTTAATCTCATCATCCCACCATGCATCACCTTTCTTCCTAGCTTGCGTACTTATTCCACAAACTTCCCTAGCAGATTCACAAAGGCACACTTTTATGTGGTTCCATGTTTCGTCTATGCTTAGACCATCCATTTCCTTCGCATTCAATCTTATCTCTGCACAATTCACATAGTTACTTCTCACATTATCGTTTTGTAGATTTTCTATTTTGACTCTTGTTGGAGTTAGTACCGTTTTCACTTTAGAGCGCCAACCGCGAAAGAGGTTTACTCTTGACACTACAAGAAAGTGGTCAGTTTCGACCTCAGCCCCTCTGAAAACTCTTGTGTCCTCGGTAACAGCTCTCAACCTAGAGTCAATTACTACAAAATCAATAATTGACCTCTCATTTCCTCTTTCCCACGTATATTGGTCGATACCTTTATGATCGAAGAAAGTATTCGACACAAACAGGTTCCACTCTAAACATACTTCAAGTATTCTGTTCCCGTTGTCATTCGTTCTTTTATCCCCAAACATACCTAAGACCGAATCAAATCCGTCACGTCTAATTCCCACCCACCCATTCAAATTGCCTGCCATTATAATCCTTTCGTTCATATTTTTTAGTCTCTCTACATCATTCACACCAGTCCAAAAATCATCTTTCACTTCATCGCTTTCAGAATTAACAGGGGCGTAGCAAATAACAAGAAACACCCTTGTCAAACCGATTTTAAATCTGATCCACATTATTCTCGGACTTACACATTCATACTGCAACATACATTCAATCATTCTGGGAGACATTGAAGTTACCCACCGCTTTCCCACCCCGGTATAGGTGACTTATGGTCACCCCTTCGGAGTTCTCGCAAGAATCTAATTTTTTTGAATAAACGGCTCTACAATTTAAAGTGAAGCTAGACCTTCAATGTCCCGCATACGGTGTTAGGAAGCGGTAATGCGAGCGCTTACAGGTACTAGTCTAAGAACAACACAGAACAATAAGCATCAAACAATCAGGTAACAAGTGTCAGGCAAATAGTTGGTGGAGGGAACCCACACTCCAGTACCTGTAAACACAAAGAAGAAATAAGTGACATAATAGAGTGACGGGGGAGTTTCGCCGAACCACGACTGGCAGTCCTGTTGAGAGATTGGTGGTGGTTGGGGCGACTGGCGCAGGTCAGGACTTCCACACCCCTTAGCCGACCACCCGGTGGAGCCCTGAAGATAAGTATGGGAAAAAGAGGGATAAACCCTAAAGAACCTAGGGGAAAGAAGCGTCAGGAGGTCGGAGGCAGGGTGGAGGTTACCCCAACCTGCACAGTCACCCCTCTGACCACCAACGCTCCTCAGGGGTGGCGCAGGTGATTGGCGGAGTCCCCCGGTAAAAAAAAAAAAAAAAAGGAAATAAAAGAAGCTCCAGCAAGGTATGCGGGGACGAGGCCCGTTGTCCAACCCCTATTGGGGAGAAGTAAACAATACAAGACAAACAACGGAGTTCAGTTCTAGCCTGTAAACTCGTTGCCGTTACTGAAAAAAGAAAAAAAAAAACCGAAAAAAAATACATATAAAAAAAGAGAAAAGAAAAGAGAAAAGGAAAACAATAAACAATCCAAAAGTGCCACTTAAGGACATCGGTAGATTAAGTAAAACAAAGTAGAAAGTGTAAAAATAAAATCTGCATAGTCTGTAAAGAGGACAGCATGTGAAGTATAATATAACAAAAAAGTAAAACATAAGAAAAGAAAACTGAAAATAAGAAGAAAAATAAGAGACAAGTTATTTAAAAGAAAAGTAAACGAAAGAAAATCATCTGCAGCAGCTGGTACAGAAAGGAAAGAAAAATAATAAAAATAAGAAGAACAGAATAGCATAAACAATAATCGGAGAATTGTAAAAGAATTAGTCATGGAGCAGGAGCAATACACCAGGGGTTCTCAGTTATCACGCTAGTCAGCGACTCTAAGCTCAGACCATCTCTCAACCCAGATCCTAGTAAACTTCCTCAGACATTCGAAATTGACTCTGTTAGAAACAAGATCGGTGTTCCACACCGGTCTAATGGGGACATTCAGACCGTCTATCATTTCGTCTCTGGCATCCTTCAAGATCTCACAGTGCCACAGAATGTGCTCGGCCGACTGGTAAGTATTGCCACAAGCGCAATTGGGATGGGAAGACAGGGCAAGGCTGTGAAGCCTCCCCCTGAATTCCCCATGTCCTGAGAGGAGCTGCGTCATGTGATGGTCCAGTTTGAGGAAGGCCCCTTCCATTCTGAGTTTAACTGATGGGAAGAAGGAAAAGGTCCATCTTCCCATGCTCGACCTATCCCAACGGACCTGCCACTCTTTAAGCGAAAGGTCCCTCATCGTCCGAAGCAGTCCAGGGAGAGTTCCCGGTCCACCTGGTGTAAAATTCTGGGAGACAGTAGCGCTGCAACACCTTGACAAGCCCTCTCCGTATCTGGTCTCCCAGACCAAATGACGAGCCTATCATTATGCTGCATTGTACCGCTACCCTTTTTCATACTCTCTGTTATACACAGTACGTCCAAACATTTGCTCACCATTGTATCACACAGTTCGTTCATCTTTCTTTCCATTCCTCCTCTAATGTTCCATGTACCAATTCGACATTGATCACTTTCCGTCCTCCTCTTTGCGCCACCGAAGGGTTGGCGATGTGATGGATAGCGAATCTCATCGACATCTTTGTCGGCCATTCCCTTCCAAGTACTACTTAAACATCTTACTTATACAACTTAACATATCGTTACACACATAAAAAAATACATATTTATACGCTTAATAACATTTAACTTAATCCTAAACTCAACCAAAGAAAAAACTGTTCCAGAATGGCTAAACAAATACACTTCCACTAAAAATAGATAGTTTATCACTGTATAATTGTTTTAAAATACACCATGTAGACAGCAAACCAAAGAGCGCGGGTTCAGTCCGATTTCATCCTTCATTTCCGATGTCATTATTCCACGCGCGGAAGGGCACGAGCGGTGGGGAGCGGAGGTCGCGGCAGGGGTTGCATGAGTCGCCAAATGACTCTCTTCTTGTTCGGGTTAGGGGTAGATTCCGAGAAACGACGATTCTGTGCCCTGTGATATGGCCCACACACATGGCCCACATTCTATAACGGCACTGTATGCATCAGCGGGGTTTGCAGTATTGGTGCGGGTGGACGAGGGGCAAGGGGCAAGGGCCGAAGGGATGATCACATCTGGTGAATGTTCAAAGCACTGGTCTCGTATTATAGACACTGGAATTCACACATCTTAGGATTAACAATATTATTTGTCACCTATTCTTAAAGTCGTTATACGTCCACACTGGTCACAGTAAAATTAGTTTTTAGTACACTTAAGCAACTTGTATACAGTAAGGAACATTTATTGATACGTTTAAGGGCGGAATATATGAAATATCCCTTGTAATTGTCGACGAAAGACGAGACCGACCAAAACGCGTCAGGCTGCTCCGAGAGCCCGACTATATCCCTATATATAAAAATATATATATAGTATTAATTAACCAATCCTTCATAAAATAATACAAAACGATGCAATATATTTGACCAATGAGTGTGATTCTGAGTTAACATTGAAATTATGCCAGTATTCTCTGAAAACAATATTTTTTGTCTGATAATGTGGTCTTACCTAATATTTTGCTGAAAATGCGATAAAAGTTTTGTCTCGTCACAATGGTAAAAAGGCAAAGTTGAGTCAATATAGAGTGAATGCAAAAAGTTGGGCTTGGCTTTGCAAAAACAGGCACGACGAATACTAACAGGTTTGCAAACTGAATGAAATGCCTTTGAAAACAAATAGGCCATTCTGACATTGTTCCTGTAATCTTCGGAAAACTACGCAGGGAGTTCCTTAATCGTCATCCAATACATTAAGCATTCAGTTTCAATATAACCTAAAAGTTCCTTCTTTAACTGCCTTGTTACAAATTAGTTTAGACATTGGATTTAGTTCCAGCTTAGCCATTGCGAGTTTGTCTTGTTGGCAGTGAAGCTGCCAAATTCTCCAGAACCCCGAGGCAAACGTTTTAGGGAGAGCGGTGAAAATCAGGAATTATTTTGAATAGATGTAATTAAATCAAGTAATTTTGGTTCAAATATTTTTGCAGCAAATTATACAATAACATAGAAACAGACAAGTAAGAATAGTCACATGTTTTTGACGTATTATGCCATCTTGCAATGTTATTTAGTACATTACCAGAAAGTATCAGAAATATAAATAACAATAAACATAAATAAATTAAATTTCATCTTAAAACCCACTGAAAATATAAAACTAATATACGTTATTGATTCGATGTATTCTATGATGTGCGAGTTTTTAATTTATTTTCTTAAAATAAAAGTTTATTTGTAAGAAACAACTATCTATGAATGTGAATGAATCATTAAGTTAAGTCAAAACATAATCTTTCGCTAAAGTTGCTTGAAGATAGGAATTTTTTATGTCCAAAACTAATTTGTAGGTAAAGGGGAGAGGAAGAGGAATGTAGAATTAGGATAGGAGATGCTCCCGATAAATTTATCCTCATGTATGAATTTATGATGAGCGCGTTACTTCTGTTCGATGTTTCTAAAGAATGTCTAAATTAGTTATACTGCGCAGAGATAAGGGGAATCGAGGACTTTTTTCTAACATTAGTTCTGCATACAGGCAAATGTAAGAAATCGGTTTTGTCAGATTGAACTTCAGTTTATAAGAATTTTCATTATATTGGTAAGGTCAGGTGAGTCCGGGCCATTATTAAGAATTTGAAATAATAAGATTTCATCAAAAAATAAACGTCGTGTTTGAAAGAAGTTTGTGAAATTTAATACATTCAGTATTTTTTGTAAAGTGTAAGTTTTAGATTGGTAAACATTTTTGGATTATTTATCACTCTATTTCAGGCATATCGCCGTGGAATGGTGTATATAAACTTTAAATAAACTTAGCTTGCTAATGAAATTTAAGGTCTTTCATAATGGATTTTCATAAAAGGAATCAGTGGTATTTCGGAGTAAGATTTAATTGTGGCTAAATAGGATAAGTTTCGTGTTTATTTTATTATTTATCTTTTATTTATTTACTACAGGAAATACATACTGTGCATTTGTAAAATGTTTTGACTGACCAACTAGGAGGAATATCCGTTTTGGGACAGTCAAAATTTGGACGAATTAGCATACATATTGTGTACAAAAAAGGAGAGAAAAGTAAAAAAGAAAGAAAAAAAAAAATTAAATCATAAAGTTAACTCGGTTGTTAAAATAATTATAATAATAGTAAAATAATAGGTGCATATAAAATATTACCATTTGTTATTTCGGCTACTGGCATTATACCTAGCTCTCTCATTAAAAATTTAGGCGTATTAGATCTATCAAAAAATGTATATATACAAATTCAAAAATTAGTCATTTTAAATACATGTAGGATTACATCAGTGGGATTTATAGGCCCTGTTAGGAGTTCTACCGAGCCGAACCCTCTGATATGAAAATATCTGGAGTCGGTGAATTATTTTCCGTTTGATCTATGGTGAGTTGACGTGTTGTTCTTGTATTGTTTTCTATTTATTTTGCCTATATAATGCACTTGAATTGACTTGATGATTATTTGTGGAAAAGTGTGTGGAAGGGTTTAGTTTTTCTTACGGGGAAGATTTAACCCGGACATAAAGTCGGAAATTTAAAAGGATTTTAACATAAAGGTAGGTAACTGGTGTTTGCATTGCATATTATTGTCAATTTCATATTTTAGTTTTTGTGTTCATGTTTGTTTTTTGTGTTTTTTTTGTTTTGTTTTTGTTTGTTTTTTGTTTTTGTTTTGGTTTTCATTTTTTTGTGATTTTTTTTTAGGTTTTTGAAAAGTAAAAATTCACTCTCTTTTCTTTCTAATTGATGTAACCAAGAAGTGATTAATTTATCTGCCGACATTTCGACAATGTAATACTTTCAATTTAGCTTTAGAAAATGACACCCATTCTGGCCAGGTGCACGCTACCCCTTTGCTCACTTAATACCCAATTCACGATTCAGCGGTCCCACGAAATGTTCCTATCTAAACACTCAGATAACCTCCGCTAAACTCGCTGGGGAATGATATCTATTACACAGTTAAACGAGAATTCTGATGGATTATTGATCAACTTCAAATTAATAGGAAATTGATTGGAATATCTGTATGTTCAAAATTCTTGTCAAAATACCTTTCAAAAGCGTATTTGCCATAAAAACATGTTGCTAAATGCAACTCTGCCAGCAAAAAACATAAAATTTACCAAGAGTGCTTGGTACTCGTAAAACTTATGTTAAGTCTCGTTTACTTTTAAATTCATTTACTCGATATCATAATTATAACGTTAATTGACATAACGTTGACTTATTGACTAAATCAAAATAATGTTTGTATTCCGATACGCTCTCAACTTGCAAATAAATATTTAAACTAATCAGTCAAAAGGGGAAATCACACGTGTGAAATCAATTGTGACTAATAGTATGGTGGAGTACCCTTTTGACAGCATCACACAGTTATTATATAGTAATTACTATTGTGGGTCCACTCGGGTTGCGTCACTAACAAAATATATTCTATTTTCGAAGGAAGCAAATACTTTGGGGTGTGACATTTTGAATGAAAAAACATACACTAAGGACGGGTTGTTTCGGAGGATTTGAACAATTCATCAAATTTCAACGTTCATTTCCGGGCTCTGTGAAAGTCCTATTCAAGTTCTGTTATTATATCATCATAGGCTAGTTGCTTGACAGAACTGAAATAAAAACAGAACTTGAAAAAATCTTTCACAGAACTTGAAAATGAACGTTGAAATTTGATGAATTGTTCAGATTCTCCGAAAAAACCCGTCCTTAGTAAGACACCACTTTATTTTTGAATCAATATCGATAGCCAACCGGGTTTCGCTTGTCCCAAGCTTCATCAGAGCTAAATATCAACTCTGTTGATATTTAGTTGATATTTTAGTTGATATTTTAAAATATTAATATGATATTTTAAAAAGATATTTAGCCCTGATGAAGCTTGGGACAAGCGAAACCCGGTTGGCTATCGTTATTGATTCAAAAATAAAGTGGTGTCTTACTAAGTGTATGTTTTTTTTCATTCAAAATATATTCTACTTCGGGCATTTTATATTGCCCCTTTTTCTGCTTAATTAAGTTAATCGCTCTTAGAATAGGGTGTTATCGGATAATATTTTGAAAGTACCTATACGAACTGACACTGACAAATTCTTCAACAATCTTCACATCAATATCAATTAAATAACCATTTTCTAAAACAATATTCTTTTATGATAGCAAATTATTATAAGCAAAAAAAGAAATATCCATACGAATTGAAAATTTCTCCCGAGTAAATTCAAATTCAGCCAAATAAATTTATTTATTTGGAATTAATGGCACAAATGCCATTTACATACATGATAGTTATTGACAGTCATCGTAGAATATAGAAAGAAGAAAGAAAATTAAAAATGTAAGAATATGTTAGTAAACAACAAAAAAAGCATATACATTAGTACAAAGTGTGAAAGAAATTGAAAAGAATCGTTATGCAGCGACCTCGTTAAAATATGCACTGCCAAAATGTTTAATTAGTACATCTGTATACTTCGATAAATACATATTAAAAAAAAATCGAAGGAAGCAAATACTTTGTGGTATGACATTATATATTAAAATTGAAAAACACTATTTTCAATACACCACTTTTAATTTTGAATTAACAATGATCGCCAACCGGGTTTTACAGTTAATAATAAGCCCTTACGAAGCTTGGGAAAAGCGAAACCCGGTTGGCGATCTATGTTGATTCAAAAATAAAAGTGGTGTATTACAAATTGTGTTTTTTTTTTCATTTAGCACATTAAAAACATCAGCTAAAGTAGCATAAGAGTTCCGAACAATGGCGTGTATTCTATTAAAAAAATATATATTAAATTGATTATTATTTACGATTAAACGAGCAATGCCAAAATTTGCTTCAGTAAAAATTTAAAAAAGCGATTTAAAAACTAGGCAAGAACTACCGGACTTACAAATTTTGAAAGCATATCCATGATATTCCTGGAAAGCTCAAAAACAGGAAATTGAAAATGTCCTCAATTGAACACGTTTTGGTAATGTAAGTCAGCATTTTCAATAAACGTTCCGAGCGAATACGGAAAAACGGATTTCGCCTTCCATACAAATTGAAAGTATGAAAGAATTTTGATAAGATAGATTTCAATTGCCGAAATATGTTTGCGTTGGTAACCGAATTTGTCTTGAACTTGATGTAAAATAGTTTTTGCAAAACTCGTCAATATTTGCATTTAACAACAAATTAATGTTTTTAAACAATTTATGTTCTAAAATTTATTCATCAATGTTTCCTTTTTATTGATAATAATATTATGTATTTTCAATAATTTTATTTGATAATGTCGGCTTCACTGGGTAGTTTTCCGTGCTGAGGCCCCCATTTTAATAAAAAAAAATTTTTAAAAACTCAGATAAAATTCTAATGAAGGCGGTAGTGAAAAAAAATCGGCAAATATTATGCGGTACGGTTGTATAAAAGATGTCCGGGGGCAAAGTGCACTAACTTTGAGAGGAAATTCTACTTCATAATGTAAGGAAAACATTTAAATAACTTTTTTTTAAATAACAAAGTTTTCAGGTTGAGAAGTTAAGTTGTTTGTTTCTAGAAATAAATATACGTAAATAAATATAACACACGATACCAATATTTTTGCATAATAAAAAACTATGGAATTTCGTACAATCGCGTCCCAAAGTTTGTGAACTTTACCCCCGGACGCCGCGTATAGTGAAGTGTGCATTGTAACGGTTATTTTGTATGACGTACGAGTATATATGTGTTTTATTCTTTTACGTTATAATTTTTTGGTAATATTGCCTTTTTTGTTCTTAAACCCATCTTTTAAATTTGTATTTGTCTTTTTTATTTCGTTCATTTTTTTATCTCTATCCAAAACTTGTATTTACCGTCTGATTTTTGTTTTATATACGCTTGTCTAATCATTGTTAGTTTGTACTGAAATTTTTTTTTTTGTTAAAAATGTAGTTTCGTAGTATATTTATGTATAGATGGCGCATATCTAGTGAAATGCGAAAAACATGTCGAATATTTAGTCTTTGTCGATCATGCATTTTTTTTAAAGAATTTTCCTTTGATTGTTTTATGAAGTTTTCTGTGCATTTTCCATATGACCGATAGCTGAGTTTGTTGCTCCTCCTCAAACAATGGTTCTATTCTACTATTATATTATGGATTGGCGGAGTGTAAAATATATTGTTTTCTTTTTTTTCGTAGGAAAAAATACTTTGGGGTGTGACATTATATATTAAATGAAAAAACACTATTTTTAAGAGACCACTTTTTATTGAATTAAAAACTGACAGCCAACCAGGTTTCGCTTGTCTCAAACTTCATCAGGGCTATTTACTAACGAGGGCTATATAAGCGTGAAAAACGGTATTTTGTGTCTGTGTTTAAAATATAACCAGAACTGGGAATATTTTTTCCCTTTACTGAGTATTTAATTCAAATGGTTACATTTATTATTTTTCTTAAATATTTCTGGTGATTTCGGTATAAATTCTCGTTTTTAATACTGACCATTTTCCGGAGGCGAAAAATATACGCAAACCAAACGACACGTGATCGAAATTTGTCCCATTTCATTCTGTTGTTTTGTAATTATTTTTCTTATAATTTCGAAAGAATGTTCATTTTTGCAGATGCGGAGGAACTTAATTAAATTTACAGCTGCGTCAGAAAGTTTCTAGCGAGACTTTTCTCTCACTGCGGAGAATTATTTCAAAAGTAAAATGTATTAAGATAAGACGGGGCAGATGAAATGAGATGAATGTTGCAGAAAGGTGACTTAAAAAAATAAGCCCGTAAGCACTTTTTTTTTCAATTTTCGCTTTACTTTGAAATTATTCAAAATAGACTATAACGTTTTTTTTTTTTTATTTGGTACTATGTTTTTTACATTTCAACGTTTTCCAGTAATGTTGGCCTCACTGGGTGGCTTGCCCAGTAGTAAAATGTTAAATTTATTATATTATATTAAGTTATTGTTATTTAACAATCCGTTAAATCCTAATGACAGGAAGATAACTTATTTTACTTTTTTTCTGTGAAATAATGCTTTAGCAACATAGACACCCATCTAGCAATCAATTTGACTTGGAATCAGGTCGCATTGGGTTCGTTTCTCGTTTTCGCTAGCTAAACTCTTGAAGTTTTCATGTTAGTAATTGTAAGGTGGGATGAATTATTATCGTAGTTTTTTAGTTGTCATATTAAATATTAGACTTACGAGAATGCACTCATCTTAAGCCCGATGTTATTTTAAGATGACAGCGATAACTGTTTGATAATGAATTTTGGTTATTTCGGTTCGTAATATTTCCATCGTGAGATATAAAAAATTAACAATATTCGTTTTATGATAGTAAAAACTAGATCCCATATTGCTTGTTCCATAAAAATATTTTAATAAAAATTTATAATACTCGGGAAAAGCCGGGTAGTACCTAACTATTCGTAGAAAATGGATATTTTAAAGTTGTTGGCGTATCTCAGGGCCTTCTATGTAAGGTTAGTGAAAAAAAAATCCTCTTCCTCATCTCCTTCCCGTCTCCCATACTTTCAGTCTTCCAACTATCACAATTGGGGATGTCATAATCTCACTGGCTACAGACGATTGGAAGCTAACGGTGAACATAAAACCTTCAAACAAACGTCGAAATTCATGATCATGTGGGTATCCCCATGGAGCTACATAAGTGCAGGCCGAGGAAGAAACGAACTTGCTGCGTGGAAGAAGATTGGAGCAGAGTTTATTTTACATTAAACCCACAATGGAGGCACTGGTGGAAAACTGTTTTCCTCAGGGCCTGTGTCTTCTTTGGGAATACTGAATGGAAGGTCTTTTTAATAGGAGGAAGAACTGGAAAGAAAAAGGTAGAAGTAAAGGTGTGTAGGAATTCAGGGATCAGTTTGTCCATTGGAGGGGACCCACCCTTTCCCGACGGCTGTGTTAGGAAACTGATTGTTTAACCTCCTTAGCCGCACACGTCAGGACTCTAATTTTTTTTTTTTTGTAAAAAGATGCTAAATTTATTTTAAAACGATTCTAGACCCTCCAATGTCCCTGCATGCATGATTGTTAGTACGAAATAATGTATGCATACTTACATTAATAGTAACACAAAATAAAAACACATCTGAAATGTGTTCGCCTGGTGGTTTGGCATCTAAAATTAAATAATAAATAAGGAGCACAATATTTATAAGTGTAAGTATGATTGAAACATAAAATTATACAAGCCGCGTATCGAGAGCAGTTTACCCCACTATCACGGGGCAGTCCCGGCAAGAATGAGCGTGGCAAGCGGCTTGGCCACAACGATCCCAAGCACCCGCGTCCCTTAGCCAGTTTTCCGAGAGTACCCTCGAAGAAATTTAAATTAGGGAGGGGGGGGGAGATACTCCCAAAGACCCTTGGGAATGACGTGAGCCTCAGGTCACCGGAGGCAGGACGGAAGGGGACCGGGCTCGCGCAAACATTCCCCAGGCCCGCTCATGATGCCGGGGGAGGCACCCGTGGTTCGTGGGACAGCCGCACCGGATTAATGTCACCTTACTGGATGCAGGAACAGGGTCTATCCGCCCCCCATGGTGGGGAAATGAACAACACAGTACGATAGAGTTCAGTTCGACAATCTATTCATAAACCAATTTATTAGTAACAAATAAAAAGGCAAATAACAAACGTAGAAAATAAGTTGTGATCAACAACAAATTGACCGTTCATAATAGAAAAAAAAAGAAGGGAAAAAAGATTAACATAGTATTAAAGAGCTAAAAACACAAAAAGAAACAGTATTATCATTATCAACGCGTTCCTAATAAATAAGGCCCAAATTCAAAAGTAAACGGAAGATTGTGCATAAAAAAAAACAGCGTAAAGAACGGGCAAAAACGGTGTAAAAAGCCAATATACACAATAAATGAATAAGAAATAATAAATCAAACAAATAAAATAATAAATGCATTGCGATCATGCCATAGGACAAAGAAAGTAAAACCAATGAGTATATTAAAATAAAAATAAAACACAAAGCAAATACGCATAAACAATATACGCATAACAACGTAATAAACCAGACTGACACTGAGCAAGCAATGCAGCAATTTATCACTAAATTACAATACTACATATCTAATCACACTACTAATAAAGTTATACCGAACAAACAATTTAAATTCATGCCATGGATCACCCCTGGCCTAGTCAAATCCATCCACAGACGTAATCAAATGCATAAAAATGCTAAAAGACAACCAGATAATATTCTAGTTCAAGAACAATATAAGAAATATAGAAACATATGTAAAAAAACTAATTATTTCCACTAAAGAAAATTTCTACAAAAAACATATATACGAAAACACCATAACTCCAAAACGTTTCTGGGAAATATTTCGTCAAATTACCAAAACAAAAAACAGCAAATCGTCTTTCATACAATCATTTGATATGAAAAACACAAGAACTACTAACCCCAAATTGATGGCTAATTTTGCTAATCAATATTTCACTTCAGTAGGAGCCTCTCTCGCAAATAAAATCCTTGAAAAATGTAAGAAAACTGAATCTGAACTAGCCAACATACCTTCAACTGATCTTAATCTTAAAACAGACGAGATTCAAACAACGATTAATGAAGTCATGAAAATGATAGATGAGCTGAAGCCATCGAATGCTTGTGGGCCAGACAAAATTTCCTCAAATCTGCTGAAAGTATTGAAACCACTTATAGCGAGTCCCATTGCATACATTTGTAATCTTAGTTTCAAGACAGGCACATTCCCAAACCACTTAAAACAATCAGTTGTTATATTGATTCATAAAAATGGAAACAAATCGGATATACATAATTATCGGCCAATATCTCTACTCAACTCATTCTCAAAAATTATCGAGAAAATCGTAAAAAATCGTCTCACCCTCTATCTTGAAAGACATAAAATCTTATCTAATAACCAGTTCGGCTTTCGTCCAGGTCTAGGAACAGAAAATGCTATTGCTAAGCTGGCGGATATTATTTCCAATAATATTGACCGGGGTAATAAATCCATCGCTCTCTTTTTAGATCTTGCCAAAGCTTTTGATACCATCTCGCATAAAATACTTCTAAAAAAACTAAAGGCTATAGGTGTTCAGGGACTGCTATACAAATGGATGGATATTTACTTATCTAACAGATACCAACAAGTTAAAATTAATGAAAATGTTAGCGATCCAGCCCTTGTAGAATTTGGTGTACCCCAAGGGAGTACCTTAGGACCTATTTTGTTCAGTATTTATATCAATGATCTGTGTAACAGCAATTTTTCCAATCATATTATAACATTTGCAGATGATACTGTCCTAATATTTGAAGAAAAAACATGAAATGATGTACACTGCAAAGCAGAAAGTGGATTAAAACAGCTAAAACTTTGGTTAGACTATAATCTGCTGACACTCAATTCGGAAAAAACTAAATTTATACGATTTAGTGCGACAGAAGCGGGCCAACCCGAGCAAGCACATAATATTTTTATACATAAATGCATTGACTCCACTAACTATAATTGCTATAAATTGGAATGCGTAGACAGTATAAAATACCTTGGTGTTATATTAGACAAATATCTTAGATGGGACGGACAAATAGATCTAGTTGCCACAAAGGTTAGAAAGCTTACGTACATGTTTATGACAATCAGAAATATCTTACGTAAAAAAGAATTGAAACTCATCTATGATGCTATGTGTGGGTCACTTCTAGACTATGCATCCTTAGGTTGGGGTGGGTGTGCAAAAACTGTTTTGGACAAATTAGCAAAAGTTCAAAAATCACTACTAAGGGTAATCCTCAAAAAACCATTTAGATATCATAGCGATGCACTATTTGAAGAATTCCGAGTTCTGGATGTTAGACAACTATACATGAGAAAATTAATTTTTAACACCCATCAAAAACGCCACCTCTACCCATCTATTAACCACTCTCACGACACCCGCCACTCACGGAGAAATCCAATTGTACGACTCACAACTAAAACATCTCTCGCTCAAAGACACTTCTCATTCTTAGGTCCAAAACTATACAACTTCATGCCCGATGCTTGGAAAAAGGAAAACACAGCTATTCTTCATAAATTGACCACTAATTGGTTTCATCAATTAGGTAGAAAGGAGAGTGAACTTTTACTACACAAAAAATGAAATCAAACACAAACCAAAAACAACAACAAAAACTCCAACAAAACAGTAAAAGATACGTTTATGTTATAATCTTTATCATTATATTTATGTATATATGTACTTACCTAACTAACTAACTAACTAACCATCACGCCGTTTCCCCGCAGGGGTAGGCAGAGAGGACGGACCGCCAAACAACTCGGTCTTGGCACACACTCCTTGCCTCATTCACATTCATACATCGTCTCATACATACTCTTCTATTGTTCTGACTCTTGACATGGCCCGACTCAAGTATCTGATTCACTTGGTCATGCCATGTCTTCCTCGGGCGTCCCCGACTTCTGCTACCATTCACATTTGCATCGTATATTCTCCTTACACTCCTTTCTTCGCTCATTCAGGTGAAAGTACTTATATGTACTTACCTAATACTTTTAAATTAGAATGCTACCCAAGCAGCAGTTAATCTTATGTTTAATGTAATATTTTATTTTATGGTATTTCTTCTCTTTGTTATTCATATTTATACAAACATGTTAGTAGGCTTAGGCACCAGTTAAAAGTACAAATACCTATTATTTCATTATTATTGTAATACTATACTTCAAACA
Organism: Hesperophylax magnus; assembly: GCA_026573805.1. NCBI lineage: Eukaryota > Metazoa > Arthropoda > Insecta > Trichoptera > Limnephilidae > Hesperophylax > Hesperophylax magnus. The sequence continues at coordinate 8,721,954 of JAIUSX010000029.1, read as the reverse complement.
ACTTATCAAAATGTTAATACTCATACTAATTTGACTGTCCTAAAACGGGAATCCTCCTAGTTGGGCAGTCAAAACATTTCTTAAATAATGTATTTAAATGTATAATCTTTTACTAAATAAAAAAATAAAAAAAATAAAAAATATATATATATTAAAGTTGTTATAGAGGAGTAACAGTGGAGTGACAGAAACAATGCGCTTGGCACCTGAAACAAAGATGATTTTAATCTAAATCAGCAACTCTAAGCACAGGCCATCTCTCTACCCAGGACTTTACAAACTTTTTGAAGCTTTTTTTTTTGAAAATTTTCTCTGTTCAACACGAGATCGGCATTCCATGCCGGTCTTGTAATCCCTCTCAAGCTATCCAACATTTCCTCTCGGGCATCTTTCATCAACTCGCAGTGCCACAGAATGTGCTCGGCTGTCTGGTTAGTGTCACCACATGAACAGTTCGGATGAGGAGACAAGGCAAGACTATGTAGCCGCCCCCTGAGCTCCCAATGACCGGACACCAATTGCGTCATAAAGTGATCCAGTTTTATGTGCGCCCCTTCCATTCCACTTTTAACTGAAGGGAAGAAAGAGAAAGTCAATCTACCCTTCGTCGACTTATCCCATCGCTCTTGCCATACACTCAGCGTTCTATCTCGCATGGCTTTCAATAAGCCGGGAAGGGACACCGCTCCACCGGGTGTCAGTTCGACTCCTAGGTGGACAGCGGCCTTATCTCTTGTCAATGCCTTTTTTGTCAAAACTTCCCTAATTTCCAAGTCAATCGGCAGTGTACCAGCCAGAACCATCATCATTAGCCACAGTCATCATTAATGCATCATTAGCCACAGTCCTATATGTGCCCGAAAGCGCCAACAGGGGAGTCCGTTGGCCCCGCTTGAGGGCCAATTGGATCAATGCATTATCCAGCCGGTGCTCCCACATGACACGTGACATGCGTCACGTAAACACCCCTATATATGAGGCGAAGTGCCGGAGTCCGAAATCCCCACTCAGCCGTTGAGAACCTTCTCAATTTCAAGAATAGGGCCTGGGCCCTGCTAGAAACGCTCTTGACGTGCGCTAGGAACAAAGAAGATCTATCTAAAGTGACGCCTAAATACCTGGTGCTTTCAACGAAACGAATAGTGGAGCCTCCCATTCTGATGGTAGGGTTTCTGGCACGACTGAGCATACCCTTCATCAAGAGTCCCACGGTCTTATGGGGAGCAAAGTTCAGCCTGTCTCTCATACCCCATTCAAGAATATCAGGCAGACCCTCTTCTGCTTAACTCTCCACTTCCTTTCTGCTGTCCCCTGAGACAAAAAGAAACTTATCATCTGCGTAGTCGACCGATATGCATCCTTCAGGCAAGGGTAACCTAGAGGAGTCGTCAAAAAGGATGTTCCACAGGTTAGGCCCGAGGACTGACCCTTGTGGACAGCCCATGTTAACGTCACGTATGATGAAAAAATCACCATACATCACAATAACCTTTCTGTTACGTAAATAATCACTAACAATATTGAACAGTAAAGGCGGGCAATTACGACTTTTCAACTTAGCTAAAATCATCGGCCACCACGCATGATCGAAGGCACCCGAGATGTCCAATTACATACTTCTTGGTACAAACCCTCACCCATTCAAGCGCATACTTAATGGCGTGCTCAGTGGACTTACCGGGGACGAATCCAAATTGGCGGTCGCAGGGCGGAGACAGGGTGAGACGGAGCCTATGTTTGATGATTTTTTCCAGTATTTTACCTAAGATTGGAAGTAAAGTGATGGGTCTGTAGGCTCCGATATCTGTTCTCGGCTTATTGTTCCCCTTTGGTATAATCCGGAGCACACCTTTCTTCCATTCTGTAGGGAATACTCCTCTACGCAAGCACGTTTCCAACACTTGATAAAGCTCCTCTTTAGCGTGGATCCAAACATTCTTTGCTATTATGCCGTTCAATCTGTCAAATCCTGGTGCCTTCTTCGAACCCAAAGCCTTAATTAGATTTCAACCTCTGCTCGACTTAATGGTGGCACGCCGTCCTCCTGGGCGAGGTCTCTAGGTGGAAGCCGTGACAGGTTTCTTACCTGTTGATGGTGAACACTTTTCCCATTAACTGAGTCTAGAGGAACTAACTTGCCCAGAAGTGTCTCAAGAGTGGAGACTATGTCAACACTCTCTGCGTTCCCTTCGCTATTACCGAACTCAACGCTCGATAAGTATCGTTCTGATCCTTTTCCCGAGTTTTCAACAGCGCTGTGGATTTCCCACGGGTTGGCGTTACCCACTTCATCTACCCAACTATGCCATGGAGCTCGTTTTGCTGAGAGGACGCCCGAACGATAGGCGCCACGGGAAGCCCTAAAACGGGCCTGAAGTGCAGCCGCTTCTTCAGGCGAGCATATACTCCGCCTAACCACTACCAGCCCCTATAGACTCTTTTGTAGGCCCCTTTCAGCAAAGTCAGCTCTTGTGTCCACCACGGCGTCCTAATTAACTTCTTTGGGTTTGATCTGCCCAAAGAAGTTTCAGCGGCTGATACCACCGCCGCGTTGAAGAAATTCCCCAAGTTGTCCGGTTCCCTAGCGGCTACGTCATGAAAACCCCTTAAAGATTGACGCAGCGCATCCCCAAAGCTATCCCAATTCGCCCTAGTGGTTTTGAAGTTCCAAGATGATTGTGGAGCTTCTTTCTTTGTAATTCCCACTGAAAAAGTTTTCAATCTATGATCAGAAACTATCGCACACTCATGAACCGTCCACTTTGATATTTTTTACGCCACAGATCTAGAGCAGAGAGTGAGATCAATGTTGCTTTCGCCACCGGTTCCTGAAAATGTTGAAAACGTACCTGGTTCATTGAGGATGAACAGACCTTGCGCTGAGATAAGATCTTCGACGGCATAGGATCTTTCCGTTCGATTTCCGTTAAAGTCGAACCTGACAGGCGAGCGCGCATTGCAGTCACCTCCAATAATTATGTTTCGGCCTTTTAATCAGTTTGTCCAGGAGTGACAAACGTATGAATATATCCGAGCTCAAGGCAATAGGCCAAGAGTCCAGTTTGAGAGGTCAAAAAGTCTTCCCAAACCAGCCTCTTTCGATCTGGTACGACACGCAGTTGTTGGCAGGCGCATCTAGAACACAATCGCCCGATGAACCCGGCAACTTCTGCTATATCACCAAACTTAGCGGACCACTTGAAGTGACAAATCGCATAGGATTTGGTTAGCCCAAAAATGGTTCCCGGGGCGGCGGTACCCAAACCCGCCTTCCAGATTGAAAAGAGATGACAGTTCTGAGGGATAATTTTTATAGTTTTCGATGTATAAATGTCAAAAAATAGATAAAATGTGTAAAGTATACTCAATTGCAACTTAATGCACTTAGGTCGGGTTGTTTTACAGAATTTCAACCAATCGTCAAATTTCAAATTTAATATTAAAGTACTGTAATTTATTATTAGATATAATAATTTTACAAATTTTAAAACATTCTTGATGACTGCTGAGGCCCTCCAAGTGCTCCAAGTACTGTGAAACCGGATCATGATAAAATAATAACAGAACTTGAATAGAACCTTCACTGAACTTATATATTAACTTTTAAATTTGATGAATTGTTCAATTTCTGTGAAACGACCCGTCCTTATTACTTTTTTTTTTTTTTTTTGTTACACGGCAATTACACGGCATAACACCCCAAAAACAAATAACAAAAATACTTTTGGCCGTGAAAATCTTAAATCATATTCGTCCTTATTACTGTTTAATGTTTACATAATATTGTTGCATACTGTTATTTGACGATTAGTATTATTTTATTCTTTGTAATTTTTTTTTATTTCTGTCTAGAGCCATCCCCATCTCTTATAAAACTCAATTCTAGACGAGAGGAACTTACAATACATACGTGGAAGGTAATTAGTACAGTTTTAAGTAGGTATTTATTTCAAAATTATAAGTTTCATATGCAATGTAGGTACTAACAGTTGATCCTCTGTTGTGAAGGTGTATTTAAATCTTTAAAAAGGTATTAGAATAACATTAAAAATCCAACACTAAACACTAAGCATTCTCAAAATTGTATGAAAGAGATATTCGTGTAAGAAAGAGATGGCATGAATAGGGCTACTGGTTTAAATGTGTATGTCTTCTGTTGTTTCTTGTCTTTTTACCAGTGGCTTCTTTCCAAGTAACGGATATCAGTAGTTTTCTTCTAAGTAACATGTACTGGTAGTATTATTATTTATTTATTGATTTTTTTTTTCGGGAAATCGACAGTTTACATTGAATCAGTTTGTACGTGAGTATTATAAAGTAAAATAAAACAAATTATGGATTTCCTCCCTATGACTTTAACTGAGACAGTATTATATGGAATAAGTTATTTAAATTTGTGAGGAATATGAATTTAAAAGTTTATACAAAACAAAGATTATTTGGGGATCAGGTGGTGAGAGGCACGAAATAAAAGACGTGTCGTGAAGGTCACAGTGTTTATTTATGAGTCAAAGTAGCCGTAACGAGAGTTGACGTAGGACAGATGTATTCACCGGATGCTGGCTGTGATGGCTGGTCAAGCGCGGGTCAGTGAGTCGACGCCGGGCGCTGGTGACCGGGACACGTTGACAGTCAGGCACTGGTGATCTGGGGAATCAATACTCCAGTGCTGACGGGAAGGCCGAAGGTGCGGTGGACCTTGTAGGCGGTTGAGCGGGAGCTGCGTAGACCAGTGAGGATGCTGCGTGTCCTCGTGGTGGTCATGGTGCGTGGATGAAGCGCTGGTCAGAGACGCTGGAACCAGGGCGCTGTAATCCGTGTAGCGCTGGCCAGGGATGGCGGCCGGGGCCAAGGCGCTATGATGATGTCCCGATGGAGTCCATGATTGTACGGGCGAAGCCGGGTGTATTGTCCTTCGCGCAAAGGTGCGCGGATTATCACTCGTGAGATTTGTCCACTGACGGCAGATTGATGACTGACTGACTGCTCGCTGCGTCGGGCTTATTTATACTGTACGGCCAGTGGCAACAGTAGGTAGATGAATTGCAACTAAATCAGAGCCACTCGCTAAGTCTGGGTCTTTCGGGAAGTTTCGGTCGCACTGTGTTAATGCATAGGCGATAGGCTCGAACCTTCTGGCGAGTTGTCGTAATGTGTCAGACCGACTTGCGATCGTATTGTCGCGGGTAGGCGAGTAGATACTTTATCAACAGGTAGGTTGCTTTGTTTTGTTTACGATTTCGGCTGCAAGTACGTACCTGCAAGTGCGTACCTAAGTAGCGTCGAGCTGCTTATTATACAGGAGTTAATCTGGATTCTTCTTGACGCTACAATTATATAAAACAAAAAATTTACAAAACAATACATTTATAGCCATAGAGAGAGGTTGTAGATATAAATCAAATCATTATAGAGATATAATCAATAGAGACATAAACATTATTCACAAACCATCAGAGAAATATTATTTTATGGACCTCTTGTATTTGGTAAGTTCGCAACTGAAAATATCAACCTTGGATAATACGCTATTGTAATTATTATTATAAAGCTACCCATCACTTATTACATGAATACACAAAGAATTATTCAAAGAGGCGGGTATACCATAGGTCGCCGCAAGAGGTGTGCCTTACGTTTGGTGACTTAGCAGGGGTGACCGGGTTGATGAGGTGAGGATTATCTAGGTCTTGGCGGATGCGGATGCATCTGCCTACCTACTGTGTATCTGAACGGATTTGAAGAGACTGGTTGAGTGAGATCTTTTTACCTCTCCATCAGGACTCCCTCGACCCATCGCCTTGCACGGCTGTAGGAGGTGCAAATTGGCTTAGTCGGTGGATCACTACATTAACAATCTTCCTTCAAATCTAACAAATCAACAAAAATATATTCACATTTTTGTTGATTTGTTGAAATTGTTGAACACACTTGACATTCAAAAGAGGAGGAAAACAACTGTTTACATCTTATTTAAAAAAAAAACTACCTGTAAAACACGGGTAATAAATAGTTCTTGAAACAAAATATGAAATCGCGTAATAAAGGCCCTAACACGGGTAGAGCACATAGCGTTGCCCTAAATACTTGTCAATATTATTGTAAAATTATTAACTGTGAAACAGAAATGTAAATATATTCAGTATAATCCTGGTTAAAGACCACCATTGAGAATAGAAACAATGATTTGAATGGTTATGATAAAGTCTGGACGTGCATCTACAGACATGTACCACCGTTTTATAGTACGTGTATGAGGCAAACATGTCTCGAACTTTTTTCTGACATATTCATATGCCTTTGGCGAATAAAAGTGAAGTGTTAACGCAAACGTTTTGAGTCCGGCAGTATATTTTGTTTTAATCGTACGTCCTGATGTTAGCCTTGTGTTACACCGAGTCATTAGGTCTCTGACTCCAACGTCGGAGCTTTCTATCAACGATTGTTGATCTGCATTAATCAATTTTCTTTCTTTTAATGCATTCATGACATCTGTCATGACATCAGTTTATTTTTATATCGCCTCTTGGTTGCTTGAAGACGTTTTATATGCAATTTTTGAGATCCAATTATACTTTTATATTTTTCAATCAATAACAGCAACTTTTTTTCTCGAGATGAATCAATTATTGATGCTTGTCCTGCAGTTGTAATGTGCGTAGATGGTGTTTGCGCTGCAGCTGTAGTGAGCGAAGTAGATGTTGTGGGTTCACTTGAAAGCTGTAACTAATCAAAATTAATGGTTAAAAAGGCAGAACTTGTTCAAACATGGGGGAAAATATGTATTCTTCTTGAATATGCTTTGTAAAAACTAAATAGAAAACATACCGAATCACATGTAATAGGCAGTTTGAATGAATCTTCAATTGTTGATGTTTGTCCTGCAGCTATAATGAGCGAAGTTGGTATTTGCGATGCAGCGGTAGTGAGCGAAGTAGATGATGTGGGTTCACTTAAGAGCTGTAACTAACCAAAATTACTGGTTAAAAGGGCAGAAAGTTGTGCAAACGGAGAAAAAATATTTATTCTTCTTAAATATGCTTTGTAAAAACTAAATAGAAAACACACCGAATCATAAATAAGTGGCAGTTTAAATGTAGGAACAGCCCACGCAAAAAGGGTCCGAATTTTTGTTGCTGGTTTAAAATCATTTTGGCCAAAGTGAGACGAGCAAATGATGCTACGGGGAGTCGGAAACCAGTTTTCCTTTCTCCCCGTTGCGTCAATCCATTTTTCTTTGATTTTTCCGTTCTTCGGAAATCTGAAACAATTAAAATACTATATGTTACAACATCTAAAAATGGATATAAATTATACTTTACCTAAGATAAATAAATTATCACGCTTTTTTGTTATGCTTCTCCTTTTCCGCGAACCCCCCCCCCTCTCATCCCTCTGTCACCCCTGCCAACCCTCTTCTTCGTTTACCCCCCAACTCAAATAACCCTCCCCTATCGGATCCCTCGTCCCGGATTCTCTTTCCCTTCTCCTTCCTTTCCTGCCGTTAAACTATATGAAATACAAACATTTTTCAAACTGATAATGCGCCAAAAAATATAAAAAAATATTTCATTACGCCAGAGCTCACCATTGTATTTATAGAAAACTTTACGGGCATGCCCATAACTAAACAACAAAATTTTATCCCAATCGGATGAATGGTATAGGAAATAATTTCATAATGCTACAGCTCGGCTTTGACGGCCGGCATAGTCCAGTGGTAACGCATTGGACTGCCATTCCGAAGGTCGCGGGTTCGAACCCGGCGTGCGCAAATAAATTTTATTTGATTAATTTGTGTTATTTCACAATTAATTAATTAAAATAATATATAGTATATTTGCGGCACGTTCCAGAGTGGAAGATACTACCAGTATCGCCCTGGTGTAAGACCACCATTCAGAATTGAAACGTTGCTCCAAATGGCTTTAGCCGTGTTTAGTGACTAGATCTGAATAGCCAGGTACTTCCCCACCTTCCTCTTTCCCTTCCCCACTTACCTTCAGCCTCACAACATCCCCCAATCGGGGATGCCATAGTCTCACTGGCTCCAGACGGGAGCAGTTGGGACTCTTGTGAGGTATTCACTATAAAAAAAAAAAAAAAAAAAAAAAAAAAAGCTCACCATTATACTCGTATATAGAAACCTCCGCGGGCTCGGGGACAAAAAATCACCAAAGTTTCATTGAAAATCGGATAAATGATACAGGAACGCATGCGAAACAAACAAAGAAACATTAATTTTAATAAATAAAGATTTTAAAAGAAAATCATTGCATTTGTTTCTACCACCAATCAGCATCTACAATAATAATTATCTACAAAAAAATTCAAAAGAAATAATAAGTTTCTATGTATTTTTATATGGCCCTGCTAATGTTACGAAAAATCGATAGTCGGTATTTAAAAAAAAATTGGCGTCCCCATCACTAGCCTCTAGTGGCGGCGATGTTCGCTTCGCTCGGGGCCTTACGTCAATAAAAACTTTGAATAATAATCAAAAATTGATAAAGTACTATAATTTTGTACTTACCGGTGAAATGAAACTCCATTCGTCTTAAAGTTAACATTACTTGTCGTGTTTTTGCATAGTTCCAAGACGGCATTTTGAATAAAACGGGCACAAACTGTACACGGTTACGACATCAAATCAACTAAATGAACGAATTCTTCCCGTATTCAAAGTACCCTAATTAGGTAGTACTCCGCCTACGGTCCGGCGGCCAACATAGCATATCTCGTTCTTCTAATATCTTTGGTGTAGACCATGTACTAACATTTTTTCAGAAATCGTTTTTTTCGGGTAAACGGTATTTTCGGAGCTCTTGTAGTGGTAGCACTGTTTTAACGGACGTCTTGAGATAACTAACTAACTAACCAACACGCCGGTCTTGGCACACACTTCTTGCCTCATTCACATTCATACATCGTATCTGCTAGAGTATCTGATTAACTTGATAGTACCATATCTTCCTCTTGCGTCTCCGACTAAGTAATCAATTGTATCGGTTGCGTACCGAATTGACTGGTACTTGACGAATGGACTATAATTTTTAACAAGAAAATAAGATTAAACAAATCGGATAAATATCAAGGAAAAATAGGAGTGGGAAAGGAGGCTTTTACCTTATAAATGATCTTGCTTCATTTAGAATTTCTGATGTTTGTCTTACATGTTGAATGGGCACTATCGTTTATAAATATACATCTAGTATTGTATCTAAGACGAACGCTTTTTTATCACAAATATGTATTGTTTCACAAAATGAACGGTTTTTTTATCACTATCTTTATTTCTATGCACCCAAACATCCCAAAAGCTATTTCTCAAACCTAGTTTTTGTCAATTAACGTGGTCTACACCTGTACAACTTACTTTTCAATAACTAATTTTCTTGACGCTTTTTGAATTTAGTGATCCATCTTGACGTTTTGACAAATGTGAATAACATTATTTACCCACAACAAAAAAACGGACCCATATCAAAATGCAACCCTCCTACTTAGTTGTAATTAACGTAGGTTTAATGGGCGGTTTACATCATTTGCCTGGCGTATACGAGTACAAGAGCTCGCTTATCTGAGACCACCCTCGCTCGTTCACAAGGGTGAAATTAGTGTTTTTCCGTCCTTTCCGCTTCAACAACCAAGTTCCGGGGAGTGGAACAGACTACGAATCATCTGTCTATCTGCCGGAGAAGCGGAGTAGGGTAATATAAAAACTCTTAATGGCTTTGAACAATACCTACATTTAATGGATGGTTTGAAAGCTGATTGATTTCCAATTCAGTTTTGAATGATCAATGTTTTCTTTATTCTTTTAATCTTTTCTGGCAGTGAAGACTAAAAGAATTTGTGATTTTTGCTATTTTATGAAAAGAAAACTAGTAATTTGGTAAATGATGTGACCCAAAAAAGGAATAGGTACTATACTGTGCGATGTATATAGTTGACTACGGAATGATTGTGTGGAAATCCGAACATGTTTCCTAAATTTGCATCTGTTAAATACCGAAAGTATTGTGTAAATTTAGTTGAACAAATATCAAACTATTTCAGATTCTAATTTTAAATGAATTTCTTAATTTTTAGTAACCGGTGAGTTTTTAAATAAATTGCCTGCTTGTTAAATAAGGAACTGTGGCATTCAAATAAAACACGTCCACCAAGTATTGTATTCACTCCTTCCTTTTTTTCAAAAAGGCCTTCTAGACAGCATCCCCAAAAATAACACAGGTCCTTATGTAAATAGTCTCCACCATCCTCTTGTAAGTATTTTATGCATTTTTTTAGTATCGCAATTAACAGTTATTTTTAATTTAAATAAAAAAAATTCTAAGTAAACATTTTTCTTTTTACTTTTGCCGACCGAGTTTCGCTACAACCATAGTTTCTTCAGGGCTGCAATACTGTATTTAATATATATAATATAGGATTGTAAAAAATTGGGCTGAGCTCCAGTGGAGGAAACAGTGGTAATATGTAGGGGAATGGAAAGAAAGTGATATTTTTCAATAGGGGACAAATGTCTGCTTCACATGAAATTTATTTTTTTTATTTTTTGAAGGGAGCGCCGAGCCGCTCTAGGGGATTTCCGAATTCGTTCGGCAGTGATTTGATAGACTTTGCCCACGCCAGCCGTTCACCGTCCGCCGACATTCGTCAACGTTAAAACGTTTTTGGGTTACTGTTAAAACTGTCTGTTCACGATTTTTTTTAATTTATTTATTTGTACCTAACTTTGACAAATTTATGTTCTTTCATACCTAATTATTTTTCCGTTTCAAAATACTTTTTCAATTTTATAAAAAAAAATTAAATTGTGACTGAGCCATTGAGGTTCTTTTCATTTATTACTTATTTATTCGAGAGAACTCAAAAAAAAAATAAACTACTACATACTTCTATCTTAAAGTAAAGTGTCTAATATAAGTTATATTAGACACTTTACTCGTGTGCTCGAGTTCTCATGTTGTACAAGGCCAGCAGAGGCAGTCAACAGGTCGCGGAAGGCAAAGGGCAGGGGGCGAGAAGCCACCCTCTCCCCCTCCCCTAGGCGCCTGAGGGGCCACGGGGCGCTCGACCCTGCCAATTTGTCAAAGGCACGCTGATACGGCCCTTCCCCACCCTACCATACATACATGCCTTACCTTATTACAGTGATATCCAACGCGAGACTGATTATAGAGACGCATTAACGTAATGTTTCTTGTTATTAATACGTATAATGGTATGTTTCTAAAAATCTTCATGGTCATAGATATGTGATAAAATAATACAAGACTCTAGGAAAAGTTCAAAGTAATTTCAAAAAGTTGGAAAAAGAGTAAGGGAAGAGAATAAGAGTTATGAATGTTTCTGTATTTGTGAAATATACGATTTTTTTTGCATCATTATATCTATATGTGCATTACATTTATATAACGATTTCCAGAATTATTTCGATTAGGAATCTTTACTTTTCTCTGGAATTTAATTATTACATAAAAAAACCATAAGAAAATAGTACCTACTATTTTGCGTAAATTTGTGGATTTCAACTGACGTCAATATTGTCAAACCAATTAATAGTACAAACTCAAGTTGCAAACATTGGCACACTTTTTCAAGTTATTACTATGATTATGATATTTATCATTATGATAGATATACCGCCGTCATAAGCAAAAAGGTAGCTAGGAATTTGCAAAATTCACATTCTGATAAACGAGACCTTTCAGCCATTATAATGAAAAATACATCGGAAAATGACTTTTGAAAATTTCTGGGCGCCTTTTTGTTATTGACGGCTGTACAGTGTACAGTAATGCATCTTTTCAAAATGGGGATACAAATGTTTGCTCCATGAAAAGAGTTTGAAAGTTAAAGATTCAATCATAGAGCTACAATCATTAAAGGCGCTACTACGTACTAATATATCTCTTCGAAACTTGTTCCATTATTAGAACGCAATAAGCGGTTTGCATAGTTTATATTCGGTAGTTTAAGTTGGAGGTCAGTTGGAGGAAAAAAAGAGGAACCTCTATTTCGTTCCATGTCTCATCTAAATTAAATACATCAATGGATTCAGTTGTATTTGCTCCTCGCCTTACTTTGCACTTAAGAAACGCAGACTTTTAAGTTCAACATGCGGTTTTCTCATAGACTGCACACTACATCTATCAACCTTTTTAAATATATTTTAAATCTCGAAATAAAACTAAACATACTTAAAAGTTGTTAATTTTAAAATTGGAAAGGGAAAGCAACTCCAGAGAACAGAGGTTAATGTAATAGCAATGGAAGGGACGCCAGAGATACCAATATGCGCTCTGTCGAAGCGATGGATCCCAAACTGTACAGGGCCAGGGGAAGAATACGATAATGATAAGAAATAAGAAAAAAATAATTATTATATAATATTATAATATATAATAAATTATTTTCTCGGAAGATTTTTTCAATTTATATTTGTGTTTTAGACTAATAATCATTGCTTATAATAATTTGTTATCCTTTGTGCTTTGCATAAAACCTTGTCTTGTAAACATATGTTTTACTTCAATAAAATTAAAGTAAATGTGTCAATATTATTACTTTAAATCGTACATTATAATTGTATGATCGACTGAATAATATTTCAATTTGCCTTTGCAGTGATTTTTATTTTCTTTTCTGCTGAAACCGATTTGCCAAAACTTATTTTTGTATGTCCTGCCAAAACTATTGTGGCAAAATGCATGTTTATGCAAATGAATAGTTCTATTGTGTCAAAAATGATTTAATTTAATTTTTCTATTTAGTTTTTTAGGCCGTTACATATTTAAACTTGGAGAGCCCTGCCTCAGACCCCGGTCCTATCCTATAGCTAACAATGGTGACCTGAATGTAATGTGACCGCGGCCTATAATAATTATTGCGTATTAGGGATGTTCATCACAAGGGGAAAAAAATTGGCGTTTTGCCAACCCTTGTCCAACGTTAATCGTTAACATCTATAGTTCATTTTTATGTCAAATAATTAGATAATAATACCACCCATTCAGCACCCGACAAATATAACGTTTTTTTGGAATTCAGTGGAAAATCAAATTCATCTACTTGATGTCGCGACATCACGGCATCAAACAAATGATATTCTCTCTCCTATTCTTAAATAAGCTTTTGTGCCTTGAGACTTTCCATAAAAAATGATCCTACGTCGTAAGAATATTCAATTCAATATCCAATTCAGGATAATGATTAAACTAGCGCAGGCCCGTGAAAAATCACGGGATATTATAGAGCTGGAATGTTTATCCATAGTATAAGAAGGTACGACCAAAGTAGCGTAAGATATTTGGAGATTTGAAGGAGCCTTGTCAAAATAGCTTAAAAAATAAATAAATTGTTTATTTCTGTGGAAGAATAAAACTCGTATTTTCAAATTAATTCAAACCAAATGGGATTAATGTAATACTTCATTTAAAAATCCTTCAACAAAAAACCGTGCTTCACAATTTTTTAATGACGACAACAAGGATTTTGTATTTCAACAAAATTTCTACTAACTCGTTCGCAGACGGGATTTGTTTTTTCAAGCGTTAATGAGAGAAATTCTGGCGAGATTACCGGAATATTTTTGTTTCTCCTGTTAAAAAACATACGCAGGGTTTCATGTTTCAAATTTCGTAATTAACACAACTTTTGACTAACGATAATATTAATGAATGAATTAAATTCAACAATCATATACCGTTTTAAGGCGATGCACTACGTCATGTAATATTTTAAATCGAGCCGCTATCAATAACACCCCTTGCGTAGATGGCGATAAGGTTTAAATTCCCACTTAACACCATCCGCCTGTTTTGATTTATGCAAGAAAAAAACATGGCCAAAAAGTGCCTTTTATTTTATTTTGTGAATGTTCAAGAATAAATATTTTTTTTTCCCGATCATTTTACAAAAAACTTAATGTGCCACATTATAAAATAAAATCATAACCGAAAATGGGTTCGTAAGTAGGAAATTTTGAACTTTAAAGCAGTTTTCATAAGCCTTATAGATTATTTTTTACTGGGCTTATAAAAAGACTTATCTAAAAAATACTATATTATTTTAAAGGCCAAGATGTATTCTACTCGCAGTATTTAATTAAAGCATCTGAAACATTTCTACGCTACCAAATTTTCAAACAAAAAACACATGATTTTGCATTACTACGTAGTGCATCACCTTAATTGCTTGTTTATAATATTATAAATTAAAAATTGTTCACGTGTAACTTGAACAAATTTATTTTACAGTAAAAATGAAATAAATTTATTTTATAAAAATAAGTGACATTGGAAGCATTAAAGTATTTAATTATTGAAGACAAAATTAACGATTCCTAAACGAAAGACTGAAACAGAAAAATCAGAAAAAGATACGGTCACATCTAGAACTTGAACCCAGGACCCTTGCCTTGGCGGGTCACCGTTCTACCAACTGAGCTAATGGGACCCTATCTCCTTCGGTCATATTTAACTGTATCATACTTCGAATAAGAACTACCAGCATTGTCTTCATTTTTCTCACCGCACATTTTTAGGTAACTATCCTTATGTTTGATTTAAAACAAGGGAAGGGTACTGGGTTCGAGTCCTAGATGTGACCGTAACTTTATCTGGTTTTTCTGTTTCAGATTTTTGTTTAGGAATCGCTAATATTGTCTTCAATAATTAAATATAACAATTTAAGGTTTTACTTACTAAGTTATTCCAAAAAATAAATACCAAAGCTTTTTCTCTTCCCCGGTCCATCGATAGATTCCCTTATTTTAAAAACTCAACAATTTGGAACAGAATTTGGTGATTTGTGTTTTCTCACAACTATGTGCGTATTTTCATGACCCGGGTTTGCTTTGTCCTTTGCTCTGCACAGCATCCTAAATACCTCCATGTTGGGTGGTAGACACATATAATTCTGTAAAAGACTTCAGCTAAATGAATCGTAGGACATTCTATAAAGAAATGCGAAATAACCATGATTCAATGGTGACCTGACGTCGCAGTCAAACGTTGTTTTATTTTTTCATGAAATACCACCATAGAAATTATATGTCTTCGTAATCATAATAATATTTGATTTGTATAGGAAATTCTCTCGACATTTTACGTTGCCATGTTTTATTATTTCTATGAAAAGCCTTTTTTACCCACCTGCTGAGTATCATAAAAATCCTTCAGAATATTATTTCTTAGTGTATAATAATATAAATATGTTTTTCAGTTATGATACAAAATCATATTACCAGATATCGATGTATCGAAGCCAATGAAAGAAAGGTGTTTAGATTTCATTTATTTTTTACGATATTTCAGAAAATAAAATATTTATGTTTTCCGAGGAAAGGTCAGTCTATTGTATATTCCTGGAAAATGAATGTAGGTATTATTGTATATATAGTATAAAATATTATTTTTATGTTATTTTTTAACCGTAGAGTGGAATGGCAGAACACTTCAATCAATCTTCCCAATAAGCCTTTTCATTGACGTGATTGATGTACCTTAAGTGACCATCTAAGACAACGGGACTCCATCGAAGCCAGAGTTGCGTTATACTCTCTAAAGCTGTGCATACTGAACAGAACGCGCAGATACTTTAGTAGTCTCTACGTTCGTAATACAATGTGTTGTTATTCCAGATACAATATAATATATTTAAAGTACAAACTGGTGTGACGGTTAGAATGAAAGAGGCTTTGAAGATGCGTACTTGCCTATTATAGCCTTCTTTCACTAATCAAAGTCTTACGTTCCCTTTTATTACAGTCTCCGATTTACGTTTATTACAGGGCACATTTTTTGACCTTGTAAAAATTTCAAGTACGCCCTACTCCAGAATTTGGCAGCCATTCCATATAGTCTGGAACCCCAAAACATCTGAAAAACCCTTGACTCTGTTCAGAAACCGGTGGTCTGTTTGACAGATTCACAATTGCATTCTTTGGAGTACAGATGTCGTTGGGAATTTTTTTTTTAAATTTATCGGTATTTCAATGAAAGCTTATTCAAGGAACTAGCGTCATTGATCCCTTCTGCATCGGTGCACAGTCTGAAAACAAGCCAAATGCGTATCCAACATTTGTACACGGTTAGCATTTGTTACATAACGAGTTGCTTCTACATCTCGGCTGTCAAATAATTTTCCTCCCTCATACAACATAGGTCTCTACAAGAGCCTGGCTAACCCAATTCTTTTCTCCAAAAAACCATCCACACAGCATCTCTAAAGATTACATGGACCCTGTGGTAAATCAATAACATATCAATAGTAAAACTCTTACAGATATTTAATAAATTCCATTTGGGTGTTTGACCATTCCATGGAAGTTGAAACTCCAAGCTATCAAACTATAGTCTCTATCTTCTATTTTCGTCGAACGTGACAGTGGTGCTGCCAAGGCCTGGTATCTATGTGAGATATTGTGTCAGCGCTTTATTAGCAGCAGACACACACCTGGACGGATGACGAACCGCTTGCTGGCGCTGTTGGTGGACGCGGTGGACTCTCTTGGTGCAGCAGCTGGTCCAGTTTCTTTACCACCTAGGATTCTTGCTGCAGAGTCTCCATCTTCTATCTTCGTGTCACCTGTTCCTGTACTTCATTGTACTTAACTTATCTTCACTATATTATTGTAATATTTAAATTTTTTATCAACTGTAAAGCTCTCCTGAGGTTATGTCTTATAAATGCGGCGCTATACAAATTATTCAAGAAATAAATATATAAATGAAACAATTATTTTATTTGCCAAAGGAATGACGTACGAAAATTTACGCAGTAACACTTTGTGGTCAACATTATGAACATAAGTAAAGTTGAAAATTGAACCAACCGGAAATTCCGTACGAAGGTAAAAGCATTAATTATTTATAGAAAATGTTGTATCACTTTTTCAACTAATAATTTAATTACGTTAAAGCGGGTATTTGGGTATTCACTCGTGTATTATTAACTCATCGGGAAACCCTAAGGATTTCCATTTGGAAGATTTTATTAAAAAAAAATAGGAATTTCAAGGCAAATTAATAAAATTATTATCATTAAAAAAATTCTCGGAAATAGAATTTAAGGATAAAAAATTACACTTTGAAGATTTAAGAATCTTTATATCTTAAGAATCTCTTCGGAAAATTGGTTTTAACACAAAATATTTTTGGGATTCTACATTTCTGCACATTCATATTTAAGTAACAAATCAATTCCGATTATTATTTATGATGATTTTTAGAGATTTTTTAAAAAAATTTTCACAAATATTAGTAAAATTACTCTTTGAAAATTTATTTTTAATAAAATTAATTTGTGCCCCAGCAAGGCAAGGGTCCTGGGTTCAAGTCCTAGATGTGGCAGTATCCTTTTCTGATTTTTCTGTTTCAGATTTCCGTTTAGAAATCGCTAATATTGTCTTCAATAATTACTATTTCATTTACTATTGCATAACTCATTTTTGAAAAAAAAAATGGAAATACAATGTCTTGACTTATCGTTTTTAAGTCATCGTAGAAAATTGTATGTCACTTACAACTTACTTCAAGTAAGAACTGTGCAATAATTTTTCCCAACAGCTAAACCAAAGATAAACGTAGAAAATAAGGAAGGTGTTACAATTTCTTTTAATTATTGACCCTTAGCGCTATTGAACCTTCGGGCTTTTGAATATATTTGACTAAACGTCTCAACGATGATGGTAAAATTTCTGAATGCTTCAAGTTATTTTAAATATGCTATATAATTATTATTTTGAAAGTTGTTGTAAAAACAAATACCATTTCACAAATCCAATTTTAATACCATACATGAAAATGTTAGCAAAAATACTTACCGATACATTTTGACCTGAAATGTCCAAAAACGTTAAACTCGTAACTGAGAAAAATGAATCTAGCATGCCTAGCATAAAGATTACAAGTCAAAACCAAAATTTTTTTAGAAGAACAATTTCAAATATTTAAACTGCTATTACTTTTATTTGGTGATTAGGTAACAAATAATATATTTTTAAGATTATTATTTATTTTGATACCACGTGAAGATATTGTCCCAAAGATTTAAAAAATGATAGAATTTCTTCTCTTTCCAACGACAAACAAATCACATATCTCCTCATTATAGAAGAAAGATAACGATACTTTTATAATGTATGGACGCTCCAGTCAGATCTGTCCTTCGGAGAAAGATATAAAGTATGGGGCTAGTAGTGTCCTTCCAAGCTTGAAGGGTTGAAACCTGGGGCTGCCGCTAGGCTTCCCTATCTTGATCAACTTCAGTGGCATCGTTACACAATACCTGCACGGTTCGTATTTCGTATTTCTCATAAAGCGCATATGAGGGTGAAGAAACACTTGTAAGACGCATACGTAAGGGCACAAGAAAGAGTCACAAGAAATATTGTAGGAGCCGTATCCAGGCAGATGGTAAATACAAACGGTGCACTTCTTTCAAAAATAAACGAATAAAATCGCTTCATCGACTTTGTGCATAGGTAAATAACTAAAAAATATCGGATAAAACGAGAATCAAAATTATATGTTTTCTTTACTCGTAATAAAAGTGTTTGATTACCATCAAACACCCCATCATATTAATAATACGACCAACTCCTGTAAAAAAGCGGCTATAACAACAACTCTGGTCGCTAAAGGCGCTAGTGTAGCATATTTACATTGACATTCAATGGCGGTAATGTGTATTTACTTAGTACTTGGTGGCGACGTTTTGGGATTTCTTATTCGTATTTTGATCAATCTTGTTAAATATATATATATATATAAAAATGTCCCGAAAAATAAGTCCTGTCTGTGCAGTTTACGGATGTAATAATTACAAACAACAAAAACTCTCCGAGCTCTTTTCAGAATGCCAAAAAAAGTTGACAGGAAATATAATACGAGTTAGTTAGTTAGCAAATAAAATTATCTTCAATACATAAAAAAGTGAAACCTACTAATAAGAAATTAATAAAAAATTCTTACAGTTATGTAAGTATGTTGTGACATTTATAAACTATCAAATATAGAGTTAATAGCCGGTTTAATATATTTTACGTATGAGAAAAGAACGTTAAAAAAAATTTCGATTTCTCAGATTTATTAATGTAAAATAAAGATTATACATATTCATAGCATCCATTAAATGAATGAAGGAAACCAAGGAGCACAACTAACGCCGCTAAGGGGTTGTACTGTAGCATGTTGCCATCATAATGTTTGGGAAATATCATAAGTTGGAGGTATTATTAATATTATATGGTATTTGTTAACACCCAGTAGCAATTTATGCAAATAGACTAAATAATATCTCAAATTTAAACCAGTTCACTTTACAATTTTCATTGTTTTCTTTACAGATTCCATCGTGAAAATTATATATTTAATACCCAGACACAGGCAGCGCCTTAGAGGGATATCTCTGTATTCTTTTATTTTATATTTATATATTATTATATTTATGCACGTAAAAATAAATAGTCTTATACTTCAAATCATAAACACCATAGGCAAACCAAAATTAAGCACACGAAGTTGTAAACAAAACAAATAATTGCATTAAATATAACAACGATAAATTAATTTAATTCGCCACAAATTGTGTCATAGATCGGCAAAGTCAAAACCTAAGTTGACTTCTTAGCAGCGATAGTAAAACATCGAGCGGACGCACATTTTTTTGTTGCTTATTTCTTTTACCTTTTGAACGTACTTAAAATAGTTTTACGATATCCAACTATCAGTCTAACCTCATGATGGTATATAAGGTATGTTAGAAGAATTCAACGAACCAATTGAGAAAATATTTTCAACAATAGAATTAAACTTTTCTTAAACATTTCAACAAATAGAATAAAAGAAAATATTGTGATTGATTTGATATTATTAACTGCATGTGATATGCAATCACCCATTTTAAACGAAAAGCTATATTATCATTATTGTAAAACAGAATCCTTTCACAAACACTATGTTTCATTTTTAATTCAAAGCAATCCAACGTACTGTACGGTGGCAAAAATAGCGAGTTACGATGAATTTATTTTGGTAAAATTGCGAAAAAGCGTTTTAAAATCGGTCTCAAAAACTCTGCATTCAATGAATTCATTAAAAAGATTTTACAGGGATTATGCGGAACAATATGGAAGCTTGGACAATGAAATGATATATTTTTTTGGGAGCTGCGACGTAACACGTAGATATGAAATGCTTTTAGCACATTCATGCGAAGTTATCAGGTACGGTTTTGGGAAAAAAAATCATATCAAAAACAATAGAATAACACTTTGCTGACCTTTTTTCCAGAGAGAGCCAAGGGACTCTGCTTCGATAAGCACCGATAAATAACCCAATTCGAGCTCGTGTGGCTCGTGTGTAGAGTGCCAAGGGAATGTTTTGGAAACACCAGGAAAAAACAAGGAAAACATTATTATACCAGGCACATTTTTTGTCATAATCTAGTGGCCATTTAAGATTGAGCTTATAATTAGAAAATAAGTATTAAACCAGTAATATAACGTTTATCTTAAGTAGGATGATGGACCCAATAATTGGCGGGGATCAATAAAAACCATCTAAATAGGTCTTCATATTACAATCTGTTTGCTAACACTCTATTAATTTGTAAAATGGGCCCAGCGGCGTCATGTACACTTGTGTTATAATAATCCAAGCAGTTAATTCAATTTGCCAACCATAGACATTATTAAAATAATAGACGAGCCAATCAGAGAGAGGGGAACAGCCAATTGCGAGGAGCGCGGAGGCGGCTGAACCGTCCCACGTTCGGTGATTTATCAATAAAATAATTTGACAGCATACAGGCAATTATAATATCGCAATGTTGTCTTAAAAAATAAAATATGCTTACCAATTACTAGTCCTTTTTGATATGGCGCGCACATTGCTGGCTGCGTAAAAAATATCTACATATCCCAAATCGGGTAAAAGAAACTCTGACTTGTTATCAAAATTTAAAATTTTTTTACACAATTTAGAAAAACACTTGCGTTATAATTTACCCACCTCACTCGGTTTTAGCATCGCTACGTCAGGCTACCCTTTTAAGGAGGAACATTTAGATCCTGTGCAGGATCCCACAATGGACAGCGCTATAAACCTTTATCTTACTTCAAAAATTATTAAAAATAGAAATTAAAAATGTAGTTTTAATTTTATTTTTTTTATTTGTTATTTCACTAGCTTTCAGAAATATATTGTTTTTACACTGGACTAAGTTATCATTCATTGTAGTAACCATGCAAATATAGTGGCCATTTTAAATAATTTTAAAAATGCACATAAAGGAATTCCAGTATTTTTTTGTGAATATTCACATTCCAACTTAAACACTGGAATTTCATATTTATTTTTAAAATGTTGATTTCATAGTAACTTTCATAGTTTGCATATTTCAAAACCCTCCAAAACGTTTGAATTCTGGCGGCATACGCGTGACGTCATACGTACATCGGTTTTGTCGGTTAATAATAAGGTTTACTCATGTCGACATGAAAATATTTAGCAAGATTTCCAAAATGTACGAGTATACGCAGTACAACTTGGCACAAAGGTGTCTCACGGTTGTAATCGTTTTTAAGGGACGTTTTATTAAATCTATCGTTTAATTATATACAGGGTGTCAGGGGGTAAATTTCGCTAACTGCGGGAGGTGATTTTACATGATGGTAGATGGTTGCGCCAATACGCATTATATATCAATTTACAAATACATATCACAGACATATGTACATACATGCGACCTCTGTACTGAGATAATATTGTTGTCCTTATTGTCCTACCTTCCTATCTATCCCTGCACCTTTCAGTGCACTTTGCAATCAGTCTGCTAGAATAATCCGCATAGCTCTCTATAAAACCGCATCCGCGCGAGATCTTATCTAGCTTACCTTAATACATTTTCATCCATTTAAACTATTATGTGTTCAGTGCCTTTGCTGTGAGGAGAATAAACAAGAAGAAAACGAGTGCCCTTGTTCCTAATGGTGAGTACTTTCTTCCATACAACATATTATTGTCTCATGCGCAGTGGTAATTACACTAACATTCAAGGTCCTTTGACAAACATTTTTTACACTCCTAAAACAACATAACATTTTTTACATACCAGTAGATGTAAAAGAGATATGAAACTTTTTATCCAATGCAAAAATATTTTTCCATAGAAGAATATTTATTTATAAAATCAATGTCCCATACAAACTATTCAAATTTTTTACCTTAAAACGTTAGAATTTCTCAAAAAGACATATTTTTTTTACTTGTACTCTCGCGTAGAATCACCCCTGAAGTTTGAGCACTTTACCTCCGGACACCATGTATATTGAAACTTATATATTCAGAATCAGCGTTTGTGGTTCTATTTGAATATATATTTTTGAAGCCATAATATTTGCACTCAAGTTGGACCCGAACTTGACAAACTACAAACAGCCTAATTTGGTCAGGTAGTTTTTCAGAAAAGACATTATATTAAGAATCAATGTTAGAACATACAGACAAAATCAGTAAAAGTGAACTACTGCACGTAGCCTAGCCGTGATAATTCATAATGTATCAATTTACATACAACTCAAACTGGTATAACAGCGCAAAAACATGTCTGAAAGTATTTAGATATCTGAGGTGTGCCCTTCTATGGTATGCAGTTACCATGTAATTAATTACAAGGCATATTATGTAATTTATGTTTCGTATATATTAAAATTCAAAATAACACATTTATTAATTATGCTACTAACTTCCGAACTAAATAGCATTATCAAGCTCGAACCACTATTAAAGAGTAAAATTGAAAAACGGTTGCTAGAAATATTATTACAAAAATACTAATTATTTTCAAAATTGGAAGTGTTTGTTTGTAGAATTCAGACCTAAATAATAAACACTTAGGACGGGTTGTTTCGGAGAATGTGAATAATTTATCAAATTTCAACGTTCATTTTCTAGTTCTGTGAAAGATTTTTTCAAGTTCTGTTTTTATTTCAGTTGTATCAAGCAACTAGCCTATAATGATATAATAACAGAACTTGAATAGGACTTTCACAGAACCCGAAAATGAACGTTGAAATTTGATGAATTGTTCAAATTCTCCGAAACAACCCGTCCTTAAAGTAGGTTACTGTTATTTGACATTTTCAAAATTGGAACTGATTTGAAAATTATTTGATTAGATGAAACACGATGCGACAAAATTGTTTCCTCTTTTTTACCTTCAATTTATCCAATCTGACCTCTAACGCTCTAACACAGTACGGCCGGAAACTATCGAATCCAGTCCGTGATAAATAGTAGAACAAGTTTCGTTGGGATATTAATATGCAATTGTGCCTCCGTGACTATCTATACTATAAAAACCGTTGGCCATGAAGAAGAACAATTCTGCGCAAACGTGCCATATTGTAGAAATAATTGCTTAATAGACATTCTTGCAATAGTTATTTGCAAATATAATTATCGGAACCATTACAAATACATAAAACTCACTAATTAAATGATAATTTTACTTGAATGAGTTACCATTAACTAGTCTCTAGCAAAATATCGTCTAATTAGGTTGTAAATACAGTGAACTTTACTCGGTTATTTGAATTGAATTTGCCTGACATAGAAATAATAACCATGTTAACTGGAACTTTTGTTCTCACATGTGTAAATGAATGTAGCGATGGTACCCCTATGATTGTTTCCGTAGATAATCGGTGTTCTCTTTAACGAGCCTATTGTACATCAAAACCCTAATTAACTCAATGTTTAATTAGTTACGTATTTAATTTGTGAGGCGGGAATGGACCGTTTATTGTATAATCAACACCTCTGCCATAGGTTACCCCAAAGATATTAGAAGAACGAGATGTGCTATGAGCAGTTCATACTGTGTGGAATTGTTTTGCCCAGTGTCGCCGTTTTTGTTCACCAATACTACTGCACACCTTCGCTTACGCTAAGGTATCCGCCCCTTTTCTAACTCACACAAAAAACGTATCGTTTCAGTTGGCACTAATACATAGAACAGATTTCTGTGCGTACACGTCCCGATAGCATTGGCGATTAGCAATACATACAAATGAAGTCTAATAGGGATGGCAATAATACAAAATCGCAATGTCGATATTTAAATGAAGAAATTTTTCAAGTTAAAATTTTTATTTGATGAAAAGTTCATATTCTCACAACAGATAAATCGGAATAAGTGCGATACATAACAATCCTCATCATTTTTTTTTGCATCTAATCTATAATTAAATTTTGTCTGTACAGTTTTTTGGTTTTGTTCAACAATTTAATCACAATGTGTTTTTGTTGTTGTGAAAATCCACAAAATAGATTCTCAGTGTTTACCTAATGTTAGTTTATTTAGTATTTGAGTACTTCACAAGAGTCCCATCTGCTCCCAACCATCTGTAGCTAGTGAGCCTAGGTATTGGGGTATGTTGTGAAACTTTAGGTGATGGGGTGGAGAAGAAGCTGAGTAAAAGGAAGGTGGGGAAGTACCCGGTTATTCAGATCTAGTCGCCAAACACGGCTTAACCATTCAAATCATTGTTTCTATTCTCAATGGTGGTCTTTAACCAGGATTACACTGAATATATTTACATTTCTGTTTCACAGTTAATAATTTTAAAATAATATTGACAAGTATTTAGGGCAACGCTATGTGCTCTACCCGTGTTAGGGCCTTTATTACGCGATTTCATATTTTGTTTCAAGAACTATTTATTACCCGTGTTTTACAGGTAGTTTTTTTTTAAATAAGATGTAAACAGTTGTTTTCCTCCTCTTTTGAATGTCAAGTGTGTTCAACAATTTCAACAAATCAACAAAAATATATTCACATATATATGTACGAGAGGTATTTCATTTAAATAACAAATATTTTTTAAATATATACTATTGACCGGTAAAGTGAAGATATTTGTTTAGTGCTTGTCGCTTCGACAATTTTGGTGTTACGTTTTTAACTAAGTAATGTAAACGGATATCAAGGTATTTTTCCAAAACGGCTTTAGCGAGTTGAACTAAATGATTGTCCATTGGTGATTGGTCATATTGATGAAAATAAATATTTTCAAATACTTTCATTCCAACAAAATGTCTTAAGGCTTTGTTTACTAGTTCCTGTTTAATATTATATTTTGATTTAATTTTCAGTTCATTTCCATCTACAATGGCGTTCTTTATTATCACTTCCATTGTTTTGCAAATGTTTATAACATCAATGGAAGGGAAAAAAAGGCCACCTTTATCTTTTAACTTTATAAATCCATGATGACTTGTAATTTCGTTTGCAATCAATGCACCGACACAAGTATCACATTTTAATTTTCCACATAGAAAACGAACAACAAAGCCAGCTATATAAGCTATCACCTGAGAACTAAATTGTGAAGTATCTCGTACCAGAAAATCAACTTCATCATCAAACAATGCCTGTTCGTGGAGTAATTGTACTTCGTCATCAAAGTTCTCTAAGAGATTTGTTCTATCAGTGGAGATATTAATTTTTTCAACAGCAGACGAGCAACACAATAAAGATATCTCTTCCAATGATTTACAATTTCCTGTTTGGAAATCTCTCAGTTCTGACTTCACAAGAAGTTTTTTTGTAAATTGCTTGGAATTGCCGAGGCGTCGGGTTTGTATTACACCCCCCGTGGGCATATATATGGCCAAACATCAGTTCAATATGATCTTGGCTCAATTTGTATGTTGGAAGATACTGCAAATTTTTCTCCTTTTCGATGAGTCTTAGATATAGCTCTTTCAGACTTTTGATGCATATTAAGAAACCTAAAAATCCTCTCTTTCTACTAGAATTTATCACCTTAGATCCGTCAAAAAGAGATAGAGATTTAATATATATTTCTGCATTCACCAAAAATTCAAAAACATAATGTTTATTAAACATATGCAGTGGCTTTTTGAAATGAAGTTGACTCATGTTGCGCGAATTAAGAACGTCGAATAGATTGTTGATAGTTCTTAAAAATTCAACGGTACCTTCAACGTCTTGAAAGTCACAATTGTTTAGACCCGTACAAAATGTTAGAGCATCTGCGACACTGTTGCTGAACAATTGAGAAGCCAACTTAACTTTCATTTTTTGTATTTTAAAAAAAATGTGACCATGTCTAACTTTGTTAGCCAAATGAAGGTGTTCTTTTTCTTGTAGCTTATTTAAATTTTGTAAATGAGACCACTTAATAGACCTGTTCTGAAAACCTTTAAATACTCCAATTGCTTCAAACGCATTTCGAACTAATTTTAGCATGTGACATGCATCAAAAAAAACATAAACAGGCTTTTTTGAAACAGGGTGATCAAAGCTAGTTGTCATTTCACCAGTATCTAATAAACACCCTAGCTGTTTTGCCATTGTAGTATTGGATGGGCATCCATCAAAAGTCAATGATACTATTTGGACTCCTGTTGTATGGACCAGTTCTAAGTACTGCTTAACTAAATTAGCCCGCTGCTCACCTGACACACCGTTAACTAAAAAATACCCAACTGGAAGTTTCCAGGCACCATTGATTGCAGTTACTAAAAAAACTAAGGCGTCTTTGACCTCAGGTAGATAATCTCCGTCTGTTTTTCCGATATCTACATATCCATGCATCTGTGTACCATCCCACTCTGAATGTTGCCTAATAGCCATCTCATCCATTACCAAATTGCATACAATATTATAGTCGGTAGAGTTAACTTTTGCCTTTAGTGCGTTGAGAGACTCTCTTGTAAAGCCTGGACGTGCATCTACAGACATGTACCATCGTTTTATAGTACGTGTATGAGGCAAACATGTCTCGAACTTTTTTCTGACATATTCATATGCCTTTGGCGAATAAAAGTGAAGTGTTAACGCAAACGTTTTGAGTCCGGCAGTATATTTTGTTTTAATCGTACGTCCTGATGTTAGTCTTGTGTTACACCGAGTCATTAGGTCTCTGTCTCCAACGTCGGAGCTTTCTATCAACGATTGTTGATCTGCATTAATCAATTTTCTTTCTTTTAATGCATTCATGACATCTGTCATTGACATCAGTTTATTTTTATATCGCCTCTTGGTTGCTTGAAGACGTTTTATATGCAATTTTTGAGATCCAATTATACTTTTATATTTTTCAATCAATAACAGCAACTTTTTTTCTCGAGATGAATCAATTGTTGATGCTTGTCCTGCAGTTGTAATGTGCGTAGATGGTGTTTGCGCTGCAGCTGTAGTGAGCGAAGTAGATGTTGTGGGTTCACTTGAAAGCTGTAACTAATCAAAATTAATGGTTAAAAAGGCAGAACTTGTACAAACATGGGGGAAAATATGTATTCTTCTTGAATATGCTTTGTAAAAACCAAATAGAAAACATACCGAATCACATGTAATAGGCAGTTTGAATGAATCTTCAATTGTTGATGTTTGTCCTGCAGCTATAACGAGCGAAGTTGGTATTTGCGATGCAGCGGTAGTGAGCGAAGTAGATGACGTGGGTTCACTTAAGAGCTGTAACTAACCAAAATTACTGGTTAAAAGGGCAGAAAGTTGTGCAAACGGAGAAAAAATATTTATTCTTCTTACATATGCTTTGTAAAAACTAAATAGAAAACACACCGAATCATAAATAAGTGGCAGTTTAAATGTAGGAACAGCCCACGCAAAAAGGGTCCGAATTTTTGTTGCTGGTTTAAAATCATTTTGGCCAAAGTGAGACGAGCAAATGATGCTACGGGGAGTCGGAAACCAGTTTTCCTTTCTCCCCGTTGCGTCAATCCATTTTTCTTTAATTTTTCCGTTCTTCGGAAATCTGAAACAATTAAAATACTATGTGTTACAACATCTAAAAACGGATATAAATTATACTTTACCTAAGATAAATAAATTATCACGCTTTTTTGTTATGCTTCTCCTTTTCCGCGAACCCCCCCCCCCCTCTCATCCCTCTGTCACCCCTGCCAACCCTCTTCTTCGTTTACCCCCCAACTCAAATAACCCTCCCCTATCGGATCCCTCGTCCCGGATACTCTTTCCCTTCTCCTTCCTTTCCTGCCGTTAAACTATATGAAATACAAACATTTTTCAAAAAATATATACATATTTCATAACGCCAGAGCTCACCATTATATTTATAGAAAACTTCACGGGCATGCCCATAACTATACAACAAAATTTCATCCCAATCGGATGAATGGTATAGGAAATAATTTCATAATGCTACAGCTCACCATTATACTCGTATATAGAAACCTCCGCGGGCTCGGGTACAAAAAATCACCAAAGTTTCATTGAAAATCGGATAAATGATACAGGAACGCATGCGAAACAAACAAAGAAACATTAATTTTAATAAATAATGATTTTAAAAGAAAATCATTGCATTTGTTTCTACCACCAATCAGCATCTACCATAATAATTATCTACAAAAAAATTCAAAAGAAATAATAAGTTTCTATGTATTTTTATATGGCCCTGCTAATGTTACGAAAAATCGATAGTCGGTATTTAAAAAAAAATTGGCGTCCCCATCACTAGCCTCTAGTGGCGGCGATGTTCGCTTCGCTCGGGGCCTTACGTCAATAAAAACTTTGAATAATAATCAAAAATTGATAAAGTACTATAATTTTGTACTTACCGGTGAAATGAAACTCCATTCATCTTAAAGTTAACATTACTTGTCGTGTTTTTGCATAGTTCCACTGAACAAGACGGCATTTTGAATAAAACGGGCACAAACTGTACATGGTTACGACATCAAATCAACTAAATGAACGAATTCTTCCCGTATTCAAAGTACCCTAATTAGTTAGTACTCCGCCTACGGTCCGGCGGCCAACATAGCATATCTCGTTCTTCTAATATCTTTGGGTTACCCTAAGTGGTTTGCTACGCTCGGCGACTTAGCAGAGGTGGCCAGGTTCATGGAGTGAGGTTTGTCAAGGTCTCGGTGGCGGGCCGAATCGGGAGACACTGGTAGACGGAGACCTTTTGACCTCACTAGCCGAACTCATTCGACACATCGTCTGATTCGTCACCGGATATTTTTTATTTTTTTTATTTAGTTACTTTTTTAAATAATTAGGTACATTTTTGTATGGCACATGAAAAAAAAAATTAAAATTAAAACAGATCATTGAAGTCCTCCTCACTAGGAGATCCTGTGCTGAGGGGGACTATATATTTTAGTATACGTTTTCAGCGACTAAGATGATGTTAAATATATTAGCTAGTTCTTCTTCCGATATTTCCTTAAGCCAAGATTTGATGTCCTTAATGTAGTTATTTTTCGTTTTCCTTTGTTTGATGTTGAGAGGGAGTTTATTATATAATTTTATTAACTAAAAGTTCAGAGCTTCTTTGTCCAAAGGTAGAATTGGATTTAGGAATATTTAGTATGTCTGTTTGCTTGGCTCTGGTTTTATGATCGTGAGAGGGGTTTGCCTCTGGTTTATTTTTTAGGTGATGAACTAGAATATTTTTAGCATAGATTTTTTGTAAACTTGGAACATCAAACAGATTAAAAATATCAGTAGTTGGCGTCCTTACGGGGAGCTTTATTTGGTTATTTATTATGCTTTATTATTATTTATTTTAAACCCAGATTCATATCCGCCTCCCATACCTCTCTCTTTTTCAGAACTTCGTCTCCTTCCTTTACTTAAAAAGAGCCATTCGGGTAGGTCCATTCGGGCCATTCGGGTAGGCATTCCAAAATATGACACAGGCCATGAAGGAAATTATTTTCTTCAGAGCCTCCTGTGTGCAGCTATTGATTAATTTGAAGAAAAAATATTAACGTCTTTTTTTGACGTTTGAAGTTGGCTATCCTTGATCGAAATAAATGGTAAAGATACAGACTTAGGATAAAAAACTTAATATTCTGATAATATTCGAAGTGTTTGTAAATAATGTAACGAATGGTTATGTTTGAATTGGATATATTTTCTTTACTTTGAAAACTCTGTGCAGATGCTTTAACGTAATATTTATTCAGTAAACTTACTAAAGACGGGTTGTTTAACAGAATTTGAACAATTCATCAAGTTAAAATTCAAGTTCTGTGAAAGTTCTATTCAAGTTCTGTCATTATTTAATTATGAGCCAATGATGATCAATCTGATATATCAAACAGAACTTGCTTGGAGCTTTTACGTGACTTGAAAATTTGCTTTGAAATATGATGTATTGTTCAATTTATGTGAAACAACGGGCCCTAAAAGTTTTGTGTAAGTATGTAAATATTTTTAGTAATAGAAGAATGCCAATGTTTAATTTAAATTTATGTTAGCGCATTAAAAAAAGGTCAGGAACCATGTCGTATAAAAAATATAATTTAGGTTGTGATGTACATATAAAATAAAATAAAAAATTCATATTTTATTATTTTCAGTGCTTGTTATTAATTTATGCCGCCGTTCTTACAATAGAAGGTGGTGTAATAAATGGTCAGCATAGTTGCCTTCCGAGCAGTTGCTCGGGGTCCGGTTATCAGACGCGGTATTTTTTAAATGTTATAACCCGTGATTTTTCACAATGCGCTACTACAGTATAATTCTTATTCCGTTAGAATTTGTGACCGTTTTTGGATGAGTATAAATTTTGTTGTTTTTTTTACCTACGTATTTTTGACATAATACAGGGTTTTCCAATAAGAGGTATTATTTTAATATACAATCGTAAAAGATGTGATGAAATAGACTTTCCCCAAAAGAAAATGTATTAAAGAAAAGCCAAACCTCAATTACGTAGAAATCATTACACTAGAGACACCTAGCGAATATTATTGGACTAACTACAGGAAACTGTAATTAAAAAAATATGCGTTTTTTTGGGATGTGTCTATCCAGATTTATGATTAAAATTAACCAATCATGGAGGGCTTTTAATAAAAAAAAGGAATAAGCTACATTATTTATGACATGGGAACGTTAGCATCGACTTGAAAGGTCAAAATACGATAATCTAAACAAGTTAACATGGGAAACTCCATTGATCGAAAACTTGCGGTATAAGGAACGAAGAGAGATTGATAAAAATGACAAAAAAGGATTGATTGTAATTTAAAATCGAATAAAGTATCATAGACTGTTATCTGGGAAGATCAAGACACTAAATTAATAAGTGAAATTGATGCGTAAGAGTGAAATGGACTCAGGAGAGCCTGAAAAAAACTGTGTTTCGAGGTGAAAACAAAATAAAACATAGTGATTTATTTGGAGTTTGGGATGATGTGGGGAAACTATACTTACAGACCAATAAGAAACACGCACAATCGATATGCAAATTTGAGAAGTTCGTACTAGAAAATTACCAGGCAAGGAACCGAAGGTTATGGATCGGTGACAGTGAATACAATAGCTTGATTCATAAATATATGTATTTACGTTTTATTTTATTTATTAATCTTAAGTTAGCTCATATCTTCGTGTGTGCTAATAGTTTTATAAACATATAAACATGTACATTGTTTGGCAAACATAATCTTTCTTTAAATATTTCAATAAAGTCACAAAAAAAGAAACATTAATAATTGAGATAGACATATTTTCTTAATTCATTTTTGAACTTATTAATATTTTCTATCACAGCAATTTCCTTCGGGATTTTGTTATAGAGTTGAACGGCCTGGTACATCAGAGATTTTTGGGTAATGTGTTTTTTTTCTTGTTGGCAATCTAATTTGCTTAGAATTTCTCGTCCCGTGTCCGTGTATCTCGTTATTGTAATTTATTTTTCTTTTCAGTTCCTTAGACATCATCCCTAAGTTAATTTTATGTATAAAAATAAGTACATTCAAATACACAGTTTGCTTCACCATCAAATTATTCAGCTCCTTTAACATGTCTCTTATCCGTGTGTATATGTTGCGCTTAAGTATTATTCGCATTGCTTTATTTTGCAGTATTTGCATTTTTTTCATTTTCTCTTTATTGCAGAGAAAAAGAATACTTGAACAGTAATTAAAGTGGGGTGATATAATTGTATTGTATATTATCTGGCATGTTTCTTTATTTACTTTGTTTCTGATTCTACCAAGAAATGATTTTTTTTGCAATTTTTTTAATTGTATAGTCTGCATTTTTTGAGAAGTTCAATTTTGAGTCTATAATAACACCTAGATATTTAATTTCTTCCACTTTTTTTATGATTTCTCCATTTATAGAAACCTTTGGTTCCTCATGCGTATTTGTTCTGCCTATATGCATGTATTTTGTCTTATTTACATTTAGTTTTAAATATTTAGTTTGAGCCATTTTGACAATGTTTCTAAGTCACTATTTATCTTTTTGATAGCTTTCTCATAATTATCTTCTGCAATATAAATTAGTGCGTCGTCTGCAAACAGTCTTATTTTGCAATGTTTTAATATTTTTACCATATCATTTATGTAGAGTATAAACAATATCGGACCCAATACAGATCCTTGCGGTACACCCAGCTTATTTTCAATCGGATTTGATATATTGTTTCTTATCTTTGTTGTTTGTTGTCTGTTGCTTAAGAAGTTTTTAAACCATTCCAGTTCTTTCCCTTTTATTCCATATTTTTTTAATTTTTTAATAACTCTTTTTCTATCTATTGTTTCAAAAGCTCTCTGAAAATCTAAAAATACCGCAACAATATGTAAGTTTTTATCTATATCTTCCTTCCAATCATCAATTACTAAATTTAACGCTGTTTCACATGAATTATTGTTCCTAAATCCAGATTGTTCGTCACAAAGGATGCTATTATTTTCCAAGTATTCTTCAAGTTGAGATTTAATTATGTATTCCATCACTTGCTCATATTTTGGTAACATATTTACAGGTCGAAAGTCTTCACATTTTTTTGTGTTCGAAATCTTTGGAATCGGTATCACCATAGACGTTTTCCATGATTCAGGAAACTTCCCTGTTTCTAACGATTCGTTTATTAAACTAAGAAACTCTTCTCCTATTACAGGTAATGCATGTTCTAATATTTGAATAGTGATCCCATCTTGGCTGGGCTTTGATTTGATTTTGGACAGTATTCTTTGGAGTTTCTGGCCGTCTATTTTGAGATAAACAATACAAGACCTACGGTCATTATGAAGACGATTTAGTTGAAATAGGGCAATTAAAATTACACAGCATATATGCGGCTGTTTACGTAAAACCAAATACATTAAAATGACAGGCAGACACATTAGCTAGGATTGATGACTTAGGTACAAAAATTTCATGATAATGGTTTCATATTAATCAAAAATTATTGACTATTTTTGGGGGAACAAGATGCAGTACAGTTAACACCCAAATATTGAATTACTTTACAGTGGCGAACCAGTGAAAAGGGCAAAAATAATGTTCATTTCAGGTCTAATGACATGAAGGTAGATAAATGATTGAAATGCTTAGAAGTACTGCCTTGTACGCTTAACCTCAGGTAGATGTGGGGGAGCCTAGGAACAATACTGAATGTTGAATTATACCACATAATAGGGCAGATAAGAATTACAGGACTCCTAGAAGGGTATAGGTATTAGCATAGAGTCTCGTATATGTTACACATGTGGCTGAAGGTAGAATTGCACCAGAGATCGGGGGAGGGAAATGTAGACCGCCCCAATAAATGAAGGTAAACACTAACAAACAAGATTGGATTGAGGGAATCCAGTGCGAACATAAACTTACCTGCTAAGACAAGAACAATAGTGATTGAATTATGAAACACAATCCCGAAAAGAACAAAAATTAGTGAGAAAATTCTTTAAGAGATAAAGAAATAGATAAGAAACGTTGAATATGAAATATGCATAGGGAATACTGTGATTGACTGGTAATATTCCCAGAAAACAAACGCGATTAAGCACAGCTAGAAAAACATATTTAACCTTACGACGAACTCTATGAAAATAATTAAAGGATACTGATCCAGCCCTGCAACTAGAAAAAACGAGACAAGAAATTTATAGGCGTTACCGAGATATGACTTTGTCATATGAATAAGTGACAAGATTTAGATATCCGAAACTAGTGGCACATATGTTCAAATTTACGAGTTGATTAATGATCTTATTGTGTGAGAGATGAAATTGACTTAAGTCATTTTGGTATTGAAGACAGTATAAATACAAGTGCAGAACATCATTTCGGGAAGTTTTTCGGAAGTTTTTGAGGAGTTTGTCGAGAGTTTTTCGGGAGTCCAAAAGGAAGGTGCAGCATACGCGAGGATACGTCGGGTCTGGTGATTAAAACGAGTCTCTGGACTTAGGAAATTTTGTGAAAGTACAAGTATTAAAGTCAGTGATAAAATCTCTTTGAAAAATCCCACCAGTGTAACTTTTAATAAGACAGTCTTAATTTAATTAATCAGTGTTAATCAAATAGGGTTTAAATTCAGTGGTTTTCAATAAAAGTACAAGTATTAAGTTCAATGTTAAAATCTCTTTGGAAAAAAATCCCATCAGTCTAATTTTTAATAAGGCAGTCTTAATTTAATTTACCAGTGAAAATAAAATAGAGTTTAAACTCAGTGATTAAGAGTGTTAAGTGTTAAAGGTGCTAAGTTAATGGTGAATTATTTAAATTCTAAAATAATTATTTCATTCAAAGTGAAAAAAACATTTAAATTCAATTTAAGTGTTTTGTCGGAAATCTAAGGTGAACGTGATAGCGAATTGATACTTAAAAATATATTATAATTTAGTATCAATTTTGTTTAAAAATATTAGTAGTAAATACTTACATCTTAGTTAAAAAGCAAAAACAAATAAACAGTTCGAAAAAGAAATAATAATAAATACTTATACCTTTGTTTTAAAAATAACAGTTCGAAAAAAAATAACAATGATTGGATTTGAGTTAATTTAATCCTTTTGTATTTTATTGTTCAGTTAAAATAAGTGCGAAGACAATTCAGCGAGTATTTTAAAAAGTGAAAATAATAAAAATAAATATTGTCTCTTTGTTTAAAAGGTAATAATAAAAATAAAGTTAAAAATAAAGAATTCATCGGATACTTTAAAGGTAAAGGTTAAAAATAAAATAAATATTACCTCTTTGTCTTAAAATAGTGGTTCGGGAAAAATAACAATAATCATTCTCCTTTGTTTCAAAATAAAAGGAGTAATAATAATACGACTAGCTTAAATTTTGTCTAAATAATAATATTAAATAATTTATCTTTGGTTGCGATATCTTCCGGGAAATAATCTCAGTTCTTACGTCAACCAACATTTACGAAATTTAAATCAATACCTTAAAGTCGCGGTCAAATTGGAAAAAAAAGGTAGTCACGGATAAATTTAATTAGACTACACTCTAAACGGCAAGTAGGTAGGATTTGGAACTTTCGCATGTTTCGTTGTTATACCCGAATGGATTATTTGGTCGAAAGGTAGGTGAGTCAAAAAAAAATCAAAATATAAAAAAATTTCAGAAATCTAAAAGGCTGCGTTCCAGAAAGCCGAGGAGGGAGAAATCAAAAAAAGTGAAATCATATAATATTTTATATAACAGGTTATGAAACCGGTCCAGTCTCTGATTGCGATTATTTCAGCAAACTAGATCCATCCCAAGAATTAGGTACATATG
This sequence comes from Hesperophylax magnus, assembly GCA_026573805.1. Classification (NCBI taxonomy): domain Eukaryota; kingdom Metazoa; phylum Arthropoda; class Insecta; order Trichoptera; family Limnephilidae; genus Hesperophylax; species Hesperophylax magnus. Next base: position 8,686,383 of record JAIUSX010000029.1, on the reverse strand, counting down.
ATACCTATTACATGGTATAACTTTCTCCCACTTCACATATAAAGATGTATATATCACGAATACCTATTATCACACTCGTGTCAAGCACAAATACCTATTATCACATTCGTGTCAAACACAAATATTTACTTCTAAATATCCTTTCGAAATTAGGTAAACCTTATTTACCTATATGTACTATGACAATCTAAAACGATAATGAACAATTGGTCTTCTAAACTATCAGCTGATAGTAGATATTACGTCACTGATAACAGATAAATAACCCACAAAGAATTCATAAGACTTAACTAGGTCAATGTCCCTTTTAAATAAACAAACCACATCCCAGCTGTTATGAACTCGAAAGTAAACAAAACATCGAGTCCGATAAGGGCAGATTTCTCAAAGCTCATTCTTCATACCAAATCACAGTAGGCATATTCATTTGTGTCTTATACACTTGCTAGAAGTCAAAATAATATCAACAAGAAAACATTCTAAATACCTAACTACGTACGTCAGAGATGAATAGCTCACTCATGGCACCTATTCGGTTAATTATGGTTCAATTAAGTAGCCGCACATACTATTTATGAGATCATATTCAAAGTGGCCAAATCTAAGTGTCATAATAATTTCGTACATATGAGTACAAACTATTTCCACACAGTGTTATTTCAACTCAGTCAAATTCAACCAGAAGAGGAGGAGGTGGTCACTCCTTATAAAGTCCATCAACGAAACAAGAAATGTGGTTGTCAGACCGCGATACCAAAACTGTCAAACAAACAAGCAAATATATTACTTAGTATATCGTATTTATTCGTATTTCCTATTGGTATTTATGTATCGAGATATCGGACTCAGGACTCACAACCCTGGGATTTGAGGTTCTCGGTTCCCAATGTTTCATAAGAGAAAATGTTACATGGTGAATTATAAAAAACCCACTTTAAGTTTACATATATATCTTTGAATGTATTATCCACTGGCGTGAACCCGCCTACAGCTGGCGTTTTAGGCCTAAGATGGTCATGTCACATCACTTCTTGGAGTGGTGGCAAGCCTAGGAAACTTGTCATTAAAACAACCGTGAGTATATGATTGTTCAGAAGACGAAACCGGTTTGCTTCAGTAGTCGTAAATCCGGAGGTGATGGAATTTGGAGTGTACTGGACCCAGGGGAGGTTCGATCGTAGCACTAGAGGGTTGCGGATTTGGGGATAAATGGGAAAGCCATGCAAGTACCGATCACTAGAGGCACCTGACTACGGTGTGAAGATCTTATTCGACCTTAGATCACCCGGTTATATTGCAGGAGGAGGCGCCAAATTTTTGCAGCAATATGCTTTCCGAGTTCGTCTTCGTACAAAATCACTATCTCAAACCATTACTAATAATTGAATGTATGTCAAATTTAATATTGCTTTATTTTGTGTTTATAATAGGTTATGTACACACCGATCATTACTACGGCAGAGGAAATAGTTAGAATTCATATCTAGGATCGGAATTAAAACAGAATAGAAAGATTAGTTAAATTTAGATTTGGTTTAAATGTTTTTGAGTCCTTCAATAGCAAAGTACCATTCACTCTACCTTCTAAAAGAACATAGGTTACCACACCAACGAATTACATTAACCATTCCATACCTTAAATCAAAAAAAATACACAACGTTAGATGAAAGATTATTGTACGATAAAGCCACGAAGATCTTATTTACTATGTGAAAAAATCATAGGGACACGTGGATGTTTAGGTAATAGGAGTTAGAACCTCCTTACATTTCAAATTGGAAAAAAAAAAGTTAGGAGCTTTAAACCCACGAAGGGTTATTTCCCATTAACAGCAATGGGTGGGCTCAGTTAACTAGTAGATGAGTCGAGAGGCTCAGATAGGCAGCTCCGAAGGTCGGCTCATCTCAAATGGTCCACGTGATCAGGACAGTTAGTCGTCATCAAAAGCTATACCATTACAAAGATCAATGGTTTCGTTGCTTGTGTGGCACTTAGCGCCGTCTTGTTGAAAGTAAACGTTATCCAGATCAATACCATCCAATTCCGGCCATAAAAAAGCATTAATCATCTCTCGATAGCGCAATCCATTCACCGTAACTGTTGCTCCAGCCTCATTTTCGAAAAAGTAAGGTCCAATGACTCCGCCGGATCATAAACCGCACCAAACAGTCACATTTTGAGGATAGAGAGGCTTTTTAACAATAACTCTTGGGTTTTCTGAGCCCCAGATGCGACAATTTTGCTTGTCGACGAAGCCACCGAGGTGGAAATGGGCCTCATCACTCAAGATGATTTGCATTTGATTCACTCAAGTGAATTTTAATAATTTCAATGCGTTTTTGAAGCGTGTATCGTTCCATTTTTATTAATTGCGTAGTTTTTAATTATCAAATGTCAAAAAATGACAGCATCAAAAGTTACATCCACCGAAATAGCGGGCTATTCAAAATAACACCTCTCATTGGAAAACCCTGTATATAATATATGTTAATTTGACTGGATTAGGTAGGTTCCTAAAGTTGCAGTGTTTTAGCCGCACACTAAGTAATTTGATTTGCCCACCAACATTCCCCAATTCCCCGTACATGTGCGTAATATTACCCAAAATTTCACAATGTAGACATTTTTAGCAATAACCTTCAGAAAAATCAAATAGAAGTAACGCTTACGATCGTAAATAACTACTTGACAATGAATCTAAATATTTTACCAAAAACCTTTAGAAACATCAAAAAAAAAGCTTGTCAAAAGCTTTACTAAAATCAGTGTATATACTGCCCACTTCTGTTTATAGACCAAGAGATTCAGAAATGTAAGGTTATAGATTATACATTATAACATTAACGAAAGAAAATGAATATATCGACGTAATTTATTTCGACGTTTATTTCCAAGCAGATGTATTCTCTAAACTGGGGAATGAATGAAATAGTTTGTTTTCGACGAACAAACAAATAACAACTCTGGAAGTCTCGTATTACGATTTGGTTATCGGAACATTGTTACCTTTGTTAAGTAAGGTGTGTCTACTAAGCAATTAACATATTTTATCCAATCTCCATCTTTATCTTGATTATTGAAGCTCAAGATGGAGGAAGATGAAGCTGACCAGAGGCAGATCAAGGAAGACGTAAATATGATATAATGACCAGTACACATTATGAAATTGTTATTTTGTATATTGTATATTTGCAAGACAATTGAGGCTTGATAAAATAAACTTGACCGTGGTTGGGTGTCAATTTGTATGACACTTGTGCTTGAAGACATAATCGTTTTTCAATCTTTCCGAATTGATCAATCTTCAAGCGTCATGCATGCTTGAACGTGTTCCTGCGCGATCATTATTCAGTCAAACGTGTTGCGACCACCCGAGTACGCGACTACTCAAATACATGCATTTAAATTAACTGAAGTCACTTCAAATATAATGGAACGTGTGTAGTCACCATGGATGAACTGAAAATTGGATCAAGCCTCAAGTATCGAGCAAATTGGACGGCTTGATCTAGTGTAGCAGCCATTAAAAGAGGGTGGAGTAGGACGGGAAGGATACGATGCAAATTAAGAAGATTAAGCAGGCCATATCCCACTCTGGGCTAAAGCATTTTGATCGTGATAATGATCTACATCAAATAACCACAAATGCATACCATATTTTTGTTTCAACCCTAACGTATTTTCGATACAACAATATTTTACCACGACACTCATAAGTTTGTTGTTATTAATATTCATAATTATCCATCTGATAAAATGAATATTCTATTATAATAACATTATTTAAACGCTCACGTGGACAAAGAGATTTTTTTACCCGATCTCCCACTAATAAAAATGAAGTTGATCAAGCGGTTTCTACTATATGATTTCGTGGAAATCAGATCTTCTTAAATAATTTATCTTATTTAAAATGTGGTAACAAAACTCAAATTTTCTGAATCAAATCAGGAGCGCTTTACAAAGTTATAAAACAATTTAAAACTATGCTCTTAAATATTCTTCAGAGATTAACTATAAATATTAATTATAATACTTGAACAAAACACTTTCAAAAAGTATTTTTAATGGATCCTTGGTTGCTATTTATTATTAACTTACGTAAACGTTTTTTTTTATTTATGTTTACAACTCATAACAACAATTTACCTCCATGTTGAGTAAAATTTAATAAGTTTATTAGTAAGGCCCTTCATTTAATTCAAATATATAAACTGTTACGTAATGCAAATAAGTTTGGGGATGAAGAAGCGGAGATACAATGAAAGAGATTGCGAAGATCAAAGTGTTTATTGAGTCAGGATGCAGTACATGAGATGACTTCACTACCGATGATGAAGACTCCGGATGCAGGCAGTGAAGTGTTGGTCAATGTGCTGGTTAGTGAGTTGACGCCGCTTGCTGGTGACCGGACTCGTGGACGTGTCAGGAACTGGTGAACACCATGGGTCTTCCGAGTGCTCCAGTGCTGAATAGGGTAGTCGAAGGTGCGGTTTACCTGGTCGGCGGTTACGCGGGAGATGCGTTGACCGACGAGGAAGCCGCGGGGTCTAGGTCCGTGGATGTAGCGCTAGTCAGATATGCTAGAACCAGGACGCTGTGATAATCCCGTTGGAGTTCGTGGATGAACCGTGCAAAGCCGCGTGAATCGTCCTGTGCGTGGCGCAAGGCACGCCGGTTGTTTCTCGCTAGACTGTTTATTCATAACTGACTGACTGACTACTCGCTGCGTCGAGCCTATTTATATAGTCAAGCCGACGGCGGTGGAAACTACGCGACACCGCTGGTAAACTGCCGATCTCGCTGGATCTAGACGTTTCAGTGACGCTGTAATTAAGCCTAGGCAATTGCTTAGAACCTTCTGGCAAATGCGCCAAATGTACCTAGTCACACTGGCAATCGTATTGACGTAGGTAGTTCGCTCAGACGTAGCAGCAAGTAGGTAGCTCGTAGGGAGGTTCGTTTGTTCGTTCGCATTACGTCTGGAGTGTTCTAGATAAATCTCGTAGCTCTCGCTACATAAGTAATAGTTACGGACTCCCAAAATGCCGGAGCAAACCCTACTAGTTTTGAGTTCCAACCAGCGCCGCAAACACGGGGCCAGTCATGCAGCAACGCGGCAACAAACGAGCCCGCGGCCATGACCCGTGACCCGACAGAATAAAACCAAAGCTCTTAGAGCTCGGGCACGTCAATTGTTGTACCGAGAGTTCCCGCGTCCTACTTGAACGCTTTGTGCCGGGGCCTTCCGCAGCATCACGGCCGCCCCATTCAAATAAGATGGGAATCTTATTTAAATAAACCAAGGACGTAGCCGATACCAGACAACAGGTAGACCATTTTAACCTGCCTGGCCAACTTGAGAGATTGCCTAAATCACGACCAACGCAATATTCAAGATGCACTTGAGTTCGCTATTACCCTGTTTTCTACTGTTATATCGTGTCTTGCCGTAATATTAACTTCAGTACCCCGTAGACCAGAGATAAATTAGATAGGATAATGCTAAGATGTTTATCACCTTTGTTTTGTGTTGTTTAATACTACTAATATCTGTCACATATTGTGACGCCATGTACTGCTTGATGTATTAAACCCGATGTATAACAATACTTCTTTCATTTGGTAACTGAATGCAACGTGAACCCTTTTTAGCCAAAGGTAGGTCCAGAAAAATAAGTCTGATTGACGATCCAGAACTTGAGTAGTCCATCTTGCCGACCCATAGAACTAGTCGCCGGCCACTGCACACCCCCACCTCGCTGGGGGTCTTCAACCCCCTGAACTTAACAAAACGTTATTAAATTTTACTCAACATGGAGGTAAATTATTGTTTATGAATTGTATAAAATAAAATATTTTAATATTCTGTAAAATCTTATATATTTGAGGCCACAAGTGGGTTCCTCAAGGGACCTCGGCCCAATATTTTTTCGTACAATTCATCAATGACATCGTTGACCAATTGAATGATGTAAAAGTCCTGCTTTGCTGATGACTGACAAATATATAAAAGAATATGAAATGAATACGATTGCCAAATTCTACAGATGAACTTAGATCAACTTCATCAATGGTGTAAACAAAATGCTTCATTTATGAACATTCAGAAATGTCAAGTTATATGTTTTTCCAAAACTCGTTATAATATTCTACATGAATGTACATTAAATAATATTAAATTAATGCCAGTGTCATAAATTCGTGACTTGGGTATGATATTCGATGGAAACTTGACATACATTGCAAACATTAACTATATAACTAATAAGGCTTTAAATATGCTAGATGCTTAGAGAGTATAAAAACCCTCTATATTTCATTAGAAATAAGTCAAGTGGAATATAATTCACTTATTTGGTCCCTTTTGGATAAAGTTCACTCTAACAATATAGAAAGAGTTCAGCACATTTTTTTGGTACGTAAATTCAATGCTAAAAATTCCAATTGAATACATTAATTATGTCAGTTTCATGAATCGATTGCATTTAATAACGCTGTCTGAGATGATAATTATGTCAGACCTTGTTGTCATATGCAGAGTCATTAAAAACGTAATTGACAGCCCTGCCATTTTTGTCACTGTTAAACTCTATGTGCCGACTGAGAACATCTAAAAAATCCAAAAAAATGGTAAACACACACCAAATGTGATGTGACACCAAATACCCTATAATATTAATAATACCTCCACCTCGTGACGCCATGCATTCTGACGGCAGCACGCTACACTAGTACCTCCTAGCGGCATGAGTTGTGCGCCTTGATTTTCTCTCATACATTTTAATTGATTTTATGTTAAATTATATTCTTTATTTTACGTTAATAAACTATAGGAGTCTAAAAAAAATTATATCCCACAACCTTACATCTTTTTCATTGCTCATACATTAAAAAAATATTAAAACGTCCTTTAACTCTGTCTTTGAAAGGTAATAAAAAATTCAAATAATTATGAGAAATTTTACAAAAAAGTTTCAATATATTTAATAATAAATGTATTTTTTAAATATGTTATATATTAATTATAGTATCTTCTATAATTCAAAACACATACAAAATTTTGTTTGTCCTTATTCATATAATCAGGTCCTCTTCAAGATTTGCAATTATAAATCCTTTCCTACAGCCCTTACCTTGACCCGCCTCACAAGGCTGCCCATTTGGGTGACGACATAGCTCTCCTGCCTTTACACTGAACAGATAGGGGCGCTCTTGTGAGGAGTCACATAAAAAATACAAAAATGTGTTTTCAACATCAACATTGACGATGATTTATCATTTCGACTTGAACACATAATGCTTCATGTAACTAACACATTTTTGCTGAATTAACCTTAATATTTTTTATAATTATATTTTCATGGTATAATCCACGTTTAAGGTAATCAAGAAAATTTAATTTGTTAGGATTTAACGAAATCATTTAACCAACTAGACATGTCAACGTTTTTTGGCATTTTGAAAAACGACTTAGGAGTGTTATTGTTGTTTGTCCCTAAACTGAATCACGGAACCAACTTATTGAAAATATTTTTTTTATCAATTGATCAAAATAAAAAAAAATAATAAATAGATTCAATTTTCCGTAATTGAAAGGAATTTCAAAGTCACATGCTACATTAGCTCTCTCAAGCGGCTAGAGATATTTTATTTATTTTTATTATTTATTTATTTTTATTTAAGTACATAAAACAGGTATGGTGCCCAAAAATTTACATACTTGGATGTTTAAGTACATAATAATAACAAAAATAGTAACAAAATGAATAACTAAATATGCAGAAGTAAATAACAAATAAGAATGGGTAAAAGGTAAATACAAATATGTTCATAAACGATTTGTTATTGTCACACCTGTACCGGTGAGACACTGATTAGGTAGGTACAATGTTGCTAATATTGCCAATGTTATTAATAGTTGTTAATATTGCCACTATTTAACTGTTGTTGGACGTATTATTATAGGGTATTTTATCACACTTCCTTTCTTTTATTATAATTAAAACACAAGAATGCTTTTGTTACAAGCCGTTTATTGGAGGGTTAGAAAATTTGAAGAGAAGTATGCATCAGTAAACAAAATAACACTGGTTATCTAATAAACGGACAAATAAAATGGTTATATAATACATTGACAATTAAAACAGTTATAAAATAAATGGACAAATAAAATGGTTATCTAATACATGGAAAAATAAAACAGTTGTATAACAAGTGGACAAATTAAATGGTTATCTAATACATGGACAAATAAAACAGTTATATAATAAATGGACAAATAAAATGGTATTCCAATAAATTAACAAATAAAATAGTTATATAATAAATGGACAAATAAAATTGTTTTCTAATAAATGAACAAATAAAATAGTTATCTAATAAACGGACAAATAAATCGGTTTTCTAATAAATGAACAAATAAAATAGTTATCTAACAAATGGACAAATAAAATCGTTGCCATAGTAAAATTAAAGTGATATCTGCTGACAATATTGTATATACCTTTAAAATTAAACACACATTTCTGGCATCCCCGTTCCGCCTGGCCTCATTATTTTTATTTCACATTGAATATTTTATAGGTTTAATGTTGATTTACTGACAGGTCGGTAAACGTTGAAATTTCCAACTGAAGCCAACGCTTCGGGAAAACGTCAGAAAAAAGACAACATTTCAAACGTCAAACCTCGCCTAGTTTACGAAAAGCCCGCTGGCGTAAAAAGAAAACATAAAAAATTGATTTTTTTCACTCAAGTCTTGTTGAGTTGCGATGGGCACAGTTGAGATACCAATTTCATAGTAATCCATTATGTTCAAAATATATATTTGAATTTATTTTTAAAAATACACTAAGCACGCAATATAATTTAATTTAATTTATTTATTTTCGATCGTCTCATACCTCATAAATCGATAAATTAGACAGACATGAATTATATAAGCTTATTTGAATTAAGCAAGTATATGCTTCTACCTAAGTCTAAATTAGACATATTTTCATTTAAGAAAAAATACAGTAAAAGGGACCCTAATTAGGAACCTACTAATAATATTGAACTCTTAGGACGGGTTTTTTCACAGAATTTGAACTAGTCATCAATTTTCTAGTTCTGTGAAAGTCCTATTCAAATTCAGTTATTATATCATTATGGGACAGTCGCATCACAGAACTGAAAGAATAACAGAACTTTAATAGAACTTCCACAAAACTGGATTAATTAATTTTTAAATATGATGAATTATTCAAATTCAAAGTTCTTGATAATTTTAATGTGTTTGGTTGTGATTTATACAGCACAGGACTTTTTATTAAGCTTAGTTTTTTACAACCTTCCACATTCAAAATGAACCTCCAAGCTTATTGTAGGCAAGTATTTGAATAATTTATTTCGAATCTACTTATAGACAATGAAATATTGTATTTCCGTAGAATTTTGTGTTAATAATGCCTTCAAAGGGCGGAAAATATTTCAAAAGATGATATCGCCCAACCCAAAGAACAAATTCTAAAATGAAATGCCCAATAAGTCAGAGTGCGCAATGTTACTTTGAGGAAACAAAAACAAAGCAAAATGTTTATTCTCAATTAAAATTTTGTCTAAAAAGAAGTTTTTAAAATATGTCAAATAAAGCATCGGTCCTGAAGGGTCTGTGACCCATGCTTCAGCTCCACAACTCATTACCATAGATATTGGTGGAATATATACTGTGTGCTCCCCAATTCTGGCTCCTTTGTGAAGTGCTTTATATTCTACGATCTGTTTTGTTGATTTGACGTTTGCTTTATTATAAGATAGTCCGCAGACCATTTAGACTAAGAAAGAGTTCTTTCGCTGACAAGAAACGATATTTTATTGACATCTCAATACCATAGATCGCAGACACGTGTTTTGTGACACTTTTATCATACGCTTGATGAATGATTATAAAAACTTTTTTTTTTGTTTCATACAAAAATTTATGTGTTTGGCTTATTGTTTTTTTAGTATGTATTTTGTAAAAAAGTCCAGCTGTTTTTAGATTGTTTGATATGGTCACTACATTTGAATAAGTCACCTTAAATTTTTAATCCAATTTGTTTTGATACTACGAAGAAAAAAATCTATAGTATTTAACTTAAAGAAAAAAAATCTTATCACACAGCTTCCAGTACATTAGTCATTAATAAAGGCTTTAAAACATTATTTTATTTAAGAGATTTATTTTAAAGATTGCAAGTGGTTCGTTCAGACGTTTTTAAAGTGCAATTATCTAATGAGGTGGTAATTTTTTTCACTTTGTTGCATAGATATATTTTAAAACTTCAAGAAAACCTTAAAAAAACGAAAAAACGGAGTATTTTATTAATTCAAAATATCTTACGGCATTTTTCCTACAAAGTCTCCACCGTAAAAAACCTTTTTTCTTCGAGTGGTTTCCAGATGGTGCTGTGTCACATTACTATAATGACTCACGTGCCATACTTTAGACACAAACTTTCCGAAAATGGGACGATTATAGTTTTCAGGATTAAATAAATAATACCGAAGCCATAAAGACACTTTGAAGTTTGTGAATAAATTTAAACTTCTTGGCACGTGTAAAATTATCTGAGAAGGGATCTGCAGAGAAGCGAGTACAATACAGGAAAAGATGTAAGACTATCAATTCTTCTTCTTCTTTCGTATGGTGGAGGAACATTTAGATGAGTGAGTCAGTCTGAGGCCTCAGGCATCGCCCTGTAAACCTCATCAATCCCACCGGGGAATGAATGCAGTGGACATTCTTTGACCACATTTTCGGTGGTTTTCACCGCACCGCATTCACATATCACCGACTCTTCAAAGCCCTACCTGTGCATCATGCGGGCACCACGGCAATGGGAAGACCTTATCCTATTGATGGTGGACCAGAGTTTACGAGGCAGTGAGAATCCAGTCTCTTGGAGTCGTGCACGAGACTCTGGTACAATCTTGGTCTCATGAATTTATAACTGCATATGATGTTTCGGGACAAAGTTGGTATCTTAATAATCTACGGGTTAATAGTTGTTACATCATAATTTACATATTACATAGACATAGTTTCGTGAAAAGAAAAGGATACTTCATAAAGTGGACTTAAAGATACTGTTAAGAAGAAAGAGAATGATAAAAACAGAAGAAGAAAATAATCATTGTTAACATTAACAATAATATGTATAGTCGAACTTAAAACATAATATAACGCTATTTCTTATTTTTCTATTTGTGTATTGGTGAATTATTAATTAGTTTATATGAATCCACTGTTTATTTTGAGTATTTCAGTTGGATATAAGAAATATGTAACTATAAGCTAGAGCCTTCAAATCCATTTTACAAAAATCAACGGAGATGCGAACCCGCAAACAATGATAATTATAATAAGATTTCTCGTGGTACTCTGGTAGGACTTTATACCAAAGTCTAGCCTTAATTATATTAATTACAACAGTTCCTTATCGGGCAAATGAAATTATTCAAGAGCTTAGCAGAGTTCACCATTTTGTGCGGCTTGCTCCCTGGTTAATAAATACAAATTTCAATTAGAAATTAGATCCTACACTCTCTGAAAATTCAATCAGTGGGTGTAGTTTTAATAATTGAATTGCTCGGTTTCTCTCACGGGAAATGTCGAGCAATAAAAAAGTCATGCTTTGATTTTTAGCTTGTATTTTTTCTGTTTTTTAAATTTGCGATTTAGCCCTGATAATTTTTTCGTAGTAATAGAGATGAGAAGAAGAATGTGGTTAAATAATCCAAAAATATCGGCTGAAAAGGGTAAATCGAACCATACAAGACTGATTATTAGGTATTTGTGTACAGTATGGAAAATTTTTTAAAAAAATGGCGCTATACAAAATACAACACTTTTTATTATTAGCAAATGAAAAATACCCAAGAAATGTAGTGTCTTATGTTTTTTTTAATTAGACAATTCATCATAAAAAGATTTATTTGTGCTTTATAATTTTGAGGATACTCTACAAGGGGACAGGACATATCACATATTCAATTCTATGAACAGAAAAAACGATAGAATTTTTGAGATACAGCAAATACAGCATATTAAGGGGAGAATAATGGTTAATTTTAATAAGAAAACGATCTAAGCTTTTGAGGAACGATGAATGCCAATTTTTACAATTAAAGAATGGTTGAGAGTCTCCTCTTCCACTCCGCATTTATTATTTTTAATTTGAAACCGCACCAGAGTCCCAACTGCTCCTAACCGTCTGGAGCCAGTGAGACTATGGCATCCCCATTTGGGGTATGTTGGATAGTGGGGAGGGGAAGTAAATGGGGAAGAGGAAGGTGGGGAAGTACCTTGTTAATGGTGGTCTTACACCACGATGATACTGAGAGTATCTTTCACTCTGTAATGTGCCGCAAATATACTATATCTTATTTTAAATGAGGAACTGTGAAATAATACAAAGTAATCCGGTATTTGAACCCGCGACCTCCAGCTTGCGGTAAGGTAACTATCAAAAACTCGGATTTTAAGCAAATGTGCTGCAATAGATCAATGACCTATTCTCATTCTCGAGATAAAGAAGATGTACTTTTAACGAAATTAATATGCTAAGGCACATCAAGATGTATCAAGTTTTAGATTTTATAAATATGTCCCGCTTAGAAGAAACAGATACAAAGTCCCCGACAAAGTGAAAGATAAGAAACGATATAATGTGTTGGTAAAGTAGATTATGTGAAAAAACGGCCTTCCAAACTACGTACCACGCAGGACCACGAGAATTATAAAAATCTGGTTCATTTGAAGCCGGAACCTATCCTCAACCATAAAGTCTTGGCAGCCTCGCACAATGTTGATAATCAGCAACAAGTATCAGCACGAAAATAGATAATCATGTTTTACTTCAAAATTATTGAAATACACATATATATTTATAACGATAAAACTTTACATTTTTTTGTAAATTGTACTACAGATTAATTTTCAATTTACAATATGTACAAGATTTCTTATATAAACAGATTTAGCATTTGTGAAGATGTACAAAAAAGTTTAAATGTTATTTTTATAGACTAAAATATATCTCCTGTTTCAAAATTTTCATTCAATAGCACATTTCCTCTTATCATGCTATGCTGCGCTAGAAAATCTGTTCTGCCTTGTGATTTCTTGAACGATAAATTTGTGGCGGCGACTACGGCGGAAGTTTTCAGTCGTAAACAAGCCGTAGCATCCCAAAAGGAATATTATAATTATAATTTTTTAGACAAGGTTTTAAATTATCTAATCAAGAATTGTCGCATTAATATTTAGGTATAATTCGAAACCTAATTCTCGAACAATTTTCAGTTAAAGACATACAAACATTTTTGTGCAAGCCGTCAAAAGAGGAACTAAGAGCAGTTTTGCATTGGTAAATGCAATATCTGCAGAAGTAATGCCTCCGACTAATAAGTTTTTGTTTCCGTAACAGTCACGAAGAAAAATGAGTATTGCTTATTTATTTAGAATCTTTTCAAATTATTGATAATCCGGTTAAATACAGGACTGTGGGCCGCTACCTGATAAAATTTTAGTAAATTCATAATAATATCGGAATACGTTTTCATGCACCTACATTTTTCTTAACAAAATTTAATATATATTTATTATATATGTATATATATATAAAGCATTGATATTTTACAAAATTTTGTTAGGATACCTTTATTTTTTTTTCATTCATGACCTACAATCCCGTTTTTAAATGTGTTACGAATAATTTGAAGATATTCTTATCTAATTAGCAATATTTTTTATCAGTAAATTTTCTCTATTTAATCACTATTTTAACAAAGATAAAACAAGTAAATACTATCTTTTTGCTCTCTGAAATGTATGAAAGATGTCAATATTGCTTTTGGTCATTACGTTATGAATGTTCATAAGCACGGTAATGACGGAAAACTTTGTCCAATAAAATATTTGCGAGGATGGCATACCTGAGAGGTCTAGACTCCAGACTCTAGTCTACGGTGGCACTTTGATTACTAACTTTTGATTAGGGTTCGTCTCCCGGGACTCGACACGCTATTAGAATGAATGGACCGAGTAAACTCCTTCTCGAAATACCACGTTTTTGGTGACATCTTTTTAATATGAATCCCTTGATATTTACAAATTATCAAATCATAAATTCTCCTAAATAGATCAGTTGGGTTCTCAAAACTCAGGAAATGGAAAGGACGGTTTGTTTTAATTTTTTTTGTGAGTAGTGCACAAGATTCCCAACTGCTCCTAACCGTCTGGAGCCAGAAAGACTGGAATCCCCAAATGGGGCATGTCGTGAGGCTGAAGATAGTAGGAAGGGGAAGAAGATGAGGAAGAGAAAGGTTGAGAAGTACCTAGCTATTCAAATAAGACATTTCAAGAAACCAACGTTTTGCTTATGAAGTATCTATCACTCTGATACGTACCGTAAATATGCTAAATATTATTATAAATAAATTGTCAAATAACACAAATTAATCAAATTAAATTTGCTTGCGCACGCTGTGATTTGAAACTGCGACCTCCGATTTTTAGCCAGAAGTCTCAACCATGGAGGCCATCAAATGTAGAGATCAGGTATAAACTATGTATTTATATTTTACGGGTTTTTCAATGAACTGAGCTTCGAAGAGCTAGTGTTATAAATACATTTTTGTACACGTGAACGCCAAATCGATACGCAACATTTGTGCACGGTACGTATATGATTTTTTTGTATTTTTTTCATCCAACACAATAAATCTTGTTTTCTCCCTTTTTCTTCTTTTGGATAAAGCCTTCCAAAAGATGTCGTCAACCTTGAAGCTTCACTCGATGCCTTAAAGTAGTAAGTATATATAATGATTGATTTTATCACATATGTCAAAATGCCAACTTCTCCGTGCGAAATTTGACACCCTGACACAAGCAAAATCATCGTTAAAGGTTTTGTTGATAATATCGGTACTTGTCATTGTTCCCGAGCACGATTGCAGATCGCCAACGAAAACGAGAGTTCACGTCGAATAAATACACTTAAATTGTGTTTGTCCTAGGGGGCCTGGACTAGGGTTTGTAAATCCCGCACATCTTTCAAATTCGGCGGGATTGTGAAATGGTATTTAGAAATCCTGCGAGATGCCGTGTGATTTGCGGGTTTTTATTAAGGAGTATTTAATTGAAATAATGCCATATTTCATAAATATTTTTTTTTATTTGTTATCAATTATCTTTGATACTTATGTATATAAAAAGATTATTTGAAAAGGTAACATTATAAGTCATTTAAGAGGTCTTTTGATACAAATCATCTTTGTTACCAATAATATTATAAAAAGATATAAAAAACGTAAAGTAAAATGTATTTTACAAAAAAGTTATCTAAAAAACATCGTTGGTACTAACTTCTGAGCATTTTGACACTTGCGTATCACGTGATTCGCAACTCGCAAGCGGGTGCAACTATTGCAGAAATCCCGCGGGATTGCGTGATGCGTAATTGCGGTATGCGGGATTGCGGGATGTGGGATCGCAGTATTTTCAAACCACAGCCAGGACTGCCTACTGCGAAGGCTTACGAAGGTACATAATATTTATATGATAAAATTATTTCGTGGCAGGCATGTGAACAAAATAAACATCACGTTTGTATCGGAATATAGGTTCTGACAAAAGCTTTTTTATTGAAACAGCGTTACCCGGGCGTGATTGTGTAAATATGCTCAGCACTTTTGTCCATGCGGGCCTTCGGTGGGGCGAATGAAATTATGTTTTGGTCTAACTTATAACGATACGCCGGACATTAAAATACATGGAAATATTTGATCTACCGGTGTTTTCTGCGTCCCATGTAATTGTAATAAAAAGCGTAGTAATAAAATGGCGTTTTTTTTTAATTTCGCACAAAATTCGTGGTCAAGGGGTAAGGCTAACTATCCGAATGTCGCGGATTCTAATTCCGGAGTTTCTAAGTAAATTTTATTGATTTTTTTTTTTTTTTTTTTTTTTTTAAAAGATTAATTTGTGTTATTTTACAACTAATTTATTTGAAATTGCTTGGCTTTAGCCGTACTTGGTTACCAGCTCTGAATATCCAGGTACTTCCCCACATTTATTCAGTCTCCCAACATACCCCAATTGGAGATGCCATAGTCTCACTAGCTCTGGACGGTTAGGAGCAGTTGTGATTCTTCTACGGTATTCGCATTAAAACAATATTATTAATTAAGGAATTCCAAATTAGAGATAAATGTAAACAAAAAAAGAATCATTAATTTTCTGAAATTAATTATGTCGGTTTTAGTAAAAACTGGGGTAAAATCTGAGGAAAATAATTTCCCTCGGGGACTATGTCATATTTCGAGATGCTGTGTGGAGGGTCTTTTTTAATGAAAGGACGGAGAGGAAGTTCTGGGAAGCCAAAGGTTATGAGAGTTGGGTAAGAATCTAAGGATCAGTGTGTCCAGGAGTGAAGAACCTACGAATATATCCCTCCAACTGCGGCTCAAGGCGATGGATGAAGAGACCGTTTGGAGAGGTTTACAATTTTATATCATTAATATATATCTAACTAATATGCATTTCTAACTCTCACTTAATTTCTCTGTGCAACCTTTTAATTTTAAACTTCACTTCAATTTAAACTTTAAACTTCGCTTTCAAAATTATCGCTTTAAACAATATTATACACAAATAGTTGTGTAATAAAGCTGATGATTTATCTGTAGCATCAGATGATGAGAGTGTATGTTATCTAATGTAAATAAATATTGTTATGTTCTAATTAAATTTATGGAGAAATGAAAAAAAAAAAGTTATTATGATAGGTAATTCGAATTTTTTCCCATTTCGTCGTGATAGGTTTTCAAAGCAAGTGAACGTGTATTTAACTTCCTAAGCCCCCGCATACCTTATTTCTGCTGATCTATAACACATATCTCTTAAACACTTATAAACAAATAAAAATGTTTTTAAAGATTGTATCTATAGGTACATGTGTATAGCTGAAACTGTAATTATATTAATTTATTTACTAATTAATGCCTTGATGGGCTTTTACATTATACATATTTTACTGCATAATACAGTGCCAACGGAATGTTTTTTTTATTTTCAAATAACAACTAAATAAATAACAAAAACCTGAACATAATACATGGTATATTTTATTTTATATTTAGATGCACATAATATAATGAAAAATGAAAAAATAAATAACGCAATTTTAAAAGTGCAGATGGCATAAAAATAATATAAATTAATAAAAAAATCGTAATTACCCTCAGAAAATTATTAAAAACACGTTTTATTCTGTTATTAAACGTGTTATAGGTATGAAAAATTACAGTGTATCTTTAAATGCTTTTAAATAAAACATAAGCATTTGTCGAGAGATTTTTTACTCTATTTCAAACGAGTCGTGTTTTATAAAATATTTTCCCCATTTTTTGCTTAAATAGTATCGTTTTTGTTATTATCGCGCTCACTATAACATTTGTGTTTACGGTTCCATGATAACTCAACACAGTGACAATTCAACACACAAAAAGTGATATAAAGTCATTACAAACGATGAAAATTTTTTTTTTAACGTAACCTTACCTAACCCAAATTAACCTACTTAACCCAGTTAATAAAGTTTTTGTTTCATCACTTTCCATGACTTTATATAACTTTTTAAAGATGTGATAATTTATCCGGTCACCGTGTTTAAATATCTTCCTTTCAAACCATCTTCTTCTTTTTTGAACGCTTACTACGGAGCATAGTTATAAATTAGCAATATTCATTTTTCTCCGTGTGATATTCTCCTTCAAATTATGTACAGGCACATAATGTATGTTTTATATAAAATAACTTCAGATAAATACGTATATCGTTTGGGTATATCACTTCCAGACGCACGATCAAAATAAAGTGTCTGCAAAATTAAGGTTGAATATCCAAAACATTTGAAATGATTTACATCTCGGGGCCATGAGAATCCATTTCCCTTGTCATAAAATGCAAATAGGCCGTTATATCGAGTCGGGGTCGGATCGAGTATAAACATTCTGACTTCAAAATTACTGGAACCCGCTCGTAAAGGGCGTCCGACCCACTGGCTTTGCTAGATACGACTATATTTGTGCCACGGAATAATAGAACATAAAGAAATCTAATTATGAAAATGAAATTACAAAATATTGGTCGAAATTTCACCAGATTCTTTCAATTCTCCCCCGTGGTCGAGGGGAAAGGCTCTTGACTAGCAAGCCAGAGGTAGCGGGTTCGAATCCCGGCGCGCGAGAGTAATTTTTATTTGATTAATTTGTGTTATTTCACAATGTTCTCATTTAAAATAATGTACATTATGTTTGCGGCAAGTTCCAGAGTGGAAGATACTCTCAGTATCTCCCTGGTGTAAAACCACCATTCACAATTAAAACGTTGCTTGAAATGGCTTTGGCCGTGTTCGGTAACCAGATCTGAATAGCCAGGTACTTCTCCACCTTTTTCTTTCCCATTTTCTTCCCCTCCATATTACCTTAAGTCTCTCCACATACCCCAATTTGGGATACCATAGTCTCACTGGTTGAGGACTGTTGGGAGCTTTTGGGAGTGTGGCGAATCCATCGCTCAGGGAATGGAAACATGACCTGCAACAGCCATCCCAAGTTAAGGTGTGAGCTACCGTGCTCAGGTGAAATGATCTGGTGGAACAGTGTCACAAACGGTGCCTCCGAGAAACAGGGTCGCATCTCGGAGTATTTAGACCTTACCCCAGCCATCTGGGCTCTGCTGGAGTAGACTTCCTACTTCCATAGATACTCGTGGGACGAAAATTGGACCATTCGAAAACTCCTTTTTCCCTCGTGGGGTCTTCAGGAAACCAAATACGAGTGGAGACAAGACCCTCTTCCCTCGCGGGGCCTTCAGAGAACCAAGGGGGAGTGGACTCCTCCACCGTGAGGCCTTCAGGGAACTAAGGAGGAGTGGTGAGGAGAGACGAAGGACTGTTCCCTTGTGGGACCTTCAGGGAACCAAGAAGGAGTGAAGAGAAGCGACGAGACCCTCTCCCTTCGTGAGGTCTTCAAGGAACTGAGAGTAGTGGGTGCTTTCGCCATGGAGCCTTCAGGGAACCAAGGAGGAGTGGAGAGGAGAGACGAAATCCTCTTCCATCCTCGGGCTTTTAGGGAACCAAGAAGGATTGGAGAGGAGAGACAAAGTCCTCTTCCATCGTGAGGCTTTTAGGGAACCAAGGAGAAGTGGAGAGGAGAGACGAATTCCTCTTCCATAGTGGGTCCTTTAGGGAACCAAGGATGGGTGGAGAGGAGAGACGAAGGCCTCGTCCCTCGTGGGACCATTAGGGAATCAATGAGAAGTGGAAAGCATAAATGAGGCCACCTCCGTGAACTCTTCCCTTCACGGAACCAAAGGTGAATGGAGAGGAGAGATGAGGATCTCTTCCTTTGTGGGGCCTTCAGGAATCCACGGGAGCTATATGTTAACCGTATCCGCTCTATAAATAAAATAAAATAAAATATTTGCGGCGCGTTCCAGAATGGAAGATACTCTCAGTATTGCGCTGGTGTAAAACCACCATTCAGAATTGAAACGTTGCTTGAAATGGCTTTGACCGTATTTGGTGTCCAGATCTGAATAGCTAGGTACTTTCCTCTTCCCCATCTCCTTCCCCTCCCCATTACTTTCAGCTATACAACATACCCCAATTACGACATGATACCATAGTCTCACTGGCTTCAAATGGTTGGGAGCAGTTGGGACTCTTGTGTGATTTAACATTAAAACAAGACAAAATTAAAAAAAAATATTTTTCCGCCAATTTGCACATTCAATATTTTCCAAATATATCGAAAATTTAATGCTAGTACTCACACCCTTGCAACATTATTAAATTCTTGGTTTGCCATACTCACACCGACTTCAGATGGTTAGGAATCTAGTGTACCTAATTATCATAATATCTTTGCTCCAAAAGCAAAAGGGAGCTTGTATGAAAAAATCACCGGTAAGATATTTTTCAATAAAATCACTTATTGAATATTTTTCATTGAAATCACTTGTAGGATACTTTTCATTGTTTTGAAATGAAGTTTTGATCCCATGTGACACATTTCTTAAAAAACGATAAAAATTTATTTACAATTTTTTTTAACATAATTGATATTTCATATGTATGATATATAGTAATCGGTCACTGGTTGAGTTGGCCCCGCGTCTGGGCCTCCCCAGGCATTGTGAGTTCAATTCCTCGGCTGGATAATCCCTTTACCGTGGCAAAGCAACATTATCCGCTTATAGTGATGGAAGTCGATTTTTAAATTATTGTCAGCTTATTTGTAACCCGGAAACGTTCGTCTTTCTATAAAAGTAGTATAATTATAGGATAGGCAGACAAACAGCCATGTGGCAGCTTCGCGGAACTACCTATCTATTGTTAAAATATATGTATTATGCCAAATGTGTTTTGTTAAAAATAAATATTTTTTTTAAATTTAAATATTTTTACATGTTGAAAATCGCAGACCCCTGAAAAATTACGATATCTGACTTTACTTTTAAAGATTAAGAACTAAAAAAAAATACATAATTAAAATAATTAACAAATATTATACTATAAATAGGTACTTTATCGCTTGTCTTTATTCTAACGCATCAGTTCCAATTTTGAAAATGACCGTTAAAATAGTTTTCTGTTACAATAACACGTTATTTTTGGTGGGTACTTAATAGTTAATAATACTTAATATTATTTATACAATTTGTTCCAATTTTGAAAATGACACTTAAATTCATTGATATTGAAGCAGAGTTACACAGAAAGACTGACCCACAACTGAAATATTATTTTGTTGATATCAGCACTGATTGTAAAACACAATAATTAGAAATAAATTCTTGATGTCTAATGAAAAAAAGTTTCGACTAATTTTAATTTGCGTCCAACGTAAGTACGAGCCAATGAAAAGTAACACTAAGTTTAGAGCAAAAAAAGCATACACACAAGCATTCTTTCGGCAAATAATAAAATAATTTATAATAAAAAAACAAAAAAATGTATTGCTCTTCTTTGTTTCTACTTACTTTTAAGTATCACTGAATGACTTCTCAGCATTTTCCGCGTGGAATGTATAAGTAAACGAAATAATAAACATATGTTCCTAATCCGCCCTTAAACTTTGGTTGTTCTGTGGATATCGCCTAAAACTTTGGGCAGGAAGCCACCCTTAGAGTTAATACTCGCACAGATATTAAACTGCCTGGAAAGCCTTAAAGGCATCGTAATCATACATATTATTAGGGGTAGGCCTATCGACAAACTGTTGTACCTACAAGAGACATAGCTCATTATAAAACATACGAAGAGCGCTACACGCATGAATCTGGTTCCAGCCCAAAGTATATCCAAACTTTAACTACCGTATACTTGCTTCGCTTTGAGAGTTACCCCAAACAATATAACTTATTTTAAAGGATTCGAAGCATGTTTGATGTTCTGATGTGTACCAAAATTGGTATGTTTTGTTAAATATATTTAGCTTATAAAGATGTAAATTCATCATAACATAATAATAAACTTATCAAACTCCGCTATACAACTTTGGATATGTCATTATATATTTCATACTTCTTCGTGTGCATCTTTTATTGCTGTATTCATTTAGCTTCTAACAGATTAAACCCGCTGACGCGGTTTGAAAACTTCACGGTTGTTCTTCAGCGCAACTTCTGTTTGCAACTATCCTAAACTGTGCAGTTATTAGGATAATAATACTATCAGATATTCTGTAAAACATCGAATCGTAATAAAGGTGTTCTAAATACAAACACGCTTTACAACTACTTACTACACATTTCTCTGTAGCTACTTTCATAGTACCTTAAGTACTTATTTTGTACTCTTGTTATAATATACAATTATGACAACCTGTATTGAACCTGCGTATATTGTTCATACGCATGTTATTATGTATGTATATATTATGTTAAGCCTTATACACATTACGCGTGCATAATTTGGGCGTGGCATGTATATGTTGGGGTTACACATTACGCTATAATATTTCTCAGGAGAGAGGGTCAGATCAATTGGTGGACTGCCGCGGAATATCATTTATTTGTATGGGATCTGTCTCTCTGACAGATGACAGCTGCGTAACTACTGCGCTTCGTAAATTGTTCTAACCCCTTCTCCTGCCGTAGGTAGGAGAGGAGGTAGGAGAGGAGGCTAGCAGATCACAGCGCATATCGTCGTCACGCCAACACTTATAACACATCATCTTTTTAGGTGTGACAGGTCTGAATGGGACTGTATAGCGAGCAATATGGAGTGATATAAAACGCTTTGAACTTATATCGTAATCTGTCACCCCATTTATGTACTATACACTTATTATTGAACAACTTACCTACTGAACTTTTTTTACATTTAAAAATTTGTACATGCTTCAAGGCGTGAGTAAATAAATTATTATTATTATGAATATCAATTTCTACTAAACATAGGTAAGTAATATTCTAAATTTCAAAAATAGATCGTTAATATTATTTTTCTTACGTATAATGAATTTATGCCGTCGTTTTTACAATAGTTGGTATTGTAATGGTTAGCACAGTTGCCTTCTAAACAGATTATCGGGGTACGATTCTCAGTGGTGGAAATAAAAATAAAAACAATTATTATTAATACAAGAGCAATATTTTTCCTATGATTATTACAATAGTATATATAATTTAAAATATTGTAAACTAAATGATACTTAATTATTTTTTTTTTTTTGGTAAACTAATGTTTTTAAGACAAGATTTTTTATGCATAGCACAAAGGGTAACAATTATTTTACAAGCAATAATTATTCGCCTGAAACACTCATCCACATTGAAAAATCTCCTGATAAAAGATACATGACGCCAACGGGACTCGAACCCGTGTCCCTTCGATTTCCGGTCGACAGCTCTGACCACTGAGCTATGGCGGCTTATCTCTTATCCGCGAAATAATTCAATATATTCTAGTGTTTCATTCAACAATTACTGCTTGTTACATTTTTTCACCTGAAAACAACCAACTTTATTTTATATGAGAAAGGCATTATAAGTGCTAACTCTCTCACTAGATGGCGTCGAGACAAATTGTCTACATTTTTAGGTGAAATACTTGAACTTGTCAAATATTAATTATTTTATTTTTTTTTTTGGTATTATTATTATTTTTTTTTTTTTGGTAAACTAATGTTTTTATGCATAAAAAATCTTGTCTTAAAAACATTAGTTTACCAAAAAAAAATAATAATTAATATTTGACAAGTTCAAGTATTTCACCTAAAAATGTAGACAATTTGTCTCGACGCCATCTAGTGAGAGAGTTAGCACTTATAATGCCTTTCTCATATAAAATAAAGTTGGTTGTTTTCAGGTGAAAAAATGTAACAAGCAGTAATTGTTGAATGAAACACTAGAATATATTGAATTATTTCGCGGATAAGAGATAAGCCGCCATAGCTCAGTGGTCAGAGCTGTCGACCGGAAATCGAAGGGATACGGGTTCGAGTCCCGTTGGCGTCATGTATCTTTTATCAGGAGATTTTTCAATGTGGATGAGTGTTTCAGGCGAATAATTATTGCTTGTAAAATGATTGTTACCCTTTGTGCTATGCATAAAAAATCTTGTCTTAAAAATATTAGTTTACCAAAAAAAAAATAATAATTAATATTTGACAAGTTCAAGTATTTCACCTAAAAATGTAGACAATTTGTCTCGGCGCCATCTAGTGAGAGAGTTAGCACTTATAATGCCTTTCTCATATAAAATAAAGTTGGTTGTTTTCAGGTGAAAAAATGTAACAAGCAGTAATTGTTGAATGAAACACTAGAATATATTGAATTATTTCGCGGATAAGAGATAAGCCGCCATAGCTCAGTGGTCACAGCTGTCGACCGGAAATCGAAGGTACACGGGTTCGAGTCCCGTTGGCATCATGTATCTTTTATCAGGAGATTTTTCAATGTGGATGAGTGTTTCAGGCGAATAATTATTGCTTGTAAAAAAAATGATTATTATTAATTTCATCTTTATATTTATTTTCCGACTTTATGTACGGATAAATTCTTCCCCACAGGAAAAACTAAACCCTTCCACACACTTTTCCACAAATGATCATCTAGTCAATACACATAATGCTAGTGCATTATATAAGCATAATAAATACAAAACAATACAAGTACAACACGTCAACTCACCAGAGATCAAATAGGAAGATAATTCACCGACTCCAGATATTTTCATATCAGATGGTTCGGCTCGGTAGAACTCCTATAAATCCTAGTGATCCCTCAACATCAATATTTAAAAAATCTTTCGTAATCCTACATGCATTTAAAATGACTGATTTTTATATATAAATTCTTTGACAGATCTAATACGCCTAAATATTAAATGAGAGAGCTAGGTATAAGGCCAGTAGCCGAAATAACAAATGGTAATATTTTTATAGTCTGAGAATGCCAAATTCTTTTAATCTCATTTCCTAAATCTTTGTATTTTCTTATTTTTTCAGAAACAGATTTTTTAATATAAGAGGAATTTGGAATACCAACGTCAATAGTATATATTTTTTTTAAATTTTGTCGTGTAAAACTATATCCGGTCTATTATGACCATAATTATTATTTTTGTTAAATTATTGTTTAAAAAATATTATTTTAATTATTATTTAATAATATTTATTTTTATAATCAATTAATAATAATTATTGAATGATTATATTATTAATATTGAAAATAATTTTAATTATAAACAAACTAAAATATTGTGAAATTAATGATTATTTTTCTTATATTAAGTGTATGGAAAGCCCCGGCACGCCACTGTTTTAGGTGTCTAAACTAAACGTTGCAAATTAATTCTGGTTCAACTACACTATTTTCGTTAGTGCTGACTTTATTTGGGATTTTGGATTTTTAGCTAAAAAGAAATGAATTAAAAATACAGTATTGATTATGATCAATCTTTTCTTAGGAGCATTTCAAGAAAACCCACGCAAAACGCGAAAAGAATGTTTCCGTGAATGTGGCAAATCCATATTACCATATTCGTAGTTTCCTGTATAAATCCTTTCTGAAACTAACTCCATTTTTACTACTCACCAAAGGCGGGAAGTTTTCAACTTAAGGGATGCTGTGTGGAAAGTCCTTTTAAGAAAGAAATGGGCTAACTTGTCATGTGCGGGAGGAAGAAAGGCCGTATCACAGTACGGTTAACTAAATAAATAAAAACTACATTTTTTCATGAGTGTACGAATGCTGTACACGCGTTATACATTACACATGTCCTCGCACTGCCATTTTTTGCCAAAAAATTCAATGACGCTAGTTTTTTGAAACACCTACCTTCGAAATACCGATATAAAAAACTTCAACAATCAACAATCCACAGAACAGGCCGTCGGAGTTTGCAATCCGTCTGCTGAGAAAAAAATTCCTCAAATAACGTAATCTATCTGACTGATTGCTAAATCAAAACTTTTTCATGTATCTGGGAGATATTTACTGAATACATCCTAAAAATAATGTATCGAACGTCATCATCATCATCAATATAACATGTACATCAAATATAACAAACACAACAAAATGCCGTCATATTTACCACTGTCGAAAACTATGTAAAACCTTCCATAAAACTAATTTTGATAAACATGCCCTACATATAGGTAACTCATGTTTAAAAACCTGCCCTGCCATTAAACGGTAAATTTTATCACGCCAAATGTAAGAGCAGTTGTTGTCTCGCCTTAACGCAAGCAACCATCTTGCTCTGGCCAAGCAAACGATCATTGGCTGAACGATAAAACCCACTGTCCCGTCAACAGACAAAGATTTAGAAAAAATACTAGAATTTGTAAGCTATTTATGTAATAATAGGAAACAATATTAACTAAATAGTTTTATACAAAGATACTTACATGTTAATTAAAAAAACTCAAATAGAAATAAAATATGTTACACGTTAGATAATTATGTACTTAGCAAAACTCTGAAAATGTTACAGAGATTTGACCACTTATCTTGTAGAATATGTCTAATTATAACCAAATTGTTATATATAGACTTAGTGGTACTGTGTGGATCTCAATAATAGAACGCGTGTGCGGATAGAATGTTTATTAACACTTTAGAACGAATTGTCTACTACTATCTTCTTAGCTGTCGGTTGGGAAAAGAGCGCGAGCAGATGCATCCATCATCTTTTATAAGTCGATCTGTCATCTCGCTCTTACATATTCAACAAGCAGGCGTACCACCTAAAACCTTTCTTACACAAATAAAAAATATTGCTACCACGTGGTTTGGGCAAAACGACAGCGGTAGACAAGGACTAATATTATAAAATATTCCCTTATTTCTGAGATAAACAGATTTAATCCTACAACGTGGCGAGCTTCATAGCGAAAAATGCAAGGCTCGTTACTGGAATTTGATATTACAAACAGGGGTCAGTGACGCGGTCTTGAAGAATCTTATAAACACGCTGCAAAAACCCGTCCCTGCTGTCATTCGCTTCAAGCCTTGGACCGGGCAACACCTCGTCGCCCCAGTGCTTAATTGTCCAAACGACCATTTTAGCGAAAATGAGTTTTTAACGCAATATTGTTAAGAATCAAATTACGCGTCGTTCGATGAAGAAAAAATTGTTTTATCAGCCTCCTACAATTAATTATAAGCATTTTAAAATGTCAATGTCCACAACAATATTCTAAAAGTGAGTCCTTGTTTGGCCAATCTCCTTACTAGGCCAACCTCCTAGAGTCGAGAATTAAAATTGCGTGCTAGTTTGTTCAAACTCCACCAACCGACCAATTACAGCACGATGCGAGGATCACGTGATGCCGCCATCTTAAGTTTTTACATTCCAACGGTGTTTGTTTTCTGGTGTTACGAGGAAGTAAAAAAGCAGTTAAATATATACCAAGGAGTTTTTGATAGACAAAACAACAGGAAAATGTCAATAACTAATTACAAAAGTGCATACATACGCAGCAGTGCGGAAATAGAGCGGTAAGTGTTAGTTTTAAATATCTCTATCAATACCAAATTTGTTTTGTTTTTTACATTGCAATGAACTTTGTCATACAGCGTGTTCACTTTTCTGTTTTCGCTCAGACTCTACTTTTTGCAAGTTTTTGCTGTCAAAATTGGTTTTTTGACTGACGATTCATATTAAACTAGTTAGATTAGTATTTCAATTCGAAATTTTCAGTATATCCGTATTTGTATGTAGCCGTTTGAGATTTACAAATTGATCTATAGTGATTATGCAGTTTGTTGAAATAAATTGTAGTTATATAATAAATTATAATTCTGATTTTTTCCTCATTTGTGTGTTATGGGGTTTTGATTACGATTCTGAGCATTACCAACAAAAACGGTAGGATTTTAATTTTTAGCCAAAAAAACATGTATAGGTATATTATTCACTGAAATAATTTGCATAAATTTCATATAATTTAAGTGATTTAGTTTTTTGGCCACGCGTACTGTTTAGGCGCAATTCTATGGGAGCACTCTCCCCAATAAAGACTCCATTGAAATGCTTGGAGTTAGTATATCAGACCGGCTCAAGTATCGGGGATCCATAGAAGCCCGAGTAAATCAGGCTTCCAAGAAGCTGGACGTCTTGTACACGGCTAGGATATCCTTCAACAGTGACCAGCTGCTGACCCTGTACAAGTCTCAAGTCCGCCCAACAGTTGAATTTGGGAGCCACCTCTGGGCTGGTGCCCCAAAATACTTAATTAACCTACTTGAATCTGTGCAAAGGAGGGCGATCCGTCTGATTGACAATCCGTTGTTAACAGACCGATTGCCTTCTCTAATGCATAGACGCAATGTAGGCATGCTGTGTCTGTTCTACAGGTATTTCAATGGAGCCTGCTCCAAGGAGCTAGCAGCATTAATCCCTGATGCACCGGTGCACGTGCGCGAAACTCGACGGACACGAGCGGAACACCCGTTTACGATTGACGTTAGCTTCATGAGAACGGGTCGTTTTTTGTAAGTCGGTTCGTATGTGGAACGAGCTACCGGCATCTCTCTCCTATAATCCGAGCCTCTTCAAGGCCAGCATTAATAAATCCCTTCATACAGCCCCTACCTTAACCCGCCTCACAACGCCGCCCAACCGGGTGGTTACATAGTTCCCCTGTCTGTATACTGGCAGGGACGCTCTTGTGAGGTGTCACATAAAAAAAAATCTGATCGTAAGAGATTCAGCCTACTGCGGTCATCTTCAGACTGGTACAGATATTCCTTAAGCTGTGCTTTATATACATTAAATTTAGGGAGGGGGATTAAAAGGGGTGGAATGCAATGATTTTATTCAAATTATATGGATATCCCATTTTCGTTGCTATGTCGTAACAACGAAGATGGAAGTCTAAAGATGGTTGATAGGCTAAACCCGGTCACGGTCAGAAATAAAAAAAAGTTGGACATTGTTTAATATATTATTATCATTGAAGTAAATTATTATAATGGAACTGTCGAGTACCTGGCACGCGTTTCAATGACACTCAAAGAAAGATTTGTCCCGCATCCCACGAACCCTCCCCCCTCACGGATTATCCTCACCCTTCCCTCTTTCAGTCCCTACTGCTAAGCTACAAGAAATAATGCACACATTTTTATAACAACTCGATCGCCACCTATTATACAATCTGAATGCAAATTTCATAACGCCAGAGTTCACCTTTATGTATGGAAACCTTCGCCGGCGTGCGCAAAGCAACTCACCAAAGTTTCATCGCAATCGGATGAATGATATAGGAAATAATAAGAGAATCTTTATACAAATTTCACAACGCCATAGTTCAATATAATATAGGGAAACCTTCGCGGGCATGCGCACAACTCAAAGTTACAAAGTTTTATCGCAGTCGGTAGAGTGGTATGGGAAATAAGATGTGAATTTGTATATAAATTTCATAACGCCAGAGCTCACTTTAATGTATAGAAAAGGTATAGGAAATAAGAAGGAACAAACAAAGAAAAAATCACTATTATAAATATATATATATATAGATTCCACCACGAATTGTCAGTATCCATAATAGAAATATTGAAAATAAACTCATCCTGTATATAACTAAAGGTGGTCGTTTGAACAAACAAGCACGGAAAGTTCTACGCAAAAGTTGCCCTATCTCCAATTCCAGTTTGTTCAATCTCCATTTACAAAATTCTGGTGGTGCGTTTTTGTTCAATCTCCATTTTCAAATGTAAAAAAAGGTATCAAAAACTATCCTTAGTCAATTTACAAAGAATTATTTAAGCTGATCAGACCTTTAGCTTGACGGAAATATCTTCATCTTAAACACCTGTCATAATGTTTCATTGAAATAATCAAAGAAAACCTCCTCCTGTAAAATTTGCAAATGGTCGTTTGGACAATTAAGCACTGAGGTGACGACCTACCGCTGCCCGCTCTGCCCATACTCGCTTCGCTACCTGGGAACCAACTCGCTGTGTTTGATTTCAGCTCGGTCCCCCCCCCCTGCTCCACTTCTGTTGCGTGCTGAGCCGGCCTGCTCACTGGCCCCGATGTCACAGAGTCGTTACCGACGGAGCCTTCCTGCCAACCAGCCTCGAAGAGGGGATCTACCGTTGCCGACTGAGCCAGCCCGCCAGCCAGCGCCCCGCAGAGCCGTTACTTACTGAGCCTGGACGGATACAAGAAGTTGCATCCGCAATAAAAACCAACCGTCTTTATAAAGGCATGCTTATAAAAATGCAGTTTACAAATGTCGAATATATCGTCTTTCTCAAGACGCATTTGTTTATGCAAACATATTACAAGAGTCGATATTCCTTATTTTTATGATATTCATTATTACTTATTTTTATGATATTTTAAATAACTCTGTAACAATTCAAATGAAATACCTCAAGCGCTATTTTAATCATTACAAAAGACAAAGGTAAATGTGGGCCGGTGTTTATATTTTACAGTTTTTTTCTTGTGCAGGCAAACACGTCCCGTACAAGTAAGGTGATACTAAACTCAACAGTTGGGCGTATATCAGATGTACCTATATGGGTTCAGAAGTTGTGTACCTGGGGGATGTAAATAGTATGCTAACGGGCTTGAATGGAGCCCCTGTGTTTACCAATCGAACGTGCATCGAATGATATTACGAGTTATGCACGCTTAACAACAAGTCATGTCCTTGAACCAATAGGCAAAGATAATAGGCAAACACTTCAGTATTGAAACTTGGCAAACACATCACCCTTGTCCAAGCAAGTTCGAATCCTATACAAAACAAGCCTATCTAAAAGAGTTGACTAGCTACTTGCAGTGGCTTAGCGGGTGCAATTTCTCATTGTGTAAATAAAATTGTTTTTGGATCTTTGATTCTTCAGTGAGTGCTAGCTCTTTGGACCTTGTTTTATGCGGGACATTTTTTTTAATTTTTTTTTTATTTGGTACATTATTTTGTTACAATTTATGTTTTCCAGTAATGTAGGCCTCACTGGGTGGCTTGCCCGTGCTGAGGCCTTCATTTTATAATATGAAAATCTAATCTACATATTACATTTAAAGAGAAGATAGTAAATTTGAAAAGAAAATAATAAATTTAAAATTAAAAATAAAAATACATAATAATACATTTAAAATTAGATATGAATAATTATATAATTATACATTAGATCTGTATTGCAGCGGGCAGCTTCTTTGTGCGGAAAACCGTCTCTCAGTTGATTGGTATCAAGCTCGTTTATTATTCTTAGTATGTATCGGGAGCATCTCCTATCCTCTTCCTATTTTTCTCTTCCTCTCCCCTTCCTTTAACACCAAATTAATTTAAAGATATTAAAACTTTATTTCCAATGAATTTTAACATAAGAAGCTTCTGTGGCTTGACTTCAGTTAACTTGTATCTATCATTGTATATTATATAATGTTTGTTTCTTACAAAATAAATTTAAAAAATGTTATATTCTTCAAAACTTGGGGAAGTTAATTTGTTGAATAATTTTCGAAGTGTTAGATAACTCTTTAATCGATTATTTTCAGTGCAGATGTGTTATCTACGTGGTAAACCGCTAATCTTTGCCAAACTCAAATAGAAATCCATTAAAAAAAGCAATTTAAAACCATAAAAATCCCATTAAAATTAATATAGAAGAGGCTTAGCTCAATAGTTCTTGGTATCCGGTAATTTATTTATTTTTTTTATAATATAATATTGATTACATTTTATGATTTTGATTGTCCAACTAGGAAGGATTCCCATTTCAGGACAGTCAAATTTACAAGTTTCAAGTTATCCTAGACGAATACAGGATTTAAGACTAGCTAAAATAAGTATGTTAAAACGAAGATACATAAAAAGATATATAGAGGTGTTCGTGATTTCAAATTCCATTTTTTTAGTATCATTTCGGAATCAGTCCTGCCTAGATCCAACAACCATTTTGTCACTCTTAGATCGAAGGATGACAATTCACACAGTTTCGGCTGAGAGGGGATTTTATTATATATTTTAGGACCGAGATATGAGAATATTTTTTCTTGATTGAATTGAAAGGTCATTCCTTCCCTTACTTCTGGTTTGATGTTTGTGTTCGGCTGTTTTCATTTTGTTTTTATTTTTATAAACATGGATTACAATTTTTTTTATATAGCACTGTTGGACATCTAGTACATTAAATTCCTTGAAGAGAGCGTCGCTCGAATATCTGAAAGGTTTCTTCATAATAACACGTAAAATAGATTTCTGCGCCTTCAATAACGGGTTTAATGTTGTTCTTCCTGCACCTCCCCACCCAATGCAACCGTAGGTTGAGTTGAGTTACACAGCCCGTAGTATATGTTTTTTAAGACTCGTTTTTTTTAAATTTCCCGTAATGAAATAAATATGTGAATCGGGGTGCGCACTCTTTTAGCTACATTTTCAATCTGGTTCTTCCATTTGAGGTTATTATCAATTATAACGCCTAAATATTTAATACATTTAACCCACTCGAGGGCTTCATACTTACATGGAGGGTTATTATTTCCAAAATTACAGTTAATTTTATGTATTATAAGGTAGTGAGGTGTTTGGGGTTGCCCTGAAATAGTAGAACTGATTGTTAGGTATTTGGTTTTTGATACGTTTAATGTAAGCAAATTGCTGTCCAGCCATTGTTTCACTCTGTTTATACCGGTGTTAGCAAGGTGGTGTGTTTCCTTCCAATCGTCTTCTTCAAACAATATAACGGTATCGTCTGCGAACGTAATAATTTTCCCACCTATATGTTGATTACACAGTTCGTTAATATATACAATGAAGAGCAGAGGACCTAGCGTACTTTGAAAAGCTTTTCCCGTTATTCCTATATTTCTCAGTCTTTTGTAGGAGTATTTTATGAGATATTGTGTCGAAAGCCTTGGCCAGGTCCAATAATAGGGCAATGGTTTTCTTGCCCCGATCCACATTTTCTGCTATAGTTTCCATGAGACATGCGATGGCATCATCCGTTCCTTTACCCGACCGAAAGCCGTACTGGTTTGGGCTTAGCAATTTATGGTTCTCCACATATTCGCTTAGCCTTGTTTTGAAGATCTTTTCAATGACTTTGGATATTGCGCTTAACAGTGATATTGGCCTATAATTTTCAACTAGAAAATTTGGTCCACTTTTGTGAATTGGGACAATTATTGATTTTTTGAAGTGATCGGGAAATATTCCCGAAGCAAAGCTTAAATTATAAATATATGACAGCGGAGCGGCAATTTGAAATTGTATTTTTTCTTTATAATCTGTGTATTTAGATTATCTGGGCCCTTTGCATGTGTAGTTTTAATGCTGTTGATTATTTTTATGATCTCTTCTACAGTAGTTGGTTTAATTTCAAATGAAAAGGTTGGATTGTTTGTTTTGATTTCCGACGCTAAAAAGTCTTCAGTTTTCTGAGTCTCTTTTAAAATATTTTTTGCTAGTTTAGAGCCAACGGATGCAAAATATTGATTTGTATGACACGCAATAGTTTGAGGGTCGGTTATAGTCAAATTTCCAATATTTAATTCGTTCATAGATGATCCAGTATTACGTTAGTTTTTGTTATATCTCTGACAACATTCCACATATTTTTGCTGGAATTATCTTTATCAAGTAAGGATTTATAATAACGCTCTTTACATTTACGAATAACGTTTTTGCATATATTTCGGTATCGGTGATAGTTTTGCATTTTACTTTAGTTCAATGGGTCACTTTTCGCTATTTTATGAAGATGGTTTTTTTTTTTTTTTTTTTTTTTTTTTTATTTTAGCGACTATATAAAATAAATGTTACATACAAAATATAATGGTGAAATTAAGTATAAAATATTGTATTTCTTAGTCCTCCTCACTAGGGGGTCCTGTGCCGAGGCGGACTAAAGTTATTTAAATATGGTTTATTTGTCTTCTATGTCGTTTTTAGTGTCTTCTATGTCGTTTTTAGTGTCTTCTATATAGTTTTTAGTGTTTTCATTAGGGTTTTTTCATTGACCTCTTTCAGCCATATTTTTATTAATGATTTGTATTCATTAGGATTTTTTATTAGTTTTATGTCTTGGGGAAGGATGTTATGGAGTTTTGTTGCAAAGTATGTATAGTTTCTTTGTCCGAATGTGGTTTTATATCTTGGAATATTTTTTATATCATTTTTGTTCGATCTAGTGTTATGCATACACAGTCTAGTAGAGGATTTGTTATTTTTGAAGAGCTTCAATAATATATTTTTGGCATATATTTGCTGTACATTTGGTACGTCAAAGGAATTGAATATTTCAATTGAAGGCGTTCTAATTGGTACTTTCAATATGGTCTTTATGATTCCTTTTTGAATCGTATTCAGGTTGTGTAGGTACGTATGTGTAGCAGATCCCCATCCTATGATTCCATATTCAATTCGAGAATGACATAATGCGTAGTAGACCCTTTTCATATCCTTTTTATTTAATACGTTTCTTAGATTTTTAAAGAAATATATAAGGCTTGTGAGTTTTTCCGTAATACCTTTGATGTGTAGGTCCCATCTAAGATTTTCGTCGATTATTACTCCGAGATATTTTATGTTTTGTGTTTTTTCGATGACGGGGCAGTAACATTGTATATTATTTCCATGGCATTCGTGTAGTTTTAGTTCTAGTGATTTTATTGGTTGGCTCCTTGCGTTTATTGAAAATGTTATATATTTTGTTTTGCTTATATTAAGGGTAAGCGAGTTGATTTTAAGCCAATTTTGAAGTGCACTAAGCCCCTTTTCAGCCTCATTAAATGTATCCGTCCAATTTTCTTCTTGAAATAATAAAACAGTATCATCAGCAAAACTGATTATGTTTCCTTTAATGGTAAGGTTAGTTAAATAGTTGATATAGATAATGAATAGGATCGGTCCCAGTACACTTCCTTGAGGGACGCCATAGTTTAAAGATAGTGGTTTGCTCTTTTGTTTGCCAATTTGTACTTGTTGTTCTCGCCCTGTTATATATGACTTTAATAAGTTCATTGTTGTTTCGGCCATTCCTATTTTTTTTAGCTTAGTTAGTAATATTTTATGGTCTATTGTGTCAAAAGCTTTTTGAAGATCTATGAATAAAGCCAAACACTTTTTCCCTTCATCTATGTTTTTTATGGCTATGCTTGTTAGATTTTCTATGGCATCATTGGTGCTTAGATTTTCCCTAAAGCCATATTGGGATGGTGATAATAATTTGTTTTGTTCAAGAAAATGAACAATTTGCTTCTTCATTACAGTTTCCAAGATTTTTGAAAAGGAGCTTAAGAGATTTATGGGTCGGTAGTTATATATATCCTTTTTGTTACCACTTTTATGTATAGGTATAACTGTTGCTTTTTTAAGGCATGAGGGGAATACATTTGTAGATATAGACAGATTGACCAAGTATGTCAAAGGGAAGGTCAGTTCATTTTGGAGTTGTTTTATTGTTTTATTTGAGATTATATCATTTCCCGATGATTTATTAATATTGAGGGATACAATTGCGTTTCTGATATCAGTATTGGTTACATTAGTTAACTTTAATTTATCTATCTGGTTCATACTTTCCTTTTCTTCTGGTAAAATGCTAGTTTTTGGATGTCTGATTTGCTTTGCCAATTTTGACCCTATATTTGTAAAAAATTCGTTTACGTATTTGAGAATTTTGTCCGGATGCTTTTCGAAAGAGATTTGGGTATTTTCAATTGTTAGTTCATCTATGCTTTTGTTATGGGATGATTTTGCACTTGTAATTTCATTAATGATCTTCCATAATTTGCGTGGGTCATTGTTACATTCGTCTATTTTTTTCTTATAATAATTTTCTTTGACATTGCGTACAACATTTTTGCAAATATTTCTGTATCTTTTATAATATCGTTGTATAAAAATATCACAAGGATTTAATCTAACTTTCCTGTGTAGTTCATCTCTTTTTCTAATGCAATTTATAACGCTTTGGGTTATCCATGGTTTAAGATGTTGATTTTTATGTGAAATCTTTTTTTCTATTGATTTGGTATTTGACATGATGGTATGAGTTATATATTCAATGAATTTACTCCAGGCACTATTTGTATCAAGGTTCTCCAGTAGGTTTATCCAGTTTGTATTTAGTAATTGTTGTTTTACTTCATTCCATATGGTTTCTGTCTTCTGCACGATAATTGGGTAGGGCTGCGATCTTTGTATTTTCTTTTTTGTAATAGATAAAATTGTTGTATAGTGGTCGGTTATAGTAGAGGTGAATATGATAGAGTTGGTTGGTTTAACAGTCTTACTGAATATGTGGTCGATGCAAGATTTGCTGTCATTTGTAACACGCGTAGGTTTATTTATCAAACTTTCAAGTCCGTGGGCGGCCAGTGTTTGCAGATAATCAGTTCTATTTGGATGACCGTTTTCTAGTATGTCAATATTTATATCTCCGATGAGGAAGACATTTTTTTTGTTTTTTAGAAGATTGAGTTCATTAGAAAGCGTTTCAAGAAATTGATTAATATTAGTTGTAGCTGGTGATCGATACAGAGCTAATATAGTGGTTTCATCACCCACTTTGATTTTTCAAACAGTTTGCATTTGGGAATTTTATTTCATTGACTTCAGTTTTAGTGTCATCTTTAATGTACACTATCACACCATCATTTTTTGTGTAATTCAAATTGGTTGCATATGAGGTGTAATTATTAATATGCAAGGGTGAATATTTATCCTTTATCCAGCACTCAGTGAGGATAATTATATCAAGATTAATTTTTAGATTCTTAATTAGTATTTGAAGTTCATCGAAGTTTTTGTTGATACTTCGTATATTTTTATTTAATATATTAAAATTGTTTTTAAGAGTTAGCAGTTCATCTGGTTTGTTTGTAGTTATTGTTTCCTTATCCATGTTCTCAGTAGGTATTTCAGTTTGGTGTGTTCAAGTAAGTGATTTGTTATATTAATTTATCGAGGTCGTCCAGATGATTTAGGTACAAAATTTTTTGATCATGACCTTTACGAACCATTATTTTCCCATTTTTGATCCAAACAAATTCATATTTTTTTTCTTTGGCTAGTTGCTTTGCTTTCCAAAGCAACTCTTTTTTGTAGGGACTTATTACTTCACCTATGTACACTTTTTCGTTTGTCAAATCCTTTAGTAAATTAAGGTCCATTTCTCCTTTTTTAGATAGAAGGATTTCTTTTAGTTTAATTTCTGTAAATTTTACTAGGATTTTTGGCGGAGCATTAAGTCTTCGGTCTGTAGTTCTGGTCACATTGTTTATATCAGCGTGTTTGATTTGAACTCCAGCTGCAGATGCGACTTTTTTTATAATTTCCTCCAGTTGTTCACCATTTTTTTGTGGAATTCCTGCAATTTCTAGGTAGTGCAGATTTGATGTATATTCAATTTCATCTAGTCTTAGTTCCATTTTTTTTATTGTAGCGTTTTTTCCCACTTGCTCTTTTTTTATATTTTCAAGTTCGTTTTGGATTGATTTATTTTGGTTATTATTTGTATCCAATTTTTTAATAATTTCGTCATATTGAGCACTTATGTACTCAATACTTTTTATAGATTCCGTATTCTGACATTCAATTTTTTGAATTATATCCTTTTTTAAAGAATCAAACTTTTTGTCGATATAATCAAAAATTTTATCCATAGTTTGTTTGTCCTCTTTATCAAGGTTTGATTTATTGCTACGTGTTTGGGTATTAGACATTTTTTTCACAGTTTACAAGAAAATTGGGTTCAAAAATGCCCCCACTTCAATTCAAATTCAAAAAATTGTCTCTGGTTTCAGTGACAGCCAGAACAATATTTCATTAGGTTTATGTCTATGGCTTTAAATGTCACTTGTCACGCTAATAAGATTTTGTTTTTAGAATCACTGTTATTTTTTAATTTTAATATTCTTTATTTTGGCTTTCACCCATTAGGGGTGATCTTGGCCATAGAAAATTAACATTTTTTTCTGATTAAATACAACAAATGACAATATAAATATACATCATAAATATAACATAACGTAACATAAATAAACCTAACATAAACATAACATACTTAACATAAACGGTACAGAGCTGGTATCAGTAGGTAATAACAAAATTATAAAAATAGGAACCTGTGTACAATAATAGTGGGCGTTTTTCGTTCTTTAACCAGAGATTTTTCCAAAATTAGTAGAGTTTTGTGTTAAACAGAACTATGAAATTGGCAAGCTTATAAACAAATACACTAAATGGGAGTATATAAATGTGATTATAAAACATAAAGATAAACTTAACACAAACATACCATAAACATAACATAAATATTACATAACATTAACATAACATTAACATAAACATAACATACACATAACATGAACATAACATATCATAAACATAAACATAACATAACATAAAAATAGATATAAAGTAAACTTAGCAAAAACAATACAGAGCTGGTAATAATAGGTAATTATAAAAATAGGAACCTGTGTACAATAATAGTGGGCGTTTTTTGTTATTTAAAAGAACAGATTTTTCCGAAATTAGTAAGTAGAATTTTTTTTAAACAGTACTAGAAATAGATAAACTTATATTTTTTATTTATTTATTTTTATTCTTTATATTGGCTTTCACCCATTAAGAGTGATCTTGGCCATACAATACAACATTTTTCTTATTAATAAATACAACAAATTACAGGATAAAATTGATTACACAACATGACATAACATAACGTAACATAAATAAACCAAACATAACATAACATAACATAAACATAACATTAACATAAACATAACATAAACATAACATAACATAACATAACATAACATAACATAACATAACATAACATAACATAACATAACATAACATAACATAACATAACATAACATAACATAACATAACATAACATAACATAACATAACATAACATAACATAACATAACATAACATAACATAACATAACATAACATAACATAACATAACATAACATAACATAACATAACATAACATAACATAACATAACATAACATAACATAACATAACATAACATAACATAACATAACATAACATAACATAACATAACATAACATAACATAACATAACATAACATAACATAACATAACATAACATAACATAACATAACATAACATAACATAACATAACATAACATAACATAACATAACATAACATAAACATAAACATAAACATAACATAAACATATCATAACATAATATGAACATAACATATAATAAACATAACATGGGTGTAACATAAACATAACTTAACAAAAACAATACAGAGCTGGTAATAATAGGTAATTATAAAAATAGGAACCTGTGCACAATAGTAGTGGGCATTTTTGTTATTTAAAAGAACACATTTTTCCAAAATTAGAAGCATTATTTTTTTTAAAACAGTACTATGAAATGAATATAAACAAATACAATAAAAGAATCAAGAAAAATATACAAATGCATAAAGAATAGTGTTTTAACTCAGTCAAAATATGCAGAGTTGGGATTAGTAAAAATAGATGAAAATAAAGATGAAAATAGGAACCTGAACAAATGAATACAAATGAAAGTGAAAGAAATTTGGTTTATATTTATTATTATGGTCAGATATTAAGGCCATTTTTATAAATAAATTTTGCCAACAAATAGTAAATTTCAGTAGTGTTTAGACTAAGAAGGCAGGGTATACTGGTAGGCAATTTAATATCAAGTTTTAACAATTCATGCAT
Organism: Hesperophylax magnus; assembly: GCA_026573805.1. Taxonomy (NCBI): domain Eukaryota; kingdom Metazoa; phylum Arthropoda; class Insecta; order Trichoptera; family Limnephilidae; genus Hesperophylax; species Hesperophylax magnus. The sequence goes on along the minus strand of JAIUSX010000029.1, from coordinate 8,647,130 downwards.
GAAGTTTGGAAATTGGTCATTGATAGGACACTCAAAAAAATTATGGTCCAGAGTATCCTCTGACCCACAATCACAGTACGGCGAACTGACTATGTGGAACCTGGCAAGATGGCTAAGACAACAAGTGTGACCCAGCCGCATTCGGGTTAAGGAAGAAATATATTTTTTAGGCATGGTAGTGTATTTGTGAAACCAGGGCTTAACAGGAATAGAAGGTTGGATTAATGAGTACTGGTGACCTTTTATCAGAGAAGATTTTTTCCATTCAGAAGACCATTGGAGTTGGTACTTAGTTTTTAGAATAGGGAAATGGTCTCTAACCGGAATAGGGATATCACTTAACGGACCATGGGCAGTGGCTTCCTTAGCAATATAATCAGCCATGTCATTCCCAGTAATACCGAGGTGTCCCGGTATCCAGGCTAGGACCACTGATGCATGAACCAGTGACATGGAATGCAGTAGGTTCCTGATCGAGCAGATTAGAGAGTCGCTACTGGAATTGAGTGGGGATGCGCTTATTTTTTGTAGTGAGCTAAGCGAGTCTGAAAGGATGAGTGCGTTTTTAATATTTAATGATTTGACGAGTTGAAGAGCTTCTATGATAGCTATGCATTCAGCAGAGAAAATGGAGCATTCTTTGGGAAGTTTGTGTGGGAAACACAATTTTCTGTGAGGAACATAGACACTGGCCCCGCAATGGGAGTCCTGACTGAGTTTGGAGCCATCTGTGAAAATTTTTATGTAATTTGGCCAGTTGTTTTCAATAATTGTGTTAAATTCTGCATTATTTAATTGAGTTGAGTTTTTAATGTTTTTTTTACTTATTCCGATAAATTGATGGACCTTCGGATAGAAAGTAAGGCTTTCATAGGGGTATGAGTATAAGGGAAGAGATTCATTGAGATAGGTGTTTCTAGATAAATCCAGGAAAGAGTTGTAGCAATCATAAAAAAGTGGAGGGGTATGATTTTTCCAAAAGTGATTTGTATTAACCTCATACTTTAACGATTGAAGTATAGGAATCAAGGGATGGGATGTTATTGAACATATATTGTAAACATATTTTTCTGCCAGGCATCGCCTTCTTATATGTAAGGGAGGTTCGCAACATTCCACTTGCATTGCGTTGATTGGAGAAGATTTCATGGCTCCTAAGACAAGGCGAAGTGATTTTGACTGGATTTTATCTAATTTATGAGAATTTGACGTGGACATTGGATCAAACAGACAAGATCCGTAATCGAGATGGCTTCGGATGAGGGCATTGTATAGAAGTTTTAAAGAAGCTGGGTGGGATCCCCACCACACTCCGGCTAGAAATCTAAGAGGATTGATGTTGCTTTCACATTTTGTAACAACGTGATTTATATGAGAGTTCCAAGTAAGCTTGGAGTCCAAAAACATTCCAAGGAACTTAACTTCCTTCGAGATAGGGATCACTTCATCGCCAAATATTACCTGAATATCCGGAAGCTTTCGTCGACGAGTGAAGATGACAACTTTGCTTTTGGCAGGGGAAAGTTCAAGACCATTAATATTTAACCACGCCAAGAGTTTTCTAAGAGCGTTGTTAATTGCTGATGCTGCGATGAAAAGATTGGCGGATATTTTGTAAAACGTTAAGTCGTCAGCATATTGGAGTACGTTGCACATGAAATTAATAGATTTTTCCAGATCGTATGTGTAAATATTATACAGTATCGGGCTTAAGACAGACCCTTGCGGGAGTCCTTTGAATATTTGTCTTATGTGGGGAGAGGATTCGGATCCATCTACAAAAACAGTTCTCTCGGAGAGCAAATTGATAATGAATTGAACCAATTTAGGAGGAATACCAATCGCCAGTAACTTTTCTTTAAGAATGGGTATATTTACATTGTCGTATGCTCCACAGATGTCTAAAAATACTGCAATACAATATTCGTTTTTAGATAACGCTAATTTGACATCTGTAACAAGAGAGGAAAGGTTGTCAAGGGTACTTTTACCCTTTCAAAATCCAAACTGGGAAGGGGGAAGAATATGATTTTTCTCTACAAACCAGTCTAATCTATTCTTAATCATTCTTTCAGCTACTTTGCAAAGCGTTGAAGAGAGAGCAATCGGTCTGTAACTTGAGCCTAGACTTGGATCTTTGGTACTTTTGCAAATGGGAATGATTTTTTGAATTTTCCAGTCCGGGGGAATAATACCAGAGTCCAGGAAGATATTGATGAGAGAGAGAAAGTAGGAAAGGGAATCATCATCAGTGTGGCGGATGAATATGTTCAAGATTTCGTCATTGCCCGGAGCTGAGTCTTTTAGGTCTTCCGTGGCTCTTTTTAACTCGTCTATGGAAAATGAAGCATCTAACCAAGATGAAGAATTTGGGGAGTAAGATAAAACAGGCACTTCGTCAAGATTAGGTACATAAGGGGGAGCAATTTTGTTAAGAAAGTCAGAAATCCAAATATCAGAATTGTGAGATGACTTTGGCAGGGAAAAGGAAGACTTAAACCTGCGAATCATGGACCAAACCTCCCCCGCCGGAGTAGCAGGGGTTATATTAGTGCAGAAATTACGCCAGCTGTTTTTTTTTTTAAAACGAAATGTACGTTTAGCAACAGCTTGGGCATTCTTGGCTTTCAAGAAATTTTCCATTGTCATCTGTTGGCAGTATGTCTTATTGGCCGCTTTCCTCTCCTTCAGCACTCGAAGGCATTCTTCATCCCACCAGGGGGGAGGGTGAGCCTTCGTGCCTACAGGGGATGATTTGGGAATAGAATTGACTGCAGATTTTAGAATGGAATCAGACCAAGATTTGTAAGAGGAGGTGCAGTTATCTGAAGAAGGGGTAGGCAGGGAAAGGGTGTGACCCTGGACAGATTCTCTAAAATGGCACCAGTCGGCTTTTTTTGTGATAAATTTTGGCTTTCTTTTAAGGTTAGTATTTAACCCTTGAGCCAGATTTATAATGATTGGATAGTGGTCACTGCCGCAGGGGTCTGATGAAGTTCTCCAGGAAATTATTGGATATATACTTGGGGAACAAAGAGTTATATCCACCGCACTAGGGCTCTGCCCAGGCAGACTTAACCTTGTTGGAGATCCGTCATTTAGAAGGCACATGTTCAAGGAGTCCATAAGGTCAATTATTTTGATTCCTGAGGGATCTGTTGATGAAGAACCCCAGAGAGAGGAGTGGGCATTGAAGTCACCCAGAATGACCAGGGGAGAAGATATTTTTCTAAACATGTGGATCCATAATGAAATGTCAAATGGGGTAGAAGGAGGAATGTAGAGGGATACAAACGTAATATTAGAGACAGTAGCTGCCACTAACTGGAAGGATGAATCTGGGGGTTTAATGGAAATAGGGGTGAAGGACAGGGAGTTTTTGATTAGAAGGGCTGCACCACCCTTCCCATCAATGCGGTCGTCCCGCAGACATTGGTAGCCACTCACCTTGAAGAGCTGAGATGGTTTAAACCAAGTCTCAGAGATGGCAGCAATAGAAATTGTGTGTAATTGTAGAAGGCGGATGAGGTCAGCCTTATTGGAGAAGGCGCTTCTACTATTCCACTGAAGAATCCCTGCTGTCAGGGCAGCCATTGGAAACAAGATAATTTAAGGAGGAGAGTAAAGAGGCAGCGTTGGACGGTAGGGAATTATTGTTATTAATTATAGAGATAAGTAACATGATGAGAGTTTGAATAATATTAGAATTGTCATTAGAAATGATGTTGTTTGAGGAATTGGGATGTGAATCAGGGATAAAGGAATTGCAGTTCAAAGAATTGGTGTTAGGAAAGACGGTATTTTGTGGAAATGGGGAGCTGATGTTACCATTTGGGAACAAGAGCTGGGAGTTATGGCCAAGATGATCATATCCGGGGGATTTAAGAGGACGAGAAGCAGATTTTGTCATTACAGTCTTCCTGTATGACGAGTTTGGAGAAGTAATGTTTTGAGATAACTGGGGTTGAGAGGCGACTTCAGCAAAAGATTTTTTAGAGGGAGCTATTATTTTAGAAGCGTGGAAGTATGATACGCTATTGGAAGCCATATAACTTTTAATGTTTTTTTGGCGTGAAAGTTCGGGGCAGGATGGATTTATGGCTGTATGAGAGCCTGAGCAGTTGATGCAGGTAGGGGGATTGGAAGGGGAGGGGCATTGCTCTGCTAAATGACTTTCTGCACATTTAAAGCAGCGAGGAGAAGAACGGCATGATTGCTTGGAATGGCCGAACCGACAACAGTTAAAACATTGAATTGTCGGGTATGAATAAATTTCCACTGGGAGAGAGTTGTGGAAAAGGTATACATGAGAGGGAAGAGATTGGCCTTCAAATGTAAGAACTACAGTTTGGGAGGGTTTCCAAACTATAGAATCGGAAGTCTTATCTTTATAATTCAGCCGCCTAGTCTTTAAAACTTTCCCCGAAGATGCTGGGATAATAAGTTCCGTGATAAGTTCTTCCTCGGATAGGTCTGTAGGGATACCTCTCACTAGACCCATGCGGGATACATTAAATGAAGGGATGTAAGCCTTGTATTTTTTGGCAGAGAGGAAGTCAATGGAATTTATAAATTTATTGGCATTGAGTGCAGTTGTGAACTCTACACAAATGCGGAATCTTCCCTCCGATCTGATACCACCTGGAGAAATGCCAAGTGGTTTTTTTCCTATAAATTTACCAAAATCAAGGGGATGCAGTGAGTGGCCTTGTGTGTTGTTTTGCACATACACGATGAAGGGGGCTTTTGCTGAAGTCGGGTACAGTGAAGCGAGTGGAGGAGCGACAGTCTCTACAGGAACTGTAACCTGAGAAGATTCCTTTTTCGGAAGGACGCTGACTTTTCTTTTTTTGGGAGTAGAGGAATCAGTCATTATTTCAACCTCGCTAGCAATGTCATGTTCAAAATTAACAGGGTCAGGATCAGGGGGGACGGGATCTGGTGGTTTCTTCCCCATGGCAAAGGCCATTGGGGCAAAAAGGAATGTATATTAATATAAAATAACACTTACTGGACTTGGTCAGCAATAAAGGCACTCAAAGAGGACAAAAAATATAGTTTTAACCTACAAAAGGCAATAAAATTAGATTTTTTTTGTATTCGAACGGAAAAAGACAAGAGAGTTCTTCAACTGTCAAAGTTCGAATCATCACTGTTATAATAGATGTGTTCACACTTTGATTATTTAATAATCGGAAAACGATCCACTTTTTGAATGTGATACAATTAGTTTTTGTATGAAAATCACAATGTAGATAACGATTTTTAAAACTTTTTGTAGGACGAGAAATTTGCTTGCTTAATTGAAAACTTCATAGATAATTTGGTTCCTTTTATGTATAGATTTAACAAGGCCGTTACTAATCCATGGAGTGAGTTTTACTTTATTGTGTGAAATATGTTTTATTATTGTGTGTTTTGTTATGTATGTATTGATTTCATCAATAAAATAGTTTAGCGCATAGTTAACTTCAGTTTGTTTATAAATATATTCCCAATTTTTTTTATTAAGATAATTTAATAATGCATCATAATCGACTATTAATTTGTGTTTTATTTTCTGTTTTTTGGGTGCTGAGTTTAGTGGTCAGTAATTTTAGTCTGCATTACAAATGCATTCGAACTTTTTATGTTTTTGGTATTCCTATATATGATCCAGACACGAGCTTGAATTACCTTGTACCCTAGTTGGAGAATTAATATTGGAAATAAAGTTACTTTCCGCCATAGCACATAAATAGTCGTCACACTGTCTGTGCATTACTTCTCCGATTGTATTTATATTCATGTCCCCGATTAGCACGTAATGTGGATAATCCTTAGATTTTTTTATCTCTATAATGAGATTTTCTAGGAAAACTTGGATGTCACTAAACGATGGCGATCTATAGATAGCTAGGATACCTAAATACTCATTTATGTTGATTTTTAAACAATTACATTGATTTATGTGTAGTTCTTGAACTACGGAATTGAATGTGTTGTCGATATTTAATTAATTAATTAATTATAACAAAATTATAATTATAACAAATTAATTAATTATAACAAAAATTACTACCCACATTAGTCTAGTGTCGACGTATTTCTGTGCCTGCTTCAAAATATCAAAGAATAAACATAACAACCAGTAGAGAATTAACTCAAAGTGGTCAATTTTATAAAACGAAGATTGCGCACAAGGCCAGCGTAATTATTTTTCCCAAAAAGTGTGTTTTTTTATCTCTCAAAGAAGATCTGAGCTTGGGAATTGTAACACAATTTTAATAATCTGTGACACAGTGACCATAAGATTACAGTTTTCAAGGAATCATTCACAATAAGATCTAAAAAGTTACGAAGGCGCGCACATTCAAGGAAAAAGTGTATATTTTTTATGTGAACTCTCTTATCAACTTCAAAAATGGTTACGAAATGCAGTGCCTGTCAAATCAACATTGAGGTTCCTTCAGACTTTATATCGTGTTCGAATTGTGATGATGGCTACCACATAATGTGTGCTGGAATAGGAGAAAACTCTCGCAGAGGTAAGAGTCAACAAAATTGGAGATGCAAAAAATGCTCTAAACCCCAAAAAGTGAATAAAATGAAAAGTGTTGGAAATTCTTTGAGTGAATGTAATCAAGAACTGCCATCTTTTGAATTACAATCAAAACAATATGCCAACTCACAGAAATCTACCTCCGCCCAATCTTTCACCAATGTAAACTCATCGAAATTAAACATAGATGGCGCTAGTCAACAATTAACAGCGGAATTATTAATAAATGAATTGAATTCATTTAAGTCTGCAATGATATCTCTCGTAGACAAGAAATTAGACATGTATACTAAAAAATACGAAGAAATTTTAAATCAAAACAATGAACTAATTAAGTCACTTCAATATATTTCAGACCAACAAGAAGAGCTAAAAAATCGAGTCATTGTTTTAGAGACATCACACGAAATAGTGAACGCGGAACTTATTGATTTAAAAAAACAGAATTTTAGTTTATCTAACACAATCGATAAACAAGACGATAGAATTGATAAACTGGAATACTTGAACCAATCATGTAATATCGAGATGAGGGGCATTCCGGAATCCAACACAAATAACAATATGGAAGTGCTCTTAAAAATATCAAAAATTATCAATTACGAGGACGCAACAGAAAATGTGCATTCGGCACTCAAAAAAATATACAGGATGGGGCCGAAAATCTCTGAAAAAAGTCCCAGATCCATCATTGCAACATTTTATAACAATCAAGCAAGGGATAATTTTCTATACAAATTGAAAACTTACCTAAAAGCCACAACACCCAACAGCAATAAATTAAACACATACGATTTAGGATTATCGCAAGATGCCAAAAGAATTTATATATCAGATCATCTAACACAAAAAGGCAAATTTTTATTAGCGCAAACAAAACGATTCGCCAGAGAGAACAACTTCAAATATGCGTGGTCAGCGTCAGGACGTACCCTACTAAAACAGTCTGATAGCTCCAAAATCATAACAGTTAACAATGTCAATGACCTTGACCGTTTAAAACGCCAGAACATCTGACTACAACTTCTCTCCATTATTAAGACTACAAAAGAAGATATTTTTAAATGTTCTCATTTCAAGTTTAGTTATCCACTCAGCTCTTATATTACAGTGAAAAGCTATTATGTCATTCCGATTTTAATAGAATTTAAATCTTGTAAACATACATACTGCAAAATCATATACACATTGTTTTTAGTGTTATTATAATATTATGTTTCTCTTGATAAATTATGTGAGCACTGGATGCTAAATCATTTATCATATAAAATCAATTCCAATAGAAGTACTTACCTTATGTTCATTCATTTGTTAGTTTTAATTTGTTCTCTCCATTATTAAAGCCACTAAAGAAGGTATTTTTAAATGTTCTCATTTCAAGTTTAGTTATCCACCCAGCTCTTATACTACAGTGAAAAGCTATTATGTCATCCGATTTTAATAGAATTTAAATCTTGTAAACATACATACTGCAAAATCATATGCACATTGTTTTTAGTGTATTATAATATTATGTTTCTCTTGATAAATTATGTGAGCACTGGATGTTAAATCATTTATCATATAAAATCAATTCCAATAGAAGTACTTACCTTATGTTTATTCATTTGTTAGTTTTAATTTGTTCTCTCCATTGTTAAAGCTACTAAAGAAGGTATTTTTAAATGTTCTCATTGCAAGTTTAGTTATCCACTAAGCTCTTATATCACAGTGAAAAGTTATTACGTCATTCCTATTTTAATAGAATTTAAATCTTGTAAACATACATACTGCAAAATCATATGCACATTGTTTTTTAGTGTTCTTATATGTTCTCTTGATAAATTATGTAAGCACTGGATGTTAATTCATTTAATTTTCAGAAATTTTAATTTTGTAATCATAATTTCCTTTCTTGGCCTTTTCACGAGTCACGCCACTATTTTCAATATGTCACTACATCGTCTTTTAATTTTTTTGGTTTTAATTTACTTTAATAGGGAAAATTTTGTAATAGTAATTTCATTTACTGGCTTTTTCACTAGTCGTAACAATTTTTTCGACAGGATACTACATCGTCAAAAAAATGTTTTCTCATTTTTTATTATTATTATTATGGTATGAAATTATATTTAATCCCATACTCTCAGTAAAGCTATACATATCTGATAAAAAAATAATATCTTATACTCATTTTTATGTATTTTACTTTCATTTTGCAATAGCAACTGTCTTTATCATAAGTCATTTGTCAATGGGTAACAATATACTTATATAAATTTTCATAGATTAGAAAGAAAACCTCACTCCAAATACCCACACAAGATCAAAATCATATCTCTATATATTCATTATGTAATTGATCTTATAAATTTTCTTTTTCTTCATTTTTTCATTGTAACTTATTTTCAGCATCAACCTCTCTCCATCATAAGTTCTTACCATGATATAGGCCATTTTATTGTTTTTAGCATATTTATAGCATTCAAGATTCTCACCATACAAATAACTTTCAGAACGTACAATAATACGTGTTTCATACATCAATCATTGACACAAACATCACAAAAAATTCCTACACATCATTCAGAACTCACTAACTCTTATATTTATATATTATATTAATTAAATTATAACTTTGATTCAGCTGCATGTGACTAAGTACAGTCAATACACTATAAGAATAAGAAGAACTATAAGAACTAAGTAAAGTTAATACACTGGACTAAACAAGAGTCGCTTTTGATGGATCTACCTATTTCTGTCTGTCCTAAAACGGGTGATATCCTAGTTGGACAGCCAAGAATCGCTGTAACAATGTATTATGTCATGTTTTTTTTAAAAATTAAATAAATAAATATAAACCACCACGCCGCTATTTTGGTTAATATGTGATGTGTAATCTGCATTCAGTGTAAGAGTACATGAAACTTTACAACAGATTTTATTTCATCTAAAAATATAAGGAAATCATCCAAATTTTCCATAGTTCTAATGTTCTGATGAATAATATTAATTTTATTTGATCCCCAATCGAATTGCTTAATTTTATCATTATCTTCAAATATGATTTCAGTACTCGGCTTTATGATATTATCGATTTCATCATTATCGCTTATTACCATTAGAGTTTAAGTTTTAGGTTATTATGAGCCATTTTATTTATGTGATGTTTTTCAAATCGTCTATGTGTTTAACGTAAAATTTTTTTTCGTTTGCATTTCTTCTTGCCATTATTTTTCCCTCTTTGTGCCAGACGTATGAATAGTTTTTTTTCTTTTGAGGTTTGTTTGGTTTTCCAAAAAATTTCCTTATGGTAAGGGCTCAGTTCTTCAGCTATGTATATTGTTTCAGTTGAAATATCTTTGATCGCAGCATAATTGATGTTTTTTCTATTTGCGATAAGCTTGTCTCTGGTCAATTTATCTGAAAATTGCACTAGTATTTTAGGTGGTGCATTGATTCGCCTATCAGGTATCCTTTTTACCTCAATAATTTCGCCATATTTTAGGTCCACTCCTGCCGCCGCTGCCCCTTTTTTAACCACTTCAATTTGCTGTTCCTCATTTTTTTGTGGAATGCCTGCTATTTCAATATAATTAGAACGGGTTTTGTACTCCATATCTGAATTTTTATTTCTAATTGTTTAATTATAGTATTTTTCTCCTGGTGCTCTTTTTTCAGGTTTATAAATTCATTTTCAATTTTTTTGTTTTGTAGGATTGTTATCTTTAGTTTTTTAATTAATTCATCGTATTGACTACTCATAAATTCCATGCTTTTTTGGGTGTGTGTTGTTGCTTCTCAATTTTTTAAATAATTTCTTTTTTCATAGCATATAATTTTTTTTTCGAAAATCAGTGTAATTTTTTCTATGCTGAATTTTTCTTCATGTTCAATGTTAGCACCCTTTCCTCTAGTGTTAGCCATTATTTACTGTTAAATGTAACAACCTGCCCCGGTTTTAGATATTGAAGTAGAGGTACAGTACCGATGATGACAGTTAGAAATTTTGTTATTATCTATGGATAACTATGGAGTGACAGTTTTATAAGTTTTATTCTCAATTTTTTTTTTGTAATCACTATAGTTATCCGGGATTACGGATATTAAATCGATTTTTTGTAATCTAACTCACGGTTTCGAACACCTTTCCACGAAAATCACTCATTTTTGGTATAGATATTATAAATAATAACAGGATAACTTATTTGCACTTTTATACGTATTTGTAGTCCATAGATCGACGGCTATACCAAAACTAAGCACAGAAAATAATTTTAAATTATACTGTGATACAAGCTCTTAAAGGATTGGAGTTGGTAACACAGTGTCAAGCCTACATACATAAGCACACACTTTACCATATCGATTAAACATCTGCCCTGATGATGGCCATTGTAATGCTATATAAATATCACTGACTGATTTATAAGGATCTTTCATTCGTCTATATTTGCTTTACTTATAGTATGTTATATAATACCATTGTTTTGTATTACAACAATCATTTCATGCTATTTAACTTCAACCTTTGTAAAGTCTGTCAAGGTTTTCGCAAATGTCCAAGGAAGCAGTCAAGTTCCTGCGACCATTTATCTTGAATGACGAAGTTTAGGATTTACGTGCTTGACGTATAAAACATTTGCCCAGCTTAATCATTTCCCATACCTGTTTCCTGACCCTTGGAAACTTTGTCCTGATTCACGACGAACTCATGTTATAACTCTTTGAAAGGGTTTAAGAAATATAATTAAGCCTCATTTTACAGAAAGAAACCAAGCAACATGGAACTCCAACAGGGGTTTGACCAGTAACCACATGATAAACATTATATAACTTTCCGTATGTCACTTTGTGAAATAAAAAATCATGAACATATTATTTGGGACTAGAAAGTGGGCTGTAATAAACAAATTTAACAATGTTTAATAATAATAATAATGGTTGGATGTATTATTGTTGATTTTTAATCTTTGTTTTTTTTTCCTCCAAGGCTATATCCTACTACTTACTACTATTTATACTACTCAAACGGTGATTTCTAGTGTCATGAAATTTTCTATTTTTTAAGTGGAATTTCAAAGCTATTTTTATGCTTGACACCATCGTATTTTCCATCTCGAGCTAATTTCAATGGTTACCTAAATAATAATAAGCTAATTTCAATGGTTACCTAAATACTATAAGCTAATTTCAATGGTTACCTAAATAATAATAAGCTTATTTCAATGGTTACCTAAATACTATAAGCTAATTTCAATGGTTACCTAAATAATAATAAGCTAATTTCAATGGTTACCTACATCATGTAAGCTTATTTAAATGGTTACCTGAATAATTATAAGCTATTTTCAATGGTTAAAAAAATATTTTTCTTTTTTTTATTGATACGGTCACATCTTGAACTCGAATCCAGGACCCTTGGATGCAGGGGCACATTAAAAGAATTTTCTGATTTTCAATTAAAAAACTTCATCGATTCTATATCTTATTTATCAAAAAAAAATTAAATTTGATATTTTTATTTTAGCTTTCTTATGGGAAAACCAATCACCGAATCCTTATTTTGAATGCTTGCGATCGAGTGGAGAACCATTTCAATCTTTGTCAAACCATCGAAATTATTATTGAATGAAACACTAGTATATATTGAATTATTTCGCGGATAAGAGATAAGCCGCCATAGCTCAGTGGTCAGAGCTGTCGACCGGAAATCGAAAGGACACAGGAGATTTTTCAATGTGGATGAGTGTTTCAGGCTAATAATTATTGCTTATAAAATAATTGTCATCTAAATTTCATTTAACTTTCTTCGTGTTTAAATTAATGTAAATTTTTGACAAATTTAAATTTGTCAAAAATTTAAACAAAACATATAAGTACACATTTTGAATAAATAATCATTAAATTAAATTATTTTGATAACTTCTTTATTGCTTACTTTAAGTAGTTCCAATTTTTCTTAAATTAAAAGTTCGTTGAACTTGAATAATATTACGCTTTACGCTGGAATATTTCATATTATCTTCTTATGCACCAACAACCGAAATTAGTATGTTTAATTTTGTATTCCTGTTCTGAATTGCACGAACTAGTGAACAGATACGCCGATATACCGATATGGAAAATATCCTATCCTATATCCTTCAAATGAATGTTTCTTACGAATGAACGGCATTTATTTTTCCTCTCTCGTTATAACCACATTATCTAATCCTTTTATACCGTCTCTTTCTTCACTCACTTCACAACGTCACCCAACCAAATGGTCGAGAGTTTGATCAAGTAAAAAAATCATTTAAATCGTTTTTTTTTTCAAAATTCCTAATTGCGGTATTTCCTATTCGCCCGTATCTTCCATATTGTCTTAATGCTTCAGGGAGTCCTTAAATTCTATCTAGGAATACCTTTAGCTTCCTTGAAATTCCTGCGATTAATGGATATCCCGTGTTCAGTTGAGCCTTCAATTCTCTTAGTCCCTTCCATCGATTCTCTTCTATTTGCCTCTGCACGACAATACATCCCTTATTGACAGAACTACCCTAAAGTGGGACCCATCCCAATATTCAGCGTGTCACCTTTATGTGCGGTTATTTTTTGCCGATTGAAAAGAATGATAAACCTTGGATATTTTTTCGCGAAAAACAACAAGTGAAGAAAATTTTAACGAATTTCTCTGTTTTTTTCGCTCGTGAGGTGTTGCAAAGAGTTTCAAGGAAATAGTGGAAAATGTATTTTAGTATAGCGATATGAACGTTTCCTTTGATATTGTTGTCAGTTCTATGGAATAAAACAATTGCTCACGTTACTGAAACACATTTAAAATACATGCTTCAAGGACTTAACTTCCATTCCTTTTCCACCGATTGAAAAATTTTCATTCTGTATTTGTTTGTCGTTCAATAAATGTATATCTACCAAAAATATTAAATGAAGAAGAACACGGTATGCATAATATGCATATTATAAATACTAACCCACTAGCCAACATTCCGTTTCTTTACATGGATAGGCAGAGAAAACAGTTTGCCATACAACACTTCTATGCTCCCCTTCCATCATTCACATTCATATGTCGTTGGCATACATACTCCCCTGTTATTCTGACAACAAAATTAAATAAAACATGCACTTAAGGGGCCGCATTCCAAATTTCTACCGATTTATAACAAGTTTTTCGTAACACTTTAAGTTTCTAAGTTCTTAAAAAAATATGTGCTATTTTTCAAGATATTATCTGAATATGTGTAAGGCCGAAACGTTAATTACATAAAATTCCCTCGATAGAAAAAAATTGCAAAGTATGCTCCAAAAATTATTATTTACACATTTGTTTCTGTTATATTACAAGTTACAGGTATGAAAAAATTCAAATTGCTTCTTTAAATGCTACTTAAGATATTTCTAAAGAAATTTTTGCTGTATTGTTAATAAGTCATGTTTAATTAAATATTTTCACAACTGTCTCTTACGCTTATTGCTTTTAAATCACATTTATTATAGCGCGCTCGCTCCGACATGAAGATTAACCTATCTTTCATTGCAAAGCTCATTCGCCAACTCGAGGGCTTTGGGGGCAGACGTGTCGTTCAACGTTTTATGATATACAGACGTGCGATTACGTGCAAATATTTGAACCTATAAAGATAATTTTAAGCGTATATCAGTTCATAAATATTGTTTTTTCAAAGATGGGAAATAAGCGAAAGACATCTCGTATTCCAAAGAAAACAATATATCTCCAAAGGGTTCAACGCATGATAGGTGAGAAGAAAAAAGTACAATATTTGATTTACAAGCTTATATTTATTATAAACGATAATTTATTATAAACATTTGTAATTCATATTTTTATTTATGTATTGTGTAGTAAAAAGTTATAAAAATTATTATTTTTTTTTTTTCAGAATACGATAAACGATAATTTATTATAAAAATTAATTATTATTTTTATTTATGTATTGTGTAGTAAAAAGTTATAAAAATTATTATTGTATTTTTTTCAGAATACGTACTTTGGGAAATAAAACTAATTCCAAAACATTAGAAATTACGGGGCAAGTTCTTATTAATATAGTTTGCTTGTTGGGGATACTATATGATCGTGATTTATTTGTGAATTAACTTTCTACGTACACAAATACACACGTCACTTTACAATATTACTCTAAGATCTGCTCTGATGATTCACAATGCAACGATGTCCGAAATATAATATAATATGTAATAATAATATATGGGCCATCTGTTTCAAATAACAATACTCGAACGTGGAATCCAGAAAAATAATGAACGGGCGAGCGAAAAAAGCTATTGAAAGTTCTGAAACTGTGGGGAATATAATTTAATAAAATAAAATACTTTTTTGTTTTAAAACCACGATATTTATTAATTTAAGAACCTACCGGTTTCGCTTTACTTAAGCATCATCAGGGTACAAATTAATACCAAACAAGAAGTACATAATGTGTGCATATATATAACAAAATAAAGAGGGATACAACATGATACAAATATAAGCAACACAAAGACGGTCATAAAATACATTAACATAAGTGCACAAGTAATGGAAAAACCGCTAGATAATTATGTAGACTAATGGGTTATACGAATAAATCGGGAGAAACAAAACATCAACTGGCAAGGTGGTAAGGAGGTAAGGAGAACTGGGAATTTTTTATGGGTTTATTGGAAACAGACTTAATATTGGACTACTTGATATGTCGGAAGGAGGCCCTGAAGAAAATAATTTAATGAAACTGCAGCAGAACAAAGGCTGTTGCTATATTGACGTTCTTGATATGTTTTGCTCAGATTGACGATAAGGTTTCCAGATCCGCATTTCGCTCGAAGCATGTTAAGGGTAATAAGTTTATAGTTTAGGGTTCTTTCACCGTATTTATGGGAACATTTCAGAACCACCAATCTTTCATTTTGAGTGAATCTTGTGTTTGTGATTAAATTATATTTGACAATTTAAACAAATAATATTTAGAGAAGTTAAAAATAAAATTGAAAGTTCACTGAAAGCTTAAACTATTAAAAGTAGTAATTTCATAAAAATGTAAATAAATAGAGCCCCTTTCACATTTTAGAATGTAATTTTATGTTGCTTACATGTTTTATTACTCTTTATAATTATTGAATTGTTTAAATGAATAAATAAATAATTACAAAAAAGTCTTCTGATTTGTAAGTCCTCAGGAAGCACTAAGGATCTTTCTATCTATCTTTATAATATAATAAATTTGATGAGCATAAAAATGTAAACGTGTATATAATTTATATAAATGTACAAAAGTAGATATTACACGTGTATAAATATTATATTGCGCATATTATACAAGATGTCGGGGGTAAAGTGCACAAACTTCGGGAGGTGATTCTAATTGATAGTACAAGTAAAAAAGAAAAAAAACTTTTTTTGGAATTCCAACGTTTTAAGATAGTTTTCGAGTAAAAAAGTTTAATTTTTTGTATAGAAAAAAAAACAATTTCTTCTACGGAAAATAAATTTTTGTGGAAAAAATTTGGAAATTCGAATAATTTCCATTTCTTTTTTACTTCTTCTAGCATTTAGAATAACCTCCTGAAGTTTGAGCACTTTACCCCCGGACACCCTATAAAGATAACCATATAAGAAAAACCTTATTGATGTAAAAATATATTTATTGATTTTATAAAAGTTATAAATTACTTTTATAAAAGTGATAATAGTATTTTAGTAAAGTAAAGTAATTTTTATACCTATACAAATAACTTTCGTAAATGTTTTTTGTAAAATTAAAAAAAAAATTAATTAATTAAATCTGTAATAAAACCCATATTTTGAGAACCATCTTCATTTCGACTTCGTTCTAATATGCTCAGTGCTAACTAAAAATGGTTCTGTTTTTCTAAAATTGCAATAGATGTCGGTAATTTAATTTCGTTATTTAAATTATTAAATAATCCCCAAAATTATTCCTAATACGAATTCAGACACCTCTGTCGGATTCTTTTAACACTAAATATTGTTTATTTTGTGGGTGTTGCCCAAATCTAAATTCTTTACGCGGAAAGCGGGCCCATAATGCTTACACGCATAAATATCCACAGACACATAGACCAGCAAGTGGCTGAGTTGACTTTGTGTCGGCGTCCCACCCAGGCTTCGTGAGTTCAATTCATCACTTTGCTAAGTATTCCATCACGAAACAAGCATTATTTCCGCTTGTGGTTCAACTACTGTGGTGAGAGTAGGAGATTTTCAAATATTGTAAGGTTATTCGTAACCCGGCAGTGTATGTATTTCCTTTTTTTTTTAATTACTTATACTTACATTCATTGGTTAAGATCAAGAACCATTATCATCCCAGATGATCTTACTAAGAGACTGTACGTAGATAAGTACCATTTTAGTCAAATAAGTGAAAATGTAATTTTTTCTTTCCTAGAAAAAAAAATATTATAAAAATTCGTGTAAATAAGCAACCAATATTTGTAATATAAAGTATGCATTCTGTTTGACTAAATAAATATATATACGTATATATTACCTGTATACCTGTACGCAAGTACTTACATAATTTCTTTGATCATTTTTCAGTATCATCATTTTCCTAATTGATGGTCTCTTAGTGACTTCGTCACCATAAATGTTTTGGTTGTATAACAAGGCTTTTCAATTTGCTTTTTTTTATAGTTGTGGATGTGAAACAGTTGTCCTACGTAATGGAAGGTAAATATACTTCTCTTACAAAACACAAACATCGTATTTATTTATTACTTACAAAAAAAATATAATTGGAGTTGTACAAAATAAACACGCAAACAATAAATCCACCTAACACAATAATAATTCCGCACCCCACCCTACATCAGATGATTGTGTGGGTGACCCGGGTAGGAGGGGGTGGTAGCTGGGTGGAGGGTTGGAGGTGGCAGGAGGTGGTGGTAGGGGAGGAGAAGGCAGAGGAAGGACAGGATGGGTTCCAAGCATCGCCCAGCTTTTACCTAGGAATGGCCGAGAACTTTGTGACGCGAACAGGACGATGCAATTCAAAGGAACACTAGCTGGACTTTGCTAAGGGCTTGCACAGATTATTGTGTTTTCTTTGTCCGATGCCCTCTCATATCGGAAGTTGGAAATATTCACCCTACATGAACAGCTCTGCGCAACTGCACTCGTATGAGCCACGTAGATTTCAAAGTCATGGAGTGCTGCGTTTATTTCTGCCAAGTATACATCCAATAATTCCGTCGATCATAAAATTAATGCGAATTTATCTGATTTTTGTCGTACCTCATAATACAACCAAGACATTCAGAAAAAATGGAGTTATTAATTTTTTTAATATTTGAAATTAAAATAATTTATTTATGTTTAAATTGATGTTGGCCTTTATATATTCACAAAATTCAAACAAAACCAACCCGTATTTACAAATATACAAGTATCTATTTGTACCTAAAGCAAACTGGAGCAACAAGTTTTCAGAACGGTTTCACCGGAACACAAATTCAAGTAAAATACACGACACACATAATTAATTTAAAAAGGTCGATTCTTACCCCTGTACGATATTTTTTTGATATTGAATGGCACTGAACCTTTTACTGAGAAAATCTTATGCTGTGAAATATTATTGAGATCTGTGTACCTATCGGGTCAAAGTAAGTCTATAATCAAACCACTACCAAATAATTGTGTTGGTTTATTGGCAAATACTTGCTTAAGAGTCTTGTCAAAGATGATCGTCCAATTAATTATTGTAGATGGAGCTTTGAGCTCAATATCAGGCGCCATTATGAACATAAACTATTCATAAAAAAACTAGTATCCATTGATTTTATACATGTAATTGTGTAAATATGCCTATGAGAGTGTTTGAGAGTATACTGTGTGTCTTTGAGTGTGTGTATGCTTATGGCTATGTTGATTGTTTTATATCAATCTGTCTATGTATTGTATTCCCTTAAAATTTCATTCTTCTGTATCTATTTGATTGTGGCCTCTCGTAATATAATTAATATTATGAACATGATCTGCTGACATACTACTTTGGCAGTTTAGAGTTTAAATATAGCATACCTTCAATAGTTGATACCTTTTACTATTGACCTAATGAGCTAAAAAAAACGTTAAAAGAAAAATATAAATCAGACGGTTACGGGTTCAATTTCCACATAAACCTTCGACACAAATACACTTTTTCATTTAATGTACTGAGAGTGCTACGTATTACGTATGTGTGTAGTGGTAATTATTCTTGATGTCGCAAAACCTTACGTTTGCTGATTTCTTTTGCATACATAAATACAGCTCAATAGTTCCCTGCCCGGAGATATTGAGATTATGGCAATTCCAACCGATGATATGGTGTGAAACTGAAAAAAATGAGACACGATATTTCTCCATCTTCCTTTTCCCTATTTCCTTCCCCTCCCCACTACCTTCAGCCTCACAACATACCCCAATTAGGAATACCGTAGTGTCATTGGTTCCAGACGGTTGGCAGAATATAGGATTGTTCTGCAGTATTCACACAAAAACGAAAACATTTGCGATACTGATTTGCAGTCTACCACTCTCAATCGCAAGAAAAAATACTAAAACTTATTAATCTTCATAACGATAATAATAACTATGAACCAGTGGAGTGCATAGAGTTTTTTATAAGGGTGAGCAGTTGAAAATTGGCTTATTCATATTTTTTAACCTAGCACCAACTGCTGCTGGCTTTAGCAGATGTTGGTACTAGCCATATTACGGAATAGGTACACAACTTTCAAATAATTGTCGAATGCACAATTGCATCAAAGAAGGCCAACAAAAAATATATTTTATTTTGTTTAGCTGTACTAATTAATAGAGGTACCAACAGATGGCACTTGTTGATAAATATCAGATTTGTGCCTAAAGGCACGGCCTTTTACGATACCAATACAAACGAGTCTTCACTTGAATTCACATTACGCACACATGTACCTGTGTAGAATACAGTCATCATTTCAATGTAACATTTCCGTTAATTTGAATACTTATATTACAGTCAACATTTAAATGTGATATTAGCGATATTTTGCATACTTAGTAAATGCTTTTGACACGTTACAGTAGCTCGGTCGATGGGGCGCACACGGCGCTACGATTTGACTTCACGCGTATTATTTTAGACTAACTTCTTGCAATGATTTTATAAATTTTAATGTTATTAATATATTTATGTGAGTATGGTAGGGTAGTCAGTGTTTATGTGCCTATATATGGAATGCACGCCTCTGCTATGAAGATTAGACTCTATAATAAGATTTTAATCTCAGTACACCAGTACACGCGCATTATACAAAATATAATAACGGTAATATGTTATAAGCTTCTGAAAAGGCAGATCCTTTATAAACCCGCTGACCTTTAGGCTTCAGTATTTTCAGTGAACCTGCTATGGAAATATATTAATGTGAACGTAGAATCTATGTATGGTAACAAATTGCTTTAATTATTCAGGCACATATGCCATCAAATTTTATGTATGGTTTTAAATACGAAACTGAAATCTTATTTTATTTTAACTAAATTAGTAAGGCCTTCAACTTGAAACATGATTATAATCAGCGAAAATGCAAAGCAAGAATTAAAAAACAATTTCTAGGTGTTGTGAATCGTGCACCTGTAGAAGTAAAAAAAGAGAATAGTGAAAGAATTATTACAAGTTGTAAAAGCTTATTTTCTTCTTTGGATTCTTTTTCCATCAATGGAACATTTTCAATTTGCATTTTAGTGTCGAATACCCGCGCTTTTACGTCGTTTTTTACATTGAAATGATGTTTTCCGCCACGGAAAAAAATCATCTTAGTCTGCTGGCAGTCGGTAAAATAAATATTGCAAAATTTAAGGCGCTTTTAAATTATGAACCAACTCCATTAAAATAATATTCCTAATAGACCATCTGAATTCATTTTATAATGACTTGGAAAAAATCTGGTGGTTAGATCATTCTACTAAGATTTAAAAATGTAACAAAAAAATAGATACCTATATTATTTTTATAGTAAAACAAAAAATCCTTTTTTTGGCTCTTATCGTCACTTTATAAAAATGTCCATTCTACGATTTTCTTAATTTTTTTTTTATAATAATCTACCCTGTTTTTTTTAATATAGTATTACTGAGATTTCGGTTTACTTGACGTTTTGCATTTTCGACAGCTTCATTGCTAGACACGAAAAAACTTTTTATTTTAGCAGAAGTATTTTTGCACAGTGAAACTTAATATAATTTTTATATAATTTCTTAATTTATTTTTACGGTATTTGACCCGACGGTAGTCAATAAGTCCATATTTAAATAATAAAACACAGAATCCAATCCATGTCAAAATTTGAACAGATATGACGTGAAGTTCGTAAAAATGGTCAAATTTCACGAATCGAAATTTTCAAAAAATTTCATTAGTTTCAAATATATTATTAAGTATACAGAATGTAGTTTTGCATAAATTGACATTTTGTTATTGTGGTGCAAATAGCCTACTGGTACAAGATGATAAGGGACATACCTGACTTACTGATGTTATTTTGGTCTCCAGTGAATTTATTTGGTTATTATTCGGAATCGCTGGCCACGGATAATACGAAACATTCTTTAATAAAACCTTCTGATTTACTTTAATTACAATAAAAGGAAATTAAGGTTAAACAGTTTTATTAAAAAATATCTTGTACTATCCGTGGCCAGCGATCTCGAATATTTACCATTTATTTTATCAACTAAAAACACAAAATCAGTGGGATTGGACAGTTGAAGTCGGATTGGCAGAGTGGGGCGGTTACACGTGTTGACATATGAATGAAAAAAAAATTATAAACTGCTGTTTTTATGCCAAATTCAGATTGAAAGCACTTAAAATAATATAATTTATATGTGTATGTATTTTTTCGTGCGAATCATAGATGCGTTTTGGTAAAGTAAGTGAAATGATCTAATAAATAAATTACTTGCGCCTGGTCATGTCAGAATAACGGTATATACATATATAAAAAAAAATAATAAAAAATATATGTACATATATATATACATAAAAATATATATATATATGAGACGATGTGTGACGGCCTCCGTGGTCGAGAGGTAAGACTCTCGACTAGCCAGCGGAAGGTCGCGGGTTCAAATCCCGGCGTGCGCAAGTAAATTTTATGTGATTAATTTGCGTTAGTTCACAATTTATTAATTTAAAATAGTATAAAGTTTACTCGCAGACCACCATTCAGAATTATAATGTTGTTTGAAATAGCTTTAGGCGTGTTTGGTGACCAGATCTGAATAGCCAGGTACACCCCCACCTTTCTCTTTCTCATCTCCTTGCCCATCTTCAGTACCTTCAGTCTCAAAAAATACCCCAATTGGGGGTGCCATAGTCTCACTGGCTCTATATGAATGCGGCCATCATGTGCTGTATTCACGTTAAAAAATATATTAGTGAAGCGACGAGTGTGTGACATTGCAGAGTTGTGTGGTGGTTCAACACCTCTGCCTACCCCAGCAGGA
Organism: Hesperophylax magnus; assembly: GCA_026573805.1. Lineage (NCBI taxonomy): Eukaryota > Metazoa > Arthropoda > Insecta > Trichoptera > Limnephilidae > Hesperophylax > Hesperophylax magnus. Next base: position 8,625,078 of record JAIUSX010000029.1, on the reverse strand, counting down.
ACAGGGTGATTGTTATTTAAGAGGAATCCCGGTAATTCACAAACTTATTTAATAGGTATTTAGCCCAATTATTGCTATTCCGCTCTGTGCTACGGTCAGTCATCGTGCTGTAGATGTGTGAGTGTGCGAAGCTCGCGCGTTGGTGGAGCACTCCGCCGAGAAAGCCCGCCAAATAATTATTCCTTTGCCAATTCGCTTTGTGGTATATCATATTATTACATCGATGTTTGCCGGCCGGCCGCGGCGGCTAGAGGCAAGTCACAAGTCGCTACAGGACTATCTGCATGTGTGTGCAAGAATAACAATCAATTTCTTGTGACGGGACGTTCCATCCTTAGCCACCTAAATAAGCTATTATATACATATTGTCTTTGCACGCACAAAATATTACGCAAGAAATAAAAGCGGAGATACATGAGCCTCAGATGACATTTTTTAATAATTGTTCAAAATCTATTCTGCCTAATCTAAAAACCAGTTTTAGACTGAAGGAACTAAATAGGTACATTTTCGTAATAAAATAGGAGGCCTAGGTACATTATTTCATAATTTATTCTATTGCTCTTACTTACTTGACCGGTCAGTGGCTGAGTGGGCATCGCGTTTGGGTCCCACCCGGGCGTCCCATGTTCGATTCCTCGGCTGGCTAAGTTCTCCATCACAACACAAGCAATATCTTCCGCTTAGTGTGGTGGTAGTAGGAGTTTTTCAAATGTTAGGTTATTCGTAACCCGGGAATGTTTGTATTTCTTTTAAAAATTAAAAAAATCTTACTACCCATATAGGTACACCTACTAAAATATGGAGGTGCGTACATTTGAACTGCATCCGTGGTTGAAGGGTAAGGCTCTTGGCTACGAATCCGCAGGTCGCGGCGTGCGCAAGTAAATTTTATTAAATTAATTTGTGTCGTTTTGCTAAATTAATCAATTAAAAATAATATAAAATACTTGTTTGGACAGATAGTTATCTTTTTTGTTTATCAAAACTTAACTAAACAATTCAGGTAGTTTGAGACAGGGAAAAGTACTAAAATAAAATATTTATTTTTTATTTTAGTAAAATTCCTGAAATCAACAGGTTTTAATTCCCTTGCGATGTTTATTTGGCCAAAATGACCAATTTTTACCACATAAACATCGCAAGTGACCAATTTTCGATATAATATTGCAATTTTTTGTTCGCTATTTTGTTTTACGAATCTTATTATTGTGTTTTGTTAATAGAGCCAACGCCAATGCCATTCGTTGAAATTTTGAAAATGACGAATGACATGAAAGCCATAACACCCTTGCCAATCACCACACTGCAAATCGGATGGTGTGGAGGAAACCTCCATTTTTTCCACTCTACCTCCAGACATGTCGGGGTTCTGAAAATCGGATCATGAGTAAAAATGAACTAGTATTTAAATATCCATGTAACTCGAAAATAATAGAAAATTTCATGACTAAACGGCGCAACTTTTCCTACTGTGTTTTGTTATAACAGATCACCACGCAAATGGCATCTTTTTAAAAATAAATATTTAAATAAAAATTAGTAGCGAACCACTTGGGGTGACCTATGACAGAGTTTATCCAATAAATGGTTCCCGGGGCTGCGGTACCCATAACCACCTCCCAAATTGAAAATTATTATAGTACTTGACGTATACTAATTGAATTTGGTCCAATTTTAGTAAGATCGGCAAGTATGGTATACTCGAAATAAGTCACTAAACCAAAAAAAAACTAATAAAATATATCAATAACTCGGGAAAAGACAACACTAGTGCACCGACACAATTCGATATACTACGCTACATCACTTTGCTGTATATTTATTTGTCGAAATAGAAGTTAAATAAATAAAATAACAATATACCATATAGGTTATTGAAGAATTATAATATTATGCTAGTTACCCAAAAGTTATTTTAAAAAAAATTATCCTATTGAGTGTTTTGTATCCATATTGGCAATACGGAACGAAATCACCGGTCGGTCGAGTCGGTCTGGCCGTAACGGATGTTTTTTTTTACAGATATTATTTTACGTAAACATATGAAATTAAAGTAAGAATATAGGAATACTTCACCAAACAAACACAAAAGTGACCAAAAGGAAAAAATAATAAAAAAAACATCGATTACTCGGGACAACACAACACTAGAATATCGAATATCGATTTATGACTACGTGACATCACTTCGCACAAATACATACGTATTTATCTAAACCCTGTCCCCCGACCCTTACCTCCCGAATACTGAGCGAAAGGGACACATGCAGCTCGGGCTACAAATACCTAAATAAAATCTTCAAAATCGAGGTTTTGTATTCCCCATTTTTCTCCTCCAAAAGTTAACCGATTTTCATTTTTTTTTTACCAACTACATAAGAAGAAACTATTCTATGTCGGACCGTTTTGCTTTTTTTCAAAATATATTGTCTAGTTTGTAGACTGAACGTCTTTTGACTGCGTTTAAATCAGGCAATTTAATTGATTTTTGGAAGATCATAACTTCTATAAGAAGCAATTTATCAAAAAAAACAAAACGTACCGACACGCAAGTCGCAGATATCTATTTTATGTTAAAAAAATATTTGCTCTAGGGTTAAAATCCAGAAAGATAAATGGGGACTACGTTTGTATGGAAAAATCAGCGCCCGGTTACGTCTTAAGTTTAAAAAAAACCACCAATAACATCACAATTTATCTGCCTATACAAAATAAAAATAGATAATAATATTTACATTCTAACGTCACGTCCATCAATTAAATGCATTTTACGTATAGCTTTGTATTAGTGTTCGATGAACCGGTGGATGCAATCTGTTTTGACTAGTCTATAGTTAGTAATAACATACATTATTGTAGAAATGTATTATATATTTGATATGGTTTTGCACAAAAACGGCGCTATCATCCAAAAATTATGAATTATTATTATTATCGGACTGAAATATACACAAGTAAATATTTATAATTGAATTGAATAAATTTACGTCATCAACATTTCTGTGGAAACATGTTTTTGACAGCAATGTTATAAAACGTTTTTCATACAAATTAAGGCGTAGAATCTTCAATTGTTACCGTTACTTATTTATAATCGTCATTTGTTCTTAAAATAAATGTTTTTTTTAAATTTCCGATTATCTTGTGTAGAACTAAAAATAACCAATCCAATCATGTTAATAGAAATAAAACAAATTCATTTAAAAAAATGTCTATCTGGTTTCAAATAAATCCCGGCGTATCTATTTTTAAACCCGTTTATTTCAATCAAGTACAAATATAAAATTCCCCGTGCAATTTTGTTAAGCAAATAAAAATAAACTCATTTCACGAGGAAAGTAACGTGGGACCAATGATAAAAAATAGCTTTGGGACACAGAAATATGATTCTATTAAAAGTCATGTGACCAAATCAAAGCGTTTAAAAATATATACCCCTTACTTATAAATTTTTTTTAAACTTTACACAACTGATGAATAGTCAGTTGTGTAAAATTTAAAATACGTTTGTCAATGAGGCCAATAATATATAACGGTTGATAAGATTTGTAAATAGTAGGTACTGTACCAGTTCGGCTTAACTAGGTACCCATTTATATTCAAAATATTTAATTTTTTTTTTTTTTTTTGTATTAGGCAATTCACCCTAAAGAGAGTGCTATGTGCCGTTAAAGTTAAGGGAGATGGTTATAATTTTATGGGTAATCTATACGGGAATAGGAAATCTCAAATATTGAAGTCATTCAAGTCTATGAACTTGTATAGAACTGAGAAAATGTGAGAATTGTTGAGAGAAAGTAAATAAGGAATACTAAGGGGAGATTGGTGGGTGATTTTTATAAGTAAACGATAAATGCCTTTGAAGGATGAATGATTTTTACAATTAAAGAAAACGTGATCAAGAGTCTCATTTTCCATACCGCACTGGCAGAGTGGACTATCTAGGACCCGGATTTTAAACAAATGGGATGCAATGGAGCAATGACCAATTCTCATTCTCGAGATACAGGATATAAATCTTTTGGATTTTTTCTTGCCGTGGAACCAAGGTTTACTTGGAATATGATTTTGTATTCCAGCATAAAAAGCACCAGTTTGGGTTTTCGTATTAGTCCAATTTTCTTCCCAGGAGCGGATCATGTTGGATTTAAGAATTGGGATGACGTCAGAGATAGGAATTCTAAAATCTAAAGGATTAGAGCCAGAAATTGTTCCAAGTTTAGCTAGAGAATCGGCTTTCTCGTTACCCTCAATTCCTAAATGGCCAGGGACCCAAACCAATATTGTCTCGAAATTTAATTCATTTAGAGATTTAAGGGTGTTTCTGATATTATAAATAATATAGTCTTCTGGTTTATGGATATTTGAGGAAATTTTCAACACTGCGCTTAGTGAGTCAGTGCACAGTAAGGCTCGTCGAATATTGAAAAGCTGGATTTGGCTCAAAGCTTGTTCAATTGCGAAGCATTCTGCAGTAAATATGGAAATTTCTTTAGGCAATTTATAAGACAAATCTAAATCGAATTCGGGAATGTGTACCGCAGCTCCACAATCTTTGTTATCAGACTTAGAACCATCTGTGTAAATGAGAGAAAATTCTGGAAACTTAGAAGATGTAATGTTTTTAAATTTTTCCTCAACATTTTGATTAGATGAGGTTAAAATATCAGTTCGGAAGTCTGAAGTTATAACGTTGGGGATATAATTGATAGAATCAAATGGGATGGTGAAAATAGGAAGGATAGGATCTTTTTGTAGATTTTGGAGGGAAGAAGAAAGAGATTTGAATGAAAGAAAACTTTTTAGAAGGAGAGGAAGTCGATTTTTATCTGTCGATCTTTTTTCGTTATTTAAGTAATTGAACAAATAATCAAGGCTTTGTTCTAAAGGGTGACGCGATATAGAAAAAGATTTAAAAATATATTTATCAGCTAGGAATTGTCTCCTTAAAATTAAGGGGGGATCAACACATTCTACCTGGAGAGAATTAATTGGAGAAGATTTCATCGCTCCAATAATTATTCTGAGCGCTTTGGACTGAATTCTTTCAAGTTTTTTGTCCAAATATTTAGGAAGAGGATCAAAAAGAAATGTTGCATAATCCAAATGGCTTCGCACTAGAGCACCATACATTAATTTAAGAGTAGTAGGATGAGATCCCCACCACACTCTGGAAACAGCTCGCATAATATTTAGCCCCTTTTCACACTTAGCCGAAATGTTCTGAATATGCGGGAGCCAGGAAAGTTTATGATCCAAAAGTAGTCCAAGAAATTTAATTTGCTTAACGATTTGAAGAGGGACATTATCAAAGCAGACAGAAAAGGGGGGTATTTTTCTTTTGCGCGTAAAAGCCACTACTTTGGTTTTAGAGGTAGCTAAATTCATCCCATTTGTCAACAACCAAACTTTAATATTATGTAAAGCCAAATTCAATTCCTTCGCAGCGCGCGATAGATTTTTGTGTGATAAATATATAAGGAAATCATCAGCAAAATAAAGTCGCTTGATAGATGAAGGAATTACACTGTCTAAATCACTTATATATATATTAAATAATAATGGACTGATTACGGACCCCTGAGGTAACCCCTTCCATAGTTTGCGATTTATAGTTTTTGAGGAAAAGTGGATAATAATGGATCTGTCTGTTAGTAAATTAATAATAAATTGAACTAGTTTTAAGGGAATTTTTATTTTAATTAATTTTTCTTTCAAAATGTTAATTAATACATCGTCGTAAGCTGACGAAAGATCAAGAAATGTGGCCAGAGTGCAAGAATTAAGGGACTGAGATATACGGATGTCTGTTGTTAACACACTTAAATTATCTATGGTTGATTTCTTTTTCCGGAAGCCATATTGATTAGGAGAGATAATTCTGTGATTTTCAACAAACCATTCCAATCTGTTCTTTATCAAGTGTTCTGCTACTTTCATTAAACATGACGAAAGAGCAATAGGACGATAGGATGAGATTTCAGATGGATTTTTGCCAGGTTTTAAAATCGGAAGGATTTTTTGAACTTTCCAGACTTCAGGAATAAATCCCGTTTCGAACATGTAATTAATTAGGGATAAAAAATATTCAACCGACATGTCTGAGAATGCTTTAATGAAGCTATATAAGATTCCATCAGGGCCGGGACAAGAGTCTGGAAGGGAATTGATTACTCGATTTAATTCACTTATTGAGAAAGGAGAGTCCAGCCAGCTAGAGTGAGATGGATAAGAAATAAAGGAAGGCATTTCCTCACATCTGGCAACTGACGGAGGAGCTATCTTATCAGCAAAACCTATAATAATTTCTTCTGTAATATGTTTAGAACGCTGCGGAGTATATGACGAACCGAATTTTTTTAAATTGGACCATACGGATGACTGGGGAGATTCAGGAGACAAGCGTTCACAGAATTTTCGCCATCCAGACCGCTTTTTGTTTTTCAAAACGCGTTTCGCTTCTGCCTGGGCGCGTTTCACAGAAAGGTAATTTTCGAAAGACATACATTTACGGAAAATGGAAATTGCTTCTCTTCTGGATTTAACGACACTAGTTCTACATTCTTCATCCCACCATGGGGTGGAATGTTTTATCTTAATGTTAACATTACGTTTTTTAAGTGTTTTTTCTGCAGCTTTTATTATCATGTTAGGAAATAATTCACATTGTAAACTAGTGTTGACAAGGGAAGACTTAGATGCTTGAACAATGGAGTCTAATTCTGAAGAAAAATTTCTCCAATTCGCGTCTTTCGTTTTAAATTTAAAACTATTGTTTATCGAAAAGGAATGCGTGGAAGATAGATGGTGGAAGGTAATTATTATAGGAAAATGGTCACTGGAAAGGGGATCTTTAAGAATGTTCCAAGAACATATGGGAATCACCGAAGACGAGCAAAGAGATAAATCGACTGCACTTTTCCGATGTTGAGGGGCAGTGAAACGAGTTGGAGATCCATCATTTAGTATACATAAATTATAGGTATCCATAAAATCTAATAGATTATGGCCAGAACGGTTTGTTAACTCACTGCCCCAAGAAGGAGAATGAGCATTGAAGTCCCCAAGTATCATATACGGGGGACGAATCTGGGATATAAATGTTGACCATTCGTTTTCAACAAAAATTGTAGAGGGAGGGATATATATTGATAGTAATGTAATATCATATATAACAGCAGCTACTATCTGAAAATTATTGGAGAGAGTGTGGAAAATAATTTGTTTAAAAGGGATAGAATTATGAATAATAAGAGCAGTGCCACCTTTGCCATCCAGTCTATCATGTCTTAGACAATGATATCCAGGAATATTAAATTGGTATGAGGGTTTTAACCACGTTTCGGAGATGGCAGCAACTGAAATATTATGTTCATCAAGTAACTGTACAAGATCAATTTTGTTGGCGAATAGACTTCTACTATTCCATTGAAGTATTTTGCTCATTTGCGGATACATCGGGAAGGTTAGAGAGTAAAGATTTCATATAATCGGCAGCGTTGGACGGTACTTTATTGTTATTTGAAAGGATCGTAATTAATAGGGTAATTAAAGTTTGAATAAAAGAAGAATTTTCAATCGTGACTTTAGGGAATATATCGGAAGTGGAACAGTTTTTTAAGGCAGTCCCATTGGGAGCCTGGGATTTATTATTCCCATTCGGGTTAAGTAAAAGTTCATTATGTAGTTTTTTATCGAAAGAAGGAATAAATTTTGGATTAGATTTTATCGGTTTGAAAATTGTTTCTTTGTGGGAAGATGATAGAGGGGATTTAGGGGAAGAAAAATGAAAGAGAGAAGCGTTAGACGTTATCTCTGCAAAAGATTTTTTTGTAGGAGGGAATAATTTAGAGGCCTGAAAGTAGGAAATATTGTCTGCAGCCATTGACTGTTTGATATTTCTCTGTCTAGATAACTCTGGACAGGCCACACTAACAGCAGTATGGTTGCCCTTACAATTAATACAAATAGGGTTATTCGTTGTATTTTGACACTGTTCAAAGGGATGATCCTCTCCACAATGGAAGCAACGAGGAGGGGAACGACAAATAGGTTTTGAATGGCCAAAACGGCAACAGTTGAAACATTGGATAGTCGGGAATCTGTATATTTCAACGGGAAGAGCGTTATAATAAATAAATACACGGGATGGTAATGTTTGACCTTCGAAAGTAATAACAACGGATTGGGAAGGTTTCCATATAGTGGTGCCGGTGGAAGTATCCTTAAAATTCAAACGACGTGCTTTTAAAACTTTTGGAGTTAATTGAGAGTCATTAAGAGCATCTACTATTTCTGTTTCTGATAGATCGGTTGGGATACCTCTTACTCTGCCCATTATGGTTAAATTGAATGTAGGTATGAAAGATTTAAATTTATTATTTGAAAGAGAACCTATTTTTTTAACAAAATCATTAGCTAATGTGGCTGATTTAAATTCTATGGATAGTTTGTATCGACCTTCCGGTTTTATTGATCCATTTATAATACCGAGGTTATTGAGTTTTGAGCTAAAAATAAATTTACCAAAATCCAGGGGATGAATTATTTTCCCCTGTTCAGTCCTTTGGACATTGACAATAAATGGAGCTGAAGATGAAATAGAATACATAAGCTCAATGGCTTTTGCTTCTGGAGGAATGGTATCATTATAACTTCCATGAGAGATTGGGGCTTCGTTTGATTGTGAAAGAGATTTAATTTTAGGAGGTACATTAAGGCAAAGCGGAGGACGTCGTTTTCGTGAAGGAAGGGTTACAGAAGTCTGGGTATCATCAGTATCGTAGTCGTCTACAATATTAGAAATGGGTTCAGGGTCCGGAGGTCGATTTTCATCTTCCTCCATTTCAACAAATTTAAAAAAAAAATTAAACAATAATTATTATTTTAGAAATAATAAATGATAGAAATAATACACGCAACTTCGTCGCAAACCAATAACACAAACAAAAATAATGAATACGAAAAGGTAACAATAAATAAATCTTATCAGTACGCCGCGCCGCCGTCAAAGTAAGCCGTCAAACACAGAGCACTGGTAAACACGACTGCACACTACCGAGGTTCGGTGACTAATCAATATTTAATTTACTACCTATTTTATTCTTCGCCTTCCATTTAGGTTTAAGTACAATAAACTACCAAGTTATTCATAACATATTACTTAAAAAATATATTGTTCAGAACATTACACACCATGTGTTGCGTAACGACATTGGTCCACGGTAGTTTTGTTCTGTTCCCACTAATCGCAGAGCCAGGATTCAAATCTTTAATTTTGAATCTGCACAATTATTGTCCGTTTGCCGCCGGCGGCAAGTCGACAAGGACTTCTGGCTTTATCACGACGTGATAATTCGACGGGTGTCGCTGTTAAAACTTTAAATTTACATATTAATTGCTCTGTATTAGTAACTACTGATCCAGTTCTACGTAAACGCTGTGGAAAAATATGTGCGGCTCCACTAAAATCAAAACATCAAGATAACCAAAACTGTTGCAGTACATACACGAACTATATATTGTTGGTGTGGAGTATTTCGATCTTGTATCGGCTTTCATTCGGAAGAGAGAGGAACCATTCACTTCCTCTGACCCGTGAGGGACGCGAGTTCCCGCGTCACCTTATACCAATATATTACGGATAAGATTGCAAATTTGAGGTAAATTTTAGTATAAAAGGTCGAAGGGGCAGTTTTTTTTATTTATAAGGTGCGTCAACAGATAGTGGCTGAACTGTCTTTAAGTAATGTTAAAAATTTCAATGGTCAATGCAGAATCTTTCTCAAATATATAATCAAAAATAATTTTGAACATTCCCTCGTTCTCTCTGACTCTCTCAGTTCCCTCCAAAAACTTAAATCCAGTCCTCTTCTTCATCCTGATGATCACTTTGTATACCTTATTTGAGTGATGATAGCCTCCATTCAAATCTCTGGTAAAACTGTAACTCTGATTTGGATTCCTGGACATGTTGGTATCATGGGTAATGATATTGCGGATGCCTTGGCAAAACAAGGAGCGTCCAACCCTGTTGTTACCCTCGTAAACCACATTCCCCTATCTGACATTTTTTCCATCGTCAAAGATAGATCCCGCAATGTTTGGGCAGAGTATTGGCACATTGCTAGTCAATTAAAGGGAGACTGCTATGCCTCAATACAAAGGACTATCCCATCAAAACCGTGGTTTCAGCAATTCCCACATTTTTCCAAAAAAGAAGTTTCTTCACTCATTCGAATGAGGATCGGACATTGTTCCGTTCCTTCCCACCTTTTTAAAATTCACGTCGTTGACTCCCCAGATTGTACATTCTGTGGTCTAGAAGTGGGAACTTTAGATCACATATATTTTGGTTGTCCCTCTCTAAACAAATATCTTCTCTTCTATCAAGCCTTATCTAAAATTGCCTCCCCTACATTCAACATCTCATTTCTTCTAAGTCTGAAAGAGACTCCAATTTTCATTTTGATTTTGAAATTTGCCTATTTAAATAAAATTAATATCTAAATTCACCTTTCGTTTCTCCATAATTTTAAATGATGGCCAAGAACACCCTTGAAGAGTGAAAGCCAGAAATAATGGAAAAAAATGCAGAATCTTTAAGCAATTGAGTCGCTCTGTTATTTAGCACTTTCTGATAGACAGAAGTCAACATTAAAACATAATTTTGGAACATTAAAAGAGGCGTGGGATTTCCAACGAGTGTACTTGTTAGGCACATATATAAACTAATGTTTTTCAAAAAAGATTGAAGTAGTTTCAGAGACAAACTTCAAAAAATGTTAACCTAAAAATATTTTTTAAGGTGGTGAAATCAAGCATTCCCGAGTAACGAAGATGGATACAGGTGTATGTTTACTGTCCCGTATACAGGTAACGCAAAAACCTATTTTCTCCTCTTTCTGTTTCTAGGGTAAGGTTTTGTTCAGAAGGGAACCATTTATTGGATAACCAACACCTCTGCCATAGGTCACTCTAAGTGGTTCGCTACGTTTGGTGATTTAGCAGGGGTGCCGTGGTTCATCGGGGAGGTATGTTCAGGATGCGCCTGCCTACCAGCTACGTGGCGTGCCAGATCGGGAGAGGCTGGTTTGGGGAGACTCTTTGACCTCTTTAACTGGTCTCTTGACCCATCGCTTTGCGCCGAAGCGGAAGGTATATATTTATACTACACTCCTGAACACACTGATCCCTAGATTCCTACACACCCCTCATACCATTTTTCTTCCCAGAACTTCTTCCCCTTCCTCTCCTTATAAATACCCTCCACGCAACATCTCCGAAGATGACATAGGCCCTTAGGGAAATTATTTTCCTCACGGCCTCCTGTGTGGGGTTTACGTAAATGTTTCGTATAAAGCAATTACTTTGTGGTTAGACATTATATTCATAATTAAATTAACACTATTTTAACCACGAGTTCTCATTATTTAAATTATTATTATTATACAGGGTGTATCGGCACGTACCCGACAAACTTTAACCAGCTATTCCTTAGCACATTTGGAGTAAAAAATGTTATTGGCACTTTGCTGTCCGGTAACATTTTTTTTTTTTAAATTTACTATTCATATTTTCACCACATGTCACCAATGTTTTATCCTTTGTCAAAGTTTGAAAACCCGTCTGGCAATATTTTTTTCGAGTTTCGTTGAATAATGTACGTACGTACCTACGTTGGCGCGCTTTTACAATCACAACGAAATGGCACAGCACCATTCGTCTCATTTTTAACTATTATTATTTAGTGTGTACGAAAGAGCGAGGACACTTTTTGACGCACTTGCTAATAACAGCTGTTGAACGCGAGAAACAAGGCAAATGACAGTGACGGAGTGTAGATTTTTTATTTATTTTTTGTTTTTAATGGAAAAAAAATGTTACCGGACAGCAAAGCGCCCATAACATTTTTTACTCCAAATGTGCTGAGGAATAGCTGGTTAAAGTTTGTCGGGTACTTTCCGATACACCCTGTATATATATATATATATATATATATATATATATACAATAGAGCTATATTCCAGATTACTGCCAACAATTGCGATATAATATATATATATTATACGTATGGACTGTACTTATTATGGGTAAAACCGGAAATACAGCTACTGTAAAGAATATAGATTCGAATGAACACTTTCTAACTAACTTATATAATATATCGTCTAACCTCTCTCCATGTAAAGCTTATATAGAGAGAGAATAGACCGCCACAAAACTCTGTTGCGGTACACACTCCTCGCTTCATTCTTATTCATGCTTTCTCTTCTGTTATTCTGACGCTTCATTCAATTTACTGCAAGGAATATCGATTCGAATGAACGATTTCTAACTAACTTATATAATCTATCGTCTAACCTAGAAGACATAAAATGATTTTTATTAGCTTGTTTAAAAATACTGCTTTTTGTTTTAGATTTGCTCCACACAGAAGGGCCTGGTGAAAAAAAATTCCATCATGGTCTATGTTATCTTCGGGGATGTTGTTTGGGGTGTCATTGTCATGGAAAAGAAGGAGAGGAAGTTTTGGGAATGAAAAAGGTATTAGGGGTGAGTAGGAATCTGGGGGTCAATGTGTCCAGGAGTGACAGACATATGAATCCCTCCCTTCCACTGCATTTCAAGGCGTTAGATCGAAAGAGAAAAGTTCAAATGATCTCCCTCAACCAGTATTTCCCTATCCGGCCTATTATAGTAGGCCGCCGCAGTAGAAAGGCAAACGCATCCGTCAAGACTAAGACAAACCTCACCCCATGAACTCCCAAAGGGCACCTCTGCAAAGTCACCACACATAGTGAACCACTTGAGGTGACCTATGGCAAGGGTGTTGGTTCCCAGAGCGGCGGTACCCATACCCGCCTCCCAAATTATTAATTGCTTTAACGAGTTTTTTGAAACTAAGAGAAATGAATGAATCTTCTCAGTTGACCAAAACTTTGAAGCGGTAGTTTAAAGAGCAAAAAATGTTAGTCTTGCTGTATTTCCGCCTGGGGCTCATCCAGTATATTTTACACCAATGCGCTGAGTACCCAGTAGCAAGCACCCAAAATACGGTCTTATTATAATTTCTTTGATGTAAATTGGGTGCTGTATTATTTTTAGCTGATTTGCAAAGCTTTCTGTAACAAAAAATTCAATTCACTTCTCAGATTCTGTTGAAATTGTATAAACCAATTGTAAATGGGACTCCCCTGTATAATCATTCCTTTTTGGCACAGCTTTTTGTGCTGATTGTGTTACACAATTTAAGAATAGGAAGGTCTTTTAAGAGTTGAATTATTTTTTATCTATTTGAGCCACAATTAAAATCTATTGAAAAAATATATTTTATTAATAACCATGATTTGTGAAAGACCGCCATTCAGAATCGAAACTTTGCTTGAAATGGCTTTAGTCGTAAATAGTGTACTTTGTTTATTGTCATTTAGTAGCTGTTTCGTTACGACGCGACGTTTGCCATTTTTCTGGCTACGCCACATTATCAGCTTTGTTCTGCTCCCACCAACCATAATGTAAGAATTCAAACGTCATCGGCTCTATGTGATATGATTATTGGTAGCACATAATCGCTGATTGTGCATGTGCATTAGTTCATGTTTAACAAGTGACTTATGTTTTTTTTAAATTTAATTAAAATCAAATTTAATAATATAATTATTAAGTTCTGCAAAGTATTTTTTGGTTTTTGTTATTGTTTCAGATATTTCGGCTTTCAAGGCAGTTTGACAGTTTGAAAATTTTGACAGTTTGACAGTTTGAAAATGGCCTTGAAAGCCGAAACAGCTGTAACAATAACAAAAACCAAAAAATACTTGCAGAACTTAATAATTATATTATTAAATTTGATTTTAATTAAATTTTTTACAAAATTAAAAGTTCTACGAATTAAACACAAAAACAATAAATAAGTGACTTGTGATTCATTTTAATTGAAGATCCTTCCCAAGAATCACCAAACCTGGTCAGTGTATAAAACATTGCGATTACTGTGTATATGTTGGTTGGGGCAGCGCAATTTCCTATCGAATCACAAGTATCCCTAAAACATAGAGAATATAGAACGCCTTTCTCTGCCCCAATTACGCACAGTAGCCATGTACGAGTACTTTGACATTGCACGGAAAAAATGAATAAGTCATGTTTAGTGACCAGATCTGAATGACCAGGTACTTCCCAACCTTTATTTCTCACCCCACCCTTCAGTCTCATACCGTACAGCAATCGTGCATGCCAGCGTTCCACAGGATGTGGGCAGTTGGTACTCTTGTGTGGCACTCACATAAAAAAAATAAAATTAAGAATAATCTCTTATCAATTCGGAGCGTCAAGTACTTTTGTCTTCAAATATTAAAAACGAGTAACGGAATTAAATCACTAGGCATGTCGAATTTTACAAACGAATTGAACAGATTCACATTTGGCAAACATTAAAAAAGATACTTTTTCAAAGGATACCTTTTTTCATTAAGTGGATTTATTCATGCCTTAAAAATACTCGTGTAATAAATGAATTATCAGAAACTACGGCACTTTAAGAAAAAGTTGTCAGAAGAAGTTAATTATTCATCTTTAAATGATGACTTTTAATTACGGGGTCCATTGTGCTTGTTAAGTGAGTTAAAAGTTTTTGTGTCCACCCCAATTCCTCTCCCCTTTTCCAACCAATGGCGAAATTTAAGAGAGAGAAAATGACGCAATCACCTTTTAAAGATTTGTAAAATTGTACCTGTCGAATCACTTACGACAAGGTACTTTCCCACCTTTCTATTCCCTATCACCTTCCCCTCTCCACCACCCTCAGACTTACAACATAAGCCAATTGGTGATGCCATAGTTTCACTGACTCTAGGCAAATAGGAACAGGGTATCAATTCTCCAATCCAGGCCGCTCGCAATCGTCGCCGAAATTACATACATCAGTCGACAATCTTATTTTCAAGTCTTATCAAAGGTACATAATTACATACGCCAAACGTCAAAAGACATTCCACTCGCACAACGAGTGGGTCGAACCACTCGTTGTTCGAATGGAATGAATCGAGGCCCTGGACTCGTGTGCGGCACTCTCATGAAAAAATATATCGATTGTGTTTTAGTTAAACCATTCAAGCCACATTTTTAGGGATTATTACTTTTCAGTGGTTTCACATAACTTTTAAGTATAACATGTTAAAGTATAACGTGGTAATAAACTTCAGTGTATTATATAACATGGTAAAGTAATTTTTGCTAATTAGTGCATTTTTAGTACTAAAAATTACATTTAAGAAGGAAATAATGAAGAAAACTCTAAACGAATAATGAAACAAAGCAAGACACAGAAAAATAAAAAGCTAACGGTCGTAACTGGGAACCAAACCCAGGATCTCTGTCTTACCATCTTGCGGTTATCCTTTGTGTACCTACATTGATATGACATATAAAGCTCACACACACACAATGATAACTTGCCATTTGTAAAAACTTAAAGTTTATCTAGATAATTTGATAAATAAATTAAAATATTATGACATCACTGGCAAACAGACAAATTTATTTAGCTCTCATTATATTAACATATCACCAAAGCAAAAAAATTCTATACATATTTTGTCTGCATAATTGACAACTCCTTTAAAAACAAGTAAATAATACCATTATATTTTTTAATTCATTAAATGCCAAAGGATCAAACCCCTGGTTCCAGGTATTTTCCCCCCAAACAGGATCTATTTCCAGGCCTTTCAGAGCCAAGAATCCTCGTCGCCAGGGATAGGACTAATCGGAATCCGCAGTTGCCGGGGACCGAGTTAGATTGCCATACTAAAGGGGAAATAGACAGATCTGGCAACATTCTCTAACGGGATCTATTTCCAGGCCTTTCGGAGTTTAAAAATCCTCATCGCCAGGTAAAGGACCAATCGGAATCCGCAGTTGCCGGGGACTGAGTTAGATTAGCATATTAAAGGGGAAATAGGATGTAACCTATAAGCTACACCCTTTGTACCCTATATTTTTGTCCAGTAAATATTTTTTTGAATTTTGATTTTTTTTTAATAGACAGACCTGGCAACATTCTCAAAACGGCGACTTATCTGTCTTTGGAGATTAGAAAATTATTCAAGATATTCTTAATTTTAATATTTTGGTAGGTATACCGTATATTTCCTAAGCCATTTGCACATTAGATTGTCGTTTTTTTCTTATTTATCTCTTTGTACCGCTTCGTATACTACTACTGAACATATTATAAGTATTTTAACTTTGAATGTAGAGGTAATACCGTGTGATAAATGTTCCTCATATACATACATATACAAGCATTTCACCATAATCTAGACATCTGCCCTGATAATAGACACAGTAACGCTTTCCGAAGAGTCGATTAAAGAAAGAAGGAGCTACACGGAATAATAATCCATTGCTTTGGAAGTGAACATCTCAAATTCGATATGATAGATATTAGATATGAACCTAACCTAACCTAACATATGTATTTTTTTTTCAATAAGAATTTTATTTAGCACACACAAACACGTAAAAAAATTGCTTTTTGAAAATAAAGCTATTTTTACGTGTTTCTTCAGTGGTGTAATTCGCCCCATACGCAATTACTTCCGTGCGTAATTCTGGCATTGTAATGCTGGTACATGAAATTCGAACATGTGTAATTTCCTCTTAACACCATAGAGGCACATATTCAATTCAATTTGTTTATTTATTTCAAAAACATTACAAAATTGTTAATTTCAATGCGTTTTTAAAATAATTTTATAATCAGAATTCTAAGATTAATATTTACAGTGTGTATATCAACTATACCAGTGATAATAGAGCTTGCCTTTTAAAGGAAGCTTCATTGATGCAAAACATGTCGATATCCGAAATATCAATGACTGAAACCCATAATTTAGACCAACGTCCTAAATTTGACCATGTTCCGTTAAATAAAAAATGTCGATACTTCAAACAAACAACTATTCTTAAAAAATATATAATTTCGTTTCGCTTCTCGGAGCAATGACTGAGACAAGCTCTATTTTCAAATTATAGAAACAACGCACACACTTTTAGTTTTGCTGATAAGACAGTTTATTATGAAATCAGTGTTGCATCAGTAAGTAATGCTATTAATTCAGTTATACATTTCATAAAGGAATGCTGATAGTTCCATTATAAGAGTGAGAATATGTCAAAATTCTAGTTTTTCACCGAATTGATATAACCCAGAGGTCTGTAACTTTTAACATCTCTATATGTGGGACATAAACTAAATAATAAGGCAGTCAGATAGCAATTTTGTATTAAAAATAATAAGGCATATGTGCAGGTAACAATTTATCAACAGTAAAAGTTTTCAAAGAATATGTCTTTTTTACTTTATATAAATACTAGCTAACGTGTACCCGGCGTCGCTAAGGGTTGTCCCTATGAGATAAAATATACCATAGCAGATTTCCTATGGACCTTTTTAAGATATACAATTCCGTAGTACACTATTTTGATACATCTCATTAGGTTTAGCCAACATTGGTAATGTAAGTGCCCCAAAATATTTTTTTATGACTTTTTTATACTTTCAAAAAATAAAATTTGCATATATTATATACATAAATCTTTGGGAAGAAATTTTCTAAATGATAGTGAAAACTCTGTCAAAATCTTTTGCAAAGTTTATAAGAACTAAGCGCGCAAAAAGACAATGAATAAGGTGTTAGATGTTACATACAATAAATCTTTATCTTAATCCAAATCCAATATAATTGTGGGACTACTTTATTTCCCTCCACATGTGGCAATACTAACGCGGTGACGGTGGCAGAAAGAGTGGTAGTACTGGCGGTTGAATCGAACGCTAAAACAGGAATGAAGATTCCTCTTCTCATGCTCACTTGCGTATAGCAGCGGATTAATTCGCGTTAGTATTGCCACATGTGGGGGGAAATAAAGTAGTCCCACAAAATAATTAGATAATAATTTATTGTACCATTTTATACCGATAAATTGATAATGATGTTGATCGATTGATTGCAATTAACTTATTTTTTAATGAGGTATTACATTTATAATTTGCTTGTCGTGGTTATGTAAGATGTATGTCAATACAATATGAGACTTAAATAAGTATGTAGGTAGGTACGTGCTAAGTTTTCGGCTTATCGTTTTCTATTCCTATCTGATCGTATGGCGTGAGGCGCTAGAACGTATCGAGAAGGTGAGAGGGTAGTTGGATAAATAGGTGCCTACCCGAACCATTATCCCGGTAATTAACCCAGCAGGGGGAGGGAAGGGGGGTTGAGAAGCTAAGTATGGCCGGATTAGCTGTGTCAGTATTACTTTAGTGCCGTGCCGATATTACGATCGTGAACATTCGGCACCAAGTGCCTAAATAGGAGGTATAAACTTACCTCATTTTAATGACCTGATGGGAAAGCTTATACATAAACGATGCGAATATTATATGAGAGGTAAATCGGTTGTAGAATCCGCATTAAGACACGCTACCTGCTTTGTTTATAGGCTGTCAGCCTTACTTATGAAGAATCCCTAATACGCCGCCGTAACGCTGGTATAGCGGCCGGTGAGAAAGGCCGTATACTGCTATGGTAAAAATATTTACTCAACATTTTTTTGGACTGGCACCACTCTGTTCCAATCCTCAAAAACACGGTCATTTTTGCATTTCGCGTTTAGTTGCTAACTTCGCGTTTCTTCAGATGACATTTGCAATGCTGTCTGCTTTGAATTGCTTCGAAATTTGGCCAATTTGATAATGCCTTATTTGGTATTTGCTTATGCCGTATTTGGTTTGGTAAATCGATTTAAAATATTCCTCTCATAGTGCTGCCAATGGGTAATTACTGCATGTTTTTTACATTTTCACTGCGCGACCGATCAATATTTGGCAAATCAATAAGATTTTTAACAAAGTTCGCGATCTCCGTCTTAATACCGTAGTAATACGTTTCTAATCCTGGGGGTTGGGCAATTTAAAAATCTGCCGGCCACTAATACTGCTGTATTACGGCCGGTGTATGCAATACGATTATGTGTAACGTTTTATATTAACCTTTAATTATCTATTATGAGTAAGACGGCTTATGTATTTGATATATGTGACTAGACAGACAAATTTAATCTTCACTCCTCAAGAAGGTAGTATAAATATTACACTGTGTCGGAAATATTGTTCCAACTTTAATGATGACATGTGAGTATAATCAAATACCCTATAATATTAATAATGCCTCAAACTTCTGACATTTCCCATACATTCTGATGGCAACATGCTACACTAGCGCCTCCTAGCGGCGTGAGTTGTGCACGTACAAAATATTAAGTTTGTCATTGATGGCTTATAAATGTTATAAAATTCTTATGTAATTGCACACACAGAACTTTTTGGGACAATTTTAATATATTTTTATCAACATTGATCAAAATACTATAATTATAATTATTAATAAGAAACCGCAAAGTACTAAATAAATTCAATTTGCCGGCATGGAGATGAGTGCCCAAGTGAATATCATGAACCTAAAAAGCCCTGGACAGAGCATTAGTGTGATTTTGTATGAACGGCATTGAAAGTAAATCTAGGGTGAGGGGAAATTGCCTGGCAGCCATCTTGTATGACCAACTTTTGAACTAATTTATATGCAAATTGATGCATAATGAACTATTATTCTTTTATTTTTATGTTGTTAATGCAGTTAAAACGGTTTATGATTTTGTAGGGTATTTGATGTGACAAGATTTGAGTCATTCAAAGATTTGAGTAAGTTTTGGCATTTTACATACATCTTCCTCCTTACCCTGCGGCTTCAAATCGTTTTCGACTTGTTAGACTTTTTAAGTCCATGTCAATATGCTACACTAGAGCCTATAGCGGCCAGTGTTGTTGATATTTCCACAACTTCACCGTAGTTGGACGTATTATTAATATTATAGGGTATTTGGTATTTGGTATAAGCCGTTTAACAAATAAAAAATGTCGCTGGGCTTAAATGATATACTGCTCTTAGCGGATGGTGAAGAAGTCATGACCAATGGGAGACCAACAGCTGTTTTCACCAATCAAAACTGAGCGAACGTCCATTCTACAAAGGGTGTTTCGACTAAGCGCTCATTCAATGCTAATAGATCAAAAATTGCTAACTTTGACAATAGTAATTAAATTATCTGCTAATTATTTTAGGATTCTGATCAATGCCTAAAACTTGATTCCGACGCGTTGATGAATATTTTATAAATTGAAAGATACAGCCACTGAAGTTTAATTTTTTAATTAGCTAGAATTTTAGCTGAAATTTTGTCAGAAAATAAAGGTCATTGAAGGGTTTGAAAATTAAATAGTAATTAAAGCAGTTCGTTTTAGGACATTAAAATTTACAGTAAAGGATTATTATTATTAAAAAGTTTTTTTTTCAACATTATTAGCGAGCTCGGAAATATTAAGAGAACAATTCTCAATTAACTCCTGATTTTATTTTTTTAATTTTGACTTTTATCCAGAGTCAAGCACAAGCTGCAAGAGCTAATAAAATGTATCACTTTCTATAAAATATGGAATGCAATCGATTGATTGTTGCGTACTCTCTAATATCGTATTTGTGACACTAAGCTCAGCAGCTGGAAAATCACTAAGTAGTTATAACTGACTTAGAATCGTTTAGAAATTATAAAATGCTCAAAAACTTTAAAAAATATCAGGTCATAATAATTTTATAAACTCCACAAACTCAAATTGCCAGCACTCTGTACGAAAATCTACAAACTCATATGAAACGTTACCTCCATAAAAAGCTTTCCGCTACTTAGTAATGTATGATTGCGCTTTTCATCAAGCTTCGAAGCTTTTCCAGAAGATGTCGTTCATAACATTTTCGTAATCTGTTTTCATTTTCGAAGCTGCCATTTCAATACACAGATGTCACTATTTAGAAGAAAAAATCTGTTATGAAAATATTTCGCGTTATTTTGTAGGATTAAAAATGCCTACATGAAATTCTAACATAATTTAATAAAAAAGTGCTTTAATTTGACAAGCACAATTCACTGGTTAGGAGCGCATTTTGCAAAATATTCTTTATCTTCGCTTAATAATAATAATTATAACTGGAGTATGCTTCCACAATATGGAATCCTCAATATAAGGTAAACATAGAGTTGGTAGAAGGTATACAGAATTATTTTTCGAAACATGTACTCAAGAAATACAACACAAAATTAGCTTTACGAAAAGGCGTACATTGTTAGGTCTCTTGTTTCTACAAAATATATTCAATAATAAAATATACTGTTCCGAGTTGCTATCAGTCATTAGTTTAAATGTTCCAATGAGGCGTACCAGGCACACTACGCTTTTGTACAAATATTCTAATGAGGCGTAACAGGCTTTTCAGCTGGGCGTACTGTACAGGGCCCGCAGATACTTTAATAATACACAACTGCTGACCCTGTACAAATCGCAAGTGCGCCCTACTGTCGAATTTGGCAGCCATCTCTGGTCCGGAGCCCCTAAATACCTGAAAAAATCCCTTGAGTCTGTGCAAAAACGGGCGGTCCGTTTGATAATTCCCCAATCTTTACAAACGGACTGCAATCTTTAGAGCACAGGCGTCAGGTAGGTATGCTGTCCTTGTTCTATCGGTATTACAATGGAAGATGCTCTGAGGAACTAGCGTCATTGATCCCTTCGGCACCGGTGCGTAGTCGGGATACACGCCAAACGCGCGCCCAACATTTGTACACAGTTGACATTTGTCACATGAGAACGGGTCGCTTTTACGATTCGTTCTTAAGTTCAACAGCTCGACTGTGGAACGAACTGCCGGCCTCTGTGTTTCCTCCCTCCTACAACTTGGGACTCTTCAAGACCCATGTTCACTTCTTCCTCTCCACAAATAGACCCTCCACACAGCATCCCCAAAGATGACATAGGCCCTGAGGGAAATTATTTTCCTCAGGGCCTCCTGTGTGGAGTTAATATAAAATAAAAAAAGGCAAATTACGCTTTTGTTTAATTAATCCAATGAGGCGTACCAGCCGCACTACGCTTTGTTTAAATGTTCTAATGAGGCGTTCCAAGCACACTACGATTTTATTTAAATGTTCCAATGAGTCGTACCATATGCTTTTATTTAAATGTTCCAATGAGACATTCCAGGCATACCACGCGTTTGTTTAAATGTTCCAATGAGGTGTACCAGCCACACAACGATTTTGTTTAAATGTTCCAATGAAGCGTACCAGGCACACTACACTTTTGTTCAAATGTTCTAATGAGGCGTACCAGGCACACTACACTTTTGTTCAAATGTTCTAATGAGGCGTACCAGGCACACTACGCTACGAAGAATTACCACACTTATTTCATTTCAATATTCTTTTCAAACACATAAAACTAATATATTAAATATCGTGTGTTGATAAATCATTTAAAAAGATTGCAATTTGTGAGCTTCGTGTTTTTATTGATTTCATTTTTTTTTCTTCGAACTCTCCAGGCAAATTCTTCCTCATTTAAAAAATGTCCCTTTTTCTCTCCTCACAATTTGTTCCTAATTATTATTTTTGTTATTATTACTCATACCTACATCGCTAGAAACGATTAAGAACAAAAACTTTCATACCAGATGAAAGTTCATACGTAATATTGAAATTACGTTGTACAATTTAATATTTACTAACTACATAACTTGTAGTAAAATGTACCGTGAATGTCAAAATTAAAATAAAGTAAATATCTACATAAAACACATTTTCCGAAACACAAGAGATAAAACATAATGAAAAATTCATGATGGAATCCATTTTTTTTAATATTGCAGACGGGATTGCCCCATCCTTCCGGTCCTGCTGGAGTATAAAATTATGATAAAAACACGTTTGTTGAGTAATCAAGCCGATTTCAAAATCATTTGTTAGATTTTGAAACTAAACGAAGTTTTTCAATAGTTTGTTAGTAAATCTGTCTGTAATAACAATACACTATGAAGGTTGCCGAATACGCAGAAGAGATTTATTTGAAGTGTTTGTTACGCGTTGTTGATATTCAATGTAATTCATTTACGCTGATTTAGAATAAATTGATATATTATCATCTATCAACGCCTATCATTTAGTCTCTCTACGTAGGATAAGCGATATAATAAATCATTTATATTCTAAATCTTTCGCTCCGCTGATAAAAGTAACAAATTAATATGTAATGCTTTAACGCCTCCGTTTATATATATATAAATATTTATGAAGAGTAAATAACCTTGCCGTTTTTATAAAACGTTAAAAATAAATACAACGTATTTAAATATATATGTAGATGGCTTGTTACGTAGGAGCTTAAAATACAGACAGTAAATGAGTTAACAGAATTCGTAAATAGAAAGGACAGTAAAGTGAAATACCTAAATTAATACTGAAGTTGAAATAAAAATTAAACCATAAAATAACAAACCAGGAAACCGATACCGCCGCGCCAGGAACCATTTATTTGATAACCAACACCTCTACCATAGGTAACTCAAGTGGTTTGCTACGTTTGGTTACTTAGCAGGGGTTACGGGTTCATTGGGTGAGGTTTGTCCAGGTCGGATGCCGCTCACACAGTACGGTTCCTTCCCAGTACCTCCCGTATTTCACTTCCCTCTTAAAAGATCTCCTCATAGGATCACCAACGATAACATAGGGGCCATGAGGAAAATTATTTGCCTCACGGTCTCCTGCATCGAACAAACGTAAATAAATGTATATTCTAAATAATTCTAAATATTAAATGCAACTAAATAAAAAATCAGACCTGAATTGTTGATCTCTTACAGAAGCGGGCGTGTGGTTGGGTATGTCGATTTTCCATGTGTACAGTAATATTTTTTGTCAACCCGCACAAAAAGGTTTTCCTTAATACGATAGTTTAAAACAATGAAATTTCTTGACATAATCCCATCAATTATTCATGTCATTTTGTAAATATCTCAAACCCAAATTTAATATTGAAATAATAGACATACTTCTTCAAACTAAAATTACCTTTTTTACTTTTGAAATTTTCATGGACAGTAAAGAAATGCGTTAAAATATATCTAAAACTTAGCTCTACATATTGCACACTGCAGTGCATCTAAAGATAGTCATAATTTCACTGGACTGCAAATGTAGTCATCCTCACTATAGGGGTTAAAGGAATCTTTCTGAGATATTGAATGGACACTTATTTGTTTTAGATACGTAATTATGAAAATATGCATGATATAATACGTAACACAGTTGTTTAAGAGACTAATATATCGACATTCTAGGTAGTTCTACCAAAAAATATTTCTTAATATTCCCACTCAGGTTGCTATGGGTATACAAACATTACATGGTGAAGAATATTCTTGTAGGTTTTGGTCATAAATCTACTCAAGTAGCGTTTTTACGTAAATTTGGCGTATATTCAGTACGTGAAACATGTTAAATATTTGTTCTGTGTCAGTCATTCAATGTTTTTATATTTAAAACTATATATTTTATTTGGTCAGTTTTTAATAGTACGTCGTTGGTGTCTATCGAGTGTCTTCGTGGTTTTCTTTTTTTGTCTGTAAAAGGATTATAAATAAATATATTTTATTCACATTTTTAGGATTTTAAAAATGCTTACATAAATTTCTCAATACGTAATTGAATAAAATACACAGTTGGTTTAATACATTTTATTGGTTATCAATAATTGCACATGTTGTACGAATTTTGTAAACAGGTACGTAGGAATAGAGGAACGCAGGTGTTATCAAGCTAAGGTATCGTATAACTGATACAGAGGCGGACTGGCACAGCGGGCCTTCGGGAAAATCTCGTTTGTCCAATGTTCGGTGAACCTAAACATTCTAGTAATAAAAAATATTATTTTTTTCTACCCGGTAAATATTTTGATTCAGTCGGTTATTCTAGACAAGAATAACATAAACTTGTTTTCGGGCCTTTAAACTTTCACCGAAAGCCAAGAAAACACCAATATTTAATTCTTATTGAATTGATTACAACGAAAATAACACCTCATCACACTAAAAAATATCGATTATTTCTCGGTGTGTTTGGTGAATATTCTATTCTAATTATGTATGTAGTAATCGCAATAAAGATATAAAAGTTAAATTTTACAACATTAAAAGTTAGGTTTTTCGAGTACATGTAGAATAATCCTTATTATTATGTACAGAAAAATAAATAACAACAAATAACAACGTTCTTATTTTCGCAACTTTGGTGTCATTCCTGGCTCTCATTTGATATTTTTCTGCCAATTATACACACAATAACGATGGCCTAGCGCACACTTGTAAAGTAAAATTGAAATTTTAATTTATGAGAATATTCCAGGCTCATTCGAAAACGTAGAGCAACAAAATCAATGTGAATATCCGCTCCCTATCTAACATCTATTAACAAAGTGACTAATCTTTATAAATTCTTTACAAAACATGTGATTGTTACTTTAAAACTGCACATGTGTGAGCTAGGCAATAGATAATATCTTTGTCTTCCAACTTGCCTGCTTTTAAATGATAAACTTTTTTGGTTTGTTAGCAATGAAGAGCATTTTACTTTGTAATCTATTCAGTCATGGTGTACTTGTCGTATTGGTATTGCTGCTAATTGCTTTTAATAATTGGTACCAGTATCAAATTCGCATAAACGAGTATCGTTACATCCCTAACTATTATAATTTATTACCATTACTATATTATGAATTATAACAAAGTATCTACCTGGGGGGCTTCAATTTAAGGATTATTTTATTTGGTGCATTAAAAAACTAAAATCTTCCGAGAAGAATTTGTATGCCAGTCCGCCCCTGATATCGATGGTAATTTATCTTATACAGAAGAGTTTATGATCCTGAAACCATTGTGGTCGGCTTCCCAATCAACTGAAACCAAAATGCCTTCAGGAGATGTATAGGAGTAAGATCCCTTCTTAGCGATGACATACTCCCAGCCTCCGTTGGTGGTGATGAGTTGTCCTTGTTCGCTGACTCTCTGCCCATCTGGACCCTGGATCTCATGCCCCACACTGTACTGACCCACACCATCTCGAACCACGACAATCGGATGGTCTGGGCTCACTTGCAGAGGTTGCACAGTTTGAAGTTGCTTTGAGCAAGGGAGCGCAGATGTGGGATGTCCTGAACAGGGTTGATGTGAAGCATGTTGAGGTTGCCCTGAACAAGGGAGCGCAGATGTAGGATGTCCTGAACAGGGTTGCTGTGAATCATGTTGAGGTTGCCCTGAACAAGGGAGCGCCAATTTGGGATGTCCTGAGCAAGGTTTCTGTGAATCATCTTGAGGTTGCTCTGAGCACGGGTGCGCAGACTTGAGATGTCCTGAACAGGGTTGCTGTGAACAAGGTTGCGCAGAGTCGGGATGTCCTGAACATGGTTTATTAGAACCCATATGAGGTTGTTGTGAAGAAGGTAGCACCAATTTGTGAAGCACAAAACAGGGTTTATTTGAATCTAATTGAACCTCCTCCTGCGGGTGTACTGGATTTCCTAAAATTGGTTGCTCCTCGTCGAGAATTGGAAGATCAATGGGTTGTTCCGATTCAAATGTAGGTTGATCATTTTCAGGATGTTCCTGTTCAGGGATGTCAATCGGTTGGTCCAATTTAAAAACAGGTTGCTTCTCCAGACCAGGCTGATGCGCCACTGCTTCACGAAGGGTGGGGTGCAGAACTTCTGCAGTTGGGGGACCGTATACCAGGAAAGGAGTGAAAGAAGCTGCCATCCCCAAGGAGAGACACGAGAGTAAAAAAACCTGTGAACATTGTAAAAATAACTGGATTACGTATGCAAAATGTTATTATTATTAAGTTAAGTTTTTTATATTTAAGTCTAACAAAATTTATTGCCAAAATCTTATTGATAATGCTGCATAATTAAATTACACGTAAAAATAAATGAAAAGTCTTTCAGATAAATTAAACGAAAAATTGCGAGGTACTTAGCAAATAAGTTGTGGAAATTGATCTATGTAAATCGAAAGATAAAAGAATGCACATGGCTGAAATATCGATATCTTATTATTATTTCTCTGTCAAATATTGGATTGAATCTTAGATTGTGTCATGACCGAGGGAAAGATGAGAAGTCAGAAAATAGTTGAAAAAGATGATGAAAAAAAAGTAATAACTAAGTATAAACGTAATAAATGAAAATAGTTTTAGGTCTTACTATTGGTGGTAGAGACATGTTGCCGTTTGCAGCTGGAAGGTCAGTGATATTGTACAAAAGTTCCGCATACCTTTATAGGTCCGCAGTAGGATGCCCGATGAGCCCAAACCACATCGTTAGATAATTACGCATTCAGTTAATTATCTATTATGATCTGATTGTCTGTTAGTGTGCATGTTTCCACATCAATGATCCCCCCCCCTCCCACCCGACGGGCTGAAGAAACCCGTTTAGCAAAATCATTAGTGGCAGCTACCAACAATTTGATTGATACGAGTGTTTGCCAAATAGTTTGTTTGTATCAGGCCTCGTCTCCGAATCAGTATTGTTGGGGTTTTGGGCGAAGTCATCGAAAATCATGCTTTTGCTAATTTTTTACTAACTCAATTTTGCTTTATTTTGTTTACTAGGTATCTACCTGCTTCCTCTTTTCTACATTTTCTCTAATATTATGTGTAGCTTAGATTGCAACACCGTTGCGCTCTTCTAATTATAAAAAATACAGTGATATACAAGAAATGAAACTGTTTTTTTTTCTTTACCTTTCTTGTATATTATAACGATATACACTTAAACGGATAACTACCAGGCATTACCTACATCCATTTAAAAAATAATATTTATCCAAACCTTAAAAACTTTTTTTTTGTTCTCCGTATTCACTAAATTGTCTAAACTGTAAAAATATGTAATTAGTAGATGATTAATTAATAAACAAATATAAACTGGGGTTCGATTCTTAGCCATGGCAATGTTTTATTGAATTTTTAATAATTATTGAACTCGTATCATAATACTTTTTCAAACTTTCCAACACATGTATTTTTCGTCTACGAAACGACGTGATTTTTTCAGACGTCGAGTCTGCGCTAGTTTATTACTAATCGATAATATATATAAATAAATAAACAATGATAGATGGGGTTTATTTTCAAACACCCTGTGGTTCAGTTTCATGGAATTTGAGGACAGAATCAAATACTTAATACATACTGCCCACCAGTATGACGCGTATACCTTCTGGCTGACGTAGTTTACCTGCTTTCAGTAACATTCCTGACGTACGAACACAACGATTATGCAAAGGTACGACCTACCCGTTCTTAATTATGAAAGCTAATATGGGTTCCTGGGGGTGCAAAATAAAGGTGTTCCGTTAATTAATAATGATGATACATAGACATCTAAGTAAAACAAGTTTTTATGTAAATACCGCACAAGCACAGCCGTCGGGAACCAGTGAGACTATGGAACCCCCAATAGGGGTATGTTGTGAGCCTGAACGTAGTGGGGAGGGGAATTAAATTGTATTGTATATTTTCGCAAATATACAATACATAATTTTAAATGAATAAATAATGAAATAACACAAGTGAAGTAAAATTTACATTTAGGTTTATTTATATTTTCAGGAGAACCGTTTTCAGTCACTTTCAACTAACTTTTCAAGAATCTCAAACGCTCTCAACCGTCTCCAGTCAGTGAGACTATTGCATCCCCAATTGGGGTATGTTCGTATGTTGTGAGGTTGTACCACTCTGAAACGCAAATATACATTACATTATTTTAATTGATTAAATTATGAAATAACACAAATGAGCCAAGTAAAATTTATTTGCGTACGCTGGTTTAACCCGTGACCTCACAATTACAGAGGTTGCTAATTTACTTTAGTTCGAGTAATCAGATACATTTGCATGAAATGTGAATATATTTAGTAATTAATAATAATAACAAGTAATTTATCTATACTTTTATAGTATAAAGTCAGAATCTTAACGACGTAAGTGAAGTAGCCGTTCACAAAAATATGCAACGTCTGCGTGTATTGGTAAGACCGGCGATTGAATTTTTCATATTAAATCTCTAAAATAAGGATTGAATCTTAACGCCTTAAGTGATGATGTCGTGTAAAACATTATTCGGCGCGCGGCCCGGCGTAATTAACGGACCTACGGTCGACTTTGCTCTAGCAGGCCTAGAAAATCTATATTTCCGTAGAGTTTATTTTAATTATTTGCGAGGAGTGAAGTTTTATTATTAATAGGTTTCAGATGCCAGGTGTGCTGCTTCTTGGGAATTAGAAAAGTAACTTAAATTATTTTTATATTTTTTCTTTATGTATTTATCTCTGCTTGTATTGAATGAATATGAATGCTTTTTATGTATGTACTTATTGCCCTAGTAATATAAAATATGTTATAACATTATGAACTTCTTTGCTTTCTTACTTTTTTTTCTAGGAATGATACTGTAATCTTTTTAGTATTTTACTTCATCTTACAGGCTAGAATTGTACTATTTCTTTGTTTGTATTGTTACTTACTCCCAATAAGGAGTGCTTTGGCACAGGTGGTGCTTTTATTTTCAGTCTTATGTCGCTTAGTTTCCTGCACTGCTCACTGCGCCACCCCTGACGTATCAGTAGCAGTGAAAGAGAAGGTTTCCTCGACCCTGATCTACCGTTCTCTTGTGGTCCTGTCGGCTGGAGTGAGTTACTTAGTCCCCAGAGTTCTCCAGAAGTCACTTCTCTACTATCCCACCTTCTTTATAGAGGTCACGTATGGCCACTGTGCTGCCGTGGACGGTCTGAAGGGTTCGTAGAACACCTTCTCATCCCACTGCTTACTGTCTGTCGTCGGGACTGCATGTGGTGCGCCAGAAGCTAAGACTGTTCTTGAGTTGTCCGCTACCATGGGAACATATTTAATTATGCTTTTTCTCTAATTCATCGTGTAGAACAATAAAATTTTGTGCTTACTTCTATTTTTGTAGTAGGAAAACGTTTTGTAAAATTTTCAATTTAAAAAAAATATATATTTGTTATATATAATATAGTCCTTTTTTAATTAATCTTAAATATATTTAACTTATATCCGAAAGAATCTTTCTGGATATATTTGAAATTTTAGTAATACGTTCGTCAGAAATAATTAAAATGTGAGCGTCGAGCAAACCCCCGTTTTTAGAGTCTTATGTCGCCTAAATGAGTAAAACCTCAAATTGGAATATTTAATCATTAAAGACAATATTAACATTATTGTACAAAGCAATCACTTTGTGGTTTGACATATTTAATAAAATAAAATACTTTTTTGTTTTAAACCACGATATAATATCGTGGTTTTAAAACAAAAAAGTATTTTATTTTATACAATATTAACAACTCTCAAATGAAAGATGTGAAACAAAAAAGACAGAAAAAAAATCATTCGCATTTAGGGATTGAACCCAGAACCTTCTCCTTGCCGGGGAAGTGATCTGACCACTGAACTAATTCGGCCACATCAACTTTAATTTTTAACGGTATCATAACATCGACATCAACATTATCTTAATTTCCTTCACGCATTCCAATTTAAAAAAATATATATTCTATACTTGTATAAAAGTCAATAGATGTCGCACATTCAAATAAAAATGGATGAATTTATCCAAGACACTACGTAGATTGTATTTAGTTCGGGTACAATTTTGAAATCATAATCATAAAGATAGCAGTCAAAAAATATGCGTTGTACCTAACTTACGTATTCGAGGCATTCGTAATAGGTACCTGTTTCTGTACCTCAGTGACGTACTTTGTTCTCTGATCAAGTGAAAGCTTTGACTTTTCAGTTGCTAATTCAAGTAGGTGTTTGTTAACGGAATAATGAAGCTTGTTAATTAAATGTGAAAAACATTTAATCCGTTGACCGTACACTTAAGGATTGTTGTAAACGGAAGTGGCGCCCTCTATTATTTTCAAAGGAAACCATTGAAGTCTTCAAACCGCGGCAGCGGGTTTTTTCAACCTTTTGCGCGAATTCGTCGACTAAATAACAATTTAATTAACATTTTTTCTCTCAAAACTTTCCTAATTTCTGAAATATATTGTTATTTAGAACGTCTAGATCACTATTCACTTCACTCTTTATGAAAGCATTTTTACTTTATTCCTTCCTGTTTTTTACTGAAAATGGTTTTATTTTTAAATATTGTTGTAGGTTTTCTATTATTGGACGGTTGGTATTTATTTATTGTATGTTTGAATGTCCCTTCGTCTGTTGTATTCAATACAAATTAAATTGAAATTTAACAAAACGATTTTAACGTTTTTTTACTCTCGAAAAAAATAGCGACGATAAAAATATTTTTATTTTATTTTAATATTGATGAACAAATTTTCGATTTGTCGCCAAAACGACATATTATTGTTGTTTTTATTCGCTAATATGGCGACCAGACTGACAGATGGTTGCTGACCAGATCTGAATAGCCAGGTCCTTCACCAGCTTCCTCTTCCCCATCTTCTTATCCGCCCCGCTACCTTTATTCTCACAACATGCCCCAATTGGGGATGCCATAGTATAACTGGCTCAAGACGGTTGCGAGCAGTTGGAACTCTTGTGCGGTTTCACATTAAAAAAAAATATTAAAAGGTTGTGCTGTAATCAAAGATTTTTTTTATTACATTATATCTTGGTTTAAAATAAATATTTTTTTCTATTTAAAGTGCTCGGTTATACACCTGTATCTCATTTGAGTCACATCTATTAATATACAAATAGTGATACATTTATGTTTATTTAATAGATACCGATCTTCCCAAATTGCAGTTATTTCCAAGAAACTCCAATAAATTAATTTGAATGCTACTAAAAATAAAAAGCTAGAACCACGAGACATGGAGGTGGGTCCGATGATTCGTTTTCCAGCTACTAAATATTATTTTAATAGCATCATTAAAAATACTTTCTACTCATACCTAATAGTATCTTCTTTGCGTGGAATTCCACGTACTAAATTCATTTCAAACAAGCACAAGTTACGCACCACGTTTTAAGTTAATTTAAAAATCAACGATGTTTTTTCCTTTTTTTACCACCCGGCTTCGCCAGAGTTTTTGGTATTATATTATGAAGAAAATAAATGTCTTTGCCGAGGGGGGGCAGCGGTGATTTAACTTGTGTACAATTCTACATGTTTATTCGCACATTTGACCTTCAAAATAAGTGGAAGGTTACTATATAATTTATGCTTTATGAATTTGAAAAACTTTTTGTTAAACCGGGCAAGCCGGGGATTTAAGCTTGTTGAACAATAACATTGATAAATAATATCGTAATAATTTAATTTTTGTATTTCACTTTTGTACATCAACTGCTCGTATGAATGGAAAATTCCAAAACAGAACAATCTCAGTATATTTCATGATACGATAAATCATGGTGTGAGTTCCATTGTTTCTGAAAAAAGAGGTTCTACTTTACAAGTAGTTTGTATTAGAAGTACCTACTAATAATAATTAGAAAAAAATGCACAATGTTCATAAAATGGATGTTTTATTTTAGTTCACTATTTACCAGATTGCTTACAATCAAGCTGATCGTTCAGTTTGATTTATGTTCACTATTTACCAGATTGCTTACAATCAAACTGATCGTTCAGTTTTATTTATGTTCACTATTTACCAGATTGCTTACAATCAAGCTGATCGTTCAGTTTTATTTATGTTCACTATTTTACCAGATTGCTTACAATCAAGCTGATGGTTCAGTTTGGTAAGATTTGTTTAAAATAGTATTAGCATCTAAAAAAATAACTGAGTATACATGTTCTTAATTAATATATATAAATTGTCAAGAGAATGTAGGTATATTCATATTATAAACAAAGTAGGTATATGAGACGTAATCATAGTTAAAACACACAATAAAGCCTGTGACAGACTACGCTATAAGTGCGCTATATTTTCGTGGCTTAACCTATAACGTAATTTGTCGCCCACCTTAACAAGGTATCAACAATGTGCACACAAAGTACAAATGTAAATTAGTTTATAATACTTTGGTGTTTAAATACAAATATATAGTAGTATATTTGTGAGTAAGGATATAATGGCTAACCTTATGATTCCAGAGATAGCCTCATTTTTAATGTCAGTGCAATACCTTTAATATCCATTTCTAGCCAAAAAAAATACCCTTGAAAATTCAAGTCTCTATGTCTATGAAAGCCGATTTTCAGCCCACTGTGCGGCGTACGGTGAGATATTGGCATTTTACTCCTAGGCGTCTAGCACGGTCAATCGATACAGCCCTATTTCAATCCGACATCAACTAAATACGTAATCTATGATCAGTTAGCGATATTTGGGAGCACGGTCAACAATTGATAAGAAATGTTCCGATGGTCGACAGACAAATTTTATCGAGGCATCCATAGTACCAAATAAGCTTCAGTTAGTTGTGCATATACTCATCTATTTTTAATAATGTCGATTGTAATGCAAAATTACTTACTTGTTGACTAACGGAGTTGAACTAGCGGAGCTCTTAGAATTGAAAGAGGTCGTGTAAGCGGTGAGTTGAATCCGTTCGGGTCAATGATGCTCCATTGGTTAGGGCTTGGAGAAACGAACGTTGTTCACATAAAAAGTTTTGAATAAAGACCTCACTAAATAATTAACTTCTTTTTTTGTGTCAAAAAGTAAGTTCGGACTGCCGATGCATATTTAGGTTAGTATTAGGGGTTTTCGTAAGTGCTTAACGTTTGACGTTTAGGAATGTCGATTTGTAGGCAATACCTTCAGTATTTTCGGCGTATATCGATTTATTATTTATTGCGTCATTAATATCGGTCTGGCTATCGGCAGCGCGACCGTGCTCGGGAAGTCGGTATAAAATCAAAGGCAGTTACGCTGATTATGTAAAATTATCGATTTCGCTGTGCTAGATACACTGGCTTCACAAATGTTAAGCAAATGATAGACAAAGTATCAACTATGACAACCAAAAAAATTCATTCACATCTACATACTAACCTATGGGAGTCAGAATTACAAATATTGGCAATGGTGGACGTATTTCCAGCTAAATACAAATATTTCTGAATTTAGGTTATATTGGAGAATCAAATTTAGATCTGATTAATCTATTTTAATTCAGACTTTTCGAAATAATCGTTGATGTGAACCATCAAAATACACAAATTCGTCTATATTGCACAGTACCAGAATAAATTTAA
This sequence comes from Hesperophylax magnus, assembly GCA_026573805.1. Taxonomy (NCBI): domain Eukaryota; kingdom Metazoa; phylum Arthropoda; class Insecta; order Trichoptera; family Limnephilidae; genus Hesperophylax; species Hesperophylax magnus. The sequence continues at coordinate 8,590,868 of JAIUSX010000029.1, read as the reverse complement.
ATGCTAAATTAATACAGTAACCAAACATGAATGAATTAAGCATAATAAATTCTCCTGCTCGAATAATTATTTACTTACTGCAAAGCTTGTATTAATAATAAATACTGATATTACAGGCGCCTTTCTTAGTAAGTACATATTTCAATGTCGATCAGTGCAAAAACCTTGCGAATATCGTGCATCAGTTTTCACAGCTTTTACGATTTGAATCGCTATAAATCATTGTAACAAACATTAAAACCATAGAGTAAAGAATAACTCGAGAAATGCCTTGTGGAATTATTTTACGTTCCAAATATTTGGTGAATCGGGCAAACTTTCAAATACAAAACTGAGTTTCATAATGATTACGAAATTCAAATAGGATAGATATCTACGATGTTAGGCGGAGTGTAAATGAGACAGAACGAGTGCTAAATGGTCTAGAACCTAAAGGTACTAAATCAGTTTGGATATTTGATTACATTTAAATATATATATAAGGCATATCGAGTTTTCTTGTTTATCCTATGATAAAAACGAATTGTCTAAACAAGCGAGGCTAGCAGTCTACAATAGAGTACAACATGTGGTCAACGAATGCCCGCTCCATTCATTCCCTGGCGGGATTGATGGGGTTCACATGGCGACGCCTGGAGGGCGATTCTCGTTCTTTTAGCCTTAAGCTAAATGACAGCATTCGTCAACGACTGCTATCGTTTGCGAAAGATAGCTGTCCGTCGCTTGTAACATCTTTTCTTAACTATTAAGCGATTCTCGTTCTTCTGATAGCCTTACAAGTTCGATTTTGGAGAGACCTAGTAAAAAATCCTAAAGAAGCGTGGTTAAGAGCATCTACGAAATTGTTAAGAGATTATTGAAAACACAAATTGGTGAAATATAATTAAGTGACGCAAGGTTTCTAACTAAAACTTAAAAAAACAAATACTTTGTATTATAATGCATTTTAATAACTGCTTATTTTATTTATGAATGACATAAATAAGCCATTTATCGAAGATTTACGTTTTGTGAAAAGGTACTTACCTCGCTGGATAGTAATGACTTTGTTACAGATTCACCACTTCTAAAGTGACGTTTGCTGTCAAACTAACGCTGCCGAATGGCGCTAACTGTCACCCAAGTTGATTTAAGAATTAAAAGGATTCTTATTTCGTTGTGGTTAACTTCAAAACCCACAATTTCGAGCGCCAGCCATTCTGCAGCCATTTTATCTGAAACTTATTATTATTTATGTAGAAATCCTCAATGGTATGTGTAGTTTATTGTAAATTAAATCACTTATCTGGTTTTCGACATGTTACGTAATTTACAAACATCGCAATTACCTGATTCAATTCATTTAATAGCATCATTGTGCCACAAACAAGTCACTAATCATGTTTACAGTCAATACTTACGATAATATTAAGTTTTCTCTTGTTAAAACTACGCAAATATTGCTAATTGTCAAAACGTCACAATTAAATGAAGCAAATTCTCCGCGAACGCTAGCGTTGGGCCGCCGAAAGACAGGTCTAGGGGTACCCTTCGCGTAAGGCTAAAAGTTTTGGCGCGCAATCGAAAATCTAAGGATTCCATCTGTCATCGAGAGAACCGGAATCGCTTCATACGAATAAACCGAGAAAAATTGTTAATTTGAATGTAAGGACGATTTTAGTGTCGTTAAGTAGAACGAGAATCGCCCTCCTGAGGCCCTAGAATGGCTCGCAGACCTAGATGTCCCCCTCTGACTCCCCCACCATACGAAAGAAGAATAGAGTACCCAGATGGTAGTGATGCATTAAATTGACAGAAGAAGGATGAAAGTATTCACAATGCTGTATAAATGAGATCCCTGAGGCATGTGTGGGATAAAACAATGTATGATCATGTGAGAAATGTGGTGGTTCGTATAGAATGGAAGGCTGATGTAAGCATAATTAGTAATATTAAGAAATAACAATTAGATAGTTTGACATGTAGAACGAATAAACAAAGAAATGAGTGTAAGGAGACTATGGATGAGAATGATCATGTATGAGACGATGGATGTATGTATTTTGAATGTGCAGGGAGTACATGTGCCCAACCTCTCTGTTTAAAATTTCGTAATGGTTAGTTAGGTTTACTTTAACCTATTTAAAAATAATTTGCAACCGGAAAAACAACAAAAAATGGTTTCTCTGGAACGCTTTTACCCTCCTGCTACAATTACTTGGAAATCTTTATAAGGAAATCGTAGTAAATAAGTAAATCAAAAACAAACATATAGAAGGAAATTAAAGTAAAAATAAATAGTGTAAATGATATGTAAACCAAAGTACAAACATTGTAAATATTAAGATATAAATACAAATAAGGTAGCTTATTTTACAAAAAGGTTTATATGTACTTTTTTATCTCCGGTTTTCCATGTGTAGACCAGGTGTTAATATGCTACGTTGTACGGCAGCAGATCGGAGCTGCATGTTTATTTGCGTCGGCTAACAAAATGATTTAAGACCCCAAAGAATACAAATTTCCTAACTACAAAGCGTCATGGGAAACGTTTAACTTGTCCCACCTGCTCGGCCATACTTATAAATAACGGAACACGTTGTATAATCAACAGTCGTAACGTAAAAACTAAAATTATCCACAGTCAAAGTAAAAGCTGTGTAAGGCTGGCGGCGATTGTTTTCATTGAACTGAATTTTGCGTATTGCCAGAAAACACTGCATAAAATAAATATGCAAGTAAATAAAAACATCTATTTATTTATTGTAATATTTTTACTATTTTAAAATGTTTGTGAGATAAAGTTTTCTTAGAAATACATTAAAAAAATAATAATACTTAGTACCGGGTAAGGAGATCGACCATCTTTAATTTCTCCCGACTCCTATTATTAAAAGCTGAAAACTGTTGTTTGAGCAGTATAGGTGTCTATCAGTATTCAAAATCACATCTTTTAAGACCCCTGACATATCCAAATTCGAAATGGTCCACTTTATTCTGTTTGCCTGCAAACCCGACGCTTCGGACCACTCGACCACAAAATGGTCAGCGAAAATATATTTAAATCACTTAACTCGTTTCAAGTTTTTACATTAACACAACATTTTTTATTTTTCATTTATTTTTAGAGAAATTATCTTCATAATATTGTTGATTTATATAAAAAGATTTCCTCATTACACAAATACATTATCGGCTGTATTTTGGAATAACCCTTCAAGCCGCATTTTTTGGGAATGTCACTTTTCCGTGGTTTCATATAGAATGGTCGTCAAAGAACAACGTAATAAAGTAATTTTCGCTAATTAAGGCATTTTTGATATTAAAAACAAAATTTATGTGTACAATTAATTTTAGGTTATTTCGAGAAAACTTTAGATTAAGTAACACAACCCTCAAATTTATCTTAATTATAAATATATAAAGCGAAATATTACATACAAATTTCGTATAACAAATAACCACTATTTAATAAACTTCAAGATTCTTAATTAGTTTAATGAAATTGTAAATATGTTTTATCGTAAAGTTTTCATTTTATGGCTTGAAGGGTTTGACCATACCACGTCGTATGTATTACCAATTAAATAGTATAAGTATTACATATAATATATAATTTCGAAGAGCGAAACTACATACTATTTAATTATATACCATTTAATTCGGTTTAGTTGGGATACAAATACATTTAATAGAGACTCTTATATTTCATTTTCGTTACAATTGAAGATATCTACATATATATGTTGAACCCAATCCAATATGGCTAGCATTTTGATTTAGATTTGTTTTAAAATATTTTTCTTTAAAAATATCGCACGAACACAGTGTGCCGCTTTGTAATTTTAAATTTTAATTTCCAAATTAATAGTATAAAATAAAGTCTGTCTGTTTGTGCGCTTAGTTCTTCTAAACTACGCAATGGATTTTGATAGGGTTTTCATTATCATTTAGATAATTTCTCCCGGAAGGTTTATATATATAATACATGCATGTTATGTTATTATAGAAAGTAGAGAAAAAAAACTATGTTTTGTAATCAAGTCGTAAAAAATATGTTTTCTGGCCAAACTTCAATTCTACACCAGGTACACGTTAACTAGTAATTTAACGTTTGAAAACAGTCAGTGATGCTGTTTAGGATTTATATAGCAAGATCGCATCTGCAATTTTAAAAATTAATCGTTCATTAAAAAAACATTTTTTTGAACTAAGTTAATTTTAAAAGTTATATGTAAAAAAATGTATATTTTTCAAACATCATTATATTCCAATTTTCAAATCATACATGTAATAAAGTGAATTCATCTTATCAAAGTTAATAAGCAATGTATCAAAGTCAGTTTTCCAATGAACGCGGGCGTTTCGGCCAAGTGTTGGTAGATGTGTTAAGTGTCCATTATACATAATACAGATACAGGACTCGTACGCACGTGGACAAGGAGGAGAGATGTTTATTTCTCGGTAGAGTGTATTTATAGTAAGCGTGCTATATGAAAATAGCAGTGACTGCTATTTCTGTATGCGGCCAGTGCAGAGCTTGTGCAACAGGCTAAACTGAACTTCTTGGCTGAATTAAACTGTATTTCTGGCTATATGTACACCTGTGCTTCTACTGCGCATCCTTGAGGACACTGATCTAGCGTTGAGATGCTTGTTTAGTTTGTGGGTGTCTGCTGATGCATATTTATTACTTTTACCATTCTACCTTATCTGAACAGTGAGCACCTCATGAAGGTATTTCGTGCAAAGCTGTTGGGAGAATTATTTATGTATTTTTTTTTATTTCTCATTGTCTTCGAACACAACAGCGAATTCACAGTGGAGTACTGTCTATTCGCGACTTGTCTACCAATAGCGGTCTCCAGCACCACGAGCCCGAACCGAACCATTCGGTTCCTGACTGTTGAGGTTACAACACCGCGCTAGGTGCTTCCGTGTTCGCTCACCATCTTCTGATTAATTATTTTATAAGCAATAATTATTAGCCTGAAACACTCATCCACATTGAAAAATCTCCTGATAAAAGATACATGACGCCAACGGGACTTGAACTCGTGTCCTTTCGATTTCCGGTCGACAGCTCTGACCACTGAGCTATGGCGGCTTATCTTAGCTATTACTGCTTGTTACATTTTTTCACCTGAAACAACCAACTTTATTTATTTCAGGTAATTGTTGAATTAAACACTAGTATATATTGAATTATTTCGCGGATAAGAGATAAGCCGCCATAGCTCAGTGGTCAGAGCTGTCGACCGGAAATCGAAAGGACACGGGTTCAAGTCCCGTTGGCGTCATGTATCTTTTATCAGGAGATTTTTCAATGTGGATGAGTGTTTCAGGCTAACAATTATTGCTTATAAAATAATTGTTACCCTTTGTGCTATGCATAAAAAATCTTGTCCTAAACATTAGTTTACCAAAAAAAAATAATAATTCTATTTTAAATATCGATATTAAATTATGTGTTGTACTTGATTGTAAATATACCTGTAAGTAACTGTGATGGCGTTCGTATTTGATATACAACATCATAAACACCCACGTCTCCACAAAATAGTTATACACCAATATCTTACAAGGAATATGTTGATCTTGAAGTAAATGGTCTTCCCATAATAATAATAATAATAATAATAATTGGATAATTTGTATAGCGCCGTTTTTGTGAAAAATCACCTCAAGAAAGGAAAAGAACTTTGGAAAGTATGTATTTACTTTTGATTCTTATTCTTCTTCTTCGTTCGTATGGTGCGGCGGGTCAGAGGGGGCATCTAGGTCTGCGAGCCATTCTAGGGCCTCAGGCGTCGCCATGTGAACCTCATCAATCCCGCCGGGCAATGAATGGAGCGGGCATTCGTTGATCACATGTTCGGTGGCCCCATCTGTGCATCGTGTGGGCACAGCGGCTATGGGAGCACCTTAACCTATTGATGTCGGAACAGGTTTTGCGAGGCAATGAGAACCCAGGCTGTCTCTTGGTGGGGTCCTGTATGAGATGGGCATTTCCCACGTTGGCCGTTTGCCACTCAAGTTTCCACCTATCTTCTGGGGTGAGATTTAATCGGAGGAGCCTCTCTCCTGTGTTGGAAAAACAATTTTTAGCCTTTCGATTTTGAATTATAGCCTGTAGATTCTTTGAGACTATCTTCCACCGTGTAATATAATATTAATGTAATATTTGTATATCTGTAACACCTGTTAGAGTCCGAGTGGTTCAAAGCTTCGGGTTCTTATCCAGACGTCGCGGTTTCTAGCCTCTGCTAGATAAGTCATCTGTTTTCGCTTGTAATTATTATTTAAGTACGGGAAAATTAAATATTGTAAGATTAGCTGTATTATTCGTATAGATGTCTGCATAATTCATACACGTTTAAGTAATTTATTTTTTCCATAGTTTTAAAAAAGAAATTCTTCCAATGATAGGTATTTTTTACACAAGTACATTATGTAAGATACATAGTCAAAGTAATAATTGAAAGAAATGGGAACTCACAGTACCATATACTACCGCAGATCCGTGAAAAAAATCTGGATAATATATGATGAAGATATTACAAAGTGGGATGTATTAGAAAGAACATTTTTTTAAAGAAAGACAACCATTCCCGGGTTACGAATAACCCGACAAAAATTTGAAATTTCCTACTACCACCACATTTAGCGGAAAATGTTGCTCCTGTCGTGATGGAGAACTTAGCCAGCCGAGGAATCGAATCTACGACGCCCGGGTGTGACCCAAACGCGATGCCATCTCAGCCACTTCTGACCGGTCAAAATCATTAGCAAACTTTAAAAATTACGACATCTTTCAAGAATCTTAACAAAGGTAATACATTTCAAATAGAGAATTATTAATTAACTAATTAAAAAATAAAATGATGTTTATATCAACTTAATCGACTGTCTGAATCAGTAGTCAAGTGGCAATTAAATTCAAAGCAAATTCAAGTTCTACAGTTCACTGAATCGGATTTACAGACAGATTCACAACTGAAATTGGTATTTTAATAATCATATTTTCGTCTTCGGCGAGTTGTAAGCCATCATCCTGAAAGATAGAGCCGTTACCCCCTGCCAAGAAGTATTTTATTTCAGTATAAATTCGTTATTGTTAGGCGAGGTTCGGGAAAGTTAGGTTAAGTTATGTTAAGTTATGTTATCCAATCATTCACACAATACACAATACGTAAAAGTATATCGTAACACACTAGACGTAGAACATTGATAATCGATTCATATAATTTATTATTCATATGATATGTGTATATCGATGTACTATTCACGTATGCTTTATTATAACCAGTGAGTCATTGTCTGAAATTATTTTTTAATCTTGAGTTTGTTGCCCAGTCGAACTACTTATAAATGAATCGTGTCTCCCAGCACGTAAAGTGTGTTCAATGAGATCGCAACCTTTGTCTTTACGGAAAACTAGTGTAAAGGTGTTGGACAAGTCGACCCCAAACTCAGCTAATTGTTCTAATAACCCAAAAATAAAAATAAATACAGCCGTCACGGGACGCCTAGCAGATGTGAAACAGCGTAATTTATTTTTATTGAAGGAAGTGAAAATGGAAATAAAAAACCAAACATTGTATTTTTGATAATAAAACAATTATTTTAATATTATTAGAAATATATACAAACTAAAATATTATAAATAAAAATTCATTGCGTCATTTTGAAAAGATCCATTGCCAATTTTAGTGAGAATAGACGCACAGAGTTTTGGCGGCCGTACGTAAAGAGCCGATTAGTTACGAGGCAGTAATCAAAAAGAAAAATATTAACGTAATGTAAAGTGTAAAAAAAGTGTTAAATTATAGTAAAGATAAATAATAACTCTTCAACAATTGCAAAATTACTTTGTGGTGTCAGTTTAATTATATGAAAATGAAATACTTTGTATACGCCACTTTCAATTAATAATAAATAATCAAAAGTGGTGTATACAAACTGTATATTTCATTTTCTTATAATAAATAATATAGTTCACCTATTACTATCTAGTAGGTCATTTTAAACCCGAATGCTTGATTAACATGTCTAAATATATTGTTATTCAGTGGAATGAAAATGATCTGTTTTACAAAGAAAATCTTCTGTACTCGTACATGTTTCACTAACTGGAATTGGACTGCAGGAAGGTACAATTAAAATCTAAATGAGATAATATTAAATTTAACATTGATTTTAACAAGCCATGAAATCATTGGTATATATTTCAGATCATTTTTCAAATATTGATAAACGCTGTACTTGGAGTAAAAAGATGTACCTATGATAGTAATGTTTGGTTATAAAGCAGTAATCAAACAAACACGTTACTTTATGGGTGTCAGAAAAAGAACACTTAAACTCAACAATAAAGAGCCTATTAATGGTTCAGTTTTGAGAAAATCGTTAATTTTCAAGAAATTTTATGTTACAAATTTAAAAAGCAATTAGTATTAGACGAATCTCGTTCAAGGCCAGCCCCGGCCATGAGCCAAATGGCGCCTGGAGCAGTTCGCATTTTGGCGCCATCGTAAAATTTTTAACAGTTGTTCGCTAATTTCCGCACGTTTTATTTCTTCTAGGTTCAGCGTTCCATCATTTCTCACATCAATACTTGTCAGTATTTACCTAAACAAGTTCGGCGAAAGCTTATCTAAGAAAAAAACACTAGGAATCAAGAAATGGGAGCGGCTTGGGGACTTTGAAGTCAATGGAATTTGAATGTGAATGACGCTGACATTTTGGATAGATTCAATTAAAAAGCTAGTTACAGTTTTGTTAAATAGATCTATTTGAATTTCACTTTTGTTTTCGGTAGTGACTGATTGCACATCTTGTAAACAGTAATTAACGCATTTTCCCATATCCGATCGAACTGAAACTCGGCAGATAGACTCGTTATTGATGACAATGAATTCTGTGAAATTTGGTGGTAATCGCGCGCGCACTTGTGAACATGAGCGCATTTCTCAGAAATCGGATAACATTACAGTACTTAATATATGAAATAAATGTCGGTCCTACCTTATCGGCATTTGGCGAGATTGGTATAGTTGTTGACTACAGTTCCTGGGTAGGAAGATTCAATCCTCAGTCATTCCGAAAAAAAACAGTTTTGAAAGGCATTTTGAAATAAATGTACTATGGTAAAAAAAACTTTGTAATTATTACGGGTTAATTTTTATCAACAAATTTTTGCCTTATTCTACCTGAGTAGGTTTTGGTTTCCTTCCTGTTCTAACAATACCTTTTTGTTTGTTTTAAGCCATCGCTTTACGGCTTCCTCGTCGCTGTTGATTTATTATGTTCAAATGCTACTATGTGACCAAGTTACTGAATTTTCCTCTACTTACCTTTTTTCTAATGTTTCTGGCTTTCACCCTTCGGGGGGGGGGTCTAGGCCATCATTTCAAATTATTGAGGGAGGGGATGTGAATTTATATACCTATATTAAATGTTTAAATTGGCAAATTTCAAAATTATATTGAAGATTGAAGTCGAATTCAGACATAGAAGAGATGAGATGTTGAATGGAGGGAAGGCAATTTTAGATAAGGCTTGATAGAATAGAGGATATTTGTTTAGAGAGGGACAATAAAAAAATATATGTAATCTTAAGTTACCCACTTCTAGAATACAGTCAAGCACGTGAATTTTAAAAAAGTGAAAAGGAACGAAACCATGTCTAATCCTCATTCGAATAATTGAGGAAATTTATTTTTTGGAGAACTGGGGTAACCACGGTTTAAATGGGATAGTCTTTTGTAATGAGGCATAGCAAGCTCCCTTGGACTGACTAGCAATGTGCCAATACTCTTTCCAAATATTGCGGGATCTATCTTTGAGCATTGAAAAATGTCAGAGAGGGGAATGTGGCTTACTTTTATTGAATCCGCAATAGAATATCAAGGATATTTATGGGCATTTTGATATGTCTATAAGTCTTTGTATATTGTAAATATTATCTAAAATATACATAACCCTGCGTCTTCTAGAACAACACGTAAAACAATAATACGTGTTAAGAAGGTTGTCCAGACATCGTGCAACGCCACAGGTAAATATATTTTACTAGGAACGCAGAAAATACTCGTATCTTGATGATCAATGCCCACTTTTCTTGCTAATCTGCACCGCGCCGGACACGTACGAGCGCCTCTGGCCTCGATCACTGTTGACCTGTTAAAAAAAACTGTTCGTCATCTCGACACTTTTTAAAACAGGGAGACTGCGCCAGACAGTCGGGCGGCAGCTCACTTCTCGTACTAACGCCCACTTCATTTTTTTTTCTCATTTGTCGTCTTTTTTTTCAATGATTTTTCAATTGCAAAAAAACACAATGCTCTAATTTCACGGTAGACGTTGGACCGACGCACGGGGGCAGATTGATTGTTACGTTGAAGACGAACGAGCAAAATATTAAATTTTCTTAGAAAGCAATAATTTTGTGGTGTGACATATTAATTTGTGGAAAATCGCAAAACTAAAACGTAAGTAGTTTTCTGCAAAGTGGTCTGAATCAATTATATTGATCATCTAAATTAAAATACATTCAATTCAATTCAACTGTTCCAAAACGTGAAAATCTTCGCAAAATTTTTTAACTTTTGGTTAAACATAATTATAATTTTGATAAAAAAAATCTTAGATAAATGGGTGTTTTACACTTGTATATAGTACTCAATAATATATTAGCGCGTAGTATATGTGCCTGCACTCGAAATTGCCTTTACACTTCGCAAATATGTAGTAATAAATTAAATCAAAAAATATAAACTCTTATGTAAACGGTAATTAATTATTATTTTTAAGCAATAAATATAAATCTGAAACACCAATATATTTTTTTTAAATCTTCCGAGAAAAAATATATGCCGCTGACGGGAATTGAACCCGCAGCCTGGTTGCCGCTTATTTTTTCAATGCATAAACAAACTTATCTCTTAAACATTAGTTTACCATTAAAAATAATAAGGCAATTAATCAGTCCATAATTTTAATCAAACATTATTTTCTATTTACGGCTTGTTTTAGACATCTTCCAATTTGATGTTCTCAGCCATCTTTCACAGATATACTAGTTTTTGAAACCCAATTCACCTAACTGCTGTTATGATATAATCAGGTACCTGCCTCCTTATGACGCGTTTTACACAATACGTGATATACCCCTCTCAGATGTCTAGACAAGTTTATCTTGTAATAAAGGAGCATTAGGCTACAGGAGCTGGGGAGATGAGTGTCTCTCTATATAACAGATCTAACGAGGGTCCAAGAACCCACAGCTTCACAGAACGAGAAACCTGTCAAACTCCAACTGTTTCCGAGAATTTTGAGGAAGAGGAGAAATCACCATTTCTCGGCCCAAACAGCAACGGACTGGCAATTAAAATGATTTCGAAAAATTGTCGAGAACGGCCAATTTTAGAGAAATATTAAACTCAGGTGCCAAGATGCAAACAATGAAAAGCACCACCGGCGTAATTCCTTCGACACGTGAAATATTCAAGATTTATGAACTGAGGAAATATTTCATTGTTAAAATTACCTGTTTTTCTTTGATAAATAAAATAAATAAACATACTTTAACGTTGCTTTAACTTCAGAAATAAAACAAGTCGCAGGCTGTATTATTCAATTGTTTCATTTAACTACAAATGTTGCTACAAACATCTCAATTATTGTGGCAATATTATGAAATCATATTTTTTACAAGTTCGACTTTACGAAACTTTAACAACGGTACTTTACAAGTCGGTACTTTAACAATGTGTTCATCTGATTTTATTTTTACCCTCTGAACAATTGATTTTGCTAATTATTCAAGGCTTACATAATTTTAACATTTTGACACTTTTAACTTGCATAAACCTTTTTAGGTAATAATTTGTTCCAATTATTATTAGCAATAATTATTCACCTGAAATATCCATATAAATTGAAAAAATCTCCCGAGATGGAATAAATGCCGCCGACGGGAATTAATATAGTGGGGGATTCAGGACTACCAAAGCCTTTAAAAAAATGTTTTATTCGTTTTACGCCTATTAAGGCTTTTACATATATATATATATAACAATATTTACGAAATTATACTCTTAAATAGTGCAGGAAACGAAATTTGGTTGTTCTCAGGTGGAAAAATGTAATAAGCAATAATTGTTGAATGAAAAACACTAGTACAAATTGAATTGTTTGGGGGGGTTTAGAATAAGCCAACGTAGCGTAATGCTTAAAGCAGCTCTTCAGGAGATTTTTTTAATTTTTGTGAGTATTTCAGGGGAATAATTATTATTTATTATAAATTGTTATCCTTTGTGCTATGCATAAAAACATTGTTTATCTTTAAAAATTATCTTTTTTTTCACTTCCAAACATCCAACCTGAAAGTGTAATCTCTAATGGCCGTTTTACATAACACATTTTTTCATCCAGTTTCTGTAATCGGGATGAAAAAAGGGACGTGTTCTATTTTGGTAGTTGGTACCTTGAGATACATGTGTTGGTATTACCGATTTTCATACACTTTAATATGACAGACATTATTTGACGTCTGCTACCTATCACTGTTTCACGTAACTATATTACGTGAAAATTTTGAATGTTTATTCAGTTTTGTATTTAAAATGTTAATAAAAAAGACTACAATATCTATTAATTACTGATTGTGAATGTGTATTACTGTTAGGTATTGTAAATTTCGCGTGTATGTTTGATGATTGACATTTTGTTTCTGGTATCTCTCATTGTTTTACATAACTCTATTATGTGAAAATGTTGCATTTTATATTTAAAATATTAATAAAAGTTAAGGTTTTTACTACAATATGTATTTATTTCTGATTTTGAATGTGTATTACTGTGAAATGTTAGACAGATTATTTCATGATTGAGATCTATGGTTATGTTCAAGGTGTTGCCATTTTTGCCGATTTAGTACCATAACGAAATATTATTTCTTCTCTAATGGCAACTATTTATATGAAATCATAAGTATGAAAATAATGAACATGTAAAGCGAAAATTTTTCGTCTGGGTCCCTATGGGGATCGGTATAAAAAAAAGTATGGTGTAAAGCAGTCATAAGCGGCCTTTTCAATACAAAAAAACATACAGTCTATAAAACCAACCGAAAACTTTTTGAAACGTTTTGAAAAATTCGTCAAATTGAAAGAAAAATCGCGGCATGCCACTGCTCGAAACACAACACAATTAATTTCATGAATTCCAATACAATCAAACTAAATCGGTTACACCGATGTTATTACTAACTTTTACTTGTGACAAGATCATTAGCAGATTGCCCGCTGTTCCCGGTAACCTGTTAGAGGAGTCCGCTTCTGCAAGAGGCCGGCCACAGATCTTAATATAAGAGAGTTCTCGCTAAAAGTAATTAGTTTATACCGCGGGCGTCACGGTTATCAGAATAGCAGCTCCTGGAACCGCAACTGTTACAGTAGAACTGTGGTCACCGTGTCGAGGCGCACGGGCTAATCTCTCAGACGCGGTGACATCTTCAATAAGTGGTCCATGATCTGCTGATTACGAGAATAAGATGAGACTTTTTAAAATTTAATATTACACATCGATGAATGAAAAACATAGTTTTAAACTGTTCTTATAATATATCTTTGGGGATCAGTGGTGTGGCACGAAATAAAAGAAAGTTGTGAAGGTCACATGTGTTTATTGGTGAGTCAGTAGCCGTGACAAGGAGATGATGAAGGACAGATGTTGTAGACTCCGGTTGCTGGCTGATGATGTGCTGGTCAAGCGCGGGTCAGTGAGTCGACGCCGGGCGCTGATGACCGGGACTCGATGGAGGTCAGGCACTGGCGAAGAACGTTGGTCTTCAGGCACTCCAGTGCTGACGAGAAGGCCGAAGGTGCGGCAGACCTTGTGGGCAGTTGAACGGGAACGGCGTGACCAGTGAGGATGCAGCGTGTCCTCGTGGTGGTCATGATGGCGTGGAAGAAGCGCTGGTCAGAGACACTGGAACCAGGGCGCTTGTAATCCGATGTAGCGCTGGCCATGGACACGGCCGAGGCGCTAAGATGATGTCCCGATGGAGTCCATAATGATAGGGGCGAAGCCGGGTACGTGTTGTCCACCGCGCTAGTAAGAAGAGCGCGAGTGATCACTCGTTGATCCTTCCTTGTATGCTGACGGCTGAACGGTAACTGATGACTGACTGACTGACTCGCTGCGTCGGGCTTATTTATACTAGACGGCCGACGGTAGCAGTGGGTAGTTGGATGGCAACTAAATTCTAGGCACTCGCACAGACTGTACGTTTCAGGAACCTTCGATAGTGCGGCGATTATGCATAGGCCGTAGACTCGAACCTTCCGGCGAGTTCTCGTAATGTGTAAGACGGCCCGTGACGTTTTGTCACCTGGTAGACAGGTAGGTACCGTAGTACGTAAATTACTTTGTTTACGATTTAACGATGCAAGTATCAAGTACGTACCTAAGTAGCAAGTAGCAGTTTATTATTAATTATTTAATCTGGATAATTCGACGCCACATATCCTTGGAGAAGGAGATATTACTAATAAATCTAAACGAATATGAAACACAACAATATACAGAAAAAAACACAAAAATAACGGTCTCAACTGGGAATCGAACCCAGGATATCTATCTCAACCGAACAACGTCTTTAACCGCTCGACCATAAGGGACCTAACTATTATTACCTAAGTCATTTTTTTCGATCTCATATTTCAAATTCAAAATTAACAATATTTTCACAGCTTCTTTTTTTTAATATAATGTACATAAATTATTTTTATTTATTTAGATTTCCTAGGTTTGATTCCCAGTTGAGACCGTTACCTTTTTATTTTTCTGTGTCTTGTTTTGTTTCATGTTTTGTCAATTATTATTGGTATTATCTTCCGCTCCAATGATATATTTATAAGGGATACTAATTTACTAATTATTTAAGAATTGCATAATTATTTTTTTTAGATTTTACCCCATTTAACCAATTACGTCATTCGTTGAGGTCTTGATATCCCGTTTTTAACCGCATTACCAATAATTTTAAGAGATTCTTAATAAAAGCAATACTCACTTTTCCGTGTGTAATAAAAATGCAGAATTATGCAACTGACCACGTAGTATCTACCAATAAAAGTTGTAATTTTTGGACTCCCTTTTTCAAAGGCGAAAAGAATTTTAAAAATATAAATAATTACAGGGATTAAATTGCGATTTTGCTACCCTAAAATACCCCGTTCACACAGGGCGATTTTAGTTGATCAAGTCTGTGTTGAATGACACTTGAAAGCTAATCGACAAGAGTGAATAGCTTTCAACAGAGTTGAACAAGTTTTTAGTTTAGCGACGAATGTTGAAAGCCCGTCTACTTTTGTTGTTCAAGTATGAGTCATCGTTCGATTTTCTTGCCGAATCGAAACGTGTGAACATATGTTGCAAGTCACTTGCGATTTTTAGTTCCCTGCAGTCTAAAGTAGACGTAAGACGTTCTTAGTGAGTGGTTTATATATGCGTACCTAGTACCTACCATCTACTTCAATGAAAGAATATATTAAGTGGTCGGATGATATGATGTTCAGATTTATGGATCTATAACAAACCATCCCTGTCTTTGGGATCAGAAGCAAGAAGTTTACAAAAATAAGAATGTCCGTGACACTGCAGTTAATAACGTTATTTTTTAAATGTTACTGTAACTAAGTACATAGTTATTATTATTAAATAACACGTCTCTGAATATTAAAATAAAATAATCATTTATTTAACTTCATAACAAATTTTAGGGCATTTACTATTGCAACGAACACTTTTATAAACAATGATATCGTATTTTTTGGACCTTTGTGCATATAAGCCAGACTTCAAAAGGAATCCCCCGTTGCCATGTATCTTAGCGTAATTTGTAACATAGTTAACCGCTTGCATAACTTGTTGTGTTTGGATTTTTTATTGAATCTTAGACACATTAGAGTACATCAAATTGTTCTTCCGAAATACGCAAATGATTGCGATCGCTTTCGGTATCTTCTAACACCATCTCTCTTAATATAGTATTAGAAGCACCCAATTCGTTTCTCCTTATAATAAATTTTCTAGTCCACATACGACGTTCATTTCGCTTTTTCATATTCTAAAGTTCGTTCCGTAAAAGGTCCGAAATCATAGGGACGCACGCAGCGATAACTTCACTTGACGCCATCTTGATTAACAATATCGGTTCGAGTTAAATTGAAACGTCTGAACGATATCTCGTTCAATTTTTGTTGTTCAATAAAAGTCGTTCAACTAAAATCGCTCTGTCTGAACGAGGTATAGCACCTACGTAAAAGTTTCTGACAGGTTTCAGATTATTGGGTTTCAGATTTGAGGTTTCAGAATATGACAAAACTGTAAAATTCCTATTTGTTTTAAAACACCGGGGGTTGAAAATAATAATATTATGAATTAAAATACTGAACAATTTATGTACAACAAAACCATCCGGCTTATTCTAGGAATCGTAAACGTTCAGAATGATTTGAAATAGAATTTCATGGCCGTATTATTTCTGAAGCCTTAGCCATAAATGTAATAATTGTAAATGTGAAATAATTCAGCATTCTATTTATACCAACGTTTATAACATTTTGATAGTTATTTATAAATTTATTGTATTTGTTCAACTGGCATAACATTCGTAATAAGTAAACCTTTAATGTTTCATTAGAATAATTTTTTAACTGATTATATATTTACGAGAACCCGTCTAAATACGAGATTAATTTTTTAATTATATTTACTACTCAGAAAAAAGTTATACTTGCAACAAAAACAGTAAGAAATAATGTAAAACAGAAACAATTATTTGGTGTAGGAGTTGAAAAACCAAAAAAGAATAGACCTGTAAGGGGTGTACGATGGAAACTTGCATAGAATGGGACCATAATTTTTTTTATTGAAGATGAAGAAAATACTAACAAATCTACACGAAACATGAAACAAAACAAGACACAGAAAAATAAAAAAAGTAACGGTCTCAATTGGAAATCGAACCCAGGATCCTTGTCTTACCGGACAACGCCTGTAACCACTTGGCCATTGGGACCAAATTATTATACGGAATATTTGTCAAGACATACATCAAATTAAGAAATAACAATATTATCTTGTAACCATTTTTTCCCATATTTTTGAATAATTACAAAGTTCTACAGAATTGGTTTGTAACGTAGATAGTGTCTCCGATAAACATATCCGATTTTTATTTTCATTTATACAAAGATCCTGGGTTCAATTCCTAGTTGAGACCGTTACCTTTTTGTATTTTTCGGTGTCTTGTTCTGTTTCATGTTTCGTTTAGAATTATTAGTATTATATTCTTCTTCGATGATACATTACTTATATAAGTATAACTTTCAAAATTTATTCCAACAAAAATTCAATAATTTTTAATTTACTTGGTTATTGATGGTGCTATATTTATTTAGAGTAAAAATACAATTTAACTATTGTTTGTGATAGTAAGTCAACCAAATACATTATTATTATAAGTAAACAGCTATGAATAATACTTACGGTTGAGTACTACCTTGTAGTAGGCCTTGTTTTCTTTGCTTTAACACTTATAGGTAATAACAATCGAAATGAGCAGCAAACTGGAAAAATAAAAGAAAAACAAACCAATAAAGCGTTCATTTGTACAAACATTTCTATGAGATTGTTTTGACGTAGAAATAACACCGCGTAGTTACGTTGTTGTCGTCATTACGGAAATAGCCCAGGAACGCATCATATTCTTACGAAATTATTTTTTAAAAAGTCAGAGAGAGAATGACGTATTGGTTACCTTATTGTAATACCCGCCAGGCTCAATATTATAATGTATTTAATTGCTTTCAATGCAACTACTTACCTTGCGTGTTGTGTGTAAATCGAAGCCAGTGTCGAAGGATTCTTGTATTCTAGTAAATCTCCACGCACGTGTAACACCTCACGTACATTTTCCAAATAACCTGGATCATAACAAGGTTGCTTGATTACTGAATAAATAACTTTGATAATGCATTCGAATGCTTAGAATGGTTGGCAGTAATAGCCTCTTTCTTGCGATAGGACTAAATAAAAATTTCTTAATCTTTACATTGTTGTTGAAAAGTTAATAACATATTTTTAATACTTCTCTGTTGATTTAGTTGTCTAACTTTCATAACCATCTCCGCTCGTGATAACCCCAGTTATATCGAACCATTCTTCTTTACAGTAAATGATGGATACATCGTGATATTGTCGCTGTCTCGCTCAGCGACTGTCCTAGGAACTTGATCGATACTTACCAATGATTAAATAATACCAATGATAAAACAATACCAATGATTAAATAATACCAATGATAAAACAATACCAATGATTAAATAATACCAATGATAAAACAATACCAATGATTAAATAATACCAATGATAAAACAATTCCAATGATTAAATAATACCAATGATAAAACAATACCAATGATTAAATAATACCAATGATAAAACAATTCCAATGATTAAATAATACCAATGATAAAACAATACCAATGATTAAATAATACCAATGATAAAATAATACCAACGATATAATATTACCAATGATAAAATAATACCAATGTTAAATTTGCCGTATAGATGCGTAATTTGTACTGAAATTTAAAAAAAAAATAACCTAGCAGGTATCTAGATTTATTCGCATTTTGACAAAAATCTGTACCGGTGACGTCATCCATTTTTTTTCAAAGGAAACTTCAAAGGATCACGTTTCGAGGTGAAAACGACTTTTACGATTTGAAAAAAAAAACATTGCTTTGACTTTGAGATTGCAACATAATGTTCTGTAAAAATATATCGCTAGAGTATTGAATGAGACGAGCAAAAATTCGAAGAAATATATTTAAATCTAGTAATAAAAAAATTTATAAAATCATATATACAAATAACAAGAAGAAGTTGATTGATTAGTTTTTAGCGGGACTGGTAAAAATTCTTGGAATTATAACATCGTGCAATCAGAAATTCATAAAATGACACGAAGAAAAAGTCGGGTGTTTCTCCCAAGAATTTCCTATTAAAAAGAACGGTGCGCCAAGTTTGATTTGATTTATTAGGTACCAGCTTGTCTATTGTTTTCTATACCCTGACCTACCAAAAAGAATAGTTTATATTTCGATTAACTTCAGGATATCCGGTACTAATCACTCTGACGAATTGAGCACAGTCAAATTGCTACCAAGGAGTAAATATTGATGCTTCGTGCGAACTATACAACGTAGTACAAAGATGCTAACAGGCAAAAATAGTGTTTTAGTTCACAATATCTGTTGAGATCAACATCTGAAAAGAATGACTTTTATAAATCTCACCTGTCTGTACTGTTTACGTAACTCCTGGGGATTAATATCATCACTCGTTGAGAGGTGGATTGCTTAGTTACTTTGTTATTAGCTTTGCACGAAGCTTAAGGGTTGTGATATTTCTTGAAAGTCTGTTGTAAAATGTTACTTTTCATTGATGCCTGAAAAATAATAGGTTTTTGTTTTTCGTTAAAAAACGAGTTCTTACAAACGTCCTTACATTTATACAGGGTTTTCCAAGAAGAGGTGTTATTTTGATATTCAATCGTAAAAGATCAATGGTTTAGTTGCTTGTGTGGCACGTAGCGCCGTCTTGTTGAAAGTAAACGTTGTCCAGATCAATACCATCCAATTTCGGCAATAAAAAATCATTAATCATCTCTCGATAGCGTAATCCATTCACCGTAACTGTTGCTTCAGCCTCATTTTCGAAAAAGTAAGGTCCAATGACTCCGCCGGACCATAAACCGCACCAAACAGTCACACTTTGAGGAAAGAGAGGCTTTTCAACAATAACTCTTGGGTTTTCCGAGCCCCAAATGCGACAATTTTGCTTGTTGACGAAGCCACCGAGGTGGAAATGGGCCTCATCACTCGAGATGATTTGCATTTGATTCACTCAAGTGAATTTTAACAATTTCAATGCGTTGTTGAAGCGTGTATCGTTCAATTTTTATTAATGGCGTAGTTTCTACTTGTCAAATGTCAAAAAATGCATTCAAAATGCTTCAAAAGTAACATCTACCGAAATAGCGGGCTATTCAAAATAACACCTCTTATTGGAAAATCCTGTATAATAACTAGAGCAAACGCGTGAAATATGATGAGTACTGTAAATTCCCGACAAATCAGATCCAATTTTGAAAATGTCAGTGAAAAAATAAGTTTATTTTAAAATTATATTACAAGTAGGTGCTTTATCGCTGAATTCTCCTATCAAAAAACATCCAATTTTTAACATGACACTTAAATTCAAAGCAAAATAGATGACAATAGGTTCAGACAGAAGGAGTTAGGACCGAAATTGATATTTTTAATTACTGGTTTTCTGCTGTAATTATAAATGTTCCAGTAAACCATGTAAAAATAAAAGAAAGATTTTTACTAAAAAAACGCTAAGTACCTTATGCTCAATTAAGAAAACTTTCTTGTTGTGAATAATTTCTGGATTTAATCCGGTAAGTCTCACGGTATTAATTTGGAAAACGGTGTAGGGGAAATTGAAAATTATCTTGTTATTGCAAAAGCCCAGCTGAGCTTAAACGCTACAAAAACTCAACGGGGAACACTTCAGTACATTCAATCCATTTTAAGCCTTCAAAAAGTCATGCAAATTTGGTCCTAAATAAGTAAATATAAAGGGGTGACGTGTTCGTTGTGTACCCACCCCCTGACCCCCTAGAGCCACCCTCTGTGACTTCACGATGACGTCATTCGCCCACGAGTAGCACGAAGCATTAGCCTCCCCGTGGATCCGTATTATTATCCACGACAGTCCTCCCCAGAATCTTCGTTATTGTATTACCCAAATTAGACGTTCGTGTGCAAACAGAAACAATATCGGTTCAATGGAAACTTTTCGTGAAATATTAATCCGGTAACGACAAGTCACTTCTAAACTGGATCAAAGAGTATTTTTAGATTTTTGTGACGTGGCCCAAAACTCGAGGAGGGATTTATGGTTTAAACTAAAATAGGTTTTTGCGACTTGCGTTCTTTGATTTGGTTTTAATCTGATAAAATAATCTAATTTTATGCTATCTCTGTTGATTGCTTTGTATCCTTGGGGGAGGCTTGTTTTAGTTCTAGGATAGAAATACTTAACGTGACAATTTATTTATTTATACTGGATTTTTATAGACGATCTCATTACGTGAGAATAATCAGTTATAAAATCGCAATTATTACACAAATTGATGCTTTTTAATTATCATGTATCTAAATAAATATTAAAATATAAAACAAATAAAATATATGCTGAATGACTAATATTTTATCCGGAAATCGGCATGTTATCATTTTTTTTAACAGGATCAAGGTTAGAGGAGATTGAGATTAATTAAAACCATTCAGTACCTTAGTGAGCGGACAATAGACAGCTTTAATATATTGAGAGGATGGATGGAGAAAAGAGTGCCCGGGTTATATTATATAGGTACTCGTACAAAAATGTATGGAAGATTATGTAAAATTACAATTTCCCTAATAAGAAATGACCACATGAATCAAATAAATAAGTCACAATGGAAGAGTTTATTTAAGACTATATGAATGCGAATTAAGCAAAGAGTGTGTGCCAAGTTGTTTCTGTGACATTAAATTACCTATCTACATTCATGTATAGTCAGATATTTAACCAACGCGTATCCTAGGTTGGTTGGACCAAATTGTCACTTGTCAATACGCTGGCCATTATTATGCACTATACTTGTAGGTAATTGGACGGTTAGTTGGTCGAGCGGTCCTAAGCGCCGTTTTCATCCTTGCGTTGTGAGTTCGATCTTCTATTAGCGAAGTCCTCCTTCATGGAACAAGAAACATTTTCCGCTTATTGAGATGAAGAAAATAAACATAGTCAGTTTAATATAATCGATTCTGTTTATCTTTCTTAAAAAAAATTGTACAAATATTACGTAAATAAATAACTAGCCAATCTAAAATTTGAATATGAAATATTAACATAGGGTGAGCTGTAAAATATGCTATAAAAATTGTAAATTACTCAAAAGGCAATAATCAAAACCTTGACCTACTTGACGTAAAAAAACTACATGCGAATGCACTATTAAATCTCAGACACAAAAATAAACTCCATAACAACGCACATATCTAACATATTTATACCATAAATTAATACCTACTGCTTTTGTACAAAATAAAAAAGAACCAAATTGTATAATTTTGTATTCCAATCGTAATTAAAGCACAAATAAACAATCTAGCTTTCAAAAACAAATGAAAAGCTGGATCAAGTCAACAGGAAGAGATTTCATTAAAAACAAACTGGAAAATAAAGAATAACATATACACTAAAAAGCCATAAACAAAACACAACTAACGCAAGCAATAAACTAAGTCACTCTTTGTTTATTTATATACAGAGTGTTCTGGGGTAAAGTGCCCTAACTTCAAGAGGTGATTCTACATGGTGGTAGAAGTAAAAAAATATGAAAAACTTTTTTCGAAATTCTGATGTTTATTTTACAATACAAAAGTATTTTTCAAGAGAAGAATATTTATTTTCCCATCCAAATAATTCTGCGTTTTTACCTTAAAACATTTTTACTTCGAAAAAAGTTTTTTTTTACTTAAATCGTGTAGAATCACCCCCAGAAGTAGCGCACTTTACCCCCGGACACCCTGTATACAGAATAATTTATAACATGAATTGTAATATAGGTATACCTCAGAACAGACACTATACCTAGGGAGGTCTATATACCGAAAATAAATAATTTGGAACTCTTTTGCAAATCAATACATAAAAACACACAAAAAATATAGAATAAAATAAAAATATGGACGTAAAGGGATTTTTTAAATAGACATTTACTGTAACATTTCGACTATGATTTGATGAATAATTGTATTCGTGAATAACCCATGTCAATTTATTAGTAAAAAAATTAGTTTGGCCGAGAGCCAGAGTTCTCAATGGTCTGTAACGTTACTCGTCGCTTGTTCAATTTCCGTAGAAATTTAAATATAACGCTTTATGTAATTACATCACAGGCATTGTTTATTTTACGTTTATAAAATAATAGGATTTTAAAATGATCTCAGATTAATTGAATTATTTAATTTGTTAAATTAAAACAAATATATAATAATCCGTCTTTGAACTTTAAGCAGATTAAAAATCTTGAAATTTTTCAAATACAAGAATTTTTATTTATGGAATTTCTTCTTCAAAGATGTTTTTCTCAGTGAAGTCACTCCCATCATTAGATAATGATTAATTAAAATATCCATTTACCGTCAAAATTATAACCAAAAGCAGGTTTCGTGATACACAACATTACATAAAGTCATAAAAAAATAACCTATTAATCTAACCTACGTCAAGTAGTTTTTGCTTCGTCACTTTTAATGATTTTATATCACATTTCAAAGATGTGTTGAATTGTTATTTTGTTGATTTATCCGGTTACCCCAAAGGCCAAACCTACTAAATATTCAAAAATATATTGTGTTTTTTAAGATTTCGAAAGCGTATTGATTTATATCAATACACAATAAAAAGAGTTTGACAAAAGTGCAGAACTCTTTCGAGAAAACTGTAAATAAAACTTGATTATTAAAATTATCTAAATTATAAAATCTCAAACGACATGCGGTCGCATACTGTTCAGTTATTATTTTTTATACTGTAATGATAACAATCAAATGAAATAATAATTTATTTAGTCTTCTCAAAACTCGCAGTGAATAACCTCCATTGCAAGAAGGGAGCTACCGCGAATTTGAAATCAGAGTGTAGCGCTGAGCATTAGTCGGATTCGTTCAGATTACTTCTTACCGAGAAACGAGCAGATTGCCCGCTGTGATTATGCTCTCCGGGTAGAAGATAATACGGGATAGGGTTGCGCAGACAGCGGCCCACAGACACCGTATGTGTGGTGCCGCATTACAAACAATTTAATAATAAACTGTCGATAAATATGTTACAAGTGCATTAATTTGAAATTCCTGCGCTATCGTGAGCGCTTCTTGATCGATATTTCATTAAATTGTGCAATTATTTGGGTCAACTCATAAATGTGAACAAACTATGTTAATGAGCTATCAATTTCCATAATATCACTAATTTTCACTCACATAATTTGACATTATTTTACTAACGACAAATAAATACGGTTTCAAATATATTCCGCTAAAAAAAACATGTTGGCAGAGTCAATGTGTATGCTATGTCGTTTAAACACTTGTAAAGGAATTAGTACCTACCTAGAAATGCCTAGGATTCCTTTGTGTTTGAATTATTAATTTTTATTTTATTTCATGCGCTTTTCAAATGTACATCAATGACATTTGTCTTAGTTACAAATTTAACAGCATTATTGTTTACTCGTTATGTCGCTGACATTTGAGTGATTGAAATATTTAATCTTTTTAATATAAAAAGATTGACAAATAAACTTAAACGTTACAATAATTTAATTAGTATTTTACTAAATGTGAAATCAAAAATATATCCTTGAAATATCTTTGGTATTTCAGAGCAGCACATGGCTTAATTTGTCTCATACACTTTTTTAAATAAAAAAAGACAAACATTCATGGGTTATGAATAACCTAACATTATTAAATATTAAAGATATTGTCCAATCGGTGACTGAGTTGACATCGCGTTTAGGTTCCACCCAGGCGTAGTGTGTTCAATTCCTCTGCTGGCTAAGTCCTCCATCACAACACAAGCAACATTTTCCACTTACTGTGGTGGTAGTAGGAGATTTTCAAATATTCTCAGTTTATTCGTAACCCGGGAATGTTTGTCTATCTTTAAAAAAAATTATATGTATATATAATATATACTATGGTCAATCTATTTGTAAAAATACTACAAAAAATCAAATCGTATTATGTAACTGACAAATTAAAGTGCATTAAAATTCTTCAATTTACAAGTTTTCTGTACAGCGTTAAATTATTAGGTACGCTAATATTGATATTATAATTGTAGGATTTGTGAAACTAAAAGTATTTATACAAAAATAAATATCTCCGAATCAGAGAGGATCAGGTTATTGCATTTAGAATGAACACATAAAATCAAATTAGAAAAATTACCACATCTCTCAAATATTTTAACGAAAGAAATGCACATTTCTAATTTAAAATATTATTAATTAATTCTCAATTTTTGTAGGTCTACTATATCGTTTGTCAGAATTTTGGCCAGAACAATTCCAATTTTGAAAAGGACACTTAAATTCATAGCAAATCCAATTTTCAGTGTTCTTTTAAGCCGAGTAACAGGTAGAAACACAGCTTAATTGGTATTTATAATTAAAACCTTACGTTATATAGTACGCTTAAGCAAATGTTTTAACGTAGGTCAATTTAATTGATGAAATCGGCCGTTTGAAGTCGGCGCACCCCTGATATAAGCATCTCATCGCGTTATGTTGAAACACCTCATAGTGTAATATTATTATGGGCTGTCGCCTTGAGTTCCATTACTAATTCGTTTCTAATAATAATGTCGTATAAATAGCGCCAACGATATAAATAGTTGGGCTATTATATAATGAATTTGTTATTTGGCGATTTTAATGGCGAATACTAAGGTAAATAATTATATCAGCGTAACTTCAACGTTACGAGAACAGCAGCGTCCATAAGCACTGTGCTGTAGAAAATAACGTGACGGTTTAACTTTGGACTGGAATCAATGTATGACATTTTTGCTGATATTTCACTTGGAGCACCGATTTCAAAACTATTCCCAAAACTTACTAATATAAAATATGTCTATTTTATTAAAAAAATCTGGTCAAAGTGTTCGAATACCTGTTAAAAATGGGACTGCTGGCCTTTAACGAATTAAAAAACTATCAGTAAAACATGAATAAGTTATAAGGATATCGGGAGACGTGTTCATAAGAATTCTAATATTGTCCCATTTCGTCATTATATTTATCAGGATAATTGCAATTACGTGAACACGTGTTCCAATATATTTCGAATGGGCTAATATTTTATTAGGAAATGGCTTGCCGTCACGTTTTTAACAGGATTTTAATATATCAGTCATGCTCATTTTTCTCAGTGTAGTTCGAAAAGCAAGTCTTCATTTCTTTGTATTAATTCCACACAAGAGGGTCTGAAGAGTTTTCCCTCGGGGTGTATGTTATTATTATGTATTTCTGAAGATTGTACAGAGTGTCTGGAAATAATAAAATGAACCCGAAGTCTTAAGAGGCTTATTATGTTGTGGGAGAGAGGGGGAGACGCAGATGCGATGGTTTTTAAATAAAGATTTGCAAATGATTGATGGACTGTAATGCTTTTGATTATACTTCAATGTATTATTTTACCATTTATCTCCCAGCACTAATGGTAGGTGCTCTCTCTACTTTACACTGAAGACATAACCACAATAAGCAATTGTGAAAAGAATAAAAAATCGGGCGAGAAAATTCAAAGCCGAGCTCTTAAACTCTAGAACAAATCGGGAAAAAAAATAATGGCCGTTTTACACGATGATTCATTAATTTTTCATATGAGTCGTCTTGTAATGATTCCGGATGTAAAAAAGGGAGGATAGTTCATTTTATTATTTATTTAAATATTGATAAAAAAAATACTATAATGTGTGTTTATTATTATTTGTGAACGCGTATTACTATTCGGTATTGTCAATTTCACGTGTATTTTTGGTAATTTGTTGACGGCATGGGCAAAGGCAAATGACAGAAGCTTTCATATGATCTATTGTTATGTTCAAGGTGTTGCCATTTTTTTACGATAGTACCGTCCCAAAATAGTATTACTTCTCTGATGGCAACCATCTGTATGAAAACATACAGATAGTTAGTTGCCCTTGTAAAGCAAAGATTTATCAAATGGGTTCCGATATAGTTTCCACATGAGGACTGCTATGAAAAGCATTGTGTAAAACGTCCATAATGTGAAAGCTGAAAATGTCAACCGTATACAAATTTCTGGCGCGTGTTTGGCGAATCTCCCAGCTGTACTGGTGCCGAAGTGATCAAATATGCTACTTCTTCAGAGCACATACCCACCCACTCACACACCCATTATTTAACCTAACCTAAGTGTTGGCTACAATGGCTACTAAGATCAATATCAATATCGTAATCCATTTTGACTATTTACAAGTAGGGTGAGCGGTTCCGAAAACTAGGTGAAAGTCATATAAATTTGAGCCTATCGGAAATCTTAATCGCTTTGTCCCGGATAGTACCCACTATAAAAAAACATTGTTTGTAATAACAATGTTTTTTATAGTGGGTACATCTACGAGTACTCTGCGCACCCCCTAAAGGGGTGGGTGTGGAACTGCCACCATGCTCTTCAGCCCCAGAATCCATTAATGTACCGATGGGTCCTTGACCCTCTTATAAAAAAGGTGCCCACGTGAGGAGACTGCGGGCGGGAGAAGTATCGGGTGCTTTATATGAGTCAAGGGTTGTTTTATGCAAATCATTTACCAAAATAATTTCAAAGTAGAAATACATTCACAAAGAGACCAATACAAAAACACACAAACATACAGAAGTACGCAACAAGACAAACAAGAATATCATATACTTTTTCAGTGTTCACCACTGAATTGATAGCTAAAAGTGTGGGTTTGAAAGAAACCCATTGTAGCCACGACTTACTTCCTTTTGGTTTTATCCCATTAATGCGATGCACTACGTCGTGTAATATTTTAAATCGAGCCGCTATCAATAACAGCCCTTACGTAGATGGTGATAAGATTTAAATTTCCGCTTAACACCATCCGCCTGTTTTGATTTATGCAAGAAAAAAACATGGCCAAAAAGTGCCTTTTATTTTATTTTGTGGATGTTTAGGCATAAATATTTAATTTTTTTCCTATCTTTTTATAAATAACTTAATTTTCCACATTATACGATAAAATCATAAATCGAAAATGGGTTCGTAAGTAGGAGATTTTTAACTTTAAAGCAGTATTCATAGGCTCTATACATGATTTTTTTCTGGGCTTATAAAAAGACTTATCTAAAAAATACTCGATTATTTCGAAGGCCTAGATGTATTCTACTCGCAGTATTTAATTAAAGCATCTGAAACATTTCTAGGCGACCAAATTTTCAAACCAAAAACACATGATATTGCATTACTACGTAGTGCATCGCTTTTAGCATGTGCGCTCTTTCTCTCTTATACTGAGTGATATCGTACATCGAAATTCCATTTGAACAATATATAATATTTATAATGATGATGTAGTGAATTTCTGCATTTGAAATTTAAGCAAATAATGGTCAGACTTTTGGATGACGAAACTCGTCCACATCGCATTTCTTGTACTCTTCTTTATTGTATGGTGTATGAAAAAATACTATAAATGAAAAGGATATAGGTACTTACACTATAGAAATTTAACACGAAATCTAGATTGGCAAGCATTCAAAAGACTACTCTTCTAAGGCCTTAAAATATGAAATTTTTTAATAAACTTAAAATAATTGCAACTTTCCGAGACCAAATAAACGCTAGTACTGAAATTAAGATGAATAGATTAAAACACAATCTAAGAACTTGTAATTATCACTAGTACTAAAATCAAAATTAATAGATTAAAACACAATCTAAGAACCTGTAATTACCAATAGTACTGAAATCAAAATGAATAGATTAAAACACAATCTAAGAACTTGTAATTATCAATAGTACTGAAATCAAAATTAATAGATTAAAACACACTCTAAGAACTTGTAATTATCAATAGTGTTTTATGAATTGCGTTTTTTACTTATAAACTAGATTACTGAAATGTAACAATTTTATTTTTAAATAATATTTATGTAGGAATAAATACACTTAAACAGATCATTTAGTCAGATATATCTTATCTACCTTATAACCCTGACAAGACAGTTGCATGATTCAAAACAGAACGAAATATGTTTTTAACTCAACCATTTTTACGAAATCTATGAAGTTGTTTTTGAAATTTACATGCCACTCCTTACAAGTCAAGATTTGTATATTTTTAAAGGTTTTCTACTATAGACAACCATAATTTATTTTCATTTTTCACACTTTTCATAATGTTTCTTCTTTGAGCCACCGTGATTTGGCGTATTTTCTCACGTGGAATGCTGCGTTGAAACATTTAAACGATGGAAATTTTTGTGTAAGTAATTATATAAACATTTTCAAGTCCCGTTTATTTAGCTACAAAAAATACGAGTGCTGTGAACTTTTACTAACTGACTGTTGTAGAAAACGTGGAGCCAGATATCTTTGGGAATTTTTCACAGTTGTTCTGGAAAATTACTCGATTTCAATGATTACGTTAATTTTAATTTGCTGCTTTGCATTGTTTCTGTCTTCCGCCTGAGATTAAGAGCGCTCTTGGTTTTCTGTCAGACATGGGTATTAGATACAGGGTCCAGCTGGAAGAAAAATATTATTTGTTTTGTACCGCGTTTTCTTAAAACAAAACATTGAATAAACAATGTCTTCGAATTTTCTGGAAACAATTTATTGCTTTAATAACTTTAATAATTCATTTAGAATTTTATCAAAAGTTTGCATATTTGAGACATTATCAAGGACACACATCTCCCAACACATTGATATAGAATCAAGATGATAATTTACAAATACATTATTTAAATGTATGGAGTAAATGCTAACAGTTTTGGAAAACCTGGTAAAAAAAATAACACAGCAGAATATTTGATTTCATTTTCACTATAACGCGCTACGGTTAGCTCCAGGTATTCTCTAATTTCAGAGAAAACTTGCTGATTTATTACAAATCTCTTCAAATTATTAGCAACCCTGTTAAAAACGGGACTGTAGGCCTTTAACGAATGAATTTACAGATTTTCTACACAACTTTCAGTAAAACAGGAATGAATTATAAGGATGTCGGAACACGTGTTCATAAAAATTCTAATATTGTCCCATTTCGTCATTATATATTAACAGGGCAAACGCAGATACATGAACGCGTGTTTTGATACATTCAGATATTACATTACTAGCATAAAACCATTTTATGCTAGTAATGTAATATCCATCGAGAGATATTATATAATTGTCAATAATTACAGTTACCGATGATTACTTTTCAAATCTGGAATTGATATGGCAATTTCTGGTCGTTTTTAAATATCAACTTTTAACAAATTATTTATTAACTGCATTAATTATTAATGTATTAACTGAACATAATTATTAATTTATTAACTTATTATTTTTAACTGTAATCTCGATAAATCTATTGCCTGGCCCTGTAGTCTCTGCAACAATCTAATATCTAAAGTGAAGCGCAACTTCTTGGAACTAATAAATGTTCCGCGGTGACATTTTGACAGATCAACGGCCTTTGTGACTTGACTTTGTCCTTTTCCTTATTACTGCATTGTTGTTTTGGGTTGCACATCATTGCGATCCGTCTCTTTGTTTTAGTAAGGAGAAATTCTTTGCAGGTGATCTGGAATGCGGAGATAATAATTTTAGAATTTGTATATCATTCTTGTGTATTTTAAAGCTTAAATTCATTCTAAAGCTTTAAAAGTAAGCTAAAACATAAAATTTGAGTAAACAGGAAATTATCAATTAATTTTTAAATTATACTTAACTATTTGTTGACAGCATCTTAGAAAGAGCTAATATCACGAAAATCTTACTTACATTAGTCGGAGACACGCCAAACACGTACCCAATATTACTTACATTAGCCGGAGACACGCCAAACACGTGCCCAATATTACTTACATTAGCCGGAGACACGCCAAACACGTGCTCAATATTACTTATATTAGCCGGAGACACGCCAAACACGTGCCCAATATTACTTACATTAGCCGGAGACACGCCAAACACGTGCTCAATATTACTTATATTAGCCGGAGACACGCCAAACACGTGCCCAATATTACTTACATTAGC
Source organism: Hesperophylax magnus (assembly GCA_026573805.1). NCBI lineage: Eukaryota > Metazoa > Arthropoda > Insecta > Trichoptera > Limnephilidae > Hesperophylax > Hesperophylax magnus. The sequence goes on along the minus strand of JAIUSX010000029.1, from coordinate 8,559,894 downwards.
CGGAGACACGCCAAACACGTGCTCAATATTACTTATATTAGCCGGAGACACGCCAAACACGTGCCCAATATTACTTACATTGGCCGAAGACAGGCCCAAAACGTGGCCTATATTTGACTACGATTTTCTGCAAGACAATGGGTCAATTTTATGACTAGTTCTAACGCTCAACATACATCTCGGCAGTGTTATGACTTGCCGGATGTTTTGTTTCCTCTCTATTTTAAACTACAACTTCCTCTTTTCTTTCTTTAAATATATACTCCGTACACCATTCCCAAATGACCTGGAAAAGGTTTAAAGACTATTCAACCGCTCAAAAGATTGGGTTTAATATTTTTATTTAATTTTAACCATAATATACCTATCATGGAAATATTACTGAACATTCATCATTGTTATTTACAACAGCTCCGAGTCCTTTCATTTGAGATAAGTCTAAATTTAAGGGGAAAATAACGTTTTACTTTTTTTTTGCGCTGAGCGGAGATCTAACACGTGACCTTCCGAATCCAAAGTCAAATGCTTAGACTGCTAACTATGTGGGTCATCGTATTTTTTATTGTTATAATACAAGGAGAAAAAATGAATGATGTAGAAATGAGATCCCTGAGACGTATCTATGAAAAAAACATTTTTGAGGGTGTGAAAATTGTGAAGTAATGAATGAAATTAAGAAAAAAACATTTGGATTATTTTGGAAAGTATGGCGGTTGAACGCAGAAAGGACCATATAATATGACGTGAATTTGAATAATAAAAGCCGGGGACGCCTGTGGAAAACATGGCACGAAGAAATGAGCCAAATATTTGAGTCGAGATGAGATAGTGATGTCAAGAGTCAAAATAACATAAGGGTATGCATGAGACGATGTATTAATGTGGATGAAGCAAGAAGTGTTTGCCATGATCGGCTGTCTAGTTACTCACAATTAGTTGGATACAAAAAAATATATATTTTTGTACGAAATATTATATTATTCAACTTCTTTATTTTAGCGAAAATTTGGGACCTGAAAAACAGGCGTTTTTAGTTGCTTTATTTCATAAATTTGGCATTTAGGCTATTAAAAACACCATCCGAAAATGTAGTGTTCTAGAAAATTGGGAAATGTCATCGCTCACCACTGAATAATTAAGTTTTTATCAATCAACATGATTCATAAATAATTATCAACTTCATAGATCTCACTTAGAGAATTTATTGTTATATTTTATTGTCAGAAATAATAAAGAACTCAAGTTCATTACTATTATTTTTTTACCTTCTAACTTAAACAGACATGTTTAAATAATTTTTTTTAATTTAGTTTTTGTGATAAAAATAATTTTCATTTTTCAATGGCCAAAACAAACCAAATCTATCGCAAATATATCACTTATGGGAACACATTTTAAAAATCGTATTAGTTTTCACTGAAGTTACTTATCGTACTGTTCGGAACGTAATTTATAACTAGCTATACAATAAAGTGCCTCCTGTGTTTTCTTCAAAATCTAAATCAAAGGCACCATCCTTTGTATTTTAATAATTGTTGGAATTATTACGAAACCTTATAGCGTAAAAGCTACCTTCTAGTTATCAGTTATTGTATGAATGGACAGAAATAAAAAAGACAGCAGTTACCCAATATAATAATTTAGTTATTATATTCGGTACGGACGTAAATGGAAGAGAAACTTCGTCCGGACATGTCAGTGTCCTGCAGTGCTATATGTCAGGGGCTGGGAAGAAAGGGCGACGGAGCAGGCGGGTGATGCAACCTTCAAGAGGGACGCTAAGGACTATATGATCCGGGGAGAGAAATCATTTAAAGACAAGCAGAAAACTTCATCAGTAGGGATGGCGGGTCGGCCATTCTGCGATGTGGGTTTGTGATAAATCATTTTGAAAGTACGTGCACATAACCCTCCACAGATGATGTCAAACAAACTAACGTTGAAACGCTGCAAGAGCGCAGGAGCAAACAATCGATATTCTATGTCTCGTCGTAGTGTGAAAATAATCTCAGTTTGGGTGCGAGCAATGATAGTAAAAAGAAAATCAATTTGAATTTGGAGCATCAATGTAATAACCTAACCCAACCTAGTACCTACCCACTTACTTGTCTGGAGAACTAGTTTTTTCAAGTTAACTGCAATTTTTTATATTAACTCCGTACACGAGGCCTTTGGTGGAAAGAAAGGTAATGAACCACGTTGTAGGAGGGAGGAAACTCACGTGACGTGTAAATTGATCTGAGTTGAAGTGATCGTCTATAACATTCTCATATTACTCTTAAAATGTTCAACTCACTGAGTATTGATACCAGGACAACGAAAACAAATTATTATTATACCATCAGGGTTCAGAATTGTTTATTTATATTTTAATGATTAAAATAAGTTTTTTTTATTTTTTTTTTATTATTTTTTGTTTTTATTTAATATATATAAGTGGGTACAGGATATAATATGAGCACATAAAAAATATATTTTCATTACAAAATATATTTATGTTCGCAATCTCACCAATGAAGAAACTGGTTCTTGTGCTTGGTGAGAGAGTTACACTAATTATAAGAAAAATAGAATATCATTATGCTATAAGTAAGTATATATATGATAGGAACAATATATTAAGAGACAAAATCTAAATACAGTGGAGATGAGTATAGATGATGTATGTACTGATGTATGTATGACTTAATTTTTTTTTAACTTATTCTAAAAAAATGTTTTTCTAACCTATATTTCCATTCTTCAACAAGTAAAGTTATTTATTTATTTTATTTTAGTGAAATCAACATTATAAAAATAAATTTTATTTAACAAAACAGTATGTAACAAAAACGATACAGGCATGTGCCTAGTGTGGTAGTCAAAAAGCATGTAAAAAACTATGTACAAAAATTTACATTATGAATAAAGAAAAAACAAAAAAGACATTCATATATTATTATTCCTAGGGATGTTAACAATGTTTTCCTATTGTCAATATCTATAAATGTTTCTTTCAGAGATATTTGTAACTGTTATTTACATTCTGTCATCTTAAAAAGAAACATGTCAGATAATACTAATTAAAACCATTGGACCATACTTCAATTTCTGTTCAAGTATTCTTTTTCTGTGCAATGAAGAGAAAATGGAGAAAATTAAAATACAGCAAAACAAAACAAAAAGAATAATGAAAGCGAATATATAAAAAAACGTTAAAAAAAATGAAACGCAATTTATACACACGGATAAGAGCTAGATTTTATGACATTGAAGCAAAATATATTTTAGAATGTATTTATTTCTAAAAATAATATGAACATATGGATGATGTCTGAGAAAATGAAAGGAAAAATAAATTACAAATACGAGATACACGGACACGGGACGAAAAATTCAAAGTAAATTAGATTGTCCACAAGGAAGAAATCAAGCACCCAGAAATCTCTGATGTACCAGGCTGTCCAGCTTTCAAATAAAATCTCTGATGAACGAGGCGGTCCAGCTTTACAATAAAATCCCTTTTAAATTATTGAGATTAAAAAATTATTCATCTTAAAAGAAAATTAAGAAAGTACGTCCACCTCAAACATTGATGCTTTGTTCGTGTTTCTTAATAGATTTAAATTTAAAATGGTCGATTATGTGATTTTCAATAAATAAAAGCTTCGTGATTTTTCAATACGATTTCTTATCCTTATTGTAACTTTTTGTTTGATAAAAACAAACTTGCACTATCTTGCAAAAAAATAAATTCTTTTAATAATCTATTAATTGTACAAATTTTAAAATTTAAATTACTAAAGTCTCTCTCGTGTAAAATTAGTAATTAGTGACAACCATGTAGTTTTCTTTCTATGTTCCTACCTACGATATTACTTGACTAAATATACTTGATAACAGATTTTCACATTATAATCTCACTAGAATTTCTCTTAACTGTCGGTAAATTGTGTAAATTAATGTTGTGTGTCTGTTAAATCACATTAATGTACCTTAACAGGCTCTATGGTCGATAGGTAACGTTACGACTAGCAAGCTGGCGGTTACGGGTCTTCGACTAATTTGTGTTATTTCACAAATCACTCATTTAAAATAATATTTAGTATTTTTATGGATCGTTCCATAGTCGAAAATGGTTCCATGATAACTCAACACAGTGACAATTCAACACACTTTTAAAAAGTGATATAAAGTTATTAGAAACGATGAAAAAATATTTTTTTTAACCTAACCTAACCTAACCTACATAACCCAGTTAATTAAATTTTTCTTTCATCACTTTCCATGACTTAATATAACTTTTTAAAGATGTGATGAATTATCATTGTGATGATTTATCCGGTTACCGTGGAAAATACCTTCAGTATCACCCTAGTAAGACCACTATTCGGAATTGACAAGTTGCCCAAAATGGCTTTGATCGTGTTTGGTGACCAGATATGAATAGCCAGATACTTCCCAACCTTCCTCCTCTACATCTCCTCCACCTCCTTATTACCTTCAGCCTCACAACATACCCTAATTGGGGATGCCATTGTCTCACTGGCTCCAGGCGGTTGGAAGCAGTTGAGACTCTGGTTCGGTTTCGCATAAATATAAAAAAATAAAAATAAATTAAAACAATAAAAAAACTTTATTTGAGATCATCCTTCCAAGTAAAATTTCATTAAAACTTCAATCAAGCGCTGCAATCAATCAATAGTAATTCTGAAAGACTTAACGTCTAGTCATATTAACAAGAAGAAACTGTGATTGTACGATTCCCGCGAGAAGTGAGAAGTAAGAAATGGCCAGAGATCATCCCAGACGAGAGGGGAACCCGCCTCTGACGTCACAGGGCGGGAGGTATAAATACCGCGATGGGCGGCCGCTGACTTCAGTGTGAGTGCAGAGTCCGAACAGACTGGCATAGCCGCCCAACATAGCTCGACAGTACAATTTGTCTTTATATTTGAATTTTAAAAATTACAAACAGTGAATTATTGTGAATTTTCGTGGCGTTTAAAAAATAATACGGTTTAATATTTTATATGCTTATTTCCGCTTGGATTTAACTACATAATAAGGTGAGCTGATTCTTATAAAATACATTTATTTTGATAAAAGTTACATTATTTTTCAGTAAATTGTAATTGTAATTCATTTCAATGTTGAAATATATTAATTTTTTAAAATAAATTAGTTACTGTTTATCATGTGCAGATACACTTTGTCCCGAAACTTTAAGTATTCAGTGTTCACATACCTAAGGGGATGATTCCGTGAAGGGATGAAAGTGAACTTTGGCATTTCTAATTTAGGCTTTATGTAGACGCCTTTACAGATTTTTGGTTTTCTTTTATTGTATTTTCATCACCTAAAAAACATTAAATACGAATCACGAAAATGTTGTTAAATAGTTGAATTTAAAAAAAAATTGATTACCACTAATTTGTACAACTATGTTTATAATTTGTATGTGTGAGATTTCAAAAAGCTTTTTACTGATTTAACAATTGAAAAAAGTGGGCGCCATTAATTGCCGGTTGTCTTATTTTTTAAAGATAAATTAATATATCATCCATGGTGATAATACCTTTATGAACTGAAAATTGTTATTTTGACCACTAAATTACAGATAAAAAGTTCAAATGTTATAATGCTAAAGTTAGCGATTTTTGAGGATACGTTTTTGCTTTATAATCATTACATTTTTTGGCGGGTTTATGTACAAATTACCTGCATCATAGCACAAGATCCTGCAAAAATGGCGGTAAAGTTGAAAATGTCAAAGGGGAATTAATTTATTTTCTTTTACCTTTGTCCTACTCATTCTCTCTAATCAGCGCTGCGTGTCATCAAATTAACTATCCCCAGGGGAGTACTTATTCACTCAAAAAGTAAAACATTTAGCCTACTTATCTTGCATGATACTTCAGACCTCGATTTTCAGTCAGTAAATCTAGAACAAGTAAGACTTCCATTTCAAAAAGAAAATAAATTATTATTTTACAAGCAATAATTATTCGCCTGAAACACTCATACACATTGAAAAATCTCCTGATAAAAGATACATGACGCCAACGGGACTTGTAAAATAATTGTTACCCTTTGTGCTATGCATAAAAAAAATCTTGTCTTAAACATTAGTTTACCAAAAAAATAATAATTAATATTTGACAAGTTCAGTATTATAGTTCTAGTATTTCACCTAAAAATGTAGACAATTTGTCTCGACGCCATCTAGTGAGAGAGTTAGCACTTACAATGACTTTCTCATATAAAATAAAGTTGGTTGTTTTCAGGTGAAAAAATGTAACAAGCAGTAATTGTTGAATGAAACACTAGTATGTATTGAATTATTTCGCGAATAAGAGATAAGCCGCCATAGCTCAGTGGTCAGAGCTGTCGACCGGAAATCGAAGGGACACGGGTCCCGTTGGCGTCATGTATCTTTTATCAGGAGATTTTTCAATGTGGATGAGTGTTTCAGGCGAATAATTATTGCTTGTAAAATAATTGTTAGCCTTTGTGCTATGCATAAAAAAATCTTGTCTTAAACATTACTTTACCAAAAAAATAATATAAATAAATTATATTTAATTTACGAAACATTATTGGAAAAGCTTCTTACCTTTCTTTCGTTAAAATTTTAGTAAAAACACAATCTGAATTATCTATCTATCAAAACCTGAATTAACTTTGACCCTTGATACGCCAAAACTCAACATCACTGATTCGGATCTCCAGAGAACCTTTATCGTAAGTAATATTATTAGTCTCACCGAACAAACAAACAAACCTAAGAATATAAATTTCTGCTTTCTCCTTGAGACTAGCATATCGTCTCCCATTAATTTATGAAGGCTACAAGCAAGCTTTGCCAAAATTGAACGATCTTTAAAGATTAAAGTTTATGTAAACAAATCACTAACTTGTGGTATTATTCACGTTCAGTCGTAATATTGCGCAACCAAAATTATTTATTGCATTCTAACTCAACTCTTTCTGATGATCGCAAAAATACGTGTTTACAATCATTAAAATGTTCTGACTTGCATTTTAATTAAAAGTTTTTTTGTGATTTTTAAAACTAGCGTCATTAGTCCTGTGTGGGGCAACAAAAACATTTAGAATCTTTACGATATCACATCAAAAAAGCTCTAAAGAGAACTTATATTATCCGGAGGTTTACTTGAGAGCTCTACTAACTTCTTCGTGTTTTTATTACCATAGATAAGGTTCTTTAGATTAATGGGACATTTTATGCGAAATTTATTAGTGTTACAATTTATAAGAGCTAGTTACTCCAGCTTATGTTTATGGAAAACTGAAAATACAAGCCTTAAGGAGTAGGCAACTCAGTATGCAATCTAATTTAATGGGTTTATAAAAGTTCGTAGTATTCATTTAACAAACATACTTGCTTAAACTTGTGATTTTTGCTATCAATGCTGAGGACTGTTGAGCTTTGTTCTTGAAGGAATTGAGAAAAGGAAATGTAACTGTAAAATATTGTTTAGTTAAAGCTAAAATAATGTATTAATTTGATTTACTTTCTCTTTCTTTGTTACAAGTAACGTGTCTAATGAATTAACAAGTTTCCTAATAAACTTTTAGTAAATTTCAAATACATTATCACGATGTAGGAACAAGTGTTCTAGCACCGAATTTTAGACGCCCTGCCTAACGTTGATGCTAATGATAAACAACTATTTAATAAAAATAAAAAATTCAGAGATTGCCTTCATTCTGCCCTCTCAATAAACCCCATTTCATCCATAATTGTGAGGGATTTTTTTTACTTTATAAGAAAGCTTTTATCATTTTCTTCAGTCTAAAAATAAACATACCTTGTTTTGCTAAGCTTTTACAAAAACCTTGTAAGCTTCATTACGCTGTACGACGATTTATCAAATTATTAAGCGCCCGTGATTTGATTCCGCCGCTTTACGACGCTGGATAATAAAATATTTTACCAAAACATGGCCTTCACTTTATTGAAAAAAAGTACATTTTCTTATGTAAGTACATTTATTTCGGCTTGGATACCTTGTTTGTTTTACCTGGTTTATTACCTGCTAGATCTGGTTACTATATAAAAATAGCTACAGCCATTTCAAGCAATGTTTCATTTACAAATGCCTGGCGTTGCTGTGAGATTGTGAGGATTTAACTGTCCTGCAATTGTACACAAATATTTCACACGAATACAAATTATCCACGGCCTTCAAATTTCGAACAGAGCAATTAAACCAGGTTTATTTAAAGCGACGAATAATAGTTCCTAGTATTGTAAACTATTCTAGGCGGCTAAAACAAGCAAATAGAAACGCGCTGCGATGGTTTGAAGTTTGTAGCAACTTGTTACTAAATGGTACCTTGTACTTAGACTAGGGTCGTAAACACTGAAGGTAACTTCGGTATGCTTAATTTAATTTGTAACATCAGTAACATTCATGAGAAACGACTCTGCAGCGTCATGATAAACGTTATTGACTTGTGTAAACCTATCGATGTCAATGGTACCTATACATGGTGTAGTTTTCTAAAGAAAGGTCCAACACTTTTTAAATATTTAAGCAATTTTAAAAGAGTCTGAAATGATTAGACACTAAATTGCTAAGTATGTAACCAATTAGTTCTCAACATATTGAATTATTGACTTATATATATTCCACTCGCGATCCTCACACACGGAGAAAAATGAGTTTTATTAATTTATTAAAAATCTTTTCAAGTTATTGGTAATCCGGTTAAAAAGGGTATTGCGGGCCGTTTCCTGATAAACTTTAAGTAAATTCTTAACATATCGGAACTTGTGTTCATGCACCTGCATAACACGTGTTCCGACGTCGTGATAATAGTTCATATTTTACAAAAAAAATCTTAGGAAACCTATCAATTCATTCGTTAAAGGCCTGCAATCTCGTTAATAGAATCTTAATAAATTAGCATTATTTTACATCAGTAAGTTTTCTCCGTGCTTGCTGTCAATATCGTGTGAATTTTTTTACTAAAATTAAACTTGTATTTTAGTCCTGAATATGTCCCTGGACAGTCTAACCACAAATCAAAACAAAACAACTTTTGAAAAAATTTGAATTGTTCTATTTTTTATGAAATAGTCCTTTAGCATCTTATTCATATCACGGGAGCATCCGACAATGTTCAATGTATGTAGGTAAATAATTATAAATACATTTAATATTAATTTCTCACAAACAATGATGATTTACGAGTTTAAAAGATCGGCCAAATCGTTTATGTCCCCTTGAATGTATTTACAACAAGTCAATCGACAAGTGGCGAGTGGCGAATGGCGAGTAGTAGCGATCAGCAAGTGGCGAATAACTCGTAAGCAAGTCATGGTGAGTTTGACAGGTGACAGGTAAACAGCGAGAGAAGTCGGGCTTACCTTGCGCGATTTAAAGTGGGCGGCAGGCGTTCCCAAAATACCCCAATCAATACTCTGCCTGACGACGGAAATAGACTTACACAGGGCCGCACACTGCCGCCCTTACACCCCTTGCAGAATCATCTGTAACTTTATTTTTCCGAAACAAAAACAATCTAAAATCGTAATATTTTACCATAGATTTTTACTAACTGTATTTTTATCCCAAATCTATTATATCACCGTGCGGCAGAATTGCTGACAGCAATGCGAGTGGATTCAACTGGATTCCAAAGCCAATGTACCACATAATTAGCTTTTCCATAACCGCAGAGCTCTATCGTCGACCCATTAATAATACATAAACAAAGAAAAATGAATATTTAGTCGATTGAAAACGAAAGCCAGTCGTTTATTCGTTTCTCATAAAGCTGCTGCCTAATTGCAATACAGAGGCTAACACTATGTAGGAACTAACTGAAATTTCATTCTCCCACTATTGAAAATTGCTGGAAAATTTCATGTTTTTTTATAATCACGTAACTTTTTTAACATCTGGGGCCTACTCTTATATTTCGGGTTAACAAATCAGTAAATTCGTGGGTTAACCTTTCCTTGCCGGTACTGTTAACTGGGTGAACATCGTCTCTAATTAATAAAATATCCCTGTAAATACACTACACACACGGTTCAAATATGTTAGTATTCCTCCGCAATACATTTAAGTATTGCATTAAGTAATTACAATATGTAAATATTTACCGAGTGAATAGCACCAAAGGACGAGGAATTTGTAAACAAAGTAAGGGAGGGGTTAATACGGGCTTGTGAAAAAAACAAGATTATAACAACAACAAAATTATTATAAGCTATCTGGCACCGCCGATCGATGAAGCTATCATCGATAATGTCTGTAACTAGACATCTTTCCCGAGCCTGACTGCAGATCGCCAACGAACAAACAACAGTTCACAATTACTAAGTGTTCTTAACTTATTGGACGCACAATGTGATTATCGTATGATGCATTGCCGCATTAGTATTATAAAAATAACCTTTAAAACTATTTCCAAATCATCAGTCAGATTTAATAAGCAATTAAATAATTTCATTTTATAATAATATTTATGTTGTTTCGCCCTTAGTGCGGAACTTGTTTGAAAGCTTGGTTGAACTTGTTCAACCGTTGGTTGGTTCACTGCTGGCAACAGAATAAGTAGATACATGCATCGTTATTTATTTCAACGAATCGATGTGCTAGCATTTACTTATCATATTTTAGGCATTCCAATTAAATGTTAACAAGGATTTCTATTTCCAGAACCGAAATAATATATTAAATAATATCATCACAAATCTACCCACACAATTATAATAATATTTGCGTTTTAGAAAATAATAAGTCAGAAAAATAATTATGGTTTTGAGATTGTTTTTGTTTTTAAATAGATCTCTTTGAATTTCACTTTTGTTTTCGTGAATGATTGCAAATCTTGGATGTGGAAATTCACGACATCCGATCGAGCTGAAACTCTTCAGATACGCTCGTTGTCGATGGCAGTGCCTTCTGTCAACTTTGTCTGACAATCAGTGTGTGTGTCAGTCTTTTCCAATCGGGATTTGGCTTGGTGGGTAAAATTGTCGATTCCAGTCCCTGGGTACGAAGTTTCATTTACAGTGAAACCATTTTTTTTTTTAAGTTTTAATAGACATTTTAAAATAGATGTATTGTATGTCGTAAAAAAAACTTTTTTCGCTGGTTGATTTTACTTACATTAAACTAGCTTTACCCGACTTCAATCGAAAATCACACTCTCTTTTTCTTGCTGAAAACATAGAAAAAAATGATGGCGTCTCGCCTAATTTTTTTCATATTTTGCTTGTACTGGAGCGAACTGAAAAAAATTACATTGACCTAGACAGAAAAATTACCTTGTTCCCAAAATTCACCGTTGGAAAGTTCGGGGTTTTCTAATTTTTTTCAAGAGTGTTAACTATCCAACTATTCGTAGTCAATGGGACTACAGTATCCACAATTGAGAAATGTCATCCTTTCCAATTACTGTTCATTTTCAACTTTTTCGCAGTGTGAAAAATAAAGCCAAAAAGTGAATAATCAACTTTTCATTGTGTCCGCTGTACGTTTAGTATTAGACCACGGATTAAATGTGGATACATTAAAGGTGATTCCCAGAACTTGAGCTGTTATTTAGTAAACATTGATTTGGTGTGCAAAAACATGTGTAAGCACCAGTAAGCTGTGTAAACCAACGGAAAGACAACTGGAAGCTTCATGTAAACTCTGTGGACATTGGTGCACTGAATAAATATAAATGACCCCGGAAATTACATTGCAAATACATTGAAAACCGTACATTGCAAATACATTAAGATAAATTATTTTACCACAAAATTCGTTACGAATTATATAAAACGTAAACCCTCATTGTTAGTTCTCACGCCAAAAACACGTACATTGGCGGTTATTGTTAATACCTAGGTATTGAATAATGAATGCAAGTTAATTATTTGTATTCCCTTTCATAAATCTATGTTAATTTTAGTTTCAGTTTAAAGACAACAACAAAAATAAGATCAGTCTCTTCGCCTTGAATAGGTACTGCATATTTGTATTTACTACTCAATGTTATTTATGATAGCCGTGAAGAATTTTTTTACTGTGCGTAAAGCTTATAAAACATTTTTTTTAGTGTTATTTACAAAATTAAAACACGTGATCGTATAAAAAAAATTAAAATTGGTGAACATTAATTTACTTACAAAAAATTGTACGTAACTTGAACTTTAACCAAAATAAACTACTTTCAGAAAAAATAAGCTATGCCAAACCCATCACAAACACTTATCTTTAGTAATGTTGCAACTACAAATCGCTCGAGATTCATACGTCACGACTTAGCCACGATGTTATCTGAACGTAAAAGGAAATGGGCAGGTCATGTAGATAAAAGACGGAGATTGTTCGTATAATATTAATTAGGTAGATAGGTGTTGTATTAGGTTGCCATTGTTTTTCGTGAAATGGCTGAAAAAGATTGGCAGAATAGTTTATAGAAGAGTGTATAGTTCTTCCGGCGAATGATTTTAGGTTTCTGATATTTACATTGACTTTGAGATGAAATCACTGCTTAGCAGCTTTCACCGGGGCACGCCTCTGCATGGAAAGCTCTATTACGCGTTGTTGTGGTGGAAAACAATGAGAAAATCCGGCGTTGATGAATTATTATTATTTGGGAACGTTTAATAGCACATTAGTACAGTGCTCGGTGGTCAGATACAAGACAACAATATAACATGTAACTAGCAGTGGAGGCGAGACCTGATGAAAGGTGATGAACAGACGCTATCCAAGACTGGCTCACTTCTCCAGCTCTGTACTCTATTCGCTGTGGCACGAGATATTCCCGCCGAGCCATTTCTTTCCATCGCGGTATGACGTCAAATGCAAATTTGAATCCGTCCTAAAATTAAACTTGAAAGCGGAGTAATCTAAACAGATCTAAATGTTTACCGCAGACGGGGCGCGTGTTGATATTATTTATCGGATTTGTACGCTCGTTTAATTTATTTTGCGAATTTACTGTGCCATTTCAAAAATCAATTCGCTTGGCAAAACTGCGATCAGGTAGTCTTTTGTCATCGATCAAAATGATAAAGGCGTAATATAGCTCCGACGTCGAATAACTGTTTAACGATTTGGAGAAACATTGAGAGTAACTTTACTAATGTTAGCTTTTATGGTATTGTTTCAGATAGGCTTTTCCATGAGAAATCTGCTGCTCGGCGGCCTCATGTCAGAGGAGAGCGGAGAAGCGCCGGCACGGAGACCGGTGGAGAGGAAGCCCAGCCTGCTGCAGCGTGGACAGGATCCACCGCTAGAGCCTCTGCAGCTCGACGAGGAGTATGACGTCAAAAAGGTGCTGGCTGAGGGATGCTACTCGCGCATCCTGCTCACGACCCACAGGAAGACGCAGACCGAGGTGGTGCTGAAGGCCGTGTACGAGGAACTCACCCCCGCCAAGGATTTTTGCCGCGAGTTCCACTACTCCTACCACCTCAGTCCGCATCCTAACATCCTGGACAGCTACAAAGTGACCTTCCGTTGCGCCGGTTGCCTGGTGTTCGCGCAGGAGCCCGCCCCGCTTGGCGACCTGGCGGGGCACGTGAGGCTCGGGGGCTTGCCGCCTGCGGCATGTCGTGCCGTAGGTCGCCAACTCGCCTCCGCACTGGACTTCATGCACTCCAAGGAGCTAGTACACCGGGACATCAAACTAGAAAACGTGCTCGTGTTCGCGCCTGACTTCTCCAAAGTTAAATTGTGTGACTTCGGTGCCACTCAGCGAGAGGGCACACTGGTGACCAAGCTGCGCTGCAACTGGCTGCCTTTCCTGCCTCCAGAGATTTACGAGACCGTCCAAAACGAGCGCTACCCGTGCGATGCTTCAAGCGATAGCTGGCAGCTGGCGGTGGTTCTGTTCGTATGCTTGACGGGTTGTCCGCCATGGCAGAGGGCCGACAGTATCCGGGACCCGCACTACGCAGCTTTCAGCCGGTACCAGCGCCGCCGCACAGCCAAGGTGCCCCCGCACTTCCAGCGGTTCACCCCGCGAGCGCTGCGCATGTTCCGGCGCCTGTTTGAGCACAAGGCGGATAAGCGCGCGCCCGTCACGGAGGTGCTGAAATACGACAAGGAGTCGTGGGTGGAGCGCACCATCACCACCTCCTCGTCGTGCTCGCAGATTGTGGGCGCGAGCACGCTGGTGCAGGACAGGAAGGACTCCTTGGGCTTATACCTCAGCAACACCGATGGTGGAAGCCGCCACTCCCAGGAGAACAACAAGAACAAGCTGAACAAACTGATCAACTCTTACGGCCTAGACACTGCCGTAGACAAGAAAGCCGTGTCCCAAAGGGTGTGGGAGTGGGTGCTATCATGTGACGCGAACGCTCTTCCAGCAGAAACAGTGTAAATATTCCGGGACTTGTTTATAACAATATTATTACTGTGGTGTGAAAGACGTTACTACAACGCTATTATGATCGCATGCTTTGTATTTGGCGTGGGAGCACAAGACATTGCTTCGATGAATAGTATGGAATGTGTAGTACAATTAATAATGGAATTGTGATATAAATATTTATATTTTACCGTTAACTATGTCTAGAAGTAAGTCCCTAGGAAGTATCTTTTTGTACATAATATTAGAATTTAAAGAACTACATTCATAATATGGAATATTTATACAATTTACCCACAAATGTATTATGTAGATAGGTATACGTTCTAAGTATCAATAACTTTTAAGTGGGAGAGAATTCAGTACCAATGTGCAATTATTGATTAGGATTAATACTAAATATATTAGGGATTTAAATTAATTGTAGTAATGCATAGTTAAATAGAGAAATAGACGAAAATAAAGCGGTATTTGATGTTACTGAAATATCACCTGGCAAAACTGCATGAAATATTGTATTTTTGTATTTCCTGATAGGACAATAAAATGACGTAATATTAAACAAGCGACTACAATAATAAAACGGTTCCACGGATCAACAAACAGGAAAAAAACTAAAAATTTACTGTAAAAAAAACATTGTCACATATAAGTGCCGCTACCTACCGTAATTTTATCTAGAACTTTTATGGCGATGAACGGGGACACCAATGTAATTATATAATTAATCAGGATTAACAAGTTGTTGTGCAATATGCGACAAAACTTATTTATGAAACTTATATTGATTAGGTATTATTATTTAGAAAGATAGGAAACAAAATATCATTATTGACAATTATTTGAACACTTCAAAAAACAGGCGTAGAATACAAAAGACATGAAGTCAATTAAAACGTATGTTCTGTTTGAAGAAATTCTAAATTTTGTATTTGATTGATATTACGCCACATATCACTAAAAAAACAAATCGATAAATAATATCTGCAGTTTGAGGTAGTTTCCACTAATTTCCCCAGTAGCCAGCCAGTATTGCCCATATTGTGATATACCCATCTCTGTGAGATCTAGTCTAGTAGGAATAAGGATGTTTTAGGATCTTGTTATAAGTCTGAGGTTCATTATGTAATATTTGTGATAATGTATCTGTTTTATATGTTTACAATTAAATAAAACATTATTATATTGTTTCAACAATTCGACTTATTTTACCCATGCAGCAATCGTAGGTATTAATGTTCATAATTAATTCAAAGGTGGGGGGGTATTAGCAGCAGTCAATAAAAAAATAATAACAATTCATAAATCATCTTGGGAAAGTGGTGGTGAAGATTTATGGTTAATGATAAAACCGCATGAAAATTCGAACTCATTCATCTACATGTGTGTACTATACATTCCCCCTAATTTATCTGTCGATGATTACTGTAATCGAATCAAAAATATTCAGGAAATTTATTTGAAACACATTGATCCCAAATCTCAATTTATAATCATTGGTGATTATAATCAAGCTGAAAATAAATGGACACCTGACATAGCATATTACAACAAAATACTAGCTCCATCCAATTACTCTAGTCACAAAGCTCACTGCCTTGTCAATTTGATCTCAGTGTGTAACCTTCACCAATTTAATTATTTACCTAACAAAAATTTAAATATTCTCGACCTTGTTCTATCCGATAAAACCAATATTAATATTTCAGCGACAGCTAACTTATCAAAAATCGATCACCATCATCCCTGTTTTGAAATAAATGTAAACTTAGAAAAAATGCAATACTTACAAGAAAATCACTCTCCTGTTAAATACAACTTCAAGAAAGGTAATTATGAAGGATGTTGTCAGGATCTAACAAATGTAAATTGGAACTCACTTTTCAACAACTGCCATCTCAACAATAAGGTACAGTTATTCTACAATATACTATGGGAAATTATAGATAAACACATTCCAAAAAAAAAAACTAACATAAAAAATCACTATCCCAATTGGTTTAGTGAATCTCTAAAAATGCTCCTCAAAGAAAAAAATAAGGTTAGACTACGGGCTAAAAAACACAATAATCCAAGAGACCATGCCGAGTTTGCTACTCTTAGAAAAAGATTTTAAAAAATACTTAAAGAATGCTACACAACCTATATTAGCCTAGTTGAGCAAGGGATAAAAGATAATTTAAAGACTTTCTGGGCGTATTCTAAATCATTGCGTAATACAAATTCTATTCCAAAAATAATGTATATAGATTCAATGTCTGCAAATAATGGACAGCAGATTGCCAACATGCTCTCTAATTATTTTGGATCAGTTTATACTCAGTCGAATCCCACATCAAATACTTTCGGACTAAATGCTCCTCTATTCAACTAATTTAGTCTTAGTAAACTTAATGTAAGCATGGGATCTATCAAATCCTGTGTAGAAAGAATTGATATACATAAAGTCCCAGGACCAGACAAAATACCTCCCTTGTTTGTAAGATGTTGCTCTAGCTCGTTGATTAAGCCACTTTGCATTATATTTAAAGAATCATTATCTACAGGAACTTTCCCAGATTTATAGAAAAATGCACATATTGTTCCAATACATAAATCTGGTGATCAGTCTTTTGTGAAAAATTATCGATCAATCAGTATTTTATCATGTTTTGCAAAAGTCTTCGAATCTATAATGTATAATTTCATATTCACACACTTTAAGCCACAATTATGCATTAATCAACATGGATTTGTTCCCAACAGATCTATTAATTCCAATCTTCTTGACTTTTGTGATTACGTTTGCAATGCTTTTAACGAAAGAACTCAAGTAGATGCCATTTACACAGATTTTAAAAAGGCATTTGATAAAGTAAACCATTCTATTCTACTACAGAAGCTTGATCGTATAGGTATCCACGGTGATCTATTAAGATGGCTTAAATCTTACTTGGAAAACAGAACATAGCTAGTAATTATAAATGGGTATGAGTCATCTCCCATAATTGTAACCTCAGGTGTACCTCAGGGGTCCAATCTTGGCCCTCTGTTTTTTTAAATCTTTATTAATGACCTTGGCCCCATGTTACGCTGCCATTTTTTTTTATTTGCTGATGATCTCAAGATTTACCGTAAAATTTCCACTGATTCTGATCAAGTTATGCTTCAAGAAGATCTTTACACACTACATAGCTGGTGTACTCAAAATGATATGTTTCTAAATATTTATAAATGTTACATTATAACCTTCACTCGGAACAGAAGACGAAAGAATCGTGCATATTTCATTAATAATGTTCAATTAAATGCAGTCACCACTATGAGAGATCTAGGAATCACACTTGATTCAAAATTTAAGTTTGATGTAGGTACATATCAGTGATATCACGAGTAAATCCTTGAAAATGATTGGATTTATACAAAGAATATCGAAACTTTAGGGATCTTCTGAGGAGGCACGGAATGAAAGACGTGTCGTGAAGGTCAGAGTGTTTATTTGTGAGTCAGGTAACCGTGATGAGATGTCGTAGGACAGATGTAGTAATTAATCTCCGGATGCAGGCGGTGATGGCAGGTCAAGCGCGGGTCTGTGAGTCAACGCCGGGCGCTGGTGACCGGACTCGTTGTCTGTCAGGCACTGGCGATCTTGGCAATCAGTACTCCAGTGCTGACGGGAAGGCCGAAGGTGCGGTGGACCTTGTAGGCGGTTGAACGGGAGCTGAGTAGACCAGTGAGGATGCTGCGTGTCCTCGTGGTGGTCATGGTGAGTGGATGAAGCGCTGGTCAGAGAAGCTGGAACCAGGGCGCTGTAATCCATGTAGCGTTGGCCAGGGACGGCGATCTGGGCCAAAGCGCTATGATGATATCCCGATGGAGTCCATGAGCAGAGCCGGGAAGAATGTCCTTCGCGCAAGTGAGGTGCGCGGATTATCACTCGTTGAGCACCTTGTTAACTGGTGGCGTATGGATGACTGACTAGATGATATCTAATGGATTTTTTTTTTTTTCCGAGGTGCAAAGTCTCTTTTTAGGAGCTTTTTTTCTCGTTGTTTGAAGTGCGCAGGTACCTGGAGGGGGGGATTTTGTGCCCTATGTGCGGGCTGCCTTTAGGCGACTGAGTGATGTGAGATTATTTTTTTATTTTAATTTTAAGGCGGGGGTACTATTTTTTTTTGTACAATACTAGTTGTTTTGTATTTTGGTATGTATGATTTATTTTTAAAAATATATTGTTTTAAGCCCGCACATTAGGGGGGGAGTAGAATGGAGATGGGGTATGGGCATTTGGAGAGGGTGTCGCTTGGGTTGGGTTTACCCAGGCTAGAGATGCTGGGGTTGGGGTTTGATGCTAGGTTGCTGAAGAAAGTTTTGGCCAGATCGACTATGTGTTTCCTAAGTGGGGGGATTTTCGTGCCTGAATTTATTATCGAGTTTCTGACAAACCATGGACTTTTGGTGTATCGTCTGAGCGTTGCATTTTGGAATTGTTCCAGACGTTTGGTGTTCCCCGTGGCCCAGATGGGGGAGGCGTAGGTGATGATAGGTCTGATTTTAGCGCGGTAGATGGTGAGTTTATTGTAAAGAGAGGTTTTTGAGTTTGCATGAAGGAGGGGGTAGAGGGCACTAGAGGTTTTCCTGGCCTTGTTAAGCGTTCCTGAAATGTGGGCGGTCCAGGAAAGTTTTGTTGTCAAGGGTCACTCCAAGATATTTGGCGGTGTTGTTCCATGGTATGACTTGGCCGTGAAGAGTTACAGCCCTCCAAGGGGTGCACCGGTTCTTTCTATGGGAGAAGAAAACCGCTACACTTTTGGAGGGGTTCACATCGATGCGCCACTTGTCATACCAGTCTTGGAGTTTGTTGATGTCTTGTTGGAGTCGGTAAGTTATCATCCTGGGAGAGCTGTATTGCGCCAGAAGGGCCGTGTCGTCGGCATAAATGGCTTTTTTGGAGTGGGGGGTTGAATTTTCTGGAAGGGGAATATCGTGTGTGTAGATATTGAAGAGGGTGGGGGACAGCAGGGATCCTTGGGGGATGCCTGCTGTCATGAAGCGAGTGGTGGAGAGGGCGCTGCCGTACTTCACTTGGAAGGTGCGGCGATGTAGGAAAGATTTTAGGGTCCCGAGTAGCTGGGGATCGATCCCTGTGTCGTGGAGTTTGAAAAGTAGGCCGTTGAGCCATACTTTGTCGAAAGCTTTGGCTATGTCCAGGAATATGGTGCTAGTTGACCGCTGGGAGTTGAAGCCGCCGAGAATGAGTTCGGTGACTCTTAGGAGTTGATGAAGGGTGGAATGTTCAGCTCTGAAGCCGTGTTGCTCGTCGGGAAGTGTAGAGACTTCGTGTATATGCTTGAGGAGCCTGGTGAGGAGGATTTGTTCGAAGATTTTTCCAATGTTGGAGAGGAGGCTGATTGGACGGTGGTTTTCGCACTGGAGCCGGTCTTTGCCGGGTTTGGCTAAAACGATGACGTGGGCGTGCTTCCAGCTTTTGGGGAAGTGGCGCAGTAGAAGGGCGGTGTTGAAGAGGTTTACTAGGGCCAGAATTGTTTTGCGAGGGAGGGCTTTTAGTGCGAAATTTGTGATGCCGTCGGGACCTGGAGCTTTTTTGTTCTTCCGACTATTTATAGTTCGGCGAACTTCTGCGGGTGTGGTGAAATGAATGTTGGTGGAGGGGAGGGTGTTGAAGATTGAGTTTACTTTGCGGTTGACGTTAGTAATGTGTATGGGGTCGGCGTGTTTGAGGCTGGGGCTAAATTGTTTTTCTAGGCTGTCTGCGAACGCCTCAGCTTTGTCCGGGTCATCGAAGACGAGCCCGGATGAGGTTTGGATGGGGTGGTTTGGTGTGGGGGTGGTTTGAAGGGCTTTTGCAAGTTTCCATAAGGAGCCATCTTGTAGGTTGATGCTTTGTAGCTTGTCGTTCCAGGTTGAATTGGAGTGCTCTGTTAGTGCTTTTTTAATTTGGGCTTGAAGGCGGTTGATGACCGTTTTAATTCTGGGGTTTTGATATTTGTGCCATTGGCGACGAAGGGAGTTTTTTGTTTGGATGAGTGATTTTATTGGAGAGGGGAGAGAATCTTGGAGTGGGGGGGGGGCTTTTCATGAGGTGAGATTTTGAGGCTTCGAATATTGCTGAGGAGATGGTTTCGGTGAGTTCGTCAACCGCGAGGTCCAGGTCCGCGGTATTTTGGATGGATGAATTTATTTGGGTTTTTTCGCCGACTCTGTGCGAAAAGTATGTCCAATCAGTTTTGGTTTTCATTGTAGGTGGTGGCGTGGGGGCGAAGCGTTGGACGGTTAACAACACGGGGTTGTGGTCAGAGCTGAGGTCGGTGATGGATTCAATACAGTAATTCCAGGATGATTTGTAGAATAGAGCTATGTCGAGTACGTCGGGGGTGTAGCCTAGGTGGGAGAAATGGGTGGGGTCCACGGGGGCGACGGCTATGGTGTCTGGATGGGTATCGAGAAATTTGTGTAAAAAGAGGCCGTTAGGGTTGGTGACTCTACTATTCCAGGCGGGGTGCTTTGCGTTAAAGTCTCCCGCTAGGATAGTAGGTACGTCGCCGCCAAGAAGTGGCTCGAGATCCGACTCCCGTAGCCGCTGCTGGGGGGGGGTTGTATATCGAGCTAAGTCTCAGCGGGCCGGAGTGTTTCGTGTATATGGTTATGGTGGTGCATTCGAGAGTTGTTAATGTGGGTGTGGGGTTGTGTAAGTGTGCGAGTTTAGTTCTCACGTAGATGGCGGTGCCGCCTCCGCGAGAGTGTGTGCGGTCATTCCGGTACATCGTGTAGTTTGCGATTTTTGGTGTGTGAGCGGGGGTGAGGTGAGTTTCGTTGATTAATAAAATGACCAATTTGTGAGTGTTGGTGAACAGACGGAGCTCTGGGAGTTTGTTTCCGATACCGTTTGAATTCCAGAATGCAATGCGTAGCGCGGAGGGCAGGGTAGTCGAGCTAGCCATTTTAGTTGGAGAAAAGACCAAGGATTTGGGGGACTGCTGCTAGAAGGATGGTGAAACTGACTAGATTCTTCATGCTGTCGCTTTTAAAAGGTGAAGAAGCTTCTGGAACAATTTGGTTGCTATGTAGAATTTTCCAAACAAATAAATGAAAGAACATCCAAGAAGCTTGTTTGGAAAAATCGACGCTTCTAGAATTTCGTTCGAATGAAGTAGTTGCGTACCACTACAAAACCATTCAAAAATACCCAATTCATTATAACCTTGTACCACTGGTTGGTCAGAAGCAAATTGAAATATGGTAGTGTTATCTGGAACCCCTACTTGAAATATTCAAAAACTATTGGATCTGTACAAAAAAAATTTCTAAGATTGTTATTATTTAAACTTGGACTAAGTGCCGTACTGCAGACTTATGAGGAACGACTCCAATCCTTTAACTTTACGACCCTGGATAAAAGAAGACAATTTGCTGACTTAATATGTCTACACAAAATTATTCATGACAAGCTTGAAGCAACTCATTGTGTCAGCAATATTCTTATTAAGGTTCCTAATAGACCTAATCTAAGGAGTCAGAATATATTCCATCTAGAATTATTTAAGAACAATATTGGATACTTCAATTCATTGTCTAGAATGTGTCGTCTGTACATTAAGGAAGTTGAGTCCATTTTTTTATCAATGTTCGCATTCAAACTTAAATACTGGTATTTTTTTTTTTTTTTTTAAAGTCTGTTTTCATAATTAAATTAATTCCCAAAGTTTAAATTTTATTAAGCCCGCCAAAACGAACGGAATCCGAGCGGTAAGAGGCGGGGTGTGGGTGTGACGTCATTCAAACTGTGAGACCCACGTCGCTTAAACATTTTGTATGGAAAAAAAATTAATTCTTCAATAAGGAATTCCAGTAATTTTTTTACCAATGTTAACCGTCTATTAGAACTGATGTTATTAAAAAAAAAAAGAAAATTGATTAAGATTTCATAGTTAAATTAGTATTTTAAGTTAGAATATTTGCTTCTCCCGCCCGGCACGGTATTGAAGACGCTATTTGTTGACCGCCGCGCAGAAAAGTAAAGACCAAAAGTAAAATAACGGTTTACAGCCCAGTTCACTGTGAGACTTTTCTGCGCGGAGGCCTGAAGCGTAATCACATGTAATGTGACATGTATAATAATAAAAACTTCTAAGCGATGCAATAAACAACATATTATTATAAAGCACTATACGAATATGTATCTTTAGAAATCCATTTTATATAATAATAACAACAAATACCTACATAAATATTTGACAATAGATGGGAGCTATTTTTTTCACATAGATCCTATTGACAAAGAGGTTTCTCCGGGAATGCAGCTGGTTTTCAGCAGTGCCTTATTAAATGGTAAACAAAAGATGAAATATTTAAAAGCCATCACCGGGGGGAAGGGCGGGGGGAGGGCGGGGGAAGGGCGGTTGGAGGGCCGGGGGAAGGGTGGGGGGAAGGGCGGGGGGATGGGCGGGGGGGGGTCTGGGAAGGTAGGGAGTTGGGAAAGGCGGGGTGCTGGAAAAGCCGGGAGTTGAGAATGGCAGAGGTAAGGAAAGGCGAGAGGTGAGGAAAGGCGGGGGTTAAGGAAAGGTAGAGGTAAAAAGGGGCGTGGGTAGTAAAGGGTGGGGTAAGGATTGGGGCAAGGGTGGGGAAAATGGTGGGGAAAAAGCGGGGGAAATTGATGGGGAATTGTAGGGGAAGGGAGGGGGAAAGGGTGGGGAGGGATAAGGGTGCAGGGCAATGGGTGGTGGGGAGGGCCAAGAGAGCGGGCAAGGGAAAGGGTGGTGGTAAGAGAGTGGGCAGGGAAGGGGGTGGATGGCAAGGGTAGCTGGGAGGGGCAAGGGTTCGAAGATTTTTTTGGGAAAGGCTAAATAAGGCTTTTAAGATTTTACGGAATTATTTGAAAATGTGAGAAAATTCTCCTTAAGCTAGCGCGAAATATTGTAAAATAAAACAAACTTACTTAAAGTGGCTTTAGCCATGTTTGGTGGTTAGATCCGAGTAGCCAGGCTTCCCTTCCACATGTCCGACATACCACAATTAGGGACGCCATAGTTCCACTGAGTCCGAAATGAAATAATTATCAATCCGCTTTCATTTAACAAGCAGATTATTATGTTTAATATTGCAAAGGTTTACTACACAAACTAGAGTTTTCAGAAAAAATATTAAGTAGATTAAACAATGCTGATTTGACTCGATAAGCGTTTGTTACAGACCACACGACCATCGAATATAAAACAATGGAAAAAGCAACGAAAACCTGGAGAAAAATTAACAGAATCGCTGTTTTTGAGTCATTAGGATCGATAACTTTTATACGTAATAATTATTCCAACAGGTATTTAAACAATTATTATATTACGACTCCAAATGGCGGACGTCGTCGAACGAATTAAAAATATGAATGACGATTTGTGGAAGATTCCCTGACCCCTTCCATCAATTTTCAACATCGAATTTTTTTTTTTTTTTTTAATTCTTTAGATTGGCTTTCACCCATTAAGAGTGATCTTGGTCATACATTACATCATTTTTCTTATTAATAAATACAACAAATTACAGGATAAAATTGATTACACAACATGACATAACATAACGTAACATAAATAAACCAAACATAACATAAACATAACATAACATTACATTACATAACATAAACATAACATTACATAACATTACATAACATTACATAACATAACATAACATAACAAAACATAACATAACAAAACATAACAAAACATAACATAACATAACATAACATAACATAACATAACATAACATAACATAACATAACATAACATAACATAACATAACATAAACATAACATAACATACTTAACATAAACGGTACAGAGCTGGTAACAGTAGATTATAACAAAATTATAAAAATAGGAACCTGTGTACGATATAAGTGGGCGCTTTTCGTTATTTAACCAAAAGATTTTTCTAAAATTAGTAATTTTTTTTTAAACAGAATTATGAAATTGGCAATCTTATTAACAAACACAGCATATGGGCGTAAACAAATGTGATTATAAAACATAAAGATAAACATAACACAAACATACCATGAACATAACATAAACATATCACAACATAATATGAACATAACATATTATAAACATAACATATAATAAACATAACATATAATAAACATAACATGGGTGTAACATAAACATAACTTAACAAAAACAATACAGAGCTGGTAATAATAGGTAATTACAAAATTATAAAAATAGGAACCTGTGCACAATAGTAGAGGGCATTTTTAGTTATTTAAAAGAACAGATTTTTCCAAAATTAGAAGCGTTATTTTTTTTAAAACAGTACTATGAAATGATTATAAACAAATACAATAAAAGAATCAAGAAAAATATACTAAAGAATAGTGTTTTAACTCAGTCAAAATATGCAGAGTTGGGATTAGTAAAAATAGATGAAAATAAAGATGAAAATAGGAACCTGAACAAATGAATACAAATGAAAGTGAAAGTAATTTGGTTTATATTTATTATTATGGTCAGATATTAAGGCCATTTTTATAAAAAAATTTTGCCAACAAATAGTAAATTTCAGTAGTGTTTAGACTAAGAAGGCAGGGTATACTGGTAGGCAATTTAATATCAAGTTTTACCAATTCATGCATGAAGTTTGGAAATTGGTCATTGATAGGACACTCAAAAAAATTATGGTCCAGAGTATCCTCTGACCCACAATCCTCAGTACCGCGAACTGACTATGTGGAACCTGGCAAGATGGCTAAGACAACAAGTGTGACCCAGCCTCATTCGGGTTAAGGAAGAAATATATTTTTTAGGCATGGTAGTGTATTTGTGAAACCAAGGCTTAACAGGAATAGAAGGTTGAATTAATGAGTACTAGTGACCTTTTATCAGAGAAGATTTTTTCCATTCAGAAGACCATTGGAGTTGGTACTTAGTTTTTAGAATAGGGAAATGGTCTCTAACCGGAATAGGGATATCACTTAACGGACCATGGGCAGTGGCTTCCTTAGCAATATAATCAGCCATGTCATTCCCAGTAATACCGAGGTGTCCCGATATCCAGGCTAGGACCACTGATGCATGAACCAGTGACATGGAATGCAGTAGGTTCCTGATCGAGCAGATTAGAGAGTCGCTACTGGAATTGAGTGGGGATGCGCTTATTTTTTGTAGTGAGCTAAGCGAGTCTGAAAGGATGAGTGCGTTTTTAATATTTAATGATTTGACGAGTTGAAGAGCTTCTATGATAGCTATGCATTCAGCAGAGAAAATGGAGCATTCTTTGGGAAGTTTGTGTGGGAAACACAATTTTCTGTGAGGAACATAGACACTGGCCCCGCAATGGGAGTCCTGACTGAGTTTGGAGCCATCTGTGAAAAATTTCACAACACTTTCACAATTTATTATTATTAATGCATTTATTTATTTGGGGATTAGGCTGATCGTTTCCTCTCCCTCTTTTTTAGAAACAATGCATGTTAAAGAAAGAGACGTTAAACAGGAGCTCTCAGTGGTCGGCCAAATATGTACAGTACCTACACTATAAATCAGTGATGTATTTTTTGTCGGTCGCACTAATATCAAATAAGAACAATAAAAAACCTATATATAAATCGGTACGACTTTAAGTGCCTTTTTAGAGATATTCGAATTTGAAAATCATAGAGAATCCACAAGTATTTACGAATGGAAACAAAATCAATTTAAATAATAACATAGCTTTAAATAAACTTCTAATATCTATCAATAAACAAGGTTATTTGTGGCGGCGCGGCATTGTTTTGGTATACAAATCTACAGTTTTAAAAATCTGAGATTGACAAGATTTTACACACTTGACCTTCTAGTAACAGTAGGAAATTACTGTACACATCTGATTTTGAAACATTCGGGATAACGTATGCCAGACACTTCAACTAGTTGCAATACGAATATAAAATGAAAAACGGCCGGAAACCATTCGTGTATTATATTTGCAATTATATTGTTTAATTTGTATTACATTTGCAACTTTGCAACAAACATACCCACTCGAACAACAAGACACAATACACCGCAGTGTGCAGAAGCGAAACTACATTGCTAATTCTCCGATACAGAGATTTCACACAATACTGATATTGATATGTATAATGTTGACTTGTTGATTTTTTTGGATCTTATTAAAAAGATATCTGATCACTCTATATTTATTAAAACAAAAAATTATTTTATTTTCATGTATGTATGTATTTTTTTTTATTGTAATCTTATTTTTTACCTTGTCATAATTAAATAAAATAAATTAATATTTAGGCGAGACATGAAGAAAAAAGTCCAATTGGGCCTCCAACGCTCTCAACGCTCTAACGCCGAACAACCGGAAATTGCCAAATCCTGTCTACCCGCACCGAGTATTGCGTTTTAATAGTAGAACAGGTTTCGTTGAGAAATAGAAACAAACAAATTTTCGTCAAACAAATGGTTGAGTATTGGAGAGTTGAGCGCAGAAATAGAAGGATTTATGCTTGCCATTCAGGATAGAGTCATTAATACTAAAAATTATAGGAAGCATATAATCAAAGATACAAATCAAATTGATGATTTGTGTAGAAAATGTTTGGCTTTTCCGGAAACTATAGAACATATTATATCGGGATGTTCTATATTAGCACCGTCCGAGTGTACATTTAGGCACAATCAAGTTTTAAAAATAATTCACCAAAGTTTGGTAATTAAACATAACTTGATTGACTGCCGTAATATAATACCATATTATGAATACGAACCAAATTCATTTTTAGAAAACGAATTTTATAAAATATATTATGATAAAACTATACTAACAGACCGAACGATTAGACATAATAGACCCGATATAGTTTTACATGACAAAATTAAAAAAATAACTTATATCATTGATGTCGCTATTCCAAATTACTGTAATATTCAAAAATCTGTTAAAGAAAAAATAAGAAAACACAGATTTAGGAAATGAGATTAAAAGAATTTGGCATTCTCAGACTATAAAAATATTACCGTTCGTTATTTCGGCTACTGGCATTATACCTAGCTCTCTCATTAAAAATTTAGGCGTATTAGATCTATCAAAAAATTTATATATAAAGATGCAAAAGTCGGTCATTTTGAATACATGTAGGATAACGAAAGATTTTTTAAATATTTATGTTGAGGGATCAGTAGGATTTATAGGCCCTATTAGGATTGGTGAAGTCATCAAATCGGCGATGGATGGCTTCATACAATCGACTACTAAAGAAACTGGTGTGGGCTCAAAGCCGTGGTTCAGTCGACAATGCTCCGAAGCAGTTCGACGAAAAAACGCGGCTTACCGAGCCTACAACACATCTCGAACGCCCGAAAGCAGATCAGCATACAACAAATCGGCAAAGGAATGCAAGAGAATCATCAATAGATCAAAATTCGAACACGACCTGCAGATCAGCAAAAAGCTGGCTGCCTGCCCGCATGGCAGCAGAGCATTCTGGTCGCTTGCGGGCTCAATAGGTCGAAATTTTTGCAAACCCAGTTTGCCACCTCTTACCAGACCTGACGGCTCACTAGCAAACACCGCCACCGAAAAGGCAAACCTTTTAGGGAAAATGTTTGCGGAAAACTCGACCCTCGACGACGGGGGTGCTGTTCCGCCGTCGGTTCCTCACTGCGGCTTCTATATGAAAAAGCTGAGGATCCGGCATCGGGATGTACTCCACGTCATACGGGGGCTCGATGTTAACAAAGCTAGTGGACCTGATGGAATACCTGCCTTGGTATTGCAGAGGTGTGCTGCGGAAATAGTTCCAGTTTTGACAAAGCTCTTCAAAATGTCCCTGAAGTGTGGCACTGTGCCCTCTGGTTGGAAAAAAGCGGTAATTCACCCTATTCCCAAGAAAGGTGACCGCTCCAACCCGGCCAACTACCGCCCCATAGCGATCACATCAGTTCTGTCCAAAGTGATGGAACGTGTGATCAACGACAAACTGCTCACATACCTCGAGAAGAACAAAATTATCAACGACCGTCAATACGGATTCCGGCGGAACCGCTCGTGCGGTGATCTTCTCGCGTATGTGACGCATGTTTGGGGGCGGTGCCTGGAACGTCACGGTGAGACCCAAACGGTCGCACTAGACATATCCAAGGCCTTTGACCGGGTCTGGCACCGAGGACTTGTCAACAAATTGCATTCTTACGGACTTCCCGCATCCCTGTGTACGTGGATTGCTGACTTTTTAAGGGATAGGTCGATTCAGGCGGTTGCTGACGGTTTCACCTCTTCCTCGCACTCCATAAATGCTGGCGTCCCACAGGGATCGGTTCTGTCTCCGACTTTGTTTTTGTTGCACATCAATGACCTTTTGACATGTGCACCGATTCATTGTTACGCGGATGACAGTACAGTTCATGATAGCTTTTTGTTTGACAAGCCCCCAAAGGGCACACAAACTCCAACGGCTCGGAGGGCTTTGAAGCAGAGAATGGACGGTTTTCTCGAGAGTATTTCCTCCTGGGGTAAAAATAATCTCGTCGAATTTAATGTTTCAAAGACCCAATCCTGTCTGATTACGTCTAAAAGGGATCCAAATGATAATCTAGTCTCCTTCAACGGAAGCAATCTTCCGAACAGGCCTTCCATTGATATGCTTGGTGTAACTATAAGTGACCAGCTCAGGTACGGGGGCTCCATCGAAGCCAGAGTAAAGTTGGCCTCTCAGAAGCTGGGCGTACTGTACAGGGCCCGCAGATACTTTAATAGTACACAACTGCTCACCCTGTACAAATCGCAAGTGCGCCCTACTGTCGAATTTGGCAGCCATCTCTGGTCTGGAGCCCCAAAATACCTGAAAAAAACCCTTGACTCTGTGCAGAAACGGGCGGTCCGTTTGATAGATTCCCCAATCTTAACAAACGGACTGCAATCTTTAGAGCACAGACGTCGGGTAGGTATGCTGTCCTTGTTCTATCGGTATTACAATGGAAGATGCTCTGAGGAACTAGCGTCATTGATCCCTTCGGCGCCGGTGCGTAGTCGGGATACACGCCAAACGCGCGCCCAACATTTGTACACAGTTGACACTTGTCACATGAGAACGGGTCGCTTCTACGATTCGTTCTTAAGTTCAACAGCTCGGCTGTGGAACGAACTGCCGGCCTCTGTGTTTCCTCCCTCCTACAACATGGGACTCTTCAAGACCCATGTTCACTCCTTCCTCTCCACAAAAAGACCCTCCACACAGCATCCCCAAAGATGACATAGGCCCTGAGGGAAATTATTTTCTTCAGGGCCTCCTGTGTGGAGTAAATATAAAAAAAAAAAAAAAAAAAAAAATGGCAAAGTAGCTTCAACAATTCAGGGCTGTCAGAGACTTGACAATTAAAAGTAACATTTTTTAATAAAATAATACATCCGTTAGCCAACACTATAAGACATCTGAAGCAAGCAGTTTATATAGATGCTATACATATACATTTCACATATATGTACATATGTGGAATGTATATATGACTATACATATACATGTATAGTCATATATACATTCTATATTCTATACGATGCTATACATATACATTTCACATATATGTATATATGTGGAATGTATATGTATAAGAACACCATACATATGTTACACATAAAGAAGAACATGTCAGTATGATGCAGTACAAACAGACATTTAACATTTCACAAACATATCAGTTACATTCACAACCAAGTATTTTTGCCTTGATGCAAGACGGTGAGGTTTTGAAAATATCAAAAAGGTCTGTATACGTGTTGGCAGTGCGGTGAAAACGCGCCAACGGTGAATGATACAAATAGTTAGTGCTATGATTGTCACTGTGGAAAAGGTGGTGGAGTCGAGTTGATTTATACACGAAAATTTATAACACTTAACATTTGAGGGCAGTCTATGAGATTGTTCAGTACTTTAAAAAGTATAAGAATGTCATTAATAGTTCGCCGGGTAGAAAGAAGTGGTAGATTTAGACCAGACATTAAAGTATTGTAACAGATATCAATTACAGGCTGTCTCAATTTGAATTGAACGTATCGAAGAAATTTTCTTTGTACTTTCTCCAAGCGGTGTAAGTTACAGGTATAAATCGGAGACCATACAGGAGATGCATATTCTAGGTGCGATCTCACAAGAGAGCAGTAGAGTAATTTAATTGACTCAATGTTTTGAAAACTCCTTGTGTTACGCATTACAAAACCTAGAATTTGCATGGCCTTATTGGAAATTGTTTCACAGTGACGATCAAAGGTAAGTTTTCTGTCAAAAATAACACCAAGGTCTTTGATAAATGGTACTAATGCAATTTCATTATTGTTAATTGAATACGATATGGTTATTGGAGTCCGTGAACGGTAAAAACACATGTGGAAACACTTTTTTACGTTTAGGAATAATTTGTTTATTTCACACCAGCTAGCAAGTCTATCTATATTATGCTGAAGGATAAGTGCATCATTTAAACATTTTATAATCTTAAAAAGCTTTAGGTCATCTGCAAATAGAATGAATTTGACATTTTCGAAGCATAAAGATAGATCATTTATAAACAATACGAAGAGAAGTGGGCCCAGATGAGACCCTTGAGGAACTCCCGATGTTACTTTAAATTTATATGAGACTTTATTTTTGAATTTTACCATCAGTTCGCGGTTACAGAGGTAACTATTCAACCATTTTAGGAATGATCCATGTATACCAAGGACTTGCAGTTTCGCGAGAAGGATATTAATATTTACTTTATCAAAGGCTTTTGAGTATATATTGAATCTACTTGTGCACGAGACGTGAAAGCTTCACAGATATAGTGTTCATACAATAGAAGATTGGTTGTAGTAGACCGACCGGTCACAAAACCATGCTGTTCTGGAGTAATAATATGCCTAAACTTAACAGCAATTTTATCTAAGACAATACTTTCAAACATTTTCGGGATGGTAGACAGTATGCAAATTGGTCTATAATTTAAAACACAATTTTTATCACCTGATTTAAATACAGGTGTCAAGTGATTAAGTTTCCAAGGATCAGGATATATTCCAGTTTGAAGTGACAGATTGAATATGTGTTGAAGTGGAGCTGCTATAAACTGAGCGCATTCCTTTATGAATACCGGTGGAATTTTGTCAGAACCTGACCCCTTATTATAATCTAGAAATCTGATCTTTGTATTAACATCATCCAGAGAAATGTGGCATGTTGATATGTCAGTTACATTGGTGTATTTAAATTCAGGTATAGTTACATTATCATTTTTCTGTTCATAAACACTTGAGAAATGATCAGCAAAGAGGTCAACTATTTCTTGATCACTGTCAGCATGTTTTCGCCCTGAATACATTGATCTAGGACAGCCGTTGTTGTCTTTAAGAGAATTCACATAATTCCAAAAATGTTTTGGATTTGACTTGATAGTCTGCTCTACATCTGTAATTTAATCTGAATAGCATTTTTTAGATAGACTTTTACATTTATTTCGTAAAACAGAAAAAAATTTATAGCACTCAGTGGAGTTATTGGATTTAAAGTTAATGTGGGCAATTTTTTTACATTGAATGAGTTTTTTTAGTTCAGTACTAACCCATTTTGGGTAACAGTCGTTACGTTTTACAATAGAAGTTGGTATGCAATTTTCAATAGTATCATAAAGGTTTGAGTTGAACACATTTGTTGCTTCTTCTACGTTTGCAGATATAAAAATGCGGGACCAATTGAGCGAAGAAAGATATAAGCGCACTTGATTATAATCGGCTTTCTTGTAGTTTAGTTCGTGAACGGGAGGTTGGGGAGTGAGGAGTTAAATGGGTGCCAAATAAATGATCGCTTGTAAAGGGGGATGATAAGAGTCAATGGATACTATTGGTTCACGCGATTCGCTGACATTACTATTTTTTATGTTTGATATGACAAGGTCAAGAATTCTTTCATTTATATTTTTAACATGATTTAATTATTTAAGGTTGAGAAAGTTGATGATATCAATGATTAATTGGGCTTTAGCAGAAATGGGATTTGAAGACTCAGTGGGTTGTACCCAGTTTACATTTGGGAGATTAAAATCCCCAAAAATTATTAATTTTGCATCAGGATATTTCAATTTCAAAGATTCAATTTCATCACAATGTTTACAATACACATCAGCACTAACTTGGGGGGGGATATACACACACACAATAATTATTTTTGTTGCTTTGAGTTTCACTAATAAAGCTATTTGTTCAATGTTTTTATTTTTTAGTTTTAATAGTTTTGAATGGAACATCTTTCTGATCGATATTAAAACCCCGCCGCCAATAATATTTTCGCGATCCAGCCGGTAAACATCGTAGTTGGTGAAGCCTAATTCAGGGGAAGATATTTTTTCATGAAGCCAGGTTTCTGTTAGGCAGTACACATCGTTATTTATCGTTGGAATATTACACCTTAGGGTGTTGAGCTTGGTGCGCAAACCTCTAACATTTTGGTAGTAAAATGTTAGTTTCGTGGGGAATTTTTAGTATTTACAATAACAGGTTTATTGTTCTTATATTTGATTGTGAGACCTATTTCACCGTCTTGGGTTCTTTGGTCTAGGGTTAATCGTAAATTGGCGAAATAGTTTCTTTGGGCTGGAGTTTGGTCGGAATAAATTTTAATGCCAGGGTACTCTGTTGTGCTATTTTTTTTTCTCAAAATATCTATGGCTTGGGTGGGATTGTCAAGCATCACTTTTAGAGGTCTGGGTTTGTCCGTTTTTTTATCCCCAGACGAAAGGTTGTGATGTTGGCTTTAGTGATGGTTGAGTTTATGGCCGTTAGTGTATTTGATATTCTTGTGGTGTCATCGGTAATTTTGTCAATTTGAGAGCAGGCCAAGCTTTCAGGAAAGTTGAAAATGATAATGTTTTTTGAACGTTTTTTCCTCTCCTCGAGCTCGTCAGCAGCTTCGCACATTGTTAAATTTGGTAAATATGATGATTCATGTTGTGAGGTTGATTCTATCAATTTTGAGGAGACCATGTGTTGATACGACTTAACCTGTCCCTCGAGGATTCCAACTTTGACACCAACATCCAGCATGGTGCCAGAGAGGTTGGAAAGTTTGTTGAGAAGTTTTGTCATCTGATCTTTTGTTAGTTTTAGTGCTGGATCAGTAATATTACTATATAATGCACTGATTTCTTCCTTGGCCTTGTTAATATATGATAGTGCATCGGTGGCACTCATCTTGCAAGTTAGTTTTAGTAATTTATTATTTTTTATAAGATGCGGTGACAACCCTGCTCCTGCGTTGTCACTAACGAGAAAGTAGATGGGCGTTTGTATGTACTCTTTATTCCTTCTGTACGGCGTTGTATGTGAGTGTCTATTGCACTCTGGTGACAGTTGAAATATAAAGTTAAATAATAACGAATTACCAGTTTGGCAGCTGCAACTATTGAAACACAGTGTTAAATTAGACTGTGGTCAAGCACTCGCAAGTGTAAATCACCAATAAATGTTCTTAAATCGATAAACAATTGTTAATTTTTGTGGAGCAAAAAAATTTACGTGATCACTGGGACACTTAGTATTGTTGATTGAACTCCTTGCCTCATTCACATTCATACATCATCTCATACATACTCTTCTATTGTTCTGACTCTTGACATGGCCCGACTCAAGTATCTGATTCACTTGGTCGTGCCATGACTTCCTCGGGCGTCCCCGACTTCTGCTACCATTCACATTTGCATCGTATATTCTCCTTACACTCCTTTATTCGCTCATTCGCTCTACATGCCCAAACCATCTAAGCGTCCCTTTCTTGATCTTACTCATTACGCTTACATCAGCCTTGTACTCTTTGCGGATCTCCACATTCCTCACACGATCATACATGGTTTTACCACACATACGCCTCAGGGACCTCATTTCAACAGCATTCAATCTACTTTCATCCTTTCTTTGCCAGTTCCATGCCTCACTTCCATACATCAGGGTAGGTACCAGCACTCCATTGTGGACTGCTAACTTCGCTTCTTTGGACAATTTTTTGTTAGCGCCAACTGCGTTTAGTTCTCCATTAATGGAGTTACCTGCATTTACTCTTCTTTCAATATCTCTGTCAGCCTTCCCATCTCTCGTAAACATGCTTCCTAAATACACAAACTCATCCACCTGCTCCAAGTATTCCTCATTCACAGCTATATTGCACACTGTTTTCGTACTCTCTCTTTCAAACACCATTACTTTAGACTTACTTACATTCATCATTAACTCATTCTTCATGCATACTTCGTTCATCCTAGACACGAGAGACTGCAGATCATCCATACTATTAGCAATCAGCACCGCATCATCAGCATACAAGAGGCAACATACTTTCAAATTACTTAAATTCGCTCCCAATCCCACCTCTTTCAATTCTTGCATACAATTATCCATGTATAGATTGAATAACCATGGTGACATTACGCAGCCTTGTTTAACACCTTTTGTGATATCAAACCACCCCGTAAAATCACCGTTCACCCTAACACATGCAACGCTTCCCTCATACAGAGATGCAATTGCTTGAGTCAGATTCGTATTCACTCCATACTTGGACAACACCTTCCATAGCTTTTTCCTGTCGACTCGGTCGTATGCTTTTTGTAGATCTACAAAGGCACAGAAAAGTTTCTGGTTTTTTGCCAGAAACTTCTCGGTGAGCATACGCAATGAGAAGATCTGGTCCATGCACCCCCTTCCACTCATAAAAGCACCTTGCACATCCCATATTTTATCCTTTGTTTCCTTTCTTACCCTTTCAATCAAAATTCTACCATACAGCTTGCCAACTGAACTTAGCAGGCTAATAGCCCTATGATTCCCACATTCCATACGTGACCCTTTACCTTTGTATAATGGCATGATCACCGCCCTTCTCCAATCTAAAGGCGTGTAACCCTCCTTTAAACATTGGTTAAAAAGATTGCACAACCATGTGAGAATTATACGGCATATACGGAATTATATATATAATTAAAAAAAGTAATTGTTTTATTTTCAATAAAAAGAGTTATACCACAAAATCGACTTTCGTTTCCTGCTTGTAGGTACCATTAGTTTCTGTAAACCGTGTATCGACGGTTTTAAAATTACAAGAATTGATTTCCGAATTTATTGGGCAATATCTTTCATACAAGTACAATCTAGCTAAATACATCATTTTAAATGAAAATTTAAACAAATAGCCAAATATTTTCCAGACGGGACAAACACCAAACACACCCACGATACTTTTAAAAATGTGACAAGAAAAACAATTTAATGTGGGTAAAGTATGTACTAAAATTATAGGTGAATTTGCACTGAGACATTTGTTCATTTCCTGATAATAACGAAAGTAGTCACTACTCAGATAGGATTTTTTTTCGTTCTATTAAGGTGAAGCTTAATGCTAAATCACTATTTTCGATTAATATTTATAACAAATTGGTTTATATTATGAATACCAAAAAATATGCTTTAGATAAATTGAAGGTTTTCCTAGCGTTACCATTGAGTAAAATACAAATAAAAATTGAATTACTCAATAAAAAACATAAAACTACTAAAAAAAATTTTTTTTCAATAGGTTTGTATGAACGCATTAAGGGAACAACTTTTAAAAAATACAATATTATATCTAAGATTATCTGTGACCGTTTCCCTTAATTAACTTTTTTACTTTCTTATAAAATTATTTACAAAATAAATAAAAACCACTTTTGTGCTTGAAATCGAGCATTTGTACACTCCGTATGTTAAGTGATTTTAATGCCTATTACCCGTATTCGAGACGATATAAGGCATACCAAGAATACAAACATTTTTGGCTTGTAGCTTCCTCTTAACATAGCCATTGTTTTGTCAACGTTCATCAATTTATCGCAACTTTGGTTCGCAGATGCACAATTTTTTATCTGTTGGCTTTGCTACTGTGTGATTGTTCGATAGTTCCCCTTTTGGCCACCCGTAATGCCATTAAAATTGAATTTTGGTTGCCACTCAAAATTACTTTCTGTCGTCACTGTTTATGTGAATGTCAGTGACAGAGTATGAATTAGTGTACAAATATCGCTGTAATTTTCTAGAAATAGCGGGCATTTCACAAAAAAAACTGGGAAACAGCAAACAGAAGTTAAAAAGGGTTACATATAGAAGAAACAATGCACCGCCGACACTGCTAGTGCAATTTTACTGATAAGACTATTAAAGACAATCTTATCTCAAAAATTAATTATCCTGCTATCAATGACATTAAAATGGAAACAATTTTCATTGTGGAAGAATTGAGCCCCTATCACAAGGAACTTCTCTGAAAGACCAAACAAATTGCTAAGGAATAAAAGTATGCTTTCGTTTGGTTCAAAGATAGAAGAATAATGACATGAAGAATTCCAAATGAAAAAATAATTTACATAAGATCATCTAGATGATTTAAAAAATTTAGCAATTGTAATAATAAAATAATAATGACTGACACTATACTAACCTCGGAACCAAGTGACCTATCAAAGTTAAAGAATAATTGTTTCAATATATTGCAGATTTTTGCGGATCATTGATGTGAATACCGCACAAGAGTCACTGCTCCCAACCGTCTGGAGCCAGTAAGACTACGGAATCCCCAATTTTGGTATATTGTGAGGCTGAAGGAGGCAGTGGGGAAGGGAAGGAGATGGGAAAGAGGAAGGTAGGAAAGTGCCTGGCTAGTCAGATCTGGTCACCAAACATGGCTAAAGCCTTTTCAAGCAAGGTTTCAATTCTGAATGGTGGTATTACATCAGGGCGAAACTGAGTGTATCTTCCACTCTGGAACATGCCGCAAATATACTATATATTATTTACTTGAACCTGTGACCTTCGGAATGATAGCCTTACCCCTTGATCACGGAAGCCGTAAAGTTAGATGATTATACAGGCAGGAGGCAGTCATATTATTGTAAATTTTATGTGTCACCATAATATATGTAAAAACCCATTTGCGCATACATTTATAATAAATAAATAAAATTACTCTGGTCTGATAAGAGTAACAAATTTAAAGTTATTTTTCAATGACAAAGAATTGTAAAAATGTACCTACTAACTAAAAGAAAAAAAACTGCAAATCTAGGTTATATGTATTAAAAAGAATGAAAAATATGACAATTACCCAGGGGAAGTTGGTGGAATAGGAAGCAGGGGAAGACACATAGCTTCGTAAACTACATGAATAGAATGAGAATGAGTGTGACAATGATGATACCTATTTTTAATTAGTGTGCAATTACACTAGATTGTGCTATTTTTATTTATTGTGCTACTGAGCGGGCAAGCCCAGATTTTATGAATAATTTTAATATTTTACAATTAGGAACTCCAGTTATCAATAATTACCAGTAAACTAACAAGTTTATAATTTTTTATTGTTATGGTTGAGTTTTAATAGTTAAAATAATCCTTTTCACCGATCACAAGGAGCCTACATTTTACTACAACAAACACTGTATTTAAAAATTTTATTATTAATTTGACCGATTTTAACACATTGTAGTCGGGCGCTTCAAACAATAGACTCTAGCCTATAACGGGTGTTTTTCGCGAATAGCGCAAAAATATATCGCTTCAGCTAAATCTTCACCAGAATGGGCAGACAAATTATCGGCGAATATTTCCTCATGACTTTCGTTATTATCTGAAGACATTTTTGAAGGGTAAAAGAAAATATCAATTAAATAAATTCCACTAAAAAAACACGTCTGTTTTGTAACTCTGTATATCATAACTAAAGTATGTGTATATTAGCGCCACTCTATCTTCACAAGTAACAAGTGGCGGGAAAAGTCATTCAGGAAATGATTATTGTAATAACATCCTCGGGTTTATCTCATAAGAGAGGTCCAATGAATTTATAACACGTCATAAAAATATAATAGGTACTCATTTTCCCAGTACAACTAACAAACAATCTTTGAAATTTAACATGATAAAATTGCCTAATTATTGCAAGAGTATGTGTGTACATAAAAGAAACAATGGCTTATCTTTTTTTTGTTATATGTGTCTGTAGTTTGTAATGTCTTCAAGCGTTTAGATTAAATAGTCACGGGAAATAATAATAATAATTTTCCTTCCTCGCCTTTGAAGTGGAGCCGGCGTAAAGGGTATTTTTACCCGTCCCGCCGATAAGCACCAGTCGGCCGCGCGGGTAAAAATACCATTCCCGCTCATAGTGTGTTAATATTGAAGAATACTAGGTTAAAAAGGTCAGCATAACGTCACTACTGTTATTGTACTGTACTAAAGTGCAAAAATACATCTGTGATTGAAACATGAATTTATCAGTGTTTTAAAACCTGCATTAATACGAAAAAATGATGTGAAGATTTGGGTCAATCCGCACCAAATCATCCAGGCCATGTCACCCACCATCTCAGATTTTGATGAAACTTTAAATTTTTAATCCTTCCATATAGATAAGAAAATATACCAAATTTTACCTTCCTACCTCAACTCGTTTTTATTTTATGGGCAGTTGAAGTTTGGGCAAAATAAGCGTTTTTACATATTCCGAGCACTCCGGAAGAGCTTGTACCTTCAATGAAAAAAAATTGTATCTTTGTCATTTATAGTGCAAATGCAATGAAAATTTTCAATATTATCAAGAAAACTATGCTGATTGCAGAAAAAAATAAATAAACCCTTTACATTTATCTCTGTAAAGCTTTTGATAGTGTCTCACATTCAAAATTAATTAATAAACTAAATAATATAGGAATTACTGGCAAAGCTAAAACATGGTTAAAAAGTTATCTCTATCAAAGAACTCAACAGGTTAAAGTAAACAACGAATTAAGTGAAATAGAAAATATAGATTTTGGAATTCCACAAGGAACTGTTTTGGGACCTTTACTATTTATACTATATGTAAATGAACTTTTTGAACTCCCAATCATTGGAAACATTATATCTTACGCAGACGATACAGTGATAACTATTGAAGGAAATTCTTGGAATGAGGTCGAAGTATCAGCTAATAATGCCATAAATATCGTTAAACTATGGTTTGACGAAAACTTATTGACACTAAATGTCGAAAAAACCCATTTCATACCTTATAGCCTAACAGGGAATATCTCAAATGTAAATCTAAACATAAAAATTCACGAAAGAAATTGCCTCCTTAGAATCGCACCCTGTAACTTAAACTGTATAAACATTAGTAGTAAAGAAGAA
Source organism: Hesperophylax magnus (assembly GCA_026573805.1). Classification (NCBI taxonomy): domain Eukaryota; kingdom Metazoa; phylum Arthropoda; class Insecta; order Trichoptera; family Limnephilidae; genus Hesperophylax; species Hesperophylax magnus. Next base: position 8,520,361 of record JAIUSX010000029.1, on the reverse strand, counting down.
ATAAAATATCTTGGAATAATTATTGATAATAACATCAAATGGAAAAGTCAAATAAATTCCACAGTAGACAGAATGAGAAAACTGATCTATATATTTTTTAGACTAAGAAATACTGTATCATTAAAAATACTAATAGATATTTATTATGCACTGGCGCACTCTGTCCTACAATATGGAATCGTGGCTTGGGGGGGTGCATATAAATCATCCCTACTCCCACTGGAAACTATCCAAAAAATACTAATAAAAATCATCTTAAAAAAGCCATATTACTACCCAACTATAAATGTTTTTCAAGATTTCCCGGTTCCCCCACTTACAAAAATTTATGACAAAATTGCACTCCTACAAATACATAAAGATTTCTTTAGTAAAAATAATTTACCACAATTGAATATTAGCAAAAGAATAATATCTGTTGGAGGACTAACCGTGCCACTAGCACGAACCACAACAGCACAGCATCACTATATATTCAAGGGTGTAAAATTATTTAATAAATTACCCCTTGATATACGATCGGAAGAAAACTTCGAAAAATATAAAAAAAAAATTAAATTAAAATACTCTTGTACCACCTCATAACTTTACTTATTGTTTAGAAATATGTTTTTGCCTTTTAAATTCTTTGAATCATTTATTAACTAACCTATATTTTTATTACTTTTATTGTTATTTTTTGTTTTATTACTAATATTTTTTGTTTAATTTAAACAAATGTTAAAATATTTTTGTTGTCCTCTCCTAAACACAAGCAGCTGCTTTATTAGGAGAGTGATTGAAATATTTGTGTTTATATTGTTATGAAATTGTAAATCTTGTTTATATGTTTCAATAAAAAAAAAAAAAAATAAAAAAAAAAATCTACTTGACATTAAAAAATTACCAAAAGTAATTTTTTAAGTAATTTTTGGGTCGGAAAAGGTACTTTACAAAAAAGCAATATCTCGGGAAGGTACAGTGTTAATGAAGTAATTTTTTTTTTTATTCATATCTACAAATAGCATAGAATCACATACAAAAATAAAATTCATGGCATTTTACTTGCTTCAATAAATAAAATCCATTTTAAACTTTTTTCAAACTTTTTGTAATTTTTTTTTTATTCTTATCTACAATAAACATAGTACAACCTAAAAAAATAAAACTCCTGGTATTTTGTGTGCTTCACAGTGTAGAAACGTTTTTAAAATGAGAAATCTTAATCATACAGAATTGTTCCAAGTTTTTTAAAATCTAGATACTGTATTTGCAAATAAAAAAAGTCAAACTTATTCGGTCCTTTACAACATGCTGGTAAGCTTGCAATGTAAGCTTAAGGCACCAACAAAATAATGTACCTTGTTCCTTACCCTGAATGCATACACCATAGCAATATTTTATAACAAGATCAACTTTTTAACTCTTTTCAATACAAAGTTAACTCTTTAAAAAACAAATACAATAAAAATAAAACAGGCAATGTAGGATTAGGTTAAATGAAAGTACATTACAATAATATTGTTTACAAATAAATGTTCAAGTTCATTTTTTACTTTTATTCTTGATCTGACCCATAAGATGGTTGAACTTTTGATCAGCATGATGAACGTCTTTTTCAAGAAAGTAGTAAGCTCTTCCTGAACCTTTTGTTGTGGGAGGGTCAACGATATTAAAAATATTTTGTAGTGTAACAAAACAAATATCTTCTTTTTGATGTGGCCAGTAAAAGGATGGAGCTGGGCCAAAAGGATGCATAAACTTGATTGATACATCACACTCGTCTTCATCTTTGAAAACCACAAGTCCAAAAAACCAATGGTTGTCATATACGCAAGCTACATAAGAGTTTGTACAAATTTGTACCATACTTAGTTGCTCAGAGCGATTTCGTTCCCCACTGAAGTTAAAAATCAAAGCATAATCTGAATCTGAACTTATCCTTTTTGTGCCAACTTCATTTTCAGACAGAGGAACAAAGCAGTGGAAACCTCGAGTGCCTGGTATTGTTTTAGCTTGTGAAAAACGCTGCTGTAATTGTTGCCTGCAAGTGAATAAGCTTTCTTTTCTCAGCAAGTAAAAATATATATTTTCTACTCTCGACTGACAAAACTTAAAAGTTTTGTCTACAGTTGTGATAGTGTTGCCAGGGCCAAGTTGCAAACTTTCTCTAGTTAGAAGACGTTTTACTGTTCCACCTATTCCATCACAGGGAGATTTCCCATGACTCGTAGCAAAAAACGACCAACATGCTTTCAAGTTGAAGTCTTTTTGATGGTGACACAGATTTAAAAAGTTTTTGCAGTTTTTATATTGCGCTGCGCAACCATCAGTAAAATAATGAACACTTTGAATTTGGGGAAATTTTTGATTTAAAAATTGAGCAACAATTTTTTGAGTTTCGTAAACGAAACTTACATCATGTTCCAAGTCATCTGAAATTACACACAAGCTTGACACTGTGAGATCTTTGCCAGGCTCTTCACAAGTGTAAATTACCACTGGGTGGAGTGAACAACTGTCTTGCGTCCAGTGGTAACCCTGGACTTCATTCTGGATAACATAGGAGAAGTTTTCACTGAAGTCTAATAACACAACAGCTTCATTTATCTGAAGCTGTGCTTTTAGGGACTCTTTGAGATATTTTGATTGAGACTTTGTTATAAAAGAATGAGGAAGAAGTTTTACAAGACTCTTCACAAGATGTTCTACATATTCATGAAAGGGAACTGTAACTGAAACCTGCTGTGTTCTATCAGTAGTTACCCATGCACTGTATGTAATTTCATCTTCTTGGTCCCATTCTTCAAATTTTTCTAACAAATGTTTCTTAAGATTTTCACTAGATGTTGAACACTTATCGCAATGTCGAAGCATACAGTCTCTATTGTTCTTTGAGCACACTAAGTAGTCCATTAAATCATTGTACGTTTCTTCACTGTCACAAGCATTAAGAAGCAACACTATATTTTGATGAATTGCACAAACGCAGACAGAATTAGAGCCTGGAGAACCTACTGGCACACACCATTTGGGACGCAACCAACAAAATTTCGAAATCCCAATTTTTGAAGCAGGGTATTCAAACTTGAAGGTAGCATAAAGTTCATTCAGGTTACAAAGCAATAGTCTTTTTTGTTCATAAACATTTTTGGTTATGCTAACTTTATCTTTTTTCCCTGGCATAACACGAGAAAATTCATCGTTTTGGTAGAAATTTTTAACCAAAGTAACTGTTCCTTGGTCTAATGGTTTTCCTTTTTTTGGATCAGGTAAAGCAATGATACCATTTTCATTTAGTAGCTCTCGTGCTTTACGAACTGAGTATTCACCAACACTGAATTCTTCAGCAACCTTTTTTCTACTCCACGAAGTTGGAGCGAGAGTTAGAAGCTGAATTCTCTCACGGCGTGTAACTTGTGTTTCCAATTTTTTTTTAACCAACTCAACAAGCCTGTCCATGTCATTAGCTTTTTCTTGAATACATCTTGGTATTTTTGCATCACATTTTACTGGGGAAAATTCTTTTTCTAAAACTTTACTTACTTTTTTCTTTAAGGTTGAACAAGCAGAATCTAACTTCCGTTTAGCGTAACTAGACTTACTGTGGGATGGTATTGCATGTAGTTTAAATGGAGATTCTCCAATGTCAGTTAAAGAAGTGTTGATTTCTTGTAAAAAAAATTTCTTTGTTTAAAACATTTTCAACTTCACTTATGTCTTCTTGAAAAGTGTTAAGCTCTTCAATTTCATTGTTAAGGTTTTGGCTCTTACTAATTTTTGCTCTGCATGCATTACAAATTTTTTGTCCAGGGATTGCTTTATTAGTTACTTTTAGAATGGTATTAATGTTCTCTGAAAATTCCAAGGATACTGTTCTTAAAGTTTTTGTAATTTTCCTTTTGTGGCTTTGGAACGGGTCAAAACAAGCTTTTTGAAATGTTTCATATTTATTTAAGTTAAATATTCTGTGGTGCTCACAAATGTTGAAAACCAAGTCTGTAGATACAAAACTTCTTTGTTGAATAAGCTTTTTTTCAAATTCACTTAACAAATCCACACTCGTTAATTTCTCTGACTTAGTATAACTTTTTTTGTGACATTCAGTACCATACTACATTCAACTAAACTTGTTTCGATTAGAGACATTTTAACAACGTACACCATAACATGAAACAACTACTGTATTTATATAGATGATCACTGCTTTGAAGCTGACTCAGAACTAAGCATGTCAGAGGAAACAAAGCATGTAGTATCCTGCAAACTTAGTGATGAGGCAGATAGTAATTTTCATGTTCTGTCTTGTTCTTGTTGCAGATACATCATTTCCATGTAGTGACTTGTCTCTAGGACTGTTTCTTTGATATTAGTCCATTCATTCAACCTATATTACTAGCTATATACCTAAACTATAACTTGCCCAATTACAAACTAAAAATAGATATAAAAAAAATCACAAAAAGTTTGAAAAAAGTTTAAAATGGATTTTATTTATTTTTGTATCTAGATTTAAAAAAAACTAGAACAATTCTGTATGATAAAGATTTCTTATTTTAAAAACGTTTCTACACTGTGAAGCACACAAAATACCAGGAGTTTTATTTTTTTAGGTTGTACTATGTTTATTGTAGATAAGAATAAAAAAAAATTACAAAAAGTTTGAAAAAAGTTTAAAATGGATTTTATTTATTGAAGCAAGTAAAATGCCATGAATTTTATTTTTGTATGTGATTCAATGCTATTTGTAGATATGAATAAAAAAAAATTACTTCATTAACACTGTACCTTCCCGAGATATTGCTTTTTTGTAAAGTACCTTTTCCGTCCCAAAAATTACTTAAAAAATTACTTTTGGTAATTTTTTAAAGTCAAGTAGATAAATGTAAAGGGTTTATTTATTTTTTTCTGCAATCAGCATAGTTTTCTTGATAATATTGAAAATTTTCATTGCATTTGCACTATAAATGACAAAGATACAATTTTTTTTCATTGAAGGTACAAGCTCTTCCGGAGTGCTCGGAATATGTAAAAACGCTTATTTTGCCCAAACTTCAACTGCCCATAAAATAAAAACGAGTTGAGGTAGGAAGGTAAAATTTGGTATATTTTCTTATCTATATGGAAGGATTAAAAATTTAAAGTTTCATCAAAATCTGAGATGGTGGGTGACAAATCCAAAATTTTCTGGATGATTTGGTGCGGATTGACCCGAAATCAAACTTACGGATGAGAAAAATGCTGCTTTATCACTTGTCAACTGCATTATGTTGTGGGGATCATTTCGATAGTACTTTAATCAAGATTATCAAAAATTTAGTTTTCTACAAATGTAACCTATAAAGTTTACAAAGTTTGATTAGACTATTACATGATAATTCCAAGAATTGTGGTACCTATTGCTACATTATAATTATTATAATGAACAATGATGATATTATGTTATGATGCCGCTCAACTGATTAACAACCATGGGAAGAGTATTGGACTGTCCTTGAATGTAACCGATTTCCGTCGTTTTCCATCTGGATTTTAATTATTGAGGATCTAAGTAATGTATCAATTCCGTCAATACTGTCAAACAACAACAATGAAATCTTTTAAATATAAACAAAACCCGAGTTTCATTGGTTCAATCTCTATAATATGGACATTGTGAACTGGTTCTGTTATAACGTCAGAATCAACAGATTCAATTGTGCAAACCAAACAGGTCGTTTTAATGTTACGGTGTTTTATTCATTTTCAAATGATGATTTATAAATTCTATGCATAATAAAACTTATATATTATTCAGAATCAGCGTTTGTTGATCTACATGTATATATATATATATTTTTAAGCCATAATTATTTTCACTGGAGCTTGTTATTAGATAATATTTATTATATTGGCTGCCTGCTTAACGACATTGAAATTTAGATCAGCTGTTGCACAATGTATTTAACACGATTTCCGGGCTTGGTAGACATCAAACTTATTATGTAGTAATTTTGAATTCAGTTTTTACACACATTTCAGCAGCTTCAGAAATTCACTACTAAAATAGTTTTCTAGATAAGGAATAAAAATCACTGGTTCATATTAAATATTTATTGGAATGAAAAATTGCAGTAAAATATTAAAACAAATATATTTCCATGGGCCGTCGGGCCTTTGGTAAATGGTATAATTGCTGTTCAATTCTAAACATGAGAGTACTCAGGAACTTTACACGGAAAAAACACAAATAATAATAGTCTGTACGTTCACTAGAAGACAATGTTCCCAAACCAGATTCAAGGAACGAAATGATCAAGGCTCGGCTTCTTAGGAATGTGTCGATTCATAGAAAACACCTGTATTTACAAGAATTTACCAAAAATAACACCTATATTACAAGTCCTTTATGAATAATTTAGTTAAAAAAAAAAAAAAGTTAAACACAAAACTGGACAGACAAAAGGTTAAACGTGGAGCACGAGGTCAGCCACACCACAAGATTTAAAATAAGTGTTTATTAATGCAAATTAATACCAAACTTAACAATCAATAATCACAAGACCCAGATCAAAGACGCTTATGATATATTTTATTACCAATATATCTTTGCACTTGGCAACGGCAATCCAACTCGCTGGATTCAAAGTCATGTGCGCAAACGAACGAGCGTGGAGGCCGTCAAATTATCAATTGTTATTAAAGTTAGTTATTAAAAATCGGGAAAATGTAAAATGAAGCACTTTTTTTACAAACGATAAGTCAATCTTTACAATATTATTTATATCGGTTAATTTAAAAAGTTTATTTCACACTATAAATTGGTTGTAAAAAAATGTAAAAATGTAGTGTTGTTTGGGGGCGGGGCACTCCTGTGATGGTGCTGCTGGGATGTTGTGGGGCCAGCGGGGAGCTAGGAAGGGTGCTTCATGCGCTGGCGGTGCCCCAGCCAGCTCTCCAGGTCCAGAGGGGGGAGGGGGAGCCCGCCCGGGGATGAACAGCCGACATTCCACACGGTGGCTCCTTCCCGACTGATCTGTAATACAACACAAATTAGTAAGTATTATGTACATACTGACGTAACGGAATGATCTATTTATATAAAAGAGAGTGACTGAGACATAATTTTTTTAAGTCATAATATTATTTCTGATAATATCAGTTTTTTTTTTAATTGTAAACCATTGTGAGTAATTATTTTATGCAAACGTTGTTTATTGCTAACCCTTGTAAACATTTCATTTACCCAATGTAAAAGCCCCATGGGCATATAAAAGAGTAAATAAATAAATAAAAAGACAGAAATTTAGAACTGTCTACTGTCAGAACTTCTAAGGAATGTTGACAGCACAATATACAAGCGGATGCTGAGCTGTCATTTAAATTTACATTTGTTATTTAAGTAATAATGATGAATAAAAAAAAAGGAAAGGACTTTAAAGTTTCAAATCGATTTTTACGTGAGTAAGGCATGGGAAGGTATCGACATAAACTGAGTGCAGTTAATAAACGTGATACCGAGAACGCTTCGTTTCATATAATTTCTATTGGCGACACATTGCAGCATGGGAGCGGTGTTGCATGCTTCTATGCCTGTTTTGTGTCTATGCCTTACTTAATGCCAAAGTGACTAACAGTGACAGATTCATAATTTTGCAGTTAATTTTCGATGAAACTTTTATAAAATAGAGTTGTTTGGACATGTACTCTGAACAACATAAGACAAAATGGGCAAAAGAAGGCCTGCTATGAACAGAGGCTGCTGAAATAGCAGAGAGTGAAGCCTGGAGACACTGAGGTAAGTTATGGGTCTCCAATTCAAATTGGACCAGGGGAAGACGATCAGATAGAAAGTATGATGACTTAACACGACAAATGGGCTGATTTGACTATAAATATCAATTTAAGAATCAGTACACCCAGTAACTACACCAACGAACAGAAACACACTTAAATAAGAGGTCTCTAACATAGTCATTTATACCCGATCGTGAACCACCAATGATCGTACGGGTCATTTTTAAAAAAAAGATTCAATCATTTGATCGATGAGCAGGCAGCACCCGTGATGACCGTAGATGTATACATTTTTTTAAATTTCTTCCTCGCAACAGATAGTAGATATGTGAAACAGAATGACAGTTTCAACCTGAAACCGCAGTGTAATTTGTACAGCAATGGTCTAGTCAACACGGCGGCGGCACATCTGTATCATTTTTCTATGTTTTTTTAAAGTACCCAATCACTTCACCAGTGGACAGTTTGTCATGGATCCGGGTCGCGTAAAATGATTGATTTACCCAGGACTACTCCAACATCAACTATTATTATTTGTAAGCTGATAGTGATAAAATATAAGATTAGACTTATGAATAAGCAATTCTTAGAATGATATCTCTTATCATTCTTCTACAAAATGAATCAACACGTAAAAACATGATTTTGAAAATGACCACTGCAGATTTTTTCTATGCCCTTAACCGGTCGTGTGCCTTAAGCGCGTTTACGCGCTCTAGGTAGCTGTGCTCACAAGGCCGGCCATACAAAATGAGCCCGTTAACACGCTGTTCTATATGACGATTTTGCTTGTCAAACTCAAGTAATTTGAAAAATCTAAAATATGGAACCCACGGTGACATCTATTCTGATGATGAAGAAATAATTATAATATAACAGTTCACAGATTGTATCGACTTTAGAGTGATCTAAATGAAGCTTCTTTTAAAGCTAAAAAATTCGCGGCCTGCCGGTACATCCAAGCAAAATACCTTCCGGCATTTAAAGGGTTAATACTAACTGGGTCACAGTAACCATGCAAGAGTTCCAACTGTTCGGATCCAGTTCAGTTCAGTTCTAGCTTCCAGCCAGAACGGTTGTTCTAATCTCGCTCCGGCGGTAAAAATCTCCGGATATTCTCTATTTTTTTAGAAAATTCAAGGAAATTACTAATTTTCTCCAAGTTTCAATTTCGTACCATAACAGTATAGTGTAAATTATTAAAATAAGTGCTTTTCTCCGTCGAAAAGACGCGTTTTACGCGTTAACGCGTGCTCACCACCGCGTGGTGAAGTGAAAGAATCAACGTTTTTTTGTCTATGTTCGTATATACTCTAATGAATAAGTATTTCATAAACTCGCATTGCGTTCTATATTCCCGTCTACAAAATCCCATCGAAATCGGTCAAGTGTAAAGTCCTCAAAAACTAAAATAATAAAAAAAAATTGGTCGCTAATGTGGAGGGCGGGAGTCCGCCATCTTGGTTTTACCGACACGTGTTTCTCGATACTTTCAAAGTTCTCGAACAATCCAGAACATTCTACAGTTCTCTAGAAGTTTCCAGAAAGACAGTCTTAAATTCACATTGTGTGATCGCTAATGTGGAGGGCATAAGTCCGCCATCTTGGTTATCGTCACGTGGTATTTCGTAACTAACGAGGCTTTATAATAATTCATAATTAATAAATTTGATAATTCAAATCCAGATCACTCATCACACATATATTTAATATTACCCAGACATAAATCTCGGCAGGCCCGACTCTTTCACGGCTTGCCCGGGCCGACTGCCGCGAACTCCGCTTGATAGTGAATATTTTACCCGGTCCCCCTTTTGCAATTTCGGTACTTAGTGAAATCGTGGCGGCTTCGGATTAATCATGTCTTCGGCCAGTGATACTTCGAGCGACGAAGAAAATGAGTTGAGCATAAAGCAACTGATGGACTTTATTGCTGAACAAAATAAGACATACGATAATAGGGATAAAGGCGACAAGCATGTCGCTGTGCTTTCTCAACCGGGACCCTCTTCTGAAGGAATATCTATCCAGAATATCAAACAATATATGGAGTTTGTCAAGAAGAAAAATAAAAAAGTTCAAAAAAAAAGAACTTAAGGATAATGAAGACAAAGGAGAAATGCATGTCGCACAATATGATGCACAGCCCAATCCAACCATCATATCCATAGAGAACTCGCCTAATCAAGAGAACCGAAAAAGACCACGCATAAATGATTCACCTAATAGTGATCAAGAAAGGATAATTCCCTCCATGGAAAGGCTAATGAGGATCTTGAAAATAATCAATGATGGCAACAACAAGCTGAAAAAAACTGAAAAGAATGAAATAACCACCCTAGTAGACACTCTAATGACTGATCTCACGACCATGACTATTGAGCTAACAAAAGTAAAAACAAGAGGCGCGACGATCGAAGAACTTCTAGCAGCTCAACAACGAATGAGTGAGAAAATGGATAAACTCGTAGCACAGCCAACAGTCATTCCGCCAGAGAGGAGAAGCTACGTCAGCGTAGCCGCGGGAGCTCCTGCGTCCAATAATATCATACTCAACGGTTTTGAACGGCCCACGCCCCTCAAACAACCAACTGTGTTATTTTATCCAACCAATGCCGAAGGAAAGACATCTGAACAGATACAAAAGACCCTGGTTGAAATTCTTGACCCAAAAAAGGATGGTTTTCAGGTGGTCCGCACCAGAAAAATTAAAGGAGCAGGCCTTGCTCTACAGACAACAACATCTGGAGGCCTAGACAACATTAAAAAGGCGGAGGAAAAACTCACAGCACAGGGGATAAAAATGATTGCCCCATTAGGCAGATTACCTAAAATAGTTCTGTACGATGTCCCTAGAGGAGATGCAAATTCGGACGCAGCCCTATTTGAAGAGATTTACATGAACAACTTAGCAGACAAGGAAATCCTTACTAAAGAAGATCATCTGCGCACCATGAGAAGGGTATCGCTCTTCGGAAAGAGGGAAGGCTCCTCGATGAACATGATAATCACGTGCCATCCGCAAGCTAGGAAAATCTTGATCGACAACGGTCACTGCTTCCTGGGCTGGAATGCCTGTAGAGTAAGAGACTTCATAGGTGCTACCAGATGTTTTAAATGCCACTTATATGGACATATTTCCAAGGTATGCACCCAAGAAATAATTATTTGCAGACACTGTGCCGCTACCGGACACGAGTATGACGCCTGCCCTAACAAGGCTAAGGCACCTGTCTGTGCTACATGCAGCCGCTTCAAGAAGCCATCAAACCACGCGACTGGCGACAGACAATGCCCGGCCCAGTTAGCAGCTGTAAACGCACAAGTGCGAATGACGGACTGTGGTAACTAATCATACCCTTTTCTCCATAGGACAAATAAACCTCCAGAGATCTCGAGCAGCCACTCTTGAGGCGCTGAAGGTCATGTCCGACCGGAAAATTGACCTCATGCTCATCCAGGAGCAATACACCTGGCGAGGAAAAACACCTGTAAGTCATCCAGGGGCGGTGCTTGAAGTAGGTAGTTCACCGGAGGCGGGTGTCCTGATCAACACTTCGTTGATCAGCCCCCTCCTCCTGGTTGGACTATCGAACGAACACCAAACCTGCGTTTCTATTAACTTTGGCAAGATTGAAATTATCTTAATATCAGTCTACTTTAAATACAGTAATCCTGTTGGACCACACATCCTGAGCTTGACGCGCGCCCTCAACGCGCTTAAAGGCCGTAACATAGTTATAGGAGGTGACTTTAACGCTCGCTCCCCTATGTGGTTTGATGACAGTAATCATAGAACGGAACGCTCAGACGCCGTTGAAGATCTTATTGCAGCACAAGGTCTACTACTATTAAATGAACAGAGTAGTCTAACTACTTTTTCAAACACAATGGGTGAGAGCAACATTGATCTAACTCTTTGCTCTGGATCTGTTGTAGCCAGGATGTCGAACTGGATGGTCCATGAAAGTGCTATAATATCGGATCATAGATTAATTACCTTTACTGTAGGGGTCCAGAAGACCCAAGCTCCAAGAACCTCCTGGAACTTCAAAACTAAAGGGGCGAATTGGGATAATTTTGGGGAGGCTCTACGTGACACCTTAAGGGGATTTTATAACGTAGCAGCAAATGATCCAGATAATTTGGGGAATTACTTTAACGCGGCCGTTGTGTCAGCTGCTGAACGGTCTTTGGGAAGAACAAACCCGAAAACTGTTATTAGGACGCCGTGGTGGTCGAGTGAATTGACTTTGCTGAAGGGTGAATATAAGAGGGCTTTCAGGGCACTTGGCTCCCTTAAGAGGAGCGGTGGTACGCAAGATATGATCACTCTTCTTAAGGGTCGTGTCTCTGGAGCCAGGAGAGCCTGCAAGCATGCTATCCTCTCAGCAAAACGAACTGCATGGCATAATTGGGTAAACCAAGTGGGTAACGCCAACCCGTGGGAAATCCACAGCGCTATTGAAAAAACGGGGAAAGGATCTGACCGGTATTTGACTAGTATTATATCGGATAATCCCAATGGGAACTCTGAGAGTACTGATGTGACTACCACTCTTAACACTTTTCTGGGTAAATTAGTTCCGCTAGATTCAGTCACCGGGGAAAACGACCACCATAAACAGATAAGAGCTCTGTCACGGCTCCCACCTAGAATCCTTGCCCAGGAGGATAGCATATTAACTGTAACCAAAGCTTAAATTGATGTTATAATTAAGGGTTTAGGTCCAAAGAAGGCACCAGGGCACGATCGGCTTAATGGAATAATAGCGAAGAATGTCTGAATCCATGCCAAGGAAGAGTTGTTCCAGGTTATGGAGACATGCTTGCGTAGAGGAATTTTCCCCACAGAATGGAAGAGAGGCGTGCTCAAGATAATCCCAAAGGGAAACGACAAACCAAAGACGGATGTAAAGGCTTTTCGTCCAATAACATTGTTACCTGTTTTCAGCAAAATTTTAGAGGCTTTGATTAGTAATAGACTGCAGCAAACTCTATCTCCGGCGTCTGAGCGGCAATTTGGCTTCGTCCCTGGGAAATCTACGGAGCACGCCATCATGTATGCGCTTGAGTGGGTGAAGGTCTGTCCCAAGAGGTATGTCATTGGAATCTTTTTAGATATCACTGGTGCCTTCGATCATGCGTGGTGGCCGATGTTGCTCACCAAAGTTAAAAATAGAGGATGTCCAGCTAATCTTTTCAAAATTAACTGTGACTATCTAAATGAAAGGACAATTGAAATCACTTTTGGAGATCAAAAAATAGTCCGTAAGGTGGACAAGGGATGCCCACAAGGCTCCATTTTGGCACCTAAATATTGGAACATTAACTTTGATGATTCCTCCAGGTTGCCCTTGCCTGAAGGATGCACATCGGTGGACTACGCTGATGACAAATTGTATTTGGTCTCGGGGGACAGCAGAAGGGAAGTGGAAGGGAAGGCTGAAGAAGGTTTACGAGTAATACTCAGCTGGGGAGAGAGAAATAAGATGAACTTCGCCCCCCAAAAGACCGTGGGACTCTTAATGAAGGGTTACCTCAGTAGAGCAAGAAACCCATCCATCAAAATGGGAGTCTCCACCATTCGATTTGCTGAATCCGTTAAATATCTTGGTGTAACACTAGATCAATCGTCCAGTTTTTTAACACATGTTAAAGAGGTCTCCAACAAGGCCCAGGCCCTTTTCTTGAAGTTGAGAAGAATCTCAACAGTCGAGTGGGGTTTGCGTTCACCTGCGCTGCGACTACTTTACAAGGGAGTATACGTGGCTCAAGTCTCATATGCTGCCTCTGTGTGGGAGCACCGTCTGGGGAATTCACTCATACTCTCGGCACTCAAGAGGGGTCAGCGAACCCCCTTGTTGGCGCTCTCCGGCGCTTATAGAACCGTAGCTTCGGACGCTTTGCCTGTTTTGGCCGGCATATTGCCAATCGATCTAGAGATCAGGGAGGTTTTAACTAAAAAGAAGATGACCAGGGGACTTCCTGCCACCCATCTTGGTGTAACTCTTACGCCGGGTGGAGCCGGGACTCTACCTGGTCTACTTAAACAAATGCGTGAGTTATCACTCAAGGAGTGGCAAACTCGGTGGGATAGATCGAATATGGGAAGATGGACTTTCTCCTTCTTCCCATCAGTTAAGATCAGAATGGAAGGGGCTCACATCAATTTGGATCACCATATGACACAACTACTCTCAGGACACGGAGAGTTCAGAGGGAGATTACATAGACTCTCCTTGTCACCACATCCAAACTGCGCTTGTGGCAATTCTGACCAAACAGCCGAGCACATTCTGTGGCACTGTGAGATAATGAAGGATGCAAGAGATGAATTATTGGCTGGTTTAAATGTACCAACGAGACCGGTTTGTAATTCGGATCTCGTTTCGAATAAGGTGAATTTCGAGTGTCTGAGGAAGTACACAAAGATCTGGGTTGAGAGATGGTCTGATCTTAGAGTCGAGAATTAGATTAAACTCAATAGCTTTATAATGCCAGGTGTTGCTCCTGGCCTTAACGGACGACGAGATTACCTCATTTTATATGTCGCTGGCTGTAATTTTTTTTTTCTTTCTTTTTCATGTATATAGTTATTGTTTTAATCTTCCTGTATATATTTGCGTAGTATTTTATTGGATGTTGTAAATTTTCTCATGTATATAGTTATTGTTCCTATGCTTTATTGATCCATCTCTCTTCTAGGTCGACGTGTACAAAACCGGATTATTATAAATTTCTTTGCAATTTTCTTTCTTTTCTTTTTCTGTTTCTATGTTTCACAGAGTGACGTGCTTGCTGGTAGCAGTACTGAACTGTTTTCTTTTTGTTCTGTCCCGGTTTACCCCAACTCTGGGGTGGCATAAGACCTCGTCCGTGTATACACATCTTGGATGACCAAATCACGATGAGGGACTAGTGTCGTCGTCGGCTCGCTGCGCCTCCCCTGGGGACAGGAACTGGACTGAGGATGGGCTGAACGTCGATTGGTGACCTTCCGCCCTGCTTCCAGGTACTCCGACGCTTTCTCCTCATGGTCTTCGGGATTTTTCCCAACCCCAACTCACACTTTTCGTCGAGGCACAACCGGTTTCCTGGCTCAAGGGCGCGGAACCTGGTTCCCGTGAAACCTATCCAATGCCCTGTTCTCTCTCCCTAGGTCTGCCTGTGAGCGGGCGACGACACCCCCCACCACACAAAGAGGCGCACACTTTACCAATGTTGCAGGTGGCTGTGAATTATTATTTGATTTGTTGATACTTTGTACATATGATTTGTTTAAACTAACAAAATAGAATAGATCTTACTAACAAGTTACTAATACGCAGCACTTGCATACTGCGAATAACATTGTATGCATGGACATTTTGGAGGTCTTGTTTTGAAATTTTAAATGTAGACTCGCTATATCAAAAAAAAATTAGCGTCCTTGCGAGAGCTCTGAAGGGGTACCATCAGTACCTAAAACAGGGCGGGGAAGTGGTGGGCCTCCTCCAGAATGTTCGGATCCAATAAAACTGTAACCTATGAGACCCCAATAATGGGGAATGCCTGCCTTCCAACGTATCCCAGAATAATTTTAATTAAGAAATTTACATGGAGTAGAACTGGAGAATAGCAAATATTTAAGTATTGAAGACAATATTAGCAATTCACAAACAAAAATTTGAAACAGAAAAATCACAATCGCTAATATTGTCTTCAATAATTATATATTACAATTTGAGGTATTACTGATTTGACTGAGATGACAAGATACGCTTACTCGCTTGCACTAAGATGAATACTGGATGCTGTATGAGACGACCTACAGCAGAACAGTAACAGGTTGTGCTTGTTATACCTATTTGTTGCTAAGTTTGCTATTTCACTTACTCCAATGGAACTGAAAATCTTCGAGAAAAGATTGAAATAATGCTATTTTTTTATAATCTTTAGAAATAAAAATGTAAATGTTCATTAGTTCAAAATCTCTCTGAAAGTTCTTCACCAATTGCTTTGAAATTTTGACTCAGCGTTGACGTTAATAAATGTGTGTTTTTATATACTCATATTAAATAGATTTCACCTGTGACAGGTAAAAACATGTTTTTTTTTAAAAAAGCGCCATCGGTTGGACGTAAAAGGAAAACGCGCTATTGTTTCTCTATCTCCACAAACAGACTGGGCCACTGCAACGCTTAGCGGGGTACAGCTACTAATAGATAATTTTCGAGTATATACAAATGAAATATCATTCCTTGGCCTTTTCTAGTGTTTGCTTTGTAATGCCAACACTTTCTCATCACACAAGAGTGCATTTTGCACTTTTTATGCAATTTAGTTTGAGGGAGCACAGTTAAGAGTTCAAAATTCTATGGAAATTCAAAATGTGGCAAACCATTTTGAATACACAGAGGACACAAATGTGAATAAATGTATTTGTGCACAATTATAGTATCGAGAGTTTAAAAAAACTTTCAAGCTAGCTTCAAAAACCCACCCGCTGCCCCCTCTAGACTCGTGATTCGAATCGACAATGTTCTTTGATATTTTATTTGGTTTATTCTTCAGCATCCTAATAAAAACATTATTATTTTTTTATCCATCCAGCAGACCATCACAAAAGCAAGGGTCTCTTTAAAATTATTTACCTGCCCTAGGTACGAAATACAAATTGGTGTTTCGATCACATATATATTAGTTAATTACGAATAAGAGTTATTAGTTACGACACAAATTAGAGTACCATAAGAGTCCCCTATGTGAGTACCACACATAAAGAGTCCAAAATGAGTCAATGGGCCTAATTCCTCACCAATTTTTGGAGAATATTGTGATGCTGAAGGAATTGGTGGAGTGAAGAAGATGAGGAAGAGGAAGTTTGGGAAGTCACATAATGCAGATAAAGCCATTTCAAGCAACATTTCGATTCTGAACAGTGGTTTGGAAGGACAGAAAGATGAGGTATGAAGTGAGTGACGATTATTGCTACCTTATCCCAAGCCTCATGTATATAGTTGATGAGATCGTCGTGGGGCGAGTGAGTGTCGGGGGGAGGGGGGGGAGGGGCCATGCGCGTCGAGGGACGGCCTTTGAGCCCCATTTGGCCGCGGTTCCCCCCTCCACCATTCCACCAGTTGTTTCTGGAACTTTACAAACAAGTGGTTCATTTTAATGCATTATAAACAAACAAAATAGTTCATACAATTTGATACAATTAATTTAAATGTTGGGAGTAATTTAAAAGTAACTCCAGCGGCCATATGAAGAGACCCCTGGCCTGCAATAAAGTCGGATTTCAAAGGATGGAGGCCACGGAAGTGGCACAAACAGAGATGCATTATCAAAGCGATGTCTTTATAGTAGTGACCGACCAAAACTAGATTTTTAACCTAACTGAAACCGAATTTCGGCTTCTGTTCTAGTTTCGGCCGAAACTTCTTAAATAAGTAAAAACAAACTTCATACCAATTTAGGGGTTTTTATTGTTAAACTTGTAAGAGTTCATTAAAATAAGGGTTAAATTTAATTATTTATTTATATATATTCTACGCCCACACGGGCTTTTACAAACATTTGGTATACATAATAGTTTAGTACAACAGTAATCAAGAAACAAAAGTTTGCTATTAGTTATATAGAAATTCAATGCAGAAAAATAGTATTACGTTTAGCTTAGTTATTAATATTATTGATGTATGTTACTATAGCCTTCTTGTAACTATATTCCGTACAGTTGAAAACATATACAATTTCTGCGAAATTATTGCCAACTGCATGTAATCTAGGTACGAGTATCTTAATGACTCAGTCCTGATATTGTTGTTGTAATTAAAAATATTTTTTGATCGAGTAGTTCTAGTTGGTGTGTTGAAGGTGATTAGGCTCAATAAATCAGGGATGTCTACAATTAACAATTATAAAAATAAAAGTCAAGTCAGAAACGAGTCTTCTATCTGAGAGTTTTTAATAATTTTCATCACGTGGTTGTAATTTATAGTATCTATTGGTAGACCGTGTTTAAAGTTAACATACCTTAGAAATTTATGCTGAATTGTTTCAATGGAATCAGAGTGGATTTTAAAGTGAGGGTACCAGATAGAAGAATTATATTCGACTTCGAACTAAAG
Organism: Hesperophylax magnus; assembly: GCA_026573805.1. NCBI lineage: Eukaryota > Metazoa > Arthropoda > Insecta > Trichoptera > Limnephilidae > Hesperophylax > Hesperophylax magnus. The sequence goes on along the minus strand of JAIUSX010000029.1, from coordinate 8,502,491 downwards.
AAGAATATAAGATTTTTAATGTTGATAAGTTTTTAAAGTCTCGAATGAAGCCAAACATTATTAATCCATTATTTGTCAATCAATAAGATCATTAATTTCATTTACAGAAAGGTGAGGAGAGAGAGAGGTGAGAGAAAAGTTGTTAATTTTATATTGAAAGTTGAAAGATTGATTTATTCTAAAAAATCTTATTATGTGGCATTTACTAATATTTAAATAAAGTTTGTTCAGTTTGCACCAATATTGTAATTTATTTGAATGTGAATACAATCATTTGTATTTATTATTTAATAAATATATTTGTACAGCGCCCTTGAGGTGATTTTTCACGAAAATGGCGCTATATATAGTTTTTACTAGTTTAAAGAGCTTTAGATCATCGGCGAAAAGCAACACTTTAACATTATTATCAAATACAGAAACAATATACAGTAAAAAAAAACTATTGGACCTAAATGCGACCCTTGAGGTACACCACTTGTGGCCCTGAATTTGTAGGTTAGAATTATTTCATAATTGTAGAATTCTATCAGTTAAGTACATAGCTCTTTATCCATTCCAATAATTACCATCTATTCTTATTTTGCAGTTTAATGAGAAGAATTTTATGGTTTACTTTGTCAAATGCTTTTACAAAGTCGGCATAATTTGAGTCGACTTGGGATTGATTTTTAAGTGAACATGATATAAAATGTTTGTAAAAAGAAAGATTTGTTAGAGTGCATCTGCCCGGCGTAAAGCCATGTTGATTAGGTATGATGACAATGATGTTATTATATCAATATGCATAGAGATTCTATCAAGTAAAAGTTTTATAACAATTTGGGGATTGTGGTGAGCATGCAAATGGGTCGGTAATTTGTAACATCATGAGTATGGCCCTTTTTGAATACAGGTGTTTGATAACAGTTTTTCCATAGATCAGGGAAGCAAGCAGAATACAGTGATTAAATATAATGATAGTTAAATATTCAACATAGCGGTTTGGCTAGTATTGATACACAGTTAATTAAAAAAGCCGGATGAACTTTATGATGGCCCGCTTTATTCTTTATATGAAAAGCAGGAATATGAACCCATTTCTTTGGATGAAAGGGTGGAATTTGATCAATTGTGTTGTCCTCCTCCTAAATATTTTTGATGAAATCAGCAAAGAAGTTAACAATGTCATTAAACGCACAATGAAATAAGTCATAAATTTAATGAGTTTATAGGTTTAATTTTAGTTATGTGACGGCATAGTCTTTATGTTAAGCATTAGCAATACATTGAACTTTAAGACAACTTTTATATAACAGATTATTTTTATGTTATTCTAGAGGCATACACGCCAAACGCACCACAGTAAAGCAAAACGTGATCCTACACATCACAAACGCTAGTTTCGGCTGAGCCGAAGTTCAAACTATTTTTTGGCAAAAGTCACGGCCGAAACTTCGTCTGTCACTACAATGTTTGTTGATTATGCAATTTTTACTGTGATATTTCACAGACTCCCGATAGTGGTAAAATAACTGAAGCTGCTTTAACAAAGTAGGAGTTACGTATATTTAGATGTCAGTTTTTGCTATTCAACAAAAGCAGCAGTTTTGAACAATGGCTACCATTGCCAACTCTTGCCTTGTAATCTGAACAGCACCTAAATCCCAATGAAACGGACACAAGTGTAAAGTGAGAATAATGGTGCATACATGTTGCAGTGGTAACCCTAGATAGGTATTATATTATTATTATCTACTATATAGCAGAGAATAATTTTGACATGCTACTAGTCTGCGCGGGGATGGCAGCCTCGTGCTGCGTAAGAAGTGAAATTTAATATAAATTATAATTCCTTGAACACTGATGGAATGTTTTCTCCCAAAACTAGCATGGAGTAAGAACGGTTGCACTAGAACTTAGGGTTCTAGTATGTGTAGGAATAGCGGCCTGCCTCAACAACTACAAAACGGTGGTTTTCCTTATAAAAAAAAAAAAAAATTATTCTTATTTTGCATTATTCAGACCTTGGTCATTGAATGGTATTTGGTCTCATACAAGCAATCATCTGAAGTGTCATGATCTTATCAGCTTGCATTGCAAATTTGTCCATTTTCATTAAGCCTTTAATGTTGCTCCCGAAATGCAACATTTTGGAAGAACCTCCAAATAAAGTATGTTACAGACCTGGAGAAAGGTCATCATGACTGGCAAACTACTATAATATACTACGATATTAAATGGAAGATAATTTATTTTGGTTCGGAAAACAGGTAAACATAAATAAATGACAGCACTGGTTACGGGCTACAAAAATTCTGAACACAAATCATTTACAATGGAATTGGAGTTATCAGATAAATTAATATCTCTGAATTTTTACGACTGCGGCATCCTAAAACTGGCTAAAGTAAATAATGTTGAAACAATATAGTATCAGATTACAGACTGAACAAACACGAAATCAATGAGATCAAAAATAATAATAAACAATGTTACAAAAACATGACAGTAGGTGAATGTACTTGCCTCATATTACTTCTATTGTCCATATTTATTTCGATCGACCTTCCGACAGTCGATAAACAACTTCCCTCCTGCCGCTAAAATATGACTAAAAGCAGTATTTATATAAATTGCTTAGCGCCATACAGATTATCCGAATATTACATTGACATGAACAAAACAAAACGGAAATACGATACTGAACTAGGCAGAAAGTCTTTGTTTTGATCATAGAATATATTTTGGAGATTGCTATAGAGTAGAGGAGAGGTACAGAGACGCCACACAATCATAAAATAAAACACGCAACACACGGCTCATACCTGAGAAATATAAGGTGTTCTACATACACGGCAATAGGCAACTCATTTAAAAAAAATCTTTTCATCATTAATTAGTCAATGTTTATTACCCATTATTTTCAATATACAAATGTTTAATACTTTTCAATAGTTGTTATAATTGATTAGTAAAATTTAGATTAAAAAAAAAATTCTTAAAAAGAATGACATTTTTGATGGCCTTTATAAATTTTTAAATATTAGGACTCAATGGACTCTGCCACACGTACACTTCAAAGCGGCGATACTAAGCGGCGCGCCAGGTGGCCGCGCCATCACGCCGTTTCCCCGGAGGGGTGGGCAGAGAGGACGGACCGCCAAACAACTTGGTCTTGGCACACACTTCTTGCCTCATTCACATTCATACGTCATCTCATACGTCATCTCATACGTCTCACACATACTCTTCTATTATTCTGACTCTTGACATGGCCCCACTCAAGTATCTGATTTACTTGATCGTGCCATGTCTTCCTCGGGCGTCCCCGACTTAATGAACCGCGCTGTAAACCATTAATCTTACTTTCGTTTTTACCTTTTTGAATTTTTTTCTGCGCGGCGGCTACATTCCTATTCCTATTTCTACAGTGTTCCTTACCCAATACAGATCTAATATTATAACACTAAATATACTGTTTATACAAAATGATGACAAAACTTAGAATAACAATGACAGCAGGACGGGACAAAACAAGAATATTAAAGCAAAAAACATAAAATAAAACAGGAGGCAGTTTGTATTCAGAAATGAGAATCTTCTGAGCAGAGATTTTAAAAGGTACAAGGAGGCAACCGAAACCAAACAATTACCGGAAGTTTGAGAATATGGCTAATTATAAAATATCGAAAACAAGTTAAAATTTATGAATGGTGAGATTTAAAAAAAAAATTGTTTTTAAAGCCCGTTTAAATTCAGCCGAATTCTGTAAATTAGTAAGAGCTGAGGGAAGTCTATTCCAGGTGAGCGGGCCTGTTACACGAAATAAGCGATCATAGTATGCGATTTGACCTAGAAAGTTCGATTAGACGATTACTAACATCTAAATTTTCCGACTTTAGAGTAAGCTGTATATTGCTTAAGTTTTGTCGGACACATAGTTGCGATATATAGGTTGGCGCCATTCCTTGCAATGCTTTGAAGGTCATCATCTTTCAGGGCATCTCAGCCAGTGAAGGCGATCCCTTAGAGGTGGGGTTATACGACAATACTTAGATTCACCAAAAATCATTCTCACACAATTACTATGACAATATGTAATCTCTTCTTAAAATCATACATCAGAATATCAGAAGCACTTTTATTAGTAGTATAATATTATTTTCGAAATGGGTGTTGCGGAATTAGCTCCCGTAGACAAAAAAAAATCAGAACCAAATATAAGATGGAATTAATTTGGTAATGGAATAAAAAAAGAGTGGAGGCTTGAAAATGAATCTCCAATTGTCAAATATCTTAATATAATTTTTGTGACAAACTTTTTTCCAGGGGTAAAGTTTGCTTAGTTTGCAAAATGAAAATTAATGTATACTTGGTTTTTACTTAATTAGGTACCTATCTTAATAATGAACTATTTATATCGTGGCAGATGGTAAAATATACATAAAAGTTCCATTTTTTCTCAGAGATCGAAATTTCATTTAAGTTTTGACAGATTTTTTTTGAGTTAATTTTAAAGGTAAAGAAACACCATTGAATTGTTTAAATAAATCAAACGAAGAACCTTATAACCCGTTTATGTATTATTTTCATATCCCCCAACTTAAATGGTTGTTTCCAGAAATAATTAAATTGAAATTACATAATGTTTTTTGTAAAAAAATGCTCACTAAGCGTGTAGCAGAATTTGGCAACTTTACCAAATTGTACCCTACAGTATTTTTTAATATTGTAATGCAATCTCTCTCAAAAAAGTATTAGAATCATTTAATTAAATTCTTTTTAGAACCATTATTTCTAACCCAAATATGACGTTTTTTGTACTTTTCAACGACACATTTTCAAGTTTGTTCCATAAAATGTCTGAAATTTTAGAGACGTACGCACGTGTCGGGTTGATCAACTAAAATCAAATCGTCTGAACAGCTATTACCCACTACATTTTCTGCGGACATTATTTTCAAATTCAGGGTTTTCCAATAAAAGGTGTTATTTTGATATTCAAGCGCCATTTTGTTGAAAGTAAACGTTGTCCAGAACAATACCATCCAATTTCGGCAATAAAAAATCATTAATCATCTCTCGATAGCGCAATCCATTCACCGTAACTATTGCTCCAGCCTCATTTTTGAAAAAGTAAGGTCCAATGACTCCGCCGGACCATAAACCGCACCAAACAGTCACACTTTGAGGATAGAGAGGCTTTTCAACAATAACTCTTGGGTTTTCCGAGCCCCAAATGCGACGATTTTGCTTGTTGACGAAGCCACCGAAGTGGAAATGGGCCTCATTACTCAAGATGATTTGCATTTGATTCACTCAAGTGAATTTTAATAATTTCATTGCGTTGTTGAAGCGTGTATCGTTCCATTTTTATTAATGGCGTAGTTTCTACTTGTCAAATGTCAAAAAATGACAGCTTCAAAAATAAAATCTACCGAAATAACGGGGTATTCAAAATAACACCTCTTATTGGAAAACCCTGTATTATATTTTTATTTCAGTTTTCAGCTGTTTGTTTTCAGTTTGAGAATCGACTATGGTATCGACAAATCTATAGTATCGACCAATCTATGATTTCGACGTGAGTGTTATGCATAGCCATAAATAAATCACTCACTGCATAGCGTTATAATGGCGTTATGTCTATGGTATCGAGTATATTGTCTACTATCTAATAATTTAAAATCTACGATCTATGATCTGTACTGAATTTTGAGTTGGTTTTTGGTTGTCAGAATTATTTCTATAGCCCTTGTTTGATATGGTTTAATTAATGTGGCACATAATAAATACATTCCATAGTTATCCAATTAAGATTTAGGATTAATATTTTGGTCATAGGTAGTTGGCACTAAACATTTTGCATTTATCCAATAAATGACAAATTTGCCGGTACAACTTGAATAAAATATTCAAAAATGTCTACAGTAAAAACTTATTTTGGTTTTGACGATTTGCGGGCCGAATTCAAGGTAGGTTATAACCATGTACCAATAGAATAAAATATTCAAAATGTCTACAGTAAAAACTTATTTTGGTTTTGACGATTTGCGGGCCGAATTCAAGGTAGGTTATAACCGCATTTCATTACGTTTCAAAATCTATTGATTTAATATAACGTAAGCACACATTTCACCACAATCTTCAATTACACATCTGCCTTGATGATGGGTACTGTAACGCTGTCCAAAACGTTGGCTTAAGAAGGAGGTAGCGCAACACGGCACAATACCCCCAAAAAATCACGAAAATACTTTTGGCCGTGAAAATCTCAAATCGTATTATAAATTAGTTTTTTTTTCAGGTTAAACTGCAGAGATGTTTTACAAAATCCGACACAAGCGAGATGCTGACGGCGTTCACAGAGTCCCCAGGATTCGACAGCGACAAGAAAACGTCAATGGATCAAGTATTCCGCGACACTCTCTTAGAGTTGCTGGAAAAGGACCAGGAATGTCTGGAAACTTACATCTCGTTCTGCGTGGAATGTTGCCGCAAGCAACTGGTAACGCCTACTATGCCGGTAGTCCTGCTGGGCGACGTGTTCGATGCCTTCACTCTGGACAAATGCGAAAAGATGTTCTCTTACGTAGAGAATGGTGTCAGCACTTGGAAAGAAGACTTGTTTTTTGTCGCTTGCAAGAACAACTTGCTCAGAATGTGTAATGATCTTCTGCGACGATTGTCGCGTTCCCAGAACACAATCTTCTGTGGACGAATTCTGCTATTTTTGGCGAAGTTTTTCCCCTTTTCTGAGCGCTCTGGGCTGAACATTGTCTCAGAGTTTAACTTAGACAATATAACGGAACTGGGGCCGGTGGGAGACAACACTGCACATTCTCATGCTCATGTAAAGGACACCACAACAGATGAAGATGCCACTGAGCTAAACCTCAGGAATAAACTCAACATTGACTACAATCTGTATTGCAAATTCTGGTCACTGCAGGACTTCTTTCGGAATCCTAATCTATGCTATAATAAAGTGCAATGGAAGACTTTTGTGGCGGTAGGTGGATTTCTATAATTTATGGTAACCAATGTTATAAAAATTAGAGTAGGAAACGGAGAACAATAACTTATATTTAGGGTTTTATCAATATTACAGATCAATTGCTTGTTATTATTATAGCTGAAAAGATTTTTATCAAGGGATATAATTGTACAGAAATCCGGCGCAGTTGAGTAGTTCTTTCATATGTTCCAAATCTGATAAGTAGCCCATTGCTCCAAAGCTCGGTTCTGAGTTCCTTGCTCTAGTTCTGAATTTCACTCCAAAGCCCAACTTGCTATTTACAAATTATGAATTTATGTTTTGGGATTGAAAATTTCCTTTAAAGTGTTGTGTTTCGGAACATTCATTGGATTAAATGGAAGTATTCCTAATAAACCTTTATTTTGTATTTCAGCACTCGTCCAGTGTCCTCACAGCGTTCAGCTCCTACAAGCTGGAGGCCGTGCAGGTGAAGGGGCGTAAGCGCTCCGCCAGCGATGTGGGAGACCTCAAGGAGGAGGAGACACACTACTTTGCCAAGTTCCTCACCAACCAGAAGCTGCTCGAGTTGCAGCTGTCCGACTCTAACTTCCGGAGGTGCGTGCTGGTGCAGTTCCTGATCCTGTTTCAGTATCTGAACCTGTCGGTTAAATTTAAAATGTGAGTCGATATTGTTCAATTCTCTTGAATTCGCATGTACATGTATTATATAAATATATTTTTTCTTTTTAAAAGAAAGAAACTCTTCTCACGTTACGTATAACCTGAAAATATTTTAATTCCTCCTACTTCCATCATAAGCGGAGAAGGTAAAAGTTACTCCGCTTACACTTGAACACTTTAAAGGTTATTGCACATATATCACCCTCACTCTGCCTCAACTCAAGCCGTTCAGAACTCTGTGTATGAAAATCCATACTGCAATGCAAACCAATCAGCATCGTAACGTCATCGCCTCTGGACAAGATAGTGAACTGAGGCGAGTCAGTGCCAATCCGATACCAAGCAGATAAGTGTGGAAAAAGTTGCTTGTGCAATGATAGAAGACTTAGCTCGCAGAGGATTGAAACTGACTTGCCTGGGTGGGAAGCTGAAGCATTTGTCAAGTTTAGCCATTCGTGTGTGATAGGAAATAGTCATAGAGGCGATGAATGAAAATGGAATGAATTTGTTTGGGAATACCTTGTTATTTATTTATACCGTTGTAGTCAGGAAATCTTTTTCTTGGATTATGATGCGGTTTGGGGAAGTGGCTAATGGAGAGGATTCTTTAATCTAGGCCTCGTAAAAACTTGAAGAGTTGAATTATTAAAGGATACAAATTAATAGCGTTGTACAAGCTGAAATCTATTCATTCTCATGCTACCTACATCAATGGTGATTGGATGTTCTATATCGCGCACAACATGCCAAACATTAGTTGAAATATTGAAAGTAAGCTCTTACTTCCGAATGTTAGTCTTTTACCATGGCAATGCTGTAATCATCACCACAACTTGAACAGATGTTCTAGCACAGCATAGCATGACAAGAGGAATGGTGCTCTCGAATAAAATTTCTAAAGCAGTAGACGTATTTGACTGGTCGGTGGCTGAGTTCACATCGCGTTTGGGTCCCACCCAGGCGAAGAGTGTTCAATTCCTCGGCTGGCTAAGTCCTCCATCACAACACAAGCAACATTTTCCGCTTAGTGTGGTGGTAGTAGGAGATTTTCAAATATTGTCAGGTTATCCGTAACCCAGGAATGTTTTTCTTTCTTTTTAAAAAAAAAATAAAATTCCTCTTTAACCCTTAGAAGACGGGTACTATTTTGTAAATATCTCAAAGCCAAATATATTATTTGAAATAATTGACAGGCATCTACAATGTCAACGTTTTACTTAGGAATTTTCATGGACAATATTGAAATGCCTAAAAATTTCTAAAACCTAGCTATACACATTGCAGTGCACCTGAAGGTAGTCATGATTTCACTGAACTGCATTGTGTAAAAAATTAGTACATCTATCTTCCCAAATGTTAAGAATGTTATCCCCTCCGGCCTCTGTCAGATGGCCAGATTATTTTCGCTTTACAATAAAATCCAAATAAACGGAATATTTCTGAATGCATCTGAAAACTAATAACAGTTTTTGAAAGGTGATGAAATGGGCTTTCAAATTTTATTATTAGAAATAAACATATAATTTTTGAAATATGTTTATAAAAAAGTTTTACTTTACTGTTAAGGAAAAACCACACACACATTTAAATAGACAAAAAATGTTTTATAAACATTATTACCACCTCACTTTTTTGTCGTTTCATTTAGGACGGGTTGTTTCGGAGAATTTGAACAATTCATCAAATTTCAACGTTGATTTCCGGGTTCTGTGAAAGTCCTATTCAAGTTCTGTTAATATTTCAGCATAGGGTAGTTGCTTGACAGAACTGAAATAAAAACAGAACTTGAAAAAATCTTTCACAGAACCTGAAAATCAACTTTGAAATTTGAAGAATTGTTCAAATTCTCCGAAACAACCCGTCCTTAAAAATAATGAGTAAAAAATTCACAAAGTTTCATTATTTTTGTGGTGGGAAACTTTTGTTTCATATTTTTCTGTGGTTGACTTTTAGATTTGAATATAAAGCGTGGTGTTTTCTCTTTCTAACTCTATTAGATCATATTTCTTACTATTATAATAAGAGAGGCACAAGACTTTTCCCTAAAGCGAATGTGAGAGGTTAAAATAATAAATTTTTTCCTGTAAATGAATGATTAGTGTATCGTACAATATTGAAAAAAAAATCTTTCTACTCTTGGAGTAATATTGTTAATCTTTCACTAAGTAGTGATAAAAAGACATTTCTCTGATCATCTTTACCCATGTTTGACGTACTTCTGACATATTGTTTTTCTACTACTTGATTCTTATGTATAAAAATAAGAATACTTATTGTTTTGTAGGGACTCATTTGACCTGAAGATCGACCAATCAGACTGGGTGAAGGAGACAACAGACACCATCTTCAAATTGTTGTCTGAAACACCTCCCGATGGCAAGAACTTTGCCTCTTGTGTCAAACACATCCTGAAGAGAGAGGAACACTGGAATACTTGGAAGAATGAAGGTTGCCCTGGTGAGTAATTTTTTTTACAATATTGTTGAAGTTGGCAAACAAACAACTTTTAATAATTGTTTTCATTTGTAAAAATAATTTATTTTTTACATGTGACACCGGATTGAGAAATTTCTAAGGTTTTAGGTTATAAACAGATCTGTAGATCTTGCCGTCTCTGCCATCTCGCCGATTTGGGTCGTTTGGGTTGGAAAAAGGAAATGCAGTTTCTACAGTTCAGCAACTCAGGTCCTATCGAGTCTCCAGCAAAGTCTTCTATCAGCACTATTGTCTTCGCACTTTGGCCATCGCACTTTCTTCATCTCACGCCAAGCTTTACCTCGTTGGGTGGAGAAACACATCTTGCGAATCTCTTTCTCAAACTTAACTGAATCTTCTTCATCCACCGCTCAGCATCACGCTGGGCGGGGAAGGCGCGCTTGGCGCTCCACCACCACTCCTATCTCGATCTCCATTCTCCCCGTCCTGGTCTTGAGTGTCAGTTGCGTATGAACTAATAGAACCGTGGCTCTGCTGCAAACTTCTCTCTTCTTGTCTTTTCGACCCATGTCTGTCAATGTCTGCTTTCTTTTTCTTTGGATGCGCAATCTCAAAGATGCTCTTTTCTTAACTGTAATTTATTTATTCAATTTTACAAGTGACGAAATTTAATTCTACACAGTACAATAAATTATTACCAAATATCTATGCATGCTGTCAAAATCAATGCCACCCAAATATGTACTTAATAAGAAATGGACGAAGGAAAGATAATTATCTAAATATTTCATTGAAAATTTAAGTACCCCTATATTGCCATATTTTAATTACAATTACACTGAGGAACAGTGCAGTGTGACTAGTTAAGTTGGTCAATAATGATATGTGATTACCAGTGACATAGTATAAAACTTTAAAAAATGCAATCAATTTCTTGATATATATATATTTTTTTTTACTTAAATTCATTGTCAGCAATTTGTACGCTCATTAATTCAGTTGGTCTCAACAATCGGCGGAAGATGATAATAAAATGGTCACTTTCAAATATTCAATGATAGAATATGAAATATCAATGAAATATACCTGAACTTGAAAAGCATTACCAAAAATTATGGCTAGAAATGAAATTCAATAAAACCCGCATGTAAGATTACTAATTGTTTTTCCAATCTCTTGAATAGCTTTTTAAAAGTTTCAGTAATAGAATAAATAAGAACACAAGAAATGTCTTGTGGATGTTTTTCGTGATCCAAATATTTGGCCAATCGTGTCTTAAATTTCCAAACGAAACTGTGTTTCACCATTATTATGAAATTCAAATGGGATGGAGATCTACAATATCAGGCGAGTGTAAGTGAGACAGAGCGAGTGCTAAATGATTTAGAATCAAAATGTTCCAAGTCAGGGGTGATATTTGTTTCCACTCAAATTTGTTTGGAAGGCACTTCTAGTTTTCTTTTTTATTCTATGGTTTCAATGTCTGTTTTAATTGTTTCAGAATTCCAAAAGTTGAAGTCGTTAACCACCTCGGACCTGCAGGTTTCAGAGGAGTTTAGGAAAAAGAAGCCGAGGAGGAAGCTTCTGGGGGAGATAGTGCGGGATCACGAAGCCCAGGGGAAATTCTTCATGGGGAAGTAAGTACCTCTATTGTTATTTTGGGTATCTTGTGTTGTTACCCTTTAACCCTTGAAATGCAAAGCTCCTGCAACCTAATACATCTGTAGTAAAAATCCCCCAAACAGAAAGTATTGTTTTCTGATTACCAGTTGGATACGCCGGCGCTCAATGGGTACAAATTTTTCATATCCAGTGGGTACTTTGGCGCTTGGGAAGTTAAGTGAGTGGTGGAGCCTGGGGGGGGGGGGTGATATTGGTTCTATTTAAGGATATGTAAGAAGTTAACCTTAAAACTAACAACTTTTGACTGCGAAAAATAAATAAGAATAAATTAGGTTAAAATCAATTCCTTATCCAGAAGTAGAACAAGAATTACCCCTCTGGTTAATGGTCCTTAGCAATGAGGCACAACTTAAAAATATCCTGTAAAATTATTAATTCAGTATTTTTTCTTCCCGTATTTTGCAATAATTATCCTTGAAAAGGTTAATTTAATTATGTACATACAGAATTGGAGATGACGTACATATTTGTATTGTTTTTGGTTTTCAGTCCGGAGCTAACAAAGTTGTGGAACCTGTGCCCTGACAACCTGGAAGCTTGCAGAGGAAAGGAGAGGGACTTCTTACCATCATTAGGTATATTCTGTTTTCATTCATTTAGTCTTGATACAATTCTCAATTTTGCAATTTGGTTTTTGGAAAGTATTATTTTATCCAACATCGATTTAAATGGCTTATATCCAAGCTTTCAAATTACACATTTTTTTATATAAATATGATATATTTTTAAGGTTAGGTATTTTTGTTCAGACAAAGAAAACATTTTGATATTCTTATCAGTTTTGAATGTTCTTGGAGTAAACCTAACAAATTGTGATTCTGCGTGATTATGCTACACGTACAGCAAGAATCAATCAACCCTAACTTAGCAACTGTTGTGTGTAGAGTCGTACCTGTCTCCTGCCATGGACCAGTGTGAGAAGGGGATCAGTGGGCCGGAGAGGGTGACGGCGGACGGCAGCTGGGGGTGGCGCGCGCTACGCCTGCTGGCCCGGCGCTCCCCGCACTTCTTCACCCACAGCAACAACCCCATCAACCGCCTTCCTGATTACCTGGAGCTGATGGTGCGCCGTGTTGCCAAGGACATGCCACAGGACACACCGCTAGATAAGGTAAACTACAATATATTGTACCTATAGGTAGACCTTTCCCTTCTGTAATAAAATTTCTTGGATTTATCTATAAAGATATATATACATATAGTTACATACTTATTTAGTTATGGAATCTTTATTTTGTTTGACAGTTTGACCCACAGTCTGACCATCACGATTTTCGGCCCATCTCATTTACTATAAAATGTTAGCCTTAAGTCGGGCATAAAATGAAATCTGCGCATTCAAAATATTTTTCAAGTGACTTGTGCCCACTGAGTAGATAAAACACTAAATATTGGGGAACAATAAAAAAATAAACTAAAATTGCCCTCCATGTAGATTAGAATGGAAGCCGATGTCGACATTGACTTAGTACCTTTTGGATCTAGCCCATTTAACATGCGCTCTGTCTCTCTTACACTGCCTGACATTGTATATCTCCATTACATTTGATCATAAATAAACCCCTCACTAGATTGATAACTCCAGCATTTTTGTTTGAAGCAAGTTGGTCCACTATTTAATCGAAGATATGCCAACATTTAGAATGCGTGTGAAAAGTTTACGTCACACACCATCAACGAGGATAGAGGAAACTCAAAAAAAAGGTGCGACCACAGACAATATAATCCTCATTCGGAGCCAACCCCATTCATTAGCCTAAAATTAAAAAAATATATATATTTGAAATGTCAAAATTCTAAATGTTTCCTCATGAGGACTAGGCTCCATTTGACATCAGTGCTGTCATCCGAAAATAAGTATCTTTCTTTACAGATCATTAGTTCAGGACAGCGCTTTATTAGGTGGAAACTTGTTATCATGATAAAAAAAAAATCAAGCTGTTGTGAAAATTACTTGAAATTTGAATGAACATTTTCAAATATGATTGCTGTTAATGAATAATCAATCGAGATGTCGTAAAAATAAACTAAAATTACTTAAAATTATAAAGATTTCAAATATGATTTTACTTTCCTACGACAGTATCGACTTTTGACATTTCTCCATTTATAATAGAACTATTATAAACTCAGTTACATTTCAATTATTATTATGTTTATTTCAGCAAGACAATTAATTATAGATAACAGGTTGAATCATTGAATTTATAAGGTATAACGATGGATTTATACCTTGCATGCATTCATGTATTATACATTGGTTGATGCTTGCATAACATAACCGATATAATCACGATTCAATACCGCATCAAAACACGCACAATCTAATCCTCAAGTTAAGTTAATGCTATTACAAATTCGAAATAAACAAAAATAAATTTGCACCTGTTTATGGTTACTATAACGAGTCCTATTTTGTGTTCTGAGCTGTCAAGAAGATTAAACATTGGCAACGCACAATTTCTTAGTGAGTCATTCAGCCTTTTGCTTCCGATTAAGAAATGAGGGCCACAAACTGACGGACATCTCTCTAACATCGGATAAACAATATATTCAAATCTGCCAAATCTCTACAACACAACGGCGTGTCTTTTTTGCTGTTCCAATTTTCGATCAGAGACCTTCATACAAAAAGCCCAGAGCAGAGGTGTATAACTCCGATCGAAAATTGGAACCATAGAAAAGACACGGTAATCTCCATGGCTTGTGACTTTATATTGTTGCCTAACTTAATCCACCAATGAAAACTCTGAATGTCTTTGGAAAAAACTGTTGACAGCTGATTACTGGCTGAGTGGTATATCTATGGTTGTTTAATATTTTGATCTCGAACTACGCCGTTGTCGTGTAGTTTTGTCAGATTTTTAATACATATATTGTTTATCCAATATTAGCGAGATCAAAATATTAAAGTCAGTTTGTGACTCTCATTTCTCAATCGGAAGAAATAGGTCGAGTGGTTCGTTATGAAATTACTCGTTGAAACAACTTAATCTTGACATCTCAAACATGTGGATTCCATCGTTCTACATTATTCATTAATGATCTGTATCTATAATTTATTATCTTGGTGAACTGAGTTTTTCATTTTCCTGTCGTGAGGTAATATTTTTGGCTAATAAGAAGGCTCTGAATGAGAATTATAATTTCTTTGGTCGTGCATTTTTTTTTAGTTTCGTCTATCCTCATCGATGGAGTGTGATGCAGTATTGACGCATGCATAAAATTTGTCTAAATATTTGCATATCTATGGTTAAACAGGGGACCAATTTGTTTCATACAAAATGCTCTAAGATATAGATCTAGTGAGCGGTTTATTTATGGCCCGGAGTTATCAATAAAGTGAGTGGTTTATTTATGCATCTGATTGATCTAACTTTTGGATCACGAAACACCCCCGCATCGCATTTTTTGTTTTCTTCTTTATTCTATGCTTGTGTCGAACTTCTCTTCTGATTTTATTGACAAGTAATTATGGTTAATTTAAATATGCTACCAACATGTTTTAAAATATGAACACCCATGAAGACACCGCATGCCGTTGCCGTAGGGCAATTCCAATGGGCACAAATCTTGCATACATTTAAATATGTATTTATTTATTATTGTATATTTATCGTTAATGTGTATTTTTAAGTATTTTGGCAGTTTTGCAAAGTCCAGGTTGACACCAGCCAAGTAAACGGCGAGACAGTGAATAGAACTGTTATGCTATTTCCTCGGCCTAGCTAGTCTAGCAACCAGGCTTCTGTCAACCTTGCATAAGTAGAAGCTAAGAATTTGTTCCCAAACAGCATAACAGTTCATATTTTGCGTTCATCCCCCTTCAACGTCTTGTAGCTAAATGTTGATATTTTTCTTGAAATTAATAGGTTTTTTGTTGTTATCTAGGATTCTCCGGAAGAAGATGTGTCACAGGAGGAAATTGAAGCTAATTTGTTGAAGCCAGAAGATGATATGGAGCAGGTGAGAAAATTATATTATGAGAGACACTAAAACAGTCCTTCCCAGCGGGAAAGCCTTCAATCTTTATCCTCCTTATGTACTCTTTCCATTCAACTTGCATACAATTGTAGCCTCCTTTATGATGCCATTGCGCTTTTGACATTCCATTGCTTACTGTTCTCAGCGCCTTTCTTTTTTTTTTGGCTAAGTACCTTCCTACTAGATGACTTTCCGAATTTTCCTATCCAATATGGCCAATATGTAGCACCTATGTATAATAGTCCCAACAGTTAAAACTCCCTAATGTTGGGATTTCATAATTTCGATCATTGTTTATTATTGTTCACGTCAACGTCATTTCCAACTCCGATTGACATCCACCAACGATAGCAGCGTGGGCATTTTTCTAATTGTCGAAAACGCCCAATACTAACATTTATGTAGTGATTGATTAAACAATAATATTATAATTTATCATTTTTAACTGAAGTTTTTATCTCAGTCTGAAACCGTTTTTTGTTTTGCAGGTTACAGAGTCTGTCTCCGCAGGCGTCGGCGAGGGCACAGAAGGCGGCGAGGGTGTCGCCACTGCTGACCCGCCCCGTCGCGCGCTGACTGAGCTCCAGATGACAGACCTGTGCCGCAGCCTGGACGTCGAGTGGCGCCGGTTGGCCGCCAAGCTCGGCTATCGGCCCGACGAGATACTCTACTATGAAACCTCCAGCGAAGGGGAGCCGCAGCGGGCGCAGTCCATGCTGAGTCACTGGTTCGAAGACGATGAAGACGCGTCGGTGGATAATCTAATATATATTCTCGAGGGGTTGGGGCTACTGGATGCGGCTGCCACACTCCAAGAACCCGTTGTATGACCTGTGTAAAATACTAGTGAATCATGATTTTTCCATGAATTGCTTCTTATGATTCAAAATATTGTTACATATCCAATGAATATAATTTTTATAAATTAAAAATACGTTTTTTATGATTGCTTGTTTGTTTTTACTACATAGATGTTGTAACATGCTGATCTACAAACTAATCTGTGCAGGTGGCCATAGTATAATTTAACAAATTAAAATATGTGACATATTGCCACATGCACACAGACTGTAAAGGGGCTTAGTTCCACAGACAACCTTGTATAGATGTAAAAGTATAACTCTTGCCCTGAAAAGGGCAGTTAATTACATTTATGACTTTGCATAAATATATAATTGCCAAGAGAAGGCTCGCCTTGGAAAAAGCAGTTAAATGTTATTCTTGGAGCCTGCTGTACGCTTTGTGTTTTCCGTCGGGAAGATCGAGGCCATCTGGAGTGTTGGGTAGGCAAGGAAGTCGGCAGGAAAGGGCAACAGCAGGCGGCAGGTCCTAGACAAGTCTAGTCGAGGACATCCAATGAGTGATAGAGTTTGAAAGGCCAAAGCACGCCTTTTTGTCAACCTTGTAGCCCGACTACGGTTCACAAATAAGGTGGGCTAGCGGTATGGCCGCTCGCCCATAGGTCTCTGAATACGTTGAATCTCCTTTATCGTTGTAGTGTACGAGCCTGCCTTGGTCCCGTGTCTAGCGCCTGCTGGCGTATCATAATTTATTATTATTTTTACAGCAAATGTTTTCAACAGGGTTCAGGAAAGAATACTGTACATTTATAGATAGGTACATAAAATGTGAGTCCGCAGATGTTGACAATCCCAAATAGCTAATTAATATCACATCCCCAGATTAACAGACAAATAAATAATAAAACAATGTACTACACATCACACCTGATACATGAACCATAGATGATAGAAACAGTGAGGATGGGCCATGAACCATTATTACATGGGAATAAGTTCTATTATTACAAATTTACTTTGAATACCTACCTGAAATCGACTTTTCGGTGAATTTAACCATACTTTTTCAAACATTCTTCAGGCCTGTAGGTGACGCCGGAGTGCCTGTAAATGACCTGTGATTACATCTTCAGGTGGCGCACCGCCACAACCGCAGTTAACCTTAATTTTACCAAAAACTAATTTTTTACATATTCAAAGTCCATTTTAGGGTGGAGACACATTACACTATACGCATCATTCCCAATTGTAGTGTATGGCGACCGATATGCTGAAATAGGCCAAGCCAAGAGAATACAGCGCGCTTAGAGCGTGGTCTGTTTACAGGCATTAAGTAACTTTTATTATTATTATTTATGGCGGCATGTGTGCATGCTATTGTTTCTCACTCTTGCAACTCTTTCTAGTGACTTCGATTAAAACAAACAGTTGCAAATTTTCTTAACTCAAAATCACTCCCGTGCGTCTATTTCTTATTTCCACCCGTATTTACTAAAAAAAATGCCCAACACAAGAAAATATTTGTCGTTCCCAGTGTTTTATGAACAAAAACAGTTTAAACAGATCATGTTACCAACTTATTGTGATATTATAAAGTGCCATTTGAGGGGAAAATTATTTATGTTGATTTATTATTCTTAAGGGGTTACATCAGCTTGGCGCTCGGAAAAATAGGTAAAAATAAAATAAAAATATTGACGCAGTTATTAAATATGTATCTAAAATATTTTTATATTATATTGTATATGTACATAGTGTATTTATGAATAAATTGAAATAATCAATATATATATTATAAAAGTAAGTGTACAATGTGCGTGCCGCTAAAACTCTGAAACAGGTCCCGGTACGATCAAGGGAGTTATATGGTGTGGTAACCCTCTATCCAGGGGGGTATAACTCCGCTTCAAAACGTCAACACAAACTGTAGCCATTTTGAAAATCTATGTTTGTGACGTAGGCGATGCTTTTTTTTTTGTTTCTCGCTCACTTTACCATAAGACTCGTGCGACAGAAAGAGAGGGTTCGCAAACGGTGTAATGCGTGTTCTCGTCGCTAGGTGGCCGACTCATGCTTCCCGCCATTTCACTTAACAAAGTTTGACGGACGCCGTTGTTTGTCATCATAACATTGTCAAAATTTTTTAAATATCTGGTTGTGTGAAACAGTTGATTTATGTGTGAAAATGCCTACCGATAAAGTCCTTAAAACGTGTTGTGTGAAAGGATGTACGGACAGAGACTATTCGACACAAGTTTCCAACCATAACCTCTGAGAGTCCATTTCGAGAATGGTGTTCAGCACGTATCATGACTACATCCTAAAAGGTATTCTATACTGCATCAGCCTATAATAATAATAATTTGTTAATTCGGTTAATGTAATAATTATATTTATTTCAGAGCGTAACATCTCAACCAGCAGCGTACCCGTTGCTGCACAGGGGATGCTAGTAGAAAATGAAGGTACATATCTGTTTTATATTACTTAAAAGGGAATAGTTTTGTTCGTCTAATATGTCAATCTTTACTTCAATTTCTCAAGAACTATGATATATTTTTTCCAGAAATAAGTGCAGGACCCAGTCATGTCTTCTTTGCAACCAGCAGTGATGCTCTTGCTGCACAGGGGATGGCAGTAGAACATGGAGGTACATATCTGTTTTATATTACTTAAAAGGGTATAGTATTGTTAGTTTTGTTCCTCTAATATGTCAATCTTTACTTCAATTTCTTCAAGAACTATGATATATTTTTTTCTAGAAATAAGTGCAGGACCCAGTCATGTCTGCTCTGCAACCAGCAGCGTTGCTCTTGCTGCACAGGGGATGGCAGAACATAGATGTAAAATATCTTGCATAGGTGACCCATATGATCCACACTCCTTGCCTCATTCACATTCATGCATCGTCTCATACATACTCTTCTATTGTTCTGACTCTTGACATGGCCCGACTCAAGTATCTGATTCACTTGGTCTTGCCATGTCTTCCTCGGGCGTCCCCGACTTCTGCTACCATTCACATTTGCATCGTATATTCTCCTTACACTCCTTTCTTCGCTCATTCGCTCTACATGCCCAAACCATCTAAGCGTCCCTTTCTTGATCTTACTCATTACGCTTACATCAGCCTTGCACTCTTTGCGGATCTCCACATTCCTCACACGATCATAGATGGTTTTACCACACATGTACTGAATCGAGTATGTACTGAATTATAATTGCGAAAATTTATATCTTGTGCCCGTTATTGAAGAAACCATTGCCAAATATATATGTTTTGATTGGCTTAATTGTAATGAACATAAAAAATTTTTATTCAATTCATTATCAAAATTACTGTACCATTTATAATCAATGCATGGTGTACCAATGTCAATAGAAAATTAATTGGCAAGGATACACTACCATACAATGGACCTGACTCCATGAAGAAAATGGCAGTACTGCGACATTTAAAATATGCTAAATATAGGAAGAAATGGTTGTCATAACTAATTTATTTTAATAAGTTAAAACCAATTAGGACCACAATTTGTTCCTATAAGCGTATTTTAAATATCGTAGTACTGCCATGCTCCTCATTAAATCAGGTCCATTGTATGGTTGTGGTGTATCCATGCCAATTCATTTTCTATTGACATCTCTATATGAGTAGTAGAATAATAACGAAAAAATAAATATACAAGTCAAATATTGTTATTGTTTGTAATGTTAAGCCAAATATTCTCTGATGCGGAGTTTACATTATTCAGTTTGGCTGTATTAGTCTGCAACCCATTTTCAGTCACCGACTAGTGTTAATAAAAAAATAGTCGAATTAGTTTATTTTATATGTCTAGTTTATATATAGTTATACTTTTTTATTACATACTTGACATCATAATGAATATTCTCTCAACACCTTCTTTAAATTTTACTCTTGTATTTGGTGTTTTTATTTGTTATTATTATACCCTATTTATTTATCAGGTGCCAATATGTATTGTTAAAACAATAACCTATTGTTAAATTTACTTTTCTGTTTACACTGTTACATTCTTTATGTTGTGTACTATTCCTAAGTTAAAAATATCTAAAAGGCATATAAAGTTTTTAAAACTAAAAAGTATTATATACTTACTATTTATATCTGTACCCGAAAAGCATACGGATGCAAGTCCAAAAAGTTAAATGTTCAGGAGAGCCAAAATACTCTTTTTTCTGTAAGTTTTGTCTCATAACTTCTGCGGATATTCATGATAATTGATTTTTATTTTTTATCCTATTGAATCAATTAATTTTGTATTGAAAATGAGAAAATAAAATTAAATATTTTATATGCGAAGCCTAAAAAAAATGTTTAAAAAAAAAGCATTGTGTACTTGAGTCCTTCTGCTTCAAAATGATATTGAATATTTTGGTACGACACATGGTATATTATAAAAGGATCAATGTTGAAAACTTCATTTGGAAGTAAAATAATAACTATATAACAGGTAAATATAAATTTATATTTTATTTATATTTATATTTACCTATAAATATAAATAAAGTAGATGTTTATATTTTATTTATTGGTAAATATAAATATAAATAAAATAGATCAATGTTGAAAACTTCATTTGGAAGTAAAATAATAACTATATAACAGGTAAATATAAATATCTATTTTCCATATCTTCGTCATCTGACAGAGAAAAAAAAGATTTAAAAAAAAATAAGTGTAAAAAAAGTGCAGTGGCTCTGGTACCCACTGTAACATCTTTTGTAGATCACCAAAATTTGGTGTATTTAATGCGATTGGATTTGTATTTACCCGGGGTCAATACCTCCGGGGTGCTCAAAACGGTTCTATGATAAATCAACACATAGACAATTCAACACACCTTTAAAAAGTGATATAAAGTCATTAGAAACGATGAAAAAAATAAATTAAACTGAACTTACTTAACCCAGTTAATAGAGATTTTGTTTCATCACTTTTCATGACTTTATATAACTTTTTAAAAATGCGAAATTATCATGAATTATCATTTTGATGATTTATCCGGCCACCGCTCAAAATACCTCTCCTTTTTCTTCTAATATAATAATATTTAAATTCAGTTTCCTGAAAACCATTTTTATACAGTAGCATCCCCGACACATTTACGTCAGCTCGTAGCCATAATACCGTTGATATTAGGAAACCCTCACCATTCATATTCTTCTTTCGATATACAAAAGGTGATTGTGAACCATTTTAAAGGGGATTTAAATATTTGAAATTTTCTAAGTTCATTGAGTGTACAATGTACTGATTATTAGTTTTGCAATATCTGATGAATTGTTCCCGCAAATTTTTTTGTCGTGCCGTAAAATATTTGGAATTGGGTAGTTTTTTTTTTGCCCTTTTAAACGCTGAATGGACAGAGTCTACTTCCAGGTGAGTGTGACCACGTAATAAAAATTTATGATGAATGATCTTGAGGTTGTTAATTTTTTTTAAAACCAGCCATACGTAGGATATGGCTATTGTTATATTTCTATGTTGACCTGCACATTTGTCAGACCATACGGTTATTTCTTCAACATTATCCCCCATATCGCTGTATATCCACTTTAAGAGGCAAGACGCTACTTCATTTGCCCCCTGTTTTCCATCCCTATATAGTCCATTCAGTAGTTTAATGATGAGGTAAGGTAAATGTAAGTAAATAAATAAATAAGTGACATCTTCAATAATAATATCACCACCTATGCTTCCATCAGTCTCTTCAGAACAATTCTGTTTCTTGAGCCTCGTCATCCATTCATACACGGAAATACTCTTTTTCATTTTTATTTATTGCAGGAATGTAATAAATAATTATGAGAGCACTGGGATTGTTCTGTTTAGTTCCACAGAAAACATAGAAATTAGAGGCAGAAGGACGCAAAATGGACTTGAGTCTACATTCGAATGTTTACTTCCACGGAAAGCGTAATAATGTTAGAGGCAGAAAGATGCAAGTCCAATGTACATCTTTATGCTTCTACGATGTAATGGTTCTTGCATTCTTATATATTTTTGAAAGTACCATAAATATTCAAGATAGGGCTTGCATCTTTCTGCCACTAATGAACATGATAATTTACTTCATGTCTTCATCAAAAACTCATTTCTTCAAATTTTGGACTTGCATCCCTATGCTTCTCGGGTACAGATATATGAAAGGTATAAATATTTAAGTAATAAGATAAGTAGGAGGGAAACAAAAATAATAATAATGTAATTAGACGCTAATACAGCTAAAACAGTAGGTTGAATCGTTGACTGCCTTATTGACAATATATTTTTCAATAGCCGTTGGATGTTGAAAGAAAATAACTATCATTTCCAACAGCTAGTTTTATATTGATACAGTAATTTCTTCTAAATTCACCTTCTAAATGTGTTTTGTGCTTATATTATTGTATTTCATGTTTATATTTAAAAAATAAAATTATTGTACATGTAATTATGAGTTTGTTTTTCAGCTTCCTTCTGATAAAACGCTGTCCTGAGAAAATGAGCTGTAAAGGAAGATACTTTAAAGGTCATTTCTTTCTTAGGACAGGGCTTTGTCAGATGGGACCTTGTGGTCTTGGGTGACATTTTACTATGTTTTAGGCTGATGAATTGGGTTTTAGGTAGGTTCCGAAGCAGAATTAAATTGTCTATGGTTGCGCCTTTTTTTTAAATTTCCTCTATCCTTTGTCGATGGTGTGGTGTGACGTCGGCGATGCGTGTGTATCCAAATTTGCCAGATCTATGGTTAAAACTTGACCAAAGCAAACGTATGGAAAGAGGGCAGAGTTATCAATCTATAGATAGTTGATTTATGCCTCTATCTCCCATCCATGAAGAAGGTTCCGGTTTTTTACCTGAAGTGCGTGCTTTTGAAGATATAAGCGCCGGAAGTTTCGCCCTCTAGAACTAAAAGAGTCCAGAACATTCGAGAGTATTGGAGAACATTCCACAACATTCCAGAACATCCTGGAACATTCTGGAATGTTCGGGAATAGTCTGGAACGTTCGGGAACATCCCAGAACCTCCCAAATCATAATGAACGAAAATCAGAACTACAGGCCATTTCATGGAATCTCTAAATAGTATTCTAATAGTTCTTCTAAACTATTCAACGGAGTTTGATAGGGTTTTCTTGGAGAATTTCTTCCGGAAGATTTATATATATAATACATACATTATATTTATTGAAAGTAGAAAAAAGTCGGGCAACGCCGGCTACACGTCAGAAATAAACAAATAAAAAAAAATTAAGGCAGGACCCTCTTTAGAAAATCCTTACCGATGGTGTTTCTTTGTAAGGCATTGTCTGATATATTTTTATTTTATTAATTTAGAAAGGTAGAAAAAAAAAGTACGGCGTCAGCGTCTTAAAACCAAATATTTGTTTAAATCACCTTCAATCTGTGATTCCTGGACCGTACATGAGGTCTTCCATTGTTGCTGCGATCACCTCCGACTTCTTTTGAGCAGCTCTTTTCAATTTCCTGGCCTCTTTAGGGGTTGGCCCTGTTGGCATAAATAAACCAACTTCCCTGTTGGGCTCTCGTGAGTCTGTGAAGGAAGACACTGTGTTTTTACTTACCACGGCAGTACAGATATTCCTTGAGAATCCAAGTTCCCGGTAAATCGCAGCGCGCTTGGGCCAGTTACAAGGTATAATAATTGCTATAACTTCGGAAATAATTTGAATTTTGAAATAAGAGCAAAAAAAAGTGTTTTATTATTAAGAAGCCGTTGAGAAACACTTTGACATTGCTATGTACAAATGTATGATTGCCGAACTGTCTAAATATCAAAAAGTAACAATTAGAGAACGAGAAATCCCAAAAGACCAAAGAGTGTTTCGAATAATATTTATTGGACCAAGACAACCAAGTCTAATTTTGGAAAGAAAATTCGATGAAAACAGCATATTTTTGCTTATGTTTCGATTATTTTAATGCTTTTATATTTATTATTAAATTGTTTTATAATTTTCTAATGGCTTACGAATGAAATAGAAGCTTTCTACCACATTTTTTCCATATACTTTGTTAATATTTCACAAACTTCTCTAATCGGAAACACTTTTTCCGTTTTCACGATTCTTCTTATTAAATCGTTTTTCACCCACAAGTGGTGTTTTATAGCATCACAAAAAGTCAGTAACATACTGGTTCACCAAAAACAGGACACAAACAATTTTTTAATCATATTGGGCATCTTTTAGTAAATAAGTGTGGCATCAAGAAGACGAGCGGGAGTGATTTTGAGTTTCATGCGATTTGCGTCTAATGCGACCGGCAGATTTTCGTGATACCGTTCACACATTCGCGTGTTCATTCGGCGTTGGTCGCTAGATGAAGATGGACGTTAGGGCGACTGCGGCCGCTGCGATATACTTGTACAGCGCTTTCAAATTTTTTTTACTTGTGCACCAGAGAAGAGTGATTAAAAAAAGATGGCGCAAAAGAAGATGGTGGATGCTGAGTATTCATCGAAACAGAACAAGGTAAATCAAATTTTGTTTTAATTGTTAGTATCCTATTTTGAATGTGTGTACTTCTAGAGTATTCTGCCACCCCTTTGTGAAAATATAGGCGTGACGGTATTTATTTTTATTATATAGAATTTAAAAAAAACATTTTTTTAGGGAGACCATGAACAACCAACTTGCCGAGCTTCTAGCAGAGCCATCTGGAGAGTTTGAAAACTTCGTACGATTGTCACCTACTGACTTTGAATACCTCGTACAAAAAATTTCCCCGATCGTTTCAAAACAGGACACAAAATGGAGGGAAGCTATACCAGTAAAAATACGGCTAGCAGTGACTTTAAGATTCCTAGCTACCGGGGACAGTTACAGAAGTCTGCACTATCTGTTTAAAATGTCAAGCCCAGCCATCTCACGCATAGTGATTGAAGTCTGTTTAGCACTCAATGAAGTGTTAAAAGATATGATTAAGGTAGGTAAAAAAAAGGTTTTATTTTTAATCAATTATTTATTTCAAGATAATACTTAGCTTATTTGTGTTGACAAATATTTGACTCAAATAGGTTTCAATTAATTTGTTTTTTTTATGCATCTCTATATGCTCGATAAAGAATATTTTGTGATGGAGTTGCGTCAGTTTCTGAAGAATTGTACCCTTCGCACGTGTAACTGTGATCATCAGTCATAGTATGTTGAGAGACTTCTGGTATACTTATTACAACAGGAGATTCTTGCTGTTCTTGTGACGGTGGATGGGTTGGGTTGGGTGAAGATTGTGACGTGTATATTTGTGCTGGGGCTAAAACTTCATTGGAAATTATTTGAACTCGTCGAGGTAGAAGTTGATTAGGAACATAATATGTAGATGGTGGTGTACTTGCTGAAAATGGTCTGTTTTGAGGGGAAGAAGGCGGAGGAGGCGAGCATGACCATTCAGATCGGTATAAATTTGGAGAAGATGGTGGACGATTGACATATGAATTTTGAGAAGAGGGCGGACGAATGAAGTATGAATTTTTAGGAATCATTTGTGATTTTCGACGTCTGTTTAACAACATGTTATCTATATCTAACATGATTTCTTCTCTTTCAATCTCTGTATATTTCCTCAGTTTTGTTGCAAGAAGTTTTCCATATAATTCGCATGGATCATCTTCTCGTGTTGAAGAATCTTTACTAAGGACTTGATTTAAAGTGTTGAAAGCATTTGACATCTCTCTGCTAGCCTCTGCTAATTCTGGCGGATTTTTGCAACGTCGCTTTGTAGCTGGAACTTTTCCTGGATTACTGTTACTCCCAGCTACGGAGTTGTTTCCTTGACTATCATCTTGTTCATCTAGTGTATCTTCTACAGAATATGTCGATGATGAGGCCTGTAAAAAAATAACTTGTTAAAAACATGTTGAAATTTTTTAAATAAATTTTTTAACTCGTTAATCCTTTTTTTTCAGATGCCTGAAACTGCAG
This sequence comes from Hesperophylax magnus, assembly GCA_026573805.1. Classification (NCBI taxonomy): domain Eukaryota; kingdom Metazoa; phylum Arthropoda; class Insecta; order Trichoptera; family Limnephilidae; genus Hesperophylax; species Hesperophylax magnus. The sequence goes on along the minus strand of JAIUSX010000029.1, from coordinate 8,475,992 downwards.
ACGAATGGGTTAACAAGTCAGAAGGATTTACTTTCCCCCATTGCCTTGGGGCTATAGATGGCAAACACATAACTATACAATCACCGGCAAAGAGTGCGTCTGACTATATTAACTATAAAGGCAGCTTCAGCATTGTTCTACTAGCTCTAGTTGATAGTAATTATTGTTTTTTGTTTGCCGATGTAGGATGTAAAGGTCGGATAAGTGATGGCGGCGTATTTAATCAGAGTGTTTTATGTCAAAAACTATCTTCTGGCACTATGAATTTACCACCTCCGAGCCCACTTCCGGATGGCGACAATGATATTCCGTTCGTATTTTTAGGAGATGGAGCATTTGCGCTTAGTAGCCACATAATGAAACCTTTTGCAGGCCACCATGCCCAAGGATCCCCGGAAAGAATATTTAATCAGCAATTGTCTCATTCTCGTGTAAAAGTAGAAAATACTTTCGGCATCCTATCCAACAGGTTTCGAATTTTTAAAAAAGCTATAGCTCTGGAAACCCCTTTACGAGCCTCTATTATTTCAATGTCTTGTCTACTTTTACATAACTTCTTGAGATACAGTAGTTCATCTCGGAATATTTATACACCCCCAGGTTCATTTGATACTTTCATTAACGGAGAACTTGTACGACCAGGTTCATGGAGAAATGAAAATAGAGATAGTGCTTTGTTGCCATTACAAAATGTGCCACGTAGACCTACCCAAACAGCAACCCAGATACGGTTGGATTTTATGAATTATTTTTGTAGAAACAGTATAGATGTTGAGTTTTGAAGGGAAGGAACTTGAATTGATAACGCAGAAGAAACTTTAAAGGACTCTTGGTGTTTTATTGCTCTATCCCCAATTACATTGTGAATATTCCGGAGACCCAAACTTCCCAAGAAGACTAAGGAGGGCTTGTATTTACTATTTAAGAGTTAGCGAAGAAAGAGGAAGTATAATGAGATTCAAGCCTTTTTATAATCTGTTTTGAGAGCTTGGATCTACCGACATCTATGAATGATTTCTTTAACTAATTATCTTGTGTGCATTTATAATGCAATTTTTACCTACTTAAGAGGTGTGATTCCTAGATAACAAATTATATTATTCAATTTTAAACATATATCCCGCCAAAAAACGATTAGCAATAGAGTTTTTTTACACAAAATAAAATTACTAAGAAAAAACAATTCTAATAAAATCACTTTTAGTACTAAGGATAACTGACAATATTTATAACTTTAAATACCTCACACCATATTAAATTAACTAATAATTCATATTTACTAGATCTAACTGAAGTTAAGATAAAGAATCAAATCAATATTTTTTTTTATAATAATAAAACATTTAATTTTAGGACAAACACAATACAATGATGGTTGGGCCAGGTCTTCCTTCCAGGACTGCTAATTTTGTATAATATTTTGAACAGGCACTTGCAGTGTTCTTCACTTTTCCTTTCATTAAATTGTCATCTTGACCTTTCACTTATGTCTCACTAAAGTTTCACAAGAGGTCACGACCTACACCACCTTTATTCTTTTGCATTTTTTCTTTCTTTTGATTGTTTTTCACATAGTCTGATTTTAAATTTCCCAGCTTCTCTGAAATTTCTTCTGTTCGTTAGCGCCACACTGTGTATTGGTGCTGCCGGGTCGCTTATTATTCTCCCTGGTCCGTCCTAGGTAGGTGGTCTCCGCATTTGTTGTCCTCAATTGGCAGTAGGCATAATTTTGATATTGCCCTCTGGACCGTTCCCTGTGCTGTGTTGATGGTAGCTACTCGTACTCTTCCATCAGGTCCTGGGTGTACAGCGTGCACTCGTCCTAGCCTCCAAAAGCAAGGAGGCTCGTTATCTTCCTTCAGAATGACCATCTGGCCTGGTTGCAGCTGCCTTTGGTGGTTGCCAGTCCATTTCGTCCGGGTCTGCAGCTCAGCCAAGTATTCTTTGCGCCACCTCGACCAAAAGGATTGTATTAGTTGATTTAATTTTTGGTAATGATTCAGTCTATTGACTGCTACATTCTGCAAGTTCTGCTCCGGGATTGCTGCTAAACTCGTTCCAATGAGAAAGTGACCAGGTGACAGGGGATTTAGGTCTTTGGGGTCATTGGACAGCGGACAGAGGGGACGGGAATTCAAGCATGATTCAATTTGACATAATACTGTGCTAAATTCCTCATATGTTAATAGTGAAGTATTTGCAACCCTTTTCAAATGATATTTTACTGATTTGACCCCTGCCTCCCAAAGTCCACCAAAGTGCGGAGCCCTTGCTGGTATGAACTTCCACTGAATAGATAAATTGGCTAAGTATTTATCGATTTTTTCATTTGAATTTTCCAAAAATTCATAGATTTCCCTTAGTTCATTATTTGCTCCCTTAAAATTAGTGGCGTTATCTGAGAACATTTTACTGGGTTTCCCTCTTCGCGAAATGAAACGTTTAAACGCATTTAGGAAGCTATCAGTGCTCAAAGACATTACTACTTCTAAATGTATCGCCTTGGAAACCATACATATAAATAGACATATATAAGATTTTACGCTGTGAGTCTTACGGCTAACACCTGATTTAATCATAATGGGGCCGCAGTAATCCACTCCGGACAATTGAAATGGACGACATTCCGTTATTCGTTCGGCCGGTAGGTCTGCCATCAGTTGTTGTTCTGTTTTCGGGTTACATCTAAAACATATAATACAGTATTTCAGAATCTTTTTTATTAAATTTTTACCCATAATTGGCCAGTATTTCATTCTTATTAACGCTAACAATGCCTGCGTCCCTGCATGTAAATATAAATAGTGGTAGTGCTTGACAATAAGCTCACTTAGTTTATGATGTGAAGGTAATACTATGGGGTGTTGTTGACTTTCCGATATCATTTTTCCGTTGGATAACCTACCCCCCACCCGGATTAAATCCTTAAACAAATAAGGATTTAATGACTTCAACCTACTACTATTCCTTACACTACCCTTGGCCTGTAAAGCCCTCATTTCTTCCGGGAATGCAAAACATTGTGCGCGAGATATTAAAATGTGAAGCGAATTTTCCAATTCGTAGACAGTTAGCGCTCCGTCACGCCTTGATAAAGAATTTCTGCAATTAAAAATAAATCGTAACATATAGGCTGCCACCCTTTGCAATTTGGTTAAACAAGAGTATCTGGAAAATATTTCCCAATCCTGTTTTACTGCTGAAATTAAAGTTATTTTTAATTTTTCTTCTGGCAGATCCAACGGCGTAACTTCACTGCTGGTATTTGGGTAATCGCCTGACGTCAACCAGGTGGGCCCATGCCACCAAATGTCAGACTTTAGTAGTTGCGACACCTTAGCGCCTCTGGATAAAACGTCCGCCGCGTTATCCTCCGATCTTACGTGTCTCCATTGTGCGGGTTGACTGGATTCCTGGATTTCAGATACCCGATTCGCCACAAATGTGTTCCACCTTGCTGGCTGTCCACGAATCCAAAATAGTGCTATCATGGAATCGCACCAGTAGGTTGTATCTATTTCATTTAAGTTCATAGCTATTTTGACATAATTAACTAACTTTGTGAGTAACACAGCACCACAAAGCTCCAGTTTTGGTAGCGATATGTTCTTCAACGGTGCCACCCTTGATTTTGATGTGACTAAATTAGAAGTTGTGTTTCCCGATTCATCAGTAGACACTATATATATACAAGCTGCATAGGCCTTTTCTGACGAATCACAAAATCCATGCAGATGCAGTTTAACATGATGTTTGCAAATTACCTTTCTCGGTATTTTTAAATTATTCAAAAGAGGTAATTCATTTATATATGAATTCCATGCATTCATCTGGTCAGATGGAACATCTTCGTCCCACTGAATCTTAGTTTGCCACAAACCTTGCATTATCAATTTTGCGATTAAAGTTACAGGTGCTATTAGCCCCAGGGGGTCGAAAGTAGAAGCGATACATGATAACATTTGCCGTTTGCTTTTAACGCACGTTTCTAAGGGCTCTACTATGTACTGAAAATAGTCTTGCTGGTTATTCCATGACAACCCTAAAATTTTCTTTTCCTTGGGGTTATCAGTAATAATCATATCTGTTTCACTCTCTGGTTTCGAACTTATAGAGGGTAAATTTGATCTCCATTTTCGTAAATTCATGCCAGCAGATGCCAAAATGCTGCTTAACTGATGTTTAATAGTGAGACAGTCTGCCTCATTTTCGTCGCCAGTTATTAGATCATCCATATAAAAGTTGTATTTTAGGATTCGACTGACCTTTTTGTATGCTTCCTGATTTTCTGTTCCTAACTGCTCCAAGCATCTGGTAGCCAGAAAGGATGATGGTCCCAAACCGTAGGTGACAGTATTGAGTTGATAGTGCTGGATTTCCTTTTCCGGAGAGTCCCTCCAGACTATGCGCTGGTAATCTCTATCCTCCGGCTGCACCAATATTTGGCGATACATCTTCTCGATGTCGGCAGTTAATGCATACTGGTGCTTTCTGAAAAACAATAGTTGTGCACATAACTCCTTTTGCAAAACTGGTCCTACCATGAGGGCGTCGTTTAATGATATACCAGTTGATGATTTGGCTGATCCGTCAAACACGACCCTGGTTTTGGTTGTCGTGCTAGACTCCTTTATCACTGCATGGTGTGGCAAATAATAACAAATTTTATCTTTTGGCGCTGCTTCGCACAGCGTCATATGCCCCAATTCCTGATACTCTTTCATGAACTTTTTATAATTTAGCATCAGGTCTTTATTGGCAAGGAATTTCTTCTCCATATTATAGAATCTTTTTTCAGCCACCTTTAGGGTTTCACCCATTTGATTAATATTAGGTCGCAGCGGTAATCTTACCGCAAAACGTCCTTTCTCATCTCTTTGATGCGTGTGTAAGAAGCTCTCCTCACATGCTCTTTCTTCATGGCTTCTATGTTTTACAGGAGCTAGTTCCTCTATTTTCCAAAAGCTTTCTAATTGCTTATGTAATAAATTTAAAGATAAATGACAGTAATTTACTGGCCTTTTTGGTTTCGGAGTGGCGATAGGTCCGGATACAAGCCACCCTAATTCGGTCCTTTGTAGTGTGAGTCCTGCTTCTCCAATTCTCATTCGATCGGCATGCAAGACTTCCCAAAATACCTCCGCTCCCAACAGCATATCTATCGGGCTGGTAATGTTGAAGTTTGGATCAGCTAATTTGAGACCGCTGGGGATCCCAGTGTCCTTTTTCTGAAAGGAAATTTGCGGCAGATTACTGGTCACTTCAGATATTATCAGGCATTCTATCTTCTTTTCGTATTCGGAATAGTTTGAAGTTATATTTAATTCAACTTTAGATCTTATATTTAAAACCTTATTGTGAATTCCGGTGACTGGAATATTTGCCCTTTTCGCTTTCAATTTTAATTTATTTGCAAATTTCTCACTTATAAAGTTCGATTGCGCCCCAGAATCTAGTAAAACTCTGGCTTGAATTGACTTTCCAGCATTGTTTTTTATGTTGATGATGGCAGTGGACAATAACACGAAATTTGGTTCTACCTTCGCGGCATGATTTGATACTAAAGGCGCTTCCGTAGTGGAAGATGTTGATGCCCTTTCGTGTTTTGAATCTTCTTCCTTCTTAAAATGAAGTAGTGTATTGTGATTTTCACCATCGCATTTACGGCAATTGAATTTAGATTTGCAATCCTTTAATTTATGACCGAGGTTTAAACATTTTAAACAAGCGCCTAATTTATGTATTTTATCAATTCGTTCTTTCGGCTTTAATTCGAAAAATTTGCGGCAATAATAAATCTTATGATTATCGTTGCAATGTAAACATTTTAATTTTTGTGCGGATAGTGACACCATAGTTTCTTTTTTATAATTATGCGGATTCGCTTTTCCCGGATTAAATTTTTTATCATTATTCGCCGATGCTTCTAGTACTTGGGCCCTTGCATACAAACATTTAATAAATTCTTCGTAGGTAGGCAGATTATTTTTTGTTTGGTATTGTTCCCAATGAGCTCTTGTGTTTGAGTCTAGTTTATTTGATAATAAATAAATTAAAATTACATCCCAATTTTTAGTAGTTATATTTAAATTATTTAGCGATTTTAAATGCAATTGCGCCTCGTTCAATAAGCTTCTTATTGCGACGTGATTTTCTGTCTTTACGTCCGGTAATTTAAACAACGCGTTTACATGATTATTTATAATTATTTTTGAGTTTTCGTATCTGTCTGTGAGCATTTCCCAAGCTGTAACATAATTGTCCATATGCATAGGTAATGCAGTGATTAGCTTAAATGGTTCTCCTCTGAGACAACTCTTCAAGTAATAAAATTTCTGGATGGCATCTAAGTTAGTATTGCTGTCCACTAAAGATATAAACGCGTCTCGAAACTCCATCCACTCACAATAATCCCCTTTAAATTTCGGCAATTCGATTATCGGTAACTTAATATTATTATTTGTCTGGATTGATGATTCTTTTTTATATAATCTGTCTTTCGCGTTGGCCAATGTATTAAAATAATCGTTTTCAAAGTTCGCCCGGTCATTTTGGTCATCTTCGGGAGATAGTGCTTCTATTTTATCCTGAATTCCTTCAAAGTCATCTAGCAAAGGTTCGAAACGCTTTATACGCAATTCTAGTTCGCTTTGCGTTGAAGAATCTTTGGCTAAAAAATCACTGAATCTAGTAATTTTTCCTTTACAAATTCCCCGTTGAGCGATCAGCGATTTTAAATCCATTTTGATTCAATCAGGCGTTTACTTACAGTTCACTGAGTTATCCAATTATCACATTCACTATAAATACACTTAAAAAACACTGATAACCTCCCAAAAAACGATCGTTATTGACTTTCAAACCCGTTACAATTTGACAGTTGCACAATGACAATGACTAAGCGGTTTGATAAGTTCGCCCATAGGGTATTTCTTTAAAAAACTGCCTTACCGGCTTCGCGGGTAATTCAAATAAACATTATTTTAATCTCGGAACTAACAATATTACTGTAGTTTTTTCGCAATAATCTTATTACCTACATAACTGCAATGTCGAATTATTTTTTGTTAGACTTGATCATACAGGCTTGTAACAATTTTTTTATGAGTAAGCACAATATTGATGTCATTAATTTTGCTTCTAATTTTAAGGATTTTAATTGTAAGGTAGGTAAGGTATATGGATTGGTCACTCGCCCATTTTTGTTGCTGATGTCTTCTGCTGCTTGCTGGATGCTGGAAGCTGCATGTTGGCTGGATGTTCCTTCTTCAGTGCTGGTTCATTTTTATTGATTTAATCACTCGCGTTAAATCTTCCGACTCGTAGGACCATATGATGAGTTTTGAAGGGAAGGAACTTGAATTGATAACGCAGAAGAAACTTTAAAGGACTCTTGGTGTTTTATTGCTCTATCCCCAATTACATTGTGAATATTCCGGAGACCCAAACTTCCCAAGAAGACTAAGGAGGGCTTGTATTTACTATTTAAGAGTTAGCGAAGAAAGAGGAAGTATAATGAGATTCAAGCCTTTTTATAATCTGTTTTGAGAGCTTGGATCTACCGACATCTATGAATGATTTCTTTAACTAATTATCTTGTGTGCATTTATAATGCAATTTTTACCTACTTAAGAGGTGTGATTCCTAGATAACAAATTATATTATTCAATTTTAAACAATAGAAAATAATTAAAATTTGTCAAAATAAATATGTTGTTTTACTTACACTGTTACCCTCTGTGTTAATAATGCTGGAACATTCATAAACGTCATTTAAAAAATTGTCCATTGCTTCATAAAACGGCCAAATTGGGTTGTAATATTCCTCTTCACCCATGCCAGATTTAATGGACTGGATTTTCTTCCTACGATGAATTCTGTACGTTGCCATTAACGACTCCTTCTTTTTTTTTAATTCACTTACAGGGATATTCATACTGTCTGCAATTCTACTCCAAGCATCATTAACCTGAAATAAAAAAGTAGTTAGGAACTACTAGCTCTAGTTGATAGTAAAAACGAAAAAAGTAGCTAGGAACGGTATACCTATAGACAAATTAATATCGCAACTAAACATGTATTATTTTATGTAGTGAGGCAAGTTACTTACTCTGTTTTTATTTTTGTGTTGCTGGTGTTTGGGGTTCCATATAATGGATTCATTATGATAATAATCAATGAACCTAAACAGTTCTTCGTTACTCCATGGCGCCATATTCGCGACACGACACTACAGTCTACTAAATATACCAAACCACACACGTCCACTCCGGCCGACGCGCAACTATGAACTGAACGTTCGGCCAATGTGTGAACGCTCTTTGCCGCTCGCGCCAAATTCCTTTGATTCGTGCACGAAAAACCGACACTCATCGGCTCGCCGGCGAGCGTTGGCCGCAAACGCGAAATTCACACAAAATGGCCCAGTACACATTCGGCCAACGCGTTGGCCGCACGCGTTGGCCGAATGTGTACTGGGGCCTTAAGACAATTTGCGACTGTTTCATAAATAAACCACTCACGACTGTTTTTAATGAAAGTTACTAGAGAGTCGCAAGAGCGAGAAACAATAGTCCACCACATACCAAGCGCATGTAAGGAATTTTAGTAACATGTAAAAAAATATTTCTTTGTAAATTTAAGGTTAATCGCTCCACCTGAAGATGCCATCGTATAGGGTCTTTCATAAACGTATAGGGATTTTTTCCATTATTTCTGGCTTTCACACTTCAAGGGTGTTCTTGGCCATCATTTAAAATTATGGAGAAATGAAAGTTGAAATATTAATTAATTATAGGGAATTTTAAATTCTAAAAAAAAATTAAAAAATCACTTCGCCTTACATACCTACGTTATGAAAATCAGTATGAGTAAAAAAATATGTTATTGCGACACGTACCTGATTTTCTCACTTAAGTCATATATATTATTTTAATTTACACGATCGGAGAGAACGTTATGTTCATTATATTGATGCATTACTCAGTTTGAACTAAGACTTTGTTATCCTTTGTGCTATGCAAAAGAAACCTTGTCTTATAAACATTAGTTTATCATTAAAAAAAATAATAATATTTGACAAGTCAAAATTTTTCACCAACAAATGAAGATATAATATGTCTCGACGCCATCTAGTGGGAAATTTAGTATTAACAAAGCTTTTCCTACAGAAATAAAGTTGGTTGTTTACAGGTGAAAAAATATAATAAGCAGTAATTGTTCATTGAAGTTACTAGTAGGTACATATTGAATTATTTGGCGTCTTGGAAATAAGCCTACGTAGCTCAGTGGTTCAGAGCAGCTAACCGGAAATCAGAAGATGCGGGTTCAATTCCCGTCGGCGGCATTTTATTTTTACTCGGGAGATATTTTCAATTTGTATGGATATTTCAGGCGACTAATTATTGCTTATAATAATTTGAACTAAGTCGGTAGAGTAACATAATAGGCCAGCATGGCACTATCAAATGAATCAAATGTTTCACGCGGTTCAAGTGCGAGAAATAGCTCTACAAAAGGCGCGGCCTATTTATAGATCAATGTTTTTATCTCACGTGTGTTACTGTTAGTCCTTCACGGAAGTAATGTACTTTCCTATATTTATATTGTTTCCCAACCCTTGAACCCTTAAAACCGGATAAATAATTTTGCTTTCTGTTAAAATGGTTGGGTATTACTGCTCTAGTAGAAGGGCGTAATGCAACACTGCTCAGCACCCCGAAAAAATAACCAATAAATATGTCGAATCTACTCTTATGTAACCATCCCTTATATATATTTTAAGTCCTGCCGCAAAGAAGAGACCATAAATATATTTTGTGCTGGTTTATTATTTTTTCCTATTTTTTCGCCTAGCGCCTAGCCGAACGTAAAATGAAGGCTTTTACATTGTTTAGAATTCTTGCTCCATAGTCATAAAGTTTCAGTTAGCTGCAAACTTTAGGACGAGAAAGGATGTTTGTTAAGGTGACAGTTTTACGTGGCTTGGCGAACAGCTAAGTCCTAAGTCCCGAAGATGCCTGTGGGTACGCTAACTATGAATAAGGGACCCCTTCGCTTGTTCTAGAAGGAGCTATATCAATAAACAGCCTTAAAACTGAGATCGTAAAGCCTGCAGGCTGTAAATAGGTACCTACCTACTCTTCTCACTTAATGTATACAGAATAAAGTACCTTTAAGAGGGTGAGGTACACATGAAGAAAATAATCGTAGCAAGTTTAGTGGTAAAACGGGTTTTTCTCATGCTTAAGAGCATTGAAAAAATGTTGTCTTTTAGCCTTTTCTTTTTTAGATCCCCCCATCTTAACTCAGCAAGGGCGGATCCAGGATTTTTTTACTGGGAGGGACACAAGGGTCAGGCCGGTAAAAAGTACAACAATAACTGCAAGAAATATAGTGATTGTAATATAAAAATATTTATAGTAAGAAAATTACACATTATTTAATGACGATAATTTCTTTCTGAATATATCCAGTAATTCGTTATCATTCATTTTTGATGCAATGTCTTGATGGATATGCATTACAGCCTGTTAAGTGGAGAAATATAGCTCGGCAGTGTTAGTAGTCACAGGAAACGTGTAACGATAATCGACACAGAGTTCTAATATTTGGTAATCTAATATTTTGGCGCTAGTAAAAGCCTCAAGGGCGCCGTGTTAGGCGTTAGGTATTATCAGCGCCTTGGCTCCTTGGCCCCTTAGCAAGTTGGCGCCCGGAGCGGACTGCTCCAATTGGGCCTGCACAGGACCGGCCCTGGTTTCATTTGCCCAGTAGGTAGCGAGTCTTGTAAAAATTGCCTCGATTAGATTAGGTTAGGTTCTATCAAAGTACACATTAAAATTATGGCTAGTAAAAATAGAATGTCATCTGTTTTGGTATATTTAAATTATTATTGGACTAGATAATATTTTGGAAAATATTACATTTTTAAGGTGTACTTTACAGAGAACATGCAAATAAAACGTCCCTAAAGTAATATGTCTCGGAATGGGAAATGCAGAGCGGCGAACATAAAAAAATCAAAATGAATAACCCGAGTATTCAATATTATATTTGGGAGTTAGGTAAAAAAAATTAACAAAATTTTCATAATATGTAATTACGTATTTTTAACAAGATTGTGTAGGTCGGTAATCCTTCCGCAAAAGATAATTTTCAATTCATTTTATTATTCGCTCAGTTTTATCGTTAAAAGAAACCTTTAGAAGTATACCCATTGCTTGGGGTTGTTTTGTATTAGAATAAATTTAATAAAACAAGTAGGTACCTAGAAACTCATTCAACAGTTTCTTCTACGCTTTTCCCGAAATGTAATCTTCATAAGTGAAGTTATTTGTTTCCCTGGGTCGGCACATCATATTCCGCAGATTGTCGGAATACAAACACAAATCTGATATGAGTCTCGTATTAAAATGAATGTAGATATTGTAGATACCGTTCGCTTAAGTTATGGAGGTTTGAGGTAAGTAATTGAAAACGATCTTGTTCTCAAAATACACAAAACTCGAAGAAGATTAACTTTTATTTGTTCATATGTAGAGTATTTCTATCACATTAAAGAATGGAGGATCACATCACATTGGAGAATATGAACTGGATTGGATCCACTCGAGCGACTTTTGACATATTATGGAAAATTTTGCAAAAACGTTTCGAACGATCGCTTTTCGTAATATGCCAAATTTATCGAACCTAAAAATGTGGGATAAACGGTTAAATCTAGGCAAAGTCATTCGCCTTTAACCGCAGTAAGCAGCTCATATGTTTTCATATGAGCTGCTTCTATCAATACTGAGGACCGGTCGGTGGCTGAGTTGACATCGCGTTTGTGTCCCACCCAGGCGTATTGTGTTCAATTCCTCGACTGGCTAGGTCCTCCATCACAACACAATAATTTTCGCTTTCTGCGGTGGAAGTAGAAGATTTTCAAATATTGTCAGTTAATTCATAACCCGGGCATGTTTGTCTTTCTTTAAAAAAAATAATATGGTATGTTGAATAGTGGAAAATCGAATCAGTTTATTCATATCGATCACCGGTCACTGCAATGGACAAGCGGTTTTCCTCTTTGATTTAGTTTGATCGATTATATAAGGGCTTATAATACGGGTAAATATACAGATAGTTAGTTTTTTGGTTTGACTAAGGATGGTACCTTCCTTCCCAGGGACTGGGGTCCACGTTAACAACCTCACCAAATGCCGATCGGGTAGGACCGACGTTTATTTCACATATTAACTGCTGTCATGTCATCCACACAGACATGCGGACGAAGATACAAGCATGCAAACATGACCATGTGTGTCTAAGTGATTGCCATCATATATAGAATGTATTGTCATCGACAATGAGCCTATCTGCTATCTGATCGGATGTCGGGAAGTGGGTTAATTTCCACATCCAAGATTTGAATTGTCATCGACAATGGGCCTATCTGCTATCTGATCGGATGTCGGGAAGTGGGTTAATTTCCACACCCAAGATGTGTATTGTCATCGACAATGAGCCTATCTGCTATCTGATCGGATGTCGGGAAGTGGGTTAATTTCCACATCCAAGATGTGTATTGTCATCGACAATGAGTCTATCTGCTATCTGATCGGATGTCGGGAAGTGGGTTAATTTCCACATCCAAGATGTGTATTGTCATCGACAATGAGCCTATCTGCTATTTGATCGGATGTCGGGAAGTGGGTTAATTTCCAAATCCAAGATGTGTATTGTCATCGACAATGAGCCTATCTGCTATTTGATCGGATGTCGGGAAGTGGGTTAATTTCCACATCCAAGATGTGTATTGTCATCGACAATGAGCCTATCTGCTATTTGATCGGATGTAGGGAAGTGGGTTAATTTCCACATCCAAGATGTGTATTGTCATCGACAATGAGCCTATCTGCTATTTGATCGGATGTAGGGAAGTGGGTTAATTTCCACATCCAAGATGTGTATTGTCATCGACAATGAGCCTATCTGCTATTTGATCGGATGTCGGGAAGTGGGTTAATTTCCACATCCAATATGTGTATTGTCATCGACAATGAGCCTATATGCTATTTGATCGGATGTCGGGAAGTGGGTTAATTTCCACATCCAAGATGTGTATTGTCATCGACAATGAGTCTATCTGCTATCTGATCGGATGTCGGGAAGTGGGTTAATTTCCACATCCAAGATGTGTATTGTCATCGACAATGAGCCTATCTGCTATTTGATCGGATGTCGGGAAGTGGGTTAATTTCCAAATCCAAGATGTGTATTGTCATCGACAATGAGCCTATCTGCTATTTGATCGGATGTCGGGAAGTGGGTTAATTTCCACATCCAAGATGTGTATTGTCATCGACAATGAGCCTATCTGCTATTTGATCGGATGTAGGGAAGTGGGTTAATTTCCACATCCAAGATGTGTATTGTCATCGACAATGAGCCTATCTGCTATTTGATCGGATGTAGGGAAGTGGGTTAATTTCCACATCCAAGATGTGTATTGTCATCGACAATGAGCCTATCTGCTATTTGATCGGATGTCGGGAAGTGGGTTAATTTCCACATCCAATATGTGTATTGTCATCGACAATGAGCCTATCTGCTATTTGATCGGATGTCGGGAAGTGGGTTAATTTCCACATCCAAGATGTGTATTGTCATCGACAATGAGCCTATCTGCTATTTGATCGGATGTCGGGAAGTGGGTTAATTTCCACATCCAAGATTTGAATTCATTCATTCCCGAAAACAAAGGTGAAATTCAAATTGACGTATTTAACACACTTTATATCGGTTAAATAATAATAAGAATTTAACAAAATGGAAAATATGCATTTAAATACGTTGATATTTTGTTAAAATTAAAATAGATTTTTCATTTGGCGGCCATTATTGATGTGAAAGTTTTAAGGTGAGTTTTTTTTATATAATCCAAATACATAAAATAAGAATTGAAGAACATAACAAACTAAAATGGTTTCTTAGGTTTTCACTTTGGATTTAATCAAAAAATAAATAAAAAACAACTTTTAATTTAATTATTGAATTTAATCAATTCTTAAACGAAAATTGGACCTAGATGTGACCGTATCTTTTTCTGTTTCAAATTTTTGTTTAGGAATCGATAATATGGTCTTCAATAATTAAATATTACAATTTGAGGTTTTACTCATTAAGTTATTAAAAACCAAAAGATTTTTTGTTATTATTATTTCACGATATTTAGCAATATTCAAATGCATTATTTTTCATTTTCGGTTACTGAAATAGTTGTTTCTCATTGTTATTTAACTGATACGAAGTGTTTTAAAAATTGTACGTATTACACGTGACCTACTTATATCTACATTTGCCATTACACGTTTTTTTTCTGGTTTTATCTGTTAAAGTGTTCTTAAAATGATAAAGAAAAAAATATTATATTATTATATTTAGGTTATAACTGGTATGTGTACCTAGCTATGTACATAATGTAAGAGATATCCTGAAGGTCATAATTTGCTCTTATATGACCCGGTGTAGGGGGAGTCACGGCTAGGAGAACAGATGGGGTAAAGGGGTGAGTTGAGAGAAATGGGGGGATGAATGGAGTTGGGTGTGTTACGTCTTGAGGTCAAACGTGAACTATTAACTTAAGGAAGAAACACTACGCCCTAATGTGTATGTAGGTGGAGATGCATTTGTCAAAGCTTTAACTGATGATCTTTCTTCTGTGATGTACCTCATTTACATTATATTATCACTAGTAGTAATAACCTATGCTTTTTCAATAAAAATATTATTGAATTAAAAAAAATATATATCGTATTTCGGTAAGTTCCATGGCTTATGATAGAAATGACAATGCTGGCAGAAAATTGCTGTAGTTGATCGAGAAATTACAGATAAATGAGTTTCACGATGCCAGATCTCATTTTTGCAAAGACAATTAAACATATATTCTTCTTTATAGATAAGATTATGTTTCCTAAAATTTATAATTGAGCGATTCGTGTCCTCGCGAATGCTGAGACTTTTTAAAATCCTATTTGGGCAATGTTCAAGTGCTTGAAACTAAAATTGAAAATTTTGACTTCTTAAAAATATTACTCGATAATACAGCGTAAGCTGTTTTTATGTGAGTCGTGGTTTCTAACAGATCTAAAAAAACTTCAATTAATATTACATTTAAGTTTTTTTATATTAAATTTGCGGCTACTGTTATCAATACACCTACACCTATTTACGTGTCTATATTATTAAATTGCCCGAGTATGTATTTAAACTTTCATCACAACCCGTTAAATTATTTAAAGAAAAAAACTTTTTAAAATTAAAAAAAATCTTGTTCGGCACATGTTTTATCAAGTAAAATAAACTTACCTGCAAGTAAACACTCAGAAAATTATCAATTGATAAAGACTACATTGGTTTGTATTCAATAATATTCTTAGTCATAATTTCTCAATTTTCTGCTGCAAAACTTCTAAAAAATTGAACGCTAAATATACAAATCATGAGATTGGAAGCAACCATTTCTTTGAAAGAATTGGCAAACTTCGATGGGTGTAAATTTATTATTCCTCTTAAAGGCGCGGCGGAGCTATTCGTCAAGAGAGAAGACTGTAAAATGCTCCTAAAGTATGAAACCCGACCCCAACCCAACCAGATAAACGGGATTGGTTAAAGCTAAAGAGAAGGACGATTGAGTTACGGGATAACCTCACAACGTGTATTTATTGTGATGGCATGGTGGTTTGACAACGCAAACTGTTTACAAAATTGCTATCTGTTATTTCACAAACGTTATTCTGTTGATAGCCAATCAAATGGGTTAAATGTGACTCTCACGTTGGAGAATTTTATGTAACGGATATAGGTCAGTGTGAAAACTAACAATTTTGGGATGCACAACGAATGCAGTTTTCAGAAATATTGGACTATCAAAATTAAACTTTATTGAAATTTTATATACAGGGTGTATCGGCACGTACCCGGCAAACTTTAACCAGCTATTCCTTAGCACATTTGGAGTAAAAAAATGTTATGGGCACTTTGCTGTCCGGTAACATTTTTTTTAATAAAAAATTTACCATTCATATTTTCACCACATGTCACCAATGTTTTATCCTTTGTCAAAGTTTGAAAACCCATCTGACAATATTTTGTTCGAGTTTCGTTGAATAATGTACGTACGTACCTAAGTTGGCGCGCTTTTACAATCACAACGAAATGTCACGGCACCATTCGTCTCATTTTTAACTATTATTATTTAGTGTGTACGAAAGAGCGAGGACACTTTTTGACATACTTGCTAATAACAGCTGCTGAACACGAGATACAATGCAAATGACAATGACGGAGTGTGGATTTTTTTTATTTATTTTTTGTTTTTAATGGAAAAAAAAATGTTACCGGACAGCAAAGCGCCCATAACATTTTTTACTCCAAATGTGCTGAGAAATAGCTGGTTAAAGTTTGTCGGGTACTTGCCGATACACCCTGTATACTCTCTCCGCTGCCATAGTCACACATGTTTGAACATTTTCAGGAATTCTTTCGCAGGAATTTCCGACACTTTATTCTTGATTAGCAGTGCTGATGAACTAAATTTCAAAATCATAATTAAGATGATTTTGAATAAAAATAATTCTGTGACAATAGCTGCTTATTAATAAGTAGGTACTTAGTAATAATATTTGTTTATAATTATTTGTTTCTCTGACGGCCTTCGTGGTCGAATGGTAAGGCTCTCGGCAATCCAAAAATCGCGAGTTCAATTCCCGGCGTACGCAAATAAATTTCATTTGATGAATTTGTGTTAGTTGACAATTTATTCTTATAAAATAATATAGAGTATAGTTGCGGCACGTTCCGGAGTGAAAGATACTCTCAGTATCACCCTGGTGTAAGACCACCATTCAGAATCGAAATGTTGCTTGAAATGGCTTAAGCCGTGTTTGGTTACCAGATCGCAATAGCCAATACTCTCCCACCTTCCTCTCCCTCATCCCCTTCCCCTCCCCTCTGCCTACATACCTTACAACATACCCCAATTGGGTATACCATAGTCTCACTGGCTCCAGACGGTTGGGAGCAGTTGGAAATCTTGTATGGTATTCACATAAAACAAAAAAAAAATGGCACCGAAATGAGTGCGAAAGCTTGTCAATTTTAGATAAACAAAAATGTTCAATTATCTCAAAAACTTTACTTGCAGTAAACATAGACAGGTACAATTTCCACAGTTGAAGAGTTTTCCTGCATAAACTTAAGAAAACTGTGTCTGTTTTCCGGTTTATTTCCTTTTATCGCCCGAACAAAATAATGTGGAACGAGATGGAAAAGTGAGGTAGGGAAAAAATGATCTGACAAACACATAATAAACACTTACAATCGATATTGATGTTTTCGGTCTTACTCAGTTATCTTACTCCTCTTATCACTGCTCCGTTGTTAAAGAAGATGGTGCACAAAGAGTAGGAAGTTTGAGAAAAGGCCCCGGGTAAGAAGTTGCGGAATCTCCTTTATGCCGCAACTAACAATAAGGACATGTATCGAGGGAGGGGGGGCTAGTTCACCAACTACCCCAGGACATTTTCTTACGAAGGAAGCCGGGTTCGCAAATGAGCCCTGTGTACATATCTGGAGTGGATTTCTGAAGAATTATAAAACGATTTTACACGAAATTAGTGATAAAGCAGTGATTCCCAATTTTTTTTTTATTTCCGTCCTCTTGGTCCAATATACTCATTTCCAGTAGAGATGGGCAAAATCGTTTTCGAAACATGGAATTAATCAAATAATGTTTCGAATAACTGACTTTCCTTATTAAATCACTGCACGGAGAAAAAATAGTATTACTGATTTATTAAAATCTGATTAAAAACGGGATTGCAGGCCATTTCCTAATAAACTTTTATTACATAACTGATATACCTATGTATATATTATATACGGAGAAAAATGAGTATCACTGATTTATTAAAATATGATAGCATTCCATTTCCTAACAAACCATTAGTTGTTCCAAAATATATCAGAACACGTGTTCATCCAGCTGCGCTTATCCTGTTATCGTATAATGATAAAATACAAAAAAAAAGAATTTTAATGAACACACGTTTCGACATCTTCATAACACATTCGAGTTTTACTGATACTTTGTTGGAAAATCTGTCAATTCATTCGTTAAAGGCTTGCAGTCCCGTTTTTAACAGGAATATGAATAATTTTACCTTTTTTTTAAAAGTTTAGTAACAATTTTTATATCAGTAAGTTTTCTCCGTCGCACCTGCATTTATCATATATCATACATGACGAAATACGAAAATATTAGAACTTTTATGAACACGTGTTCCGAAATCGCGATAACACATTTGTGTTTTACTGAAAGTTTATTAGGGAACCTACAAATTCATTCGTAAAAGGCCTACAATCTCGTTTTTAACCGGATTATAAATAATTTAAAGAGATTCTTAATAAATTAGCAATATTGTATATAAGTTAGTTTTCTTCGTGTATACTTGATGATGACCCCGGCAAAACTATTGACTAATCTAGTCTCTCTATCCCGCAAGACTATTGACTAATATCGTTTCCATACCCCGGCAAGACTGACTAATCTCATCTCCCTACCCCGGCAAAACTATTGACTAATCTCATCTCCTTACCCCGGCAAGACTTTTGACTAATCTCATCTCCTTACCCCGGCAAGACTATTGACTAATTAACTGGAATACACTGTAAACATATTATGAAGTATTTTACAGATTACTTAAAGCTATTTTTTCCTGACATTAGTTTTGGACTCCGGTCAAAAAATATCCTGCCTATAACGTCACATGACCATTTCACCATGTGGTGATAAAATAGGCAAGGGAAATACAAAAGAAAAAAAAATTCGTTGCGTTTTACATAAATCATTTCAATCACTCAAACAAATTGAAAATATCTTCCGAGTAAAAATAAATGCCGCTGACGGGAATTGAGCCCGCACCTTCTGATTGCCGGTCAGGTGCTCAGAACTTTGTATTGATATTTCGGGCTAGTAATTATTATTATAATAATTTGTTATCCTTTGTGCCATGCATAAAAAACCTTGTCTTATAAGCATTAGTTAATCATTAAAAAAATAATAAATCGTTTCGTAAGATAGTCGATCATTTCAAAAAGGACATTTCTTTAATACCCAGCGCTAATCTTCAATACCCCTCTCGTTTCCCATCTAATGAGGCAACGATATCGTGATTTGGTACTAAAGCTATCTCGAAGCTTCCAAAAACCGGCAGAAAGTAAAGTAAAGTTTATTCTGCCGGAAACAGAAACCGGAACCTCTGATTTTAAGATCTTTGTAAGATGGTGGTATCTGAAAGGTGGATTAATTATTACACAATCAGCGTTCATCTAAACTTCTACCACCCACCCTCGAACACCTCACGAAGCTTTAAGCTTCCCTGGGAGGTGGTACCACACTGAATCACTGCACTCAAATACTAAGAAATAATAAGCGATTCAGGTTATAAATAACCAAGAAACCTTCGTTAGTTCAGTAATTGAGCAGGCAATATTTAAAATTTTAAACCACGGTTAAAACATTGTACTCGGATATTTATATCATCGTACATTTCAACGCGAATGATATAATTATTCTGTTCACATTGTACTCAGATATTTATATCATCGCACATTTCAACGCGAATGATAATATAATTATTCTGTTCACATTGAACGTACAGGATTTAGAGCGATATCTGGCATTCAACGAATAAGCATGTATAGTACTACCATCTTGTGATGCCGGCGCACAGTGGGCTGAAAATCGCCTTTCATAGACATAGAGACTTGAATTTTCAAGGGTATTTTTTTGTGGCTAGAAATAGATTCTGTTGATCATTACTGTGCTATAAAATTTCGTATGAAGCAATTGCGTGTACAAATGAAGGAGTTATCATTTTTTTAAGAAAAATTTGTATGGCACTGACATTAAAAACGAGGTTATCTCTATAATCAAAAGGGTGGCAATTATATCCTTACACACAGATATACTACTATTTATTTGTATTTTTTTGACATACTTCGTATTGTGGCGCAACTTGCAATTTTTTTTTAAAAACCTCAAAGTTGAAAAAAACACTTTTAATGTTTATGATTCATTTTAATGCTTAAATGCTTTACATATGAGTATGCTTTGTCTAGTTTACAATATTTTATTTACACTGCAAGCCAAAACACTGTGCGCGAATGCGCTCGGGCCAAAGACGCTACATTGGTTTGGGCTGGAGAAATGAAATTTGTTCACATAAGAAATTGTGAATAAGGACCTCTGTAAATATTTGACTTACTTTTTAGTGTCAACATGTAAATGCGGACTGCCAATGCATATTTAGGTGAGTGTTTAAATTTAATATTTTTTTACATATTTCTCTGACTTTCGGTATGTAAATTCATAGACAATACCTCTATTTTTGCCAGAAAATATCGATTTCTTATTTATTGCATTATCAACTTCAGTCTGGCTATCAAGAGCGCGACAATGGAAATTCGTATAAAATCATATGTAGTTATGCTTATCTATATTAAATAACCCTGTTTTACGCCCAATTTTTTTTTGTTGGAGGTCTCCACCTGTATTTTTTGCAAGCTTACATGGTTTTAAACACTAAACCATGTCTCGTTCGCGTTGTGAAACTAGAATACCGGTTAATTATTTATTTTTTATATTGTGATAAATAGAAAATTTTTCAATGCCTAGTACTGAAAATATTTCAAATTTGTTTAATATGACACAAAAATTCCAAGACGACTTTTATTTATTTTTATTTAAGTACATAAAACAGGCATAGTGCCCAAGAATTTACATACATGGATGTTTAAATACAGAATATGATATGCGGAAGTAAATAACAAATAAGAATGGGTAAAAGGTAAGTACAAATATGTTCATAAACTATTTGTTATTGTCACACCTGTACTGGTGAGATACTGATTAGGTAGGTACAATGTTGCTTCTTTTTTGTTGTTTGTTTTTGGGGTGTTATGCCGTGTTGCGCTAACTCCTTCTTTAGCCGACGTTTCGGACAGCGTTGCAGTGTCCATCATCAGGGCAGATCCGGTAGATCCGAAGATGTGCATCTTCGGATCTACCGGATCTGCCCTGATGATGGACACTGCAACGCTGTCCGAAACGTCGGCTAAAGAAGGAGTTAGCGCAACACGGCATAACACCCCAAAAACAAACAACAAAAATGCTTTTGGCCGTGAGAATCTAAAAACTTAATGTTGCTTCTCTTTAAATAAAGGGCTTCATCACAATATCAGCTTGATATGATTAAAGGTAATACATTTTTTTTGAAGTGTTTAAATTGGTTATTAAAAATGTCTATTTCATTATTAGAGCCATGTATAATGTTATAATTTCTTAATGTTCGCGGTACAGGGGAAAAATATCCTGTATTTAATAATAAATAATAATACTTGGATGACTTGTATAGCGCCGTTTTTGTGCAAAAACACCTCAAGTATTTGTGTGGTAGGCTTTAATATAGAAAATGTCTTTCATCCTCCTTGTTGATTTTCTTGATGGAATATTGATGTTAATTTTTGACTTATCGAATTGCTTCCATTATCATCATAATAAGCGGAAAATATTGCTAGCGCAATGATGGCGGACTTAGGTTAGGAGAAGATTAAACCCACGACGCCTAATTCGGAAACCCATGCCTTGGACCGCTAGACCAAATAACCGATTTAATAAAAGTGTAATTTTCTACGCAAGCGATCTTTTGATGGTGGCAGTACACATTCAGTTGCTGTGGAGGTATCATATTATATCACTTGGGTTCGGGTAACTCGCAAGGAAATCCAATCATAAATCTGCACTTAGCTCCCCAGCGTCACCAGTTCCTCCCAATACCACCCAACGCCACCCAGTACCACCCGCCACTGCAACGAACCTATAAACAGTTAAATGGGCGCTTCCTGTCTGACGCTGTTCAAATGCTCAGCCGTCCATCTCTTCCCATGTATAAGTACATGTATCAGTTATAGTCTAACAAGTGTAAGATCTGGTATGATTACTGTATAAATTAAAATAACATTTTTCACTTAGTTAACTAGAATTTTAATTCTATTACATTGTGTTACAGTACGATGTTATTCACTTTCAATGTGTGTTATCGTATATGTATTATTTTTGAATGTGTGTTATCTGTGTGCTATATTGTCTTGTACTTATGAATGTACGTTATCGTATTGTCATTCAAAGTGTGTGTAGTTGTATGTAAGAGTCTGTTATTTATTTTATATAACGGGAGACTTATATTATATTATAATTGTATATTGAGATAGAACCTGCAGACAAGCAGCTTCGTGGGACTATCTATACATTGTCTAAAAAAAAAAAAAAGTAAAATTTTCAGTCAATAAAGCTTATTTAAAATATAATAATAATATATATATATATATATATATATATATATATATAAATATATATATATATATATTTAAGTTAAGTAATACCTATTTCAAACGTGGCGGATTAGTACCTACTCATGGAATTTTTTCTAGATAGATTCGCGCGGTGTTAAATTTATATAGTTCTATGAACGAATTGATTGAAAACTTGATGCTGTAAAATGCGATTTGAGTTCCATATTATAAATTTCTTGTGAACGGTTGAAACTTAATTACGTTTCCAGTTCACAAGAAGAAGTTAAAAAAAATGATATCGAATTTTTCTCCGGTGACAGATTATTCATCTTGATAAGTTGTGTAAATTATACTCTATTTAGTTAGTAGTAAATAGGTACCTAGTAACATCATTGTGATATTGTTACTTGATTTCCGATTTAACCAACCGGCTCGGGTTCGCCTCATCTGAACGAAGTCCTAATTTCTCGCACGGACTGATGATGCACGCATCGATTTGTTGCGGCAGTTGTTTCAAATACATGATAAGTTTCTGCGATAAACCCCTAAGACCCCGATTCAAGCCTTTAGTAGATGGGTATAAACTTTAAAATTATATTTCAGACCTCTCTTCGTTAGACTTAAATTGTTAGCCGAACGTTCTACTCACCGGGTTTCAAACATTCTCAACTTGAATAGTTTTCACAGCAAGAGGAAAAAAAAAAATCCCTCGTTCGTGGCATCACCGGAGTAACATACAAGTATCATAATATCAAAGAAGAAGAAGAAGAGAAACATTTTATTTTTCACGCCATCAAGAATGAACATTATAAACAAGGGAAAGAAACTATAATTTAATAATAAAAAATACTGTCTAGTCGTGTCAGTTCACATTTGGTAGACCTATAACTGATCCCAATGTATTCAAGTATTTCCGTAAATAGCAAAAACAGTCTATTCATGGCGGTGAGTCATTGGTGAAATGGACACTAGCATTTTGTTGCAAGGGAGAGTTTGAACACTAGCTCGAGAAGAGTCGCGAGTCAAGACCCTGTAAGTAGAGTTGAACGAAGTGCCTTATTTTTTACGAAATGGGGTAAAGCACGCCATTGGTACATGTCATTACATATCACATTTCGGTTGTTATTTTTTGGTAAACTAATGTTTTTAAGACAAGATTTTTTATGCATAGCACAAAGGGTAACAATTATTTTTACAAGCAATAATTGTTCGCCTGAAACACTCATCCACATTGAAAAATCTCCTGATAAAAGATACATTGACGCCGGTTGTTTTCAGGTGAAAAATGTAACAAGCAGTAATTGTTGAATGAAACACTAGTATATATTGAATAATTTCGCGGGTAAGAGATAAGCCGCCATAGCTCAGTGGTCAGAGCTGTCGACCGGAAATCGAAGGGACACGAGTTCGAGTCCCGTTGGCGTCACGTATCTTTTATCAGGAGATTTTTCAATGTGGATGAGTGTTTCAGGCGAACAATTATTGCTTGTAAAAACATTTCGGTTGGTTTCGAATTTTGACTTTAGTGATTTCGGTTTTCGGGAAGTTGAACTCATTTCAGAAGACACCGTCATTTAAACAACTGTTGAAACTGAACTTACCAATAGGTAGAGAGTTTTTAAACATACATTCCTTATTATACCTGCTTTCCAAAACATGTATAAGAATTACAGCGTTGTAGAGATTTTAAATGATTTTTAATGTCTACACGGTGTCCGGAAACTAGTAGTGCAAACGAGAAACTAGTGATTCTACATCACATAGAGACCCAACAAATATTTTTTTTTT
Source organism: Hesperophylax magnus (assembly GCA_026573805.1). Classification (NCBI taxonomy): domain Eukaryota; kingdom Metazoa; phylum Arthropoda; class Insecta; order Trichoptera; family Limnephilidae; genus Hesperophylax; species Hesperophylax magnus. The sequence continues at coordinate 8,451,803 of JAIUSX010000029.1, read as the reverse complement.
AGATCTGAGCATTTAATTAACATATACATTATTTATAACCTTATCCACTTTTTTCGGGAACTAAAAGGTTAAAAATACTTCTGGAGACCAAAATACGGGTTTATTCCACAAAATCAAATATTTTTACCACAAAATCCACTTCTGATGTGCGTTCACTAGTTTCCAGCGTATACTATGAGTTTTCAGGCACCCTGTGTAGAGATACTCATATGTACAAAACTTTATACAAAAAGGGAATTTCCGCTTTACCTACCTACTTATTTGTAAGCCAGAACTTTTAATTAGGGACATTTTCTGGTACTGAAATACACGCTGTCAAACTTCCTGCTCAAGAAATTTTATTGTGATTTTTTTTTCTGGCCCTAAATAACATTTAAACATATCCTGGATTCAATTAATTTAATTTTGAGGGAACAAATTTCGTAGATATGTGTATAAAATAGGGTTACAATACGTTGATAAAACGCACTTTAGTTCATTACACAGAACATAATGCCCTTTACAGGCTCTTTGCTGGTCGAAGATTCTAGGTAAATTGGTTTTTTTATTTAAGAACAAGCAACATCCGATGAACTATGAATAAATTATCAATATAACCATTTATTGGATAACCAACACCTCTGCCATAAGTTACCCTAAGTGGTTTGCTATGTTTGGTGATTTAGCAGCGGCGTCCTGGTTCAACGGGTGCGGTGTGTTCAGGATGCGCCTGCCCATCAGCTGCGTGGCTTGCCAGATCAGGAGAACCTGGTTTGGGGAGACCCATTGACCTCTCCAACTGATCTTTGGACCCATCGCTTTGTGCCGCAGTGAGAGGGATATATTCATATGTCGGTCACTCCTGGATACACTGATCCCTAGATCTACCCAACCCGCATACCTTTTACCTTCCCAGAACAACCTCTTCTTCCCTTTGTCCCTCCAAACAGCATCCCAAAATATGACCTAGGCCCTGAAGGAAAATATTTTCCTCAGCGCCTCCTGTTTGGGGTTAATGTTAAAAAAATAGCGAAAAAGCGAATTTTGATATTATTTAAAAAAAAAAATTTCGCATGAAACGGAATACCTACATAATAATATTTTTTTATTCCACTGATTATAATATCAGTATCTGAGAGATCACTAACTATTCAGAAACGAATTGTTTCTTTTTTTACTTCACTAATCCATTTTTAACCAGGTAAACCGAAAATTTTATCCAGTCACATAAAATTACGTTTTCACAATCTATCTGGGCCAAGATGGTATAAAATTGGAAGCTAAATCTATGCTTCTAGATCGATTTTCATCTCAAAAGAAAAATAATTTTTTTTCTGGCAGAGAGTAGTTAAGGTAAATTACTATAAATTGTTAGAACCCCCAAGAAGAAACAATCTCATAAAAAATTCAAACACAATTTGAAGTTCAGAAGAATGATCAAATCACTGATTACGTTCCAAGTTTCTTGAGCAGGGGTTGTTAGAACCTAGGACCAGGTGTGATCTCAAACCTTAAGCCCGGAAGATGACAGTTTGACTGACACTTCTCCCTCACCTTACAGCCTCCGTCGCTTTTCTCATCTCCATCGCGCCAGGAGCAGTTTTCCTGCGAACTGTTTGTATTTTGTTCGCAGAGAGATAAATGAACTAGAACCAAAAGGTAGGAAGTCAGTGGTGACATTGGTTTAAAAATATTTGTTTACTCGGGTTATTGCATCGTTTGTTCTTGCTTAATCGAACACAATACCCTAAAATAAAGTCGGAATCTTAACGACGTAAGTGAAGAAGGCGTATATAAAAATACGCTACGCACGGCCCCGGTGTTTTGAACGGACCTGCGTTCGAATTTGCCTAAGCAAATTTTCACTAATAAAGTAGGAACTGAACGGTGGAAGTGAAGAAGACGCTAACAAAAATATTCGGCGTGCGGCCCGGCATATCCAATTAGCTGGCATAGAAAATTGATCTTTCCGCGGGGTTCAATTTAATTCATTCTGAAAAACGTAATTCTAAAGTTTCAGATGTTTCAAAATCGCGAAGATATTAGTTATTCGTGTAGAAAAATTAAATCTGGTGCTTATGGCAATTTATAAAGTCTATAAATTTTTCAAACTGTTTTACGAAAAATATTATTTTAGTTTTCCTGTTTTATTGATCATATTTCTTAGTAACGGTCTGAAAAAAAATTAGTTACGATTTTGTCGGAATTAATTACAGTTTTGTGTCACCTTAATTTGTATAAAACTTAAGTATAAACCGTCTAAACGACCGTAGACACTTTGTGGCTGTATTACTTTCTTGGTTTCGTTTAACTAAATTTTGCGATACGTGGTGCACCTCTTTATTTAATTAATTTACTGTAACTGCAGATTTGTACGGCAAAACATCCCATCGATTGGTTCGTTACTATTATAACTATGTAAGGATCAACGAAAAATTAAATTAAACCATAAACTGATTGCACAATTCAGGAAATAAGTACTATATCGATACCACGGGTATTAAAAGTCTATCATCTTATTAAAATAATGTTGTTAGAATTGTATGCCATTATTTAACTGCACTCTGTATTTATCTTGATTACTATGTGCACTATGCGCAACCTATATTTAAGAATAATATTTTAGGGGTGAATAAATAAAACGTTTTAAAGTTGCATCTATTTCGCAAAACATATTCTCCCCAAGGCCAAAAACTGTATCAATGAAATATAACAGTATCTAGAGACATTTTTATGTAGTGTAGCGGCACACGTAACAAGTCCGGAATCCAGGCAGGTACCTACCGAAACAAGTGACAAATCAGCCAAAAACTTATTGGAGAATTAAATGTTACAAATGTTGAAGAGGAGAAAATTTTGTATGATTATCTCGGGAGGATAGTTCCTGGATTCTAGTGTCGCGGAAAGTACCTCCCTAGAAATTCTTTTTATTTTCTCTGGCGGATTTTCCCTTTGCACCATTAACTTTAGTATTCCCACATTGAGGGTGCTTGCTAGACCGGAAAACTTTACAAGACAAACAACCTAAATATCTAATTTTTGTTTTTGTGTTGGTAGTAATGTTGCAAGAAGAATCTAACATCTCAATTCACACAGCGTTTTTTTTTCATTTTGTTTTCTAACTTTTGTACCCCATATTGTAATAGTATTACTTTATTTAGTTATCTACTAAAATATTTTATTACGAAAAAGACTTCTGATCGTTAATTCTATGTGCGAATGTTCTTCCAATGACAAAAAATTGGGGAGATTAAATATTTTTCTGTCCGGCTTTTTTTTATGGCACCTGTGAACATCTACACGAAGACGCACGAATTACTCGTGTAACCCTTTCCGTTGCGGAATAACGACTGATACTTTGGTCATGCTCTTATCGGACCTGCTCGAAAATGTAGGCGCACTAACAAGCAACATACACGCCGCTTACGTGGGAGGCTTCTCAAAAATGTGTTCACGTTACTTGCTCAGACTTATACGGCTATAGTAGGCAGTTAGTTACTGCTCGACTTCACATTAATATGTTAATTCAGAACGAAAGTTTCAGCTAGCCGGAAGTTGTGGGCCATTTCTCACATATTACTTGGTATTTATAATGATACTAAGCTACTACTAATCCGTTAGTATATGAATACAACACGTTAACCAAGACCTCATTATTATTGCGAAGCTGTCGGCTCTCTAACAAAGTCATCACAAGTTCTCATAAATCTTGCCGAGAGGTTCCGGCCCGGTAATAGCAGTCGGTAGAAAGTAGGAACCTACCATTGGGTGCACCTCAGACGTGCGGAAATATGCCAGTAGGTCGAGGGCCCCAGTTCTGACAAGCAATCCCAGAAACGGGATTTACATATTCGATGAAGCCATGTGTTCTGCAGTGTGTCAGGAATAATGAAATTTTATGTAACAGGCAATACTCGTAAGCCGGAAGATCAGAAAAAATAAGGGTTTGGCATGTTGGAGGATGGGTAGGAATATGGTAGGAATAAATTACAGCGAACCGATCAATATAGTTAAATCTGTAATTTATTGGGTATTTATTCACGTTTTACCCGAAATATTTTTTTTGAAAGGTAAGTGAAGGCGGTACCTTCTTATTTCGCAAGGATACGTATTATTTGAAAACCTAACCCAACATAATTTTTTTCCCTCATCGAGTTTGAATTCGAAATAGGTAAGCACTTTCTACGCTACATACTAAAATATAATTGAAAGTATCGTCCAAGTAAAAGGCCATCGCAGAAGATGGACGGAGAAAGGTGTAATATTTAAAGAAATTACGCGAAATTCAATGGAAGAAAAAGTCAAGTACGACACACTAATTAATACTTTAGACAAAAGAATGGGCCTGTGTAGGTATTATCTATTCAGTGCTTTATACGGTTGAGTGAATCAAGGAATCTAAATCACAATGGGAGGTAATAATGATAAGATTTTTACTTTAAATTCCTTATACATTAAAACAGATAGGTACATTTTATGACGATAGTTTTAGTATTTAATCATAGATGGCACTGCCTGTACGGCGCTTGCACACGCCAGGGTCCGAATGGTTCCGATTGAGATACCCGAACCTTAGCCGATCGTAGGGAAAGAACTCAGTGTTTTAACTGTTTTGACAGAATAACTTAGAGATTCAACTAGAATGGACGTTTGTCAAACAAATCATCTTGTAATCTTGACGAACTGAGCAAATCATTGAAGTCTCCAATATTTAAATCGCAGCTGGGGACCTAATATTACCCGTACTCCAAGAAATTAACACACTTAAGAAATATTATTTAAGAAACAAAGATGCAAGATTAAAAATAACATGCAGTGAAGGAAATCGGGTCAATAGGTTGAGACTCTTTCAAGAATCAATAAGATTTCCCTTACTGTTGCAAAATAGTCTAGAAGAAATTTTGTTCAAGAACAATATACTCCACTCCACTGGAAGAATCGTTGGTAGGTTGGGTTGGTCCTACAGCGAAGAAGATAGAATAATCTATGATGTCGACGCTGTCTCAGATAGTAATCAGGAACATAGTGATTTCTCTTAACCTCGCAGCAGTCTAAAAAAGTGTGTAGGGGCAAATCTCTCTCTACTGACCTGTAGAGAGTAGAATCCGATCAATTCCAGAAGAAAGTTTGTTGGACATAAAATGAAACAAAGAGTGAATGCCATCCATCCAGAAGTGTGGCGTCCCAATCTCTCCGCTTACTCCTGCGGTAGAGGTGGAGTGATAGTTTGTTAAAATAAAATCGGTAACATCTATCTTGAAGAAATATGACATCCACATATTCAAAGGCAGTAAATAAACAACGAGCGCTCTGGAATCTTAGTGTCAATAACTATTTAAATTTACGGGCACATCCCATTAGGAATTAAGTAAGGAAGTAGCTTAAAATACTCGCATACAAATTTTTTTATTGAATCGACAAATTTACTATCCAATTTATACTTTGAAACACGCACATGTTTGAAGCATATTCCCGTACTTAACTTAAAAGGACCATAAATGGACTTATATTGAGAACGTTAATAATGAGAATGAGTCGTTTCTACGACTAGTTCTTTTATAAAATGGCTCGTATGTGGATCGAGCTTCCCATATAATTCCATCATAAAAATGAAAATGGATCTGCGGATCTCCTACCCCATATTATTTTATTTTATCTGCCATTTTATTATTAGTTAAATTGTGTCGATTTCATTCGTTGCCCCTTTTGCTTTAGAAACCAGGGAGATAGGGTACCTCTAAGTAATTGTAGAGCAGTGTTTATATTTTTTTATTAATGATTATTATAAAAAGTTAAGAATTTATTCACAGTCCTCCTCTCTAGGAAATCCTGATCCAAGGCGGAATGTGGGTAGTTGTGTGTTGTGGTCTAAAATCATTTACAGTCCTCCTCTCTAGGAAATCCTGATCCGAGGCGGAATGTGGCCAGTTGTGTGTTGTGGTCTAAAATCATTCACAGTCCTCCTCTCTAGGAAATCCTGATCCGAGGCGGAATGTGGGCAGACTGGGCAGTTGTGTGTTGTGGTCTAAAATCATTCACAGTCCTCCTCTCTAGGAAATCCTGATCCGAGGCGGAATGTGGGTAGTTGTGTGTTGTGGTCTAAAATCATTCACAGTTCTCTTCTCTAGGAAATCTTGATCCGAGGCGGAATGTGGGTAGTTGTATGTCGTGGTCTAAAATCATTCACAGTCCTTCTCCTTAGGGATTCCGCAGAAAACTTACTGATATGAAATTGTTAATTTATTAAAAATCTGGTCAAATTATAAGTTTTCGTGTTTAAAATTGGACTGAAGGCCTATGACGAATGATTTGACAAATTTCATAACAAACTATAAGTATATAATATAGGAGAATATATGATGTAAATGTGAATGGTAGCAGTAGTGGGGGACGCCCAAGGAAGACGTGGCACGACCAAGTGAATCAGATACTTCAGTCGGGCAATGTCAAGAGTAAGAATAATAGAAGAGTATGTATGAGATGATGTATGAATGTAAATGAGGCAAGGAGTGTGTGTAAAGACCGAGTTTTTTGGCGGTCCGTCTTCTCTGCCTACGCCTGAGGGGAAACGGTGTGATGGTTAGTTAGTTAGTTTTAGTTAACTATCAGTAAAGCACGAATATTTTATGAGGAAGTCGGAACACTTGTACCTCAAAATAATAATAGTTTCGCATCTCGCCCTTTATTATATTATATTTATTCGGAGATGGGCACCTGCGTGAACACGTGTTCAGATATATTCTGAATGACGGATATATTAATGGTAAATGATCATGTAGTCACATTTTTAACAGTATCTTGATAAAAAAAGCCGTACACATTTTTCTCCGTGTGTTCCGAGGCGGAATGAAAATAATTGTGTTGGTGTTCATTATTTCCTCATATTCATGTTTGTTGATTTCAACAACTTCGTGTTTGTTGATTTCGTCCTCTTTATGTTTGTTGATTTCAACATCTTCATCTTTGTTGATTTCGACATCTTCATGTTTGTTGATTTCCACATCTTTTTGTTTGTTGACTATATGTTGTGTTGGTGTTTCTTCTAATTTTTAATGATTTCCTCATCTTCACGTTTATTTAGTCATATTTTGATGTTGTTTTGAAATTTGTTTATCTCCATCGTGTTGTGAAATTCATTTCGAAGGGCATTATATAATTTTGTAGTTTGGAATAATTTTTTTTTTTGACAATTATATATCCAATTTTAGAATGTTCAATAGATTTGAGGTTTCCGTCCTTGTATTGCAGATGTTTGTCAGTACGATACTTATTTTTTTCCTTTAAATTTCAGTCGAGCATTTTATTAGTAATATAATACTAAAAACATTTATTTTTCCAACATTTATCAATAACTATGTTATCAGTTAATGCTTATAAGATATTCATTCAAATTGTAGCATCGATTAAAGATTTTAGTAATAAAAGGAAGCGAGGCCAGGAGTTCGTACGTAGATGGCAGTAAGCAGGAGTGTTTGTAGAGCAGTGGATTGGCAGAGAAAGGAGTAAAAAGACAAAAGTTAAATTGATGATAAAGACCCTAAATAATAAAAAAACCCAATGAATTTAGTTCTATTAAAACACCCAGTGTATTATTTTATTCATTTTATATTTTGGGTCAGATTGGTGATAAATTTTTCATTTCTCGTAATGCGTCTAGTGATTCCAGTAGCGTAAAAAATCGTTTGAATCAGATCTTCATCGACTACCAACAATAGTGGTAGGAAATTATTATTATTTTTTTTTATATAATATTATGTATACACACCTACTATGATAAGTAAAATTTAAACTGCTTTTAACATAGAATCAGTACCTGTGGTCCCGCCTGTATGGAATTTTTCAAAAATAAATATAATAATTTTTTTTTACTAATATAAAAAAATCTTGTTCGTGTATATATTTTTAATGTACATATAACAAAAAATAGCCAATAAAAAACTTTTTATGAATTTTGTTTATTTTATAATGTTAAGAATCAAATATTTATTTACAAGATAATAAGAAAATTACGTAATAAAATGAAAATATTACAAGGTTCAATTAATTTTTTAATATATACCGAGATAGTCATCGTTACTCGGGGTAAAGTGCGTTATCTTCGTGAGGTGATCCTACATGATGGTAGAAGTAAAAAAGAAAATAACTTTTTTCTAAATTTCAATGTTTATTTACCCATAGAAACAATTCTTTTTTTACCCAAAAAACATTGGTATTTCAAAAAAAGTTTTTAATCTTTTTTAATTCTAATATAATGTAAAATCACCCCCCAAAGTTAGCACAGTTTACCCCCGGTCACCATGTACATTTAATCAAATATATTAAAAAAAATAACATTGGAATAAATAAACAAAAAGAACAGTAAAATAACTATTTAAAATATAATTTTTGCGACAAGAGACAGATTCAGCCAGTTTGAATTTAAATATCACGTTTTCAAGGAAGGTTCCAAATGTCTACGTCTCGTAGGGTGTTGATTGTTAAATCGAATGCAGATACGTGAATTTTGTGCATATTTAGATTTATATGAAGAACTCAAAGATCTGTTTTTTTTCTTGATGTTATTCCCATTCAGTATTTGATAGAATTATTCATCTATTCTGAAAAATTTTCAGTTGCCCGCCGCCTACTTCAGTGAATTCGAACAGTGTCATAATTTAATTCTTTCTGGGAAGCAAAATATATACAGATATATTATTGACATTGATGATTTTGTCAGAGTTTTTCAGAAAAGCAATTTCGGAAAGATGCCGTCTTTACAAACTTTTATGGACGGAAATATATTGTTATTTATTTATGAAAGGTTGTACAGAACTTTTAAATTGTTTTTGAAGTTTTTTATAGGATTTGGAGCCAGTGGAATTATGGCAAACCGAATTGTGAATTGTTATGAGAAATTGTGGGGTGGGAGGGAGAGAGGAATAATAAGAAGTACTTACGTGGCTATTGTGACCAGGAGAATTAACAATAAAAAATTGTCATATGAAATAATATTGTTTATAATTAAACTAGCTGACATGTACCCGGCGTTGCTCGTCTTTTCAGTACTTTCAATAGATTTAAAATCCATATATCATATTTTTTTAAAAATTAAAAAAAAAAAATTTAAAAAGAAAGACAAACATTCCCGGGTTACGAATAACCTGACAATATTTGAAAATCTACTACTACCACCACAGTAAGCTGAAAATGTTGCTTGTGTTGTGATGGAGGACTTAGCCAGCCGAGGAATTGAACACACTACGCCTGGGTGGGACCCAAACGCGATGTCAACTCGGCCACCGACCGGTCAATATATATACCTTAAGGAAGAAAGTCTCTAAATGATGGTGAAAACACTATCAAACTATGTTGCATAGTTTGGAAGAACTAAGCGCACAAACAGACGTGGATAGTGACTTTGTTTTATACTATTTAGAGATAAATACAATCTGAAATGTGATTTAATGACGATACTATCGTATTGTCCTATACGATATGTGTTTAACAGGTTTGTTACGTGTATTTTGGAGATTTTTTTTATGTATAATAATTTTTCTTCTCGCCTTTATTTTCTGGGCCTCTTACTATTTGGTTTGGTTAGGTTAGTTTAGGTAAGGTGAGGTTAGGTTAGGTTAGGAGAGCTCTGCAGCCACTCACAAAAAACCCCTAAGCATTTGCTGGACATTACAGTTTTCTTAATTGTATTATTTTTTTAATTCCCGAATAAACTTATTTAAAATTTCACTTATTTGCTACTTATATTTTTATTTAATTTCAAGAGGAATAATTTTTTCTTCTTATTTTTACTTTGAAAAGGGCAAACATTCCAGGGTAACGAATAGCCTAATAATATTTCTAAGCGGAAATGTTGCTTGTGTCGTGATGGGGGACCTAGCTAGCCGAGAAATAAACAGACGACGCGACGCCCGGGTTGGAATTCGACGCGTTGTTAACTCAGCCATCGATTCGTCATATATACCGTGTGCACCTAAATATGAAACAAAATGTACCTAAACTGTTTTTTTTAATTGGTCTGAAAGTCAATTATATAAATTGCTCCCTCGTAGCTAATGGAATGCTTGCCATATCGTCTATGTGTGTATGATGTTATCATTTTGTCACGTAAATTGTGTTTATTCGTTAATTATACATTTCATATTAAAAGATATAATACAATGTTCGTATAATTTTCTTTATGTGAACAGCGGTTTTTTGTTGCAATTTTTTTTGGGAATTTTCTAGAATAAAAGTAAATTAAATTAAAAATTAATCAGCGATTAGTTTTAAGCACTTTTCATTATTTAAAAATCAAAATGCTTCGTAAGTAATGCTTACTTCTTCAGGGTTAACATAAAACTAAATTACGAAAATAGACTTGAAGATGTAAAGGGATGGATGGGTGTGGAAAGAAGGCTCTGCTAAATCTTTTCTTAAGTATTCCAGTAAATTATACTTATATAACATACATATTTTCCTACCCCCAGAATAAATTTAACATTCAAACCATGCCCGGATAAGTGACAAAATTTCTGTCAAACGAGTAACATATGCGTAGGTACGCATCTAGCGTAGCGTGCTACCAGCACTGTCAGTAGCGTGTAACTGTCGTCAAACCGGTTGTCGACGATCAAACAAATAACAATCAACATTATTTTGTAGGAAAAGCTTTGTTAGTGCTAAATTTTCCAGTAGATGGCGTCGAGATATATTATATCTACATTTGCTGGTGAAATGATTTGACTTGTCAAATATATATATATTTTTTTAATGATAAACTAATGTTTATTTGACTTTGTGCTTTGCATTAAAAATCATGTCTTATAAACATTAGTTTATAATTAAAAAAAATAATAGTTTCTCGGAGTTTGCTAATAATTTTTATATGAGACGAACCATATTTTTTACTATAATAATGGAATAAGATTGTTACAGTAATGTATCCATTTAGATACACTTGAAATTTGAGATATAAGAAAAAGTGTAAATGAGATTTTAAATATTAATTTATTTCACGCCCTAGAGGGCTCTTACATCATTTTTTTTACAAATTGTTTTAATAACTGAACCATTGTAAATTTTATCAATAATCAAAAACTTAACTTTCTCACTTCCGTTTTAGTTTTATCTTTATCTTTATTATTTATTTATTTTTATCTTTATCTAGTTTTTAAAAAAATAATAGTTGTTAAAACTAAGCATTGATTAATTTGTGGTTAAAATGTTGCCACGAAATAAATTCTGTGTTTGAAGAAAAGTTAAATAGCTATTTTAGGATCTACTTTGGTAGGTATTACCTGTAATTCATTTATAACCTCAAATTGTAATATTTAATTATTTAAGAAAATATTAGCGATTTCTAAACGAAAATCTGAAACAGAAAAATCAGAAAAAATCAGAAAAATCAGTCCTAGATGTGACCGTATTCCTTTCTGATTTTTCTGTTTCAGATTTTCGTTTAGAAATCGCTAATATTGTTTTCAATAATTAAATATTATAATTTGAGGTTTTACTCAATAGAGTTATTCCAAAAAATAAAAATGGATATATTTATCCAAGACACTATCTAGGTTGTATTTAATTATGGAAAAATCTTGCGATCATGCCTAAAGATAGCAGCCAATAAAAATAAGCGTTAAGAGAATGAAGATAATGTTGGTAGTTCTTATTCAGAGAGTGAAACACTTAAATATTCTCAGTGGTAGAGCAGCGCCCTGGCAAAACTAAAGTCATCTTTTATTTCTTTTTCAAATTTTCGTTTGAGAATCGCTAAAATTGTCTTTAATGATTAAGCAAAATAAAGCGATTCTTTGTTGCGAGTAGGCAATCGATGCCTTAATTGTTTTCGTGTCTCTGGAATGTGTCGTAACGTATTATTATTATAAAGCAGACCAGGGAAATATTTGTACTGTGATAAAATAGAAGATTTTCATAATTACCAACATTTATAACGTTTTTCAATGACCAAGATCATTTTACCGAGACAATAACACATCACAATGAAACCTCGGAGAATTATTCCTCTTCAATTCACGCAATTAAACGAGTCATTAAAGAGCAATGAATGAACGAGCTCGTTTTGGGAAACAAAAGAGGGATGTTTTAAATGTATCAGAGGGTTTTTCCTGAAGAGCCTTGTAAGGAGAGATTTAGTAAGGGAGGGGCAAGGAAGGTAGCGAAGAAAATTAAAACGAAGCTTTAAATGGCTCTAAATATTATTATTGCCGAAGATCTGGCCGTTCCTACTCTCAAGAAAAAATTTTTTTAACGTTGCACGCGGTGCGTGTTCGCTATTTCCAGAAACGTCCTTCGTACATTCGCTAAAGAAGCCGCGCAAACAATCAGCTTTCCTTCAGGGTCCTAGTAATACATATCCTTATGATTTTCGTTAAAGCTTACAACTAAATATAGTTATGAATGTGAATATCACACTAGAGTTACAGCTGCTCTCAACTTTCTGGAGCCTGTGGGACTATAACTTCCCTAATTGGGGTTCGTTATGTAGCTGCGGGTAGTTGGGCGGGAAATGAAATGGTGAAGAGGAAGGTGATGGAGGTACCTGTCGGCTGTTCAAATCTGGTCACCAAACAAGGTGAAAGTCGGTTCAACCAATATTTCGGTTCTGGATAGCAGTGTTTCATCAGGGCGATACTGAAAGTATCTTCCACTGTGGAACTTTCCGAAAATAAATTATTATATATGAATTAATTTGAAACAAAATTTATTTTATTTGCGCAATCCGGCATCTTTGGATTCATTGGCAATCTTGTTCGTCTCTGGACGGTCGTGGTTTTTATTTGGGAAAACTCAGCGATACGTTCTATTGGAACGCACCATCTACGAGTATATTGAAAATTTCCATTGCGCATTAGGAATTTCATAAAAGGATCCTTATTCGTACATCAATACTTGATTACTTTGTATGGACCGTATTCTGCTGATTATTCCATCAGCAAGGAAAGATACCAGACATTTTCGTTCATCCAGTAATACAATTATATGTTCCAAGTTTCCTCCGCCGACGCTGCGTGCCGTGTTTTAGAGTAGAGAGCGGTTAAATAATTTTTCGTTTCCTCCACGATCGATCCTTATCTGGAAAACGTCTTTCCTATATACTTTTTATACTATCTTGACCTATCGATGGGAATTTGCATGCTTAACATTTCTTTACCAACTTTCTCGGCCTTCGTGGTTAAAGGGTAAGGCTCTCGACTAGCAATCCGACGGTCGCGGGTTCAAATACCGGGCACGTACATTTTAGTTGATCGAATTTTTTTAAAGAAAGATAAAATTATCGGGTTATGAATAACCTGACAATATTTGGAAATATCCGACTACCACCACAGTAAGCAAAAAATGTTGCTCGTGTTGTGATGGAGGAATTAGCCAGTCGAGGAAAATAACACACTACGCCTGGGTGGGACCCAAACGCGATGTCAACTCAGCCACCGACCGGTCGAATTTAATAATTTAAATCATGTAAGTTATATTTGCGGCACGTTCCTGAGTGGAAGATACTATCGGATTCGCTTTTGATGTAAGACCACGTAATTGGCATTAGTCGTGTTTGGTGACCAGATCTGAATAGTCAGGCCCATCTCAACCATTCTCTTCTCCATATCTTTCCTCTCACCAATACCTTCAACCTCACAACATACCCCAATTGGGGATGCCATAGTCTCACTGGCTCCAGATGATTGGGAGCAGCTGGGGCTCTTGTGAGGTATTCACATAGAAAAATCGAAAACTGAAGAGAATATTACTAAAACATTTTCTGACGATTGAAAGTACTGTGCACAAATATTAAAAAAAAAATCCCCTTAGCTCAAGTAAGATTGATTGCATGACCGAAGACCATTTACACGGAATTATCTCTAACGGTGAGACATTGGATAAGTAATCATGATGTGACTGATCATTTTTTCATATGAAATGTTACGTTATGCTCAGCTTGGATTTCACATTCCTCCGGCTATACGAGAATTTGGATGTGATCTAAGACGAATCATCTGATTGCACTTTCCCAAAAATCACTTACCACTGCTTTCAAGAAAGCATAAGTAACGAATTAACTAAGATTTAGACAACTTGTGTTTTGCCATCGTCTTGTGAAACTTGTGCATTCTGAAATAAAGGCCGCTCCGAATATATTTCACTAAAGTTGACGTCTCGGAAAGGAATTTGCGTAAAACCTCCAGCTAGGAAAGTGCTGCCGAGTATCCGGAGGTTGCGGGGGTGCGGTACGCCAAAGGAACGATGGGAGGGGAGGAGTGGGGTTTGGTGTAGGAAAACCCACCTCTCCAGTTTGTCTTGTTATTTACACTCAGCTTTTTGCCACTATCATTACTTCATATAGCGGGAGCGCAGAAAGCATTCTCCAGAATTATGTGTCAAAGTAATTTTATCATAGTTCACGCATTCGTGCGACACAACGTACAAATTGCAAAGGCGCGTAGCAAACACAAGATAACACGATTTCAGAACAAAATTATGTTCAGTTTTTTTATGTTAGAGTTATTATTTTTGTTTAATTTAATGTTGGAGAAACAGATATATCATTTTCTTAAACTTATTCAAATTTTTATACCATAAGCCTAGTATTCACGTACGGACATGACAGGCCGAGAATGACATCACAGGAGCATTTCTGAACGTGTGGATAGACTTCGGCTTATTTCCAAACCGTCAAATAATTCAATATATACTAGTCGACTAGTTTTTACTACGCGGCTAATTATTGCTTATAATTATTTGTTTTTATATGTATTTATTGACTCCATTTATAGAATTTATTTACAAGTTTACTGTTATATCATGTCTTAAGTTTTTTTGTGTAATTTTCGATAGCTCACTAGGTATATTCTGTTCTTAAAATTCATGTAAAATCCCGGCTGGGCGTAAAACCAAATAAAATGTCTACGAAATTAGAATTATATAAAAAAGATACTCTCTTGACAGTGCAGACATTCGTCGGTCTGCTAGCTATTTAATCAAAACCTCCCAGATCACAAATTGTGGCTAATGGATTCCCTAATTTAGATGTTTTGTCGGTGTAAGTTAACAAAGTTGCGTTGGACAATAAAGCTGTGAATTTGGAAATGCTTCAGGCCAAATTAATGCTAAACGGTAAATTTGATTGGGAACAACAGCAGTTAGAACCATTTTTTGTCGATAAACATATTTACATAGAAGGCATAAAAAACGATTTCGAACAAAGATGGCACGTAGTGACACATAATATTATTATTGTTACTGTTAGAACAATAGCATTGTCGTATCGTCCATTTAAATTTGATAAAATAATGATGTTATTCACGATATATTTGATTGTGCATGTTTGTAATAATTTTACTATTTTTAATATTGTATCTTTCCTCTATTTACAAAATATGAAACAAATTATATGCAACTTAGCGCTTAATTAGCATCAGACACATACCTGGACGGATAACGAACCTCGTGCTGGCACTGTTGGTGGACGCGGTGCACTCTTTCGCTGCAGCAGATGGTCCAGTTTCCTCACCACCTAGGATTCTTGCTGCAGAGTATCCATCCTTTATCTTCGTGTCACCTGTTCCTGTACTTCATCACCTGTTCATGTACTTCATTTTATTCAACTTAATTTCACTTATTTTGTAATATTTATATTTTTGTAATACCTGCATCAACTGTAAAGCGCCCCTGAGGTGATATCTCACAAAAGCGGCGCTATACAAGTTGTCGAATAAAGAAATAAATAAAAACTAAATACTTTGTATATACTACTTTTAATCAATAATAATCTACATTTCAAAGTCAATGGCTTCTTTACCAGGATAATAAAAATTAACGAATTAAAAAAAGACCAGCATAGATAAATAAGTACACATAGAAAATAAAATATAATGAGAGGTGATTATCATAAAAAAGTTTATTATCACATTGACGTACACAGATAGATTTGTTATAAACTAATAAAATTATGTATAAATGTTAAACTTTTATAATTCAACATAAATAATACACTATTTTTAATTTTCACTATCCTGACGAAAAAGCCATTGACTTTGAAACATGTAAATTATTATTTATTTTTAGGCACAAGAAAAGTATAGCCACAACAAATTTTCGTGAAATAATGAAATATATTTATATATACTAGGATAATAAATAATATAATATATATCAAAGAGAAGATTATAAATTTGAGGTATAAAATTCACAGGGAAGCTCAAACTCTCGAGATTTCGGTGACTTTTTCCACGAGAGATTGCAGTTCAACTTCACTAAAATATCGTTATTACTCGGTAGTACTAAGAAAACTTGAATACAAATCTAATTTCCTATATGTAACAGTATGGTCATCGTAATAAAAAGTTCATTCTCAAGCATTAGAAAAGGAACAAAATAATTTTTTTCGGTATTAAAATTAATATTCCTATCGAATTTATAAATTATCATAACTTACATACCGAAACTAGACTTCTCAAACAATCAAATAGAAAAGTTCTAGGTGATTTATTTTTTTATTCAAAATTATTAAATCTCTAATTTTTGGAATTAATTTACATGAATGTACTTGAATGAATGTATCGAATCAAAAACACATTTAAAAGTAATAATAACTTCAATACTACTATATTTATTCATCAATTCCAAGAATTCATCGCCTTGCTAACAAACACTTTAAACTTATTGATATATTTGGTGTTAATAATTTTGTGGGTTTCAAAAGGCAACTAATTTCAGACCTATTTGCTGTTATTAACTTTCATTATTTATCGTCTTTTAAAAAACACCTTGTCAATTATATTAGTCTATACCAGAGGTTCCCAAACTTTTTTGTGTCTTAGACCCCTTGCTATGATTTTCTGTTTTTAGTAGACTTACCTACTTACCTGATATTGATTTTTTGTAAATTTATAACTGTAGTGAAGTTTAGTGTTAAAAACTTAAAGTAAAAACACATGTTCAGTTTTATACATTTATTAATTGAATTTAAATTAAAAGTACTCAAAATAAAATTTTGTATGTGTTATATAAAATAAACGTAACATAAAATAAACTAAGCAATAAGTAAATGTTTTTAGTGGGAAGGATGAACCTGATGCTTTAATAATAAATTATCAACATTTGGCGTCAATTTTGTAAGGTTTAATCTTAAGTCTCCTTGGCTAATGATGTCCAGTCTGTTTCTTTTTTTCGTTAGGAGATTGGTAACAGCGCTGAACCCCCTTTCCACTAGATATTACGATGGAAAGGAAATTAAAAATTTCCTCGCTATATTCCATAATACGGGATAAGTAACGGGTATGTTTTTTTGCAGCCAGAATTGCTGATATCCGTGCTTAAACTGAACCTTAAGTTCTTCGTTTGTACTTATTTCGGTCAGTTCCTCTTGTTTTATGACATTCGTTTCTTCTATGTCACCATATGGGATAATTATCCACGGTGGTATTACCATAGTCAAAACATCCTCAAACCTAGTTTCAAAATCTGAATAGAGGGCATTTAAATGTTGAACGTATGTTGAAACGTCGTCTTCCTGGCAGTTTGTCTGTGACAAATTGGGGAACTGGGAAAATTCGCCCCGTCCAACATTTCGCTTCATTAGTTTAACTCTGGCAAGAAACGCTGATAAGATGGACTTTGTTTTAATCAAATTTAGACTGTCGCCTTGTAACTGCAAATTAACCATATTAAATTTTGTAAGCAAATGAATATGTATTCATGGGAATACAACATCGTTTGTTGTATGTTAAAAAAAAAAAAATCTGTTAAATAGGCGATGTCTGTTTTCCACTTCATTAAATTGTCTTTTAAAATTTCATCTTTAGTATCCAGAAATTCTAAAATAGTCTCAAAAAGTGCAAAAAATCTTGTCAAACATAAGCCTTTCGACAGCCAGAGTACTTCAGTGTGAAGAAGTAATTGATGAGATTCATGTAATCTAACACTCAAATTTTTAGCAACTAAATGTTGTCGATGGATGACACAATGTATTGCTAACACCCCTGGCACATTTTGTTTTAAATAGCTTATAAATCCACGATAACGTCCAACCATGGCAGGTGCTCCATCTGTAGCTACTGACATTATATTTGATAAAGGGATTGCTTTTTCAATGAAGTAATCCTTCAAAACATGAAATATTGATTCACCTTTAGTGTCGGATGTCAAAGTTCTTGCGAAGAACAGTTCTTCGTAGATTTCTTGATTCATAATAAAACGAACATATGCCAATAATAATGCTTCATTACCAGGTAAAGTTGACTCGTCCAGTTGTATAGAGAAATGGGTCGTTTGCAAATAATTACACAAGAACCTTTCAATATCAGAACTCATTTCATCAAAACGTCTTTCAACAGTATTGTTGCTTAAGGGAATTCTTTTAATGATATCAGATGCAGGTTTGTGTAAAACAGTTTTTAAAACCTCTTCAACGGCTGGCAAAATTAACTTTTCTCCGATAGTATGCGGTTTTCCGGATTTTGCTATAAGTAGCGAGATATTGTAAGACGCCCGCAAACCATCATCGTTTCTTTGTGACGTCGAAGCGAACATTCTGTCCAGCGTAGGTCTCTTCTGAAGTTTATCTTTGAGTGTTTGAAAGTATTTCAAATCTTTATCTGTTTTATCAGGGTGACATCTTCTCAAATGATCCTGCAGCTTAGATGGTTTCATAGCGTCATTGCTCAAAACTTAGTTGCATAAAAGGCACATAGGCAATTGTTTGTCCGACAATGATGGAATAAAGCCAAGCTTCAAATAATCAACACTGTACTGTCTACATATCTTTTTAGATTCGAACATGGCATCAATAATCTGTGGGCAAAATTAATCTATTTAAATAAGACATAAAGTCCAGCAGCTGTATATTAAAAAAATCAAAGTCAAATTTAAATTGTATGGTCTTAGATTTTATGGCAGGCATAGGCGTACAGCCATTATAAATTAATGTGAGAAGGGGAATGTTATGAATGTTACCTAAGGTTTTGGTATGATGGAACTTTAAGAAAATTTGAAAGTAACATGACAAAAAATGTTAAAATAAAATATTATACAACGAATAATAATAACAAATTTTTATGCGATTTATCTCTACGTACTGTCATGTGTAAAAGTTCACTGGTTCCACTTTAGCAATAATACAAAATTTAAATTTTAATATAGAGAAGTATGTACAGTGCAATATCCATAATCCGAACCTCCGTAATCCGAACGTTCCAGTAATCCAAACTGGCCCACAGTGTAACGACCAATGGACAAAAGTACAATTTTTTTACTTTTTTGTGTAAGTTATTTGGTAAGATAAATGTATTTATAAATTAATAATAAATACCTAGCAAGGTCATAAATAAGAAAACATTGACACACATACATATTTATTTATGTGACCGGCCAAAATATGTAGTTTAATTCCAAAATATTTTTTTTAAATATGTTTCCTATATGTAAAAATTTAAATTATATGAAAAAAAAACAAAGAAATGAGAGTGTGTATTGGAAATTCTTCAAAAAACACGCAGCTGTACAGTTTTGGATTTCTTAATTTATCTTTCAATGTGGTAACATATTGTGTGTCAATAATAAAATACATACGTAATATGTATGTACAGTTGTTTTTTTTAGATTTTTCCGAAAACATTCCATAATCCGAACTTTTCGGTAATTAGTTTGGATTACGGAGATCGCACTGTAATTATAATACCGATTGCTAAAACTTTGAAAAAGAAACTATTGAGGAGTACTCGTATAATTTTGCATTATTTGAATATTAAATTACTAATGACTGAAGTCATGATCGGCTTAATTTATCTATCTTTGCTAAGTACGAGTACAAAACTAAAATTTAATAAAAAATAATGTACTTACTTTTCTCCGGCACTCTCAAACAAAATAACACTGATTCACTATAATTTATTTGATTAACTACCAGTTTATATTTTTTTAAATATTTTCTTAGCATTTCCTTTTCAAGATTCAGGAAACGAATAAACGTATTTGTCTCACATTCGTTTTTATAGAGTGACGAATTGAACAAGTCAGTGCAAGTTCGCGAAGCTCTGAGACAAAAATTGACAAGAATTTTTACTGCGCGTATGCTTGTAACAAGATGATACTGGTATATCATTATGTGCAGGTTTCTACAAGTTCAAAATGTATTGCAACCACAAAGCGAATGCCTACATCCTACAACTTACACAATTTTATAAACATATATAATAATTTTTTTACTTCATAGGTACTTTTATAAATAATGTATATGTCTTAATATTATAAGATAGTATAATGTAAGTAAATAGGTACTATCAGTGTATGTTGAGATCCACTATCGTGGACCCCCATTTTCATTTCATGGACCCCCAATTTTTTTTTCGCTGACGTAGACCGCTTGCAGGTTGTCATAGACCCCTGGGGGTCGATATAGACCACTTTGGGAATCACTGGTCTATACCTTAACTACGAGTACATCACATTCTCCTTTGTAGTTTAATTTGTTTTTAACACGCATATTTATGATTGTATGCACATACGAACATACTTGCTCTATACACCATACTTTGATTTATTTACAAAGACGCGTTTGTAGAAGTGTATGATTTATACTATAACTTGTAATTATAACACAAATTAATAATATCTTAAAATGTGGTAAAATTAGTTAGACATGAAGCATCAAAAGTTCAAAACAAATTCAAAGTTGAAGTTACAGACGCCTAACGTATTCTATGGTGAAGTTACTACCTGTATGATACTGTTTGCGGGGATATGGTTTCCTATATTCAGAACTATAAATAAAAGGCAATGTCCGTGTTTGTGTGCCCCACAGACTCAAAAACTACTGGACCGATTTTGATGAAAGTTTTTTTTCTTGTAAGTTTGTTTATAGAGTGGTTTGAATGGTAATAGAAGTTGGGGACGCCCGAGGAAGATATAACATATTTTCTCTGTAATGTAATTTTTTAAACATTAACAATATGGTATTTAATAGTGAATAGTGGAAAACGTCGGGGACATCCTACGCCCGAGAAAGATGAGATACGGAGTTTAGTTGAAAAAAGTAGATAAAATGTAGTTTTATAACAGTAAAAATGTGGATTTCGTGATACTAAATGAAGGAAATCGGAGAAAATGTCAAGAAAGAAGAAAAAAGAGGAACACATTAAAAATAATTATTTGTGGTCAAAAGATGCGAACGCGATGAACGAAGAAAGGGATGTGAGTAAAATGTATGACTTGGAAGAGAATGATAGAAAAAGTCGGGGACGCCTGATAAAGACTTGCACAATCAAGTGAAACAAATACTAAAAAAGAGTAAACTTTTTCAATCCAATAATTTTATTTCCTCTATAAAAATGGACCCAGTTTTCAGGAACAGTAAGATTCACGACATCAAAACTTTACTCAAAACCATTCATAACCCCGAGCAAAGCCGGGTACACGCCAGCTAGCATGTTATGAAATACCTGAGTAACCGACGATAGAAAACTTCCGTAGTGCTAGTTGTTTACTCAGTCCTGAATTTCAGATTCAGTCAAACATTTGTTCATTTATAAACATGGATACAGGTTCTACACTCAACGTGTCAGGTTTAGATTTACCTTGGCTATTGTGACGGACGTACTGCTCCGGGCTCGGCCGCAGTCACCCACGTATAGAATTATAAAATAAAAATTTAAAATTAAAATGAGAATTTATGAGAAATATGTCAAATGTGTATAAACTGTAACTGAACTATGTATGAAATTTAAATGTAAAAGAAATGTAAATGTATGTATGAAACAATGTAAAAATGATAAACAATAAATAAAACATCGAAGCTTGGCTAGGGGGCACGGGCAGAGAAGTATACTGAGAGAGCTGGTGGATTAAGAGCATAGCATTTAATTCGGGCACGGTTATGGGAATCGTGCTTATACGTGAAGGGACGCTCGGCCGCGACCCGAAGCAAAGGGCCGCGCGCCGTCATAGCGTGGTTTGCTGCCCGAGCGTTCCACAAGCTCGATTCTGGGAACCGTGCCTGAACAAAGAGAGGCCGGGGTCGCGTTCGACCAAGAGCCCGAAAGTACCGGCCGAGAGGCGGTAGCCAACCCGGCGGCGGGCCGCGGGCACGTAACAGACACGGGCCTCGATTCCAGGAATCAAAGAGAAAGCGGGCCCGTGTGAACGTCGCTCGGCCAGCGAAGGCCGCCGGGGTCCTATAAAACGGGCGACAGTCCCTTGGAAGGGCAGATAGCCAGCAACCTCCACCAGCTCTACAACTCTCTGCTCTGCCTCCTACCTCGCTCCGACTTCTGATCTGATCTACTCGCCTTCTCTTCTTCTGACCCTCGCCTCACCCCGGACCTTCCTGCCTCTACCCGGACTCTACAACAAGGACCAGCATCAACATCGGACCAGCTACGACGGCCACAGAGACGCCCCGCTCGACGCCCCGCTCGACGCCCCGCTCGACGCCCCGCTCGACGCCCCGCTCGACGCCCCGCTCGACGCCCCGCTCGACGCCCCGCTCGACGCCCCGCTCGACGCCCCGCTCGACGCCCCGCTCGACGCCCCGCTCGACGCCCCGCTCGACGCCCCGCTCGACGCCCCGACGCCACTGAAGGAAGACGCCTTCAGCCACCACGGATTGGGATCACCGGCCCTATTTTGCAGTCTTGTGTGTCATACACTCCTGTCTGATACATAAGTGGTCCTTCGCCGCCGGATCTCTCCGTGGAAGATGTCACCTTCACTGCGCTCCGGGAAAAACAGCGCTGACGGGGACTCATCGCAAGGAAGCGACGATCCCACACCAACCGGGGCGGCCGCAGCCGCGCCCCCCGGACTTCAGCCTACCGCCCCCCTGGCCCCTTCTGACCCCCGAGCGGACCTACTGGCTGGCCCCTCCGGCGCGTCGCCGCCACAGACGCCCCCTGCCACGGCCGACGCCTCGTCGAGAAGCGAAGCTTCGAGCGAGGACACGCTCCGGCAGGTGCAGCTCGAGCTACGAGCTGAGAGGCGGCGCAACCAGAAGCTGCAGGAGGACAGCGCCCGACAGATTGCCGAGTTGATCGCTACGCTGAAGGGCCTTCCGCGGACCACTTCACCTGCAGCCTGGCAACTGGACACAGCTCCACGGGCGGAGTACCCGCCGACGGCGGCGCCATCTAGCGGCTTCGGGCGACACCTGGACCACACAGCGGAGACGCACGCCAGAGCTCCACGGGCGGAGTACCCGCCGACGGCGGCGCCATCTAGCGGCTTCGTGCGACACCTGGACCACACAGCGGAGACGCACGCCAGAGCTCCACTGGCGGAGTACCCGCCGACGGCGGCGCCATCTAGCGGCTTCGGGCGACACCTGGACTACTCAGCGGAGACGCGCGCCAGAGCTCCACTGGCGGAGTACCCACCGACGGCGGCGCCATCTAGCGGCTTCGGGCGAAACCTGGACTACTCAGCGGAGACGCGCGCCAGAGCTCCACTGGCGGAGTACCCACCGACGGCGGCGCCATCTAGCGGCTTCGGGCGAAACCTGGGCTACTCAGCGGAGACGCGCGCCACCGCGCCGCGGCTGGACTACGGACCGACACCGACGCCGACGCCGGCGCCGACGCCGGCGCCCCCGGGCGTACCTACACACACCACTGTGCCACCAGCTACAGCCCAGCCCAGCGATGCCATCGGGAGCTCGAGCCGCGCAGTGAGGGCTCAAACCGGGACGGAAAACCAGGCGGCTGATCCACTCACGGACGGCGCTTCCCCAGGCGTCGCGACGCTGCGAGGTGGACCAGAGCCGCAGTATAGCTACCCCGGCGTGACCCGCGAGCCCGCCCAGTTCCCAGCGTTTCCCTCGAGTGCAGACTCCCCCCCGCAGCCCCCCATGGACGGATACGGGGCTTTCAACCGCGCAGACGAGGCAGCAAGGCAGACGCGGGACTGGGTGAACCAGGGGAGTGTCCCTCTCGCCCAGGTGACGGCCATGTTTGCCGACGCCCTCCGGCAGTCCCAGGCCGGCGGTACACCCCGCTCCCACCCCGAGGATGAGCGGATGGCGTCGCTCATCGCCCGGCAGTCCAGCGCCAAGGACCTGCCGCCTTACGCCGGCGACGCCATAGAGTGGCAGGCCTGGAAGGCACAGTTCCTGCAGTCGACGGCCACCTGCGGGATGACGGCGGCCGAGAATTTGATGCGGCTGCAGCGTGCCTTGAAGGGAAAGGCACGTGAAGCCGTCAGCCCTCTCCTCCTGGACCCGGCGCAGGTGCCGGAAATTATGGACGTCCTGGAGCATCGCTTTGGGGGGGCGCACTCTATCGCCACTGTCATGTTTGACAGAATAAGGCGGCTGACTCGGCTGCCGGAGGATGCGTCTACCGAAGCTCTGGTAGAATTTTCCGGCGCGGTACAGAACGTGGTCGCTTCGCTGGGAAACCTGAGGAGCGACTACCTCTCCAACCCCGCCCTACTCAGCGAGATCGCCTCGAAGATGCCCCTCGCCCTCCGCCTCTCATGGTTGGACAGGGTGGCCGACCAGGCCCAGGCCGCCACCGTGGTGCAGCTCGCCGGGTTCCTGAAGCGGCTGACCAACGCGGTGCCGCGGTCGGGCCTCACCGATAGCGGCCGAGCAGCGCGTCCGAGCATGGCCGAGCATCCGCGGGCCGCCCGCCCACACCGCGACAGTGTCTTCGTTACCGAAGAGCGGCCGGAACCCCGCAGTGAAGTGAAGTGCACACTGTGCAAAGACGCTACGCATAAGTTATTCCGGTGCCCCAAATTCGCCAGTGAAACAGTGAGTGCGCGGTGGGAATTAGTGAAAGGGGCCCGGATATGTTTTAAGTGCTTGGACGGTGTGCACCAAACGAGAGCGTGTAAATACCGTGTCAACTGTGGGGTGGGAGCGTGCCGGGTTCCCCACCACCGCCTATTGCACGATGCCGCTTACGCTCGCGCCCCCGAGGTGCAGACAGTGACAAACACCTGGGACCAAGTGGAAAAAGTGCTACTTAAAGTTTTACCAGTGACATTGTGCGGCCCCGGGGGCCAAGTGACCGTGCACGCGCTGCTCGACGAGGGCTCGACGGTGACCCTCGTTGACGCCGAAGTGGCAGACATTGTCGGGGCCGCGGGACCGATCCGCGGCCTGCGCATTCACGGCGCCAACGGCATGTGTTCGTCGGATGCCAAGTCGCAACGGGTCAAGTTGTCGGTGCGCGGTGACGGCAGTGAATACACAATGGTGGCCCACACAGTTTCCGACCTAGACCTCCCGCGACAAACAGTGGCCGGCCGCCGGCAAGTGAAACCACGGCTATTAATCGGCCAAGACAATGTTCATTTAATCGTGTCGCGGGAGGTCCAAGAAGAAGATGGCGGCCGCATGACGTCACGGACGGCGCTCGGCTGGATTCAACATGGGGGCACCCGGCGGGACGTAGATAGCGGTACCACATTAAACATGATCGGCGAGACGGCTGAAATGGGCGAAATCGGCGAGCTCATACGAAAGCACTTCTCAGTTGACTCGCTGGGAGTGACCGCAGTGAGCCGGGTGTCCGCCGACATACGCCGCGCCGAGAGCCTCATGGAACGAACGACGCGCCCGCTGGACTCGGGTCGCTGGGAGACCGGGCTGCTGTGGAGGGAGGACGACGTGTGGCTGCCCGACAACCGACAGTGCGCCGTAAACCGCCTCAACGCCCTCGAGAAGCGCTTGAAAAGTGATCCCGAGCTGGCGACAGCGTACGCGGCCAAAATTCACCATCTGATAGAGCGCGGGTACGCAGTAAAGGTACCCGACGCCGAGGCTAGCGTACCGTCGCGACGGAAGTGGTACCTGCCCCACTTCGCGGTCACCAACCCGAACAGCCCCGGGAAATTGCGAGTGGTTTTTGACGCCGCCAGCCGCTGCCGGGGGACCTCCCTGAACGACCGGCTGCTAACCGGGCCCGACCTCCTGTCATCCCTATTGGGCAACCTGTTGAGGTTCCGGGAGGGCAAGATCGCCATAGCCGCCGACATAGAGGAGATCCAGGGCAACTTTCAAACAGGCTGTTCTCCTTGCGAAACGAGCTGCTTGGCATGACTGGGTTAATAATGTGGGAAACGCCAACCCGTGGGAAATCCACAGCGCAATTGAAAAATCCGGAAAAGGATCGGATCGGTTTTTGTCTAGTCTCATTGGGATCACAGAAGGTAGGAACGCTGAGACGATAGATGTGGCCTCTACTCTCAATACACTTTTGGGCAAGTTAGTTCCTGTAGAATCAGTAATTGGGGAAAGTGACCACCATAAACAGGTTAGACTCCTGGCACGGCTTCCACCTAGAGACCTCGCCCAAGAGGACAGAGTCATTCCAGTCACTAGAGCAGAAATCGACCTAATAATTAAGGGTTTGGGTTCTAAGAAGGCACCAGGGCATGACAGACTTAATGGCATGATAGTGAAGCAAGTCTGGATCCACGCTAGGGAGGAGCTCTTCCAAGTGATGGAAACGTGTTTGAGAAGAGGAATTTTCCCTTCTGAATGGAAGAGAGGCGTGCTCAGGGTCATACCAAAGGGGAACGGTAAGCCACTAACCGATGTCAAGGCCTATCGGCCCATCACCTTACTTCCAGTGCTTGGCAAGATCCTGGAAAAACTTATCCGGCATAGGCTACAACAATCACTCTCCCCGTCTAGTGATCTCCAATTTGGCTTCGTCTCCGGTAGATCCACCGTGCACGCCATTTCGTTTGCGCTTAACTGGGTGAAGGCTTGTACAAAGAGGTATGTAGTTGCAATCTTCCTAGATATCACTGGTGCCTTCGACTACGCATGGTGGGACATGATACGTATCAAGGTTAAAAATAGGAATTGCCCAAAAACTCTATTTAAATCAGTAGACAATTATTTATCGGGCCGAACTGTCATCATTTCTCATGGTGACACTGTTATTGAACGCGAGACCGATATGGGGTGTCCTCAAGGCTCCGTCCTAGGTCCTAAATTTTGGAATATAACCTTCGATGACTCCTCTAGGTTACCCTTACCTGAAGGATGTATCATGATCGACTATGCGGATGATAAAATGTATCTTGTCTCTGGGGACAGTAGAAGAGAAGTCGAACGTAAGGCTGGTGAAGGTTTGGACACCCTCCTTAAATGGGGGGAGAGGAATAAAATGACCTTCGCTCCCCAGAAGACTATGGGCCTCCTGATGAAGGGTTCTTTCAATAAGACAAGAAACCCTACCATCCGTATGGGAGACACTAATATCAAATTTGTGGATAACGTTAAATATTTAGGTGTCACTCTAGATCGATCGTCCTCCTTTCTGGCTCATGTCAAAGATGTATCCTGCAGGGCTCAGTCGCTGTTTCTGAAGCTTCGAAGAATCTCCACGGCAGAGTGGGGACTTCGCAGACCGGCTTTGCACGCTCTCTACAAGGGGGTATATGTTGCGCAAGTCGCATATGCCGCCTCTGTTTGGGAGCATCGCCTGGATAACTGCTTAATACTTCTTGCTCTCACTAGGGGTCAGCGCACTCCCCTGCTGGCACTATCTGGGGCATATCGAACCGTTGCTTCGGACGCTTTGCCAATTTTGGCTGGTATATTACCAATCGATCTAGAAATTAGGGAGGTGTTAGCGAAGCAGCGACTAATCCGTGGATCCCCGGCCAACCACCTTGGTGTCGTCCTGACACCGGGTGGACCAGGAACTCTCCCAGGACTGCTCCGAACGATGAGGGACCTGTCGCTCAAAGAGTGGCAGGTCCGTTGGGATAGGTCGAGCAAGGGAAGATGGACCTTCTCCTTCTTCCCTTCAGTTAAACTCAGAATGGAAGGGGCTTTCCTCAAACTGGACCATCACGTTACGCAGCTCCTTTCAGGACATGGGGAATTCAGGGGAAGGCTTCACAGCTTTGCCCTGTCAACCCACCCCAATTGCGCTTGTGGCAATAATTACCAGTCGGCCGAGCACATTCTGTGGCACTGTGAGATTTTGAAGGATGCCAGAGACGAAATGATAGAAGGTCTGAATGTCCCCATTAGACCGGTGTGGAACACCGATCTTGTTTCTAACAGTGTGAATTTCGAATGTTTGAGGAAGTTTACTAGGATCTGGGTTGAGAGATGGCCTGTGCTTAGAGTCGCTGACTAGTGTAATAATTGGGAAACCCCGGTGTACTGCTCCTGCTCCATGACTTATTCTTTTACAACTCTTTCATTACTGTATATGCTATTCTGTTTTTCTTATTTTATTATTCTTATCTTATTTCTTTTTTTTACTGTACCAGCTGTTGCAGATGATTTCCATTCGTTTAGATTTTGTTTTTTTAATTAACTTGTCTTGTACTTTTTAATTCTTATTTTCTGTTTTCTTTTCATATGTTTCTTTTTCCCTGTCTAAGGTTAACACACTGTTTTTCTTTTTACAGACACTGTAAGCACTCTTATATATCTGTGTTTACTAATTATCTCTCTTACTTTACTTTGTTATCTTATTCAATACTTACTGTCCTCTTTACAGACCATGCAGATCTTATTTTTACACCTTTACTTTTGTTTTTACTTATTTACCGTTGCCCTTGTGTGGCACTTTTTGGATTGATTATTGTTTTTCATTTTTCCTCTTATTTTCTCTTCTTTTTACATGTATTTTTTTCCGGTTTTCTTTTCTTTTTTTTTTTTAGTAACAGCAACGAGTTTACAGGCGAGAACTGAACTCCGTTGTCTGTTTTGTTTTGTTTATTTTCCCCATTAGGGGTTGGATAACGGGCCTCGTCCCCGCATGCACGACTGGAGCTTCTTATTATTCTTTCTTACCGGAGGACTCCGCCAATTACCTGCGCCACCCCTGATGAGCGTTGGTGGTCAGAGGGGTGACTGTGCAGGCTGGGGTAACCTCCACCCTGCCTCCGACCTCCTGACGCTTCTTTCCCCTAGGTTCTTTAGGGTTTTATCCCTCTTTTTCCAATACTTATCTTCAGGGCACCACCGGGTGGTCGGCTAAGGGGTGTGGAAGTCCTGACCTGCACCAGTCGCCCCAACCACCACCAATTTCTCAACAGGACTGCCAGTCGTGGTTCGGCGAAACTCCCCCGTCACTCTATTGTTTACTTTACTTTTATGTGTTTACAGGTACTGGAGTGTGGGTCCCCTCCACCAACTATCTGCCTGACACTTGAACTTGATTGTTTTGTTGTTATTTTTCTGTGTTGTCCTTAGTTTAGTACTTGTAAGCGCTTGCATACCGCTTCATAACACCGTATGCGGGGACTTTGAAGGCCTAGCTTCATTTATATAAATTGTAGAGCCGTTTATTCAAAAAATTAGATTCATGCGAGAGCTCCGAAGGGGTGACCATAAGTCACCTATACCGGGGTGGGACAGGGTGGGTGTACCTTCAAAGAGGAGATGTTCCTCCGCATCAAAATAAAAGCGGAGGACCAAATTGCGCAATATTTCCTATGGCGAGCCAGCCCACAAGAGGCAGCGACCACATACAAGCTGTCCTCAATGATGTTTGGGGCCACTTGCTCCCCCAGCAGCGCGCAGTATGTCCGCAATAGGGTGGCCGAACAAGGCGCCGCGGAATTCCCCGCCGCCGCCGCAGCGGTGCAAAATAAATTCTACATGGACGACTACCTGGACGCCGCCGATTCCGTGAGCGAGGCTGCGGCGCTGGTACGAGGCGTCGGCACCCTCCTATCCCGGGGAGGCTTCCACCTGGCAAGCTGGGCCTCCAACGCACCCGCCGCAATCCAAAGCGTGCCGGCAGACAAGAAGGCCAAGGCGGCCATAGCCATCAGCAGCGGCGCCAGTGAGACCGAGAAGGTGCTCGGCCTGTCGTGGGATCCCGCCAACGACACCTTCATGTATGAGTTCAAGGAGACGGAGAAGGCCGAGCTCATCCGGCACCCGACCAAGAGGCAGCTGCTGAGCACTGTCATGAAAGTTTTTGACCCCGTGGGCTTCGTGGCCTGCCTCACGGTGCGGTCAAAAATTCTCCTGCAGGATGTCTGGAGGTCCAGCGTCGGCTGGGATGAGCGCATCCACGAGGCGCACGCAGCAAGGTGGGCCGAGTGGATCAGAATGCTACAAGGCCTCAGCATTCGCATACCGAGGCGTTGCCTGCTGAGCAAGGCAAACTCCTTCGCTCTACACCTCTTCTGCGATGCGTCTGAGGCAGCCTGCTGCACCGTGGCCTACCTGGTGGAGACTACGGGAGAGGGAAGCAGCACCGCCACATTTTTGTCCAGCAAGTGCAAGGTGGCACCGCTGAAACCGCTCTCCATTCCCCGCCTCGAGCTGCAGGCTGCGCTCATGGCTGCCCGCCTGGCTGACACCCTTCGAAAGGAATGCCAGGCCCCTATAACCTCTACCGAATACTGGACGGACTCCACCACGGTGCTGTGCTGGCTCCGTACGGACCCCCGCAGCTACTCAACCTTTGTGGCAAATAGGTTGGGGGAGATAGACGAGCTGTGCGACATCGCCAGCTGGCGCTGGGTTCCAACCAAGCTGAACCCGGCTGACATCGGAACCAGGGACCTGGCGGAGCCGGACCTCACCCAGAGCGGAAGGTGGTTCAGCGGCCCTTCCTTCCTGACGGCGCCGAGTAACCAATGGCCCCAGGAACGGCAGAACCAGCAGCCGGGTGACGAGAGTTTGGAAAGGCGGCCAAATTTTGTGGGCCTCACTCTCGCCGTGGAGGACGGGCTGCCTTCCATCCTGCGGTTCTCGTCCTGGAACCGATTGATCCGGGCCACAGCATGGATGCTGCGGTTCATTCGGCGATGCCGCCAGGGACCCGCCAGGCCAGCCGAGGGCCCCCTAGCCCTGCAGGAGCTCCGGGCCGCAGAATGGCGGTGGATAAGGCACTCCCAGGGAGCAGCCTTTGGAGCAGAACTACGCCAGCTCCACTCGGGGCGGGCCGTGTCCAGCAGTAGCCGCCTCGTCTCCCTCGCACCCCACCTCCACAACGGGGTGCTCAGAATGGGCTCGAGAATCAAGGGAGTAAAGGGGGTACCCGAGTCACCCATCATCCTGGACGGTGGGAACAGCTACACTCGGCTGCTTGTGCGCCAATACCACACCCGAGCCGATCATGCGAGTGTGGAGACGACGATGGCCGAACTGCGCGCCAGCTTCTACATCCTAAAGCTGCGCTCAGTTCTCCGCCACATCAAACACCTGTGCCCCGCTTGTAAAATGCGGCGGGGCAAACCGTCTCCCCCCATGATGGCACCCCTACCAGCATCACGGCTTGCACGGCATGTGCGGCCGTTCACCAACTGCGGGATGGATTACTTCGGGCCCCTGGAAGTAACCATCGGGCGCCGGAAGGAAAAACGTTACATCGCCCTCTTCACATGCCTATTGACGAGGGCGGTGCATCTAGAGTTGGCCACCACACTCAGTGCCGACTCTGCCATAATGGCAATCCAAAGGATGTCGGCCAGGCGAGGCCAGCCGGCGACCCTGATGTCCGACAACGGGACTAACTTCCACGGCGCAGACAAGGAACTGAGAGACGCCGTGGAGGACATCTGTCGGGACCCAAGGGTCCAAAATTATGCGACCACGCAAGGGATGGAGTGGAGCTTCATCCCGCCCCGCAGTCCCCACATGGGGGGAGCTTGGGAGCGGCTCGTACGCTCTGTTAAACGGGCGCTCTCAGCTACGCTCAAAGCGAGAGCGCCAAGAGAGGAGACCCTCCTGACGGCACTGGCCGAGGCAGAATACACGGTCAACTCCCGACCACTCACCCACCTATCGGTCGACCCCAGAGACGAGGAGCCGCTGACGCCCAATCACTTCCTCATGGGCTCGACGGGGAGGCGGCCCCATCTGGCAATGTACGGGGCGGCCGAGGAGGAGGTCTGCCTCAGGAAGCAGTGGAGGATCGGCCAGCAGCTCGCGGACATGTTTTGGAGACGTTGGGTCCGCGAGTATCTGCCTACTCTCGCCGCCAGGAAGCAGTGGCAGCAGCCGGTGCAGCCTCTACAGAAGGACGACCTGGTGCTGATTGCGGACCCGGCACTGCCCCGCAACAGCTGGCCACGGGGACGGATCCTCGAGGCCACGCCAGCCCCGGACGGACAGGTCAGGACCGTGAAGGTCAAAACCAGCACGGGGACCTACGTCAGACCAGCAGTTAAGATCGCGGTCCTCCTGCCGGCCAGTGATCCTGCCCCTAAGGACACAGTCAAGGGAGCGGTCCCAACGTCGGCCCGACGAACTCGCCACCCCAGGGGGACCGGACGCCGGGGACCACGCCGCACCAAGTCGCAGCACGCCTCCCGCTAAAATGGGTGTAGCCGAGCTCCACGGGGGGAGTGTGACGGACGTACTGCTCCGGGCTCGGCCGCAGTCACCCACGTATAGAATTATAAAATAAAAATTTAAAATTAAAATGAGAATTTATGAGAAATATGTCAAATGTGTATAAACTGTAACTGAACTATGTATGAAATTTAAATGTAAAAGAAATGTAAATGTATGTATGAAACAATGTAAAAATGATAAACAATAAATAAAACATCGAAGCTTGGCTAGGGGGCACGGGCAGAGAAGTATACTGAGAGAGCTGGTGGATTAAGAGCATAGCATTTAATTCGGGCACGGTTATGGGAATCGTGCTTATACGTGAAGGGACGCTCGGCCGCGACCCGAAGCAAAGGGCCGCGCGCCGTCATAGCGTGGTTTGCTGCCCGAGCGTTCCACAAGCTCGATTCTGGGAACCGTGCCTGAACAAAGAGAGGCCGGGGTCGCGTTCGACCAAGAGCCCGAAAGTACCGGCCGAGAGGCGGTAGCCAACCCGGCGGCGGGCCGCGGGCACGTAACAGACACGGGCCTCGATTCCAGGAATCAAAGAGAAAGCGGGCCCGTGTGAACGTCGCTCGGCCAGCGAAGGCCGCCGGGGTCCTATAAAACGGGCGACAGTCCCTTGGAAGGGCAGATAGCCAGCAACCTCCACCAGCTCTACAACTCTCTGCTCTGCCTCCTACCTCGCTCCGACTTCTGATCTGATCTACTCGCCTTCTCTTCTTCTGACCCTCGCCTCACCCCGGACCTTCCTGCCTCTACCCGGACTCTACAACAAGGACCAGCATCAACATCGGACCAGCTACGACGGCCACAGAGACGCCCCGCTCGACGCCCCGCTCGACGCCCCGCTCGACGCCCCGCTCGACGCCCCGCTCGACGCCCCGCTCGACGCCCCGCTCGACGCCCCGACGCCACTGAAGGAAGACGCCTTCAGCCACCACGGATTGGGATCACCGGCCCTATTTTGCAGTCTTGTGTGTCATACACTCCTGTCTGATACAGCTATTGTTGTTAAAAAATGACGTTCCATTGTCAGGCGTTAAAATAAGGCCACTATATTTTAGAGGTGGATCATTTGTGGTATATACATCGCCCCCATCTCTCCGAGAACTTAATTAGGGACGTGTCAAAGTCTGCGGTTATGTGTACGTATATTCGCACATTATTAGCTCGTATTAAAGACCTTTTGACACGTTGATAATAGTATATTGATTATTTCGTGAAGGGCACCACTGTTCATTTGAATTATCCCACAGAACAAAGTTCCCCAGTTGGAGCAAGTATTTAACGGCAAAGTGGTGGCCGATTGGATGGCGGAAATTGATTAAATAGCACAGTGTTGAGTATTTAATATTATTTAAACGTTGTTGTTGATCTTGTCCGTATTGAAAAATGAACATATTTGCGCCTCACTGTTAGCTTCGAGCGATTTTGAAGTTCCACGTTCTAAAATGATTTTGGTAAAGAGACCAATGATCAACTAAAAAGCTTTGATTCGGATCAGAAAAAAGCATTGCATCTTTACAGAATCCCCATACCTGATGAATTAATTGCAATTTTTAAAATACACACACAATAAATATCAGTTATAATGTGTATTCTAAAACTGTATTTGTACTTGTACGAGGAAAACTGTACTTGTTATACTGATATTTCAAAGGAAGAGACTCCGAAGCACTAGCGAATTATCTAGTGCAGTGAAACATTCCAAAGCGTACCCAACGTTTGTATTTGTTTGACATTTAGAACTTGAACAAGAGCCCGGGGTCGACTCATACTCAAGAGCTCGGCTGTGGAATGATGCCAGACCTTGATATATTAAAGGTTTATTCCTTACAATATAAACACATACATTTGTTTTTGACCACTTTATTATTAATTATACTCGTCCGGTTTCATAAGTACCCTTCCTTCGTAAGGAGAGTATTAAACCTTTATTTAAAATTATTTAAAGTTAATTTAATAATTTCCTTAAAAATACCACCCTCAATCTTTGTTGTTGTCCAATAAAATACCAAGGTATACACATAAATTAAAATATTAAAAAAAACGTTGTCCAAAATTTGGTAAGTTAAAAGTCAAGCAATATTAATTATTTGAGTTTTGCCTCCTGGGATGGGATGGGGCGTAAAATAATAAAGGAGTTTTATTGCAATAACTTAGTGATTAAAACCTCAAATTGTAATATTTAATTATTGAAGACAATATTAGCGATTCTTCAACGAAAATTTGAAACAGAAAAATCAAGAAAAGATAAGGTCACATCTACAGGGTTTTCCAATAAGATGTGTTATTTTGAATAGCCCACTATTTCAGTAAATGTTACTTTTGAAGCTGTCATTTTTCGACATTTGACAAGTAGAAAATACGCCATTAATAAAAATGGAATGATACACGCTTCAACAACGCATTGAAATTCACTTGAGTGAATCAAATGCAAATCATCTTGAGTGATGAGGCCCATTTCCACCTCGGTGGCTTCGTCAACAAGCAAAATTGTCGCATCTTGGGCTCGGAAAATCCAAGAGTTATTGTTGAAAAGCCTCTCTATCTTCAACGTGTGACTGTTTGGTGCGGTTTATGGTCCGGCGGAGCCATTGGACCTTACTTTTTCGAAAATGAGGCTGGAGCAACAGTTACGGTGAATGGATTCCGCTATCGAGAGATGATTAATGATTTTTTATGGCCGGAATTGGATGGTATTGATCTGGACAACGTTTACTTTCAATAAGACGGCGCTAGGTGCCACACAACCAACGAAACCATTGATCTTTTACGATTGAATATCAAAATTTTATTGGAAAACCCTGTAGTAATTGAACCCAGGACCCTTGCCTTGCCGGGGCACCCCTCTACTAACTGAGCTAATGGGACCTTATCTTCTTCGGTCATATTTAACTGTATCATACTTCGAATAAGAACTACCAACATTATCTTTTTTCCTAGACACTGTCTAGATTGCATTTAGTTCGAGATGAATCTTGCGATCATACATAAAGATAGAAGCCAATAAAAATGTGCGATGAGAAAATTAAGTTAATGTTGGTAGTTCTTATTAGAAGAATGATACAGTTAAATATTACCGAAGAAGGTAGGGTACCATTATCTCAGTTGGCAGAGCGGTGTTCCGGCAAGACGAGATGTGACCGTATCTTTTGCTGATATCTCTGTTTCAAATTTTTGTTTAAGAATCGCAAATAATTAAAGACTAAAAGAATCTTTGGTTTGATAACTAAGAATGTTTTTAATCACTTCACAGGAGTTATGGAAATAAATAGTTGGTAAATCCTGGAGTTTTTTGGTTTCATAAAATTATATTAATATAGTCTGAAAAGAAATATTTATATTATTCCATTTTATTCTTCACCGTGGAAACTATTGAAATGCCACGAGTTCTACCAATTTAAACACTTTAATAGAACCAAACCAATTTATTTTTTTTTATATTACCATCAAGAAGATTCAAATGACGGAATTTTCAGGGGTTTTAATTGTGAATTATTAAAATAAGATAAGTCATTAAATATGTGTTTATATTAATTTGATTCTTTCCCAGTATTTTAATAAAAGTAAGCAGAATATAATGTATTTTTTTGTATAAGGCAAATCGCCCTAAAAAGAGTGCTTTGTGGAATATAATATTGTTAACGGAGCTTGGCAACATATTTTAATACCACGGAATACTCAATACTACGCAAACGAGTAAAAAAATATTAATAAATCATGCATATCAAGGATGAAATGGAATAAATATATTTGTCATCGAAGAAGAAGATAATGTCAATAAATATAAACAAAACACGAAAAAGAACAAGACAAAAAAAAAAAAAAAAAACGGTCACAACTATTCGCAATAAGCTGCAAGATTTATTAATTCTGAATTGGAAATATGAGATCGACAAATAGGACCCAGTGGTCAAGTGGTTTAAGACGCCTGTCCCGGTAAGACAATAGATTCTGGGTTCGATTCCTAGTTGTGACGGTTATCTTTTTTATTTTTCTGTCTCTTGTTCTGTTTCACGTTTCGTTTAGATTAATAAGAATTATCTTCTTCTTCAATAATATATTACATTGATTGGGTAACCTTCAAAAGAAGTTAGAAAGAAAAAAGTCGTTCCTAATTATATTTGATTTAAATTCATGCTGGCAGTATAAACTCACATAAATGAGGACGTTTCAAAATATGTACCTATTAAGGGAAATGCGGAATGTATTATTATTTGAACAATAGGTTACGTAATCTCAAACCCGCAATAATTGACTAAAGTACACTGAGTAAGGGATCGATTTAACCCTAGAATATAAACCTTAGTCGAATCGACTACGCTGAACAGAATACTTGTACGTCATGTTTTTTTAATGTTTGATTTTTTTACTTTCGGCATTTAGTAGTTAGGAAAGGGGGGGGGCATTTTCTGGTTTCTACGGTAAGTTTTTTTCATGTTTTTTAAAAAGCAAAAAAAACTTGTAAACCCTTAGGTCGGGAAAGACATGGAGCAAAACCGGGTACTCACTGTATTACACTGTAAGGCGAAATTTTTTGTAATTAAACCGATTGATGATTTGTTTTGCCATCTATCCTGTTGAGATTTTAATAAGAATCTGACACCATCAATATTACATAGGTGCAAATGAAAAAAAAGCAAATCGCATGTAGGTAGATACGCTGTACATACGATGTTTCACTAGTAGGTTTTAAGGCGATGCGGGTTGCATGTATGAACGTTTCCGATATTTCTAGTAGCTACCGCTACATATTGCTTAGTGTTTTGATTAGTTTTATTTATTTGCTTTGATGAATTTTAAAAATTGCTTCTCGGACTTTTTCAAATTTGTTCTAACCGTCTTTAGAACTTCGAAAATCAAAAATTTTAATCATGAAATAATAAAAAAGGGACTTCCGCGTACCGGCCATGCAAATGACTGTACCCGGTCATGCCCCAAACCAAGTACCCGTTTATGCCCTAAAAGCCAAATATCACGTAAATATACTAGGTGTCCGGGGGTAAAGTGTTCTAACTTCGGGGGGATTCTACACGATTTTGGAAGTAAAAAAGACAAATAGTTTTTACGTAATTCCAAGGTTTTAAGGTAGTTCTTATGTTAAAAAAATGAATTGTTTCCATAATAAATATTTTTTTCTATTTTATTTTATTAAATTATTAAAGTAAGGAGAAGAAGTTAGGGGAAGGAAAAAGGTATGAGGGGGGGTAGGAATTTAGGGATCAGTGTATCTAGGGGTGACGGACTAATGATCTACCCCTCTTGCTGCGGGGATTATTGTAATTATTAAACATAAATAATAATAAAAATCACTTACTCTAAGTGTTGGATGGCTCAAAACTGATGTCAGGTTTATGAGAAGGGCGAAATTTGTTTAAATGTTTGTAGCTTAATGCACCGTGTTATTCTAGACTGTGTGCCAACAATAATAATCTATAATAAAGCAACAATATTATGTATACATATTTACATTGTAATTGAACATGTACATTGTACATCCTATCCACAAACTGCTGATTTGTTGTTTAAAAGGAAGAAGGAACAATAAAAAAATAATAAAAATGAATCACGGCGATGAAACATTGTCAGCGTACTGACGCCGTCATAGATTCTTAATAATTGAGAAACCATCAAGTGCGTGTCGTTGCGATTAGCTGAGATATCATGCCACCTGGTTATGCATCAATACCCGGTCGTGCCTCCT
Source organism: Hesperophylax magnus (assembly GCA_026573805.1). Lineage (NCBI taxonomy): Eukaryota > Metazoa > Arthropoda > Insecta > Trichoptera > Limnephilidae > Hesperophylax > Hesperophylax magnus. The sequence continues at coordinate 8,413,860 of JAIUSX010000029.1, read as the reverse complement.
CCTCCCCTACTGAACATTTCGTGCATCAGTTCGGTTCAACGGAAACCTTGAAGATAAAGCCACTTTTCACAAATAATGTATTTTTCAATCGAATACGACGTTACATAAAATGAAACGCACCCACATGATGATTTGAACTTTGAAGTTTTCACAACCTGAAAAAAAACCCCACCCTGGGAAAATGAAAATTATTAACACAATAAGGAATACAGAGGAAAAAAGAATACCAGCGACATCTAACGAATATTATCGGACTAACTACAGGAAACTGCAATGAGAAAAAGGGCGTAGTTTATGGGAGTGGCAAGCTCACATAGCGACCAATCAAAGATAGGTACCCTTGAACAAAGGGATGATTTTTTACCGAAATTGTCTCACGCGTTGGAGAAACTCAATGTATTTTAACATAAACAAGTAAACCCTTTGTCTTGGGAGGTTTCGATAACGCTCAGATATGAACTCAATAAATGCAATGGAAGGTCCGAAAAATCAGTTTAGGGAAATAACTGACAGTATCTGATGACAGGTGAATCGAAATAGAAAAGTTGTACAAATATCAATGTCAAAACGCATAATCTTAACCACTGCAATATCATGAAAAGTGAGAAAACAATATGAATTTGGAATTAAACGAGCATTCTGCGAAACCAAGAGACACGAATTGTCTAGTGCTGGCCGGGGACCTGAAGAAGCTACGGATGACTGGAGGAGAAAGAGAAAAAAGGATTATTGAGAATGAAGCGTTTGGATTATAGAGAGAGATATAAGACAGGTGTTTCCATGATAATGTAGAAAGATACTGTCCACTTACAGGGTTGGATTAGGTAATAAAGTCGGAAAAAGTGCTTGAAAGATAGAGAAAAACGTCAGATAACTTTGGATGAACGAAAAGAAGGAAATAACGCCATAAGAAAACTGAGAGAAATAACATTGGAACACACAGGATATTGGATATTAACAATGAGTACATAAATTTCGCATAAGGGTATAAAAGGGAAACATTTGAACTATGTTTCCAAGTGAAATTTAAATAGTAAGCAAGGTTTTGGAAGAAAGGACACATACAGTCTGACAGATTGGAAAGTATTGAAGTATACACAAGAAAAACCCTACTATTAAATTAATTTAAGATAGATACAATAAAATACCGTATAGGGAGGTTTTTCACACATCATATGAGAATGGAAACGTATAAAAAAACCATAATCACCGGAGGAAAATAGGAAAACGTAGATAAATACGAAAAAACATGATTGGATTAAGGGAATCCAGTGCGAACATAAACTTACCTGCTGAGACAAGAACAATAGTGATTGAATTATGAAACACAATCCCGAAAAGAACAGAAATTAGTGGGAAAATTCTTAAAGGACTAAAGAAATAAATATGAAATGTGCAGAGGAAATACAGCGATGGACTGGTAATATCCCAGAAAACAAACGAAATTAAACAGAGTTAGAAAAACACATTTAAACTGACGACGAACTCTATGAAAATAATTAAAGAATACTAGTCCGGCCCTGGAACCTATAAAACAATGAAGGACTATTTGAGGGTGGCAACGAATTATGACTTTGTCATCTGAATAAGTGACAAGATTTAAATATCCGAAACTAATGACAGATATGATCAAATTTACGAGTTGATTAGTAACCATATTGTGTGAAAAATGAAATTGATTTTATTCATTTTGGTATTGAAGGTAGTTTCAATACAAGTACAGCGCTCATTTCTGGACAGTTTACGCAAGTTTTTCGGGAGTTCGAAAGGAGAAGGTGAATAAGTCAGATCAGGTAATTAATTCAAGTCTCTGGACTTAATTAATAATCTGGAATTAGAACTTCAGAATAGATTGTATTTTAGTATCCATTTTATTTAAAATTATGGTTCGAAAAATAATAATAAATACTCATATCTTTGTTAAAATAATAGTTCGAAAAAAATTATAATAATGATAGTATCTCTTTGTGATCATTACTGTTTCAGTTAAAATAATTATGAAAGAATTCAGCGAGTACTTTAACAAATGAAAATAATAAAAATAAATATTTTCTCTTTGTTTAAAAGCAATAGTTAAAATTAAAAATAAAGAATTAAGCGGATACATTAAAGTTTAAAAATAATAATCAAAATAAATACTATCTCTTTGTCTTAAAATAGTGACTCGGAAAAATAACAAAAATCATTCTCTTTTTTTTCAAAATAAAAAGGGAGTAATAATAAAACGACTAGTATCTATTTTGTCTAAATAATAATATTAAATACTTTATATTTGTATGAGGTAAAAAATAAAAAAAATAATTTCAGTCCTTACGTCAACTAGAATAATTACGAAAGATTAAATCAATACCTTATAGCCGCGGACAAATTGAAAAAAAAGGTAGTCACGAATATATTTAGCTAGACTATAAACGGCAAATAGGTAGAATTTGGAGCTTTGATCGCGAATGTCGTTTGTTTTAACCCGACTGGAATATTTGCACAAGAATCAAAGCCGGTAAGTCAAAATCAAGTTATTAAATTTCAGAAATCATAAGAGACAGCGTTCCAGGAAGCCAAAGTTGGAGAGTGTAACAAACGAAAATATTTTATATTTTATATAACAGGTTATAAAACCGGTCCAGTCTCTGGTTGCGAAAATTTCAGCAAACTAGATCTATCCCAAGAATTCGGTACATATGATACCTATTACATGGCATAACTTTCTACCTCTTCACATATAAATATTTCTATCACGAATACCTACCAAACACAAATACATAATTCAAATACCTTTATCAAAATTAGGTGAAACCTTCAAGTACCTAGCAATACTTCTAATACCTACTCTCACAGTGGTCTACCGCGACCAAATAACTATTACCACAAAGTCGTGTCAAACGCAAATACCTAATTCTAAATATCCCTTTCGAAATTAGGTAAACCTTTTTTATCTATCTATACTATGAAATACGAAACAATAACGAACGATTAACCTTTCTAAACTATCAACTGATAGTAGATATTACGTCCCACTGATAAAAGATAAATTACCCACAAGGAATTCATAAAACTTTACTAGGTCAAGGTTTTTTTAAATAAAAAAAACAGCCTTACAGCTGTTTTGAACTCAATAGTAAACAAAAACATCTGGTCTAATTAGGGCAGGATTTTCAACACAATTTTGTCAAACCAAATTTCAACAAACAATGAAGTGGGTACCTAACAGGTGCATATTTAGGTTTCCAGTATCAATCAACCATAGGATGATAGCTCTCTATAATAAAACTATCAACCAAAACCAAACGTATGTCTATTATGTGTATTGTATATCTTAATATTTATGTTAGAATGTATCTAAATGGGGTAACCTGACTATGGATAGTGTGAGCTCCATATCTCGGCACTCCCCGGTCTGGGATGTATTATCTAAAGTAATACATTGCAGATTATTAAACGTATGTTTACATATATATCTTCTTACGTACTGTTCAAATAGGCAATGTAAAACCCTCGGTTATAGCAACCATTTTACAGTGCCTGCTTGGAGGTGATGTCTGGCCTAGGAAACCACACGTCACAACAACCGCGAGTATATGATTGATCAGAAGACAGAACCGGTTCGCTTCAGTAAAAATAATTACCGGAGGTGAAGGAATCTGGGGTCTCAGAACTCAGGAGGAAGCTTTACTGACATACATGACGGCAAATAAGGATAACTTGAAGCACGCGGTCCCGCAAGAAAAGGGCGAAACCGGTCTCGTTTTCCGCGCCACATGGGTGTATGAAGGTATTGTCCAATCCCTGATCATTTTAGTGACTTTGGTGTCGGAGAAGCCAGATTTTGCAGAGAAAAGTTTATTCCGAGTTCGTTTACCGATAAATATAAATTAGGGTTTACTGACAACTATATAAATCTTTATTTTAGATGGAGGTTGCGGACAGAGAGGACTTCGATTGAAAATTGTTACCTTTATTAATAATTTAATGCATGTCAAATTTAATATTTCTCTATTTTGGGTTTATAATAGGTTATGTGCTCACCATTCATTACTACGTCAGAAGAAATAGTGAGAATTCATTTCTAGGATAGGAATTAAAACAGAATAGAAAGATTGGTTAAATTTAGATTTGGTTTAAATGTTTTGAGTCTTTCAATAGCTGAGTTCTTCATTCACTCTACTTTCAAAGGATAGGGGTTACCACACCAACGAATTACATTAACCTTTCCATATATTAAAACAAAAAAAACTACACAACGTTAGATGAGAGATTATTGTACGATAAAGCCTCGAAGGTTTTATTTCCTATGTGAAAAAAATCATAAGGACTCGTGGAAGTTTAGGAAGTAGAAGTTAAAATCTCCATGCATTTCAAAAAAAAAAGTTAGGAGCTTTAAACCCACGAAGGGTTAATTTTCACAGCAGGACAGCTCCAAGGTCGGTTGATCACAATTGGTCCACGTGACCAGGAGTTACAATTACTCTAGAGTCAGAAACAATTAGAAATACCCTTAGAGTACCTTTCATTGAAGAAAAACGGATTCCATTACAATTAGTGGCGTGACCAGGAGGTTACTTTACTTGCAAATCAGTTAGAATAATTTAGTCTGTAGCAACTCTGTCAGAGGTCAGTACCATTACACCCATTATCACAACCTGTTTATTTTGTGGTTAGATGTTTTATTATATATCTTTACGTTTGATTCATGTAACTTTTAAAAATATTTTTAAGTGTCAGTAGTTTTAAATTAATTTTAACATGACGGATACTGAGTTTTACCAACAATTTTATAAACACATCGTACATAAGTACAATTTTTTGCACTAACGCTATTGTAGGTATTTGTCATTATTTTAGAACTCATTGCCAAATCGACTAACGTTAGTTATAAAAGCATATAAAACAAGGATCGTAATCTAGGGTTAATGTAAAAACCGACTTAATTAACTTAAGTACAATGTCTAGCGATAGAGAGAAGTGGGAACTCTAAATATATATAGCAATGAATACCTCGTCGCTCAGATTATAGATAGTATAGCAATGCATGGAGGAGAAACGAAATGATCATTTCTATTGAATTTGAGTTGTATGGTAGACTCAAGTCTTTGGTGAAATGGTTCTCTGCTGGTATTATATGCCTTTGTTGGTTGTATAATCGGACAGATAGTACTGGTTTATTTTACTTTATTTGGAAAAATTAATAATTCAATAATCATTTCAGACATTTTGCCAGTTTATTGTGTTGCACAAACTAGTGAAATTTCCGCACACTATTATTATAAACAATTTAAAAACTATGTAATATATCGCCATTGCTAATATCTTTCTCAGGCGTTTCCGTCTTCTTTCACCATTCACTACTGTATACCATAATGTTACTGTTAATATATTGAGTTAAGTATTCCTTAGCGTTTCCGACTTTTTCTACCATTAAAACCACTAATGTAATATATTATATAATACCTGCAAGGTGCTTTGAATTTCTAAGAAAACGCAAAATATTTTCAGGGTTTTTTTTTTTTTTTACAGTAATACCGCACAAGAGTCCCAACTGCTCCCGTCTGGAGCCAGTGAGACTATGGCATCCCCAATTGGGGTATGTTGTGAGGCTGAAGGTATTAGGGAGGGGAGGGAGATGGGGAAGAGGAAGGTGGGGAAGTACCTGGCTATTCAGATCTGGTCACCAAACATGGCTAAAGCCATTTCAAGCAACGTTTCAATTCTGAATGGTGGTCTTACACCAGGGCGATACTGAGAGTATCTTCCACTCTGGAACGTGCCGCAAATATACTATATATTATTTTAAATTAATTAATTGTGAAATAACACAAATTAATCAAATAAAATTTATTTGCGTACGCCGGGTTCGAACCCGCGACCTTCGGATCTGTAGTCAAAAGCGTATACCACTAGACCACGCCGGCCGTGCAAAGTACTTTCCATCACGACCTAAAGAACTTCAAAGTATTCATGCTATAACTGCTCAAAACGATACACCAAAACTCATATTTTGATCCATATCAAGCTAAGTATGGCACAAATGGTAGCACAACTAACATAACAAAAATGTTTAATTTATTTTAACATATGTTTTTAAAAGCTATGGTCAGTGGTCAGGAAACACAAAATTTCTGAATAAATAAATAAACATAAAAGTGCTCACGAGTGAGATTATTACGTAATTATTTTTGACGAAGGAAGATGAAGTTAGTTGGTTTGATAGTTAGTTAGATTGTGGAGTGATGACCGCGGGCATGAACGAGTGGCGCGCGTCACTCAAGGGCTCGGAGCTTGTCTGCCCAACGGGTGTGGGGCGCGTCCCCTCTCCTCAATTCTTACAAGTTCTCGCAAATTTAGCTCAAATTTTAAACAAAAATATTTATTATGGGTAACGAGAAATACCCAAGCATATAATGATTTCGGCAAAGAGGGAGATCAGTGACTCTCTGGAGCAATTTGATGGGTGCACCCTCCCCAATAAAATTCTCCAATGAAATTCTTGAATTAAGTATCTCAGACCAGCTCAAGTGTCGGGGTTCCATAGAAACCGGAGTAAATCTGGCTTCCGAGAAAATAAGCGTCTTGTGTAGGGCATGGAGATTCTTTAATAGTGACTAATTGCTAATCCTGTAACAGTCTCAAGTACGTCGAAAAATTGAAATTGGGTGGCACCTCTGGGTTGCAGCCCCAACATACCTGCTAAACCTATTTGATTCGGTTCAAAGGAGGGTGGTACTTCTGGTTAAAAATTCGTTGTTAAAATACCAATTGTCATCTTTAATGCACATAAACAATGTTGGCATGCTGAATATGTTCTACAAGTATCTCAATGGAGCCTATTTTAAGGAGCTAGCAGCGTTGATTACCTATGGACCGGAACACCCTTTTGTAGTGGTTGATAATGGCTTTACGAGAACGTGCGTTTCTAAAACTCATTTTTGAGTTGGTAAGTCGGTAAGTAACCGGATGTCGATATAGTTTTAGTACTTTAAGCAAAATAAAATGTAATAATTTTTTTTAAAGTTTCTTTATTCAATGAAATTATTAGTTACATGCATTGAGGAATTTTTCGACCACCATGCTAGGCACATGCCCGTGTTATGATGGTCGAAATAGTATGTAAGTTATGATAAGTAAGTAGTATTTTGCAGAAGGCTATGTGTACTACTGTTCATTCATTAGTAATGTCTAAAATTTGTTTAGCTTTTAAAATTGAAAAAAAAAACATTCTTACAAATACTAAATATTCGTGTAAGTTTCCACATACAGTCATAAAATTATTCTAATTACGACAGTGGTACGGAGTACAGTGTCGAGAAATTAAATCTTAAACCAGGTGTCGATTTCTCAAAAATCAAGGTATTTCGTTTATAAGTTTTGAGAACTGGTCGTAATGGAATTCTGTTTGGCGAACGTGTCTTTACGGATGAAAGCATTTGATAGTATTTTCTGCAGTTTTCTCTGACTTAAGCGAAGAGTGGACAGTTCCAACTTTTACATAGGACTGAGTTAGAGCAAAAATAAGTTTTATTTAAAAAATATATATAATTCATTTTTACCTATCAACTATTGCGTCCTAATTGCTGATGATATAGTCCGTTTGTTACCAATCAATGTGTTCGCATATTAACATAGCTCCAGTTTCAAAATAATGTTCCTACCAGGAATTGGGAACCTTCTAGATAAATGGGTACTCTCTTCTCTGCACGTACTCTAAGATTTCAAGTCCAGACCACACATAGCGTAACTTGGGTTGAAAATAGAGCTAGTCGCTGTAAGGATCGAACACGACCTGTCTAACTGCCAGGCAAGCTTTCTACCCTTCAGGCCATTGACCACCTCGCTAGTAGTTAAGGAAGAGTTGTTCCACCAGAATCCAAATAAATAGAATATATCTGAACGTATACGAAAACTAAAAACTGATTTTGAAAGGTTGTAAAATGCTCTTTCTTATTGTATTATTAAAAATAAACAAATAAAATTGAAAAATCAATTTTAAAAGATTTTTTTTAAATGGCCCACCTTACGTTTTTCAAACTAAAATTACTGATAATGAAATTTTTATTTTCTTTTACTAGTCAAATTCTCACCTCACTTTTCTGTCATTTCATATAAAATAAATTAATAAAAAGTACACGAAGTTTAAAATTGAGATCTCCACATTTAGTTTCATAAAAGTGAATATTTTAATTCTTCTGTGGTTAACTTTTAGACTTGCATATAAAGTATGGTGTTTTCTCTTTCTAACACCATGTACGTCATGTTTCTCACCATGAAAGTAAGAGAGCTGTTCCCAAAAGCGAACAAATTAGCCTGAGGGGTTAACATAATGTATAAAAAAATGCCTGCTCTCCCCTGAGGTTAAGTGCTAAAATTTACTTATTTAACTAAAAACCACCAGCTATTTCTTTGCGCGGGTGGCAAGAAAAGATAGATTTAAGTACAACTTTATCCTTCCTAGATAATTACTTGATACTTTGCAGCATTCCCGTTAATGCGTCTTCTCTTCAAAAATACTAATGTTGGTTTTGTGTGTCTCGCGTAATTATTAAAACTTGACAGTCATTTTTTTGTTATTTGTTTTTGGGGTGCTATGCCGTGTTGCGTTAACTCCTTCTTTAGCCAACGTTTCGGACAGCATTGCAGTGTCCATCATCAGGGCAGATGTGTGACACATGTGTGGCACACTGCAATGCTGTCCGAAAAGTTGGCTAAAGAAGGAGTTAGCGCAACACGGCATGACACCCCAAAAACAAATAACAAAAATACTTTTGGCCGTGAAAATATTGATTCATATTTGACAGTCATTATTAAAATTTGAATTGATTGTGCGAAGAATTCAGACAAGCGATAAATCACTTAGAATTCAGACTATCCTATGATATTTCATGGGTCTACGCCAGTACAAATTAATATTGTTCCTTTAACTTACGCTCAAGTTTTGCATTATTTTTGGATTTATGCACGCCTAATACGGTCGCACTTTGACTAACTGCACAATTTACATATACACCTAAGGTATTTCATTTTAACTGCAGCAGCGTTGGGAATAACTTTATTTAAATTCCTTGAAAGTAAATTTTTTAACAAATACAAAATATAAAAAAAAAAATACAAATCCTTATCTAAGAGGTAAACATACTTTTAGGATTATTTTGAAGCCCAGTTTCAGAGAAAATTATCCTTCTTGCTTTCTGCGCCAAGCGAAACTCAGAGTCAACTTATGAAATAGTAGCATAGGACGATGTAATACGGTACAGCTTCTATTTTTAGTTATTTTCTCTGGGAATTCTCACCAACTTATATAATAATTTTTAACTTTTTATTGTATGAACTAGATAAAAAATTGAAAAGTGACAGATTTTCTAAAAAATCTCCAAGCCAAAGAAATATATTATGTTTTCTAAAGTTTGTACCTATTCTTTAAATTTTATTGACGTCCGGAGAAAAAATGTTTGGTTACCCTTTTTTGAATACAATTTTCATGGTTGTTATTAAAATATTATTATTTAGAACAAACGTTTTGATTTTATTTTTTGCCACAGAGCAATCCCGATGAGTTACAAAACTCATTTTGGGATTCGAAGAGTTTACAATACATTAGAGGGAGGTAATACAATTTTAGACAGGTATTTCGATTGATCATAAATATAAATTTACCATACAATACAGTAGAAAATTTAAAAAAGGAGGTTAAACAGCGAGAGAAAACAAAATAAAGAAACAAATAAGGATATACATATATTCCTACCAAGGTAGTAATTTACAACAATGTGCTTATTTGGTCATGGTTTCATTTACGGGGAACAGAAAAGGAGAGCAAAAAAAAACTGGACAAAACAAAACATGACTTCGAAAATTGCATATTCTCATTTTCAAATGTACTTACCTAAAAATGTTCTTTAATATTACTATGATTTTTTTATCATGTGGCTGTTCTTATATGTACATGTCTGGAAGAGAGTTATAGAGTGTGTAGGCAATGTAGACAGTTAAAAAATTAGATATATTAAATACAATTAAAGTACTTCTGGGCTTATATTTTTGAAGACCTGGTTGACATTATTTTTGTAAAAGTTTTTTTAAAATTATCTTGAATTGTAAAATTTCTCTTTGAATTAAGTTCGTGTAATATGTAATGTGTTGAAATTGGACATGGTCCGTTAGTAAATAAATACATAAATAAATATTATGACTTCACTTCGTTCTTCGAAGGGCAGATATTCGATAATACAGAAAAAAAATTTCCTTAGTCACGCCATGTTCACATTGATAATCTATAAAATAATATAAAAAACTGTTTGAAATATAATTGAACCAAAATTGTAAAACACGTTAGGCGTATAATACTTCAAACCTCTGAAAGCACTAGACTCCCTAGTTCATTGGGAGTAAGATCTTACCTAGCTCAAACAATTTTGTGAAAGTGTTTTCGTATGATCTTATTGTACTGTAAATATATTTTCGCTAATATTTTAACCCCCTATTTTCCATTGGTTCACACGCTCCTCTAATACAACTACTGAAATTGTTTCATCTTCAAGGGTAGGCTCATAATGCCTCTCTTTACTGAATCACACTAATATTTCTACACAATCTTATAAATATTCTCATTTATTTCGCATCTATGAAAATGTGCGATGAAAATAACATTCAACCCGTGTTTTGCATTCTTCGCCATTTTTTACTCATAGCGTCAATGTGTTTAAAGGCCACGTGAATTCCGTAATCATCGCCATTTAATAAACGTTCGCGAACTGGTGTTTAAATTCAACGCGTGTTTTGCATTCTTCGCCATTTTTTACTCATAGCGTCAGTGTGTTTAAAGGCCACGTGTATTCCGTAATCAACGCCATTTAATAAACGTTCGCGAACTGGTGTTTAAATTCAACGCGTGTTTTGCATTCTTCGCCATTTTTTTTTACTCATAGCATCAGTGTGTTTAAAGCCCACATGTGGTTGGCAGTCACCATTTTGTAAACGCTCGCGCCGTTTCGTTTAGCCCACACCTGTTTGGCACGCATCGCCATAGAATCATAGTGTCCTTTTTAAAAAAAAAATAAGAAGAGTTTCGATAAATATTTAAATCTTGCGACAGTTTGCGTTCAAAAAATAAAATAAATTTCGCGTGTTTTCCTAACAATTTATAATTTCCTTCCTACACTTCTGTGTTTATTTTCGGAGCGTAGTTTCGGATTCATTCAAGTAATATAAAGTCAGGTTATAGAATAAACTCAAAGCATAATAATACAGGTACCTACTTGTGCGGTTATATTCGTGTAAAATTTAAAGACAAAAGATTTTAAAGGTTTCTTTCTCATTTTAATATTGCTAAATTGGGTTTTGGAAAAATAATTACTTCCCAGAAATACGTCCAAGGTGGGCCGGTAGCCTTTTATGATACCTGGAAAAAACCTAAAATACGTTAGTAACAGATTTTATAGGTCGTGTTCATTTTAATATTGCAAAATTGGGTTTTGGTAAAAATAACTACTTCCCAGAAATACGTCTTGAGCCGGTAGCCTTTTATGATAACTGGAAAAACCGCGGACAATTAAAAAGGGAAAGCGCGTACCTGGAATCTACTAATTACTTAGTTTTGTCTCAATAGTGCACAAGTAATTTTAAGAAATTAAGTCGGCTAATTTAAATAAAATTAATAAAATGGACGCCTTAATTCGCTTTAAGGAAGGCATTATCGTCCACGTTGATTCTTCAAGCGTTTCGCAACTCAACAGGGCATTGAGAAAACGTGGTATTGTCGGGAGTAAAGATTTGCCAGCTTTGCAAAAACAAGCCCGCCAGTTTAACAAGGCTTTCGTTCGGCGTATAAAACCCGCAAACGACAAGGTTGATCCTATGCCGTGCGCTGATACGGAAGTTCTAGAACAACCAGTAGAGATTAGGTATATTTTGAAGGAAACAAAGGTGACGAATTTCGCTTCATGGAACCTTAAATTTAACGGAACGACCGATGTTAGAGAATTCGTAAGCCGGGTGGAGTTATTAACCATATCCCGGGGTGTTAATTCTGAGGAAGTTGCTAAATGTTTCAACGAACTTTTAACGGGAATGGCGCTGCTATGGTTTCTCTCCTTACCGAGAGAGAGTTTATCCTGGTCCGATCTTAAAAAGCTGCTTCTAAGCAAGTTCGAACCGCCCAATTCTAAATGGGAACGTAAACTCGAAGTTTACGTATCCAAACAAGCGCACGGGAAGACGGCTAGAGATTTTTTTATTGAAACGCGTCATAAAAACCACATGTTAGAATCGCCCATGTCGGAAGAGGAGCTGGTGGAAACTCTCAAACGTGGCCTCCTCCCCCAATACGCTAGTATGTTGACCATGCATAGCAGTAGCTCTATCGAAGATTTAGAAACCGCGTGCACAATATTCGAGGGCTACCAGAAACAAGCATCGCGCCCGCCCCGTGAGGCGAGATCGGGAGGAAATAGTTACCTCAATAGCGTGGCTTCATCGAGCCCTGTAGCTTTACCTGCAGACCCCGGGAAAAATAGCTCAGACAGCGGTTTTTGCAATACTCGCGAACAATATAAACATATGAGGGCGGGCGGTGGCCGCCGTTACGAAAATACGCGTAATAACATATCCTCCCATCCGTCACCTCAGTCAAGTTTTCTCCCCGCGGGAATAGATTTAACCCGACCACCGCCCAGAATACCGAATTCAAAAAACTAATTTCCAGCCACTCAAATAACCCCCTTCCACGACAAGGTGACGCTGGCCGTGGACGTATTGAGTGGCTAGATGACCAAAAATTCTTAGAAGAAACGGCACATCTTATGGAAATTGAATGCATTGAAGCCATAGACGGTCGCCCTTACGCGCAGTTTACTATAAATAATGTGCCCTTTACGGGATTATTAGACTCGGGGGCAAATGTTAGTTGCCTAGGAGGAAATTCATAGGCGTCATTCATTAGTATGGGAGTACCAATGAAACCGTATAGGTCTCCGGTGATCACAGCTGATGCAAGTCACCAAACCGTGTTAGGTGCGTTATCTCTGCCCGTCACCTGCAGTGGATACACCGCTACTATAGATTTTTTAGTCATACCGTCATTATCACCTAAATTTATCCTTGGTACCGATTTTTGGAGATCCTTCAACGTGGCCCCGAAGATCATCACTCCGACGGCGAAAAGAGTTCCTTTATCACCTCCGAAAAAAGACGAGATCAGAACCTTTATCCCAGTTGAAAATCTTACTGCCTCGCAGGCCGATAGCTTACAAAATATCACGAATAAATTTCAAGATATCTCCTTTGAAAAATGCGGCCTCGGGCTGACTCACCTTGTTGAACATAGCATTGAAACCACGGGACCGCCAATCAAACAAAGGTACTATCCTCTTTCACCGATCAGGCAGCAGCAATTGGAGCGAGAATTAGACGAAATGTTAGCACTAGGCGTCGTGCGTTCGAGTCGTAGCCCCTGGACGAACCCTACTCTGATTGTGACCAAAAAGAACGGCTCGGCCCGCTTTTGCCTCGACAGCCGCAAGCTCAACTCGGTGACCAAGGCTGACGCTTATCCTCTGCCATTCATTCACCGCATTTTAGACCGATTGAGAAATGCGCGGTACATCTCCTCAGTAGATTTAAGTAAGGCTTTTTGGCAGATACCGTTGGCTAAAGCCTCGTGCGAAAAGACAGCGTTCGTGATACCAAACCGCGGAATGTTTGAATTTACCCGCCTACCCTTCGGGTTGCGTAACGCGCCGGCCAAGCTTCAGAGATTAGCCGACAAACTTTTTGGACCCGAGTTAGACGAGCAACTTTTTTGCTACTTGGACGACCTTATAATAGTGAGTGATACCTTTGAAAAGCATATAGCCACTCTCCACTTGGTGCAGGAACGATTAAAGTCGGCCGGGTTAACGATAAATTACGAAAAATCTGAATTTTGTAAGTCTCGCCTCTGCTACTTAGGGTTTGTCATAGACAACGCAGGGCTCCGCACCGACCCAGCCAAAGTAGAAGCAATAGAGAATTTTCCCCGTCCTGTAAATTCCAAGCAAATCAAATCATTCATTGGGTTGGCTGGATATTATCGGCGCTTCATAAAAGGTTTCTCTGACATAGCCGAACCACTGACTAAACTCACCGGTTGTAGAAAAGGCATAAGCAACTTTAAGTGGTCCGATGAAGCCGAGCGGGCCTTTGTAACTCTCAAAGCCGCCTTAGTATCAGCACCGGTGCTAAACTGTCCGGATTTCAATCTCAATTTCTGTGTACACACAAACGCTTCAAATGTGGGCATTGGGGGAGTACTTACGCAAAATTTTTCCGATGGCGAACACCCCGTTGCATATTTTTCCCGTTGCTTAAATAAAAATGAACGAAACTATGGTGTCACGGAAAAAGAACTTTTGGCGGTACTGGAGTCGGTACGTTATTTCCGCGGATACATAGAAGGCGGAAAATTTACTATAATAACGGACCACTCGAGCTTAAAATGGTTACACTCTCTAGATAACCCTTCTGGGAGACTGGCCCGCTGGGCCACACGTCTTTCGCAATACTCTTTCGATATTGTTCACCGACGAGGAGCACTTAACGTGGTACCGGACGTCCTTTCCCGCGTTGAACCCGGAAAAATATCAGCTGTCAGCACGCCACCGGCTACCACCGATACCTGGTACCTAAGCACTTATAACAACTGCCTAGAATCCCCGCAGAAATACGCGAAGTACACTATCCGCGAAGGGCAGCTATTTCGACACTGCCCTGCCGCGCTCTCTGTACGGGAGGATTATTCGTGGAAACTCGTTGTACCATCCGAACAGCGGCAAGCTCTAATAGTAGAAAATCACAATTCTGATAAAGCTATTCACCCCGGAATATATCGCACTTATAAAAGGCTTAGCCTAAGACACTTTTGGCCGGGACTGTATCGCCAGGTGAGCGAATACATATCGAAGTGCGGGATATGCAAAGCATACAAGCATAGCACGTCCGCCCCTCTGGGACATATGAGCACCCAGAAACGTGTGGACAGACCTCTACAGGTGTTATCCATGGATCTGATAGGCCCTTTTCCGAAAAGTTTCGCCGGGAATATGCATATTCTTAGTGTCGTAGATACGTTCACCAAATTTTGTTGGATATTTCCGTTAAAAGTCGCCAAGGCCACAGCTATAATCAAACTTTTAGAAACACGTATTTTTTTACTGCATGGTGTGCCTCGTACCGTGATATTAGATAACGGGAAAGTATTTATTTCACGAATATTTAAGAACTTTTTGAGTAGTTACGGAGTGCCGGACATATTTTACAACAGCTATTATACCCCGATGAATAACGTTGTGGAACGGTATAACCAAACGATTGGCACGGCCCTGGCCATAGTGGTAGAGAAAAATCAACGGACATGGTGTAAACATCTGGATAAAATTCAGGCGGCTTTAAATAATTCCGTAAATCTAACCACTGGATATACGCCGTTTTTCTTGGATCACGGCTATGAGCAGGTACCCCTCGGTGGCCTTCATAAAACTCCATTCCCCAGAACCACGCTAACAACGAACGAATACGCCGACCGGCTAGAAGAACTATCCGCCGTTTACGGCGATGTCAGTGACGCTTTGTTCCTGGCGTATCAAAAGAGCTCCGAAAGATACAATCTTAGAAAAAAACGCGTGACGTATTCCTTCGGTGATACGGTTTGGAGGAAAAATTTCGCTCAGTCAAATTCCGCTGCTTACTTTTCTACCAAACTCGCCCCGCGCTTTGTGAAGACTAAGGTGATTAAAAAGGTTTCCGACGTCATATATGTGTTGGCAGATGAGTCAGGAAAAATCTTGGGTAGATACCATGTAAAAGATATGGTTAAATTAGGTAGCTCCGCGGAGAACCAGACCGATTCTCCTATACCCTAACTGTGACCCCTTAGGAATTTAAAAACAACAATTGGCAACCTACCCCAATTGGATTCTTGGAAAAATCTGTTTGAAATCTGGTTAATGCGATGAATATTGGAAAGCCAGTTTTGTTGACTGCCCGGATGGGAAAATATTCTATTTTAAAGGAAAAATATTCTATTTTAAAATTCGCAAGGAAAGATAAATAAGGTACAAGTACTCATTGAACATGCACATCCACACAATACACGGCACTGTCTTTGAAGGGGCCCCTTCGAAGGCAGTGTATACAGACTCCAACATCACAGTCACTCCGGAGTAATTAACCGGAGGCGGCTAAATACACGACACTATCTTTAAATATTCCTACACACAGTACGACATTCACATTGTGTCTGATTCGTACCCAGTTCCTACTTGCTATTAATTTGGTACAAACTTCACCAACTTTATTTAAAATCTGAAAAAATTATAAAATAATAATTTGTGACTTCGATCCTACGGTTGCTTGTTAGCCATAAACAAGATGGCGCCCATATCGGTATATATATTATTATTTAATAAATTCTAACCCATTATAATCCATTGTATACGAAAACTTCAAAGTGCAATGACTTGCGACAAAATATTTTTAATTTGTTTTCTTGTTCTTGTGTTGTTCATTTTGGGAGGTTTTTTGTATGGATGCAATGATTTTCCACACAAATAAATAAGGTCCACAGCACTAAGTATTTGAAAGATACGTCTCGTATTATACCTATGTCAGCAATTCTTACAAGATTTCTGGCGATATGTAGGTCACTAAAGGAGGACGATTTTGATTTTACTCGTATGTTCAGTTACTCTTCACCGAAACAAATCCGTACCATTAAAAGGTGGATATTGATTTTCGTGTGTGTTTTTCAACTTATATTGTTTGTTTTGTGTTATTTCTTTTCAGCTACTCTTCAAACAGCTATCTGGACCATTAAAAGGTAGATATGCTGATTAAAAAAAAAAAACTAAAAGGTTGAAGCCGATTGCACCGAAACAAATCCGTACCATTAAAAGGTGGATATTGATTTTCGTGTGTGTTTTTCGACTTATATTGTTTGTTTTGTGTTATTTCTTTTCAGCTAATCTTCAAACAGCTATCTGGACCATTAAAAGGTAGATATGCTGATAAAAAAAAAAAAAATAAAAAAAAAAAAAAATAAAAAAAAAAAAAAAAAAAATAAATAAATAAAAATAAAATAAAAAACCCACTAAAAGGTAGACGCCAATTGCACCGAAACAAATCCGTACCATTAAAAGGTGGATATTGATTCTCGTGTGTGTTTTTCAGTATATATTGATTATTTAGTGCTAATTAATGATTTTAGTATGTTTTTCGCCTTATGTATAAAATATAAACATATGTGTGTGCGTCACGATATACAATGGGAAGTTCTGCCTATATACTGCTCCCCTGTGCAACTATATTTACTATTCAATATTAGTTTCTCACTCCTTATGTGAATGCGATTTTTTATTTTTTGATTTTTTTTTTGGTTCATTGCCCACTGCTTATTTGCATTTTTTTAATATTTTCTTATGTTTTGCTTTCATGTTAACGCTTCTCCTTGAATCGTTCCCGCCCGGGATCGAGACATCTACGCCATGACGAACGAGTTTACGCTACTGCTTGCGGCCCTTTGCAGAGAGAGCCGATGCCATCACTTGAGAGCCGATGCCATCACTTGCTGCTGTTGCTCTTACGATTGTCACCATCACTTGCTGCTGTTGCTCTTACGATTATGTGCACCGTATTACCAAAAAAAATGTATATATATAAATAATAATTTGAAATAATAATATGTTACTTTTGGGCGTAGGTTTTTAATGCTGAATCTCTATGTGGATGACTTCTTTTGTAGCTTTTGTCAAAGGGGTCTTGAGCGATTTAGAGTCAAAAAACTTTCATTCCCACGGCAGTTTTTTCGTTGTGTTTTCGGGGAAGTGTTATGAAATGAACTTTCTTAAAATTAAAACATTCAACCCCGTAATATTTTCTTAAAATCAAGTACTTTGTATTTTTAAATTCTTTCATATGGCCACCCCGTGGTTGCGTTTAAAGTGGGTGTGAGTATTATCGAAGGAGGCGGGGCAAAGGGGTCCTCAGCTCCGAACGAAGGGAGACCAGCTCTCTTTGGGATTCAGCGCTGGTTGCGAGAGGTTGTTACGTGCTCCGCTTTGAATTCGAGACTTGCTTTGCTAAAACAGTGTTTGTCCATTAATTACTAGTACATTTCGATTCATTCTTTCTACAGTGTTTGTCAATTCATTACTAGTATATTTCGATTCATTTTTTCTACTGCCTGCCCCCTGGACGTCTACAAAACTACATGCGGTATCGTTCTCTGCTTTATTCTATTAATTTCTGTATCTCCTTTCTTCCCAGTAATTTAACTTCATTTTTTCATTCTTTTAACCGTCCACAAAGAGATTTAAGCTTTTCCTACGCGTAGATTCAAAATGCTGTAATATAGGTCTTCATGAAGACATTTACCAGCATCACAATAATAGTGTTTTATTTCAAAGAAGCCCTTTTGTTCTACCCACTTCTAGAAGGCGTATGTTCTCTCTTAAAACCAACGAACTGAAAACACGGAACCCTGCTGGAGCTAGCCAGGTATCCTTAATATTACATTTCTATACGCGGTTTGATTCCGTGGAAAGGCATTATCTAACAGTAGGTACCTTCATTGATATTTTTAACACGTTCAGAGTTCATGAGTTTTATTGTATGAAGCACTATTTATGTAAGTGCTTATATTAAAAACACTAATTTTGGCTCTGTCTGTAACTCCGGGTCAATGTACTCTAGAATTGGAAATTGCTTTGAATTTTGAACTGTTTGATCAAACGAGTTCGGATAAGCGCTAAAACTTACTATATTTGAAAAGAAAATGATTTTCATTGTCTAATTCAAAATGTGAATTATAATATCCCATGATTTTTCATAGGTCTGCACTAGGTATAAATAATGCAAATAATTAATAATGATAAGCAAAACGTGAACCTGTCGTCAGGAACAGAATATCAGGAGCACATAAATGTCACGGGGTAATTTGTGCAGTAGCGTTAATGTCGCAATGAAACGTAATATACACAAAATAATAATAAACGTCAAAACGTGAACATTTGTAAATAATTTTTTTATTTTATATTAATAATAATACATAATAGTTCAGGTTATGATACAAAAGGTAGTACAGCAAAGCTGCCACATGGCTGCC
This sequence comes from Hesperophylax magnus, assembly GCA_026573805.1. Taxonomy (NCBI): domain Eukaryota; kingdom Metazoa; phylum Arthropoda; class Insecta; order Trichoptera; family Limnephilidae; genus Hesperophylax; species Hesperophylax magnus. Next base: position 8,394,740 of record JAIUSX010000029.1, on the reverse strand, counting down.
GGTTCTACCATAACATTTTGCCTAAATTAATAAGTGGGGAAGGAGATGGGGAAGAGGAAGGTGGGAAAGAAGCTGGCTATTTAGATCTGGTCAGTTAACACGGCTAAAGCTATTTCAAGCATCTTTTCAATTCTGAATGGTGGTCTCAAACCAGGGCAATACTGATAGTATCTTCCATACTACTGTATATAAATTTAAATAAATACATTATCAAATAACATAACTTAATCAAGTAAAGTTAACTTGCGCACGCCAGGATTTGAATCCGGGACTTCTGGATTGTTTTACCCTTCGACTATGGAGGCCGACAAATTGCTGAAGATGTAATTACGTAGGTACATTGTTTTGAGTACGACTTACATTTTATCTATTGATTTATCTGCTGATACGGAGATCATAGATCCTTTTGAATCAATATGCTTTTATATATTTATCACTTTTTATCATATACCCTCATAATATAAATGTATGGTAATACAGTTATGGTTGTATCGTAATTTAATATGACATCGGAACTGCTGATGCGTTTAAAGGCCGCAATAAATTACATTGCCCGCAATAAAAAACGTCACAGTACAGTCGTAATTCATTCCAGTCACATTTTCTTACCTCAGTAAGCTGAAGCGAGTCTGTGAATAATTACAAAAGTGCAGTATATGGCTTAATGCCTTTTGTATCTCCAACGCCAGAATTCCCTGGCGGTCACATTTAGAACTACTAGATGGCTGGAAAGTTAGTTCAGTAAAATAAGGGGGAGTCCCACTCGTTTCACCTCACTACTACGTACACAATGATTTTACTATACCGATATACACCAGTACATCTTTATTTTGAAATGGGAGCCGTGACGTCACAACCCATTCAAGTTTATTAACCTATTCTCATAATCTGCGCAGCTGAACTGAAAGTATTTTTTTCACACATTTTTAATTTCTCTTGCGTAGTGGCTTAAGGCGATGCACTACGTCGTGTAATATTTTAAATCAAGTTGCAATCAATAACAACCCTTACGTAGATGGCGATAAGGTTTAAATTCCCGCTTAACACCATCCGCCTGTTTTGATTTATGCAAGAAAAAAACATGGCCAAAAATTGCCTTTCATTTTATTTTGTGGATGTTCAGGGATAAATATATTTTTTTTTTCCGATCATTTTATAAATAACTTAATTTGCCACATTATACAATAAAATCATAACCGAAATGGTTCGTAATTAGGAGATTTTGAACATTAAAGCAGTTTTCATAGGCCTATACATTATTTTTTATGGGCTTATAAAAAGACTTATATAAAAAATACTAGATAATTTAAAAGGCAAAGATGTATTCTACTCGCTATTCTATTTAATTAAAGCATCTGAAATATTCTTAGGCGTCCAAATTTTCAAACCAAAAACACATGATTTTGCATTACTACGTATGGCATCGCCTTAATATGCATAGGTCGTTGCCGTCATTGATTTTGGGAGGTTGAGGGTTCAATTCAGTAAGCTATTTTTGATTTATAATTTTATTAAATTTGAAAGGTTTATTTAAAGTTGTTATTGTGTTCATTTTGTAGAACTGCAGAATTTATATTAACTAATTAAAACGTAGTCTAATTTTATAATGTTCTTATTGAATTCGGTTAGTTCTTATGTTTTTCATCACTGTCGCAGCTTTAAGTAAAATGGATTAAAAACAGTGAGAACCGAGAACAGTACAGCAAGCGGCTGCCGCAATAATTATAAACCATACGCTGGCTGATCTTAATAATAACTGTATAAAGTTTGTAATTATAAACATTTTTTTTGTAATTTCAGAGACTTAAATAATTAGCATAAATACGTATTTACAACAATTGCCAATAGTCCGTTATTTGTTATTTGGTGTTTAATGCGATTGGCAGTTAAATGGACTGTAAAGGAAAATAGAAATTTATTCGATCGGATTAAAATCACTGGGAAAACGAGGAGAGATGGAGAAAGCCTTTAATTGCTGTTGGTTTCTTGAAACATTCCATCGCACAGATCACATAAAATTTGTAGGTGTACACCTCGTCTAATCACAATTAATTCTATAATGGATGGCAATAAACCATAAACCAATACTTATTACGAGTTTGGTGAATGATGCAAAGGATTGATTTGAGTTCAAAGGCGAATATGCGAGAGACGCAATGATGATCTTGTCTTTTAACACGAAACTAATTCGAATAACCATACGTGTATTATGTAAAACGTGTGCACAATAACTTTCCATATTTTTTATTTTTATTTATTTAAGTACATAAAACAGGCATGGTGCCCAAGAATTTACATACATGGATGTTTAAATACATAATAACAACTTTAAATTTACATACATGGATGTTTAAATACATAATAACAACAAAAATAGTAACAAAATGAATAAGCTAAATATGCAGAAGTAAATAACAAATAAGAATGGGTAAAAGGTAAATACAAATATGTTCATAAACGATTTGTTATTGTCACACCTGTACTGGTGAGACAATGATTAGGTAGGTACAATGTTGCTTCTCATTAAATAAAGGGTTTCATCACAATATCAGCTTAATATGATTAAAGGTAATACATTTTTTTTGAAGTGTTTAAATTGGTCATTAAAAATGTCTATTACATTATTAGAGCCATGTATAATGTTATAATTTCTTAATGTTCGCGGTACAGGGGAAAAATATCCTGTATTTGTGTGGTAGGCTTTAATATAGAAAATGTCGTTCATCCTCCTTGTTGATTTTCTTGATGGAATATTGATGTTAATTTGGGATAAAATGTTTGGTGTATCAACTGATGCATGTATAATTTTGTGTAGGAGCAGTACGTCAGAAAGTTTACGTCTGACCGTCAGTGAGTGTAGTTTGTAGTGCAAAATTCGGTCATTATAAGTTCCAAATTGATCAGATAAACCTTCACGATAAGCAATTACACGGGTTAGTTTCCTTTGTATGGATTCAATCCTATAATTATGAATCTCATAATTGGGAGACCAAATTGTTGATGCATATTCGAGAATACTTCGCACAATTGATTTATATAATGTCAAAGTTAATTCTGTACTTTTAAAACAATTTGTAATTCTTAGCGTTAATCCTAATACTTGTGATGCACTTTTTGAAATTGTATCTACATGTTTATTGAAGCTAAGTGACGAGTCAAATGTCACGCCTAAGTCTTTGATTGAAGTTGTGTTTAGTAAAGGGATATTGTTAATGTGATATGTGTTTGAGAATTTATTAATGTTCTTTGTGAATGAAATTACGGCACATTTGTTTTCATTAAAATATAAATCATTTAGTGTACACCATTCATGAAGTGATGATAAGTCTTTTTGCAAATCGGTGCAATCTTCTAATGAAGTAATTTTTTTGTACAACTTAAGGTCATCGGCAAACAGGAGATATTTTGATGTTTTTATTCTTAAAATTATGTCGTTTATAAAGATTAAAAATAGCAAAGGTCCAAGATGCGAGCCCTGTGGAATTCCCGACGTTGCAGTAAAAAGATCCGCGGAGTACCCTCCTACAACCACTTGCAGTTTTCTTTCTGTAATGTAACTTTCGAACCATTTCAAAGTATTTCCATTTATGCCAAACTTTTCCAGCTTCTTGATGAGTAATGATTGATTTAACTGGTCAAATGCTTTGCAAAAATCCGTGTAGATGGCATCTACTTGTAAACGTTTTTCGATGCTATCGCGGATGTACTGGGAGTATTCGAGAAGGTTAGTTGTTGTGGAACGCCGAGGGAAAAACCCGTGTTGCTCAATGATAATATATTTACTTACATGAGCTAATAGACAGTCATATATTATTGACTCAAACAACTTTCCTATGCAGTCAAGTTTAGAGATAGGTCTATAATTTTTTATATCGCTCTTACAACCTTTCTTAAATATAGGTGTTAAGAAAGCCGTTTTCCATTTGACTGGAAAAACACCTTCTTGTAATGATTTGTTATAAAGAAGGCTAAGTGGTCTGGCAAGAACATCTCTGCACATTTTCAAAAATATTGGCGGGATACCATCGGGACCTGATCCCTTATTGGTTCTCAAATTCTTACACTTGACTAATATCGTTAAGGGCGAAATAGTGATCATACCAAGGCTTTCGTTACAGAAATCTTCGGATATTTGTGGTGAATAGTTTGCATTGTGAGGTTTATAAACAGATTGAAAGTGCTTAGAAAAAAGCCCGCAGATAACTTGACCTTGGGTAGTTTTTATGTCGTTTAGGTGCATCTCTTTTGGAATATCGGTTGTGTTTTTATATTTGCTTTTTGCAAATTTCCAGAAATCATTCGGGTTAGCTTTTAAATTTTGTTTGATTAAGTCTAAATGCTTATGATAACAAACTCTAATCAGATTTTTTGTTCTGGTTCTAATCAAGCTGAATGATAAATGATCTAGTTCATTACCATATTTCTTATATTTTTTATGAAATTTGTTTTTTTTCTTTATCAAACGAATGAGATCTTTTGAGTACCACTTAGGAAAGTGATTTTTGTTCGTTTTGAGGGGAACATGAGAAGAGATAATCTGGTAGAGTATACTGTAAAACTGATCTACGGATTGATCAATATTTCCCTGATTAATGAATTCCCAATCAATCTCACGAAGAACGGTATTAATTGAATCATAGTCGGCTTTATAAAAGTTTGGTCTTGGGGCGTTACGGGTTTCAAGATGTGGTAGAAAATTAAAAAGAACATTTATTTCTAGAGCAGGGTGGTATGGATCTTCTTTGCTTAGTGGAGATGAAGAACGTATTACTGATATGTCTTCTTTATCTGATAAAATGAGATCCAATATTTTGGATTGGTGATTCACTATTCCGTTAAATTGTTTAAGATTACAGAATGATAGTGTATCGATGATGTCGGAGGTGATTGTATTTGTGTTTGTGGTGAAAGGTAATAAATTGCTTGTTTCATCGGTAATCCATTGAATGTTAGACCTATTGAAATCGCCAAATATTAAGATGTGTTGGTTTGGTGTTGTTAGGTACACATTCCTAAGATTGTTTAAAAATGAGCTTACAATAGATTCTTCTTCAGTTGGTGGTAGATATACGGTGCAAACATTCAGTTTGATACTCCTGTTATTATGGTTTATATTGAGTTGGATCCACAAGTCCTCCGCTTGACATTCCCAATGCGCCATCCTCTTCGCCTCTAGTTTTCTCGATACAGCAACCATGACTCCTCCTCCATCTTTTTTTGTTTTGTGAACTCTATCCCTCCGAAATACTTCATACCGGTTATCTACTAATTCTTGGTCACAGATAGATTCCTTTAACCATGTTTCTGTTAGGCTTAATAGGTCATAGTCGTTGATAAGGACGTTTTCGTATATTTCATCAATTTTTGTCCTCATTCCCCTGATATTCATATACATGCAGTTAATCAGTTCTTTTCTTTTGAAGTCATTTAGTTTTGTTTTTAGTCACATGTTTTGCTGATCATGTGTGATTATATTTTGAAGGTCTCCCTCACGGCGGATGGTGAAAACCCGAGAGAGATCGTTCCTCTTCGCCAGAATACTGCCGTTCCGTACCCAAATGTATTTAAAGCCGTTAGCTTTTCCGGCGGCTCGTGTTTTGGCAAATAGGATTTTATTTTTCAATGTAAGGTGCTCGTTTATATAAAAATTGGTGGTGGGAGCACCAAATCCTAATTGTTCCGTGGTAAGGCCGCGGCGAGTCCTTGCTGCAGCGATGACATCATCACGGAGTCGCTTTGTGGAGAGCTGGACCATTATATTGCGTGGACGGTTGGAGGGCGAGGAGTGGCCGCGAGCGACGCGATGCGCAGAAACCACACAGCTACTTGGAAGCGGGACGTTAATATTGGATCCTATTTTCTCTATTAATGTTATCAAATTTTCGCCCTTTGCTTCGGGAATCCCATGGATGTCTACATTGCATATTCTGCTGCGTTGCTCCATCTCATCTTGTGCATCTCGTAGTGACTGGACTTCTTGCCGGAGGTTTGAGTTTTCTTCTTGGAGAACGCTCACACATCCCAGAATTTTTGTGTATTGCTCCTTCCACTCGTTAGAAAGCTCATTTAATTTTAACTGAACAGCGTCAATAGCTTTCTTGTTTTCAGTGCGCATGATTTCAAGTTTCGACTCAAAAAAATTGATTAATGAGTCAGTGTCAATGTTAATCATTGACTGATGCGCCGACGGTGAATCAATAGGGCCAGACGTGATTGCTAAAGGTGAAGATGTATCTTTCTTTGCACTGCAAACCTTGCGAGTTTTAGACATTTTGGTTGATTTATTTCTTAGTTTGTAGGTAGGTTTCTTAGAGTTGTTCAGAAATACCCCTTATTGAGTTAAAAATAATTTAACTTATTTGTCTATGACAAAAATAAAAACCTCTTCACAAATTCAAAAAGATTTCAAAAATTCAAAAACATAAATTGTCTGTGGTTGTAGCTTACAATGACAGTGAATTCGATATGCGTAATTTTTCAAGGCAATATGTAAAGTTGTTTCGCACTGTCACCACGAAATACACTATTATTTTGAATAATTTTTCACTAGTTTATATGTTTCAACTTTGATTACTTGCTAAATTTGCTTAAATTTCACTACTTTTGTCATTAAATATGGATCTGTCAGAATCAGCTGTTGTTTTCACTTGTCCATAGATTATTTTATTTTATTTTTATTCTTTATATTGGCTTTCACCCATTAAGAATGATCTTGGCCATACAATACAACATTTTTCTTATTAATAAATACAACAAATTACAGGATAAAATTGATTACACAACATGACATAACATAACGTAACATAAATAAACCAAACATAACATAACATAACATAACATAACATAAACATAACATAAACATAACATAACATAACATAACATAAACACAACATAAACACAACATAAAATAACATAAAATAACATAACATAACATAACATAACATAACATAACATAACATAACATAACATAACATAACATAACATAACATAACATAACATAACATAACATAACATAACATAACATAACATAACATGAACATGAACATGAACATGAACATGAACATAACATAAACATATCATAACATAATATGAACATAACATATAATAAACATAACATGGGTGTAACATAAACATAACTTAACAAAAACAATACAGAGCTGGTAATAATAGGTAATTACAAAATTATAAAAATAGGAACCTGTGCACAATAGTAGTGGGCATTTTTGTTATTTAAAATAACAGATTTTTCCAAAATTAGAAGCATTATTTTTTTTTAAAACAGTACTATGAAATGAATATAAACAAATACAATAAAAGAATCAAGAAAAATATACAAATGCATGAAGAATAGTGTTTAACTCAGTCAAAATATGCAGAGTTGGGATTAGTAAAAATAGATGAAAATAGGAACCTGAACAAATGAATACAAATGAAAGTGAAAGAAATTTGGTTTATATTTATTATTATGGTCAGATATTAAGGCCATTTTTATAAATAAATTTTGCCAACAAATAGTAAATTTCAGTAGTGTTTAGACTAAGAAGGCAGGGTATACTGGTAGGCAATTTAATATCAAGTTTTAACAATTCATGCATGAAGTTTGGAAATTGGTCATTGATAGGACACTCAAAAAAATTATGGTCCAGAGTATCCTCTGACCCACAATCACAGTACGGCGAACTGACTATGTGGAACCTGGCAAGATGGCTAAGACAACAAGTGTGACCCAGCCGCATTCGGGTTAAGGAAGAAATATATTTTTTAGGCATGGTAGTGTATTTGTGAAACCAGGGCTTAACAGGAATAGAAGGTTGGATTAATGAGTACTGGTGACCTTTTATCAGAGAAGATTTTTTCCATTCAGAAGACCATTGGAGTTGGTACTTAGTTTTTAGAATAGGGAAATGGTCTCTAACCGGAATAGGGATATCACTTAACGGACCATGGGCAGTGGCTTCCTTAGCAATATAATCAGCCATGTCATTCCCAGTAATACCGAGGTGTCCCGGTATCCAGGCTAGGACCACTGATGCATGAACCAGTGACATGGAATGCAGTAGGTTCCTGATCGAGCAGATTAGAGAGTCGCTACTGGAATTGAGTGGGGATGCGCTTATTTTTTGTAGTGAGCTAAGCGAGTCTGAAAGGATGAGTGCGTTTTTAATATTTAATGATTTGACGAGTTGAAGAGCTTCTATGATAGCTATGCATTCAGCAGAGAAAATGGAGCACTCTTTGGGAAGTTTGTGTGGGAAACACAATTTTCTGTGAGGAACATAGACACTGGCCCCGCAATGGGAGTCCTGACTGAGTTTGGAGCCATCTGTGAAAAATTTTATGTAATTTGGCCAGTTGTTTTCAATAATTGTGTTAAATTCTGCATTATTTAATTGAGTTGAGTTTTTAATGTTTTTTTTACTTATTCCGATAAATTGATGGACCTTCGGATAGAAAGTAAGGCTTTCATAGGGGTATGAGTATAAGGGAAGAGTTTCATTGAGATAGGTGTTTCTAGATAAATCCAGGAAAGAGTTGTAGCAATCATAAAAAAGTGGAGGGGTATGATTTTTCCAAAAGTGATTTGAATTAACCTCATACTTTAACGATTGAAGTATAGGAATCAAGGGATGGGATGTTATTGAACATATTTTGTAAACATATTTTTCTGCCAGGCATCGCCTTCTTATATGTAAGGGAGGTTCGCAACATTCCACTTGCATTGCGTTGATTGGAGAAGATTTCATGGCTCCTAAGACAAGGCGAAGTGATTTTGACTGGATTTTATCTAATTTATGAGAATTTGACGTGGACATTGGATCAAACAGACAAGATCCGTAATCGAGATGGCTTCGGATGAGGGCATTGTATAGAAGTTTTAAAGAAGCTGGGTGGGATCCCCACCACACTCCGGCTAGAAATCTAAGGGGATTGATGTTGCTTTCACATTTTGTAACAACGTGATTTATATGAGAGTTCCAAGTAAGCTTGGAGTCCAAAAACATTCCAAGGAACTTAACTTCCTTCGAGATAGGGATCACTTCATCGCCAAATATTACCTGAATATCCGGAAGCTTTCGTCGACGAGTGAAGATGACAACTTTGCTTTTGGCAGGGGAAAGTTCAAGACCATTAATATTTAACCACGCCAAGAGTTTTCTAAGAGCGTTGTTAATTGCTGATGCTGCGATGAAAAGATTGGCGGATATTTTGTAAAACGTTAAGTCGTCAGCATATTGGAGTACGTTGCACATGAAATTAATAGATTTTTCCAGATCGTATGTGTAAATATTATACAGTATCGGGCTTAAGACAGACCCTTGCGGGAGTCCTTTGAATATTTGTCTTATGTGGGGAGAGGATTCGGATCCATCTACAAAAACAGTTCTCTCGGAGAGCAAATTGATAATGAATTGAACCAATTTAGGAGGAATACCAATCGCCAGTAACTTTTCTTTAAGAATGGGTATATTTACATTGTCGTATGCTCCACAGATGTCTAAAAATACTGCAATACAATATTCGTTTTTAGATAACGCTAATTTGACATCTGTAACAAGAGAGGAAAGGTTGTCAAGGGTACTTTTACCCTTTCTAAATCCAAACTGGGAAGGGGAAAGAATATGATTTTTCTCTACAAACCAGTCTAATCTATTCTTAATCATTCTTTCAGCTACTTTGCAAAGTGTTGAAGAGAGAGCAATCGGTCTGTAACTTGAGCCTAGACTTGGATCTTTGGTACTTTTGCAAATGGGAATGATTTTTTGAATTTTCCAGTCCGGGGGAATAATACCAGAGTCCAGGAAGATATTGATGAGAGAGAGAAAGTAGGAAAGGGAATCGTCATCAGTGTGGCGGATGAATATGTTCAAGATTTCGTCATTGCCCGGAGCTGAGTCTTTTAGGTCTTCCGTGGCTCTTTTTAACTCGTCTATGGAAAATGGAGCATCTAACCAAGATGAAGAATTTGGGGAGTAAGATAAAACAGGCACTTCGTCAAGATTAGGTACATAAGGGGGAGCAATTTTGTTAAGAAAGTCAGAAATCCAAATATCAGAATTGTGAGATGACTTCGGCAGGGAAAAGGAAGACCTAAACCTGCGAATCATGGACCAAACCTCCCCCGCCGGAGTAGCAGGGGATATATTAGTGCAGAAATTACGCCAGCTGTTTTTTTTTTTAAAACGAAATGTACGTTTAGCAACAGCTTGGGCATTCTTGGCTTTCAAGAAATTTTCCATTGTCATCTGTTGGCAGTATGTCTTATTGGCCGCTTTCCTCTCCTTCAGCACTCGAAGGCATTCTTCATCCCACCAGGGGGGAGGGTGAGCCTTCGTGCCTACAGGGGATGATTTGGGAATAGAATTGACTGCAGATTTTAGAATGGAATCAGACCAAGATTTGTAAGAGGAGGTGCAGTTATCTGAAGAAGGGGTAGGCAGGAAAAGGGTGTGACCCTGGACAGATTCTCTAAAATGGCACCAGTCGGCTTGTTTTGTGATAAATTTTGGCTTTCTTTTAAAGAGGTTAGTATTTAACCCTTGAGCCAGATTTATAATGATTGGATAGTGGTCACTGCCGCAGGGGTCTGATGAAGTTCTCCAGGAAATTATTGGATATATACTTGGGGAACAAAGAGTTATATCCACCGCACTAGGGCTCTGCCCAGGCAGACTTAACCTTGTTGGAGATCCGTCATTTAGAAGGCACATGTTCAAGGAGTCCATAAGGTCAATTATTTTGATTCCTGAGGGATCCGTTGATGAAGAACCCCAGAGAGGGGAGTGGGCATTGAAGTCACCCAGAATGACCAGGGGAGAAGATATTTTTCTAAACATGTGGATCCATAAAGAAATGTCAAATGGGGTAGAAGGAGGAATGTAGAGGGATACAAACGTAATATTAGAGACAGTAGCTGCCACTAACTGGAAGGATGAATCTGGGGGTTTAATGGAAATAGGGGTGAAGGACAGGGAGTTTTTGATTAGAAGGGCTGCACCACCCTTCCCATCAATGCGGTCGTCCCGCAGACATTGGTAGCCACTCACCTTGAAGAGCTGAGATGGTTTAAACCAAGTCTCAGAGATGGCAGCAATAGAAATTGTGTGTAATTGTAGAAGGCGGATGAGGTCAGCCTTATTGGAGAAGGCGCTTCTACTATTCCACTGAAGAATCCCTGCTGTCAGGGCAGCCATTGGAAACAAGAGAATTTAAGGAGGAGAGTAAAGAGGCAGCGTTGGACGGTAGGGAATTATTGTTATTAATTATAGAGATAAGTAACATGATGAGAGTTTGAATAATATTAGTATTGTCATTAGAAATTATGTTTTTTAAAGAATTGCCATTTGAATCAGGGATAAAGGAATTGCAGTTCAAAGTATTGCTGTTAGGAAAGACGGTATTTTGTGGAAATGTGGAGCTGATGTTACCATTTGGGAACAAGAGCTGGGAGTTATGGCCAAGATGATCAAATCCGGGGGATTTAAGAGGACGAGAAGCAGATTTTGTCATTACAGTCTTCCTGTATGACGAGTTTGGAGGAATAATGTTTTGAGATAACTGGGGTTGAGAGGCGACTTCAGCAAAAGATTTTTTAGAGGGAGCTATTGTTTTAGAAGCGTGGAAGTACGATACGCTATTGGAAGCCATATAACTTTTAATGTTTTTTTGGCGTGAAAGTTCGGGGCAGGATGGATTTATGGCTGTGTGAGAGCCTGAGCAGTTGATACAAGTAGGGGGATTGGAAGGGGAGGGGCATTGTTTTGCTAAATGACTTTCTGCACATTTAAAGCAGCGAGGAGAAGAACGACATGATTGCTTGGAATGGCCGAACCGACAACAGTTAAAGCACTGAATTGTCGGGTATGAATAAATTTCCACTGGGAGCGAGTTGTGGAAAAGGTATACATGAGAGGGAAGAGATTGGCCTTCAAATGTAAGAACTACAGTTTGGGAGGGTTTCCAAACTATAGAATCGGAAGTCCTATCTTTATAATTCAGCCGCCTAGTCTTTAAAACTTTCCCCGAAGATGCTGGGATAATAAGTTCCGTGATGAGTTCTTCATCGGATAGGTCTGTGGGGATACCTCTCACTAGACCCATGCGCGAGATGTTGAATGAAGGGATGTAAGCCTTGTATTTTTTGGCAGAGAGGAAGTCAATAGAATTTATAAATTTATTGGCATTGAGTGCAGTTGTGAACTCTACACAAATGCGGAATCTTCCCTCCGATCTGATACCACCTGGGGAAATGCCAAGTGGTTTTTTTCCTATAAATTTACCAAAATCAAGGGGATGCAGTGAGTGGCCTTGTGTGTTGTTTTGCACATACACGATGAAGGGGGCTTTTGCTGAAGTCGGGTACAGTGAAGCGAGTGGAGGAGCGACAGTCTCTACAGGAACTGTAACCTGAGCAGATTCCTTTTTCGGAAGGACGCTGACTTTTCTTTTTTTGGGAGTAGAGGAATCAGTCATTATTTCAACCTCGCTAGCAATGTCATGTTCAAAATTAACAGGGTCAGGATCAGGGGGGACGGGATCTGGTGGTTTCTTCCCCATGGCAAAGGCCATTGGGGCAAAAAGGAATGTATATTAATATAAAATAACACTTACTGGACTTGGTCAGCAATAAAGGCACTCAAAGAGGACAAAAAATATAGTTTTAACCTACAAAAGGCAATAAAATTAGATTTTTTTTGTATTCGAACGGAAAAAGACAAGAGAGTTCTTCAACTGTCAAAGTTCGAATGGTCCATAGATTATGTTATGTTATATAACTGGCGTAGGTAGGGATTTTTTTTTTCTTTCTTGCCATGACTTTAAGGAAGGAGAGGAACGAGGGAGATGATAATATTGAACAGGACCTTGGGATATGGAATAGTCCCTAGACTGTTTTAATATTAATCTCCTGGGAATGTGCCTTTTTAATAAGGAGAGAAAAATATTGATCATTTTTGATGTAAGTTTGAAGAGTGAAGTTTTCTTAAATTATATCTAGCCATTCTTCGACAAGAAAAAACTATGATACAAGAAAACTAAGATAATAAGATTTCCAACTAACTAGATGCATGAACTTAATCAATTTGAGAGGCGGAGATTGGGACCGCCGCCCTGAAACTATTTATTGGATAACCAATACCTCTACCAAACATAGGTCACCCAAAGCGGCTAATTAAGCTTGGCGAAAGATGCGTCTGCAAACCAGAAGTTGAGGGACACCCTTTGAACTATTTAGCTGGATTCTCTCGACTTATCGCCTTGCACCGCAGTGGGAGAGATGGATTCATATGTTCGTCACTCCTGAACACATTGACCCCAGATTCCTACCTACCCTCTCCTCAAACCTTTTTTCTTCCAAAAACTTCCTCTCCTCCATTTCCTTAAAAAGACCCTCCATACAGCATTCCCAAAGATAACACAGGCCTGAGGGAAATATTTTATCGATTTTACCCCCTTCTATTCACTGGTCATTTATTTGCAATAAGTTATGTAGATATGTACTTTATTTTATTTGTTATTTTCTGCAACGTTAACATCGTGGAAATTGGGAGTGCCTTGCAATAAAGTTATTTCTTTACCCACGAGTCACAATTGTCCAAAATAAAAGTTCTAAAGTAGCTGACATCTCAAAGCTTTAAAGAGAAATTGGCTTTTGAAAAGAAATGGAATAAACGAATAAAACAGTGTTCAACATGAAAGCTCCGTGGAGGCTATTAGGGGTTACTCAAGAGGTCACGTAATACTATACTTGTCTAGTCGAGTCTGATCCCAAGGCTCCAGCATGTCTTTCATGTTCAAAAGAAGATATTCGAATGCGATTTCTCTTCCGAATTATACGGTTAACGTAATGATTTCCCACCTTATATAATCCGGGCCTCTTAAAGACCCGCATTAATCCTTAATAATGAGCCCTTCCTTCAGCCACTACCTTAACCCGTCTCATAACTCTGCTCAACCAGGTAGCACCATAGCTCCCCTATCATTACATTGTATAGACATAGGTGCTCTTGTGAGATATCACATGAAATGAGAAATTTAATGGACTGTCTTGATTTACAAAATAACCATTTTTTATAAAATATTATATGGTAACCTCACTGGGTGAAGCTTACCCATGCTAAGGCCCTCATTTTTCAATTTATTGTGACAAATTGAATATAAATAAAATTAACAGTGTTGAAATTATGTTAAGTTAAACGAATTTAAACTTAAACTAATTTAAACTTTTCACGTAAAACAAATGAAATAAAATACAGTTACGATATTATTTATAAAAACTAAGCAATACGTCTGTAATTATTAGTCCATTATTATTATTAATATAAAAGAAAAATATACTCAACCGGGAATCTAGGTAATATAAAAATAATCTATTTAAAAAAATAATGTTTTTTTTATCTGGTTTCTTATATTAACTATAGCAAAATAAGATGTTTTAATAAATAAGAATGTTGAAAAGAAATATTAAAAAGAAACTTTTTGTAAAAACCCATAAAATTTAGGAGGCTATTTTAATGAGTGTACCGGCCTTGTAATCTAGGAGGTTTTGATGGAGGTCGATTCAATCGGTCCCCGATGCGCTGCCCATATAGACTCCGTCTCTCTCCGTCTGTTGAATTTAGGGTATTTGTGCGGGCTCAAGTCGTTGTCTTGGAAACAAAAGTCTTTTGTCATATAAATTCATTCATCCCCTCACACAATCTCTGTAATACCAATCCTTATCATCACTTTAAGCAAATAGGAATTTAATGCAATTGGTAACACCGTACCTTCCCAGGGTCTCCCTAATAAAAGAAATCCTTCTATTTTTACGCTATACAGTATCAGTCTTACTAAAAAATATTAAAAATTAGACCAATAATTCCCAGAGGATAACCAAAAAATCAGACATTTTGGCACAGTATTACAGTTGATTTTTATAATTTGTATTTAAAAACATATGCAAAAGGATGTTATCATTATATAATACAATTATAATTATTAAAGAAAACATGTTTTAAATCACACATTACAAATCACAAGCCATTTTCACGTGGCATCGACATTAGGCGCATGCGCGAGTCTGGCAAATAGCTACGTTGTCAATTCTTACGCAGCTAGTTAAAGATATTTTTTATTAGTTATAATCCGAAATGGAAATTGTACAGTCTTTGCACAATGTGTGACAAAAACACCGCTTAACGGTTATGAAGTGATTTTTTATTAGCAGGGCTGTAATATTTAGTATATCTCGAAATAGGCTTACACACAGACAATATTCATATGTCTATGGGTTTACAGAATATTCAGGTATTTCCTTTTATCCTGTGTTTCCTCTCATAAATAATGTATTATCGAAATTGCCATTATTTTTTATGTTTTGCCGTGGCGATGTTTGAGGTGTTTTGTTTAATAAAATATAAGAGTATATTAAACTCGTTGATTTAATGACTCAGTCATCTGTAACATTCTGACACGCAATATAAATCGATCATAATATATAAAATTGATAAACATCATAAATCAACCCACTGATTGATACATAATTTAAACTATGGCATACTCGTGAAAAATAACGGGATATTATAATAATAGGATTTGTGAATGTGAACGTTTATCCTAATAACAAATCACAACAAAGAGAATCGCTGCACTGAAGAAAAAAAATCAACATTTACAACGGAAATATAATTACACCATTTTTTGTGAATATTTTTTCTTGGTCAGTTATGTAAGTTGTCTCAAATTATTTCAGAAATCTTTACACTAAACAACAATTTACATTATTTTATTTTAAAATAGGTACATTGTAATTTTTGACACAAACAGTTCCAATTTTAAAAATGACACGTAAATTCAAAACAAATGAATCTAAAGAATACTACTATATATCTTAAGATATAAAATAACCAACCAATGTAAAACCCAAATACATGTATACAACAATAATAAAAATCCAAGTTCATTGAACTAGAGTTAGAATCTTAGACTGACCCACAACCGAAATTATTTTATATGATACATTACAAAATATGTTGAAATAATCACCGAACGTTAAAATCGGCAAAATACTGTACCTTATCGTAGCGAATAAACCGCCTTTTTATAAATTTTGTTAAACTTGTCAAATTCAATAAATTAAATATAAAAAAAACAATACTTAATTTCTACCGAAATATTTAATAGAGACAACTTTTTGAGTCGGGGTTTAAGTAAACATGCACAAAAAAGGTTTTTAATCTTCTAACATAACTTTGATTAAGTAAAAAATAAACTCTAATGCTTCTTTTACTATCACTCACGACATAAATAGTTATGTATTGTAGTAATTACGTTGAAACTGAGTGCTGTTTATTTTTTTTTTACATATTAAGAGTGCAGAGGAATTCGATAAGTTTATCTAAATCTTACTTGTAGCATTAAAAGTCTAGGACGGCGCTGTACATTTATGGCCAAAGTCTCCAGAGAGATGGACACAATTGTGGCGTTTATTATTTAGCTTAATGTCACTCCGAGAAAGAAGAATGAAAACCGTAAAATATTTGGAAATTCCGATGTCAAGGAGCCTCTTTAAAAGTAGGAATGAAAAGAGAATATATTAAAGAATTTCTTTTCACCCCCTTAATGGAAATGATTATTAATTGCTTATTCTATCAAATGAGGGGAGAGTGCTGGCTTGTACTGCAACTGAAATTTATTCTGATGCATCACAAAGTTTTCATTGATTTTTTGTTATGTAATTGTGTTAGTATAACCCATTTATTTTTTAAATTTTATAACAGAAGTTAAAGTAACTAAAAAATATTAATAGTTGTAACGAATATAACAAACTTTGCGGAAAACGCGATACGGCTATCTATGATTTCTCTAAGACCTCGCTGGAAGGGACGAGACGTCTAGCTACCAGCATCAGATCTTGAACCTTCGATCGGTTCGTGATCTGTGGTCGTTCAAGGCCGTGCGCCCACTTTTATAGACCGCGTGCGGTTCATCTAAGGCTGATTTTAGTGTCACGCCGACCGCACGCGCACCGTCGGCGCTGATGGTCGAGATATATGAACTTCTAGGAAGCGTTTTTGAATGACGCGTAGCTATCAGCGCGCAAGGTGGTCAGCGCTGATGGCTACGCGGCCGTACGCGTCGCGCGTCGGCGCTGCGTAGCTGTCGGCGCTGACGATCGCACGAGCGCCTCTGCTTTCATTGAGCGTTCTAGTGTCGAGCGGAGCAGGCATCATCGCGTGTACAGTCATGGCGAATCGCGAAGTCATTGACATTCGAAAGTAATTAAAGAATTTGCTTTCGTCAGCCCTCAAAGTGCCATATAACAAGAAAAAAGTCTCCAGCAACGGCTCTCTGCTCAATCAATGGATGAACATGGAGTCTTCGTCGTCGCCGGTTTTTATTTTTTGGGATAGGTAGTACAAAGCAGCAATAACTAATACACTCCGCATTTTGGTCTTCGACTGTACAGTAAGGCGGTATCATATATCTCGACCATCAGCGCCGACGGTGCGCGTGCGGTCGGCGTGACACTAAAATCAGCCTTACTGCAGATAGCGCGAAAGCGAGCCAGAGATTAGTGAACCGTGAGCGGTTTAAAGCCTGGATAGCTTTCAAAAATAGAAAAATTGCATCCTTGGAATTTTTGGTTTCCAAAACCAAAGATCGGGTCGGACGGACATCTATTTCGTATATTAAATGCTATACCGTACTTTAATTTCAGGGAAATTCGTAAATGTCTGCGTGTGTGTACGTAATTGCTACCATGTTGATAGAATGCATTTTATTTTCCTTCCAAGAATTGCAACCGTAAGTTTCTGGATCGTTTGTAGGATTTCTTTCAATTCTAAGATCTTCGTTAGGACCAGCCTATCATCACTCTTACGGTCTTAAATTCAAGGCGGATATATGGAGCTGAACGGACAGAATTTTCGGAAACGTTCTAAGAATTATTGTGTGAAGTTGAAACCACAACAAAATCTGCATAAATTAAAAATAAGGGAAACGAATAACTTTTCAGACACTACAGATTGACAACAAGTATATCTGCCGAGTTTCAGCTCGATCGAAGGACAGGAAGCGGGTTATTTTCCGCTTCCAAGTTTTTCGCTAATTCATTTCCATAGAGAAAAGAGAAATTAAAAATGGACGTTTTTAAAAATGATACAATTATCGACTTCATGTCCCGTTGGCGTCATGTATCTTTTATCAGGAGATTTTTCAATGTGGATGAGTGTTTCAGGCTAATAATTATTGCTTATAAAAATAATGATACATTTTGATATATAGATAAAATAAATCTCTTTCTGATGTTTTCGTTATTAGTAGCCTAAACACCTACACGGTAGAATTATTTATGTAATAGGCTTAACTTATTCGCCCATCCGTGTATTTAGTCCTGTCGGAAAATTTACCTGGTGTAATGTCTTTAGTGACGTCACCGGATAAACAGGTAAATCAAGGGAAGGTAATTAATGTTCATCAATATATAAGACTTTCCACGGAACTGAGGCTCAGTGGGTAATCTACTTTATCCTTTGTAGCCGTAAGGACTTTAGTGAATTCTCAACAACTTCAAAACATGTATTTTTATAACTGTAAAATTTTTTTTTAAAGATAATCTTACCAAAAAAACTGTTTCCATGTGGATTGATTTAAAAACTAGCCTATATCTCACTTATTTTCCGTAAGTGACAATTTCTTCTCCAAATATATACATAAAATCATATTTTGTAACTATTTACATCATTTTAGATTCGTTTTAACTACTTATATTTATATCACACTTGCCAAACATGTAATTTAATATTTTTTTACTTTCTAATTCAATGTCTTTGTTACAACCCATAATATATGTACCTTTAATATTATTATTTACTTATAAATCACTATGATTATGTACTGTACACTCCTCTTCCAAACACAAGCTAACGCTCACATGAAAGAGTAGTATTCAAATCTTACAATTATACAAATCCATTGTAAATATTATGTGAAATGTACTTTATTTCTTAAATAAAATTAATGATTTGTGTAGCACCGTTTATTTGAAAAATCAATCAAAGGGACTTAATTATTTCGCATACTTTCTTACTGAAGGAAAAGCTGTAAAAAGGCCAGACTGTTAAATAATTACAAATCACATTTACTTTCTGTTTTACTTAACGACTTAAATATTTTTTTTTCTGTTGTTTTTTTAATGCATTTTTAACTTGAAGAAGACATGGTTTGTATTTATTATTTTTTAATGCATTTTTAACTTGAAGAAGACACGGTTTGTATTTGTTATTTTTTTAATGCATTTTTAACTTGAAGAAGACATGGTTTGTATTCGTTATTTTTTATGCATTTTTAACTTGAAGAAGACATGGTTTGTATGCGAAACTATATAATATTTAAACCTGCACGCATTCGATTTAGAACACAATAAACTAATATTTCTGATTTATCTGGACGAAAAGGATTAAATTCCAGTCGCGGCGAAATCTATGTTCTCGTGTAATTTTTTCACGAATGACGTAATCTATTTTCTCGTGTAATTTTTTCACGAATATTTACCAATGGAAGGTATTTACCAATTTACACTATAAGACGGATGTGTTCTAGTTGGTAAATAAAAACCACTTCTTTGCAATATTAGGTTCGTTTTAAGTGAATTTCCTTCAGAGAGCTTTGCGGAGGAAAGTACTTAGTGTTGCCAGGTCACGCAACGCCGGGCTTTGCAGGCGGTCTCGGAAATGGCAAGCACCTCCCGAGCGAGTAGTGGGTGCTTTCAGCTGCATTAGAGAGGAGGACATCTTAGAGAAAATAACGCCTTTACAAAACCGCCGGAAAAGGATAGTGAATCAAGTTGGCCTTCTATTTTTTTTTGCAAAAATAAGTATATAACCAATAAATTGCAAAGCCGATAAAAAAGTTACATAAAATAGTTAACGTAATAAAAATAGATAATGTTAAAACTTAATGGATAAATCATGCCTTTCCTGAAATTACCCAGGATATCCTAGGAAGAAAATAATGCAACAAGCAACAGTTAAGAAATTTATACGTCAGAAGTAACTGTGCGGTATCTCTTCTAGAACTAAAGCTGCAGATATCTATTTGTAATTGTAATATTATAACGTTATTTTATTTACAATAATATATTTATATTATCCTCCTATATCATAGGAGAATCTTACATAAGGCCAACCTGATTCAGTGTCCTGGATCACTGGGCCAGGATTCCTGGCCTGGATTGAGGTGGTATTGCTTTATATCGCTTACCAGATCCTCACTTTGTTCAATGATTTGGGACTAACGTTCTTTATAAATCAAATGATCGGTCAGTGACTGTGTTGACATTGCATCTGGGTCCCATCCAGGCATCGTGAGTTCCATTCCTCATCTGATTAAGTGCTCCATCAAGATACAAGCAACATTTACTGCTATTCGTAACCTGGGATTTTTGTTATTTTTTTTGAGACCTTACGTGGGGGAACTATGTTGCCACCCGGTCGGACAGCGTTATGAGGCGGGTTAAGTTAGGGGTCGTAGGAAGGGATTTATTAATGCGGGTCTTGAAGGGGCCTGGATTATACGAAGTAGGAAAAACAGATGCCGATAGCTTGTTCCACATACGAGCAGTCGTACATAAAAACTGGCTGAAGTGGGGAAGTTTGTCTTTCCTTTGTTACTGCTGATTTGTGTGTTTTATAGCAATCATATTAAGTAAAGAGGATGATTAGACTATTTTAAATAGTGAAATTTACTTCCTGGCAGCATTGAGTTCGTTATTTGGCAGCGGCGCGCCCAGGCCTTTACTCTTGTTGGCTTTGGGCCTACTTTTTCCGTAAGTCCCGGGATGGCAGATGGACTTACGTTAAAGTAGAATTCAGACCGTTTAGGAATTCGCGATGTAGAACTTTAAAAATAAATATATTTTTGTGAAAACTTAAAATTATTAAATTAACTGAGAATCATAACCATTAGAATACTTTTTAAATTCCGCGAGTTGAAACAGTATCCCTGATTTTAGTGAAAATAAATGATTGCCAGCAGAACGTTCATTCAATCAAGTTATCAAAAGATGGCGCGCGTTGTTGTTGTAAGAAGTTTCTTAAAGCTAGAATTTTGCAAAATAATTCATTTTATCATTAATAGATTCTTAACGAAAATAAGTATTTATTCAAATTGTTAAAACGTTGTTTTAAAAATTATCAACTTATAAAATGTTTCGAAAGTATGTGTAGTAACTCTCAGTGTAAAGAGTCCATATAGTGGTGGATATCAATTTTCGTCAAAATACAAGTTCGCCTCGGAAAGTTTATTTACCTTATGATATGTGGCAAAACTAAAGAAACGATAGTTTCAGATAGCTTGGTCTTTAGAATTTAAATAAATTCATAAAGGCAAGATATTTGTACTGTTATCAATAGATTTATTTAATACTGAATCATGTATGCACGTAGTCTACAATTTTTCACATTAGCTCTGCATAAGAATCCCCGAGAAAAATAATTTCTATCATTATTTCATTTCTGTAATCATGGGTTGGTAGGAATCTGCGGGCTAGTGTATCCAGGAGTGATTTATGAATCCATTCCTCCCACTGAGTTGCAAGGCGATGGGTGGAGAGAGTCCGGCTGGAGAGGTGAAAGGGTCTCCCTCAACCGGCCTCTCCCACTTTGGTGGTCCGCCGCCAAGACCTGCACCTGGACAAACCAAATCACCAAATGTAGATTGACACCCATAGCAGGGGTGTTGCTTATCCAATGAATGGTTCTGAACCGGTGAAATATCTTATAGAGTAAATGTATGGCAGATAGAAAAGCTTTTTAATTTAAAATTACTGTAAAGGCGTTAAAGGATGTGTGCGATGACGCTGTAATTTCGTCACCGTAATTTGGGGTAGAGAAAGGCGTTATCCTTTCTCTGTTTCAGGAAACTTGTAATTCGAAATAGAGATTGCGCGACCCCAACCAACACACAAACTAATCGCCAGATTTCTGCACTTACCAGGTTTAGTGATTCTTTGGTTTGATGTCCAGCGGGGCTCGCACTTGGGAAAAACGTTCGATTAATCACAAGCCACCCTTTTGCACATGAACTAATGCAAACAATCGGCGAGCATGTGCTACGAATAATGAGATTAAAACGGCGGTTTTTCTATCCGGTCTTTAGTCGAAGACGGTTGAATTGTTACTTGCCGCACTTTTTCCTTGGCGCGTGCTTGTTCCATGTACAAAATCAAGCGCAGAGTTTTAATTCTTGCTCTATGTATGGTTGGTGGGAGCAGAACAACGCTGATAATGCCAGAGAAATGACAAATGTCATAACGAAACAGGATGGTTTATAATGATAACTTTGTTTATATTTTAATTACAAACCAAATAATGTTAATTAAATTTTTTGCAGGTGAAAAATTGAAAAAAACCTATCGTCGTGCTTAATTCAAACAAATATTTTTACCAAAGAACACGTGTGAACAATTGTAAAGTTATGATTTTTATTTATTAGAAAGTTTTGATTCAAGTGTAAGCTCAAACATGTATTTTCAGACTAAATAAAATTTTTTTTTAGAAAGACACAGTACGTAGAAAAGAGATGCTCTTTCAGGAAGGAGATAAGTTTTTTTCATAACAAGTATAAATTTAAAAATACTACCGAGATAGAGTTTTTTGTTCTGGAAAATAGTGAATATCAAAATAACAACGGCATGCCTCTGGTACGGTACCTGAATATAACTGTTATTTCCTCTATCAGAATGTCGTGCGGCTTCCAAAACCATAATGTTCATAAATGGAGCTAACCAGTGATAAATGGTGTGTCTTGACGAGAATATCACAATCTGGAAGAATTTTGAAGGTCCTACCCTCCCGTAAAGCAATTTTAGCTACATGATTACTTGATATCTGATCTTAGATATAATATTAAATACTCTCAAACACAATGGGGTTTTGAAAGGACGTATCTTGGTATGTTATTAATTTGATCCAATCCGTATACATACAGGAGGTATTTAAAAACGACAGTAGAAACTCAGTTCCTTACCCAAGGCTAAATGGCGCCTGGATAAGATATAGTTTTGGTCCCTTTATAAAGGGTGTGACAGATTACGCTATAAGTTAAAAGCGTTTTATATAACTCCATATTGCTCGCCATATAAACCTGTCACACCTAAAAAGATGGTGTGTTATAAGTTATGTCGTTGCGACTAAATGCGCTGTGATCTGTTGGCCAGGCGATATTTTAAAATTATGCAAAACCCCTCTCCTGCCTACGGCTAGACAAAAGTAGCTGGGATTGGGAGGAAGATAGGGAAGAGAAAAGTGAGGAAGTAGCTGGTTATTCGTGTCTGGTCACCAAATACGACTTAAGCCATTTCAAGCAACGTTTCAATTCTGAATCTGGGGACTGGAATTTTGGGGTAAGAACAATTTACGGACCGCCGGAAAATTACGCGGCTGTCATCTGTCAAAGTGACAGATCCCATACGCAGTCTTTCAATTGATCTGACACCCTCTCCTGAAGAAGATTATAGCAAAGTATGTCATCTCAACATATAATATGTGTATGCTACGACCAAATTATGTCTAAAGTCTTAATGAAAAAATAACTTAAAGAAAAAAATTCTGTGGGTATTTTAACAATTAACAACTTTTTAACCGGTACCTTTACCTTTACCTTTCACTTCTGAGGTAGGTACAGATACAAAAATTGTGTATTTATATAATTCTTCGAGGAAAAATTAAATAAATAGTGAAAAGAGATTAATTTTATTTTTGTATAAGATTTCTATTAAAATTTACCACGAGGGTTATAAGTTTTAAACATGGTAACATTTATAGCCTCTGTAATGCGATTTTAAAAGAATTTTAAAACTTCAGCTACAGAATGCGCCCTTCTGTCAGTCACAAAGGCATTCTTCATAAAATACCGAGGAAAACACCGAACAAAGCGATTCTAGAACCTGAGAATTTAATTTAAAATAATGACAAGCATGAAAGAAAAAAATGTGAAACGAACGAGATTTACACAGAATTAGAGAGATCGCACGTCAAATTCAATGAATATCATAAATCACGTCAGACATTCGCACGCTTGACTTCGTCGAAATAAACTTTCTGACGCGTCATAACTCACGGAGGAAGCCTTCACCAATGTCTTTGGTGTTCCTTAATATTAACTTCTGTGTCTTAACACGCCCACTGAGTAAACCAATAGATTAAAGCAAATCCTCTGCTTGATTGAACCAAGCAAGTGACCTGAATTTTCTGACAAAGCATAAGTTATGTTATTTTATACGTCTTTCTTTGTATTGTAGCTTGGTGGGTAGAAATGTGTTATATTTGTAGGTAAGTGTCATACGCAATCAAAAACAAAAATTCAATGAATGATCAGCATGTCTTGGTCTGATGAAGAAATTAAAAATGGGTTGGGAAGAGATACAAGAACAGTAGAACAATATTTAATATATTGAACCTTTTCTATATATTTTTTCATGTTTTCATTAAGTTTGTTTTATATTTGATATAATAAGTTTAATATTCCATAGTTTGGTGCCTTAGCAGAGGTGCCTGGGTTTTACGTGTCTTGGTGGAGGATGCATCTGCCTACCTACTGCGTGGCGGGCCAACTAGAGAGAGACTGGTTGAGGAAAACCTTTGGAGTCCTCCAGCAGGACTCTCGCGCCCCATCGTCTTGCATTGAAGTGGAAGGCATAGATTCATCACTCGTAGATACACTGACCCTCAGATTTCTACCCACCCCTCAAACCCAGAATTTTTCATTCCCAAAACTTTACCTCCTTCCTTCCTTCCTTTCATGTCTTCCTCAGCGCTTCCTGTGGAGCAAATGCAAACAAAAATCAAAATAATTTACAATATGAGAGGCTTCACAAATGTCGTTGAATTTCAGAAATTTATCATATTAAAAAAATCTGATAAAGGTTAATATTAAAGCAGGAGTTTTGAAAATTTGTTTCAAAATTACGTAAGTTAGCTATAATTTTTTTTCTATAAATCCAAGTGGAGGAAAGGTACACCATTTTAATTAAAAAATCGCTTCGGCGTCTTGGCTGATTATTTCTATAACTAATTTAGGTAGAGTATCAGATTTAAAAAAAAACATAACCAAAAATTCTTAGCCATCTACAAACATAAAAAGGTTTCAAAAGGAATCGAACCTGCAACCTCATGACTTAAACAAATATTTTTCCACAACCATGCCAACCACATAATCAAGTTCAACAATCCCTTCGTAAAATGAAATCACTTCGGAAGTTCCAGCTTCTGCCTTATGCCACCCTTTCTTTCCGAGAGATGAGGACAGAAAGCCGTAAATATAGTTATGAAACATGATCAGCATTATAATCCCCGTCAAAGGTATGGTAATTCAATTTGCTTGGCGACTAAATGATCCATCCCATCCCCTCCGAACCAACCCCGGATCATCCCTTCCCTGGATCCACCCTCCCCCACCCTCCTCACTCCGCAAACCGTCCCCAGCCACCCGTTGATGTGCCAAAAGTTTCCATTTTCATTTCGGGTAGTGCTCTCGTGAACATTATTATTATTTCAGATCTAATTATGAGTGCTAAGCAAAATAAATTACCAATTAACGCCTACAATTAGATCAAAGAAGACATTTATTATTACACTTATTCAAGAGAGGTATCGCTTCGAATCTGATTAATTGAATCTTATCTAAGTTACAGAAGTGGACGCCAATACCCTTTTAGCGCCTAACACGATAAATCTATTAACAACTACGAGTATGTGGATGTTTTACACAGTAATTTGCGAACAAATGCGTCAATGCGGTAACCTACCCCTCCTACCAATCTAGTTACTGGTCAATGAGATGATCTCATTAAAGACTCACGGTAAGGCTGTTGAATAGCAATCCGGAGGTGGCGAGTAAATCTCAAGTGGTTAATTTGTATAATTTCACAAATTAATCATTTTAAATAATATATTCTAGCAAGGAAGATACTTTCAGTATCGCCCTTGTGTGAGACCACCATTAAGAATTGAAACGTTGCTTGAAATTTCTTTAGTCGTATTTGGTGACCAAATTTGAATAGTCAGGTACTTCTCCAGCTTCTTCTTCCCCATATCCTTCCCCTCCCCACTACCTTTAATCTCACAACATACCCCAATTGGGGACGCCATAGTCTGACTCGCTTCAGACGGTTAGGAGCAGTTGGGACTCTTGTGCTTTACTCAAATTAAAAAATTCAAAAATATAGAAGATGAGGTAAGATAATAAAAAACTTTACTTTTTAGAAATGACGACCAAATTGAACAGTCCGAAGCACTATTAAAAATTGATCATTATTATTAGGGTTTACAAGTAATCACGAACAAAATATCAAAAAAGTGGAATGACAGTGGAACTATCACATCCCCATTTTATGGGTGTTGCGAGACTGACGGATAAAGTATAGAAGGAGAAAAAGAAGCGAAGACGGAAAGTAGGAAATTGACTATTCATAAATTAAGTAAACAAAGTATTTAAACAAAATGGTGGTCTCTCACTCGGGGCCATACTGACAATATATTCCACTCTGTAACAAAACAGCTAGTACTAGTAGTTCTGTGAACAATATATTATTTTTATTTTTTTATTAATACAAGACTTAGAGGGTACATATGGTTTTTGTGATATTTCACCCTCCATGCTAAGGATGACCCTGTGTTAATATACCTCGCGTAATGTTGATTATTTATATTTGACAGCTCGTAACGCTCATGCGTGCTCTGGCGTGAGTAAAAATTTACTACCCAACACGGCTACCATCTTGACAGAATTGGCTGGAGAAAGAGAGATAAAATGACAGAAAATGACAGACAAAAAAAATTCAAGTAACAACTAAACTAGCGCAATACCAAAAAGAATTAAAGTTGTGGCTGTACAATGCAAATGTTGACGCATTATTCATTTAATTTTTACTTTTGTCTCTTTTTCTATTTTGTTTCTGAATAGTTATAATTATTTTATTTTGTGTTCTTTTACTTCATATATATTATCTTACAACCTTCATTTTTACTTTGATTTTTCTTTTAATGTGCACCTCTTGCACAATCTTTTAGACTAACATTAATTATAATCCTACTGTTTTTCTTTAAATGCTTACTGTTATTTTTAGGTACAAAAATATAATGTATAAACTTATATTACCCACGTACAGGCTGCGCCTTAGTGGGTTCCCTCTCTTATTATTATAAAACTGTAATGTCAAATGTATAAATTGGGAAAAAATAAAGGAAAAAAAAAATAATGCGAAGCGCTCGAATTAAACCAGGAATAAATTCTTCACTACGCTCAGTCAATATTATGTTACTTAGTTTTAATTCTATAGGTGAAAAAGAGAAGAAAAATACTTATTTGTCCGTTCCGCAATTTCTCGGCTAACGGATTTACCGCATTGCCATGATTTTCGATGTGTTCACAATTTCGAAAAAATATGTTACGAAGATTTTATAATAGGCAAGACTTTGTAGTGGGTTGATTATTGCGGAAAGAAAAATAAAATAATATTTTCTTCGAATTGTAAAGATATCAATTGGTCTCATGTTTTAATTTGATTTTACTTTTACCCTTTCTCCGGGCGCTTATAAATAACTGAGATGTACAGCCATTTAGAAATTATTGCTATTTTAGTACGACAACCACCTTCCTAAATGCCTAATTGTCAATTGTCAGAACCGTCTGTTTCCCATAAGTAAGACCTTGGAGATTTATTGCGTACCTCCGCAATTTGATTAATGAAATTGACTTATTCGACATAATGGAGTAACAAAGCTCCGCAGGAAGTGGGCCTACAGGGGAACTACTTGACATTATAGGCATATTAAATAATAATCCAGGTACAATATCGTGTTAATACCTTGATAAGTAATTGTCAGTAATGGAGTGTAAATTACCTGTCAGAGTAATTCATTAATGTATTAATCAGTATAAGTCCACACATCAATACAGAAAGGCTGCTAACTACGGATATCGATCTATCATTATATGATAGTATTATACTAACCCATGTAATGATGTACATTATCGGTCTTTAATTAAACTTGATCATGAACTTTATTAAAATTTGTCACTTACCATTATTGAAAAAAGGTATTGCGTACAGATTTTCAGCAAACCATCACCATCCGTCCAGTGGGAATACCGTGTTTGTTATATTGACACATCAATGGAAATAGCTCAACAGAGAATAACGCCAAACGCGAGCTTAACATTTTTACGCTGTAGATATTGTTTGTTGTTTTTAAAGCGTATTTTTTTCTCATTATCTAGATTTATATTTTCCATGAAGTGATGCTTCATTTAAATTGACTGAATTTAAAGTTAAGGTTCTTTGTACAAACAGAACAGCGTCATATACGTCTCATAATTTTTACTTCGTATAAGTGTTTTAAATGTTACCTGGCTGTTAAAGACTTAGAGGTCTTGTATTTTCTCGGCTTGGAAATTTTTTTATGCAAAAAACCTTACTAAGATCGCATGTTTTTGCATCATCATCACTCCGAGCATCGGCACCAGCAGCCAACAGTGGCCCTATATTACTTACGTGTCTGTGTTGTGTTGGAATCGGGAAGGAGTCGGCTATGGCCTGTTTTAAAATCATAGAAAACCTTAGTCAACATATCCTTTTGGGTAAAATGGGGTATTTTCACTAACCACGAATACCGTTCAAAATGTGCTGAAGATTTAAAGTTAATATTTCTTCGAACCTACAAACATTTTTCATTCATAATTATTGATTTTAAAAATGATCCAAAATGGCACATTCCGAAACGGTTCTAACTGGCTCTAATGTAATTATTACTTTAAAAACGCCATTGGCTGGTAGCCAAAAAAAGCTACATTTAAAATTATTCGTAACATTAAAATAAAATAAAAAATTTCATGAACCCGGTGAAAACATCATATTGCTTGGGTTTGTAATAGCTGTCTTTCTTTTAAGCTCACTAAGAACAACTAAATTCTCCTCAAGACCAACGTTCACTCTTTCCTCTTCTTAAAAGACCTTTGGTACATCATCTCCAAGATTTATATCCTGTTGTTTCCTAAAAGGTCCTTCTGTGGGGAGTAGGATGATATTTAACAAAATAGCAGTTGGTAATTTAAAAATATCTAGTAATTTAGCAAAAACCTCACCCTTTTAATTAATTTTGTTAGCAGCTTAAGATTGCGTCGGCTGGTCACGATATAAAATTAAGGTGTAAAGTGGCACTGACTGAAACAGAACAGAATCCGTTTTCCGGACCTCCGTCATTCTCCTGGACTCCTAATCCTATTAATTCTAGAGCGGCCGCCTAAGTTCCGCTGGTGCGGGGACTACAAGACTGAAATAAGTCGTTGATATACCCGAAATGAAACAAACTCGCTAACTTATAAGCTCCTAGTATCTCGACTATACTACTAAGACCTAGAAAATATATATGAATGCACGCTACTTTCACAGTATTGGTAGTTAAAACGTAAGTATAAAGTGTGAGAAGAGACCTACCCGACATAATTTATTTAACCAGTGATTTTTGACATTATACGGAGTAAAAATTGTGAATAAAATGTTGGTTTCCGGTGACATTTTTTAATTTTTTTTTTATATATTTTGTAAAGCCAACAAAAAATCTGTTCAATTTATATTCCCCAATCAACTATCTAATACCTATTGATTTATATTTTGTTAAAAAAGTCACCAGAGACCAAAATGTCATCTAAATATTTTATTCCAGGTGAGTCTCTAAACCAGAATATTATTAAATAATTTTTTCATCACATTTATAATCTCATCACTAAATTTCATAACAGTTTTATAAATCGATTTCATTTGACAGGCTATTATGGAATGTAAAAATATGACATCTAGTGAATAAGCGAAATATATAACATACCATTTACTATATTTTAATACAGAAAATGAAAACAGATGTAAGCATAGGACATAAAATCAGTTAACTCTAGAGCATAAACTTTGTAGTTCCTCAAGGATCGATACTGAGGCTCATTTCTACCGTTTACCTGTACACCATATTGTTACTGTTTAAAAATTGAATTATATCGAATTTAAATCGACAACATATCTCATTCCAGTGCAGAGATAATTCGTTAAGTCTTCCTCGGGAGTCCCCCAATTTTTCTACCATTCAAACTAATTTCTAAATACTCCCGACACTAATAAGCACAAATTTTTAAATTTTCATCGAAATCGGTCCAGTAGAGTCCATAGGGGACAAACATTCATTTTTATGTATAGATATAAAAGTAACCTTCAGAGATCTACAAACTTGCAGAAAGTTGAATAACAGGGTCAGCAGGTGCCGCCATTCGCAACCAAAGGTGACCATGGGGATCTTATTACCGGAAAGGATCTAGTTTTGAAGAACGTCCAAATAGTATATGTCACATTTCTAGCAGTCCCGAAGCAAGCGAGATGGAAGCTTCAAACTTTTAAGTTTACACAAACTGTATCGTTAGTTAGTTATTACATTTAATCCACCGTCGATTTGCCCTAGATTGAAGGAGAATCCAGTCACCTATGCTAAGTCCACGTATGGTTGAAGGTGTTTACTCTAGATGCTTTGAGGATTTCTCTCGTACCAAGCATTCCCCCTACATATCATTTCCTAACGACCGTCAGTTAGCATTTAAACCGCATTTAGATTTTGTTAAAAAATAACAAAAAAAATTCTGGTGTGATTCCAGGTTCAAGGGACTCCAGAACTTTTGCTTCAAATTGAAGTATTATCATTTTCAAAACTATTAAGTATTTTTTGGAGAATTCATACAAGCGATAAAGTAGGTACCTATCTATAATAATATTTTTTTAACAAAAATTAATTTAGTTTAATTTTCAAAAATTGGAACTGATTTGTCGAGAATTCAGATTATCCGTGACTTCTCACGAGTCTATGCAAGTTTATATAAAAAAGCAATGTTCGTATGTGGGTACCCTGTAGACTCCAAAACTACTGAACCGATTTCGCTGAAAATTTCAAAATTTGTTTCTACCAGTGCTAGTATTGTTTTGAATAGTATCAATGTGGTAAACAATCGTTGATGGTAGACAAATTCATAGTCAATAGACACGATATCACATTCAAGTAAATCAAATATGATGTATGGTGTGGAAGTGAATGGCAGAAGAAGTCGAGGACGCCCGAGGAAGACATGGCTCGATCAAACGAAACGAAAAAAACTTTTTATCTTCTGAACAATAATTTTATTTCCACCTTAAAACACACGTAGTTTTCAGGTACACTATAATTCCCAACACCAAAAGTTTGCTGCAAACCATTCATACGCCGAGTACACGTCAGCTAGTATTATTATATGTTTGTTAATTACCAGTGGTTCGTTATTTCATTGTTC
Source organism: Hesperophylax magnus (assembly GCA_026573805.1). Lineage (NCBI taxonomy): Eukaryota > Metazoa > Arthropoda > Insecta > Trichoptera > Limnephilidae > Hesperophylax > Hesperophylax magnus. The sequence continues at coordinate 8,363,399 of JAIUSX010000029.1, read as the reverse complement.
GACCAAATAAGTAAAAGTAGATAGAAACGAAGGGTAACATAGTAAATATATAAAGCGTAAAGTTTGTTTACGGTGCACTAGTTCATTCATCCTTTTCCTATGGAATAATTGGTTAGGGTGGATATAATCCATAAAACGGCTATCCACCAAAATATTAACAAGATAATAAACATGAGGTACATGTAAGTATTAAAGGTCATAGGGGGCAGTTTTACTATTTTGTGACGTAAGTCAAAAGATAGTTTCTGAACTGTCTGTAAGTGACGTTAAAATATACGTATTTGCAGTACCCCATTGAGAAAAACCAGATAAGCCCAAATACATATTAATTTTATTTCCCCCAAAATATACAATTCACTACAGATAACCTTTGAAGAGAACATATTGCGTCAAAACATTAACGATTATATAAAAAAAATATATTATCAAGTTGGCTACAATACACCGATATATATATATATATATTCAAAGTCAACTGTACTGTAGTATTATTTAACTATAACAGCTTTGTGTTTGATTGTTCCACTAGTACAATATTTATAATATTTGCTTTTATAAAACATTACCGGTCACCTTATTTTTATGTCTGTTTTAAAACTTACACTGATACTGACAACTTTTATTTGATTTTTTGTTTTCATTTTATTTCTATAACTTAATTTCTCTTTTTATAACTTTATTATATATTATTTATCTTCGAAAAAAATGTACGCTTTATAAGTTTAATTCTTACCATAGAATTGTGATAATAATTATTTTAATAATGCCAGGCACAAGATTTGCTTTTGTGGAATTTTTCGCTATGTGCTATACTGTTATTTTATTTGTATAACTGTTCATTATGTACTTACGTATCAAAAAAGTGTCTCCCCTAATATGAAATTAAACTTTGTTTAAAATCAATATTAATAATATAAACAATAATAATTGAACAAATGGAAAGCTAAGAAAGTTATTTGCCAATATCCTAGCACTGTGATTTAATTACCTCAACAAAATTCGATATTTTATTAAAAAAATTCAACAACTTTTATCCCCTTTTTTATTCGATGTATAAGATACACGTTCTAAGTTTTACTAAAGGCTTAAGCAACAGAAAGTAATCATTCTAAGCATTTGAATAAGGAAACGCGCTTCTTGATTAGTTGATTTAAGTGGTTTACACTGAAAAATCTTGCAGAAACTCGAGCACATGAAAATAAATTAGCTATTTCAGTATTTGTACGTTCACTAACTTTGGAAATGGGAACTAAAATATTCAAGCTTCCAATTTCCTTTTCAACTTTATCTCTGAAAGCTTTGCGCACCGCTACTGGCTACCCTTAGCCTTAAATAAAATTGGTCTGCTTGTTGGTAAATTTTCTTCTGGTCTAAACCAGGTACATTTCAAATAAAAAACGGTGGTACTTTTCCCTGAAGTAAGAAACCAATTGAAAATCTTCCACGAAACGAATTCTAACAATTAGATTTTCAGGGAATTTTCTAATTTTCAGGGAACAGGACTTTTTTCCGCTCAATTCGTAAAATAATGTTCTTGTAATAGATATTATTTCAGGTGTTTATAAATTTATGTAATAATCATCTTTTTTATCTATATATTATTCGATAAAACTGAAAAACAATAATTAAAAAATCTATAGGTATTCGATCAATGATACATAACTCTTTATTTTATTAGTATTGTAATAGCGCACACCCGTGAATAATCACGGGATATAATAATTCCAATTTTGAAAATGATAAATAAAATAATTTCCTCTTCAAATTTACGTCATTGGTACGTACCTACTTTATAGCTTGTCTGAATTTTAGACAAATCATTTCCGATTTTGAAATGACACTTAAATTCAAAGAAAAAATGAGTTCATCAAACCAAATTTCATTTCCGACATTTCACGCGGCACAGACAACCGAAATTAGAATGTTTGATATTTTTTTAAAAGCGTTTTAACCTCTCAGCTCAAGAGAACCAAAACATCAGCACGAGTGGCTACTCGAACATAGAGCATGGAGCATACCATTTCTCATATTCCATGCTCTAACTCTAACTCGTGTCCGCTCTCACGACATTTGGGATAAACTTTCATTTTACATCTCGAATATTCAATTTTTCAGATGAAATTTAATTTTTTTTGATGTGAATTGATTTAAATTCTTGATTTAAAATATTTGATATTTACCTTTTAAAAAATAATTAGACAAAACAAAAAAAATCTTAATTTTTTAGATGAATTTAAAAACAAAAACTGATTTGATTTAAATTATTTTTTAAAAATATTTAATATTTACCTTTTAAAAGTTAGTAAGAAAAAAAATCACCAAACCGGAAAGACTGAAAATATTATTTTATTTGACTTGACTATAATATTATTTACAACATAAACATTAATTTGCCTTCCATTTCCCAAGGATATTTACAATCGTAAGATTAATTCTGTTAATTAATCATCTAAAATATTCTTGGGAAATGGAAGGCAAATTAATGCTTGCGTTGTAATTAACAATCTTAAGATTCACTATGACCGTAGCAAAGTGAATCTTACGATTGTAAATATCCTTGGGAAATTTGCCTTCCATTTCCCCAGGATATTTACAATCGTAAGATTAATACCGTTAATTAATCATCTAAAATATTCGCCACAAATATACAGTGAATTTGATTCACTTTGCCCGCAACAACATCAGTGAAATTGCAAGAAAACCCGGGTGTAAAAATAATTTTAACGAGATCATTTAGCACCGCATCATAAACAAGAAATGCAAAGGAACCGGATATTTCGCAAAGGTTGTTTTTTGGTCATAAAAAAACCAAGGGTGAAATACTCAATGATTCTAAAGCAGGGTACTCACTTAGAGTGTAGCATGTAATGTATCTGATACTGTATCAATCTGCAAGTGGGTACGGCTCGTCCACGGTAACCGCGTATCCAGCTACGACCTCCCGGATCCACCTTTAGTGCTCGCAGTGAAACCGCCGTCGGCGGGTCAATGCGAGCTTACTGCGCTCCACGCGCGAGCGGCTCGCAGTAGGCTCGCGCCTACGTACTCACTTGATTCAGTATCTGATACGTTACAGGTTACACGGTTAGGTGAGTACCCTGCTTATGACGTCTACATATTTCATATTTTTTATTCGGATACCCTTTCGTTTTGGGAACCCGATACTAGGATACAGGAATCGGAGATATCAGTCCTCTTTATATAAGTTACATAATATATTTTTTCTTAAATTAAAATTATTCCGAGACCCTAAGAATGATATAAATATATTAATCTTATTTCACCACTGTAACTTAACTGCCGTAGTATGCAAAAATATAATTATTATAATTTTTTTTTAAGAGAAACCACAAAACCGTCTGTGAGACTTTTGCATCCCCAATTGCGGAATGTTGTGACGTTAAGGTAATGGAGAAGATGGGGAAGAGGAAAGTACCTGGCTGTTTAGATCTGGTTAAAAAACAGGGCCAGAGCCATTTCAAGCAACATTTCAATTCTGAATGATGGTCTTAGACCAGGGCGATACTGAGGATATAGTCCACTAAAAAAAACTATATAATATTTTTAATGAATACATTGTGAAATTACACAAATTAGTCATATAAAATTTAATTGCGCACGCCTGGATTTGAACCTGCGACTTCCAGATTGCTACTCAAGAGCATTACCCCTCAACAAGTGTGGTCGTCATTCTTCATTATCGGACACATAATATGTATTATATATTTTTACATACATATTTTTATCATCTGAAAAAAGAAGACTTTATAAACTAAATTTTTGCAATTATTTATTATTGTAGTATAATAATATATTTAAATTACTTATAAAACTACTTTATACTAGAAAACACTTATCTAACAAAGGCTACGATTTCAGAAGGTAAGAAAACTTCCAATTAAATGGAAATGGAAATGGGCTTTCCACACGATTTATACAAATTGTACTTAATTTATTTATTTATCATTTTTTTTTAAATTTTTTTTTTATTTAATATTTGAAAAAAATATTTTTTTACATAGATAAGTATACAGGATATAAACAAGATATAAAACAATAGAAATGAAAGTAGCCTTTCCTCACCATAAAGAGACAATGCTCTTGTGTTTGGTGAGTGAATTCTAGTTCAATTATATATATGTTAGTATTAAGGTAAATAAATTATTAAGAAACAACACAAGATTTAAACAATATTACTTCTAGATGTAAGTAGTGAACGTATTTTGGACTTATAATAATTTAAGTTAATTTTTTAAATTTAAGGTGATATTCCTGAATACTTTCGATATTTTTAAAATTTAATGGAAGGTTATTAAAATAAATTAAATTTTGGGATTTTAATAGTTTTCTGGTATCTTGCTGATGTATTGAATTGCAAGTTATGAGTATTTGACAGTATTTATTTGTAAATTTGAAGTATTGAATATTTTTGATACATTTTGTTGACTGTAGGTACTTTGAAAATTGAAAAAAGAATTTCGGTAGAAAATTTTGACGGTTTTTTCAAAATTACTTTGATTACCAATCTTTGAACTACTTTAAGTGGGTTCAAAATTTTATTATATGTTCCTCCCAAACCAATAATACCATATTGTAATATAGATTGAACAATCGCATAGTACACTCTTTTTAGGTTTTCTAGTCTAAGAATATTTTTAAGTCTAATAAATATATAAATACATTTCCTAATCCTTTTGACGAGTTCACAAATATGTGTTTTCCATTTAAAATATTGATCTATATATACACCAAGATATTTGATTTTGGATGTTGGATTAAGGATAGGACAAGTTTGATTGCAGTTAGTTCTGCCACATTTGCGTTGGTGTATTATAATGTTTAACTCTGGTTCTGATTTAAATTTATTGATTGAAAATGGGATAAATTTTGTTTTTTCTCTGTTTAAGGAGAGAAGATTTTTATCGAAACAATTTTTCAGTATATTAATATAAGCATTTGCCAAGTTATTGACAGTATTCCAATCCGTACCTTCGATTATTATGACAGTGTCATCAGCATACGATATTATTTTCCCGATTAGTTTTTGTATGAATATGTCATTAACATAGATGATAAACAGTAACGGACCCAGGACTGTACCTTGCAGTATGCCGAATTGACTCGTTTTTGGCAAACTAAACACATTGTTAATAATTTTTACGACTTGAGGTCGTTTGAAAAGGTAACTTTTTGCCCATTCTAGAGCTGTACCATTTAATCCAATGTTTCTTAATTTACTTATAAGTTTGTCATGTGATATGCTATCAAACGCTTTTTTGAGATCTATGAAAATTCCAAGACATTTTAATGATTTATCTAAAGAATTATATACTAGGCTACTCAATTTTACAATTGCATCCTGTGTGCTTCTCCCTTTCATAAAACCGAACTGGTTTTCATTAATTATACCATTGCATTTTATAAATTGGTTCATTCTTTTTTTAACTATTTTTTCAAATTTTTTTGCTGTATTTGAGATGACTGATATGGGTCGGTAATTGTTTACTTCTTCTAGGTTACCTGATTTAAATATTGTAGTAATGGTAGTTTGTTTGTAAACTGATGGGAATACTCCGCTTTGAAAACTTGTATTTATTAAATGCATTAATGGTTTGGAAATTAGTTTTTTAATGTTTTTTAAAATATCAACTGTAATTGCATCAAAGCCCGGAGCAGAACCTCCTTTCATACCAGTTATAATAGAAACTATTTCGTCCTCTGTGGTGATTTCAAATGTTGCCATTTTTTTTCAGCATCAATATTACAGTCTGGAGATTTTATATTTGGGTCAATATGTCAATATTGGCTAGATTTTTCCCTACGTTTGCAAAATAGGTGTTAAATATATTTGCAGCCTTTGATGGGTTTTCTTTACAACATGTTTTCGAGTTATCATGATTAATAGCATTGATTTCATTATTCCTGTATTTTTTTTTGTCAATTATTTCATTTATCACCGTCCATATACTTTTACTATCATTTTCAGCCTGATCCAACTAATGTGAATAATAACTTTCTTATGTATGTTTTATAATATAAGAAAGTTTGTTTTTATATGCTTTAAAATGATTGAGTAAATTTTTATTATTTAGTTGTTGAGTAGTTATTTTGTATAGCGATTGCTTATGTCGTACAGATACTATTAAACCGTGAGTAATCCATGGTTTTATAGGTTTGAATTTAGATAGTTTGGATTTGGGTATTATATTATTTGATGAGTCGTTTATGTATTTGGAAATTTTTTCTTCAAATATTTTACAACATACATTGACATCATTACATTGAAATAATTCTATCCAATTTTCCGATTCTAATTTATTTTTTAATCTATCCATATCGAGTACTTTTTTTTAGGTATTATTTTGTTTAAATGATGGCAATATTGGATTGCTAAATTTATGGATAAACATACATGAGTAATGATCAGTAATATTAGTATGAATGACAGCTGATTTTATATTGTGGATATCAGGAATATTTGTAAAAATATGATCTAAACATGAAGGTTATTCATTCTCATATTTATAAAAAAAGGCTAAACACAATAACCTTATCTTACTAGGGCAGTCCTTTCATTAATCTTGATTTGTTATTTTATTCAAAGATTCCCGTCTAACTCGTTCTTTAAATAAAAATTGTTTTCTTAATATATATTTTTTAAATGTTAAGTATAAAAATAAATGTTTGTTTGTCCCCTATATACTCAAAAACTACTAGACGGATATTGCTGAAAATTTCAAAGTTTGTTTTTATTATTACCAGAAGTATTTAGAGAGTAGTTTGAATGGTAGAAAAAGTTGGGGACGCTCGAGGAAGACTTCAAACTATCCCTGCATTGGATTGAAATATGGAGTGGAATAAAAGTCGATATAATTTAGTTTTTTAAAGTAACAATGGTAGTATATAGTAGTAAATGTAGTAGTCATATCGTAGTATATAGTAGTAAAAGTCGGTGACGCCCAAGGAATACATGGCACGACCAAGTGAAACAAAACTTATAAAAAGTAAATTTTTCAATTCTTTAGAATAGTATTAATTCCATCTTAAAAATAGACTATATATGTAGTTTTTTGATACTAACAATCTGAACCGAAAAAAGCTCATGATCAAGTGAAACAAAAACTCAAAAAAGATAAACTTTTAGTTAAGTAAATTCTTATAATATTATCTCTACCTTAAAAACAGAGCCAGTTTTCAGGTACACTAGAATTCACAACCTCAAAATTTTACTTCAAACTATTCATAAACCCGAGCAACGCCGGGTACACGTCAGTTAGTTTCATATACCCGTGATTATTAAAATCAAATCCCGAAATCCCCGTTTCCCAAATTCTATTCGGGATTGAATTCTTTCATCAAGGTTTATCTCGTAAGCAGTAAGCTGTCATATTGTAGAGAGATCATTCATCTCAATTCACGCAGCTGCGGCCAGCTAGCCCGGCTTCATCTATATTATATCTCAATTACGCTTTGTCGAGTTAGGGTACAGCGAAAAGGTATTGAATGCGGGGCTAAAATCTATTTGTGACATTTAAAAAATCTAAGCAACGCAAGAACTGTTACCTGAACTGGAAGTGGAGACTGTGGCATCCCCAATTGGGGTATTTTGTGATGCCGAAAATAGTGAAGTGGGGAAGGAGACGCGGAAGAGGAAGTACCTGGCTATTCAGATTTGGTCACCATAGTTTAGTGAGATTTTTATTTTCTGAAGATATAATACCCGTTGTTTGTTTTCTTTTAATACTTATCGGTAAAGAATTTTCTTTACCACATTGTGTGACCATGTAAACCCAGAAATATAAAAGTTGATTGAGTTCCAGTTTCATAACTTTTATTTATGAAAAAAAAACGAACAAAATGTAAAATTAGCAAATATTATTTTTACTAATCGAATATTTGGTATAATTAATTAATTATGGAAAAATGATGTCAAGAAAATTGCCGCATCTGGACTTTCTGCAGTCTATTGGTATAATTCATTAATTATGGCAAAATGATGTCAAGAAAATTGCCGCATCTGGACTTTCTTTTGACATAATTTTCGATGACTTTTTCGTAAGTTTCTGGGGCTATATCGGCTATAACTTAGCGAATTTTAGTTTTTAGGTGCTCCAATGTTGCAGGTTGATTCCCGCAGGTCAGTTGATTCTTCAAAAAACCCCACGAAAAATCTATTGGCGTAAAATAGCACGATCTCGGTAAATTGTTCAATTGTTCGCTCAGTAGAATGATTGAATTGACCGTAATCTTCCCATAAACGCGGATACACAGTTCGTACAGAATTGTTAACAGAATAATTGAGCAATTGTTAAGGCGTTGAGTGGAGGTCAAACGATCCATATAGTAAATGAATTGTATCAAACTAATATTTGATGCGTTAAACACGCGCCATTGATGGTAGCTCTGTAATTTACAGAGTTGCCAATATAGGAAATTCGAATTGCATCACAATTTAGTTTCTCAACGCATCGCTGCATATGAATAATTTAAAAATATATAATAGTTCAGTATAAAAATATCACAGCCAATGGAAAGCCTAGATTCTTTTCACTCCATTAAATGCCTTCACTCCACTTGCCTAGCTCTACAAAAACCTCCTAGATCACAAGACCGGGACACAGAATCAAATCAGCCTCTTAACTTGTATGGGAACCTCCAAAAAATGTATTTTTATAAATTTTTAAAATTAACCAAGACATTTTAAAATGTTTTAATAAATGAGAATAAATTGAATAAAAAAATTAAAACGTATATTTTTGCGAATCTCATGGTTAATCCTCAAGTTATGAGGCTGCTTTGAATGAGTGTCCCGGCCTCGTGATCTTGGAGGTTTTGGCTCTACTCTCAGAGCACCGGTGATGGGTTGCTCTGTTACACCTTGCCTATGCACACTGCTCTGGTACACACATTCTACACATGGAGTATACGTACAATGTACACCTGATGTGCGTAAAAACCCAGGTATGTAATAAATCAACACATGTACCTATAGGTGTTGTTACGTAATATGGTCACCCTACATTAAAAAGGGCTTGGTCACCCCACTCTGGCAGACCACGCGACCAGATGGTCAAATCACGTGAACATAGCGAGCCACGACCGCTGTAAGCGGCGCGCTTCAACCCAGTCACAATTCCACTCGGGCCTCGGACAGTCACGCTTTCTGCGTCCCGGTTTGGCAAATATTAATACGCCCGAACCTTGCGTAGATCTCGCGTGTTTAAACCAACTCAATTATTGTAATCAACAGTTTGCCGCATCATTCTTAAACATGTTCTGGAACCGCTATATACTCGGCCCGTTGGGAGTCGTTTGTCTTACCGTCGAATTCTCAAGTGCCTAACATCACCTCAACAGTACCGCCGCCCTCGGGAGCGCGGGCTATTTCCAGCTCGACACGTCATGCCACCCCTCATCAGAACCCTGGAAACCATGTAAGCTACTTCGGCATACCCTTTTATTGTGTTCAAATCGTTAACTTCATGTAAAATCTCCGTTTCACCCGGTCGTCCTAGAGAGAGAGTAGAGATTTCAATTCAACCATGTGTTTCTTTAGAAGATGTTAAATATACCTGTGCCTTCATAGCACTGTGCTAGGTATTGTGTTAAACCCGACCATAGCACTGGCTTCAACGTGGGTTTTCTTTCAGTTTATTAATCGTCCATCAAGAGGTCAAATTGGAAGTAACTTTGTACTCTTTCACTGTGTTTTATGTCTTGTTTTGTAATAACCATTGAATACTATGTTTTCTTCCAATTAATCATAGTTGTTCTACAAACCATCGTGTCAAATCTAAAACAACCGTGTCACATTAGATCTGTTCTGTGTTAAATTACAACTTTTACGAATCGTCACTCGACAATAATTCAAGCACCGATATTCTATCACAACGTGCGCAATCGACGTTTACTTCTTTTCGGACATCTTAAATATCACATGGTGATCAAAACCATAAAGGTTTACTTTCCAAGTACAACTATTAGAGGGAACGAACTACAATAAACTACAATTCAACAATTTCAAATCTTGTACATGATACAAATTAAATTTCTTGTTTGTGGAAGTTATAAGTCAGCTTGTCTGCACATGAACACAACCAAGGAAAATTAAAGCCCTTCTGCCATTTGACAATCCGTTTTATATGTAATGAAGGTGGGTCGAGTTTTTTCTTAAAAATAGAAAGCCGACCTACTCCTTACATATAATCGAGATTCGCGTTGACGTAAATCCCCGACTCTTGGCACTTCTTCGCCTAAAAACATGTCGTTGTCAAGTGAAGGGAAGCTTGCGGATAAATAACCAAAAACTGGTTCTGCCTAAACTCAGACAAATTTGTCACGAATCACCACAAACCTCCCAAATTGTTGAAAGAACAAACAATACTCCCTCAAAATCTGTATTTGAAAGTTTTTCGGAAATTTTCTTCACAAATCAAGGACTTTGAAATTTTTTTCGGAAATTTTTTTTTTCAAAAACGCACATCTCAGGGACTTTTTCATCAAAAACCCAGGGTAACCCCTGGCCGTTTTTTCTTCACAAATCAAGGACTTTTTTCAAAAACTCACATCTCAGGGACTTTCTCATTAAAAATGCAGGATAACCCCTGGCCGTTTTTTTCACAAATCAAGGACTTTGAAATTTTTTCGGAAATGTTTTCAAAAACTCTCATCTCAGGGACTTTTCCATTAAAAATACAAGGAAACTGCTGGCCATTTTTTTTTCCATATTGGGACTTTGAAAAATTTCACAAAATTCTTCACCCATCATCTCAAGCAAATTCCTTTTTTTTAAAAAAAAAATAACTCAGCCACAACACTCTGACAATTCTTTTTCTTCTCACAATGTCTAACTCAACTAGCCACAAAATGAATTCTCAAAACAACACCTTAGGCATAATAGCCAACATCTGCTCTCAAAGTTCTCAAAGCCTAGAAAAATAATTAAAAGACAGGAATATTTCTCCTTTCAACAAAACAAAAAACGTCCTGATTATATACGCAACATATTACAACAGAAAATATATTAGAAGACTGCAATTTCAACCCGGCAGTATAATCTCTGACACAAACAGACACAATTTACGCAGGAAACATGTTACCTTTAAGGAAAACGACATAGTTTGGAGACGCAACAACACACTCTCACAAGGTGCTCTGTATTTCTCTGCAAAACTAGCTCCTCGCTTTGTTAAAGCAAAAGTGCTGAGAAAAATCTCAGATGTATATACCCTATCGGACGCCTCTGGTAAACACATCGGCAACTATCACGTGAAAGATATTGTCAATTAGGAAGTGTGGACACAATAGACACCACCTTTGCTGGGTTACCACACCCATAACTAACAAACTTTTGGCTCTACCTTTGTCCCACGAGATTTGGCCCTCGTGCAGACAAACAGCATGTCTTAACGCGTTTTTTTTTTTTTTTGTATTAGGCAATTCACCCTAAAGAGAGTGCTATGTGCCGTTAAAGGTAAGGGAGATGGTTATAATTTTATGGGAAATCTATACGGGAATGGGAAATCTCAAATATTGAAGTCATTCAAGTCTATGAACTTGTATAGAACTGAGAAAATGCGAGAATTGTTGAGAGAAAGTAAATAAGGAATACTAAGGGGAGATTGGTGGGTGATTTTTATAAATAAACGATAAATGCCTTTGAAGGATGAATGATTTTTACAATTAAAGAAAACGTGATCAAGAGTCTCATTTTCCATACCGCACTGGCAGAGTGGACTATCTAGGACCCGGATTTTAAACAAATGGGATGCAATGGAGCAATGACCAATTCTCATTCTCGAGATACAGGATATAAATCTTTTGGATTTTTTCTTGCCGTGGAACCAAGGTTTACTTGGAATATGATTTTGTATTCCAGCATAAAAAGCACCAGTTCGGGTTTTCGTATTAGTCCAATTTTCTTCCCAGGAGCGGATCATGTTGGATTTAAGAATTGGGATGACGTCAGAGATAGGAATTCTAAAATCTAAAGGATTAGAGCCAGAAATTGTTCCAAGTTTAGCTAGAGAATCGGCTTTCTCGTTACCCTCAATTCCTAAATGGCCAGGGACCCAAACCAATATTGTCTCGAAATTTAATTCATTTAGAGATTTAAGGGTGTTTCTGATATTATAAATAATATAGTCTTCTGGTTTATGGATATTTGAGGAAATTTTCAACACTGCGCTTAGTGAGTCAGTGCACAGTAAGGCTCGTCGAATATTGAAAAGCTGGATTTGGCTCAAAGCTTGTTCAATTGCGAAGCATTCTGCAGTAAATATGGAAATTTCTTTAGGCAATTTATAAGACAAATCTAAATCGAATTCGGGAATGTGTACCGCAGCTCCACAATCTTTGTTATCAGACTTAGAACCATCTGTGTAAATGAGAGAAAATTCTGGAAACTTAGAAGATGTAATGTTTTTAAATTTTTCCTCAACATTTCGATTAGATGAAGTTAAAATATCAGTTCGGAAGTCTGATGTTATAACGTTGGGGATATAATTGATAGAATCAAATGGGATGGTGAAAATAGGAAGGATAGGATCTTTTTGTAGATTTTGGAGGGAAGAAGACAGAGATTTGAATGAAAGAAAACTTTTTAGAAGGAGAGGAAGTCGATTTTTATCTGTCGATCTTTTTTCGTTATTTAAGTAATTGAACAAATAATCAAGGCTTTGTTCTAAAGGGTGACGCGATATAGAAAAAGATTTAAAAATATATTTATCAGCTAGGAATTGTCTCCTTAAAATTAAGGGGGGATCAACACATTCTACCTGGAGAGAATTAATTGGAGAAGATTTCATCGCTCCAATAATTATTCTGAGCGCTTTGGACTGAATTCTTTCAAGTTTTTTGTCCAAATATTTAGGAAGAGGATCAAAAAGAAATGTTCCATAATCCAAATGGCTTCGCACTAGAGCACCATACATTAATTTAAGAGTAGTAGGATGAGATCCCCACCACACTCTGGAAACAGCTCGCATAATATTTAGCCCCTTTTCACACTTAGCCGAAATGTTCTGAATATGCGGGAGCCAGGAAAGTTTATGATCCAAAAGTAGTCCAAGAAATTTAATTTGCTTAACGATTTGAAGAGGGACATTATCAAAGCAGACAGAAAAGGGGGGTATTTTTCTTTTGCGCGTAAAAGCCACTACTTTGGTTTTAGAGGTAGCTAAATTCATCCCATTTGTCAACAACCAAACTTTAATATTATGTAAAGCCAAATTCAATTCCTTCGCAGCGCGCGATAGATTTTTGTGTGATAAATATATAAGGAAATCATCAGCAAAATAAAGTCGCTTGATAGATGAAGGAATTACACTGTCTAAATCACTTATAATAATGGACTGATAAATAATAATGGACTGATTACGGACCCCTGAGGTAACCCCTTCCATAGTTTGCGATTTATAGTTTTTGAGGAAAAGTGGATAATAATGGATCTGTCTGTTAGTAAATTAATAATAAATTGAACTAGTTTTAAGGGAATTTTTATTTTAATTAATTTTTCTTTTAAAATGTTAATTAATACATCGTCGTAAGCTGACGAAAGATCAAGAAATGTGGCCAGAGTGCAAGAATTAAGGGACTGAGATATACGGATGTCTGTTGTTAACACACTTAAATTATCTATGGTTGATTTCTTTTTCCGGAAGCCATATTGATTAGGAGAGATAATTCTGTGATTTTCAACAAACCATTCCAATCTGTTCTTTATCAAGTGTTCTGCTACTTTCATTAAACATGACGAAAGAGCAATAGGACGATAGGATGAGATTTCAGATGGATTTTTGCCAGGTTTTAAAATCGGAAGGATTTTTTGAACTTTCCAGACTTCCGGAATAAATCCCGTTTCGAACATGTAATTAATTAGGGATAAAAAATATTCAACCGACATGTCTGAGAATGCTTTAATGAAACTATATAAGATTCCATCAGGGCCAGGAGAAGAGTCTGGAAGGGATTTGATTACTCGATTTAATTCACTTATTGAGAAAGGAGAGTCCAGCCAGCTAGAGTGAGATGGATAAGAAATAAAGGAAGGCATTTCCTCACATCTGGCAACTGACGGAGGAGCTATCTTATCAGCAAAACCTATAATAATTTCTTCTGGAATATGTTTAGAACGCTGCGGAGTATATGACGAACCGAATTTTTTTAAATTGGACCATACGGATGACTGGGGAGATTCAGGAAACAAGCGTTCACAGAATTTTCGCCATCCAGACCGCTTTTTGTTTTTCAAAACGCGTTTCGCTTCTGCCTGGGCGCGTTTCACAGAAAGGTAATTTTCGAAAGACATACATTTACGGAAAATGGAAATTGCTTCTCTTCTGGATTTAACGACACTAGTGCATTCTTCATCCCACCATGGGGTGGAATGTTTTATCTTAATGTTAACATTACGTTTTTTAAGTGTTTTTTCTGCAACTTTTATTATCATGTTAGGAAATAATTCACATTGTAAACTAGTGTTGACAAGGGAAGACTTAGATGCTTGAACAATGGAGTCTAATTCTGAAGAAAAATTTCTCCAATTCGCGTCTTTCGTTTTAAATTTAATACTATTGTTTATCGAAAAGGAATGCGTGGAAGATAGATGGTGGAAGGTAATTATTATAGGAAAATGGTCACTGGAAAGGGGATCTTTAAGAATGTTCCAAGAACATATGGGAATCACCGAAGATGAGCAAAGAGATAAATCGACTGCACTTTTCCGATGTTGAGGGGCAGTGAAACGAGTTGGAGATCCATCATTTAGTATACATAAATTATAGGTATCCATAAAATCTAATAGATTATGGCCAGAACGGTTTGTTAACTCACTGCCCCAAGAAGGAGAATGAGCATTGAAGTCCCCAAGTATCATATACGGGGGACTAATCTGGGATATAAATGTTGACCATTCGTTTTCAACAAAAATTGTAGAGGGAGGGATATATATTGATAGTAATGTAATATCAGATATAACAGCAGCTACTATCTGAAAATTATTGGAGAGAGTGTGGAAAATAATTTGTTTAAAAGGGATAGAATTATGTATAATAAGAGCAGTGCCACCTTTGCCATCCAGTCTATCATGTCTTAGACAATGATATCCAGGAATATTAAATTGGTATGAGGGTTTTAACCACGTTTCGGAGATGGCAGCAACTGAAATATTATGTTCATCAAGTAACTGTACAAGATCAATTTTGTTGGCGAATAGACTTCTACTATTCCATTGAAGTATTTTGCTCATTTGCGGATACATCGGGAAGGCTAGAGAGTAAAGATTTCATATAATCGGCAGCGTTGGACGGTACTTTATTGTTATTTGAAAGGATCGTAATTAATAGGGTAATTAAAGTTTGAATAAAAGAAGAATTTTCAATCGTGACTTTAGGGAAGATATCGGAAGTGGAACAGTTTTTTAAGGCAGTCCCATTGGGAGCCTGGGATTTATTATTCCCATTCGGGTTAAGTAAAAGTTCATTATGTAGTTTTTTATCGAAAGAAGGAATAAATTTTGGATTAGATTTTATCGGTTTGAAAATTGTTTCTTTGTGGGAAGATGATAGAGGGGATTTAGGGGAAGAAAAATGAAAGAGAGAAGCGTTAGACGTTATCTCTGCAAAAGATTTTTTTGTAGGAGGGAATAATTTAGAGGCCTGAAAGTAGGAAATATTGTCTGCAGCCATTGACTGTTTGATATTTCTCTGTCTAGATAACTCTGGACAGGCCACACTAACAGCAGTATGGTTGCCCTTACAATTAATACAAATAGGGTTATTCGTTGTATTTAGACACTGTTCAAAGGGATGATCCTCTCCACAATGGAAGCAACGAGGAGGGGAACGACAAATAGGTTTTGAATGGCCAAAACGGCAACAGTTGAAACATTGGATAGTCGGGAATCTGTATATTTCAACGGGAAGAGCGTTATAATAAATAAATACACGGGATGGTAATGTTTGACCTTTGAAAGTAATAACAACGGATTGGGAAGGTTTCCATATAGTGGTGCCGGTGGAAGTATCCTTAAAATTCAAACGACGTGCTTTTAAAACTTTTGGAGTTAATTGAGAGTCATTAAGAGCATCTACTATTTCTGTTTCTGATAGATCGGTTGGGATACCTCTTACTCTGCCCATTCTGGTTAAATTGAATGTAGGTATGAAAGATTTAAATTTATTATTTGAAACAGAACCTATTTTTTTAACAAAATCATTAGCTAATGTGGCTGATTTAAATTCTATGGATAGTTTGTATCGACCTTCCGGTTTTATTGATCAATTTATAATACCGAGGTTATTGAGTTTTGAGCTAAAAATAAATTTACCAAAATCCAGGGGATGAATTATTTTCCCCTGTTCAGTCCTTTGGACATTGAATGGAGCTGAAGATGAAATAGAATACATAAGCTCAATGGCTGGAGGAATGGTATCATTATAACTTCCATGAGAGATTGGGGCTTCGTTTGATTGTGAAAGAGATTTAATTTTAGGAGGTACATTAAGGCAAAGCGGAGGACGTCGTTTTCGTGAAGGAAGGGTTACAGAAGTCTGGGTATCATCAGTATCGTAGTCGTCTACAATATTAGAAATGGGTTCAGGGTCCGGATGTCGATTTTCATCTTCCTCCATTTCAACAAATTAAAAAAAAAAAAAATTAAACAATAATTATTATTTTAGAAATAATAAATGATAGAAATAATACACGCAACTTCGTCGCAAACCAATAACACAAACAAAAATAATGAATACGAAAAGGTAACAATAAATAAATCTTATCTGTACGCCGCGCCGCCGTCAAAGTAAGCCGTCAAACACAGAGCACTGGTAAACACGACTGCACACTACCGAGGTTCGGTGACTAATCCTCTTAACGCGTTAGTTTCATATAAAAACTAGCATTTTCGACCTCTGAAAGGTAACCTTTTTTTTCTAAAAACACAGAAGTGTCAACTGTGGTTTTAAATCATTTCTCACCCATACATGTACAACTATGCTCTTTTGTATAAACCCTTTGTTATTTTTGTTCCTTTGTCGCACCTCACCGTGTAATGTATATAATTTATACTCATATTTTGTACGTATCTTCTCTGGAACTGATCATTCTAGTCAAGAGACTTTTCTGCTTCCCAAACAATTGATGCTCCCGGAGTCGCGTCCCTGGACATTAATTGTTAGTCGTCACCATTCTGACACTTACGACACTAAATACATAACTATTTTTGTCATAACTACCACAAAAAGTCACGTACAACATTGTTTTGTAAATATTTTTTTTTCTCTCATGTTCTTCACATTTGTTCTTCACATTTGTTCTTCACATTTGTTCTTCACATTGTTCTTTCACATTTGTTCATCACATTTGTTCCAATGGATTCCATCGTACATAAAACAATGGCCCTTTTGCAACATACACCCAATTGAGTTGAATATTCTACCCCTGTAATTTGTAATCATAATGCGTGTGTAAATTCCAGTTCGGTATCGTCATTTGATTCAAATTACATCGGTGTAACAAATAAAAGTTACAATTACCTCTGTTTAAAGTTTTTTCAGTTTTTTCAAAAATTGAATGGCGCTCAACATTCCCATTTGCTCTAATTTTGTTTTTTCAGAATTTGATATTGACACGTCAATTCCGAAAAAGGTTGTTGTAAAGGAGAACAAACGCCGATTTGTCCTCCTCATCAATAACATTGTATCATACATAACACCTTTCGGTCACATTGAGTATGTAAAATCTTAAGATCTCAACTTCCTGACCCCAATTTGTTATATTATGTACTATATTTTGACTTAAATAAGCATTAATTTGCCTTGTCAAATACACCGAGCCAGGTCACTCATATTAAGTCATCCTGTGTCGCTAGGTGCCTTTTGTATCAAATTTATAACATAAAGTTCACAACATTCGTGTTTGTGGCAATTTTGGCAACACCAAGTGTGTTTCCCGTTTTTGTTTGGTCATTTTAAGTAAGTAAAACCCTATCAGGTCTTAAATAAACCACTACAAACCTTTTTTGCAAGCAAAGAGTAAGTATAAACAAAACAGGTCTCTTTTGCTATATTTGTGTCTTGTTCAAGACATCCTTATAGGCATATGTTTTGTATTATTGCCAACTTAAAGCATAAACCCAACCAAAGGTTATGCCATCACAACATTTTGTAAGCAAAGAATTATTAAAACCAAATAGGTCTCTTTTGCTATATTTGTGTCTTGTTTAAGACATCCTTAGGCATATGTCTTGTATTATTGCCAACTTAACGCATAAACCCAACCAAAGGTTATGCCATCGTCATTTTTTGATAATACCAATAGCCACTACTTGATTGTTTTTGACATTGTGTATGTATCTTTTTCGGGTATTGAAATGGTACTTTTTTATTATTGAACGTTGATATTTTATTTTCATGATACATGAGAATGTTACAATATCCACCATGAGACGAGGGATCGTTATAAAATCTAACACTATACATGAAAAGTTATAATATCTACCATGATATGAGAAGTTCGTTATAATTACTTTTTTTACTGGCTTACATACACTGTGGCCAAAGAGATAATTTGTTCCATTAAATGGTTATAAATATCTATGTTGTACCGACCTTTCAATACTTGGGTTCTTTCGTAATTCGTTCAATTTCTACATGAGACGTGGATACGTTATAATACTTACCATGAATCGTGCGAACGATACAATATCTTGTTGTTGTTTTTGTGAAGAATCACTTATCAACCTTATAAGTTAATTTTTAGATGTGTAATCCCTAAACGCAGAGACTTGAACGGCTTAAAGATAACCAGAGATCATTCCGAGTTCAATAGCCGTTCTGACGAGTCCTGTTATACGTTTGTCATTCTCCACATTAAAGCCTTTCTAGTTTAATGTAAAATTGTGATCTTTTAAATCTGTTAAAATAAAATTATCCTTATGAAATATAATCGCGTTTATTGGAATCAAAATATACTTGGATGGTGACGTTGTTTTGTAACACAGGTAAGTATTAAATACCCGACGTCCCTAACCTCCATAAATTGTGACAACCCGACGATTTCACGCGGTATAAATTTAATATAATCTTGAATATTTCTCTCTTTTCGATAAATGACAATCAGACGATCAGAACGACTATTGGACCGGAATCCTGAGGAATCACACGGTGAGTTCATTCTTACAATTATTTTCAAATTTTTTAATTTACACTTTGTCCTTGAATATTAAATGCTCCTCAGTAAATATAAAATTATGAAGTATATACATACTTCCTGTGATTTTTACGAAAATTTCAGATATACGAGAATGCAAAACCCCATACTGTGATTTTTAAAGACATCCTGATTTTCATGATTTATTTTCTCCAACTAATGATAAAAATGTCTCTTATTCTTTTAAGAATTAAGCTTGCGTATAAAATCTTTTTCAGTGAGAATTCCAAAGCATCTCTACACGGGTGCATGCAGAACAGCAACACGTTCCAGCCACAGTGACGTACATCATTGCAGAGAATAGCAGCCAAATCTCTTCATGCTACCAGTACTCCATCCCCACGAGATTCTGCAAGCCACAGCAAGCAGCTTAGAACGCCGTTGGAGACAAAAGAACCGATACAATCGTAAATTTTTAAAATTTTCAATTTGAGTACCTACATGACTTCGCAAAATGTGTTGTTAAAACAATATGTTACAACTAAATCCTGGCAAATTTTAAATGAGAACAATTTTAATCAGCAATTCTATAATTGGATAAACTACCTACATTTATTAAAATAAATAAAGCAAATTTTGAATCTCGGATAATATTACCAAAATATTCCACCAATTTATGACTCTATATTAGTTTCGAAAAAGTTACATAGATGGTTCTTTTAAAAAAGTAAATTCCATTGATTTTTAAAAAAAAATATCCATCTGCATATTTGCCAAATTTCCACACATTTGCTAATCTCGAACTAAATGCGAAATGACCACACCTTTCAGCCAAGACATTAACAGACTCCGAACAAACCTCCGGAACGAGTTCAACGTGTCATCGACAAACTAACAACATGGAATCTACCAACACAAATCAAGACCTCCACCATGTCTCAGTAAGGCTTCCACCTTGCTGGAAGGACAACATTTCATTATGGTTTGTGCAGACAGAGGCACAATTTGCAAATTCACGAAAAAAAGACGATTTTACAAAATACAATATCATCGTCGCAGCTCTAGATTCGCAAATTCTACAAAGCGTGAGTGACATTGTCACGAAGCCGCCAACAGCTGAAAAATATGCAACTCTCAAGACAGCACTTATTGATCGTCTCCAAGATTCAGCGGAGAAGCGTCTGACACGTCTTCTCACAGAGATTCAGTTAGAAGATAGGAAACCCACAGAACTCCTACGTCATATGCTTGAATTGGCTGGACCCGCTTTAGCGGAAAGTGAAATAGTGCGAACATTATGGATGCAGCGCCAACCACAACACGCGCAAGCAATACTCTCAGCACTCTCGGAAAATAATATCTACCAACTGGCGTCAGCAGCAGATAAAATAATTGACATATACCAAACAACTGAATGCAGTGCGGTGGATCACAAGAATAGGCAGAGTTCATCGAGAGCGGAACCAACCGAAACATCCATATTGCTACAACTCCAGAAACAAGTTTCAGCTCTCACACACGAAGTATCCAAGTTAAAACTTACCCAGACGAATCGCTCTACAGATTTCCGAGGAAGAAGAACTCAAAGTCCTCGTAGGAACTTCTCATATCATAATGCACCACAACATAACTACACAAGAATAAGCAGGTCCAAGTCTCGTGATAGACCAGCTGAGAAGAACAATGATTTTTGCTATTACCACATGCGATTCGGGGAAAAAGCTCACAAGTGCTATCAACCGTGCTCTTTTACTAAAAAAACTTCGGGAAACGACAGCGGAACCTCGCAGTAGAGACATGTGAGATTCCCAACAACAAAATTTGTCGTCTCTTCGTGTATGACTTGCAAACACGACAGAAATTCCTTGTGGATACTGGTGCAGATGTTTCTGTCATACCGAGAAATCCATCTTATAACAAGAACAGTTTAACTTCTGACAATTATCCCACTACGCTGTTTGGAGCGAATGGAAATCCCATTAAAACCTATGGTACAAGGACCGTCGAACTCAATTTTGGCCTACGACGGGCATTAAAATGGCGATTCATTGTTGCCGATGTTTCAAGACCGATACTAGGTGCAGATTTTCTACACAATTACAACTTAACGGTTAACCTCAAAAAAGCAATTATCGCAGACCAGTCTATAGGTTTACTAATCAAGGGAACAACTTACAAAGGACCAACTTCTGGAGTCTCTACCATTTCTACATCGCAAAAATATCGGGACATCCTGAACAAATATCCTAACTTAACAAGACCTAATATGAAAATTCCTGATAAACAAAAACATTCAGTAACCCATTGTATAGAGACGAAGGGACCTCCTGTCACCGAGCGTGCTCGTAGGCTGGCACCAGTTCTACTAGAAGCAGCCAAAAAGGAATTTAAATTCTTAATGGAGCAGGGGATTTGCAGGCCATCAAAAAGTAATTGGGACAGCCCCTTGCACATGGTCAAGAAGCCAAATGATGAATGGCGTCCGTGCGGGGACTACCGCAGATTAAACGCAAAAACAATCGTAGACAAATATCCTATATCTCAACTGCAGGATTTCGCACACAAATTATCAGACGCTACTATATTAAGCACCATAGACATGACGCGTGCCTACCACCAGATACCAGTGGAACCAGCGGACATACCAAAGACAGCGATCATTACCCCATTTGGGTTATTTGAATTTACACGTATGCAATTCGGACTAACAAATGCAGCACAAAGCTTCCAGCGATTTATGCATGCTGTAACCAAAGACTTAGATTTTTGTTTTGTTTATTTGGATGACATACTAATCGCTTCCAAAAACGAAAAAGAACACAAAAAACATCTAGACTTACTGCTAAAACGTCTTGCCGAATATGATCTGGTAATTAATATAAACAAGTGCCAATTTGGTGTGCATAAAGTTAACTTCTTGGGTCACACAATCACCCAAAAAGGAATGTCGCTAAAAAAGAAAAAGTAACAGCAGTCACAGAGTTTCCAACACCAAAAACAGCAAAAGACTTACGAAGATTTTTGGGAATGCTGAATTACTATCGCAGATTCCTTCCAAATTCTATCAACACACAGACTAAGCTATTCAACAGCATCAGCGGTTACAAAAAGAATGACAAAAGGATACTTACATGGAATCAAGAACTGACAGAAGCGTTTGAGGAAAGTAAACTGCAATTAGCAAATGCAGCTTTACTCGCGCATCCAATCCCATCAGCAAGAATTTCTATAATGGTCGACGCTAGCGACATAGCCATGGGAGCCTCACTACAACAGTTCAACGACAACTCTTGGGAACCTCTAGGATTTTTCTCGAAAAAATTTACACCTGCTCAGAAGAAGTACAGCACTTTTGATCGAGAACTTACCGCCATTTACGAAACTGTAAAATATTTCCGGAACCACATTGAAGGTAGAAATTTCACTATATATACGGACCATAAACCAATTACCTTCGCCTTTAATAAGAAGCGAGCCTCCAGCTCACCACGTCAAGAAAGGCAGCTGGATTATATAGCGCAATTTTCAACGGACATTAGACATGTTTCCGGAGAACATAACGTAGTAGCTGACGCACTATCTCGAATAGAGGAGATTAATAGTCCTACTTCTATTGACTATAGGCAGATGGGAATAGCGCAGTGTTAAGACGACGGACTTATGAAGGCAAAAGATGACACCGCCCTCGCCTTACGTCAAATGGTGATACCTGGCACCGAAACTTCAATATGGTGTGACATATCAACAGGTAACATCAGACCATTTGTACCGGCTTGCATGCAAAAACAAGTCATTGAAAGTGTACATAATATTTGCCACCCTGGCATCCTGGGAACCACAAAAACAATTCAACAAAGATTTGTATGGCATAACATGGCTACAGACATAAAAAACTTTGTCAAGCAATGTGTAGCCTGTCAAAAAGCTAAGGTCTCCCGACATACTGTTGCACCATTAGCAACGTATACATTACCTGAGGATCGATTCCGAAATATACATATCGATCTAGTTGGACCTCTCCCAATATGTAACGAGTACCAGTACATACTTACAATGGTCGACAGATTTACCCGATGGCCTGAGGCAATTCCTCTAAAAAATATGACAGCAGAAACGGTCGCCACGGCATTGACGACCCATTGGATTGCCCGTCATGGAACTCCTGACAGCATAGTAACCGACCAGGGGCGTCAATTTGAAAGTTGCCTCTTCAAAAAACTTACAGAGAAGTTCGGCATCAAGCACCAGAGAACAACTGCGTATCACCCACAAGCCAACGGTATGATTGAGAGATGGCACCGTACGTTAAAATCATCTCTTATGGCATGTGGAGACCACAATTGGGTTGAAAATCTACCACTCATTTTACTTGGCCTGAGAGCAACAGTACGTGAAGATTTGAAGTGTTCACCAGCAGAACTAACTTACGGTAGAACTCTAAAATTACCATGCGATTTCTTCACAGCAACTCCACGCGAGGAACCAGATACGTATATAGGACGACTCCAGCGGAAGTTCGAGAACATCAAATCAACTCCTGCCAGCGTCCACGGTACAAGAAAAATTTTTGTTCACAAAGACCTACCTACTTCTACACATGTGTTCCTTAGAACCGATGGGGGAAGAAAGCCACTTCAGAACCCCTACGAAGGCCCATACCAAGTTGAAGAGCGTAATGAAAAAACATTCGTCATTACCGTTAAAGGACAACCAAAACGCGTCTCGATAGACCGACTAAAACCTGCCTTTGTACCAGTAGAGGATAATGTACCTATTTCAACATCTGTCCAGGAACCACTCCCAGAAAACATTACAAGAACAAGATCTGGTCGCAGAATTCATTTTCCTGATAGATACCAATCAGTACGCAAATGAATGGAACTATGGCAAAATAAATTCATTTCCTTATTAACATTCATACAAACTCATATCAAGTATAAGTTGATTCATACAAAACAAAATTTTATAGTAATCTATATAAAATACATAACCAAACTCATTGGAATTTCAAAGTATATATATTTTAAATTTACCGAGCAAAAATACTAAAAGTCTACAAAAACTTGATGAAATTTTGAGCTTTAGTATTTAAACTATCATAATTCTTGTAACTAATGAAAATTTTTCATTCTTAAAATCATGTAAATAACATGTAACTAGTTTTAAGTAAACTTTAAAATCGTATATTACACGATACAACATCAATGTCTAAGATATTATCTTACAACCAGCTAAGATAGCGAACACTTTAATATGTTTTACAATAAATGTACCAAGCATAATATATCACGCATTAATATAACATATGTCTTACCATTATATCTTACCATAACATATAACATGTACTTAAGATAACTTATATATATAAAACGGACTTAATATTTAACATTTATCATGTAAACCATATACCAGATATTAATGTATACCTATATAATAAACATATCCAAGTTCAAAACCATTCCGCTATACGCGTTGAAGTTTCATATATTAAAAAAAAAAAAAAAATTTAAGCATTTTTATGTAAATCTTGTTATGCAAAAATTTTACATGTACTTTTAACAACTTTTAACAAACCTATGTACTTAGTTTTACAGTACATTATGTATTCTAAAGGAATTGAACATGTTGTTGAAATTTTCTCATTTAGGTATATGATACAATATTATTTTATACCATTTCTTTTAATGAAATGTATTTGTTTATAACCTTGTAATATTTTAACCGCATCCTCTCAAGTGTGATGCAGGGATGCAGGTAACCTGCATCACACCTGATAGAATGTGTTGTTGAAAAAACTATTTTATCTAAATATTACTCCTTAAGTGTTTACAATGGTATTAGCAAATTTATCACAAGTTCAGGTATTCAAACCTAGTATATAAATAGACTACACTTGTAAACAGTTGACGAGCTATTATTATATGTTCATAAAAAGCAAATATTTTTTAATATATACTATGTACTCTCTAAATTGAATTTTCAGGTTCATGCATTTATAACTTGTATTTTATATTATAAATAGTTTTAATAATGTACTTTATCATATTTCAGTAATAGAAAATTTACTTTATATGAGTAATAATTGTACAGCTTCTAGTATAAACACACAATATGTTTCTAGGCTACCCTTACATGACATTCATGCCATCATTCAGCCAATAGCTTGAAATAATTTTGCCCATTTTTAGCCAAGCTCCAAACCAAATGTTGTTGAAACCGCACTAGTTATAGATTTACTTTTTGAGCTCATGGCATATTTTTATACAACTAGTGATATAGGTGATATACAATAATGCACATAATCTTAAAATCATAATTTTTATTGCATTAAAAATTGTTCATGATGTACATACAGTAATTTAATAAAGTCACAGACATATGTTTTCAAACAGTATTGTAGTCCTAGGTATAAAGAACCAATTTTAAATATTAAGATTTCTTTTTATGTCGTTATAACTTTATAACTGGAGGGGAGGCGTGTGGAGAATCACTTATCAACCTTATAAGTTAATTTTTAGATGTGTAATCCCTAAACGCAGAGACCTGAACGGCTTAAAGATAACCATAGATCATTCCGAGTTCAATAGCCGTTCTGACGAGTCCTGTTATACGTTTGTCATTCTCCACATTAAAGCCTTTCTAGTTTAATGTAAAATTGTGATCTTTTAAATCTGTTAAAATAAAATTATCCTTCTGAAATATAATCGCGTTTATTGGAGTCAAAATATACTTGGATGGTGACGTTGTTTTGTAACACAGGTAAGTATTAAATACCCGACGTCCCTAACCTCCATATTTTCTTTAAATAAGTTGACACTATGTACTTGTTCTACCGGACGTAGATCATTTTACCCTGACTTGTCACCCTTAGTTGGGACCCTTTTGTATAACTCATGACACTGAGGGAAATGTCCTTCACTGTAGTGAGAATTTTTTGTTCTATTCAAACAAACATGAAGCTGTGCATTCAGCAAATTTTTTCGGTAACTGATACCTGTGGACTTCTTGTCAGCGGACCCAAGAACCATCCACTATCCATTGACCATGGACTAGCCATCAGATTCACTTTTGGTTATGAGGTATCGTGTCGTGGGAGTTAATCGAGACAGTGACACAAAACCACCTAAATCGTTGTCTGGGAGACGAATAAGAAAAACTCCCAGGTTTGTGAAATTTGAACAAGGGTCATGTTCTCACAAACTGTAGAAGATTAAATACGACCCCTAATCTTTCACCAAATACACGTGAAAGATTAGATTGTTATTACTGTGTATTCTCCTTCACCTTTTCATCAAATTTATGTATATTTGTAAAGAGTTAGGAAATTTGCTGGTTGATATATTTCGTCCTCACATAGAGATCGAATTGAGAATTAGCTCAGTCACTATCAATTTTCGCTGCTCAATCCTTCATCCTTCACCCTTCCATCAAATTCATGTGTATTTGTAAAAGTTAGGAAATCTGCTGGCTGACCACATTTCGTTCTCTGAAAAAGATCGAATGGGGAATCAGCCCCATCACCAACAGACCTTCTCGCTCAACTTTTTTGTCATCCCTCATTATCCTTGAGGTTAATTTCATGAATCTGGAAGGTGTACCATACGCACATAGCGTATCGTCTGTCTATAAGACAATCTTTATCCATGAAATTTGCTTCAAAATAATCTCCTTTTCACCCCATTCTTAGGTAATCAACACATTTCTTGTAATTTTGAAAGTCGTAAGTTGCTATCGCTCAAGCGCTAACACCGGCCATGGAAGGCCAACTTCTTTCAGAAACTTGGTGTTACTACTGTTCAACCACCTACCTATACCTTGTATATCAAATAGGTAACCTCACGCCAGTCGTGATATTTTTTGTCTCCCCAATCTCGGGATACTCATGGCATAGTCAGCATAGGGAATATCTCTCTACTCTCTCTCCTCTCTAACCAACTACGTTTTTTTTGTCTTTTTGTCTTTTCTCTTGAACACAATTTGTTTCTCTCCAAACGTTTTTGCATCATTGGTCTACTAGGCAGGTAAACTTCAAGAATTTTGGCTCTAATAATAACCTGTCCCTGGATTAAAAAGAAGACCAGCAGCCCTCCTCATCACCTGCAAGCTGAGCTTCTCTTCATTGCCGCCTTCACTTCCATCATTGACATCTCTCCAATCTCTGCGTACCAAAAACACCCGACCGCACCCAAATTAGGTGTGAGTCGTGCGTGCAGTAGCAAATCAAGTTGTCTCATCATTCAAACCACATTCAAAAGAACCAACCTCAGAGCATGCCAGCTCAAGGTTAGTTATGTTCCTGCAAATCAACCACTTGCCATTTGTGCAAATCAATCACTTGCCGTTTGTGCAAATCAACTACTGGCCGTTGTACAAATCAACCACTTGCCGTTTGTGCAAATCAACCACTTGCCGTTGTGCAATCAACCACTTGCCGTTTGTGCAAATCAACTACTTGCCGTTTGTACAAATCAACCACTTGCCGTTGTAAAAATCAACCACTTATCATTTGTACAAATCAACCACTTGCCGATGCGCAAACTCAACATAATAGCCATTACACGCATCAACCATCAATCAACTTACTGGTATTACTCCATGTTATTACCAACTTCATTTCACCTTGACAACCACTGCTCCACCACATCAGCATAATGGAATTTACGCTGGTACGACAACAGAACCCAGATACTTCTTGCCCTACGCATCATCATTTCTCAACCACAACCAAGAAGCACAGTTCAATTTCTAAGGCCCTAGTGATACTTGAGTGCAATCTCAAACGGGTCAAGTTACAGCGAAAGTGTAACTTTATAACTTCAGTGAAATTACGTCTACTTGGTACTCTACGAAAACACTACGCTCTTCAAACTTAGCTTACAGACCAATGAAATTTTAGAGTCCTTTTTGTCTTTTCATCACTGCATAACCTTGTATGTTGTTCTTTTCATCACTGCATAACCTTGTTTGTTGTTCTTTTCATCATTGCATAACCTTGTATGTTGTCTTTTCATCACTGCATAACCATGTAATTTTTTTTTTGACTCTCAACGACACTGTTTTTCTCTCTCTACTTCCCTCACGACAGGATGAAAAGGATTTTTAGCGCCTAAAGCTTCATTACCACGTCGCCTTTTACTGGCGGAGGGGGAATGTGTTACGTAATATGGTCACCCTACATTAAAAAGGGCTTGGTCACCCCACTCTGGCAGACCACGCGACCAGATGGTCAAATCACGTGAACATAGCGAGCCACGACCGCTGTAAGCGGCGCGCTTCAACCCAGTCACAATCCTACCCGGGCCTCGGACAGACACGCTCTCTGCGTCCCAGCTTGGCAATTACTAATTCGCCCGAACCTTACGTAATTCTCGCGTGTTTAAACCAACTCAATTATTGTAATCAACAGTTTGCCGCATCATTCTTAACACTCCCGCACCGGACGGGGGGAATACACTTACACTAACGAGAGTTTTATGCTATATCTAAGTTGTTTTTTACACCACATACTCTGTAATTTAGTTAATCCTAAAAAAACTATTTGGTTATCGATCTGCATTTAAAAAATATATATTTTATTTCTAGTTTCTTAGATATTAAATAATTTGTACAAAATTCCGGCAAAATTCCTGTCCCCTGCCCCGCACCTCAGCTTCGTAGCATCGGCTAAAATTCCCCCGTCCCCATCCCCACTATCCGCTCACCACCGAGAACGATCCAGCGAGCTACGAACTGGACCGTAAAAGTTGCATTTTATGGAAAGGGCTAACTCCCGGTCGCGTACACTGCACTACTGGTATTTCCTTTTGCGATGCTAAAATGATCACTTGCCGGACAAAGATCGGCCTGTCTAGCTTGCATCCGGTAAATGTTTCATGTTTAGAGACAACATTAAAATTATATCTGTCTCTGTTTCTCACATGGAAAAGAAATCGGTCAGAAAGAGACACATATTTTGTATACATTTTTAAGTAATTTGAAGGAACTTGAATAAAAACAGAGTACTATATGGTTAAAAAGTCTATCGCAAACGTCTGTTAAATTTTATATTGGGTTATAGTTGCTAATTCTCTTAATTTTCGTGGTAAATAATTCTCTGCAAAACCGGACTAGTTTCGCCCTGCTATGGGCATCTTCAGACTGGTAAGTAGTTCATTCACACCTACTTATGAAATGGTGTTTATAAATTAATATCTATTTCAGGATTGTAAAATATTTATTCTGTACTTTTAATATTAGAATTTATGTAATCAGTCGGCATGTATTTATTGCAGTTTCTTACGGCATATTTACCAATGTTTTAAATTAGATCATAAAATTCTATGGTTTTAATTAATTTGTGTGAAAGCCGCACAAGAGCCCCAACAGTCCCATCCAGTAGAACTATGGCATCCCCAATTGGGGTATTTTGTGAGGCTGAAGATAGTGGGGATGGCGAGGGGGAGGATATGGGTAAGACAAAGGTGGAAGTACATACATATTCACATCTAGTTACCATATAGGCTTAAGTCATTTCAAGCAACGTTTGGATTCTACATGGTGGTCTTTCACTAGGGCGATACTGAAAGCATCTACCGCCCTGCAACTTGATATTATATATTTTTTTCTTTCATAAATATTACAGCATCCGTTGTCGAAGGGTAAGGCTCTAGACTAGTAAACCGGAGGTCGCGGGTTCAAATCCCGGTGTGCGCAAGTAAATTTTAATCTTTGTGATATTTCACAATTTACTGACTAGAATTCATTTAGGTTGTTGCTTGAAATAACTTTGACCTTGTTTGGTGACCAGTACTGAATAGCCAGCTATTTCCCCAACTTCCTCTTCTCCATCTTCTTCCCCTCTCCACTACCTTTAGCCTTACAAAATACCAGTACCGGCTCGTGACTTTTGGGTCTACTATAATTAGAATATTATCACTCTTTCAAATTTTATTTGATTGATTTGTGTTATTTCACAATTAATTAATTAAAATAATATATAGTCTATTTGCGGCACGTTCTAGAGTGGAAGATACTCAGTATCGCCCTGGTGTAAGACCACCATTCAGAATTGAAACGTTGCTCCAAATGGCTTTAGCCGTGTTTAGTGACTAGATCTGAATAGCCAGGTACTTCCTCACCTTCCTCTTTCCCTTCCCCACTTACCTTCAGCCTCAAAACATCCCCCAATTGGGGATGCCATAGTCTCACTGGCTCCAGACGGGAGCAGTTGGGACTCTTGTGAGGTATTCACTATAAAATATAAATAAAAAAAGTATCGCCCTGGTGTAAGACCACCATTCAGAATTGAAACGTTGCTCTAAATGGCTTTAGCCGTGTTAAGTGACTAGATCTGAATAGCCAGGTACTTCCCCACCTTCCTCTTTCCCTTCCCCACTTACCTTCAGCCTCACAACATCCCCCAATTGGGGCTGCCATAGTCTCACTGGCTCCAGACGGGAGCAGTTGGGACTCTTGTGAGGTATTCACTATAAAAAAAATTAAAAAAAACTCTAGTACACCTAAAAGTTTCGAGCCGCCACTCCAACATACCCCATTTGGGAATGCCATAGTCTCACTGGTTCCAGAGGATTGGATAGGAGCAGTTGGGACTGTTGTGGTGTTTTATATAGAAAAATCAAAAACAGGAATATCTGAGGTTACAGAAAAATATAATTTACTCCACGTTTAAGTTCTAAAAATACCTTTTTTTTCACTATATTCGAAAAATTCGTTGTATTTCGAACCCCTCGACATACAAACGAACCCATTATTTATGGTAAGGCAAACACTACGATTTGACCCTAAATGTAAATATACTACATAATATCATAAATTAGGAATTATAACCTTCACTAACATCTAAATATTCCATAATATTCGAAATAACATCCGTACCTAGTTTAGTAGTGGTAGGTTTTTAAAACTTAAAAATATGTATTTATAAATAGATCCATCATTTACGGACCACCCTGTGCAACAAACTAGCTACGCTGTAATCGCCAATCGCCAGTCGACATTCAGAATCGAGGAGTTATGCTCGTTATCGGCCCGCCTTCCCTGTTTTGTATGGAAAAAGGCGCATTATTATCTAAATTCATTAGAATATTAACTACGACTTTATTTATGAAAATATTTTGATAATGACTTCTGAAACACTTCGAATATACTCCCTCCTAATTATTACTAAAACAAATTACACAATATTATGCCATTAACATCCTTTAATAAGCAAAACAAATTGGGGTCTCTAGTGACCCCCCTTCGGATCTTATGTGATTTTTTTCTCTCCGGGACGAAAAGGTTAAACATGTTCTGGAACCGCTATATACTCGGCCCGTTGGGAGTCGTTTGTCTTACCGTCAAATCCTCAAGTGCCTAACATCACCTCAACAGTACCGCCGCCCTTTCGAGCGCGGGCTATTTCCAGCTCGACACGTCATGCCACCCCTCATCAGAACCCTGGAAACCATGTAAGCTACTTCGGCATACCCTTTTATTGTGTTCAAATCGTTAACTTCATGTAAAATCTCCGTTTCACCCGGTCGTCCTAGAGAGAGAGTAGAGATTTTTAATTCAACCCTGTGTTTCTTTAGAAGATGTTAAATATACCTGTGCCTTTTACTAATGTGTTATTATTGTGCTGGCCCTTCCAAACTCCTGACCGATGGACGAAGTAATGAACAAAGAAGTTCCTCACCCCTGATCGTATACGAGTTTTATCTGCTTACCCTTTTACTGAGATAGCCAATTTTATAACCTGGTTCGATTCCAGATGGGTTTTAACCATACCATAGCAGTGTGCACATTACATCTTCCAGCCAACATGGCCCTTTAAGTCCTGTTTTAACATGTGATATCGTCGTTTTTATTGTAACTTTCTTATACGCATTTTTTGAAAATGATACAGATGCCTACCGGACAGAAGAAAGTTTGAAAAAATAATAAGTGTCATTGGGATATCGATTTTTTTTGGACAAATAATATCATTCCTAATTTAAAATAAAAGAAAAATGTTATATGATATTCATATTTTCTAATTAGGAAGGTAGGTATTTAAGTGCTTACTTCAAATAATAAGATTTCATAGAGTTCTTGATAAAGAGAAAATTTTAAACCTCGTTTTTTGTATACGAGGTTTACTTTTGTCTATAGAACCACTAAATAGGTTATACAAATTAATGTGTAATGTTTAGCCATAATGTACTGTCTAGGCATTAGCAACGACACATTTATTTTTCTGTAGATCTAGTATTAGATATTAGTATTAACGATAAAACAGAAAAGAGTTAAATACCATAATATAATCCTTCTCATTGAAACCTTAAATGGTAATCCCACAGAAGTAAATTATGGGCGTGTCTGCTAAGCCCAAAGTAAGGCAAATTTGACTAAATTTTGTATGATTTTTTTTTCTTGAACAGATATTCAATTTCATTGGCATGTAATGGTTTTAAATGGATATACACTGGTTACACTTCTAAGGTGTTTCTGTTTAGTGGTCAATTATTTTAATTTAATTTTATGTGAATCCTCACAAGAGCCCCAACTGCTTCCAATCGTATGGGGCCAGTGAGACTATGGCATCCCCATTTGGTGTATGTTGTGAGGTTGAAGATAGAGATGAAGGGAATGAAATGGGGAAAAGGACGGTGGAAAAGGACCAGGTCTGGTCATCAAATACGGCCAAAGCTATTTTAAGCAAAGTTTCAATTCTGAAGAGTGGTCTAGTACCAGGGCACTCTCTACCACTCTGGAACTTACCTCAAATTAACTACATATTTTGTTAAATGACAAATTGTGGAAAAATGATAAATTTTACTTGCGCACGCCGGGATTTGAAGCGGCGACCTCAAGCTTGCTAGTCGAGAGATTACCCCTCGACCACGGAGGTCGAATTTTTGTGATTGATACCCATCAAATTCATAGAAAAAAACTTATCACAACCAAGGTATGGATATTTATGTAGGTGGGTAATGTTGAGGTGATATTAATATATAATGGAAATGGCGCTAAAACAATAATTATTATTAGACTAACTAATTTTTGGTTGCTTGTATTTACATATTCATGCTTTCATATCTAAAAGCTTTACCACAAAACTCTTACCGCTTGCTAATTAGATTCTTACACGCCCGTTCAACGTTGGCGTAATACCGTTTTAAACAAACTAACGACATTGTAATAAGTCAAGTTTTTCAATGTTCTACGCGCCGCGCAATAAGTGATCGCCTATTCACGGCAGTTTGCACACTTAACTTTACGGGCATCTTATTGTGAAACAAACGAACGAACGAATGAACAATGTTTGAATTATTATATTACACAATTTTCCCTCAAGGTAGTTTTTTGGGATCGGTAAGTCGGTTACCAGTCAATACAATTTCAAAAGCGCAGCAGACGAAAGTAAAACAAATCACTTTAGTAAAGCAGATTTTTATAATTTTGACAAACCAATTACGTGTAAAAAGGTTTAAATTTTGGGCAGCCGATCCAAAATACTAGAGGCAGAATAATAGGATGGGTTGTTTCCCAGAATTTGAACAATTCAACAAAGTTTAAAGATAATAATTTAAGTTCTGTGAAAAACCTATTTAAGCTCTGTTATTATACAAGTACTGTGAAACAATACGTTTGTCGCGATACTCCTTGGCATTTTGTAAAAAAAGTGGAACCTGTTACATATTTTGATCAGAGTAATTACTTCTGATATAAATGTTTTAGCATCGAACGACTGGCTGAAAATATTTTTGAACTGATAAGAATCTAATTAAACAATTTAATTTTGTTTTAGTTTTCACTGACATTTATGGTCAAAAGCTTTGTGTATTTTTACATAGCGATGATTCATATTATATTCACTAGCTACTCCGATATCTTGTTGATGTGTTAAAGAATTTTTAATGGAACAAATTTTGTTCGACCTTAATTCTTGCTCGATGTTTAAAAAAAAAATACTATTTATGAGTAACTGAGCGTCTTGGTGATATATCTATGGCGTATTGTGTCGAGCTGCTCGATCGTGTGAACACAACGACGACCATAGTTCCAAGTCAACAAATTCGATCGAGCCAAATCGTTAAACACGAATATACGTGTGTAAATAGCTTCATGAACAAACAGGAGGATAAAAATATAACTAAAAAGCACTATGCTTACATATTTATGATAAGTAAAACATTAAAAATGCCTAGTGATAGATACGATATGATGACCACGATCGAATTTGAAACCACTCGTGATTAACACGTCGATCACAATTTACCATTTGGGTACCCCTGCCTTACAGCGATATATATTAAAAGTTATGATGAATAGAGATTACTATGGGGATTAGGTATATTTTGTTCAGATAATCTCATTTTAAGCCTTAGAAAAAATACTTAAAAAGGGGAAGACATTATTGAGTGAGAAACACAGAACAGAAAACCAACGAAAACAAGTCGAACAAAATAATTGACGAATATTATATTCATTGTGGAAGTGAAATATTGTACTATCCGATATCGCTTTTCATAGTACAATTAATCTTTCTTCCTTACGCAGTGTCTGCTTAAGCTCGGGTATCTTCCAAGGAGTACGGGGACCAGAGCTATTTGTCTATGTCTGGAGACTAAAATGAATCGAATAACTCACTGGGATGAGTTAGTTTTGTTTTCTTTGGTGCAACACACATCAATATTGATCAGACTGATTATTTTGTAATATTTGTGCAAAACGTGAAACATTATATTTCGGCCAAATAAATTATCTTTGATTTCAGTAGTTCAGGCTTTTTGATGGAATTTTTTTATTATTGAAAGTTTGATACGTATAATATATAAACAAATACAGTGTAGCGAAAATCCTCCAACGGCAAAACCTGTGAGTGGGTATTATAGTATTTATTATATTAACATTTCTTTGAGGATGTGGTAAAGAAAAAAAATACAATAGGTAGGTTGTGAGGTGACAGCGCTTATTTGAGTCAGTAGCGCAGTTGTGACATGGCTCCCGATGTAGATTGACGGTGAATTCCCTACGCCGAAGATCGACACTGAGTCAGTGGATGTAGTCAGCGGCAAATCCTCCATGTCAAAGATCGACACCAGGGGGTAAGCGGCGAGGTCTTTGGTAGAGTGGTCGAGGCGATGAAGTCGGTGGCTCAACACCGCGTTGGTGGAGACCGTACTTGTGGATGTGTTCAACGCTGGCAAAAACGTCGAGGCTTCCAAGTACTCCAGTGTGAAGCGGGATAGCCGGAGGTATAATTGACCTAGTCGGCAGATGCGCGGGAGATGCAGACCGGCGACGATGTCGCGGGGCCAAGGCGCAGACCGGCGATGATGTCGCAGGGTCTAGGCGCGTGGGGAGAGCAGGCGATGATATCCAAGGCCAGAGCGCTAATTGTAATCCCGCGGAGTTGATGATTATCTGTAGCCTCTCCTTTAAGGTTCGTGGAACGCCGGGCATAGTAAGTCCGTTTCTGTAAAAGGAGTCAGTAAATACCAATAGTCCGCCCAAACTTGTTGCCCAAGTCATGCATCCTATTGGTTAGTGAGCGTGTCTGATATTTGGTTGTGTTCCTAGTCGATACATGAAAATTGATAATGACAACGATGGCAGGGCTGTCAATTAAGTTGTTCATGACTCTGTGTAATACAACTTGGTCTGACATAATTCTCCTGTCTGGAAACAGTCTAGAAATGGCGTAAGCGAAAAGGGGTTTTTTATTAGTTGTGTGAATAATTTTAAGTAAAAATATAAGGTTATGAAAGTGTCACAGATAATTTTAGCCATAAAACAGTATTTTGTAAAAGTTTTTTTTATGCTTTCATACATTTCTAATCACAAAATACATGTTTTTGTAGTAAGTGCTTATATTTTGTAAAAAGTTTATTAAAAAATTTATTAGAGAAACGAAATGAATAGCTTCAATTTATCCAAAGTATATTTTTTGGTATTCATAATGCAAGCCGATTCGTAGTAAAGATTGATCAAAAATAGTGATATCACATTAATCTTCGCCTTATCTCATTGTGAGAACACGATCTTCCAGGGAACTAATTAACTTGCAGAAACGTTTTTCCCATTCATTTTCGTGTAATATTTTCGTTGGAAAGATAAGAGATTTTATTCCTCGAAGAGTAAGAAAATTTATATTTTTGAATGCCATTTTGAAGGTTTTTTTTTTCAGAAAAGTAAATGAATATGATATTTAATTTATAAATAAATGAAAATTTGTAACTCTTATGGATAGTAAAATATTCTGAAATCATAATATCATATCTTAACTTATAAGAAAGATCAATTTTATTTTCTTTTAGTAAAAATATCGATCGATAAAACACTTCTTGGAATTATCTTTCCAGTGTTCATAGCAGTATTTTTTCAGATATTTCCTTAGATTTTGTATCCAAAGAGAAAGTAAAAAAAAGTTAAATCTAAAAAAAACAGGGTGTCTTTTGGTATTTCATATTTTAACGAATTGTTGCTGAAGAGAAAGTTTTTATCTTGCGAAATCATTTACCAGAATACAAACACTGGTACAAAAATAAAACGTAGATTTCATAAAAAATATTACATTTTATTCCGGTTTGTTACGGAAATACAAAATGGTCTCCATTTTTTATGAAGACAAATACAAGTGTTGGAACATACAATATAAAAGCGTTGTTCGAGATTTCAGAGGCAGAAATATTATTTGTGTGTTTTCTTTCAAAGAAAGGGCATAAATTTGAGAATCTTTTTGCCGAGGTTTAGATGTATACTCGATACACGTAGAGAGAAGAGTGTGATAATTTATTGGTGTTTTGGGCGTGAATAACCTTTCCTATTCCC
Organism: Hesperophylax magnus; assembly: GCA_026573805.1. Taxonomy (NCBI): domain Eukaryota; kingdom Metazoa; phylum Arthropoda; class Insecta; order Trichoptera; family Limnephilidae; genus Hesperophylax; species Hesperophylax magnus. The sequence goes on along the minus strand of JAIUSX010000029.1, from coordinate 8,326,454 downwards.
ACTCGAATATTATTATTTATGCCACGAGATGGTACAGGGTACGACAGTAAAACTTGATAAAATAAATAAAAAAGAAAATATCAAATTCTTTAGATATTTTCATAACCGTTTTGAAGAAAGTCAATCACAATATAGCCACAGTTTAAACTAGTATTTGGTCAAGTGCAACAATGAAAAAAAAAACAAAGAAACTTCTTAAAATCTTCCATATAGTCCCATTATATAGGCATTTACTATGTATATGCCTATTACAAACCTCATATATTGCACACGAGTCTTAGTACTCTATTGAAGACCGCTCCGATCATTGATTTGGAGGGGAACGCCAAATCTTTCCGTGAATGTGAAAAACCTACGCAATTTAGACGGTTTGGATATCCGACAGCGCTAAAATCCAAGTAACCGCTCCACTGCTCCACCGCTCCACCACTCCACGGCTCGTGAATATCGCTCGCTCCATCGCTCCACGCCAATTTCTCTTCGCGAGTTTCGAAATCGCGCTCCAATTATATTATGTCAGACGTCAGTAGCTCACGTGTTCTCGAAAAGCTTGGACGTGTCATCGCTTAATAATTTTATATTGTATTTTCGTACAAATTTTATTTATTTGAACTGCTGTGCGAATGAATAAAGAAATTGATTTCCTTTATTTTTTGGGGAGTCATTAAAATATGCTGACTAACAATATCCAAATCAGTGAAGTATTTTTAAAGTATCCTTTTTTTGTAATATGCGTTACAAGATTTAAAAGTTGAAACTATGCGCCTTTGTCATTTCAAATAATTTCATTGCATAGATTTATGTGAGAATACTTTCTTCGTTTTTGGTCCATTTACAGTTGCAATCTTGGGTTTTATTTCGTAATATAAATACCGACAAAAATTCATTTTCCGCTGCAACCACGATAATCTTTCTACGAAATATCTGTGCTTGACTGACTGATGTGGAGCGGCCATGAACGGTGATGTGAAATAAAACACAAAGCCGCTCCATTGGAGTGGCACCAAATGGGACGGTCGTCAATGGTGAGCTAAAGTTCTCGAATATCCATTTTGGGAAGAGATATGCTTGATGTAGGTAGCCCTGTTTAAGCTAGTCTATAGTATTATTACGCTAGCGTCTGGACTATCTAGGCCCTCTGATTGGTCGAATTCAAATCGTTTGTTTCGGGTAAATCACGAATAGGGGGTCTGCAGGCAAAATTCGACCACTCTGCCCCTCTGACGGTATAAGAACGAACCAAATGACTGGCGCGAATACTTATATGTGCAGCTAACAATACGCAAAATTACTTTAATAAGAAGATTTCTTCTGGAAGCTTATCACTTTGTGATGGCATTATTTATTTTATTAAAACACAAATAACTTTGTTTATATCAATTTATTACATACAACCTCTACATGTTTCATGAACGAAGTTAACTTCATCAGGAGTATACACTGAAGTCAAAAATTAAATATGGATTACAATAGGAAAGAAGAAGTGAAGGAGGGGGGAGGGGTAAGAGTGTGTGGAGTTTTATTAGTTATTCCTGATGAGGTGAACTTCGTTCATGAAACGTGTAGTGGTTGTATATAGTAAAGTGATGTAAACAAAGTTATTTGTGTTTTAATGAAATAAAGTTTAATAAGATTAAGATTTATCATTTTATCTATTTCCGTTCTATATCAATGCATATGTACGCAATAAAATGTGAACATTATATTTATTTATTTATTTGACAATTTGTATAGCGCCGCCGTGAGATATCACCTCAGGGGCGCTATATTGTAATAAACTATTAACAACATATACTCACCCTCTCTCTGTGAATGACCTAATTTCTACCTATTAAATGTAACTATTGTTAGGACCACTTAAACTGGGCGAAGCCCAACTAAGTGCCGCCCACAGGGCCTAGCAGCAAAAAACCCGCGGAGCAGGTTTTTAACTGCTAGTTTATATTACTGTGCTATTTAATAGGTAACAGACAAATTATTATAACATTTAAAACAAAATGTTTGAATATTTGGAAATCAAATAACGTACCTTCTTGAGTGTGTTGGAACTTTTGAGGTCGTAGTAATCAAGTCTGTTCACCGAACAAAGTAAAATGTATAACTAGATATAAGTAAGAATTAAAGATTTTAATGATGACCAGATAAAGTTGTCTATGCATCGTGTTGGTGGGTGGGTTCAATCCCACCGCCAGCGCAGCGCAATTTATTAATCTACTGAGTTGCAGAAACTTTTAATTACCTCTGGCTTTTGGAAGTTATCATTTTCACTCCTTTCTTGTAATCAGTAATTTTGTTCTTAAAACGCAATAACACAGCGAGTTTTAAACTACTAGCCTAAAAGAGCAGAAATTTTAGTTTTCAGCGAGCAAGGTTAGTATATTGTAAGTAGTTAGATGTTTTTGTCCATGACCAGCAATAGCTACAAACTTCCAAAATATATAAAGCTATAGAGATGTAGGAAACATAAAAAATAATACCAAGATTTTTCCTCTGTACATGTAGGACCCTGTAGCTTGAAACTCCAATCGTTTGTATGATATCGAAGTATAATATTCCTCAATCCGTTTCGATCCAATTTTGCTTTCATTTTTACGAAACAACTGTTTATTTAGGATATTGGAAACAAAAAATAAGTTAAAATATTATCATAAGCATTCATTTCATCATTTAATTAAAACAAACACGAAAACATTAAACACATTTTTTAAACCGAGTTTATTTCTTTTGGCTTCAGAAAGATGTTTACAAATATCGACAAATTAATTAATTTTAAAATTAATTTAATCTTTACACAGTGTCCAATATCAGATTAATAAGCAAAATATTTAGTTATTATTTTTTGGTAAACTAATGTTTTTAAGACAAGATTTTTTTTTATGCATAGCACAAAGGGTAACAATTATTTTACAAGCAATAATTGTTCGCCTGAAACACTCATCCACATTGAAAAATCTCCTGATAAAAGATACATGACGCCAACGGGACTCGAACCCGTGTCCCTTCGATTTCCGGTCGACAGCTCTGACCACTGAGCTATGGCGGCTTATCTCTTACCCGCGAAATTATTCAATATATACTAGTGTTTCATTCAACAATTACTGCTTGTTACATTTTTCACCTGAAAACAACCAACTTTATTTTATATGAGAAAGGCATTGTAAGTGCTAACTCTCTCACTAGATGGCGTCGAGACAAATTGTCTACATTTTTAGGTGAAATACTTGAACTTGTCAAATATTAATTATTATTTTTTGGTAAACTAATGTTTTTAAGACAAGATTTTTTTTTATGCATAGCACAAAGGGTAACAATTATTTTACAAGCAATAATTGTTCGCCTGAAACACTCATCCACATTGAAAAATCTCCTGATAAAAGATACATGACGCCAACGGGACTCGAACCCGTGTCCCTTCGATTTCCGGTCGACAGCTCTGACCACTGAGCTATGGCGGCTTATCTCTTACCCGCGAAATTATTCAATATATACTAGTGTTTCATTCAACAATTACTGCTTGTTACATTTTTCACCTGAAAACAACCAACTTTATTTTATATGAGAAAGGCATTGTAAGTGCTAACTCTCTCACTAGATGGCGTCGAGACAAATTGTCTACATTTTTAGGTGAAATACTTGAACTTGTCAAATATTAATTATTATTTTTTGGTAAACTAATGTTTTTAAGACAAGATTTTTTTTTATGCATAGCACAAAGGGTAACAATTATTTTACAAGCAATAATTGTTCGCCTGAAACACTCATCCACATTGAAAAATCTCCTGATAAAAGATACATGACGCCAACGGGACTCGAACCCGTGTCCCTTCGATTTCCGGTCGACAGCTCTGACCACTGAGCTATGGCGGCTTATCTCTTACCCGCGAAATTATTCAATATATACTAGTGTTTCATTCAACAATTACTGCGACCGGAAATCGAAGGGACACGGGTTCGAGTCCCGTTGGCGTCATGTATCTTTTATCAGGAGATTTTTCAATGTGGATGAGTGTTTCAGGCGAACAATTATTGCTTGTAAAATAATTGTTACCCTTTGTGCTATGCATAAAAAAAAATCTTGTCTTAAAAACATTAGTTTACCAAAAAATAATAATTAATATTTGACAAGTTCAAGTATTTCACCTAAAAATGTAGACAATTTGTCTCGACGCCATCTAGTGAGAGAGTTAGCACTTACAATGCCTTTCTCATATAAAATAAAGTTGGTTGTTTTCAGGTGAAAAATGTAACAAGCAGTAATTGTTGAATGAAACACTAGTATATATTGAATAATTTCGCGGGTAAGAGATAAGCCGCCATAGCTCAGTGGTCAGAGCTGTCGACCGGAAATCGAAGGGACACGGGTTCGAGTCCCGTTGGCGTCATGTATCTTTTATCAGGAGATTTTTCAATGTGGATGAGTGTTTCAGGCGAACAATTATTGCTTGTAAAATAATTGTTACCCTTTGTGCTATGCATAAAAAAAAATCTTGTCTTAAAAACATTAGTTTACCAAAAAATAATAATTAATATTTGACAAGTTCAAGTATTTCACCTAAAAATGTAGACAATTTGTCTCGACGCCATCTAGTGAGAGAGTTAGCACTTACAATGCCTTTCTCATATAAAATAAAGTTGGTTGTTTTCAGGTGAAAAATGTAACAAGCAGTAATTGTTGAATGAAACACTAGTATATATTGAATAATTTCGCGGGTAAGAGATAAGCCGCCATAGCTCAGTGGTCAGAGCTGTCGACCGGAAATCGAAGGGACACGGGTTCGAGTCCCGTTGGCGTCATGTATCTTTTATCAGGAGATTTTTCAATGTGGATGAGTGTTTCAGGCGAACAATTATTGCTTGTAAAATAATTGTTACCCTTTGTGCTATGCATAAAAAAAAAATCTTGTCTTAAAAACATTAGTTTACCAAAAAATAATAATTAATATTTGACAAGTTCAAGTATTTCACCTAAAAATGTAGACAATTTGTCTCGACGCCATCTAGTGAGAGAGTTAGCACTTACAATGCCTTTCTCATATAAAATAAAGTTGGTTGTTTTCAGGTGAAAAATGTAACAAGCAGTAATTGTTGAATGAAACACTAGTATATATTGAATAATTTCGCGGGTAAGAGATAAGCCGCCATAGCTCAGTGGTCAGAGCTGTCGACCGGAAATCGAAGGGACACGGGTTCGAGTCCCGTTGGCGTCATGTATCTTTTATCAGGAGATTTTTCAATGTGGATGAGTGTTTCAGGCGAACAATTATTGCTTGTAAAATAATTGTTAAAATATTTAGTTTTTGTAATTTTCTTGTTTAAAAAAATATTAATAGCTCCACTAATAACTCCAATTAACTTCTCACAGGAAGCCTGAAGAAAATAATTTCCGCAGGGCTTATTTCATCTTTAAGGATGTTGTGTCGAGGGAGAGGAAGAAGAAAATATGGAACTTGAAAAGACCCATATTCCAGGAGGGGGGAAACACAGAGGCCGGCAAATCGTTCCATAGCCGGGCTATTTAACTCAAGAGTCGTAGAAACTGCGAGTACTCATATGACAAATGTCACACGTGTACAAATAATGGGCGCGCGTTTGGTGTGTTTCCCGATTATGCATCGGTGCCGAAGCTATCAATGACGCTACTTCCTTGCAGCAACTTTCATTGAAATATCGGTAGAACGTGGACAGTATTCCCGCCTGACGCCTGTGCTTAAAATATTGCAATCCATCTATCGAGTCGAATTAAATGTTACTTTCCATGTAAGCACTAATGACATCACACGAATTTAAAGATACTGTATCATTGTCCTTGAAATCTTCAAATATGGAGCTTTGAAATATTCATTAGATTTTTAACAAACATATCCAGGTTGCATTTTGTTTCAAGCAGGGCAGTATTATTTTGCAATATTGTATTTTATAAAATAAATAAAAGATGTTCATTCGAAATAGACAACACATACTTTTACAATTTACAATTAACCGTCTTTGTCTTGCGGATCTTTGGTTAGGGGTAACGGATCCGACATTATATTATTTTCATTCTCTGTGTCATCACTTCCGTTCCACTTCCGATCTTCTCATTCACGCTGCTTCCGGCTACAGCGCTGAGCAGACCGGAAGTTTGGGTTCTGGGGGTGATCTGTGATGGTCGAAGCGGAGAGATTGCTGTAATGGAAGTGTCCAAGTGTATGCGCTGAACACACAAACCATGATCTATTAACGTTTCGTTCATAGCGTTGTTCTTCTGTGTACAATCATTTTTCAAGAGAAAGTGATTTAGAATTTGTGCAAGAGTCAACTGCCCGGAGCCTGTGGTACTAAGATATCCCCATTTCGGGTATTTTGTGAGACTCAGAGAAGCGAGAGAGGGAAAATAGACGGGGAGGAGGAATGTTAATATGTACCTGGTTAGTCATATCGGGTCACATAAAATGGCTGCTATTTCAAGAAATATTTCAATTCTGAAGAGATGAACCGTTTTCATTTATAAAAATGCGATTGCTTTTCGTTACAGCATATTTATTATTTGTACGGTATTTAACACTCGCAATATAGTATGGTCACTGTTGGCACCTAGCATCGTGCTACCTACCTTTATATCCTTTGTAAAATTATTGTGGCCTATCTACCCAACTCCCCTCTCCTCTCCTCTCCTATGCCGACTTAGTTGAGTTAAAATATTCGTCCTGTCAACATCGTTTGATTACGGAGCCCCCTTTATCGACCGTGTCGAAAATTCAAAGCCACCGTGAGCTCGCGCGTGGTGAAATTTGTGAATTGTTTGGAACCAGCGCAAAGAAGGATTGAAAACCGTGGAAGAATAGAAAAGGGTAAGTCGGCATTCCGAACCTTTCCATTTCCTATCATTCCGCGTTGCGACGGTGCTATATCCGTCCCCAACATTGGTCCTTCGAGCCGGATAATTATATTAATTGAAAAAATTGTGGTTAATTTAATTATTTCAAGGTTAAATTGTTCATAAAAGTTGATCTATGTGTAAAATTCGCGTCAGCCGTGCTGTTAGCGAAAATTGCCTGTAGGTAGTAAAAAATACTTAACTGGTGACAAATTTGTTAATATTTAAAATAAATTGTTGTATTCACTCGGCATTTTTGTGCAGATTAATTTCTCAATACAATGGCTGAGAAAAAAGTACTTTTGTTGCAATCCCGACGTGAGCGAATAGTATCTCGTATTCGTATTACGCAAGAGCTCATAGCGAGCACTTATGATGATAGTAAGAAAAAAGATACGTTTCTTGCTAGATGTGAAAAGTTAAAAGATTGGTTACAAGAATTTGAATCAGTTCAAAACGAGATTGAGGAACAATTACTGTCATTAGACAAGATTACAGAAATGTCAGAACTAGGAAACATTGCGAATAATATTGATTCAATGTATTTCGAGATCATGCAAATGAAAAGCGTTATCACTAGTAATAATGAAAATTCAATTCCAAAAACGGCAAGTAATTCGGTGATTCGTGCACCAGTGATAAAGCTGCCCACTTTTGATAGTAACATTAAAAGTTGGTGCTCATTTCATTCATTATTTAAAAGTCTTATACATGACAGCAATGCATACACTAATGTAGAAAAATACCATTATCTTTTATCAGTTATTACAGGGCCGGCACTGGCACTTATACAATCATTGCCTCTTATCGAAGAGAATTATGACATTGCCTGGAATATTCTGGTAAATCAATACCAAAATTCTAGAATTCTTTTCACGCATTATGTTGATGAAATTCTTAATTTCAAAATATTACAAAACGAGTCTGCGTCAGGTATAGCGCGGTTACTCAGTACGTTTCAAGAGAATTGCGCCGCTATAAAGGCGATGAAGATAGAAAATATCTTTGATAAATTTGTTGGTCATATTATGATACGATCGATGGATCTGACAACTAAACGTCAATTTGAATCCAAATTGCCCGGTGAAGAGATTCCAGAATTGGATTCAATTTTCGAGTTTCTGAGAAATCAAATGCGAATTTTCGAAATGTTATCTCCACATACTACAAAAGAGAAAAAAGGTTCGTTTAAAACGTTGTTATCTGCCAATAAGAATGATAATAACCTTCATTGTCCATTATGTAAAGGTGCACATTTTCTTTACAAATGTGCATCTTTTACATCTTTAAGTCCCCATCAAAGGAGGGACAAAATTAAAACTTTGAACCGTTGTTTCAATTGTTTGAAACAACACCATGTAAAAGATTGTGTATCAAAATTCACATGCCAGGTTTGTAATAAAAAACACCATTCAATGTTGCACATTGCCGCCGAACCATCGGGCGAAAATGAATTTAATAATTCAAGTGCAACCCTGGCCGCAACAACGATTCCGAGCGTTTCTACCGTTTTGTTAGGAACTGTACAACTTGAGGTCCGAAATCAATATAATGATTATATACCTATCCGCGCCGTCGTAGATTGTGGGAGTCAAGTCTCTCTGATTACGGAAAGATGTGCTCAGCTTTTGGGTTTGTCAATTAAAAAACATCGTATTTCACTGAACGGTTTAGGAAATTCTAGTATAAATTCTTGTCATGGAAAAACAAAATGTTTTATAAAACCTCGAAATAAAAAAGGGCCTATTCTTCAATGTCAAACTGTCGTGATTACAGAAATCACTTCTAATCATCCGTCATATGATTTACCATCGAGTGGAACGTCACAATTTAAAAATTTAAAATTAGCTGATGAATCATATTACAAGTCGGGCAAAATAGACCTTTTGTTAGGAGCTGACGTATACTTGGATATATTTAATAGTGGCCATGAAATAATTCACGGCTCTCCATGTGCTGTAAACAGTGTATTCGGTTACATTATAATGGGGAAGATGGAAAATTCGTCATTTCAAACGCCTTCGTCTTTATTTGTTGAAACAAATTCGTTAAGCAATACTCTTAGAAAATTTTGGGAAATTGAAGAAACACCTTCAATTGTGACGAGTAATCCGGACGACGAATTAGCCGAAACAATGTACGCTTCGAATCACTATCGAGAATGTGATGGTAGATATGTTGTACCATTATTAACAAAATCTGAAATTATGCCTTCTCAAAATTCCTTAAAACTTGCGGAATCGCGATTGAACAAACTAGAAATTCGTTTTAAAAGGGATCCCATGTTAGCAATTAATTATGGAAATTTTATACAAGAATATGAGGGTCTGGGACACATGACACGGGTACCTCGGAATTTAGATGCATTCTATTTACCTCATCATTGTGTTTTGAATCCTGACAGTAAAACTACAAAACTACGTGTGGTTTTTGATGGGTCGGCAAAAACCCAACCAAATAACTTATCTCTAAATGACTTATTATTGAACGGTCCAAAATTGCAAACTGAAATTCCACGTATGATTTTAAATTTTCGTTTTCATAAGTATGTATTTACAGCTGATATTTGTAAGATGTATAGGCAAATAATAATTATTCCATCTCAGCGTAAATTCCAAAATATTTTGTGGAGAGAATCTCAGAATGAACCGGTTATTGATTTCGAGTTACAAACTGTAACGTACGGGTTGTCTAGTTCACCATTCTTGGCCATTCGTACCCTTCGCCAGCTAGCACAAGATGAAGGATCAAAGTATCCTGACGCTGCCAAGGTTCTATGCGATGATTTTTATGTAGATGATTTGGTAACAGGGACAGAAACGATTAGCACAGCCCTCAGACTAAAACAAGATATCATTGGATTGTTAAATCTTGGGAAATTAGAACTTAGTAAATGGCAATCTAATACACCGTCACTTTTGGATCACGTTTCGCAAGAGCACCAGCAAGATGGTCATTCTTTTGATAACGCCGGAACTGATCAAATTGTTAAAATATTAGGCATTCAGTGGAGTCCAACGACTGATAATTTTACCTACAAGGTCGATCTACCTTCAAATAAGATATGCACAAAAGAACAATTTTATCAACGGTAGCTCGTTTATTCGACCCACTTGGGATCATCACCCCAGTGACATTTTTCGCAAAATGTCTATTACAGGAACTATGGAAGTTAGGTGTCGATTGGGACGATCGTGATGTTCCACCACATATTCATAATACGTGGAGTAAATTTGTAAGTCAACTTTCATTACTTCGAACATTGAATATTCCTAGATATTACAACACGGTGATGACAAGTCGTCTTTTCCTCGTAGGGTTCTGTGACGCTTCACAATTGGGTTATTCTGCAGTGGTATATTTATTAGAGCGTAATAGCAATACCACTCACATCTTAATGGGAAAATCGAAGGTCGCTCCTTTGAAAACCCTGTCAATTCCACGACTAGAATTATGTGGGGCCGTTCTTCTCACGAAACTTGTAAAGTATATTATGTCATCTGTAAAGTTTGCCGAACAAATAGAAAACGTTTTTCTATTTACAGATTCGACTATTGTACTAGCGTGGCTAAAAACGCCGCCATATTTATTGAAAACATTTGTCGCTAATAGGGTTGTACAAATACTGGAAAATACACCAAATGCTGTTTGGAAGCATGTTGTCTCGGAGGAAAATTGTGCCGATTCTGGTTCAAGAGGGCTTTTCCCAGCAGACATTATATCACACCCTTTGTGGTTTACGGGACCAAAATGGCTTCACCAACCAATAGCACTCTGGCCTTGTTCAGCTGTGTACAATCAATCTGACGGAGAAATACCAGAACTCAAAACATGCAACCTTAAAACGTTTGTATCATCTCAAATAGTACCTAATTCGATTATTAGTAAATATTCTTCATTTTATAAATTGCAACGCGTCGTCGCTTGGATAATGCGTTTCGTAAATAATTGTCAGAAACGTCCTGGTAGTGGAAATTCAAACTCGACTTATCTAAGTTCTCGCGAATTAAATGATTCGCTTATGAAAATCGTACGCATTGAACAGGAAACGTATTTTTCTGTTGATATACGTAATATGCGAAATGGCAGTCCATGTTCAACGCAAATTCAAAACTTGAAACCGTTTCTTGATAGCCACGGTATTATCAGGGTGGGCGGTCGACTCAAGTATTCAAATTTGTCATTTGAAAGTAAATTTCCGATCTTACTTCCGAAAATCTGTCATTTAGCTTATTTAATTATAGATTATTATCATAAACTATATCTTCATGTTGGGCCACGAAGCCTTCAATTCACTATTCAGCGTAAATTTTGGATAGTGGCTGCACGGAATAAAATTCGCTCACAACTGTCGAAATGCATTGTCTGCTATAAAATGAAATCTTCGGTGCTACCTCCCCTAATGGGTGATTTACCTCCCTCTCGAGTGCAACAAAGCCGTGCTTTTTCTCGAGTTGGTGTAGATTTCGGAGGACCTTTCACCTTGAAAGATCACAAACGTAGGGGAGCAAAAACGTCAAAGGGTTATTTATGTCTATTTGTATGTATGGCGACGAAAGCAGTTCATTTAGAGATCGGGTCTGATTTATCTTCTGAAGCATTTATTGCAGCCCTTAGCCGGTTTACAGATCGTCGAGGGTTATGTTCGGAAATCATAAGCGATAACGGAACCAATTTCGTCGGTGCAAATCGGTACCTACTCGGTATAAATAAATTCTTGGCATCACAGCGTGATGTTATATCTAATCATCTAATTCAGAGCGGCATTATTTGGTCTTTTAACCCTCCAGCAAGTCCTCATTTCGGAGGCTTATTTGAGGCAGGGATAAAATCTGTAAAATACCATTTAAAACGGGTGATAGGTGAGACCGTTCTAACTTATGAAGAATTTGCGACAGTTCTCACTAGAATTGAGGCCATCCTCAACTCCCGCCCTTTGTGTTCAATGAGCTCAGACCCCGAGGATGTGAATGGACTCACCCCGGGCCACTTTTTAATCGGTGGATTCCTACTAGGTTTGCCTGAATATGACTATCTTGACACCACGTCTAATCGTTTAAGTAGGTGGCAACATCTCCAAAAGATGTCGCAACATTTCTGGAAACGTTGGCATTTAGAATATTTAAATACGCTTCAACAACGATCAAAGTGGTGCAAAATCAATCCAAACATTAAATTAGGTCAATTAGTGTTAATAAAGGACGATCGTCTTCCACCGATGAAGTGGGTATTAGGACGAATTATCCACGTTCATCCCGGTAAGGATGGAATAGTTAGGGTAGCTACTGTTAAAACTCAATCTGGTTCGTTGGTTCGACCAGTGATAAAGCTTTGCCCGTTACCGGAAGAATAAAATTATTATTAGTGATAAATCTTAAGATATATACATCTAAAATAAAAATACGTTTTCATTTTCCATATTTTTGTTGTGTTTTATTTTTTTTTTATTTTATTTTTTTTTTATTTACCATTGGGATCTATATTTTTTTTTTTTTGTTGTTGTTTAGATGTCTATACTCTAATTCTCGTTTTGTTTCTTACTCAGATTCTAGACCAAAGGAATATTACCAATTTTAAATATTTTTCAAAACCAAAATTTTTGTTATGGTCCAGGAACCATTCTTTGGAAAGTTATACTTAATTTAGTAAAAAGTTTTTTTATTTTTATTGTTTTCTGCGAGGCATTACGGATACAACTTGAATGAACAATTTACCTATGTATATATTTAAATTTACCTTTTATTAAATTTTGTATCATAATTATTAATTCGTTCAAATTAGGTGGGCGGAAATGTTGGCACCTAGCATCGTGCTACCTACCTTTATATCCTTTGTAAAATTATTGTGGCCTATCTACCCAACTCCCCTCTCCTCTCCTCTCCTATGCCGACTTAGTTGAGTTAAAATATTCGTCCTGTCAACATCGTTTGATTACGGAGCCCCCTTTATCGACCGTGTCGAAAATTCAAAGCCACCGTGAGCTCGCGCGTGGTGAAATTTGTGAATTGTTTGGAACCAGCGCAAAGAAGGATTGAAAACCGTGGAAGAATAGAAAAGGGTAAGTCGGCATTCCGAACCTTTCCATTTCCTATCATTCCGCGTTGCGACGGTGCTATATCCGTCCCCAACAGTCACAACCACAATAACAGACATGTTCTCTTTTTACATTAAGTGCATATTTCGTCACAACGATTATTAATTACAACTAAAAAATATGTTGTTGGGTTTTAAGTTGATTCAGTTATTATAGGTTTTCGTATTTATTACATCTAGTAGAAAACAGTGAATAGGTTTCCAATTTTTTTGGTCCCATTTACGATTTTTCCAAAATATTTTTCTTTGACGCCCCCCACCCTTTTATATAATATATAAACAAAATATCGCCGCGTATCGCTTTAAACCGAACACATTTAAAAAATCATACAAAAAAAGCGTCGCAGCTAATATTTTACATAGACCAAGGACAATAAATAATGCTGTTGACTCTTATAATTCGGATAGTAATAAACATATTAATATTTCGCAGTGAACATACAATATCATGTTATTAGAAGTTGATGATTACATTGTGTAAATGTACCCATGACGTGTAATTATCGTGAATTGAGCTTGGATCCAAGTCGTCAATCCCTGTTCACAATAATTGGGCATAAGATAAAGCGGGTGCTTAATTCACTCCCAACTGACGGAGATAGCAGACTGACTGTCACAGTTATCAGTAAGCACGATCGACCGATACATATTGTTTCATGTATCGTATTATATGTATGTATAAGTATTTTTTCACGATTTATGTGTACAGTAACAAATCTTAATTGATTGTGATTTTTTTGTCAGTGATTCGACAAAATAACCTGATAATAATAAACATTTTTTTTAAATGTTTTAATAAAAAATATATATAAACTTTAAAAATTAACATAATAGATGGTACATTTATACTTTTGCGTTGAATATTCATAATAGAAGAAAAGAGAAAAAAGAAGAGTGAAAACAGTTTTAAAAGTGAAGATGGCATAAAAATAATAGTACAGTTTCATAATACGTAATTTACAAGCGAATACTAGTAATTTGCAATAAGAAGAATATGAAAAAAATTAACGTAATCGGTCCTAAATAAAATTATAATGCTACATAAAAAACATCAGCGTATTTAGTAAGAATGTATAGTTTATGTGTTGAATAGGTACGTGAAGTTTGAAATAAATGAATTATAAAAAATTGTGCTGCACACTTTTAATATTTCTTATATGAATTTGGTAGTATGAAGACTACACTATTCATTCTAACAAGCTACGTAATAGCTTCAAATATAAGATTCTTGATGGTTCTGATTATAAATCCCAGTGTCTTCGTGCTTTTATTATGTGTATATTACAACTTTTAATTGGGTGACCAACATAACTCTCTTTAATCCCTAATTTCGTTAATTCTTTAAAATATTTTGTTATTAAGGTTGTCTTGATTCGACCAAATGTTAGTGTCTCAAGTTTATCAACGTTGAAGAATAAGTTGTTAGCGATACACCAATTGGGTAATATGTCGATGTTTGACTGTAAGATTTAGCAGTCGCTACCATTGGATATTTTTTGGATAATTGGATTTCATTTATTTATTAATTTAAACTCCCTGATGGGCTTTTATATTATACATAATTTACTGCATAATACAGTGTCAACAGAAGGTTTTTATTTTTAAAACATCAACACAAAAATAACAATTTTAAGCTCACAACATATCAACAAGAAAACAACAAATATACGCAATCGCTCTTTAAATATGCTACATAAAAATGTTATTCAGGTATCTCTTGAACACAGGCAAACTTATATTAAATATGTCGATATTTGAGGTGAATTTCTTTCCAAGTGTGTGAAAGCGAGAAATAGGTGCATGTATGTGATAGTTGGTTCTAAAGTTATTGTTGCAGAATAATATATTTTGCCTAGTTGCTCGAGTAGGTACTCTGAAATCTATGAATTGCTGGAGTTCACAACAGTCTAGTTTGCAGTTAATAATCTTAAATAAAAATGTAAGGTCATTTATTTTTCTTCTGTTTTCTAGGGAATGTATTTTAAGTGTTTTTAGTAAGAATGTATAGTTTATGTGTTGAATAGGTATGTGTAATTTGAAGTTAATAAATCGTAAAAATTTGTGCTGCACACGTTCAATATGTTTTATATGAATTTGGTAGTACGGGGACCACAATATTGAATTGTATTCTAACAAGCTTCTAACTAGCAACAGATACACGATTTTTATAACCTCCAACGAGTCGAAGTCTTTGATGGTTCTGATTATAAATCCCGTATCATCGGCAAAAGTCAGAAATTCTTCATCTTCGAAAAAACTTATGATGTCATTTATGAATTTAAGGAATAGAATGGGACCGAGATGGCTTCCTTGCAGTACATCACTAGTTGCATAAAAAAACTTTGATTTTTAATTTTGACGAATAGGATTCTGTTAGACGAGTAACTCGAGAACCAATCCAACAACTTGCCTCTCAGTCCGAATGCATACAGTTTTGATAAGTTATTGGATACTCTGTCAAAAATTTTTTGGCAAGTCTTTGATATAGATACTGTAAACTTATTTACTGTTGGTAAAAGATTCCCAAATATAGTTATGGTAAAGTAATATGTTAGTAGCAGTTGAAAAACGTACGTTCCAGTACCGAAACCGTGTTGGTTTTTATCTATTATTTTTAGTATTGATGATCAAATTAAATCGAGAACAAGTGATTCAAAAATAATATTGATAGTATGCATATAGGAACGTAGTTTTTTTATGTCTTTGTGTTCCCCTTGTTTATCGGAGTTGTATAACTAGATTTCCAACTGTTTGGAAAATGTCCACACGAAAGTAAGTGGTTAAATAATATGGCGAATCGACCTGATATTGCACATGCGCATTGTTTGAGAAATATTGGCGGGAAATAATCCGCAGATATAAAATTCACGTAAATACAATATTACTTTATGTGTAAAACGTGCCAGAGTGCAAAATACTTTTATTATTGTTGTGGTAAGAAACGACTAAAGCGTTTATGGGAATACTGTCGAATGTCGCAGAGAAATCATGTGATAAAATTATTTTGATAATTTGAGAGAATTTGGGTTATAAGTTTACGTGCATCATTATTAACGCCTTAATTATTGTAGTTTTTTCTCATTATTTACATGTACGAGAATACGAAATGTTGCGTCGATATCACTCGCATTTATTAGTAATTATTGTCCCACATTGCAGGCAGTCAATAAGCCAAAGAAAACAAAAATGTTTGCTGACTCTGAGATACTCGCTGCAAGAAACTATACTGAATTGGGTTGGAGATGGACGTGATAGACGCGGGGCCGGCCATGAGTCAAACGGCGCCAGTAAAAACAGCGAGGACGCTGTATTAGGTGTACTTATTATCAACACCTTGGCTTCTTGACTCGTTGGCGCCTTGGCAAGATGGCGCTCGGAGCGGCCGGCCCGTGAAAAATCGCTGGATATTATAATTGTAGGATATGTGAAGCTGTAAATATTTGTCTCAGGATCAAATTGCCTTACAAAAACAAATGTTTGTCAATATTATTTACAATATAATACAATAATTTTTGGTTGACAAATTAGAGAGACGTCAAAAATTTACCTGTCGAATGAACATCGTAAGTAAGCTTTAATAAATTTAAACAAAATAAATTTTAAGTAAAGAATTATTAATTCTTTAAAGATTAATTCATTTTATGATTATAGGTACATACCAACTTTATAACTTGTCTGACTTTTCACAATTATCAGTTCCAATTTTGAAAAATTCACAGCAAATTAGAATTAATTACGCAGGAATATTTTACATCATAGATAACCGAAATTAGTGTTTTAACACTGAATAAGGAAGAAAAACGTACAAAAAGGATTCATAATACTTACATTTACTTAACATTTGAACATTTAACTAATTTGATCGACAAAGATCTTCATTATAATATCAACATTTTAACATTTCCCAGCAAATTCAACTTTTAAACAGAACTTTTAATTACTTATTTTTATTAATAAAATACATTGTATTTAATTACCGTTTACTAGACATTGATACATTGAATCATCATACTTGCCATAATTGCCTGTTTCATAATAGTTATACTGTGTAAAGTGTGAACAACAAAATGTAAGATTTTGGGGCTTACTAATAAACTTGTTTCAAACCCTACACAACAGATTAATGTAGAGTAATCGTTGTTTCTCAGCTGCACAAATTCTTAAAAACGTCCATTAGGAATGGGGTAAAAATATAATCGTTATGAATTTGTGTAGTTTTGAATTAACGATTTTAAATATTATAAAATAAAGTTGCTATCCACGTATGTCTGTTTGTGAGCTTAGTTCTTCTAAACTACGCAACGAATTTTGACAGACTTTTCGCTATCACTTAGAGAATTTCTCCCGATAGACTTAAATATATAATACATGCATATTTTTTTATTTATTTATCAATATAAAGTTTTTTTAAATAAATTTTTCGATATCTGTCTCACTAGGGTACACCTGTGTCGAGACCAAAGATATTAGAAGAACGAGATATGCTATGTTGGTCGCCGGACCGTAGGCGGAGTACTAACTAATTAGGGTACTTTGAACGGTATCGGGACGTGTACGCACAGAAATCTGTTCTATGTATTAGTGCGGATACCTTAGCGTAAGCGAAGGTGTGCAGTAGTATTGGTGAACAAAACCGGCGACACTCGGCAAAACAATTCCACACAGTATGAACTGCTCGTAGCACATCTCGTTCTTCTAATATCTTTGGGTAAAATATTATATATGAAATGAAATAAAAAAATGAATTTGTTCCCCTTTTTGCTTAAAAAGGATTATTTAATTACAAACTAAATGTGATAATTATATAATAACAACATAAGTAATCATTCCGGAAAGAAATGAATGCAATAAATTTGTTAAATCAAAATAAACAAATATAATGAAATGTGAAGTTTACAAAAATGAAAAAAAAAAAATAAAAAAAAACATATTACATACATACAATTTATACAAGGTAGTAGAGCTGCATTTTTTGTGGTATTGGTATACATACCAAGTCGATTGGTTTAGCAATACTTTTTCAAAAATTTAATCATGTAATCAATGGATTTTATTAAACACATCTCTTCAAACTTATTCTATTTTCATTGATTATTAAATTCGTTATTCTACTCATGCAGCTGAGGAAACGTTCCTGGATCACTTGTTGTGTTCGAACGAACTAAAACTTCCTGTTTCAATAACATTATTTTTGATTGGTTCACTTATATCTGCGGACGTTTTACGTGACAGAATTACGTATTGTGTCGGTCAGCTAATGGATTTTCTGCGTTGATACAGTGATTTAACGTTGCGGCAGTTGGTAATATTAACTTTGTTTGATGCCACTGCAAAAAATCTTAAGAAATAATAAGCAGCGATGATGTATAATAGTTTAATCAATCATTTCAACAAATGACAGAGTGATGGATCGTGTTAACCGCATCATCGTCAAGATTGTAAAAAAACAAGTAGCAAGTACAGAGGGATATAATTATTGTAGTTGAAATTGTTTATTTAGGGCATTTGTAAATTGACAGTGGTTGATATTGTCTTTTTTTTAAATCATGCAGGTAAGTTTAATTTGTTTTGTCTTATTTCACAACTTATTCATTACAAATAATATTTTGTGTATTTTCGGCATCTTCCAGAGGTAGAAATACTCTCAGTTTCGCCTTGGTTTAAGACCACCATTCCGAAATGAAACGTTGCTTGAAATGAATTTAGCCGTGGTTGATCACCAGATCTAAATAGCTTGGTATTTTCCCATCTTCTTCCCTCCCATTTCCTTCTCCCCTCGCTACCTTCAGCCTCACTATATACCCCATTTGGGGATGCCATAGCCTCACTGGCTCCAGACTATTTGAAAGAAAAAGCCGTCGTTGTTGGTAAGTACTCTGTAAAGATTATTGTAATATTGCAAATAATTATCATTGCAAAGGTTATTGTAATATTGCAAAGATTATTAATTTTTCACTTGTAGCAAACACTTTGTGGGTATACATAATTATAATAATTGAAATAAAAAAAAACTTTGTTTGAATACCACTTTATTGTATATATTTATAACCAACCGGTTTCAGTTCAACCCGAACCTTCATCAGGGTTAATAAAAACATATTAAATTAATAACAGAGGTGTATGGGTACTTATAGTTAAGCTGGAAGAGGGAGAGAGAACATCAAATTTGGTGGGGATGGAAGACTTAGGTAAGAGAGAGGGGGTAAACATAGGTGCAGGGAATGGAAATATATTTAAAATGGGGCTGTTTGTTAAATCTAATTGTTTATTTAATAATTTGATTTTATTGACTTTAAGGGATTTTTATAATAAGATTATTGTAATATTGCAAATAATTATCATTACAAAGGTTATTGTAATATTGCAAATAATTATTTTTTTTAGTTATTTATTAAGTTAAAAGAAATACATATTTCGCTTTGTTAACTTAAGTGTACATTGATTAAAAACAAAAATAATATTTATATAAATAATTATGGTTTACTACCTAAGTAACATATTTTTCTTAAGTAAGAGCATTTTGGTTTTGCTCATTCATCTTGAGGGCAAACAGTTTTTTCTTAAATATATTTATTCTATTTACGGTTGTCAGGCTATCAGGAAGGAGATTATATATGTGTACACCCTCATGGCCTATGTTTCTTTTACCACACTCTGTCTTTGCTGAATTTGTGTATAATTTATTGTGTTGTCTTGTGTGGTGGTCATGTACTTGTGATGTTTTCATAAATGAAGTATTTGTGTGTATGATGCCATTTTGGATTTTGTGAATTAATAGGCATATGTTGTATTCGTACAGTTTTCTAATTTTAAGTAAGTTAGTTTCTTGGTATACTCTTTTGGTGGGGGTATCTGGTATAATCATTGTAAAGGTTATTGTAATATTGCAAATAATTATCATTGCAAAGATTATTGTAATATTGCAAAATGTTTATAACTGTAACGCTTATCGTAGTGAATGTTTATATTAATTTGTCTAAGAAATTGTCATTTTTCACTTTGTCTTAACACTCTCCTTGTTTGAATTAAGGCTCCGTAGTAAGCGCTCAAAGAAGGTTTGAAAGGGAGATATGTAAATTCGGGTTCCATGATAACTCAACACAGTGACAATTCAACACACTTTTAAAAAGTGATATAATTTTTTTTTTCACCTAACCTAACCTAACTTAACCTACTTAGCGCAGTTAATAAAGTTTTTGTTTCATCACTTTCCATGACTTTATATAACTTTTTAAAGATGTGATGAATTATCATTGTGATGATTTATCCGGTCACCGTAAATTCGAATGTTGAAGAAGGAGCGCGCTAATATTAAAAAACGATAATGATTTTGCGAAAACGGTGAAAATATCTAATAAATCACGGCTCGTCTGAAATTGAAAAAAATATCTAGATAAATGCTTAAGTTGCATTCAAAGTTACACTGTGATTTTTTTCATACGTATAATATATTAAATAACAGAACAAAACATGTTTTTAATAATTTTCGGATACTTTGCGATTTTATTCTTTCGAGGGGATTTCATATAATTACCATTTCGGCTTAACAAATGTATTGATAGAAAGATTAAAATATATTTTTTTAGGAACATAAAAACTTAAAGTTTAAAACATAATTAAAATTAATTTTTATATTAACTTTTATAAATATATAATTTAAATTATAATCTTAAAGTTAATTCTCGAGTCGCACTCGAGATTTTTGTATGAAAATACTTTAACCGTGTTTTTTGTAAATGTGAAAACCGCACAAGAGTCCCAACTGCTCCCAACCATCTGGAGCAAGTGAGACTACGGCATCTTCAATCGGGGTATGCTGTGAGGCTGATGGTAGTACGGAGGGGAAGGAGATGGGAAAGAAGAAAGTGAGGAAGTACCTGGCTATTCAAATCTGGTCATCAAATACGGCCAAAGCTATTTCCAGCAACGTTTTAATTCTAAATTTCGGTCTTGCACCAGGGCGATACCAAGAGTATCTTCCACTCTGGAATATGCCACAAATATACTACATATATAGAAGAGTAATTGGTGAAATATCACAAATTGATCATATAAAATTTACTTTTTAGTTTAGTGATCATATCTGAATATCGAGTTACTTCCCGACCTTCCTCTGTTCATCTCCTTGCCCTCGACACTCCCTTACAATATACCCCAATTAGAGATATTACAACCCTCCTAGTTTCGGGCGGTCTGGAGCAGTTGAATGTGGACTCGGTGGGTGTTCACATAAAAATATACTGCTTTTATTGCAATTAACTTCCAATCATTGCTGAGACATGAAGTATTCAGATGAGACATGAAGTGAAAAACTAGGTTCTGGTTTTTAACCTCCAACTGACCTTCAACTCTCCCAATGCTCTAACTAAAACTACCGAATTCGGTCTACGCGCATCGCTTATCGTGTTCTAATAGTGGAACCAGTTTCGACGAGATATTAGTACGCAGGAGCACCTATAATTATAGCTCTTCTACAGGGTTTTCCAATAAGAGGTGTTATTTTGATATTCAATCGTAAAAGATCAATGGTTTCGTTGCTTGTGTGGCACGTAGCGCCGTCTTGTTGAAAGTAAACGTTCTTCAGATCAATACCATCCAATCCGGCCATAAAAAATCATTAATAACCTCTCGATAGCGCAATCCATTCACCGTAACTGTTGCTCCAGCCTCATTTTCGAAAAAGTAAGGTCCAATGACTCCGCCGGGCCATAAACCGCACCAAATAGTCACACTTTGAGGATAG
This sequence comes from Hesperophylax magnus, assembly GCA_026573805.1. NCBI lineage: Eukaryota > Metazoa > Arthropoda > Insecta > Trichoptera > Limnephilidae > Hesperophylax > Hesperophylax magnus. The sequence goes on along the minus strand of JAIUSX010000029.1, from coordinate 8,304,762 downwards.
AGAGGCTTTTCAACAATAACTCTTGGGTTTTCCGAGCCCCAGATGCGTCAATTTTGCTTGTTGACGAAGCCACCGTGGTGGAAATGGGCCTCATCACTAAAGATGATTTGCATTTGATTCACTCAAAACTGTAAATTCATTAGTTATAGACCTGTAATCCCATGTTTAACAGGATTACCAATAATTTGAATAGATTATTAATAAATTAGAAATACTAAGCGACCAGTAGTAATTATACCAAACATCTATGTACCATCCCCTTACTTATAAACGTGTTTTAAATTTTGCATATCTGATAAACAACCATTTATTATAGTTGTGTAAACTTTAAAACATGTTTATTAGTAAGGTAACTGTTAATATAATTCCACGCCTCATCAACAAGAACTTTATCAATTATTAAAAACCCAAATGTGTCTGGCGCAGTCACCACACGATTTAGTTTAGTTTCTTGCAAGTCTCCGGCGATAACTTCAAAATGCCGACATGCACGCAGAGGTATTGTACAAATCGTACTGAAAAAGATAGGGAAAGCAATGGTATACCCTTTTATCCATAAATAGGGTTTTACCATAATCAGTAGTCATGTAAATTGGCTTTTAAATGTTAAAAAACTAAAGAAGCACTTGAAGTAGGCGCACCGGTGGTCATCGGTGACTCCGTTCGTTGAGTTCGTTCGCGGCCAGAAGGTTTTCGGGTGACTTCGACAGCCGCCACACCCCCGTTTTACTTTCTATACGGAAACAAAAATTTACACTGATTTTGCAAGGAATAATGATTCTATCTATATACCAAAATGGTTATTTGCAAAATATTGGTGAAGATTTTTTAAAATTGTGCCTCTCAGCTATCCAGAAATGATTATAGGTTCAAGGTGACAATAGTTTTCATTTCTTAGGACATGAAAAATTTCCAAGAAACATTTATACTTATATAGGAACATTTTTTTATATCATTTTATCAAACGCTAAGATGGAAATATTGTGATTTTCTGCTTACTAGAAACGGGCAGATTCATTCATTATTCCAGTATGACTCGCTACGTTAAGTGAAATCATTAATTCATTTCCTTCACGTATCCATCGGTTCGGTTATGCATTTTGGTTTCACGAGAATTAATATTTAATGAGTCTTTGAGACGAGGTAAATGTATATCGTCGTCTATGACATTGAATAACTTTCACCATAAACTTTAGAAAGCACTTTTGCCTAATATCTCAAATATTTTTTTTTTATTACTTAGGAGACAAACATAAATAAATAGTAAATTGTAACACGAAACTTCTCAAATTCTTCTGTGTTAATTTATCTAAAATGTAAAACAAAGTATTTCATTCATTTGCAAGTTCAAAGGCTACAGAGGCTTGGAAATAAATCATTCAATTCCGTTGATATTTACATTAATCCGTCTTAAAACAAAAATCACTCACTTTTAATATAGATTTTTAGCTATTACTTTTCAGTTTATTGTTGATTTTTCCCATTTACTGCAAAACTATACTTTTTATAGTAGCATTATGATGTTTTATTTTGTTCGTACATACTTTTTAATTTTTTTTTTATTGGTGCCCTTTTTTATTCATTTAAAGTACGCTCTAGAGTGTTTAAATCGCACTTTATGGAACGCGTGTTTTTTAAAGTTACCATGGCAACATCAACAAATCAACAAAATGTGAAGTCTAAATGTCAACTTTTAACTATACATCTACTACGTTTTGCTCCTCCATCCATGTTATGAACCTTTCATATGTCTTTGGATTTTTCAGGTATTAACCGCGATTCTGCTTTGGTATTTAAATTATGAATGTTAAAACTCATTTTACAACAGACAATAACTAGTAAAAATTGTGATGTCAACTATTAATCTTATGTGACAGATTGCAAATTAATGTTTGTCTTTTTCATTTCCATGACAACAAGATATTGTGATGTCACATCACGAATTCATTAATAGTTCTTATTTCCAAATTTTTAATAATAATATCAATATTTATGTTTTCAAAGTGTACCAATAAAAAAAATAGCGTAAAGTATTCGTGGATAACTGGTCTTTAAAACACTTGCTTTATTTTAAATTAATTTTTATTATTAAAAATCGCGCTTGTTTTAAAGACCTGTTTATCCACTTATACTTTAATATACTATTATAGTATTTTTTTACGTAGTGTTTAAATTGTTATTATTAATAATTGTGGCTGAGAATAAATCTATTTTTGTTTTTATTATCATTAAAATATTTTCATACATTAATTAATTTATACTTGCTTTTATGTAAAGTCCCCAAGGGCGTAAATAAATTGAAAAAATAAATACGTAAAGGAATTAATGTATAAGGAATGATTGAATTTACAAATTATTGAATTAATTCATGATTAAATTAATTGATTATTGAATGATTGAATTGAAATATGATTGATTGATTTGATGAATGTTCGAGTTAATTAATGATTGTATTAAAGTAAGATTGAAATAACGAATGATTGAATTAATGACTGTTTGAGTTAATGAATCAATGAATTAATGAATGATTGAATTTATGAATGATTGAATTGATGAATGATTGAATTGATGAATGATTGAATTGATGAATGATTGAATTAATGAACGAATGAAATCATTAAAAGGACGAGAATGATGTGACGGATGAGACGGACGGACGGACGGACGAATTAACGGATGGGCTGACTGACAGATTGTCTTATTGAGTGACCGACTGTCTGGCTTACTAGCTGGCTAACTGACCGATGAATTGATGGATCGATATAAATAAATAAGTTATACGGTAATGGATCAATTTTACAGCGATTTGTCTGCACTACATCCCGAGTCTGTTTTGTGCCTGAATTAAAAGACGCGAGATAAACCGTTACCGTTGAAGGGGTAATGTTGTATAGGGGGACTGGTAATATGCGAACGCAGCCACTCTACAACCAAAAATATTTAAAAAATGTGCGGTACAAAAATGAAATGCTGGAAAGCTTAGAATACGTGGCCGAGTGGTAAAGAGTCTTGGCTAAGAATCTGGAGGGCGCCGTTTCGAAAGCACGGAAGTAATTATTAAATAACCGTGCTATTTCAAATAGCTACCTACCACAAAATGAAATGTAATTGAGTCGTCGGACTAAATTAATTAAATGTATTTATTTGATTTTCGTCATTCATATACAATGTACAAAAATTGATTACCATTTTCTCGTGTCGTGACTCCTTACTTTATAGTAGACTAGATACTCAGAATTGAATTTCCGCAAACCACTATCCTTTACGGTATGATCCGGCCTCGTAGTGGCAGCAACACTGCGCGGAAAATGCCTAGAAATGTGATATCTATCCAACGAAAGTTTTTAAAATTCTATTTAATCTTTCGAATCCTAGACCCCAGACAGCCAATGAAATTTTTCATTTGTAAAAGAAAGAAATTACTAATTTTAAAAATAACATTTTTTTATGATTTCAGCGGAAGTAATGGAAAAATTGCGGGCACGCGGAGTCTGTTCTAATGGTATTTTAATGGAGCCTGCTCTAAGGAACAAGCAGCATAAATCCCGGGTGCACCAGTACACGAGCGGAACACCTATTGACAGTTGATGTTGGCTTCGTGAGAAAGGGCCGCTTCTTCGACTCGTTTTTGCGTAAGACGGCTCGTATGTGCCGGCATCTGTTTTTCCTCTTTCATACAATTCAGGCCTCTTCAAGAAAAGCCCAAATAAAGCCTTTCTTACAGCCCCTACCTAAACCCGCCTCGCAACGCTGCCCAACCGTACTAACATCTGAAAAGATGACCCCTCTTGTGATGCGTCACATTAAAAAAAAAGGTTTTATTTCAGCTTTCATTTCTTACGTGCCGTCTTTACCGACTTAAAAGAAAACTTATATCGCTGGGCCATACATTTTTATAAATAAATACGGTACGTAATAAATATTTTGGATCAATTTTATCCGAAGTAAAGAAAATCTTACCATTTTTTCCACCAACTCTCCGGAGCCGGTGGGAGGTTCCTAGCTTTTCAGATTTAGTCACTAAACACAATTCTATTATAATTATTGTTTTTGTCTTTAATTAGTAGAACTCTATTTAATTTTACTAAAAATTTAATGTAAATCAGATTTAATAATATTATTATTAAGTTCTGCAAGTATTTCTTGGTTTTTGTGACTGTTACAGTTTGAAAATGGCCTTGAAAGCCGAAACAGCTGTAAGAATAACAAAAACCAAAAAAATACTAGCAGTATTTAATAATCATATTATTAAATTTGATTTACATTAAATTTAAAAAAAAAACACTTCTATTGGTTTATTTGTCCAGTGGTTACCAACAATGTCAAGCGTCCGCGATATATAGCGCGTAATCCCATGACACAATAGTTGCGCGAATCGCCTAGTAAATTTAATTAAAGTGTTAGCCGTCCATCCGACCGGAAAGGGATTACGAGCAGAATTGAAAATCGTCCGACGCTCTGTAGGCCAATCAAAATCAGGAGATGATCTATATCTTCCAGGACGGGGATGTAGAATATTACTATGAATACCAGAAGCGGATTGTTTCAAACTTCCGTGAACGCCGATTCTAAGCCAGAATCAGCATTATTTTAACAAAATATTTTCGGATCGATAAGCCGAACAGAAATAATTGTTATGCATGTCAGCCGAAAACAATTTAATGAAAAGCTGTAACTGAGCTAAATTCGACATTTATTGAGGACCGTTTTTATTTTATGTGTGTGTTGTAATTTTGTATTTTTTTTACATCGAAAAATGCAATTTATTTGCACTACCTAACCGAACCTGAAACTGAAAATGATATATTTACACTGTAGTAAAATGGAAATCCAGTCAATTTTATTTTTTACAAACGTCGCTTTCACAGCTAAAATAATTTTCAAAGCTTGCATTTTTTAAAGCCCGCCGAAACAATTGAAATCTATCGGGGTAATCTCACTCGGGTCGGTATGAAATCAAAAAATCCCAGTATAAATATTTAACAAGATACCCCAAAAACATGACTGAGAAAAAATATATTGTATACATCAGTGGTAACCCGCATTCTAATGCACGCCGCCGACCGACCCGTGAGTGAGCAGTTTAAGTTCTGTCAGTACCCCTCAACCAGCGTTTGTTGGTCCAACTGAAAATATATTTTTTGAGCCATATTTTTTTTCATTCATGTTCCTTATTACGTTAAATTGTCTGTTACAAAAAGCATTAATGAAATTTTGAACATTGTAAGAACTAAATATTATTAGCCATGTTGCGCATAATCCTTCTTAATCCAAGTTTTCCAAAATTTCCTAATGTCCATCATGTAGATGAGACATCTCACAGTGGCCAACTAAATTAAAACAAAATAAATGTCCACATATAATATAATTGATCTTGCAACCTGTCGAAAATGTATACAATTGCGACTTGTGAATTGTGATTCGACCTATTATTCTTACTGTTTAAAAATATTAGGACCCGGTGTTGAAATATTACTACTGCAAAAAGAGCACTAATTTGATAAACTGCTTGATTTGAAATTTGAATATCGATTAATATTCGGTTAAGGCTCGAATTCAATCGTGAATGGATATTCAAATTATAGATTTTTCACAGGGAGTCAGAAAATTGACAATAACTCCATTGAAATCTAGTTAAATAATTTTGAATTAATGGACTTATCAAATAGTGTGCATTTCTCTTTCAAACGGAAAATAAATCATGAAACTAAAAAAATAAAATACTTTCAAATTGCATAAATGATTACAAAGTACTATGCATGTTTTAAATAACAATTTATCATTTTTTCTAGATTCTATCAGGCAAATTGTGCTAATTTCATCTCAAGGGCACTGATAGACTAGAAACAAACTTCAAGCTAATAATTTCATAATGATATACTGAAACAATAAAAAAAAAACATTTCCACTTTAAAATTTTTTATTTTTTGAGTCTGAAGATAAGTAAAAAAAAGTGGAAAATGAGTTTAAAATGTTTTTATATACTTTATATAATGGAATTCAACAAAAATTTAGGTATCAAAATAGGAATACTGATAATGTCAATTGATAACCATATTATACAGAAGATTACTGATATTTTTATTCTCTCCAAAAGGATTTCAGAACACTTCAGAGCTTGTAAACTCGGCCACCCTGACAAATCGGCAATTGCCGAGCATTTGATTGACACCGGGCATTACTTTGGATTTGTTCCTGAAATCCTGGGGAGACCCAAAACTTATAGAGCACGGCTGATTACGGAGGCCATTGAAATTCATAAAAATCCCGTAAACATTAATAGAGACGATGGAGCTAAGCTCAATAGTTCTTGGTATCCGGTAATTGACGGCTACACCAGAGCTAAACGAAGAAAACCACTTTAAATTAAAAAATGATACGTTAATGTTAGCTCAGAGGGTTGGAGCTGGCAACACGGTATCACAACCTCATACATAAGCTCACATTTTTAACACAACCTCAAATAACACATCTGCCCTGATGATGGACACTGCAATGCTGTCCGAAACGTTGGCTAAAGAAGGAGTTAGCGCAACACGGCATAACACCCCAAAAACAAATAACAAAAAAAAGGGACTTATATAGTTATTGCCTTTTTAATTATTAATTTGAATTTCTCTTTTGTTTTCGGGAATGAATGAATGCAAATCTTGGAAGCGGAGATTAACCCACTTCCCGACATCCGATCGAACTGAAACTCGGCAGATAGACTCGTTGATGATGACAATGCATTATATCAACTGAAAATAACGTCGCAATCACATACACAAACGTGGACATATACGCATTTCTGTGACATTACGGCATTTAATGCTCGAAATAAATGTCGATCCTACCCGATCGGCATTTGGCGAGGTTATTAGCGCGTTCCTTTCCAGTCCGGTAAGGAAGGTACAATCAGTCAAATAATTTTATTATAAGTTTTAAAAGATATTTTAAAATAGACATAGTGTAGTAAAAAAACAGTTTTTTCCGGATTTATTTTTTAACTTCTACTATCGTGTAAAAGGTTCCATGATAACTCAACACAGTGACAATTCAACACACTTTTAAAAAGTGATATAAGGTCATTAGAAAAGATTTTTTTTTTTTAAACCTAACCCCTCCTAACCTAACCTAACCTAACCTACTTAACCCAGTTAATAAAGTTTTTGTTTCATCACTTTCCATGACTTTATATAACTTTTTAAAAATGTGATGAAATATATTTTTGGTGATTTATCCGGTCACCCGTGTAAAATCACCTTCCGAAGCGAGTGCACTTTTCCTCCGGATATCCTGAGATAGTAATAAATTCCACCAGGGCAGGACATTGGCACCATAGGTGATTGGAGTCTCTTCATCCTCTCTTTACATTTCCTACATCTATAGCATATAACAATACCTACAACCTAGAGTTCACAGTGAAATACGCTCCATGTTAAAATTGCATAAACAGTAAGGATTTGCAAGTAAATACAAACAAAAAGTGTTAAATACTTTATATTACTTGGTGTTTTCAAAAATCAGTCAGTTATATTTCTTAAATACATTGTGTGCTGAGCAGTATCGTGTTTTAAAAATATCAAATAAAAACATTTCTGAAATCATAAACATACAGAACGCGCATGCGCAAAAAATAAGTTTGTCATTGGTTGCAAGTGTCGTCATTTTCTCGCTATTGGCTAATAGTGTCATCATTTTTGAATCGTGCCTAACTGATTGCGGGAAATAGGCGCTAGTATCAATTTTTCAAAGAATAGTGTAAACATCGTCTTAACTCTTATAAAACATGGATCTAAACGAAAACTCGCTCAACTACATGACAAAGGCAAAAGATCTACTTAGTTCCCTTATCAAAATTATAAATGACCCGGGTAACAAATTCACAAAGGAACAAATGGGAAAAATAACACCTTTAACAACGGAACTCTTGGGAACAACAGGATTAATGGCCGTCCGGATGGGTATTCTCGAAGGAGAATTATTGACCTTAAAAAGTGCAGCTCTTACTCAATCTACTGATACTAACCCCACAAATCCTCCACCTAATATTTGTGAAGTATTAACCGAAATTGAAGAGAGGAAGCTTCGTGCTAAAAACATAATTCTCTTCAATGTCCCGGAGAGTACGTCAGATCTAACATCTATAAATATTTCCGATGATATTAAAAAAGTTACTACGGCCCTGAAAAATATTGATATTACTATAATGTATACGAATCTCCTGAGTTCATTGTCCCTATAGATAAACACCATCCTACACTTATAATTTCTATACCTTACACTGGAAATGATAATCTTAAAATCTCAAGAATTTGTTATAATTTTAAAAACGCAGATTACAATAAAGTTAATGAGGTACTGTCTAACATTGACTGGACAAGTCTAAATGACGGTGATATTGATTACAATACTGAATATTTTTACTCGCAACTCAATAATGTAATTTCAAATAATATTCCTCTTACCCAACATAAAGAATCAACGTATCCAATATGGTTCACTAAAGAATTAATTCACTTGATAAATTTAAAAAAAGAATCTCATAAAATCTATAAAGAACATAGATCTGTACCTAATTATATTAAATTTAAAAGTGTCAGGAAAGCTTGCAAAAATTTGTCTAAAAATAGTTATAAAAATTATATAATGGAAGTGGAAAATACTATAAATCATGATGTAAAACATTTCTGGAAACACGTAAAGTCTATGAAAAAAAATGAAGTCGGGATCCCCGGAACTATGAATCATAAACAGAGGAGTTCTGGCAACATAAAAGAAATTGTTGACATGTTTGCCGATTTCTTTAAAGATGCGTTTGAACCTAACATTTTAGATGAACAAATTCCGGAATTTAATTCTGATATAAACTTGCAATTATCAAATATTAATATTAACATCACCGACATTACAAATTACCTTAAAACACTTGAACCAAAATTAAGTTCCGGGCCGGATCAAATTCCACCCATCTTGATTAAAAACTGTGCAGACAGCTTATCCATTCCGTTGTTCATATTATTTAATAAGTCTCTGTCAACGGGAAATTTCCCAAAACTTTGGAAAAAAAGTTACTTAACTCCAATATTTAAATGCGGGGATAAATCTGCAATTGAAAATTATCGTCCAATTTGTATCCAATCATCAATACCCAAGATTTTTGAAAAATTAATTCTTCTAGAGATAAACCCCAGCGTGAAATCCATCATTACAACTTGCCAACATGGTTTTGTTTCAAACAGATCAACCTTAACCAATCTATCCCTGTACGAAAATTATATAACAAATGCACTTGCTAATAGACAACAAGTCGATTCTATATATACTGATTTCAGCAAAGCGTTTGATAAGGTTTGCCATAAAATTCTTGTTAGCAAACTGGCGAAAATTGGCATAACCGGTAACGTACTATCCTGGTTTAAGAATTATCTGTCTAATCGAGAGCTTACTGTCTGCATTAAAGGTCAACTGTCCTACACTTTTACAGCTACAAGCGGTGTGCCCCAGGGATCACATCTAGGACCCATTCTTTTCAACATATTTATAAATGACGTTACAAATGTATTTAAACGTGTCTTTATTTTGATGTTCGCAGATGATATGAAAATTTACCGAATTATTGACAATATTAATGACTGCTTATTATTACAATCAAATCTCATTAGCTTTTCTGATTGGTGTATCCTAAATAAGTTAACCCTCAATGTAAAAAAGTGTCAAGTCATGAAATTTTATAGGAAGAAAAACCCATTGATTTTCACATACTGTATGAATGATCAAGTCTTAGTATCTGTACCCGAAATAAAAGACCTGGGGATAATATTTGACACCAAATTAACATTTATCTCCCACATTAACAATATAACCACTAAAGCGATGCAAATGTTGGGTTTCATATTAAGAACTGCAAAAGATTTCAAAAATTTAAAAACTTTAAAAATATTATATTCATCCATTGTCAGAAGCCATTTAGAATTCAACTCAACCATTTGGAATCCATTTTACAATATTCATGAAAAATCTATCGAGCGAATCCAACATAAATTTTTACGTAACATAAATTATAGATTAGGTATTCCTATTGAAAACATTAACTACACCTCACTGTTGAAAGTCATGGGCCTAGCCACATTAAAAGAAAGAAGAATATGTTCTGATCTCTTTTTTCTTTATAAAATTGTTAATAACATGTTTGACTCCCCTGAACTCCTTAGGTTGATCGACTTTCATGTACCTAGTAGAACGGTTCGTCAGAAGGTACCTTACCATTGTAACATTGCAGGTACCTTAGCAGAAATAAATTCAGTAATGAACCGACTACACAGTGCAGGGAATAAATATTGCGTGAACACTAACGGTACTGAATGTCTATCAGCCTATAAACACATTATTATTAAATCTGTATGTCAAATATGAACTTGGCAAACATTAAACGGAGTATGTGCAAACTATTTCCACTACTCTACAAATTACGTTTAAATAAATAAATATTATAATACTTAGTTTAATATAACTTAATATTATGGTACTTTGTTTAATATTATAATACTTGACTGAATATTGTAATACTTAATTTAATATTATAATACTTGGTTTAATATTGTGGTACTTGACTTAATATTTTGATACTTGGTTTAATATTATAATACTTAACTAAATGTTTTTCTATTAGACTTTTTGTCGTTTCTTATCCTAATCTTGCGTAATAGAGATTATTAATTAGAGTTACATAGTTTATAGGCTAATGTGAACAACAATTTCATCCTTTTTTATTCAATTGTTTTGGAGGATATTGGCAGATCATATATTTTTATTTCATTTACTTAAATTTCATGTTACCTACGTTTCGTAAACTCTTGTTTCATGTTACCTATATTTTGTTAACCTATGCATTGTTCAATCTTATATTTTATGTAATCTGTATATTCTTATATATTATGTAAACTCTTTATTGTTATTGTATTTAAAAAACATAATAGCATTGTATGTAAAAGCCCTATGGGCGTTTAAATAAAATAAATAAATAAATAAATCTATAGGTGTTTCTCACTCCCAATATCTGCATGTGTCTCGTGAGATGACAGTGTCCCGTTAGTAGTTCTACCAGTTCCCTCAACAAGTTTCTGTCCATATCGAGTAGTTTCTTGATTCGTCTAGGTCGAGCCGTAGTGGTTCATAACATTGGAGTGGATATTAGTTAATTTTGTTTTAAATCTGTTGCTAATCGAATATAATGGATCAATAATGACATAATGAAAAATACGCCAGTTATGTATAAGGCGAAAGTTGTTCTTTCATGCAGCTTTGTGTTACATCAAGTTTCTTAAATACGTGCCACGGCTGGTAAATAAAGTTAATAATATGATATTGAATAGTTGCTCACTTTAATATTATTTTTCGATATTCTGGAGGCGTTTCCCATAGAAGACCAAAGAAGACGACGATGGGTATTTATTTTTATATATTACAATTTTTTATTTATTTTTTGGAATAACTTTATTGAGTAAAACCTCAAATTGTAATATTTAATTATTGAAGACAATATTAGCGATTTCTAAACGAAAATCTGAAACAGAAAAATCAGAAAAGGATACGGTCACATCTAAGAACTCGAACCCAGGACCCTTGCCTCGGTGTGCCCCGGCAAGGTGTGATGTTTTGAATATCCACATAAATAAACGATAAATAATAAACGAACGTGCTCCAAAAAATTTTTTTATGGCAGCTAACAGATAAGACTTATTGACAGGCGGGCTTGAAGTGCATATGATTCCCACGGGAAGGGAGAGATCGGAGGGGCAGTCAGTTCTTGGACGTGGGTACGTTGGCAGCTCCAAGAAATGAATACAAATCAGAAGTGTTGTGTGAAATTACAGTTGATTAGTGAATTCAAATAGTGTTAGAAAGCTTTGTTGTATATTGAATTAAAGTGAAATATTATTGAACCGGTGGTTGTGTAAAGTGAAGGTGGTTGGACTCAGTGAGAAAACAATTAATAGTAATGACAATAATAACAATTGGATAATTTGTAGAGCGCCGTTTTGTGAAAAATCATCCCAGGGGCGCTAAGGGTTGGGCGATCGCGATTATAATATAAAATGTGTTAAATTAAACGTGATTTCGTAAATGTGTAGTTCAAACTAAATTACTTGTCTTAAAAACATGAAAATAATAATAATAATGATTGCGTCTTAAAACAAAGTGAACGTATATAAAGGCAGCAAGTTTTTAATCGGTCTAGGGAGGAATTGATTTGGCGAGATCTATCCACGGAGACCGAAAACCAGAGGATCAAACAAATTATAAACTCGGGTTCGAATCCCAACAGAGATTAGGGAGGTACAATTGTATTTACAGAATTATTTAATTACCCTTTTATAAGCGTAGGGAGGGGACCAACCTTGAACAAGTTGCAAGGATTTCGCTGAAATGAGGAAAGAAGCCGATAGGGGAGAGATCGAAAATTAAAGTGATTTAGCTATATAGTGTAACCAGGTAAGCTTCACGCTGAGAATGAGAGATGACTAACTGGGTGAGTTTTTATATTATTTATTAAATTTCAGAGGACCTTTTTTAAAAGACGGATACAACCGAGGTACAGGAACTAAGTTTACGACACCTGTAGCCCAAATAATGTTTCAGAAAGGGAATGTGTCAATCAGACTATCTATCAGCTGAAAAGGGGAGACGGGCCAATGACCCTTTCATATATAGGACAAGGCGCAGGTACAGTCAGTCAAAGGGGAAGTTTTGCTAGCGTATGACCGCCCGAATAGAAAGCGTTCGGATGCAACCAGACGGAACAAAATGAAAACTTTTCTTCTGTTTTTTTGACTTTCTAATTTAATACTTTTCATCTATTGTTTGACTTTCTAAGTTACGAATTGGGATGCACAAAAACAAATCTAGAGGCAAAAGAGGGAGATGGTAATCTCCGAAATAAAACTACCAACCGAACAACTTTTCTCAACAGGTACCTTTCGAGAGGTAGGCAGCCTCTTTAAATTAAATGCAAAAATCAAACCAATTATCCGTTTATACCTACTTGAGAGGATAGGTATTCAGTAGAAGTTACCCATACCTAATACACGAGGGTGCTAGTAACCTCATAAAATAAATACTGGAACCAAATATTAAAATACAGACAGTCCTCATCCTAAATTTGGCATTTCGAGTAGACCTTACATATATCTCACATGATAATTGGCTGAATGGGTAGGCACACAACCTATCGCTAAAGGCAGGCTAAATGCCGACAAGATCGTCGTGTGTTATCTATGTTATTGACCTAGAAAGGGATGTAAATCCCCGACGACGAGGGAGTTACAACGTTTTCTAAAGGTGGCACGTAACTTAGGACCTTACGTGTCACATTTTCGCGACTAGATTCGTGACAAGGGATGTCATGGTTTTCCCCTTCTACACTCAGTAAAGTAGTTTTTCCTGGAGGTGTATGAGATTGGGGCAATTCTGAAATTGGTGATGAGACCTGGTTTTCTTTATTCTGGCGTGACGGTTGCCGATTTGGAACAAGGGGAGACCCGGCCGGTTGCGATATCCAGACACGCAGATATCGATCGCCTTGCTCAAATTATCATCCATCGGTTTTGTTTGGTAAAGAGGAGGAGTCAATCTTAGCTTGATCAAATTCATTTTCTTTCCTCTCCTTCCCTTCCTAAAATATATACATGGATGGCGCCGACAACTAACACCATAAATTTATCGTATGTTTATCACACACATAAAATCTAACACTTTATTATACTCACATAACCATATGACAGGTAGAATCACGTAGTTAGTTGGGGAGCAGGCGACTTAGAAGATAAGGTTTATGAAATGATTTTAAAACACAGCGGTAATGGATTCAACTCACTCTATCTCAAAAGAACCGAGGGATACCACACATACATAGATAACTAGGTTTCTAAACCGAGAAACAAAAAACCAACACAACGTTCGGTGAAGCCTTTTTATACTGAACCGTCACGTGAAATGAGTACGTTCAAGGTCGTACGTCACGTAGACAAACTAGGATGTACACACTTGAAGGGGTGTGTAATAAAGAGAGAGGCAAGGGCTTGAAAGACGGCAGGGAGAACCTTCCTACCCCGGATATATACATAACCAAAGCCTTATGGAAAAGTTACCTATGGGACTTAAAGAAAATTTATCGTAGAAAGAAGAGAAGGAAAAAGTTTGAAGTAGAAAGGGCATATCATTACATCTGGTGCCGAAACCAGGGAGATAGATCTAAAAGCTGGCTTGAATTCATTACTGTTGTTAAAAAAAAAAAATGGATTTCATAAACCTTATTAATTCACATTAACAGCGAAAGAAATGGTACCTATCGTCAAAAATGATAACAGAGACACCGTACTTCAAAGGCAAATAGAATAAACAGACAAACCCGGAAAACATCGAATTTATTGTGAAGACAAAAGACATCTAAAATGTTCATAAACAACGAAGCCAAAGGATAAACAAACATCGAAATCGGATTAATAATAACACAAGAATAAGATAGCTGGGACAAATCTAAAATAAACATTGCATTCGGATATCGTGAAGTATATGGCATATTTTATACCGTTGATATTAGAATAACTGTAAACAATTATTGTTTATTTCAGATCTAAAAGGCAGAGAATGTTGAAGTCATAAATAAAAAGTCGGACAAAAAATATCGGATCACCGCCGAGGACACAAAATAAAAACAAATCAACATGAAAATAAATAACACTCGAACATAATACAAATAACGTATTGAGATGAAACAACACTGTTTAAACAATTAACTCAGAGTTTAAAATTCGAAAATAAACAAGTGTGACATGACATATTGAATTTCTACCCATAGAGACACAAAACACTTGAAACAGCCGAGGGCGAAAAAACTCACCAGTAGAACAAGCCGATAATCACGGGAACCAAAATGTAAACAGATGGTAGGTTGCGAAGAAAAAACCGAAGAACAGGGGCGCTCAACATTTTGGAAGAATTAAAATAAAATTTAAAATAAAAATAAAAAATAAATACAGAGGTATTCGAGAAACGTAAATTACCTATAGTTATTTCTAATCCCATCGACTAACACGTGGAAGCGAGATTACCCGCTGGGCTTAGAACTAAAGGGAGGCTGTGATGTTTTGAATATCCACATAAATAAACGATAAATAATAAACGAACGTGCTCCAAAAAATTTTTTTATGGCAGCTAACAGATAAGACTTATTGACAGGCGGGCTTGAAGTGCATATGATTCCCACGGGAAGGGAGAGATCGGAGGGGCAGTCAGTTCTTGGACGTGGGTACGTTGGCAGCTCCAAGAAATGAATACAAATCAGAAGTGTTGTGTGAAATTACAGTTGATTAGTGAATTCAAATAGTGTTAGAAAGCTTTGTTGTATATTGAATTAAAGTGAAATATTATTGAACCGGTGGTTGTGTAAAGTGAAGGTGGTTGGACTCAGTGAGAAAACAATTAATAGTAATGACAATAATAACAATTGGATAATTTGTAGAGCGCCGTTTTGTGAAAAATCACCCCAGGGGCGCTAAGGGTTGGGCGATCGCGATTATAATATAAAATGTGTTAAATTAAACGTGATTTCGTAAATGTGTAGTTCAAACTAAATTACTTGTCTTAAAAACATGAAAATAATAATAATAATGATTGCGTCTTAAAACAAAGTGAACGTATATAAAGGCAGCAAGTTTTTAATCGGTCTAGGGAGGAATTGATTTGGCGAGATCTATCCACGGAGACCGAAAACCAGAGGATCAAACAAATTATAAACTCGGGTTCGAATCCCAACAGAGATTAGGGAGGTACAATTGTATTTACAGAATTATTTAATTACCCTTTTATAAGCGTAGGGAGGGGACCAACCTTGAACAAGTTGCAAGGATTTCGCTGAAATGAGGAAAGAAGCCGATAGGGGAGAGATCGAAAATTAAAGTGATTTAGCTATATAGTGTAACCAGGTAAGCTTCACGCTGAGAATGAGAGATGACTAACTGGGTGAGTTTTTATATTAATTATTAAATTTCAGAGGACGTTTTTTTAAAAGACGGATACAACCGAGGTACAGGAACTAAGTTTACGACACCTGTAGCCCAAATAATGTTTCAGAAAGGGAATGTGTCAATCAGACTATCTATCAGCTGAAAAGGGGAGACGGGCCAATGATCCTTTCATATATAGGACAAGGCGCAGGTACAGTCAGTCAAAGGGGAAGTTTTGCTAGCGTATGACCGCCCGAATAGAAAGCGTTCGGATGCAACCAGACGGAACAAAATGAAAACTTTTCTTCTGTTTTTTTGACTTTCTAATTTAATACTTTTCATCTATTGTTTGACTTTCTAAGTTACGATTTGGGATGCACAAAAACAAATCTAGAGGCAAAAGAGGGAGATGGTAATCTCCGAAATAAAACTACCAACCGAACAACTTTTCTCAACAGGTACCTTTCGAGAGGTAGGCAGCCTCTTTAAATTAAATGCAAAAATCAAACCAATTATCCGTTTATACCTACTTGAGAGGATAGGTATTCAGTAGAAGTTACCCATACCTAATACACGAGGGTGCTAGTAACCTCATAAAATAAATACTGGAACCAAATATTAAAATACAGACAGTCCTCATCCTAAATTTGGCATTTCGAGTAGACCTTACATATATATCACATGATAATTGGCTGAATGGGTAGGCACACAACCTATCGCTAAAGGCAGGCTAAATGCCGACAAGATCGTCGTGTGTTATCTATGTTATTGACCTAGAAAGGGATGTAAATCCCCGACGACGAGGGAGTTACAACGTTTTCTAGAGGTGGCACGTAACTTAGGACCTTACGTGTCACATTTTCGCGACTAGATTTTTTATTTTATTTTTTTTTTTATTTTTTTTATTTTTTTTTATTGAATAAATAGTTAATACATAATATCAACAAACAAGTCCTGCTAAGCCGATTGAATTGGCTTGTCAACAGGTGCTTAAAGTTAGTTTCAAATACATTTTTTAAAGTTATAATTTACATCTTATATCTACAGAATTAACAATTTTTCATACAATTTTTCATACATATTAAAATAAATATTTTTTTTCCGATAGCCAATTTTTCACCATATATTTAACCTTATTCATAGATTTACATTGCTTTATAGTGTCAGGTAATAAATTAAATATCTTCGGTATGTTGTATTCAAACGTTCTCTGTCCGTATTTATTATTAAATTTCGGAACTATTAACCCGTCATTGCGCGTGAATCTAGTACTGTATTTATGTTCTAATTTTTCTTTATGCTGCGGGGTAAATATATACTGAATTATGATTTTTTGCCATAGTATAGCCTTAACGGGTAAAATTTTGGCACTCTGAAACAGCAACGGTGTATTATGTCTCTGTTTAAAAATATTAGGGACGACTAGTAATTTTACAATTGCGTTTTGTACAACTTGGACTTGTTTCAGATTGGTTATACTAGTATTTCCCCATATGGTTAATCCATATCTTATAATAGATTCTGCCATTGACATATAAATTATTTTAAGTGTTTCAATTGATAGGAAAAAATTTAATGTGTACATTCTGCCAGCAATTGATCTGAGTCTTTTACAGGTTTTTTTAATATGTTTGTCCCATTTGAAAAAGCAATCTACTGTAACACCAAGATAGACATATTCTGTAACTAATTCTTAGCTTTCACATTTACAATTAGTCGGGATATTTTTATGGATGCAATTAAAACTATGAGAAATAATATTAGGATTAAATTGAAATCTGGCATTAGGTGATCTTATATGCATAACTTTGGTTTTTTTAGCATTTATTAATAGTCCTGCATCATGTGACCATTTACAAAGTTGATTAAAGTCAATTTGCATGAGTTCAATTGCAATTTTTAGATCTTTATGTGATATGACCAATGCCGTATCATCTTCAAATACAAAATGTTTAACAAAAGAGAAAAGTTTTTTCATTATAGTTACATAAATTATATATAGTGTAGGTCCCAATATGGAACCTTGTGGAACTCCTGCAGATACATTCTTTGTTTTACTAAAAGTATTATTTATTTTGGTACATATTTTTCTATTTCTAAGATAATCTTTAAATAAATTTAACACATTTCCTCTAATTCCAATTTTTTCTAAGGTTTCTAGCAGTTTTTTAGAGTTAATTGTGTCAAAAGCTTTAGAGTTATCGATAAATAACACAATAACGTGTAATTTATTATTTAATTGATTATTTATGTAATTGGAAAAATCTTGCAGTAATTTTTCAGTATTTTTTTTCTTTGAAAGCCATATTGATTTGGATCTATGATAGCGAATTTTTCAATGTAATTATTTAATTTATTTGATAAAAATTTTTCGAGAATTTTTTCTAACGCAGGTAGTATACTAATAGGCCTATAATTTCCCAGTTCAATGTGTTTTCCACCTTTAAATATTGGTCTAGTAATGCTACATTTAAATTCTTGTGGAATTTTTGCTTGCTTTATTATCGTATTGATTAGATGAGTAATTATTGGCCCAAGAGTTTTTATATTTCTTTTTAAATCAAACATTCTTATATTGTCAATACCTGTGCTTTTAGAGTTTTTCATTTTTTTAACAATGTTTTCAATATCAGTTATAGTAGCTCTTGGTATAAATAAACTGTGAGGCAGTTCTTCCAGTACAATATTAGTAGCTTTGTGATTGCAATTATGTAACATGTTGCTGATGCTATCCGAGAAGTAATTCACAAAATCATTTGACACAGAATCCTCAGTTCTATCTTTTAACATATATCGTGTTATTGTTTCATCGCAATCGTTTTTGGGTTTACGTCCTAAAATATTATTTATCACATCCCAGGTTTTTTTGTATCATTAAAACAGTTTTTAAATTTATTATTATAGTAGTTAGTTTTATCTTTATTTATAAGTTTATTAACAAGGTTTCGTGATTTTTTGTATTCTGTTTCATATGTTTTGTTTGTTGGTGTACTTTTCCATTTTTTATATTGTTTATCCCTTTTATTTATTTGACATAATAATTCACTGCTTACCCATTCATTTATTGCATAAGGTCGTGTTTTCGGTTTTTGCACTATCGTTTTAGAACTGCTCTTGTAAAATTTATTAAATAAAGATTTTATTTTTTCATATAATGAAATACAATCCTTATCCTCTATAAGTTTACTCCAGTTATAATCTCTGATATGTCTATCAATATCCTTTTGTGAGATGATTTGAATATACTTATTTGCAAAGTCTACCTGACGTTTATGACATTTTATATTAATAGCAGTAATAAAATGATCGGCAATATTATTTTCACAGACGCAAGCTGTTATTTTCTTGCCTCTAAATTTGGCAAATATATGGTCAATACACGTGCGAGTAATTTGTCCATTTGATACAGCTTCTCTGGTTACTACATTGATGCATTTAGTTAAATAATGGTTAGTAAGTAAGTTTTCATACGAAGTTACAATATTATCTTGTTCATCAAGCAAATTAAGATTTATATCTCCAAGTAAGATAATATTTTCCTTATTATTAATTGTCTCAAGATATGATGATAATTCCGTCAGAAATGAAGATTTACTGAAATTAGGAGGTCTATAGATAGCTATTATATTGACTTTAGTTTTGTCCTGGAGTATGAGCTTTCCTGATATATTTTCAAAATGTATTGATTTTAATGTTTTTAGTCTAAATTCAAATTTGTTTCTTATATACAATATAATACCTCCTCCTGACTTATCAGTCCTGCAGTAGTTATATGCATTATATCCAGGAATATTGTAAATACACATACTTTCAGTTTGAACAGATGTTTCACATAGCATCAGAATGTCAATATGCTTCAAACAATTAATTAAATATATATGCAATACATCCCAATATTTTTGTATAGATCTAATATTTAATTGAATACAAACAAGATTATCAGACGAATTTATGTTTTGTTTTTTTATCCAATCTTCTAAATTATTTACTGTACTACTTTCTATTTCATTATCATTATCTATATAAGAAAAATTATTCTGCGCCATTTAATTCGTGATGGTAATTAATTGTTTTCTTGTTTTGTTTAACAGACATATTTTGAGTATAAATTGAAGAATTTAATGTTAAATATTTAACAAAATAAAAGTGATTGTATTTGAAGCTAATTGGTACAAGTAATTTTTGATAAAGGCTTAATAAATATAAAATAAACTGTATGTTCACATCTAGTGTTATTTCAGAATATTTATCATATTTTAAAAAAATTTTAAAAGCTGTTTTTATAATTATGAATGTGAAATATAGTACACAGTGAAAAAATGCATGTTTAAGTAAACAAAAAAATGTTGTTGAAGGTGACGTTATGATATTACTATTAAAAAAATAATGTAATATAATAATGTTATTTTTGTTAGTTAATTTGTGATTTTTTATAATTTTTATAACGATATTTATGTAATAAAATGTAATAACACTAAATCTACTTTGAGACAGGTTTAATCTTATTTCTAGTCAATATTCTATTTTTTCTTTTGCTAAAAGGCTCATTTTTTTATACACAATACATTTCGTTTTATCGTTTGCAGAATGCCTGATGTCGATATTCCAGTTCATTTTTTTATTTTTTTTATCACAATTTTTACATTTAGGTTCTTTATCTTTGTTAGCACAATCTTTGTATGAATGATCACCAGCACAGTGTGTACACAATGGTTTGTCCTTTTCTTTATGAAGACACCTGACAGAAGTATGTCCAAAGCCCAGGCAGTGATAGCATTGCACTAGAGGATGGGCATCCTCTACTTGTATTCTCTGGTATCCCACATAGATTTTACCGGTATATACTAGCCTTCTTCTTATTTCAGTACTAACTTCTATTATGTAATTAGATGTGTTATTATATTTGTTTTTCAAGATCTTTTTTAACGTCATCTCAATTTCTGGTTTATCTATCATCACATCCTTGATATCTTCATTCTGTTCCATTATATCTTGTATAATATCATCCTTATTATAGTCATTAGCAATGCCCTTAAGTATTATAGTTGGTCTTTTCTTTTTAATTTCTGTAGCACTGATGTCTTTGAACTCGTCTCCGATAGCTTTACTCATTTTTTCCGCATCGTACTTTGTCGAACATTTTATAAGTATTCTATTTTTAGATATCGCATTAACACCAATCACTTTGGCACCAATCTTACTTAAGTTAATTTTCTTCCTGATTTTATTTTGTATATTTTCTGAAGATTCGTCAGCATTGTTCGATGAAACTATTAATTTGTAATCACTTTCCAATATTTTATTTTGGTTTTCAGCTACTTTCCCGTATCCAAATGTAGGTTCGATTATTTTTTCCTTTGCTTCAGATAACTGAAGAGTTAGATGTCCCATCCAGTTAAATATAGCACTTGTTTTCGTTGTAATTAAGTTAATTTGTTCTTTATTAAATTTATTCACTTTATCTTGAACACAATTCAATAAATCATCAATTGCCTCCTTCGCAGAATCCATGAATTGATGTGGATTCATATTTTTTTGAAGTAAAAAACACCGTTTTTTAATAAAAACCTTAATAGGTTCTAGATATTTAGGATAAACTTTAAATTTCGTTATGTTTCACTGTTTGTTAATTGTTTAATTCACTAATTTTTTGTGTCTTATTGTCCTTTTTTCACAAACAATGAAATAGAGCACAGATTCACTTTTTTAAAGTTTGAAAACGCACAAACAACGCACGATCGTGAAATCAATGTATTCTGCACTTTTTTACTGCTTAAATATAGCTTTATTTGCATTTATTTCTTTAAATTAGTATGAGCAAGGATGAAACGTCAAGTCTGTAGGTAGATTCGTGACAAGGGATGTCATGGTTTTCCCCTTCTACACTCAGTAAAGTAGTTTTTCCTGGAGGTGTATGAGATTGGGGCAATTCTGAAATTGGTGATGAGACCTGGTTTTCTTTATTCTGGCGTGACGGTTGCCGATTTGGAACAAGGGGAGACCCGGCCGGTTGCGATATCCAGACACGCAGATATCGATCGCCTTGCTCAAATTATCATCCATCGGTTTTGTTTGGTAAAGAGGAGGAGTCAATCTTAGCTTGATCAAATTCATTTTCTTTCCTCTCCTTCCCTTCCTAAAATATATACATGGATGGCGCCGACAACTAACACCATAAATTTATCGTATGTTTATCACACACATAAAATCTAACACTTTATTATACTCACATAACCATATGACAGGTAGAATCACGTAGTTAGTTGGGGAGCAGGCGACTTAGAAGATAAGGTTTATGAAATGATTTTAAAACACAGCGGTAATGGATTCAACTCACTCTATCTCAAAAGAACCGAGGGATACCACACATACATAGATAACTAGGTTTCTAAACCGAGAAACAAAAAACCAACACAACGTTCGGTGAAGCCTTTTTATACTGAACCGTCACGTGAAATGAGTACGTTCAAGGTCGTACGTCACGTAGACAAACTAGGATGTACACACTTGAAGGGGTGTGTAATAAAGAGAGAGGCAAGGGCTTGAAAGACGGCAGGGAGAACCTTCCTACCCCGGATATATACATAACCAAAACCTTATGGAAAAGTTACCTATGGTACTTAAAGAAAATTTATCGTAGAAAGAAGAGAAGGAAAAAGTTTGAAGTAGAAAGGGCATATCATTACAAAGGCAAGGGTCCTGGGTTCGAGTCCTAGATGTGACCGTATCCTTTTCTGATTTTTCTGTTTCAGATATTCGTTTAGAAATCGCTAATATTTTCTTCAATCATTACATTTTTTTTTGTTTAGTTTCATCATATAAGAAATCATTCAGAAACTCTGTTTTTAATCAGACTCAAATTTCAATCAAATCACAATGAAAATATCTGCATTCTCTCCGACGTCAGTTATAATTGCATTAGTATAAGTTATACGAGAAGTTTCTTGTCTAGTTACGGTTTTGTATTACTAATTTGTATGAAACATACATCAAAGTCTGCGAAGTTACAACACAACATTGTTTCAGTTAGTTCTCATGATTGACCTTAGTTATAAGAAAATCAAATGATTTAAGATTATATAATTATCATTTTTATTATGTGTATGAAATCCGAGGTACTCACATACATGTAACGGAGTAACTAGAGAGTTACTAACCATCACACTATTTCTCCCTAGAGTTGGAACAACTTAAATTACGCCATAAACTATGTTTAAGAAAACCTCTCTCTTCATCCAGTTCATTTATATTTTGGTTCTAGCTAAGTGTGCGTAAATTTGATAAACTTGATCATATCATGTCTCCATTAACCACCAGCTTTATATGTTCAAACCATGTTAGAGTCCCTGGGAAGAAAACAAATAATTGTCTTCAGATTAAATCATTCGTATTTCCATTATAAATGATTTTATCAAACAGGTATCCGCCATGGATATACTCTATAATAGAATAACTCATTTCTAGAATTAACATAATTCTCTGCTAGCTCTGTTAGTTGAAAAATAAACAGCATTACACACATTTAAAGAAAATAGGTGAAATACCAGTACCCACCTACCAGTAGATACATAAAAAATATTTACTTAAATTACATTGTTACAGAAAAATAAACTATTATTATAAAAATACTAAGGGGAAATAATGCGATGGCCACGCGACTTTATTGCTAAATATTTATTTTATTTTATTTGATTCTTATTTATTGAACCGTTTTGCACATTTTATTTTAGTTATGTCGACCACCATACTAGTTATACTATTACATACTAGTGGGGTGGAGATTCAAGAGAAATAAGTTCATTTTTATGGAAATATTTTATGCACAAAGTAGTTTTTTTTTTAATATTGTGTGTGATCTAACTCCAGACAATAAAAAGAACCATAAATCCATGCATGGCACTTTTATTTAAATTAAAACATAAAATTTATTGAAACGCACTATTAGTTTATAAAGAAAGATAAATTACCACCTTAAAAATTTACGATGTGATAACACGTATTACAAAAACCATTAAATGGTCTGCTTAAAATTCAGCCAAGCAATTCTACATTAATATTAGTGATATTGACGAGTATGAGTTATGACTTGGTATAATCCGTAGAACTGATACAGTAGTGGGATCATCATCCCGTCATGACGTCATGTACACGTTTCTAATTTGAATATTTTGATGGTTTTTTCGTCTCACGCCGAATTAGCATTTAGAGTGGAAATCGTCATTGAAACCTGTCAACACATGACGTTGGGGATGGGGGAACAAGGCCACATTGCAATCACACCGTCAATTCCGCGAATTCTAACACATCCCTAATTGTAAGTTCATATCCAATGCATACAATTATTTCGATTGCTGCTGTTAATTAACAGACATACAACGCCTAATGGTGACTTAACATCGCATAAATTATGTGATACACTTTACAGTGATCATTACTTTAATGAAAGTTCTATGTAACGATGAAATTAAATGTAATCCACGAATGTTGAAATAGGTTATACTTTCTATAGTTATCTTATACGTTCCTAAAAAGTATACTCGAGGGAGAAAAAACAATATTTCAAAAAGGACTTTACTACACGGCTCTTTAAGTAAATAACAACTTTCCACGTAACGTTAAACAAATACACGATAAACTCCAATTTAAATCATCTGTTTCTATTTGTATATTTAAGCACTGTATTATACAACATGTTCTCTATTTCTTGTGAATTGGGTTAGCTGTAAAGGATAGTATGTACCTATAAGCTATACCCTTTGTCCATTCTGTATACTTGCAAAATATTTTTTTTTAAATTTGAATTTTCAACCCTTTTCATGGTCTGAAAGCGATAATTTCTGCCTAATAGAACGCGCCAATCAACACCGCGACTCAACTGCTTGCTCAATCCAACTCGATGCTGCAATGACCGTTGACATTTTCAACGTAACTTTCACACATTTTAGCGATGTTTAAACGCATTACAGAATATAGTAAAATTGTTTCCGTGATCTTTTATAACTTCCACTTTGCTGTCTTTCTTATCAACCTTTTCTAGTTATATCATCGTAACATAACATGATAATTTAATGTTTTGCATGTTTGTTTGACATAGATTATTATTTTTATGTATTCATTAAACTTAAAGTAGTTTATAATAACAATATTTGAATGATTTGTATAGCGCCGTTTTTGTGCAAAATCACCTCAAGAGTTCTGCTTTATGTGGTCAAGAAAACGGAACAAGACACAAAAAACGAAAAACGAAAAACGAAAACATCGAAAGCCTCAACCATTGGCCGAGTTGGTTGGGGAGTTTTCCCGTTAAGACAGCGATCTTGGGTTCAATTCCCAGTTGAGACCGTTACCTTTTTATTGTTTTTTTTCCGTTTACATTAAATAGCATTATATTTTCAAAAATACATTTCTTTATTTCACTTTGCTTAATTTTAACTTAACTTTGCTCTTTCTTAAGTAACAATTTGCTTATTTCTAATATTTATTTCACACATTTTTTTTTAAAGCGATATAAGACTAATATCAATGGGTTTGCTCGACATTCACATTTTAATTATTTCTTATGAACGTATTACTAAAATTTCAAATTTTTCTAGAGCTATCCCTACGAATGTAATTGATTTATATTTAAGATTAATAAAAACAAGACCTTACCTTTAAAATATTTTATAAAATTTTTCAACAGTAAAATTAGCGGTAAAGATAATATTTTATTTTTCTAGACGATAATTGCTGGTCAAGTGCTCTAAGCTACTAAGCTACGTCGGCTTTTCCCAACTAGGCAAATAATTGAATATGTGCTGTAAACAACCAACTATATTTTTGTGGGAAAGGCTGATGTTGGTAAAATATTTTTTTGAAATGATAAACATTTGTTTTATCTGGAATGTTTTTTTGTATAGATAGCACAAAGGAAAACAAATAATAATAAGCAATAATGTATGTGAATTTCAGGCGAATAATTATTGCATATAATAATTTGTTATCCTTTGTGTTATGCTTAAAAAAAACTTTGACTCATAAAACATTTGTTTATCATTTAAAAAAATAATTTTCACATACAAAAGTTTAAACGTTTTTAACCCGAAAAGTACCTTCCTAGAAGGGCGCGTATTTAATTCGCGTTGGTGGCATTTATTTTTACTCGGGAGATATTTTGAATTTGTATGGGTATTTCAGGAACATAAATATTATTCTATGGAAAAAAAATTGAATGGGAGAAAAAATCGAATTTCGAAAAACGTTAATTATATTTTTTATTTGTACTATCACGTAGTACTATCACCCCTCAAAGTTAGACCACTTTACCCCCGGACATCCTGTACATACTTTGGTACTACATGTTTATGTTTAAAATTTCTCATTTACTTAACTTTATCTTTTTATGTTCTACATCAATAATCTCTCAGCATCTAATTTATGTTGATTGTGAGAATAAAACAATAAAAGAAATCGGTTTTCCTTTCAGTAAAAAGCTGATATCTTTTAAAATTAAAATTTATGGTATTTTCAAGATAATTATCTTCACATATACGGTGTTATTTTATAATGATGATAAATAAATGTCATACAGGTAGCAAATTCAAATCAAGAAGCATATTATGAACGATGTAGTTAAAAACAATTAAAATTAATTATCAGTCACCATAATACCGGAATTTCTTTGGTGTCAGGAAACCGAGCCGCGGTTTTACGCTTTTTAATGAAAGAAATAATAAAATAGAAATCGGAACAAAGGAAGTTTTCTCAGAAGGCATTGCCTTTTGAATATTCATCATCTCTTCCTCGGTTTTAAAACAAAGGTATTCTTGGTAATGACCATTAAATATTTTCACACTGTAATCGCCGCCTTGATTTTATTTTTACATGTTCGTCCATTGCGTTTTTGACCCACGATTGCTACCAATTTTTCAATAAAGGGTCGCCACACAATTCTGTCATACAACAGCATCCCCCCCTCCTCTCAGCTTATTTAAATATCCTCCCTCACAAACTCTTCTGTAATTCGCACTTTTGATATAACACGACTCTCCAACTTCCTTTTTCATCGACCTATATGTCGTATTATATTATTCGGGGCCTCGATTATCAACGGAGTTATTCCACTCGAACAACGAGTGGTTTGAGTGGAATGACTGACGTTTGGCGTATGTAATTATGTATCTTCGAAAAGACTGAAAAATAAGGATATCGATCAATGTATATACTTTTGACGGCGATTGCGAGCGGCTTGGATTAGAGAATCGATACCCAGAACTGTCCTCAC
The DNA here is from genome assembly GCA_026573805.1 of Hesperophylax magnus. Taxonomy (NCBI): domain Eukaryota; kingdom Metazoa; phylum Arthropoda; class Insecta; order Trichoptera; family Limnephilidae; genus Hesperophylax; species Hesperophylax magnus. The sequence continues at coordinate 8,277,510 of JAIUSX010000029.1, read as the reverse complement.
GATCCACGTGCCAAAACCATCTACCTTGTATGAGCAATCTCTTTATATTTTATTACATATAATGATCTATTTGATCGTAAATTTTTCCGCTTATAGCGCCCCAGGGATATCTTTTCTTCAACTTTTAATCTACGTTTTATCTTTCCTTTGCTGTTTCATGATTCTTTGCCAAACAAAACTTGTATCAACACTTCTCCTTGGACTGTTAGCCTTGCCATCTTTGAAATATGACTAAAAATATTGATCATTTAATTTATTAGAATGTTGAAGCTTGAAGCTAGAAGCATAAACATGATTATATGAACAACTCTCAATAAAAAAAATATGAAAGACACAAATACCCTGAACTGCAAATATCATAAAACAACACAAATATATAACATTAAAATGCAAATATTGCATCTGGTCATCTAGTCATACCGGGACTGGTATCTCTACCAATTAAGCTATTGCCACCTTATTACATTCCGTCATTTTTATCAATCTCATACATCCATTTTTTTGTAAATAGGTAATGTTTTATTATTATTTTCCCTAGCCCTGTGCCCTGCTTGCATACAAACATTGTGAAGACTATTGTCACTTTTATGTCGATGATTTTATTTTTATTTTCTCTAATGATAAAAAAGAAACATAATCAGTTTGTAAAAATGTTAGGCATTGTAACTGTAGTACTTGAGAGTGGGTTTGTTATAATATGTTCAAAATACCATATCTGTAGGTACTTGTCTCTAACGCCACCTATAATGTAGAGTTGTAAACTTGTCTATGATGAGCAATAAAAACTGTTCCTTTTTTGTCAGTCTAGCCAAGAACGTTGTTTTATTCAGATCCTAATTAATATCAAAATATTAACAAAAACAGATTAACAAGTGTGATGTTTATTATTCCCAATAAATATAACACTAGACCCCATACCCCATTTAATAGTTACTTCTCGCACTAATTTTATGTACAATTCTTGTTCTCAGAGATTGCATTGTGTGTGGAATGAATATCGCTTCCTTAAAAAATCATGCATATACAAGCAGATAAGCAATAAACCTTAAATGTATTAGTTTGTTATTACGTTTATAAGATTATTATCACCATTATGTTAGCGCCGATAAAGGTGCCAACCAGGCGTGTTGTCCATCAGTAACAGTAGAATGTAGCTCACGCAGTAGCTATGCATAAAACTGCATATACGTAATTACATCTTAACACTATGGAATTAACTATTATATAGGTAGTGAAATTTTAATAAACACGTGAAACAATACGGCAGAAGGGCCCATCCCACCTTTACCTACCTTAAAGCTCTTTAGTAAGCGTTCATAAAGAAGAAGAAGTAAATGGTTTGAAAAGGAGAGTAATACGAATGTTAGAGCGAGCGCACTAATACAGGGTTTTCCAATAAGAGGTGTTAATTTGATATTCAAAGAAAAATGCCATTTTTTAATATAAATGATCGAATGTTAATTTCATTATAAAGAAAAAGATATGCCGTTAATAGTGAAAAAATAAACAACAGTCAAATGACCACCACGAACACGCCGACAGGACCAAATCCTTTTCATGAAATTTTTAATAACCCAAATCGCAAAGTGGCTGCCTTATGTCCTCGATAGCCTCACGAATTTCATCTTTGAGGTCTTGAATGGACGCTGGGCTGTTGACGTAGACCTTCTCTTTTTCGTGGCCTCAAAGGAACAAGTCGCAAGGTGTTAAATCACAAGATCTCGGTGGCCAATTGTGATCACCTCTTCGAGAGATAACACGGTCCGGAAACTTTTCCCGTAAAAGATCAATGGTTTTTTACTTGTGTGGCACGTAGCGCCGTCTTGTTGAAATTAAACGTTGTCTAGATTAATACCATCCAATTCCGGCGATAAGAAATCATTAATCATCTCTCGATAGCTCTTTGAATATCAAAATAACACCTCTTATTGGAAAACCCTGTATTTAAAAAAAACTATTATAATTAATCGAAAATTATGAAAATATTTAATAAAACACGATTTGTTTAAAATACAGCTTAAAATCTCTTTACAATTTTCTATGTTGCCTTCAAAGATACACTGTGAATTATTTCATACCTACAACCAATTAAATAACAAAACAAAATGTGTTTTAAATAATTTTTAAAGAATACTTTGCGGTTTTTTTCTAACAAGGGAATTTCTTATTCTTATCGTTTAGGATTTACAAATGTGCAGATATTATCTTCAAAGCTAACATATATTTTTAAGGGAACTCAAAACTTACAGTGTTCAAGAGAAATATGTTATAAATCGGTATAAATTTGGAATGCGGAGGCTTAAGCACAATTCCTTACATTTATAAATTCCGATCATCGAGCATAATCGAATGAATTATTTTGCCGTATTAAAAACTTACCGAAACATATTATGTACTTATGTTCTATACAAAAAATGTAACTATATAGTAATTCAAAATAAACATAGGAAATTGATAAAAATGATCAAACGTAATTAGGGGGAAAAGCATCTTTTCTTTTGTTACTCACGAAAATGGCGCTATACAAATAATCCAATCATTAAAATCAGTCCAGATACAACTAGAGGATCTGGGTTCAAGCTACCATTTGTATCTTTATCTCTTTCATATATTCACTGAGATAAAACCATCTTCAATGATTAAAAATACATCATTTATTAATAAATATTTTTCGGTAAAACACGGTAATAATAATAGTTCTGGGAAAAGAATAGGCGCTGCCACACGTACCCTTCGGAGCGGCGGTATTACGCGCCACTCCAGGCCGCCGCGTAGAAAAGTGAAGTCCGAAAGTAAGGTAATGGTTTATAGAGCATTAAAAACAAGTAAAATGGCACAGATATATATTCTATAAAATTTATGGACACCGTGAAATGGTTATTGCTACAAGTAGGTAGAAAATAAATCATTGATTGGGATTAAACTTTAAATACATTATGACATCCTAAACCTCTCAGGCTTCTGGCATATTCTGTCAGATGGTCAGATTATTTTCGTTTTGCAATCAAATCAAAATAAATTAAATATTTTTGAACTTGTCCTTGAAAACTAAAAACTGTTTTGAAAGGTGATGAAATACGCTTATAAATTTAATTATTAGAAATAAACATATTATTTTGTAAATGTAAAATTTTTGAAAGCAAACATGTTTTGTTTTAAATGGCTTGAATGGCTTTACGTTTTTCTAACTAAAATTACCGGTAGCGAAAAAAAAACTAAAACAAATATTTAGTATCTAAAAACGCAATTTTTTTATAATACGAATATATTATAAACGTTATTGCCATCTCACGTTGTTTCGTTTCATTTAAAAATAATTAATAAAAAAATCGAAAAGTTATTTGTTTTTTAAATTGCTGTCGGAAAATTTGGTTTCATGAATTTATGCATTTTAATATTTTCTTTGCTTATTTTAGATTTGAATATAAAGCGTGATGTTGTCTTTCTATGATAGGCCGTATTTGTCACCGCGACAGTAAGGGAGACACGACGATTTCTCTGATACCTATATGAGTTGTTCCCAAAAGTAAACAAATTAGATTGAGGGGTTTAAAAATTGTTTAAAAATATGCAAACCCAGCTCTTAATATAAAAAAAAATTATATAACTACCTGTAAATTTTATTTTTCATCTAACAAATGCAGAATGGTTTTAAATAGAATTTCACGTATCACGTTAAATGGAATTTCACAAATCCTGTTACATTTTTTAAAAATTTTGTCAGTGCTTAAATATGTTAAAATACAATAAAATTAATGCATTCACGAGAAGTTTAATTTTAAACGTAGTTATTTTAAAATTAGTACGCATAATATGGTAAATGAGTAGGTGGGTACTTGGTATAGTTGTAGATATGGTGGTTTTCTATGAAATTTGTTTATAAATTCAAGCTTTTAAATCCAAATGAATGTACACAAACCCTTGCTTTTCGGGTTTGTATTTAAACAAACATTCTAATTCATATTTAATGCTTGCGATTCCGGAACTGGAACGAAAATGTCTTGCTTTGTATTCGAATGCAAAAGTGTACGCATTCCAGCGTTGCCAACTTCATTTTACCCCGTGAGGAGCTGCAGCTGGCAACATTGTTTTACTTTTGTGACCTTTTATTGTTGAATTGCTAATTAAATGTGCAATATTACTGCAAAATTGTTACTACAGGGAAAATAACTTTTAAGGACCGAACATTGCACTTTAAAAAAATGTTTGTAACAAGATGTGCGACGTTATGGAAATAATCAAATATTTTAAAGGGAATTTTTGTTGTTTGTTTTTGGGGTGTTATGCCGTGTTGCGCTAACTCCTTCTTTAGCCGACGTTTCGGACAGCGTTGCAGTGTCCATCATCAGGGCAGATCTGGTAGATCCGAAGATGTGTAAATTTTTGTTTGTCGAGTTTGTGCTTATTTATTTGTGGCCTGGGCCCGTCCAAGTGCAAAATGCCAACGGAAGTGGCGACATCTTGTGTCGAATTCTGAAAGCACAGTATTTATGTTAGCCTGGGGCCCGTCCAAGCGCGGAGTTAGCGCAACACGGCATAACACCCCCAAAACAAACAACAAAAATGCTTTTGGCCGTGAGAATCTAAAAACTTACCATTTTAAAGGGAAGGTTTCTTTTGGTTGGTTCAAATTAAAAAAAAAAGCATACGCAATATTTTTTATAAGCACGAAAAAACCCCCTTTAAACACTACTTGAGCATAAAAAATCATTGTGCAGTAGCAAGTTGTTCTAGTGTGGGAGTTATCTAGAAAAAAATGAGATCAGTACGTTTTAAAGTTGTTGAGACCAGGTATGTTGGAAGGACGGGTTTTTTCATAGAATTTGAACAATTCTTCAAATTTCAAAGTTGGTTTTCAAGTTTCTATTCAAGTTGTTACATTATTACAGTATTGTGAAACAACTGGCCAATAATGATATCACAAAACTTGAACAGAACCTTTACAGAACTTGAAAATCAACTGACCGTCATAAACAACCCGTCCTTAGTCATATGAAATTATTTATTTTGTACAATCATTGATTTGAAAAATAGACACCCCATTTTTCGTATTATTATTTATTAATTTATTCATATTCGGTTTTAAAAGAATACAATAGTTCAAGGCTTTTTTCGAGCTATTTATTATTTTGACAATTCTGCCATCTCAGTTGAGGAATCTACTTACGCGTTTGAGATTGGGAGTAGTGTAAATAATTAGCTATTTTTTAATTGCCGGCAACCCGGGCGTTTATTGAAATAACATTATCATATGTGAACAAGTAAGTGACCCGCCGCACTAGAAGTTTTCTGTTCTCATATATATGCTTACATAAACACATACATACATACGTGAGCATACACATATATTTATGTACAAATACATACACACATACAATCACATACGTATACCCATGCATGCACATAATCATAAAAACATAAGTATACAAAGTTTAAATAAAATTATTGGAAAATGAATCCTTAAATCTAAAAAAATATTGGTAATTGCTAAAAGGTTAACATGGAGTGTACCTACATGGTGTCATAAAACCAAAAATCTAGCAATAATTATTAGAGATTGTTACAATGTTATTATTAAATGTAAATAAATATATATATATATCATCGTTATCTATTTCACAAAGACGCGTTGCCCTGTTAATCTAAATCTCAAAAGTGATGTTTACAAATATAAGCCCTGATTCTATCTCAATTTAAAACCTTGCAAATGTAGGGAACAATGGAAAATTATGCAAACTTGCTTTATATATTATAGGTAGGAAGAACAAAAAAGAAATACACACTGAATTTTGCAACGGACCACAGCCCGCGGGGCCCAGCTAATGGAATGTCAACTTTGTATAAAGAAGTTTCCAGGGCCCCTTTGTTCATGGCAAAAACAATTGCCGTGACTGTGTAATGAATTTTAAAGATTTTATTGTTCAAATATTTGCTATTGTCTGTGGAAGCGTTGTTTTTTTAATAAAATATTCTGTGATCTCTTACAAGTCAGCCATCTTATTTCTTGCTTTTAGATATAGGTGCTTTATTTTAATTGACTTATATTTTGTACGGCGCCGATCTCGAGACAGTACACAATATTTTTGGACTTTGGCGAATGATCAGGCACTCATTTATGACTCTCGGGTTGAGTTACTTATTGGTGCATATCTTGTAAGTACGTTAATGATGTATAAAATATACACATTTTAATCATATAGTTACTGCTTACCGGACATGAATAAATACTGATATACTTTTTTACCGTTCTCTTCTACTTTTAATATGAGTTTTTTTTATTTTGTTACTTTTCATATCCAACTCCACACAGGAGGCCCTGAAAAAAAAATCCCTTAGATCCTCTCTGGTTATCTCTCTGGATTTTTGATGAGAGAAAGGAGTGAACATGAGTCTTGAAGAGTTCCATGTTGTAAGAGCAAGGAAACACAGAGGAAACCCACGGAGAGAAAGGAATGAAACACAGGAGGGCGGGAATACAGAGACCGGCAAACCGTTCCATAGCCGAGCTGATGAACTCAAGAACGAGTAGTAGGAGCTACCCGTTCTCATGTGACAAATATCAACCGTGTACAAATGTCGGGCGCGCGTTTGGCGTGTTTCCCGATTGTGCACCGGTACCTGAGGGATCAATAACGCTAGCATCTTCCATTGCAATACTGCTAAAACAAAGACAGCATTCCTACCTGGCGCCTGTGCGTAAGATTGCAATTCGCTTGTTAAGGTAGCGAAATCTTTAAAAAGCACCGTCCGTTTCTGCAGAGAGTCACGTTTTTTTTCAGGTATTTTGGTGATCCGGACCAGAGGTGGTTGCCAAATTCAACAGTGGGGCGCACTTGCGATTTGTGCAGGGTCAGCAGTTGTGTACTATTAATGTATCTGCGGGCCCTGAACAGTAAACCCAGCTTCTGTGAGGCTAGCTTGACTCTGGTTTCGAGGGAACCTGAGCTGGTTACTTAGGGTTACACCAAGCATCAGCATCTGCTTCTCACTCTGAATGATCTGAATGATGAATATTGTTATCAAGGTGTCACTAAAAAGTCAGTAGACCAAATAATAAAGCAAAATAGATGATTGAATGCTTATCCAATTTAACGCCTCGGCACAGTTTTGTTTATCGAACTAAAATTAAATTTAAAGAGCTTTATTTACGATAAGTAAATTGCTGTTTTGCAAATACAAAAGACCCCCTCCTTACTCCCGCTGCCCATTAATTGACGGCGAAATCACAAGGTAAACTCTAAATTTAGTTTTCACCTCAAAAAACTTTTCGTAAATTATCTCCACGAATAATGGTCTCCGTTCTTAATGTTTTAATGAAAACGACGAATTAACATGCCGGAGAGCGCCTCTGGGAATATTCTTTAAATCTGATGCTGAATTAGGTCAACTTTTGAGAACCAAGATTAGTTATGAAATGGGCTTTGATGAAAATACTATTTTCCGTCTTTTTTGCTCAAACATCGAAGTAGCATTATTCTGCACATCAAGAACAAAATAAAATATCAAACCTACTAAAATTAAACAAGGCTTACAAATGAAAGATAGTTTATTTTTATATTTACGAATCAATTTCGGACGAAAGTTATCATCTCCGTTATATTTTTTTGCAGATGAGACTGCCATATTTATGACGCTGGTTAAAATAAGTGGGTTTTTGTCAATAAAAAATACTTTTTTTTTTTTTTTTTTTTTATAGTCAATACCTCACAAGAGTCCCAACTGCTCCCGTCTGGAGCCAGTGAGACTATGGCATCCCCAATTGGGGGATGTTGTGAGGCTGAAGGTAAGTGGGGAAGGGAAAGAGGAAGGTGGGGAAGTACCTGGCTATTCAGATCTAGTCACTAAACACGGCTAAAGCCATTTGGAGCAACGTTTCAATTCTGAATGGTGGTCTTACACCAGGGCGATACTGGTAGTATCTTCCACTCTGGAACGTGCCGCAAATATACTATATATTATTTTAATTAATTAATTGTGAAATAACACAAACTAATCAAATAAAATTTATTTGCGCACGCCGGGTTCGAACCCGCGACCTTCGGAATGGCAGTCCAATGCGTTACCACTGGACTATGCCGGCCGTCGAATATTATTTATGTTTATCTTGTTATATATTACTAGCATAACTCTACTTACTTGCTAAAGTGCACAAACATGTGAAGTGAAAGCAATCAAAAAATTATGTCTCCGTCTGTCCATCTCCAACAATGATATATTGAAACTTTATGTCTAGATGAAGGCTTTTGAAATGTATTTTGACCTGAAATGTAGTGCGATTTCTAGCCACGCGATTGTTCAGTCGCAAAAACTCGTAAGTTTAAATACAGGTGCACCCACATGCAATTAACCAACTTGCACAAAATTTTTGGTGGCCACGATTAATCGCCTTAGAGTTTACTGAGTGTGTTAACATACGTTTTATTTGTTTGTCCCACTATGAAGCCTCTAACGGTGAGCTTTTTTCACAAGTACTTAGAAGTCGTTCAATATAAGTGTTTGATTTTTTGGCTAAAATCAGGTAGCAAAACTAGTAATAATTATGTTAAAAAAATCATATTCACACCATTGAAACTTTCCTTCAACACCATAAAACGAAAAAAATTGTTTGGAATCACGGTATTTTCTGTTTTTTTTTTTTTTACATTTATTTTATTAGATAAATTCTTAATTTTCTATCTTCTTACCAAGGGAACGTCGCTTCGACAGTCTATAAAATAATTTATCAACTATTGGTATTTTTCCCCTCGAGCGATTTTACGATGATCTAGAGAAATCCAAATACAGAAAAATATATATTCTATATGGTTTTGTGCCCAGTTTAATTTTCTATTCGCTCTTTTGTTGGTCATTTTTCAGGCTCTTCAAATAGGACATATTTTTTTAATATAAAAAGTTTCTTATTAATGGACGGCGTAGTGTTCTTGGAAAACATAATAAATGTTAAAATGATACTGGAAAGCCATATCTTGCCGGGTTTTCCCGTACAATAGAAAAATATATTTAATGAGAATATTCCAATAATATGAAATAAAAACATTAAATGACAAAGAGAAAACTGAATCCACTGAGTGATTCTCTAGTTCTGCGACGATGTCGATAAAAATACAGTTTTTACTAAAGCAAACTGAGCGACCGCGATGATAAAAAAAAAACACAAATGAAAGAATGTCTTTGTTTTAAACCACTTTATTACATTTATATACGTCGACCGGTTTCGGTTGAACTCAACCTTCATCAGGACAGTACAAATATAAACTAAAAGATAATACAGAGGAAGATTATTAAGTAAACAATAAAGAAAGAGAAAGTATATAAATGTGAGGGAGAGAGCATCAGGGCAGCGGAGTAGGTAGTGGGGTCGGGGAGGGGTGGGGATTTCCCAGGGAGAAAGGAAACATCTTTAAAATAGGGCTTTTAGTAAGTTCTATCTGTTTGTTTAAAATTGGGTAATTATTTTTATTTTTATTTGCTTTTGAGATTTCCAATGATACTAAATTATTGAGACGAATATTTTAGTATTTAGACGTATATTTTATATTTTAGTTTATATTTGTACTGTCCTGATGAAGGTTGAGTTCAACTTGTATAAAAAATATTTGTACACTTTTATTTGATACTGAGCATTATCCATATACAAAATAATTTTACCTTATTTACATGTAAAAAATATTTAAAATTGTTATCTACCGGTCAATCAGTGAGAAATAGTTAGGATGCAGGCGAATTCTCAAGTTATTGTTTTACAAAATTATCTTTTAATTACTGTCTGTATCTGTGTTTTCTCCTTAAATAAATAAATAAATAAATAAATAAACCGAAACCGGTCGACGTATATAAATGTAATAAAGTGGTTTAAAACAAAGATATTCTTTCATTTGTGTAATAATGTCAAGCCACAAAGTGTTTGCTTCCTTCGATAATAAAAAAAACGAAACAATGAGTGATTCGATCGCTTTAAAAAATATCATGTTCGTAATGCGATCATCAAAATTTTATTTTTTTTCTAAAAAATATACATCTCATACGTTAAATACCAATGTAGAAATTTATAAATGTAGCATCACTGAATATTTTTAACAATAAATTTTATCTTATCCTTCGTCAACTCTTTAGTGAGTTGACTTCATCGATAATGTAAACTATTAATTGGTTATTATTATATTTCAGGTAATTGTGCCTGAAGTTAATAACCAGATAATTGTAAATTCAGCTGTGAAACAACATAAACGATAGAACGAATAAATAGCTACGATGATGGGAAAAGCCATATAATTGTATTAACATCATTTTATAATATTTTTGCTAACACCTACCCTTTCCTACAAATGTTATGTATATTAACCATAGTTTAAGGAATCATCATACGAGTCTGAAGATGGCTACAATATGTTCTTTGTCAAAAAATTAAATAAGTGGAAAATAGTTTTAAGTTGTTTCAATATATCATTGTATATTAATGTTAAAATATAACTTGTAAACATTTGGACATTCTCTTCTATCGTTTGTAGGCCCAAAGGTTATGTTTTTAAACTCTTAATTAATTCTCGAAAAAATTAAGAAATTATTATTTTATTTTCATGTTGATGAATACGTTTTCTATAACGATTTAACTGTGCCATTTTTTATTTTTCGCCAAAACGACATGTTCGTTTTTATTCGTGAATATAGCGTTGTTGACATCACACCAGCTAACATCGGTCGGCGACAGCCACCTTACCAGCCGGTAGCGTTTTTATGAAATTGTAGAGTTAAAACCGTTTCGGAATGTCCGGTCGTTTTTAAATCAGTATTTTAGAATGAATATATTAAAATTACAATTTTTTTTCTAGAATGATTATCATTATCTTAAAAATTATTTGTGAATCTTTCTCACATATTAAATGGTATTCATAAATTGAAATTAAAAAGAAATGTTCAAACTTTATTCTAATCTATGGGGTCTAGCACAGTGTAATCGATAACTTTACAATTTCGAATCGATAGTCGTAATTACCGATGATTTTATACCGCTTTCCTGAACATGATAGCTAGGCTGATATTGGTAATGCAATAAGTAAGAAGTCGACATGCGCTGGCAACACTAAGGGAATTATCTATGTATGGACATTCCGAAAAATCATACAGTTACGTAAAAATATCAATAAATATGAAATGTTGAATTGAAATACTAAACTAAATATGCATTAAGTAAGCATTTACTTTTTGACACTATAAAATGAGTTAATTAGTTAATGAGATCCTTATTCACAACTTGTTATGTGACCAAATTTAGTTTCCGCTAGCCCGAACCAATGTTGTGTCATTGACCCGAACGGATTCAACTCGAATACGATTTTTTTCAATTCTAAGAGCCTTGTTAGTTCAACTCCGTTCGTTAAAAAGACAGTCATTTTATGTAACGTTACTAAACAAAGATGTGTATATTGACAGTTAGCCAAATCTTATTTGTTACTATGGAGGCCGCGCTAAAGTTGTCTATCGTCCGTCGGAATATTTCTTATCAATCGTTAACCGTGTTCGCAAATATCGCTTACTGACCATAGATGAGAGATTTTGTCAATATCATATTGATCTTGCATTTTGATCGTCCGTGCTAGACCTTCGAATTAATATTAATATTAACTTCCGCATACTGCTCCAGCGTAGAGTCCGTGTCCGATAAGGTTATTTTATTAGCGTAGTACAATAGTTTTTACAGTGTCATGATACCTTTGGTGAAAAGGATCGCGATAATCCTCAAAGTGACAGGTTTATAATAGTAGTTATTCTTGAATTTCGAATACGTGAAATTGGAGACCACGATTTCATCTTTATTAATATGATATTTTTATATGTTTTAACAAAAAGTTACAATTGGCCGAAGCCAGTGGAATGTTATAAATATGCGTAAAGGGAAGAAGTAAATAAAAAAATAAAATATTAACTGCTTAGGGCAAAGGACACCAGGCCCTATAGCGAATACAGCCACTGCACAACCAATTACCTAATCGAAGTAACATTTGAGCTATATGAAAATAATAGTTGATCTTTATCACTCGGATACCGTCGCCTGGTGACCGGTATGTACACGGGCGCTTTTGGGAACGTAACTATGAACAAGAAACTTGTTAATAACTTTATTCTAAACATTAAAAAAGATTGAAACGTTTCGAGGCTAAAAACGATTTGTGTTGTAAATTTCTCTTTAGGAAATTGCCTTTTCACCAAATCAGGCAGTTTCGTAATAGATTGAGCATTACGCGGAGAATTTTAAAAGAAAGAAAATACCTCCATTTGTTTTCAACCCCGATTGGCCGGAAATGGTTGTGCGAAGTTTTTTTTACCGAAGCCTGGAAATCTCTAGATTTCCATCTTAACTTACGACTAAAGGATTGTTTTTAAAATGGGTCGAAAAAATAAAAGTCAGATAATTTATAAAACAAATGTTTTTACATGTTTATGCGGAATATTCCAACAGATCCAAGAAAAAAAAAAATTAAAAAAATAATATTTTACTTACTTTCTAATATCTGATCATTATTTAACAACACCCTTATTTCCCGAAGCCAAAACACAAAGGTACCTCCGTACTCTCAACTTGTACATACGATAAAAGCATAATAAATTTGTAATCAAAATAAGTAAAAGGCGTTCTTTTTTATAATCTGCGAACCCGAAGTTCAGGCTTTTTATTATTCGGAAGCCAGACTAATAATTCATCTTCACTTAAACCATCACGTGGAGCAATTCGTTAACCATATATTAAAGCCTTTAAAACAAGAGAAAATAAACTCTTTCTTCACCTTAGAGCAAAGCGGTTTTATTTAAACTTGGAAAGAAATTTAATATTCAGCACTTATTTCACATTTATTATTAGATGTTTTAGAAGTTTCATGAAAATTATATTCTTTCCATACTACGTATATAAAAAGCAATTTATGGGTAAAATAACTATCTAAAAGTAAAAAAAAACTATGCACAGATAAAATAACTATGTAAAGTTAAAATAACTATGTAGAGGCGAAAAAAACTATGTATAGTTAGAATAACTATGTATAGGTAGATAACTTATATAGGTAATAACTCCTATGCGACGGATTCAACAGCTAGGAAACAAACAGTTAGAAAAACTATGTATGGGTAGAATAACTACGCATAGGTAGAATAACTATGTATAGTTAGAAAAACTATGTATAGTTAGAAAAACTATGTATAGGTAGAATAACTATGTGTAGGTAGAATAACTTTGTATGGGTACAATAACTACGGTAGGTAGAAAAACTAAGTATAGGTAGAATAACTATACTCAGGTAGAATAACTATAAGTAGGTTATAAGTAACTTTGAATAGGTATAAAAACTTTGTGTAGGTAGAATAACTTGATTAAATAAATATATTGGACTTTGAAATGAGATTATGGTTGGTTCCAACAACATGTTATTTTTCTACTTCCTACCTTTCCTAACGATCACTACTTAAGCTGGGATCCCGCCTCATCTGTTCTATGATCTAATTCATGCGATAGAAACCCAAATTCGAACCGACTTCAACTTTAGTTCTATGAAATGTGTAGATCATAGAATAGATAAGATGGGAACCTAGCATTAGTTTTTAAACATTTGAAAAATGAAACAACCGACTTCTTTCGTTTTGGGCAAAAAGAAGAAAGAAAAGGATTTTCGTCGAAGCTGGTTGGTGTTGTTTGTTGTTATGGAAAATATTGTTTTTCTTTTATTTGTCGGTTCGTGGTTGTTGGCTAACATTTGTTATTATTTTGTGTACTCGAACTCCTTTGCAGATATTATGTTACCAGTTTTCCTCCCATTCCTTGTTTGTACCCTAAATTTACTTAAAATCACAGACAGTTGTCGATAATGTTAGTATGTACACTATGGACAGTCCAATATTGTAAGTAATACAAGTTCATCTGAAACTGAATAATTCTTACGCAGTTTCGGATTTCAAAAAAATCTATTTGAACTCTTACCTGCAGTTTTGTACTTCACAACGGAAAGATAAAAAAAGTTTTAAGACGTATTTGAAACGTTCTAAGAATTGAATAATTTTCGACGGTGATCAAATCACAAAAAAATCATGTAAGCTGCTGGTGTCAAACTGGTATCAAACCTGGGATGCGTGCTCCCTAAAACTAGAAGCACATTCGCTCAACGATAATTCTGGTTCATCGCTCCTTAAACCGTAAGCTAGTAACCGTAAGCAGGTACACGTACCTACCATGTAAGCGTACCATGATTAACCTGATTGCTAAATAGTTATCATATTATTATTATTAATGATCAGTTTAATCTGCGTCAACGAAGTCATTTGGAATTTACTTTAAGACCACGGGTAGAGGAATAATAACACAATATTTTAAAAATACTATAAAATATTGTGTTATTGTAGCGATAAAAAAATAAAGCTACTTATTGCTAATCATTTTTAAAGATAGACAACATTTCCGGATTACAGATAACTTGGTAATATTAGAATTCCTCCAACAGTATTATTATAAGCGAAAAATGTTGCTTGTACAATGTTGGAGGACTAGGCAAGCAGAAGATAGAACCTACGATCCCTGGATCGGATTCCGATGCCTTTGTCCACTCAGGTCTAACCGGTCCATTTCTAAATGCATATCTCGATTGTGTTTATCTTCTATCTGAACAGTCGTAATCATTCAAGGAACGCAGATGTATTATCGGAGGACATCCTCTGAGCTGGCCGAAAAAGGTTATTTGGGATTGCTGTTTTTGGAAACACCATCCAGAGGTTCTCTCTAAAAAATCTACACACGACACCCTTGTAGGTACTGAAAATACTCTGAGATAACCTTATTTGTTGATGGGTACGGGTGATAACGTGTTTTCAGATATTTAGGGTTCTCAGCGATGTGAGATACCGAACGTAAGTAATAGGTATTGGACCGTTGAAACCGTCACTGAACAAATTTTTGGAAAATTTATTAGTTTTACTAACTGGTTTTGCTTGCGATCTAATTCTTGCTTAGTAAACATTTTTTATAGTCATTACATTTCACAGGGTTTAAACAGTTACATAAATTATCATGTCAACACACAGCATAACAGCCCGGAGTCATTGAAACTATGAAATCACCAATTCGTGGATATTATGATGGAAGGGGGTGGTAGGTGGTAGGGGGAGGTGGGTGAAGTCGATGGGAAGAGGAAGTTGGTGAAGTAAACGAAAGCAACGTTTCGAAACTGAATAGAGGTCTATCACTGGTAATATTTAATCAAATTTATTTGCGCTCTATGGGATTTGAAACAGTGATCCCTCAATCCGTAGTAATCTTAACCGCTTAACCAAAGGAGGTCTACATCATATGCATTTGAAAATAATGTTTTTTTAGAAGATGCTGGTGATGAAATTTTACGGCACGCCAATTTTCAAATGAGTTTGTCCATTATGAAATACTTGAGAAGCCGGGGAACCTCACAATGTAATATGATGGCAAAACGCAAGACAAAGGCATCTGAGGAAGCCGCAAGTAACGTCGACAAGTTAAATACTTTACAAACTGTGTTCACAACGTCACTCCTTAACAGAAATTACATATAGTTAACCTTCAAGCGCAATAAAAAACATGAACAAGTTTTTAAAAACATATCGACGACCTCTTGCAAGTAATTACATAAAAAAAGCGTAAATAATTTACTTTTTAAATAACACAGGAGGTCTTGAAGATTTTTTTTTTTAATTTTCAAACAATAATAATACAAAAAGTTTAAAACATAAAAAGGTTTAAAAAGTAATGCCCTACGTAGGAGCAAAGAGAAACTATCCGGAAAATCGTACGTAATAATACTATTACAGATGCGACAGTGCGATATGATAACTTTCACATTGTGTGATGTATTTCTAATGAATTGATATTAGATTGTACCTATCTATGAATACTAGTAAGTTAAATAAGGCAAAATCAGAAAAATAGATTATTTCAAAGGCAACAAATAAAATCAATTTTGACTCATTAAACACTGTACAATTAAAACAACAAAGAACTAAAACATGTAACAAAAAGTGAATGTATGAAATACTAAATCCACATCGAAAATAAAGAAGTATTTATAACTGATAAAGTGATCCTTGAACTTTAAAATGTAAACTGGAGTCAAATTTACGCAATTATATTTAATCATTTAAATAATAAAATGTAGTCAAACTTTACTTTTTTTGTCGAAACCAAACATTTTTTACAAGCTGATATTTTAATGGTATTATTTTTGGTGGCAGGTACTTTATTTGACTAACGTAAGCTTAAATATATAGCTAACGTTTTAATGCGAAATAGGGTATCAAATTTTGGTGAAAATTTACCCATTTTGGGTTGGAAATGTATTTATAAATGTATTTATATTAAGTGTAAATTTTTACTTCATTTGGTAAGCAGTTAAACATAAACGTATTTTAGAGATGAGACTTAGGACGGGTTTTTTCGGAGAATTTCAACAATTCTTCACATTTCATAGTTCCTTTTCAAGTTCTGTTATAATTTATGTTTTGTCAAACAGCTAGCCTATAGATATATAATAACAGAACTTGAATGGGACTTTCAAAGAACTCCAAAAAAGAATGTTGAAATTTGAAGAATTGTTCAAATTCTCCGAAACAACCGTCCCTACTGTACACGCAGGTGGGTAATATTATAAACACGATAAATTATTAAATGATAGTACAGGGTTTTCCAGTAGGTGTTATTTTGAATAGCCCGCTATTTCGGTAGATGTTACTTTTTATACTGTCATTTTTTGACATTTGACAAGTAAAAACTACGTCATTAATAAAAATGGAACAATACACGCTTCAACAACGCATTGAAATAATTAAAATTCACTTGAGTGAATCAAATGAAAATCATCTTGAGTGATGAGGCCCATTTCCACCTCGGTGGCTTCGTCAACAAGCAAAATTGTCGCATTTGGGGCTCGGAAAACCCTAGAGTTATTGTTGAAAAGCCTCTATATCCTCAACGTGTGACTGTTTGGTGCGGTTTATGGTCCGTCAGAGTCATTGGACTTTACTTTTTCGAAAATGAGGCTGGAGCAACAGTTACGGTGAATGGATTGCGCTATCGAGAGATGATTAAAGATTTTTTATGGCCAACATTGGATGGTGTTGATTTGGACAACGTTTATTTTCAACAAAACGGCGTTACGTGCCACACAAGCAACGAAACTATTGATCTTTTACGATTGAATATCAAAATAACACCTCTTATTGGAAAACCCTGAATTACGGTTAAGATCATTGACATGATAATTAAATGAACATTAACATTAAAAATCCAGGTTTTCAATGTAGGCTTACTTATTGATACTTGCAGATAAATATTGTTTTGTAATTTAAAAAAAAAATTAAAACTATCCAGTTTATGTCTATTCATAAATGAAAGCTACAAAACACACAGCCTCGCTTCGGTTGGTACGAACCGAAGAAGCAAAAATTTCTCAATATTATTATTTATTTATTAATATTTTTTATGTGTAACCGCACAAGAGTTCAAACTGCTCCCAACCGACTGGAGCCAGTAAAACTATGGTATGGGAAAGAGGAAGGTAGAAAATACCTGGCTATTCAGATGTGGTCATCAAACACGGCCAAGTCCATTTCTAGCAACGTGGTTTACAACAGGGTGATACTGAGAGTATCTACCACTCTGGAACGTTCCTAAAATATACTATATATTATTTTATACTAGTAAGTAGTGAAAAAAAAAATTGATCAAATAAAATTTACTTGCGCACGCCGGGATTTGAACCCGCGTCCACTGGCTTGCTAATCGGGAGCCTTTCCCCTTGGACCACGGAGTCACTTACTCTTACTCTTCATTCAATGATTTTGTTACCATGATTAGAGAAATTTTTAAAGTGAATACCGCTCAAGAATCCTAACTGCTTCCGAATGTTTATTTTTTCAAATTCAGTGGGCTCAATGGCATCCCCAAATGGGATATGTTACGATGCTGAAGTGAGTCAAAAAAGAGAGGTGATGGATCTCAGCGTTTTAGCCAACTCAAGCAACGTTTCGATTCCAATGTTGCTATTTCACTAGAGCGATGCTGAGTATAACAACTAAAACATTTTGTTCACCGAAAGAGAAGCCAAAGATTAGAACTATAATATAACTTAAATTTCGAAAATCAGTTCCAGAGCATCCTTCCTGTGTTACAAAAGACTTCTACAGTATAGGCCTTGGCGTGCGATGGATTTGAAGTGTCACGTGATCAAGTCAGTGCCATCGCGCAACGTTTTTTGTCGATATTCGTTATTACTGCCAATATGTGTGTTATTTTACTTCAAATGTCATTAAATAAATATAGTGAATATACTATTTTAAACAATTGAGTTTACTTAGCAACAGCACTGAATTTGGTTGTTGCGCGTCCAGGACTGTAATAGAGTGATTAAACATATTTCATATTGTGTGAAAATGGCTGGCACTGACGCAATATACTATATAATGTCATGAACATAGATTCGCAATATTATCCCCTGTGGCTCTGCTTTCCTGATATCGGGGTCATCCAGTATAGGGTGTGGACTGTGGGGATGTTTGGATAAAACATCTAGGAATGGCTACTCCAAATGTGTGGGTGTAGATTATAAAAAGCTTGAATGTGAGGGCTATTGAAAGTATTGGTGAGAATGTTGACTGCGTGTTGAAATTTATCTTATAAAAAAGTGATAATATTTGTCAAGCCTCAAATATTTCTCCATTAAATGAAAATATTTATATGTCAGCGCCACCTAGTACGAGATTTATTATTTGAACAATGCCTTTCCCCCAAAAATTAAGTTGGTTGTTTCCGAGAGAAAAATCTAAGAAGCAATAATTGTTGAATAAAATAATAAAATGTACTGAAATATTTGGCGGTTTAAAATAAGCCGACGTAGCATAGTGACTAGTGCACTCTACCGGCAATCGAAAGGCTGCGGGTTCGATTCCCGTCAGCGGCTATTTTTTTCATTTACATGGGTGTTTCAGGCTAATAATTTTCAATAAAAAACCTTGTAACATAAGTTTATCTTTTAAAATTATAATAGTACAAATGTTTATCTTTAAAAAAATAATAATAATGTACGTAGATTGAAAACAAATAGGCAAATAAAATTATAATAAGAAAGGATTCTGATTTTTGTTATTGTGACAGCTGTTTCAGCTTTGAATGCCATTATCAAGCTGTAGAGTACGTTGAGGCGACATAATTATATTTTTATTTGTTCCATGAT
Organism: Hesperophylax magnus; assembly: GCA_026573805.1. NCBI lineage: Eukaryota > Metazoa > Arthropoda > Insecta > Trichoptera > Limnephilidae > Hesperophylax > Hesperophylax magnus. The sequence continues at coordinate 8,258,278 of JAIUSX010000029.1, read as the reverse complement.
TGGTTCAAGTGATTTTTTATTAATATGTTAGAAAAACAATTGAGTGAAGCACTTACCGTAAAAAATGGCTTTAATGATGGCAGCTTTGTCGAATTTGTTTAATTTTTTTATTTTAAATATAATTATGCTATATTAATGATTTGAATTTATGTTCAAAATTATAAATGGTGGGTAGTATATACATTTCTGATTTAATTAAACTCATTACTAATTAAAAATTAAACAATACCATTTACCTAACAGAGCTACTCGTTCCGAAATTCTGTTTAATATGAAACAATTCCACGACTGAGAATTTCCAACACTCGCTTGTACCTAGATTACATCAGTACAAGTCAGTAATAGATACGCAGATGTGGCGTATCTACATATTTAACTGCGCGGAAAGAAGGTACAAGAAAGCTATTCCTTGACATATTTTTAATTAATATTAATTTACCCTAAGTCTACTTATACTTACATATAACTTTTTGCACTGACTTGTATCTCCTATGTTTATATCGTTTCATTTTATGGTTTTTGTCTTTATTTTACGATCAAATTCTACAGTTTATTCTTTTTTTTTTTTTTTTTACATTTTTTGTTCAAGCTTGTATTCTGCGATATGCAATTATTGTTTATGGTATATTTATAACGTGGATATTAAATTTATTATGGTTTTTATATTTAAGTCATGAGTTATTACCCATTAGTTATTAACATGTTACGCTTATCACTAGCGCTTTTATTAGGGTGTTACGCTCATAACTAGCGCTTTTATAAGGGTGTTACGCACATCACTCGCGGTTTTATAAGCGTGTTACGCTCATCACTCGCGCTTTTATAAGGGTGTTACGCTCATCACTAGCGCTTCTATTGCGAGTAAATATTTTTATTCTGCCGAATACTGAGTAGAAGCTGACTCTGCTAGAACTCGGGATGTTTCAATGGGAGAAATAAAATCCGGTAGACCCCTTTCACGTTGATTCCGGTTTTATATTTCCACAATTTATACTATGTATTTCCATTTCTACCGTCAATATTTAGACGAGCACAATATGCATTATGTATGGCGCTCTCCGGATTGAACTCAAAACGAACTTCTCTCATATTAAATCGAAAGCAAATGTTATCACAGAGTTTGACACGGAGTTTTTAACTTGCCGAAAAGGTAGTTATTATGTTTTCCAGCAGTAAAAATCTTTTTTGCATGACATTGTAAAAGTTTTTTTTCTCTCATACGATTTCTTTTATAAATCTTAAAAAATAAGCGATAAAACATAATTATTCTACGATGGATTAATAATCTATTTACAATACCAACAGGATTCAGTTAAATTAAAAGACTGAATGTTATGGAAATGAGATTCATGAGGCGTTTGTGTGGTAAAACAATGATCTTGATAAATGTTGAGATCCACATAGAATGTTTGTAAAGTCTAGTTTCTCAACCATTATATGCCAAGATCTCCAATTCCTTTACTCTTTCTAAATTTGATTCATTTATTGAATAGCCAAAAAATTGTGATGTTTTTTTTCTGGAAAAGGTCCAAATTTTGTATTTTTCTATATTTAAATATAAATTATTTCGTGAACACCAGTTATTTACCTCGGATAAGTTCCATGCGTCCGTAAATAGATGCATCTGAGGATTTTTCCAATATATTTGTGTATTTAGTTTGGTGCAGAGTCCACGGACACCATTAGTGTACTCCAGCTTTCTTGTATTTGTAAAAAAAATAATAATATTTTACTCATTTATATAGCGCCGTGCGCGCTCTACAAATATATGTATTAAATAATAAATAAAGTTGGCTTACAATTAGGATTCATAATAACTAGTGACTTACATCTAAGACTTATTTCTAGTGACTTACGACTAAGGCTCATAACTACTGACTTAAAACTAGTGACTTACATCTAAGACTTATGTGAGACTATGTAATACTTATGTAAGATGATGTGTTAAGACTTAAGTAACTTACGACTAAGGCCTATAGCTACTGTCTTAATGACATATATATTTACATATGTAGAGACTTACAACTAACATACTTACATTTAAAAATATATAAAAAAAACTCTTTCTAATTTTACTAGCTCCAGAAGAAGAAGGAAGTTATATAATATTATGGTGTGTCTTAACTCATTTTAGAATACGGGTGCAAAATGCGTAGGTATACACAATTGAGAAAAAGTTTTCAATATCAGATATGAAAAAGTCTGTATTTATTTAATTAAACGCCATAAAATGGCTTTTACAATAGAGTGACTACAAAATAAGTAATGTGTATACAATAATATTATTGCAAGTGATACAGTTGTTAATAGAAGTGGATATACAACATTTATCATGGATATATAAGTTCAAGCTCAAAGGTAACCAACACATCAATTTTACAATGGTGCCTACGAAAAATTACAAACTCTGATCATCGGGATTCATGTAGACCAATTTTTAAAAATCTCAAACTTCTGACAGTGACGGACATATATATAATGAAGTTATGCCTGTTAGTTCGATCATCTCCAGAAAAGTTCCCACAAAAAAACTCAACACATAAACACGCTACAAGGTTCACAGAAAACTTATCAATCCCAAAAGCAAACAAAACTATATTTCAAAAAGGACCACACTACATGGCCATTAAAGTTTATAACAACCTTCCACGTATCATCAAACAAATAACCGACATACTTAAATTTAAATCAACACTAAAAACATTTCTTTTAAAAAAATGTCACTACAACTTAAATAAATACTTTACATAAATTAAATACCTCTGTTTTTTATTTTTTATTTAGGTACATACATTTGTTATACATGTAATTGTTGGGTTATGTAATATAATGTGTATCTTTTGGGTTGGCTGGAAGAAATAGGATGTAACCTATAAGCTAAACCCTTTGTACTCTTTTTGTGCAATAAATATTTTTTTGAATTTGAATTTTGAATAATATATAAATCGTTTTGATATTTTGTTGTATTTTCAGTACCACCCACCAGATATCGTTAAAGTGTGTAGTTCTACGTTATACTTGTACAGTTTATGTAGTTTTAAGATATTTCCATGACAAAGACAAGATGTCGGCTGTACCCAAATGATTACGAGTACAGCCGATGCTAGTGACTTCCTTCGTTAGAATAACTCTTTGACTCTTTTAGGACCTACTTATGTCCTGCAAGATTTTAATTGTAATTATCTTTCAATAATAAAGTAACTCGTAATCTTTAACGGACCGAAATATTTTTGAAAACTCCCGATCTGTATTCCACAAGTATTAAAAAAAAGTGTATTAAACACTAAGAAGACAATTAACAATATAGCAGTAACTTACAGAAAGGTATTAGCATTTTTTCTAAAATGTTTTCTTTTAGCAAAAATGAACAATTGAACGAAAAATGACTCTTATTCTCGCAATAATTTTTGCAACTAAATTCAATTGTTTATGAGAATTTATTTCGATATGCTTGTTACAAATTTTTGGGTTAAATGTACCTACTTAGTGGAACCGCGAAATGATTGCCAAAAGAAATAATGTTTGCCACAAAACTTTCAGATGCTTGACAATATTGTTGACAGTTGCGGGGAACTTTAAACCCTAACTGTCAAACTCTCTTCAAGTTTGACAGTTGTTGTTGTTTGATAAGCGAATAAACAAGTATGGGGCAGCCTTACCCCCTCAACACATCTAATCACCTACATACTTAAAACTTCTCATTGTTAATCGATATTTTTTTCCTTTCTGACTCTTAGTAAACTAGCAGTTCTATAAACAGTAGACCTCGCATTCAAAAAAGTACTTAAGTAAAGTTCTATTTTTCTCTTGTTTAATAAATCGAAGCGAAATTTTCATCAAAGATTTGTTAGTAGGTACTGAAATACCTACCTGATTAATTACAAACCATATATTTTATGTAACATTTTATTTTATTTCTAATGAGGAATTATGTAATATGTCCAAGAAAATGTTACTGACAAATATTCTTCAGGCAGGTAGGTACCATAATATTTTAAAAAAATGCGAATAGTAGTAGAAAATACTTTCATTATCGCCCAGGTGTAATACCACAATTCGGAATTGAAACATTGCGTGAAATGCTTCAGCAGTGTTTGGTGACCAAATCTGAATAACCAGGTACTTTCCCTCCATCTTCTTCCCCATCTCCTTCTTTTCCCTATTATCTTCAGCCTCACTACATACCCCAATTGGAAATGCCATAGTCTTACTGCTCCAGTTGGTTGGGAGCAGTTGGGAGTCTTGTGAGGTATTCATATAAAAAGTCCAAATACACACAACGATTTCACATTTGAAATAATAATCTTTGTGAACCATTAAAACGGTCACTTTCTTGAAATAGAAACGCAACGTATGGATTTATAGACAGAAGAAATGCGATAAGTCGAGTCGAAACAGGATACATTTTCGATTTTATTGATTTACCGCTTACACCGTCGAATAAATGTGAGATTTCGTTTGACTTGCAAGAATTTTGTCGCTTGCGTTGAGAGCTAAGCAATTGCAAACAGAGCTATTTAATGCTTACACGAATTTTCACGTAGGGAGTGTATAAAACTATTGAATTACATAAAAAAAATGGCAAAAAAAATCACTACAACTGCTAATTTTAGGAACGCTTCATTGAATTTCAGAGTGCTTTTTAATATATTTTGTATATTTTATTCATTTATACAATATTGCAAAATAGTTTTGTCTGTCCGAATGTAGTAAAACTATTGCATCTTCACGTTTCGTATAGTATAACTCATTGAAACGTGCAGAGAATTAAAGATCCCAAGCTATGCTGATATTACACTCCTGGACTAGTCAAAGGAATGTACGTGTCAGATAAGAGTGGTAAGGAAGTGTTAAAGTTAATGGTTTCTCTCAATTTCAATTTAATGAAAATGTTGAGTTCAAATAAGTTAAAATGACTTCAATGAGGCTGTGCTTGTATTTAGAAGGTATTGGAAATAAATCTACCAGAATTACGCCACTAGAAACTGTTATCTTTATTGAGATGCGGGGTAAGCAGCAGTTCGAGAAGTAATAATATATGTTTAGGTACAATGCTTATGTAAGTATGAACAGTTGCAATATCATATCCAAAACATTAATGTGCATGCAAACGGAATCAGGGGTATGTTACGTAAAACCTTCCAGGTTTATGTAGAACCAGATATGTTAATACCGAATAGTGGACAAGAATTAATATTGTCCAAAAAGTGTTCTTTAGTGCAACGTATATTCGTTTTATAATCGGATATGAAAAAATTGGAGGTTGATCTTTGAAAAAAAAACCTTCCATTATTTAAATTATTTACTAATTATAACACATTTCTTCACATTTACTGGCTATATTACATCAAATATCAACGTTCATTTTCGGGTTCTGTGAAAGTCGAATTCAAGTTCTGTTATTACATCATTATGGGCTAGTTGCTTGACAGAACTGAAATAATAACATAACTTGAAAAAATCTTTCACAAAACTTAAAATAGTGTTTGAAATTTGAAGAATTGTTTAAATTCTCCGAAACAACTCGCCCTTAGTGGCCTAAAATATTGAGCAAAAGATAAACCAGACCATTTAGGAAATACAAAATGATAAAAAATAAACAAAAAGTTCAGTAAAGACAAAACACGAAAAGAAGATAATACTGATAAATATAACACAAGAAGACACAGGAGAAAAGGTAATGGTCGCGACTGGCAATCAAATGCAAGATCTTTAGATTACCGGGAAAATACCTCACGCCACTCGGCCATTGGGATCTTATTATTTTTGTGGATCTTGTATTTCAAATTCAGCTGCTACCTTTTTGAATGATTACAAAGTTTTAAAGAATTTGTATGTAACCTAGAAAGTGTCTCGGATAAATATCCGATTTTTATTTATGTACGACACCTATTGACTTTTTCTAAAAGTCAAAATGAATATTCATTTTTATTGGAAAAGCTTTCATTTAAAAACTTTTGAAGGTTTTACCCATTAAATTATCACATTAATATATGATTATTATTAAACATATTTGAAGAGTACTCGAATGGAATTTTAGAACATACACGCAAATTAAGAAAATGGCATTTTAACATTCACCAAAACCGTTTTGTAATGTTGGTAAATTATTTTAATGGATAGGTTCCCGTTTGGGTTTCCATTGTGATTTTTTTCAATCTGTTTTGATAAGTCTAATACCCATACAGGGCTGAAAGACCCAATCAGTTGATGCAATCGGGGGATAATAATGATTATACCCTTCCAATTGTTTTGTTTTAGGCTTAGCCGGAGAAGGGTCAAGCGCGTGAAGCATATCAGATATCCTACGACAAGGGTCAAATTTGTTAGAGTTGTGCCAGTTATAGTTGACCCCTGAAGGTATTAACAGATAGAAATGTGTTGTGAGCGTGTTTGTGTGCATCGAAAGCTTAAATTGACCTTACTTCTGGTGTATTTGATCAAACGTTTTCAAATGTCGATAATCTTCCCTGAACAATATTTCATTGATTAGTCCGAGGTCCAGAATCGTAAAGGTCTTTTGTTAGTTTATATCAACCGTTTTATTTAAAATCGGAATGCATTATCCTTTTGTATAGCAGACGAACCGAAATTTTATAATCTGTTCATTTTATACGCTCTTCTTTGAACTCTTCCCAACGCAAAGTGAAAGACCTAAAACATACCATCAACTATCCCCTGGAATATATACGTTCCTAGGTGCAACACGACAGCTGCACAGCACCATTACGAAAACCTAGCCTCAAAGCTATTTAACGATTTACCTGATGTAATAAAAAGTGAGAAAAGCCATTTAGAAAAAAAAAAACTATGCCACAATTTTTTACTATAACAGAATGATTGATATTTAACAAACGATTTTCACATATATTATTTTGCTGTTTCTTTTGCTATTCTGTTCCTATTTTCCTTGTATTTTCACTGATTTGCTTACTATCTAATATTTTTTATATTTTACTAACTAGAAAAATTGTGTTATTAGACATACCTACTATTTTTAAGCAATCATATTGAACCTATGTTATTAATGAGTATAATGAAATGTTGTATGTTGTTGCAGAAAATTTCGCAGCTTGTTCTTATTAGTGCCAGGAGTGTTTAGAGAGAGGTTTAATGGTAGAAGAAGTCGGTTACGCCCAAGAAATACTTGACGCAATATATCTGCATCGTAATGAGATACGAAGTCGAAGGTTTTTTGACAGTATTGTGGATCACAGTACTAAATGCTGGTATACTATAACATAAGATAATATTTGGTAAGTTTTTAGATTCTCACGGCCAAAAGCATTTTTGTTGTTTGTTTTTGGGGTGTTATGCCGTGATCTTCGGAACATCTTCGGATCTACCGGATCTGCCCTGATGATGGACACTGCAACGCTGTCCGAAACGTCGGCTAAAGAAGGAGTTAGCGCAACACGGCATAACACCCCAAAAACAAACAACAAAAATAAGATAATATTTGTCTGCAAACTGGGAAATTAAATTGCTTAATTAAGAATGTTGTTTAACAAATTACTAATGTGTATTATTTCCGTGTAATTTAAATGATATATGATTTTTTTTATGCTTTCGTTTAGGTTATCTCAATTCACTAAACTTTCACGTTCGCCATATACGTATAAAGACTTATTATTCATCTGAAAAGGAAGGATCTCTTTCAGTTAAAGTGATGAAAGAACCTTTGAAATCCCTACCCACTACTATTTTTCACCATTCACTGGAATAAGAATTATGCATCTGAAACTACACACCTGTGCTGTTACGTACGGGTTGTTCTCTCAAGTTCTGCTCTCGGCGCGAATTTATCCTCGGCCATTTTTTTATTTTTCCATCTTAATGTTTCTTTTCCTCTCACCTTAGATGTTCAATAATATATGTAATTAATTTGCCTTCTACGTTTCCTCCCGCCACAAAAAAAAAAAAACAGGGTAGCCAATGATCCATTGATGTTTTGGTAGTTCAGCTCTTGGGTAGTATATAGAGATAAAATATTAGTGAGGTTTATCTAAAAGGTAAAGGTCGAGGGGTAAGGACCACGACTAGTAAGCTGGGGGTCGCGGGTTCAAATCCCTGCGTGCGCAAGTAAATTTTATTTGATTAATTTGTGGTATGTAACAAATTACTCATTTAAAGTTTAAGACCACCATTCACAATTGGAACGTTGCTTTAAATGGCTTTGGCCGTGTTTGGTGACCAGATCTGAATAGCCAGGTACTTAACCTTCCCAATTTTGTTCCCCTCCCCACTATCTTCAGTCTCACAACATACCCCGATTGGAGATGCCATAGTCTCACTGGCTCAAGAAGATTTGGAGCAGTTGGGCCTCTTGCGCAGTTTAACACTAAAAAAAACCTGTTACTACATTTTGAAGATCTATATCATCATTGAATTGCTGTGCCCCAAGCCACTTCTTCATGTAAGTGTATATATGGAGATCATCACATATCTTTGTATTGCACGAAATTGGCTAAATTTGAATTCTATCTAAACACGTACATAATTACATAATCACCTTGAAATGAAAATAAGATAAATATTACACTAAGATCCGTTACAAATATTTGTTTATCTTTACAATCCTTTGTTTATCTTAGCTTGTTAGGGAAACATATGTTGTGGGCACATCTTGTTTGTCAAATTTTCCCACTTCTGTTGAAATTGATAAAAAATTTTCAAATGCAACATTTCTTTCTAAAATATATGAAAATTTCAATAACCTGTCTTAAGCCTGGGGTCGAAAATCTAATGACAACATTTCTCATCTTTACAGTCGTTAAGTGTTTTTAATTATCCTCAAGTGTTTATATATTAACTGTTTTTGGTTATTGTACACACTTACAAATTTCACGTAATATTTAAGAAAATATTAATTTAAAAATATAAGTACTAAATGATAGTTGGAATTTTTATAATTCATTTGTATATGAATTGTTAAGGCCAAGTTGCGATGCCTACTCAGCTATTCCAAGTACAATTAATTTTGTTGGTAACAATAACTCACCTCACCTCACCTCACACTTCGACTTATGACAGGTCTTATACAAACCTGGTATAAAATAGTTCAACTATTGTTACACTGGCATATATTTATTTTGAATTAGGCATTGTCTTACAACACTTATATTAATAACTGCATCACTTGCAAAAGTGTTTTTGTTTACACATAATTGTTCTTTAATTTATTGCTATTAATATCCTGTTTACCACTGTACGCTTGTAATTCTATTATCACTGTATTGTAAAAGCCATTATAGGGCGTTTGAGTAAATAAATAAATAATTCTAATTCATATCATATCACTTTTATAATTATGCATCAATGTTTTCATTTAAAGATGTTCCCCATAAAAACAAAATATTTTTGTATATGGAGAAGAGGAAATGTTATTTAATTAGTTAATTCGAAGTTTTTATGTTGTTTAAGTTTTTTGTCGTTTTTTTTATTTTTTTTTTCATGAATCTTATGTTTATTTATAGTTTTCGGTATATTCTTAGTCGTATTTTGAATTCTTGAACGTTGCTATCAACGGATCTTATTTTTTCTGGAAATTCTTTAAAGAATTTTGTTCCTTAACATTTGTGGTTCGGTTGACCTATATTATATTGATATTAGAGCAATTTTATTCTTGGATCCAAGCAAAGACATTTCGGCAGCTGTTCTTTTTAATAACCTAGCGAGCTTTTAGAGAATGCAAGGTTTTGTACCGATTATGACATATCGAAGGGAACTCGTTTTCAGCCGGAATTGAACGATTGCAACAGATGTGACCGCTCTGGGACTTATTGCGTTTTTGTTCTGATTCATACATGAAAAATATTACTGATGATTTAAACCGTTAGATATGTTCATTTTATTTAAAATGACTTGGGAAAAATTACTTATTTTCCAACAAATAATTAACAAAACACGTGTTGCACAAGTAATTAGTTTAAAAAAATATATAGATCTTATTACTCATTAGATTCTTCACGCCCGTTCAACGTTGGTGTGGTAAAACCGGCCTTGAGCCTGGATTAAGACTGTTTTAATCAAACCAACGCCATTGTATTAAAGAAAAATAAGACGCCAAAAATATATCAGTTATGAGCGTGAACGCGCTTTAAGTGGGTGGAGCCAAATACCAAACCATTTCGTATCAAGTTTCATTTGCACGCCGCGCCAGACCATATTTCACACGGACAATTTTTATAAATATAAATTTCTGTACGATAATAATAATAATACGTATTGTTAGCATTAGTTGATGAATTGGATAATTTGCACGGTGTTTAGAAATTCATGGTATCTACGTACAGTGAAAAAATTTGTAAAGTATCTCAAAAAATTATAAATCACAAATCCTTTTTTGGTTGATAAATGTATATTTATTTGGTATACTAATGATTTATTTATTATTAAATTATCGAAGGAAGCAAACACTTTGTGGCTTGACATTATAACACAAATGAAAGAATATCTTTGTTTTAAACCACTTTATTACATTTATATACGTCGACCGGTTTCGGTTGAACTCAACCTTCATCAGGACAGTACAAATATAAACTAAAATATAATACAGAGGAAGATTATTAAGTAAACAATAAAGAAAGAGAAAGTATATTGTTTAAATTAGGCTTAAGAAAGAAAGGGTAGATTCCTCTTTAAATAAAACACTTTGTGGAAGTTGAAATTACACCGAATTTATTGTTGCTTTTTTCCAAAGTTTAATACTGCTTCCGAAACTCTGTGGAGATCATCCCACCAACGGAGAGCGAAATATAATTGTCACTTTGGGTTCCTTTCACTAGAAACTATCGAAGAGAAGTGAGTTCCCTAATGAAAATTGTAACTTTAATAACATAATTTCGCTGCCTTTAAAGAAAGTGCAACTAGCGACATCTGTATTCTAAATCAGTTACTCTATATAAATTATAATTGGTTTGAAACTTGGAGCAAATTCGAACATATATAAATGTGATTTTTTTATTATTTCTTGCTAAAGCAATCCCTATGAGTTACAATACTCTCTGTAGGACGGGAGGAACTTGCAATACATAGGTGGGAGTTAATAGGTACAATATTATATTTGTATTTTGACATCAAAATTACAAGTTTCACATACGAAACAGTACAAAAATAGAAAAATATAATATTCTTACTAATAAAACTTTTACACAAAATAGTTTTAACATTACAGTTATTTTACATGTCAGATTGTCGCTATAGATATCATGTCTTCGCGATCACTGTACTTGTCGGTTTTACGTGCGAGACCACATACAATTTAATATTGAATGTCATTTTTTCTTATCACAAATCCTTTTTTGGTTAATAAATGTACATTTATTTTAAAATACAACTTGACAAGATTCACTTTTGATAGGAGCCAATGAAAGTGGGAAACTCACTGTGGGAAGGGAAGAACTTACAATACATATGTGAAAGTTAATAGGTACAAATTTACATTCTTCTTTTGATATCAAAATTATAAGCTCCACACACGAAACAGTATAAAAATAGAAAAATATTATATTTTTACAAATGAAACGCTTACTTTACTTTCACCAGCAATTCTTTAGCTTACCTATTTGGTGTAAAAAATGCATTTCGGTAAAAATAAAAACATGTCACCGGAAACCAAAATTAATCTACTTCTTATACTCCAAATTGTAGAAAACTTATCCCAAAAATCAATTTTATGTGTGTATTTCAGTAGTACCTTCTCCAATCCGTTGAGTATTTTCCTTGGTGCCGTAATTTTGTTCGGGATAAAACTCCTTTTGTGTTCTGCTTTCCCATATTTATCTGAAACGTACGTATACGTACGAAAAAAACTTTCGAATATCTAAAATTTTATACCTATCACTTTGTGTAATATCTTATACTAGGGCCAGAACCTGTGAATTCTTGAAAAATCAGCTTGCCATTTAAAGTAAAACATTTTTTTGTTAAAATATTATATCAGCTATAGATAGGTATTTATGGCATGTGTGAATTCTTCAAAATCACTTCCAATTTTTCAGTGCCCGAAAATTGGCATGACTGAAAGCCAAATAATATAATTTGTATGTAAAAAGAAAATATGTCAATCATTTATACTAATTATATTTGAAATACTTTTTATATGAAAAAAATGTTCTAATTTATAATCATTTTTAGGCGTGACAATTAAGAATAACAATCACATATAACAGCGAAACTTTTTATTCAAAATAATATTAAAGGTAATATTTAACTATTGAAATAAAGAAACTTAAGAATTTAAAAATTTTTACAAAATAAACTGTTTCATATTTTTTTATCAATGTCCAATTTTCTCTGATACTTGACCACTGTGCACATTTAAAGTACAAATCATTTCTAAAAAATAATGTATTCTTTTGTATTGGTCAAACATACAAAAATCGTTTAATTAATTGTGGAAGAAGTCAAATTATAAAAAAACAATATATTTAAAAGTAATCGTTTGATTAAATAAATAAATACGTAAAAGAAATCACTGTACAGTCGGGCCGGAGAGACACGACCTTTCCGGCCTAAGCTGTGGCCGAGACTGAACTATAACGGTGTAAGTACTTCAGCACCTGCACACGAATACAGTTACGTGCGTTGCAGTATTAAAGTAACTTATGGCCGAGTTTCCTTTAGCGGTATAGAAATTGGATATTTCCAAGTGGTATATTTCAATTAATTATCAGGAATACATTAATACAATTTCTAATGTTTTTAGAGGGATTCGTCGGGAAGTTACTAATTCATTGTCTAGAAAAAAAAAATATGGTGCTTGCCGCTTATCTTACAACATTTTACATTTAATAAAATATACATACCCTTTTACATAATACATTTAATGGTAAGGTCCTGTTTTTATTAATTTAAATATAAATAACTTACATTGCTAGGAATCCCTCTAGAAATATTTAAGATTTTATTATAAAGCTCATCAGAAATAATTAAAATGTGAGCGTCGGGGCAAATCCCCGTTATCAGGGTATTGTGTCACCTTAAGACAAGTTTTTCACTGTTCTGACCTTACGCTCCGCGTAATATTTACACCACGTATTTTTATTAAGACTAAGGGCCCGTTCCCACTTCCGCTTTAAAAATAAATAGATAAGGAAATAAATCCCGAAAATTTAATCCCACTGGTCGAAAAAAGAGTTGTGCTGTGGGATAAAACGACAGAAGTGTATAAAAATAATTCATTAAAATTATCGGCTTGGCGAGAAGTTTGCTGTTTCATGCCGAATTTTGAGAAATATGAAGAAAAACAAAGAAAAGATTTTGGTAAATTATCAACTTGTTTCAAAATATTAAAAAACGTGCATCTCATTTAAACTTTGTTTAAATGAGATGCACATTTAAATGAGATGCACGATGCACGGAAGAGCGTATTAGTTTAAACACATAATAAAAAAAATTGAGTTGTTATTGTTTTCTTACGTTAAAAATATCGATAGCCTTTCTTCAAGACAAATGCACTCTCTCAATTTTGTATTTTGATATGTTAAGCTCTCTGAAACTCGTTCCAGTAGATGGTTAAAGGAAGTGATAGACATTCTAAAATAATTAAAGAACTTTAGTTCATCACTTCTCAACTCACCATAATTTATTATAATAAAAGAATTTTCCAAGTGTTAATACACTTGGAAAGTTCGTACAGAAAATCTATCAGCTATGATTGGGTGAACCCAAAATTTTCTTTTCACTTTTTTCCTTCTTTTTAATAAGTGCCACATGACAACAAGAGCTTCATCGTCGTCCATTTCACACGATTGTCTACTGAAAAATGAGCAAATAAAATGTTTTGGTTGAATCGATTGTTATTTTTTGTTTAGAGTAGGATCCGATTTTAAAACGGATCCGTTTTTAAAACGGAGGTGAGAACAGGGCCATAGGGCATCCGATTTTAAAACGGGACCCGCCTCCGATTTGAAAACGGAAGTGGGAACGGGCCCTTAGTGTATAAGTCTTCTACAGAAGAGTTATTGGTGGCGATTCGAACGATATTATTTTTTGGTAGTTTTGTATCGAAAAATTGTCTGAGTATATTTTTGTGTATGTTTGTATTTTTTTTTTATAGTGAATACCTCACAAGAGTCCCAACTGCTCCCGTCTGGAGCCAGTGAGACTATGGCATCCCCACTTGGGGGATGTTGTGAGGCTGAAGGTAAGTGGGGAAAGGAAAGAGGAAGGTGGGGAAGTACCTGGCTATTCAGATCTAGTCACTAAACACGGCTAAAGCCATTTGGAGCAACGTTTCAATTCTGAATGGTGGTCTTACACCAGGGCGATACTGGTAGTATCTTCCACTCTGATTATGATTGTGTGTAGGTATTGGTCGCATTTATACTAATGCCTTCTCCTTTTGGGAGGCAGTCATAGGTACCGCCGCCCGGGAAACATTCATTAGATAACCAACACCTCTGCCATAGGTCACCCCACGTGGTTCGCTACGTTTGGTGACTTGGAAGGGGTGCACAGGTTCATAGGGTGAGTTTTGTCCTGGCCGTGTAGCGGTCGCGTCTGTCAATTGAGAGAGACCATTTGATCTCTCCTACCAGACTCTCTCAACCCATCGCCTTGCAATGCAGTGGGAGGGATAGATTAATACATCTATCACCACTCACACCCTTTTCCTTTCAGAACCTTCTCTCCTTAATTTACTTAAAATTCCCTTCTCCTAGCATCCTGAAAGATACTTCCAAGTATCAGATACCTCCAGTTAAGAATTTGGACGCTTAAAGGATTCTTTCGACTTTCAATTTGTTAGCTGTCTGCTAATACTTTCTTATTTCGTTCAAATAACGCAAAGTGTTGCAAAATCCGAAATACCAGCTGCTTTAAGCAAAGGAAAAATATTTTTATGATTTTATTTAACACATTTCAAACCACGTAAAATTCAAATACTCTTCATAACGTTCAGGCGTTGCCCGAAAATCCTTACGAGACGAGAACAATGTCTCTCTAAGAATTTGCACTAAAAGGGTATTTGTCAGAATACGTACGTGACCAAGAAAAAAATCTCTTGGTTTTCTGTTATTTAGGACTCGGGCTCAGATGTTAAAAGTTTTAGAAGAAAAATTCAATGGGTTTGTGTTGAAGGTTGTAGGCGTAGCGAAAAAAGTAGTACGAAAATACAGATAGAAGATTTATTGGTTTTCATACAATTAAAAGGAATAATAATCAGGATAATTTTTTCAAGCCCGAACTTATTGACATATTGACCATGAAAATGATTTAAGTGAATATCCAAAAATGATTCCGATGGAAAATATCGTGCGTCAATACGACGTATTTAGTGTTTTACTGTTAGATATCTTGTAAAATCGGAAGAAATTTCCACTTTCTTCTTTAAATTTTTGACAATTTGGTTGTCCTTTTGTTTTCCAGTAAAAAAAATGTCAAAAATAATGAACCAGCCGCTGACATCTTGCCATAAGCACCTAAGCAATTAGGTGACACTTACTTAGGAAACAACTTATAGTCGCTTAACCACTTTAGCATAACTTAATTAAGAATGACTTCATTCGTAATAATTAAAAACAAATATATCTTTTCATTATAGGTATTTTTTCGAACAAGTCGTTCCCCTTCTCAATCTTTTATAAAAGGAATGAATGTATGCATGGAGGTTAAGCTACCGGTTTTCTTATTTCCTCGTTTAATTAATCCACTCCTCTTCAAGACCCACATAGACAAATCCCTTTCTTAAGCCGCCTCAGAACGTCACGCACCGGGCTGGCAATATAGTTCACTTGGCTTAATGCTTCATAGACAAGGGAGCTTTTGCGAGGTGTTTCATAAAGAAAAACAACATTTAACGTGGGAGTTATTTACTTCATCCACAGAAAAGAGGACAGGTTAATGAAATAAAATAAGGTTTTTTTCATCCTTTCTCTGCCAGTTCCATGCCTATCTTCAATACAACAGGATAGGTACCAGTACTCCATTGTGGACTGCTAGCTTCGTTTCTTTGGACATTTTTACTAACTGCGTTCAGTCCTCCATTAATGGAGTTACCTGCATTTACTCTTTTTTCAATATCTTTGTCAGCCTTCCCATCCCTCATAAACATACTTCCTAAAGAGACAAACTAATCAACCTGCTAAAAGTATTCCTCATTCACAACTATATTGCACACTATTTTCATACTCTCTCTTTCAAACATTATGACTTTAGACTTACTTAAATTCATCATTAACTCATTCTTCATACATACTTCGTTCATCCTAGACACGAGAGACTGTAGATCTTCCATACCGTTAGCAATCATCTCCGCATCATCAGCATACAGCAGGCAACATACTTTCAGATTACTAATTCCACCTTTTTCAATTCTAGAATACGATTATCCATGTATAGATCGAATAACCACGGTGATATTACGCAGCTTTGTTTAACACCTTTTGTGATATATCAAACCACCCCGTAAACCCACCGTTTACCTGGCGAAGCTTAATGCTAAATCACTATTTTGATTAATCTTTATAACGAATTGGTGTACATTATGAATACCAAAAAAATTGCTTTAGATAAATTTAAGGTTTTTCTATCCTTTCGCTCGAGTAGAATACAAATAAAAAATAAATTACTCAATAAAAATTATAAATGTAAACTGCTAAAATTTTTTTTTTCAATAGAAATTTTTGAACGCGTAAAGGAAACAACTTAAAAAAAACAATATTATAGCTATAATTATCTGTGACAGTTTCACTTGATTAACTTTTTTGCTTTTTTATAAAATTATTTACAAAATAAATAAAAACCAGTTTTGTGCTTAAAATCGACTGTTTCGAGACTCAATTTTTCAAGCGATTTTAATGCCTATTACCTACAATACATGGTGTCCGGAAACTCGTAGTACAAGCGGGAAACTGGTGAATCTACATCACATTTGGAGTCGATTTTGTAGTATAATTTTTTTTGATTTGAGCTTTCGTTTTCGAGTAAATCGAGTCAGAAGTTGATTTTTCTTTTGATCAAATTCTTATAAATTATTACTGAAGATCAAAGTACCCAACTAATTAAAACTATTTAAAAATTTAAAAGTAAAACAAATAATGACGAAAAAATTTGAACCCTGAAATAGCCGAAAAATATTTTTTTTTGTTTTTTTTTTTTATAAAAATGCTCAAATCAAAAAACTTTATGTTTATTTGGGTTCCCCGTGTGGTATATATTCTCCAGTTTCCGGCTTGTACTACGAGTTTCCGGACACCATGTATAAGGTAAGTATACGCTAAGAATATACAAATTTTGGCTTGTAGCTTCCTCTTAATGATCCGTACTCATATTCGAGCCGAACTGTTTGCGAGCTGCTGGTTCGCATAATGGGACGTCTTTTTTACTGAACTGAATATTTTGATATTTTTTGGCGAACTGAATCTTAACCGGTTTCGGCGAATAACTTTCCTGTAAAATCCTAAAAGTACCTATATAAAGAGAATAGTTTTGAAGGCGTTCAGTACACAAATTTTGTTAAAAATATTTAAAAAAGATTTTTAAGTGCATATTATGTGTTAATTTAATTAAATTCTTTAATACCTCTATTTGAATTTCAATTTTAAACTCCCCACTTTCCGACATGCACTCTAGCTGAAACTCGGCAGATATACTCGTTATCGATGACAATGCATTTTATCATTTTTTTATGGAAATAATGGACACACCCGCGATGACACTACTACAGTTAATTTGCAAAATAAATGTCGGTCTACCCGATTGTTTACCATTTGGCTAAATAGGTAAAGTTGTCAACTCCAGTTCCTGGGTAGGGAGGTTCAATACTCATTTAAAAGACATTTAAAAACATTATTTTTACTGGTTGATTATTTACGAGGTTGGTGTAGGTTTGGTGTTCGACATTGACTTCGTTTAACGGACACAGATACTTCGTTTAACGGACATACATAGTACGTTTAACGGACCTTAAAATATTTATGTTGGTCGTTTGAAACATTGAACACCTCCTACATAAACCTTGCATCCGTTTAGCAAAGTAACAATTCAGCTCTAAAGTAGTTTAGTTTTACAAGCGATTACTTTCCTTCAACGGCCTTTATTCATCACAAAGGAAGACATTCTTTTATAGGACATAATATGTTTCACAGCCTTTAAAAGCGCCTTGGGTTTTTTTTTTGTTTCTATTGTTTGTCCTAACAAATGACGAGTCATATTATCTTCTCAAAAACACGGACAAGATAAAAATAACGAACGATATTGTCGAACAGTTATACATTTCGAAATCATCGATTTAATATTACTCTTAGTGAACCAATTTGATAGGAATTATGAATCAAAATGTTTTAAAATGAATATATTTATTAAAAGTTTTGACCGCTTAGTTTTGGAGTTCATTCAATATCTTAGAAAGGAGAGAAAATTAAGTGAAGAATTTGAAATATTAGCCGTTCGATCAAAAATATGTTAGTTATATACACTAAACACGTAAAATGTGATTCAATATGACTATTATTATATATTTTTGTCTTTTTTTGCAATTCTTCTAATAAAAAACTATTCGTTTTTTTAATTAGTATACCTCATAAATCACATTACAAACATTAGGATTTTTGCTGAGTACCATTAAAAACTTTAATTAAATCGCTGTCATGAATTCCTCTCATTAGTTTGTAGCCAATTAGAGTATAATTCCGTTATCTGGTCACCTCACCATAAAATTCACATTAAAAATGTCAAAAGAACTCGACGAAAGTTTTTATATATATTCAGTTTATATGTTTATTGTCCTGAAGAAGGTTGGGAACAACCGAAACCGGTCGACATATATAATTAAATAAAGTGGTTTAAAACAAAAAAAAAATTTCGTTTTGTATTATTCCATCCTGATACATTTCTATGGTGTGTGCATGTACACTCACGCTAATTGAGGCACCAACAATTTTATTAGTAATTCTGAGAAACATTTCTCCGCAATATTACTTTTTTACAAGCTACGGGAAAAATCCGCCATGTCATAGAGATGCAGACAGTGAGGGCATACGTGCTGAAAAACGTACTTAAAATTTAAATTATCGATCTTGTACAACCCATCCTTTCCACCACCGCATCGCCCTTATCCGCACCCTGCCAAGGATGTGAATGTCCCTAGAAAATAAACTTGCCACACCCCGCGCGTCCGGAATGTAGGTACTACAGTATAAATAGATAACTGGATACTTCCATTTGCTACGTGGCCAGTGGAGCGGGGACCGGTCACTATATACTGGTGTTACAAGGGGTGACGTCACCTGTACCAAAGCCAAGGCCGACTAGAGTACAGGCCTTAAGCGCGACAGCCAAATTACGAAGTTCTGTCGCTTGGTAAATTTCACGGTTTGAAATAGTCTAATAACTCAGTTTATTTAATGTGCTTGCGGAAAAATAACACAAAAATGAACAACAATTGCTGCCGTTTCCAAACTGTCATTGCTCGATGGCATTGACTTGATCGCGAGACACTTAAAAAAACGTAGCGCGCCCAGGCCTTTGGGTACTCTAGTCGGACTGTACCGAAGCGGTTGAAAGCCAGATTTTTCCTTTTATTTAATATGTTCTGCTACAAAAGGTATCAGATTTTAGCACAACTACATTTCGATAGTTAGTAGTTTCCGAAAAGCATTATTTGTCACGTGGCAGTCGTTCTGGCTATCAACGCAATTTTAAAGCTGTATTTAATCCACTTAACTGTACCTTGGCTAGGTTACGTCAGGTTTTTAAAATGGTTCAGGAAAGTAGGTGACTACCACCTCACTTAGCTTAACCTAACCTAACACTTTTATTAAAGATCCAAATAAAACATCCTTGCTTGTGTAGCAGTGTATTTGACGTTTGGTTGCAAATTCATTAAGAAAATCTTTTTCGTTTAAATAAAATGTAAAGTACACAGGGTAGAGCTTATAAGAACGTACAATTTCTTACAGTCCACCCACATAAGTAATATGTCGATATAATAAAAAATATATAGTGAATACTATTATCGCTATTAAAAAACTTTTTGGAAACCTTTGATTCCATCGGTTTACACAAATTCATTTAAATGTGTCAAAATGATTTGACTGAACATATACCTAACTCCTTAGCAATTACTTATTTTTCACATCTCGCACATCATCTCAGACAAGCGAAGATACTTTGTTTGATTATTGTTTGGTCAATTTTAGTACTAAATAATTTAGATAAAAAATCACAATTAAAAGCAAACAAAAAAATTAAATAACTTAATAATATATTTTAACATCTATACAAACAAAAGGAATGCATGATTAAAACCATCTTTCATTTCCAACGGAACTTATTACATATCTGGCAACGGCTACTGCCAAAACATAAATCCCAATAGACCGGAGGCGGCCAAGAGAAATAATTGCAATTCTGCTTTGTATTAGAGGTCACAACCGTGTGAGAGCAGTGATCTAAATTACAGTAAACAGTGCTAAGTAAATTAATCTTCAGGACTTCATCGGGCCACTGTAGAAATGCTGCTAGAAATGAATTCAACGTTATTAACTTTTAAGTTCTTATTTTGCCATACAATAACTTTCATTTTAATTAAGAATAATTAGTACAAAACGCATGAGTTTTAGCATTTTTTTACCCTTTGGACTTCTTCAAAAAGAGAGTTAAGATCACAGGTTTTTTTGTTTTATTCTTCTTGTTTTACATACTTAACCTTCCTTTTTCATTTTGCATACTATTTTGTATGTGAAACACTAATGTCAAATTGTACCGTTTAACTCCCACCTATGAATCGTAAGTTGCTCTAGTCCTACAATAAGTTTTGTAACTCATCGGTATTGCTCTAGCAACAAATAAA
Organism: Hesperophylax magnus; assembly: GCA_026573805.1. Lineage (NCBI taxonomy): Eukaryota > Metazoa > Arthropoda > Insecta > Trichoptera > Limnephilidae > Hesperophylax > Hesperophylax magnus. The sequence continues at coordinate 8,237,481 of JAIUSX010000029.1, read as the reverse complement.
AATAATGAAAAAGGTCATATGCCATCTTTGATCTGTGGTTGTGGTAGATTTAGCAAAAATACATAACAAACCATGACATTATTTTACTAAAAGCAGATCGAATCAAAGTTTTTACAATTTGACAACTCGATATTTAAATAACTCGACCGGTCATGTAAAATCAAAATGAATGGGATATTAAACCGGTCAGTGACCGAGTTGACATCGCGTTTGGGTCCCACTCAGGCGTAGTGTGTTCAATTCCTCGGCTGGCTAAGTCCTCTATCACAACACAAGCAACATTTTCAGCTTATTGTGTTGGTAGTAGGAAATTTTCAAATATTGTCAGGTTATTCGCAACCCGGGAATGTTTGTAAAAAAAATATATATTTCTGAACGTATGCGAAAACTAAAAACTATTTTTGAAGTGTTTTCATACAGCTGTATATTTTAATTAATCTGTGGTTAACTTCTATATTTGAATATAAAGCTTGGTGTTTTTTCCTTCTAACACCATGAGGGTAAGGGAAGCACAACGTTTTATATGAGACCATATGAGCTGTTTTGAAAAGCGAATAAATTAACTCTATGGGTAATAGCTGTTGCTCCCAAAACCAATCAAATTAGTTTGAGGAGTTAAGAAGAAAAAAATAAATTCATTGCTTAATTTTCCAATCTATTTATCTGTGAAATTCCAAAGTTTGAAAATTTTCCTGTTGACGCGAAGCTGAAAGCGGTAATTAATTTCAATAAAAAGCTATCTAGGGCGGAAAAATGATTGTGGTTTTTTGTGGATCTGTGAACCCTAAAGTTTTTAATGAAAGTCACTAAATCACGCGCGGTATCTCCTCCAAGCCTTTACAAAATTTAATTGTTTTCCGTTTTTTACATTCCAGAGTCGCACTTATTGATGTTGAGAATACCACAGATGGCAGTAAAAAACCAATACGAAAAATATACAAAGTATTGAAATTAGAAAATTTTTATAATATTTTGTAGGTAGTTGATTTTCAAATAAACTAGTTTTATTTTTTAAATCCTTGTAGCTTTTTTATATGGATGATTTTTAATTCAGTTCTTGGAGGGTCCAATTTTTCAGTGGTACTTTTTTACCATCACCACTATTTTAAGTCATCATTGAAATGACAATAATTTAGGCTTGAAAGGAGTGTAAGGAGAACATATGAAGTAAATTTGAATTGAAGTCGGGGACGCCCAAAGAGGACAACGTATGATCAAGAGAACCAGATGTTTGAGTCAGGCCATGATAAGAGTCAGAAAAAATAAGAATATGTGCGAAACGATATATGAATGTGAATTAGGCAAAGAGTGTGGACGAAGACTGAGTTGTTTGGCGGTTATCTGTGCTTACTCCTGCGAAAAAACCGGCGTGATGGTTAGATAGTCTGTTAATTAGTAAGGGGATAAATATTGTGTAGATTTTATGATCTAAATCACCTTTAGAATTCGAAGAACAGAATACTTTTAAGCATTATTTAATTTTTCAAAAATTTCAATCCTAAATATAAGGATGATAGGCCAAAACTTATATTATATAAATGTGATTTTTGGGAAGAATTCCTTTTTAAAGTTTTCAGGAAAACCCTTGCAAATCCATTGGATGAAAGTAGGTACTGCAACTGTTTGAATAAAATAAAGCATGTCTCAATAAATGTATTTTGTTTTTTTTTCTGAACAAATTTTGATGTAAATTCTCAAACAAGATGTTCGACTCTGGAGATGAAATGTTAAAAAAAACCGTTAATTAAATGGGAACAATCGAATTCTTTATAATTGGGCACCATTGTTTGAATTGCTGTTTAATTGAAGAAATGGTTTATAACAATCAAAGCTCAATTTCAAAATATATACAGGGTTCAGCGGCACGTACACGACAAACTTTAAAAAGCGATTAAACCACAATTTGACACTGAGGTTTGATCTTTAAAAAACATGTTTTCTAGTTGTATACCGCTGAACAGGCTGAAATTTTGGAATCGTTGATTGAATCATAGTCTTAAGCAAAAACAATATCAATATTTGAAAATAGTTTCTGGATTTCTGGAAAAATCAGAAGTTTTTCGAGCACTATTTGAAGATTTGGGTTCGAACAATAAAAGCCATTTTTTCTGGTTCTATGTTGCCGAAAAGGCTAAAATTTCGGAATCGTGGTTTGAATAGTCTAAAGCAAATAGTCTAAAGCAAAATCAATAACAATAATAGAAAATAGTTGAATTTCAAGAAATATCAAAAGTCGTCGGGCACTATTTGAAGACATGGGTTCGAACATCAAAACCCATTTTTTCTGGGTCTATGTTCCCGAACGGACTGAAAATTTGGAATGCTGGTTAAAACCATGGTTTCAGGCAAAATCAGTTACAATATTTGCAAAAAGTTGTATTTCTAAAAAAGTCATCAGGTTTAGGGGCAATATTTAAAGACTTGGGTTCGAACTTCAAAAGCAATGTTTTCTGGTTCTATGTACAATAATAGAAAATAGTTGCATTTCAAGAAAACTAGAAAAGTCGTCGGGCACTATTTGATGACTTGGGTTCGAATAAAAAATGCTTTTTTTTGGTTCTATGGCGTCGAAAGGGGTGAAATTTTGGAATCAATGTTTAAATTATGATCTCAAGCTAAATCAATAAATATTTGTAAAAAGGTGCGTTTCTGGAAAAATCATTATTCTTACAGACACTATAAAGAGAAATAGGGTCGAACTTTAAAAGCCATTTTTTCTGTTTCTATGGCACCGAACGGGCTGAAATTTTGGAAACATCGTTAAAATTATTATCTCAAGTGAAATCAATAATAATATTTGCAAAAGGTTGCATTTCTAGGAAACTCATCAGGTTTACGGGCACTATTTGAGGACTTGAGTTCGAACTTCAAAAGCCATTTTTTCTGGTTCAATGTTGCCGAACGGGCTGAAATTTTGGAAACATCGTTAAAATTATGATCTATAGCGAAATCAAAAAATATATTAGAAAAAAATTCCATTTCTAGAATATTCATCAGGTTGACGGGCACTATTTGAAGACTTGGGATCGAAATTCAAAAGCCTTTATTGCTGGTTCTTTGTAGCCGAACGGGCTGATATTTTGGAATCATGATTTAAATCATGGATTCAAGAGAAATAAATAACAATATTTGCAAAAAGATGCATTTCTAGAAAATTCATTAGGTTTACGGGCACTATTAAGAGACATAGGTTCGAACTTTAAAAACCATTTTTTCTGGTTCTATGGCACCGAACGGGCTGAAATTTTGGAATCATCGTTAAAATTATGATCTCAAGCGAAATCAATAATAATATTTGCAAAAAGTTGCATTTCTATGAAACTCATCAGGTTTACATATGGTTTTAAGTGTATGTTATCATATGGTTTTAAGCGAAATCAGTAAAAATATTTGCAAAAAGGTGCGTTTCTGGAAAAAATCATTATTCTTACGGACTCTATTTAGAGACTTGGGTTCGTACTTTAAAAGCAATTTTTTCTGGTTCTATGGCACCAAACGGGCTGAAATTTTGGAATCATCGTTTAAATTATGATTTTAGTCGAAATCAATAAAAATATTTGCAAAAAGGTTTGTTTCTTGAAAACTCATCAGGTTTACGGGCACTATTTGAGGACTTGGGTTCGAATTTCAAAAGCAATCTTTTCTGGTTCTATGGCACCGAACGGACTGAAATATTGAGATCATGGTTTAAATAACGATCTATAGCGAAATCTATAAAATATTCAGCAGGTTGACGGGCACTATTTAAAGACTTGGGATCGAACTTCAAAAACCATTTTTTCTTGTTCTATGTGGCCGAACGTGCTGAAATTTCGGAATCGTGGTAAGAATCATAGTTTCAAGCGAAATCAGTAAAAATATTTGCAAAAAGGTGCGTTTTTGAAAAAATCATTATTCTTACGGACTCTATTTAGAGACTTGGTTCGAACTTTAAAAGCATTTTTTCCTTGTTTTATCACACCGAACGGACTGAAATATTGGAATCATGGTTTAAATTCGGATCTTAAGCGAAATCACTAACAATATTTGCAAAAAGTTGCGTTTCTGGAAAAATCATAATTCTTACGGACACTATTTGAAGACTTGGGTTCGAACTTCGAAAACCATTTTTTCTTGTTCTATATTTCTTGCCGATCGTGCTGAAATTTCGGTACCGTAGTTAGAATCATGGTTTTAAGAGAAATCAGTAAAAATATTTGAAAAACGGTGCGTTTCTGGAAAAATCATTATTCTTACGGACTCTATTTAGAGACTTGGGTTCGTACTTTAAAAGCAATTTTTTCTGGTTATAGATGCCATAGGGCACCGAACTGGCTGAAATTCTGGAATCATCGTTTAAATTATGATTTTAGTCGAAATCAATAAAAATATTTGCAAAAAGGTTTGTTTCTTGAAAACTCATCAGGTTTACGGGCACTATTTGGGACTTGGGTTAGAGTTTCAAAAGCCATTTTTTCTGGTTCTATGGCACCGAACGGACTGAAATATTGAGATCATGGTTTAAATAAAGATCTATAGCGAAATCAAAAACAATATTAGCAAAAAAGTTGCATTTCTAAAATATTCAGCAGGTTGACGGGCACTATTTAAAGACTTGGGATCGAACTTCAAAAACCATTTTTTCTTGTTCTATGAAACCGAACTGGCTGAAATTTAGGAATCGATTTGGCTGTTGGTGATACACGGAAAAAAATCAGTATTACTGATTTGTAAAAAATCTCTTGAAATTATTGGCAAGCTGGTTAAAACGGAATTGCAGGCCGTTTCCTGATAAAATAAAAACCAAAACTTCTGGTAAATTCCCAATATATCGAACATTTGTTCATGCACCTACATTTGCCTTGATAATACACAATGACGAAATGCGAAATATTAGAATTTTTATAATACGTTTTCGAGCATCCTAAAAATACATTCATATTTTACTAAAACTTTATTTAAAGACCATTTTATTAGAACTTTATTAGAAGACCTTTTTATTAGAATTTGTGATATGAGTGCAGTATGTTAAAAGTGAATAAATTTTGCTAAAAAAATATTCTAAATTAGCTCGCGATGAACTTAGGACACCATTTGTACGTGTACGCCAGATGTTTTCAACGGAATTAGCAAGTGTTTCGCTAAGTCTAGGGTAATTTATAATCCCGACCATCGCTTTTTATTGCGGGAAGAATGCACCACTTCAACAGTCACCAGGAACAGGATTATATGAAGATGAATGATGGACTCGCCGAACGTCACAGCGGTGCTGCCAAGGTTTGTTACGTATGTGAGGATTTTATCAGCGTTTTATTAGCAGCAGACACATATTTGGACGAATGACAAACCTCGTGCTAGCACTGTTGGTGGACGCGGTAGACTCTCTCGCTACTGCAGCAGGTCCAGTTTCTTCACCACCTAGGATTCTTGCTGCAGAGACTTTATCTTCTATCTTCGTCTAACGTCACAGCGGTGCTGCCAAGGTCTGGTATCTATGAGAGGATATTGTGTTAGCGCTTTATTAGCAGCAGACACATACCTGGACGGATGACAAACCTCGTGCTGTCACTGTTGGTGGATACGGTGGACTCTTTCGCTGCAGCAGCAGGTCCAGTTTCTTCACCACCTAGGATTATTGCTCCAGAGTCTCAATCTTCTATCTTCGTGTCACCTGTTCCGATACTTCATTTTACTTAACTTAACTTCATTTTATTTTTGTAAAATTTATATTTTTTGTAATACCTGCATCAACACTAAAGCGCCCCTGAAGTGACATCTCACAAAGGCAATAAATTTTATATTTTTTTGCATAAAAAAAAAAAAAAAAAAACGCCTTTATAAAGACGGTTGGTTTTCTATTGCAACTTCTTGCACCGAATCCGTACGCAGGCTCAGTCAGTAACAGTAGACGGCCTTGGAGGGGCGCTGCTCACTGGCCGAGGTGACGAGAGCAGAAGAAATGGGGGGACAGCGAGTTGGATCTCAAGTGGCGAGGCGGGTTCAGGCAGAGAAAGCAGTGATAGGTGTTGACTGGCCCAGGGCTCGAGGCAAGAGACCTGGTTTTTGCGGCCTATTTATAACAAGCTATAGGACCGCGTCACCGACTTCTGTTGGTAATATAAAAATTCATCTCTCGTAACAAGCTTTAGGAAATTCTTTTAAAGGTTGATCTCTAAAAATTTAAAGAAAGTATATCTCTTCTCACTTTCGTTAGAGCGAGACAAAATGAGCCTTGCCTGTCAAGTAGGTTCGAAAGATAATAAATCCTGTTATGGGTAGGGATGGTTTTTCAGTCTTATTGTTTTACCCGTATCCAAGCGGCTAGGGAAGTTTTTAAATATTAGTTTTTTATGGAAGGTTTTACTAGATCATATTGAATATTTTGGGCAAGTTATATACCAGCTATATTCTGTCGGTATTTATTTATTACAAATAATTTGAAGAGATTCTTAAAAAAACCACGGCGAGCAGACGACGCATGTAATAGCCTACAAACTAGAGCCTGGTTATTGTGAATGCATGTGATACGGTGCGTACTTGGTTACATTCACAATAACCAAACTAGAGCTGGATTATTGTTACTGAAACCGAGTACGTGCCGTATCGCAGGTGAGTACACTGCTTTATATGAAAGTTTAATGAACTAATATTTAAGTGTTTTTTTCAAAATCAAACTGATTGTTTAGACAAGCGATAAATTATCAAGGGAACTGAATATAATTGTTTTACAAGCGATAAAGTTATTAACAGAATTATTTTATAAACGAACACAACTCTTTTGTTCAAATAAATATTTACATTCAAATTCATAATTAATATGCTCCCGAAATACATGTTTAAGAATGTAAACTTTAATTTCGAAATACTCGTACATGGCTGCCGCTCGAAAATCTGTGGAGATTTTAGACTTCAGACCGAAAACAAAGTAGTCAGGAACCCAAAATAATATATTTTTAAGAGATTTAAGATATTCGATGAATTACCAACGGATAGTAAAAAAACTTAACGCCTTGCAGCATTTCGTGGGTTATGTCTAAATGCTATAAAGAATAAGTTTTTTTATGTAGTGTAAAGTGTGCCTAAATGTCAAAGAAAAAAATTGTAAGTTGTTAGTAATTCTGAAGTAAATACTATACATAAAAATGTAATTTTTTAACTTAATAAAAACAGAGAGAGAGACAAGCTTGAGAGAGACATTATTTTTTTTCAAGTTATCTGAAATTAATCAATTAAAGGCGATACTCCTGAGGCAATATTTTTTATAGACACTTTCAGCTTCACAAATCCTACAATTATAATGTACCATGATTTTTCACGGGCCTGAGCTAGAAATCAGTAACAAGTAAATATACATCATATTTAGCCGTTCTAAAGTCGCAATCTTTGGGCCCAAAGACAAGGATCTTACCGCACAGCCATAATATTAAATAATACCTTTTTTCCATTGTTGGGAGCTAGATTCAACCTACATCAGCGGAAGATCTAATCAGCAATTCCTTACGTATGACGTCAGCTTACAACAGCTAAACTCCAAAACTGTTCAATTTTGCCATTTGATATAATCGTAAGCCAAGTTTAGAATTCTAAAGTTTCATCACTGTTTCCATATAGTTCATGAATAAATTAGGAATAGATTACTAACTAACCGTAATCCTTGTTTTCTTGGAGGGGGACAACAGGATAATAGCAACCATATTAAAATAAAAACTAGCGCAGACCCGAGAAAAATCACGGGATATGATATTTGTAGTATTATTGAAGCTGAAAGTACTTAAAGAAAAATATTTGTCTCAGCATCATTGCATTTCAAAAGAAGAAATTGACAAATCTAATGTACGCAAATTTACATAGCGAATGCAAATTTACACATCGAATGTTAGCAAATGAACATATTGAATGTTAGTAAATGTACATATTGAATGTTGGAAAATTTACATATTGAATGTTCGCAAATGTACATATCGAACAAAAAATGAAAAGAAAAGAATTACCAATAAAAGAATATGTACCTATATGAACGGACCGATAAAGTATATCCACTCTACCAAGTTCAGTAAAATCACAGGGTTCATATCTTCACTCTATTAATTCATCTAAACATCTGTCAAGTATTTGAATAAAATACGTAAGAATAAAGAATGAAGAATTATTAATTATGGTGCCTACTTTGTCGCTTGTCCGATGTGATATTAGTTCCAATTTTAAAATTAAAAGTTCATTGAACATGAATGATTACGCATTACACAGTAACATTTTACATGCACCAACACTCAAAATTAGTATATTTTATTATCTACTTTGCTACACGTCTTCGCTCGTGTTACGACAAACTTTTTCGATATCACGACAAGTTTAGATATCTATTTAAAGCGAACAAATATAGTGCCTTTTCTTATTGGTTTGTGATACATATGACATTTTTTTTAACTTTGAATTTCAGACTCAAAAAAAATAAAATATATATATATATATATATCTCAGTTACCAGAGAATACCTTTACAGAGTTGTACTACTTTGAACACAGTACCTTACAATCAACGTGCCAAGTAGTTAATTATTTTAAGAGAACTTAACTATGGTATTTTCAAGCCATTTATCGCACTCTTGAGACATAAATGAAGATATGAAATTTGGCAAAGTGTTATTATTATTGCATTTTCTCAGCCCTTCTCTTTAATATCCAGACCCTAGGGCAAGCTTACAATTGAGCACGAACTCAGAAAGATAATGTCTCAGATGATAATTTTAGTTTTCCATTTGAATGGCTTGGCACGGGCCCTTTTTCGTCCCATGTCTCCAACCCAGTCTGCCCAGGTAGTTGCTATGCCAATACTTCATCGGAATACATTATATATTACACTTGTACCAAGTTCCCGAGAGGTACCATTTTTTCCACATTTTCCAAATAAACAAACCATTTTTCACAAAAAAAAACTAATTAATCTTAATTATTGTAAGAGGTAGGTGTAGGTGCATGTGTTTTTAGCATTAGATTTAAATAGTGTAGTACCTCCATAAAATAGTATTTATTCTGTGCATCCCTGATTGTAGTGTAGCGGCAGCTACTAAAATAATACCTGGTACTCCCTCGAAAGATCTAGAAGGTCGATATATGCAACCCGCATCGCATTGGAATACGAGATGCACGTCGAAAGTACATCGAGTGTCCGAGATCTTCGAGAGCAGTCTACATAGGGCCTGAAAGGTTTTAGACTTGACTACTATATAAATAGCACATCGCGGTACCTAGAGGGCAGTCAGTCCCAGGCAAGCGATAGCTGCCTACTGAGCGGCCGTTCCGTTCCGCGCCCCTCGCTCCCACAACAAACATTCAGAACCTCACACTGGAGGATCAGGAAGACTCAACGTCTTCACCAGTGATTAAAACTACCATGATGACATCGTTGTTCGTCGTCCGCAAGTCTGGTCTCCACCGACAAAGTGTCGAGACACCGGTTTCATCGCCGTGATCATGGACCACGAATTCACATCCCACCACGATGTGACATGCATGCATCCCACCGTGATGCACATCAACTACTGACGACATCGATGTTTGTCGTCAGCAACAACTGTGACTACTTTGGCTACTTTATTATGACTAATTCGACCCCGATAAAGACGCTGCTAGCACCTCACAATATCTATCTTTCATTCGTCTCTTTACCATCCTCAAAGTAGTTTGGGAGGTAAAGATGGACTAGAGTGTAATAATAATATGATGTAGTCTTGCAAATTATGTACGATTAGTTATTAAATATTTCATGTTATTATTCTAATCTAGTACCTAACATTAAAAAAAACTCTAGGTACATTTACATCTCGTTCTATAGTGAAAGACAAGTTCCCACTAAAAAACTCAACACGCTACAAGGCTCACAGAAAACTTACTAATACCAAAAGCAAACAAAACAATATTCCAAAAAGGACCATACTACATGGCCATTAAAGTATATAACAACATCCACATAACATTAAACAAATACAAGATACACACAAATTCAAATCGTTACTAAACACTTTCCTTGTTAATAAATGTCACTACACGTTGAGTGAATACCTCACGTAAATGAAACGCCTATTTTTATTGGTATATATAATTGTATTTTTTTATTTTTTCATTGGTATATTGTTATTTTATCTGTATAAACATTGTAATTATTATAATAAAACAAATAATATTATATAAACATTGTAATTAAATAAATGTGGTTAGCTGGAAGAAATGGGGTCTACCCATAAGCTACACCTTTTGTAATTTTTATTTTACAATAAATAATTTTTCATTTGATTTGATTTGATTTGATTTGATATGATTTGATTTGATTTGATTCGTTTACTATTTCACTGAAGAAATAATAAAAACACTCAGAAATTAAAATTTGCTTCAAATTATTAAAGATATGTTAAGAGATATGATATGAAATCACATGTAGACTATTAAGGAGGCGGTATGGTTATCGCCGGCCGGGAATCATTCATTCGATAACCTCTGCTAAAGTTCACCCCAAGTAATTCGTTACGTTTGGTGACTTAGTAGGGGTGCCAGGGTTAATTGGGTTAGGATTGTCTAGGCCTTAGCGGCGGATGGGTCTGCCCATCTACTTGCGAATTTGGATAGACTAGTTGAGGGAGATCTTTTAACCCCTCCAGCAGTAGGAGGAGTGAATTGAGTGAACGTCCTTGACTCTAGGACACACTGACCCCAAGATTCGTACCCACCCCTCATACCTTTTCCTTCCCAGATCTTCCTTTATTTCCTTTTCTTCAGAAAACCCTACACACAGTATCCCAAAAGCTGATATGGGTCCTGAGAGAAACTATTTTCAACAGGGCCTCTTTTGTGGAGCCAATTAAAAAAATACGTTGATTTTTCTTTTATTTCAAACGTCAAGTGTGCAAAACTATATGAAGAAAATATGAACACTCTGCTTAAACGGGCGGAAAAAGGGAGTGGATTTATTTTTAAATGCTCATAGTTATCTTTTTTCTGTTTTAAAGGTCAAATGTGCAAAATTTGTTTCAAAAACAAAACCACATCGCGACACTAATCTTCATTATACAGATTTCCAATCCTTCGCATCCATTGAACCTTCCCACACTCCTCCCTAGTCCCCTTCAAAATAGAAACATTCTCCGAATTGGGGGAAAATAGTTCCACTGGCTTCAAATAGTTGGCATTCTTGTGACAGGTATAATGAAAATACAAGCACATTCCAGAAGAGCGTTGAAAACGCAGAAGATTCCGGTCAATTTATATATCGAGATGAAAGCACTAAGCGTAGGTATATTTATCTTTATTTTCCACCTTTGCACCTCCGCCATTCAGAAGTGGGAATAACACATCTGAACTAAAGTGCAACTTTTAACAACCAAACTAATGCTTATGCGCGACTCACAACTCCAATACAATAGACAGAACGCAAGCAGTAAAGTGATGCACATTTACTCACTTTCTGCGCGAGTATTCAAACCGTACCACTGTACAAAAGTAATTTATTATTTTCTCCCACGGGATGCAAATCAGCTTTCGGGAATCGCTTTCGGGAATCAAACACAGGAACCAATTCAGCCATTATGATTGTATTTTTGAAGGAACACACAGTATTTAAACCATACCACCAAGTAAATCACAGTTAGTTTTGACGTACAATTTAAATTTAAAGCCTCCACGCAGAGTTTTTGGTTTGAACCAAACTAACTGTTACAAAATGAATTCGATTTTTTTGTGATTTCGTAAAAAAAATCTACGTGGATTTATTTGGGTCGGCCAGTTACGTAACGTGAAATTTATGCATATTTTTTTAAAACATTACTTCCATATAGGAGAAAAATGATTGATAATAATTAAATAATTACTCTTAGGTTCTATGTCATCTTCAAGAATGCTGGAGGGTCGTTTTAGTGAAGGAAAGAGAGGATATTATGGGAATGAAAAAAGGCGAGGGGTGGGTGGGAATCTGGGGGTCAGCGTGTCCAAAAGTGACGGACGTATTAATCCATCTCTCCCACTGCGTGCAATGGAATGTTCCCAGAGAGTCGTGTTTAAGAGGTCAGAAGGTCTCCCTAAACCAGTCTCTCCCAATCTGGCCTGCCACGCAGTTGGTGGGCAGATGCATCCGGGCACCAAACGTAGCGATCTACTTTGGGTGACCTATGGCAGAGGCATTGGTTGTACAAAAATGAGATGTTACAATGAATTGATGTCACACTCAAATCATGAGATGTTAAAATGAATTGCTGTCGCACTCAAATCATGAGATGTTAAAATGAATTGCTGTCGCACTCACATCATGAAATGTTAAAATGAATTGCTGTCACACTCACGTAATGAGATGTTAAAATGAATTGCTGTCAGACTCACACGATGAGATGTTAAAATGAATTGCTGTCACACTCACACCATGAGATGTTAAAATGAATCTAGGTACCTAGTAGCATGAACAAAACAAAAAAGAACACAAATAATCTGCACTCGCCAAGTAATTATGATATATTACATTTTTTTATTTGACACACAAACAGGACATTTAAAGTACATTCTTTTAGTCTAGGGACATTTATATACAAATATAAATGTCCCTAGACTAATGTGTCTGCAGCAATCACATTTGCACATTCACTATCAAAACAATATAATTATTTTTTTATACGCTTAAAAATTACAGAAATTACAAGACATAAAAATATGTTTGAATTAGGTATATAATAAAAAATATCAAACCATCAAAAATCCACAAACAATATTTGTTTTTTTTTTTAAATTTTTTTTAGGTACAGAAATCGTGGAGATATCTCATGAAACAAGTTATATTATTTACGAAAATATCTATGCAAGCATGTGTTTTAGCAATATCGTTGTATGATCGAGACATTCTAGACATAGGATTAAAATAAACAGTGTTATTGGTAAAAATTTCGGTCCAAAATATGTTAAGGTTTCTAGTGAATTTGGGCCTGGCGTTTAACTTGATTAGACGGACTATGTTATCATCTACTTGATTATTCACAATTTTGTAAAAGGTCATTTATGTTTCGTCTTTTAACTATACTCTCTAATTTGAAATATGTAAGTCTTTGTTCGTAACCCTCTAGTAGATGGTAGACACCTGATCGATAAGACATAATCCGTGTAAATTTTCTTTGGACAGATTCAAATAAAGATACCTGTGTGATATGATGTGGATTCCAGACTGTTGACCCATACTCAAGAACACTGCGGATTAACGAATTGAATAGAATTATTAGGCTATTAGAATTCTTGAGTAGTTTAGTTTATCTTACAATAAAACATAGTAATTTATTTGATTTACTTACAATGTATTCAATGTGTTGGTTGAACGTTAGTTTCTTGTCAAATATAATTCCTAAATCTTTGATCGATTCAACTGTTTCCTGACTCAACTGTGACAACATATGCTATATGAACATAGGGTTTTGTTGGTGTTCTTAGTGAAATTTGTAACTTTGCACTTAGCTATATTGCGTATTATATTGCGTACATGTTATATCATATAATGTACATATGATATAACATGTACGGCAAGGTACGCATATTAGGTATGTAACTACTTAACAAAATTATTGGTCCATAATTTATATTGCATTGTTACGGGTTGCGGCAGTTTTATTATCAACAAAGGTGGTGCAACCAAATGCATTAAACAATATAAATCTTCTTTTCAATGCAGTTTTTAATAAAAAACTAAATAAAACAAAGACTAGGAAGCTTTATTTTTCTGCAAGGACTCTGCAACTTACTAGATTTAACTAGATTTTTATTTATTTTAATATTAAGATTTGTGACGTAGAGTTCTTATAAAAATACAAATAATTAAAACAAAGGCATAAAGACGGTTGTACTACCACAACCCTTAATTAAATTAGGTCATCCATACAAAGTCTCTTGTCTAGATACGACTAAAATTATAACATGCACTGTTAGCAACTGACGTTGTTAATATATATTGAGATAACTTATATTTCAAAATAACAAAATCAAGCTCGATGACATACTACCTAGTCTCAACGGTCTTTGCGTCCCTTTGACGGTTGTTCTGTCCCATGCCGATATTTTTGTTCCAGAGTCAAAGAACACGAGGTCTGAGTGCGAACACGGTCACTGCACAAAGTACACAACCACTGATAATCACAGCCACAACTGCGCGATACACGAGCATGAAGTAAGACGAATGTTCCGAACGGGTATTACAATTTCCACTTTTTTGAACATTTATAACTAACTAACTAACTAACTAACCATCATGCCGTTTCCCCGCAGGGGTAGGCAGAGAGGACGGACCGCCAAACAACTCGGTTTTGGCACACACTCCTTGCCTCATTCACATTCATACATCGTCTCATACAAACTCTTCTATTGTTCTGACTCTTGACATGGCCCGACTCAAGTATCTGATTCACTTGGTCGTGCCATGCCTTCCTCGGGCGTCCCCGACTTCTGCTACCAATCACATTTGCATCATATATTCTCCTTACACTCCTTTCTTCGCTCATTCGCTCTACATGCCCAAACCATCTAAGCGTCCCTTTCTTGATCTTACTCATTACGCTTACATCAGCCTTGCACTCTTTGCGGATATCCACATTCCTCACACGATCATACATGGTTTTACCACACATACGCCTCAGGGATCTCATTTCAACAGCATTCAATCTACTTTCATCCTTTCTTTGCCAGTTCCATGCCTCACTTCCATACATCAGGGTAGGTACCAGCACTCCGTTGTGGACTGCTAACTTCGCTTCTTTGGACAATTTTTTGTTAGCGCCAACTACGTTCAGTCACTTTGTAATAAAAGAAAAATATTTACGTGACAAGCCAAGTTCGCTGGAAAGTTTGAATTTAGTAAAAAGAAAGTGAATTGCTGATACTCAAAAAAGGAATTGAGGTTAAGCAAAACAAAAAAAGTATATTTGTGAGTTGTACAACAAAAAAACACAAATAATGGAAGGATCATTTTTATAGTAGGTTCAGTAGTCGTTTTGTGAAAAATAGCCTCAAGGGTGTTTGTCTCGCATGCCTCCTTAGAGCTATTAGTACTCAATAAAATGTTTGGGGAAAAAATCTCATATGAATTTTCTTCCCGAAAGTCGAGTAAATTAATGGAAGTGAAAAAAAGTTTGATGAGTTGTCTAGAACAGTACTCCACAGCCTTTTATCACCCGCGGAACACTAAAGCTCTTCTCGGAAATCCACGGCACAGCAAAAGTAAAAACGTATAAAAAGTTTAAAGCTTAGAGACACAAATTTAACATATTTATTTGTTGAAAATACATACATATACATTCCTAGGCTTACAACCTCTTTTTTCTCGAACCGGGAAATTTTCTCAAACGTCCCAGTGAGACAGGTATACCACAAACTATTTTAATATTTCTTGTCAATATTAATAATAAAAAAATAAACACTTGTATTCACAGTGAAGAAAAACTATTCTCCCGCTCTGAAGTATTTAATCTAGCCAAAACTTATCCTCAGTATTGCTGTGTACTTCGATGTTGAACAATAAGGATTTAATGCATGTTTATCTGTCACCCTTGGCTTAGCCCAGTTTTGATCTTAAGGCCCCGTAGTAAGCGTTCAAAGATAAAGCGCGCTAATATTAAAAAAGCGATAATAATTAAGCGGAAATTGTGAAATCATTTAATAAAACACGACTCGTTTGAAATAAAATCTCTTGACTTATGCTTTAGTTGCATTTAAAGATACACTGTGAATTTTTTCATGCCTGTAACATATTAAATAAAAGAACCAAATTTTTTTTTAATAATTTTCGGAGCTTATTTTGCGATTTTTTTTCTATCGAGGGTATTTCATATAATCGACATTTCGGCATACGAAATGTATAGATATTATCTTCAAAATTAACTCTTTTTTTAATGTCTAAAACTAAGAGTATCGAGAAATTTGTTATAAATCGTTAAAAATTTTGGTATGCGGGGGCTTAACGCTGCGATATATTTATCGATTTGCGCACATAACGTCTTCTGTGGTTTAGCGATTATCAGCATTACTTTTAAAAATTTAAACAACTGATACACAACCGTTTACAATACATAAGTAGTTATTTATCAGCTTCGTAAAATATAAAAAAATACATAAAATTTATTAATAAGGCTGATTGTGTTTCTTAGAAGGGACAAACATTATTTGTTTTTTTCCATTCACTGCGGCACATCTAGCATCGGCCCAAGTCCCACCAGTGTGCCGTTGCAGATCGCTTGTGGAGCACTAATCTGGAATTTATTTTTTTATGATAAACTAATGTTTATAAGATAAGGTTTTTATGTATAGTACAAAAGATAACAAATTATTATAATCATTAATTACTCGCCTGAAATATCCATACAAATAAAAAATATCTCCCGAGAAAAATAAATGCCGCCGACTGGAGTAATTAATGCTTTAATAATTTGTTACTAACCTGGAACATCATCAACTTACGATTACAATATTTTTTCTGTTTCACAACTACTTAAATATTTAAGTAGGTGTGAAGTCTTAAGTTCTTGTTTTGTTTTTCAATGTACTTTCACTTTGTAATATGCAAAAAATCATGCAACGAACATTTTGCTAAGAACTAGCAGAATAGTGAGAAAAACACAGTTATTAAGTTGACATTCATTGAATGAAGTTAGCAATCTTTACAGATAGGTACTAATCTTCATTCATAAAATAGTCAATATATTAATCTCATTAGCTACGTAAGTATGTGTCTGTTATATAATGTAGTTAACTTGACTGTGTAGAAATTAAATTTTAATTCCCTTGCTTAGTGATCAATCAAAAGTATTTTCCTTAAAATAAATAATTAAAAATAAATAACATAAAAGTTTTGGATAGTGTTTATTACAAATAAAAATCATAATTAATAAACTTTATTTTACCATTAATGTGATCACATAATATTTCATAATGATAATTAGAAGGATGATAAATATTTTACAAAATAGGTTAAAAATTTAATAAAAGTTTAAAAGTTTCATGTTACACTGGGCGAGGTCATTTGATATTCCTTACAACTTGTGAAATAGATTTTTCTTCGTTAAGTTATCCGATAAAAACTTTATATGGGTGTTGATAAACTTTATACAGCGATCAACACAACATCATACTTTAGAGTTCAGTTTAATTCTATTTTTATTATTTCTCGTCAGCCCACGAGAAATTTTTATGTTTACCTATTATATTATCATAACAATTTGAACTACATAATTTGAGCCAGAATTCAAATGCTTCAATAATGCAAGGGTACCCATAGTTAATAGATATAAAGGTAGCTGGGACATGAAAAATTTTATGCGAAAGTGCCGTTAATATCGTTCACCCGTTGGTACTACGGCAAATCGCATATAATCACACCTTCCTTTCGCCTTTTTTTCAACCTATACACTATACGTATAACTTTTTTTGTCCTACGAATCCTTATCTGGTTTCCTCAATCTAAAACCAATGTAATTAATTTTAATGATTTTTCGTTCGGTCAACTCTGCTTTCTTATGCATGCTGTGAGGAGATGAAGATGATCACCACTATCAAAATATTATTTAATTTCGTATGCATGCTGTGAGGGGATGAAGATGATCACCACTATCAAAATATTATTAAATTTCCTATGCATGCTATGAGGGGATGAAGATGATCACCACTATTTTTAATTTATTATTTTTATTTTTTTATTTCATATATATCCCGTTAAACTACAGTTAAGTAGTTTGTCAAACAGGATTTTTATTACAACTTTTTACAGATTACAACTTAGACCTTAAATTATACAATAACAATAAACTTACACATTAAATCGCCTAATACAAATTATTTCTACCTAGTAGCCATGTTTTTAGCAAATATCTGACTCTATTTGGAAATTCGCATTTCTTAATATTACCAGGTAGCATATTATATATTTTAGACACATTATACTCAAGGGTTCGCTGTTCGTATTTATTATTATGTTTAGGTACAAGCATGCCTTCATTCTTTGTGAACCTAGTATTGTGCCCATGTTCAACTTTCCTCTTATACTCAGAGTCAGATATGAGCTGAATCAATATTTTATATCACAATAAGGCCTGCACCGGCAAAACTGTTAAATTTTGATACAAAAGTGAAATGTTTCGTCTCTGCGAAAAAATATTTTTTTAACTAGTAATTTAACGATAGAATTTTGTATTGATTGTGCGTAATTTAAATTTGTTCTGCAAGAATGTCCCCAAGTGGTTATTCCGTATATTATCAAAATATTATTGAATTTCTTATGCATGCTGTGAGGGAATGAAGATGATCACCACTATCAAAATATTATTAAATTTCTTATGCATGCTGTGAGGGGATGAAGATGATCACCACTATCAAAATATTATTAAATTTCGTATGCAAGCTGTGAGGGGATCAAGATAATCACCACTATAAAAATATTATTAAATTTCTTATGCATGCTGTCAGGGGATGAAGATGATCACCACTATCAAAATAATTGCTCATGTTAAGGAGTAACACCACCTTGAAATTTAATAATATTTTTTTTGCCTAGATAAGTTGTTTACACATTTAAAAATATTTTAAACGTGTAAAAATTTAAAAATTAAAATTGCATCCGAAGTTATAGTAATTAGAAGTTGAGCGCAGTAGGGTCTGCCCGAAACTCGGGTAACAATTGGACGAAAGTCTAAAGCTAAAATAAGGCCAAAAGGAGACTAAATAGATCGGGAAATTGAAAAGAACTACTCACAAGGAGTCGGACCATATAACGGCAACAATGGATGACCTAATGTATGGTCCAGGAATCGTAGGAGGTAATTAAAAAAATAGTTTGCTTTAAGACGCTGACGCTGTACTGTTTTTCCTTTTGCGTTTTATTCGAAACAACTTTTTCAACCTGGTGTACAAGATATCTCAATATCTACTAAACCGATTTTGTTAAAATTCAAAACACATATTTTGTATAATATTATCTAAGATGTAACATAGTATTTTTTGATTTGGTGCCACGTTCATATTATATTTTAACTCAAAATTTCCATAAAATATTATGATTATATTAAAATTCTAATATATTTGTACGGAACGTGTTTGCCTGCACAAGAAAAAAACTCTATATATAAGCACCAGCACACGTTCACCTGTGTGCTTTGTAATGATTCAAATAATGCACTTGAGGTTTTTCATTTGAATCGTTATTTAAACCACTATGAAAATGCAGGGAAATTCGATTTTTGTAATTTGCATAAAATAAGAACGCCTTTATAAAGACGGTTGGTTGTAATTGACGTTCGACAATATATATATATTTTAATTTCCCTCCGTAACATCTTAGTTATTAGCTTTCTTGATAATAATTTATTTTTATTTTTTATTTTTCAAGGATTTCAATCGACAAGGATTTTCAAAAGGGTGTCCTACTTTGTGAATCATATCTCCGTTATTTAAAAATTATTCACAAAACTACTAAGTATATGTAAAACAAAAAACAAAAAACAAAAAACAAAAAATTGCAATGTTTAATTGCTTCGTCGAAATTTATTTTTAATTTTATATCTATTTTTCTGAGCGCCATGGTGGTGCAACTCCTTAAAAACACGTGGGAAATGTACAATTTTGCCCAATAAATAGAGAGGTGATTTGTATATGCAGTTGTTCCTCGTACGACAGTACTCGGGAAAAGTAAACTTTATTTTATTGACTATCTTCCTAATGGTTCTAAAAAGGTCCTGCTGCCATTACAAGCTGGACTCTGAACAACCCAGTGATCAAGGTGTAACTGTGTGCCGGTGTAGTGTTGAAATGTTTTGATTTAGCAGTATTTTCTCACATAACTGAGGTGATATTCGAGTTAAACCGATTTTTTTAAAGTTCTAACCTTTGAATTACAGGCACGGGTCATCACACTAACTTTTCTGAGATAAAAGAAAAAAAACACCCATGTTCGTTCCAGGCGACGGACATTTCGGGCAACCGCGCTCATTTGAACGATTTTTTACTACTAAGTTAATATTAGACAAACCTTTAAATGAAGTTCCAGAAAGCAACTTACTCTTACTCTAGTGTTATCATAATAAACCATGTATTTAAAAGTTATAGGTACTCGTTATTCTGAAAGTATTATTACGCCAGCGTCTGGACGATCTAGGCCCTCTGATTGGTCGAATTAAAATTGTCTGTTTCGGGTAAATTCAGCTAACTTGAAAATTAAGACACGATTTCATACTAAAATAGGATCGCCTCATAATAATACGAGATTTCTTCAAAAGCATCGTTTCTGCTCATATAATTTTTGGATAATATCGAAGAAAATATGTTTTAGAAAGTTCATAATCCATTGGATAAATTACATTCCAATGAAAATTATCCACAGTTACGTGATTATGTTTGACGTTTATAAAAAATCACGCGTTCCTTATTTAATATGGCCGACAGAGCGCACCTCTGGCAGTTTAAAAACGAACCAAATGAATGGCGCGAATATTTAAATATGCAGTTCACAATATTTGACTACTTACGATTAACAAGCATTCAGTAAGAAGATTTCTTCTGGAAGCTTATCACTTTGTAATGGAATTTTTCATTATTATTTTTATTTTTTTGCTTATTAATTATATCTGATTTTATATTGAGATGTTTTCTAATTTGTAAAATTTCAAAATTATTTATTTGCGATGCTTTATATCCTGAGTGAAGTATTTTAAGACATAAATTTTTATCGAAAGTGTGATCATTATTCAAAAGATGATTTGCAAACTCAAATTCACTATTTCCATTTAGAGCCTTGCGATATTCTTTAGTTTTGACTTCAAAGTTTCTATTGGTTCTACCTTTGTAAAAGAAATTACAATCATCCCAATTGAGTTTTTAAACTCCTGATTTTTTGGTTTGAATTTTGCTATCTTTATTATTAAGAATATATTTCTCCATTGTTATTAGTGTAAAACGCCAGTTGAATAGTACCAGAATTGTTTTTATATATAATTTTATCTAGTATCGTTATCCACAAGCAGAATTCTACGCCATTGTTTATTTCTATCTTTAGAAAGACCGATTGAAGAGAATATGTTTAATTTTTTTATTTAGTATTTCAACTATCAATTTATTAGAATAACCGTTATTAAATGCTATTTGTCTTATGAATATATTGTTTTATGGTTATTTTCTATTTGTTTTTTTCAGGTCTTAAAATACTTCACTATAAATAATTTAGAAATTTTAGAAATGAGGAAACATGTTAATATAAAAGCAGATATAATTAACAAGAATTTTTTTATAAACTCTCTTTTAAATATTTTCCCACTTAACTGGTCTTTCCCGTCTAACGATATTGTAATTCCTAATTATTATAAACCCAGCCTACTCTTACCCCTCCCCCCTCCTTCCACTTCTTCTTTCCAAATTGCAATCTATATTTAATTTTTGACTTCGGTGTATACACAATAAAATGTAAACATTATATTTATTTATTTATTGGACAATTTGCGTAGCGCCGCTTTTGTGAGATATCACCTCAGGGGCGCTATATTGTAATAATCTACCTTTATATATAGATTTATACTCTCCTGATGAAGGTGTATATATAATCTAACTTTAAACTTTATTAGATACAGTAACAGTTGTAGGTAAAGAATTACCAAATGATTACCCTCCTTTTATTCATAAACACGGGTACAATTAATCAATATCTAATAATCTATTATTTAAGTCAACTTTGTTATAACTATCTTTAACACTAGAAAGACCGAAGCGGTCATTTTGACCGTTTCTCGACGTAATTTGACGATATTTTGCTTAAAATTTATGGTAATGATCTGATTTTTTTTTACTTTTCATGATTCATGATTTAACGACTATGGTGAAAAAAACAGGTACGTACCTTATTTATTTAACGAAATATAGTGATTTATACCTACAAAGACCGCAGCGGTCAATGTGACCGTTAGGGCCATTTTAAGCTGGGTTTGTTTAGTCGACATTATGGGGACCCCCCATATTCAAAGAAAATATGAGTAAGAACAGGTTCAAAGAAATTATGAAATATTTGCGTTTTGATTTGCGAACTACGAGATCTTCACGACTGGCAACTGATAAATTCGCACTAGCATCGGCAATTTGGAACAAGTTCATTGAAAACTGTAATCTGTGTTACGTTCCTGGTGAAAATTTGACTGGCGATGAGCAGCTATTTCCTAGCAAAACCCGATGTCCATTTACTCAGTATATAGCAAATAAGCCTGACAAATTTGGAATAAAGTATTGGCTTCTGGTGGACGTAGATACTAAATACCTATGTAATGGATTTTCATACTTAGGTAAAACTGAAGAACGTTCAAATGAATCATTACCAGAATATGTAATAATGAAACTATTACAACCGTATCTCAAAAAGGGACGAAACATCACAACTGACAATTTTTTTACTTCGGTGAAGCTGGCAGAGAAATTACGAGCTGAACAAACAAGTATTGTCGGATCGATGAGAAGGGCCAGGAGAAAAATACCAGCAGTTTTCAAAACCATTTGTACTCCACGTTATGAATCATTTATTTTGAAGGATAAAAATGGTACAAAACTAACTGTTTATCTAGGAAAACCGAAGAAAAATGTAATGATATTGAGTACAGTACATCCAAATGTTCAATTTGGCGACAGAACAAAGAAAATTTCCGAAACGATTGAATTTTACAATTCTACAAAATATTGTGTCAATATAATCGACCAAATGGCTCGTAAATATTACGTAAGAGCTGGAAGTAGAAGGTGGCCTGTGCACGTTTTCTACAACATACTTGATCTAGCCGCTATAAATGCATGGATAATTTATAAAAAAATATATCTCGTCACAATTTTACTCTATTCTATAGCTTGACAAATATTTTATTCTATAGCTTGTTGGAGAACTAAGGTAAAATAAAAACTATAGCAGACTTAAGATCATGCGACGACCAGTGTTTTTTGATATAGTGTCCTCTGCGTGCAGTTCTATCTTTTATAAGCATAAACTTTTTAATATAAGTGTGTTTGTTGGAAGTGACTTGCCAGGTAAGTATGTTTTGGTATCTTTTCTAAATAACAAATGTAGATCCTAGGAAATAAATTGTACAGCGCCCTTGAGGTGATTTTTCACAAAAACGGCGCTCTACAAATTATCCAATTATTATTATTATTATTATTATTAAGGTCAGCATATACAAATACCAGAGCTGGTCCAGTTGTATTTGCTCCTGAAGAATTGACAGAAAGGGAACCGGAAAATAAAACTTCTAAAAGACAACAGTGCCAAATTAATAAAAAATGTAAGCAATATAAAACAACTGACACATGTGATAATTGTAAGAAATCTGTTTGCGGAAAGTGCCTCGGATATTATTAAAAAAAAAACAGTTTGTACTAAATGTGCACCCAATTAATTAAAGTTTATCATTTTAATATTTAATTATTGTTTAATTTATTTAATATTATGCCAAATATTACACAATTACAATAATAATAAACTCGCATGTTATCAGCGGTCAAAATGACCGCTGTGGTCTTTATAGGTATGGAGCAGTACCCGGTCTTTCTAGTGTTAATTGTGACAAACTAAACGATATTGATTAAACTTATAGACATTGACGGTTGTAACACATATTTAAGCACTGCAAGTCTCCTATGAGCTAATTATATTAGGTACGATAACAGTTAATATCAGTTGTAGACATGTAGTCAATAATAGTGTTTAATTTGAAATAATCCATCACAAATACGTAAAATTTAATTTATTCAAACAACTGTCATTCTTATTATGCGTAAATTTAGCATGTTATTATTAATTAACTCCTTCATGTTCCGTGTTTTAACAATATATATACTCACCCTCTCTCTGTGAATGTCCTAATATCTATCTATTAAATGTAACTGTTGTTAATATCACTTAAAATGGGCGAAGCCAAAGTAAGAGCCGCCCGCAGGGCCTAGCAGTTAAAAACCCGCGGGGCGGGTTTTTAACTGCTAGTTAAGGGCGCGCAGGAGCGCCGAGAAATTTTAACGATAGGTATTTGTAAAAATTATTTCTATTTCGTTCATCTCAGCGGGGACAGCAAAAGCGCTATCGGTTTATTGGTGAACCCCAATGCGTGTGTGTGCGTGGCTGCAGGTGCAAGCACGAATCGTCGCGCCGCGCCCGATAGCGACTTATTATCGCGATCAGTTCTTATTATTTCATTTACTGTTATTCGTTTATCCCAAAAATTAATTAGGTGCCTAGGTACATATTCGTAATAAAATAGCGAGGTCTACATTATTTAATATTGTGTTGTACTCAACTTTATTATTATTATTACTTACTACAAATATGTACGTAGATACATTTATTTTGCCTCCGTGGTTGAGGGGTAAGGCTCTCGACTTCGAGTCCGGAGGTCTCGGATTCAAATCACGGCGTGCGCAAGTAAATTGATTTTAATTAATTTATGTTGTTTCACAATATTAAAAATAATATTCATTAAAAAGAATATAATATAAAATAATTGTCTGGAGAAATAATAATACACGCGGCGACTTAGTTACGGCCAAATCAGCTATCAGCTTACAGGGTTTTGTAATACTAGTCCAATTAAGTCGCCAATTGGGGAATCCACAGTCTCACTGGCTCCAGACGGGAGCAGTTCGGACTCTTGTGCTGTATTCACATAAAAAGTCACGTCGCAATTCGCAACTAGAGCGCCTGCTGTTCGCTCATCACCTCAGTCACATCGCGACTTGTGCGTAGTTATATACATGTGACTGTCTGCTCCGAGCTCATCTTCTGCACACGCACAAGTAAATGAGACTTGTGGGTGCGTGTATACAGGTTGCTGCACACATAAAAAGGAGATATCAAATATAAAGCACGAACACACCAACTGCACATTTTCTGATTTAAAATTTGTGAAGGAACGACGAAATGGTCTTCTAAGCCAGTATGTTTTCGAGTGCAAAATGTGCAAGAAAATAGAATACGTACACTCCGAAGACCCGAAACGGAAAATGTCTATAAATACTGCTGTCGTCGAAGGAGTGATGTGTACAGGAAATG
Source organism: Hesperophylax magnus (assembly GCA_026573805.1). Classification (NCBI taxonomy): domain Eukaryota; kingdom Metazoa; phylum Arthropoda; class Insecta; order Trichoptera; family Limnephilidae; genus Hesperophylax; species Hesperophylax magnus. The sequence continues at coordinate 8,212,440 of JAIUSX010000029.1, read as the reverse complement.
GGTATTCACAATGGAATGAAATTTGTGGGGTTTTAAATATGCCAAATATGGATTGTAAGACTTACACGAACATAGAACAATGTTTAGCGCCAACAATTGAAGAATGTGCCTTAGAAGAAATGATCGCAGCTGGTGAAGAAGAAAAAAGGCTAGCCATTTTAAACGGTGACGTAGACGAGGGTGGCTATCCTTTGGTAACGGTGGTTGCAGATGGCTCCTGGGCAAAGAGGTCGTACAAAAGTGGATTTAGCTCCTCATCTGGCGCAGGGTGCATAGTTGGACTACGAACTAAAAAGGTTTTATTTCTGGGAGTGCGAAATTCATACTGCTGCATATGTGCTAGAGCTACTAAACTACACATAGTTGCTTCTGAGCACAGGTGCTTCATAAACTGGCGTGACAGTGCTAATGCCATGGAAGCCCACATTATAGCAGAAGGGTTCTCGAGAAGCATGGAAATGCATGGATTGAAATTTAACAAACTAGTTGGTGATCGCGACTCCAGCATCATGAAAAAAATAATGCAACAAATGCCATATGGTCCTAACCTTATAGTACAAAAAATAGAGTGCAAAAATCACTTACTCCGCAATTTTTGCAACAAAATGAAAGCACTTGGAAAAAAAACCAACAACGCTAAAGGTTTTGTACCAGTTCGTATAAGGAAAAAGGTTGAAGCAAACGTTTTACGCATGAGAAGAGCTGTAGTTGGAGCAGTAAATTACAGGAAAGAGCAAGAAAACACAGTACAAAGTGATAAAATAAAAAATTTGAAAATGGACATAAAAAATACCGCAAATCATGTGTTTGGTGATCATAAAAATTGTGCATCGTACTATTGCAAGCCGGAGAAGTATACTGATGATCCAAATTTAGTAAGCGATCTTCGAGATTGTGGAATATGGACTGATATCCAACAATTCTTATTGTCTCTAATAGCAAATGCAGAAAGTCTTATTATTGACGTGACAAATAACACTGTGGAGCAATTCAACAACGTTATCGCCAAATTTATAGGTGGAAAAAGGGTAAATTTTACTACAAGAGGATCTTACCAAGCAAGATGTTTTGGAGCAGTAGCTTCGTGGAATAGTGAATTGGCAACCCATTCAAGAATACAAAAGAAAATCCAAGGCCACAGTCCCGGCAAATACACGAAGCACTTTATAGAGAGAAAACGACGTTCGAAGGAGAATACACAAATGTGTCGAAAAAAAAAACTCAAGTATAATGAAAATACGACAGAAAAAAGAAAAAAGTTACAGGGCCCGATGAAAATTATGGTCAATTGGAATTAGAACCAGATATGCCACCTGAAATATTTGAAACGAAAAAAGAGGAATTTCTCAAAGAATTATCTTCAACGAATAAGGAAGAGCTCGAACGGAATACGGTAGGCCAAAGCAATAACAATCTGTGGGCAATTGAAAGACGTAAGCGGATAACGGCGTCTAACTTTGGAAAAATATATAAGCTTCGGCAAAAAACTTCAGTTACGGGAGTATTAAACTCTTTACTGTACTCACAATTCAAAGGAACTATGGCCACAAATTATGGAAAAGAAAATGAAAGCCTAGCAATAGAGCAATTTTCAAAAAAAACAAGTTTGCAGGTATCCGCTTGTGGGCTATTTATCGATAAAACCAAAAACTTTTTAGCGGCAAGTCCGGATGGCCTTATCGGTGAGGATTCTATAATTGAAATTAAATGCCCTTATAGTATAGCAAATATGTCACCAGAAGAGGGAATTGCACAAAAGATAATTGATTACTGTAAATTGGAAGACCATGCTTTAACATTAAAACGGAATCATAATTACTTCTACCAAGTACAAGGCCAGTTACATATTACTCGTCGTAATTATTGTTATTTTGTTGTGTGGAGTCCAAAAGGTTTGCTGTATGAAAAAATTGAGAGGGACGATGAAATCTGGCAAAAAATCGTTCCACTGTTAGAAAATTTCTACCACCAATGCCTTTTACCAGAAATAATTGACGGTCCCATACCAAGAAATTTACCGGCAAGGGAAAGGTCTGGACCATAAATTGTTTTAATTTCATTGTGTAGATGTTAAACAGTAATTTTTTTTACAATAAAGCGTTTAAAAACAAAAAATATTAGATCATTAGAAGATTGAAAATGTCAAGTGATGTAGGAGGTAATCCCAAAAGTGCATTTTTCTGTAATAATATAACGTATTAAAAAAGTTAAATAAAAACTAAACTAGTTATGTGTATGTACCTAATATGTAGCACAATAAACAATATGGTGCCTCTTATACATAGATTTCAATATTCATTTGCATAATATGATATTTTAATAACATAATCGATTCAACAACATGTGGTAGATGCATGTACCACTGAACATACGCTGTACCAGCATTCCATCAAACGATCAGTGGTGTATGTACTTACCATCACACATTTTCTTGTAAAATATAATTTTTTTGAAAAAAAATCTAGAACAATATATTTAGTCAAATATAAAAGTTTTTTTTTGGTTCGGTAGTTGTATCTTAAAAAAAGTGTCCTATAAAGGGATAATATTATGTTGAGTACAACCTTCAAAAGTTATCAAAAAATATTTTAATTAATTTTTGTGTTCCATATCCAACTCGGCAATACGGAACAGAATCATCTCGGGGTCTGTCTGTAACAGGTGTTTTTTTTTTTTCAATTTTTTTCCATTAATTTATTTGACGTAAACAAATTAAATTTGTCACAATAACTTTAGTAAATAAGCTCGGTAAGTATTGGCACACTCAAGATAAGTCACCAAACAGAAAAATAATTTAAAAAAAAACATCGATAACTCGGGACATGACAACACTAGTGGACTAGTGTATCAATATAATTATTGAGAATGTCACATCACTTCGTTGACTGTATACGTATTTAACAAAACCCTCTCCGCCCCCCCTCACCCCCGAATACTGAGAGAAAGGGACACATGCACCTCAGCCTGATAATACCTAAATAAAATTGTCAAAATCGAGGTTTTGTAGTCCTCATTTTTCTACTCCAAAACTGAACCGATTTCCAAGATTTTTTTTACCAAATGTATTGGAAGAAAACATTCTATGTCTGTACGTTTTGTTTTATTTAAAAATACTTCGTCTTATTTGTATACTGAACGTTTGTTGATGGCGTTAAAAAAAGGCAATTTTAACAATTTTTGAAGGGTTATAACTCCTATAAAAAGTAACTTATCGAAAAAATCAAAACGTACCGACACGCTTGCGGTCAATATTCATATTATGTAAAAAAATTATTTTCTCTAGTGTCAAAATCCAGAGAGGGAAATGAGGAATACGTTTGTATGGAAAAAAAACACCACCCGGTTTCCTCTTAAAATTATTTCTGTATTTTTGAAAAAAAATATTAATTACCGGACAAGCTGAAATGGTTTTAGTGTTGGCTATTATGAATTTTCAACGAATTATGAAATTCCATTATAATAATTAGAACGAATACAAACATAGCCGAAAGCAGCAAAATTTGACCATGGCACTTATTTCAGTTATTTGGTTCATGAGTGTTCAAAATGTATGGAAAGTTCCATGCTCTTATAGATTTAAACCTGACAATATTTGAAAATCTCCACCACCACAGTAAGCGGAAATTATTGTGTTGTGATGGAGGACTTAAACAGCAGAGGAATTGAACACACCTATGCCTGGGTGGTACACACTACTCAAACGCGATGTCAACACAGCCACCGACCCGTCAAAATCATTATATATTACATTATTTTGTTACATAATTTTTTTTACATTTCATAGTTATCCATAATGTTGGTCTCAATGGGTGACTTACCCGTGCTGAGGCCTTCATTATAGAAACAAACAGTACATGGGTTACAGTGATGAAACAATATACAGGAATTAGATATTTCATGTTGAGTACCTATGATATGTTACCTTGTAATGTCTGGTAAGTGGAATGTACATTCCGTAATTACCGGGTGACATGACGTGTAGTATATAGGTGTGTGTCTGTGTAATGTATGTGGGAGAGGGTGTGTATATATATGATCATTGAACAGTTGAAATGATGCCCTTTTCAATTTGGGCAGTGAATATGTCTTCTTTGGGGATGCATTATGGAAGGTCTTTTCAAGGAAAGGAAGGAGAGAAGGAAAAAGGTATGAGGGGTGGTCTAAATTCATTCCACCCATTGAGGTCGGGCGAGTCCGGCTAGAGAGGTCAAATGGTCTCCCTCAACTGACCTCTCCCAATACGGCCCGCCATGCAGTTTTTGGACATAGCGGGCATTGGGCAATTCAACTTAATGATTGCTAAGAATGGTTAAAACCCATCTGGAATTGAACCAGGGTGTAATGTAATTTGCTAGCTCAGTGTAAAAAGGTAGGCAGATGAGAACTCGAATCCATCAGGGGTGGGGAGCTTCCCAGTTCATTTCTTCGTCCATCAATCAGGGATTGGAAAGGTCAAAACAATAATTACTCATGAATATGAAGGACACAGGTATATTTAACATTTTCTAAAGAAACACATGGTAGAACAGAATCTAAACACTCTCTCTCTTCCTCTCGCTGGGAACGACCTCGTGAAACGGTGAATTATTACATGAATCAACCGACTTGAACACAAAGAAAGGATATACTGAAGATGCTTACTGAACTCGCCAAGGCAGGGTGTGGACATCTTGCTCGCACTTTTGCTAGCGAATATAACCGAGGTACGGGTCCGACAGCCGAGTATAAATAATGAATCCAAAACATGTTGAGACCAGCATGGCATAATATTAATTACAACCATTATGAGTTTGTTAAAAATTACGTAAACTACGCGTCATTGTTTTTAGCGTCATGTTGAGAGCTTTAATTAGTGTTCGGCGCGGGACACAGTTTGCACCAAAGATATTAGAAGAACGAGATATGCTATGTTGGCCGCCCCGGACCGAAGGCGGAGTACTACCTAATTAGGGTACTTTGAATGCTGTCGGGACGTGTACGCACAGAAATCTGTTCTATGTATTAGTGCGGATACCTTAGCGTATGCGAAGGTGTGCAGTAGTATTGGTGAACAAAACCGGCGACACTCGGCAAAACAATTCCACACAGTATGAACTGCTCATAGCACATCTCGTTCTTCTAATATCTTTGGTTTGCACCAAGGCGGGTGGCTCTCGACTGCCGCGCGGAGAATTCCGGCCGCCGTGACAAGATGGTGGCCGAACGGTCGCCGTGGGTGGTCTATCACGTGCATTTAACATGACCGTGGCCATGGGGGAAAGTGGGGTAACACAAGTTTTTTTTTTTTTGGTTTTAGGCATTTCACCCTGAAAAGAGTGCTTGTTAAGCGATCGTATTACGTAACATGATGCAAAAGATAGTTTTAAGAAAAATAGATGAAAAAATATTTTTTGAAAAGATTGTAATAGATATATATTAAATTATATAAGTTATTTTATATAAATCATGGTAGTTATCTATCTAGAAGGGTGCATGTTTTAGGTGGCATTGTAACATTGTCACATTGTCACATTGTCACATTGTCACATTGTCACATTGTCACATTGTCACATTGTAACATTGTCACATTGCCACATTGCCACATTGCCACATTGTAACATTTGAATTATTTGCTCTTGTTTTTTTGCAAGTGCAATTCGACTTACGTCGGTAGTTTGTACTGCTTACATAATCTGACGGAAATTTCAGCCGATATTTCAGTATTTTTAGTAATGGTATCTGTAAGCTTGTCTTATCGGAAAGCAACTGCACAAGAAAATTATATTATTTGTTTCTACAAAATATTATTGTTCCAGTTCTTAAAATATAAATTAAATAGTATACGACTACCATAATACGGGCATAAACCACGAGCCTAGTATGGTAACTAAGAAAATCACAAATAATTGTAATTTATAATAAAAAAATAAAAATACATAAGAAAATTCTCGATAGTTGAAAAATCTTTGTGCTCGTGATAAATCGCGAAGGTTAAAAGTCTTTCAATAGAATCATTGATAAAAAATTCGGCTGCAAAAAGCTTTGTGATAAGCAGTGTTTTGAATCCGGAACTTTATTCTGATTACGTCAATCAACTGTCACCATATTATGAATAAGCTATTTGTAAGGTTATTCACAATAAGAACACATTACTATATCTCCGTGGTGCCAACACAACTATCATCATTCAAATGCATTTTGACATTCTGAATATCGCTGCATTTCTTCTGCAGTAAATCAAAGTTACACATTAAGGGCGGCTTGCACCATAAGTTAAATTTGATTTAAATATAATTTTAAACACATTATTTGATTTAAGTCGACTTGGCGTCTTGCACCACAAAATTTAAGTCGTTTAAAGAACTGTCAAAGTTAAATACCCAAAAGCGGCCGTTTAACCGAGTTAAACGTGTTTAGCCCCACTCTAAGCAGTACTGTCAATTTTTTTTTAGTTTATCTCTTCGATTTCTGATTGTGGTTAAAATCTATCTCATTTTAATTTGTATTCACAATGAACATTTGGGATTTGTATTCTCACGATGATGAAGAAATTATGGAAATTATAAATAAATTATTATAGTAAAAGTAGACCGTTTATAGTCAGAGAAGTAAACACAAGAACAAATTTATTTGAAACACTCAGTGCCAAGAAGTTTCAAAGAAGATTTCGTCTCAGTAAAGAAACGACATCATTATTAGTGCAAGAAATTGAACCTCAGTTAAAATTCAACTCCAATAAAAACATCAGCGAGGTGCTCGTCACTGGAGCTAACGCTCCTTATCGAGGAGTACTTTGCAAGGTTGTAAACTTCTAATCATACCTACAGCATTCTTATAATACTTTAAAACAATATAGTATGTAAAAGAAATAAAAAACAAAATTACTCGGATAATTGTTTTATTTTTAATTCCAACAACAGAAGCTCTTTTTGTCTTATTTCATCATTATGTCTATATGCTTTAACTTTTTCTTCATAAAATAAATGAAAACACTATTAAACCACACACACAATCACAAAATATTTTGACACTTCAAGCAAAATGAAACATCGTAGCTGTTTTATATACGCGTTAATGGCGGTAACCACGCGGTAACTGTTTTACCGACGCGTTAAACACGTTTAACTAAAATTGCCACCGAACTGCGTGGTGCAGGACGCAACTAAACGCATTTAAGTTAAATGTATTTAGGGCCTTAAATACGTTTAGTTAAATACAATTTAAGATAAAATTTGCGATAGTTGGTGCAAGTCGCCCTAAGAGTTTACTGTAAAGTCGACACATTAAAGGGATACATTCTAACCAGTGCCAGTGCTTTTGACACATAATCCAATCCCCATATTCCATTCAGTCGGGGAAAGGTTCGATATTTGACTACGTGCAGTTGGTTTCGGCCCCAAGCAATATAGTGCGACTTGAAAAGCTGAATCCCAGGACTTTGATATGCAATGTCCTTTGACATGTCTGACGGAAGCTGGCCACGGGGAAAGTGGGTCTAAGGGATGGGAATTTATTTGCTTTGGAGCTGCATTCTCACTCTCTGAGAAATCAAGGTGGCTCAAAGTCAATTTTACGGACATTTTTTATTTTTTTAATATGAAAATCCACAAGAATCCCAAATGCTCCAAGCGGTCTGGAGCCAGTGAGACTAAGGCATCCCCAAAGGGTATGATTTGAGGCAAAAGTAAGTTGGGAGGGGAAGAAGATGAAGAAGAGGAAGGTGGGGTAGTACCTAGCAATTTGAAGTGAAATATCATAAAACTGAGCTATATAAATGTTATGTTATTATTATCATTATTTAAATCTGACTACCAAACACGACCAAAGCCATTTCAAGCAACGTTTTAATTTTAAATGGTGGTCTTACGTCAAGGCAATACTGAAAGTATTTTCTACTCTGCGATGTGCCGCCAATGCACTATCCATTATTTTAAATGTAGTAAATTGTGAAAAAACGCACATAAATTAAATAAAATTTACTTGCGCATGTTAGGATTTGAACCCGTGTCTTCCGGCTTGCTGGTCGTGAACCTTACCTATCAACCACGGAGGTCATTGATTGACCATTAAATACACATCTTTGTGCTGCGTATCTTGATGATTATTCTTTTATGAGTACTAATCGCTGTTGAGTCTTTTTCTTACTAGGTCGGTTTCATATTTATTACATCAGTCTAAAATCATCAGTATCTCACAATTGATACTACCTAACACGCCCAATGTGGACGTAAAATCCGATGATACTATTATTTCCTTAAAATTTGTATGATTCAACCTTTTCACATCACTAATCAGTCAAAAAGTGGTGGTATGCCGTTAAAAACTTTCAATACGAATTGATAAAAGCATTGATAATAACAATGGCAATGACAGACGTCATTGCATGTTCCGTTTAATAATCAAATACTACATTGGTGAAAATTTATGATTTATGTCAAGCATTTTGAAGATTCGTTAAAAAACAGAATACATTTATTGTAAGCGTGATCGTCAAATAAATCATTCAATATCTCAATTCAAACCATTGTATTGAGGGGTCTATGCAATTTACAGCATCGCTGTCATTGTTATCGTAACAATAACTTGATAACGGTATCGGCCAGGCATTGCAAACCTGCGGCCCAATTGAAGATTTCAGCTTTCTATGTTTTGGATTATGGTATTGATACAAAAAAAATCGTTCCTGTAAATTTATCAAATTCATTTTATACATTGTAAAATAAAACTTTCTTGTTAATATACCTTGGACTCTCGATGGGGGTTTTGATTTATTGCTAGAAAAGTTCCAGGCGCACGGCAGCACATGGAATTTATTTTCTCAATCGATTGCAACTGGTATATTTTTTCCGCACATTTCTCGGAAGATCAAATGTAACTGACCTGATTTTAATAAGTGATGGGTGAGTGCTAAGGACACACATAGGCGCGTGTATAGTGAAAAACGATAGAGCGAGCACGCTTGTTAAACACGTGCTATTTTTATTTATTCATAACGCTCCTAGGGCAAACAAGTAGAAGATGCAGTATTAAAACTAGAATAATAATTCTCTAAAAATATAAAACACATCGCCAATTCGTGGCTGTAGATGTCAAGCAATAAATCAAAACCCCCATCCAGAGTCCGAGCCCTACTTGATATGCTTATGTCGGCTCTCACGCTCTTACACGAGTAATCGTACACTTTTTAAGCATCTGTGTGTATTGTTCACTCGTGTTAGCAGTGATGCAATTTCTACTGAAATTTCGGTAAATTTACTGAATTCGGCAAAAATCTACCTATATACCGATATTTATAGAAAATCTGTGTAAAAATACTGTACCGAATACAATTAAAATTTATCGGTATTTACAAAAATGTACCAAAGTTTTTGAAACCTCGTAGATTTTGGAGATTTTTTTTCTTTTCATAAACGCTCTAGCTAACCCCTCTCTCCACAGGATCTTATCTTTGTAAATTCTCTGGCAACTCCCTTAGTCCCACTAGTTCCTTGTTTTATATGTGTTGCCCACCTAAGTAATATTTTATATTGAAACAATAGACTAAAACACAAAATTGATAGCCTTATGCAATTGTGCAATGTGTGCACGAACCACGATTTCTTTCTAAATATTGTTATGGAAGTTACTTAGACCGGTTAGTAGCTTATTTGTCAAATGCGATGGCTTACCGCCCAGGCGTCGCTGAAGAAACATTTGCGCTTATATTGATGGAAGTAGAAGTTTTCCAAATATTGTCAGGTATCAAATATTCATCACCCGAAAATTTTTGTCAATCTCTAAGGGCATTTTTGTATCGATACAAGTAATGTATTCATGATACATCACACTACTTGATTTCATTAGTACGTTATCAAACACAGTTAAATTCATTTCAAGCAGCGTTTCAATTCTGAATGGTGGTCTGCCATACTGAGAGTATATTCCACTCAGGAACGCACCGCAAGTACCTACACTATATATTCTTTTAAATGTATATTTTGAAATATACTCATTTTAACATAAATAAATCATACAAAATTTACTTGCGCACGCCGGTGTAATATTAAATATTTAATTGTAGTATTTAGTTATTGAAGACAAAACTAGCGATTCTTAAACGAAAATTTGAAATAGAAAATCAGAAAAAAAATACGGTCACATATAGGACTCGAATCCAGGACCTTTGCCTTGCCGGGGCACCGCTCTACCAACAGAGCTAATGGGACCCTATCTCGTTCAGTCATGTTTAACTGTATCATACTTCGAATGAGAACTACCAATATCGTCTTCATTTTTCTCACCGCACATCCTGGGTTATCCATAATTGAAATTTACATCACCGAATTCATCTGGAATATGTAAACATCCCGTAGACTCCCAGGCAAGACGGTGAGCTACTTGGTCCTATTCCACGTAACACTTTAAACATGCAGGTGCTTTCCGACCATGGAAACAATAAACCATCTTACTTACATGTTCCCGACTCTTATCCCACTATTCTGCCACACTTCCCGTGTTTTCCCGTAAAATAATTTTTCCGTAGAAAAATTTTTTTTTCCGTAAAAACAATTTAACTTTTTAACTCCAAAACTACCTTCAAAATAAAATTTCTTATTTCAAAGTTGTGCACCTTACCCCCGGACATCCTCTATTTATAATTATTATTTGCCTTGAAAATTATTATGAGTAGAATTAATTTTCTTCACCCTTAAGGTAAGTTTGGTACCATTTGCTCAGAATGTAAACAATTCATGAGAATTTCGAAGTAAAAATTCAAGTTGTGTTTTTGTTTCATTATAGCGTGGTTGTTTTACATAGAACAGAACTCGAATAGAAATTTAGTATTAACTTTGAAATTTGATGAATTGTTCAAATTCTGTCAAAAAATACGACCCTTAGAATTCTTACAACAATATAACAGATATGTGTGAAAAGCTTCTATATTTAGGATTGGCAGTCAGTAAGGGGTACTTTATCACGTAAATATACAGTACACAAAGAGCATTATTACTTTGCCTTATAATATAATAGTATATTTACTTTAAAACATCATTATATATTTGCTGTATAATATCATTCACGGCGTACAGTATATGAAGAAGTCTCTCTCAAACAGATAAACAATACCATCGCGCAGAATGGAGTTTGAATGTTCGTGACAGGTTTTATGTTTCATTTGATATATGATAATTCTCTCTGGTTCGATTTACTATTTGCACTTTTGTCTGGATTGTGAATATTGCGTTGCTGTATCGATAAATTTCTTAAACAAAACCTTCAGTTTTCAGTAAGGTACAATTTTTGAAGATTTTTGTAATTTGAAATGAGTTATTTTTAGATCTTTAGATTAGAAATCGATTTATTTGTCATCATCATTGTCGCGTATCGTAAGTCAGAATATTATGTTACAATTTAATCATCTTCATCATTGCCGCGTGTCGTAAGTCATGATATTCTGTTATGATTTATTTGTCTTCATCATTGTCGCGTATCGTAAGTTATATTATTATGTTATAATTTGTTTGTCTTCATCATTATCGCGTATCGGAAGTCATAATATTATGTTATAATTTATTTTTCTTAATCATTGTCGTGTATCGTAAGTCATAATATTGTGTTAAATTTTCATTTGTCAAATGTTATAAACAAATTAACAAATTTCATTTATAATTCACTTTAAACGAAATTTAAAAAAAACATTTCATCTTAATTAAAAAAAAGATATGTGTAAGAAGTTTACTTGTTAATGACCTGCATTTTCTAATTTAAAAAATAAATAAATTAAGCAGCACATACATGTACTAAATATTTGCTATACCTTTTGATTTAAAAAAATATTATTAATTAAGTTTGGCCTCCAATCCAAATTTTAGTTTTGTATGAAAAAGGTCGCGCAACCGTCCACCTTAACTTGATTGGAATGCGGAAAAATCGTGTTTGGCTACGATTTTTTGTATGTTATGTATTTAAAATAAAACTGTAATAACCGACTTTGTTTATACTTAGTTAATAAAAGTATCAACATGTTTCAAAACCAAAGGTATCATCTGCAGGATATGTAATATTTTATTATAAACTAGTGAACTTCGCAGTGCTTCGCTATTGCTAATATCTCTGTCGGGCGTCTCCGATTTCTTCCACCATTCGTTACTGTATACCACAATGTTACCGTCAAAAAGCTACATTACATCGACTGTAATTTGACTCCTTATCTTATCTCCGAGATATTGCCTTAAGTATTGCTCGGGCACCCCCGAATTTTAATACCATTCATTCCACAATCTTCTTATACTCCTGGTACAAATAAAAACAAACTTTGAATTTTTCAGCGATATCGGTCGACCACTTTTTAAGTTTTGAGAGCAAAAATATATGCCGGCTGAATTTTTATACATTAAGAAGTCGTGTGAACAAAGTGAGTTATTATAATTTAATTTAAAATGACGCTACAAAGTAATTGTTTTGTCGAATACTTTTATTGAATAGTTGTTTATAAAAAATGTTTTATTTTCATTACATAATAACACTATGTTTATTCTTGTGAAGTAACAAGCAAACGACAATTTGCAGTGGAAATTAAATCAAAACGAATGTAAAACCAGTTTAAAAAACTTTAACATTATATTCGCACGTTTTTAGAAGTCACCTTTTGTTACAAACCTTCATCCGATCGCGCCTTCTTATTTCACAGTAGCGCTCGCAGGGCGGCTGATAGCCGCCCATCACGTTTACTGCATTTCAATAGGTTTATTTGGATTTTACATCAAAAACGATATAAATTTGGATTGGTAGTCTTGCAAGTGAAAAGTTCATACGCAAAATTTTGTATGAAAAACTTTTATTAATAACAAATCGGAGACTATTAAAAAAAGAAGATAGTGTTTTTTGACTCACTGCCTAGTTACTAAATTTTTTCACATTGTAATTCTCTTAAAAGATTTACATTTCTTCAAAAGTAGAAATTATATAAGTAAGAAAAACCCTGCTAAATTATGAAAATCATTTGGAATAATTGGTTCAAATGGCTCGAAAAAAGAACACTTCCGATCGCGGGGCAGTGGGTAACCGATAACCTGGAGGTCGCGAACTTCAAACACGTATTGAGGCATCAAAATGTGATGCATAAGTTAGGAACCAATAAAATCTAGCGGAGAAAGGTGTAACTAGAGAATTCAGCTGTTTAATACCGTTCTAGAACCTGTCAGTTATGTTTTGTAATATACATGACGGGCGGCAGATTGCCACCACGCGATCGGATGAAGGTTATGGCAAATATTTATTTGGCTTAGTGATGGTCAAAATATGTCTTTATATCTCACAAGTGAAAATATATAATTTGCTGTAAGATACCTACAACTAACTAGTACCTACTTGTATAATTTTTTTAAGAAATTTAGTTGAGGATGTCTGACATTTCTGTCCTCATTAAACTGACGAGAAATTATTTTCTAAAATGGAAATTACCCGTAATAAATTTAAAAAAAAATGTCATTCTACATTTCCTCTAATTTTATCAAAGAGTTTCTAAACTCCTATCTTCTAGTTGACCACATTTACAGTCCATTCAATTTCCTCTCGACCGACTATTCGCAGTTCAAAGTGTCAATGACCAACGTTTACATTCAGTGTCATATCCGATATGGATCGGTTGACCTCTTTCATTATTTACACTGGTCTATCTTGATAAAAGCTGGGCTTCATCTTATTCCGATAAAGAAAATCACACAAAGGTTAAAACTGTAAGAAATCCAAAGATTACAAAATTTATATAATACTAAATATTTTCATAAATATTTTTTTTTACTTTTTAAAGGGTAATAAACCAGTTTGTACATGAAACAAATTTATTCAGTGTGATAATAATTTATCTCAGCACAAAACCTATTCAGCAAAAAATAACTCTGGAACGGTGAGCTCTGACGTCACAAATTTCCCAATGCTTTTCTACTGAAAACTTTGAAATCAGGGTAATACTTTCAGTATACTTTATACCCTGATGAAGAAACCGTTGGTTTTGAAAAATGATGAATGATTTTATGAAATAGTATTGGAAACAAAATTTATCAATTTGTCTTAATATTTTTTACAATAATTGGAATTTCATTTCCACTATAAACGAGAAGTTACTTATCGTTTAGGTAGGGTGTTTAGACTGTTTAGGGATGTATCTGACTTTCTTTATCCAGTTATCCTGGAACTTATTTATAGCAATAAAATGTAGATGGTGTTTTGGTCTCCGTTGAAGTTTTTTACACCTAAAACATTTAACAAAATCAGTTGGCGTTGGACAATTAGGGTCAGGTTACTTAGCTGGGTGACCTGTGAAAATTTTTTAGAAAAATAAGAAAGCATAAGATGTCTCCGTATACCAAAATACCATAAACTTTATTTTTACTCTACGGCGATAATTCACCATCCTTTCCATAACTATCCTTTAAAATAAATTAAATAGTTAAATCTATTAGAAAATAGGTTATCCAATGGATAGTTCTATTGACAGTTTATCGAGGGGATGGTGAAATACCCCATAAATAAACTCTGAAATTACTGCTTAAATTTTGGCAAAAATTTTTATGTAAACATTTACAAGACACTAAAAATTTTTGTTTGTACTTAATACATATTTCAAAATTCCAATAAGAAATAAAAAAAATTGTGTTGGATTCAAATTTTAAATTCAAAATTTAAGCGGTCAAAACTAAATGATACAATAGTAAACTATTAATAATAAACTATTTCGAAACTGTCAGCAGATACGGCAAACACAGAATTTAAAAAAAAAACTGGAAAGGATTTGTACATTTTGAATTTACATATTACATACTATTTAAATGTTATTCACAATTTTTTGTGGATTTTTGTTGACCCCCGTTGAAATAAATAAGGTTGGTTATTTAATTTTTCTGTTCCATCATATTTCTCGTCATTATTAGCTTCGAGTCAATAATTTATTTATTTATTTATTTATTTATTTTATTTTAAATGCACATTTACAGTTATACATAACCAATAATAAACATACATTTTATTTTAATTTATTAAGTAATAATAGCGTTTTTGAACTGGTGAATATTAAGTTGGAAAATATCTATATCAGGGGACAGGTAATTTAGTAACATAATCATTTTTCCGAGCGGCATTACTAATGGTAAGTTGGTTCTGCATTTTGGAACGACAAAGGTTCTGTGCCTGCGCGCTCTTGTATAATTGTCGGGGACATAAAACTCAAATTTTTCTATAATATCGGGAATACAGACGTTACCATTTAGAAGTTTATATACTGTTATCAGCAAAGCAGTTTTCCTTCTATCGGTGAGGCTATTAATACCCAGCATGCCGGACAAAAAGGCTGATGGATATAACCAGGGATAATATCCGAAGTCTCTAAGATATAAATATCTCAGAAACTTCTTTTGTACTTTCTCTATCATTTGAGAGTAAGTTAAATTCATTGGTCCCCATATTACAGAACCACTTTCCAAAATGCTACGTACTAAACTATAGTATAGCACACGAATCGCGGCCGAGCTGCAAAAATGTCTGGAGTTGCTTAGCACAAATCCTAGCATTCTTAAAGCTTTGTTGCATATCGTTTCTATGTGGACGTGAAATGTTAAGTGCGTATCAAATGCGATTCCCAAATCTCTTGAAATAACAATGTGCTGAAGAGATGAATAAGACATTTTGTAGTTATAGTAAATCGTTTTGTTTGCCTTGGTGTAGCACATAATGGAGCATTTCTTAATATTAAACCCTAATTTATTGGTATGACTCCATTCGACGATAGAATTTATATCACTTTGTAGCTGCAAGCAATTTTCCAAAGATTTTATTAAAAGGAATAGTTTCATGTCATCCGCGAATAAGAGAAACTTGGAAAATTTTATGCAATGGTAAATGTCATTGATAAATAGCGAGAAAAGTAAGGGTCCAAGATTCGACCCCTGTGGAACTCCAGAGTTTGTGATGAAGTTGGAAGAGTGGAAAATACCATAAGTTACGTATTGTTGTCTATTTGAGAAATAACTTACAAATAGACATAGAAGTTTCGCTGAAAATCCAAATCGGTCGAGTTTATTTAGGAGAATAAGCGGATCTACTGAGTCAAAGGCTTTTGCGAAGTCATTGTATGATACATCTACTTGATTGTTACTATCAAGAGCTTGAGATATGTACTCCGTAAAAACCATTAGATTAGACACAGTAGATCTGCCAGACCTAAAACCGTGTTGCTGGTCAATTATAAAGGGTTCAACTTGGGTATAAATGCATTTATGAATTATTAGTTCAAACAACTTGGCTGGAGAGGATAGGATCGCCACTGGTCTATAATTAGAGACTGAAGCCTTATCACCAGTTTTATGTAACGGTGTAACTTTAGAGATTTTCCACAGGTCTGGGAATATTCCGGAGTTAAGTGAGAGATTATAAATATACGCGAGAGGTGTTAATAAGGGCTCAAAGCATCCCTTTAACACGAATGACGGAATAAGATCCGGTCCAAAAGAAGTTTTATAATAATACTTGTTCAAGATTTACTGCGCAAAAACGCTTATAAAACATCATTAGCATTACTCAGCGTAAAAGCCATTTTGTCTGAATGACAAAACTGTAGATATTCCATGAGATGACTAACCGCGACACAACACCACCCTAGTTGCCATTACTCATGACAGGGCTGCGATATTTCACCCAAACAACGATTAATATTATGGAATATTATGTGAGTTGCTTGTTCATCAAACTCGCGAATTCCTTCAAACTAGCCAGATGTATGGAAGTTACTAGAGTAGTCTTAGTGGTAAAGAAAAACTTCCAAATATCTAAAAAAAAAAAAAAATAAGCTGCAACATTTGGTAGTTTATTTTTTTTTAAATAAAAATGTATAATAATATAAAATTACAGTTTGAGAAATACAATTGAATTTGTATGGAAGTTTTGAAAATAAAATATGAACCAATCATATTTTTTAAATGTATGGCACACACCAAACCATATTATTCAGCACAACTTCCAACTGATGATTTTATTCTGTATGGTCGCAAAACGTGATAATTTCATGACAATTTTAAGTGCTGAACAGTTAAAGAAAGATTGATTTATTATCATTTAGAATGTTTAACTATGGAATTTGCAATAAAATTTGAATAAAACCAAGATAAAACCGTTGTTTTATGCGATATTTTATTTCTATTTTATGACATTAAACAATTTATTGACCATTGTTTTATTGCCCAAAATAATATCATTACATATTAAATATTCAAATTTTTCCCCGAATAAGATTATTATATTTGTACACATAATCATAATGGGATAAAGGTTTTGCTGTATTTTAAATTCTTTCACTCCTCTGTATGTGTGGAAGCATTATTAAATTTCTTCTCTACTCTGTATGTGCGGAAGCATTATTTAATTCATTCTCTACTCTGTATGTGTGGAAGCATTATATATTTTTTTCTCTCCTCTTTATGTGTGGAATGATTATTTAATTCTTTCTCTCCTCTGTATGTGTGGAAGCGTCATTCAATTATTTCTCTCCTCTGTATGGGTGGAAGCATTATTTAATCATACTAAACTGACAGGAATACAGAAAAACCGAATTTCTTCTCTTTTTTCTGTCCAGTGCATTGCTCTGTTAATGTTCTGTACTACTCCTATTTTTTACAAGGCAAATTTCTCCATATTTCCGGGATGCCTTTCTAGTGCTTTATACATCAGTGGTAACGATCCAGTTGGAGTCCGGTGGGCAATTTATGTCTAGCGCAGCGGGCAGTTATGACGTAGGAGGGTCGGAGTGGGAGGGGGGTGGGGTGGATATTGTTAGCCTAGGTTACGTTGGGTTGGGTGGTCACTGTGTTGCTTTTAAGGGTGAGGGCGAGCGGAACAGCTACATTAATTGAATGAACGAAATCTTTTGTTCGCAACACTCGTTAAATTAAGTAATGACAACACGGGCATCCACGATTGCGAACACTTAGATTAAATGATCGTTTGTCTTAGTAATGGCAAAGCAAGTTGAATATTTTGTGAGATTTAAGTCTTTGTGTAAATAGTAAATGCTTTATAAAACGGTGTCAAAGTACAATAATTAATGTTTACGAAGTGAACACTTTATTTAATTTGTTTACTTGCTTTCGTACCCGTCTTTACTGTTTTTTGTTTCTCAGATTTATTATTGTATCTACCGTTCAACACTGGACAATAATTATTGACATTGCTTCATAAAATTGAACGTGAATAAAAAATTCATCTCTAAAGATAGTTCCCGTTATGTTGAGTGATTGCCCTCGCGATTTGTCATATTCAAAATTGAAAAATGTTCATTTTTCATTTGTAATGTCTTCTTCCTGTCTAATAACAGAAGCGATTGTAAAGAAAGTCTCCACGTTTAGGAATCCAAAACGTTAGACACTACAAACTGAAATAAATATATCGGATGGTTAAAGATCTAAAAAAAAAACTGTAGAAATTAATGTTTTTATAAATCTATAATGTGACAAAACTACACACTGTTAAGGTTTGGATTAATAGAATTGTGATTTTTTTTTTGAATGTTGTAATTTGCCAGTACGCAAAATAATGTGAAAATTGATGCATTTGAGTAATAATACCTTAAGAAAAGTAAGCGAAAAATCACATGAAATGTACATAATTCAGTTAATATTAAATTTAAGACCAATTTTAATAAATTACACTGGTCGACATTTATTTTTTTAAGTGCAGTCCCTTAAGCATAGCTATTTTTTTTTAAATGTATTTAGTATCCATAAACACGAAATGAAACAAAAAAAAAATTTGATAGGTCAGGTTTTTTTATTATTTAACAATGTTTTTTTACATAATTCTTCCATACGGGTACTTACTTAACAAAATTTCAAAACAAATTCAATTTAATTTTTTTTGCTCCTGATTTGCGCTTGTGAGTATCTTGAGAGTCTCTCTGCAGGGTCCAGCAATAGTCTGCTAGCATAGATTGACTCCACTTTCCTTGGTATCGCTTTTCCATAGCCGCAATGTCCTGGTGAAATCGTTCGCCGTGCTCGTCACTGACATTTCCCATATTCTCGGGGAAAAAATTCAAATGAGAGTGAAGGAAGGGTATTTTTAGTGACATGTTACATCCCATATTTTATACGCCACCATGAGCATTTCAGACACAATGCTGATATAGTCTTCAGTTTTATGACTTCCAAGAAAGTTCTCGACAACATTCTTGAAGGCTGACCAAGCGGCTAGCTCGACTGTTCTCAACACTGTTATAAAATTCGGATCAGTCAAGAATTCCCTTATTTGTGGTACCACGAATATTCCTTATTTAATTTTTGCGTCGCTGATCTTAGGAAACTTTTACTTTAAGTAAATCATGCCATTTCCATCCTTAGACAAGCCTTTAAAAAAAATTTCATCAAACCCAATTTAATGTGTAAGGGTGGAAGTAAGATATCTTTAGATTTTACTAAAGGAGCATGTTGAACATTCTTCGTGCCAGGTTTAAGGTGCTTTCTAGTAGGCCGGTCCTTGGTATTTCCTGTCTCTGCTGTCCCACTCGCACAGAAAACAACAATACTTTGTGTATCCCGCTTGCAGTCCTAGTAGGAGCCCTATTACTTATAGATCACCACATATTTTCCATTCGTATTTTACATATTTAATTTTTGTTAACAGCAGCTTCATTTTGTCATAGATCTCTTTCATGTTTGTGACATTCAAATGACATTCGAGCCTAGTGTTGCCATATTATAAAAAAAATTAATGATAACTCACGAATAAATATGAATTAATACACATTTTAGTAAAACTTAAAACCCATAAAAACCTGACGTGATAGAAAAAAACTAATCACATATCTGAAATCAGCGTGAAATTTCCTGTCAGATTTGGCTACTTTCGTTAAAGGGACAAAAAATGTGTTGACCAGTGTTATCACTAATACGTGTATGAGAGTATTATTTTATAACGAATTTGTAACGGTAGAATCAACAATTCTACGAAAATATGTATACGCAATGTTATAAAAGCCCAAACTAGCTCATCTCAGGTAGTATAAAACAAAGTCGCTATCGGCTTCTCTCTGTGTGCTTAGTTCTTCTAAACTATGCAACGGATTTTGATACAGTTTTCACTATCATTTAGCAAATTTTTACGAAAGGTATATATATATATTTATATATATATATTGTATTACCCATATATTGTATTTATAGAAAGTAGAGAAAAGTCGATATTTTGTAATCAAGTCGTAAAAAAATATTTTCGGGCGTTTACATTTCTAACGCTGGCTAAACCCTATGAGATACATCAAAATAATGTACTACGGAATTGTATATCTTAAAAAGGCCTTCAGAATAGTGCAGGATGGTATATGTCTATCTCCTAAGCAACCCCCAGCAACACCGGGTTGTTAATTAATAAAACGTCAGCTAGTTAATTAGTAAAATAACTCGTGTTTGTAGGTTTGTAGGCAATTCCTGACTAGTTTTGAATATAACGATGGTATAATTATCACATTTTATACTATACAAGAAAGGGATTTTTCCTTTATATGAAGTTTTCAGCGAAACAATAATTTAAAAATCAATAGATTAACTGGGTAAACATGTTGGGTCTATTGTCCATATTCTATATCTCCGTGGCTGAGATCTGTCACCCGGTAGGCGAGAAATAATAATAAGAAATATCACCACGAGACCTGAAATCTTTTGTCATACAAAATGGTGTATCGATTTTCTGTCGCGGGAGCAACTTATCCAATTTGCTTGGTGGAATAAATTTCTATCTTGTGATCACCTTCTACATAATTCAACCTGATCTTATTCATCCTTTTTGTTCCCAGGCTCGATGGAGATATTCTGAATAGTTCACTTACTCTGTAAAGGTCTGCAATTTATATTAAAACAAAAATATTATTTCAAAGCATTTTTTATTTGTATAATGGACTGGCGGGACCTTTTTTATTTACATCTAAAAAATATATATTTTTCCACAGATTATTCATCCAGTTATGGTACAAGATTTTTAATTTCACATTCTTAACATTTAAGAAGGTATTAAAAAAATGTTTTAAGAGAAATAAAATATATCTGCTGTTTTAGAAATTTCATTCGCTAACAACATTTCTATTTTCATGTTATGCTGTGCTAGAACATGTGTAACGCCGTGTTGAATATTGAAAAAGTCGTGGCGACGTATGCACTGTATTATAACTAAGTTTTGCATAACTTTTTGTTTCCAGGTTAAATTTATTCGTTGCCTCAGACTTTTGGTGTCTAGCTTCGAAATCTTTTCAAATGTCTCAATTTTCGCCGATTCCTTAAGGTCTCTCCTATCCTATCCTTTTAATCTCTAGCCATTAAATTCCATATGCCGACTAGGAACACAAGACAAAATGTAACATTCTTCTTCAAATACATACACAACCATCTAACAGACATAATCACTAACCAGATCATGGAAACAAGTTTGGGGGTAGTATTGATATATTTACTGACTCCATTTATAACATTATGCGTAATCTATACCAGCACTTTCTTGAATCCTACAAATTACAGTACAGTAGTTGGTAATGTAGTTTTAGTGATTTGTCTTATTTGTTGTATTGGACTAGTCTCAATCTTATTTTATGTTACTCAGTTTTACTACTATTGCCTCATATTCAGTTTATCAGTTTAACGTTATTTCATGCTTTAAAAACTTTGTGTATATTTTTCCATAGCTCACTAGGTATATTCTGTTCGCCGAGCTGGGCGTAAAACCAATTAAAATAAAATGAAAACATAAAAAAATGAGAAAAATTAATTCATAAATATACTCGTATATTAAGACATTGTGAGTCTGTGCTACCGTTTTCATCTTTATTCTATGGTGCTGCCAGTGCTATCCCGGTAGAATCGGCGCCTATAGGTTTCACCTTCACTGATGCCGGTTTCCTCCTTTTTCCCTCGAATTTATTATGTCCAACGATGCGGTGCTTTAAGTTTATTTTTCCTATTACTTCTAACTCCTGCAATTCAATTATTATGGCTCTTTGTAGCTAACGAAAAGCCTATTCATTAAATTATAACACAAGTTATTACAGTACTGTTATTTCGTTTCTATTGCAATATACTTTCACTATATGGTCATCCACGCCTCCGGAGTCTAATCCAAGTCAACGGGGATGTATTATATTTTTTAATGTATTATATTAGTTACGAAATATGTCTATCTTGGTAGTATAGTAGATTGCTTTTTCAAATGGGAAAAACATATTAAAAACCTTTTAAAGACTCTACTTTTTTTTATCAATTGAAACAATCAAAATAACTTATATGTCAATGGCAGAATCTATTATAAGATATGGATTAACAATGTGGGAAAATACTACTATAACCAATCTGAAACAAGTCCAAGTTGTACAAAACGCAATTGTAAAATTACTAGTCGTCCATAATATTTTCAAACAGAGACATAATACACCGTTGCTGTTTCAGAGTGCCAAAACTTTACCTGTTAATGATATACTATGGCAAAAAAATTATAATTCAGCATATATTTACCCCGCAGTATAAAGGGAAATTAAAACATAAATACAGCACTAGATTCACGCGCAATGACGGGTTAACAGTTCCGTAATTTGATAATATGTGCGGACAGAGAACGTTTGAATACAACATACCGAAGATATTAAATTTATTATTTGGCTCAGCAGGACTGGTTTCTTGATATGTATTAACTATTCATTCAATAAAAAATAAAAAAAATGTTTTTTAAAGTTCTTATTCCAGATAAAAGAAAATTATATTTCCACTTATTTAACTAGAAATATTACATTACACATATATGCATAACATAAAAATATTATTCACTTTCAGTGTTTTGCCGATTGAGCATAAAAATTAAGTTCTGCTTTTTAAATGTACCTACACTTTTTTCACATATTAATTGTCTGGAATGCAATTGTTTTTGTTGCCCCCCTCGTAACCAATGGATTGCTTGCCATAGTGAGTATGTATGGTGTTTAAATGTATGTTATCGTGTTACCGTGTAAAGCGTGTGTTTACTTGGGACGTTTTAATGAAAT
The DNA here is from genome assembly GCA_026573805.1 of Hesperophylax magnus. NCBI lineage: Eukaryota > Metazoa > Arthropoda > Insecta > Trichoptera > Limnephilidae > Hesperophylax > Hesperophylax magnus. The sequence goes on along the minus strand of JAIUSX010000029.1, from coordinate 8,189,420 downwards.
CTGTATTTGTATGTATGAGTTTATTATTAATTTTGTATTAAAAGAGACATGTATTATATTCATATAGTTTTCTTAATGTTAACAGTTTTGTTTCCGTATATAATTTTTTTTTAGATGTTCTGGGTTTGAAGCGAAATAGCTTTTTGATTATGTTGTTTTGTCTTACCTCTAGTTCATTTATGTACGTTTCATACGCATTTCCCAAGATTTCAATCAAGTAATTTAAATGTGAATCTTGCTATATAATTAAACATATGGGGCTCCGTAGGACGCTGGTGCTATATTAGTTATATAAAACAGAGCGCTCCTGATTCACAAGGGCAGGGCAAAAGACGGGAAGCAGGTTTGAGTATTAGCCAAACCTAAGTCAATTCACGGTTAGCTTAAGGCAAGATATTGACTTGTCCCTGGCCGGGGAACAGCTATTTTGTTTTGATTACTTCATTCAGAACAAGATAGCTGCTAGCACAGAATGATATTTAGCAAGTTTATATTATGGTAGGGCTTTATACATCAACACAATGGAGATTTACACAGAGCATTTCAAGGTTATACATGGTTCCATTGATTACAATACTGGTACATGGATTCTATACTAAATCTCGCCTAACCTCTCTCACTTCTGGTGAATCATAAAAATAAAAACGGCACTGAATTGTTATCGAAACACATGAATGGGAATTAAATGTTTTCAGCTCATATGAATTCGACTCAGCATATTTAGTTCTTTAGCCAGATTCGCAGTAGGATCCAGCCAGGAGTTCATCCTTCAATTCTTGTTAAAAGCTAGTGACTTTAATATTAATACTTTTTAAATTAATTTAGCTTCTGCGCAACGCGAGAGGCAAGCGTATTGCACGACTTGTCGCTAGGAGCGCTTGTGCCCGAAGAAGATCGTTGAACGGCAGCGGGCGCGTATCTCGCGTGTTGGTTTAGTTGCGATAGTGGCCGCATGACGCCGATGGCGATGGGCAGCACTATCTTGCTATGATTAACGGTTTCATGTATGACGCTATAATATAATCACTTTAAAATTTTATTTTGTAATAGATCTGATAACCGGCTAAATACGCTAATTAAGAGGAAGATACAAGCCAAAAATGTGTATATTATCGCTTGACAAAACGTTCGACTTCAAGCAAAAACCTGGTTTTTACTTATTTTCTAAATAATTTTATAAGAAAGCAAAAAAGTTAATCAAGTGAAACTGTCACATATAATCTTAGCTATAAAACTGTATTTTTTGAAAGTTGTTTCCGTTCGGCGTTCATACATTTCTATTGAAAAAATATTTTTTGTAGTAGTTTCCATGTATATTTTTAATTGAGTAATTTATTTTTTTATTTGTATTCTACTCAAGCGCAGCGATAGGAAAATTTTCAATTTAACTAAAGCATATTTTTTGGTTTTCATAATGTACACCAATTCGTTATAAAGATTAATCAAAATAGTGATTTGGCATTAAGCTTCGCCCTACGAGTTATATTATTCGAGTAGTTATGCGCACTTGAAGTGAAATGACACTAAACTGTGCTATATAAATGCCATGTTATTATTATTATTATTATTAAGCAGGTGATTTTATCTTTATTATTTTGAATTTGCTGTTTTAATGTTATGTTACTATCGTGTACAGTAATATTATACAACACATAATTTTATTTGTTAGAAGTAATTTTGATGCAGTGTAAGATTTTTTTTCTTGTAGTGTGGTTTAGGTCAAATAATATAAACATCAGTAAAACGTCAACTAATCTAGGTAAATCATTCAATTTTGGACGAATTTTGTCAGTAAAACACGACATAAACTCGAAAATAAACGTCCACATTTAAACACGTGCAGTGAACTTTGGAATGCCATTTAATGAAAAACATTTAACTCGCCGCCAAATAACGTAAACAAATGTAATTCAGTGAATAAAGTTTAATTAATATATGTTGAAAAAATGGTTATGGAAAATCGAATGACGATTGGATGCATCAGTAAAAAAAAATTGTATAGATATTAATGTGAAAATTATAAAAATCTTTAAAAAAAAAAATTTAAAAAATCCCATGAAATCATTTAAAGTTGGCAGAGAGCGCATAGACAATAGACACCATAATGAATAGGAAGAATCAGGACACTCTCCACTATTCTTAGTTGTTGTAAGGGCGAGCTATGTTCCATTAGCCAGGACAGGACAAGCGTGTTCTATGACTTACAGCAATATCTTGCTCCGGTCGCATTGTAGAGGCGAAGGCATGCAGCCTTCCTTCCGCAAACATTGGGACGCGCTGCACTGCCGAGAAAGGTCTATACTTGTTGGCATACTGCATTTGGAACGTGCTCGTGACACTTTGAGTATACCAGACTCAGAGTTTCGCAAATAACCTCTTTACCGAGAACAGTATTTTTTTCTAATATTTTCAAATGTGTACATTTTTGCGGAGAATTATTTATATTTCAATACAAATTTTTATTATTTCCAAAATTTTATATTATTATTAGTATTGCTACTAGTTTTTTTTTTTTAAATCAGCTCAGATGGTTGACCATAAAATGTTTCCCCGGGCGGCGGTACCTATTCCAGCTTCCCAAATTGTTACTCTTGAAGTGTATCTAGAAAAGCTGTTTCTTCACTGGTAGACTAGATTCACTCAGGTTTCAGGTCACAATATGTTGCAACTGTTTGATCTCACCACTTTAGATCGATAGAGTAACGTGGGGTAACTATACGCCATTTTTACATTAGAATTTATGTATTGAAAAGCTTTTGTTATTTTATTCTAATTACACGTTTATTAAAATGATTAATTATTAAACAAAAAAACCTCATATGGTTCATTAGTCAAAACAATGTATTGAAAAGTTCACATGCATGTCAGTTGCGTCCAATTGATCCATAGGCGGTGTAAGTATACGCATTCTGTAGTATAAGTGTTCAAACTCTGCTTTCAACCTGCTTTTCAGTTCAAAATGTCATATATTTATGTTTTCTTACTTACGGAATAATTTCACTGCAATAATTAAACATGAGATAATTGATCTATATGTTTAAAATTATGTTTAGGTATAAGGGTAAGAGCAAGCTACCACAAAACAACGAACCGTTACTCCTGCAATCTAACCTCATGACACAAAAATTTAATTCACTTAAAAAAAACAAATGAATATCTTAATAACTATTTGCCTCTTGGCACCCATGAAAATAACACTACTTAACTAAAAACTGTGATAGACCACACCGTACTGACACAATTGGTTACACAATATAATTTCCGAAACAAATAAGAATACAATTGTATCGAACATCAAATTACAACTAGATTGGTCACTTATTACAGTGAACAACACCTGCGAGTTTGATGACCCCTTTTTCCAAATCATAATTTTTACCAATTGAAAAATGCATAAAAAACAATCTGTCACCAGTCTGACTTTATTGAACATGAAACAGTTCGATGACTTAAATTTTTCTATTTTCTAAAACGAAATTAAAATATTGACAAAGCCAAAAGGCTGTTACTGGGCGAAATATTATTCGGGTAGTAACTGCATTAAAACATGTTTCATGAGTTACATGAACACCTGCATTTGAAACAGTAAACAAGTTGTTTAGCTGACGTTGACGTCACACAAAAACCCTTGGAAGACACTATAAATATCTCACTAAAACAAAAAAAGGATTATTCAAGTTTTAAAACTAGTAGGAGTGACATCGCCGGTAACTACGAGATCTGTTCTTAAAATTCTTGAGTCTCAACTAAAATCTGTATTCGCTTCCGTTCCTACATCACGGCACAATCATCAAAGATTACAACTATGTGCAACGAGCTGTTTACTGCCGGAACTCTATCAGCTGAGCCAAACGCATCTGTCATCATTACAATAATGGGGCGTCTCCGTGTGCCGGCCCTTATAATCGACTGAACCAGCCACAGATCCTGACAACCTAAATGCATGCAGGGACATTGGAGGGTCTAGAATCGTTTTAAAATAAATTTAGTTTCCTTTTACAAAAAAATAGAGTCCTGACGTGTGCGGCTAAGGAGGTTAAACAATCAGTTTCCTCACACAGCCGTCGGGAAAGGGTGGGTCCCCTCCAATGACAACCTAAAGGCTGACAAATTCCTGCTGGCTACTGACTGAATCAGCCACTGATGCTGACAACCTAGAGGCTGTCCAATTCCTCCTGGCTACCGACTGAATTAGCCGCTGATGCTTACAACCTAGAGGCTGGCCAATTCCTGCTGGCTACCGATTGAATTAGCCAATGATGCTGACAACCTAAAGGCTGGCCAATTCCTGCTACTGGCCACCGCTATTGATCATCTAAAGGCTGGCCAATTTCTGCTGGCTACCGATTGAATTGGCCACTGCTGCAGCAGTCGCATGCGCCATTTGATGTATCGTATGGTGCGATGATGCACAATGTGCTACAATCTGAAATTATTGCTGAAAAAATTCAGATTGTCTCAGTTTCTATCTGTGTATTAAAACCCATTTGTATTGAAATACATATAATTATTTCTTGTGAATTGGGTTGGCTGTAAGAATTAAGAAGTACCTATAAGCTACACACTTCTATACTTTCTGTATACCAGTACAATACATATAATTAAAATGTGAATTTCGATTTGAATCGTCCTTCTTTTATGAGGCTTTGGATAGAACACCTCACAATGTTTTACTTAAATCAATACCCAGGTTGAGGGCTGATGTGTGCCGGTGCTTATTATATACAGTCTTTTCTTGTACAGGCAAACACGTCCCGTACAACAATAACAAAAAATAATTTACCTGTTAATTTGAAAAAAATACTTATTTTCTAAGTATTACACATTACCGGATCAAGGTGACCCAAAACACTATAGAATTGAGGAACAAGTACAGATGAATCATGCACAAATTTTTCGGAAACATCGTCGCGTACACTTTCCCACCGTGTACGGTTACCCCACGTGACTCTACCATTTAGCTATGTAGGTGGAAAAATATTTGGCTGATTCTACTTATTCCCTGGTAATACATATGTAGAATGTATTGCTAGAGCATGTGCGGGTTTATTTTTTTTTTATTTTTATTTTTATTTTTTATATTTACTCCACACAGGAGGCCCTGAAGAAAATAATTTCCCTCAGGGCCTATGTCATCTTTGGGGATGCTGTGTGGAGGGTCTTTTTGTGGAGAGGAAGGAGTGAACATGGGTCTTGAAGAGTCCCATGTTGTAGGAGGGAGGAAACACATAGGCCGGCAGTTCGTTCCACAGCCGAGCTGTTGAACTTAAGAACGAATCGTAGAAGCGACCCGTTCTCATGTGACAAGTGTCAACTGTGTACAAATGTTGGGCGCGCGTTTGGCGTGTATCCCGACTACGCACCGGCGCCGAAGGGATCAATGACGCTAGTTCCTCAGAGCATCTTCCATTGTAATACCGATAGAACAAGGACAGCATACCTACCCGACGTCTGTGCTCTAAAGATTGCAGTCCGTTTGTTAAGATTGGGGAATCTATCAAACGGACCGCCCGTTTCTGCACAGAGTCAAGGGTTTTTTTCAGGTATTTTGGGGCTCCAGACCAGAGATGGCTGCCAAATTCGACAGTAGGGCGCACTTGCGATTTGTACAGGGTGAGCAGTTGTGTACTATTAAAGTATCTGCGGGCCCTGTACAGTACGCCCAGCTTCTGAGAGGCCAATTTTACTCTGGCTTCGATGGAGCCCCCGTACCTGAGCTGGTCACTTATAGTTACACCAAGCATATCAATGGAAGGCCTGTTCGGAAGATTGCTTCCGTCGAAGGAGACTAGATTATCATTTGGATCCCTTTTAGACGTAATCAGACAGGATTGGGTCTTTGAAACATTAAATTCGACGAGATTATTTTTACCCCAGGAGGAAATACTCTCGAGATAACCGTCCATTCTCTGCTTCAAAGCCCTCCGAGCCGTTGGAGTTTGTGTGCCCTTTGGGGGCTTGTCAAACAAAAAGCTATCATGAACTGTACTGTCATCCGCGTAACAATGAATCGGTGCACATGTCAAAAGGTCATTGATGTGCAACAAAAACAAAGTCGGAGACAGAACCGATCCCTGTGGGACGCCAGCATTTATGGAGTGCGAGGAAGAGGTGAAACCGTCAGCAACCGCCTGAATCGACCTATCCCTTAAAAAGTCAGCAATCCACGTACACAGGGATGCGGGAAGTCCGTAAGAATGCAATTTGTTGACAAGTCCTCGGTGCCAGACCCGGTCAAAGGCCTTGGATATGTCTAGTGCGACCGTTTGGGTCTCACCGTGACGTTCCAGGCACCGCCCCCAAACATGCGTCACATACGCGAGAAGATCACCGCACGAGCGGTTCCGCCGGAATCCGTATTGACGGTCGTTGATAATTTTGTTCTTCTCGAGGTATGTGAGCAGTTTGTCGTTGATCACACGTTCCATCACTTTGGACAGAACTGATGTGATCGCTATGGGGCGGTAGTTGGCCGGGTTGGAGCGGTCACCTTTCTTGGGAATAGGGTGAATTACCGCTTTTTTCCAACCAGAGGGCACAGTGCCACACTTCAGGGACATTTTGAAGAGCTTTGTCAATACTGGAACTATTTCCGCAGCACACCTCTGCAATACCAAGGCAGGTATTCCATCAGGTCCACTAGCTTTGTTAACATCGAGCCCCCGTATGACGTGGAGTACATCCCGATGCCGGATCCTCAGCTTTTTCATATAGAAGCCGCAGTGAGGAACCGACGGCGGAACAGCACCCCCGTCGTCGAGGGTCGAGTTTTCCGCAAACATTTTCCCTAAAAGGTTTGCCTTTTCGGTGGCGGTGTTTGCTAGTGAGCCGTCAGGTCTGGTAAGAGGTGGCAAACTGGGTTTGCAAAAATTTCGACCTATTGAGCCCGCAAGCGACCAGAATGCTCTGCTGCCATGCGGGCAGGCAGCCAGCCTTTTGCTGATCTGCAGGTCGTGTTCGAATTTTGATCTATTGATGATTCTCTTGCATTCCTTTGCCGATTTGTTGTATGCTGATCTGCTTTCGGGCGTTCGAGATGTGTTGTAGGCTCGGTAAGCCGCGTTTTTTCGTCGAACTGCTTCGGAGCATTGTCGACTGAACCACGGCTTTGAGCCCACACCAGTTTCTTTAGTAGTCGATTGTATGAAGCCATCCATCGCCGATTTGATGACTTCACCAATCTCCTGGGCACATCTTGAAGGGTCCGAAGTCCGAAAACAAACAGCTGACCACGGAAAAGCATTGAAATGGGCCCGCATACCGAACCAATCTGCTGACCTATAGTGCCACACTTTTCTCCTCAGCCTCTCATTGGTTGGTCTGAGGCTAACGGGGATTGATGTCGTCACTAGGCAGTGGTCAGATGATCCCAGAGGCGCTGTGACGTCAATCTTATAACCGTGTGGCACAGTAGTTAAGAATAGGTCTAACAGATTGGAGCGGTGAGTCTGGACATCAGGAACCCTTGTAGGCTCCTGAACCAATTGCTCTAATCCGTAGCAAATGGCAAAGGATTCCGCCTGTCGGCCAGCCGAGTCCGTTGGGCCTGAGAACTTCAACCATGGTTCGTTATGAACGTTGAAGTCCCCCAGAACAACAAACTCGGCCGAAGGGTAGCGGGGCAAGAGATCATCAATAGTATCGCTCAAATGTTTGAAGAGCTCGGAAGTGTCTGATTCGCTATGGTTCGGTGAGCGGTATAGACAAGCGTAGAATCTTGCCGTACTGGCAAGATTGACGCGCACCCACATTACGTCGAATCTGGAGTTTTCCAGACTCAATAGTCGCACACAGTTGACGTCAGCTCGACTATAGAGGCAGACTCCTCCTTTCAGCCGGAATTTGCTTGCGAGGGTAAAGCCCGGGCAGTCCAGATAGGAGGAGTCTGGCGGCTCGGCTATCTGAGTTTCGGATAGGAAAAGAAGGTTGGGACGTTGGGACAAAAGATGGTGATGGACGGAATTTAAATTTGTGTGCAGGCCGCGAATGTTGGCAAAATTTACCAACAGTTTTGGCCCGCACCGGGGACGCCTGCTACTCGCCGCTGTAATGATGTTAAGATTGTTGTTTTGTATGTTCATGAATTTAATTAATTTTTTTTTTTTTTGTAGGTGTAGGAGGTGAAAGGAAAGGTCTGGAAAGGAAAGGTATGAGGGGTGGGTAGGAATCTGGGGTTCAGGCTGTCTAGGAGTGATGAGCGTTTGGTTCCAGCCCACCCACTGCGGTGCTAGGCGATAGGCCGGGAGAGTCCGGCTGGAGAGGGCATCCAATGCGCCCCAAACGCTGCTGCTGGGTCCCCTCCGGTCACGAACCGGCACAACAGCAGTGGCGGGGTTTTTTCACTCGCTGATGGGGCAGCCCACCCTTAGTCGTGAGCCTGAGGGTCAGGCCCCTGTACTATCGAGCGGCCCGGACAGCGGTAACCGGTTGTAAAGGGTCTCCCTCAACCAGCATCTCCCAACCGGCCCGCCACGCAGAAGGTGGGCCGACGCACCCGCCACCAAGACCCGGGCAAACCTTAACCCATGAACCCGGGCACCCCTGCTAAGTCACCAAACGTAGCGAACCACTTGGGGTGACCTGTGGCAGAGGTGTTGGTCATCCAATAAATGGTTCCCAGGGCGGCGGTACCCATTCCCGCCTACCAAATTGAAATTGAAATTGAAATTGAAATTCCCTTTCAAATCAAAAATATATTTATACATAACCGCGACAAATATTAACTGTAGAAATATTACTCCCACAATATAGAAATATTGTGAGGTAAGACAGAAATTCCCTACATGGCTATTGAACCCCCAACCTCCGTGTGGTGGGTCAAATAATGGTGGTGGGTACAGATATACCCAAATTAAAATCAAATTTAAGTGCTTTTAATTCAATTATAATTAATAAATTTAATTTAAATATTAACTTGTGCTGCTTGTAATTACTGTAAGGAACTGTTAAGTTTAAATGAATAAATATTAAAATTGTGTTGGAGTGAACGTGACTCTGTTTCAGACGGCGGTTGTCAAAATTCAACTGGTGATGACTGCGTTTTCTTATACAATTTTACTAATGACTTTCTTAAATCTTGGTATTTTATTTTTATCTCAAATTGTGGGTAAATTTATGATAAATTTTAAGCTGATGATGCAATCATTCTTTTCACAATAACTGGGTTATTCCTCATCCACCACTGGAGTTGACATGTCAAAAGCGCGCTAGAATAATTTAGCTGAAAAAAAACATGGACCTAATAAGCTCAGGACAGAGCATAACTGCGATTTTGTGTGAGCGGAACTGAGCGAAAAATCTATGGTGAAGGGAAATTGCCTGTCAGCCATCTCGTGTGACAATTTTTTGGAAAGATTTGTATGCAAAGTGGTATATAATGAACTATTTTATTTTTGTATTGTTAATGTAATTATAACGGTTTATGATTTTTTTGGGTATTTGATGAGATAGGGAATGAGATGTCTTTAAAAAATTTGAGTAGGATTTGAATTTAGCATACATCTTGCCCCTCACCCCGCGGCTTAATTTTTTTCTCAAATGGTTCCGTCCAGGGCTTATTAGGTCCATGGAAAAAAATATAATTTCATTGTTGTTCAGTTCTGCTAAAGATTGACAACTGAAATGAAAATAAAGAAAAGAAATGGCAGTGGGCTCTATGGATTCGCGGAATTCGTCAACTAATTAAATAATAAATAAACAGAAGTTGAATTTGAATAAAAACACTTAACACTTAAGCTCTTATTACGACAATTATGTTTGATGTTTTAAACCGCCCGCATATTAGGAATAATTGTACCTGCCTACAATTAATGATCGTAATCCTTTACGGCGAAAAAAGCGGTTTCTTTGTTTGGAGATAATAAATGGCTTACGTAAGGGACGGTAGAAGATAAATAAATAGATTTATCACTTTTAATTAACATTTGACAACATAAACTTACGTCTTGTTTTCTTCGTATTTGGTAAATTGGTAAGAATGGAATTTTAAGTAGAACAAAGTAGTTATAGTTTTTCACGGTTTATTAGCTGTAAGTGTGTTAAGACGGAATGGGAATATTTTTTCTTCCATAAACCTTCAGAGCAAACTACTTGAGAAATCTTTCAGAATATTAACTTTTACCACTGTTGGCTCTCCAAATTTGTTTTTTTTTTTTTTATTTTTTATTTTAGCTTTAATACGTACTAACATAGAACAGGCGTGAGGCGTTGCTAAAGTTTATATTCATCAGTATTTAAAAAGTAGTTTTATCTAAAAATAATTTTGTAAGCGTTTAAATTTGGAAGGCGGGTATGGCTACTGCCGCCCCGGGAACCATTTATTGGATAACCAATTTCCCTGGTGACTTGGTGTCCTGGTGGCACGGGTGCCCGGGATCAAGGGGTGAGGTTTGTCCAGGTCTTGGCGTCACATGCGTTTGCTCACCTTCTACGTGGCTGGTCGGATCGGGGAAGATCGGTTAAGAGAGACCTTTTGACATCTCCAGTAGAATTCTCTCTCGATCCATCACTTTGCACAGCAGTGGGAAAAATGAATTCATACGTCCATCACTCCTGGACACATTTACCCCAAGATTCCTACACACTCCTCTTACTCTTTTACTTCCCACAACTTTCTCTCCTCTCCTTTTACCTAAAATACCGCCCACACAGCACCCCTAAATATGTCATAGGCCCTAATGAAAAGTTTTTTTCCTAAGGTCCTCGTCTGTGGAGCTCATTAAAAAATATATAATTTGTACAGAAGAAAGAAAATTTCCAAAAATTAAAATAAAATTAAGGCAATTACCAACACACAAAAAAAATTTAATTGGTTGAATATAGGCAAGAAAAAAAATGTTATAGAACAATGAGAAATAAATGGTTAAATCACATGGTTAAATGAAATAGTTAAATCTAGATAGAATGAAGTAGGTAATCTAAAATTTATTGTTAAGGCTCCATTATAAGCGTTCAAAAAGGGGAAGAAGACTAGTGAAGACGGTTTGAAAGAGAGATATGTAAATATGAAGGGTAAAGGGAGCGCGTTTGTATAAAAAAAGATTATAATTAACTGACGTAAGAGACTGTTGTGAAAATATTCAATAAGACATGATTTATATAAAATAGAGCAAAAAAACTCTCGACATGTGAGTTGAGTAACATGAAAAAAACACTGTGATTTTTTTATTAATAAATTGAGTAATTTTTATAGCATGTTCAATAATAGAAACAGAGGAGTTTTTGTAATTTTCGGTGCATTCTGCCTTTTTTTATGTAGCAAAATTTATATAATTACTTAAACTTAAATTAAACTCGGCGTCTTAATGGCCCTTCAGGTTTTTGACATATTGACCGTTATATTTCTAAAAGAAGCTGTCAAAAAGTCGGAGAAGTTGTGTGTTTTTTCGCTACTCAATAAAATCCTAGAAAATGCGATATTTTTTAACTTTAATTTTAGTTTTAAAAGTTGATGAAATACGTTTCCACATTTTGTTACTAGATATAGACATATAATTTTATTATTAGATGTAAAGATGTTTTTTAATTATTAGTTACAAACAAGTAAATTTATTATTAGATATAAATATATAAATTTATTATTAGATTTTTTTTCCGACTTTATGTCCGGGTTAAGTCTTCCCCACAGGAAAAACTAAACCCTTCCACACACTTTTCCACAAATGATCATCTAGTCAAACCACATTATGCAAGTGCATTACATAAGTATAATAAATAAAAAAATAATACAAAAACAACACGACAACGTAAAACTAGAGATCAAATGGAAAAATAGTTCACCGACTCCAGATATTTTCATATCAGAGGGTTAGGCTCGGTAGAACTTCTAATTGGACCTTTAAATCCTGCTGATCCCTATGTATAAATATTTAAAAGATCTTTCGTAATCCTACATGCATTTAAAATGACTGATATTTGCATTTTTATGTATAAATTCTTTGACAGTTTTATGTATAAATTCTTTTACAGTAAAAAATAAAATAAAACATATAATTTTATTATTAGATACAAACATAGGTGTACATTTGTACATTTTAGTTATTTCATGGTTAACTTCAATATTTGAAAATAAAGTTTGTTGTTTTTTTATACCGTTTAGTTCATATTTCTAACTATGAGTTTTTTAAAAGCTTTCGCTAGAAAATTGAAATGCAGGGTTTTAAGTAGACATTTACAAAGATTAAATTTTCCAAAAATATAAGAAAAAACTTTGCCATAATAATAAACAGAACAAACAACGTAACAACATTTTATTTTGTGACAAAATAAAGTGTTGTGGTAGAAAAAGCGAAATTAGTCCGACGCCAAGGCTACTAAAGCGAGGTCAATATTTTCCTCGGGGGAGACAGAGAGATTCAGGAAAAAAGAGGGATGAAGGAAAAAATAATAAGTCCTAAGATCCCATTAAATACTTAATAACTCCTCATATTAAAATATTGTCATAAACACCGCACAGCTTGCAAGAGACCACTTTGTCTGAATTTATTCCAATTCAGAATACCGAGAAAATTTTACGAGAATACACAATTAAGAAGATTAGTGTGTTTTTCGTTGGATGGAATTTTTTTATTTTTCTTCAACTGCCCGTGAGAAAAATTGTTGGAAATGTAAGTTTTTATAAATGATAGATTTACAGAAATCTTGTTTAGTTAATAGGAAGTTCTGTTGATATCATGATAACAGTTTCTGTTATTTGATACTTTTGAGTCAGATTAATGTCTCGTAAAGATAAATCTAGTAAGGTTTAACTATTTTTTGACGTGTTGACGCAACTGGTGACCGGGTATCTCATCAAAATGACAGTTCAACACACCTACAAAAAGTCACGAAAAGTGATGAATTAAATAGGTTACATAGGTAACTATTTAACCTATTTTTGTTTCATCACTTTTAATGACTCTATATCACTTTTTAAAGATGTGTTTAGTTTGAATCTATTATGGAAGCTTGTGCCATGATGACCACGCAGTATCCATTAAATCAATAATATCGATCTATGTAAAAGACCAAAAGTGGGTCAAAATCTTTTCCAATTCTACCTGTTAACCGCAGCAACCCCAATAGTTGTGTCCACCATAAAACCACAGATTCGCGTACAATATTGCGACAACTTGACGTCTCACAAAGCTTATCTCCACTCGATTGGAAATAAACCATTTTCTTATCGGTGTACCGATTACTGGTAACAAATGCTTCTAGCTTTCTAAACAAGATCCTTTGAAATACCTGTAAAACAGGCTAAACGTAAAGCAATTAAAATAAATAACTACCAACCCTTTCACAGCTATTACAGGGTATTAAGAGACGTACTATATAGGTACCTGATTTATTTTGGAAAGTAACGAACCAAGCGCAAACGGGCGGCGGTTTACGTCTTGTGCGGTTGGTTCAATAATTTCCATAATTTGTGGTTCGGCTTGTAAGTGTATACGTAGCATAAGGTTGACTGGAGTAAAAAACATTGATTTTATTTTGGTCTACGTTGATTTAAATTTTTTAATTTATGTTATTTTAATTTATTTTTTAGTTTATGCAAAAACCTAAATATCAATACGTATTGAACAGTTAGCGTGAGAGTACAGAATTGGGTGCTGAGTTGCTTGGCTGCAGAGTTACCAGTAAAGAAATTTAAAAAAGTGTTTTTTTGTAAATAAAAATTAGAAAAAAGAACAGCAGAAGAGTCAGAGAAGATCAAAACATAATTTACATTTTTTACTGTAAATAAGGCAAGGAATCGCAGGACTTAGTTCACATCCCTTATCAAGTCGTATAAAAAGCAAAAATAAACTCGTTAATGTTTAAACAAGCAGAAGAAAATATAGATATTTTGTTCGTTGTTTCATTTTAGAACTCATTTCCAACCCTTGAGAAAGCATGTTTGCATCCATCAATGTAGTTATAATTATTTAAAACGTGTGTTGGATGCTAATATGAGTGGAAAACCGAATAAAATCGTGCTCGATTAAGAGTGAGAGATAACATGTTCAGTGTTCAGTTATTAATATGTGACTGGCCTTGTGTCACAATTATAATCTGTATTCACTTATTCCATTTGTGCCAGAAACCTTATTCAAAATTCAATGGTACATAGTTTATTTGATTGACTCTAGGGAAAACTTTCTCAAACTAAGCTGAAATATTCATGACGAATATACTTTTTTGGGTTATCCATAGTATCGACGGATGATTAATCCTGAAGTTATCATTTTTGTCATAAATATTATTATCACGGGAAAAAAATATCGTTGTTACTTTGTTGGTTATATTACAAAATATAAATTACGTTATTTTACCAATATAGAAAGACATTGCACGATCGAATCTTCAAATACACGAGTCAGGTAATATAACGTATCGAAATAATTACTGAAGAATACATATAATGTATGCGAAAATTTATATGTTTGAATAAAATTATATGTGGAATTCCAAACGATCTCTAGAAATAATTCTAAAATATATTTTTTAAACACATATAGGAGTGGCAAATCTTATATGCGAATTAGTTTATAATTTAATTGTGGAGTGTGATCAATATTTAACACAACTATTGGAGAGCTGTGGTTAAAAGTTAGAATTAGAAAGGGATCACTGCACAAGTTTCCGTAAAATATTCGAATTAAACGCATTGAGGGAACACTTAACGTGTACACTGCACAAGTTTTCTTAACAGACTAGTAATATATATAATAAATTTTCGTAATGAAAGTATTCTACACTTTCAGACATGGACAGGTAATTGGGTGGAGAGTACAGGAACAAATGTTAATGAAAGATGCATATAGTTGGGTCAAAACATACTGAAAATGAATTCAGCCATAATTTTGATTGTAAGATTAAGTTTTCCAGCAGCCTTTTCACCCATTCGAGATGAATACATATAAACCTAGAATACAAAAAACGGTTTTAAAATAATGAACAAAGTTTTAAAATGTCTTGTGAGAAATTGCGTAGAGTAACAAATACTGCATGATATTTTTGATATGTGGGTAACAGGAGATAGGTTTTCAATAAAGTAATCGTTTTATTAGAATAATTTTGGTGTACGTAAACATATTTAAACTTATGTTTTAACAGAATTGGTAAAATGAGGAAAAATAGCTGTCATCTTACTCACCAATATTAATTTGTTAAATACTTAGTATGTAGGTAGGTAGGTACATATTTTTGATTTATTTATTTTACAGAGTTCCTAAACAATGAGTTTACTGACTCTAACATAATTATAATTGATTATCTTTAGATGCTTTACTGTTATTTTTATTATTAAGGTGGTGTTGAAAAAGAGCTTAAAAACTATACTGCAGCTGAAGGCAGGTTATTTTTCCTTCCGGAGGACTATCTTTGGTTTTTTAAATTTGAATTTATCGTTTTCGCTATATTTGCAAAGTGAATTTATTGTTGGATTAGTGTGGCTGGAAAGGCCGGCATAAAATTTTGTTGCTTGGGAAACAATCAAGTCCTTTATCAACGGAATGTTGGTGTCATTATGGAAGGTACATATTTATGAAATTTGTAAAAAAAGTCGAGATTGTAATATGATGAAAATAGATAGTGTAGGTATTGTATCTAATACGAGAAATTTGGCTAATTCCACTTCCGCGTTGAGACAACAAAAGAAGCACAACTTGTTTGAAAGTCGAAAACTGTAAAGTTTTCGGGAGCTATCTGGATTAGCTCTTTATAGTTTTCGGCAGAATACTACCGCAATAAGTTTTAAGCTACTAAATCCCTTCAGACACGATCTAAATTCAAATTTTAACACGAAAAATAATCTTCTAGCAAGTGGACTTTGACTTCAGGATGTGTTTTTGTTAATATACTAATTTTTTATACTTGATTCGGGCAGTGTCAAGAGTCAGAATAATAGAAGAGTATGTATGAGACGAGGTAAGATTGTGAATGTGGCAAGGAGAGTGTGCCAAGACCGAGTTGTTTAGCGGTCCTTCCTCTCTGCTTACCCCTGCGGGGAATCGGCGTGATTGTTAGTTAGTTACTAAATTTTCCACTTTTCCAAAAATGATCATCTAATCAATCCACATTATGTAAGTGCATTATAAAAAAAATAAAAATACTAAATAAAAAAAATACAAAACAACACGTCAACTCACCAGAGATCACATGAGAAAATAATTCACCGACTCCAGATATTTTCATATCAGAGGGTTCGGCACGGTAGAACTCCTAACTGGACCTATAAATCCTACTGAACCCTTAGTATAAATATTTTAAAAATCTTTCGTAATCCTACACGTATTTAAAATGACTGATTTTTGCATTGTTATATATAAACTTTTTTGACAGATCTAATATGCCTAAATTTTGAATGAGAGAGCTAGGTATAAAGCCAATAGCCGAAATAACGAATGGTAATATTTTTATAGTCTGAGAATGCCAAATTCTTTTTATCTCATTTCCTAAATCCGTGTATTTTCTTATTTTTTCAGAAACAGATTTAAAATTACAGGAATTTGGAATAGCGAAATCAATGATAAAGGTAATTTTTTTTAAATTTTGTCATGTAAAACTGTATGGGGTCTATTATGAATAATCGTTCGGTCTGAAAAAATTTAAGTTAATTATTACAGAAATCTCAGGGTTATTTTATTGAGGATTTTCATTTTGCAATCATTATGATTCAAATTTTTGCTGTACGTATTAACTTGGGTTAATACCACCCAATAAAACACCCACACAATATTTAACGTTATTTAAATACTATTTATAAATTATTTAAGTTTCTGAATGTAGGAACATAATATAAATGGCATAATAGCACAATCTATGTTCACAGTAAATTGAATGATTTTTTTTAACTTTCATGCCTTTGCCATTCACGCCCACTTTCACCGCTACGGATTACAATATGTTAAATTTTAATATTTTTTCAAGCGATTTACACTGTCCAAGATTTTCACTGACCAATGGGCTAATAATTCTAATAGTTAAGGATTTTCGGGAAAAGGGTCGGATGTTGGTATCGCCTTTTAGGTACTCTAATGAAATATCAATATTTTTTAGCAAGTCTTACCCTGAAAATAAACAAACTATCCTTAACGGGTGAGTATGTTAAATAATCTTTCATAATGTCAATAATTATAAATTATTTACTTACTGCAAATATGAACGTATATATTCCAAAATTGAAAACCTTGTTACATACATAGCTGATACATACAAAATATGATAAAATTAAATATTATACACGTTCTTCAAGAATTATCAAAAAATACATACACGCACATATAAATGTGTGTTTTCATGTTTCAATATGTGTCTGAGAAAAAAAAAAAAAAAAAAAAAAAAAAACTTTCTACTACAACACACTTAATCACAACCACGTTAACACCTCAGCACAGGTTCTCCTAGTGAGGTGTTCACGTAACATATAATATCACCCACACACAATTTTAACGAAAATCTCAAGAAGTGTGATCTGTATCCTTTTGAAAGAAAACGGATGTCACCAATTTACATAAAAATCTCGGCTCCTAGACCCCAGGCAGTGAAAAAAGTAATAATGGTGTTTAATCCACAAAAAGTAATATTAAAACGGAAGTCCACCAGGAATTAAAGGTTTAAAAATAAGAAAGATTCATTTTATGTTCACTAAAGAAAATTTATATTTAAAAAAGTTTGATCACATTTTATCTCATATTAAAAAAACACGGGAAATTTATTCTTACATGTAAATAGTCATTGATTCTCGTATGATGCATCTGTAATGAACAATAAGCCTTCACACACGTCACAACCCCCTCGAGGCTGGTTGCACTTGGATGCGAGCGGGTCGGGCGGCCTCGCGCCGGTTCGCCGTAGACCCGAGCCTGACCGCTGTAGCAGCCAGCCCGCCGCTACGCCTCACTGTGCCAGTGCTACGCGAGAGCTACGCCGCGTCGCCGCACCCGCCGCAGAGGTCCGTAGAGGCGTTGCCAAACTATCTCCGTAGTCGGAAACTGGCGTAGCCCCGAATACTTTCAATCGGTTTATGCGATCATTTTCTTGAAAGTATAAAACTTTTAGATTAAGTTGATCTAAAAAGTGGGTTCGTGTTGGCGTAAGTGTTTGGTGTTGTGCAAAGTTGAAACCGACAAAGAGTTTAAAAGTAAGTTTAAAAATTTGTTTTCATGTTTTTTATATAAAATTCTTAAGAATTTAATCATTATTTTTGGATTGTCATTTGTTTGTTTTATGTTTAAAGATGATATATTTTATACTCACTTATGAAACTACCATTACTTTTATATGGATAAAACATTTAAATCAATTTTCGTTACATATTTAAAAGAAAAAACGCTTAAAAAAACACAAAAAAAGTTAAGAAAAAAGTTGCGATGAAGTATTTTAATTTTTTTTTTGATTTTTTTGTAAGAATTAAAAAAAACAGACAGCCACGTTTTAAAAAGATTTGATTTGATATTTACAACAAAAAATGTAAAAAAATATTTGAAATGATAACAACGGATTGAAACAGGAATTATTGTTTCAGCGTTACATAAGTACTTGCGTAGGAATTGGAGTGGCAACAACCTTCTCTCCGTTTCAAAAAAAATATGCAAATGATGTTCACAGCGCTAACAGTATATTTAATTATTCAATTTTAAAACAGCCCTCGTTTACCGAGTGAAGTAAACAATTTAATTTCGTTTTTCGCACAACGATAATAAATTGAAACCCAGCGAAAATCTGGCTCATCAAAAATTTTACTTGAATTTTGATTTTAGGATTTTGCTGAAATTTTTATATCTACACAATTAGAAGTTTTTTTAAGTGATACCAGTCAGATCGTCAAGTGACTTGGCACACCCATTGAACATATTATTTTGTAATTTCATTTCAGATTATATTATTTCGTTTTAAACTAATACAATACAATTGTATTTTTTCTGATAAATTTCGACTACAAATATGAAAAGTTCAATTCAAAGAAAATTCATTCATCATTTGGTTTGATTTTATTATATAAAGCGTAGGTCTATAATTATAATACTTCTGTTTAAGTGATTTTCTTAAAGCGGTGATGTCATATTTTACAAAAATAGTTTATCCATAAAACTACTCGTATATAAGTAATTTTATTTTTATTGTGCCTGTCACAAGCTCATAACGCATAATGCAATTACATAAATATTCTTATCGGTATAATTAAAAGCAATTTTGCTTCAAATAATCACCTCCAATTTTAAGCAAACATATATTTGACTGAAGATGGACGTGGTTATGTGTTGTCGGTCCTGTCATTTAAAAAACTTTTTATATTTTTTTATTAGGATATCATTATACTCACTTCAATGGAGTTCCTCCAAGAATTTTCAGTTACAAATTACATAAATAGAATTGCATAAAATTGCAAGAGATTAAAATATATATTTTTGATTATTTACACATCTATAAATAATACTGACAAAAAACCCCAACCAAACTGATAAAAAACATGTCATTACCTTCTAAACTATCGCATGAGTAGATTTTTTTAGGAATACGCAAAAAACTTTATTGCAAAGGACAAATATTCTGGTCACGTTTAAGCGTATGCTATTTTATAAAAGTATGACATATTATACAAGCGGTACATGAGATATACTATATAATTTTTGGCGTTGTTATGGCCAATATTAGATTACACTGGTTGCTTTATTAAAATGTCGCTAATTTAATTAAAAAATATAGCAGGTTTAAATAAGGATACTTTTATTACATCATAAAAATATGTCTAATAGTTTTGAAAACATTAAAGGAACATTTATAAAAAAATATATAACTAATTCATCTTTGAATTACACTGACGATTGATATCAATAATTTTTGTAATACCATCTTATTAAATTTCTTATCGCCTTCTATGAGAATTTGTTAGAGTTTGCTTTAAAGGGCGTGTCCTTTCATATTTATTACGAGTCATACTATTATATTATATTTATCTTATAACGGTTTACGTTAATAACATAAAAAATAAGTTTCATAGGAGTGCGGTTAATGTGTGATAATTGGACTAATCATTCTTTGTGAAACACAACTTTAATCGGTTCCTTAAAAACGAAATGATTAATTGTTCTGCGATAAAAAAAGGTTCATTTATTTTTTTAATATTTTTATTATTTGATTTTCGTACGTTTGGGATAGAGAAAAAGCATTCTTCTGTTTGTATAAGAGGGCGTTTCCTTTTGTTGGTTTGTCAAATATTTGCTTAGGTTGGAAATTTAGTTTTGCAACTCAATGTTTTTAATACTTTTAAGTAGATACCGCTTATTTAAAGTTTTTTCTGAGAGAATACTTTTTTCTTAAATTGGATATATGTATCTACTTTTTTCCATTCTTATGTTGGTTTAAGAGGATTTTCCTTTCATTGGTTCGAATAATATCGGTTTAAAATTCAGTGTTGCAATTCACTGGTTTTAAATTCCACGAATATTAATTAAGTACCGTTTATTTAATAGTTTTGTAAATATATTTTAATGTGAATATTGCACACGATTCCCAACTGCTCACAAATATCTGAAGCCAATGAGACTATAGCATCTCTAATTAGTATGTGTTGTAAGGCTGAAGTACCAGATTATTATTCAGATCTGGTCACGAAAAACAGCTTTAAGCCATTTAAAGCAACGTTTAATTTTTTTATGTTTTTTATTAAATTGAATTTATGTACGGTTTCCCGACACGCCCTCTTTTTCTGTTGTTTGGTAGAGAGCTGGGTAGCACCGCCTATTATATATCTTGGTTCAGTTTTAGAGTATTATGTATCTTGTGAGTTTTAGAAATATAATGTATCCTTATGGTGTAAAATATTATTTCGACCTTTATTATTTCAGTGATGAGGTTTTTGTCTCAAAAAACTCGACGCAAAAATCAAAGCAACATCAATGATATTATTGAGTTCAACGATATTATGAGTTAAATTAATACTTCTCACTAATGTGAAAATTATTAATTTTGAAATAATTTCAGGGCCGAAAGTCAACAGGTTTCCATGCCTTGGATAAATTCGCAAATAAAAGGATAAATGTAAGGAAACCCAAATGAGGCTGGCTTTTTCGCACCATTAGTTCCGTTGCGCCAGCCAATAAATTAATAAATTTCTCCGTCACAGCCAATGATTTATGATTTTTGAACGCTCCAAACAATCCGGCACATATTTTTGGTAGCTCACTTAAAGATTTATATAGCAGGATTGATGCATCCCAAATATTGTGAACATTTAGAGTACAAAACTATTAAATAAAAAAAAAATTCATTTAAGAAGAAGATGATAATAACAAATCTAAACGAAACATGAAACAGAACAAGAAACAAAAAATAAAAAAAAGATAGCGATTTCAACTGGGAATCGAATCGGGGTACGCCAGTAAGGACACAATGTCTTTATCTACTTGACCATTAGGACTTAATTATTATACGTCATATTTGTTGATATCATATTTCTAAATCAGAATTAATTGAGACCGTTATATTTTTATTTTCTATATCCT
Organism: Hesperophylax magnus; assembly: GCA_026573805.1. Taxonomy (NCBI): domain Eukaryota; kingdom Metazoa; phylum Arthropoda; class Insecta; order Trichoptera; family Limnephilidae; genus Hesperophylax; species Hesperophylax magnus. The sequence continues at coordinate 8,167,953 of JAIUSX010000029.1, read as the reverse complement.
GTTCCTGATTATAAATATATTACATTGATGGGAATAACGTATAACTTTCAAAAGATAAAGAAAAGTTTTTCAATAAAAATTGTTTATTTTCCTCAACTATGATTTTTCGAACAAGTTATACAAAATAACGATGTTCCTTAATCGGTATTTTTTCATATTTCGCACTAAAATACCATATATACGGCACAACTATAACTGTGATCTAATAGTTTAACTATGGAGGAAAATAATTACGCTATGGCCTTTGCGGACTTTCACAATACTTTGTTTGAATTTAAAACAAATGGGAGCTTTTTTCACTAGTAAATTGTGTTTGATTAAAACCCACTTGAGAAAAAGTTTTTTTTCTCTTTAAAGTTTATTCAAGTCCTCGGCATACGGGTTCAATTCATTATGGTCGCTCTCTGTTCAATAAAGTTTTTAGAAAACGTTATTATTAGAGTCACCACGAAAGATTTTTAAACCAGTTTCCATATGGAACTGGCAAATAAATTACTGGTTTGGAAAAACCTGACAATATTTGAATTCTCCCTACTCCCAACATAAATAGCTGATTTGTTGGTGGAGGACTTTTTAACTCTATTAACTTGCCTTATATATATACCGTAATGCTTGGGTGTCAGACGACACTTTAATACGAGACAATACCTTAAAATAATCTCGGAATCTTAACGACGTAAGTGAATAAGCGGTGTAAAAAAATATACGACGAGCAGTTCTAATGTATTGGACATTCCTACGGTTGAATTTTCCCTAGCAAATGTCTAGGGAAATAAATCGGGAACCTTAAAAAAGTAAGTGATGAAATGGTTTTAAAAATATATAGGCCTAGAAAATTATTTTTTTCGGTGGGGTTTATTTTATTTTTTTCTTATGAAGTTATTACTAAATTCTCAGATGTTTCAATGGATCCCTTTCAAAGATACTAACTAATACATGGTCTTGAAAAATATAATCTGGTGCTTACAGCTAATTTAGTAGTTATATAAAATTTTCAAACCATTTTAAATAAAATATTTTAATGGTAAGTTAATGGTTTTATTAATCTTAAATTTAATTAGCTTGCATCGCTCTAATATATATATATATATACTATCGTTACGAATTCGTCGGAATTAACTAAAATGTCATGTGAGCCTCGAGTGAGCCCCGTTATCAGAGTCTTGTGTCGCCTAAAACTACTCGTCTACAACGCATTATTAATTTGGACTATTTATTCACGTCTTAAGTAAGCTTTGTGAATCTGTTCCATTTTAATTAAATAATTTATTGTAGCGCGATGTTGTAAATTTATAAGTTTTTTCACTGCCCTATTTCTTTTTCAAATTGTGTAGCCAATAATTTTTTTCTGTTAAATGGAGTCTTGTGTCGCCTAAAACTACTCATCTACAACGCATTATTAATTTGGACTATTTATTCACGTCTTAAGTAAGCTTTGTGAATCTGTTCCATTTTAATTAAATAATTTATTGTAGCGCGATGTTGTAAATTTATTTATAAGTCTTTTCACTGCCCTATATCTTTTTCAAATTGTGTAGCCAGTAATTTTTTTCTGTTAAATGGTTGTGTTTAGTAAATCTAAATTCTATCGATTATGGTTTATGAAAAACAAAGTTGAATAAAAAATAAATTTATCTTTTGGTTACCCTGCAAAACGAAGTTTCCGCAAAGTTGCAAGTATTCGAGCTGAAAACTTTAACATTATGGTTATCTCTGAAATATAATCGACACTCGACACTTTTTTTACTTTATTTAATTTGACTTTTATGTTTTTATTTACGAATGTGTGATGGCTTAAGTGAGGAGTTCATCTGTGTTGTCTAGGACATTTTAAAAGGGTAAGTTGGTTAATTTTAGCGAAGACGACTTACAATATTATCTGTCTTACTAATTAGATTTTTACATTCACGTCCAACGCTTGTGTTGTTTAAGACCATTTTAACTAAACAAACGCTTCGATAATAAGTTTTTCTCTTTTCTGCGTAATATTTACACCGAGTTTTTAGTAAGGAATTTAGTAAAGAGTTCTTTTCTCTATGAAATCATAAAATAATGTGGTGAATATATATTTTAAGGAAGATAATAAATTGAGTAGAAAATTTAATATTTGTTAATCGAATAACCTATTTGAAATGTTTGAAGATTTACCACCGGAGTGCTCTTTGACTGCAGCCGATAAGTTTTCTTCGAAATTGCCTTTGAAATTTTCATATACGTCACTGGAAAAGTTCCTTCAGAGTTCTATTATAGTTCCGGATAACCTGGCCCCTGAGCTGATGTATGCAACGGTGTGATACACGAGGCAAACTTCACCGTACGAGAGTTTTAATTTGTATGCTAATGCGAGAAGTCACCCAGAATCCGGTGTTGTATCGTCTTTGTCGATTTGTTCTGTTGAACTTACGAGGTTTAGTGAGAAAGGTAAGCGGGGTCTTACTGACAAGATTACTGAACTCAAATATCTTAACAATACAAGGATTCGTTACTTTTTAGTATTGAAAGCATAAATCTGCAAATCTTATAATGCCTTAAGCGATATTGACATTTTCCACTGTACCCTTAAATCGATTAAAATCAAATCAACCTTACTATGTACCTAAGTTAAAAATATTACTTCTGTATTGTTTAGTATTCTCTTTTTAATTATTTTTCACACACACTATGTACTTTATTACTTTTAATTAATTTCTATCTTTTATAAATATTATAAATGGAACTTAACTGGTTTAAATCACGTTCTTTATTTTATGTTCAATTTTTTTTTGTAAAACTGTATGTTTCCTAAATAAACTAAAATAAAAATAAAAATATAAATTACACCAGCACCCCATCGGTTCGAGAAGTATTTGTTTAGGGGGTTTTAGGAACAACCTTTATCGCATGTATTCTCCTTACCTTATCCAAGGAGATGTCTATCTGTTCAACGTTTCCGGTTTCTGACCTTAAATGAAATAATATATTAGCCGTTATTGTACCGCTCGAGTCAATATATCATTTATCGGAACCATCCTTATTGGGTTCAGTAAATTCAACAAGCTTTGTATCAGGGTATATAGAATACGAGAAGAAGGTTCAACATTACGAAAAACTTATTTTTATTTTTGAGGATATAAAGTTGTTTTATATCGGCTTGGGTTTTTCCCTGAAAATATATTTTGTCTTATTGAAATAATATAACAGTATTTATTACGTTATGGTATTCAAAATAAATGTATTTAATATCAAGAAAAGGGGATAAGTGTAATATGTTAGTTTTTTGAGGCCCCCATTGTATTGTTGTATATAATAAAGTGTGTATTGTAATGATTTTGTGTAATAATGTTTAATCATTTAACTAATTTATCATAATTTTGTGTAATATTGCCTTTTTTGTTCTTTAACCCATCTTCTTATTTTTCACATGAAATGGTTTTTGTTTCAATAATTTTTTTGTATCAACTGATGTTTCTTTTTTTAAAGCTTGTGTTTACCATCGGAAATTTTTGTGTTTTTTTTGTACACTTGTCTAAATATAGTTGAGTAGTGTTTTTATGTACAATTGGCGTATACCTAGTACGTCAAACATGTTGAGTATTTGGTCTGTGTCAGTCATTTTAAGTTTTTGAGACAGTTTCTGTGCGATTTCCATAAGCCAAATAGCTAAGTTTGTTGCTCTTTCCCAAACAATGATTCCATATTCAGTTATGGATTGACAAAGTGCAAAACATATTGTTAGCATTTGTTTTAGTTATATAAATATATTTCATTTTAAATTAGTTTTGAGGAGTTTATTTGTTATTTTTTTATATAAGGTGACCATCTGAGTTTATGGTGAATTATGATTCCTAGATATGTTATTTGGTCTGTTTTTTCTAGAAAAAAACAATTGCAGATGTTTGCGTTTATGTATTCGTATATTTTTTAGGGCATGTAGTGTTTTTTGTCCATCCTGTGCAATTTATACTAATTGTTTTCCGATATGTTTATTGTACCTAAGTATGTTTGCGTCTAACTAATTGATGATTTCTAATTCTAACATATTATAAATAACTATTTTTACGTCTATTTCTATACAGAACAGTTCTTTTATCTAAATAGTGAATAGTGAATAGAATAGTGAACTATTAGTACTTCATATGTTGCTATTATTTTACTTAAATAGTTTCTTCTTATGAAGAAATTTTTAACAAATTTTTTCAAAATAATAAAAATTAATAGTTGAATATTTGTTTGGAAGAGAAATTAAATAATTAAATAAAGTTTAGTATTCAAAATTCATGAAGTGCTTAATAGATTTTTAATACATTTAGTATGATTAAGGAATCTTTCGTCGGGTTTTAGAGTCGTGACGAAAAAACTTTCCACTGATACCAAACTTAAGAAAAAATCCGGTCCCTTGGTGAAAAGTTTTGGTTGGAATTCGAAAAAAAAATATTTATCACGGGCGAAAAAATTCACTGGCAGTTAATTGGATTCAAAATATGGTCAAGAGTAAATTTAAGACAAATTCGTATGAAAAAAAAACATTAGAATTCTCATAACGACGTTAAAGTTTCATAGTCGCTAAATGAGCGTTTTTCTTTGCAATTATACCAGGCTTCTGATTAATTACCCATATTCAGTGTTGTCGTTGTTAGGAATTAAATTATATTAGGATGTCCTCAATTTTGATTGGTTTTTTCACTTTTGCGTATTGTAGAATTTTGGAAATAACTATTTTTAATATGCAAAAGTATTAGTTTTCTTTATTTCGAACCTGCATATGTTTTTAATTAATTATTAGGATAAAAAGGAAGTGTGTTTTTACCATTTCTGCATTCAATCAAACAAGGTCTGATTCATTATTTGATTTCAGGTATGTAAAATTAATTGTGTGGTATATTAAATAACTTTTATAATATATTTTTCGAAAATATTTAGTTTTTACATAAATTTGGAATAAAATCAAATAACTAACTACTAATTTAACTAATAAATAACTAGCAACCCGCCCCGGCTTCGCACGGGTGTAATGTACTAATTTGGCGATTTAGACACATAAACTATCCAATCCAATTTGACGGCCGGCATAGTCCAGTGGTAACGCATTGGACTGCCATTCCGAAGGTCGCGGGTTCGAACCCGGCGTGCGCAAATAAATTTTATTTAATTAATTTGTGTTATTTCACAATTAATTAATTAAAATAATATATAGTATATTTGCGGCACGTTCCGGAGTGTAAGATACTACCAGTATCGCCCTGGTGTAAGACCACCATTCAGAATTGAAACGTTGCTCCAAATGGCTTTAGCCGTGTTTAGTGACTAGATCTGAATAGCCAGGTACTTCCCCACCTTCCTCTTTCCCTTCCTCACTTACCTTCAGCCTCACAACATCCCCCAATTGGGGATGCCATAGTCTCACTGGCTCCAGACGGGAGCAGTTGGGACTCTTGTGAGGTATTCACTATAAAAAAAAAAAAAAAATCCATTTTTGGTTTTTCTTATGTATTCGGCACTTGTAAAATCTGATTTTTTATATTAGTTGGCATCGGCAGTCCAAAATCTTTAACAGATTTACACGAAATTAATTCTACTACCTACTTTGTTTGATTCAAAGAGGCATTGTCAAAGTTTTTTAATCATATTGGACGTCACCTGATATTAACTCTCGCCGTCGATTAATTAAAATTTCTTCAGCCATATTTTCTAGAATTTTTTCCATAGAATTATGGAGTTGGAAACATGACAAAACGCTACGATAGTGACGAACAAGTACCTCAATGATCTAGCTAAACTGCAATAAGTAGCTTATAATAATGTGTTGTCCCAATAAGAGTCATCTGTCAAGAGGCCCATTGCTTTGCATTTTGCATGATAGGTATTATAAGTAACTCCCTTTACAGTTTTGATGCGTGCAAAAGATGTTGGGCTTTTTTCACATTCTCAAATGAAAACATTTGCTGTTGTTGGGATGAACCACATAGACCCTCCCAAGAGCATCAATTTTTTGATTCCAGGAAAGCCGTCAGATTTTTCTTTGTTTGCTTTCTCCGTTGCAAGGTTTTAGCAGTTTGATTCCACGTATAGTAGCTTGGAACTTATATTGGAAGTGATATATATATATATATATATATATATATATCTGTGTTTTTGCAAAATAGTCTTGAGCACATAACTTTAAAATATGCTGTTGTTTCCCGCGAATTAGTAACAATATCATTAACGTTGTATTCAGTAAAATTAACTATGTGTCTATTTTTTAAATGAACAGCAAGGTGAGTAATCGTTTGTGCCCGGTCATGCACGTTGAATGATAAACTCCTCCGTACAAAGCTCATCGAAGCTGCTGATAATATTTTTTCACTTCATTTGGTGATAGTATGCTGAACGTAGCTTGATCGGTACCGGATTATTTATATATTAAATTGATTTTGCAGAACTGTATAACTCAACGTTGATTTGAGGGTCGAATATTTTTTTTAAAAATATCTGTTATAATTAATGACCCACCGGTTACCAATTTCATAGTTTTGCTAAGTGTCAGATTATCCTCCTTTGTAGAGGCGCATGTTTTTGTGCGTGATGTCGACCGTTCTGTTGCGAGTGCATTTTTAAATTGCGATATTTTCAAAACAATTTTTATCTAAATTTAAAGCCAAATGTAATAAACATGAGTAATTGTATAAGTATTAAAATTATATCAGTCAATGAGCTTTTTGACTAATTTATTTTGCTGCGCGTAATTTTAAATCCATGATATCTTAAATTAAGATAATCATTTAATTGATATGCTGTAAAAGGAAATGTTGAGCTACATTCAATGTTCAACCTAAGTAACATATTTAATTGCATAAGGATTAGTAGCATCGAAAATAACCAGTCAAATATGTAAAATGATAAAAATTATTACTGTGGGTTATCCATAGGAGACATATACCATTACCATACAATTAAGAAACGTTTCTGTAAGAATTTTTATGATCTACAATTCTATATTAATTATTTTTATGTATCTCATAAGGTTAAATTCTTGATTAAATAACGTCAACTTTTCTCTAGATCCTACAAATGTCCTACTGAAAGACAAAAAATTGTTAGAATAAAATCTTCCCTGTCGGAAAAAATTAATGCAACAAGTAGAGTTCCACAGAGTTCACACCTTGGCCCAATCTTATTTATCTTGTTTATAAATACAAAATTACAAAAATATTTCATGTTGTATCTATCTAACTTTTTGCTGATGACCTCAAAATTTATAGAACTATTCAAAATATTTACCATTGCAACATTCTTCAATACAATACAACAAATTATTAATTTGGTGTAATGAAAATAGACTTAAATATCTCAAAATGTCAAATAGTTTATCGAATAAAAAATGCAGTGATTTTTGATTACAACATTGATAACAATGCTCTTGAGACATTAACACTGTAATGTTTTTAATGTTTTACTACCGTATATATCGGGTATATATTTTGGTAAATACCCCTCTCCCGCGCAAAACGAATCGATGATTCTACCTTCTCACTTCGTGGAAAGTAATGATTTCTCCCGTCTGATTTGCAACTTCTCGCGGTACATCAACCCTTTAATCTTATCGAATTAATATGTCACGTTGTGTCAATTTTTTGTTTCGACAGTGATTAATTCATTGAAGGATCTTTTTAATTGGTTGTGGTAACTTTGGTTATTTTTAGAGGAGGCGTGTTACATTCTGTATGGTTTTAGAATAAGACAATGACCGACTACCCTGATTTTAAGTACCTTTTTCCTACCTTGTTTGCTCGCCAAAACGTTTCAGGTTACTGCAGTTGATGATGTGCTAATACAATGGGACAATTAAATGCAAGTACATGAAATTCTATATAGACAAATTCAATTCAAGATGCACAAGATTCTAGGTTAATGATTTGACTATGGATTGTTAATTTTGTGAGTTATTTCTGCGAGTAGGTATTTTTAGGAATGGCTAGAGACAAAACATGTGTTGCTACGGTTGGTCTTCGTCCAAATCCCATACATCAACGTGGCCAGCTCGTGAGCAGCAAGGTTGATGGTCCAACCCCATCTCCTCCAGAAATTAGTTGAATATCGCTCAGCGACAGGTGAAATAATGACTTGTTTTCCCTCCTGCCGGAGGGTGATGAAGGTGGAATTCCTTTGAATTATGATATGTGGGTCCTTGGTGGTAATTGCTTATGGTGATGTTGATGGTGATGATGATTGATGAAGATTCATCTTATACCGTTAGGTACAAGGAGCTGCTCCGGTTTGGTGGGCATGATAGCCTGATGTCAGAAACCATTAGAGGTACGTGGGTGGCGCGAGGTTTAGGTCGCGTCAACCTCCTCGAAATCAATGATGAGTTAAGCTCCGCCAGCATGCCGAAAGTTAGGAGTCCACTCTACTAACCTCAAACATAAACATATACTGAAGTGGTTTGCATCAGCAACGTCAGGAGTTCGGGAGCCCCGTGAACACCCCTCTGGTTTACGCTTGTAAGAATAAGTTAGATCCAGCTTCAGTTTGTTCGTCTTCGCCTCTGCAGTCACGTTACTCCAAATAGCTCCTGGCTCCAGCCTATACAGCTTCTCGTTCCAGTAGAGGTAATGACACATGTTTATCATATGTGCAATACAGAACATACTTCAAGTCTTTCGTCCACACTTAAAATAGTCATATCAATATTTAATTTGAATGAAGGAATCCATCCGACATAAAGAATGTTTCCGGGACGGGGATTTTACTCCACTTTCTAGTCATGGTCACTCGCTCTATCGTTTGTTACCTTCCGTTCGCTTCAAATATCAAAGAATGGTAGAAAATGGTATCCTCGACTTCCGGCGCTAAGAATCAGGGATACAGGAATTATCAGGTCGTGAATCTGAAATCATCCGATCTCCGTCACCTCAAACGGTTTCAGTCAGAGTCAATTCCCAACTTTAATTCTAGATGACTTCTCCTCCTATCTTGGGGTAAATATTTATTGGATGTGACAGGAAGGCTGTTGGAAGATCGTCGAAACAACTTCATATTCGTCGCGATCCCTTCGTTCTGCCAACGAAAAAATCTCCCCTATACGTCAGAAAAGGATAGCATAGCCATTATCCACTTTGTTCCTAGGTCTACCAAGCTAACTCAAGTAGGAAAACCCATTGGCAATCTTCGTTCCCTTCGATTGGAACTCCGTGAAAGCGTCCTCTCACCAGCTGAAAATACTCAGAACAGGGGTCTATCCAGGGTAATCATCTTAGACTGGTCCTCCAACACCTTCGACAGAAACCGATGCTTTAACGGGATAACTCAACCACATCAAGAGCACGGGAAAGGCCGGCGCTGCCCTACTGAAATAGACGCTCTTCTGGTATCCAGGGTTCCGACTTTGCTAACACAAAAAATTCCTTATTAGGCAAGCCAATTACCATTTTCGATTCCTTCGCTTTTGTCGCTTTGGTAAGATAAGATAGCCTACGGAACAGTCGTACTCTTCGTTCCAAGCCAAACTTATGTGAATGAAAACCTCACTTGATAGAATAGGGAAGCCAGACAGATGCATTCTCTCGGCGACTACCTTCGATCCGCTGTGTTAATTCCGTGAATAACTTTGGTAATACCAAATATATTGAATGTCCAAGGAGGATACGAGAACTTATTGTTAAATAACAGGTGCTTAAGCATATAATTAACCGTTAGCCGGCTGCCCGAATCGATTGTTCTTATCATATTAGACATCGCTAAATATAACTACTGAAGAATTATTAAATTTACGAAAAATATAATAACTCGTAACCCAAATAATGCCCATTGTTCAATAATCTAACGTGTTAAGAGTAACCCGCTCGTTATCCCTTTTGAAATGGCCAAGACCAGGTCGGCTTCGACACAATATGTGATTTATGACCCCTTATTGTAGAAGGGTCCGGACTTAAAATTCTTCTGTTGAAAATTTTAACATAATTACCTATAGTATTCAAGTTAAATACCCTTACTTCTAAATAAAATTGTACAATTTGTTCACCCCGTATTGGAACGCATTTATCTCTCTAAGAAATCCAGAGGAAATAAGGGTTAGAAATTAGTTTATAATAAGACTTACCAATTCATCATCTTGGTGCATTCCAAATAATTATAAGAAACAATCACAGTCACATGCAGTAAAATACTCATGCTGTTAGAAAAACCACACTTTCTACACTAAATGATTTTAGCCGCGTTCGTGTTCCGACGATGAATTCTTTGTTGACGCGTCTCCTAGTTTTTACTGAACTCGACTATCTTAAAACGCTGACCAATCCTGATTATGCTTGACCGTCTTTGAATGCCCCCTGATCTTCATTATCTGAATCTACTTGCCCGTGCAACGCTTTCAAACCCTGACTATCTTGACTGTCTCCTCACGCTCCTCAATCTAGACTATCGTCCAACCCTCACACTCCCCGACTCCTTTCATCTCTCTTCACCCCCTCTTCTCCACCCCCAAATCAACTCCGCCTTTCGCCATTCATCAATTTCACCATTTATATAATTTATGTCACCGAATTCTGAAAATTTTAGGACTGCATCGAACTCAAGGACAACATATATTACAAGTCATAGAACCCGTCACATTAATTTCAATCGTTTCAAAACCAATAAATTGTTGGACTGTCAACTTATTTGTCCCATGGAATGAAACTAGATCCCTTCAGTTCAGTGGCGTGTTGGTCTACCAGCTTCCTAGCCCCCTTTTCAAATTATCAACACGGTCTAGGATGTAGTAAATAATTATGATGTAATAGTTTTATTTTTAAATCTTCTTGCGAGATTTTAATTTAATTAAGCAACTTCCAAACTCGTCCTGTTAAAATTTTATTTACCTCGCTAGTCATAATTATAATTCATCCAAATCCTTAGAAAAATTACGTAACTATATTTAACGGCGTATTTCCTACTTAATAAGTCACTTAGTAGCGTTGCTTAGCGGAGTTTAATTGTTTCTTATTGACTTTGTTAGGGTTTTTTTCTATCCGCCCCAACCTGCCAAATTCGTCGTTACTGCATTGGAATAAATCTGAGAATTCAAAATACCATCACGGAGGTCTTCTGCTAAACGCAGGGCATGTTCCAAGTTTTTTTTTCTATCCTAATAAATCTAAGCACTTGTTTTTAAATCAGCTATCCAACATCTGGTACATCCCTGTGTCGTGAGATCAACTGAAAATTTCTTTCCCAAATTCTCCTGTCTTGATCCCAAATTATAATATACATGTACAAGCTGTTGAAAGAATACAAAACATTTTCTTACATTTTATAAATTTTAAAATGGGTATTCCAGCAATTATGTTGAATTAAAACACTCTGTTAAATTATATAAATATGCTCAAATTGTCAGACAGAAAAATTTTCACTGACTTGGTATTTCTATATAAAATTCTAAATGATTTAGTTGACAGTCCGGTATTGCTAGAATTGATAAACTTTCGGATTCCACAACGTAATAATAGAAGTCAGGATTTATTTCAGAGCAGAAATTCTTGGACTAACTACCATATGTATTCCTCTTTGCCCAGAATACTAATGGGGGGAAACAATTATAATTATTAGTCAGTGGACATCTTCAATTTATCTTTTAACAAATTTAAAATGTTGTTGATGAAGAAATTCAGTTATGTACAATTAATAATGTATATTTCTTAATATTCTCATGTGAAAGTCCCGAAAAAGGGCGTTAATAAATAAATAAATAAATAATTGAAATACGTATGTTTTATTTGACACCACTTCTCTATTGTAATTAGCCGTATGCATAAAAAGCACATTTCCAAAACATCATGTGATAAAATAAATAAAGGAAAAGATCAATTTCAAGGAACTAACTTCTAAAATTAAATTCAAAAATTGGCTGCCTTCTCTAAACTCTACAGACGTAGATGTTGCTCTTAGTATCTTTTCTGAAACCCTTTTACATTATATTGAGGCCGTCACTGATGAATCCCCTTTGAATAATTATAAAAATAATAAATCTTAAACCATGGATCACAAACGGCCTGATTTTATGTATTAAAAAACGTGACAAGCTCCACAAAAACTTGCTCAATAACCCAGACATACAAGCCCAAATATTTTATAAAAAATACAGAAATATATGTTATTATCTTATTAAAATCACCAAAAAAACTATGATAAAGAGAAACTATCCAGAGCCGGCAATAATAACAACAAAAAAAAACTGACAAATCATCAAAAAGAGTTGTAATACTGATGACCCAATACCACCAATCAATAAATTATACATCAACGGAAAAGACACCTCCCTAAAAGACCACCCAGACACTGTGACCAATCACATAAATGAATATTTTGGTAATATCGGCAAAAATCTAGCATCTCAAATTTTAAATAAGACACCAACCGATGAAAATGCTCTTACCGACAAAATCTATATATCAACTTGTGAAACCAACAATACACTTACATTTGACACAACAAACTCTGCTGAAATTTCACAAACTATTAAAGAATTAAAGCCCTCTCATTCATGTAATCGTGACAAAATATCCTCAAACATACTCAAAATAATTGAACCTTTTTTTAAACCGACTACTACCACATATCATTAACCTCAATAAAGGTGAATTCCCAAATAAAATCAAACTTTAGTTTAACCAATTTTTAAGACAGGAACTCCTACTAATATATCAAACTATAAACTTATTTCCATATTATCATCACTATCTAAAATTATCGAAAAAATCGTAAAAAAAAGACTAATCGACTATCTTACAAAATACAACATTCTCTCGTCAAACCAGTATGGCTTTAGAGAAAGGCTTAACACAGACTCAGCCATTCTAGATTTAACATCACACATAACGCGAGCCCTAGACAAAGGTGATAAATGTTTGGCAATATTTCTGGACTTAGCTAAGGCATTTGACACAGTCTCTCGTGCAATCAATCAATAATTGTCTATGATTTGACTCAATAGCCGTTTTTGACAGCTCCGTAAATAATATCAATATAGTGTCAATAAAACAACCTAATAACATAACCCGCTTAAAAAAAACAATATATAGTGATACGCTAGACAAAGTGGCAGTATTTGTGACGGTGGCAGTGAAATTAAACATTTGTAAATTGAAGTGCAAAAAGAGTATTGTCATTGTAACCCAAAATCAACTTTGGTGAAAACATACAATAACCATAGACAATACAAAACTATTTCGCCATAGACAATTTACATAAATTAATACATACTTAGGGGCATTTTTGCTCCAACATTAATAAAAATATAATTAATAAACCAAAAAAAAAAAAAAAAAATAGAAAATGGCAAATACAAGAGGAAAGGGAGTTATAACGGAAACCGAAGAAAAATTTAACATTGATAAAATTATACAGATTATTGAAAAAAAATTTGAATCCATGAAAAAAGAAATTATATCAAAAATTGAAAAACAAACCCAGGACACTCAAAAAAGCATTGATTTTATGAGTAGTCAGTACGATGAACTTATAAAAAAACTAGAAATAACAATTCTACAAAATAAAAAAATTGAAAATGATTTTGAAAACATAAAAAAGGAACACCAGGAAAAGAATATCATTATTAAACAACTTGAAATAAAAATTTCAGACCTCGAATACAAATCTCGGTCTAATTTCTTAGAAATAGCGGGCATTCCCCAAAAAAATGGAGAGCAGCAGATGGAGATAGTAAAAAGAGTTGCGGCGGCGGCAGGAATGGAAATCCAGCACAATGATATAATTGATATAAAAAGGACACATGATAGAAGGAACAATGCGCCACCGAAACTGCTAGTGGAATTTGCGGAAAAAAAGACAAGAGACAATCTTCTTTCTAAAAGGAAAAATATTAATTATGCAGCTATAAAAGATATCTCCACCGAACCAATCTATATTGCAGAGGAATTGAGCCCATATCAAAGGGAACTACTCTGGAAAACGAAAAAATCTGCCAATGAAAAAATGTACTCCTACGTTTGGTTCAAAGATGGAAAAATAATGACGCGAAGAATGCCAACCGAAAAAATAATTTATATAAAACATGTAGATGATATAAAAAATATTGTATAACAAAAGGGCACAAAAACGATTACGAAAAAAATATAAAAATGGCTGACATTATATTAACCTCGGAACCAAATGATCTATTGAATTTAAATAACAACTCTTTCAATATACTACACAAAAACATAAGAAGCATAAGAAAAAATTTTGATGAATTTCAAATTTTATTGAAATATTTAAAAGTTAATTTTCAAATAATAATACTTACTGAATGTTGGATAAATCATAAATACATGAAATTGGAAATTGCTGGATATACAACCTACTCAAGTTTGAATAACAAAAAACAAAACGACGGTGTAATTATATACATTAAAAACGAAATAAAAGCCGAAGTTGAAGAAATTATTATCACAAATGCCAATTGTTTAAAAATTAAAATCAGTAAAGAAAAAGCTATATTAGCAATCTATCGATCGCCCTCAACAAGAAACATCGACCCATTCCTTAAATCCGTAGACAAGGAACTCTGCCTTCTTAAAGAAACGAAAAACATATTTATTATTGGAGATGTAAATATAAATATTTTAGAAAATGGACACCCTAAGCGAATTCAATATCTGCAGATGCTAGCATCCCATGGACTGGAAAGCTTAATAAATGTTCCTACTCGAAAAGTGGACAACAGTGAAAGTTGCATAGACCATATAATGAGTAAAACAAAAGACATTACTCAAACTGTTGTATTTAATTCAACTATAACCGATCATTATACAACTATGCTTTCAATAAAAATAAACAAGTCAAATAAAATGAAGAAAAAACCATTAACAACAGAAAAAACAGAAATCAACTGGAACATCATTAAACATAATCTACAATGTACCGATTGGAAAAAACTGCAAAGTATGAACAATACAAATGATGCATGGAATTATTTCATAGAACTTCTTCAGAATAACATACTAGCTAATACCACAAAAATTAATAAGAAAATCTCACACAAAAATGTACATATTAAACCATGGATTACACAGAATGTTATAAACTGCATAAGAAAAAGAGACGAGTTACACAAGAAACTTAAAAAAATTCCATACGATATACACATGTTAAGATACTACAAAAGATACAGAAACATTTGCAAAAAAGTTATTATGTGTACAAAAGAAACCTACTATAAGAAAAAAATTGCAGATTGTAAACAAAATCCCAGGAAAATGTGGCAAATAATAAATGAAATAACCAGTTCTAAATCTGCCAACGTTACATCAATTGACGTGCTGAATATAAACAATGTTCCCAGGACATACGCTGATAATCCTGACCAAATACTTGAATACGTCAATAATTTTTTCATAAATATAGGATCAAATCTAGCAAAGCAAGTTACAAAATGTAATGAAGATGTACAAATAAACGAACCACCTGAGCAAGGAAATCAGCTCAATTTTAAACAAATTACAGCTGACGATATCAAAAACACAATTTCTTCTTTAAAATCAAATATTTCTTCAGGGGAGGACACAATCTCAACCAACGCAATAAAATATCTCTGTAAAGAACTTATCGAACCACTTACATACTTAGTCAACATGTCTATAACGAATAGCATATTCCCTACAGCCCTCAAAAAAGCGATTGTTATACCAATATTTAAACAAGGATGTAAAAATGACATAAACAATTACCGACCAATAAGCCTACTAAATACATTTTCAAAAATATTGGAAAGAATACTAAAAAAACAACTCTTATCCTACTTAGAAGACAATAAAAAATTATCAAAAACTCAGTATGGATTTAGGGAGAACTTAAGTACTAGTGACGCCATAGAAAAAATTACCGATATGATCACTAAAAGTTTAGACAGTGGAGAAAAAACTTTGGCAATCTTCATAGACTTACAAAAGGCTTTTGACACAATAGATCACAAAATACTTTTTTCAAAACTTTCAAAAATTGGTATGTCATGTACAACACTAAACTTACTAAAAAGCTATATGACGGAGCGTACACAGAGCGTCCAAATTAATAAGAGAAAAAGCAAACCTCTCCTAATCAACCATGGAGTACCACAAGGAAGCGTACTAGGTCCGATATTATTTTTAATATACATTAATGATATCTGTAACCTAGAAACAAGAGGAAAAATCATTAGTTTTGCTGATGACACAGTAATTTTATTTAAAGAAAAAGATTGGATAAATACCTACAAAGAAGCTGAACACGGACTTGGTCTCCTGCAAAACTGGCTTAAAAGAAACTCCCTGACGCTTAATGTCAATAAAACAAAATATCTGACATTTTCTAAAACAGCCAGAGGGCAGCCGTCAGAGGACCTTAATCTCAAATTACATTCATGCCAAGGAATTTATCAAAAAAATCAATCCTTATCATGCCCATGTCCCACTATAGCACACTCCAAAAGCATCAAATATCTTGGAATTGAAATTGATGATAATCTCCGTTGGAACTCACATATAGATGTAATTACAAAAAAACTAACCAGGTACATATACTTCTTTAGAAACATTCGCAATATCCTCAATATAAACGATATTAAAAAAGTATACTATGCTTTGTGTCAATCACAAATAGAGTACGGAATAACTGGATGGGGGTCTGCCTTGAGCACTCACACAGAGCGGCTCAATATAGCACAAAAAGGAGTATTAAAGACTATACTGAAAGTTCCGCTTAGAACTCCGACAGAAGAAATATTCAAAAACTTCAATGTTTACAATGTACAGAAACTATATTCAAAAAATATTTTATTTAAACTGAAAAAAAACATATCCGAATACTCCACTGCCCAACATAAATACACAACCAGGGCAAAAAGCGAAAATATCCTGATTACTCCCAGTTTGAACACATCCTTTGGACAGAGAAATAATAAATTCCATGCTATAAAATTGTTCAATGCTCTACCAAATGAAACCAAAAAAATAAACGAAATGAATATATTTAAAACAAAAGTCAAAACATGGCTTAGAGATCAAAGTAATAATCAACTTACAAACATTATGAAGACAATGTAAAGACAATTCAAAACTAAATACAAAAATTTAAGAAAAACTACAGGCCGCCTCAGAACAGGAAACCCTAGTGAGGAGGACTGTGAAAAAAATACAAAAAATATACTTATATTATACTTTAAACCTACATATTGTACAAATTTTGCTATTGATATTAATAAAAAAAAAAAAAATAAAAAAAAAAAAAAAAAAAAAAAAATCCTTCTAGCTAAGCTACAGAAAATCGGAATAAAAAATAAAACATTTGAATGGCTGAAATCATGCCTAACATACAGAAAACAATGTGTTAAGTTACCATCACTTATATCATCTCACCCAACCAAAATCAATTTTGGTGTACCCCAGGGCAGTGTGCTCGGTCTCTCACTTTTTTATATAAATGACTTATGCAGACTACAAATTGATGGCAATATTTTTAAAACTTTTGTAATTTTGACAACTTTTGCCGATGATACTGCATTGTGTCAGATACTGCGTTGCCACGGAATCGAACCGCGTATAGAAATGTAATATATATTCAAGAATACCTGGCTAGCTCAAGCAGGTAACGTGTTTTTAGTTCGTTTAAGTTAAGAGAGATCAGACGCCTTCTAGGAGTGGACAGAACAAAGGGATATCTTGGAAATAAAACACTATTATTGTGGTGCTTTTAAATGCCTTCAAAAAGACCTATATTACAGCACTGGAATCTACGCGTAGGAAATGCTTAAATCTCTTTGTGGACGGTTAAAATAATGAAAAAATGATGTTAAATTAATGGGAAGAAAGCAGAGACAGAAATTAATGAAATAAAGCATGGAACGATACCGCAGGTAGTTTTGTAGACGTCCAGGGGGCAGGCAGTAGAAAAAATGAATCAAAATATACTAGTAATCATAAACACTTTTCAAAACACTGTTTAGCAAAGCAAGTCTCGAATTCAAAGCGGAGCACGTAACACCCTCTCGCTACCAGAGCTAAAATCAATGAGACCCGGTCTCCTTTCGTTCGGAGCTGAGGAGTGCCTTTTCCCCGCCTCCTCCGATAATAGTCAACGCCCCCAAGGGGTTACCATATGAAAATATTTAAAAATACAAAGTACTTGATTTTAAGAAAATATTACGGGGTTGAATGTTTTAATTTTAAGAAAGTTCGTTTCATAACAGTTGGTACTAAAAAGTAAAACGTGGGAAGGAACTTTTCGTTGAGCGAAACTAATATTGCAAGATATTAAACAGTGGCTGGATGATAATTTACTCACTTTAAATATAATTTAAAAAAATACCTAACATTTACCATAAATAATACAAGTCAACTCTCAATTAATCATGTACTAAAAATACATTATTGTATTAATATATCTATCTGTCTATGCAACCCACCGGAACGAATAGATTACATTAGGTACTTGGGCATAATAATTGACAATAAACTTCGATGGGAAGATTATGTTATAAATTTTACAAGCCGTATACGGAAACTGGCATATATCTTCTGATCATTATGAAATACACTAAATAAAAATACCCAAAAACAGTATACTTTTCCCTGTTTCAATCAATTTTATCGTACGGTATAATTGTCTTGGGAAGATGCCCAAAAACTATATTAGATCCACTAATAAAAGCCTAAAAAATAATAATACGGAACATTTACAAAGCACATTATATGCAACCCACGAAGGACTGATTTAAAAACTCCAAAGTTCTTAATATAAAATCCTTATATGTAAAAAATATAACCTCGCATTTCAAATTCAAATTTACAAATAAATATGTTATTGAATCAATCTATAATATAAGATATTCCAACTAATCCAACTATATTATTCCAGCAACATAAACCTCAATGGTACAGTCACAGTTTATTTTTTTTGCTCCTAAAATATTCAATAATTTTTCAATTGAACTTTCAGACTTTTTGATGAGTGAATGTGAAAGTGTTAGTAGCCTGTTTCTCATACTCAGATAATGTTGTAAATGTCGGTAAAATATATGTGTGAATATATAAGTATGTATATATGTGTAAGTATATGTGTGTATATGTGTGTGTACATATATATGTATATATATATGCGTAAGAATATGTATGCGTCTATGTATATGAATATGTGTGTGTGTGTGTGTTGATGTATGTGTGAATACGAGCATTCACGCGCTTATGCATGCATACACACATACACAACTATAAAAAGCATGTCTTTTTCTTCTTTATTTTTTTTATATGTATATATTATTATACGAGAATATTTTTTTTCGGTTTTCTGTTTTGTTTTATAATAGCATGTCTTATTCTTCTTTCTTCTTTTTTATTTTCGTTTTTCTGTTTTCTATTTTACATTTTCTGTTTCCGTTATAAATTTTCTACTGTAATCTTTCCTATATTCAACACGTTTGTATATTTAGTTCATATGTTCACACTAGACCTCACATAACAATATTCCATTGGTCATTATTAAACAGGCAGTCGCCTAGTATGGTGATTTAATGTACCATATATAAATAAATGTTTTAATGTATTATCATGTATTTTATAAATAAATAAAAAATAAACATTCCGGAAGAAATTATCTAAATGATAATGAAAACCCTACCAAATCCGTTGGGTAGTTTAGAGAAGAAACGTAAAAGTAACGGAATAAAAAGTGTAAAAATGATTAAAAAAGACATTTGGCAAAAATGCCCAAATTCATCAATGTTTCACCCACTTAGCTTCACGATGGCTCGAAGAATTCCCAAATTGGAAAATCTTAAATCACAGGCCAAATGTGTTCGTTTACAAAGTAATCAATCTTAATAAGTTTTGCGCTTCGATGAAAATAGCACCCATAACCTATCGAATCAATGTCAAATGCATATACGCTGCAGATGCCGTATTTTCAACACATTTTCCGGTCGACTAAATCGTAATAATAAATTGAACTAGTAAAAGGGTGAGATTTTGTTATAAAGCTGTGCTCAAGTAAAGTAATACTTCGGTGGTAACTTACTTTTTTCCCTGAGGCAATCGAAATGGTAAATGGCAGTTCTTTGAGAAAGATTGTTCACCGTTCATTGGATTTGTCGTGCCACGAATCACTGACCCAGTCGTTGCGGTTCGACGGAGCCCATAACGTTCCCATACTGTACAGGCTGTAGTACTAGAGAACTTATAATAAAAACTGTAGTAGGTGTACGGAAAGTTATATATATAAATAAATATAAAAATATATTCCAGGTGAGATATAGGCACAGTAAGAAATATTCATAACCCTATTTATTTGAAAAAAAAAAGAAAACTTAATAAATATATGCATAACTGCATCAAAAACATATATTTATGTAACGTAGTGAGGCTAACATTATCAAATCACATTTTATATTAAAAAAAAACATATACATATATATTTTTTACAAAATGTTATTTGATAATGTATATATATATATATACATTATCATAATATAAAAAAAAAATATATATATATATATATATATTTATACGGCAATACCGCACGAGAGTCCAACTGTTTCCAGGTGTGTGAATCTAATGACACTATGTAATCGTCAAGCGGGGTACGTTGTGTGGTAAAAAGTAGCGGAGAGTGCATTTTACACAATACACCAGCGACGAAAGAACGGCCATTTTCGAAACGTCCGGACGGCGAAACCTTGATGGTGTCGGGACCGAACCATAGTAACGACTGAAAACGGCACGACCTTTCCTATGCAAAGAGATCCTACTTACCCCCACCATACGAGATGCACCGGCGCTTCAAAATTGCACTGTTTGTTTTATGTAAGTTTGTCTGTTTTGCTGCACCACAATATATATATATTTTTTATGTGAAAGCGCACAAGAGTCCCAACCGTCTGGAGCCAGTGAGACTATGCCATGTTGTGAGGCTGAAGGAAGTAAGGAGGGGAAGGAGATTGGGGTAGAGGAAGGTGGGGGAGTATCTGGCTATTCAGATCTGGGCACCAAACACGGAAAAAGCCAATTCAAGCAACGTTTAATTTCTGAATGGTGGTCTTACACTAGGGCGATACTGAGAATATTTCCACTCTGGAACGTGCCCAAATATACCATATTTTATTTAAAATAATTATTCTAAACGGTAAATTGTAACAAAACACAAATTAAATTTACTTGCGCACGCCGAAATTCGAACCCGCGACCTACAAATTGCTAGTCGAGAGCCTTATCGAGGCCATCATACATTTAAAAAAATAAGCCACATCATCGATTTATTGACAAATTGTGGAAATTCGGCTCTACTTTATTCAAATGCCAAGATATCAAAGCTTAAAAAAAAAACTAAAGTTTTCTTTCATGAGCCACGCGTTTACACTCGGGAATTGAAAAGTTTTACGAAAGGTTCCTTCAAACTTTAAAGTAAAGCAAACAACATTCTCAATTGCCGTATATCTATCTATCTACCTATTTAATTAAAAATTGAAATTTTCGTTTGTTCAAAATCTTAAATCTACGAAATTTCTTTACCGATTGCTTTGAAATTTTGACACAACGTAGCATTCGAATACGCGTGTATTTTTATATACCTATATTACATACATGTCACCTGTGACAGGTAAAAACATGCTTTTTGAAAAACAGTGCCATCTGTTGGACGTAAAAGTAACAAGCGCTATAGTCTTTCTATCTGCACAGACATACAATTGATTTGTTGACAATAGATTTTTTATTCTCTTTTATCTTTCCTAAACAACGTAATAAATATAATATTTGTATAACAATGATGATTAAAAATAATTACTTTTTTTTAAAATTACTTAAGCACGGAAAAAAATTTCAAAAAAACTTCTGGCCGCGAGGAAAAAAATCCTTCAGGGTCTTTGTCATTTTTGGGGATGCCATGTGGAGAGTCATTCCACAGAAAGGAAGTAGAGGAAGTTCTGGGAAGGAGAAACGTATCAGGGGTGTGTAGAAATCTTGGGGTAAATGTGTCCAAGAGTGACGGACGTATGAATCTTTCCCTCTCCCTCTCCCTCAACCAGTCTCCACGAAGTAGGTGGGCAAACGCATCCGCCGCCAAGACCTAGACAAACCTCACTCATGAACCCGGCACCCCTGCTAAGTCATCAAACATAGCGAACCACTTGGGATCACCTATGGCAGAGGTGTTGGTTATCCAATGAATGGTTACCAGGGCGGCGGTACCCATACAAGCCACCCAAATTGAAGAATTTTATTCTAATGAAATATTGAAGTAGGTACATACATTTAAAAATGTCTCACCCTGTGGAATACGAGTATATCGAGCAAAAAATAATAATGAAAAACGTTTCGTCTAGCGTCCGTTTGCCGCATAATCTCAAGATGTTGTTCTCCAATTTAGGACAATGTATTCCCCAATGAGAGAAGCTAAGTCCTTTCACGGATTTGGTAGGATTACCCCGAACTGTAAAAATGAGACGTGATTCAGAAATATTCGGGGTGATTAAAAAATGAAATCAAGACGATTTGATTAAATTTGGTTAAAAAATGGCTTTTTTGGAATGTATATAAGTTTTTTCAAAGCTCTCTGTTTTGAATGCAGTGCATGCAAAATAACTACGTACATTTTAGATATAAAGTATTTATTTATCATAAAATTTTTTTTCTTTACTTCTTTCTTATGTTTCTATAAAATAGTATTTTTTAGTTCTTTTAAGTTATTTTTATTATTTCTTCATGTATGATTCATACTTACATACTTATGTTTCTATAAAATAGTGTTTTTTAGTTCTTTTATGTCATTGTTATTATTATTTTATGTATAACTACCACAACACGGGCATTAGCCTAGTATGGTAGTTAAAAAAATGTCAAAAAATGTAACATGTAAACATTTATTAAATAATAAAAAAAAAAAATAAAAAAAAAGTATATTTAAAAAAAATTAAAGTCGATTATTTTTATGCTATTATTTTTTGTTTCACCACCACTGTGGCTTCGTTGGGACAATAGACTATATTTTAATTCATCTAAGGTTAAGATTGTATACTGCTTAACCATGTAATACTCAATTATGATGATATTTTAATTTAGCTGAAGTCCTCGGCTTAGCCCGGGCTGTATTTAAGCAGAAACTTTAGAAATCAGATATAGATAGTGACCTTGCTCTTGTTTTCACAGTGAAGTGTGCAAAATTTGAACAATCTCGGAAATTAAAAGATAAATTTGCATTAAAAAAAAATCACGCCGCTGCCGGTCCGGTGTCCACCCGTATTTTTTTTTTTTTTATTATTTTAATATAGATCATAGTTACATTAATACATACATTTTTTTGCTAAATATAATATTTAGGTACATAATTGGTCATGTATACCTTATCAGAAAAGAGGAGCTCTTGTGCCTGATAAGGGAGCCACGATTCTTACTTCAGTGATTCAATGTTATGTGTAAAATATAAATATAATATATCCATATATTTTTTTTAATATAAGTTTTTTTTGAAAAAATGTTTGATTTTATTGATTTGTTCTTGTTGGTTCGTAATACAGCGCAATTCGGAAGGGAGATTATTGTAGTTTTTTATGGCTTGGTAAATATAATGGTTTTGCATTTGAGTTGTTTTAAAGATTGGCGTAATAAATTGATTTCCATTTCTCATCAGTTTGTAAAATTCTTGATATTCTGTGTTATTTTTTTCTTTACACATTTTTATAATCGAAGTTTGCTTAAATATATCATCAATATTTGGTACTGGAAACATTTTAAAAAGCAATTTTGTTGGGAAAGTAGAGTTTTTTTTAAGTATTACCTTTATAATAATTTTTTGTGAGACTTTTACTGAGTTTAGGTTGTTTTTATAAGATCCTCCCCAACCTATGATTCCGTAAATAAGCAGGGAGTGGACAAGAGCATAATATACATTTTTTAGTATTTTCACATTTAAAATATTTCTTAACCTAACAAATATATATATACATTTCCTTATTCTCTTTACTAACTCCGTAATATGGCTTTTCCATTTCAAATTTTCATCGATGATCACACCAAGATATTTAATTTCAGAAGAAGAGTTGATTACAGTACAAATAGGATTAAGTAGTTTACAGTTGACATTGTCACAATTTTCATCATGGATTATGATATTTACTTTGTGTTTAGGTATTTTTTGTAGTGAAAATAATACATATGTTGTTTATGTATATCTTGTCATTCTCCGTATTTGAGGGGTAAGACTCTCGACTAGCAAGCCGGAGTTCGCGGGTTTAAATCCCGGCGTATGCAAGTAGATTATTGTGTTATTTCACAATTTACTCATTTAAAATAATTATTTAGCATTTTTGAGGCACGTTCCAGAGTGGAAGATACTCCCAATATCGCGCTAATTTAAGACCACAATGCAGAATTGAAACGTTGGTTGAAACGGTTTTGGCCGTGTTTGGTGACCAAATTTGAGCAGCCAGGTACTTTCCCACCTTTCTCTTCACCATCTTCTTCCCCTCTCCACTACCTTGTCTGCTTAGTAATGCAATTAATTATTTTTCTTGAAGGAACTTTTCGGGGTATGGCAACGATTTTAGAGCAGTTACCGCTAGTAATGACTTACTAGAAATACATTTCACGTAGATTTTATGGAAAAAAAATGTCACCACTGACTTGATACCTTTTGTTTCTACCACATTTAGTATGCAATTTGTTTTTCTGACACTGTCTGACATGGTATATCTTCATTCTATTTGAACGCACTGAAAAAATTATAATTATGCTGAAACGAATTTTTATGTTACAAATTTAAGCAAGGATTGGTCAGAATTATGGATCAAGAACACGCGCTTATAGCAAGTCTTCTTTAGTATATCCACAGCGGTTAGGCAAAAGGGCGTATGCGGCAATTTAGTAATAATATAAATTAAACATACAGTTTTGATTGGAAAACAAATTTAATCATAACAGTACGATTAACTCATTTTTAACAAAATTGTCGCTTATGCCCTTTTGCCTTTCCGGCGTCGATATGTAGAACATACGGCTGTGACCACTACACTATCAATGAAAACTACCTCTTTTGTGGGATTCCCCGACCTATTTTTGCTTAGTGGTTTTACAAAAATTCTTTTAGCACGGGGTAAAAACAGTGGTTTCATTTTAAATAATGTTTTTTTAGCTACCGCGTAAATTATATAATACTAGCTGACTTGCACCCGGCATTGCTAGGAGTCTGGAGTGTTTGGCTTTATTAAAGGGTAGAGGCTGTGAATTGTAGTGTACTTGGAAACTGGGCACATTTTAAAGGTGGAAGTATTATTATTGTAAAGAAAATTTTTAAATACTTGATCTTGTTATTTCTTCTTCGGGTGTCTCCGACTTCTTACTCCATTCAAACCACTCTCCAAACACTTTTTTTTAAATTTTATATGAACACCGCACAGGAGTCTCAACTGCTCCCAACCGTCTGGAGCCAGTTAGACTATAGCACCCACATTTGGGGTATGTTGTAAGGCTGAAAGTTATGGAAAGGGGAAGTAGATGAGAAAGAGGAAGGTGGTGGGTACCAGGATATTTAGACCCGGTCACTAAACACGGTTTAAGCCGTTGCAAGCAATGTTTCAATTCTGAATAGTGATCTAATACCAGGGCGATACTGAGAGTATCGTCCACTCTGGAACGTTTCGCTAGTATACTGTGTATTATTTAAACGATTATTTGAAATAACACAAGTAAAATTTACTTGCGCACGCCAGGAGTTGAACCCGAGACCTTCGGCTTGCAAGTCGACAGCTTTCTCCCTCGACCACGAAGGCCGTTATACTCTTGGTACTAATAAGAAAAACTTTAATTTTCAGCGTAATTAGTCCAGTAGTTTTTGTGTCTATAGTGCGAATACATACGGAAATCACATTTTATTTATATAAGTAGATGTTAGGCCATGTACTTCCAGTGATTAGAGTACAATTTGAAAGCATATTTTTGAATTAATTCCCAGTACATAACGTATTGCATGTTCCTATCTGAGCTAGCGTGATGTTTCACAGGTGATAAATTAATATATTTTCGGTTTATACAAGCAAGAGAAAATCGAACATGAAACTTGTGTAAAATTCAAAGATGAACCATTTGCATATTTATTGAGTTGTAAAACGGTAATTAGGTTCACCTAGATGTTGCCAAATTCAATTCGATTCTTAATTTTGGGAAAAATTAAACCTGCCTCTATTCCAAAGGATAAATGCGGTTGTTAACATAACGCGCTTGGTTAAAACAAAAAGCTGTTTTGCATTAATATTACATTTACAATTTTAAAATTAAATTTTGTGTAAGGTTAATTTCAATGTTTAACAACCTTGAAATTTACCTTACAATTTAAGTTTGCCATTATTATCATTTATCGTGTCTCAAATTTTCTTTGATCTATCTCTAAAATAAAGGTACCAAAACAAGTAAACTGCTTTCCCACAAAGGTCTGTTCCATGAAAACTTACAATATAAAATTTGTAATTCGTAAAAACCAAACATTGCCTGGTTCCTGTGAAACCAAATAATGATACCCGAGCGTCTAATGGAAACACGGACTTGAAATAATAATAAGGGAGCTCATAAAAACGTATTGGATCAAGAGCAGTAACTGAGCAGCGTTATACAGAAGGAAACTATCCAACCTTTAATCATAAAAATATGTTTTATTTACACATTTTATTTCACTGTTGAATTTGGCATCCACTTCGGGTCTGAAAAAAAAAACACTGGAATCTGTGCAAAAATGGGCATCTGATAGTATTATTGTCCCAGCGTCTGGACGATGTAGGCCCTCTGATTGGTCAAATTAAAATTGTGTGATTCTGATAAATTCTGCATAGGGTGTCTGCAGGCAAAAAATACCAATCTGCCTCTCAATTTTAAGCAACCGTTAGGTTCATTTCGGTTTGCAGGTGACTGGATACAAAAAAATAAGACATTAAAAATTAAGACACGATTCCATACTGAAAAAGAATCGCCACATGTAATACGATATTTCTTAAAAAATATCGTTTCTGCTCATATAATTTTTGGATAATATCGAAGAAAATATGTTTTAGAAAGTTCATAATCCATTGGATTAATTAAATTACAGTGAAAATTATCCACAATTACGTGATTACGTTTGACGTTTGACGAAAAAAGCACGCGTTCATTCAATATGGCCGGCAATAGCTGGCCGACAGAGCGTACCTCTGGCGGTGTAAGAACTAACCAAAAAACTGGCGCGAATATTTAAATATGCAAAATTACTTACCAGCGTTTTATAAGAAGATTTCTTCTGGAAGTTTATTTAAACTTTGCAATGGCATTTTTCATTATTATTTATATATTTTTTTGCTTATTAATTATATCTTATTTTATATTGACATGTTTTCTAATTTCTAAAATTTAAAAATTATTTATTTGCGATGCTTTAATCCGGATTGTTTATTTATATCTTAAGAAATAGGGTAAAAATACCGTTTGAAGAGAATATGTTTAATTTTTTTATTTAGTATTTCTACTATCAATTTATTAGAATAACCGTTATTAAATGTTATTTGTCTTATGAATATATTGTTTTATGGTTACATGCTATTTTTTTTCAGGTCTAAAATACTTCACACAGGATATAAAGCATCGCAAATAAATAATTTAGAAATTTTAGAAATAAGAGAACATGTTTATAAAAGCAGATATAATTAACAAGAATTTTTTTTATAAACTATCTTTTAAATATTTTCCCACTCAACTGGTCTTTCATATTGTAATTCCTAATTTTATAAACCCTGCCTACTCTTACCCCTCCCCCCCCTCCTTCCACTTCTTTTTTCCAATTGTAATTTATATTTAATTTTTGACTTCGGTGTATACTTCGTTCATGAAACATGTATTGATGGTATATAATAAAGTGATTTTAAAAAAGTTATTTGTTTTTTAATAAAATAAAGTTCAATCGGATAACATTATTTATCTATTTCCGTTGTATATCAATGCATACGTACATAATAAAATGTAAACATTATATTTATTTATTAATTGGACAATTTGCATAGCGCCGCTTTTGTGAGATATCACCTCAGGGGCGCTATATTGTAATAATCTACCTTTATATATAGATTTTTACTCTCCTGATGAAGGTGTATATACAGGGTGTCCGGTGGTAAAGTGCAGTAACTTCGGGAGGTGATTCTACGTGATCGTAGGAGTAAAAAAGATAAATAACTTTTTCTGAAATTCCAACTTTTAGATGTACTTTTAAGCTAATAACGAAAAATTTCTCCGACGTGCCTAGACTGCATTATTTTTTTCGTCGTTGCCAAATCTACATCCCGCGCCCCTTCAGTAAGCAAAGGTCTGTGCTTTGAATGTAATGTATTTGACGCGCGGAGTAAACAACTTTGAAAGTTTAATTTATCTAGTGTTAAAAGTCTCATTTAAATAAAAACTTGTTAATTTAGTGTCTTTATCTAGTGTTTAAGTCTTACTAAAAAGTACATCTTTATTCGGTGCGTGTTTTCCTTAAACATCGAGTTTTATTTAGTTTAAGAGTAACCTAACTGTTAAAAATGTGTTTCTTTTGTGCGTAATTTTAATACAGAATTATTGTGACAATGCCTCGCTTTACCAACGAAGAACGGGCAGATATTAATTATTTTTATGGACTACATGGTGGAAATTCCGAAGCGGCGCGCCGGGAATATGCACATCGTTTTCCGAATCGTAATGTGCCCAACGCTCGTGTTTTTGTTCAAACGCATGCACTTATTCGCGAACAAGGAATTGGCCGAAGACCCCGAAACAACAATGCTATTAATTTACCAATAGCGGACGAAGACTTCATCATGGCTACAATTGTAAATGATCCTACATTGTCGCTTCGTAGAATTTCCGCAATGACTGGTGTTCCTAAGAGTTCTATCTGGGATCTCTTCAAGACGTACGGAATGCACCCGTTCCATTATCGGTGCGTGCAAGGCCTTCTGGAACGTGACCCCGTATCAAGGATTGCATATTGTCAGTGGCTACTTCGTAAGCAACTTAATAACCCGAACTTCATTGGGAACATCCTTTGGACGGACGAGGCCCAGTTCAACAGAACTGGTGTGATAAACCTGCATAACTTGCATGAATGGGCGGAAGAAAAACCGCGCTCCGTAAGGCAGTTGCACCATCAAGTTCAATTCTCCGTTAACGTTTGGGCTGGAATTATTAACAATCAAATTATAGGACCGCATGTGTTGCCACCTAGGCTTAATTCAATAAATTACCTGGATTTCTTGAAGAATGACCTTCCCGTTCTTTTGGAAGAAATTGATTTAAATAGAAGACGTGAAATGTGGTTTCAACAGGATGGAGCTCCACCACATTTCGGACTTGCCGTTCGTCGCTACCTAGACGAACAATTCCCAGATCGTTGGATTGGACGAGGGAGTACTTCGCCATGGCCGGCGCGTTCTCCAGACTTGACACCGTTAGATTTTTTCTTTTGGGGTGCGATGAAGGATAAAGTTTACGCCAAAGAAGTAAATAACGTCGAAGATCTCCGGTTACGTATTCACGAAGCCGCAGATGAAATACGCCACAATGTACGAATTATAAATAATATTACTGTACGTTTACATACTTGCCTACAAGCAGAAGGTGGACATTTTGAAAATATTATAAATTAGTAAAAAGCGATGAAATTAGTTAAGTGTTCAATGAGTTATTAATATTTTTTATAATAAAAAGTGTAACGTGATTTTAGTGCAGTTCTCTTTTTGAATTTGGTAAAATATCAAAACATACGGCGAACTCTGTGTTGTTATTGTTTACAATTCACATGCGGTTTCCATGGATACGCGCCACTCACAATATGCAACGTTGCCACGTTCACACTTGCGAATTTATCGGGTAAGTTTGCACCTACACTATGGCTTTTTAGCAGGTATGTCTTTTTGTATGAAAAAGAAAAAATTGGAATTTCGGAAAAAGTTATTTATCTTTTTTTACTCCTACGATCATGTAGAATCCCCCCACGAAGTTACTGCACTTTACCCCCGGACACCCTGTATAATCTAAATTTAAACTTTATTAGATACAGTAACAGTTGTAGGTAAAAAATTACCACCAGTTGGAGTAAAATTCACACCTTTTAATTAAACCGACTGCTAAACTCATCGCACAATTACCCTCCTTTTATTCATAAACACGGGTACAATTAATCAATATGTAATAATCTATTATTTAAGTCAACTTTGTTATAACTATATTTAATTGTGACAAACTATACGATATTGATTCAACTTATAGACATTGACGGTTGTAACACATATTTAAGCACTGCGAGTCTCCTATGAGCTAATTATATTAGGTACGGTAACAGTTAATATCAGTTGTAGACAATAATAGTAGTCAATAATAGTGTTTCATTTAAAATAATCCATCACAAATACGTAAAATTTCATTTATTTAAACAACTGTCATTCTTATTATGCGTAAATTTAGCATGTTATTATACATTAACTCCTTCCTGTTCCGTGTTTTAACTATATATACTGACCCTCTCTCTGTGAATGACCTGATATCTATCTATTATGTAACTGTTGTTAATATCACTTAAAATGGGCGAATCCCAAGTAAGTGCCGCCCGCAGGGCCTAGCAGAAAAAAACCCGCGAAGCGGGTTTTTAACTGCTAGTTTGATATATCTTTCCCTCCGATCGAATCACAATCTTTAGAACACTTGCGTTAGGTAGGAATGATGTCCTTGTTCAGTTTATATTTCAATTGAAGATCCTCTGAAAAACTAGCGTCATTGATCCTTTCGGAACCAGTGCATAAACACACCGAACACGCGCCCAATATTTGTAAATAGTTGGCATTTTTCCCAAGAGAAAGGGTTGTTTCTTGGACTCGTTTCTTCGCTACCGAACCCAATTCCGAACTTTATTTTTATCCAACATATTAATCCTAAATATTTGATTTTTTTTTTAATAGAGATTTCCCATTCATAAAATACGTTGTTGTTACATGAAGAAAATAAAAATTAAAAAAGTTTATAACAACGGTTGTTGTTGCATTATACGAAAAATAAAGAAAATAAAATAGTTAACATATTTTGTATTGGTGGTGGTTGGAGGCTGATAATATTAAAAACGTATGAAAATCTTATATAAAATCAAGAAGTTTTTGACCCGATTTTAAAACATGTGAGTAAACATACATTGTTTGTATCTTGAAGAAATAATTTTTTTACATCGCATCGATTTCCTGTTTTTTTTTTTAATTTAAATTAATTTTTGTATTTCGTAATTTTATTTTAATTGTTTTTTTTTATTATTATTTGTATTTGATTATGGTTTATCAACCAACATAAACAACAAACCGTCAACGTCAAATTTTGTCTTCATTTAACAGGGTGGTGTTATTCTGCAGAGCGCCACACATTTTAAGTAAGCCCCCAGATAGATAAAAAAGATTTCTGGAATAAGACAATTAGTATAAAGCTTATACTTACAGTTCTAACTGCATTAATAAAGCTTTCGCGTGCTTTAAAGGGTGAATTAACTCGATATATTATAATATCAAAAACCAACACATCCTTTGGACAAAAACAATATAAAACATCTAATCTTACAGAATACAAAAAAACACATATGAAACTGGCTACAATACGCTACGGTCGGTTTTCATAGATTCCCCTACGTTAACACATGGATTATAATCCTTAGAGAAGAGACATCAGGTGAGAACGCTGTTCTATTTCTACCGCTATTTCAATAGAAGATGATCCAAGAAACTATCATAACTGATCCTTTTGGCAGCGGAGCATATTCAGGAAACACCCCAAACGTGCGCCCAACATTTGTACACGGTTGACATTTGTCTCGGCTGTGGACCGATACATCGGCCTGTTGTGTTTTCTCCCTTAAACAACATGCTTTTCTTCAAAACTAGTGTTTATTTCTTCCTCTTCTCAAAAATATCCAGCATACAGCAACCCCAAAGATGACATAAGGAGGCCACGAGGGAAATTATTATGTGTGGAGTCAATGCATTTTTTAAAAACGATTCAAAGGTGACCCTTTTGAGATACCTTGCGGAAACCCGGTGCTTTCAGTGTGGAGTTAATGGAAAGAAACAAAAAAATATTGTCGTCAATAAATGTAGGAAAAGCAGAGTGACTTCTGAATTGACTTTTTTCGTTGACCCTGCTTATTGTTACGGTGTTGGTCACGAGCTGTGTCATGTCAAGGACAGAGATATGGCTGTATGGCATAATGTCAGCCGATGATTAATGAAATGGCAATTTATTTATTGTTATTAAGTTTAATTTGTAGAACTCCATTTTATTTTTTATTTTTTTATTTTTTTATATATTCAATAATATTATTATTGGGTTTATAAAAACAGTTTATTTTTAAACAAGTTCTGCTGTTATTACTGCTAATATTACACAGCAGAACTTGTTTAAAAATAAACTGTTTTTATAAACCCAATAATAATATTATTGAATATATAAAAAAAAAAAAAAAAAAAAAAAAAAAAAAAAAAAAAAAAAAAAAAAAAAAAAAAAAAAAATGAAATGGCAATTGTCACACGCAGTCGCGCCCGCAAATCACACGCGCCCGGCAGCCACCCTGGCGGACATGCGGCGTGGGTAACAGGGCCACCCTGATGCCAACAGCAGCATCGGGCAATAGCGGCATATTTCCTAGTCACTATATTACAATAATTGTAATTTGATGTTATATATCCGGTAGTGTAATACAGTGCCTAAAATGTAAATGTGACGTGTCGTTAACATAAACCATTGTATCTACCATGAACCAGTGTTATGCAAAATTCATTTAACTATAAATATCAGAAGCTGGACGTATTTATCCTAGAGAATTTTGTGTAAACCACATAAACGGTGTCTTCGGAATATAAAAAGATGATGTTCAATTAACGTATTATAAGAAATGGGAAGAGAAAGTCACTCAACACCGCGTAATCCTCCGAAATAAAATACTTAAAAATATCGTTTTACTGCTCTGGAGTAAAATGTTAATATTTTCATATATATATATCCATTATTAAATTCAATGTTACGTATATAGCGCATATGTTTTTGTATGTTTATTCAAATAGCAAAAAATATATACGCTTTCCGACTGAGTTAGAACAGAGGAAATCGAACATAATTTACTTCCTGGATGCTTTATGTGTTCACTTAATTTATTCCTGGAAGCGTTATGTGTTCACCTAACTGTGATGGATCTTGTACCGTCATTTTTAATATTTTGTTAGAAATACAAGAAAAATATAAATAGATGAAATAACATATAAAATAATATAAAATAAGGTTTAATAAAGCATTCCGATTCGAAAAAAAATTATACGAATGAGACATTTAATTGAGCGAATAACAGTAACGTCGTTACTAAACAATTGAGAAAAGATTCCCATTTAATGTAATACACAAGCAAATGCTTTCAATGGAAGAGTAGTAAAAAGACCCAAGATGTAAAATGAATTATGTACCATGTAAACATATTATTAAAAATAAAAAAATAATTACAAAAAAAAAATGTGGGAAAACAGATTTAAAAGTATTCGAGCAGAAAATATAATCTATTGTCACAATTACTTTCTCAGTAATTCGGTTTAACCGGTAATAAATCATTTTAAACATCATAAAAATTGTAATGTGGGATGGGAAAATATAATCACATAAATAAGTCATCTCGACGTGGCCTAATCACAGTTTAAAAATGGTTTAACAAACACTATTAGACTTTCAGAACTTGATTTACTTTCAATTTAATAATGTTATTATAATTTTTTAATCACAATCAATTGATAAACATGGTGTTAAGATAACAGAGTCTTTTTTATGTTTTCTGTAGTGTAAAATTTTTGAAAAAAAAAAAATTCCCAAAATATTGAGTTTGATGATATTTCCAATAAATGTCTTTTTGAAAACTCTATTGAGGTGATGTTTTAAACAAATGGTACTATTATATTAATACTTAAGAGGATTAATTTATATTAGTTTCCTACATCATAAAAAAATATCCAGCATGTGTAATAATATTAAAATAATATCCAACCGTTTGAAGAACTTAACAAAGTACATTTAGCAAAAAGAATGTTCAGAGATATTGGTTTGAATAAAATCAATGGTTTTTTGGCCATCAGGCAGAAAGGAACAAAGTTCATTTCTCTTGTAACTGTCAAATTATCGGAAAGTTGGCGGGAAAACTCTATATTTGAAGTCGGTTCCATTTTAGTACTCTCTAGAGATAATGCTGTCAAAATATAGGTGGTCAAGATAAAATGTAGGTGGTAAACATAAAATGTAGGTGGTCAAGATAAAATGTAGGTGGTCAAGATAAAATGTAGGTGGTCAAGATAAAATGTAGGTGATCAAAATATAATTTAGGCCCAATTAGAACGCATTTAGGCCCAATACTTTTCATACTTTTCATAAACGATATTGTCACTGTTTTCGATAACAATGTTGAAGTGGTGCTTTTCGCCGATGATTTAAAACTATTTAAAATTATAAAATCACTATCTGACTGTATCAACATTCAAATTAATTTAAACAAATTAC
The DNA here is from genome assembly GCA_026573805.1 of Hesperophylax magnus. Lineage (NCBI taxonomy): Eukaryota > Metazoa > Arthropoda > Insecta > Trichoptera > Limnephilidae > Hesperophylax > Hesperophylax magnus. The sequence goes on along the minus strand of JAIUSX010000029.1, from coordinate 8,133,448 downwards.
AAGATTGGTGCCAACTTAACAAACTTCATCATAATATTAATATATGCCACATTACAAGATTTTTCAGAATAACTCTTAAAATAACCCTTTAACTACCAATATAAAATCAATAATGTTCCTCTCACCTCTGTCAGTGAAATTAACGATCTTGGCGTTATTTTCGAGTCAAAATTTTACTTCTTTTCACATATAAATTTAGTTACTAACAAAGGATTAAAAATGCTTGTTTTTATTCTTCGAAATGGCAGACTTTCGTAATATTTCAAAATTAAAAATCTTATTTTCTTCTTTAGTTTGTAGTCAAGTCGAATATAATTCTTCTATCTGGTCCCCTCACTTCAAAATCCACTCTGACTCCATAGAAAAAATTCAGCATAAATTCCTAAGATTCATTAACTATAAACTCGGTCTACCAATTGAAACATTAAACTAATCGTCAATCTTTCATCAATCACTTGATGAAAGAATCAAAATTATTAAAACTATAAAAGTCTTGTTTCCGACTTGATTTGTATTTATAAAATTGTTAATAGTATTACAGACAACCCTGGTTTATTAAGTCTAATACCTTTCATATACCTACAAGAACTAGTCGTTCTAAAATTCTATTTAATTGCAAACAAAATTATCAGGACTGAGTCATTTAGATACTCGCTTGTACCTAGATTGCATGCAGATGGAAATGTTTTCTCAGAAGTAATTGATGTGTTCAACTGCACGGAATGTAGTTACAAGAAGGCTATAATAACATACCTCATAAATAAATATTAATGTCAGCTTTTTTATATTAGTGCTAAATTATTATATTTATATCACAAGTTTGTAAAAGCCACTATGGGCGTGTAGTATAAATAAATAAAAAAAATCAATTATGTAAACTTACGAAGTTAACTAAATTTATCTAAATTATCAGAAAGGCGAAAAATATTTCATCTTCTTTTATTGTATAAAATTATTAATTCTATGTTTGACAGAACTGACATTATAAGTTTGCTGTCACTACATGAACCTCCAAAACATACTAGATGGAATATTTTATTTCACAATAATAACTTTGTATTCAATTCAGTTATCGAGAGGGTACATAGGCTGTGCAATGAGTTTATGGATGTCGCTGATAGTTTTGCTCTAATTCTAGACCCGTACAAATCCAAATCAGTTCAGCAATTTTCGGATCATATAAGTAACGAGTAGGTAATCATAATTTAAGCATAATATGCTTGTTTAAATATACATAATATCTTTTATAATTTATTTTTATTTTGTCTTACACGTATATACATTTAAAGAGTTTCTTTTAAAGTTAATTGTGATAATAACTTAACTTAAGTTTACTGTATTTTATGCTTTATTATTTGTGTTATATTGTGGTTTTAAATTTATGTTGTGATCTTAGATTGTTGTGAGCCCAGTAGGGCGTTGATAAATAAATAATGTAGGTGGTCAAGATAAAATTTACGTGGTCAAGATAAAATGTATGTGGTTAAGATAAAATGAAGGTGGCCAAGATAAAATCTAGGTGGCATAAACATTATAGAGTTAAAGGAGTTTGAAGTAGTCCTAGAATAAAATGAAAGTGCTTTTATGCAAATCTTGTAAGTTTGACTAAATTAGTTTTTTTAATGTTATTACTTTAACAGTAACGTAGCCTGGACTAGTAGTGTTTGAAAATGCATTTTTTTACTAAAATCAACAAAATGTAATTTGGTTCGAGTTGAAAACATTTTTTAGATTTTTTTTTTACTTTTGTAGAATTTCCGCAGAAACCTAATAGTACATAAGTGATAATCGTATACGAATCACAAGAATTTGGCAGGCACCTCTGTTTGGAGCCCCAAAATACCTGAAAAAACTCTTGATTCTGAATCGGGCGGTCCGTTTCATAGATTCCTCTATTTTAACAAGCGGATTGCAATCTTTAGAGCACAGACGTCAGGTAGGTATGCTGTCCTTGTTCTACCGGTATTACAACGGAAGATGCTTAAAGAAACTAGCGTCATTGATCCCTTATAATTGGTAAATACTCCAAACGCGCGTTCAACATATGTGCATGGTTGACATTTGTCACATGAGAACGGGTGGCTTCTAAGACTCGTTCTCGAATTCAACAGGTCTATGTAACGATTTGCCAGCATCTGTGTTTTCTCTCTCCTACACTACTTCCTCTCAAGTTAATGTAAATAAATAATAACTAAATAAAAAAACAACGGAGTTTAATTTAATACAAAATAAAGCCTTATCTCAAGGGTACTCTGTTTACTAAGCAATTAATCTTTAACACAAACCTCTTCAACTTCATAAAAATTATTTGCAAAGTATAAATAAAAGTATAGATTTCTGAAAATCTACTTCTGTGTTCATCGATAAATAATATAGATGTCCGATCTATTCCATTTTTACAAAGTGAGAGAAAGGAAACGTAATTCATTTTGCGAGCTTGGCTCATATTGGAATTACTCAATAATAGGTTTGTTGTAAAAGATTATTTTTATAAAAAAATTGCTTTTATTTATGATGTGTTATTTCAGAGAATACGAACAGTTCATCAAATTTCAAAGTTGATTTTCAATTTCATATAACTTAAAAATTGACTTGAATTGTTCAAATTTTCTAAAACAACTCACCCTTATTGAATTAGAAATATTTCAAAATGATAATAAAATCACCAACTTTTGAAAACAAAGCAAAAGCTCGAACCGGAGTTCAACGAACCAGGAGAGATAAATTATATAGTATTCATTTATCACATAACGTAAAAAAGTTTTGCTGTTACCAAAATATAAAATCGTACTTATTTTTGAACCAAAATTGGAGAAATTTTCACGAATTTTACAACTTTCTAGGGTAAGAAAAGTGTACGTATAAGTTTGGTCTAATGGTGCTTAGAGTATGTAGCACAGTTCCACCCCTCTCTTCACAGAGTGGTGAGGCGAGTCATGCATTATGAAGAACATGAGGATCTTTCAGACATCGCTGACTTTATACTTTGGCGGACCTCAAAGTTTTAAGCTCATGCAGCGGGGATGCAGTTGGTAGACTGAATCACCTCTACCCTCGTTAAATTATGTAGAAGTATATGAAATTGCTAACGGTGTGATACCGCTCATAGAGATGCTTTTCGACTGATACGTTTCCGGAGTTTAATAGGTAAATGATATTATTAGACGGAAAACACTTATTGATATAAATATTATTAATTCCTGTTAAAAACGGGACTGGAGGCCTATGACGAATGATTTGACAAATTTCATAACAAACTCAGTAAAGCACGAATATGTTATTATATATAAGTCGGAACACGTGTTCTTTAAAATAATAATATGTTGGCACCTGGTCCATTATATTTATTCAGACAAGGCCACTTGCGTTAACACGTGTTCAGATATATTCTGAAGGACTAATATTTTATTATTATTTTAACAGCATCTTGATCAGAAAATGCGTACTCGTTTTTCTCCGCGTACCGGGACGGATGTAGATTGTATGTGGGAGGAATCAAAGTGTTTCTGAGTCAGGTACTAAGCTGACGTTGATACCTTTTAGGAAAAACTGAGAGAACGTAGTCTGGTTTGAACATTGATTGAATTTGAGTCCGTAAGTGGTTTTATTTGGCCGGTCGAAATTTATACGGACAGGCATATTTCCTTGAATTTTGTAAGAAAATATTTCTATTTTATCAAACACTTTACTGGAAGGTTTTATATGCTTACATACTATTATAAAATAATATCAAAAGTGCATTGTTCTTAAATCTCCTAAGATGTAAGCCCTCAGGTATGATATTTTGGGTTACGAATAACCTGAAAATGTTTGAATTCCTCCCAATCACATTAATATTATTTATTTATTATATTATACGCTCATAGAGGCTTATACACATGTAAAGAAGTAATTTACTGCTTCTATTATGTCCACATTACAATTATTTATTCTAAATGACTCAACAAGATGTCATAATCGGATGGTTAGGACAGCGGTGCTGCTGTATTTATGACCGAGATGGTTGAAGAGTGATGGATTTCATTGATGAATCCAACTTTTTCCCTTTGATTAACGGATCTCCTACTAGAATCTCATGCCCCAACACAAACCACAGTGTAGTGGGTCTCTCCATTATATGCTCTAATAGTCTGACCCCTCCTATCCTCATGAATGGTGTTGTAATGTTTCTAATTCTAGCTCCTATATAAATATTGCCTATATGTTTTCTTCCGTAGCCTCCTGGTTACGGCTGCCACTGTAATGATTATCTCCTACATAAAAACGGGGTGTATTCCGTCTCTACTGTACTTGTTGCGGTCTACGCCTTGTAGTTTTTCAAGGCCGATCCTCACGTTTAGGTTTCTACGCGTTTAAGCGTTCTCGCCTTACGCATCTCGCGGTACTTCAACCCTTCAATCTTACCGAATTAATATGTCACGTTGTGTAATTTTTTGTTTCGACAGTGATTAATTCATTGGAGGATCTATTTAGTTGGTTGTGGTAACTTTGGTTCTTTTAGATGAGGCGTGTTACACTTTGTATGATTTTAAAATAAGACAATGACCAACTACCCTGATTTTAACTACCTTTTCCCTACCATGTTTGCTCGCCAAAACGTTTCTGGTTACTGCAGTCGATGATGTACAATGCGACAATTAAATATAAGTACATGAAATTCTCCATAGACAAATTTAATTCAAGATGCACAAGATTCTAGGTTAATGATTTGAATATGGATTGTTAATTTTGTGAGTTATTTCTACGAGAAGGAATTTATAGGAATGGCTAGAGACAAAACATGTTTTGCTTCGGTTGGTCTCCTTCCAAATCCCACCCGTCAACGTGATCAGCTCGAGAAAAATCAAGTTCACGGTCCAACCCCATCTCTTCCAGAAATTAATTGAATATCGCTCAGCGACAAGTGAAATAATGATATGTTTTGCCTCCTGCCGGAGAGTGGTGAAAGTAGAATTCCTTTGAAATCTTATATGTGGTTCCTTGGTGGTAAATGATTTTGATGATGTTGATAATGTTGATGATTGATGAAGATTCATCTTGTACTGCTCCGGTTCGATAGGCATGATAGCCTGATGTCAGAAACCATTTGAGGTACATGGGTGGCGCGAGGTTTTACACCTACACCTTCTACACCTTCAACAGAAACCAATGCTTTAATGGGATAAATCAAACAACATTAAGGACACGGGAAAAGCCAATGCCGCCTTACTGGAATAAACGCTCTTCCGGTACCCAGGGTTCCGATTCTGCTAATACTAAAAGTCCCAATTAAGAAAACCAGTCAACCGATTTCGTTTCCATCGTTTTTCGTTGCTCCGGTAAGATAAAATAGCCCACGAAAAAGTCGTACACTTCGTCCCAAGTCAAACTCATGTGAACGACAATTTCAATTGACAGAATAGGGAAGCCAGACAGACCTGTTTTCTCGGCGATTACCTTCAATTCGCTGTGTTAAAAAATGAATGAAAATTACATGTTGACAGGGAACCCCCTGTAATAAATAGAATACACCGTAGCCTTCACAAAGTTCGTAAAACGAAGTTGAAAGTAGATATTATTAGTACGTAGCTCTTATAATTGAAATAATGGTGTACTTGTAGTACATGGTCAAGTGACAATAATAATAATAAGTGTGGTAATACCAAATATATTGAATGTTCAAGGTGAACATGAGAAAATATTGTTTGATAACAGATGTTAAAGCATATAATTAACCGTTCTATCCGTATATAATAAGTTATTCTATCTTTATTATTCCACCTATATGTATCTGAATGTTGTGACAAATAACAGCTCACCGGGTTCCTGAACCGTTTGCTCATATTATTCTAATCATCGCATAAATACATTGGTTTATATTTTATGAAATCCGTACATTTACATCATACGTCTAGACGTTAGATGTAATTACTAAAGAATTATTAAATCACGACAAATACACTAACCCGCAAACCGACTCATTCCTATTGGTTAATAATCTAACGTGTTACAAATGACCGATCGCTATTCTTTTAGTTTTGAAATGGCCAAGACCCGGTCGGCTTCGGCACAATCTATGATTTACGACCCCTTATTGTAAAAGGGTCCGGACTCTCGGTCACAAATTTTTCTGTTCAAGATTTCTATGTAATTATTACCTCTCGGAAGAATTGAATATATTTTCTTTTATTTAACCTCTTCTTTTTCTATCCCCGATATAAGTGATTTTATTCAAGTTAAATACTCTGACTTCAAAATAAAATTGAGTTATTTTGTTTACCTCGTATTGGAACGCAGTTACCTCTCTGAGAAATCCACAGGAAATAAGGGTTTATAATAAGATTATAATATAACTTACCAATTCATCATCTCAGTGCATTCCACATAATTATACAAACCAATCATACTCAAATGCAGTAAAATACTCATGCTGTTAGAAAAATCAAAGTTTCTACACTTTTTGATTTTAACGGCATTCATTGTTCTCTTTTAAATTAATTATTTGCTGAGTAATTATTTGAAGTCCCGATTTGACTTTGGCTTTCGCAACCGTCTTCGACGATGAATTCTTTGTTGACGCGTCTCCTTACTTTGACTGAACTCGACTATATTAAAACGCTGACCGATCCTGATTATGCTTGACCGTCTTTGAATGCCCCCTGATCTCCACTGTCCTGACCGTCTCCCCGTGCTTTCTAACCTTCCTCTCACCGCTACCTAACCCTGAATCTACTTGACTCTACTTGACCTTTTCTCCGCGCTTTCTAACCCTGACTGTCGTCCAAGTCTCACCAACCTCGACTCCCTTCATCTCCCCCACCCCCTCGTCGCCTTCTGAAATCACTCACCAAATCAACTCCGCCCTCGCCATTTATCAGTTATCTAAGTTATGTTTCCGAATTCTGAAAATTTTTTTATATTCAAGGACAACGTCACACAAAAAAAAACACATATATTATAAGCCCTAGGATCCGTCACATTAGGTTCGATCACTGCCAAACCAATACGTAATAAGTCACTTAGTGACATTGCTTAGTGGAGTTTAATAGTTTTTTTATTGAATTGGTTAGGGGTTTTTTTCCTATTCGACCCCACCTGCCAAATTTATTGCTACTCCACTGAACAAAATCTAAGAATTCACAATAACATCACGGAGGTCTCTGATAATCGTAGTTCATGTTCCTAGTTTTTTTCTAGAATCGTAAATTCAAGCACTTGTTTTGAAATATCTTTAATTCCGACATCTGGAGATGTCACAATTTCGTGAGATTATACTCAAAGCTTCCTTCCCATGATAATAAATCAATATGGTGGGTGTGGCCTGTCTAATGCGAACTTTCATAGACCCCTCTGATTGTTGGAATTTTATACTTTTGCGTAGATAAAAAAACTTATACGCCTCGGACCCTTCCATTTTCCTATTACATTCACTAGATGTCACCTCTGATCACGTTTTGATTGGAGAAACCAGAATTCATTAATTCCTACAATAAACACAAAAAAAAAATATCCCAGGGCAAGTTAATCACAGTGTCCTCTAACCCTTGCTGTAGTGATCATTTTCTGATCACAATCACTTATCAGTCATTTTTCCAATGAGACAAGTTCCATATTTCAAATAAGATTAAAAAAAACACACCAAATGTGAAGAATTTAATTCGCATATAGACAAGTTTCTACTAAATTTGCCTGGCATCGATACATTATCCGTCAAAGATTCTCCAGACTCCAAATCAATACTCATAACTACAATAAATAAATCAATTTGTCCATTTAAAACTAAGCCTCTTAAAAAACTCCCTGCTGAGACTAGGAATGTTCCAAGGTAGTAAGAATTCGAAAAATCAAATCTCTTTTCTAAGGTTACAAGATGACTAGGGACAATTATCTTATATATGAAAACGCCGAATCCAATGCCAAAAAGGTATTGAGGTAAAAAATGCTCTTTATTTAAGACGGCAGCTATTTACTGAAAAATGTGTTGTTAAATGTTCAAATTCTAAATGAGAGTCTCTCCCCAGAGTCTCATTATTCAACGGCCCAACACATTCATCTACAAGAATCAGAGATCGAACTATACCTTTTCCAGCCACCTGTTTAATTTTAAAAAATGTCTCTCTCAGATTATCCAAAATGATAATTTTCCCATATACAGATTAAAATATAGTCACGTGACCCTATCCCCAACAATTTTAGAAGGGATCGGCATCCTTAAAAGCCATTCCAATCTCCCGGCCCGTACTGTCAATAATATGTCCAATTACATTATTTTATCAAAATGGCCCAAATCTTCTTTTTTTATATTCTACTTCTTCTCCCCCCTCTTCTTAAAAATACCTTAAGCACAGCATCTTCAAAGATGACACAGCCCTTAAGTGATATTATTTTCCTCAGAGCCTCTTGTGTGGGATTAATGTAAAAAAACTGGCTTCAACGTCCTTATGTCTAATACGACGGCTGTCACCAACGTCTCCCGGCGCGGCGTAACGTTAACACTACCGAATTCAGGAATAAATACGTTCATGTTGTTTTTGAGAGTAAACCAAAATATCTTCTTAAATCGTTTTACAAAATTTATTTTGAACACAACATAAAAATACCTCCAATATCGTTACTTGTGTTGTGATGAAGGGACCCAAACGCATTGCCAAGTCAGCCACTGACCTAAAAGATTAAAAGGAACATGTTACTTGTACAATGATAACGGAATTTACTAGCAGAGGATTGAACCCATGATATCTAGATGGTAACCGAACGCATTTGTAAATTCAGCCATTAGACGGTTCACTTGAAATATTCAAGCAACTATGGTGGGTTAATTGATATTAAGATCGTGGTTCATATTCTCTTAATATCCTGAACTTAACGTTATATTGGCCATTATAATTCAATTGAAGTTCAATCATAATTATTACTTCCGGCTCGCTTATCTAAAAAACTACAGTTGCTGCAATTAAAATTAGTATGTATTTAGAGGAACATACCGTAAAATTATAACAACATTATAATAAATTCTAAAAATGTTACTGTTATAAAATATGCACAAAAAAATTGAAAAAAAAAGCAATTAATAATAAATTGCTAAATTAATAAGTGGCGTCATTTTAAAATAAATTAAAATTATCAACTTTTCTTACACCATTAAAACTCTTTATTTATACCACTATTTTGAAAAAAGTTTAAATTTAAACGCTATTTTAAAAATAATTATGTTAATAAAGGTTTTTTTTGTATTTTTTGAAAAACATAATGAGTTCAATTCGAATAGTTATTCGAATTCGAATAATTTAGGACGGGTTGTTTCGGAGAATTTGAACAAATCTTCAAATTAAAAAGTTAATTTTCAAGCTCCGTGAAAGATTTTTTCAAGTTCTGTTACTATTTCAGTTCTGCCAAGCAACTCGTTTATAATGATAAAATAACAGAACTTGAATATAGTCTAGTCAAGTTAAACATGAAAAGGGGGTTGTGCTTGCAAAAGGTCCAGTCATTCTGAATTTTTTATATGTTGTTAGGACCTAAACCAGTTTTAAAAAAAAAAATTGCAACTTCGAAAGTGCTGTGCGAGCGGCGTTGGACCTAAAAAACCAGGAAATTTTCGGATTTTTTCAGTTTCTGCTCAATATCTCAGTAAAGGAAGGGTCTGACCGGTGTAATCGATACACATACTTTTAAAGTAGACTAAATTTTCTATAATTTGTGTTATATAACTGTTAAAGCCATATATAATAAATAGACATAGACTAATCACACACTATATATATCTTCCATTATTCTAATTATTGTTCATACACAATGGAAACATACACAACAGCTCAAGTTCGACTCTATCATAAGATTGTAACGATTAAACATCACAAATTAAAACATTAATGAGATATATTATAGACATAGACAAATCACACACTTACTTTCATATATTTTTTGGTTTCTTGGAACGGGCAATTTGCCTAGTTAGGAATCAATAATTTCGACCTGATAAGGTACAATAATCAATAATCACAAAATATTTTAATTATATCTTGTATCATATTGTACTGTGTGTAAATTTAAATGAATAAATAAATAAATAATTAAAATAAATAAATAAATAAATATAATATATTACAGGTGAGTTACACAAATAGCCATCGCCGCACAAGTCAGGCAGCAGAGCTTGATACTCCAATCAGGGTGTGGATTATAGTCAATCTCCCAATAAAACATGTGTCCGTGATATGAGGGTTTATTGTACATATAAGCAGGTTATCAAACAGATCTACAAAAGGTACATAGCTTTTTAAGGCCTAACTTGTTACTAGGCAATCTATTGACTCTAAGGGCTCTGATTGACAAAGGTATATTATTCGCTCACGTGTAATTTACGGCGGATGCGGTGAACGATGGTGCTGATGCCATAAGCGGAATGCCTAGGCTGATGCAGGGCGGGAATACGACTCCTACAGGGCGGCGCAGAAACGGCCTTGGGCGGCCTGAGGCGGCCTGGGGCATTGTTGGAAACACGTGGGCGGCTCATGGCGAAGGGCGGCACAGAAGCAGCCTGGAGCAGTGGTGGGCGGCCTGGGTTTGAACCCCGTGGGCGGCAGCGGGTGCACGGCCGCGGCCCAGGGATATGGCGCCATCATATCCATGATGGTGTAGTCGGCTGAAGATTGCCTGGACGTGATAAACTGAGTCTATAGACGCGGCACGTTATAAAACGTATGCACGCCGGTCCATATCTACGGCGACACCAATTTGGCGGCAAATGTTAACTCCGAACTAATGCATCGTGTTGTTTGCTACGCGTCTGTCGGGGAACTGGCGCGTGGGCAGCTAGCCGCAAGTACTTGACCTGCGTCGGGCGCAAGTGGAAGGGATATCCATATTTGGTCATCTCTTGTTATTAGCCATCTGATTGGTTGTAGGTACTTGTAAGCCTACGTGACTGGTATCAGGCGGCGATGTCGCGAGCTCCTGCGTATGTATTGGTGTTCACCCGATTGTAGACATGCCGAGATGCGTATATATTAGTGTGTTTACACGTACTGAGTGAGTGCTCCGTTTCTGGGCCGTGAGGATATACATAACTGTGCAGTTAGCTCTTGCAAGCTATGTGCAAACATAACATTTGAGACCAAAGCAAGCCATACACAGCCATTGGTTTTCAAGATACAGTTCTTCAAAAATAGGCAATTTTTTCCAAAAAGTGAAATTTTTTTCGAAATGGTCACTTATTTTGTAAAATAATTTCTAAAATACGCATCCCACGTCAAATATTATAGGAAATTAAGTTGTTGTAAATTTAATAAGCTTTTATTTGAGACTAGATGAATATCTGTAGACTTAACAGTTCTCTCAAAAATGGAAGATAACCAAAAACAGTCATAAGTAGATTTTGGGTGAAATGCAAATAAACTGTTCTCACGTCTTTTTATGGTTTTATTTAGCAAAAAGTTGACACATTTTTGATGAAAAAAAGAAAGATATTACATCTATCGGGAATAACGTCATCTTCAAACATTGTTTTATATACCTACATACTAAAATGCTTGTACAAACATCATGGTACCTACTATAAGGACAAATTACATGTACACAAAAAATAAAACTAATATAAATCATGTAGGTATTATAAAAACACGTTGCTTTTCGCAATAGACAAAAGAATAATCTTTATTGTTCTTGAAATTTCTTTGAAATGTTACACATTGTTTCAATATAGATGGCGCCACTAAACACATTTGATAATTTTGTTACCATTATTCTAATAGGTATTGTGTCTTGGTTGCCAAATCATGTTTCTTTTTATCTTAGCTGGGAGAGGCGCCCAGTCTGTAGTCGGGTCATCTTCATCGTCCGAGCATTTCAGCTCCACATCCGGGACGTTAATGCAAAATTTGCCAAAACTTTACAAAATAAATGTGAATTTTTAAACAGAATACATAGATATTGTTTTATTTAACTTTAAATTCCCAGCATGTGCATGAACTTATAATGCTTAGTTGACAAAAGACCTTTGGTTAACAAGTCAGCGGGCATTTCCTGAGTTGAAATGTATTCAATATTAATTAATTTATTTTTAACTGCATCTCTAACATAATGATACCGAACATCAATATGTTTTGATCTAGCATGTGCCTGATGACTTGTTGCTAATTTTAATGCACTTTGATTATCACAATTCAATTTAATTACACATTTTTTACCAGTAAGTTCATACATAAGATTTCTGAAATAAACAGCTTCTCTAGATGTTTCCGAGAGAGCAACAGATTCTGCCTCAGTACTGGATAAGGAGACAGTCTTTTGTTTTTTACTTTGCCAGGAAATTTATCATTCACATCTAGTTTTTTATTTAACACCCACTTGTTTTGCACAATTAATCCATTACTTGGTATATCAACAATTTCCCACGCATCGTTATCCACGAACGACTGAAGCTCCTCTCGCATGGCCTGTCTCCACTGATCAGCTTCTGGTCCATTCAGCGCTTCTGAGAAGTCTATTTGTTCGACATCTGGATTGGAATTGTAAATACAGATATTACCAAACCCAAAACGTTCCGGAGGTTTTCGTGTTCTCTTCTCCTGTTCTGGTAATTCTGGAATTGGTTGCAACTCACTGATTGAGATATCTGTCTCTATGTTTGTGATGCTTGTATCGTCATCATTTTCACTAGCCGGATCAGTATATACAGATGTATTTGAATTTTGGAGAGATTCGTCCATTGAAGACTTCCCCACTGAATCTCTGCCATCTTCGTTTGTTGCCGGAGACTCATGCCCTTCAAATTCAACATCATCCTGTATCCATTCTGCTATGTTTTCTGCATTGATTTCCGATGATACTGTTTCTTCTTCTATCACTATTATATCTCTCTTTATAGTTATAATATTTTTATGGGATCATATACACGATATCCCTTTACTGTTTCTGAAAATCCTACAAGAATCTGCATTTTAGCCTTCTAGTCCCATTTTAATCTTCTTTCCTTCGGTATGTGGACCATTACGGGGCTGCCAAATAGGCGTATATGACTTAAATCTGGTTTCTTTTTATACCACGCTTCATAGGGTGTTTTATTTCCCAAACTTGAAGTTACAGATCTATTTTTTAGGTATACTGCTGTATTAGCTGCTTCAGCCCAGAATTTTTTTTCTAATTTCGCATTAAAAAGTAAGCATCGCGCTTTCTCTATAATAGTTCTATTAGCCCGTTCACAAACACCATTTTGATCAGGTGTGTATGCAGTTGTCTTCTGGTGTATAATTCCTTCTCTGAGTAAGTAAATCTCCATCTCACCACTACAAAATTCACCACCATTATCTGTGCGTAATATTTTTATTTTTGTTTTCTAATAGGTATTGTGTCTTGGTTGCCAAATCATGTTTCTTTTTATCTTAGCTGGGAGAGGCGCCCAGTCTGTAGTCGGGTCATCTTCATCGTCCGAGCATTTCAGCTCCACACCCGGGACGTTAATGCAAAATTTGCCACCGCATGACTGACAGAGGACTGAGCAGTGGAGCCCAGCCTTTCTACACGAGCAGCTCCCAGAGCATCCTTTCTTGCATTTACATGAAATTTTTCGCAAAAGTGCAGGAGGTGCGGGATCCATCGTGGTGGGGATGGGGGTGAGTCCTTGAGAAGACAGCTTCCACCCCCATTCAGTGGGATTTAAGTTGACTCCCCGTCACTTCTGCACTTGGAGGTAGCACCTTGCTGCATGGTGGCCTGCAGCATCTTCCGTCGGTGGCAAACGGGCGAGGTTTATGTTTGTTGAAGTGACAAACGTCTTATACCTCAGGAAATCCAAAATATCCCTCGCAATGTCACCCCCATATAGAGCCACGAAGCACTTGATGCCTGCTTCACTCACGGCTTGTGGGGTAGAGTTTGGCCGAAGGAAGACCTCCACTTGCTCAGCAAGTGGTTCACTCTTGCTCAGAAGTGTGCTGATTTTGGTCTTACCTTGGCCAAACGGTGCTGAGGTGGTATCGCACCCGGCAAACGCGTGGGTAAATAGTACCGTTCCTGGTAATTGTTGGGAGTCCTGGTTGTTGTAGGAGGTCGTAGAGTAGTGACAGCAACCAGCTTCACCCTTCGTGCTCTTCTGAAGATAGACGTTTATCTCTTCAGCGCTTAAACCATTGAGAAGAACGAGCAGGTCGACATCTTCTCCCACTATGACGACCCGATCGGCATCTGCTCTTTTTTATAACGCCATAATGACGATCTCTCAATCAGCACCTTCTTCGGCAACAGCCACTTCTACTCCATCCTTCTGAAAGGCGTCACAGAGAAGAGTTATAAGGCGTCTCTTACTGTTTTCATTGCCCAATACATGCTCTTGAGCAATTTGAATTACTGTGGATTCATCAAATGTCAATTCGTAGCTGAAATGAGCTGCGTAGCGCCGGAGTCGTTCCGCGGTTTTGGTGTTTTTTTTGGTAGCATCTTCGGGGTAGCCGTCAAAAACGATGGAGACGTTCTTCCTAAAGTGGTTTCGGACGTAGGTGGTATAACGCGCCAAAAGTGCTCGAACCGTGCTCTTCCGCTGCCACACGACCTTGTGCAAGAGGTAGCCACCATCCAAAATGACGTGAGTGCTGGTATCTATCGGCGTGTGGCTGGAAAGAGGAGTGAAAGCAGAGTACAGAGTAGATTTTGTGCACTTGCGCATCCCTCGTTCATTGAACAGAGACATCGGGAACGGGGCCAACTCATACTTGAAGTCATCCTGTAAATCCTGTTCAAATTTCTTTGCAATACACACTCGCTGAAAAATTGTGAGCGGATCCACAGCCACTCTTCTGTTTTTGTCCGGCAGTTTAACGGTTGAGGTGATCGATGCTAGCGTGGTAACTTTATTTTTCCGTTTTATTACTACCTTGTCGTACATTTTCCCCACAACTTTCATCACTCCTTCCGTTCCTACTCTCTGGGCTGTGTGGAAATTAATTTCAGGATCTGCCAGTAAACCACTACTGATAGAAATTAAACTGTCAGTTTTGGGAAATGGAGGGTGGGTATCAAACCAGTTTTTTTAGTTTTTCCACATCACTATTATCTCGGATTTTTTTTTTTTTTTTTTTTTTTTTTTTTTTTTTTTTTTTTTTTTTTTTTTTTTTTTTTTTTTTTTTTTATATATACAATAATATTATTATTGGGTTTATAAAAACAGTTTATTTTTAAACAAGTTCTGCTGTGTAATTATTATTACGCGTGACAGCTGTTTCGCCCTCTAAAGGCATTATCAAACTGTCTTTAGAGGGCGAAACAGCTGTCACGCGTAATAATAATTACACAGCAGAACTTGTTTAAAAATAAACTGTTTTTATAAACCCAATAATAATATTATTGTATATATAAAAAAATAAAAATAAAATGGAGTTCTACAAATTAAACTTAATAACAATAAATTATCTCGGATGATTCGAGAAGGTCTCATGTCTACATGCTGCTCTCCAGTAGGACATGATAAGCTGCAAAAACTTTCCAGTTCTTCACAAATATTCAACATACACACCAGTCCTATTGTCCACCTTGCCAGAACACTTTCGGAGATTCCCCTTCCTTGGGTCAACCCACCGTAGGTTTTCATGGATCGCATCAGCTTCTGCTCAATTGTTAGGTCTGACCACAACCCAGACCAAAACTTGTCAGACCGGCGAATGGTGAAGGATCCTTTTGTGAACATGTCGTATTCACTTTTATCCATCCGATCTTCTAGAGCCATCATATCCTGAAGGTAGAGGTGCGCGCTCTTAGCATACAAAAAATGTCCAGCTGCGTGGAAAAAAGGGAGCATCTTGTGGACAGTGTACAAATGAAGGTTCCAATCACCAGCACACTCTGCCTGGATGAATAGTTTTATCAAAGTGGTCATACGAAAGTATTGGACCCACAACTGTGATGTTGGACCATTCGCTTCAATTTTCTCCAAGGCACTTTTAAATTTTGCCTTTAGTATTTGGTAGGTATCAATTCCTTCTGCTGATATAGTGAGAGACCTTTCAGTGTCTCGCAGAAATTTTTCAGTCTCGTCTCGCTCCTCAAGAGTTATGTCAACTACATAAAAAAACAATGCTGGCCAGTGTGAGGTTTGCCAAAATGTGGGCTCGAACAGCTCGTGAATATGCGTGCACATTCAAAATTTTGTCAACACTGTGGCCTGCGTAGATGGTGGTTAGTAGCTCTTTCAGACCGCTCCCACCCATTATTGTGCAATGCATCCCATAAAGGACAGTAAGAGGTGAAATCCACCAAGCCGTACAACTACCATAAAAAGACGCGAGAACAGTTTATTTGCATTTCACCCAAAACCCACTTTTGACTGTTTTTGGTTATCTGCCATTTTTGAGAGAACCGTTTAGTCTACAGATATCAATCTAGTCTCAAATAAAAGCTTATTAAATTTACAACATCTTTATTTCATACAATATTTGACGTGGGATGCGTATTTTAGAAATTATTTTACAAAATAAGTGACCATTTCGAAAAAATTTCACTTTTTGGAAAAAATTGCCTATTTTTGAAGAACTGTATCTTGAAAACCAATGGCTGTGTATGGCTTGCTTTGGTCTAAAATTAAAGAAAATTTAGTCTACTTTAAAAGTAAGTGTTTCGACTACACCGGCCAGACCCTTCCTTTACTGAGATATTGAGCAAAAACTGAAAAAAATCCGAAAATTTCCTGGTTTTTTAGGTCCACCGCCGTTCGCACAGCACTTTCGAAGTTGTAATTTTTTTTTTTTTAATACTGTTTTAGGTCCTAACAACATATAAAAAATTCAAAATGACTGCACCTTTTGCAAGCACGGATGTACATCTTGACTGGACTAATAAGACTTTCACAGAACCCGAAAATAAACGTTGAAACTTGATGAATTGTTCAAGTTCTGCGAAACATCCCGTCCTTAATTATCGATGATAATTTGAAACGGAAAAATATAGGACTAGAATCCAGTACCTCCAAAGGTGCGGTGAGAAATTGAAGATAATGATGGCAGTTCTTATTCGAAGTATGTTACAGTTATTTATTACGGAAGGGTATAGGGTGCCATTATCTCAGTTGGTAGAGCAGTGTGGCAAGGTGTACTTTAATAAGATAAGTAGGTACTTTATTGAAAAAAAAGCCTAAGCACGACGGAAGTGAAACTTTTAGTATTCTTCTATCTCTCTTTTCATTTCATATTATTATTATTCAGAATGCTGTACATTATAGTTTTAAAAAGCATAAATTTATTTATAGGCGTGTTGTTAACAAATGAACGTCTAACTAGATTCCTAATATTGAAATATTTATAAGTAGCATGTGATAAAAAAAAAATAAAAGTTACAAAAATATGGGATTCGAACCCGGGTCCTGCATAACGAGTGTCGAACGCTCTGCCTCTAGACAACGAGGAGAGGTATCTCGCGCGACGAAAACCGGGTATAACGTGTACTCCTCAATTGACTTTTAACGTGTAAATTTTCGTTTTCAAACACGGCAAATGAATAATATCACATAACGTCTCGTTAACGCTTTATATAGGGTCGAATAGAAGATATATCGGCAATGTGAAGTCATATCTGTCGTTTTTAAAAATATTTCCGTATATTAATTGATAATGGGTGTGTTTTTTACTAAAAAAACTTGTCACGCACGTCTGCGAGAATAATTTGTCGCGTTATCGGCCTTGATTAGTAATTTTAATGATTCAAAATAAAAATAATTAATCAAAATACCGAGCGACTCTACCGGCTCGATTTGTAAGCTATATTTCAACAAAAATATCATATAGGTACCGACCGTTAATTCTAGCTAATTACTCGAGTGAACACCTGCCGGTCTAAAGTCTCACTAAATGGATTTAGACATTTCGGGAGACTATCGGTTAAAATTAACCAATTTATGTAATTTTTAAAAAAAATATTTTAAAAAATGTAGATATTTTATTATATGTATGCCTGACAAAGTCGCAGCACGAGAGCATTTTATCACTTTTCCTCGTATAAAAAAAATCCCAAAAAGAAAAAAAAAATTAGTTAAAGCGGGGATAGAACCTCGGTTCTTTACGACGACAATCGGACGCTCTGCCTCTAGACCGCGAAGCTGAGTTTGGAGAGTGACCTAAACTAGGTATATAATATTAGCTAGGCTCCTATAGCGAAATGATCCCCGTTTTTCGTGACGGTCGTGAGTCGGTTTTACTCCGGTCCTCGAAAATGCATAACGCGCGTAAAGAATTTTCACTTCAAAAATATCCATAGAAATAGTGATTTATTATTATTTCTTTAAACTGGCAGCATAAAGTAATTTTACATTTAATGAATTGTATTTTATGAAATAAATAAATCAGTGTTTGAATTGATATGATCAAAACTAAATGCATAATACGAGTATAAGCCCGAACTAGGAAAAGTATTTCTGTAAACTGTGCACGTTTTGTAAAAATATAAATTATTTTGCAGTTAAAATATTTTTGCGAGTACTATTCGAAATTATTTGATTCTGTGTAATGCATTTTTATACTACACTACTAAAAGTCTAAAAGTCACGGTTTTTGACCAAATCGTGGTCATGTTGATGAAGTTGTTTATGTCATTTCTGTTTTCTACCATTTGGCATTTTTGTGCTGTTCATCAAACTTTACAACCAGCGACATACCACACGAATACCAGACTGAAAGAGCTATTTGTTTAATGAAAAATTCCAATATTTTGTTGTGCTATACCCCCAAGTTAAACGTGTAGAAACTACGGAGATCGCATTATATTATATCTGCCCTTCTTAAGCGGGGCATTCCGATTTAATACCGATTTGTAACATATTTCTCTTTAGCACTTTAAGTTTTTAAGTTCCTAAAAAAATATAAATTATTTTTGAAGATAATATATGTACAGTTATAAAGCCAAAACGTCAATTATATGAATTTCCCTCGATAGAAAAAAAACCGCAAAGTAAACTCCGAAAATTATTAAGAACATATTTTTTCTATTATTTAATATGTTATTGAAATGAAAAAATTCATTGTTTTTTTAAATGCAACTTAAGTATTTGTCGAGATATTTTCACTCTATCTTAAACGAGTCGTTTTTTAATAAATATTCTCACAATTTTCGCTAATTATTATCGTTTTTTTTTAAATATTAGCGCGCTCCCTCTAACATTCGTATTTACATATCTCCCTTTCAAACCATCTTTGAACGCTTACTACGGAGCTTTAACAAAAGATATACAATATTCAAGTGCATTTGATAAAATTCATCATTGAAAAAATTTAATTCAAGGTGAAACTTCACCCTTAAATAAACGCGCACACCCGTGAAAAAATCGCGGGAACTTATGATTGCAGGATTGGTGAAGCTGAAATTTATAAAATATTTGCCTCAGAATCATTATCATCAGACTCATCAAGAACAAATATTGTCAATTTTCTTTAAAACATAATTTTATTTTTTATAGTTAGAGAAAAGATTAGAATTACACACCTTTTGAATTAACACCGTTAGTAAATTTTTTCAGCTTTTCTTTAACATATTCACAAATTTTATTATTTATTTATAAACAAGTTCTATTGTATAATTATTTTTATGTTGACAGCTGTTGTGAATTCCAAAGGCATTATCAATAAAATAAAAACTTAAAAATAAATAATTATCTTAATGATTCCTTAAAATTATATATTTTTTAAGAAAGACAAAAATTCCCATGCTACGAAAAACCTGACATTATTTGAAAATCTCTTACTACTACCACAGTAAGCGGAAAATGTTGCTTGTGTTGTGATGTAGGACGAGAAATTGAACACATCACGCCTGGGTTGGACCCAAGCACGTTGCCAACTCAGCTACTGACATGAATCATTGGTGATTTAGAATTAGATTTTTCAATTTTTGACTGATAAGTCAAATACTTAAACGAAAGAAATATACATTTCAAATAAAGAATTATTAATTAATATAAAATAGTACCTACATTATTGCTTGTCCGATGTGATTTGCATTTCTGAATTCCAATTTTGACAAATAAAAGTTCATTAAACTTGAATAATTTTACGCATTACGCAGGAATACAATCAAAATAACACATGCACCCACGAACCGAAAAGCCTAAATTAGTATGTTTAATTAGACCCGAGATAGCGTTTAGTATTTTGTTCCTGGAATTAGATTTTATTTTAAAATTAAGTGATTCATTGTTTATGTCGTAATCCAAGAAACTGTTGCCATATACCATGAACCTAAAATCATTGGTCTTATCTCCTAATATATGATATAAACAAGATTAGATTCGTGGTATTCGTGGCATAATGTACGTGTTGAGTATTGAGAAAATTGCCTCCATCCATTAACATTCCAGCGAACTACAAATATGTAGGCTTTAGGCAATAATACGTTTTACGTTCTATGTAAGCGAGCGTGAGAATGAATATATTAAATATCTGAATTAAGAGAGTATTATATCAAATAATCGAGCGTGTATTTCCGGAATAGATAGCAAATGAATAAATCTGCATGAGGTTAAAATTGGAGGCATTTACAAACATAATAAAGTTTTCCCTAAAAAATAACTTTCAGGTAACAAAAATTGAGAAAAAAATATATTGTATGAGAAGGAAGTTGATAGTGAAAAAATGCTTTTAGGCTCCTTGTTATTGGCAATTTACTTAACCCGGATTTATAAAATGCGGTTATAATTCTCTGGCTTGGTTCTAAAAAGGTATCATTTTTTTCAAATCAGCTCCGCACAGGAGGCACTATGGAAAATAATTTTTCCTCAGGGCCTATGTCATCTTTGATGTGCATATGCTGTGTGGAGGGTCATTTTAAGGATAGGTAGTTTTGGGAAAGAAAGACGTATGAGGAGTGGGATCTGGGGTTCTGAACGGTATTAATCCATCCTTTCCACTGCAGCGCTATTTGACGTGACGAGAGACTCTTGCAGGAGCGGTAGGAAGGTTTTTCTCAACCATTCTCTCTGGATCCGACCGGCCACCCATTGGGTGGGCAGACACAACCGGCGCCAAGACAAAGACTCTAGACAAACCTCCCCCCATGAACCCAAGTATTCCTGCCAATCAATCACAGTCTTTCAATTTTTACGAGGCCTGTGCAGAATTTGCAACTTTTGGCAAGTTTTAATTTTTAGAAAAGTAATTTTCTGATGACATATTATCCCCCGAAAATTGAAAATCGTTTCTCAAAATCGAAAGGCTCTTTTACAATCGGAAAGATAACCCAATTTAAAGGTGAAATTGCCCAAAAACATATTTTAAATACTGACTTCAACCCTTCTAGATGGAAGCTATAGGAAGAATTCTGGAACACAACAAAATAATTGCTTTTATTTTTTTCAAAAGATAATATATGATGTTCTTAATGATTGAACAAACAGAAAAATTGAAGAAAGATAATTAATGCTTGTTAAATATGACAGAACGCCGGAGGCAATTAAGAATCACTGTTGTCGTTGGAAAAATGTTTTGTGAATAAAAAAAACGACAACGTTCAATAAGTAATAATTTTCCGTTCTATCATTATTTATGATAAATGGAGAAAAAAAATCTAATGGCAAAATAGATTTTGATTAAATAAGAAACAAAATATTATAACCCTGGTGCGAACTTAGTAATAATGACAATAAATAAACTTTTTTATAAACAGATGGAATTGGGATGCTGTTTTCAAGGAGCTCCCTATTTGTAATATTATTATATCCGACAAACCGATCTTATTTCTATTGCATTCAGTCTACTTTCATCCTTTCTCAACCATACCCAAACCCTATTGCCTTCACCCGTGTTGGTAACAGGACTCCATTACGTACTGCCTCCTTTGAAAACCTTTTACTGGCAACTACTACATTCAATCCTCTTTTAGTAAATGACGTTCCTATATTTACCCTTCTATTGATGTATATATCAGCCTTAGAATTCATTTTTCACTCCGAATTTATTAAATGGTTGGCAACATAATTAAATTTCCACCTGTAAATCTAAGGTTTGGCAGTGAAATGGTACCATTGAGTTGACTAAGGCTCTTCAGGAGTTGAAAGGCCATCTGAAATATCAGTAAATAAAGTTTGTCGTCAGGAAGTTGTTGTTTAATCCTGGTTATTAATTTTGTTCAAAATTCCATTAAAGTACAAGGACAAACACCAGGAAACTGAAATTATTCAATTAACGTCTCATAGCTTTGAACTTTTTTGGTTTGCCCAAAGGACGCGCTTCTTTTGTTGATTGAATAAATATGTTAATTTTGCCCACCGTCATAAAAAGAAACTTTCAAATTTCATAAGCTAACTTGAAGGAGTAAGTAACCTATTTAGTGTCCCAACAATTTCAATCTTTTACTCGTACGATATTAAATTAAGGATCTTTGAACAGTTTCTTACAAACATTGCCACGTTATTTAAATATATAACTTGTGGCGTATATTTGGAATCGAATTCCATTCCCAAATTCTTCTAGTCGTGGTTAGTTGGATTTTTTAAATTTGTTTTTATTTTTTTATTGTTTTTCAAAGTACAATCCCATTAAACCGCATTTAAGCAGTTTGTCAACAGGATGTTCATGTTCAATTTCAATATAACATATGTACATAATATCAATACAACTTTTACATAATATTTATCACTAACCACTGCTATAGCCAATAGTATTACAGAGTATCTCTGCTTAATAGCCATGTTTTCAGCATGTATCTGAATCTCCTAGGTAATTCGCAATTTTGAGAAGTAAAACTCAATTTTTTCCTTCGCTGAACATTGCGAAAAAATCATATCTATTTAATTACATAGTTTCAAACCTTGACCGTTATGGAGATGGTAAAAAATATATATATTTTTTAAAAGACAAACAATCCCGGTTAACATATCCTGGAAATATTTGAATAAATCTGCGTGTCCAGTTATGTGGCGTTTTTTGTTAATAATGTTTTTATATTTTTGTCTGATGAACAAATTTTCTGGTGACGATTTTAAGCACTGGTAAAATTCTTAGCACGTTATTTTTATTTTTCACCTAAGTAATTATAAACGTATCTTTTAGGCTGAAATATTGAGTGTTAGGTATATTAGGGAGATCACCAGTTCTATAAAACATAAAATATTGATTTAAATATAAAATACTGCAGTTAAAAATATTACAATTTTAAACGCAACAAAAGTTAAGTCGCTTACCGGTGGTTTTAATCATGTTAACTGTAATTACCAGAAACAAGAAAAAAAAACATTTATTTAATTAGATGAAGTTATTATAAAAGTTATTGTCACTTCACTTTTTTTCGTTTAACACAAAAATATTTAATAAATAATTTGCAAACCTTGACAAATACTTTTCAAATGTTAAATGTTGTTTCATGGAATTATTTAAAAATTTCGGGAATGTCTAAGTAAATTTTTGTTTGCAAACTGAAAGCGCAGTACCTATTCTCTCTTTCTAACACTGTAAATAATATATCTCACCGTAATATACATACTATTATGAGAAAGTATTACTTTAATGAGAGTGTCTGGCTGAAAGTGTATCTTCCCGAAAGACTTCACGGGTGCGTGTTTATATTTTTACATATTATGCTGTAACATTGTATGCATAAATAAACAACTCACGTACACGTATGTTTCACATAACCGCCTTATTGGCGCCATATGTGCGCTGTCGGCACTGTCCATGCACTATGGTCTATCACAACTAGAGATAGATGGTCGATATTCCTATACCGGTTACTTTGTCTCGGTGATTGGACCTTTGACCCGGTAGCTGTCACTGGATTGCCTGATCTTATACACCCGAGGAACCTTTTCGAGTTCCTTTTGGACTAAATCAAATGCGAAAATTTATTGGAAATTTGTTTTGTCTATGGAAATTAATACTAAAACTGAAATTATTTAAGGAATTCGAATTACCTTCCCAAAGTCGTTCACAAAGTCGGTTTCAAAAATAACTGAACAAATAACTAGTTCCATACGGTACTTAAAAACGTAATTAATTCTTTTTCTTAATTGTATAAAATTAAAGTATATTTAAATAATAAATGTTATGTATTTAACCATCTTTTGGTAATAGTATAATAATTATAGAGAATATTATTTCAACCATTTTTTTTCAATGTGAAACCTGAAAAATGTGAATATGACGATTTTTCCCAATAAAATAATACTACTGTTTGTAAAAAATGATAAATTTATTTACGATGACAATCTTTTGGTGAGAATATAATAGTACTTTAGTAGAATTAGTAGATTATCTGATAGTATAGGGTAAAAATACCGTTTGAAGAGAATATGTTTAATTTTTTAATTTAGTATTTCAACTATCAATTTATTAGAATAACCGTTATTAAATGTTAAATTTGTCTTATGAATATATTGTTTTATGGTTACATGCTATTTTTTTCAGGTCTTAAAATACTTCACACAGGATATAAAGCATCGCAAATAAATAATTTAGAAATTTTAGAAATAAGAGAAAATGTTTATAAAAGCAGATATAATTAACAAGAATTTTTTTTATAAACTATCTTTTAAATATTTTCCCACTTAACTGGTCTTTCATATTGTAATTCCTAATTCTTATAAACCCAGCCTACTCTTACCCCTCCCCCCCCTCCTTCCACTTCTTTTTTTCCAATTGTAATCTATATTTAATTTTTGACTTCGGTGTATACTTCGTTCATGAAACATGTATTGGTTGAATATAATAAAGTGATTTAAAAAAAGTTATTTGTTTGTTAATTAAATAAAGTTTAATCGGATAACATTATTTTATCTATTTCCGTTCTATATCAATGCATACGTACTTAATAAA
Organism: Hesperophylax magnus; assembly: GCA_026573805.1. Classification (NCBI taxonomy): domain Eukaryota; kingdom Metazoa; phylum Arthropoda; class Insecta; order Trichoptera; family Limnephilidae; genus Hesperophylax; species Hesperophylax magnus. The sequence continues at coordinate 8,108,693 of JAIUSX010000029.1, read as the reverse complement.
ATGTAAACATTATATTTATTTATCAATTGGACAATTTGCATAGCGCCGCTTTTGTGAGATATCACCTCAGGGGTGCTATATTGTAATAATCTACCTTTATATATAGATTTTTACTCTCCTGATGAAGGTGTATATATAATCTAACTTTAAAATTTATTAGATACAGTAACAGTTTTAGGTAAAGAATTACCACCAGTTGGAGTAAAATTCACACCTTTTAATTAAACCGACTGCTAATCTCATCGCACAATTACCCTCCTTTTATTCATAAACACGGGTACAATTAATCAATATGTAATAATCTATTATTTAAGTCAACTTTGTTATAACTATATTTAATTGTGACAAACTATACGATATTGATTCAACTTATAGACATTGACGGTTGTAACACATATTTAAGCACTGCAAGTCTCCTATGAGCTAATTATATTAGGTACGTAAGATAACAGTTAATATCAGTTGTAGACAATAATAGTAGTCAATAATAGTGTTTCATTTGAAATAATCTATCACAAATACGTAAAATTTCATTTATTTAAACAACTGTCATTCTTATTATGCGTAAATTTAGAATATTATTATACATTAAATCCTTCCTGTTCCATGTTTTAACTATAATTACTGACCCTCTCTCTGTTAATGACCTGATATCTATCTATTTTGTAACTGTTGTTAATATCACTTAAAATGGGCGAATCCTAAGTAAGTGCCGCCCGCAGGGCCTAGCAGCTAAATGCTTAAAAAATGTTCTTTTGTGGAAACGGTATGTTGACGACATAATTTGTATTTGGACGGGCGCAGACCGTCAACTCAACGCCTTCCTATCACTCCTTAATTCCTTCCACACAAAAATCCAGTTCACACTAGAGATAGGCATAAACTCCAACTTAAATTTTCTAGATCTCTCTTTAACCATTATTAACAACAAAATTAGCTTCAACATTTATAGAAAACCTACATTTACCGACACTATAATACATAATACCTCCAACCACCCTATGTCACACAAACACTCCTCTTTCCACAGCATGATTCACCGGCTTGTTACTATCCCCTTATCTAATAATAATTTTTCTATTGAACTACTTACAATTAAACAAATAGCCATCAACAACGGATATGACTACGATCTAATTGATAAAATCCTCTCAAAAAAACTTCGCCGAATCACAACAAATAAATTCCTATATAATGCCCTCCCAACTATTGATAATAATAATGCTGCCACCCAATGGCGTAGAATTTTGTATATAAGTAAATTGTCTTCCCTTTGCATATCTAAACTTCCTTCAGAAATAAGGCCAGCCTTCTATACTAAGAATAACTTAGCAAAAATTTTAATTAATTCTAAAGACAAAGAGGATCAATTAAACCACTCTGGCATCTATAGACTAAATTGCAACGATTGCCCAGCAACCTATATAGGTAAAACCGCGCGAAATATAAATATTAGAGTTAAAGAACATATTAGGTGCTTAACACACACAGGTTTCTCAGAATTTGCCGAACATTTAATCAATACTAACCACACATTTAATAAAAATACGGGAGTCCAAATAATTCGTAAAAATAAAATAGGAATACGCCTGAATAATTTAGAAGCTTTGGAAATTTCTAAATCAACTAAAAATAATTCCCAAATTTTAAATAAACAGATAGAACTAACTAACAGCCCGATTTTAAAGTTGTTTCCTTGCTCCAACCTAATCCGTAACCCCCACCCTTCCTTTGGTCCTCCCCCAACCCCTCCCCGTACCCCTCCACCAACCAGTCTCTGATGTTCTCTCTCTCTACTACATAATTTCTCTTTCTTTCATGTTTACCTTATACCTTGCTCTGTATTATAATTTAGTATTATATTTTATTGTCCTGATGAAGATTGAGTCCAATCGAAACCGGTCGACGAATATACATCAAAATAAAGTGGTTTAAAACTAAGTGTTTGTTTTCATTTTGTATAATGTCAAGCCACAAAGTGTTTGCTTTCTTCGATAATATAATATGTATTATATATATACAACTTCCGGAAAAAAAATTCTAAATGACAGTGAAAACCCTATCAAACTCAGTTGAATAGTTTATAAGAACTAAGCGCACAAACAGTCAGACGCGGATGGTGACTTTGTTTTATATTAGTTAGAAATATAAAAAAAAATATTACGATAAACATCAGATCTGGTCATTAAACACGGCGGAATATGAACCCGCGACCTTCAGCTTGCTAGTCGAGAGCTTTACCCCTCGACCACGGAGGTCACTACTATACTACCATAATACGGGCGTGTGACTAGCTCTTGACAGGCCAAGATGAAAAAAACAAAATGTCTGTAACCAAGTGGGTCTTTCGACGACTTCATGCATTTTTCTGTCTTATGGACTTTTAAACTATAGAAATCCCAATTATTAATAGTAACTTATGTATTTGCGCAGAAATACGTAAAATACAAAAATAATGTCAAGTATTTAAGCTAATATAAGGAGGATAGTAATTTTGGGTACTACTTACTCCCTCACTTGGCTGCGGGATAGCTAGTATAGTTGTTCAAAAACATGTAAAGAACTTACATTATGAAAAAAGATTTTATTTTATTACTTGCTTTTATCTTGGTAAATAATATTGCGTTATCATTTTTTAAAATCGTTTTCGATATATCTCAGTCTCGCAAACATTTAATGAATTTTTAAACATTTAATTTGTATCTCACGAATAAAGAAAGCGCTGTGAAGAAACAGTTAATACTGTTTGATGACGTATACAAGTTAGGAGTGTATGATGCTGATTCTAGAATAATAGACTGTTTGCGATATATGAGAATTTTATTGACTCTAAAGCTAACTTTAATCGAATTCAGTATTGCTTACTCTAAGGGGAATTCCTGCTTCTATGTGGACCAAATGGATACGACTCTAGAAAATAATTATGTTTACGTTTGAGCTTCACATTTATACTTCGGAATTATTTTATTGTAGCTACCGACGCGAGGTATCGTTTTAAAGTAAATATAATAAACAAAATAAAATATTTGTTTATTAATTAATACAGATGAATTTATACGATTACAGAATTATTTTCATTAGCTATATATATATCTAAACCAGGGATATACAAACTTTTTGTCCCGTAGACCATCTGCCGGTTTTTTTTTCCTGTTATGACCCCTGCTATCTCAATTGCTGATACTTTACTATTTACGACTCCACATTTTTCAAATCCCTGTGAAGGGGGTTGCTAGAATGTATCTTTGAAAGCTATTCCACGTGAAACCACAAAAATGTTAAATTCTTAGAAAATGTGGAACCCTACTTACATCCAATTTTTTGGTCATAGACAACTTCGGGAATGACTGATCTAAACCAATGTTGTACATAATTATGACATCCAAGAGGAAAATTAATCTAATCAAATTAATTATGAACGTTAAAAATGCTTACATATTTTCAAATAATACTTAAAAAAACATTAATATCTTTCTAGGATGAAGAGAACATGGGCTTTTTAACAATAAAATAAGAGAGAAATTAAAGAGAAAATAATCTATATATTATTTTAATATCCAACACATGTCGATAAAGGGAATATTTAATTTTAAATGCCGAATCAGTTATGCGTACATAATGCTTGCGTAAGGCAGCTTATTCCCATTTTTACGGTCTATCGCCCCCTTGAACACGTATAATAGGCCGTTTATCGAATTAGATATGTGATTAAATTTGTTATATTTAGATGAAAAAAATTAGTTCTACACAATTTTTCCGAGATATTGAATTGATTTACTTTAACACAATACTTTATTATTATTGTTTTTTTATTATAAAATTTAATTTGCCAGGTTTTAAATAAATAATAATCTAATTTTTTTCCAGATCTAATTCATATTCAATTGAGTTTTTCAGTTGGAAATATTGTCATTAACACTTTGATTTTTAGATTTATTGTACTGCGTTATAAAACATATATATTCATTTGAGAGGTTATCATATGTCAGGAACAATCATTTATCATATTATGATGTGTTTTTTTTATTAATAGGCCGGTAACAACAAAAAATTTAAATGCTTGTCTAAGAGAAATTCTTTAACCCACCAAAAAGTAAATAAAACTAGAATAAACTTTTGTACAATTGTATAACTTTTACATTGATTTCAATGGCACCTTAAAAGTGTAAAATCTAGTGTTTCCAAAACTGTCCTGTCTAGTGTTTACAAAAAATTCTATTCTAGCTCTTGCTAGCGCTCGCACGTTTGCCGTCTAGGAAACTTAAATGTACTATCGGCTTTAAGATGATATGCTTGTATTGCTTGTTGCAAGCGGTGGCTCTCGCAAATAAACCTGAAGGATGTTAGGTTAAATTTAACTCAATTGCATGTTCCCTGCATCACAATGCGACAGAGAGATTTTTTTTCAGTAGAAACCTAAAATATTTTTATGAGATTATGGCCTTCTACAGGGTGGGGCAAAAGTAATCAACCGATGTTCTTTTGCTGTATTTTTTTTTTATAAAAAACTTTGGTACTGCTTGTGAAATTTATTTACATGAATGTAAACCAATTCATGTCTTGTCGATTTGTATTCTGCGTTTGTTTAGTTCACAAATGTAAGAACTGAATTGATATTTGGCGCCATTTGCAAAAGTTATAGCGTTTTCTAATGAGATGATTACTTACCCAATATAATGTTATGTGCAAATGCTGAAATACTTTTATTTTGTGCATAGTTAACAGGCCAAAACATATTATTTTTTATTAAAAAGTAATCACACACATTTTTAAGAGCTTCAGAAAAAGCTCACGAAATTTCATATGGCAACGATTTACAATATTTACACTATCCAAATGTGCTTATATTGGCAAACTTATTTTTAAAAAAAGATGTTAAATGGGCTTTAAATTTTGATTTATTCGTTTTTTCTCATTTATGTACCCAAACACAAAAAAATTACTTCTTTACATTAATCTAAATTAGAATTGATTAAATATTGCCATTTATATCTTAAGTAGTAAGTACCTACACTTATAATGTAGATGCGCAAGCCTAAAAAACTAAATATGTGTGTCTTCTGTGAAATAAATGCTATCTTTGGACCCATTGTTTGATAAATTTAACAATTCCAAAATAGCGCCCCAGTTTTATGATCATGAACACAACTTTTCACAAATTCTAGATCTATCTTTCTTTGCTTGCTCTTTTATGGGTATTTTATAGTAATAAAATGCACGCTAAATAAAACTTTCTGTTTATATTTTGATGAACGAGCAAAGCGACGTCCTGTTTTAACTGGACCGTTTGGCATTTGTGCCGTCGACTTGCAAAACTGTAGATATCACGAAAAATTTTCCGAGAAGAAAATACCGTTTATGCTAAATATCAACATAATAATACCTAAAATTTTTGGTATTTAGTGAAAAATTTCAATCGTTTATTTATTTCATTTTACTTCGAGCACTTTATGTGGATGTATCAGAACAAGCAAAAACTTCCTGGGCCGGTTAAAGAAGTTTAGTGTTCGACGACTCATTTCAGCTGTGTGTTAATTTATTAATTTCTTGTTTAATCAATCTGCTTCGTTCACTTTATCATTTAAGCAAGCTTCACTTTGTTTAGACGGCTGGCTATCTTTGACTAGCTGGTTAACTTTGTCTAGATGGCTGGCTATCTTTGACTAGCTGGTTAACTTTGTCTAGATGGCTGGCTATCTTTGACTAGCTGGTGAACTTTGTCTAGATGGCTGGCTATCTTTGACTAGGTGGTTAACTTTGTCTAGATGGCTGGCTATCTTTGAATAGGTGGTTAACTTTGTCTAGATGGCTGGCTATCTTTGACTAGGTGGTTAACTTTGTCTAGATGGCTGGCTATCTTTGACTAGCTGGTTAACTTTGTCTAGATGGCTGGCTATCTTTGACTAGGTGGTTAACTTTGTCTAGGTGTTGTTTTTTTTTTTTGCGTTTTCTGAAATCTGTTTTATTCACTTAATTATTCAGGCAAACATTGCGTTGAATAGATGGCAAAATTTGAATAGGTGGCTAATTTTGACTGAGCTTTTCAATATTGTGGTACCTACCTGCCCATAAAAGTTTGATAAAAGAATTGTCGTAGAGATAGAGATGTTTCTTTGGACAAATTATATAATTCCTGATTTGAAATATAAACAAAAATGTTACGTTAAATATTGTTGTGGGCCCGGGCAGACGTTGTCCTGCCACCTAACCTGAAAGTTAGAATTTGTGGTTGTATCTATGTATTTTTGGATGATAAAATCTGAGTAAAACAAAATTCGTTGAATACATTTTTTTATGCTCATATTTTTATTTTTTTACGACGCCAAATATCGGGTTTAAAGTTAATTTTTATATATTTCATTAATTAATTAGGTAATGTAGGTGGAAATAATTGTGTTAAAATATTAAATAAGAGACATTATTTTTAGGGTGTGAGGGCTACAATTCGCATAACTTCTATTTTAAAGGGCTTATAATCAAAGCACGCACAAAATTTTCGTTCATAATTTAATTTGTTGTAAATGATTTCTCTGTTAAAAGCTTCAATGGCTGTAAATCTACGAAAATATGACAATATTTCGAATGACTTGGGTTAACATTTGGAAGTCACAGAGAATGAATGAATTATCTCTGCTAGGTTCTTATTCATATAAAACGTCACTACAATGTTCTATTTAATAACTTTCGTCAAAAATTATAACTTGAATATTATTTTGAGAATATCTTGATTCTATTGGTTGATTCAATACATTAAATTATCAAACGAATAAACTGAAATATTATGAAAGGCGAATGACATTTGATTGAAACAATGTCTTTTAGACAATGTAATATCTTTAGTCTAAAGTTTGAGAGCGACTTTATTTGTGTACTAGATAGGTATGATTGGTTGAATGAATAGATAGACTTAACAAAATTTTAAATTTAAATATATGATGGCGATAATATAATTTATGTATTCAAAAACTAGTGTAATACCAAAAAAATCATTAGCTGCTAGGTTCAGTAGGGCATTCCTGTGTCGAAATTTTGAAGTCTTTCGAAAATTCAATTTCAATTTGTTCAGCTCTACAATATGTAGAAATAATAAGAATACATATTATAATTTTTTTTTTCGAAGAAAATTTCTTCTGAAAGCTTATCACTTTGTGATGTCATTATTTATTAGAATAATATACAAATAACTTTGTTTACATCACTTTAATATATATAACCTCTACATGTTTCATGAACAATTTTCACCTCATCAGGAGCAAGTATATACACTTAAGTATATTCACATACCAAGTATATTCACCTTTTCAGGAGCAAGTATATAAACTTATCATATAAACTTAATATTTAAACATAACATATAAACTTAACATATAAACATGTAAACATGATGCTTGTGGCATAATGTCTCGCCCACCTTTTAGTTGGCAGCATTAACATTCTACTGTAAACTAAAAATGTTTTACAAAGTACTTATGGCGGCTTATCAGCCACGTTCATAGGGTGACCACACCATACTGACAATAATAATAATAAGTTTGTTATTATATTTTTTGTAACAAATAGATAAATGATATCCTATCTTTGATATCCCGTGCTGATGATTTCGTTTACATGTGATTAAAATTTAATATTATGGATCATATAAAGTAATTATAAATATACTGAATAGTGTTTTTTATGAAATAATTATAATTACAAGCTGTTTTTTGTTCAGTGAGTGGTTTCGGTTTCAGTCTGTATTTGATTTCAGTATATTATCTATTTCTGATCTCCCTATACTTTGCTGAGTTTAGTACGATAGTATAGAAAGCTTTTGTGCTCAAGGACAAAAGGGACAGCTTAAAAAATTATTGACTAAAAAATAATGAAAATTAAAAAGGCGGATTCTAAAGGTAGAACAGGAAGGCATAATGAGTAAATAATACAAGCCATTTGAGAAAATAAAGTTCTTGCTTTATATTTTTACAGTCCTAAACATTAATATTTTTATTTTTCGGAATAACTTTATTGAGTAAAACCTCAAATTGTAATATTTTTTAAATAATGAAGACAATATTAGTGATTTCTAAACGAAAATCTGAAACAGAAAAATCAGAAAAGGAAACGGTCACATCTGGGACTAATATTGAATAATAATAAACAAAAATACTAATATTAATATTTATTTTATCACTAATATTGTCTTCATTATTTAAAAAATTAATATTTTTGATTTACACACTTTTTCTCGTTCGAGAAGCAGTGAGGCACGAATATGATTAGTAAGCCTCAAACTTAAAAAAAATATTCTCACGAGCCTCGTGAAATATGTCCACAATATATAGCCACAAAAAGTGCACTTTTGTGGCTATAATATTGGTAGCTATAAATATCCTGATATATGGCAGTGAGGCGTGGGACTGGCAGAGCAACGAAGAATGTAGGCTAAATGCTATAGAAATGAGATTTCCGAGGGGTGTTTTGGTAAAACCACATATGGTCTGAATATGAATAGGAAAGAAAGCAAGGCCGTTGTAAACGAATTGAGTAAGATTATGAAAGGGACGCTTATATGGTATTTGCATGTTTTAATTTTTTTAAGTGAATACCGCACAAGCGTCCCAACTACTCCCAACCATCTGGAGCCAGTGAGACTATGGTATCCCTAATTGGGATATGTTATGAGCTTGAAAGTAGTGGGGAGGGGAAGGAGATGGGGGAGATAAAGGTGGGGAAGTACCTACCTGGCAATTTAAGAAACGATTCAATTCTGAATGGTGATTTTACATAAAGGTTATACTGAGAGTATCTTCAACTCAGGACCGTACTTCAAATAACTATATATTATTTTAAATGGATAAATAGTGAAATAACACAATTATATCAAATCAAATTTACTTGCGCACGCCTGGATTTTAACCCGCGACCTTCAGATTGCTAGTCGAGAGCCTTACCCCTCGACCATGGAGGACACTATTAAGTGACCCAGATACTTAAGTTGGGCCATGTCAAGAATCAGAATAACAGAAGGGTACCTATGAGACGATGATATATGAATATGAATAAGGCAAGTAGTGTACGCCATGAAGGGGTTTGGGTGGTCTATCCTCTTTACCTACCCTTGCGAGGAAACGGCATGATATTTAGAACAGAATTGAAAAATTAAAAAGCGTAATTTTGGATCCACGTTAGTATATATGTACAGACTTATTTGAAAGGTAATTATCATTTGCGAATTGGATTTTTTTTACTGTCAATAAAAAATCATCAAAAACGTACACGAAGAAAAATTAGTAAGACGAATTTACTAAGAATCTCTTTAAATTTTTGGTAATATTTACCCTATAAACTTTCAGTAAAATGTAAATCTATTATCACGATGTCGAAACACGTGTTTACAAAAATACTAATATTTTCGCACTTCGTAATTATATATTATCAAAAAAAACGCAGGTGCATAAACACGTGTTCAGATATATTAGGAATCTACTGAAATTTTATCAGGTAACAGCCTGCAATCCCGTTTTAAATGGATTACCTATAATTTTTAGAGATTCTTAATAAATTAGTAATACCTACTCATTTTTCCCTGTGTACAGATATTATTCATCTGATTTACTCGGCTGCTATGATAAAAGTTGTATTGTTTGAGATATTTAATTTTCTAAAACAAAGAAGTTGAATGTTTAATGTGAATACCACACAAAAGTCCCAACTGCTTTCTGTTAACCGGAATCGGGGAGACAATGGCATCCACAATTGGGGTACATTTTGATGCTGAAGGGTAAGGATGTAAATGAAAATGAATGGGCGTCTGTTTCCAGGGCATTGCTGGTAGCACTTACCAATCTAAAACGTGCCACACGTTCGTATTATTTTACATGAGTTTAATCGGAAATAACACAATTTAATTAAATAACCTTTAATTTCACACGCCGGGATTCGAACCTGCGATATCCAGATTCGTGTCGAGGACCTTACTCTTCAATCACCGAAGCCGCCAAATCGGTATATTTTGCTAATATACCGAATTAATGGCCGTAGTGAGTTAATGCACAGAAATTTGAGTATAAAGTGCTGAACAACACGAGTGCTTTAATGAACTGTTTTAAATATATAACCGTAGATTCCATGGATTGTTTGTTTCTATGAAATCTAAAACATCTTCTTTGGTATCCGGCACACAAATACCCAGCAAGCCAGTAACATTGCCTAACCCTATTCATGTTTATACTATTTCTCCCCAAGATAATATCAATGTTTATCGTATTGAATGCCATCCGTTTCGAATTTGCTCAAAACAAAGCCAACCAAACCCCTTGAAATATTTCAACTTTCTGTGTCTGTACCAATTTCTACACAATACCATATTGAATGAGAAACAACATATGTTTATTTTTTATTTTAAATACATATACGGCTATACTGCCTTTTATAAATAAACATATAACTGAGTAGAAAAGTAATATCAGTAAAATAATATCAAAATAAAGTCACATTATGGAAAAATAATTTTTGAGTGCATGTTTATATTGCGTTAATTTTAAAAAATAAATGTCGCCGATGTTAGCATGTTCATTGTTCATTTCCCAAAATGTGTAATCGACTGATTGGTGAGTAATAATGTGATAATGTTGTGAGCTACTTATTACTATTTAATCGTTTCGAATTAAGAGTTGGGTTATTCGATCATTTTACACGACCCGTGTCGATCAGGACCCACTGGCGAAGTGATCGGATAGAGAGTACCAGCTGCTTGATAGGGTACTTTAACGAATGGGAAAAAAACTAAAAAAGAGAAAATACCCGTCACTCCATCTTTGATCGAGTACTCTCGTTTGACGTAGATGGGTAGTAGGTATCTTAGGTAGACCGTTAAGTAAATGTATAAATTGTGTAGACCGGGCATCTCAAGTCTCGTTCTCCTGAAGTTAAATGGACTTTGAGCCTATTTTAGATTTCAGGTATCTACCATTTTGTTTGCCGCGAGAACGAGATTCGAGATTTCCGTTCTGCAAAATTCATTAATCTCCGCTCGCTCGCCACATCCCTCGTACCCACCACGGGTATTGAAGATCGGATCTTTTTTTGTAAACCAATCGATGATAATAGGTAGTTGTGATCGGATTATGATCGGTTGTTCACAATCGACCCAGGACTACATGAAACGAAAAAATGTTAACTGAAACAGCAATATATTTTTAAAAAGGAGTTGTGGCTTCCTGAAATTTGCATGGATTTCCTGGAAAAATGCATTAATTTTCTGTTAGCAACATGATTTATGAAGCTTTAAAATTAACTTTGGTGTTATGACCTGGGTACAGATCTTTTTGGTAAGCTCAATCAGATTCTGCTAGCGTTATGGTAAATCAAAATAACGGTAAAAAACAAAATTTATCTTTCAACCCCAACTCAAAATATCCTTAGTAAACACACGTGAGCCAGTTAACACAGCCTTAATTCAATAAGAAGTTACACGAAACATAACGTTATATCGCGTTTGTCCCATAAAAACCAGCATCGTTCCTCTAAGGCGCACTATAAATAAATTAATGCGACATTTTTTCTTTTCAATTTATTTTTTGAGCAAGCATGCTCGGGACATTTGTCACATAAATTGGAACATTTCCAGTATAAAAGGTCACGAAGAACATATTGTGTAACATTGCGGGAAATATTGTGTTTGTTCGAAGAAAGTTTAAACACTTTGTGATATTTTTGTCTTAAATTTTTTCTGAACTGAGGAAATACCTAGGTACTTAGGTGGTATTATAAAATTTCTGGACTGAGGAAATACCTTGGTACTAAAGGTGGTATTACAAAATTTTTGGACTGAGGAAATACCTAGGTACTTAAGTGGTATTATAAAATTGCAAGTAAGTTGCAAATAAAAATAAGTTGCAACTTTAGACATCTTGCATCAACTCTATCCATGGTGAGTCCAGTATCTTTTTCCACAGCTTAGATTAGTTATCTTTCTGGAGAAATTCTTAGCAGATACACAAACATGGGTTTTACTGCGGTTGGAAGAAACTATTATACCTGTTCCTGATAATCCTAACTTTAAGAGGAATACACAAGTCAAGAATATGTTTACTCTTACTAGCCGTTTCCTAATAATTTTTTTTTATGTTGCCGGTAACCCGGTCGTTTATTAACATTAATGTGTATTTACAAATCATGTGTGCTACCCGACTCACTAGACAATATCTTTTCTGAGCCGGGTAGCAGTATCATTACATATATTTTATAAACAGATCAGGGCTTGATAAGAAATAAAGAATACATAAAATAATCTAAATATAAAATATTACATACATATGTAAAAATAATTTAACAATCTTTAGTGTGAGAGTTCTTATTGCGAGGGAGTACCCCATAAAAACCTATCGTATGGATAGAGTAAAGTTGCGTTTAGAAATAAAAATAAGTAAGAAAAATACTTTAGCAATTGCATTCAAAACATTTGAAACAGTATAATAGTATGTGTATGTGTAAAAAATAAAATGAAATGAAATAATAACACGCTCAATTGTTTCACATAAATGATGTACCCATAATAAATACACTGCAAGATGGAAAGAAAAATGCAGTAAAGAAAAAGAAAAAAGAGATAGAGAAAAAGAGTATTCAATATAAAGGAGACACATTAGAAACCACTTTCGGTGTAAAAATTACATTTACTTAAATGATGTTTATTCACGGACGGTTTGCAAGTAACTTGTTAAAGCAATTTCTGTTTTTGTTCATTAACCATGAATTAAAGTTTTTATATGTATATTTTCTGTTGGTTTGAGTTATGTGTTGAGTTTGTTAAGAAAATGTTGAATATGGCAGGAGCGAGGTAAGATTTGTGTTTTTTAGCAAGAGTGGGTTTAATTTTTGACACTTGTATATGATTGTTAGATTAAGCTCTAGTGTTCTGAGAGTGAGATATGTGGGAAGATGACGATTTTATGCAATTTATATGGATACTTTTTTAATGAATAGCTTCCTGATACCAAGTATTTTAAATTTAATTAAAAGATGTTCAGTGGGTTGAATATATGGTTTTTAGAAAATAGTTTTAGTAAGTGATTTATGAGCTGTGTTAAGTAACCTAATTGCATGTGTCTTCGGCTCCACCCCATGCCGATACACCTTAAATTAAAATGCTTTGACAAAGTTTGTACAGCGCCCTTGAGGTGTTTTTGCACAAAAACGGCGCTATACAAGTCATCCAAGTATTATTATTATTATTATTAAAGGGAAAAGTATACATTTTTAAGTGGTTTAAGTGACATAATGTTTCTAATCGTTTTAAAATTGTATATTTGTTTCCGGATTCTCATTACAAGCGAATTTATGTGAAATTCCCATTTTAGTTTGCAATCCACTATTAAACCAAGATACTTTATACTATCCGAAAACTCAATTTTTTCGCAGTCGCAGTTAGTAGTTAGTGATGTAGTACATGGATACAGATGAACGGAGGAACGGTTTTTGGTTGCCCAGTATTGGTTTTACTTAATGTTAAAAATTTGGTTTTCGAGGTGTTTAGGGTAAGAAGATTTTTGTCGAGCCATTTTTTTATCTCCTTGATTCCAAATTCTGCGCTTTTAAAAGTCTTTTCCCAAGATTGCTCTAAAAAAAAAGTATATCTGCGTATCATCTGCGAAGCTGATCACATCATAGCAGATTGTTGGAATTTTAATATCAGTGAGACCATTTATAGATAAGAAAATAGGACCTAAGTCACTACCTTGAGGCACTCCGTATCACTTTATTTCTGCTGTGTCACTCAAGCATTTATTTTCTTCAACTACTTGTTTCCTATTTTTTGTATTACTGATGAACCATCTAAGCGGTTTTCCATTTATGCCAATATTTTTAAGTTTTTCGTATAGCAAATCATGAGAGATGGTGTCGAAGGCCTTTGCCAGATCTAGAAATACTCCAATTACTTTAGATCCCTTATCTACGTGTTTTACAATGTAGTTGGTTAATTCAGAAATAACCTGTTCTGTGCTCATTTTAGCCCGAAAACCGAATTGATGACCTGATTACTATCTGAACCTACTGGTTGTGTTTGTCGAGGTGGATAGCAGTTTTTTTTCATTGCTTTTTCTAGGAGTTTTGATAGAGAGTTTAGTAGTTTTTTTTTTTTTTTTTTATAGTGAATACCTCACAAGAGTCCCAACTGCTCCCGTCTGGAGCCAGTGAGACTATGGCATCCCCAATTGGGGGATGTTGTGAGGCTGAAGGTAAGTGGGGAAGGGAAAGAGGAAGGTGGGGAAGTACCTGGCTATTCAGATCTAGTCACTAAACACGGCTAAAGCCATTTGGAGCAACGTTTCAATTCTGAATGGTGGTCTTACACCAGGGCGATACTGGTAGTATCTTCCACTCTGAAATAGGTCTGTAGTTTGATGAGTAGTGAAATAGGTCTGTAGTTTGAGATTAAAGTTTTGTCTAAAAATTGTAATACTTTTCGAACATATCAGAACACGTGTTCATGCAGCGGAAATGAAACCTATCAATTCATTCGTTAAGGGCCTACAGTCCCGTTTTTAACAAGACCACTAATAATATAAAGAGATTCACAAAAAATTGCAATATTGCGGAGTCTGGAAATGGCCGATATAAATAAATAAATAAAACCATTATTTCATAAATGATAAAAAGTTTCAAGAAATAAAACAAGTTGATCAAAGGAAACTGTCACGAATAATCTTAGCCGTTATTGAGTTCTTTCTTACATGCGTTCATAATTTTATAATAAAAACCTAATAACCTTATCGTAAACTAGTTAGTTTTATAGAAATTCTAGCGTATTGTATGTATTTATTACGTAGAACAACTGCGATGTTACGATGTTACCTCGAAATATTGCGGTGATTTTAGTCATATAAAAAGCAATTTGTCAAAAACCTAAAAGAGCGTATCATTTAATGGATTCCAAGTAAAAAATAAACTTCCAAGAAGTATTAAAGAAATAATAAGCGTTCAATTTTTCGTGGGTGTAATTTATATCATTGTAATTGAAAAACAGTTTTACACAAAATTGAAATATATTTTGCATATATGTAAATCTTGATAAAATACCTACGCAAGTTAATTTTATTTGATCAATTTGTGTTATTTCAAAAATTTAAATTAAATTTAATTATTTTATTTGAAATAATATAAAGTATATTTGCGGTACGTTCCAGAGTGGAAGATACTCTCAGTTTCGCCCAGGTATAAGACCACCATTAAGACGTGAAACGTTGCTTGAAATGGATTTGGCTGTGTTTTGTGACCAGATTTGAATAGCCATGTACTTCACCACCTTCCTCGTCCTCTCCATATTACCTTTAGCCTCACAACATACCCCAATTGAGTTTGCCATAGTTCTCACTGGCTCCAGACGGATGGGAACAGTTTGGACACATGCGCGGTTTCACATGAAAAAAAAAATAATTTATAACAGTTGTACAAATGGAATTTTCTTAATTTATCTATGTAACTTATGTAGTATAATGCCTTTGCCTGTTATACCTTCAAACTTTCAGCGTTATTATCACATAAATAGTATAACAGTGCGAATTAAATGGCAAAAAATAAACTCGCATTATATTATCTTTCCTGGAAACTACCCTTTGTTCACAGCTGCGTTCGATGGGCATATACGTAGTTTTCAAAGTACTTTACCGAATCGATATGTCCGAGCTTTAGATTAAATTTTAAATATGACTCTTGTGAAATACATACTTAAATGCATTTATAAAACACATCAAGAAAAATGACATATGATTCTACCGCCCGAGTTTATAGTTTGATGATGATTACCTTTTATAGAAGTAATTTAAAAAACACCTTGTTTATTAATTTATTTCAATTCAACATAGGAACATTTAATACAGTATTTATTATACTTACATAAACTGGCTTTGTAACAATCGTATGCAATTGATATGTGTTCACTGTGTCCACTGACTCCGTATAATAATTTCTCTCCATAAGTATTCTGGGTAATGAAGAATACATATGGAAGTTTGTCCCAGAATTTCCGTAACGAAATAAATCCTGATTTCTAGTTTTACGTAGTGGAATCCGAAAGTTTATCAATGCAAGCAATTCTGGACTATTAAATGCATAATTTACAATTTAATATGGAAATATCAAGTCAGTGGAAATCCTTCTGCCAGACATTCATTTAATTTAAAACAATGTTGAAGTTCAACAAAATTGCTGGAATACCTATTTTAAAACTCAGTGAACGATAGAAATTATTTTGTAATCTTTCAACAGCTTGAACATGAATTCGGAATGTGAGTTCCTGACAGGAAAATTGTACTCACGTTGACTTCTAACAAAAGCAAAATATAATAGGTTAATACACGTTATACTTTAACGAATATGTCAAGTTTTTTGTTTGATTGAATACTAACGCTAACCTTTTGGAATCACTAATGACGATTTTTAGATGTACGTGCTGTAATTTCTAACAGTTTATATACATTAAAATAATTTTGTACAAATATTTTTTTATTCCACAACGCTTACTAGTGGATCTGCGTGACGCAATTTTAGCTGGTTCAAAAAATTGGAGCAGTTCCAAGAAAGAACATAAAACGTTTAACTCATTTTTATGCGTTCGCAAAATTCCTTCAACCCAATAAGATCCCTTTACAATATTTGCACAGCCAATATACGCAAGTTAACAAGAAATGTTCCATCACAATTTTTTTTTGCAGGAGCATAATTTTCATTTAGTTCACTACTGAACAAGAAATCAGCATCAGAATTATGTTTAAATGAATTGTTATTTACCGTCAAAAATAAGATTAAAGAAACCATTTGAATTGACGTATTCATTTGGTCCAAGATTAAATTCATATAAACAACCTCTTGGCAAAAATTGAGACGTTAGAAAGAATTATTAAGATATTTTTCTATTCTGAAAATAAATTAAGCAGTTTAGTCCACATTCGAAATATTTTGTGCTTTGAATGAACAAAACAATTCGGCAACCACCTCTGGTCTGGAGCCCCAAAATACCTAAAAAGACCATCGACTCTATGCACAAACAGGCGGTCCTTTTGATAGATTCTCCTATCTTAACAAACGGGTTTTTCGAGCACGAACGTCGGGTGGAAATGCTGTCCTTGTTCTAACGGTATTTTAATAGAAGATGCTCTCAGCAACTAGCGTTATTTATTCCTTCGGTACCTGTGCACATTAACGCGCGCCCAGCATTTGTACACACTTGACATTTGTCACATGAGAACGTGTCATTTTTACGACTCGTTCCTGTGTTTCCTCTCAATTACAACACGGGTTATTAAAAAACCAGGCTTACTCCTTCCTTTCCACAAAAAGACCTTACAAACAACATCTCCAAAGATAACGTAGGCCCTGTGAGAAATTACTTCTCCATGGGCCTTCTTTGTGGAGATAATGTAAAATAATGGAGAAAAAAATTTGAAAATATTTTCTCAAATGCTGATTTCAAAAGACGCGTTTTCTATTAAAAACGTCATTTTTCTGATCAACTGGTAAATAAGTTTAATATTTTGCCCATCACACAAGTTTTAGTATGGGTATTTGGAATGGGAACTCCTCACTAGAACCGATTTGTGTACTACACGCTACATGAACTAGATTTCGACTACGGACAAACTGCAAAATTTGGTTTGAAAAAAATCTTGCTCGCGGGCGGATTGTATAGTCCATTTGATCAACCTCGTTGATCTTCAAGATATGACGTGTTTTGTACGTTAATCACAACTAGATGTAGTAAGCTGCAGTGCCAGCGGGCCGCAAGCCAACTACAAAATGTGGTCATGTATGAAATCGCCTTATTTTGGTTTGAACAACATAATGTGCTCTACGTATTTCAACCCATCGCTCCACAGCTTTGATTATTCGAAGACTTTCAATTGGAAAAGGTTTTTTATCTTTTTTTTTCACATGACAAGGTCCACTTAATGAAAATAATATATTTTTTAAATTGAAGGTTCCAAGATTCATTCGATTAACTCATTGTTAGCACGATATTTAATTTATAAAGAAATTGAATAATGAATAGATAATTAGTATTAAATGAAACAATATTACTTTACTTAATCAGAAAATTATTATTCATAAATCATGTAAAAATTATTCGTTCAACTGCAACCCACCAAAATACGAAATACTGACAAAACGAATTTCATTAAATATTTAGGCATAATAATAGATCAACAAATTAAATGGACAGAACATATTGGACAAGCTGAAAAATATTCTTAAAACAAATGCTACATAAGGTCTAATATGTACTAACCCAATCAATTCTCTAATACGGAATAATAGGTTGGGGAGGAGCATATAAAACTAACTTAGACCCACTGTACGTCGTCCAAAGAAAACTCATTAAAACAATTCTAAAAAAACGTCAGATCATTCGACTGGTGAATTATTCCAAGAATTTAATTTTTTTAAATCAAAAAAAGGCATTACTTTAAATCCAAAAAGATAAAATAATAATAAAGTGATTGAGCACCAGACCGAGAACCACCCCTAAAGTCAATACAACAACGGCACAACACCATTACACATACTCAGCCATTAAATGTTTTAACAAACTCCTTAAAGAGAAACTAGCTGAAAATATTATGAAAATTTGGTTGTGTTATAGTGAAGAAATCAGTGTTAAAAATGTATGGATAATAAACACAGGAATTAAAAAAAAAATATATATACATATTTACTGTAAAATTATATTTTTGAAATATTTAGCGTATAGACATCTGTTATTCTGTATACATATGTTCATAATTTTAAAGTTTATCTCCCTCCCTAAACACGAATTATTGTCAATTAGGGATGTATTAATTAACAGCTTAGATCATATATTATATACTTACCCCTATGCAGATCATTTGAATTCACTATATATTTATACTAACGCAGACCGGTTTCGGAAAAACCGTTATTTCTTCAAAATATAATAATATTATCTAATTATAGGTGAACATTATAATAGGTGTTAAAATGGGGGTGGAGGCATGACTAGGGGTTAGCGAACATAGGAACATAATATCTAAGATGGTATTTTTTGTTTGTTAATAATAGACTCATTATTATTAAAGGATTCCTTAATTAGCGTTCTAAGTAATTATTCTTCTTCTAAGTTATCTAATAATTATTAATATGTAGAGTATTTATTCCTGTATTTTTTTCGCTGTATAATTATATTTCAATCACAATTTTGATGCTAAATTTACAAACACTTCAAGCGAGTAATAAAGCAAAATTTTTGCAAATTATTTGATTGAAAAATTATTCCTCAATCAGACTAATAACATAAATATGCTAAGCTTCAACAACTATCTTGATTGATTATTCAAAACAACAACGAAAAATCCCTTGCAAAAGAAAATCCCCACAATTTATCATCTTATTTTTCATTAGACCGAATTTAAGACGTTATGCTTCAAGGAAATTGATATGCCAATGGACAAAATAAACAACAATTAACTTGAGCCTTGGTTTTTATCGGGGCTTACTTGGGTATCTTGCGGGCAAACGTTCTGCTCAGAAGAAATCAATCAAGCGTGTTTTTGTGTGGCTGGAGATTTGAAACGGAATCATTTTTCCTCCCATTTCAAACGATATTTCTTACGACGCTTCGAAGTTGGCAAATAATTAATCCCTTCTGGCGCCTTCCATAAATTTTATCAAATACAATATTTTCTTGTCCAGACGATGCATCTGCCATCTGTTTGTTACTGGCATAAAAAGTTTAAAAAATAATTTTCCCCATTAATTTTACAACACCAATTTAAAAAATACATGCTATCAAAAGTTTTTACATAAATTTGGTTTCTTGGTTAAATAAAACGAAAACACAAGAAACTTTTTGTAAACTTTTATTAAAATTATTTTATTTCTGATTAGAGCGATGAACCATTACAAAAAAATGTATTTTAATTGGTATTCACTTAGCAACTTAGTTTGTAATAGTTGTGGATCTTTATTACCATAATGGTGATAACTGTCATAGTCGGAGACCGGATAAATCATCACAATGATAATTCATCACATCTTTAAAAAGTTATATAAAGTCATTGAAAGTGATGAAACAAAAAAATTATTAACTGGGTTAGGTAGGTTAGGTTTGGTTAGGTTAGGTTAGCTTTAAATTTTTTTTTCATCGTTTCTATTGACTTTATATCACTTTTTAAGAGTGTGTTGAATTGTCACTGTGTTGAGTTATCATGGAACCGTCATAGTCATTTTATCATCGAATTCATCTATTTGGACATTTTTCAAGATACAGTAAAATGTTAAATACGGAAGGGCGACTAATACAATTAATAATACGAAAGCACAGGTGGCAATTAGGGTTTTAGTCTAGATTTTATTCAATATTTTAAACCTCTCCTAACTAATATTATATTGGATATTTATTCCCACAGTGGATAGTTAGTTATTTTATAGACGAATTTGGACATTTTCCAAGATACAGTACAAAATGTCCGTATGTAATACTGTAATACTGTAATCATATAACAGTACTGTAATACCAGCCCTTAAAGGATTGGAGCTGAAACACGGTATCACATCTACAAACATAAGAACACACTTCACCACAATAATTTACACATCTGCCCTCATGATGGACACGGTAATGCTGTCCGAAACGTTTGCTTAAGAAGGAGGTAGCGCAACACGGCATAATATCTCAAAAATAAATCACTTTAATGTATCGTGTTGATAAAGGTTAAGAATATTTGGATAGCAAACCAATTTGAACAAACAGCAATGTGCAATTGTTGAGAATAGTTTGGGGCTTGATGAATTCTTCAAAATAACAGACGCATGGTTTTGGTTTTTACTGCACAAACTGCATTTTTTACTTTATTTAATGTTACGAGATAAAAATTATTCCCGACCCGGACAAAACACTTTTACAAGTAGTCACTTGAACATAATGACTGCCTGCTACTGTTTTTAGAGAGAAGAAGTGAGAAATCCACTCAGCGAGGCTTTTTTATAACCTAATCAATCACACACATTGACAATCTAAATATCAACACAAATACGGTCATGGAAGCCAATGGTAATTAAAACACCTGTTTTATCCATAGGCTCTAGTTTTATTACTGACCGCTAGGTGCTAGGCAGTGCCCTGTAAAATGAATGGTTGTGCACTTAGCTAATAGCTTGTACATTTTAAACATATTGCCACCGCCGGGATGAGAAAAAAAAAAAAAACTGGTGGGTTTTTTTTCGATATCAATACAAAAAACTTTCAACAAATATTAAAATAGTTCATTATAACTAAACTACCTAAACCTGAAGGGATCGGGAATATAATTTAAAACAATCAAAAATATAATAATCCTCATACAAATACATAATCCATAAAATTAATAAACCCATAACCTGATAAATCAAAAAATTGATAAAATTCATAAAATTAATAACATTTACACATATAGATCACTTAATTAACTAATATTCTAGCTCCCGTATAGAGCAGTTCAAAAACTGAAGTCTGTTTTTTTTATATGAGTTCATACTTGACTCTTTTCTTTTAATAGAACACAAAAACACTGTAATCACTGCACTGTGTAGACCGTTCACTCTGCATTCGGTCCAGTGGTGATCATCCTGTCAAGGGTGGTACATGTTAACTCAGGGGGTTGAGTCTCATATTAAGGGTGCCCTGTCCTGGTAGGCAGCGAATACCCCTGGTCCTGGTTGACTGGAAGCCCCAGTGGCTTCTGGATATAGGTTGGTCAACCACAGCGATGCTCTAAGGTCAGTAGTCCTGTGTGGTAGCATCGGTTCAGCCCTGGTTACATTAGGCTGTGATCTTGGGAAGGTCTGTAGTTTGCCGTGTCGGGAGATGCAGATCCTGGTTTGATTCTATAGGCATCAAACATATTTTTGTGATAGGTCGCACAAAAATGCCTTGGGACGTCTTGAGGGTAACCACCCTCACTACGCCATCAGGTCCTGGATGAGTTGCTGTTATGCGCGCCATTCTCCATAATGCAGGAGGCAGATTGTCTTCCTTCAAGATGACCAGATCGTCCTTTTTTATGACTTCTTGGCTGCTGGCCTGCCATTTGGTCCGTTTTTGTAGTTCAGCAAGGTAATCTCGTTTCCATCTACACCAGAAAGTTTGAATTAAGGCATTTAATTTTTGATACTGGCTTAGTCTGTTCTCTGGTAGCTCGCGGACGTCCACTTCAGGGATGATAGAAGCCTCAGTGCCCATAAGGAAGTGGTTGGGGGTGAGGGGGAGTAGGTCGTTGACGTCATCAGACAAGGAAGTTAAAGGACGGGAGTTCAAACAAGCCTCTATCTGACAAAGTAAGGTATATAATAATTCAAACTGTAATGGATTATTCTTGGTAATTCTATATAAATGAAACTTGGTAGATTTAACTGCAGCCTCCCACAACCCGCCGTGATTTGGCGCCCTAGGAGGAATGAAGTTCCAAACTATACCTTTATCTGCTAAAAACCTATGAATTTTGTCATTGTTCAGCTTTAGACTGGCATACAAATCTTGAAGCTTGTTGGAAGCTCCTCTGAAGCTAGTTGCATTGTCAGAAAATATTTTTTCAGGTTGACCCCGCCGGGCGATAAATCTCTTTAAGCAATTTAAAAAAGTATCGCTTGACAAATCCGTTACAAGTTCTAAATGAACAGCTTTAGTAGAAAAACAAACAAATATGCAAAGATACGATTTGATAAGTGGAGACTTCCTCAGCGCTCCACTCTTCATGTCAATAGGTCCAGCATAATCAAGCCCCGTCACCGCAAATGGTCGACTGGGAGTGATTCTTTCAACAGGTAAGTTTCCCATAATCTGCTGGCAAACTCGAAGTTGGTATCTAAAACATATAACACAGTTATGTAAGACTCGTTTAACAGTATTTTTTCCTAGTATGGGCCAGTATTTCAAGCGTATTTCCGCTAACAACGCTTGTGGCCCGGCATGTAAATGAACATAATGATAATGTCTTATGATTAATTCTGTTAATTTATGCGTAGGCGATAATATTACAGGTTGCCTTTGTTGATGTGATAAGTACGTAGCTAGTTTTAGTCTACCATTTGCACAAATTAAACCATTTAATAAACAAGGATTGAGGGCTTTCAATCTACTATTTTTGTTTACCATTCTGTGATTTTTCAAATCCTTTAATTCTCTTTTAAAGGAATGTTCTTGAGATGATTTCAGCAGACATTTTAAGGCTGCTTCTAGTTCGGTGACAGTTATATTGCCTGCGATTTTATCTTTAGGATTCCGACAATTATTTATAAATCTCAACGCCAAAGCGGTAATTCTCTTCAATTTGGTTAGCGATGAAAATTTTTCGAAAATCTCCCATTCTTGAACATTAGCTGCCAGTAATACATTTAGTTGTGATAGTTCACCTAGATAGGCCCTCCAGGGTAGTAAAATTTCATCAGGTAGTGTGTCGTCCCATGCTGCTTTTGATTGCCATAATTTCTGCATAATTAATTTGGCCACCACTATTATGGGGCCTAGGAGACCCAATGGGTCAAAAGTTGAAGCTATGCACGACAATATCTGACGCTTACTTTCCGTCTTACTTGACGGTCTTTTAATTTCATATGATAAACAATCTGATTCATTATCCCAGATCAAACCTAGGATCTTTTCAATTTTGGAATTGTTAGTGATCATTTGTTCACCATTGCTTTTCCCAGCAATTTCACCCTGGCCCGACCCAGATGACAATTCCGAAATATTCGATCTCCACTTCCGCAGGGTCATTCCGGCGGACAGTAAAATATCATGTACCTGTTGCTTCAACCTGCATGCGTCCAAGTCGTCCTCTCCGGTCAACAGATCGTCCATGTAGAAATCGTTTTCTTGGAGAAAACTTGGAGGCAACACCTCTTCCATTTTCCAAAATTTTTCAACTTGATTTGACAATGTATTTATTGATAAACTACAGATTTCTGGTACTGGCCTTTTTTTATGGTGAGCGTTGATCGGGCCCGAGATGATCCATCCTAATTCTGTCCTTTGGAGCGTAGGTCCGGTATCCAATCTTAGCCGATCATTCTTCAAGATCTCCCAAAAACTCTCAGCGCCCAACAGTATATCAATGGGTGCTGCTATGTTGAAGTTTGGATCCGCCAATTCCAATCCAGGTGGAAGCTTGAAATCCTTCCTGGCCACCGTTGCTTGCGGTAAATTTGTAGTTATTTCCTGCAATATTAGACATGTGATATCTTGTTTATAATTTGTTTTTAAAGATTTCATTTTAATTGCAACCCGTTTCTTTATATGGGTCACGTTATTATGTATACCCGACACGGGTTTGTTTATGTTTTCACACTTCAAATTCAATTTTATTGCGAACTTTTCGCACATAAAATTTGATTGGGCTCCTGAATCAATTAATACCCTTGCTTTATGCATTTCATTATTGCGATCCAACACTCCTATGATTGTTGTCAACAATAACACAGTTTTTTCAGCCTTCACCAAGGCAGAGTGGTTGGACACTGAAACTCGTTCAGTTTCCATATGGTCGCCACCTCCAGGGCGGGCTTCACCATTTTTATCGGAATCATTACTCGGATGATTCCCCTTATGCAATAAGGTGTTGTGGCTATCGCTACCACATAGCTTGCATTGCATATTAATTTTACAATATGGGGCCGTATGCCCTAACCTCAAACATTTGAAGCAGGCCCTACACCTCTTTATCATTTCGCTTCTCTCTCCTGAATTTAACTTTAAAAACTTTTTACAATAATAAATTTTATGTCCTTTATCGTGACAACATATACAATTATTGTGGGCGGCTGCTAAGAAAACTGATTCCTTTCTAGGAATGTTATTGTTGCCGCCATTTGTTTTCGGGTAGGTAACATTTTTTTTCGATTCTGTATGTAACATTAATTCTAAAACTTGCGCCCTTGACGTTAGACACTTGAGAAATTCCCCTAACGTTGGTAATTCTTCTTGTAATTTTGTTTGTTCCCAATGCTTTCGCGATATTGCGTCTAATTTATTAGAAACTATATAAATAATTAATGCATCCCATTGATCGATTTTTAAGCCTAAATTTTGCAGAGCCTTTAGGTTCACATTAGTCTCATCAATTAAATAGCGCATGGCTACAGGATCCTCTTGCTTCATTTCTTTAAGTTGAAACAAAGCTTGTATATGCTTATGAACGGTAGTTCGTAAATTTGCAAATCTTTGTTGCAACAATTCCCAGGCTGACACGTAATTTAAATCTGATACTTCGAAATTGGCGATCACTTTCGCTGCATTCCCCTTTAAGCAGGATTGCAGATAATAGAATTTTTGCACATTATTTAACGTTTGATTATTATGCACTAGTGTTTTGAATGTCTCTAAGAAGTTTACCCATGTTTTTTGATCACCATTGAATTCCCTTAATTGGAGGTTAGGAAGTTTTATTGCTGCCTTGTTTTGCTCAACGGATTGTAACATTTCTTTTGCTTTCGCTAAAATCGAATAATATTGATTCTCAAAACTTTCCCTTTGGGAATTATTCTCGATGTCGTCAGAATCTGGTAGAGATTCTATTTGATCTTGAATTAACTCAAACTGGTTTAATATGTTTTCAATTTTTTCGTACCTAATTTGGATCTCATTTAACGATAAACTATGTATTGAATCCCCGAACCTCGTGAGTTTTCCTTTTAAAACCCCTCGTTTGGCGATTAGCGATTTCATATTATCCATCTTAATTGCGTAAAAACCAAAAACAAATGTTCCCTTTAAAATATTTTCTGCGCAATCGTATTATAATTGAAAACACAAATAATGAAATAACCAAATCCAGCCGTACCTTGACAAATTCTTACAAATAATATGTTTGAGCTACCTAACCTTAAAAAACCAACAATAATAATACACAATGACTTGCATCTATGCTGTGGGTAGCCGTTTTTTTCTTTTCAAATTATTATATTAGCAAAATACACAGTAAAACATAGCTTGTTTGAACTTGGAAATGATTAAAAAGATAGGAAGGCACAAAGGTACTCATCTGTATTTCTTCTGGAATTGGCATCAATTTTTTCCATCAAAAGCCTTTTGTTTGGTGCTGGTTCATTTTTTCTGGTAAATCCTCTGATTATATCCATCCGCTCGTTAGGACCATGGGGAGAATAGTTTGGGGCTTGATGAATTCTTCAAAATAACAGACGCATGGTTTTGGTTTTTACTGCACAAACTGCATTTTTTACTTTATTTAATGTTACGAGATAAAAATTATTCCCGACCCGGACAAAACACTTTTACAAGTAGTCACTTGAACATAATGACTGCCTGCTACTGTTTTTAGAGAGAAGAAGTGAGAAATCCACTCAGCGAGGCTTTTTTATAACCTAATCAATCACACACATTGACAATCTAAATATCAACACAAATACGGTCATGGAAGCCAATGGTAATTAAAACACCTGTTTTATCCATAGGCTCTAGTTTTACTACTGACCGCTAGGTGCTAGGCAGTGCCCTGTAAAATGAATGGTTGTGCACTTAGCTAATAGCTTGTACATTTTAAACAGCAATGTGTTCACTTCAATTTTTATCCTTAATAAAGCGGGCCACAGACTGCAGCGCGCTCAGTTCACGTTTGATACAGCGACGTGGTCACACATTGCTAGCTAAGCTACGCCCCGAAACCGACAAGTATTATCTCAGCAGACAAGGGGGGAGCGGTGTGCGGGGGGGATAAACGTGCCTGCCGTAGCATGCCGTGCTGCAACCTACACGTGCGCCTCTGATAACACATTCCCACGCAGCCGTGAGTAGCGTGCGCGTAGCCTTCTGTGTGTGGATATATATGGCAGCTCATAGTGAGCGAAGCTAAAGCCATGTATGAAACGTAGCCGTGCACAGCTGTGGCCCGCCTAAGACGGTCATAGCTCCCGTAAGCACTCAGGCCATAAACACATTGTGCTACTCCCACGTTTCACTATATTCCTTTGACGGCAGCTCGTTCCTTTTAACAAAGATCACCCGGGTTAACATTGAGTATTTGACAGTATCTTCTAGTCCCAACAAGTGGCTTCCAGGTTTTTGAGCCTTTTTTCACAATGGCGGAACATGGGCGCAATATAATCAGTGTGGCCACTGAAATTTAATATAAAATCAGTGAGAAAACTAATTGAGATAATAATTACTAAATGTTTATTTATTTATATTAATATCTACGGTATAAAATATACCATATACAGTAAATTATAAACAGTGACATCAGAAAATATACAATTAACAGAAACTCTAGATGGATATAAAAAGTTAGAGATACAAGTACATGCAAAACTTATAGGTAGACTAGGTTAGATTAGTATTGATTGAAATAAATGATAGTATAGATACATGATATAATATATTACAATAGCTAAAATGTATGCATTTATTTTCAGGTTTTGGTTGAAAGTAGGTAAGTGCCAATCAAGCTGTTGGGTCACCGAATTGAATATTATTATTGACCCAAGTTTCCTCAGTTGCCCCAGGCAGTTCATTTTATATAAATATTTATTTCACTTTTTAGGTAAGTATGAGTAGGCTTACATTTTATATGTTATATTCTTATCGTAGTTTCTTAGGTAAACACTTGGCGTATCCCCAAAACTAATTCAAACGAAATTGATCCTTTCATTCAAAATTCTAACTTTACTGTGTGTGTTACCGTAATTTGACAGAGAACACCAATACTTAGAAGCTATATTATATATTTCTGTTTCTGGGTACTCCTAATGTGGCAAAGGACAAATTTGTTGCATATGCTCGCACTGTTACTTTATTTATTTGACAATATTATTGCCACTTAGTTTATCACGTACAATGTACTGACAATATTACGATTGCTTTGCAGAGCAGCATGTTTTTGTGAACTAAATTCACGTCACATCAGGTAACATAATATCTTGTCAGTCTTAATCAATTGAATACAAGTTTATGGCACATTTCTTTCTCTACAAATAAATTAACTGTAGTAAACTTTCACATGTAGCAAATATTTTGTGGATATGCATAATAAAATAACTTTTTTATTAATGCCACTTTATTGTATATATTTTCAATATTTAAAACCTTCCGGTTTTGGTTCACCCTGAACTTTCATCCGGGGTATATAAAAATATATTAGATTATATAAAAACATACATAACTAATATGTTTTTCTGAACTTTCATCCGGGGTATATAAAAATATATTAGATTATATAAAAACATACATAACTAATATGTTTTTATATAACCTTAATGAAGGTTCAGGATGACACGAAACCGGTTGGTTTTATATATATTGAAAATATACACAATAAAATAGTATTAAAAACAAAGTTATTTTATTGTAATTATTATAAATTCACGGTAATTTATGTTTGCGTTAGTGTTCACATTAATAAAGGAAAATCCAATTTGATAAAGAATGATGTGCATGAACCAATCTTTTACAAACTTTGACGTTATACCATTTATCTCCTGGGACAAATATCTTCTGTTTGACTAATAGAGCAATCTATCTAAAACGAAACCCTCCAACGGGACATATATTACATATTACACTCAGCCAGGAACATTTGTTCGGCTGGAACTTTCAGTACCTTCTCGTAATTAGCCATTCAAATAATTAATGTAACCTAAATAAATCTTCTCATCACGGCTGCGTTGCGTAACAAGATAACAGTGTGGTTTGTCAGTGACAGAAATGTAATTAGTCAGAATTCTACAACAACAAAATCATTCTCTCAAGTGAGTTAAGACATTACTTCTGAATGGTATTTTCGAAGACGACGGTAATAAGAAAATCCTACTGACCTTTAAAATCACAATATACCGTTATTTTGAATGTCTTTATTCAAAAAGAAATTTATTTGCGTTATTCTGGCATTCCATTTCTGAATTGAGACTTGAAACTTGATATAACCACTCGAACGATCGCGCGTCAAAAAACTTTTTTCTCCGATTGCTCGCGGTTTTTTGGCGACGATTTTGAATATTTTCCGCCAACATTAAAAAAATCAAACCTCCGAATTTTAATACGGAAACATAAAACTGATTATAGTGCTATACAGCCAATGAATTCACCTATATTTTAATAATTATTCTATATTTTTAGAATTGATAGATAAATTATTAAAAAATCTTAAACTTTATAAATGCGCGAAATTTGCGTTTTTGTGATTTGAAATTGCCGCCAGTGGCAGTTTTAAAAATCTTTATTGAATATTTTCTACGTTTTTATGTTCTCTATGGCCTGTTTGATAATCACAGATGCAAGAATGTAATAGAAAAATATTTTTTTGCATGTTAAGATCTCTTCAAAAGTTTGGTCAGAAAATAATTTTGTAAAATTTGAGTGCGTGACGCGTCAAAATTGAAATCACTGTATTATATTATATAATAAATTTACCACAAAAACTGGTATAACGTTAGGAAGATACATTAACTGTCTACAATTATTAATAAGCATAGTCGCCGTGTTGGCTTTATTTTATTCATTTGATGAATTATACAGAGAGCCTATTTCACGATGTCAAAATCATGGTGCTACTTTTTAAATAATTGTAAATTAGAACTGGAGATTTGTAACCATGTTTTTATATTACGTGCAAAACGAGGAAATAAGGCTTAAAGTGAGATATATATCATAGATATAAACATTGCCAATATTTCAGGGGGATACTTTGAAAGTTGATGAAATTCACCAATATTTGACCAAAAATCACTTCTGACAGCTACCTTAAGGTCAATCTACATAGGGTAAATCGGAATATGTAAAATGATGATAAATTTGTATATATATATCAAACCTTTGTATGACCGTAGAATTTCAAATAAAATCATAGTGATAATTTTATATCTAAACGCAAAGGTATCGAAAAAAAATGGGGGAGGGAAAATAATTGATGGAACCAATAATTGATTTATTTATTAAGCCCTAATATCCTTTAAAATCAATATTACAGTTGTATGGTTACAATGAAAGAGCAGTATATTGATTTAAACATTGTTTACACCTTTTGTCATAATAAAAATGTATTCAGTTTATTGGTTTATTCATAATTTAAGAAAATCAATACATAATAATATCATTGTGCCTCGCTATAGAGTGAGATTCTGAGTATCGCTCTGGTGAGGGACCACCATTCAGAATTGAACATTGCTTGAATTGGCTTAGTTATGTTCAGTGACTAGATCTGGAAAAGCATCTTTACAGAAAAATTGACAAAATATAATTAAGACATAAAAATAAAACGAGTTATTTAATGTGTACAATAAACAGGGAAAAATGAGAAAACCTGTGCATTTGTTAACATGCATATTTCAATGATCAGAATTGAAATATACATATTAAATGTCCACCGAACCTTATCATATAGAACCTTTGAGGACAACATAACATGAGACGTGAGTATGCGGAAAGAAATGATTATAAGTCCAGCCATCCAGGCCATCATAATTGATGTTCAAACAAATTTAATTAAATTTATAAATTAGAATTTCATAACTAAAAAACCAAAAAAGAAAAAAATGAAATAAAAAAAAACCCTCAGCAAATCTATATTGTAGTGTGATATGGCTTCATGCAATCATAGCATAATGCCACATCACACACATCACACTTTGTAAGGGTCCTTTTGAAAATGTTATTTATGTTGCACCAGGCACATTTCACCTTTTTCCCGCTACGGACCACGAAGTGGTTGCCTTTCAGGATAGGTCGCAGAGTCTTTCCTTCAGCTATTAGGCCAATGGTCCGCACAGTCGTGTCAATTTGACTACGACAGAACAGCAGAAGGAGTTCATCCGCAACCTCACTCCTGAAGTTTCGGTACAAAATGCGTTTATTTTCCTTGCGGAGCTTTGAGCCGTACAATATATACGCATTCTGCACCGAAACGCTTAGTAGTCTCCTGAAAAGCTTCTTGTACCAGACCAGGTTTCGCTGTCGTTCAATGGGGAAGCCTGACAAAAGCTGATCTTTTCGGTCAACCCCCCCCATTACCTTGTTATAGTCTAGTACGAGTTGAGGTTTGTAAGTCCAGGTACCAAACTTTTCAACTGCCCCGATTTCTGCCTTATGGTAGGTGGACAACATACTTACCAGGTTTTTGTCCAACCAAACCATTACATTGAGGTCCCCGCAGTTCGAGTATACAACCTCACCTTCCCTCAGTTTGGACCGGAGATGGGACTTAAATGCAGAGGGCACAAATTCTCGGTTTAACCGCAATGTGCCCATGCAGTCCATCCCATTTCTTTTGAGGCATCGTGCCAATAATGGACTATTATAAAAATTGTCCATTATTAATGTATACCCCTTGTTAAACAGAGGGCTGGCCAGGTCGTATACTATCTTTGCAGTGGCCCCAACTGGGCAGATATTGTGAGCACCCAAAAAGTTGGCCTGTGTCATGTCGTCCGTCATATCTTCCGTTATGTCTTCCGTCATATCTTCCTGGTCTGGATTTGTCGATTCAGCCTGTCTGGAAATGGTCTTCCCCGTATAAATTTGGAATTTCCAAAGATAGCCAGACTTGGACTCACAAAGCTCGTAAGACTTTATACCCGCACTGGCCGCTTTGGTTTTGATCATCTGGACGAATCCCAAACGGCCTTTATAGCAGAGTAAGGATTCATCCAGAGAGATGTCTTGCTCGGGCAGGTATAAAGTCTCAAACTTATTTGAGAGGTGGTCCAAGACGGGTTGAATCTTTTGTAACCTTCGCACAGATAATGGTGCATCAGAAGAAAGACTTTCATTGTTGGTGAAGTGAAGGAACTTTTTAATTAGAAGAAAACGATTATAATCCATGGCTCGGCTGAAATAAGGCATGGCGGTGAGTTTTTTTGAATAGAAGTAGTCTTTTTCAACAGGAAGGGGACTAATACCTTGATACATTAAAATTGCCAAGAATACATACATTTCCTCTTTATTCGTGGGAGCCCATTTATTGGTACGCGCATGACGCTTAAATTGTTTTTTCGCAATCCATTGATCTGCATACCTGTTGGTCTCTCTCGCGATCAGTTCAACGAAATCTGCATCAAAGATTTTAAGAAAGGCATCCACAGGTTTGCCCATTTCGTCGGTATTGAAAGTTGGTCCCGGCGTGCCTGTGAAAGTCTCCCTTATCCCAGTAAAACGTAAGATATCTTTAGACCAATCGAAAGAGTAACCTTCAGGCGGCAGAATCGAACGCATTGCCTCACTATCTACCTGGTCTTGTCTACTAAAGTCTATGGCCATAGCGGAGTTAGGTGAAACGTTGATAATATTATGATAAGGTATTGGTGGCATGCAGAAGGTATCCTCATCGCTCTCTTCGTGGTCGACGTCACTCGCTTCGTCATCCTCGTCGCTCGATCTGTCCATTTCTGAAACAACAGAAAACCCAAATTAATTTAATGTGTCTATATTACGATAACCCACTGCCTCTGGTACGGCTTATGACTCGCAATACGATGGTCGCGGGATCAAATCAAATAAATTATATTTGAATAATTAGTGTTATTTTCACACAAAATTCATTTAAAATAATATATATTATATTTGCGGCACGTTCCAGAGTGGAAGATACCCATAGTATCGCCCTGGTGTAAGACCCCATTCAGAATTGAAACGTTGCTTGAAATGGTTTTAGCCGTGTTTGGTGACCAGTTCTGAATAGCCAGGTACTTTTCCACCTCCCTCTTCCACACCTCCTTCCCCTCCCCGCTACCTTCAGCCTCACAACATACCCCGATTGAGGATGCCATAGTCTCACTGGCTCCAGATGAGGCTCTTGTGAGGTATTCATATAAAAAAATAAATAAAAAGTTAATCAAATACTTGAGGCGGGCTATGTCAGGAGTCAGAATAGCACAGTCAGGTAGGTATGGAATGAAGAAAAGAGTGTGTGTGCCAAGATCGAGTTGCATGGTGGTTCATCCTCTCTGCCTACCGAAATGGCGTGAAGGTAAGTTAGTTAGTTTTATAACTCACGGTTTCCAAGTACAGACTCTTCTAGTACAGCTGCCTCGTCCACGTTACTGCCCATGTCTGACTCTGAAATAAAAGAAAACACAAATTTACAGTAGAATTTGGATATAATGACTTTGCATTTAACGGTCTACTGTTTTAAGTGACGATAATGTAAACTCTAGTAAGGTTTCATAACTTTTAGTAGGAAAACGTATCCGTTTAAAGTGACCAACTACGTAAAGCGACCTATTTTAATGATAATTTGTCCGGTTACAAAACCCACCTACCAATACAGCCTCGCTTTTGACTAGGAAGCTCGACACAATGAGTCCCGTGAAGCGAAAGTGTTTTTTCAATTTAAGAAAAAAATGCTGTATTACACCGTTTAGAAGCCGGTGAATCAAATGTAATCCTCGCAAAGAAGTTCGGCATGTCTTATTTCTCACTCTGCAATACCCGTTACAGAAAAAAAAAGATGTGTAATGATGCATCCACGTCATAACAACAATACATTTTGTATGTTTGTTATGTGGAATTTTTAAGTACTATGCTTATTTCCTGCCAATATACCAACAGTGAAACTGTGCTAAAGATATCAATATAAAATATAGATAATTGATTTTATATTGAGCCCCTGGTATGACATTTTAAAAAATAAACTCACCGTTCCCAAACGCCGATAATTCTTGGTAGAATGGCACGTCCACCCACAGCTCGCTGTGATAGCGGGCCTCCGGAGAGAAGAGTTCCCCACTCCGCGATGTCCAAGGTAACGGCTCGGGAGATGCTGCACGGATAGGCATAATTGGTGCATTGGGAGCCGTTGATTGGATCTGTGCGGGAGTGGACATCCACGGTGGTGGTACGGGTCGTGGCAACGGTGAAGGCGTCCCTTGTGAAAAGGGACACGTTGTTCTCTCCGGAGATGGAATTCTGAAAACATTTACATAAATCATATAAATTGTTCTCATTCACGTGTGAAACAGTAAGTACAGTATGTAAATAAACAATAAAATTAGAACTCTGTAAAATATGCACTGAATGTGCCAAATGCACAGAGCGCTGATCTTACCAACTATCACTGTAAGAGTGGAACGCTGTCAGGAAAAAACAATAATATTGTATCAAGCATCTAAATACGATTGCTTACTTTTGTTTAGTTTTTCTTGGAGGTGCGGTAGGGAGCAAAATGCGCGCCGCCTGCTTCTTGAATTTTCGGCTTTCCAGCTCTAGCCGGAAGGAAGCAGGCAGGGCCCTAACAGCCTTTAGGGCCTTGACGCGATCCTCTCGCACCAGTAGCAAAGCAGGGTCGCTGTTTAAATAAATACAAATATATGATGAGTTCAACGGCCACAGCAAAGTACTTTCATAAAAAAACATTAAAAAATACTAACACTCCAGACGAGGCTGCAATTGCAGCTCTGCGTTGACGTCCACGTGCAGGTAGTCTGGCACCAGCTCGTACCCCACCTCTCCCTCTTCCTCTGCCTCCTCTTGCAGTCAGCACCACTCTATATATTTTAAATTGAAAACACTTAATGTAAGTACTTAAATGTTTAAATTTTGTTAAATATTGCACTAATATAAAATTTGAAAATAATTATTGGGTCGTGGAGTGCTCCCTTTCCCTGGACGACATTTGTTTCTGCACAAATTTGGTAAAAGTGAAGAAATTAATTAATTATACAACTAAATTACTAAATTTTTATTGTGTGACGAAGGCTTTACACCATTTTACATGTAAAAAAGAGTCAACTTTTTGACATATGACTTAAAATAATTGGTTAACAAATATCTGTATTAATAATGAACCAATTCAAATAAAACTTATATATATCTCTTTGTTTTGAATCACTGTGATGGAATATCTATATTTCAAATGCGCGAGTGCAGTATATAAGACATTATTGTAAATCAAAAACAGATGACGTCTTCAGTTGACGTATTCTTACACAAAAACTTCAACCAAAACAATATATTAGAAACAAACTAATTAAAAACGCATTTCAAAGATAGATAAGTCAATCACAATAACACAAATATATAATTATGCGTTAAAAACCCAATAAATTAATTACTTACGGCATTTTAGGAAGAGTCCAAAATTTCGTGAATGTTAAAAATTTATGGTTTTGTTTTTTGACAGGACGCCTTATAAAACCGCGAAAACTCGTTAAATATCACTTCAAAGACAACGGATAAGTTCATAGACAAAGAGAATATATTATCAGCTATTCGATAAAACAAGTAGCTGGCCAAGGAAGCGTTTTAAATAATTACAATAAATATTTTACGAATGGTAGAAAAATCGGTCCATTTTTGGACCGATATCAATCGCAGAAAAATAAAAGTGGTCGATTTTTCGACCGAAATCGTTCCAGTGGATAAACAACTAATAAGAAATATACAGGTTGTCTGTTAAGTAGTGAACAACTTTTCAACTGTGGAAGGGAATCCTGAGGCCGTTCCCGAAAACGGAAAATTATATTTTCATGTAGTGAAAGTCTCAGGATGTTCACATGATTTGTGCTTTCCTAAAAGTACTCTTATTTGCTAATGCTATGTTTTTAAACTTTTGTGCTCAATTTATTCCCCTGCTTACCTATTTCTGTATTGCAGAAGAAACTATTGTATATATATTATTGTGAACACAATAAAAAGTAATCTCTTACTAAAGTTGCCGTTTTGTCTTTTCAGTCGTAATAAACGATCATGATCACGTTGAACTTTGCCAAATAATTTTGATGTAGATGTATTTTGTTTTTTTTTCGTTTTCGCGGTTACTACAAAATTTCAATGATTAAATTGGTATCTGGTATTTTTTCCGTATGGTAGATTGGTCAAAAAAGGACATCTAAGTCTGCGAGCCAGTCTAGGTCCTCAGAAGTCACCCTGTGGACAATATCAATCGTGTTGGGAATTAATGGAGGGGCATTCACCGATCGCTCATATTTGTGAGTCTGCACCAAACCGCATTCACTTTATTCGCAAATTTCTAGAGAGGTGTCAGTGTTGGGTAAAAACAAACAAATGATTTCCACATTAAAATATAATACCGTAGCAATCTTGAGTATTTCTGCTAAAAAAAGGATCCTTCATTAGAAAAAATAAATTACGAAGAAAAAAATATATTTAATTTTTAAAATTTTCCACCATTGTATTACTCTTGACTTTATTTTTTACTCATTTAAAGAGTTATAATAAGTGTCAGGATGAAATTACACAGCCGTGAACTGCATGTACCAGTACACTGCCAAAATTACACACCATAGATTAAATTACACATGTGGTGAGAATTGAACCTACTCAAAATACATTTACTGGAATTATAACCTTAAAAAAAACTGTTCACGGAAAAAAAGTATTGCTGATTTATTAAAATCATAATAAAATGTAAAAACTTTACGAATATATCAGAACAAATCTTAATGCACCTGCGTTTTCTCTATTAATGACAAGATACGAAAATATAATGATTTTTACGAATACGTGTTCTGACGTCGCGTTAATACATTTCCTTTTTTACTTAAAGTTTAACATGAAACATATCAATTGTATGTCAGTAAGTAATCCGTGTAATTCCAGTAAGTGTAGTAGGGATTTGCTGGGCAACAAAAACATAAAGTAATCTGCTTTTAAAAACTTCTCGGGTATGACGCACGCCGGGTTAAGTATCTGTAATTATCTTCGCGCGTAATTCTCTCCGTGCGTAATTTCATTCATGTGAAATTTTGGTAGCGAATGTAATATTGGTACAGGAAATTTACGTGTTTGTAATTTTGTCGTGTAGCGGTAATAAAGTACTATTAATGGGAAAACGACTCACGATGTGGTTTAATAATGTTTTCAAAGTAAAATATGACAGCGTACACGTGTTAACAATCCCTAAAAGAATTTAAATAGAAACCCGTACAAAACAGTGTTCCTCATTTAATAATCTGCCGTCAATTCTCAAGTTGATTACTTAATTCCTTACTACGCTCAACATTTATTTATGCTTGTCGCCAATGAAAAATAACGTCTATAGGAAATTTATAAATTTATTCAAATTCCTAAAAAAATGCTCAAATCATTCATTCAACTTTATACTCAATTCGGTGGCGCTTTAAGTCAATTTTCTCAGAGCTGAAATAACGAATTTTGAAATACCGTCTAACTAATACACGGGCAGTTTTAATCCTGAAGCCTAAATTCAGAAAACAGTTTAGAAAAATCCCAAAAATACCTTAAAGACGTTCTTACCCATGAGATGGGAATTTTTGTGAGCAAAAGCTAAATTAACTCTTGTCGGTTTGGAATATACTCGTCTTTCAAATTCAATTGTCTTCATAAATATAAGCGTTCTACTTTTTTTAGACTCTTGGCATGATCTGACTTAGAAACGGCTTTGATAGGATTATTAAAAAATATATTAAAAATACTCATAAAAACTCGGATGGGTTGTTTTGCAGAATTTTAATAATTTATCAAATTTCATCGTTCTTTTTCGGGTTCTGTGAAAGTCCTTTTCAAGTTTTGTTATCATATAATTATAGGCTAGTAACTGAAATAATAACAACACTTGAAAAAATCTTTCACAGAACTTAAAAATTAACCTAAAATACCCTTAAAATACTCTTTTTCCAAAAATAAATAAATAAATAAAAAAAATTAAATATTTTTTTCTTCAATGTTATTCGAATAAACGTGGGGTGAACGAAAACAACAAGCCACCTATCAGTCGAAAATAATAATTTCTTAATTAAAATAATTCGTTTTCTCCGCCAGTGCACATGTCACATGTGATGTCGACTGATTAGTTTTGTATGTTATGTATTTGCAAAAATGTATCTCCTATATAAATTCTTTCCACCATAATGTCTTCATCCCGGAATACAGAATATATTATTTTTAATAACTAGCATGACCTTATCATTGTTATTATTGCTATTATCATTAATAACTTGCGTAATCCGTGACAAATCTTGAAATATTTTTATATTTGTAGGATTTGTGAATTATGTGTAAAAATGTTATTAAAATTGAAAAAAAAACATCTGTCAAACATTTGCATAAAAGAAATACACATTTTAAATAAAATTATTTACAAATTAGATCATTTTGGCACCTACTTTGTCGCTTATCTGATATGATTTATACTTTTAAATTGAAAGTTTATTGAACATGAAAATTTTTACGCATAACGCTGGAATACGCATCACTTCACGCACGCACCCACACACCGACAGCTGAAATTGTTCGAAATTTAAATAATCTTGTCTTTGAAACTTAATAAAGAAAAACGATAATTGGCAATTAAATAAAAAAAAAACGGAAATGTGTATTAGTTATCAAATTCAACATCTTGTTTATCGTCAGTGGGCTAGCTTCCCAAAAGATTCAATGCCAGGTTGTTCGGAGAGCGAAAAACGGGCACCCGAAATTTTCACACTTAAGATTTCCGCATGAAAACAGCTTGTTTTTACGACCAGCTCTTCTGTTTAATAGTTCGACTATGGGTCAAAAACATAGGTTTCTTCCAGATTTACCTTTTTTACCATAAAAAACCTCCCTTTGCGCTGAATATAAAAATATGACATACACCCCGTAGGAAACCTTGCGAGTTAAGTTTTGATAGAAAATTGATAATCACGCACGTTATTTATAAACATAATTTATTACCACGTAACGTATTGAAGTTGATCATCATATTTTACTAATACCCTCTAATAACATGGCATTAAAAAGTGTTATACAGAGTAGTATTATTTTATTTTCTGACAAAAACAGAAATATCCTATTTCATTTTGGTGCTGAACGAAACGTGTGCCACTTTTTATTTATTTTATTTTGCAGCAGTAAGTAATGGTTGGAAAAAAAATAGATTGATTCCCCTGATCTAATAACATGACATGGTTTAGCACTCGGGCCGATACTACGGGCGTGCTGAGGGAATACCCTGAATACAGAAAGTTGCTCTCAGAGTTTAACTTCGAAAACAATAACTAAATGTTTTATTTTAAAACCAAAAAGCAAACATCATGTGTTTTTGTTAAAGTGGAGAGTTAATGCTTTTAAAATATAGCATATAATATTAAAAAAATTAAAAAATATATTTAAACAAATTCTACGGTACCTACGTACCCACGTAGTTTTTTTGCATAGTTATTTGATTGCCATAATATTTTACATACTCGTATTTGAATGAAAAATTCTTTCAATATCGCTCTGATGAAAGACCACCATTCTGAATTGAAAACTTGTCTGGTGTTGTAACTCTTAACCGTGTTTGGTGTCCAGATTTGTATAGCCAGATACTTCCCTATCTTACTGCTTCCAATCTTCCCCTCCTCCACTTTACCTTAAGCTTCACAACGTACCACATTGAGGATGCCATAATCTGAGTGTCTTCAGACGGTAGTGTGCAGTTGGGACTCTTGTGCGGTGTTCACATAAGAATATATTTTTCAAATATTGATTTATCGAATAATTTTTCATGGCCAAATTTTCGTTTTCGTTTTTGGCTAAAGAAAAATGTCGCGTCATGTTTACCTTTTACATTAACCCGACACAGGAGGTCCAGAGAAAAATAATTTAAAAAGTCAACTTTGAGGATGCTGTGTGAAGGGCCTAAATACACGATGGGCTACCTACAAAACAAACATTTTCAAATTACCATATTATTTGAGTTTATTTGTGGTTATCCTACCATATTTAAAGGGAGAACTTTTCAATGTGTCCTTTAGTATGGTAATTCACATCCACCCCGTGCTCTTACTCTTTCTCAAATTGAATTTCGTCTCTTCCACTCTTTGCATAGTTAAAGATCAATATAGTAATAAAGATCCCCATAGTAATAAGGAGTTCCACAAGCATAGCCTAGTTTCCCAAACTTCCTACATCTTGCAACCAACTTAGTTTCACTAGTATATCCACCTACTAATCCACTGAGATAAAATGGTTAAGGGAATTCAGTTGCTTAAATCTAAATGCGATTTGCTCTGGCTTAGCTGTACTGTAAGTAAGCATGTATATGGCATGTACGACATGTATGGTTTCACTCATACGAATCGTGTAAACGCAGAGGGTTCACCAAAAACCTTACAAAGAAGGCTCTGCCAAAACCCACCATGTGTTTTATTTTTATATATGACTCAACCCATAACTGAATCAATACATATTAAGGTTTATATTACATTTTGGTCATCGGATATTTGGACGATAGTTACGAAGCCTAAATGGTCTCAGTTTATATAAGGTATATTATAATTAACCATCTAATGTATAACTTACTCTTAAAAATACCTTAAACAAATAATATATCGTTTGAACAA
Source organism: Hesperophylax magnus (assembly GCA_026573805.1). Taxonomy (NCBI): domain Eukaryota; kingdom Metazoa; phylum Arthropoda; class Insecta; order Trichoptera; family Limnephilidae; genus Hesperophylax; species Hesperophylax magnus. The sequence continues at coordinate 8,068,436 of JAIUSX010000029.1, read as the reverse complement.
ATGAATTTAATATTTATTGCGACTAAAATATACAATAACCCACCTGACAAAACAAATCAATAAAAAAAAAAATAAAAAATTTAATATCTTTCCTGGGGATCGGAAAATACAAGTTCTCCTTCAAATGGCGCATTTTATCATTTAATTTGTTCCAGTTACTAAAGCAAGATTAATTGATTAATTAAATGCTCCAAAACAGAAGCGAAGGTAATTTTTATAAGGTTAATAATAATTAAAAATTACTAATTCAACATCCAGATTTGCGCAATCTTAAAATCAAAATAAAGTAAAAATGCTTTTACGGATATCAAGCTGAATTTAGAAAACGGAGTTCGCAACTTCTCGATTGCCAAATATGTAGTGTATTATACAATTGAGGTCAAGTCAGCTGGTTTGCATTATTTTATATATTTCCTGGAAGAAGTTGTACCGGACTTGAGAGCAACTAAACCTTTAATACATAATGTCCCGTCCAGCGGCAATGCTCCCGGGAAAGTTAAAAACTGAGAGGAGTCAGCGTGATGTCCGGAAAACTGACTAATTATCCCAACTTCTTCAGAATTAAGTAAAGCGCGGACAATGTAATAGATTTGCACTAAGGAACGAGCTTAAAGACTTAAAAAGATTACATTCTTGGAACACTTAGGAACTGTTGAAATAGATGAATAAGAACAGGAAGGCCAGACAATACTTTTAAACTTACAATAAATTAAGTAAATTAAATATAATTGAAATAATTTGTTTACACCACGTTTTAATCAATAATATTTTAAATGTTTCAAAGTAATCACTAATCACTAATTAATTAATCTTAATTTTAACTATTCTGACGAAGAAGCCATTAGTTTTGGGCCGTCTACATTGTTATTTAAAAGTGGTGTAAACAAAGTATTTCAATTATATATATATATATATATATATATATATATATATATATATATATATATATAATAATCAAAATGATGCCACAAAGTAATTTAACAACTATTGTGAAGAATAAATAACTGAATGTTTATCTATTATGTCAATACAGCGATTTAATTATTTTTGGGCCTTAAAGTCACCTATTGTCGACACAATGTTATAAAATATCGATAAACTATGAATATTCTTCTTTAGTTGTTTAATCGATGCTGGCTTGCTTACATATCGCACACTGATCGTAATAAAACCATAATATTAGCAAACTTTTACATGCATAACAATCCAGAAAACACCTACATGAAATTTGCTTAGGTACTATCCGTCTTTAAAGAAAATGTGATTATTTATCCTGTCGGTATAAATAATCACATCTATTTATCCACAAATAAGTTTTTGTGTTCGGTTTAATAATATAATGTTCTCTAAGATAACAGCACTAAACAAATGTGTGGGGATGAAATCTCGGCGACCAATCAATGTCACTGTTCTTCGGGAGATAAATCAATGTGGAATTAATGACACCTTCTAACCAGTGGCTTTTAATAATATCGTGTTTGCCACAGTAGATCTAGCAACATATCCTAACCTGACCGGTGGCTTTTATTAACATCGGGTTTGCCACAGAAGATCTACCAATTATGTTAAATGTAGACTATGGCCCACTAGCGCAGAATTGTTACTACATCTCGAACAACTGTGATTATCATAAATTCGTAGTTAGGTGTGGTTAGGAATGCATGATTGTATTACCTTGAAGGGTAGATAATGTCATTTTGGCTGCTTGCGTAATTACATAGAAATTCAGATCAGCTGTTGTACAACGTACCAGCATGTAATAATACTTAAATATCGCGGTCCTTTTAACCGTAGGTATTTGTAATTAGTTATAATTCACCTGAAGGGCGCAAAACTAGTTGAATTTGATGTTATGATCCAAATAAAACATTTGACAAAAAAATGGAATTTAGAAATTACCTGAGATTTTGACCTATAGATTATTGCTCATTTCTACCAAATCGATGAATTCAATACCTTTGATAACAACATAACCGTTGTGATTTAATGCACTTATTGATCAATGTAACCATAAAGTCAATGGGAACCATAAAGGTCTCAAAAAATCTGTATTGTTCTGAACATTCATGACACGTTTTGATTCTTTACTTATATGAATCACATTGGCTTGCTTTTATTTCGCTTCAAAGATGAGATATCTTCTGAAATTTTAAAAATAAATAATTTCAATTTCTGCATATATTTTTATTTTCGGGGTGAATGTTTTTTTTAATTTCAAATTTGCGAAAATTTCTTTAAAATAGGCATAGGCCTCGCGAAATTGGGAAAACTAATATTGGCGCTTGTAGAAGCAATCTACGAAACTATTAATCCATCATTTCGATGTCAATATTTAAAATTATTTCAAAAATTCAAAAATTATTTATTATGTTAAAATAAAATTACTTACTATGGTGGAGTAGGAATGTCGATGCAAATATATCAATTTGTATAAAATAATGCATATTTAACAATTGATTCATGCGATTCATTGTTTGGGTTGATATTTTTCAATTGCATAAATATCTAATAGTTAAACGTTGATTTTTGTTGATTTAGCAACTGTAAACCGCAATTTCCGGTCAACTTTCACAAAACTTAAAGCTGTATCTCCAGAGTTATATTAACCCTTATTCAAGTCTGTACAGCGTCAAAAGTTTACTCGACGGCAGTAATTAAGATCACGGGAAACTTCAGTGGCATTTGAGCGACGTGCTCATTTAAGGCCATGTGGCTTGCTTTCATAAACACTTCACGCCAAATACTTAACTTTGTTCGAACTGTTTTATTGCTTCGATAATAATTTCTAAGGTGTGGTGATAATGAAGTACTATCAGCATCGAAGTAGACTTAGTTGGTCGATGACTGACGCGGATTGTTGCAAAAACAAAAGTTCACAAGAATTGAAGAATTTACATGTTTTGTTTTAGACCAGCGATTTCCAAATTCTGGGGGCGTTGTAAAATTCAGGGCGGCGGTGGTGGCCTCGAGAGCAAATGGAGAAAGGTGAAAGGCTCCAATTGGACGGTGAAGGGCTGAAATGATGGTCAGAAGAATTAAAAAAAACGCTTTCCTAATGAATTCAAATGAGTAGTATGTACGTGAAAGAATCTTATATGTGGAAAATGTGGCTTGTGCAATGGTTGAGGACTAATCTAGCAGATAAACTTGTGGCCGTTAAAGAAAAATATTCTTGGAGAGTGGCGGTAAGCCAGTCAAGGTTGACAACCTCTGTTTTAGATGAACTAAATAATAAATAGCGAACACAGCAGCGATCTCACAGTAGTACTAGTAGTAGAGACTTTCCATTGGAGACTCGTTCACCAATAGTGTCCGAGATAATTGACACTTGTCACCAGCACGACGACCGACGGGCCGAGCTAGCCCGAACCGATTCATTCAATTCCTGACTGCCAAGGTTACCACATCGCGCTTGGCACTCCCGTATTTGCTCACCACCTTCTAGTTTAAATATAAATATTGAAATATGTGTATTAATTGATTATAATTGAATTGAATTGATTGCGTTCTTAATAATAACATAGCATTTACATAGCGCAGTTTTGAGTAATTTCACTTCAAGTGCGCTTTACTATGACTAACTTAAAAATGGTAATTATTAATTGGTATTAGTGGTCAAATTGTTAAAATTATTCCTACATTTTGCCTTACCCAATGCAGATCAAAATAATAAAAAGATGACAAAACAAACAATAACATAATTTATTTTTCGGAATAACTTTATTGAGTAAAACCTCAAATTGTAATATTTCAATATTGAAGACAAAGATAGTTGCCAATAAAAATGTGCGGTGAAAAGAGAAAAAAAAATGAAGACAATGTTAGTAGTTCTTATTCGAAGTATGATACAGTTAAAAGTGACCGAGGAGAATAGGGTCCCATTAGCGCAGTTGGTAGAGCACTGTCCCGGAAAGACAGGGGTCCTGGGTTCGAGTCCCAGATGTGACCGTTTCCTTTTCTGATTTTTCTGTTTCAGATTTTCGTTTAGAAATCACTAATATTGTCTTCAATATTGGAATAACATAATTAATTATTTATTTTACCATACTTACCGGATTCCGGTGACATTAATATTTTTAACTCCAAATAATGTCAGTATCACCGGTTAAAATAAGTCAAGTACGTCCTATAATACCTTGTAACAATTTCGAATATCTATTACAGCAACACACAAAGAGTTATTCAAAAACATTTATGTATCTTTGCTTAGCTGCATGAAGGAAACATAGCCATTGGTGACATTTAGAGGAAGTTCTCGGACAGTCGGAGCCGGAGTGTCCCATAGCTAAGATAAGTTCCATTGCCGCATGACGTTTGATGGCCGATGCACACAACTAGTGCAGATTTATTTTCTATTTGAGCAACATGTGTGTAGGCACCATTCAATATACTGCCTAGAGTTACATCATGCTTAGTTGCAAGTGCCAGTCAGACGCTATTCAGATGCGGGTACATAAAATGTATAGCCATACCATTAGCATTTCATATTAGCGGATATACGGGGTAACATATGAGTATTTGGGGAACATATTTTAGTCGTAAATCGACCAAACAGGAATAGTGGTGCCCTCTTTTGTAAAACAATATAATTCAGATGAATCCAGCTGCTTAATGCACAGGCAACTGAATTTTATTGTCACTCACCTGCAGAGCTAAATCTATACAATAACTGACCAGAGATGTCTATTCTGTCCACTATTTTTAATTTCATTTTTTAATTTTAAGATAACTAATTTTAAGTCTACTGCTTCTCCAGGGTGTCTTTAATTTCATGTACCACTCACGTTCGTGTCATATTATGACACATTTAAATCATATATATAACGAATCTCACGTTCGTGTCATATTATGACACGAACGTGAGTGGTACATGAAATTAAAGACACCCTGGAGAAGCAGTAGACTTAAAATTAGTTAACTTAAAATTAAAAAATGAAATTAAAAATAGTGGACAGAATAGACATCTCTGGTCAGTTATTGTATAGATTTAGCTCTGCAGGTAAGTGACAATAAAATTCAGTTGCCTGTGCATTAAGCAGCTGGATTCATCTGAATTATATTGTTTTACAAAAGAGGGCACCACTATTCCTGTTTGGTCGATTTACGACTAAAAGATTTAAATATTTTTGTCGCAAAAAAGTGACAGTACTTTTTGAATCACAATGTGTTAATTCAAATTATTCAAAATTTTACTCTCTTGAGAGCTTGTCGTGACAGATCATTATTTTATGCAAGTTTTATTGTGCTGATTGCCGTCCGCTGCCGAATTTGGAGATTAACCTTGAGGATAAAGAATTGTGCCAATCTCAATGCGAGTAATATGTTCGGTGAGTTCTCTGTTTTATGTATTTGGTGGTTGGATGATAATTTGTAACTCTGCCTGCAGAGTGAATTTTTGCAATCAACCTTTTTTTTCATGGGGAAATATTTATCCCCTGATGATCTGTGTGGCTTACAATCCAGATCATCACCACACCCGAAGAAGACAATACATGACTCTATCAAATAAATTATGCACTTGAACCGGGTAATAAATAAATTCTAATACATAACGCATGCATGCGAATAAGGCAAGGAGTGTGAGCAAGGACAGAATTGTGTGGCAATCATTTTATCTAGCTGCCATGCGAAAAGCGGAATGGTTATGGTTTTTTCTAAAGTGCGTTTGTGCCGTGAACTACCATTAAAAAGATGAAAAAATAAGACAAACTTGCATTAAGATAATATAGCACATTATAATCCACGCGACCAAAACGGTAGAAAAACAATACAATATTCATAAGTTGTGAGTAATAGAATCCGCAATAAATACTTCATACAAAAAAAAACACATTTCCCCTGAATGTAAAATCCAATAATCTACGCCAAAACAAGACAATGTTTGTGCGCTGCGAAAGAAAAATGGATGCCATGTGAACTCCGGAGTATGACTAGTGTCACCGAGATTGACCGAGCCCTGGATCTAGGCGGCAGCTGGACCTTGCACTAAATGCAATATTATTTTACTCTATTGTAGTTGTTAGTAAATTTTTGTTAATTTTTATTTTCTTTTCCTGCATTTCTACAACTAGATTTTGTAAATCTACTTGTAAAACATATTTTGTCTTTGGCTTTCATTTAGTTGCATTTATTGATTTGTCGCAGTTATTCTTGCTAGTCAGAAAAAACTAATATTGTACGTTAGCGAAATATAGTGCTGTTTGCATAATAAAAGATTAATGCGAGTTCGTATGAAATGTAAAAAATTAAAAATATTCGTAAAATTTGATGAAATTGGTATGCAAGTATAATATCATCAAATTCTGAACCCCCAATGAAAAATACCACGAACCCACACTGTGTGTAACTGAATATGGCTTAAGGGTGGTGTATCGAACATGAAAACATGATATTATTGCTGTTCTTCCTGGCTACCAACTGAATTAGCCATTGATGCTGAAAACCTAGAAGCCGGCCAATTCTTCCTGGCTACCAACTGAATTAGCCATTGATGCTGAAAACCTAGAAGCCGGCCAATTCTTCCTGGCTACCAACTGAATTAGCCATTGATGCTGAAAACCTAGAAGCCGGCCAATTCTTCCTGGCTACCAACTGAATTAGCCATTGATGCTGAAAACCTAGAAGCCGGCAAATTCTTCCTGGCTACCAACTGAATTATCCATTGATGCTGAAAATCTAGAGGCCGGCTAATTCTTTCTGGCTACCGACTGAATTAGCCATTGATGCTGAAAACCTAAAAGCCGGCCAATTCTTCCTGTTTACCAACTGAATTAGCCATTGATGCTGAAAACCTAGAGGCTGGCCAATTCTTCATGGCTACTGACTGAATTAGCCATTGATGCTGAAAACCTAGAGGCCGGCCAATTCTTTCTGGCTACCGACTGAATTGGCCATTGATGCTGAAGCCTAGAGGCTGGCCGATTCCTGCTGGCTACCAATCGAACTGGCCAATGCTCCAGCCGTCGCCTATGCCATTTGCTATATCGTATGGCGCGATGATGCACAATGTGCTCCAATCTGAAATTATCGCTGAAGGATTTCCGATTGTCTCTGTTTTCTATCTGTGTATTAAAACCCAGTTGTATTGAAATACATATAATTATTTCTTTCGTGAATTGGATTGGCTGTAAAAAATAGGAAGTACCTATAAGCTACACCCCTTTGTACGTTCTGTATACCAGTACAATACTTGTAATTAAAATGTGAATTTTGATTCGAATCGTCTTTTATGATGGTTTGGATAGAACACCTCACTGTGTTTTACTTAAATCATTACCCATGTTGAGGACTGATGTGTGCCGGTGCTTATTATTTACAGTCTTTACTTGTGCAGGCAAACACGTCCCGTACAGGTGGAATTGTGGGAAAAAATTCTATAATTTCTGCTAGCATCGTGTAGAATCTTTGATAGTCTAAAGCTTGGAATTGCAGGAATAAGTTAAAACAGTCAATTGATCACAGTCAGTATAATAATACTTATTTTCAGGGCGCACAATTCCAGAAAATACTATTAATATAAGTAACATAAGTGTTCCTCAGTCGCAGCCTTCCAGCCCAAGGAGACTGCCATGGTGGTTCCTGAAACAAAGGAGATAACCCATTAGACCGTTTTCGAAAATAGATGGAAAGGTCTAGGTCTAAACCCCGCGTATCAGAGTCTAGCTTCTCACAAGATTCATTCTCCTGCTCAGGAAGGTTCCAACTTTTACTCATAGGTGTCAATTGATTCTGATGACTTTTCCATAATTTACCGGTATTGTGGCAATCTAGGCCAGGGTAATCGAGGCCCACGTTAGGGGTGCGAGCCTAAGGGGGTATTTCACTATGTCGGGCTAAATATCTGAATAGCTATCCGTTGGCTGGCTTTAAAGTTCAGAATAACTTCGTTATTCAACGGCGACCGTTTCACCATTGTTTCGAGCTGCCGGATAGATAACACTCGAAATAGTCTGGCAACATCGCAAAATGTTTGCTGTTTCTCCATCTACTGCCACGGCCAGCCACGGCTGTCATGCGTCACAGTCCGCACACCGCGAAGTGTGCATTTTTTTGGTTATGTTATGTTGATTATCAGGTCATTTTAGATAGATTCGTGTCGAATTAATACATTGTTTCTTATTTTGAACACAATCAAATAATTCAGGATGGATCATACAAGCATTCAAATTCATTCTACAAAATTCGACTCACTTCTCAGCTGTTAAACTCGGAATGTTTTGACGCCATCTTTGATTCGAGGAATAGCGCCTAACGTCTGGTTAGAGCACTGATTAGTCAAATCTAACTTTAACCCGAGCGTTAGCGTTATTCAGATATAGTGAAAACGAAAAATTGTCTAATCCGCGGCATAGTGCTTGGTCAGAACATATTCAGAGATAGTGAAAAACCCCCTAAGGGTGTCATTATCAACCAATATTTGGGAAAAGCACGTATTTCCCTAATATTAATTAGAATAGTTCATTATTTAAATAAATAAAAAAAAAAACAATTCAACGCCGTGTGATTGACTTAGATATCGATATGACAAAGTTTTTGCATTAGATTTCACAGATAATTCCCAAAGAAAAGAGAGAAAGAAATATAAATGTTTTTGCGTGAGAAAGCCTAAGAAAGATCGCCCCAGGCTTCGATTAATTCACAGTCCAGCTTCAATTTAACGCCTTCGATTCTTTGATTTCCCAGGGTGGGAATTTGAGAACTCGTCAAGCGAAGCGTCAGATTTAGTACTAGGCATTTTTACTCACGATCAAAACTATAGAATCTGTAATAAATTGCTGAATGGGTTAAAAATACAAAGACTATCTTAGAAAACATCATCAGAAATTTAAGCGACGGAATAAATTTTATGTAACTGGGCATTTTTTGAATAAAGCTGAGATGCTGACTATTTGAAATTCATTAACAAATATGAATTATCATCCAATCAATTACCCGACTTGACATTATGTCTTCGTTTCATGCTTGTGCCGACGCTGCCCGTTATGTCCGCTTTTTGTGAGATCTTTTAGCTTAAATTCGCAAACAAGGCTTGGGGTCGTAAATATAACAGAATCCTTTGACAAAGTGAGCCAGTTCGGCATATGGTCCATTGAATATGAAAATGCAAAAGAAATTTATCCAAGAAGTGAGTAATCTAGTTTTAACGAGTACAAAAAATTAAGTACCTAATTTTATTAGCACCTACAAACTATATAAATTCAACAAATCAATAATGTAAAACACATTCATTTTAATTATACTAACTCCACACTCTGAGGAGAGTCATTGCCTATTTCTCTTACAGTCACATTTAACTGTTCATTGATTCAGCGCTATTCCAAACGTCTCATTATTAAACAAATGTGGCATCTAATTCGCCAATTAACCATGATCTTTATACGTTCAATAATATTTGTCTAAACTCTTACAACGACAGTTTTTCGGGTTTATTGCCCATATTTAAAAGGAGCATCATTTCACTGATATAAACTATTCATTGTATATGATATTCTATTCAATACAAACAACACACGTTACCTGGAAATTACTAAACATATGAAATGTATGTAATTCTACCTATACATCTGCGATCAACCTCAACTTATGGGAAAGAAATGAAGCAACCGAAAATGGCGCGAAACGCTGCTTGCAGTTGATTCGTTCCTTTCCCGTAATTCATGGTACGGTTCGCGTTTCGGTTCGCAAATGTATACGTAATCTTAGATATCACAAGGAAACATATCATACGTGCCAACTGGGAAAGTTTCATCCTCTCTCAACATGGGTAGGAAAAAACACCAATATTACACCCCAAAATAAAGAAATAGGTCTTTTGTGCGTTGTTAACGCAAAATACAAAATAAAAAATAGTTAAAAATCTGTGTGGTAAGGTGTCAAATGTTAAACTTACAATTATAAAGCTACCATTTAATACGAGCAGTGGTTTATATAACTTTTACTTTCTTACATTAATCTTCACATATGAGGCCGTGAGGAGAATAATTTCCCAAAAAGCCTATGTCATCTTTGGGGATGCTGCGTGGAGGATATTTTTAAATAAAGAGAGGAGAGGAAGTTCTGGGAAGGAAAAAGGTATGAGGGGTGGGTAGGAATCTGTGGGTAGGATCAGTGTGTCCAGGAGTGACGGACGTATGAATCCATCTCCCCGCTGCGGCGCAAGGCGATGGGTCGAGAGACCAGTTGGAGAGATCAAACGGTCTCCCCAAACAAGCCTCTACCGATCTGGCATACCACGCAGCTGGTAACACACCTCACCACCAAACCTATGGCGGATTGTTGGTGATCCAATAAATGGTTCCCGGGGTGGCGGTACCCAAATCCAGCTCCTAAATTGTAATAACAATAACATCATACCTCGATGAATGCTTTATAAATCATCTTTATTTATCCCTTTTTGGGTAAGTTTCAAATTAACGCATATAATACAAGGGAAGGTATTATCCCTATTTTCTATTAACGGAATAATGAACGGGGTACTCAGATCAGGACTTTAACATGGATTAAATCAAATAATATTAATTGAAATAATATTCCCTGTGAATAATGTTTCGTTGCTTTATTGTGCTTAATGGGAAATGTGATTAGGTTCATTTAAGGAAAATCCTTTATATTTACTTCGATTTCTCGTGGTAATGCGTGTGTAATGAAAGATTGAAAATTGTAACCAATATTATTTTCTTAGAATGCATTTAAAATAGATAACTGTATTTTTTTAAATAAATTAAAATTCACTAAATGTTGGATGTCTCTTTGCGTTGGTCAAACCCTCAGTTATAAATTGTTTACATCTCATAATTTATATAAGCACTTAACCCTTTCAGGCCTGAATTAAAACTCGCAGTGGTAGAACATATTTGATGCTATATGAGAATTGGTAGAGTTATTTAAAAAAAAAGGTTTTTGTTACTTTAATTTTAATGAAAATTAGGTATCAGAGGGCGTGTTTCACATACAATGATAAATCGTACACTTTATACCAAAAATATGATAAAAAATTAAATTGTAAGGATGCTTAAAAATTAAACATTTAAAAAAAAAACAAATACAAAAATCACTTTTCAAAATATCAAATTGGCTACCGCTTTAACTAGTCGCCGAAATCCAATAAAAAATAGCGCACAAAGCCAGTTATATAGCAAAATGAAAACGAAAACCGTCAACTTTATGTATTATCAAATACACACACGGTCTGAAAGTTTTAACCGTTCGCTAAAACTTTCGATACTTGGGAGTAAATGGTGATGTTTTACTTTACCTTCTGGTATCTCAGTTTTGATTGATGAAAGAGGCCATTAATAACTAATCAACCATCACTCTTGAAATGCCCCACTATATTCTTTCCCGAGACACACTTATTGCTTCATTCTTATTCATACATTATCTCTCACGTGTCTACTCATCTTCCAGCGATTCACGTGATTCGCCTTCTGAGTATTTAATAGCAGTACATGTCACGTCTATTTGAGATGTCCTTGACTGCTTCTTACGTCCACTCATATTTCAAAGGCTTTTCTGGAACTCCTTTGTACTGTAGTACGTGTTAGAACTATATATGTGTTTTTAAGAGTATGTATGTTCCAGTTTCCAGCAAAGCAATGTAATGGAATACTTACTTCAATAAAATAAAAATCTCTTGTTATCGTTAGACCATTGATTCTCAACGTTTTTGTGTCGACCTCCTTAAAACCCTTAAAAGTACAAAAATGAATTAAAAACCCTTACATTCATATTTTGAGGTTTGTATTTATAATACTTTATTATCTTTTATATTTGCATTACTAATGTAAAAAAATAATGTGCTATGAATTTTTCTTGCTATGAATACCGAGAAAACATTCTATCAAGACTTTTAGAGTTGAGAGATATGAATTATATTACAGATAAAAATATCTCGTTTTCAAGGTAATGATAAAGACTCTTTATTACTGTTGGCTTACTAGAGTGAATTATTTTCTAGCTTGAATTATTTGAATATGAGTTTACAAAGCCGTAACAAAAATATTTTACAAATGACAGACATATTAAATACTTTGATCAAGAAACTTGGTATTAGGATTTTATTTAACTTCTAACTATATATATACAAAAATATTAAATTTGAAATTGAATTCTGTTGTTGATCGCATCTTGGAGAGCTTGACAACGCTATATTACGCGAAATGAAAATTCAGTTACAAGAATATGTTTCAGATAGGTTTCTAATAATTTCTCGAAAATATCGGTTCCAACCATTTGATGATTTTTTTTTCAGCGTGACCCCGCAAAAATCACGCATAATTGTTGGATTTGTGAAGCTGAAAGTATGAAAAAAAAATTTTTTTTTATAACAATCATTATCAATTTTAGGGACGACCAAAAAATTGCCTTTCGAATGAACACCATTAGTAAACTTAAAAATTACGATATCTGTAAAAAATTAATAAAAAGAAATGAGGAATTAATATGTTAATTCAAAAATAATGGTAATTACTTTATCGCTTGTCTGAATTGTCCGCACCATCAATTCCACTTTGAATACCAAATCAAATTTAAGAGTTCATTGCACGGGAGTTACGGAAACATAACCTAAATTAGTATTTTGAATAATTACATTTGAACGCTATAAAGTTTAATGCTCTATTATGATATAAATATTAGCTTTTGAAATAATACTTAATATTAAAACAAGATGAATTAGAAAATGCACTGAACAAAGGTTTTGGTGCTAACGAGGTTCAAACGTTTTCATTGTCATCCTGGTGATAAACAAAAATTCAGAATATAAAAAGTTGCACATCACTTAGTACACATTTTTTTCGCTTATAACTTCAAATATCCACTTTCTTCTTAACCTGTAACCAAAAAAATATTGTAAATGGAACTTCACTTATTTATTTTATACCCAACATATTAAATGCAATATTAATTCACATGTATAACTAGATGTTTGTTATGAGTTGCCTTTATCCTCCGTTAATCTAGTATCTGCACGAACACAAATCATAGAGGAAACGCCACCACATCGATCACGCGGCAACAAAGTGTAGAAACATGCCTTGGTCACGTGCAAACAGAAAAATAACCTCTACGGTGCGATCAAGGAGGAAGAGGGGATGAACGCTCACGCTGGATTATGCCCACAAAAGGTAATGAGAAAGCAAGAGTCGCAAGAAGAAAGAGGAGGGGGAGACAGACAGAAGGGGATGCGGGAAGACGACCGGCTGCACTTCACTTCAGTTCTGGGAGCCCGAAAGACAGGAGCGTGCTGACGCTAGTCCAGCCACTGGCCGCGGTGAGGGTGATTAACCACCCATAAGCGGCGAGGCCGAATGCATAGTTATTGCAGATTTACTCTACCTCTGGAGAGATAGAACCACGTTATAAAGACCCAACGAGAACATCACGTCAAGCCCTGAATAGTAACTATAGAGTCCCATCAATTCAACACTTTCCATAAATGGTACCATTAAAATAATTACACAGAGCCCGTTACTTCCGTCTAGATTTGTTCAATGCATAGGAAATTATCCCCTCATAATACGTATCTTCTTCACTAATTGGTACATTAGTAATACATCCGTAAATAGTGTTTTCAATTGAGATGATTCTTTAAAAGAGATTGCCTAACCCAAAAACTCTGAGAGTCTACAAAATGGCCGCTAGCATGAGGAGAATCGAAAGAAGTAGTCCATTCAAAATATCTTACCCTCATTCATTCTTTTCTCATTAGTTTCCTAATATTTACAAACCAAAAAAAATCAACCACCATCTAACTCATCTACTTTAACCTCCCCCCTCCTTCAACCTCACAAAGTACCCCAAATAGGGATACCGTAGTGCCACCGGTTTCAGGAAGGTGTGTCAGAATAATATTTTTTTTAAGGCATCCATTTATATGTCTGTTTCAACCAGTTTGAGTTTACAGGTGTAAATTTTGTGTAAAAGGTAGCAGAGCTTAAGCCGTAATAATCGTGAATTTCGTTATGTCGGGTCACGGGTCACAGATCAAACGTGTAACATTCCGGGTGTGGCTAACTGTGACTTCTCCGCTAATCCCGATTAATCGTCCAGACCCGGAAGCGGCCTGGGACCTGGACTGATTACCACCTGACCCGCAAATGGGCCCGGTTCGCCACAGATATATTATATTATTTAACGCTGTGAAAGTGTGGCGTTTTCTGGGTAAATGACATCCCCTTTCATCCTTCATCTGTGTTCATTATTGTGATTTATAAATGATGAATCATTATGTTTTATGACAAAAAACGTAGCTTAGGTAACTCAGAGAATGGCAAATTTTGCAATTCAAGTTATTATGAAGGTTATCCGCTTGCGTTTTGCTCCCAGATGCCTAATTTCAGAATGAAGATAGACTATATTATATTTATGTACCGTAATAAGCAGGTTATTGGCTTGCGTTTTGCTCCCGGATGCCTAATTTCAGAATGAATATAGACTATATTATATTTATGTACCGTAATATGCAGGTTATCGGCTTGCGTTTTGCTCCCAGATGCCTAATTTCAGAATGAATATAGACTATATTATATTTATGTACCGTAATATGCAGGTTATCGGCTTGCGTTTTGCTCCCAGATGCCTAATTTCAGAATGAAGATAGACTCTATTATATTTATGTACCGTAAAACTAATTATTTTGTAAAAGTTGACCGCCATATTATTCTCTGATTTAGCTTTCAGGATTTGAGCTCAAGATCCCGGAAAGTTCCAAAGATTTGATCCAACGTAATATTGTTTATTCGTTGCTAGGATTTAAACACTTCGTTTTTAATGTATCTTATTACTAACTGCTCGGGGACTTTGGTTTGGGGTAAAGTTTTATTGTTTATTTATTTATTTATTCATTTACGAACAACATTTGTTGTGACTTATTTGTGAGTACCTGACAACTGGGTGCATTTTGAAGGTGGCAATTATATTATTGTGTTGTAATAAGTATTTGTTTAACTTGATCGTGCCAAGTCTTCCTTGACCTCTAATGTTCTCCTTATTGATCACTTACGTCTTGTTTTACTACAAAAAAATATTGAATTCATATTTCATATAGTATTATGAAATCCACATTGTTACTGTCAAAAAAATTAGTGTAGGTACTCCTAGCACTAATAAGAACAAACTTCAAAACTTTCTTCGCAATGAGATGAGTGATATAGGAATGCGTACGGGAAAAATGATGAAGCATTAATTTGTATGTAAATAGAAGATACATCTTTGTTCGAACATTTCATTATATTTTCAATAATTTTAAAACGTTTAGCAAATAATTTTTTTCATAATTTGAGATAATATGATAATAGTGATATTTAGTGGCGGAAAGATGAGATGGGATGTTTTCTTCAATAGAACAATATTTTTTTATTTATCAACGTCTTTCACAACACTAAAATAACTTCTATTTAGTAAAAATTTTTATAAACATCCTGGAACCGAGCTTCTAGAATCCAGCTCAACATTAGAACACCGTATTGATGGAGAGAGACAAGAATTTATTTTTTTGATTTTCACAATACCTGCATATGGTTTGAATACCTGAATGCATTATAATGATTTTTAACAACAGCACAATTAAGAGTTATACAAATTTTCACACAAAGAAAAATATTGTTAAGGTAGTTATAGGCACTGGTAAATAAATAGAATTAAAATGACTGCTTTTGAAAACTTTTTCAATTTTCAGAATTTTAGTAAGACCAAAGTACCTTGTGTGAAGGACGCACTGCAGTCTTCTTACATAATCGTGTCTAGAGCTCGAAGCATGAGATTAAGATGAACTAATCCAAGGTGATGTGTGAGGAGAAGATAAGACTACAACTTGGCCGATAAGTCTTGTGGAAGAGATATCGCAGAACCTGAAACTAAGTTAATAATAATTATTTCGAAGAGATCAGTATTTTGATCTAGGCGGAGCTGGAAGATATTCTATATAGATGAAAAGGTGTTATTACAAAGGGTACTTTCCAGGATAGATAATGTACGGTGAGTTTATTTATTGCCTTTTAATTCGCGCTGTTAGACTATTTATGTGATAATAACGCTGACAGTTGGAAGGTATAACCAGCAAAGGCGCTGGACTACAGAAGGTATATTGATAAATAAAGAATATTGTTAATGTACAACTGTTAATAACTAAATAATATATATATAAAAAAATAAACCGCACAAGAGTCCCAACTGCTCCCAACCGCTGTAGCCATTAGACGACATCCTCAATCGGGGTATGTTGTGAGGCTGAAGGTAATGGGGAGGGGAAGGAGATTTGGGAGAGGAAGGTGGGGAAGTACCTTTCTGACTATTTAGATCTGGTCATCAAACACGGACAAAACCGTTTCAAGCAACGTTGTAGTACTGAATGGTGGTCTTACACCAGAGCGATACTGAGAGTATCCTCCACTCTGGAACGTGCCGCAAATATGCTGCATATTATTTTAAATGAGTAACTTGTGAAATAACACAAATTCATTCAATAAATTTTTATTACGCACGCCGACATTTGAACCCGCGTCCTTCGGTTTGCTTGTTGAGAGTATTACCCCTCGACCACGATAGTTCCAAAGTGAAAGGTAGTGAATTCTATTGAAATTTGGTATTGTTTTGAAACTTTTGAAACTCTTAAGCTATTTTTTTTTGTATACGCCTGATTAGAGATGTCCTTCTAAACGTTCTAAATTCACTTTTTTATCTCTTCACGCTTCACAACGTCTCACAGCATGACTAGCATCTTAGGTCCGGTCCGAAATGAATAAGTGGACCAAAAAGATGCCTAAGATTCACAGTTTCTATTAGAAAATATGAAAAATATGATTATGAGATATCTTTAAAATAAAAAAATTGTCAGAGCTAAAAGTTTCTGAAGGTCTTGTAGACTCTCGCGATATAGGTTACCGTTGTGCGTACTTGACTGAGTTATCTTAAATTACAAGAATATCTTGGAAAGATTTTAACAAATTAAAAAGCGTTGTGTTTCAAATAATCTTGTGTTTTTTAAAGTATATGTTGTAGCTTTGATTTCGAAGTCAACCGCAAAAATGTTAGCCTTGCCAAGTGTGACAGTTCAGTATATATATTTTTTCCTGATGGGCTTTTATGTGATTTTATATTTTACGTGATTTACTGCATGATACATTGACGACAAGAGATTTTATTTGTAAAAAAACATTAAATTTGTGGCTCGCCATTATTTACCATATAAACACTTATATTTCTTTTACACCATTATTTTAAGTTTTAATATACTTCTATTGAATGAAAACTTCTTCCAAAACCGGTCGTTTTTAAAAATAAATTTGTCTAAAATAAATTTATGTGTTTATATTGTAGAGTATTTAATGTTTAGATAACAAAATATGCGAAGTACTTAATTTACTCTCAGAATTTGTTATGATTCAAAATAAGAGGCTTTGCATGGGTTGTTTCACAGAATTTAAACACTTCATCAAATTTCAAAGTTTAAATTCAAGTTCAACCGAATTAGAAGAAATTAAAAAACGTTGGAGAGTTTTAAGATCGTGGGATGGGAAGCATGGTATTGATTTAACTATATTTTATATTCTGTCTATCTATTTATAGGACGAATAGTGTTTGTAGCGGGCGTGGCGTTGTTTTTTTTATACAAATCTACAGCTTAATTCCGTGATGAATAGATATTCCAGTTTTAAATTTACGTACATTTTAGTACATTTTACGTTCCAGTTTATCGCTTCCGGGATCAAGATATCGTAATATTATTTGATTCTTTTTACATTTCTTCCAGGAGATTATACGTTTTTATTAGGGATATATATATCATGACGTGTTAAAAAGGGAAAATTGAAGAAAAACTGTGCGGATACTTCCAAGGACTGTAATAATTTCACCGGTCAGTAGCTGAGTTGGCAAGCGTCTGGATCCCAATCGAGCGTCGTGAATTCAATTCCTTGGCTGGCTAAGACCTCCATCACGACAAACGGGAACTTTTGTTTTTCTTTAAAAAAATCTACCCAAAACAATAAAGTTTTTTATTGTTTCTAAATAGTAAGAGAAACATTTCCTGGTTACCATATGTACCTGCTACCCGATTTCCCGCTGCACTTGACACAGTCGTTTTGGTATAAATTTCGTGACTTTTTGCTTTTCAAAATTAAATCAAAGTTTGTATAACTTTTCTGTAATGACTTTCTGCACTCAGGTGTGATATATTTTTATTTTTCTTTATTCAGTGTATTTTTTATTACAGTTATTGAGAAATTTTGTCACCATGCTAGGCACGTGCCCGTGTTGTGATATACCGTTTTTCGTCTTTATACAAAACAGCGGCGTCTCTACCAAATATCCCTTTTTAAACAGGGTCACCAATGTGAGTATGGCTCTGCAGTGGATACCGCTGGGGTAAAGGTGGTAGAGAGATAAATAAACGTTAATAATGAAATCGACTTAATTATTCACGGTTACACAAGTTACACAAGTTACACAAGTTACACAAGTTACAAAGTTGCCAAATTACTTAATTTACACAAATAGCAGATCTTGTTAATCACTGAGTTCCTACTCAAAGTGTTGCACGGAAAGAAAAGAAGTCGCGCCATAATGTCTACGATCTGTATTGCAGATTGCAGACGCAGCGTTTATATACGCGCTCCTATAAACGTCTTGGAGAATGTTCCAGAAAAGTCTCCAGGCTCTCAAACGTCCAGAGGATTCCGGTTGGCGTAATCCAATGCTATCGTATCCTCTTGTAAGTAGTCGACCGATGATTCACCGCGCAGTTGCAGGGTTGCCACAATCACATACATAATTCAATTCCTCCTAGAACCATCAGTTTTAGCGAAAAATATTACTTGCAAAATGATGGAGGAATTAGCTAGCAGAAGCTTGAACCCACTTCCCCATTTCAGTGAAATTTACAAGTTGTTTGGTATTATTTTTCATTGTTTTCATAACGTGTGTGAATATATATATTATCAGCGATTCGGATGGCGAAGCAATAATTTTAGGCCAAAACCGGAACAATATTTCACGACCAAATGGGGCGGCTAATCAGTGCGGCTTTATCGCCGTCATTCTAATTACCACTCACTGTAGTAATGTAGAACCAGCCTTGGTAAATATTTTAGCGGATTTAGAACACGTTAAATGTAGTATGCTAAGTCCATATATCCAGACTTGGCAGACTTTCAACTACGCGCGGATCTATGGAACCCAACCACGAGGTAAAGGCTTTAGCTTAGTCCAGGGAGGATATGAATATCTTAAAGCTATAAAAGCCTCCCAAAACAACACTGTGTACTTAGTTTGGTACTTGCATAATATAAAATTACAGATATGGTTGATAACAGTGGGGAAGCGAAACTGGTGACAAAGGCGGTGAGGAATCCCGTAGAGATGGAAGAAAAAATAAAAAAACGCCTTTTAATAATTATTAAAAATACTAATTTCGGTTATGATTCTGTTTATTACTCTAGTGAAATAACCTCTAGAACTTGGATTTGCTGGAAGTTTAAGTGTCATTTTCAAAATTGGAACTGACTGTGGGAACAATTCAGAAAAGAAATAAAGTTGATAAAAAATTGTGTTTTTAATTAATAATTCTATATTTAAAATGTGCAATTCTTTTGTTTCGAATTTTTGACAGATATCGTAATTTTTCAAGTGTTTATTCAGATCGTCTCTAAAAAGACAATGTTTGTTTTGAAATAAAAAAATAAATGTTTTCATATGGAGAAAAATGAATATTGCTGATTTCTTAAAATCAGGTTAAGAACAGGATTGCAGGCCTTTTCCAGTTAGATTTAAAAAAACACGTGTTCAATCACTTGCATTTTCTCTAAAAACGAAATGAGAAAATATAAGAATTATTATGACATCGCGATAATACATTCCTTTTTTACTGAACGTTTAACAGGATACCTATAAAATCATTCGTTAAGGGCCAGCAACCAATTTATCTGAGTAAATTTTCTACGTGCAGCTTCACTAATTCTACAAATCCCGTGATTTTTTATGGGTCATCGCTAGTATTAAAATATATTAATGGAATCGTAACCTTTAAAAAGTAAATTCTAACGTAAAGCTAAATATTTCCCTTAGCTTAAACTAAGCTCTCGGAAAATCATATCGTGCGCAAAATATTATTTATTTAAGATCGTATCCGTGGCAAGAAAACATAGAAATTTTATTTGCGTGTTTATTTCAGAAGAACACAAACATTTTGTATTTATTCAGCTGCATAAATTGAGGTTGTCTTTATCTTTTTATTATTATGTTTTCGGCTGCTTATCCTACAGCACCATATATTTACTTGACATCTATAAATTCGTATGTTAATACATGTTTTCGTTTATTTGATAACTCCTAACTTTCATCTCTAAACAACAAATAACGAAAGACTTATATTCAGTTTTAAAAAGTGGATGCTAATAATATTCTGTAAAGCGTTTTTAAGGGGTTTAAACAAAATGACATCACATTTTCTTGCGTTATTTCCCTCCTAGACATTATGATTACTTCTGTGTACTTTTTATTAATACGCAATTTGATTCCATTTTTTTTTAAATATTGTCAATTTCAACATTCAAACTTAAATACCAGTAAATTTTTTTAAAGTTCGTTTTCTAATTTTACGAGTTTGAATTTTTTTAAGCCCGTCAAAACGATCATAACCTGAGCTGTAAGAGATAGATGGGTGCGTGACGTCATCTGTATCGTGGGTAGTACTGGGTAGGTATTTTGTACGGAGATATTCTTTATTCTTCATTAAGAAATTCCAGAAATTTTTTATTAATGTAAACCTTCTAAACAAATTTAGGGGGAATTTTTTTTTCAATATTAAAATTTCATACTAAAATATATTTTCAGTGTGAAATTATAATTTGATTTTCGCGTCAAAAAATTGCAGGGCACTGTGGCTCACACGGTATTATCCTTATACCCACGTAGCTCACAGGCTAAAACCTTGCTGCAGTTTGAGACGTACTCGCCAGAGGGGTAAAACCATCGTTCATTTTTGAAATGATTTTCTACTTAATCATTTTTACAAAAACGTCAATTTTGGGAGTAGGTAAATTTAGTCACGGTTGCGTTGTGATTTAAGATGTGTTGTGAGCGATAAGCTTCAATAATAACGCTTTGAATTTTTTAAAATACTTCTTAAATGTCAAGAGATATTTGTTATTATTATTCATACCGATATTCAAAAAATACAAGCGTTACGATGCTATTTATCGATTGTGCAGGAAGTTTTTACGCAAAAAATGGTAAATGCAATCTGTTCTCTGACATATTCTTAAATAAAATGACATTTAATTAACATGTTTTACAATAAATAAGTGTATTAATGGACACTTACAAAGATCACAGTCACAACCATCAATAAAACTAAAAAAGGAATCACAAAAATCATCTCTGAACCTCAAATCATACATATACAAAATAAAAAAACTACACAATACAAAACTGTATGATAACTAAGGTTCTCTTTAAAAAGTTATAAAAAGTCATGGAAAGTGATGAAACAAAAACTTTATTAACTGGGTTAAGTGGGTTAGGTTAGGTTAGGTTAGTTTAGGTTTAAGTTTTTTTCATTGTTTCTAATGATTTTATATCACTTTTTAAAATTGTGTTGAATTTTCATTCTGTTGATTTATCATGGAATTGAGACGTACACGACATACAGCGAGTAAATGCAGCTTCTAATTTCTCAATTAACTCGGACTTTTTTCGGACTCATTTTCCAAATTTAAAATTGGTTTCATGTCAATAACATTATAAACTGTTCAATGCGCATACATACAAATACGCACTAACACGTACACCCACGTACACTTTTACACTACACAAGTCACCTGATAATTACTGAATTTACATACCTACCAAATATGAGACATTACAAGGAAAAATTTCATATCTGTAAATTGGTTCATAACTGTAACAAATATACTTTTTGTTTCTATATTATAAAATTTTTAATCTTGGCATTTATTTTAAATAAATTCTACTTGTTATTCTTGGCTCGTAACATGAACACATTCAGCAGCTTGCAGATTTGTAGTTCTCAAGAAGATTCCGTTAATTTCTTGGGAATATCTTGAAGACATTACTCCACGCTATTCCTCTCTACAGCCCTGGAATGAGATTTCCATATTATTGTTCTTGTTAAGGCAGACGCTAAGGCAATCACCGGAGTATGTTTGTTGAAGTACCTACTAAGGAGATTGTCAGTAAATGTCAGAATATGCAGTACAGTAACTGCGTATCGGATCACACTTTATGCATGCATCTACCTAGTTGTTTACTTCGTTTTTATAAACTAATTTACTTTCTGACACATTATTTTGAACGTGGAAGACAATATCTGTTTAATGTTTTAACCAATTTTTTTTTTTTTTTTTTAATTGATTTTATTTTAGTAATTTGTACATTTAAGTTTACAAATGACTAATTAATAAATATACTATTTTTTTTTTCTTGCTTGATGTGGCTCCTACACAACATTTTGAATTTTTCAATTGGGGCAGACTTAAGGTTTTCCGGCAGCGCGTTATAGTATTTCATCCCTTTATATAATATACTATTCTGGGTATTCGCTTTGTCCTTCTTTGGTAGCCTGATTTCATTGCACGTCCTAGTTTTATGTTTGTGTATGTCCTTGTTGTATACAATTTTATTCGAAAAATATTTGGGTAGCAGGTTGTTAACTATTTTGTGTAAAAATATCATCGTGTTCAAGGTCAACATCTGTTTCACCGTTAGCCAATTTAGTTCGTTTAACATTTTATTTACTTTTGAATATCTATTTCGTCTGAGTATTGTTCTCATTGCCCTATTTTGGAGAATTTGAAATTTATTTTGCTCTCGGTCGTTACACAGGAAAAGGATAGTTGAGCAGTAATTAAAATGTGGAGCAATAATGGAGTTATAAATGGTGATTGCAATTTTTTCGGACAGTTTTTGGCGAATTCTTCCCAAAAAAGGTATCTTTTTTCCAATTTTCTTTTGGGTATATTCAGCATGTTTGTTAAAGTTGAGTTTGGAATCTATTATAACTCCTAAGTATTTTATATCGGTAACATTTTCAATAATTTCACCATCAATTTTGATTTTGCTTTCACTGGATGTCTTCTTACAACCAATTACCATACATTTGTTTTTTTTGTATTTAATTTAAGCTTATTTATTTTTAGCCATCTTGATACATTATCTAGTTCATTATTTAAAATATGTATTAGTTCTTCATAGTTTTCTCCAATTATATATATAAGTGTATCATCGGCAAATAGTCGTTTTTTGCATTTTGAAAATATTTTCACCATGTCATTAATATATAGTATGAACAATAGAGGTCCAAGGACTGATCCCTGTGGTACTCCTAATTTATTTTCCATTGGTTTTGAAAATTGATTATTAATTTTTGTTACCTGTATTCGGTCTTTCAAATACTGTTTTATTAATTTAATGGCTAGAGTTGAGAAACCAATTTCTTTAAGCTTTCTTATCAATATTTCTCGATCTATGGTTTCGAATGCCCTTTGAAAATCCAAGAATATTGCTAAGATAAATTTATTACTATTCATTCCTTCTTTCCATTCTTCAACGATTACATTTAACGCTGTTTCACAAGAATTATTACATCTGAATCCCGATTGTTCTTGGTATAAAATATTGTGTTCATCTAAGTATTGCAATATTTGTTCTTATATTATCACTTCAAGTATCTGTTCATATTTCGGTAAGGTGTTTATTGGTCGAAATTCTTCACATTTTCTGGTATTTTTAACCTTTTAGACCGGTATAATGGTAGATAGTTTCCATGACTGTGGAAATGTTCCCTCTTCAATTGTCTGATTAATAATATTTAATAGAGTAGATCCGATTACTGGAAAAGCATCTTTTATCAGACTAATAGTTAATCCATCTGAACTATTTTTTGATTTAATTTTGTTTAAAATGTTAAATAAATATTCTGCAGTTATTTTTCTGAAGACCAATAATTCTTTGTTTGAGTTGTTATTATCATTTGTGGGGTTGACAACAATGTTAGGTATTAATTTGTTAATTTGAGTGATGCTTTCTATAAAATATTTATTAAAGCTATTAGCCATGTTTTCTTCGTTTATATCTTTTGGGAAGTTTACTATTTTTATGTCGTTTTTGTTATCGCCATGTACTAATTCTTTAATGCTTTTCCAAATTTTTTTGGGATCCCCTTCTTCCGAGTTTATTTTATTTTTTATGTACTCATTATGCGTTCTTTTTTTGTCTTTAGAGTATTTATTTCTCATTTTTTTGTAGTTATTCCAATCCATAGTAATATTAGTAAGGCGTGCTCTCTTGTAAAATGTATCTCTATCGTGCTGCATTGTGCGTAGTTCTTTTGTGAACCATTTATTATTGTTTTCTTTACGTATCTTCTGTTCTGGAACTACTTCATCAATGGATTTTTTAATGTTTATTACCATCTGGTCAGCTTTTTTGTTATATTCCATTTGATTTATTTCATTCCAATCAATAGTCTCTAAGGTTTGAATGAAGAGTTCTTTATTGTATCTTTTGTAATTTTTAAATGTTATTACTTGTGTTTCTTTACTGGAGTTGTAGGTTTCTCTGTCATTTATTAGAATTTGAATCATATTATGGTCGGTAATTTTAGGTTTATCTAATACATTAACACATAGGTTAAATTTATTTGAGATAACCAGATCAATCAATGTTTTAGAGGTATTAGTAATTCGTGTGAAATCTTTAACTAATTGTTTCATACCTGCAGTTTGAATAATAGATTTCAGTTTTTTTGTGTATATGTCTGCATTTTCTTTAACATTTATATTGAAATCTCCAACTATAATGTTAATATTTTCATCTTGCAAATTTTCCATGCTCCATCTTTGAAAATATGTTCCATGCTCCATCTTTGAAGAAGTCGCATTTACTTGTGTTTGGTGATCTATAAATAACGGTATATACACCTTTCTTGATTCCTGATTTAATGCTGATGGCTAAAATCTAACATTGTTTTTCATGTTGGTGATTTGATATCACTTCATATGGAACTTTATTACTTAAGAGAATCATCACTCCTCCTGTATGTCTGCTATGCGAGTCACAACGGATGGTATTATAATGATCAAATATAATTTCACTATCTTGGATATCTTCAGTCACATGTGTTTCACTCATCATAAGCATAAAAGGTTTCTTCTCTTCTAAAAGTATTTTGACCTCTTCGTAATGTGCTATGATGCTTTGTATGTTCAAGTATATAATTTCATCTTTCTCGTAACTTTTGTTTATAAAAAAGAAATTCTGCTAATTTTTGCTTCTAGTTTTCTTTTATAAATTGGGCATTCGGAATTTACGGAATTTCTTTTGGCCGTTCTTATGTGAACCAGTTGAAAAAACCGTGGCCTATTTGACACTGGTCGTCGGTGACTTCAGGGGTCTATGAACATAGATTTGATGAGTTTTTTAGAGACCCGAAATTAAAACTTAATTATACTATTAATACTATCAACGACAATAAAAAATACTGGAATTTAATTTAAAAGAAAATTATAGCTTAAAAAAGGACTGCAGTTTCTCATCAAGGCACGTGTATGAATGTTCCATCACCATTTGGAAACTATTGTTGCCAATTTAGATAACAAAGATTTAACATAGCTCTCATTAAATATAAATAATTAAATGAATAAATTATAAAACAGTTATAAAAATGATCTCCTTAAATGTAGGACATGTTAATTTGTCCTTGGGTCTAATAATCTTCATACATCTATATGTGTTGGCTATCGAGGCTAGTTTAAATTTAGAACCGAGTGCAGTAAACGACCCCTAAAAAATTCACGGGAAGAGAGATTTACTGGAAAACTGTAAAAATTGTTTCGTTTCCATATATGATTTTACGTTCAAGTTAGTATTCCAGGCACGTTCGAGGAAAAAAATTTTTTACTCTTTGTTTTATTACATTTCATATATTTTTTAATTATTACTATTCTGGACATTTATAAAATTGTTTAAATTTCAAAAAATTAAACACAAACCTCAATATTGATATTCTACATCTCAACTCCTGGTCCTGGGTTTGAGTCCTAAATGTGACCGTATCCTTTTCTGATTTTTCTGTTTCAGATTTTCGTTTAGAAATCGCTAATATTGTCTTCAATGATAATATCAATGAAATATGTTGGTATTCATTGAAAATGATTATGTTCGTAATTTATTATATTTATCTTAATAAACCTAACATGAAAATAATTTTTAATAACTTAACTTAATTTAGACCTTGTTTGTTTTATGTAAAGATAGAACAAATAACATTACGCTTACTGCCCTGCACCTTTTGAACAGATATTTTTTTATATTCATACTATTTTGGTTGCTGATTTTGATATTATATTAATGGCATTAAATTTAAATATTCAATTGCAAATATTGAAATATATTTTTATAGTTTCTTCCAAAAAAAAACATTCATATTAGTAGGTAGCATAAATAATTTAATTTCATGCGTTACATTACCTACCTCACAAGGTGTAACCTTTTCCGAGAAAGGTGATAGAACTAACTAACTAATCATCACGTCGTTTCTCCGCAGGAGTAGGCAGAGAGTACGGACCGCCAAACAACTCGGTCTTGGCACACTCTTTGCCTCATTCACGTTCATACATCGTCTCATGCATACTCTCCTATTATTCTGACTCTTGACAAGACCCAACTCAAGTATTTGAATAACTTCATGGTGCCATGTCTTCCTCGTGCGTCCCCGACTTCTGCTACTATTCATATTTGCGTAATATATTATCTTTTCACTCCTTTCTTCAATTATTTGCTCTACATTCCCCATTCATCTAAGCGTCTCTTTCCTAATATTACTCATTACGCTTAAATCATTCTTGCATTCTTTGCGGATCTCCACATTTCTGACACAATCATAAATGGTTTTACCACACATACGCCTCAGGGATCTCATTTCTATAGCCTTCAGTATACTTTCATCCTTTCTCTACCAGTTCCTTGCCTCATTTCCATACACCAGGGTAGGTACGAGCACTCCATTGTGGACTGCTAGCTTCGATTCTTTGGAAATTTTTTTGTTACCGCCAACTAAGTTCAGTCCTCCATTAATGGAGTTTCCTGCATTTACCCTTCTTTCAATATCTCTGTCAGCCTTCCCATCTCTCGTAAATATACTTCCTAAAAGCTTAAGGTAAGGTAACGGGAATGTATAGTAAAAAACATTTTATTGACAGATCAGGTGTTGTTGAATTTTGATATTATGTGAAGGATAGTCATCAATTAAGTACGTAGTATGTAAAAAAGAGGAAAAATAGTAAATTTTTAGGCATATGTTAAAAAGCCGATTAGATAAATAATACAAAGTGAAAATGCGGGACAGTATTGTTAGCAATTCAAAAAGAATAAAGATTCCTATTTTATAAGGTCTTCAATTTCCTTGTAATATATTGAAGCAATTCATACTTGTTAGTTAATGCAATGATTTGTATTGGCTGTTAGGTTTTGAATGTTCAATTTGTAGGGAAATTAGTGACCAAACTTGGAAAATTGATAAGAGCTTACGTTAGTTAGAAATATTTTACGCATATAAAAAATGCCAGTAAAACTCGTAAGATTAAGGCATTTACTTAACCCTGTATTCGCTGGGTGTACAAAACTTTAAATAAATGGGCATTCTAAATCAACGTCGTGTTATAACCCCAATGATATAAAATGCATTCGCGCAGAATACACAAAATTCACCCAAATAAAACGCAAGTAAAGAGTCTTCCAGTTCCCATATACCATAAATTCATGGCGTTGAATAGTAAAGGACCTTCCGCTAGAGATGCCTCAAGCGCTCTTCGCCTCTGAATTTCAATGGACTCCAACCTGTCTGAGGCGAGGCTGTGAACACTACTCCACCAGTACAACTTGTGGCTATGCTATTAAATTATCTTAAGCTTCTATTTCTGTATCATTTAAGTTTTCTTACGGTAGACTGGATCTTATTCAACGATAACCCATTACTAATGACTTGTTTTTTTTTCGTAATGAAATTATCAAAATATATTTTAAAAAATTTCTTCCCAAATTTAACCTCTAACATATAAAAACAATCTAAATAATAAAGTAACAAGACTCAGAATGCAGAAAGGTATTTATAAGACGAGGAAGCAAGGAGTGTTCGTCTCTCTGCCTACCACTATGGGAAACGGCGTTATGGTTAGTTTATTTAGTTATTTATATTTATTTAGTTATTTATATTTGTAAATATTTGCAGATATATTTAAAAATACATGTGTAATATTTAGGTGTTTTAAGACTTTTTTAACAAAACGAATTGTAAATTCGGCTAATGAAGCAGTTTAGCCGGTTTAGGATTATTGTAAACGGAAATGGTGACCTCTGTTACTTTTAAAAAGAACCGTTGAAGTTTTCAAACAGCAAACGGCGTTAGCTTGTTTTTATCTGCTAGTTCAGAATTAACACAGATTTTGAATAACTTTTCTAAATACAGGGTTTTCCAATAAGTGGTGTAATTATGATATTTAATCGTAAAAGATCAATGGTTTCGTTGTTTGTGTGGCACGTAGCGCCGTCTTGTTGAAAGTAAACGTTGTCATCAATAAAATCCAATTCCGGCCATAAAAAATCTTTAATCATCTCTCGATAGCGCAATCCATTCACCGTAACTGTTGCTCCAGCCTCATTTTCGAAAAAGTAAGGTCCAATGACTCCGCCGGACCATAAACCGCACCAAACAGTCACACGTTGAGGATAGAGAGGCTTTTCAACAATAACTCTTGGGTTTTGCAAGCCCCAGATACGACAAGTTTGCTTGTTGACGAAGCCACCGAGGTGGAAATGGGCTTCATCACTCAAGATGATTTTTCGATGGAATTCCGGATCATTTTCATGCATTTCAAGGACCCAATCGAAGCATGTATCGTTCCATTTTTATAAATGACGTAGTTTTTACTTGTCAAATGTCAAAAAATGACATCTTTAAAAGTAAGATCTACCGAAATAACGGGCTATTTAAAATAACACCTCTTATTGGAAAACCCTGTACAAGATATTTGCATAGGATTGATACATTTAATAACCATTATAAGCAGTTGCCTGTTCCAAGGTGACACTTACGACGATTTATGTGCATATTTTCTCTGTAATTGGCGGCCTTCCAACTAGTGGAAAAAATACTAATATGCTTCGAACTGCAAACTGATTAGAGGTTCACCATTTTTCTCACAGAGTAAACAAATGTATTGAGTTTCTTCCTATTATAACTACAAAAGAAAGTTGTTTGCGGAAGGTGAGGAAAATGAGGAGTATTTTTAACGTTAAGCTGTCGAAAATCGATTTACTACAAAAACCAGAATAAAATTACTTGAGCATAATAAGATTCATTCACAAAGCTTATAAGAAATGTAAGTAGTTTTAAGATATTACGTTTTTGCCAAGTAGTTGTATGTTTATTTTAATGATATACTTGGATCCAGGAAAAGGCTAAATCTTCACTGTAATGAAGATAATATGTTTTACGAAATAGAAAAAAAAATGGAAAGAAGACCTAACCCAATAACGTTTTTTTTAAAACGAAATAAAGCCTCGTAATAACTAATAGAATTAACAAATAAAGCGGTCTTTGCAAAAGCGTTGAGCTCCGGAGTCATGGAATAATATACACGGCTTCCGTGGTCGAGGGGTAAGGTTACTGACTAGCAAGCCGTAGGTAGAATTCCGGCATGACAAATTTTACCTGATTAATTTGTAAAATTTCAAAATGTATTAAAAATAATACGGGGTATATTTTCAGTACGTTCCAGAGCGGAAGATAGTTTTAGTATCGCCCAGGTATTAAATTATCATTCAGAATTGAAATTTTGTATGAAATGGCTTAAGGCTTGTTTGGTGAACAAATCTGAATAGCCACCACCTTCCTCTTCAATAGGTACTTCACCACCTTTCTCTTTCCCATTTCTTTTTCCTCAAACTACCTTTAGCCTTACAACATCCCCCGATTGGGGATGCCACAGTCTCACTGGCTCCACACGGTTAAAATGCAGCTATCTGGAGTAATAATCACCGTAAATATTTAGCTTAGAGTATCATTTATATCGTGACATATAGAGCTTTGAAGATGTTTATTTAATATTTTATTTATGAAATTAATTTCACTTTTATAATTAAATCATCTGTTGAAGAAGTTTTAATGTACTTAAAAAAGGATTGTTTATTTTATGGTAGAATATTTCAGTCCATAAAAATACAACTCATGCTTTTTTGTAATTCCGGCTGACTGTTAACGGAAGCTTTTTTCGATGCTGAACACGCCACCTTTACTGTTGGGTTTTCGTGACACGGCTTAAATTAGTTTGGCTAAAGAAAAACAACAAACGAATGATGTAACACTGAGCACCCTCAGCAAGTAGCCGTACTATGGGGACTAAAATGGCTTTCACACAAGTGCTCACATTGTATACAGGGTATTAGAATAATTTTGAATTTAGCTAAATTAGGTCTTGTAGTCAGAGTTATGATTCGTAAGCAAACATTTATCTCATATCTCTTTAACGCTTGGTCTGATTAATTTAAGGTTTAACTTTTGAATTGAGATTTAAAATACAATAATTTTTTTTTCGAAGGAAGCAATTACTTTGGGTTGTGACATTATATATTAATTAAAAAAACACACTTGTAATACACCACTTATTATTTTGAATCAATAATGACACCCAACCGGGTTTCGCTTATCTCAACCTTCATCAGGGCTTATTATATTAACTTGAGATAAGCGAAACCCGGTTGGCTGTCATTATTGATTCAAAATAAAAAGTGGTGTATTACAAAGTGTGTTTTTTCAATTAATTAATAATATTTTTATTTGACATTACTGTGGTAATGCGCAGACGCACTATTCATAAAGGAAGAATGCGGACTCCACGAGTCATTCTCATCCCCGATTCCGAGTTCATCGGTAACTTTAGATTTTAATATACATTATTATTAAATTTGACACTTGAAGTGAAATGACACTAAGCTGCGCTATATAAATACCATGTTATCATTCTTATTATTATTTGGCATTATTGTGGTAATGCGCGAAGACGCACTATTCATAGAGGAAGAATACGGACTCCACGAGTTATTCTCATCCCCGACTCCGATTTCATTGGTAACTTTAGATTTTGAATATAAATTCTTAATTTTATGGTAAAAATACATTATAGTTTTATATGTGTCGTATTCAACCACAAGTCAGTTAAATATCTTCACCTCAGTTGAACAATGTTCTAATTGAATTTTTTTTCAAAAATGATATTGTATGTAATGTTATATTTCCGTAGATGCTTGTATGATGAAGTTCTAACAAGTTTTAATGCTTACATTTACTTTACAAGGTTCTAACATCACTTTGAACTTTTTAAAATTGCCGTTTTGTTTGTATCTGACAGTTTATCATTTTAACGAGGCGCAGTAGTTTTCATGACTTTAGTTTGATATAGTTCTAACTTTACTTTACCATGTTCTGAGGTGTCAATGTTTGCAAAGACAATTTCAAATAATTTATTTAACATTTTCTGGTTTTTAGGTTCAAACTTGCGCAAAGAATTTTAGTTGAAAGGAAAATATTTAAGAAAAACTTTTTTCTTCATCTTACTTGGAAGTTATTTCCATCAATGTAACTGACCTGGGTTCGATTCTTAGTTATAACCATTATCTTTGTACTTTATGTTTATTTTTATATATTTAAATTACAAACAATACAAAACAAAATGAACCTTTGTCTGTCCAACTGGGAATAATTGCCATTTCAGGACAGCCAAATTGTGTATTAAGTACATAATATTCTGACAATGGAATGGCGATGCTGTCAAGACACATTTTGAGAACACTGTGGATTGCATTCAAAGTGACAGGATGGTTTCATTATCCTTGAAAGAGTCGCAAAGATGTAATTTATTACCAGGTTCAATTTGAATAACATTAGTAATTGCATTCAGAACGGATGAATGGTTTCTTTCGGGACATCACAAGTCTGAGTTTCTTTCCAGTGCATTTAGGAGAACATTTACAATTGTATAGTTAGAATGTCCACATTTATAAATCAGTATAAGACATATGAATCCTATAGTACTATACTTTTAGAATTCTTAGATGATAGAAATGACACATTACTAGACCAGAATATATGCCGTATGATATATGAATTTCAAATTTTAAAATTTCGATTTTAATTATAATTATTTATGTGTCTTATTCTTTTTCATGTTTCATTTAGATTTATTAGTACTATGTTCTTCTGTAATGAAACTATTTAATTAGAACGTGGCACTCTCTTTGATTGGCATTACAGAAATGTTGTTAGAACCATATGCAATTAATTATTATACCTTAGCTGGTCGCATATGGTTCTATCTGCATATTCAGGTATGTTATAAAATGGTATATACGAGTATAAGTGCTCTTTAAATATTTGTCTCACAGAATTTGAACAGTTCATTAAATTTTTAATAATTATTTTCAAGTTCTGTGAAAATCCTATTCCAGTTCTGTTTTTTAACTAACACTATGGGCCAGTTACTTCACGGAACTGAAATACTACCAGAACTTGAATAGAACTGTGACAAAACTTGAAAATTAACATTGAAATTTGACGAATTTTGACGAAACAACCCGCCCAAACCAATTATGCAACCGTCGACCTGAGGGCATTGAAATTTATTATAAATACCTATAAAAATTGAAAAATATGGCAAAAAAAGCTATTTAAAATAACTAATACTATATTTGCGACACGTTCCGAATGGAATATTCTCTCAGTATTGCTCTAGTCTAAGACAACAATTTAGATTGTGTAATGTTTTTAACGTCTCCCTACAGTTTGTATCGTAGATTATATCGAAATTGAATTAATATAATTTCTTCCGTAGGCTCCCGACCACGGCAGCCACTGGTATGTTTTTAATGTTTTACTCGTGTATGATTTGGGTAAATACCCCTCTCCCGCGCAAAGCGAATCGCTGACTCTAATTTCTCACTTCGTGAAAAGTAATGATCTCTCCCGTCTTATTTGCAACTTCTCGCGGTACACCAACCCTTCAATCTTATCGAATTAATATGTCACGTTGTGTCAATTTTTTGTTTCGACAGTGATTAATTCATTGAAGGATCTCTCTAATTGGTTGTGGTAACTTTAGTTCTTTTTAGATGAGGCGTGTTACATTCTGTATGGTTTTAAAATAAGACAATGACCGACTACCCTGATTTTAACTACTTTTTTCCTACCTTGTTTGCTCGCCAAAACGTTTCCAGTTACTGCAGTCGATGATGAGCTAATACCATGGGACAATTAAATGCAAGTACATGACATTCTCAATAGACAAATTCAATTCAAGATGCACAAGATTCTAGGGTAATAATTTGACTATAGATTGTTAGTTTTGTGAGTTATTTCTACGGTAGGTATTTTTGGGAACAGCTAGAGACAAAACATGTGTTGCTTTCGATTGGTCTCCGTCCAAATCCCATCCATCAACGTGACCAGCTCGAGAGCAGCCAAATTGATGGTCCAATCCCAACTCCTCCAGAAATTAATTGAATATCGCTCAGCGACAGATGAAATAATGACATGTTTTGCCTCCTGCCGGAGGGTGATGAAGGTAGGATTACTTTGAATTCTGATATGTGGGTCCTTGTTGGTAAATGATGATGTTGATGATGATGATGATTGATGAAGATTCATCTTATACCGTAAGGTACAAGGAGCTGCTCCGGTTTGGTGGCATGATAGCCTGATATCAGGAACCATTTGGGGTCACGTGGGTGGCGCGAGTTTTAGGTCGCGTCAACCTCCCCCAAATCAATGATGAGTTAAGCTCCGCCAGCATGCCGAAAGTTAGGAGTCCACTCTACTAACCTCAAACATAAACATTTACTGAAGTGGTTTGCATCAGCAACGTCAGGAGTTCGGGAGTCCCGTGAACACCCCTCTGGTTTACGCTCGTAAGAATAATGATGAATTCAGCGTCAGTTTGTTCGCCTTTGCCTCTGCAGTCACGTTACTCCAAATAGCTCCTGGCTCTAGTCTATACAGCTTCTCGTTCCAGTAGAGGTAATGACACATGTTTATCATATGTGCAATACAGAACATACTTCAAGTCTTTCGTCCACACTCAGAATAGTCATATCAATATTTAATTTGAGTGAGGGCATCCATCCGACATAACGAATGTTTCCGGGACGGGAGATTTTACCCCACTTTAAAGTCATGGTTGCTCTTTCGTTTGTTACCTTCCGTTCGCTTCAAATATCAAAGAATGGTAGAAAATGATATCCTCGACTTCCGGCGCTAAGGATCAGGGATACTGGAATTATCAGGTCGTGAATCTGAAATCATCCGATCTCCGTCACCTCAAACGGTTTCAGTCAGAGTCAATTCCCAACCTAATTCTGGATGACTTCTCCTCCTATAGTGGGGTAAGTATTTATTGAGTTTGACAGGAAGGATGTCAGAAATCTCCGAAACAACTTCATATTCGTCACGATCCCTTCGTTTTGTCAGCGAAAAAACCCTCCCCATATGTCAGAAAAGAATAGCATAGCCATTATCCGCTTTGTTCCTTCGTCTACCAAGCTAACTCAAGTAGGAAAGCCTATTAGCAATCTTCGTTCCCTTCGATTGGAACTCCGTGAAAGCGTCCTCTCACCAGCTGAAAATACTAAGAGCAGGGGTCTATCCAGGGTAACCATCTTAAGCTGGTCCTCCAACACCTTCGACAGAAACCGATACTTTTACGCGAATAACTCAACCACACCAAGAGCACGGGAAAAGCCGGCGCTGCCCTACTGAGATAGACGCTCCTCTGGTATCCAGGGTTATCGACTTTGCTAACACAAAAGAGTTCCTATTAGGCAAGCCAATTACCAATTTCGATTCCTTCGCTTTTGTCGCTTCGATATGATAGGACAGCCTACGGAAAATTCGTTCACTCCGTCCCAAACCAAACTTATGTGAATGAAAATCTAACTTGATAGAATAGGGAAGCTAGACAGATGTGTTCTCTCGGTGGCTTCCTTCAATCCGCTGCGTTAATTCCGCGAATAACTTTGATAATACCAAATATATTGGATGTCCAAGGAGAATACGATAACTTATTGTTAAATAACAGGTATTGTAGCATATAATTAACCGTGCTATCCGTTACTATTCCGCCTATAGGTATCTGATTGTTTCGACTAATAACCGTTCGCCGGATTATAAAAACATCGCATAAATTCAATGGTTTATATTTTATAAATTTTTGACGCTAAATATAACTACTGGAGAATTATTTTAAACCATGTCAAATTGCGAAAAATAGTCTAACTCATAAATAATGTCTATTGTTGAATAATCTAAAGCGGTTTTAGAGTAACCGATCTTCGTCATTTTTGTAATGGCTAAGTCTCGTAATTTATGGCCCCTTTTTGTAAAAGGGCCCGGACTTAAAATTCTTCTGTTGAAGATTTTAACATAATTACCTATAGTATTCAAGTCAAATACTCCTACTTCAAAACACAATTGAATCATTTGGTTTACATAAGGGAAATAAGGGTTAATAATTAGATTATAATAAGACTTACCAGTTCATTTCAGTACAATCCAAATAATTATAAAAAACAACCACACTCACATGCAGTAAAATACCCATGCTATTAGAAAAATTACACTTCCTACAGTAAATGATTTTAGCCGTGTTCGTGTCCCGACGGTAAATTCTTTGTTGGCGCGCCTCGTAGCTTTTAATCGCCTTGACTATATTACAACGTTGACCGATGCTGGCTATGCTTGACCGTCTCACAAACCTTGAATCTCTGACCCCCTTGACTCTATTCTGCTTGACTCTATTTGACCGCCTTCCAACGCTTTCAAAACCTGACTCCTTGAACCGCTCTTTCGCCCTCGACTATCTTCCCCCGCTCTTCCACGCTGACTATCTTAACTCTATTTGACCGTCTCCCAACGCTTACAAAAACTCGACTATCCCGCCCACGCTCCTTATCCACGACTATCTCCTTGCGCTCCTGAATCTAGACTCCCCCATCTCCTTTCCCGGCTCCTTCCTCAAACCAACCCCGCCTTTCGCCATATGCGATATCTAATTTATGTCTTCCGAATTCTGAAAACTTTGTGTATTCAAAGACAGAAACGCACTAAAAGACCACATCAATTATGAGCTCTAGAACCCGTCACATTAATTTCCCTCGTTTCAAAACCAATAAATTGTTGCTTCCTAGATAACCTGTCAAGTTCTTTGTTCAAAGGAATGAAACTAGACCCTTCCAGTCCAGTGGCGTGTCGGCCTACCAGTTTGTTCGGCTCCCAAATTACCAACCTAATTCTAGGATGTATTAAATATCTTTTATTTATAAGTTTTATTTTTAGATCTTCTTGCAGGATTTTAATTTAAGTAAGCAACTTCCAAACTCGTCCTGTTAAAATGTTATTTACCTCGCTATTCATAATTATAATTCGTCTAAATCCTTAGAAAAATTACGTAACTATATTTAACGGCGTATTTCCTACTTAAAAAGGCCACTTAGTAGCATTGCTTAACGGAGTCGAATTGTTTCTTATTGACTTTGTTAGGTTTTTTTTCTATCCGCCCCCACCTGGCAAATTCGCTACTACACTGAAATAAGTCTGAGAATTCGAAGTACCATCACGGAGGTCTCTGACGATACAGTGCATGTTCCTATTTTTTTCTCTAGTACCATAAATTAAAGCACTTGTTCTTAGAATAGCTATCCAACATCTGGTAAATCCCTATTTCGTGAAATCAACTGAAAAATTCTTTCTCACCATAATAAGTCAATAATAAAAAAAAATTTCCCAGGGTAAGTTCATCACAATTGAAAAGTTGCTTGAAATGGATTTGGCCGTGTTTGGTGAACAGATAAAAATAGCCAGGTACTTCCCCACCTTCCTGGCCCATCTCTTTCTCCTCCACACTACCTTCAGCCTCACAACATGCCATCGTCTCACTGGCACCAATCGGTGGGAGCAGTTGGGACTCGTAAAAAGTCAATAATTATCAAATTACAACGGTACAAATAATAATTGAACATGTGTGTTAATTTGCCAGACTTTGCATATCACATATATTATCAAAATCTTAACACAAACCTAATATGTATTATATTTCTCTGCTCGACATCCTGTAGCATACTGTATATGATGTAGGTAAATATGTTTTGAACCAGGGTAGCAGAATTCCTGGTAGGTAAACGCGTAAGGTATTCACGTGCTGTGGGTTGAGCACGTTCCTAATGTTCTACTGGAGAATTTAGCTTGGAGATTTTTAACACAATTATCCCCCTAGGCAGGCTGCATTGCAGCGAAACAATAACTCCCTTGCTGTGTAAAGCATAATTTAGCGAACGCAATAGTTATATCCTCTCTTGGATAAGAAACATTAAATTCATGCACACACACGTATGTTGAATTTTGATACCCGTTGTTGTCTTCCAAGGTCTCATTCGAGTGTTTGTAATTTAATTTTGTTTGGTTTACTCGCATCGCAGCAGTTGTTTGCACAAACACATGATTAATTTTGGTAAAATTTGGCAGAAAGTCCAATTATATCTACGGAATATTTTTCATTTTCCTATCAACCATGCCAATAGGTTTCGGTAATAATATTTGTATTTTACTATGAAAGCGAAAATTATTCTTCAATTCAGTCAAAATAACAATCGTGTACATTTTATATTAAAAGAAAAACATTCGAGAAAATATTTAATGAATTTGGCAATTTTGGCATTTTGCGAGCATTTGTTGTTTGAGTTCACGATGTTGAAAAATTGTAACATTGTATTGAAAAAATAGAATAATTAACCCCTCCAGCATTTTATATACCCTTGCGTCCATATTTTATAAAAGTATTAAAATTTTTTTTCTATCTTGCGGAAACACTTATTTTTTTTGTCGTCCGAAAGAGAAATAATATTTTTTCTAGTTTGCCTCAAATACTTATACTTAATTAATAAAATTAAGTAAAAATATTAATTAATTAATTAAAAAAGGGATCCATTAATAAAACCCTAAGAATAGCTCGAATGAATAATTCTTACTTCGCGCCGCTATCGTAACAATCGGTTTAAATTTAAAGATTATTTTTTTATAATATAAACGAGATAAAAGTAAAGAAATAGTTTTCCTACTAATTTCCCAAAAAAACGAAGTGTTTTTGAAATAATGAGTTATTTTTTTTTCTATTGATTGGAGTAAAAATTTAAGTGAAAATGTGGTTAGCTTTTTGACATCATTTTTTTGTTTGATATTAAATTTCTATTATTCATAAATAGTCTTTTTTATTTTAAATGAAAACAATAATTTTATCTATTTTCTAAAACTGTATTTTAGTATTTTATTTACGGAAAAATAAAAAAATAAGATGTTTATGGCGCATTTGAAATATACAGATAATATTGCAAACTAAACAAGTGTGATGAAAGTACAGAAGTAACTATTTTTGTATCTAGTCTCATATTTATCAGAGCTGTACTATACCGTACTTTGAAAAATATACGATATTTCATGAATCATGTATTTCATCAAAATATTGCTCAGAATAATCATAATGTATGTTTTTTGCTAGAGTCATTGCTTTATTCAGGTGTAGCTGGATAATAGTCGTTAAAGCTAATTTGTGCTTAGGTACATAGCATTCTATTCATTCTCTTCGTTCATTTGTAATGTTTGTCAGTTCGTATTATATGCTTCGTATTGTTATTATTGGATAATAGTGTTTACAGCTATTTTTTTCCTAGGTACATAACATTCTTTTCGTTTATTGCCACTGTTTTTCAGTTCGTATTATATGTTTTGTATTATGTCATTATTGGATAAATAAATTCACAGATCCAATATCCGTACTGATCATTTGTTCGAATAACAATTTAAATAGCATGCAAAAGTGCTTTTAAACCCTCGATACAAACTTACCAAAAATCGTACATTTATTTTTCCGGACGCACACGACATGGATTAGAAACTTTATTGTTTGAAAAATTAGAATTTGTTCCATTATTAGTTTTCGTGTGAAGCAAAAACACAGAATTTAGAAGAAATAAATTACAGTTGAGACAGGAAATTCACCACCAAAAAGGAATTGATAGAGAAAGATTGAGATTGATTGAATTTATCTATGCAAAATTAAAACAAATGAAGGTACCTGCTTTGATGATGAGCATGACTTAAATAGAAAAGCCATAATTATTTATTGTTGAAAATACATTTTCTTAATTGTGCTGGATTTATTTTGGCGAGCAATTTTTTTGTTTTGTTTTTTCTAAGACAAAGACTTTTTAAGTGCTGAAATATGGTCAGCGATTAAGCAAGTTGATTTTTATTATTTATATTCGAGAAACGTTGATCAAATGCTACCAAAACGGTGGATAGAATCAATTTATGCCCGCAGCCTTGCACCCGAGTACTTCCAACAGTCCAAATACACCTTTATGATGACTTGTTTGGCCCTTACATAATCCCTTGAGTATATTACGGTAGGGTAACTTTAACTGCTCTGCCCTGAATATAATAAAGTTATATGTATCATGGACCCATCTGTTAAACTCCATGCACTAAGAAACCATAAAATACTCAAACTAGAGACTCGCAATAAGGTCTGCCATATTCTTATTAATGCATACATCATGTTGGCGTGTCGTAAAAAAATTATAGATACTCATCCACGTATATAGAACAAGGTTTATGATGATTTCCCCATTCATTGCACCAGTGAGGCTTTATAGCGACTAGCCCATTATTGAGTCCACGAAATACCAAATAACATTCGAGCATAAATAATAGAAGTCGTTTTCGAAATGCATTTTCGAAAATAGATTAATGGAAGTGCTGCGCTTGTATACAGTTTTCACCATAAATCTGCGCTGAAAACAATAAAGATTAGTATTATTTAAATTAATTGCTGCGCTGGGATAAAACATGCATTATATAATGCGGACCACATAATCATTATTTTGTAGGCTACATAGAAGTAGACGAGACTTTTGCGTGGTATTATAGTAACTAAAACCACACTTAACATAAAGAATTCTAATGCTGTCTTACGTAAAGTCACAAGGAGGAAATCCGTAATTGGTTTTAATTTGGCTATTTTACTTATGTACAATCTGTAAAAATGTAAACTGTTGATTTCCCAAAAAAAAAAGAATAAAAAAAAAAAAAAAAAAAAAAAATGAATAAATAAATAAATAAATGATTGTGGTAAGAAAATAAGAAAATATCATTTTGTACAAATCTCTGTGTTTTTTTTTTTTTTTTTAAACATACTACAAACGATGTTGTATTCCCATGAGTTATTAAACTCATTAAGGGATCGCCAATTGGTAGTTTTGAAATAGAAGAGTAAAAAAATTAAAAAAAAGAGTTTTGTACAGAAAAATTAGACCCAACCCAACCCAATGTGCAGACACAATGTATGAAGAAAACATTTACAAAACATTTCACAGAAAGCAACATACAGACACAACATATGAAGAATCAATATACAGATATGTCACAAAAAAATTGTCTTATAAGACTTTATGAATTATTATAATCACTCATTTGATTTATGTACTGTTGGTGTCAAAAATATAAAAAGGTATCCTCAATGATGGACTATAGAAATGCATAAAAACAAAATCAGGAAAATACATTAAAAAGTACGGGCTCAAAAATAATCAGACCCAATACAAGATGTTTTACATTCAAAATACATGAGAAGATTAAAAAAGCCCATCATCTTTGGATGTACAAAGTTTGGTATTTGGAAATTGTTGTGTTCTTATAGAGATTGGTTTTCTTTTAAATAATAAAAAAAACATTGAATGCATCCCATTGTTCGCGCGTATTCTATACATTAAATTTATAAAAACAAGCAAATATAAGAGCATAAATAATAATATATCGAAGAGCGCAAACACAAATGAATAAAAGTTCTTTCTTTAAAACAACTTCATTTGATTTATGATAAGATCAACCGAAAGGTCGTCGTGTATAAATCAAATAAAGTGGTTTTAAACAAAGAACTTTTTTCATTTGAACAAATAATAACCTAAAACGTAAGATGTCAATTTAGGGCTCCGGAAAACAAATTTATCGGAAAAATAAAAAAAAAACTTGCAATTTTTTTATGGTTTTGTCTCAAGGTTGTGAAGTGCATATTTTACTAAATGGGTAGATGTCATTCTGGCAAGATCAAAATAAGTAAAATGAATTCCAAATATCTGTTATTTGTTTTAAACCTATCAGAACAACATATCAAGAACTATATAAAATGTAAGTTTTATAACTAAGTAAAATATGTACTCAAAAAAATATTACGTTACGATACGATAAGAATTTACAACCCCAGCCAGGAGCACTCCTGTCCCGGTGAGTTCAGTACATCAGGAGGCACTGATTTGTTAATACTTGGAAAACGTGTTCTGAGGATAGAAATGAGGTTGAAAGTCAATAGACCGGTATACATGGCAACCTAATCAGCCAATATTTAAATTTAGGATTTGCCGAAACAAAGGAATTTATTGAGTGTTGTTTTATTTCTTCTTATGTCTTCCTTAAAATAAACGCTTACCAGATTTCTCTTTAACTCTCTACTCCACCTTAAAACAGAAAATGTTGAAAACGGCCAAACAATAACAAACTTTCAGGAATTGTAGTATGATGTCAACAATGCGTATTGGAAACACAATGTAAGTAACATGATTGTTACTAACAAATAAAATGGATTGACTGAATAAACACATTAGGGTAATCGAATACCGTTCTAGGTTATATTTATAATGGCTTGAATAATTAATTTATTTCATATCATATCATATAATATCGGTTGATTTTTATGGTTAACAATATCAATTCAAAACGAACCTTTTGAAGCCCCATGAAAGCTATTAATTTCAGTAATGTGATTCAATGATGTTTGATAAATTAAATTATTCATATGTCGCTGAATTAAAAAAAAATAAAAGTAATTAATTTAAAGAGAAAATATTTATTTTGATTTCGTTTATAATATTTTTTATAGAATCGCATTTTGTAATAAGTTTCATATAAAAAAAAGTTACATTCCGTGTTCACGCAAATACTGAAACGATGTAAAATACTTTTTTGTTATATTTCTCGTAAGCAAGCGCTTTGAAATAATCCAATACTTTTTTACGCCAAGATAACACCTTGTTCCGGAAAGGATATCTCCTCCTATATCCTGTGATCCTACCCAATGGAACCTGTCATAGATGCTCTCGCTCAACGGATATTATTTATTGAAAAGTAATCTGTTTCCCTCGCAGAACAAAGCGTAGGTAACAAAAGAAGAATTGAAAGAAATGGGCACCTCGAGTGTTTTGAATGAACATGTTATTGTGAATTATTATAGACTTGGAAAAGGTTTTCTTCGTCGCTATTAACCCTGCCGCTCCGAAGGGAGCTATACGCACATTCCACAAACAAGGGTTTTGTGCCATATCTAACCTGTTTTTCACAAAGCTTCTCTAAATAGTATAAAACAAAGTCGCTATCCGTGTCGGTCTGTTTGTGTTTAATAGGCTTTTTTAGGGAAAAAAAATTTCCCTACCGAGAAAACACAAGGCCTCTAAGTCAAATAGCAAGGTAACATTTTAAACACCCATGAGGTAAAAATTGTGAGGCGCATATGACGTCGTTCTACTAGTATAAAGAACTTTAAATTCAGTAAATTGAAATGATTCACCACCTCGTGGAAAAAAAGAATCTAGATAAAAGAAAAAAAGTTTGTTTGTGGGCTTAGTTCTTCTATAGTACGCAACGGATTTTCACTATCATTTAGAAAATTTCTTCCGAAAAGTTTATGAGCATATAATATATCCATATTTTAATTATAGAAAGTAGAAAAAAGTCGAGGAACGCCGGGTATACTTTGGCTTGTACTCCATAATTTAG
This sequence comes from Hesperophylax magnus, assembly GCA_026573805.1. Taxonomy (NCBI): domain Eukaryota; kingdom Metazoa; phylum Arthropoda; class Insecta; order Trichoptera; family Limnephilidae; genus Hesperophylax; species Hesperophylax magnus. Next base: position 8,025,499 of record JAIUSX010000029.1, on the reverse strand, counting down.
GTAATCCAAAAAAAACATTCATTAATCGGGCTGCATTAAAAAGTATGGCTTTAATATTTTTTTAAACATTAAGTAATATCAAAATCATGCGAACTTATTATCCCCTTCCACCACCGGATCCACATTACTTAAAAATTCTATCCCCATATAAGCCACAAGCGCTGTCGTAAAAGGTACATTGTACTGAAAAAGGCTACAATACTATTTATATACATAGTTGAGTTACGCTCAATTTCTTACATCTTTTTTACCGTTTTGTAATACTTGATGCTTGATAATTTGTGCGATGTCTGGTTAAAACGATAGATAGTAACTAATATCCGAACAGGGAAAAAGGAAACACGATCGCTTCGCAATTTTATGGGGGACCCTGGTGACCCCCTTCGGATCGTAAGTAATTTTTTAGGTACTTCAGGAACGAAAAGGTTTATTTATGTATATTTTATGTGGAGCGACACAAGAGTCCCAACTGCTTCCAGCATCTGGAGTTAGTGAGGCAGTTGAGTTATGTCGTGAGGCTGAAAGTAGTGGGGAGGGGAATATGAAGGTGCCGGAGTACCTGGATATTCAGACCTGGGTACCAAACACGGCGCAAGCTGTTTCAAGCAACGTTTCATTTCTGAATGGTCGTCTTATTCCAGGGCGATACAAAGAGTGTCTTCCACTCTGGAAAAAAACATGTGTTTCAACAACAATTTTTCAAAAAATCTTCTCAAATCGAAATTAAAGGATCTTTATATAATAACATAATTTACCAGATAATTATTTATGTTTATGAATGGCATGAAATGTTCTGAAAGATTTGCAAGCCAAGTTACACCCAGTGATTTTTCACGGGTAACGTCTTCTAGTACGAGTACTAGCGCAGACCCTTGAACAAACACGGGATATTATAAAAATTGTAGGATTTGTGAAGCTAAAAGAAGTTATTAAATATTTGCCCTAAGTTAACATTGCATTTAAAAAAATTACCTCTTGTCAATTTTCGTTATAGCGTAATTATATTAAAAAATTAGAGAAAACTAATAAATTATATTGTTTAGGTATAACATATTAGATTTCTTTTGTTCATAGTGTTACAAAATAATTCTATCTTATTTGATACCATTTTATTTATTTTTATTTATTTTAAATTTAATATCGTGCAATTTAGATGTTTAGATGTTTAATTTAGATGTTTGCTTTTATATGGGATACAGAGTATTCACCGAACGCTCTGTTTAGCTGAAATAAACGAACATTATGATTATTTTAATTATATTTTTAAAACTCGACACTATATTTTAAGAATCAAAGTTCTGAATTTAGAATGTATTTTTCCACGCATTACTTAAAATTAAAAGGAACACGCGATATACAAACAAAAAGTGAATATAAATTCAACACAAATTAGTTATTTAGGAGCTCCCAGCTATCTCGTACAATTCATCCGAGTCATAAAGCATTCCGCTACGTGATATAATAAAACGTTGGCCTTTCTAACTTGAGTTAGTCAGGTTTCCGTTAATCTTAACAAGATGAAAAAAGATCTCAACCAATAATTAGAAATCCAAAATAAATAAATGAATTGAATTCGCTTTTATGAACCCTAATTTGAATATAAACGTTTTTTTTTTGTTTATTTCATACCTTGAAATCGATGGAAACTCTAACATAATTATTAAAAAATTTCTAACAATACATTTTTTAGTTTGATTGAAAAAAATATTTGGAAAATATTACCTAGTATTTTTTTTACTAGCTTGAGGCGAGGAAGGAGTTGAGTTGAATTTTCGTCAAATAATCACATATTTATAATTTTTTTATCATCGGGTGTTCCAATTATAAGCCTTTAAAGCGACAAACTAGAAAAGAAAACCTAATAAATGTAGAATAACTTACTGAAGGTTTCACTCAAAATGTCGTTTCAATTATTTCCAAGGCATTGACTTACACGTTTTTTTATTTTTATTAATTTTCTTTCTCAGAGACTTGGAAGACTGTCTATTGGCATTTGGATTTGAATAGAATGTTGACTCGCTAAATATGAGATTTTACAATAATAATGCTGTTTTGGCTAGATTGAGAATTCATCCAACCATTTCAAATATTTGGTACTGCCAACTGAATGTTGTTATAGCTATTATGGTCAGACCACTTTTTTGAGGTATTCTACTGCTTTTGTACAGGAAGCCAAATAAATATTTAAACAATTATTTTACAAGCAATAATTATTCGCCTGAAACACTCATCCGCATTGAAAATCCTCTGATAAAAGATACATGACGCCAACGGGACATGAACCCGTGTCCCTTCGATTTCCGGTCGACAGCTCTGACCACTGAGCTATGGCGGCTTATCTCTTATCCGCGAAATAATTCAATATATACTAGTGTTTCATTCAACAATTACTGCTTGTTACATTTTTTCACCTGAAAACAACCAACTTTATTTTATATGAGAAAGGCATTGTAAGTGCTAACTCTCTCACTAGATGGCGTCGAGACAAATTGTCTACATTTTTAGGTGGAATACTAGAACTTGTCAAAATATTTTTTTTTTTTTTTGGTAAACTAATGTTTTTTAAGTCAAGATTTTTTATGCATAGCACAAAGGGTAACAATTGTTTTACAAGCAATAATTATTCGCCTGAAACACTCATCCAATCTAAATCCAAAAATCTTGTCTTAAAAAACATTAGTTTACCAAAAAAAAAATATATATATATTTTAACCTTAGGAATTATATTTCTGAAATCGTAATCAGTGGTGATTGGTGATCAAAATAATTTTGAAAAAATTTCAGAGTTCACCACCATGTCAGACAATAAATTTTATACTAGGCACATACCTAGTTTTATTCATCGATCATTTTGTTACCGAAAACCTAATATAATGATAACAATTTTTTTTTTAAACTTGGGAGAGGTGAGTTAAATCAGTAACACCGATAAATGTCCAAACTGAATTCGACATAGCAAACAAAATAAGTCATTGAATTTATCACATGAACAGAGCCATGAAAGTTTAGCATGTTTAATAATGCATAGGTACAATGTCATTGTCTTGTTAAACGATCGAGTAAACTTCTTAGATCCAGATTTACACAGATAATTTACAAAATATATAGATTTATTAGATTGAGTAGAGAGATGATTTACAAAATTGCGAAGAGCTTTGGAAGACCGCTTATATGAAGATAGATTCAAAGAGCTAATATTACCATTTTTTTAGGAGAAGAAGCTATATGGGGCGACTTAATTGAGACTTTATCTGGACATTATGGTTGCCCTGGCATCCAAGAAATCTTTTCTACCTACAAGAAGAGCTAGCGCGAAAAGCAATGTATTTATAAACATTGTGTATTAAAATAGACATAATACGTTACTTTAATTTATCTGTCAAAACCAGATAAACGGAAACTGCAGCTTGCTGTCGAATGCGTACATCGCAGCTATACGAGTATTCATCGGGAAACTAATATGTTACGGAAAGTTTCTGATTGAATTTGGCAGTGCGCTAGCTCTACTTAAATTTTTCTTTTCGTATATTATCAACACGTTACTTTGAAATTTAAAAATATTGAATACATTTAATTTTTTTTTAATTATTTTTGTTTTGAATGTAATTAACATATTAAATTTTAAAATTTAACTTAGAAAAACAGAGTAGGAAGCGCATAAATATTCTTCATGAATAATAATAAGATTTTATCAAGACGGCTTTTGAGCCTCCACGAGTATATCTTAAAGTAACCAACTAACCCATATAAACACAAATAACCGTTCGCAAAAGACCATAACTTTACATAGACGATAAAGTTAAATAAATTACACATTGTTCCATTCCCTTACATGATTGGTTCAAGTTTCGACTTCCAGGAGTGTATTTGTTATGGCCTTGTGGGAGAAAACATATAATAGGAATCCTTCTAAAAAATAAATATTTATTTCTTTAAGAAGAGACAATATCCTAAAATATAGTCGGAATCTTAACGGCGTAAATGAAGAAGCCATGCACAAAAAATTGCAACGCAAGGCCCTGGTTTATTGGATAGACTCGAGGTTGAATTTTTCCCAGCAAATCTCTTACATAAGTGGGAATCTTAACGACACGAATAATGAAGTCGTGTAAAAACTTTGTTCGGTGGGGGGCCCGTCGTAATGGACGGACCTAGAATAATTAATATTGTGAGTGATGTGTCGCCTTAAAAGAGATAACCATTTTTTTTGCATTTCGCCTTCAATTAAATAATGATATATCCTATTTTACTATTGGATACATTGAGAAAGAAAAAAATCTTCAGGCTGCTGGTTCAATTCCTGTCAGCGATATGTATTTTTTTTTGAAGATTTTTTAAATTTATGTAGGTGTTGAAGACTAATATTTGCTTCTTTAAAATATTATGTTATCTTTTGTGCCATATATAAAAACCATGTCACTTAAACATTACTTTATCGTTAAAAATATTTAGAGAGCCATTACTATTTTAGTCACGGTGACGACTGTAATAAGAGTAGAAGAGCTATTGTTAGTACAAAATGAGCCTGTACGATTTTAGTACATGGAGTTTATTTTATTAATGATTATGGTGGAAAATTCCAGTCTAATGCAATATTGAGGATAGATTTGCACAAAATATGCTAATTCCTTCTTTAAACACAGAAAAAAAACGCCCTTCCCCCCTGCGACGTGCTCCCGTTCACTCTCCTCATCAACCTTCTCTCATTACATTTTTAAGTCTACATTGGTAAAGAAGGGAGCATTGCTTACGAAACATTTCGGTTGTATTTTTTAAACAATAAAAGTGGTTAAATTAAATATTGATTAAAATTAAATGCTAAAACATTATAGTTACGACTAAAATGGTGTAGGCTTTGTAAATTCGCATCCCAGCAGAGCCGTCGCGGTGCGCGCGTGGCTTGTAATCTCGCGGTATTTCGCCTATTGAAGATTTGAATAATATCCATTGTCCAGACGCCATCTAGTGAGAGAGTTAGCACTTACAATGCCTTTCTCATATAAAATAAAGTTGGTTGTTTTCAGGTGAAAAAATGTAACAAGCGGTAATTGTTGAATGAAACACTAGTATATATTGAATTATTTCGCGGATAAGAGATAAGCCGCCATAGCTCAGTGGTCAGAGCTGTCGACCGGAAATCGAAGGGACACGGGTTCGAGTCCCGTTGGCGTCATGTATCTTTTATCAGGAGATTTTTCAATGTGGATGAGTGTTTCAGGCTAATAATTATTGCTTGTAAAATTATATCCATTGTGTTTAGATAAAACCCTCCAAGCCATATTTTTTTGGGAATTTTACTTTTTAGTGGTTTCTTAAAAATAGTCTTCAAAGTACAACATGGCAATGTAATTTTCGCTGATTAAGGCATTTTTAATACAAAAAAATAAATTTATGCATTCAATATTTTTTACGTTTTTTCGCGAAATTCACGGATAAAATTATACATCCCTCAAATCTCTCACGATTATAAACAGAATTGCAATATTTTACATAAAAATTTTGAAAAACAAACCGATTTCAGTATAATTCAGGATTTTGTAATTAGTTTAAGGAATTTGTAAATATTTGTTTTTATCGTCTCCGGTAAGGATTTCATTTTGTGGCTTAAAAGGTTTTACCAAACCACAGTGGATATATAAGCGTAATGGGAGGTAAGTACCGAAATGGGATATGTATGCAAATTAACAAGTTTAGCGTGTAAAGCGCCGCCGGTGTAAAGTAAGAACGATGATATCATTGCTAAGCGTGATTAATTGTTACGGTTTTATTATTAAGTATTTTATAATAAGTTTTTTTTAAATAATAATTGCTCCATTTGGGTATTCATTTTCATTTCGTTGCCCACCGCGATTTTAATGGCAGCCATATGAGAATGTTATCCATTAATTTGATCATAACAGCCACTGTGGTCAAAGGGTAAGGCTCTCGACTAGCAAGCTGAAGGTCGCAGGTTCAAATCCCGGCGTGTTGGCATGAAATTTTTATTTTTTTTATTTCACAAATTACTTATTAAAAATAATATATAGTATATTTGCGCACGTTACCCTCAGTATTTCCGTGGTGTAAGACCACCGTTCAGAAATGGAACGTTGCTTGAAATGGCTTTGGTCGTGTTTGGTGACCAGATCTGAATAGCCAGGTACTTCCCCACCTTCCTCACCCTGTCTCCATCCCTTCTCCATGATCTTCAGCATCAAAACATACCTCATTTTAGGGATGCCATAGTTTCACTGACTCCAAGCGGCTGGGAGCAGTTTGGACTTTTGTACAGTGTCACAACATTTTTTATTTTTTTTTATTTATGGCCATTTCATCACTTACCATATTAAAATTTCGTGCTATCAAATAAAATATTATATTTTATATATTATACAGAACAAAAAGTCATTGTTGAATTACAAAGGAGAGAAATGCCCAAATGCCAAAATGTTATAACATTACTTTAAATTTTTTTCTGTTGAATAATTCTCACTCAATACTGCAGCTTACATTTTTGTGCAAGAATTTCACCTTATTCTCAATTCACCTATAAAGATGCAAAACAATTCGATTCAAGCAAAGCTGAATTTTGAAATTTGTTGGTGCAGAAACCAATGTATAAGATTAAGCGTTATTTTCCCGGAGTTTGTGAAAAATATCAAAAGATTTTCTCGCAGAATTCTGAGGAAAAATGCCCCCTCATTTTCATGATGTTTTGACAAAACATCATTAATTCACTGTCAGGTGGGAACGACATCATCGAGGCTTCATTACAAATCATTTCGAGTTTGTTATTTCAATATTAAGTTGTATATAAATCACTGGATTTATATTTTTCTGAGAAAACAAACCCTTTCTTCCATTTCTCCCAGGTTATTCAATACACAACTTCATCAATCCAAATGTATTAGTTTTGATAACATAAAGCTCAGATGTTATTTCATAGAAACTGTATTGGATAAAATACACTCGTGTTCTGACATTCGCGTATGATTGCCAATCTCGTTGGGGTCGAAGGAAACAACGTGGTTACAGGTGAACATGATTTATTTGCCACTTCTACCTTCTCATTTGGTACAACCCTTTTTCGTTATGCTCAGATTATCCGGAATTATGATTTGTTCCACATGTATAGAGCGGATTATAATATGCACTATCAAAAGGTCAATATACGGTTTCACGATAACTCAACACAGTGACAATTAAACACACTTTTAAAAAGTGTTATAAAGTCATTAGAAACGATGAAAAAAAAATTAACCTAACCTAACCTACTTAACCTAGTTAGTAAAGTTTTTTTTTCATCACTTTCCATGACTTTAAATAACTTTTTAAAGATGTGATGAATTATCATTGTGATGATTTATCCGGTCACCCAAAATACGCATTCTAATATGTACAAGGTGAGCCAAAAGTAATCACTCTATTGGAAAACGCCATAACTTTTGCAAATAGCGCCAAATGTCAATTCGGTTTTGACGTTTTTGAAGTAAACAAACGCAGAATACAAATCAACAAGACATGAATTGATTATGCATTAAATAAAGAAATTTCACAAGCGGTACAAAAGTTTATAAAAAAAAAACAGCCAAAGAACATCGGGTGATTACTTTTGCCCCACCCTAAACTAGTAATGCCAAAATACGCATTAGCAATGCCAACATAGATCGTTTGATTTCTAGATTTGATGAAGAAATCACAATCATTATTTCAAATTATTTTAAAATCTTTTCTCATTTTATAAAAACACTTAAGTTTAGAGATGTTTTCGTTCTTCTTTTTTTAAAATTGACAGCTAGTCTGCCCAGTAAATGTAGCTTATGTTCCATTCTACCAATCGTAAAATATGGGCTAATAGCGGCAATGCTGAAATTGTTTTTTTATTTGCTTTCCGGTTTGCCTCCACTTACCTCAGCAGAATAAACCATCGAAAACAGCTTTTTGCAGCTTAACTTCTACTTTATAATGTTTGAGTAGAGGTAACTTTGCTAACTTAAAATAAAATTTTCATAGTAAGTATTATGAAATTGTTATTTTAAGTATTTAACTTAATTTTAGACCTGTTTATTTTTTCTAGGATTTGAATTTTACCACTGGAAAGGTAATGAAGCTAAAAAGTAATGTTGCAAAAAATCAGGGTTTTTTTCTAAACATATTATTTAGCCACTTGTTCAAACTTTGTTGGCCGATTCACCCTTTAAGATCAGTTATCTCGCAAAACTTACACGAGGCAGTTCAAAAATATTATTCCGCTGTTAAATATTTACAGAATACGTATTGTACGAAGAGATAAAGGCACGATAATCACGGCTGAGATATTGTTTGAGGATTAAAAAAATAGCTGGGATTAAATTAACACTTAGGTTCACTTTAGATGTGCTAAGCAAAATGTAATTAAAATTCCACTTTAATTAAAGAATGAAGATATTCTATTGATTATTAATTTTTTTATTTAACAATTCTAAGGAATTTTTAATGAATATGAGAGGCAAAATGGTATGGTTTGATGGAAAACAGCTCTCTAACACGTCTAAAACTACCTTTAATATGCCATTCCCAGACTTACAAAATAGTTTTTTGCACTCTGCTAATGTTTTTTCCTAATTTATGAGGAGATTTGGCCACAGTAAATAAATCACTGATACACAATAAAACCGGCATTTAATTTCGATCCATAGTTTATCGCATTAATAATGTTGTTAGATAATATTTTTCATTTAAAATATGTAGATTATACACATATCCGTGGAATTACAGTCTCTTTTTATCGTCGTGATCTGTTGTTATAAATTTTTAGAGACATCAAACGATAAAGTGAAAGCGGAACTTATTGATTTAAAAAATCAGAATTTTAGTTTATCTAACACAATCGATAAACAAGACGATAGAATTGATAAACTGGAATACTTGAACCAATCATGCAATATCGAGATGAGGGGCATTCCGGAATCCAATGAAAATAACAATATGGAAGTGCTTTTTAAAATATCAAAAATTATCAATTTCGAGGATGCAACAGAAGACGTGCATTCGGCAATCAAAAAAATATACAGGATGGGGCCGAAAATCTCAGAAAAAAGTCCCAGATCCATCATTACAACATTTTACAACAATCAAGCAAGGGATAATTTTCTATACAAATTGAAAACATATCTAAAAGCCACAACACCCAGCAGCAATAAATTAAACACATACGATTTAGGATTATCGCAAGATGCCAAAAGAATTTATATATCAGATCATCTAACACAAAAAGGCAAATTTTTACTAGCGCAAACAAAACGATTCGCCAGAGAGAACAACTTCAAATATGCGTGGTCAGCGTCAGGTCGTACCCTACTAAAGCAGTCGGATAGCTCCAAAATCATAACAGTCAACAATGCCAAGGACCTTGACCGTTTAAAACGTCAGAACATCTGACTACAACTTCTCCCCATTATTAAGGCTACTAAAAAAGGTATTTTTAAATGTTCTCATTTCAAGTTTAGTTATCCACTCAGCTTTATAGTGAAAAGCTATTACGTCATTCCTATTTTAATAAAATTTAAATCTTGTAAACATACATACTGCAAAATAATATGCACATTGTTTTTTATGTTATTATATGTTTCTCTTGATAACTTATGTGAGCAATGGATGTCAAATCATTTATCTTATAAAATCAATTCCAATAGAAGCACTTACCTTATGTTTATTCATTTGTTAGTTTTAATTTACTTTAAGAAATTTAATTTAGTAATCATAATTTCCTTTCCTGGTTTTTTCACGATTCACGTCACCAATTTCAATATGACACTACATCGTCGAATCAGTTACCTAGTGTCTATTCATTTTTTGGTTTTAATTTACTTTAATAAGGATAATTTTTTAATAGTAATTTCATTTCCTGGCTTTTTCACTAGTCATAACAATTTTTTCGAGAGGACATCACATCGTCAAAAAAATGTTTTCTCATTTTTTTTTTTTTTTATGCTTCCGATTTTGTTGTCCGGGTTAAATCTTCCCCATAGGAAAAAACTAAACCCTTCCACTCACTTTTCCACAAATGATCAGCTAGTCAATCAACACTATGCAAGTGCATTACATAAGTAAAATAAATACAAAACAATACAAGAACAACAACATGTCAACTCACCAGAGATCAAATGGGAAAAAAAAAATTCACCGACTCCAGATATTTTCATATCAGAGGGTTCGGCTCGGTAGAACTTCTAACAGGGCCTATAAATCCTACTGATCCCTCAACATAAATATTTAAAAAATCTTTCGTTATCCTACATGTATTCAAAATGACCGACTTTTGCATCTTTATATATAAATTTTTTGATAGATCTAATACGCCTAAATTTTTAATGAGAGAGCTAGGTATAATGCCAGTAGCCGAAATAACGAATGGTAATATTTTTATAGTCTGAGAATGCCAAATTCTTTTTATTTCGTTTCCTAAATCTGTGTATTTTCTTATTTTTTCATTAACAGATTTTTGAATGTTACAGGAATTTGGAATAGCGACATCAATGATATAAGTTATTTTTTTAATTTTGTCATGTAAAACTATATCGGGTCTATTATGACTAATCGTTCGATCTGTCAGTATAGTTTTATCATAATATATTTTATAAAATTCGTTTTCTAAAAATGAATTTGGTTCGTATTCATAATATGGTACTATATTACGGCAGTCAATCAAGTTATGTTTAATTACCAAATTTTGGTGAATTATTTTTAAAACTTGATTGTGCCTAAATGTATACTCGGACGGTGCTAATATAGAACATCCCGATATAATATGTTCTATAGTTTCCGGAAAAGCCAAACATTTTCTGCACAAATCATCAATTTGATTTGTATCTTTGATTATATTATTATTATTATTATGGTATGAAATTATATTTAATCACATACTCTCAGTAAAGCTATACATAACTGATAAAAAAATAATATCTTATACTCATTTTTATGTACTTTACATTCATTTTTCAATAGCAAATGTATTTATCATAAGTCATTTGTCAATGGGTAACAATATACTTATATCAATTATTCATAGATTCGAAAGAAAACTTCACTCCAAATACCCACACAAGATCAAAATCTTATCTCTATTTATTCATTATGTAATTTATCTTATAAATTTGCTTTTTCTTCATTTTTTCATTGTAACTTATTTTCAGCATCAACCTCTCTCCATCATAAGTACTTACCATGATATAGGCCTTTTTATTGTTTTTAGTATATTTATAGCCTTCAAGATTCTCAACATACAAATAACTTTCATAACTTACAATAATACGTGTTTCATACATCATTCATTGACACAAACACCACAAAAATTCCTACACATCATTCTGAACTCACTAACTCTAACATTTACATATTATATTAATTAAATTATAACTATGATTCAGCTGCATGTGAATAATTACAATGATTCCGATATTAGCTGTAACATGAATGTTGTTCTAGATTTGAATAAATTAAACAACTACAACTGGAACTCATATAGCTTGAAAATAATACATCAGAATATCAGAAGCATATCGAATCTTGATGATTTTACAATTTTTCTTGATCAATTTAATTCCTCTTTTGATGTTATTATATTAACTGAATGTTGGATAAACAAAGATTACACATCCAAGTCAATCCCCAATTACTCTGAACAACACACCAAATTCAATCTCAACAAATCAAGCGGTATTGTTATATATATTAAAGACGGTCTACAAGCTCAAGTAGAAGAAATTTCACTATCGCAATCAAACTGTATGAAAATAACATTGAATAATAATATGTATATATTTGCTATCTACAGGTCACCCTCTTTCCAAAATATCGACCCCTTTCTGAATTCATTACAATCAATCATAAATAATTCAAAAAAAATAGAAAGACAAATCATTATAGGAGATATTAACATTAATACCATCCCGGATTACCATCGTCAAACAAATGATTATCTTTGTCTGCTTGCGGAAAATGGTTTCACTCAGACAATTAACAGCATTACTCGTGAACAGGGCCTTAGTAAATCCTGTATAGATCATATCAATGTGAAAAAAATTAATTTTATCGACTCTTTTGTTATGCACACTACTATTTCAGACCATTACACAACAGCGATTTGCCTCAAAGAAAAGCCCCATACCTCTACTAAAATTAAATTCGTTTCTCAAACAAACTTCAATAATCTACTTGACGAATTGAGATTAGAAAAATGGCAAAAAGTTCTGGACCAAACAGATACTGATGCAGCAATGAATGAATTTGTTAACAAACTAAATGAGTATATTTCAAAACACACAAGCATTAAACCCATATCTAATAAACTAATAAAACTAACGCCATGGATCTCCCCGGGACTAGTCAAATCGATCCACAAAAGAAACCAACTGCATGAAAAGGCGAAAACGTACCCAGAGAATTTGTTATTACAAGTTTATTATAAAAAATATAGGAATTTGTGTAAGAATTTAATTAAATCAGCGAAAGAAAATTTTTATAAAAAAATCATTTACGAAAACAACTGTTCTCCAAAACATTTTTGGGAATCATTTCGTCAAATAACCAAATCTAAAATTAACAAATCTTCAGAAATTAAATCTCTATACATCAACAACTCAAACTCTCAAGTCCCAAAAAACATGGCAAATTATGCCAATAATTATTTCACATCTGTGGGAGATACACTTGCGAAAAAAATTCTCAATAAATGTATGACAACAGAAACCGATCTAGCCAATCTATCTATCCCTAATCTCAGTCACAAAATAGAATTAATCCAAACATCTCCAAATGAAGTAATGAAGATAATTGACGACCTCAAATCTTCAAAAGCGTGTGGTCCAGATAAAATTTCATCAAATCTGCTAAAAATCATTAAATCATACATAGCCATACCCATTGCATTCATTTCTAATCTAAGCTTTAAAGCGGGTAAATTCCCTAACCATTTGAAACACTCAATAGTTATATTACTACACAAAAATGGGGACAAATCACAAATACAAAATTACCGACCTGTTTCATTGCTAAATTCTGTATCTAAAATTTTTGAAAAAATTGTGAAGAACCGTCTCAGTCATTATCTTGAAAATAACAACATCCTTTCTAGCAGACAATATGGCTTTCGCAATGGTTTAAGTACTGAAAATGCCATTGCCAATTTGACAAAAATCATCTCTAATAATCTAGACAAAGGTATTAAATGCATTGCACTCTTCTTGGATCTAGCCAAAGCATTTGACACTATTTCACACAAAATTCTGCTGAGCAAACTACAGAGAATCGGTATCCAGGGGCAACTTTTAAAATGGTTGGTCAGCTACCTAGAAAATAGGAGCCAAAGAGTGGAAATTAACGGTACTCTAAGCGATCCAGCAGATATAAAATTCGGTGTACCTCAAGGAAGTACGTTAGGACCTCTTTTGTTTAATGTTTATATAAATGAGTTATGTAATAGTTCCTTTGCAGACCATATTATTACCTTTGCAGATGATACAGTATTATTATTTGAAGGAAAAACCTGGGAAAAAACTCACAGTAAAGCAGAAATTGGCATTAACAAAGTTAAAAAGTGGCTTGACAGCAATCTCCTCACTCTAAACTCAGATAAAACTAAATTCATCTGCTTCAGCGCAACTCAAGCGGGTCAACCTAAAGAGATGCATAACATTTTTGTACACCATTGTAATGCCATAAATGTATGTAAATGTAGTACATTAGAATGTGTGGACAGTACTAAATATCTAGGAATTATCATAGACAAATTTCTGAGGTGGGACAAACATATAGACTTAACTTCCTCAAAAGTCAGGAAACTTACACATCTTTTCAGGGCTATTAGAAATATTCTCTGCATTAAAGACATGAAAAGAATTTACTTTGCCATGTGTAATTCCTTATTAGATTATGCTTCCTTAGGTTGGGGAGGTTGTACTAAAACAATACTTGATCCCTTATCAAAAGCTCAGAAATCACTTCTTAAAGTTATACTTAAAAAACCGTTCAGATACCCTAGTGATTCATTGTTTGAAGAGTTTGGTGTTCTAGATGTGAGGCAATTATACATGAGGAAAATCATATTACATACCCAAAGAACGCGTCACCAATACACTTCCGTACTCCATTACCACGATACTAGACATGCTAAGAGGAACCCAGTTGTTCCTCCCACCACTTCTTCATCCTTAGCTCAAAGACAATTTTCATACTTAGGCCCTAAATTGCTTAATCTTATTCCCGATGTATGGAAATCAAAAAGTGCTAACATTCTCCGAAATCTGGTAAATAATTGGCTTCTGATCTTGGGGAGAGATGAATGCGAAAATATGCTAATTAACAGTAATTAATTTTGCTTTTCTTAAATGTCGTTTTTTCGAACTACACTGTATTTTATTTTATTTTATATATATATGTATTACAGTAAATTTATGTGTTTACCATTGTAAATTTAAAATCTTCTTATAACCTTTCTTTGCATCTTTTTATTTTATTTTTACTTTTTTTAATTTCTCAACTCTTTTTTAAATTTTAAATATTAATTTCATCAAAATAAAAAGCAAAATTTCAATTTTATAAACTCATATGTCAATATTTTTTTACGATATTGCTATTTTTGTATTATCATATTTGTATATTCTTTTGGTCTATTCAAATACAAGTTAGCAACTTCTTATACTATTATTTTTTTTTTCTTTTCATGTTATTTATAAAGTGCAATAAGTAAAAGTCAATACACTAGACTATACATGAATCGCTTTCAATAAATATGCCTATTTCTGACTGTCCTAAAACAGGTATTCTCCTAGTTGGACAGCCAAAGATCATTGTACTATGTAATATGTCATGTTTTTTAAAAAATAAATAAAATAAAATAAAAAAATAAATAATTAAATCAATACTTCATTTGGCGACACATATGGTTTTTTTCACTCCGGGAGTTGAGCCCCCGTTGTACTATACGTTCCGTGTTTTATCACCTGCATACAAATGTTTTATAAGTCGTTTGAAAAGAAGCATACCGACTCACTTAAATCTTTTCAATGTCTAAAAAGGCAGAAGCAGTTTGTTGGTTTAACAAATTTTATTGTTTCAAAGGTCGAAAAAATAACTTTTGAAGTGCGTCATTCGAGTATCCGCGGCAGCTGCTATATGGGTCGAAGGAGCGGTTGTTAGGCCGAGTGTGTTCATGGTGCATATTTGACAAATTGTGTATGAGAGAAATTCTTAATTAATTAATTAATTATTTTTTAAATTATGTATTTGAGAAACAGAAATGAAAAAAAAAACAAAACAATTAAAATTATACATAATCAATTGAGTACATTGTTTGGGAAAAAGACAATTTTTAAAGAAAAAATACAATAATGTCGCTATTATACACGGTGTCCGGAAACTCGTACCACAGCTGGAATCTGTTGAATATACATCACATTTGGAGTCGATTTTGCCACGTAACTCTTTTATTCGAAATTTTAGATGATAACAATGAAAAATGTAAGCAGCGTAAACTTTATTATTAAGAGTAAAACATATTTGAGATGCTAGAGTGGAGGTATGTGTAGTGTTCAATCCTCTATATCCACTCTCACAAGGAAAGAGTTCAAAGCTTTGTGAGAAAGTAATTCCATCTAAAAATATTAATTATTTTCGATTTTTTTCCAACTAACAGTGAGCCGTTTGGTACTTTTATGCAAATTAGTTACTGGCTTAATAGATACACCTGACTTAGCTAAGCCAATAACGTTCCAAGTACCAAATCATAAAACGAGACTTCCCGAGTTGTTCTTTGTTTATTCGTCGAAAATATAATATTTCGTTCATTCCCCCGTCCAAAGGTTATATATTTAATGTAATTTTATTTTATTTGGTTTTACGCCCAGCTGTAGGATGAGTTTTAAAACTTTAAGTCCGTGTAAATGACACTCCATTAATTAGTATGTTTTCAAAGCAAATTTATTTTCCGTTCAGATGGATGGAAAACTTTCTGCCATTTCCGTCCAAGAGATAACTGGCAAGGCAGATGAAGGAAATTCCCGGCGGGCCGATGAAGTATAGATAAAAATAAGAATGAGCGTAAAAAATGAAAATTAATCTGTAATAGTTTATTATATTCTCTTGCATCTTGGTCGATAAAATAACTTTATTTTAATTCGCACCGCGACGCGTACTCCTTAGTGGGGCTATGGCAACACCATTTGGGGTATGTTGTGAGGCTGAAAGGAATGAGCAAGGAAAAGAGATGGGAAATAGGAAGGATGGGAAGTACCTAACTCTTTAGAGCCAACCACTACCCGTTTAAAGCCTACAACCATTTAAAAATTACGAATATGATGGATTTTAATTTTTGTTAAATTGTTGACGAATAAATCATTTCATAATCCATTTAAAATGCGCAATTTTTGATTTGCTGCCAAAACGACATGTTCATTTTATTAGTGAAAAGAGCGTTGTTGACATGATACCATCCAACGTGCGTCGGTGACAGCCGTCTTACCAGACAGTAGCGTTTTCTACGTAAATAATGACGTCGTAGTCTGTTAGAACTGTTTCGTAATGTGCAGTTTAAAATCGTTTTTAAAATCGATAATTTATGAATGAAAAATTAAAATTATAAATTTTTAGATAATCAGACAGAATATACTTCAGCACATCTTGAACAGTATTAATTGTTTGAGAAAATACCCACTCTGGAGAACATAAAGTAACAGTTCGTGGTCCGTTAATTGAAAGATCTTACTTGTAGGTGATCCAATTATGCGTTGACTCAATCTATCTTTATCGTCACTTGGATTTAAAATGGCTATTATGAGCAGATCCGAGTGATGTGTTTTTATTCTTCATAAAACCTTTCTTCTTTGTCGTCCCCGTCCTTTAAAAAGTTAAATCTATTCCTAATATTCTACTTGTAACAGTCTCACGGGAAATGGGGCACGGTTCTTGGTGATGAGCTTTTCCCACAGCTTGAATTTCCTGTTCAACCCAGTCTGCATCTTGTTCAAAGAAACTTCTAAGTCTTTGTAGCATCTGGGTTGCTTTAGTGCTAGAAAATTCACCTGCTCTTCATCTTGCCTTTCCTTTATTACTTAACCTCTGAATCCAGCCTTGTTTTAATATAACATCACTAATAATTACCTTTTGCTGTGAAAAATCTTTTGGCGAGCCTATGGGCGTCTTCCCGTCGCAAGGCGGGATGATGCTTCATTCGGCCAGCCTCGTGAGTCTTCGGCTCTTTCCGCCCGGCTGCCAAAACTCTGTGCGGTATATTTGCTTCTATGTTCACTCAAATTAGCAATGGATTATTAACGGATTAATTTTTTGTATATATTTGAATAAAAATAAAATAATGGTTTTATTATCAAAAATGTGAATACTAGTTTACTTTCGTTTTTATTCCCTTCAATAAAAATCAATTTCGATGTTTTATTTCTGCTTGGCGTCCTGTGACAGGTAATAATGCGTGTATCTCAAAACTATGTTTTTCTAGATAGACCCCTGTGATCCTAAACCCCCGATGTTGTAGACTAATCCTCGATTTCCATACAGTATTAGAACGGATGAATTCAGATGCTATCTTATCTCAAGATTGTTGGAGATGTGTAATACATACGCAGAGGTGGAGATATCTTCGATAGGATATTTCTGAAGTTTTTCCTTAAGTATATTACACCGATTTTATAACTACCCAATCAAACCTATAAACTATTCACAATTATTCAGTTTTTTACCTACTTGCTGACCGTGATTCACTAGTTATTGATGTTTAATTAATTCATGTTTTATTTTTATTTGCAAGTTACGTACCTATAGTGAACATTAAATGATTAAATTTTTATTTCTTATTATAGAGCGGAGACGGTTTACATATACAGGGTTTTCCAATAAGAGGTGTTATTTTGAATAGCCCACTATTTCAGTAGATGTTTCTTTTGAAGCTGTATTTTTTAACATTTGACAAGTAAAAACTACGCCATTAATAAAAATGGAACAATGCACGCTTAAATAACGCATTGAAATTATTAAAATTCACTTGATTGAATCAAATGCAAATCATCTTGAGTGATGAGGCCCATTTCCACCTCGGTGGCTTCGTCAACAAGCAAAATTGTCGCATCTGAGGCTCGGAAAACCCAAGAGTTATTATTGAAAAGCTTCTCTATCTTCAACGTGTGACTGTTTGGTGCGGTTTGTGGTCCGGCGGAGTCATTGAACCTTACTTTTTTGTAAATGAGGCTGGACCAACAGTTACGGTGAATGGATTGCGCTATTGAGAGATGATTAATGATTTTTTATAGCCGTAATTAGATAGTATTGATCTGGACAACGTTTACTTTAAACAAAACGGCGCTACGTGCCACACAAGCAACGAAACTATTGATCTTTTACGATTAAATATCAAAATAACACCTCTTATTGGAAAAGCCTGTAGTTTCCGTGAGCACTTAGGCCATAGACCCATTGTGCTATCTGCTATTTTATTTATTTTTTGTACAGGCCTAGGGCTTTTACATATTATAAAAAATAAAAACAAAAAACATAGTAAACTATAGGATGCACATTTCTATAAATTTCGTTCCATTGAAAAATTATAAACATTACAAAGCCATCAAGCTATCAATCATTTTACCCCATTAACAGCAGCACGGTCCCTTTTTTAAGTGCCACCCGGGTGGTCATTGGATATGTGGCTATGTCTTCTGATTCCACAATATGTCTTCCTAGGTCTCAACCCTTTTCTCCACTCCTCCTTTGATTACTTGAAGCCCCCAGGAGTAAAGAGGGCCTGATCTCTTCACTCCACTCCCTCTTGGTTCCCCGAAGGCCCTACGACGGAAGATTCCACCTCAACTTATTTTCCTGAAGTCTCCACAAAGGAAGGCTTGACGCAGGTGGCCTTAGCTCTTTTCTCCACTTTCCCCGAAGGCCCCACAAGTGAAGAGGGCCTCATCTCTCTTCTGCACTCCTCCTTGGTTTCTTCATTAAACGCTTGAAAACTATAACACCAATCACTTAGCTGCTAACAATTCTATGTTTCATGTGCTCTTCTTATGGTAATTTTTAACAAACCAAAAAAAAACATCGAGAAGTTGTTGGTACTATTTATATGATTAACTTTTACTAATGTAAAACAATTTTATGTATCGTGTTTTGTTAAAATTTCTTACCCTTTAGATTTAGATAAATGTAAGCGATATCGCAATAAATTAGATCAAAGGCAGGTATATTAAAAGATACAGTTTTTTTGCGTTATTATAGTTGATAAAAGGAGAATTAAAACATTTAAGTTTTTACCACTACATTTATGATTAATTATTTTAGGTGCAGGGGGTTAAGGTCTGTTATCTTTCAATTTCCGTGTTATTAATGGAATAATTCCAGTTCCCTTCTGCATAAGGCCCCTTGAAAAGTGCTTTCAAGCTCTGTAAATAAGGAAAGAAGAAATTATGACCGTAAAACTGGGTCGCAATTAGAATATTTTGTGAAAGTTGCAGTAATAGCATTTTGTATTTCAACGAGTCGTCCAGCGCAGCGCGCACTGAAGGCTGCAACCTGAAATGAGTCCCACAGATATACAGGGAGTTGCTAATTAACACAACCTTTCTTCAAAGGAAAGAGCGATCCTTGAAAGAAAAAAACAGATATGAGTAGGCACTTCAGTGGAACATTTAGCTTTATCCTGTACCCACTTATATATATAAAAAAAACTGATATTATTACCGAGTGAAGCGGCCAACTATATGGGTAATAATTATATTTAAAAAAAACACTCGATTTCAACTCAATTACTACTGGAAACAACTATTTAAGTGGTTTAGAGATGCACAAATTAGGTTTTATTTTGCTAGTTTTTTTTAATATTTTAGGTTTAAATGATTGAAGTTACAATGTGAATTTGTTGGATCAATTTTTTTCGACCTTGAGTTAATATAAAAATGTTATTAATAATGTCGTCGCATTTCGCAAATTTCAGTCACGATTTAGAAAAAATTGTCTTCGATAATATTCCTTTCGGAACAAATTATTTAAGATAACCCCAAGAAATATTTTAAGTGGATAAATCTGGTAGTTTTGACAGTCAGCCGACGTTCCCTTCTACGGATTTAGCTGAGAAATATTTTTTCTGACATCTAATAAAAAAACATGGCGGTGTTGGAACTTGAAGCGACTTAAAAAAAATTACCGTGAATTACCATTTTTGGTCACCCGTAGTCTTTATACTAATTAATGTCTACAAAATCTGTGATGGATAAAAGTTAAATAAATCTATAGAACCGTTTCTGTGAAAAATTGCCTCCAGGGTGAATGCATTTAGACCACTTGGCAAGCGTCCAAGAGCGTGAATACTCGGAACCGTCTATGCTATTTAGGTTACCTGAATCAGAAATTCAGGGCGGCAAAGCAAACAATTTTTTGTTTTATATTTTAACGCTCTACGACGTAAAAATAAACCCGTATTGAATATAAAATTTAAATATTATTTCCTCTTTTTTTCATTTTGTCAAAGATAATTTATACATTCACAAATTCGAGAGATTAAAATGAGGATAAATAAACGGTGCCTGTGAAAACTGTACAATTCGTATTAAGAAATTTGACTTCTAAAATACAACTACAATCAGATCTGCGAAGCGAATTCCATATTGTACTACTGCTACGAACTCTGAATATCTACGGAAGTAGTTATTTTCATTGAAAATTTAAAATTTTAATACACTTAAGGTTATTTTTTGTGATATTTAGTGGACAAATTGAGAAAATTATTTAATAAAATTCTACCGAACTAAAATTCGCAAAATATTCTTCGAAAAGATATATTTTTTTAAATGTTGTAATTATGACAAATTTCACCGTTTCTTTAAATTCCACAAAACTAATTTTTATCTCTCCTTAAAATATGTTGTGTTTTATTAAATATTTTCATAACGCCTATTAATTTATTCTAAACATCATTAAGTTTGCGTGGTAAATCTCATACAAGACGTAGACTAAATCCAGAAATACTCTATATCAGAAATCTTTTACACACTATCTTAAAGGTATAAATTTTTTTTTAATCTGACTTGATGGGAGAATGGTTGAACTCAAAGATTATAGAAATAAATTCCAAAAAGTATAAAGTGTTAAAAAGTATAAATTAAGAGTGTTAAATGATTAATTAATTAATTATATAAATGAATCAATAATACATTAATTAATTATATATGGTTACGCCAATACACATTAATTTACAAATACATCTCATGCGCACATACACACATACCTGCGACCACTGTACTGAGATAGTAGTGTTGTTCGTAGTCCTACCTACTTCCATTCCTGCACCTTTTGCTGCACATTGTGTAGCCAGTCTGTTACAATATCTCGATCCACACAGCTCACTATAAAAAACCGCATCCGCGTGAGATCTTACCTCGCTTACCTTATATCTTTACATCCGCGCCGATATCGCAAACAGTGACATGTTCAGTGCCATTGCTGTGAGAAGAACAAACAGGAAAAAACGAGTGCCCTTTTTCCTAATGAGTCCTTCCTTCCACGCAACATATTGTCTCACGTGCAGTGGTAAATACACTAAATTCAAGGTCCTTCAAGAAACATTTTTTACACTCATAAAACAACTAAACATAACACATTTTACACACCATATTTTTTTAATATAAATTAATTGAATTATTTCAATTAATTAAGTTACGATAATTTATTGACATTAACATAAAAATACAATTGTACAATGTAGTGAGTTTTTTAATGATTCTTGCAGATTAAAAATTGTTTAACGCATCTTTTATATGAGAATTTTCACTACCTAATCCCTATATATATACTCGTATATATCATTGAACGCTGTTGTGCATAAGTGGCAGTATTTTAGCAATAATAAGGTGATTTGAGTCAAGTGTGTTTACTGGGTACAAGGCAGTTCATCAAAGAAACTAATTCAGGGGAGTCTAACAGTTATTATTTATTTTAACTCTTCAGGCTTATTTCTTCGATTTTGGGAACAAATAGCTATTACCCGTAGGGTCAATTTGTTCGCTTTTCGGAACAACTCATATGGTCTCATATAAATCGTCGTATCCCTTACCCTCATAGTTAGAAATACAATTTAAACGGTATTAGAAAGATAATTTTTAATTCATTATTTTTATATGAAATAGCATAAAGAAATTTTTATAATACATTTGTCTTATAAAATATGTGTTATATTTTCATTATAAATAATGTAACGTGACCCATTTTTCTTTACTTTTTGTAGGTTTAATTTTTTTTTAAATTCTTCAAAATTACAAAAATTATATTTTTTTCTTAATATATATAAAAATACAATCTGCGTATGTGTGTGCTGGCAAAACTGGACAATATCAGTCGATATAAAGTTTGTTCTTATTAATACCAAGAGTGTTTATAGAGTTGAATGGTAGAAGAAGCCCAAGAAATACTTGACCAAATATCTCTGCACCGAAATTAGAAATGTAGTCAAATTAGAGTCGATATAATGTAGTTTTATAAAAGTGACATTGTGGTGTACAGTAGTGAATGGTGGAAGAAATCGGATATGCCCGAGAAAGACATTAACAGTAGTGAAGCATTACGGGGTTCACTAGTTTCTAATGGGATAATTTGAAAGCGTTATTCATCACCTTTTAAAAACAGTATTTAGTTTTCGGATACGTTCAGAAATATTCCATTTATTCGAATTTTATCGAGAAACGAGAGAATATACAAATTCTCGAATTTCTGACAGCATCTTAAATAAATATAACGGTGAATACGCCGGAGTCCTGAAGGGTTAAATAAAAAAATAAAATATTTTAAGTATTCATGTTTAAACTATATGAGTCGCATCGATTGTTATAAAGAATCAAATCTTGTAATTTGTTATGAATTGTTCTCAGAAATTTAAGTTGCATTCTCTCAATGAAAAATATACTGTTGTACTTACATAAAAAAAGATAAGGAAAATCACTTTTTCTTCACATCACAGATATGGAATGAAAGACAAATAATATTATATTTACTAAGCACATATTTTGTTTAGGATTCCGTCGTTAGTGCTAAAATTAAAATTACTTATTAAATTATTCGTTTTTGATATTATCTTTTGGTCTCTACCAAGCAAAATTATAAAATTTCAACAACTTGACCTGTTTGATCGTAAAATTAGAAAATGTCGGAATACCCTTTGTTTTTTTTTGTTTAGCCGAACCAACCCTTCAAGGCCCGTAAAATGTACATCTGGACAGGGGGAGATAGCTTTAATTCTCCCTTTTTTTTTAATCGTGGCAACTTGGCATTAATGGGATCAAGATAAATACGTGAATAAAATTAACATAATTCTTATTTTTCCAGTGATTCTGAAAAATTGTGCGTTCGTGTATTTACTTGATTTTTCTTCAAAGAGAATCGAATAGGCAACAAAATATTCCATCCGCTTAAGAGCGATGCCAAGTCGAGGATTTTACAGTTACCATTTACAGCGTCAACAGAGCTGATTGTGTTTTTCTAATTATTACTGGGCGTTTACTTAATGCAGTGATTCAATGATATAATACGTATTTAATGATTAATAACGTTTATAAGGCAACCATTTTTATGCATAACACAAAGGATAACAAATTATACTGAATTCAAGAAGATATAATAAGTCTCAACGCCATCTAATGAGAAATTCAGCACTAACAAAGCCTTTCCCATAAAAATAAAGTAGGTTGTTTTCAAGTGAAAAATGTTATAAGCAATAATTGTTGAATGAAAAATATTAGTACATTTTGAATTATTTAGTGGGCTTGGAATAAAATCTGACGTAGCTTAATGGTTGGAGCAGCTGACCGGCAATCCGAATGTTGCGGGTTCGATTTCCGTCGGCGGTATTTATTTTATCTTGGGAGATTTTTTCAATTTATATGGATGTTTCAGCATAAAAAGTATTGCTTAAAATAATTTGATGTTTGCTCGTGTTTTGGTACAAGATACATGCAACTACCTACATATATACCGGAATTCATTGAATCTACATTAGACGTTTTGCATAGGCATTTATTAGAAAAATGAGTCATCAATATTACTCTGTATAAATATATATATTAGATCTCAGGATGAAAAACATATCGAACGACCAACTAAAAATGCAACATTTGGGCAAAAAAGCTTCCTATACTGCGGTACTAATCTATACAACAATATCCCACTCCCATTCAAAAATCACAATAATAATATAACATTTAAATCTCAAATAAAAATATCGTTACAAAACATAGGGAGATCAGAAATAGAAAATATACCGGCACAACTACCGACTAAAACCAAAACCACACAATTGAACTAAAAACACAATTTAAATTATTTATATTGTTTCAAGGAAAACACTACGTAATATGTTTATAATTACTTCATATTATTTATACAGAACAGAACATCGAACAGAACAGAACATCGAACAGAACAGAAATCTTCTAGTGAGACGGGTTACTTTCATGTTTGTAATTTTGATCATGTTATTGCAATAAACGCCCGGGTTGCCGGCAATAAAAAAAATAATAAAAAAATACTACTAAATTTTAATAACATGTAAATGAAATTCTCATCAAGGTAGATCTCATTGAGGATAATATATCTCTATTGGTTACGAAAAGGCAAGATAATAAAACATTATTATTATTACCATGCTCAGATATATGAGATTCCATTTAATGCCCGAAGGGTTATTTTTGCTTGTAAATGACATATCTCTTTTTACTCTAAATGTGCTCAGGAATCGCTGGTAAAAATCTTTTGGGTACGTGCTGATACAGCCTGTATAAGCGCATGTAATAAATTTTATTTTCCAACCACTGCCATACTATCATTATCTCCATTGCCGTATTCATGTTGAATTTAGAGTAGCAATCTGAATCCCACGGTGTTCCTATTGATACGCTGCAGGCACCCTATTTACATTCCGGTCCACTCATTGATGTCTTTCAGTTCCTACGCTGTCTTCCCAGAGTTCTATTTCTAGAAATCTTTCCCCGAGAAAAATCTCAAAACCATCTCATTTTGGTCACCGCAGAAGTTCTCGTTTTCAGTTGACCTGGTACAAAACCTATGCTTCAAAAGCAAATAGTGTTCAACCAGTTTTCTTAGGTTTAATTTTTCGAATGCAAATCCATTAATTTGATGTTGTATTTTGAATACTGATTTTCTGTTTTACAACTCGGATTTTGTATCCATATCTGACCCACCGAGGTAAACATTTCGAGGATTTGCATTTCTTACATAAAAACATAATTTCTGAAAAAGCTGCCATACTTGATACTAAGTAGATAATGAAGTAACGCTTTTCTTTCCGCCAAATATTTAAATGTATCTCGTGACCTAAGGGTAGTGTCGCTAGGTGGCGTATATTCTACATAAAAACAAGACCATTGTCCGTTGCTCGTTACATCTTACTCTTACGTCATCGAGCGGGGAGGGGGTCGGATAAGAGCCTCAACATTCACTTTGCGCGACCAAATAATCAGTCATAGTGAGTGGTTTGTATATGAGTCATAATTCCACAACGGAAAGAGTTGTATGAGTTATCTGTGCATTGTCGTATATAACTTGAGGTGCTCTAAAAAGGAAATTGAGTAGCAAAATATTCAAGTTCTCGTGTGAAAAATTGTGCTGTTGGCACCTTGTTAAAATTATATTTATATAATTTAAATTATTTCTGACTACCCTGTACTTAATTTAATATCACCGTAAGATTCGCCAAACAAAATAAATAAATTAAAGAAATGTTTCATTTTCTCTAAAAATTTCATTGTTCAACTCGCCAGTAAATATATTGATTTTTTTTAAAGTATTTCATCTCTAATATTAACTAGGATAGCTGATTTTTGCGCTCAATTACATTAGTGACATTTAGATTTAGACTCCTAGTTGGAAGATAATAATAACAGATATTTATTTATTTTTCTTTTGTCTTTATTCTTTTGCCTTTTGCCTCTTGCCTTTTGCCTCTTGCCTCTTTCCTCTTACCTCTTGTCTCTTGTCTCTTGTCTCTTGCATCTTGCCTCTTGCTTCTTGCCTCTTGGAACATGTCGTCTCAATAGGCGAAGCCCAGAATGAAAGAAAAAAAATTGTTGAAAAATATACAATCCACGGGATATAAAAAAAATCACAAAATTTCTCCTATAAATGCGCACATTGAATATATTTTCATAAGAAAAACGTTTTCAATAATCTAATATTTCCGAATATCCATATTGCTGAAAAGCGAAAATCATTAATCACTTTATAATTTATTCCCTTCCCATTATCCTTGATGCCAGACCGCTGCGCCGTTTGGTATCAAAACGTGACTCGAGAAGGCTTTTGCCGTATTAAGTGAGTGACCAGATCTTAAAAGCCAGGTGATTTTTCCTAACATTCTTCAATTCCTTAAATTCATACCGAATTGGGGGTGGCATCGTCCTACTGACTCCGGGCAGTTGGGACTCCTGTGTGGTGATCACATAAAACAATAACTTAAAATGCAAAATAAGCTAAATATATACCCATACACTCTTCATTAAAACTTTACCATGTTTACTCTGATTATTAACTATTATTCTCTGAGATGTCATTTCTTTTTATGGAAATTATTACGTGTTGAATGCGGAAAGTCAAAAATCGTGGGTTCACTTTTCGAGTACCCAGTTCGCGACATCCAGCGGCCGCGAATGTCAAAGTGACATTTACACAAATGTTCAACCTGCTTTTTAAAAAGAGACTAAGATAGCGTAGTTTTGTCTACTTTTAACCGATTTATTGAAGTTTGAAATTACTTTAAGAGAGAGTACGAAAATAGTGTGCAATATAGTTGTTAATGAGGAATTCTTGGAGCAGGTGGATGAGTTTGTGTATTTAGGAAGTATGTTTACGAGAGATGAGAAGGCTGACAGAGATATTGAAAGAAGGGTAAATGCATGTAACTCCGTTTGGAGAACTGAACGTAGTTGGCGCTAACAAAAAATTGTCCAAAGAAGCGAAGTTAGCAGTCTACAATGGAGTGCTGGTACCTACCCTGATGTATGGAAGTGAGGCATGGAACTGGCAAAGAAAGGATGAAGTAGATGCTGTTGATATGAGATCCCTGAGGCGTATGTGTGGTAAAACCATGTATGATCGTGTGAGGAATGTGGAGATCCGCAAAGAGTGCAAGGCTGATGTTAGCGTAATGAGTAAGATTAAGAAAGGGACGCTTAGATGGTTTGGGCATGTAGAGCGAATGAGCAAAGATAGGAGTGTAAGGAGGATATATGATGCAAATGCGAATGGTAGCAGAAGTCAGGACGCCCGAGGAAGACATGGCACGATCAAGTGAATCAGATACTCGAGTCGGGCCATGTCAAGAGTCAGAATAATATAAGGGTATGTATGAGACTATGTATGAATGTGAATGAGGCAAGAAGTCTGTGCCAAGACCGAGTTGTTTGGCGGTCCGTCCTCTCTGCCTACCCCTGCAGGGAAACGGCGTGATGTTTAGTTAGTTAGTTTTTTTTTTTCGTTTTTAATGACTTTATATCACTTTTTAAAAGTGTGTTGAATATTCACTGTGTTGAGTTAGCATGGAACCGCTACTAACATCTTTCAATTGAACTAAACTTATCTTTCAATTGAACTAAACTTAAAATTCCATAAAAATATTATTTTTTATGTATATTATTGTAGAATCAAGAAATTTCACCACTATCAGAAGAGCCTTTAAAACAGATATATCAATAACACATATAAATATTTTTGTACATCTCACATCGAAGCTTTAAGAAAACATCGCGCAGTAATTTACAGTTTAAAATTAAATAACGCTTTATTTTCACTGGTTGTAGCTGTTTCCGTTGTAAATATGATATGAAATGACTGCAATGTGTCTCTTTTTCATTATTTTTTTTTCGAGCAAAGGAGTCTTTTAATATTTTGTCCACGTATTCGCTTATTTATGCCTTCCACGTCCAGTTGGTCGTATAATATGATGGAGCCCGCATCCAGCATAGCGTTAGTCAATCGTAAAATGTATCAAGTATTTACAGACTCCTGCGGTTAAGCAATTCGCACGATCTTACTCTTATTAAGGCGTTCGTAAAAATGGAAATTTGAAGTACTAATTCCTTTTGATGTCTTCGATCATGGAATAAAACGATTGTCGGGATCGGTTAAAACATTTAATTCAAATGATTGAAAACGTAAAAAGGGCGTCTAAATAAAAATGGTTTATTTTTTACTTCGACTTTTTATATAAGAGGCATTAAAATTTTAATTTGAAAAACTAGGAAACCAGAATTTTGCAATATAAATAATATATTTTGGTGTTTAAATTAAGTTTTACATTCTTTTATGTTTTAATACCGCACAGGTGTCCCAACTGCTTCCAACAGTCTGGATCCAGTGAGACTATGGCATCACCAATTGGTGTATTTTGTGAGAGTGAAGGTAGCTGGAAAAGGAAGGAGATGGGAAAAAGGAAGGTGTAGAAGTACCTAGATATTCAGATTTTATCTCAAGAAACATCTCAAGAAACCTTTCAACTCTAAATTGTGATCATGCACCAGGGCGATACTGAGTGTATCTTCCACCCTGAACTTATTAACACGTCAACATGTTCAAAGATTAAAATATATTTAAATACTCTTGCAGGAGGCAACCTTTTGACGTTTCCGTTGAAGAGCTACTTTCTTAACTGATTTGTTATGTTTTGGAATGTTCCGGATTTGTTATGGTCCGCCTTTGTTACAAAACTTTACTGACGCCACGTAGCCATGTGGTTTCATACTCACTGTCATAATATCTGAGCCATCCCGTTTGCTCGATATACAGTATACTGAAGCTATGCTAAGTATACTGTATATCGAGCCATGTGGTTTCATACTCACTGTCATAATATCTGAGCCATCCCGTTTGCTCGATATACAGTATACTGAAGCTATGCTAGTATACTGTATATCGAGGCATGTGGTTTCATACTCACTGTCATAATATCTGAGCCATCCCGTTTGCTCGATATACAGTATACTGAAGCTATGCTAGTATACTGTATATCGAGCCATGTGGTTTCATACTCACTGTCATAATATCTGAGCCATCCCGTTTGCTCGATATACAGTATACTGAAGCTATGCTAGTATACTGTATATCGAGCCATGTGGTTTCATACTCACTGTCATAATATCTGAGCCATCCCGTTTGCTCCATATACAGTATACTGAAACTATGCTAGTATACTGTATATCGAGCCATGTGGTTTCATACTCACTGTCATAATATCTGAGCCATCCCGTTTGCTCGATATACAGTATACTGAAACTATGCTAGTATACTGTATATCGAGCCATGTGGTTTCATACTCACTGTCATAATATCTGAGCCATCCCGTTTGCTCGATATACAGTATACTGAAGCTATGCTAGTCGACTAGCTGACAAGCTGCTGGTTACGAGGGGCTTACGGATATCTTAAAGTTCTGTATTCTAGTTCAGTTCTGTGCCTCCTTGTTTCTACTACAATGCAATGGTATTCAATCTTTCTCTATTATGATACTTGGAATTTTAGAAATTGTTTTCATAGTAAGGATTGGTGGTTTCGAAGTGAACCAATATATACGGTGAAAGAACCCTTAACTGCATTGTATCCAAATATTTAATTAACTAGAAATAACAATTAAAAGATACGTTTATACTGCCAAAGAAAATTATAAAGTAAAATGGCTATTATAATACAGATGATTTATATTGATGCCCTACTGAAGTCCTTGTATTGTTAATTGCAATTCCCATTAGGAATTATAATTTTTCAATACCCAATATACTTACCTACGAAACTATTGATGCGAATGTTCATTTGTATCTGCTTGTTAAATACCGCTTAAACTGCTGTTTATATTCATGAACAATTTTTGTTCAAGTTAATGGTAGGTTATTTCGATCTATGAAATATATCGTTGAAGAAGAAGATGATATTAATAAATCTAAAAGAAACATGAATTACTTGCAAGGAGATAATATTAATTCTGGATTTGAAATATGATATCGACAAATATTACGTTCGGTAAATAGTTCCCAATGGTCGAGTGGTTTAAGACGCCTGTCCCGGTAAGATAAGAGATCCTGAGGTCGATTCCTAGTTGTGACCGTTATCTCTTTTTTATTTTTTTGTGTCTTGTTCTATTTCACGTTTCGTTTAAATTTATTGATATTTTCTTCGAATTCAATTCAATTCATAAATTTATATTCAACTATTCCGCTAATTAAACTCGTTGATTCAACTGTTGATTTATCATCCTCATCATTTTATTACTATACATATGTACACCGTTTAAAAATGTACCATGTTATTGCATAAAATGTTGTCTTTAATGTACATGATGACAAACTACAAAATTAGTTTATATAAATAAGGAGAAAAAAATGTGTAAACAACTTAGCCTCAAGTATTACTATTGGCTTAATAATGTGTATTGAAAATGCATGGTTTTGTATTCCTAGATGAGCTTAAAATTCAAGATTGCGTTTTCAAATAACAACGGGATCACCAATGTGTATTTGTGGAGGATAGAGAGAGAAATAAAAATAAAATTTATAGTTTTTATTCACTGTATTCACCGAGGATACAAAATTATTGAGAAATGACAGATCTTGTTGATCGATGCAGGTGGTATAAGAAAATAACCGAGTTCGTACTCGTAGCGTTGATTGAAGAGAAGAGGAGTCGCATCGAAGTACTCTGGTGGGCAGACTGCAGACGCAGCGTTTATATAGGCTCACATGCTGAGGTTTCTTTGGAGAACGTTCCCGATGAGTCACCACGCACTCGAAGGGCGACGTGTTGTCGCCGTATTTCGTATATATATATATATATACAGGGTTTTCCAATAAGAGGCGTTATTTTGAATAGCCCGCTATTTCGGTAGATGTTACTTTTAAAGCTGTCATTTTTTAACATTTAACAAGTAGAAACTACGCCATTAATAAAAATCGAACGATACACGTTTCAACAACGCATTCAAATTATTAAAATTCACTTGAGTGAATCAAATGCAAATAATCTTGAGTGATGAGGCCCATTTCCACCTCCGTGGCTTCGTCAACAAGCAAAATTGTCGCATCCGGGGCTCGGAAAACCCAAGAGTTATTATTGAAAAGCCTCTTTATCTTCAACGTATGACTGTTTGGTGCGGTTTATGGTCCGGCGGAGTCATTGGACCTTACTTTTTCGAAAATGAGGCTGGTGCAACAGTTACGGTGAATGGATTGCGCTATCGAGAAGTGATTAATGATTTTTTATGGCCGGAATTGTATGGTATTGATCTGGAAAACGTTTACTTTCAACAAGACGCCACACAAGCAACGAAACCATTGATCTTTTACGATTGAATATCAAAATAACACCTCCTATTGGAAAATCCTGTAGTGATTTTTCGTTGATTCACAACACCCTTGTAAGTCTGCAGAATTGCCACCTAAGAACCCACCATTTTTAAGCAGATTTTCGTATCAGTTTTTATTAAATTACAACAAGTGCACAATCAATATATTAATTATACTTAATGTACGGTAAAAAAAAACTAAATTAAAGAACGGCTGCTCCAATCGATTGGTCACAGGAAATGGACATCGAGCGAGGAAATAATTCCGCAATTATAGATAAGCGAAATTGGAAATAAGATAAAGCTTAGGCCGAACACGTGTAACCTAGCAGCTCAGCAGACTAGAGGCCTTGGGAACTTTCGCGTCAAGGTCTCAAAGGCCCAAACCTGTTAATCTGAGGATCAAATAACTAAACGAAAGGAAAATATAAATACACGTCGTGTTATACTATTACAATACCATAATTCCACGGATTATCATTCTTCTTCGGTTTATAACCTCCAATTAATTGTTCCACGTCAATTACTGCATTTTGTCCACACAATTGACAGTGTGCATACTGTGCATACTTTAGTTATAAATACACCAAATTTTTATCTCTGGTATTTTACATGTTCATATGAAATTGTTTAATTGGAAATTAGGTTTATTTCTTGTAATAGGTTGACATCTTCTCAACATTAAATAGTTTACTTATTATATACCTATTAATAAACATTTATAATGTATTCTTTATTAGTTACAAATTTCGTTAATATTTCAAAATTACTGTTTGACGTCATTTTAATTATATGAAAATGAAATTCTTATATACACAAAGCCAATGGCTTCTTTGTCAAAATAGTGAAATTTAACTAATTTAAAATGAGAGAATTATTGATAAATAAGTACATTACTATTTTTTCGAAATATTTATCTAATATAAAAACAATAATATTTGGCTAATTTATATAGCGCCGTTTTCGTGAGAAATCACCTCAATATTATATTACGTAAAAGCCGAAACGCTTCAATGATACAAATAAATACAGCAAAGATGAGGATTTAAAAACACAAAATTTTTTCTTAACAAGAGAATTTTTATAGGAGCATCATCCGAAGTTTAAATATGATGCATTGAAAACAATGAGGCCACCTTTCTTGCCGAAAAAAAAACATTTGAAACTTGGTCTTCGTTAATAAACATGCTACATCATATACTGCATGTAGTGTATTTTAGCTTAACAACTTAACAGCTTAATGCTATCGATCAATCTTCAACCTATCTCTAACACCTGTTCCATTGCTGATATACCCCCTTAGCTATGCTTTCCTTCCAACAATCGATAATATCAAATTGCTTTTGTAAAGTGCACTACACAATTTAGAAGAACGTTGTTAAGGAACATACTGATAAAATACGTTCTTGAAATATTCTTTTCAGGCAGAAATTTCCACAACTGACTTACGATCTTTTATATATTGTACCTGCATATAATATTTTTGATAGGTAGGTACCAAAAATCTAGACCTTTCCTTCTGAAAAAATGCACTTTCCCATTTAAATCTCTAAACAGTATAAAGTCTTCTGTCGGTTTATGCGCCTAGTTCTTCTAAACTACGCAATGGATTTTAGTAAAGGTTTTACTAGCATTTCTAGAAATTCTTCCGGAAGGTTTGCATATTCAATACATGCTCATTATGTTTACAGAAAGTAGAGAAAATACCATGATTTATAATCAAGTCGAAAAAAATATGTTTTCGGGCGGTTACATTGCTAACGCTGGCTAAAACTTATGAGATACATCAAAATAAAGTACTAAGGAATTGTATATATTAAAAATTTTCACAGAAAAGTTGTTGGAGGAATATATCTATTTCATAAGGATAACCCCCAGCAACGCCGGGTATACGACAGCTAGTTTCAGAATAAATTAGTTTTATGTAGCACCATTGATGTAATATTACTTTCACAAGTATTTCGCACTTGAAATTTGGTCGAGGGTTAACTGTTAAAAATACTAATTTCGGTTGAATGTCTGTTACTCTGGGTTATTGAACTCTGAAATCTGGATTTGGTTTGAATTTAAGTAGGTATCTAAACTGAAAAACACAACTGGAACTGATTGAAATAAAGCGATAAATCGATAAAGTACATATCTTTAATCATAAAATGTTTAAATATTTTAATAGCCAATTGTTTAACTGATTTCTCGAGAATAATGTCATCTCCCACAAAAAAGTATCTGGTTTTATGTATCAAGTTAATAAGAACGTGTTGAAGAAAGAACTTTAAGAATTTTTGCATTCTTTGGTACTGTGAAAATGACGATACTTACGGTCGTCCGAAAAACTTGTAAAACCGCGTTACTTTTACGGCGATACTGCTGCACAACCTTTTGAAATATATGAACTGTACTAAATAATGTCTCATGTGACGTCACGAGACAACATTGTTTACGTCATTTTTGAGATATTGAAAAACTAATTTTACTGTTGTTATTAACTCTTCATTTTAATTTTTATAAGTCCTGAGAAGACCAAAATGTTTGCAGGCACTTTAAATTCACAAACATTCCATTGATATTGTTCTTTGTGCGGAAAACTGTCTCTTTGTTTTTTGGTGTCAAGCTCGTTTGTTATTCTACTTTCCTTCGTACTCCCCTTTTTCCCCCTGTTTCGTTCTCTGTTATATTCTCCAAAACTTGGGAATGTTTTTTCGTTGAATTATTTTCAAGGTGTTAGATAACTGATTTATCAATGCTTTTTAGGACATATTTGTAATCGATGTGGTAAAGTGTAAACCTTTGCCAAAGGAAAATTGGAAGTGTAAAAAAAAAATCAATGGAAATTCATAAAAATCAAACATTAATAAAGACGACGGGACTTAGCTCAATAGTTCTTGGTATCAGGTATTTGACGACTACACCGAAACTAAACACAGAAAACAATAAAAAAAAATAGTTATACCAACTCTTAAAGGATTAGAGTTGGCAAAGTGGTATTACATCTACGTATATAAGAGTTACATAAGATTAAACATCTGCCCAGATGCAGGACGATTAAGGCTGTCCAAAACGTGGGTTAAAAAAGGAGGTAATGTAACACGACATAATATCCTAAAAATAATTCAAAATAATATCACTGTAATTCTCACCATTATTTGTCATCAAAGTAAAGACAACGCTGCTTTTTCTACTTTTCAAGTTTGTATGATAATATTTCCATCCGAGTTGGCTTGTTTCCGTATTTTTATAAAAAAATACTTGTTGACCTAACGCCCCAGTTATTTCATACTCGGCAGTAGGTTGTAAAACTTTCCTCCAGGCGTCCAATCGTAAGCCGTTTGCAGAGTTCTTTTACCCTAAAAGAGACTCAAAAAAATTTTGTCTGAATTTAGAACACAAAAATTATTGTCTTCGTTAAACAAGCACTGTTCGTCTGAAGCAGAAAGGGTCATAAAAGCTCTTGAGATAAATTTTTCATTAGCTGTGGAGGCGATAAAATGACCCAGTAGTTCAAAAGATGGCAACTTGTTCTTTTTTTAATTCCTAGAGTTATATCCCAGCCTGACACGACCCATAAAAGTCATGCTATCTAGTTTTGCTTTACGTTCAGATACACGATTTAAACAGTTTTTTTTTTTTTTTTTACAGTAATACCGCACAAGAGTCCCAACTGCTCCCGTCTGGAGCCAGTGAGACTATGGCATCCCCAATTGGGGTATGTTGTGAGGCTGAGGGTATTGGGGAGGGGAAAGAGATGGGGAAGAGGAAGGTGGGGAAGTACCTGGCTATTCAGATCTGGTCACCAAACACGGCTAAAGCCATTTCAAGCAACGTTTCAATTCTGAATGGTGGTCTTACACCAGGGCGATACTGAGAGTATCTTCCACTCTGGAACGTGCCGCAAATATACTATATATTATTTTTAATTAATTAATTGTGAAATAACACAAATAAATCAAATAAAATTTATTTGCGCACGCCGGGTTCGAACCCGCGACCTTCGGATCTGTAGTCAAAAGCGTATACCACTAGACCACGCCGGCCGTGTAAGAAAGAAAGAATACCGTGATTTTCATTTAAAAGATTACCATAGAACAACCTCCATTCAAAAATTCATTTAGGACTCGAAAAATATTTGTCAAGGGTTTACAATTTTTTTTAACCAATATTTTTGAATAAAACCAAAAAAAAGTTAAGTGACAATAACTGACGGCCTTCGTGGTCGAGGGGCAAGGCTCTCGACTCGCCAGCCGGAGGTCGCGGGTTCAAATCCCGGCGTGCGCTAGACAATTTTATTTGATTTATTTATGTTATTTCACATTTTACTCATATAAAATAATATACAGTATATTTGTAAAATTAAGTTTAAATATTAAATTGTGAAAATACTCTCGGTATCGCCCTGGTGTAAAACCACCGTTCAGAATTGAAATATTATTTGAAATGACTTAAGCCGTATTTGGTGACCAGATCAGCAACTCAACTTCATCTTCTCATCTTCTTTCTATCCCCACAAAATTCAGCCTCACAACATACCTCAATTGGGAATGCCATAGTATAACTGGCTCCAGACGGTTGGGACTCTTACGGTTTCATATTAAAAAAAAAACAAATGTTTTTTTTAGTTTCATATAAAGTAAAAATGGCAATTTTTACGAAAAAAAACATTGGCTAGCGAATTTAAAACTTTATTAATTTTGCGTTAACAATTTTTCTATTTTCAATTGCTTAAGTCGATTTGTATTGTTAAAATTTCAAAGAGCCTTTCATTTGTTTTCGAAAACAGTATTTTATTTTGAAATACGTTTAAAAGCAGCTAATTTATCTGGACTCGAATGTAATGCGAAAATATTTCCCACGCAATTCTCATTTTGACAGTTTGTTTTAGAGAAATACATTATAAAATATTGTGGCTTTATAGGTTAATATTTGAAAATGCGAAAAAAATGTTGGAGTGTTTCCCCGTGGGTACTTGATTAATCAATTGAATTCAATGATGTAATGATCCGTAGAGCGATGAAATTTTTTTTAGCGTAAAGACTACTTTTTTTTCTTAATTTTTTTATCTTGGATTACCTTAGATTTTTTTATCTTACGGATGTATTATTTTAATGAAAAATTATATATATATTTTTTTTTTTTTTTGTTTTTTGTTTTGTATTATTTGTAATTTATATAAATATTTACTAAATAACAATATTATTTTTACAAATAACAATATTATAATTTTACTGGTCTTCCATTAAAAGCCTTAGCTTGTGGATGGAAGAATAGTTAACATTTCACATATTATGTACAAATAAAGTCACGTGTACAGTTAATACAATGCAGTTAATACAGTTAATACATTTCATATAATTATAATTACTATTTACTATAATCATGTATTACAATATATATGTATGTGTAGGTAATATAGACACATGGCAATCAGACCCGTTAACTAAAATATGTAAACATATATGTATTCAGTAAGAAGAAAAACAAGTAAGATTTTTAGTGTGACATTCTTTAAAATACTTTTTGATGGAGTTCAATAATTGAATTTTGTTCCTAATGCTTCTGATTTCTATTGGTAGGTTATTGAAAAAGAATTTTCCTTGGTGAGTATAATGGTGTTGTGCAAAAGAAGTGTTTAATTTGGGGCACACAAATACATGTTTAAGTCTAGTACGATTTTTAGTTATGAATGCGTATTTATCTTTTTCTTTTATAATTTGTATAATTGAATTTTTTATAAATAAGTTTTTAAATGTTAGAACTTTGAATTCTTCGAATATGCTGTCAGTTGGGAAGTCTGGAGGTTTTTTTAGTATAATTTTTATTATTAGTTTTTGAACAATTTCTATGGGGGTCAGATTAGTTTTGTAAGCTGCTCCCCAACTGATAATGGCATACTGAAGAATAGACTGTACTAATGCTTAGTATATTGAGTATAGGTTTTTCGTTGATAAAAAGTTTCGTATCCGTAAGAATATATGAATTAACTTCCTAACTCTTTTTATTGTATGGTCGATGTGATCTTTCCATTTTAGGTTTTTATCTATGATTATTCCAAGATATGTAATTTTATCCGCTATTTTCAGAAGTGAACATTTTTGTTGGCAGTGATTAGTATCGTGTTGTGCGAGAGAATGATTATGTAAGAATATTTGAAGATTTGGAGGTACAATGTTAGTGTTAATTTCGAAAGGAATGACATATGTTTTATCACTATTTAACGACAAGAGGTTATTGTCAAACCATATTTTTAGAATATTTATGTCTTCTGTAGCTTTTAGATTAATTTTTTCCCAAGTTTTTTCTTTTATTATAAGGACTGTATCATCAGCGTAAGAGATAATTTGGCCATGCAATGGTTGAATAAATATGTCGTTTACATACAAAATGAACAATATTGGTCCAAGTACGGTGCCCTGTGGGATACCAAAATTTGATGTTTCTTGGTCGCTAGTTTGGTCATTTATTTTAACAAATTGTGCACGATTGTTCAAATAACTTTCTATCCATTGGACGGCTTTATCATTGATGTTATTTAATTTCAGTTTTTTGATAAGCTTTGCGTGTGAGATACTATCGAATGCTTTTCTTAGGTCTATGAATATTCCTGCGCATTTATTTCCTTCATCAAGTGCAGAGTATATAAATGATGTTACATTTGCTATTGCATCTTGTGTGCTTTTTGTTTTTAAGAATCCGAATTGATTGGAATGTAATATTTTATTGTTTTCTAGAAAATCAACAACCCTTTTTTTCACAATTTTTTCAAATATTTTTGCTATATTCGATATTAGTGATATCGGTCGATAATTTGAAACATTTTGTGGGTCGCCGGTTTTAAAGATAGGGGATATTATAGATTTTTTATAATTTGTTGGGAATATGCCTTTGGTCAGACTGAGATTGATAAGGTGGTTTAGTGGTTTCAGTAGATACATTTTCATTTCTTTAAGAATTTTCACAGAAATGTGGTCAAAACCTGGAGAGGATCCGTCTTTCATGCTTTCTATTACAAGTTGTATTTCAGTTTCGGTAGTTTTTTTAAAAGTGGATAGTGTATTTTGTTTTTGGGTATTAGTTGTTATAGTTTTTGGTGTGTGTACAGATTTAGTGATTTTATCAGCGAGATTGTTTCCTACTTTAGAGAAGTAAGAATTAAAAATGTTTGCTGTTAGTTTTGGGTCTTTGGATACATCTATGATATTATTTTCATGTTTTAAATATTTTATAGAATTATTTTTTTTCTTATTTTCAATTGCATAATTTACCGTTTTCCAAATAACTTTTAGATTGTTTTCTGAAGTAGAGATTATTTTTTTAAAGTAGTCGTCTTTACTTTTTTTAATTAAAGCTGTTAATTTATTTCTATATTTTTTGAGAACTATCTTAGCATTTTCATCGTGTGGATTTTTAATTGTATTTTTATATAGCCTTTCTTTTTCTCTGATAGATTTTATTAGGCCACAAGTGATCCAAGGTTTTATACGTCTGAATTTTGAATTCGTGTATAATGAGACCTCTGTTGTGGAGGTTTCAATATGATCCATAATTTGTTTTTCAAACATATTTGAGCATTGTTCGACATCGTTAGATTGTAGTATCGTACACCAAGTTTCTGCTTTCAATTTTTTCTCTAAAGTGGCAATATTTGTGGTTTTTTTAATAGTAATTGGAGCCTTAATTTGTGATTTTATTTCATTATCATACAATAATAAGCAAGTGTGGTGGTCAGTAATATTCGTTTGCCAAATCATTGTTTTGATTTTATATAGGTTTTGTAATTTTATGTTTATCCAAATATGATCTAAGCAAGACGATTTTTGTCCGTGCATTTCTCTAGTATTTTTGTTTATGCATGATTTAAAATCTAATTCAGTCATACAATTTAGGAACTCATTTTTGAAAATATTTTCTGATTTTTCGTTAATGTTAATATTAAAATCACCCGCGATAAAACAGGTTTTATTTTTAAGCGGTAGTAATATATTTTTCAGTTGAGTTATAAAATGTGAAATATTTGATTCGTGTGTTCTGTAAATGGCAATTATGTGATAAATATATTTATCGAGTTTAATTTCGATTTGAATACAGTTAGTCAGTAATATTGGGTGTTCTAAAGTCGTGACAATACTGAATTTGGTGTGAACGAATATTGCGATTCCACTATTTTTATTGATATTTATTTTAGTTGGGATGTATGTATAGTTAGGAAGTTGAAAGGCTGGTGACTCATCATTTGTAAATGTCTCTGTTAATATTATACAGTCTGGTTGTAATATTAGATTATTGATTTTAATAATAAATTCATCAAAATTTTGAAACATACTACGAATATTTTGGTGTAATATGAATAAACCGTTAAATTTGTGTGGGAAAAATTCATTACATGTCTCTGTGCTTGCACATTCGTATTCATGGATTTTGTAGAAATTTTCTATTTGGCTAGCTATAAAATCATCCATTTAAAATTAATTTTAATTCATTTAGAGCAATTGATAGCACATACATCCATAAGCTTGCCAAAACTATGAAGAATTAAATTAAAAGAATTACGCTCCGTTATTATAATTATATGGGTATCGTGTCTATTAGTGAATAAAGTGTACTTATATCTGTTGCGAATGTATAACATGAGCATATAAATAATACATAACATAAGCATATAAATAATATAAAATATAAGCATAAAGAGAAAATAAAACATGAGCTTAAAGAGATTAAAAAACATAAGCATATAAAGAAAATAAAACATAAGCATATAAAGTATACCAGTGATATATGGATTTGGTTGTTGCGGATATCTAACATAAGCGTGAAAAGTATGCATAACATTGGCATAAGTATACAGAGTATGCATATAGTTGTTGCGAGTATATATCACGAGCATATAAAGCATAAGCATATAAAGCATATAAAATATAAGTATATAGAGAAAATAAAACATAAGCATAAGCATGTAAAGTACATAGGTGTTATAGGGATTTAGTTGTTGTAAGTATTTTACATAATTATAGCAGGCATATAGTGTAACTATGAATTGGAGAAACATAGTACAAGATTTATATTGGTTAATGCTAAAACTAAATGTAGTGTTTGGGTA
Source organism: Hesperophylax magnus (assembly GCA_026573805.1). Taxonomy (NCBI): domain Eukaryota; kingdom Metazoa; phylum Arthropoda; class Insecta; order Trichoptera; family Limnephilidae; genus Hesperophylax; species Hesperophylax magnus. Next base: position 7,985,066 of record JAIUSX010000029.1, on the reverse strand, counting down.
AAGAGATAAAAGGAAACTAGAGAAATACAAATTAAATAATTTAAATTCCCCTGTAACCATATACCTGTGCCCTTCTGTTTCATATAATAGGTTGAGATTAATAGTTAAAATAGTGATGTTAATGAATTTTGAGTACAGTAAAAAATATTTTATAAACATAAATACAATAGTTACAGTTCTTTTACAAGTTATTGGGTGTGTGAGATAAGATGTGTTTGTTTTTGTCATTGATAATAATGACTGGTGTTCCAATATCTCTACGGACGTACACTTGCCCTCCACGGGTCCAGGCAAATTTATATAAGTTTTCCCGTGTAGCCTAACGTGCAATATTACACACAATAAATTAGTTCGTAAAGAAACTAACCCTATTCTTTTAATTCATATCATAGAGTTTTATTTCTCAGAAGATGTTGAGATATATTTAAATGACAATAAACTATCCAGACACCGAGTGTGAAAGATTTATTTATTTATTAAACGCCATAAAAGGCTTTAACAATTATGTGATACATGAGATTATAAATACATAGTGGTACATAGGCGAATATTAGTATTACATTTAAGAACACAACAATATGTATACAAAACGACATTATTATTATTAGGCTATTTGCGCTATTATAATATTTTGCTAGATTATATCTGATGGCAAGTCACCTTTTATGTATATTTTATCCTGTTTAAATGAAGTGCTTTCTATTATTGTAGCATTCTATGCCTTAAGAAAATTTCAGCTGTATCACATTCAATGTCGTTTTGTATACATATTGTTGTGTTCTTTAATGTAATACTAATATTCGCCTATGTACCACTATGTATTTATAATCTCATGTATCACATAATTGTTAAAGCCTTTTATGGCGTTTAATAAATAAATAAATCTTTCACACTCGGTGTCTGGATAGTTTATTGACATTTAAATATATCTCAACATCTTCTGAGAAATAAAACTCTATGATATGAATTAAAAGAATAGGGTTAGTTTCTTTACGAACTAATTTATTGTGTGTAATATTACCGTAATCGTGTTTTACTATATAAACATATATTTTTTAAGATAGACAAACATTTCCCAGTTACGAATAACCTGACATTTTATACTACCACCACAATAAGTGTAAAATATTGCTTGTGTCATGGAGGTTAGTGTCAGCCGGGGAATTGAACGCACGAAGTCTGGGTGGGACCCAAACGCGATGCCAACTCAGCCACTGATCGGTCAATATGAAATTTTATATTGATTATAAAAATATATTCTGAAAATACAAGTAAATATGTCAATTAAGATTTTAATAAACTGACTTTGCAAACTAGGGGTGGGTAATTAACAAAATTAATACAAATATTCTAAGACAATCAATAATGAAACTGCCACTATCAAATTAATTACAGGCGTTAACAAAATTGGGTAGGACAAGATATAAATTGAAAGTTCGTAAGCACCTCTCAGAATGAAACTTTATTATACCTCGTACAGAAAAAAAGCATTAATTTAGGAAAAGTTTTTATTTTACCTCTATGACACAATTGGGGTATGTTGTGAGGCTGTAGGTAGTGAGGAGCAGAAGAACATGGAGAAGAAGTAGGTGGGAAAGTACCTGGCTCTTCAGATCTGGTCACCAAACTCAGCCAAAGCCATTTCAAGCAAACTGAATTCATTTCTGAATGGTTGTCGTACGCCAGAGCGATACTGAGAGTATCTTCTGATATGGAACGTGCCGTAAATGTACTATATGTAATTTTAAATGAGTAATTTGTAAAATAACTATAACAAGTAAATAAAATAAAATTTCCTTGCGAACGCCGAGATTTGAACCGAAGTTTTCCAGCTATGCTTCGTGCTCATATCAAACGTCGAGTCTTTTGAAAAATAATTTATTTAACAAATATATATATCATTAAAATGAGCATAATCTTTTTTAAAGAAAAATTCAGCAAAACCGGGCAGATAATTATATGAAATAACGCCATTTCCCACTTCATGATGGTTAGCTCATAATAAAAGCTGCACAATTTCAAGTTTTTCAACATAGCTATTTCTAGTTAAAAATATCCACCCATTAACCCTAGAGCATGGACTATGATGCTCCTATTCTGTAGCAAACACTGTGGGGTATATTTTATATCATGTTTCCTGTTAGTGTTTTGTGAAGGGTTGCAAGATGGGAAGGGGGATGAAAAGCAACCTAGTGTTTTATGATAGCGGGAATGAACTATCAGAAAATGCTCGAAACATTGTGTTGTTTCACAATGTGGGTCACGATGTTAACTATTTTGTTTCAACCAAATATCCTTTACCAAATCTTTATAGTGTTTCTTTTGTTAAAAATGATGTCGAGATATAGTTTTATTAGAAATTTTTATCAGCATTTGTGCTTAATTAGTTGCAGATGAATTTCTTTTTAAGGCGATGCCATACGTAGTAATGCAAAATCATGTGTTTTTGATGCTTTAATTAAATACTGCGAGTAGAATACATCTTGGCCTTTGAAATAATCGAGTATTTTTTAGATAAGTCTTTTTATAAGCCCAGAAAAAATAATGTATAAGACCTATGAAAACTGCTTTCAAGTTCAAAATCTCCTACTTACGAACCCATTTTCGGTTATGATTTTATTGTATAGTGTGGCAAATTAAGTTATTTATAAAATAATCGAAAAAAAATTAAATATTTATTCCTGAACATCCACAAAATAAAGTAAAAGGCACTTTTTGGCCATGTTTTTTTCTTGCATAAATCAAAACAGGCGGATGGTGTTAAGCGGGAATTTAAACCTTATCGCCATCTACGTAAGGGTTGTTATTGATAGCGGCTCAATTTAAAATACTACACGACGTAGTGCATCGCCTTAATTACTTTCTTTCAAATCGTTTCATGAAAGTATTAAGTTATTCCGTTTTGAGGTAGTTAGACGGCCTTCGTGGTCGATTAGTAAGCCTTTTTTATTAGAAAACTGGAGGTCGCAGTTTCAAATCCCGGCGTACGCAAGTAATTTTTTTTTCAAAGAATTTTATTTAATATAAAGTATACTTGCGGCACGTTCCAGAGTGGAAGAAACTCTCAGTATCGCCCTGGTGTAATACCACCATTCAGAATTGAAACGTTGCTTGAAATTATCTTAATAGCCAGGTAGTTCCCTACCTTCCTCTTCCCAATCTCTTTCCCCTACCAACTATCTTCAGCGTCACAATATACCCCAATTGGGGATGCCATCGTCTCACTGGATCCAGATGGTAGAGAGCTGTTGGGACTAGTGGCGGCTCGTGAATTTTGGTTGTACTAAAGTGCTAATATAAAAAAAATTGCTTTTTTGATGTTGTAGCGAAAAACAGAGCAGTTGAGACTCTTGTGCGGTTTCACATAAAAATAAATAATAAGTTTTACTAAAATTTGCGTATTTAACATATTTGATTAATTAAAGCTTGAATCCAATTATATAATCATTTTAACTAATATTAATAATATCACAATTTATCTGAATTCGGAATTTATTTTGATTTATTCCAAGTTGTTTTACAAATTATGTTAATATATTATTGTTTGTTTCAGGTGAAATAAAAAATGCTATGTGATAGTTTTAATAAATAAATGTGTTCTAAATGATAAATAATTCTGAAAATAAATCGAGTGTTATTAATTATAATATAAGTCGGTGTTAAAAATGCATGTTTTGTAAAATATAAATAAATATTGGAAAATGTACATTAAAAAAAAAATTTACACCCTCTCTGTAGCAATGCATGAATCTACGTAGAGAGAATTTAATTCATTGCGGTGGTGTATTGTGGTTAAAGTTCAATAGAAGGCCGTCATGCGGTAGGAAGTACATCACCATGCGACGCCATTTATCGGCACCCATACGACTGACTTTTCTGCTGGTGACGGTGTGGCTATGCTTTGAAAATGGTGAACCTAGCAAAAATAACCGAAAAAAGAACGTCAACAAGATGAAAGTTGGAGAATGGATCGAACACGATCTTTCTTGGCAAGAAGAAGAAGACAAAACCCAAGAACGTAAAGATGATTTAAACAATAAATTTCTGGACCCAAAACCAACTCAAGAGTCTGTTCTTGGTAGATGGCTCGGTCATAATATTCTATGGCATAAAAAGAAATCAACCAGGTCAAAAAACCTTGAAGATATGAGAACATCGATCATAGGTGAGAGCGCTGAAGAAAAAACTCGAGTGTTTGTAAAAGAAAACAAATTTACCATTAAAAAGACTGATATGGTTGATTCCGAGCAACCAATACTAAAAGATGACAATCTAAAAACTAAGGAAAAAATTAATCCGAAAAAAGATATGACCAAACTATTTAGAGGTAAAACAGATCTTAAAAAAATGATTAGAGATGAATCCGATAGCAACAAAGAAGAGGTGAAATTCTTAGAAGCCGAGCCTAAATCTATTTACGAAAGCTATGAGCAGGGTGACGATTTCGATTCTTCGGCAAAGCGTTCAAAAAGAGAGTTCAGTTGGTCCCTTAAGGAGCGTGCTGGTTCTGGAGTTAGGGTTGGTAGTTCGAGCCCCCGTGGCAACCTGACGAGTGGAGGGCGCGGTGGGGGCGTTAAGCTTGGGGGCGCTGCCCGGGCGGGACGGAGCACCCCGCCGCCCTTACCAACTCACGCATCGCCCCCTTCATACTACTACACCGAAGCTCCTCCGAGGGAAGACTACGATTCGCAAACGGTGAGTAACATTGTTTCATGTGTTTTTAATGAATGGAATTGCTTAATCTTTGGGTGATGCTCCTGTATTTATCGATCGTTTGGTTAACTGTAAAATTAAACATATTCATCAGCATAATAAACCTTCTTCAATAAACCATTTCAAATATTGTATAATGGGACCCTTAGCTCGGAGAGAGCACCCAGTGAGGTAAAATATATATATTTTTAATGAAAAAAGTTAAATTCGAACTCATTTAAAAATAATCTGTTCTCTTTAAAAAGTGTAATTAAATTATTTTTCTAGATAACACGATTATCAAAAAATGTGTTTAATCTATTTTTGGGTGGGAATCTGCTGAAAGTCATCCAATATTCTATTCTGAATGTTTAAACATGTCAACTCATTTCACATGTTTAGTTTAACGAGTAGTAACGAGAACGACAATGCTTGCGATCATCAGCTTACGTGACAAAATAGTTATTGGTTTTCAAAATGTTATGCTTTTTCGTGTAGCCTGATTAATGGATACGTATTAATCATTATCTTATTTTGGTCCCCGTTTACCGATTCTGTTGTATTGTATCAAAGTCAGTAGTAGTCGTATTAAAAAACGAACGGAAAAAAATGATGAGGGCCGGAATAGCAGTGCTCATGTTTCTCATCAGTAGAATCGAGAATTTTCTTTCATAGTTCGTTAGTTGAAGACTATTGAATACCTTTTCTTGTAAAATTTAAATGGGATAGGAAAAATCTCTTGGACAATGTTAAAGATAAATAAAGGATCAAGTATCGAAATACTTGCTATATGAAGTGATGATTCTTGGACAAAACGACGAGTGAGTTACTTTACTTGCTATAGGAAGTGATGATTCGTGAACGAAACGAAGATTGATTAACTTTAATTGCTATAGGAAGTGATGATTCTTGAACAAAACGACGAGTGATTAACTTTAATTGCTATAGGAAGTGATGATTCTTGAACAAAACGACGAGTGATTAACTTTAATTGCTATAGGAAGTGATGATTCTTGAACAAAACGACGAGTGATTAACTTTCCACGGAAGTATATTTCAATAGTCGGGCAAAAAAGATATCATTGATTTGGAATTGTAATTACCCTTTTGCAATGTTACGCATTTTAAAATATTTATTCCCAATATTTAATTGACATAATTTACTGCAAATTATTTGGCATCATTTAATATACAACTAAAATTGATGTTTTCATTTTGGAAGAATATTTTTATATTCCTTTCTGAACAATTACAAAGCAATTTATTTTTAACATCAAAAAGGAAACCGAAAGAAATCCACCACAGGAATACCGTAAATAAATACCTCTTAAATCATTGTCGTTTGTAAAATAAAATGACACCCGTATTTCCGTATTGTTGTCTTCCACAAAACAAACACAAGAAAGGTATAAAACAAGTTCTTCTGCTCCAATAAAAATAGACCAAACACAACACAGTGGTTCCAGTTTCCAAGAAATCAACCCAGAGTCGAAAATGGAGCCTTTGTTTATCGCAATTTCCACAACAGACTGTCTTTTCACTGAGTTACGGGCGCCAATAACACTGTAATTATTTATTTTATTTCGTTCAACTACATTCGCAATTAACTGCTGTACTAAATGAAATTGACTCTCTACAATATTAACTATAATAATTAAAACGAGAATTTGGGGCTCAATATTATGTTGCGACAAACGAATCAAATCCCACGTTTGCAAATGGTTCATTAGTTATTTGAAGAGGCTCTAATTGATAGACGTTTAATATTGGCTTTTTCGCAAATTATACTGTCATTGATACAGAATAATAAATATGCACAGCTTTGAAGATATACAGAACGGTGTGAATTCACCAACGATTGGCTACATCCAGACTAACCTGCACAATGCACCAAACAGCTCCCAACTATCAAGTAAGTCAATAAATACACTAACGTTGATGGTAAGGCCGAATGCACTATTATAATCACATATGCTTTCATTCGCTTTAATTTGAACGTTTGACGGCATAATTATTTATTTGCGAGTAGAGAGCGGCTCTGTGCGTTGTGCGGATAAGTCTTAAGTATTAACGCACGACTCGTTAGACCTCATTTAGAATCAGGAGTCGTGACGTCAGGAGCTGTCAGGGCCACAAGGGAATCTGTTTGGGATGAGTGAATTTTTTTGGAATACGTGATTAGTTGGGTTGGTAAAGCTAGGAGGAGTTTCATTTAAAAAATGAAAAATATTTTCCGGGCACAAAAATATGTGTGCAACGGATTTTGCTTGGGTAACATACCTTTTCTACGGTACCAAGTTTATTTAATAGTCTTAACTCTCCAGATTCAGAGGAAGTAATTGTCCTCAATTTTGTAAATATTGTGAGACTAAATATACTAGGAAAAAGGTAAAGACAGAGGTGAGGAAGAAACTCGCCACTTCAATTCTGATTATTGAGCTTTGTCACAAACAAAACGTAATTTTGACCATCTTTAGAAAACTTTCACCATGGCTTTACAGTGAGTATCTACAACTTACAAAGAGTAAAAAATATATTTTTTATATTTAATCAATTCAGGAAAAGTACAGATGTGGCAAAAGTACCTAAAGACGTTGGCCGTAATGATTTAAAATATCGTGGAGCTACTATTTCGCACCACGCTAATTAAGTTCTCCAAAACAAAACAAAAAATCCTCCCTAATGGCCTTAATGGATGGTTGACGACAAAGATGTGGAAATACAAAATCGGGGCGAAGACAATACGACATAATTATGCGACCTGTTAAAAGTGAGAATACAAATTTTGCCGTCAAATCGAAGGAACGAAGAATGTTGTCTCCTTTTAGGAAAAGTCGAATTTATTATTTTTTTAATAAATTAGCTCAATGTGTATAAAATGAAACATATTGAGGACACAGGACTTGTAAAAAACTATTTCACATTTTCATGTACCAATTCTTAAAATGTTTTTTGTGCTATGATGAAGGACTTAGCTAGCATTGGATTGAATTCATGATGCCTGTTTTTGATTCCAACGCATTAGTCCACTCGGCTACTAGCGGTTTAAGCAGATATATTTTAAAAGTTTCAGTTTTTAACAAAACTAAAACATAACCATTTAGGAAAATGCTAAAGGGTTTCCGTCTGAATATTATAAATACTGACTTTCCGAAAAATTAAAATCGAAAGCATTTATTGGTTTTCTTCCGAACCAGAAAAAATTCGCCAGCTGCAATTTTTACGTGTCTTTGTGGATGTATTATTTCATATTCCACTCCCTTCACCTACCCCAATCGGGGATAACATGTAGAATATTTGGCCTGTGGCGCTTTTCTGTGTCTCTGTAATCGTTATGACAAATTTTCTACTATGTACCTTCGCTGTCGTCACTTAATCCAGCTGGAGATACTATAGTACCACACGCTTTCCCTTGGAATTTCTCTTGGAATCCATCATTAGCACTTCGCATCAATTTAATTTCAGAAATTTCATGTTTACTACATAATGTATCATTCCTGCATTCTAAAACCCATAAAAACTAATTGCACTTGTAAATAATTTAGTGACTGATATAAAACTAATGTAACATTTCATGAATAATTGCCAGCTATTAATAACAGTTTGATGAAGGTGTAAATTCGGTAACTTCTATGAAGTAACGGGGTATCTGGCATTTATACCAGAATCTGTGTAATTTAGCAATCCCCAATGTTCGAAGTAATTAACACGTAAGTTTGCCTGTAGCGACCCCACGCGATTGAGAAGTGAATAATGATATGTAATTTGGAATCGAAACCGGCAGGTTGAATGGTGGGTACGATATGAACAGCAGTTAATGTTAAAGGTAGGGAAATATTTCCATTTTGCGAAACAATAAGTACTATTCTGCACGAATTAATTGAAGTAATGTAGCAAAAACTTTAACTGTCTTACATTAAATCCACATAGAGGGCCGTTAAGAAAATAATTTTATGGTAATGTGTGGGGATGCTGTGTGGAGAGATTTTTTGAGTAAAGGAATAAGACGAAGTTCTAAGAAGGAAAACATAGGAGGAATATGTATGAATCTGGGGGCCAGTGTGTCCAGGAGTGACGTATGAATCCATCCCTGCCACTGCAGTGCAATGCTTCAAATAATAATAATAATAATAATTGGATGACTTGTATAGCGCCGTTTTTGTGCAAAATCACCTCAAGGGCGCTGTGCAAACTTATAATACATTTCTACAGTGATCTATGTTATTACTTAACTATTTATGGAGAAAATATACAGTACAATACTTACCTGGTAGGTCACTTGAGATTAACACTTAATTAACATTTTCTAATTGTTTATTGGCGAAATTTAGATACAGGATTTAGGACTTAATTGAAAAATTGAATATAACTGGACTTTCTCTTAGGAATGGTATATTTAATCTAAGGGTACGACAGCTTAAAAAGGTAAGTTTTTAGTTTAGACCTGAATTCTGTTGGACTTGTTATGGATCTTAGTTCCGGAGGGAGTTTATTCCAAGCCTTCGGCCCAGATACACCGAAAGCGCGATCACCAAATTTAGTATTTGGCTTGCGCTTAGGTTCTATCACTCTGCCTACAGCTGATGATGTAGCTGATCTAAGAGTTGACTGCCTCAGACCAGTGTTTTCCGGGACGCATAGTTCAGAGATGTAGGGTGGGGCCATTTCATTGATGGATTTAAACACCATCCAGCACAGTTTGTACTGGATTCTTTCAGGGCACTTGAGCCAGTGAAGGTTACAAAGGTGTTCTGAAATGTGCGAATATTTTGAAACCCCGGTTATGAGCCGTGCTGCTGCATTAAACACTGATTGAAGTTTGTCAATTTGATATTTTGGAAGGCTGGCATAAATGCCGTTACAGTAATCGAGACGTGAGTTGAGAGAGTCTGACTGGAAGAGTCAAAGGGTCTTTCTCAATTGATATCACAGATCCGGCCCACCACGCAGCTGGTGGGCAGACGCATCCACCACCGAGACCTGGACAAACCTCACTCCCATGAATCCGGGCACCCCTGGTAAGTAAATTAACTAATTATCCCTAGAAAACTGATCTCGGTCATGTCGACTAACACTGGTTGCATTTTAAGATGTATCTATAGACCGATCAGTGGCCAAGTTTGGGTTCCATCCAGGCGTAATATGTTCAATTCCTCCATCACAACACAAACAAAATTTTCCGCTTACTGTGGTGGTAGTAGGAGATTTTCAAATATTGTCAGGTTATTCGTAATCCGGGAATGTTTATCGGTCTTTTATTAAAAAAAATCTCAAATGAATTCGCCGATTGCACTAGTCTTTTGACTACCTACGTGGTCGAGGCGTTCGGCTCTCGCCTTAGAATCCAGAGGTCACAGGTTTAAATCCCAGCGCACGCATGTAAATTTTATGTAAGTTATTTGCATTGTTTCAAAATAAATTCATAAAAAAAATAATAAAAATATATATTTGCCACACGGTTTAGAGTGTGAGATACTCTCATTATTGTAAGTGCTGCCATTTTCCATATAAGACATCACTGTTAGTCCATTCTGCGGAGAACTCATAGCCCAAGAAAGTCAAGGCGTGATCAAGTGCATAAAATACTTAATGAGGCGTATGTGTAAAACCATTTATTACCATGTTAAAATAAGGAAATCTGAAAAGTTATTTCAAGAGTGATAATTTTCTGTAGAATTCTGTTTTGCCTCTGATTTTCATCTCGAAAAGTTATAGCCTTGAATAATATGTTATTATATATTAACATGTTTTCATTTTGTTATCCTTCATACTTGTTATAAAATATCCCATTTGAAAAAATATATTGTTCATTATTTTTTTTACGTAAAACATTGATTATTGTATGCGCACAAGAGTCCTAACAGTCTGAAGCCAGTGAGACTATGGAATCCCCATTTGGGATATGTTGTGAAGCTGAAAGTAGTGGGAAAAGGAAGCAAATGTTTGGGAAGTACCTGGCTGTTCAGATCTGATCACAAACATGACCAAAGCCATTTCAAGCAACATTTTAATAACGAATGGGGGTGATCAAGGCGATACTTAGAGTATATTTCACTCTGGAACATGGCGCAAATATAGTTTATATTAAATTATTGAAGACAATATACCGCTCTACCACTGAGCTAATGGGACCCTATCCGCTTCGGTCACTTTAAACTGTATCATACTTCGAATAAAAACTACCAACAATGTCTTCATTTTTCACCGCACATTATTTATTGGCAACTATCTTTATGTATCGGTGCCCCGGCAAGGCAAGGGTCCTGGGTTCGAGTCCTAGATGTGACCGTATCCTTTTCTGATTTTTCTGTTTCAGATTTTCGTTTGGAAATCGCTAATATTGTCTTCAATAATTAAATATTACAATTTGAGGTTTTACTCAATAAAGTTATTCCAAAAAAATAAATACTTTATATTAATTTAAAACAGTTAATTATGAAATAACACAAATTAATCAAATATAATTAATTTGCGTACGCCGAGTTTTGAACTCGCGACCTCTGGCTTGCTAGTAGAGAGCCTTACTCCTCGACAGAACTTGAAAATTAACTTTTAGATTTGAAGAATTGTTCAAATTCTCTGAAAAACCCCGGCCTTAGTATATTTGCAGAGTAGAAGATACTCTCAGTATCGCCCTGATGTGAGTCCACCATTCAGAATTGAAAAGTTGCTTTAAATGGCTTTAGCAGGGTTTCGTGACCAGATCTAAATAGCCAGGTATTTCCTAACTTTCCTCTTCCCCCTTTTTCATTCCCCCCGCACTACCTTCAGCCTCACAACATACCCATGCATATAAAAAAAGTTATATATTATATGTTTTTCTGAATATATGTAGATATCCTGGGGAAACTACATATAATAGGATAAAACTGTACAATTTATAAAAATATCATTTTGCAAAAGCAAGTAAGTAAATATGAAAATAGCGGCAGCCGTCGTACGGCGTATTTTAACCCTGGCATTTCAACGAATAATAATTCTTATTCTTATCTCTAAACAGCAAAGCAGGGAAGTCTGTAAGAACAAATAACATAAATTGAAAGACTACGGCACATGTGTAATACGATATGATTTAGTGTAAGCAAATGAGAACAAAGAAGTCATTGTGGAAATGTGTGAAAACAGATAAACCTGAACATCCTTATTATTTCAAATACAACATTTTTGTTAGGTATATATAGATTCCTGATAACCGGTACATTTCGATGAAATGAAAGTTTGATCTTCAATAATTTCAGGAATTAATTTTAATTTATATACAATAAATAACATTGTTTACAACACTATTTGATTAAAAATGATGAAAAAAACTTTAATCCCTTTTTTATTAAATAGTGGTTGGTGTACAAAAAGTTTTTTTTATTTAATTGCGCATAAGCATTAAGGAATATAATTTACTTCACAGTCTATTTCATCTTTTGCGATGCTGTGTGGAGGATTTCTCTCAAGAAAAAGAAGCGGAGGAAGATCTGGGAATGTAAAAGGTATGAAGGTTGGGTAGGAATCTCGGAAGATTGTGCCATTTTAAATTTTGATTTTTTTTTTAGATAATAACATGACGTTTTCACGTTACTTTTGGAAGGGCAGATAATAACATATTTTTCATAAAATTCATGAAAATTTGTACACTGCTGTGATTCATTCTCTTGCTTTTAATTATTTTTTGGATTGTTCCTCAAATTTCAAATGATTTCTACAGTTTAATATTTAAAAAGCCTAAGAACGTATTTTTATTATCAGATTGTTTGATTTCTCTTGGAATTCAACAGAATTTTATAATTTTCAAATTCCATTCCTCGAAAAAAAACTTAATTTAAATTTTCTGAAAAATTTGCGTAATTCAATCGAACTCAAATTGTAGGCAGAGAAATAATTAATGTCAAAAAAACACACCTCTCTCCTAAAATAAAATTCTCAGAACCTACATTTGGTATGGGTATCTTTCATTTAGTCATATTTAAGGTAACCGCCGCATTCAAAGAAATATGATACTTCGTTTGTTTGTTTTTGTCTTCATTCAAACATTACTTAAAAGATATTATATATATTACATTAATGATACTCGTTTGACATCCTCGTATTAAATCAAAATGTTGCTTTGGTAACCGGGCAACTCATTGCAGTGACAAATCAACACTTTTGAAAAGTCATACACAGTCATGAAAAGTGATGAAAAAAAACTAGAGATTATTTCAGATTTTCACGGCCAAAAGCATTATGGTTTTCTGCATTTGATTTTGGTGTACCTGTCAATTACCGGATACCAATAACTAAGCTCAATAGTTTTTGGTATCTAGTAATTGACGGCTACATCAAAACTAAACCCAGAAAACTATTTTAAATCATACTGTAATATCACCTCTTAGAGGATTGCATCTGGCAACACGGTATCGCATCTACTTACATAAGCATTAGGTACACATCAGTCCGAATGATGGGCACTGTAATGCTGTTCGAAACATTGGCTAAAAAAGGGGGTAGGGCAGCACGGCATAATACCCCAAAAATATATCACTATAAAAACGAGGTTAATTTTTATGAGAGACAATTTTATTTCAGACTTCATTCAACTATTTAACATACCACTGGCTTCGGGCAGATATAACTATGAAAATTTATGTTTTGATTGAACTAAGAAGATGTTCTTCTTTCAAATTATTATATAGCTTAATATAAAGCAAAATTTAATTTGTTTTTCTTGATATAATTTATCCATCAATACTAAAAGTAAGTGATAAAAACCAACATGGATTCGTTACTGGAAGGTCAACTGCTACTAACCTGCTACTCTACCACAACTATATTACGGAATCTTTTTCCAACAAAAAACAAGTGGACTGTATCTATACAGACTTTTCAAAAGCTTTCGACAAAGTATCCCATAAATTATTGCTTAGTAAACTTTATGCATTGGGAGTGAGAGGCAAGTTGTTGGATTGGTTCTCGAGATACTTGTCTGACAACATTTTATTTGTCAAAATTAAATATTCCAAATCCAAGTTATTTCATGCAACTAGTGGCCTACAGCAAGGGAGCCACCTCGGCCCCATTTTTTTTCCTATTTTTATAAATGATATCCAAAAGTTTTAAAAGCACGTCGTTTGAATTTTAAGGATACTTCCACCGGCACCACTATATGGAAACCTTCCCAATCCGTTGTTATTACTTTCGAAGGTCAAACATTACCATCCCGTGTATTTATTTATTATAACGCTCTTCCCGTTGAAATATACAGATTCCCGACTATCCAATGTTTCAACTGTTGCCGTTTTGGCCATTCAAAACCTATTTGTCGTTCCCCTCCTCGTTGTTTCCATTGTGGAGAGGATCATCCCTTTGAACAGTGTCAAAATACAACGAATAACTATATTTGTATTAATTGTAAGGGCAACCATACTGCTGTTAGTGTGGCCTGTCCAGAGTTATCTAGACAGAGAAATATCAAACAGTCAATGGCTGCAGACAATATTTCCTACTTTCAGGCCTCTAAATTATTCCCTCCTACAAAAAAAACTTTTGCAGAGATAACGTCTAACGCTTCTCTCTTTCATTTTTCTTCCCCTAAATCCCCTCTATCATCTTCCCACAAAGAAACAATTTTCAAACCGATAAAATCTAATCCAAAATTTATTCCTTCTTTCGATAAAAAACTACATAATGAACTTTTACTTAACCCGAATGGGAATAATAAATCCCAGGCTCCCAATGGGACTGCCTTAAAAAACTGTTCCACTTCCGATATCTTCTCTAAAGTCACGATTGAAAATTCTTCTTTTATTCAAACTTTAATTACCCTATTAATTACGATGCTTTCAAATAACAATAAAGTACCGTCCAACGCTGCCGATTATATGAAATCTTTACTCTCTAGCCTTTCCGATGTATCCGCAAATGAGCAAAATACTTCAATGGAATAGTAGAAGTCTATTCGCCAACAAAATTGATCTTGTACAGTTACTTGATGAACATAATATTTCAGTTGCTGCCATCTCCGAAACGTGGTTAAAACCCTCATACCAATTTAATATTCCTGGATATCATTGTCTAAGACATGATAGACTGGATGGCAAAGGCGGCACTGCTCTTATTATACATAATTCTATCCCTTTTAAACAAATTATTTTCCACACTCTCTCCAATAATTTTCAGATAGTAGCTGCTGTTATATCTGATATTACATAACTATCAATATATATCCCTCCCTCTACAATTTTTGTTGAAAACGAATGGTCAACATTTATATCCCAGATTCGTCCCCCGTATATGATACTTGGGGACTTCAATGCTCATTCTCCTTCTTGGGGCAGTGAGTTAACAAACCGTTCTGGCCATAATCTATTTGATTTTATGGATACCTATAATTTATGTATACTAAATGATGGATCTCCAACTCGTTTCACTGCCCCTCAACATCGGAAAAGTGCAGTCGATTTATCTATTTGCTCATCTTCGGTGATTCCCATATGTTCTTGGAACATTCTTAAAGATCCCCTTTCCAGTGACCATTTTCCTATAATAATTACCTTCCACCATCTATCTTCCACGCATTCCTTTTCGATAAACAATAGTTTTAAATTTAAAACGAAAGACGCGAATTGGAGAAATTTTTCTTCAGAATTAGACTCCATTGTTCAAGCATCTAAGTCTTCCCTTGCCAACACTAGTTTACAATGTGAATTATTTCCTAACATGATAATAAAAGCTGCAGAAAAAACATTTAAAAAACGTAACGTTAAAATTAAGATAAAACATTCCACCCCATGATGGGATGAAGAATGCACTAGTGTCGTTAAATCCAGAAGAGAAGCAATTTCCATTTTCCGTAAATGTATGTCTTTCGAAAATTACCTTTCTGTGAAACGCGCCCAGGCAGAAGCGAAACGCGTTTTGAAAAACAAAAAGCGGTCTGGATGGCGAAAATTCTGTGAACGCTTGTCTCCTGAATCTCCCCAGTCATCCGTATGGTCCAATTTAAAAAAATTCGGTTCGTCATATACTCCGCAGCGTTCTAAACATATTCCAGAAGAAATTATTATAGGTTTTGCTGATAAGATAGCTCCTCCGTCAGTTGCCAGATGTGAGGAAATGCCTTCCTTTATTTCTTATCCATCTCACTCTAGCTGGCTGGACTCTCCTTTCTCAATAAGTGAATTAAATCGAGTAATCAATTCCCTTCCAGACTCTTCTCCTGGCCCTGATGGAATCTTATATAGTTTCATTAAAGCATTCTCAGACATGTCGGTTGAATATTTTTTATCCCTAATTAATTACATGTTCAAAACGGGATTTATTCCGGAAGTCTGGAAAGTTCAAAAAATCCTTCCGATTTTAAAACCTGGCAAAAATCCATCTGAAATCTCATCCTATCGTCCTATTGCTCTTTCGTCATGTTTAATGAAAGTAGCAGAACACTTGATAAAGAACAGATTGGAATGGTTTGTTGAAAATCACAGAATTATCTCTCCTAATCAATATGGCTTCCGGAAAAGAAATCAACCATAGATAATTTAAGTGTGTTAACAACAGACATCCGTATATCTCAGTCCCTTAATTCTTGCACTCTGGCCACATTTCTTGATCTTTCGTCAGCTTACGACGATGTATTAATTAACATTTTGAACGAAAAATTAATTAAAATAAAAATTCCCTTAAAACTAGTTCAATTTATTATTAATTTACTAACAGACAGATCCATTATTATCCACTTTTCCTCAAAAACTATAAATCGCAAACTATGGAAGGGGTTACCTCAGGGGTCCGTAATCAGTCCATTATTATTTAATATATATATAAGTGATTTAGACAGTGTAATTCCTTCATCTATCAAGCGACTTTATTTTGCTGATGATTTCCTTATATATTTATCACACAAAAATCTATCGCGCGCTGCGAAGAAATTGAATTTGGCTTTACATAATATTAAAGTTTGGTTGTTGACAAATGGGATGAATTTAGCTACCTCTAAAACCAAAGTAGTGGCTTTTACGCGCAAAAGAAAAATACCCCCCTTTTCTGTCTGCTTTGATAATGTCCCTCTTCAAATCGTTAAGCAAATTAAATTTCTTGGACTATAGATCATAAACTTTCCTGGCTCCCGCATATTCAGAACATTTGGGCTAAGTGTGAAAAGGGGCTAAATATTATGCGAGCTGTTTCCAGAGTGTGGTGGGGATCTCATCCTACTACTCTTAAATTAATGTATGGTGCTCTAGTGCGAAGCCATTTGGATTATGGAACATTTCTTTTTGATCCTCTTCCTAAATATTTGGACAAAAAACTTGAAAGAATTCAGTCCAAATCAGAATAATTATTGGAGCGATGAAATCTTCTCCAATTTATTCTCTCCAGGTAGAATGTGTTGATCCCCCCTTAATTTTAAGGAGACAATTCCTAGCTGATAAATATATTTTTAAATCTTTTTCTATATCGCGTCACCCTTTAGAACAAAGCCTTGATTATTTGTTCAATTACTTAAATAACGAAAAAAGATCGTCAGATAAAAATCGACTTCCTCTCCTTCTAAAAAGTTTTCTTTCATTCAAATCTCTGTCTCCTTCCCTCCAAAATCTACAAAAAGATCCTATCCTTCCTATTTTCACCATCCCATTTGATTCTATCAATTATATCCCCAACGTTATAACTTCAGACTTCCGAACTGATATTTTAACCTCATCTAATCAAAATGTTGAGGAAAAATTTAAAAACATTACATCTTCTAAGTTTCCAGAATTTTCTCTCATTTACACAGATGGTTCTAAGTCTGATAACAAAGATTGTGGAGCTGCGGTACACATTCCCGAATTCGATTTAGATTTGTCTTATAAATTACCTAAAGAAATTTCCATATTTACTGCAGAATGCTTCGCAATTGAACAAGCTTTGAGCCAAATCCAGCTTTTCAATATTGGACGAGCCTTACTGTGCACTGACTCACTAAGCGCAGTGTTGAAAATTTCCTCAAATATCCATAAACCAGAAGACTATATTATTTATAATATCAGAAACACCCTTAAATCTTTAAATGAATTAAATTTCGAGACAATATTGGTTTGGGTCCCTGGCCATTTAGGAATTGAGGGTAACGAGAAAGCCGATTCTCTAGCTAAACTTGGAACAATTTCTGGCTCTAATCCTTTAGATTTTAGAATTCCTATCTCTGACGTCATCCCAATTCTTAAATCCAACATGATCCGCTCCTGGGAAGAAAATTGGACTAATACGAAAACCCGAACTGGTGCTTTTTATGCTGGAATACAAAATCATATTCCAAGTAAACCTTGGTTCCACGGCAAGAAAAAATCCAAAAGATTTATATCCTTTATCTCGAGAATGAGAATTGGTCATTGCTCCATTGCATCCCATTTGTTTAAAATCCGGGTCCTAGATAGTCCACTCTGCCAGTGCGGCATGGAAAATGAGACTCTTGATCACGTTTTCTTTAATTGTAAAAATCATTCATCCTTCAAAGGCATTTATCGTTTGCTTATAAAAATCACCCACCAATCTCCCCTTAGTATTCCTTATTTACTTTCTCTCAACAATTCTCGCATTTTCTCAGTTCTATACAAGTTCATAGACTTGAATGACTTCAATATTTGAGATTTCCTATTCCCGTATAGATTTCCCATAAAATTATAACCATCTCCCTTAACTTTAACGGCACATAGCACTCTCTTTAGGGTGAATTGCCTAATACAAAAAAAAAAAAAAAAGTAAGATATTTTGAACTTTAAAGCAGTTTTTATATACCTGATACATTATTTTTATCTGGGCTTAAGAAAAGGTCGATAATTTCAAAGGCCACCATGTGTTCTGCTCGAAGCATTTAATTAAAGCATCTGAAACATAATTTCCAACCGATCAAATTTTCATACCGTCAATACATGATTTTGCATTAATACGTAGTGCATCGCCTTAAAAAAATACTATCTTAAGAAAATTTTTTTTTTGAGGGAGATAATTAGAGAGATAAATATTATATAAAATATAGACATTCTTCACAAATTCCTAGAATTGCAATAATTATTCTAGATCTACATCTGATTCAATTTGTACTGCATCCATTATACTTGCCCGTTCTATTCCTCATTAATTATTATCCTTATAAACTATTCCATATTGGGTAGGAGGTCAAATAACAGAGTACTCAAATCACGTAGGGGTCACCAATTATGTATAATAGGGGTGTAATTGAAATTAACGAGGTGAGTAAATATAAGTAATTTTGTGGTAAACACAATATTTTGAAGGATATTGTTAATGTTCTAAAGCTTATTTTTAATATATATGTAAATTTATTTAAAACATTTAATTATTTATCATATTTCAAATCCCAAGAAAAATTATTTCTTACTCCGACGACACTGCAATAATAGTAAATGGAAATACGCGGATCGAAACATTTTGTAAGGCCATTTTTTAATGTATTCCATTTGTTTTAATGTGGCCTGAATGTAACAACCTCGTTTTAAACTGCAGCAAAATTTTTTACTTAACTTTAAAAACAAAAAACTTTATAAACTAACCTCAAGATAACAGCGGCGATTCATGACTTTTGAAATTAATTTTTTTGTAAGAAGATTTTCAGGAATTTTCAGTTTAAGAAAATAGAAATCGTTTTCAGCTATAACAACATTAGTAATACCAATTTTAGCACTCGAGTACACCCTAAAGTCACGAACTCCCACTGCAAGATAGCCTTATAAAATTAGAATCCACAATATAAATTACAATCAAGTAACATTTTCACTGTGCAACGGCCTAGCTATAGTTGAAAATATTAAATATTTTGGTGTTACTTTTTATACAAATCTAAATTTTGAAATTGCAAATAAATAAAAAGAAAATTAAGATAGCTTACCTACCTATTTTATATACTCAATATTGACGAAAGAAGTACTCAATATATTTATTTTATTAGTAATTTTAATATATTACCCACGTACAGGCAGTGCCTTTGTGGGTTCCCTTAAATTAACATTAAAAAAAAATGTACTTATATTTTATTTCTAAAAATGTGTAGATAACTTATGTGTTAACAAATGGAAAAAATAAAGGAAAAAAATATCCATTCCACATTTCTTCCTTCAATTGAAATACGTTTTCTCGTCTTAAATTTGGTCGGAAATTCTTGAGAGGTCTCCATTGTTCTTACCACTCTATTTACGGTGTCCGGAAACCAGTGGTACAAGCGATACGTTGATGAATCTATAAACTACATCACACAGGAGAACCCAAAACAAAACAAAAATCAACGAATAAGTCGATTTGAACATTTCGATTTCTTTTCCCTTTTTATCGGTGAATTAAGGGTTAGTCTGATATACGCTTCTTAAAAAGAAATAAAAATAATAATGTTTATTTCAGCTGGAAAGAGTGGTGTGTGCAATGCTCTGCCTGCCATAAAAGTTTATATTTAAGTTAATACATAAAAAAATCAATACAGAAATAAATAAATTGATGAACACATTAGAAATTTATGGTGGCTTGAGTGAATGTTCTCCATCTTTGGTGTAGAAGCGCTCCCTGCCGCTGGGCAACGGCCTGGACAAGAGTGTTGTCTGATCTCTGGTAGCGCTGACTCTTACCTGCTATTTTGTGGCGCATCAAAGCAGTGAACCCATGCACCCTTCCTTCGGTGAACATCTGTGAGGCGCTGCATCGCCAGGGGAGGCCAAATAGGGCTCTGTATGCGTGATTGTACTGTACTCGGAGCGTGTTCATGACGCCTTGTGGGTATTTCGTCCATAGCTCGCTTGTGTAGAAGCTCGTACAGTATGTTTGGAAAAGTTGCTTCTTCACCGGAGGACTGCACTTGTTGAATCTTCTGTCAAGCATGTGAGCTCGCACACTCAGTACTCTTCTTTGGCGTTCTATGTCATTTTTATCATTTAGGTCATTGTGATGACATGCCCCAAATATTTTTTTATTTATTTAAACCACAGTATAACACAAATAATAAAGCATTAAATACAGAAACTTAAATTAAGGTATTATCACAATTAACTTTAAAAGAAACTCTTTAAATTTATATACGTGTAATACAAAATAAAAATAAATTATAAAAGATATTATGTATATTTAATTAAGCATATTATGCTTACATTATGATTAGCTACTCGTTATATGCATGATCCGAAAATTGTTGAAGTGATTTGGATTTGTACGGGTCTAGAATTAGAACAAAAATATCAGCGACATCCATAAACTCATTGCCCAGCCTATGTACCCTCTCGATAACTGAACTAAATACAATGTTATTGTTGTGAAATAAAATATCCCATCTAGTATAAACTTATAATTTTCAAGGTTTTATGTTCAAGCGAACTAGCTATAAATTGTTCATACAAAGAGAGATTTGATAGATATGATCTGCCCGGCATAAAGCCATGTTGATTTGGCACAATGATTTTATTGATATGTACGGAGATTTTATCAAGTTAAGTTTTTCAAATAATTTGGGGATAGTTGATAGCATGCAAATGGGTCGATAATTTGTGACATCATGAATATCTCCCTTTTTGAATACAGGTGTTAGAAAACATTATTTCCATAGATCAGGGAAGCAGCCTGAGTTTAATGATTGGTTAAATAGTTGAAATAGTGGCTTGGCAAGTATTGATGCACAATTAATTAGAAAAGCTGGATTGATTTTGTCAGGACCCGCTTTTTTCTTTATTTCGAGTGATTTTATTTTGTGTAAAACATCAGGAACATTTATATGTAAACCTGGAATGTGGAGCGATTCATTTGGATGAAAGGGTGGAATTTGATCATTTGGGATGTCTATATCGTATACATTTTTGAAGAAATTGACAAAGAAATTAACTATGTCATTAGTATCACTACTACTTTTCCCTCGAAATACATGTAAGTAGGTAGG
Organism: Hesperophylax magnus; assembly: GCA_026573805.1. Lineage (NCBI taxonomy): Eukaryota > Metazoa > Arthropoda > Insecta > Trichoptera > Limnephilidae > Hesperophylax > Hesperophylax magnus. The sequence continues at coordinate 7,963,492 of JAIUSX010000029.1, read as the reverse complement.
CTGGGCTATTTTTTCTAAGTGAGTTAATGTGTCTAAAAAAGTTTTTGGTATCTGATGGAATAGACTTTTCTGTATAATGATTGTATTTTTAGTCGAGTTTGATTGATTGGCGAGTAATTTATAGTCAGTTCTGTATTTATGAAATATTTTGTGGTCCGAGATAGATTTGCTCTCTTTGAAATTCTTGTGAAATTTGATTTCGCTGCAGATTTTCAGGTTGATAAACAGTTGATAGTACTCGTACCAAGTCCAACTTCGGACACGATTCCAGTACTACAAAATCGATTCCAAATGTGGTGAAATTCACCAGTTTACTACCTATACTATTAGTTTCAGGATACTATGTATAAAATAATTAGATCAAATGGTAGCTCGAATCTTATATTATTTCTCTCTTCTTTTGTTTTTGTCTCTTTCAACTGAAATAATAATAATTCATTATTTTTAGATTGTATATATTTTGTAGTTTTACCAGTAGCAAAGTATCTGTAATGGATATATAATAAATAACCCAAAAATGATTATTCATTATGTTATTTAATAACTAGCACCTACATTAAATTGCATGTTTCGTACATCATTTCGAGGTGAAGATTTTATTTTTGGTAATTAGCATTCAATACAACCTTAGCAAGTATAACGGTATTCCCTTATTTTTAAAACTACTGCGTATACCTATTTTTTTCGTATGTCATCTTTGGGGATGCTGTGTGGAGTGTATTTTTAATGAAAGGAAGGAGAGAATGTTCTAGGCAAGATAAAAGGTAAATCTGGGGGTCAATGTGTCCAGAAGTGATGGACGTATGAATCCATCCCTCACACTACGGTGCAAGGCGATGGGTCAAGAGAGAATCTGGCTAGAATGGTCAATAAGGTCTCTCTCAACCGTCAAGGCCGAAATCGTCTCTCCTGATCCGACCCGCCACGCAGTAGGTGGTACAAGACCTAGACAAACCTAACCCCATGAACCCGGACACCCCAGCTGAGTCACCAAACGTTATCCAATAAACGGTTCCCGGGGCGGCGGTACCCATACCTGCTTCCCAAATTGAAAATAAATGCAGTAATGTCATCTGATATTAGAAAAAAAACGTATATAATATGCATTGAAATGAAATGCATTGCCATCGACAACGAGTCTATCTGCCAAGTTTCAGCTGGATCGCATGTCGGGAAGTGGGTTAATCTCCGCTTCCAAAGTTTGCATTCATCCATTCATTCCCAAAAACAAAATAAAAAATTCAAATAAATGTTTTCAAAATTGAAATGAAGAAGTAGGTACATATTAAATAATTGCATTACAAATTTCAATGCACTCTGTGCGGAAAACGAGAATAAATTCAAACATTTTTCCATTTTTGTCAAACAGCTCTATCAGTGCACCTGTGTTCAATGTGCAATTGGTGTTGTGTACCAAACAGATTGAAAACGTATTTACATTTCGAATTTGTTGCTAAAAACGGTATTTACAAGCAAACAATTTATTACAATGCATGATTGTTATGTGATGGAGGACTTAGTCAGCCGAGAAATTTACTTTTTAATTAATTTATTTTATCAAAAATATATAATAAATCATTAGTAAGTTATATAACTACATGTAAGATAGTAACAATGACATTGTTGAAAGAATAATGTTACAATAATTGAGCAGTTTCTAATAGAAGAAAAAGTAATTATGAAAGTAACAATGTTATATAGAAATGGCATAATATACTATATTTGAAGTTGTGCATAACTTTCCTCACTAGGCGAAGCTGTATTGAGGCAGAATTTTAAGTAAATCATTTCTCGCATTTTGTCTATGGTTTACTAATAAATGTTTATTATAGGTTTCTATAGAGCAATACATTATTTTAGGTTACTTATTGTTTGCATATACACAATACAAATACAGCAAGTTTTAGCTCAATACATAATGTAATAACTATAAACGACAAAGCGTTTGGTTAGATTACATTATTGTTTGCATATACACACTACAAATACAGCAAGTTTCAGCACAATACATACTACAATAACTGTCAATGACAATGTGTTTGGGTGAGGGCACCAGTATATGCTCATCATTAGAATAAATCCAAATTTTAACATTTTTTTTAAACCCTTTCTGTGTTTGACTAAGTTTGATATTTTCTGGGAGAATTTGGAATATGTTTCTGACAAAGTATCTAAAGCTACTTTGACCAAAGGTGGAAGAAAGTGCTGGAACTTGCAATATGTCTGTGTTCGAAAAGCACGTGTTTGTTTTTAAAGAGATGCATGAGGATAGTTTTTACATAGATCTGTCGAACATCAAATACTCTCATTATGGCGATGCGCTACGTCGTGTTATATTTTGAATCGAGCCGCTATCAATAACACACCTTACGTAGATGGCGATAAGGCTTAAGTTACCGCTTCACACCATCCATCTGTTTTGCTTTTTTGCTTTATGCACGAAAAAAACATGGCCAAAAAGTGCCTTTTTTTTATTTTGTGAATGATCAGGCACAAATATTTAAATGTTTTTCGATCATTTTATAAATAACTTAATTTTCCACATTATACAATAAAACCATAACCGAAAATGGGTTCGTAAGTAGGAGATTTTATTTTATTTTTATTTTTTTTTTTATTTATTAAAAGTATACAATACAGAATATAGTATATTATATAAAGCATTGTACTCCCAGGAGTTAATAAACTCATTTTGAACTTTAAGCAGTTTTCATAGGCCTATACATTATTTTTTTCTGGGAAAAAGACTTATCTAAAAAATACTCAATTATTTAAAAAGGCCAGGATGTACTCTACTCGCTGTATTTAATTAAAGCATCTGAAACATTTCTAGGCGACCAAATTTTCAAACCAAAAACACATGATTTTAAATTACTACGTAGTGCATCGCCTTAAGTTGAAAATTAAGTTACTGTTTGTAGTTTGAGGAAGTTTGAGAATAATATTCATAATTGTTTTCTGCGCCTTTTGGACAGGATTTAGAGCTAATGAAGTACCCCATCCCCATGCAATGATACCATACTCAATGATTGATTGGGTGATTTAAAAAGTTGTAAGTTGAGGAAGTTCATTATGGATCTGAAGAAATGTATTGTTTTCCTAATTTTATTTGCAACGATCTGAGTATGTAGATTCCATTTGAGGTATGGGTAACTGGTGAGGCCGAGGTACTTCATTTGTGGAGTGCGCTCTATACTGGGAAACTCATTGCATTAATTGGAATTCGTACAGTTATGTATTTTTATGGAGTAATCATCATTAGGTTGGCCTGTAGTATTGATGCTTGAAGTGATATATTTTGTTTTTTTCGTGTTAAGGGTAAGCGTGTTTATATCTATCCATTTTTTAACCAAGTTAATATTTTTTTCAGCTTTTTTAAATACAGCTGACCAATTGTTGCCTTCAAACAGTAAGACAGTATCGTCAGCAAAGCTAATAATGCTTCCCACAATTTCAAGGTTGCAAAAGTTGTTTATATAAAGTAAGAACAGAGTAGTTGGTCCCAATACGCTTCCTTGTGGAATTCCATAGTCAGTTGAGCGCTGGTTACTGAGGGTATTCTGTATTTTAACATGTTTTTTGCATCCATTTAGGTAGCTTTTAAAGAAGTTTAGCTCTTTGTCCGTAATGCCGATTTTTTCAAGTTTTTGAATTATTTTTATGTGTGATATTGAATCAAAAGCCTAAGAGAGGTCTAAAAAGATTGAAATACATTTATTTCCTTTTTCAAGGCTTTTTACAAATAAGTCTGCCACATTGGCAATGGCATCTGAGGTACTTTTGTTTTTTTGAAAACCATATTAATTTTGGAAAGTATTTTATGGCTCTAGATGAATTTTAAAAGTTGTGCATTAATGAGGTTTTCAAAAACTTTAGACAAGCTATTCAGTAAAGTAAATGTCTATAGTTGTTGATATCTGACTTGTTTCCAGATTTGTAGATGGGAATTACGATACTTTGTTTTAGGTCAGAGGGGAAGTAGCCCTGTATAATGCTTAGGTTTATAAGGTATTCTAGAGGCAATGTAATCTCCGAAGACAGCGTTTTAAGGATTTTGTTTGGAATTTCATCTGGTCCAGCAGAAGAAGTATTTTTTAGAGATTTAATTGTTTTGAGAATTTCTTGGTGTGACACAGTTTGGAATAGAAATTTTATATTTTTGTTATTTGCTTGATCCACTGAATTGGTAGATTGGCTAATTCCACTCTGGACACTTTGAGAATCAAGATTTGGACCGATATTAATAAAAAAATTGTTTACAGGGTCAGCAACAAGCTAAGGATTTTTTGTGGTTTCAAAAATATGTCAACAATTTCCATCATTAGAAAGTTTATTTATATCGGCTTCGAGTAGTTTGCGAATTTGTGTCTCCTCTTATTATTTCCCATGATTTTTTGGGAATATTGTTACTTTCTTTAATTTTTTCCGAGTAGTAAATTTCTTTTTCTTTTCTGATGACGTTACAGCACATGTTTCTATATTTTTTATAGTATCTTAATTTGGATGTTGTTTGATCATACGGATTATTTTTGTTTTTTTTTTGTGTAGCATGTTTCTATCGTGAATGCAATTTATATTGGAATGGTTAATCTATGGTTTCAAGGGTTTCGATTTTTTACTTATTTTTTTTGTCATTTGTTTTTCAAATAGTAAACAAAATATATCCGGGCGTCCTCCGATTACTTATATTTTATAATTAGAAAGAGTTCTTGCCATGATTTGTTCTTAAAATTGGTTATTAGGTTTTGACAGTTGATTTTACTGTTTGCCAATGGCAGGCTACATTTATTTATTTTGGTAGCTGTTAGTAGTGCAAAAATAGTTGAATAATGATCCGTGATAGTTGATTTGTAGACGATAATTTTAGAAGGTTTTTTGAAATTTACCATAATGTGGTCAATGCATGAAAAAATCCATTTGTCGTTCTTGTTGATGAGTTGACGGTATTCACTAATCCATGAAATTCTAGCATGTTTATATAGTCTTTTATTTGGTGGTGTTGGTTGCTCGGTGGTATGTTAATATTTAAATCGCCTATTATTATAATATTTTTAGCATTGGAAAGAGTTGAAAGCGTGCAACTAAGACAGTTTAGAAATGGCGTGATGTTAAGAGTCGATGGCGAGCGGTATGTAGCGAGGTAGCTGTATCATTGTTGTATTGTATGTCTATGCAACTTGCATCCTGAATTTTTAGTTCGGTTACTGTGAAGTTTTGATTATTTTTTGTGTAAACAACAACCCCATCGTTCTGATTATCAAAAATATTTGAATTGTGTGTTGTGTAGTTTTTGATGATTTAGGTTTATATGTGTTTGACAACGAGCACTCGGTCTTAATGATTATGTCAAAATCAACATTTTTGTGGTGAAGTTGTATTAAGAGTTTATAAAAGTTTTTTATTTATAGATCTTATGTTTTGCTACATCATTTTGGTATTGGTAGAGTTTCTAATCAGGCGTTTACATATATTAGTATCAGAAGTTGCGTAAGACAGGTTTTGGTTACGTAATTCCTCATCAAAATATTCCATTGCGAAATAATGTTGACATAATAATTATACAAAATTAAAAAAATAGTTTATTTGTTTATGGGAGCTCCACTGTCTGTAGCAATCACCGGGAGTTTCACCCTTGTTGGAGATAGAGAATTAGCTTAAATGATAATTATTGTTGTAGTTTGAAACAATAAATGAAAAGTTTCTCGTTACCATTTGATTATGAAGGCCAATAACTAACCGACACTGGAGGTCTCCAGAAACAACTAAACCATTTTTATCAGATTTTCAGCGTGTTTAATGTCAATGTTTGTTTGTCCTTCTTTTTTTATAATCATAATTTTTACCCCTCTCTTTCACCTTTGACATTGTTCTCCATAGGTGGTCTTTGTAATGTGGACTGAAAAAATCGCTGATGTAGATTCGTTGACTTCCTAGATCCTGCGAGGTGGCTGAGGTTAAAAGTTTACTGTTTGTGAGAAGTTGGTATCTCTTTTGTCTATTGTTTAGTTTAATATGTAATTTTGGGGGTACTCCCGGTCGTTAATCAAGAATCCTCCTCACTTCCACTATATCTTCTCCTTTTATATCAACTCCTGCAATTGAAGCCACCCGTTTTATGGCATCAAAGGGCTGCTCGTCATTTTTTGGAATGAGGCTGGCAAATTCCAGTGAATTATCTTGTGATTTTTGATCAACTTCCGCCAATATGAATTTTAGGCAATTTATTTTTTTGTCCTTTTGTTCAAGTGTATTCTTCAGTGACTCTACTTTGGAAACTAATTGAGTGATGGCTTCCATTTTAGCAATTAGATTGTCATATTGTCGGCTGATGAAATCTCGCGAGGGTTTACTCTCTAAGTTTTCGTCATCACTTTTTTTTTTTAAATTGCCGATTTAAAAGCTTCCAGTTTTGATACCATTTTTTATATTTTCTCGATAAGCATATCAATTTGAGAAGATACATGTGTGGCCAAGCTTGTTGTAGCGGGAATTTGTCATTTGCTTCTTAGGTTTTTGTCAGCAGACATTTCTTGTTTTTGTACTCTTTGTAGTAGAAAAGGTTGGAAACTGGCTCCACTACTCTATGATTCGCTGCGTTATCTATGTTGTTTTGGGGATCAATGGTGAGGCACGAAATGAAAGAAAGTTGTGAAGGTCACATGTGTTTATTGGTGAGTCAGTTGCCGTGACGAGGAGATGATGTAGGACAAAAGTAGAATACTCCGGTTGCTGCTGTGATGTGTTGGCAGGTCGGAGGATGGGAGGATGCTGCGTGTCCTCGTGGTGGTCATGGTAGCGTGGAAGAAACGCTGGTCAGAGACGCTGGAACCAGGGCGCTTGTAATCCGAGTAGCGCTGGCCGCGGACGTGGCCGAGGCGCTATGATGATGTCCCGATAGAGTCCATGATTGTACGGGCGAAGCCGGGTACGTTGTCCTTCGCGCTAGTAAGATTAGCGCGGGTGATCACTCGTTGAGCCTTGTAGACTGGCGGCAAAATTATGACTGACTGACTGGCTCGCTGCGTCGGGCTTATTTATACTAGACGGCCGACGGTAGCAGTAGGTAGATGGATGGCAACTAAATTCTAGGCTATCGCACAGACTGTGTGTTTCGGGAACCTTCGACATTGCGGCGATTATGCATAGGCCGTAGACTCGAACCTTCTGGCGAGTTCTCGTAGTATCCCGGACTGAGTGCGCGTTAGTATTGTCGCGAGTAGGCAAGTAGGTCTGGAAACAGGTAGGTTGCTTTGTTTTGATTTCGGCTGCAAATACGTACCTAAGTAGCAAGTAGCAAGTACGTACCTAAGTAGGTCGAGCGGTTTATTATTAATTATTCAATGGATTAATATCGACGCTACATTGTTATTGTGGCTGAGTAACATTTGTTTTATTATGCCAAAATGAAGTATTGGGACACTAAAAACTCACAAATCACTCTGGTTTTCCGCTACCATTTGAATAACGGATCACTGGTAAGGTATTTTTAGTTAGGATTTAAATTTTAGCACTGACTTTAATAAAAAATTTGTAGGCATTTGTAGGAGAGATAGGCATTTATTTTTTCTCGGAAAATTTTTTCAATTTGTATGCGTGTTTCAGACTGATAATTGTTGATTTTTATAATTTGTTATCCTTTGTGCTACGCAACCAAACCGTGCAAACATTAGTTTATCTTTTGTTACATACAAGTCTGGTAAACATTAATTTATTATTAAAAAAAAACATTTATAATCATTACTCCAACAACAACACTATCTAGTTTTAACCTGTGGCCTCTATTTGTAAAAAGAGCATGGCGTAACTATATTGAAGGTACTCACAGTTCTCACGGTAACGTCACTGATTGTATAGATGTAATGCCAGTTCCAGTTCACCTCGGCACATCACATATCACAAAATCCTATTTAACCCACGTTTTTTCCCATCCACAATGAAGATTTGCATAAGAAGGTTAACCCATACAAATATGAATTTTACACGAATGAAGTTTTTAAGAGGAATACTGCACAGTGATGAAACTCATTAGAATATTATTATTGCACTAAAAACTTTGTGACTGTGATAGGCATACATAAACCACCCACCTGATAGGTGTTGAACTTGCAATTTTTGTTACACGTTTTGTAGGTATGTCTAATGCCCTGGTTTCTGGAAGGTACGAAGGAAAGGGAACAATAATCTCTAACAGGCCATATATTAAATAATATATCTATCTTTATATTTATATAAAGAAGCTTGTGTGCGGCGCGGGCGGCTGGTGTGGATTTTACTTGTATGTAAATCAACAGTTTTATTCCGAGGTTCATGACATATTTTCACACTTAACATTCAAAAATGAGAGAAAGATTACCGTCTGTATTATTACCCCTTAAAGCATTACGTTGATACTCTAAATGAAAATTTGCGCACTTGACATTGAAATTAAGAGGAAAATTGCTGTCTACGCCTTATTTACAAAAAAATGCGTAAATCCAGGCAACGCCGGGGACTTCACCCAGTTAGTTTATTTCATCGTATAACGCATGCTTTGCGTCAAGTAGGTTCCATCTAGAGGGAAAATATATAATGGCCTCCAATTTTTTTCATATTCGTTTTAGGATCGTGAGAGCCTCTTGATGGAAAAAGAGGTAATTATTATTATGTACCTGACAACATAAAGGTATATGAATTGATTCAGAAGGAAAAAAATACACGAGTTACGTAAACAGGATAAGGTATTTATTTATTTGAATGTAAATACCTACCCGCTGACCACAATAACGAGCACTATCTGCGCGGAAGTATATTATTTATTCCGATGTTTTCGTTAAATTACAAAAACACTTATGGACAAGGCACACTGAAAATACGAAAAAAATATTGGCAATAGTAAACACGTCGAACTTTTTCACAAATAAGCAATTTTAACTTTATTCTTAGAATGAGTTTTTGTCAAAGTTTTTATAAACTATCTCCTCTGTAAGAAAATAAAACTTTAAGTCATTGGAAACGACTAAACGAAAAAAATCACCATTTTCTAATAAATTATGCACAGTAGTTGCTAGTTAAGAAAGAAACACCATTTTTGTTTTATACAATATTTCCAAAGCAAAAAGTACCACGCTAACCTACACGTTTTTAATATCCAGTCCCATGTTGTCTAATATTTTGTCGCTCAAAAGTGTAAAGTCTCGTGTAATAGTGGTTATTGTTCAAATTTTAAGCCAGAAATCGAACCCAGCCACATGAGTGTTATCTCTTCCGCCACGTTCCTATTTACCCAATGTTCTTTACATTATTGGATCCCGTAGCAGAAGCTATGTGCTATGTGGTGTGAAGTTTCTAAACATGTGTCACTTCTGTCCTCTGCCGAACTTTAATGCATTCTCTAAACCAGTGTTTCTCAACTGGGATCTAACTAGTTTCGACATTTAGGTACCACGGGCCAAAATTTTACTCTAGGGTAGCCACAGTCAATCGATCTTTTTAAAATGAACTACATTGGCCATTATTATTATTTATTTATTTATTGAGCGCACTTGAAGTGAAATGACACTAATCTGCGCTATATAAATGTTATGTTGTTATTATACATGTATATAAGTAGAGTTTATACATTTTTAGTACGCCTGTCTCACTAGGGACTTAAATCTGAGAAAATCTAGGGTAGCTACAGTATATTGATCTTTTTTAAAACGAAATTTACTGGTTATTGTTTATTTATTGCACATCTATACAAGTGAGGTTTACATATTGTTTTTACTACGCATGTCTCACTAGGGAGTTCTAGTCTAGGGAAGTCCGAGGAACACTAGGGAAGCCACGGTTAACCGATCTTTTCAAAAATAACTTTATTGGCCACTGTTTATTTATGTATTGATTGCACATCTATATAAGTAGAGTATACACATATTTTTTACTACGTCTGTCTCACTGGGGAGTTCTAGTCTAGAGAAGTATGACGAACTCTACGAAAGCCACAGTCAGTCGATCTTTTCAAAATGTTTGTTTATTTTATTTATTTTTATGTATATCTAATAGTAGGGTTTACACATATTTTTTAACTATGCCAGTCTCACCAGGGATATCCTGTGTCGAGATAGGTTAGTTTACAAACCGTTTTATTTTAACCTACAGTACCTTTATTTTAACCTAGTTATCTACATTTAATGTTAATTTCGACAGGTACATTTTTTGATAAGTTGTGCAAAAATATGTGATAGATTCAGGTTGGAATTGGCATTTGGTCACAATAATACGATTAGAGAACTTTTAATTTAGTTTAGTGTGAGTTGACTAATTATTGCCCGACCTTTGTTGATGATCCAATGTATGGCCAAGATTTTAAATTTGTTGCATTTTTAGTTGTCTTCTTTAATCAAGTAGATTATTGTATATTTATGTCACATTGTACTTGAAATTTTTTTTTCCAAATGATGTATTTGTGAAGTTCGTTAATATTCAACCGTGTGTTTTTAAGTAAATACGATATCGAGATCTTAGATCAAGATCTTTTTAAGCATATCATGCATTTTGAGCTGATTCGAAAAGATGAAATGTTAATAATTACTTTCCACAGTTCTGGGAAAGAAAAAAAAATTGTTTCTACTAATGAACATTTAGGGCTTTTACAAACATGTAAAAAATGTCAAATTGTAGAATTTATTGATGTATTGTTTTATTAAATACATACCTATTGTCATAAAAAATATAAACAAGTGTTTTTTTTTTAAAATCTGATGTTTCTTTTCTGAATCGGAGCCTAAATAAAGGTTAAAATAGTTTGAGAATCTTAAGTTCTAAACCACTCGTCGGGCGACGATTTCAGATGTTCACGTGGCAGTTGCTTGGGGTCAAGGGTTTTGGGAAATTGTTGGGTCGTCGATTGTTGGAACGAATATCTTTGTCAAAGTCAGGACCTCTGATTTGAGCAATGAATCGTAAACCAATAATACACAAGAGAGAATAACCCTATCCATAAGCACTGGAACGCGCAATGCTTGAATGGAACAAGTTAATATGATTATGAATCATGACAATGGGATGCTTTCTTCGCAAAAACAATATTTGCCCTTTCGCCCAATCTCTCTCACAACCACAAGGTCGATGCTAAAAATACATCAATTTAGTTTCGACTAATCAATAGTAGGACAAAATATTTCATTTATATTTGTACCTACTTACATCATATTATTTAAACCTTAGGTTCTCCTCTCAACACTTCACAAAAAATGATTTAACGATGTGTGCCAGGTTAAAGAAGGGACTATATGAAAAGATAATCTAGTTTCCTACACGCTTCAAGAAAAGTGATCTGCCTATGTACTTTTCATTAAAAACTGAATTCACACACGGATTTGCTCGGCGAATCTGTCGACCTGTAAGTCTAGGGTATTTTACCTACATCTGGCGAAAAAAAGAAAATGGGGACAAAGCATAAAATCTGGGTAAATTTTCAAAATTGAAAATACTCGATCCAATCTGGGAAAATTTCAAAATATTTTTGGGAAATTTCTGGTAACCTGGAAATTCTCTAAAACCTAAAACTTACTCTTCCTTTGCCATAGATTCAGGAGAGTTCAGTACTTGAGTACATCATACAAATTCATTCTAAAATTTAAGGAATATTTTTATCTGAATTCCAGAGCCTTTTTAAAACAACCACTATGCAGGATAACCGACTGCGAAGAGATCATTCTCGGCGAGCTGATCTGTCTGTCACAGAAATAAACAGGCGGATGCGTTAGTGAATTTTGCGCATTACTTTTAAACGCGGTGTAAATATAACGCAGCGCATAAGGCTGACCTACCTGACAGTTCTGACTGTTCAAAACTTTATTTATTATCACGACGTTTGTATGGTTAAAATGGCCTTAATCCAGACTTTACGATGCCACCGTTGAACCGGCGCACAGGAATCTAGTTAGTTAGGCGGACAAACTTTAAATTACTCAGATTAAATTGTATTGTAAGAGAATGGATAATACTTTATAATCGATATGCACAGACACTGTTTGCAAAAGGATTAGTGACGGAAACGGCCTTAATCAAGGCTTAAGCATACCACCGTTGAATCGGCACTCAGAAATCTAATTAGTTAGACGGACAGACTTCAAATTATCCAGATTAAATTGTATTGTAAGAGAACAGATAATACTTTATACTTGAATATGCACAGACACTGTTTTCAAAAGGTTCAGTAACGGAAACGACTCATCTGCCAATTCAAAATGAAATCTAGAAATGCTTTTCAACTTCTATTTAATCGATATCCACTGAGAACTTTGGCAATTTTAGAGATTCTGACTTTATCTGTACCTCTACAATGTTTGCCAAAAGGAGAGTGCACTTATTTCCATCTTTACTTTGCCATCGACTGCTTCTTATTAAGCAATCTGAACTTAATAAACGCTGTAATCATGGCCGCATTTCAGTGGACTTTTTTTTTTAATATACACAGCTCGAAAAATGAACACTTATAATGAAAGGAGTTTTAAAATTTTATGTGAATTAACATACCAACTATTTTGTGAAAATCAAATATGTCAGTTATGGATTTTGAAACCAGATAACGCGTAGCATCATGTGCGCCAGTGTCTTACCAAGTCAAAGGACGCATTGAGCAATGTAGTACACCATCTACAATCTACGGTAACGTAATAATATCTGTACAAATTATATGGCTGCCCCACTGCTAACTAATGGGACCCAACTAATGGGATTGCCCTCAAATCCAAGCATAATCCAGCTGTGATGGATTTCCTGAAGCTTCGACCTCTCCAGGGATTTTAAGCAATGTGCGTAGATTTTTTAAGAACGTTGAACTAAGAATAATTTACTGGATTACATAAGGAGTATGTATACCTACTTATATGTGTACTTATGTAGTTACAATTATTTTATTCCGGAATAAATATATAATTATTATTTATTTATTTATTTTATTGATATATGATTTAGAGAGTACATGTGGTTTTATGTTATATTTCACCCTCCATGCTAGGGATGACCCTGTGTTATGGCGGGTGAATTATACAGTTTGCGGACATAGAATCTATACATTACTATAATATGAAAAAGAAAAATGATGTATAGCTAGTTTGGGTTGCAAGAAGAGAATGGATTAGTTAAAGAATGATAAGAAGATTAAAAATTTGAGAAATTATTAGTAAATAGATCACACTAATTAATTATGTACATACTATACCGCTAGGTTAGGAAATAAGGATATATTATGTTTTGTCTGAAAGGTGAATAAATTGATAGAGTGTAGAATAAATGGATATTGTAGTTGTAATTTATTCCATGTGTGAGGATCCATTTCGTAATTTGTTTTTTAAAGGAATGGTGTTAACTCACGGTTTTTAGGTTTTCAGGGATAAGGTTAAAGAATTTAGGAGCTAGTGAAGGTACTTTGTAGTGACCGCATTATAACTTATTGGTTATTGAAAACGTGGATATTGATGACTACTCAAACAATCTATTACCTCGCTTACGTAGGTAATAGATTATTGTAATCCGTATTGGATATACTCTGTCTTCTCTCGGGAAATTTAAGAATGCCTGCATTATAATTTTTTATGTATTTGATAGTAGAATAAAAGTTGAAAGACTTTTGGGGTTCAAGCCAATTTAAAAATAAATTTACTCCGTCTTCAATGAAAGACCAGTCTCTTTTGATATTGTTTACCGAGTAACAACAGGTGATCGTTTTAACCCTCCATATGCCTAGTGAGGTCTGACAGACCATGGGCATTTTAAAACAGCTGTAACTATTTAAAATATTTTGACCAAATGTCATGCGTTTCAAAAACTGCGGCTAACGAGTCTCGATAAGATTACGTGAAGAGAATAATATTAGTTCCCCCACGCTGCCATCAGAAGTATATGTCGTCAAAACGCGGGTCTCACAAACCCCATCAGGCATACGAAGTAGTTATTTTCTAAGTAGTTGTCTTCTTTATTTCGTTTTTTTGAAGTATCTAACAAAACTGTGACTCTTTTTGAGTCACAGTTTTGTTAGATAGAAATGAGAGGGTTCGTTTTGGCTAATGCGAATTTCTGGAAGGTTTTTTATTAATTTATCAACACATAAACTTTATTTCTTCATATGAAGCGGTTACTTTGTGATGTGACATAAACTTTAAATACGAACGTAATATCAATGCATACAAATATTTTTTTTAAAGTCGATGAAGTGTCACCGGGTTCCTCAGACCCTACAAGGCATAACTCGTGGTGTAATTTCAATACGCGGACGGTTAACTCTGCAGGAAATCGATGGATTTTACGAATGGAACCTGATTAAATCATTTTAAAAACATCGCAATAAAAAAAATATTTTTTCCATATAAGGCAAGACTCTTGATTTTGGTTAATATCAGAACACTTTAACGTCATTACATGTACTAAGCATTTGTTGTTTAAATGATAATATTAATATTAAAATTAGGAATGTTAACTTTGACATCACCCTGGGTACAATGTACATTGTTCATGAAGTTAGCATTCTTGCGGCAGTGGCGGCCACTGCAAGCGAAACGGCACAAGAATTTGGATTAAGCCACATCTACAGTGACCCACAGGACTTCTGGGTCAAACCCATTACATTTTATGGTCCATGTCTATACTAAAGCGTGATCCATACCATGTACACAAAGACAGGCAATCAGCGGCAGCTCGAGCACTTCTTCGATGGTGAAGACGGATTTTTTATGTATACTGAAATATTACTACCCGGAGAATGTAATAAAAAATATATATAAAAGATTTCACGAATAAATTTATCCCCAGAGAAGTCATGGACTTAATCAGATGTTAGACATCTGATAAACCTAAAATAATTTAAAATATGTATGGCGAACACGCTACAAACAAATAAGAACACGCTCTGAGGCACTACGCGGAACGATCGTCTATTCGACCGAAGGAAGTGTTAAAACTTATAAATTATACCCATAATTTTTTTTAGACTCGTCGATTTCAATGCATTTTATCAATTTTTGGTGGCAATCACGTACACCCACGCTTACATAAACGCATTTCTCTGAAATTCCATTGGATGACATTCCAATCGGCGTTTCCATGATTAATTCCAATAATCAATCAGTGTTTGGCGCGGTTGGTAGAGTTTTTAATTCCAATTCCTGGGTAGGAAGGTTCAAAACCCAGTCAAACCACATTTAAAAAAAAAAAAAGTTTTAAAAGTCATTTAAAAATACAATTTATTGTAAAAAAATAGCTCTTTACGGGTTGATTTTATAACTTCTTATTATTTTTTAATGTGTCTTAATCATAACTGGTACATTTTAATTTTCTACATATATATATATATATAATTTTTGAAAAAAAACGCTTTGACATATCTAAACTAATTATAATCAATATTTTTTTTTAGGAATAAAATAACTAATTTGCACTACGCTACTTTGCTACTACAGAATTAATATATCCTGGAGCAGTTACAGTATTATTGTCCTGAACCAGATATCAGATTATAATATACAAAACAAGCTTCCCTGCCTGCACCTAGCCAATATAATCGAGTTGAATGTCTATTATTCCACTGTGTTCTGTATTATTCCCTCCGTGACTCTTATTGGGTAAACAATACTGGTAACAGGAGCCTTGAGCCCAATCAATTATCACTATTATAATGCCACATAAAAGACAATGTGCGAGAAATGTAACCTGGACATGCCCGACGTCACCTCCTTTGAATAAATCACTCAAGGTTTACCAATGTTCCATTCGGTCTAAAGAAGCATTATGCTAATATATTCTCACCTTCCTACATTAATTATACTGTCTGGTAGTATCTGGTTGTAGGTTGCGGAGTATTACTTTGACTTTATTTAATACAAGCTTTGGACGAAGACGCCACATATACCAGGCACTAAAAGCATTCAGCGATCTTTTAAAATGAAGTAAAAAAAACATTTCTCGAAATATAATATTAAAAATGGCAACAATTAAGGTAATATTACAAATAAATTGTATCGTAAAATAATAAAACATATATTACGTATATATTATACGTAATACACAATACAAACTTCATTATATACATTACAACCGTACCTCAAATACTAAGGACGGGTTGTTTCGGAGAATTTGAACAATTCAACAAATTTCAACGTTCATTTTCAAGTTCTGTGAAAGATTTTTTCAAGTTCTGTTTTTATTTCAGTTTTGTCAAGCAACTAACCTACAATGATATAATAACAGAACTTGAATAAGTCTTTCACATAACCCAAAAATGAACGTTGAAATTTGATGAATTGTTCAAATTCTCCGAAACAACCGGTCCTTAATAACTATCTTTTGACGCATGTCACAAGATAGTAAAATTGTCTCCATGACCCTTTATTCTTACATGTACCTCAAAATCGTAATAAATTGGAGTTTAACCGTTTTATGGCGAATATCAAAGATACTGAGAACATGAATAAATCAAAAAATAAATAAACAATGTTATTGTATATATATTGAAAGAAATAAAAAAATACTTATGGCCGAAATACACCTGCCGAGTGCTCGGTTGAGTCACTCGCTTTGTTACTCGGCCGAGCAACTAATTGGAGAGTAGAGGTGGTTATGCGTAGAAGATTCGGTGGGCAAGTCAGTTAAATGAGATAAATTTAGAGTGCTCTTAACACTAATGTTGTTATGAAAATTGATACATTATATTTCTTAACATTGTTTCGTGATGGAGGGAAAAGAGAAAAATTCAGAGAGTTTTACAACAATAAACGTCACACTATTAATAAAACAGTATTTTTTAGTTTTTTTTTTTTACTTTCACCGACTAACTCGCTGATCGAACTGACCGAGTGAAGCGCCGAGTTGAGTATGGAAGTGGAGGGGGTACTTACTCCATCGAATAATTGGACCTTGTTTCTATCAACCGTCTCGCCTGAATCATTCGCCTAACCCGTAACCCCCACCCTTTCTTTGGTCCTCCCCCAACCCCTCCCCCTACCCCTCCACCAACCATTCTCTGATGTTCTCTCTCTCTACTACATACTTTCTCTTTCTTTCATGTTTACCTTATACCTTGCTCTGTATTATAATTTAGTATTATATTTTATTGTCCTGATGAAGATTGAGTCCAATCGAAACCGGTCGACGAATATACATCAAAATAAAGTGGTTTAAAACTAAGTGTTTGTTTTCATTTTGTATAATGTCAAGCCACAAAGTGTTTGCTTTCTTCGATAACATGCATATTACGTTCACAGAAAGTAGAGAAAACTTGATGTTTATCATAGAATTAAAAACCTCAAAACTTTATTCAAATCATTAGCAACCCCGAGGAACGCTTGGAATACGTTAGATAGTTTCTAATAAATTTAAGTTTGCATAAAACATTTCGAAAGAATATAGAACGGTAAAAATATTTTATCGGAATTATCTACCTGTTATTGTATATAATCACATTTTTATACGGGGTATACCAGCACGTAACCGAATGATTTGAACCAGCGATTCCTGAGGGTTTTTGGACTAAAGATGTCATCTAGTCAGTTGCTATGATGGCATCGCGTTTGGGTTCCACCCAGGCGTAGTGTGTTCAATTCCTAGGCTGGCTAAGTTTCCATCAAAACACAAGCAACATTTTCCATTTACAAATATTGTCAGATTATTCGTTACCAGGGAATGTTTATCTTTCTTTAAAAAAAAGAAAAGAAAGTCATTGAGACTATGGAAATTGTTGGATGGTTATGAGGGTTACTGCAGAGAAACAATGGATTTATTCGATAACTCTTTAACGGTTATCCAAAATTAAATTAAATCAATGGCCAATACAACCAAGTCTCCATTAGTATTAGTCGATGTGGAAAATAAGGTTTATTTATTTGACATAATAGAAACAAATAGAACGTTGGTTACTGTGATGAAACAAATAACAAACATTAAATATTAAATGGTGGGTACTTGAGATATGTTTCCTTATAATGTCTGATATGTGGTATGTATTTAATAATTACCGGTCGACGTGTGCAGTTCATTGTTTTGTATGTATATCTGTGAGTGTGTGTGTGTGTGTATGTATATGTATGAACATTGAACAGTTTATGATATTATTGATATGATGCTCCTTTGAAATTTGTGATTTCATGTCTCATAGTCTGAAACATAGAATACTGCTCTTATTTAGGTAGACACATACATGTTAGTCTTTATATTATGAAATTTCTTCATTTTTATCCTAGTCCTTAATTATAACTAAATTCTGAAAAAAAAATCTAAAATAGCTCTAACGAATCAAAGCTTTGAAACCCTCAAAACCTTTTATGTAAAATTTATTTATTTTCCACTTTGAAGCTTGTCTCGCCAGATAAACAATAAAACAGAGAAATATCGGGATTATGTCACAACTTTCAAACCGTCAAGAGGATAATAAAAGTCACAATAAAATAATAATGGACCTAAACTATTTTTTTTTAATTCCTTGAAATAATTTCGCTCCAAAAATTTTACTTTATGGTTCAAACAATGCGTAAAAAAATTATATCAACAAGTTATGTTCATGAATCTTTAGATTTTATTATACCTGTAAAATAAATACAAATATTATATTTGGGTAAAAAAAAGGAGAAGATAAAATAAACAAAGATTTAAAAGAGACAATATCTTGGGGAAACCTAAAGGCGGCAAATAAATCCATAACCGAACTGAAACAACAATAAAGAAACGATACGTTGTCTCTACACGAATATTAAGTACGACTCTGGCCAGTGGGTGCCTATGATGTAATAATTATGTACATATATCCATGGGAATGAAGAGATTACCTTCTAATTCCTATTGCACAAGATAACACGAGTTCGTCTGTCAGGGTTTGAAAAAAGTAAAATAACCTTTGTCGCACATCTCTGGTCCCGGAATTTAATATAAGCGATAGAGCGAGTGTGAGGGTAATTTATCAAAGAGCGTGAAATGTTCCCTCCTATTCTCGCTCCGGTTTCAGTCTATGGATGTTGCCACAAAACAATAAAACGCATTTAAAATGGCTGAATTGCTCCAATACACGTTGAAAATGTTCAACGAACAAGTGATAGATTCTGTTATAATATATGAACAGTCGAGCAATGTTTTCCAACAATAGAATCATATTCATAAGTGCCATTTTGAGTACGTGTTATTAGATTCGAAACACACATGTTTGTAATTTATGTATGAATATGTATGAATGTGTATATATATGTTTGTATGTACGAACATATATATGTATATGTATGTAATCTTATCCTTACGTATGCATTTTTCTATTAAAGTCCACTGTTCACAATGTTTTAATGTATAATTCATATGTTTACACTAGAGTTCATACAAAATAACTATGTTCCATTGGTAACCATGAAACAGGCAGCCACCTAATGTGGTGATTGACATGTATTTTCAAATAAAAAATAAATAATAACATTTGCAAAGAAAATGTAATACTTATGTATTTGGAATTAACTGCACGAGTGTCATTTACATACAGGATCTTTTCTTTGGATGTCTTTTCAAGACCTTCCTCAATATACTAATATCAATTGTACGTTGTTTTTATAATTATTAAGTGAAATCCCATAAAAAGGTGAAAATAAAACCAATTAATAAACTACACACAGTTTTGAGATTTTGATTCCAAGACAACATAACTAAAGCGAAATATTACACTTACCAAGTGTACAATTTAAAAGTCATGGAAGTAATGCCAGATGTACCTACACCTGCTGAGTGCTTGACCGAGACAGTGCATTCGACCGAGTGCTTGGCTGATGTGATCAGTACAGTCAGTACTCGGCCTAGTAGCCGGCGAATGATTCAGGCGAGACGGTTGATAGAAACAAGGTCCAATTATTCGATGGAGTAAGTACCCCCTCCACTTCCATACTCAACTCGGCGCTTCACTCGGTCAGTTCGATCAGCGAGTTAGTCGGTGAAAGTAAAAAAAAAAAACTAAAAAATACTGTTTTATTAATAGTGTGACGTTTATTGTTGTAAAACTCTCTGAATTTTTCTCTTTTCCCTCCATCACGAAACAATGTTAAGAAATATAATGTATCAATTTTCATAACAACATTAGTGTTAAGAGCACTCTAAATTTATCTCATTTAACTGACTTGCCCACCGAATCTTCTACGCATAAACACCTCTACTTTCCAATTAGTTGCTCGGCCGAGTAACAAAGCGAGTGACTCAACCGAGCACTCGGCAGGTGTATTTCGGCCATAAGTATTTTTTTATTTCTTTCAATATATATACAATAACATTGTTTATTTATTTTTTGATGTATTCATGTTCTCAGTATCTTTGATATTCGCCATAAAACGGTTAAACTCCAATTTATTACGATTTTGAGGTACATGTAAGAATAAAGGGTCATGGAGACAATTTTACTATCTTGTGACATGCGTCAAAAGATAGTTATTAAGGACCGGTTGTTTCGGAGAATTTGAACAATTCATCAAATTTCAACGTTCATTTTCAAGTTCTGTGAAAGATTTTTTCAAGTTCTGTTTTTATTTCAGTTTTGTCAAGCAACTAACCTACAATGATATAATAACAGAACTTGAATAAGTCTTTCACATAACCCAAAAATGAACGTTGAAATTTGATGAATTGTTCAAATTCTCCGAAACAACCGGTCCTTAATAACTATCTTTTGACGCATGTCACAAAATAGTAAAATTGTCTCCATGACCCTTTATTCTTACATGTACCTCAAAATCGTAATAAATTGGAGTTTAACCGTTTTATGGCGAATATCAAAGATACTGAGAACATGAATAAATCAAAAAATAAATAAACAATGTTATTGTATATATATTGAAAGAAATAAAAAAAAACTTATGGCCGAAATACACCTGCCGAGTGCTCGGTTGAGTCACTCGCTTTGTTACTCGGCCGAGCAACTAATTGGAAAGTAGAGGTGTTTATGCGTAGAAGATTCGGTGGGCAAGTCAGTTAAATGAGATAAATTTAGAGTGCTCTTAACACTAATGTTGTTATGAAAATTGATACATTATATTTCTTAACATTGTTTCGTGATGGAGGGAAAAGAGAAAAATTCAGAGAGTTTTACAACAATAAACGTCACACTATTAATAAAACAGTATTTTTTAGTTTTTTTTTTTTACTTTCACCGACTAACTCGCTGATCGAACTGACCGAGTGAAGCGCCGAGTTGAGTATGGAAGTGGAGGGGGTACTTACTCCATCGAATAATTGGACCTTGTTTCTATCAACCGTCTCGCCTGAATCATTCGCCGGCTACTAGGCCGAGTACTGACTGTACTGATCACATCAGCCAAGCACTCGGTCGAATACACTGTCTCGGTCAAGCACTCAGCAGGTGTAGGTACATCTGGCATTACTTCCATGACTTTTAAATTGTACACTTGGTAAGTGTAATATTTCGCTTTAGTTATGTTGTCTTGGAATCAAAATCTCAAAACTGTGTGTAGTTTATTAATTGGTTTTATTTTCACCTTTTTATGGGATTTCACTTAATAATTATAAAAACAACGTACAATTGATATTAGTATATTGAGGAAGGTCTTGAAAAGACATCCAAAGAAAAGATCCTGTATGTAAATGACACTCGTGCAGTTAATTCCAAATACATAAGTATTACATTTTCTTTGCAAATGTTATTATTTATTTTTTATTTGAAAATACATGTCAATCACCACATTAGGTGGCTGCCTGTTTCATGGTTACCAATGGAACATAGTTATTTTGTATGAACTCTAGTGTAAACATATGAATTATACATTAAAACATTGTGAACAGTGGACTTTAATAGAAAAATGCATACGTAAGGATAAGATTACATACATATACATATATATGTTCGTACATACAAACATATATATACACATTCATACATATTCATACATAAATTACAAACATGTGTGTTTCGAATCTAATAACACGTACTCAAAATGGCACTTATGAATATGATTCTATTGTTGGAAAACATTGCTCGACTGTTCATATATTATAACAGAATCTATCACTTGTTCGTTGAACATTTTCAACGTGTATTGGAGCAATTCAGCCATTTTAAATGCGTTTTATTGTTTTGTGGCAACATCCATAGACTGAAACCGGAGCGAGAATAGGAGGGAACATTTCACGCTCTTTGATAAATTACCCTCACACTCGCTCTATCGCTTATATTAAATTCCGGGACCAGAGATGTGCGACAAAGGTTATTTTACTTTTTTCAAACCCTGACAGACGAACTCGTGTTATCTTGTGCAATAGGAATTAGAAGGTAATCTCTTCATTCCCATGGATATATGTACATAATTATTACATCATAGGCACCCACTGGCCAGAGTCGTACTTAATATTCGTGTAGAGACAACGTATCGTTTCTTTATTGTTGTTTCAGTTCGGTTATGGATTTATTTGCCGCCTTTAGGTTTCCCCAAGATATTGTCTCTTTTAAATCTTTGTTTATTTTATCTTCTCCTTTTTTTTACCCAAATATAATATTTGTATTTATTTTACAGGTATAATAAAATCTAAAGATTCATGAACATAACTTGTTGATATAATTTTTTTACGCATTGTTTGAACCATAAAGTAAAATTTTTGGAGCGAAATTATTTCAAGGAATTAAAAAAAAATAGTTTAGGTCCATTATTATTTTATTGTGACTTTTATTATCCTCTTGACGGTTTGAAAGTTGTGACATAATCCCGATATTTCTCTGTTTTATTGTTTATCTGGCGAGACAAGCTTCAAAGTGGAAAATAAATAAATTTTACATAAAAGGTTTTGAGGGTTTCAAAGCTTTGATTCGTTAGAGCTATTTTAGATTTTTTTTTCAGAATTTAGTTATAATTAAGGACTAGGATAAAAATGAAGAAATTTCATAATATAAAGACTAACATGTATGTGTCTACCTAAATAAGAGCAGTATTCTATGTTTCAGACTATGAGACATGAAATCACAAATTTCAAAGGAGCATCATATCAATAATATCATAAACTGTTCAATGTTCATACATATACATACACACACACACACACACTCACAGATATACATACAAAACAATGAACTGCACACGTCGACCGGTAATTATTAAATACATACCACATATCAGACATTATAAGGAAACATATCTCAAGTACCCACCATTTAATATTTAATGTTTGTTATTTGTTTCATCACAGTAACCAACGTTCTATTTGTTTCTATTATGTCAAATAAATAAACCTTATTTTCCACATCGACTAATACTAATGGAGACTTGGTTGTATTGGCCATTGATTTAATTTAATTTTGGATAACCGTTAAAGAGTTATCGAATAAATCCATTGTTTCTCTGCAGTAACCCTCATAACCATCCAACAATTTCCATAGTCTCAATGACTTTCTTTTCTTTTTTTTAAAGAAAGATAAACATTCCCTGGTAACGAATAATCTGACAATATTTGTAAATGGAAAATGTTGCTTGTGTTTTGATGGAAACTTAGCCAGCCTAGGAATTGAACACACTACGCCTGGGTGGAACCCAAACGCGATGCCATCATAGCAACTGACTAGATGACATCTTTAGTCCAAAAACCCTCAGGAATCGCTGGTTCAAATCATTCGGTTACGTGCTGGTATACCCCGTATAAAAATGTGATTATATACAATAACAGGTAGATAATTCCGATAAAATATTTTTACCGTTCTATATTCTTTCGAAATGTTTTATGCAAACTTAAATTTATTAGAAACTATCTAACGTATTCCAAGCGTTCCTCGGGGTTGCTAATGATTTGAATAAAGTTTTGAGGTTTTTAATTCTATGATAAACATCAAGTTTTCTCTACTTTCTGTGAACGTAATATGCATGTTATCGAAGAAAGCAAACACTTTGTGGCTTGACATTATACAAAATGAAAACAAACACTTAGTTTTAAACCACTTTATTTTGATGTATATTCGTCGACCGGTTTCGATTGGACTCAATCTTCATCAGGACAATAAAATATAATACTAAATTATAATACAGAGCAAGGTATAAGGTAAACATGAAAGAAAGAGAAAGTATGTAGTAGAGAGAGAGAACATCAGAGAATGGTTGGTGGAGGGGTAGGGGGAGGGGTTGGGGGAGGACCAAAGAAAGGGTGGGGGTTACGGGTTAGGTTGGAGCAAGGAAACAACTTTAAAATCGGGCTGTTAGTTAGTTCTATCTGTTTATTTAAAATTTGGGAATTATTTTTAGTTGATTTAGAAATTTCCAAGGTTTCTAAATTATTCAGGCGTATTCCTATTTTATTTTTATGAATTATTTGGACTCCCGTATTTTTATTAAATGTGTGGTTAGTATTGATTAAATGTTCGGCAAATTCTGAGAAACCTGTGTGTGTTAAGCACCTGATATGTTCTTTAACTCTAATATTTATATTTCGCGCGGTTTTACCTATATAGGTTGCTGGGCAATCGTTGCAATTTAGTCTATAGATGCCAGAGTGGTTTAATTGATCCTCTTTGTCTTTAGAATTAATTAAAATTTTTGCTAAGTTATTGTTAGTATAGAAGGCCGGCCTTATTTCTGAAGGAAGTTTAGATATGCAAAGGGAAGACAACTTACTTATATACAAAATTCTACGCCATTGGGTGGCAGCATTATTATTATCAATAGTTGGGAGGGCATTATATAGGAATTTATTTGTTGTGATTCGGCGAAGTTTTTTTGAGAGGATTTTATCAATTAGATCGTAGTCATATCCGTTGTTGATGGCTATTTGTTTAATTGTAAGTAGTTCAATAGAAAAATTATTATTAGATAAGGGGATAGTAACAAGCCGGTGAATCATGCTGTGGAAATCTGTGGGCTGTGGATCATGCTGTGTGCCGATTTTAAAGTTGTTTCCTTGCTCCAACCTAACCCGTAACCCCCACCCTTCCTTTGGTCCTCCCCCAACCCCTCCCCCTACCCCTCCACCAACCATTCTCTGATGTTCTCTCTCTCTACTACATACTTTCTCTTTCTTTCATGTTTACCTTATACCTTGCTCTGTATTATAATTTAGTATTATATTTTATTGTCCTGATGAAGATTGAGTCCAATCGAAACCGGTCGACGAATATACATCAAAATAAAGTGGTTTAAAACTAAGTGTTTGTTTTCATTTTGTATAATATGCATGTGTTATAAATATGAACCTTTCCGAAAAAATATTTAAATAATAATGAAAAACCCTATCAATATCTGTTGCGTAGTTTAGAAAAACTAGGCGCACAAAGTGATAGACGCGGATAGCAATTTTAAACTATTTTTAGTTAGAGATTTTTATTTCGTCTTCAATATTTTGTATTGTTGATAAACTTTTCACAGGATGATTTGTAAACAAACCAACAAATTTATGGAGGAAGTAAAAGAACGTTACGCGAGTAAACAATAATTTAATGGTTGGAGATTATTTAAGGGTATTTTCTCGTCTTCAGTCAAAAGACGCTTTCAACGTTTCTGGCTCTGTGCATAATATTTTGTAAGCTTTATTTCACTAAGCAAAAAAAATCCAAAAGAAGAAATTTCGCCGTTACAGAAATGATTAGCATTTTAGTTTCAAATTAAGTACTTTCCAATTATTTTTAATGGTTTTTAGAAAGTCGCGATTGCCCGACAACCGATGTAGGTAAACTGCGCGTAATATTGCAATCATGTTTGAATTTGCCAGAATGGCTTAATGTATCTTCTTTGTCTTTAAAGTTAAATAAAAGTTTGGCCTGTTATTCTTAGTATAAAAGGCCGTCCTTGGGAAGAGAATGTACTTATGTACAAAATTTTGCGCCATAGGGTAGTTAAATTATTTTTATTATTATTACTAGTTGGTAGTGGGTAGGCCATTATATTGAAATTTATATGTTGCAATTCGGGGAAGTTTTTCGGCAAAGAGAATTTTATCAATTAGAAAAGAGTCATATCCGTTTTTGTTAGCTATTTATTTTATCGTAAGGGGTTCATTAGAAAATTGTAATTAGACAAAGGGATGGTGACTAGCCAGTGAATTATGTTGTTGATGAAGATTGTTTATGTGAGATTTGTGGTTGGAGGTATTATGGATTTTGGTGTCAGTAAATGTAAATTTTCTTTAAATTTAAAGCTAATTTTGTTGTAAATGACAGATAAAAAAAATATCTCAACTGGATTTGTTATGGAAGGAATCGAGGAGTCATAGGAAAAAACCGGTCCACTTGTATACATAAAAAAAATAAAGTGGTTTAATACAAAGAACTTTTTTCATTCATGTCACTTGTCATAACTTTATATCACTTTTCAAAGATGTATTAATTTTCCACTGTTTTGAGTTGTCATAGAACCGGTAGATACATTCACAAAAAAATCCCGTTCCCTGTAATTTACTTTGAACGGCTCATTATCTTATACAATTTAACAGAAAAAATCTTTATCTTTTGTACAATTCACATGTGTGCCCTGTGTTTTCAGCATGCTGGACTAAAAATGGTGTGGCATATGAAAAGTCCAAGTCGGCGACTGAGTTGGTCAGCGAATTTGTTAGAGAGATACTTGTAGCATAAGATGGAAGCAGTGTTAGTTGAAACGATTGAGACTTGTCTTATATGTTTCTATGGTGAAATGAATCGATGCTACGTTTTGGTGTTTCATTTGCACGGAACTATTAAACGAACCTTGCAAAAGAAAATGCAAAAAATACGCTCAAAAGATTTTCACTAAACCCGAATTATAAAAAAATAACTAACTATACATTATTAAATTTTCTTTTAATTGATTTGGCAATATAATCCAGCCTGAATTTGTCAATTCAGTTTGCAGCAGCGCATTATAATATTGTATTCCATTGTATAGTAAACTGTTTTGTGTATTGGCTTTGTCCTTTTTTGGTACACGGAGAAAACTTACTGATATAAAATATTATAAACTTATTAAAAATCTGAACAAATTATTCATTTTCCTTCAGTCAACGCATACCGAAACCAAACGCTATATCTCTGCTTCATTTGGTTATTCGGAAATAAAGTTTTAACCTAAGAGAAAAATAATATTTCTTCTAAGGTTTAACTCTAACGTTTTCACTCTTCGCAAAAATTCTAGGACTAAGAACAGTCCAATGGTTTTACATCATACACACTAATATACATCTACTACGAATTTGAGTGAAAGTCTAAGTAAATTAGATGATGGCATTTTTTATCATGTTATTCTTGTGAATATATCATAAAATTTTGACTGGCAGTGTATTTACCTAATAAATGAGATGTACCTTTGTGCGACAATGTTGAATTGCAAATATATTCCCGATCCCCTTGGAATCCACTCTCCGCTAATTGCATCAACTCGAAATATGTAAAAAAAATAACGATCTCAGACTATGTGCGATTAATTTACATAAAGAAAAAGGCTATAAAAATATTTTACGACAAACTCACCCACGTTTGTTTGTCGGGAAAAATATTGAAGCAAGAAAACGAAAGAAAACAAAAAATTACCCCTAATTTGGCTTTACGTTAAAGCGAGTATTTACAAAACTCCGCAAATGTTATTATTTATTTAATATTTCCATTACGATTTTGGCTAGGAAAATCATATTATTATTTTAAACGCAAAAGTTCTGGAATCCTCATTAATATATTTTTATGGAAGCGAGAAGCGGTCGAATGTCTAATCTACCTAAGTTAGCGAATACGGTTGGAATAAGAAGACATGTACGAGTATTTTATTCAATTAAATATTTAAAAGGATATTTTAAAATGTAGTTTTGTAAAAACCTTCCTTTCCCTGAAGGTTTTTAGAATACATTGTTTTTGAACAATGAATATTAGCCTGAAAAATCCATGCTGCCGAAGGGAATTGAACCCGCAGCCTTCTGACTGCCGGTCAATTGCTCTACCAATTTCGCTACATCGGTTTTTTCAAAACTGGCAAAATCATTCAACGATTATTTCTTATAAAATTTTTAAAAGTCTATCATTATCATTCGTCTGTAATATATAACTCGTATGAATGAAATAAAGTTACGCAATACACACATTAAATATCTTAAAATAATGGTCGGCTCTTCGAAGTAACCGGAAAATGTTAAGGTGACATTAGGCTTCAGTAACGGGGGTTTACTCGACGCTCGCATTTTAATGATTTCTGATGAACCTATTATTAAAGTCTCAAATGTTCCTAGAGAGATCCCCCGAATTTAAGATTAATAAAAATAACACCTTAATAGGTATTAAAATATTTTATGTAAAACGTTTTGAAAATTTTCATAAAACGTTTTTCAACTATAAATTTATCAGTAAACACCAGATTTTGTTTTTCTAGACGATGAATTAGTAACTTCCCAAGGGATCCCTCTAGAAACATTTGAGGTTTTAGTAATACGTTTATCAGAAACAACTAAAATAAACCTCACAGAATGATCGATATTCTAGGTATGCTAGGGCAAAGTCGACCGAAGACGTTATATCTTTAAGATTCCCACTTTATTTAAGAGACTTGATAGGGAAAATTCAACGTCAGGTCTGTTCAATACACCAGGGCCACGCGTCTCATATTTTTGTGCACGGCTACTTCACTTACGTCGTTAAGATTCTGGCTTTATTTTAAGGTATTGTCTTATCTTAAAATGTTTTTGAAAGGTATAAATAAAAACGCCAAAAACGGTAGAAAAGTATA
This sequence comes from Hesperophylax magnus, assembly GCA_026573805.1. Classification (NCBI taxonomy): domain Eukaryota; kingdom Metazoa; phylum Arthropoda; class Insecta; order Trichoptera; family Limnephilidae; genus Hesperophylax; species Hesperophylax magnus. Next base: position 7,934,852 of record JAIUSX010000029.1, on the reverse strand, counting down.
ATTTTTGAGGTGCACTTTAGATTTCTTTGCATTTTATAGTTTTGATCATCGATTCAATAATTTTACAAGAATTTAGTCACCTGTCTGAAGGGCCGTTAAAACAATCGAACACTTTTCACTTTTTTTTTGTCTTCTTTTGATAGATTTTTTTATTGATATTGAAATATAAGAATATTTACAATAATATAACGATATACGGATACATAAAAAAGGAACTGTAGGAAACTGGAATTATTTGAATTGAAAAAATTCTAACGTTTTCTGTGGAAAGATAAATCAAGTAACATACTAATTGTTTTAAGCTACAAACATGTAAGATGAGATGAAAATAATATTTAAAAATTGAAAAGGGATTTAAATTAGAAAACAAAGATAACAAGAAAATTTTATATCGTCCTAGTAGTATTAAATAGTAGAGCAATCAAAACTTTATACTGACTTTTCCAAAGGATAAAATTTATATTCGTTTTACACCGGTCTGAATATTACCAACTATTTTAAAGTGAAGCCAAGTTTTCTGAACTCACAAAGAACTCTCGTATTATAATTTTGAAGAACATCTACTTCTTTGGTGCAAAGTTTTAAGCTTATCCCAGAATTTTTATCACCATGTTTGTTGATTATACGACTATACATAGATATATTCAAATTCTGTGTACATGTTGGTAATCTTTAAGCTTACTTGTTCAAACATGCCCTAGTTTTAAGTTTATATCCCGAATATTCCATGAGATAGTGATCTCGTTTATATCTCGAATGTTCCATAAGATAGTGATCTTGTTTATATCCCGAATGTTGCAGGAAATCAAAGTTTTGCTTGCATTCAAAATAATACTACATGGCTATCATATATGTTGATGAAGAATTTTCAAGTAATGGTGTCTCAGTAAACTTCAAGACAAACAATATGTTAAAGTTATGTAGTGTCTCAGTAAATTCCAAGACAAACAATATTTATAAAAAGTGTAGTGTCTCAATTAAACCTAAGACAAACAATATTTTGAAGTAATGTAGTGTCTCGGTAAATTCCTAGACACACAATATTTTGAAGTAATGTAGTGTCTCAGTAAACTTAACACAAACGATTTTTTGATCATATTTATAACCCGTATGCAGTAATAACAATTATTTATCAATGAAGGCTTCCATGATCGAGGGAAATTTGTGTTATTTCACAATTTATTAATTGAAAATAATGTATATTATACTTGCACGTTCCATAGCGAAAGATATTCTCAGTATCGCACGAGTGTAAGAGCACCATCCAGAATTGAAAAGTTGCTTTAAATGGCTTTTGCCGTGTTTGGTGTCCAGATCTGAATAGCCAGTTACACCCCTACCTTCCTCTTCCTCTTCTCTCCTTCCTTTCCCTGCTACATCCTGCCTTACAAGATATCCCAGTTGGGAATGCCATAGTCTCACTAGCTCCAGACGGTGGGAAGCAGTTGGGACTTTTGTGCGGTATTCACATTTAAAAAAATATTTTTTATAAAGAAATCTCTCTGGAACTCTTTTTTCGTAAAATTTGTTTTGGATTAAGTACAAGCGCACACGAGTAATTTTAGTTGCAGACAGTTGCGTGCTTCGAAATCTATTAAGGTACATTACATTAGGTGTGCACACGAGGCGGCGCGGCGCGGCGTCTTATTTTGGAATTTTTAAGGATTTTGAAAAGTGCCCAACTGTGTCCTCAACTAAGGTTGCTCGTGTGCAGAGGTCGAAATGTATGTTTTTGGAATTCACATTGATGTAAAATTATAACTTTTTCGTTCCTTAGCGATGTAACTTATTAGCAATTTTCACACCTTTGAGCATTATTTCGTCTTCTTACATAGAGTACCTAATTGAAAACTGTGGAGTACCAGAGGGATAATTTGTAACTGAAGTTATGATTTGTATAGTTTTTTTTTAAGTAATATTTTTTTTATTACAATTGTAACATTTAACTTTATTAAGCACATCATACGACCGGAGACAACTCCTATCTAATTATGAAAAATACAAATGTAAATACACCCTTAATTTTGTATAGTCGTAAATGTGAATTCTCGGAAGATTGTCAATCTAGCCATTCAATTTTTAAGTAACAAATTAGTAGAAAAAATGTACAGTCAAAGAAATGTGTAAGAGAAACGAATTCTTTTGTAGCAATACAGCTCAAAGTTTCACTGCGGAATAAATTAGATTGTTTTATATCGGGTTTTATCAAAAGGTTACAAATTTCAACGTCTCATGGTTTGATGTATCGCATTTGCAAACAAAACGACGAATTACCATAATAATGAAAACCTTATTGAAGGCGTCTTGACTTGATGGAGCCGGCGCCAACCAAGGAGTCGTGTAAACATTTATTTTAGTTTAGATGATCGAGTGTTTCAATGCATATTATAACATATTGTGGATTTTAGATATCTCAACGGTGTACACATTAATCTATAAGGATACTTTTTTAAGCAAATCACCTTCAACCTATAAATAAAGTTTTCCTTTAATCCGAGAGAAGAAAGAAGGAATTTTTATTTCTTGCTAGAGCGTGCCAGACGAGTTACAAAACTCATTAGTAAGACAAGAGGAACTTACAATACATAGGTGGGAGGTAATGGGTACAATATCACATTGGTATTTTGATATCAATATTATAATTTTCACATACGAAACAGTACAAAAAATAATCAAAATTATAAGTTTCCCGTACAAAACAGTAGAAAAAAAAAAAAAACAGAGGTTAATGGAAGAAACAAAAAAGGAAACACATTGATTTACACAAAAGCACAAAGCCAAGTTAGGAATTTACAAGAAGGTACTTACTCACTAATACATTGGTAAAAATAGATTATACTCGATTACAAATACAGGGGATAGGAAAGGAGATGTAAAGAAACAAGATAATACAACAAGGCGAGAATTACGTATTTTTGTTTTTCTATGTTTTTAAAAAACATTCTTTTAAAGCCTTATTTCGATTTTTTTTGTTAATGCTGGCTGTTTTTATAAATATCTGGAAGAGAGTTATAGATTGTGTAGGCATTTTTATTGAGATTGTCAAGATGTTTTAATGAATATTTTTACATTTTAGAAAGCTTACATATTTCAAAGGCAACAATAACATATAAGGACAATACTTTTGAGTATTTTGCTTTCATACGAGTACATCACAGTGCAAAGAAAGGTGACATTGAAGAGAAAGTCGAGCAAATATTTATTTTGTTTATATTGTGGAAAGTTTTAATACATTTTTTTTTAAATATTGGCGTGCTGTTATTGACTTTCAAATTAGTCTATTATAATTTATCTGTATTCTTATAAAGACAAGAGAAATTTTATGAAATTCCTTGCCTTCGAAGAAAAGGTAGTGTAAACATTTGCTAGGTTGATGTGTTGATGATCGAGTGCCTGATGCATAATTTAAAATATTTTGATGGTGTTTTAGTCCCATGTCTAAAAGCATTATATTAAATGGGATAGAAGTATTATAACTACATAAATTTTGTGTATGTTTCAATGGATATTCCGCGCCGCACCGTCAAGGATATAGTGTAAATGTTTTTTTTATCAATGTTTCAATGGTTAAAAAGAATTTCTAATAATTCTTGATTACTAATATTTTAGATTTATTCGTTTCAAATTAAACATTTAACGTAACATTAGGAATTCATATTTAGACATGGTTTTTATGCTCTGTACATAAGTGTTTCCTTTTTTCAACATTGATTGAACATAGGAAAAACCAAGGTTTGTTAGGTTAGGATAGGTTAGGTTAGGTTACATTCACGATGAAATATTTTATAAAGACAAACAGTATGTTCTACAAAACGAACACTTACATACATGCATATCGGGGGCTTGGGACCACAGGGGCCTAACTACAAAAACTGGTGTTTCGAGTTAAGATTGGTTTCGGTAAAAACCCAGGAATCCTAAACTATGTTTTTGAAGAAAGGTCCCTTAATCCTTAACCTCCGACATATAAACGTTAAATCGTAAATCGTACTGTACAAAGTCTTATTTCAGCCATAAAAAAATCGTCGTGCTAAATTGTATATTACCCACCTAGAAGAGCATCTAAAATAAAAACCAAAATAAATGAAAATAAACGGCATAATTTTAATTAAATTTATTACTTTGTAAACACCACTATTAAATAATTTTTGTTATAATGGGAAATAATAATGAATTTATCAAAAATAATTTTATGAGGATAATATTATTTTATTTTTAGAAAAACCCTCAAACCCGATAAAATAACTGCGGCAAAATCTATTACCGATCCCTTGGAGAAAATATATATTATATAAAAGAGTAGACTCTTTGTCGTGGAGTCTGAGACATATTATTTTACTAACATTTTTTGTCTCGCAGTTCGCGCGATTCGACCGACATGGGAGTGAATAATTAATATCCACTTTATAGAGCAATTAGGGTTAATACCAACGAAAAGTAAGGCTCTCTGAAAAAATACATTTACTTTTTAGTACCCTTTTTCCGGAAAATTTGGTTGAATTTAATATTATGGTTTTTTTTTCACAGAAATGTGTATATTTTAAAGCTCAATACTGAAAAGCTGGTTTAGAAATTTCAGAAACGCCGGCTTTGTTCTTCAGCTGAGAAGAAAGCGAGCGATGATTAATTGGTTATTGATGTAAATTTATTTTCCGGGTGAGGTAACCGTTTTTCAGTTGTGTAAACAATGAAAAATAATTGTTTTTTAGGTGACATCGTAGGTTTTTTTTTCCTTTAAGATATTGTCGGTTTCTTTTAAAATCATATATTTTTGAGAAACTTTACAATATTTTTTCCGCCTATATACTTATTTATTATAGACTATCACAAACGAGTTGATATTTGTGAAGATGAAATTGTTTGAAAATATAATATTTGTTTCAGGTTCATTGCTTTTCAAAAAAAGGAATTTAAATTTCTGATGTTTGTAAATTTAAAAAATATGACATACATCTGTTGATATTAAAATCTACTTTTTTTCTATAATGCATCTATTTTTAATAATAGCCTTTAACCTAGCATTTACCTTCCTTCCAAGCAACTGGAGTCAGCCACGCTAACATCTGAGCCAAATCTCGATCTGTCTTACCGACATTTATTTATTGTATTAACTGCTGTAATGTCATCCGATTGCAGAGTAATGTTTACACGACGGTGTGTGTACGTGATTGCCACAAATCCACCATTGATAGAATGCATCGTGATCAACGACGAGCTTATCTGACATGTTTCGGCTCGATCGGATGTCGGGAAGTGGTTTATTTAAAATACAAGACACGAAATATAATTCTAATCGAACAAAAAAAATTACACCAACATGTATAGGAACGGGCCGTTAATGAATGTCCACCGGACCCAGTTTAGTAAAACCACAAAAGTTGTCTCATTAAGGAATCTTCACTCTTTTAATTCATCTACGCATCTGTCAAGCATTTGAACAAAACAAATACGCATTTCGAAAAATTATAATAGTTAACAATAATGAATTTCATTTTCCAAAATTAATAGTACATTTAACTTGAAAACTTACTTACTGTGCACCAAAAACCGACATTAGTGTGTTTAATTTTTCATCATTATCCTAAAGATCAGTAAAGCAATATTTTAAATAGAAAACATTTTGGAGGAACATTATAAATTTTATTTTATTTGGTTTGATGCCCAGCAGGGCTTTTAAATAGATTTTAAGAACAAAATAAACCTAGTGCGTTTTCGAAAAATATACACAAAGTGTTTAAAGCAACAAATAACGTTAAGCTGATATGAAACTGAATATGAAACAATATTGATAAAACATGTAACAGTAAAATAAAAAAAATATATATATAAACTAGAACAATACTACATATAAGAAAAATCACTAAAACTACATTACCAACGCTACCATAATTTGTAGAATTAAACAAAGTTCTGGTATGGATTACGCTTACTTCTTTGGGGATTTGGTAGTGAGACAAATAAAATATAGTGGTTGTGATGTAACAGCGTTTATTTTGGGTGACAGGGCCAGGGCGTTGACGTTATCCCGAGGAGTCCATGGTAATCCGTAACTTTTGCTTGGTCCGTGCAAAGCCGGGAGTGGCAAGTAGGTCCATAGCCTGTAGCGGCGCGGTGATGTAACGGCGGGTCCGACGCGGGGGGCCGACCAAGTAGCCGGCCGCATCAGTAGGAAGAAGCAAGCAGTCGCAGGGCTCGCAGGTTGGTCATTTGTAAAACTGCTAATTAATGACTGACTGAGAAAGTCTCGACGCGCCCCTTTTTTAACGCCCAGTGCGTTTGCTCGGTGTTTATGCGCCGAATGCTAGCATCGAATCTAGATAGTTCCAGCTACGATGCATTTGGAATGGGCGAACGTTCCCAAATATTCTAGTAGCATCGCTACAGTTCTATAAATGTAGTCAGTAAAAATATTAATAGTATCTCCAAACTTGTTGCCTAGATATGCCTCCTCTTGGTTAGTGAGTGTGTCTGATAGTTAGATGTGTATGTATTTCAGAAGTATGTTACATTATTTCTTGCGTTCCTAATCGGCACATGAAATTTAGTAGTGTAGATGATGTCATATATTAATTACATGACTTAAATATTAATTTTAGCAAAAAGGTAAGTTTTTGATAAATTTTAATTATTAGTAAGTACTCGTGACAATATCAAAGTGCGGTGAAGCCACTTACAGACTAATCCATTCGGAAGGCGAAAAGCTGTTATAATAAAATAGCGGATTTGTTTATAAATAAATAAATACTTCAAGTAGAACACATCTTGGCCATTGAAACAAATAAAATATTTATTAAAAAACTTTTTATAAGCCTATTAAAAAATGAAGTATAAGGCCTATGAAAACCACTTTAAATTTCAACATCTAATATTTACGACCCCTTTTAGTTGTGGTTTTATTGTATAGCTTGGAAAATGAAGTTATTTTGAAAATTATCGTAAAACATTTAAATATTTGTGCCTGAACTTTAGAAAATAAAATATAACACACTTTTTTGCGATGTTTTTTTCTTGCATAAATTAAAACAGGCGGCTTGTGCTATGCGGGATTTTCAACCTTATCGCCATCTACATAAGGAGTTTTGTGGTAAGCCGCCCGATTCCAACCGTTACACGACATGGTTCATCGGCTTAAGCCAAATAATTATATTGTCGAAAAAAAAAGATTTTTTGCAAATAACAAATTAAATTGCGAGTAACGTTTTCACAAATTGTTCTATTACCAACAACATATAAAATATTTGAAGTCGGAAGTAAATTAATATAATGTACCTACCTATTTTTCTCTTTACTGTATCCACAGCAGGTAAATACGATATTCCTCTGAGTGGCTAATGAAGTATGTCTGTGAAGAAAAACTTATTTATACTCTGTGCCTGGAGCCATCAAAGAAATTAACCAAGACGGAAATATCAATAGTTACACAGCTACTTCATTTTTTTTTATTGATGTCATTATTTTCACTAACTCAATTGATAGGAAAACATTAATGTTTTTTTCCATATTTATTATTAATAAGCGTACATAAAAAAAGTTGTTATGATAGGTTATGTTGGAATACGTAATCTTTTCTCATTATCATACGCTAGATGGCATCTTATTTTACCTAGATTCTTTAATATCTCAGTGAACTCAAACAATACCAGCCTTAAATTTAAGGTGTTATTATCGACTATATTTTGCAATTCGGTAGAAGAATAATGTTTTTTTATATATTAAACCTACACAGGAAGCCCTCAGGAAAATAATTTTCCTCATTTCGTCTTGAGGAAAATAATGAGAGGTAGTTCTGGGAAGGTAAAAGGTTTGAAGGTTAGGTAAGAATCTAGGGATCAGTGTATCCAGGAGTGATGGCATATTAACATACCCCCCCCCCCCACTGCGGTGCAAGGCGATGTGTCGAGAGACAAGTTGAAGAGGACAAAGGGTCTCCCCAAACCAGCCTCTCCCGATATGGCTCGCCACGCAGCTGGTTGGCAGGCGGATCTTGAATACACCTCACCTCACCTCACTACATCGCCAAAAGTGAAACACTTGGAGTAACCTATGTCTGAGGTGTTGGTTATCCGATAAATGGTTTCCGGGGCGGCGGTACCCAAACCCGCCTCCCGAATTGAAATATTTTTGTTTTCGCAAGTATCTTACCAACTAACTTCATGGAAAGCTATGAGAAACATGAACGACTTGTAATTATAAATAGATAATATGTAAGACGTTAGTATTTTTTAACACTTACATCAGAAAAAATATCTCACAATTATAATATCTGTAGTTCTTTTACTTTATTTTACATATCTCAAACACAATAATCAATGTCATGAATATAATATTCTTCTGCATGGCTCCTTAATAGTGTAGTATGGCTATATAGCTCCTTCGTGTAGTGTATTATTTTATTAAAAAATATTATTTCTTATTCATAAGTATCATTGAATCGCTGACAGCCCTGAATTGTTAATGCCAAGTTGCGATGCCTACTCAGCTATAAACAAAACAATAAATTCACTACTGACTATTATCATAGACACTTCATACTTTGACTTATGACAGATCTTATGCAAATCTAGTATAAAGTATTATACTGGCATATATTTCTTTTGAATTATGCATTGTCTTACAGCACTTATATTAATAACTGCATCACTTGCAATAGTGTTTCTGTTTACACATTAATTGTTCTTCGATTTATTGCTATTATTATCTTGTTTACCACTGTACGCTTGTAATTCGATTATCACTGAATTGTAAAAGCCACATATGGCGTTTGAATAAATAAATTATTTGTATGCACGTAAATTAAAATTTTTAAGATTTTCTGTAAAAAAATTAGTTAATAGCGATACTTTGGGATAGAGAAGGAAGATCAAACTTAGTATCAGGGAGATTATTGTTTATTCCATTCTCGTCCAGCTCTGAACCGAACAGAACAGAGTTATAAAGAATGATTAACATATTTTCTGAAAAAGCAATTTCATTATTTTTGTATTAACTCCACACATAAGTCCCTAAGGTCATAATTTTCATGCCTATGTCATCTTTGGGGATTCTGTGTGGGATTGTGACTGTGATTCTGGGGAAAGGAAGGAAGAGAAGTTTTGGCAATGACAATGGTATGAGGGGTGGGTAAGAATGTAGGGGTTATGAGTAACGGACATTCATCCCTTCTACCATGGTTTAAGATCACGAGAGTTCAGCTGGAGAGGTTGAAGGGTCATAAAAAATAAATCTGGACAAACCTCACCCAGTGAACCTGTGATCCCCTGCTAACCGAACGCAGCGAACCACCTAGAGTAAACCTATCTAATGCAGAGGTGTTGAATTTGGCACTTAATCTTATTTAGCTCTTTGTGAGTTGTATACGCCAAAATCCATGAACAAGAGAGATTCCGTACAGTACTGCCAAGCCTTGAAATAAATCCGGACGTGTTAGATTTATTAAGTGACCCTTCCACAGCCTATACATTAATAGCTTCATTGAGAAGTGGTGAGCTGAAGTTTGTAATGCGAACATTCCAACGCAGGTTAGCAATGCGGAAATTGCTCCAGAAACAGGTGTGAATAGATTGGCTGATATCTTATCTGATATTGGCCTGTAAATAGATTAGTTATCTAAATATGGGTGGCGTATAAAATATATAGCCTCGAAGAAGAAGATAATCCTGAAAAAACTAAACGAAACATGAAACAGAACAAGACAAATAGAAAAAACGTAATAGTCTCAACTGGGAATCAAACTCAGGATCTTTGTCTTACCGGGACAATGTCTCTAACCACCCGGTCATTAGGACCTAATTATTTTACATCATTTTTGTCGATCTTTCAAATTCAGAATTAACAATACCATCTACAAAAAAAAATTCTAATATTTTTGGCTGCTATCTTTTTGAATAATCTTTTAAAGAGAATTTATTTTATTTTTTTTAAAGAATTTATTTGTAACCTAGGTAGTGTCTCTGATATGTTTTTAAATATAAAGTTATTCGTAACATTCCCGGGTTACGAATAACCTGACAAGATTTTAAAATCTTCTACTACCACCACATATGAAGGACTTAGCCAGTAGAGGAATTTAATGTACGAACGCTACGCCTTGGTGAGACCCAGACGTGATGCCCACTCAGCCATTTTTTAATTTCATTTTAGTTTCATTATACTTTTTACTTCATAAATAAATAAATTATAAATACTAAATTTCATTTCAGTATACGTACTGGGTGCGGCTCGGGAAACAAAACTAAAATTATTGGATATATATTTTTTTCCTTTTCTTTTTCAATTTAAGGTTTTTTTTAAATAATTCTTGAAAATAATATCTTGAAGGTGCCGTTTGGAGAGTCGAAATCTGAAGTTTTGATCCACTTCTAGCATGACTGTGTCTATGTTGGCAATTATCATCATCATCACTTTTGGCTCCACAACCCCTGGTGGGTCTTGGCCTCCTCAAGAGTCTTCCTCCACTCATCTCGGTCCCGCGCCAGCTCTCTCCAGTTTCGAAGCTCCAAGGCAGACAAATCTTTGAGGACGTTGTCGCTCCATCTTAACCTTGGCCTTCCCAGACTCCTTCTCCCTATCGGTCTTGAGCTCAGCAGGGACATTGGTTCTTGATGCTCGGTCATTCTCTCCACATGACCTAGCCACCGAAGTCTTCCCAGTTTTATGAACTTTGTGACGTTTAGCTCCTTAAACAGAGTATAGAGCTCATTATGTTGGCAATAGCAGTACGAATATTGTTCTTTAGCTCACCCAGGATCCTCGGACGATTGGTACACAGTAAGGATTGAGAATCCAGATAAAAAATATTCGCAGAGTGCTAAATCCGGCGTGCGTGCTGGCCACTGAATATCGCCTCTTTAAGAGATGAGACATTCGATGAAGTGTTCGCGCAAGAGCATCTTGGCGCCATCTTGTTGGAACCACACATTTCTCACATCCATTTCTTAAAGTTTCGGAAGAAAAAACTCCTCAATCACATAAAATAAGGATCACAAGTGACTGTAATTGCCCTATCGTTCTCTTCAAAAAGCCAATTCTGGAGAATGCACAAAAGTTATTAAAAAAGTAAATTCAAATAAAATTTTTACGGTAGATCAAAGATAAACGTAATCACTGTTAAGTTTTATTAAATAAGACGTTTAGATCTACGAATTATGCACTAAATCAGTGGGTTTTGATTTTCATTCTCTCGGTGTGTAAAAAAATTAAAACATTTATTTTGCTTGTGGGGATTGCCAGTATTGGTGTTTGTATTGACTCTTTGATTTATGAACCTCAAAAACCATCAAAATGTCTTTCTTCATTTCATTTCTTTGTGATTTACTGCCGAAGGTGCAGATGCCGATTATATTTGCCAATTATAATAATATACTTTTTGCATTTAATGAAATCGCAATTTCTTATTTTAATAAATACAACTTTTCTATCGGATAACTGCAGCACATAAATACGTTTTCTGCGATTATAATTTTTAAACTTTTATGAAATGAAGTCGTTGAGTCTAGAAATTGAAGTAATTTAATAAAGATAGCAAATTTAAAAAGCCGCCTCTTCTTCCTCGCCTCTGCTAACTACGTGACTGCTTAAAATATTTGTTTGAACCTTGGTTCGTTTGGTACATTTTATGTTGAAAATATGACCACAGAGAGAATCATTATTGTGAGAGGCGAGCAGAACAAGCAAAAAACATATAAAATAACAAACTTCAAACGAAGAAAAAAAAACATGTTTTATGTAACTGACTTTATATCAAGACCAACATGTCCTTGACATTTTTTTTTCACACTTCACACAAGAAACCCCTAGGGAAATAATTTCCCTCGGGGATAAAGTCATATTTGACTAGGCTGCGTGGAGGCTTTCGCATGATAATATTATTTTTAACTTAACATCTATTGTTTTACCTCATTTCCGAAATTATAAATTATTTTATTTACTATTTTTACGCCAGTGGGGCTTTTACATTGGGTACATGGATTTTTTTACAATTGTTTAAAAAAGGATTATAAACAATGGTTGCTTAAAATATCTCTTTTTATTATTGGTTTAAAATTAGATGAAATGTATAAAAAAATAATGATTATTATTGTAAAATTAAATTACATGAAATAATATCTTGACATGAAAAAACTCTTTAAGTATATGTTAGAGATTCTCTTTACCTATATATCTACCCAAAACCTGGGCATGAGATATACCTAAACATGTGTAACAACATAAGCAAGTTAAACTCCTATCGGTGTCACAAAGTTATGCAATAATAACCTTCTAATAAATGACATCGCTGTGCAATATTCTGATACAAATCTTCATAGTGAACGGGAAAACCTCGCGTGTTATGAAGATAGGGATGTTGTGACTTGTGCCTGATTACTATCGAAGTTAACTGAAACTACCATTACAACTACTTAAAAATTATAATAGTGACCTTGCCCATGAGAACTACGAGAACTTTTAATGTAGTCTTTTGCCATCCTCTTGTTGCAAATTCCCTTTTGGTTTTTCTAACAGTATTTTTTTAACATTGCATTTGCAATATTAAAAATGTCGACATCATTGGTGTACCTATTCTATTGTTAAACCGTGTAGGCGAAGAATTGGCAAGTTTTCTACATAATTTGTTTGCGAATGGTGACATTAAAATAGATCCTTATACCTAGCGTGCCGTTACCCTTAAATATTTACCCTTAAATTAACAAGACTCGAAAATTCAGACAGAAATTTTCAACGGTCGAGCTTTGAAGTTACAAATTTGGAAAAAAGCACAGGTCGTTTATCCTACGCCGATCATCTACTATTTGTATTTGTAAGGTATTTAATAAAAAAGTGTAGTTCTGTTTTAAAAGTTTTTTCTTAGGAGATTTTCAACTTTATTATTTAAATGGTGTTTTAATTGTGATACCTCACAAAAGTCCCAACTTCTCCCAACCGTTTGGAGCCAGTAAGAATATGGCATCCATACTTGAAAGGTATTGAGGAGGGGAAGGAGATGGGGAAGAATAAAGTGAAAACCTGGCTATTCAAACACGGCCAAAGTCATTTCAAGCAAAGTTTCAATTCTGATTGGTGGTTTACATCAGGGCGATACTAAAAGTATCTGCCACTCTGGAACGTGCCGCAAGTGTGCAACGTGTACCAAATAACGAAAGAATACTATAATTGAATAACTAATGAGACAAATAAAATGTTCATGTCAGGAAGTGAATTAATGTTTTTAACGGTTCTCAACAAAAATCTTAATGTTTTCACACATTTGTGATGTGATTTATGTGGTTTACAACTTCTAGTTTTAAACAAATAATATCAAATAATCTACCTAAAAACTAATTTCTCAATGTTGGCAAATGTAAAACTTTGACATTTTGTCGAATGAAGACTCCGTTATCATTTGACATTAAGAATCTTGGAGTTATGTTTGACACCAAATTCAAATTTGTAAATCACATACAACAAATAACTAATAAAAGCATGAAGACATTGAGATTTATAATCGGACCTACCAAAGACTTCGATTCATTGGAAGTTATAAATATCGTGTGTTTATCGCTAGTATGCAGCTTGTTAGAATTTAATTCAATGGCGCGGTTTTCATGCTATAAAATTCATTTAAGAAATATTGAACGTGTGCAGCAGAAATTTTTACGCTTTATTATCTTCAAACGTCAATATCGACATATTTAATAGAAGTTTATCATTATAATATAAGACATACCTGAATGATATCTTTGGATAGCATTATATTATTATTTAGGAGCATCGCATAGGAGCAATTACTTTTTTCTACGTATACTTCTTATTGTAAAATACTTGTATTCACTTGTAAATTACGTATTATCAACCCGTACTATTATTTTAATACCACATGTAGGTACTATTAAAACTGGTTTATTTATTTTCTCTTTTATTATATTACGTTTATATGTACCATGTATTTTGTTCATTTTTTTAGTTTTTTGTTATTTTTTGTTGTTTTTTATTTAAACATTAACAAACTTCTGTTGTCACTGTATTTTGAAGTATATTTTGTAAAATATATATCTGATAGTATTAATACGCTTGCGTCTGGACGATGTAGGCCCTGTGATTGGTCAAATTCAAATTGAGTTTAAATAAAACATTAAAAATTAAGACACGATATCATACTGAAATAGAATCGCCACATGTAATACGATATTTCTTCAAAAATATCGTTTCTGCTCATACAATTTTTGGATAATATCGAAGAAAATATGTCTTAGAAAGTTCATAATCCATTGGATTAATTACATAACAATGAAAATTATCCACAGTTACGTGATTATGTTTGACGTTTATAAAAAATCACGCGTTCCTTATTCAATATGGCCGATACGCGCGGCTATAGATGGCCGACAGAGCGCACCTCTGGCGGTTTAAAAACGAATCAAATGAATGGCGCGAATATTTAAATATGCAGCTCACAATATTTGAATACTTACGATTAACAAGCATTTAATAAGAAGATTTCTTCTGGAAGCTTATCACTTTGTAATGGCATTTTTCATTATTATTTATATTTTTTTTGCTTATTAATTATATCTGATTTTATATTGACATGTAAAACGCCAGTTGAATAGTACCAGAATTGTTTTTATATATAATTTTAGAAGTATCGTTATCCACAAGCAGAATTCTACGCCATTGTTTATTTTTATCTTTAAAAAGACCGTTTGAAGAGAATATGTTTAATTTTTTTTATTTTGTATTTCAACTATCAATTTATTAGAATAACCGTTATTAAATGCTATTTGTCTTATGAATATATTGTTTTATGATTATATTCTATTTGTTTTTTTCAGGTCTTAAAATACTTCACTATAAATAATTTTGTAATTTTAGAAATGAGGAAACATGTTAATATAAAAGCAGATATAATTAACAAGAATTTTTTTATAAACTCTCTTTTAAATATTTTCCCACTCAACTGGTCTTTCCCGTCTAACGATATTGTAATTCCTAATTATTATAAACCCAGCCTACTCTTACCCCTCCCCCCTCCTTCCACTTCTTCTTTCCCAATTGCAATCTATATTTAATTTTTGACTTCGGTGTATACACAATAAAATGTAAACATTATATTTATTTATTTATTGGACAATTTGCATAGCGCTGCTTTTGTGAGATATCACCTCAGGGGCGCTATATTGTAATAATCTACCTTTATATAAAGATTTTTACTCTCCTGATGAAGGTGTATATATAATCTAACTTTAAACTTTATTAGATACAGTAACAGTTGAAGGTTAAGAATTACCAAATGATTACCGAAAATGATTACCCTCCTTTTATTCAAAAACACGGGTACAATTAATCAATATGTAATAATCTATTATTTAAGTCAACTTTGTTATAACTATCTTTAATTGTGACAAACAAAACGATATTGATTAAACTTATAGACATTGACGGTTGTAACACATATTTAAGCACTGCAAGTCTCCTATGAGCTAATTATATTAGGTACGATAACAGTTAATATCATTTGTAGACATGTAGTCAATAATAGAGTGTTTCATTTGAAATAATCCATCACAAATACTTAAAATTTCATTTATTCAAACAACTGTCATTCTTATTATGCGTAAATTTAGCATGTTATTATTAATTAACTCCTTCCTGTTCCATGTTTTAACAATATATATACTCACCCTCTCTCTGTGAATGTCCAAATATGTATCTATTAAATGTAATTGTTGTTAATATCACTTAAAATGGGCGAAGCCCAACTAAGAGCCGCCCGCAGGGCCTAGCAGAAAATATCCGCGGAGCGGGTTTTTAGCTGCTAGTCATGTATAATTATACGTCCAAGACTACTTACTTACGATGTACTTTTATTCCTGATCATTTAATTTGTCAAAAATTAGGTTGAAAAGTTAATCAAACATACTAATTTTGGTTATCACTGATGATTTACGTTAATTATTCATGCGCAAATTATTCCTGCGTGAAATTCTTCACATTCAACGATCTCAAATTATCGTTGCATTTAAGTGTAATTTTCAAAATTAGAGTCAGTTTTGTGAAAATATAATTCGGATAAGCGATTAAGTATGTAGATACTAATATTGTATAATTTCGTGATTAAATTAGTTTATTTTCTTTAAATTTTTGACAGATATCGTAAATTTTCAAACGGTGTTCATTCGAAAGGTAAATTTATGATGGTTTTCTCTCGGTGGACTAAAAAATATATTTTTATATGATAAAGAAAATTGCCAATATTTGTTTCTGAAAAGCGATGATAATGAAGCAAATGTTTTATGAATACTTTCAGGTTTGCAAATTCGACACCAATTATTCGCTACCTATTCACTAACATCTCTGTTTTATTGTCTACTGAATAAAGACCTTTTAAAATAAATAATTGTAGTCATAAAATGTTGTATTGTGTGCATCCATTAGTATTTTGTCATCGTATGTGGTTCATTCTCTTGCAATTCAAAACAAAGCAAAATTTACTTTGTCATCGTAAAAATCTACGAGAAAAAAAAATATGCTGCCGCTGGCTACGAGATTGCAAAAAGATGGATTCAAAACTAAAGTAAATTTATCATACGATAATGGCCATTGTTTATGCGTTCGTTAAAACAACGGAAATGTGTTTTTAACTGAAATAATGTTGTAACATAAAAAGTGAGAGATGACTGAGAGCTTAGGCAATGTGAAATTTCAGAAGCCAACAAAATTGATGATTTTTTTCATGGACACTTCATTTTTTAGTAATTTTTATTCTGAATTTATGACGAAACGCGTTTTGGGGCTTTGACTTACAATCTCACATTTTAGGAGAGGAGGTGGTCTTATCGTATTATTCTTCTACTTCCAATGGTGACTCTCCTATTGCTGGTTTATTTTTATGTAAGTACGGCACAATATTCCTACTGCTCCCAATCGTCTGAAGGGAAGGAGATGGGAAGAGATTTTGTACAATTTTATATACTTGAGGCCACAAGTGGAGTTCCTCGAGAATCCCACATAGGCCGAATATTTTTCTTATTATTCATCAATGAGATTGTTGACCAGTTTTATGATTTAGAAGTGCTGCTATTTGCTAATGACTTAAAAATATATGAGATAATTTGAAATGTATACGATTACCAAATTTTACAGACGAACTATGTACAACTTCATCAATGGTGTGAACAAAATACTTTATTTTTGAACATTCAGAAATGTGAAGTTATACGATTTTCCAAGACTCATTACCATACCATTGAGTGTCACGAATTCGTGACTTGGGTGTAATATTTGATGAAAACTTGACATTTTTTGCCCACATTAACTATATAACTAATAATGCTTAAAAGATGCCATGCTTACTTTGCAGAATTTTAACTAATTATCTATTTGATCCCCTTTATGTAAAGTTCACTCTAACAACATAGAAAGAGTTCAAATTGTTTATGTATGTAAATTTTAAGCTCGAAATTCCTATTGAATACATTAATTATGATTTAGTCAAAAGTAGTCACTTTGTGGTTTAACATGTTATTAAGATGCGCTTGGTAGAAGCATCTTCAGGGTTCAAAATTGAACTAATCGTTAAATTAGTTTAATTACTAAAATTTACAATAATTCAAGGTTTTTAAACAAAATGTTTTATTTTTATTCAATACATTAATTGAAATTAAACGCTGACTGATGGTAAAATTATGTCAGACCTGGTTGTGTTACATAGAGTCATTAACAACTTAATTGACAGTCTTGCCATCGTTGCCACCATTAAATTCCATGTGCCAACTAGGAAGACAAGACAAAATGTAACATTCTTCTGCAATACATACACAACTAAATATCAGACACACTCACTAACTAATTGGATGCTTGATCTGGGCAACAATTTATTAATTTATTTTTTAATAGAAAGACAAACATTCCCGGTTACGAATAACCTGACAATATTTGAAAATCTCCTACTACCACCACAGTAAGCTGAAAATGTTGCTTGTGTTGTGATGGAGGACTTAGCCAGCCGAGGAATTGAACACACTACGCCTGGGTGGGACCTAAACGCGATGTCAACTCGGCCACCGACCGGTTTGTTTGGCACAAGTTTGGTTACTATTGATATATTTATTGACTCCGTTTATAGAACTAAGTAATCTATACCAGCACTTTGTTGAATTCTACAATTTACAGTAGCGTTGGTAATGTAGTTTTAGTGATTTGTCTTACACGAGTATGTAGTATTGTTGTAGTTTCTACATTTTTTTTATGTTACTGTTATGTTTTTATGTTACTGTTGTTTTTTTATGTTTATTCATATTCAGCTAACTATTTTATCACGCTTTAATTTATTTTGTGTAACTTTCGATATTCTGTTCTTGAAATCCATTTAAAAGCCCGCTCTGGCATAAAACCAAATAAAATACGAGCATGAAATAATGTATCGAAATGAAAAAAAAAATTGAAATTAATATTGTTCAAACCGTAAAATAATTGGATCCTACTGAGTTTTTGATAATAGTGACATTTAATTTCTATCCATGGCATTAGAATAAACATGTGTACGTATATTCACTTCAGCACATTCAAAATCAACTCCACATTGTTTAAAAAAATGAATAACGATAATTCATAACCTATCCTAATCTAACTACTTATTGACCCATAGAAGTTAATGACTCCACTAATTACGTAGTCATGCCGTTATATTGTGATGTCATCTAAACTGCAAAAAAAAGGTATGCCTTTTCCCTTTTTTTCTCCTAAGGAAAAGAATATGAAATAAAATAACGAGTATTCAGATTAATTTTGTATTTCACAATACACCAGGAAAAATTTATTACCTGAATTTCTTTTTAATTAAACATTTAAGCAAATTATGTCTTTCTTCAAAGCTATTTATTCCTTTGGCAAATCAAAAACCACTAGTCTTCAATTAATTAACCAATCTTATTGCTTTTGTGAATCTGAATATAAACATATTCCTTTATTTTCCCATATTTAGCTGTATTTCTCATATTTGATAACTTAAATACATGAAATGGCATTCATTCTAAATAAATAAATAAATATAAACACTCCACAAAGCAACTTCGATGATAAAAATTGAGCTTTTTTAATACATTTTCCACTCGACTAATTACAAAAATCTTTGTCAGTTTTTGCCGTATACTGGAAGTGGATATTTTCGATTGGTTTCTGTTCATTAATAATATACGTGCACGAATGCAATTATATTTGCAGTGCAAACTTTTCTCTTGAATACTTTATTCAGTAAGAATTTTCGATGAGAATGGTAATATTGCTTCTTTAAAATGCGGAACCTTACGAAAAAGTAATTTTTGAAAAAAAAAAAATAATAATTTTATCTCGTCATTCAGATATATAACCTCACAACCTATTACAGGCTGAAGTCATTTCAAGCGAAGTTGTAATTAGATTTCTCACCCATGTAATTTGTGTTATATCTCTGTGAATCAAATTAATGTTCATTGGCGCGGGTTGATGTCTTAGTAATATAATATACACGGTTTTAAATCACCGATTCAGAAGGAAAATAGCTAGGTGCCTCTAGAATAATTAAATTAGTAAATCCTCGTCAAACTGTCGGACACCTTTGAGCCCAAACCCGACAAGGGGGCCTCACATTACCTGAACCATGGCAGAAAATACGCAAGACATTTTCCGGACGGGTATTTAATATTTACAGAGCGATAATAATACCCGTTGCTTGTTTTGTATTATTTACACCGAGAATATTAGATTATTAAATACATAATCCCTCGATTTACATACCAACACGCCGTTTCGCGAAGGGATTCGTGAGAGAGCTGGAATGCACAACATATCCGAGCGAGACGTCTCTCTGAGAAATAATATAATCCAGTCTCGTCGGACTGAAGTATATTATTTCCCGGCCTTTCGGTGTATAAGGTAATATAAAACGTTTCTACACCACCATCCTGGGGTCCTACTCTGTATCTTTCGGGTTAACAAACCAGTAAGTTCGTAATTTAACCTTTCCTTGCCGGTCAACTGAATGAAAATCGTCTCTAATTAATACAATATCTCCGTAAATATACTAAACACAATGTTCAAATTTTAGGTATTCCTCCGCAATAAATGTATGTATTGCATTAAGTAATTACAATACATAAATATTTACCGAGTGTGTAGCACCAAAGGACGAGGAATTTTTGAACACCGTAAGGGAAGGTTAATACGGGTTTGTGACGTGGCTAAACCGGGCGGCGGCAGGAAAGTTTCGAAAGATACAGAGTAGGCCCCCAGATACCAACTCCATTTACCATTATATTTTTATTTTATTTTATTTATTTATTTATAAGTACATGTTACATGATAAATTCATTTATTTAGAGAAGATACATTAGAGCACCGTAGTAGGCAGCTGTCTGTTTCATGGTGCCCAATGGAGGAATGGTTAGTTTGAATTTAAGTCTAGTGTAAACATATTTTGGTAGAATTATAAAAAAAAATTGATTTTTAAAATTTTTTTTTTCTATAACTCACAAAAATTGCCAAAGTTTTCTATAAAATAAACACAAATATATACAGTAGTACACATATGTACATACACATGCACACGCAAGTATAAATACATACATACATGCTTATATGCATATACATATACATACATATACTCAACATACATATACTTACATACGTGTATCTTATTCCTCACACATGTAAACAATATATACACCTCTCTCTGAGTACGAGAAGCATGTTTTCTTAATAGTGTTACTGGCAATCATCATGCCAACATTTTACCACTTTCAGATACCTTAAATAGTTTTTTCGTACCTAGAAAATTTGTCCAATGATTAATTAACTATCCCCAGCCATGAACATCTTCTATATCCCTCACCCCATAACCATTTTCAGTTAAGCACTTGCAGCTCCCAGGCATACCGTTTGGGTACGATTAATGTATTTTTAACCTCTCTCAATTATTGGTGATTTAACTTAATACCTTTACTATAGGTTTATGAAGCATTGTGAGGCTCCAGTCCAGAGGTGGCTCCCAAATTCAATTGATGTGTGTACTTGCCCTGCCTCCGAAGCCGAAAGATGTTGGTATGAAGCAAAAGTGAAATCATAGTTTAATTTACGTTAAATTGAGTTAACATTCATTAATTTAATTTATAAAACAAAAAATTTATAAATGATACACGCAGTATTGTGAACGGAACCATTCTGTTAGAAATAGGACTACTGAAACTCATCGACAACTGAATGTCCATATTTAATTTTTCTCTCTTTGTATAAATACAAAATTTTCAATTCATAATTTTATTTTGTCAAGAATAATTTTTATTTACGAGTACTTCATTTACATAATTATTCGGATAAAACGGTTTAACTGGAGAAATTTCCATAAAAAATAAGGGACTTACTTCACATATTATTTGGAGTAAAAAACGTAAATAAAATTTTGGAATCCGGTGACATTTTTTATGTTTTTCAACGTAAAAATATCAGTAGGTATTGAACAGTCAGGATTGGGGTGAAGGATTGGTCGGTTCTAGGTTGAGTGACCAGTGACGACATGTTCAAGAATATTTTTTTGCTTAATTTTGAAAAAAATAAACTTGCAAAAGTCATCGTACTCCAAAATAGAATTTTAATATTTAATCCAAATAATGTTGGGAATCACTGATTAAAATAAGTCCAGTACCTACTTCACTTAACACCCTGTGTATATAAATATGTACAATATGTGAACTTAAAAGATTTAATTTTATTTTGGATTAAAACGAAACATTAAGAACACCTTCAGTGGGAAATAACGCCTTTTTTATATATGCATCCCAATTTTTTTAAAATGGACAAATTGTGAAATAACACAAATTCGTCAAACAAAAAGAAGATTTGAAAGATGTGCTATTTCAAAAGTTTTTAAAGAATCTGATCTGTCCTCAACGAGAAGCTTAAGACCTAGAACATCTGGGCATATATATGTACTTAGAAGCAACACGACAGCTGCACAACACCATTATGTATACTTAGGCCCTAAGCTATTCAACGATTTACCCGATATTAAGTGAAAAAGGTATTTAAAATTTAAAAAACAACTGACATTACTTTTTTTTAGAGAAAATCTACATAACGATAGATAGTTTTTAGATATACACTGTTGCTATTTATTTATGTATTGTTAATTTTTTTACTTTACTCCTTTTAATACTTAGATACTGTATTTTTGTTGTAATAACGAAGCCTACTATTTATGACCACCTTAACTATTTATAAATATTATGTATTTAATTATTAAATAGACTAGCTGCCCGGTTAGACCCGAGATTTTTCTACTATCTGGGTAATTGAAATGTTCAATGAATATCATGTATAATAAAAATTATCCTGTTTTTACTTTAATTATAAAAAAAAAATTTACTTGCCGAGATTAGAACCCGCGACCTTCGGACTGCTAGTCGAGAGCCTTACCCCGAGGCCGTTAAAAGAACCCGTAACCTCACAAATCGAGTGATTGACTTTTTACGTTGAGTTTTCTCGAACGCAATTCGGTTAAAGCCGCATTAGGGATATGAAAATTTCTTGAAATGGTCTCGTTAGAAATACTTTTCCAAGGCCTTCTTTTTATAAAGGTAATTTTTGTTATGTCTCCCTCGACGCAACGTTTGGGGGCAATATAACCTACATTCGCCTATTTCAGCCAGTTAGGAGCTGTTTTGTTGTGCCGTTTACCGTACGGTTGTTGGCAGGCACAAAGTAAAGAACTGATTCAGGAATAATAATCCGGATATTCTAAAATATAATCTCTAACACGTGATAAATTGGTAATGATTTATTAAATTCTAGATGACGTGTACCCGGCGTTGCTCGAGGACTTTGAGATTGTGAATTCTAGAGTACCTGAAAACTGGGTGCGCTTTTAAGGTTGAAATATTGTTATTATACTGTTATAAGTATTTGTTTTACTTGATCGTGATATATCTATCTCTGGCTTCTTCGACCTCTTCAACCATTCACTTCCAGGCATTGGCTAAACATCAATGCTTCCAAGTCATATATTCTCTTTGCACCTCTTTATTCGTTCACTCACGTCTCATTTTACCATAAATAATTATTTAAATTCGACTCCGTATCTTATTCCAGTGCAGAGATAAGATATAGTCTTTCTTGATCGTCTCCGTCTTCTTCTGCCATTAAAACTACTATCGAAACACTCCTGGTACTAATGAGAACAAACTTTTAAATTTTAGCGAAATTGGACGAATGGTATAGTAAAGCGTATGGGAAAAACAAAGAAACATTCCTTTTTAAATATATGCAAGGCATTGATTCCAAACAACTAGAAAATAAAACAATTTACAATTCTTAACAAGCATTTAGAGTGTCGCATCAGATTACTGAAAAATGTTGAAACATAATTTTTCCTAAAATATTATCTTTTCGGAAAGATTAAAAAAGAGTTCTTACTAGAGCACCTATCGTGAGTATCGGGTAGGAAAAAGGTGATCATATTAGATTAAAACATTCCTGAGATTCTCAAAGATTCTCGTATTCCCTTTTAATTATTCGCGGCCGTCTTCATGCAAAACTTAAATTTGGATTTGAGACCAAAGTAATTAACCTAACTGATTTTTTTTTTTTATATTAAAAGGTAGAGCAAATATCTAGTGTGAATATGTGCGGCTTTATTTATTTGTGTTTTTAATTAGAAAATAAGGGTCATTTATCCCACAACATTCTAATACATAAATCCGGATCCCAATGTAAAACAGACAACTACAGACCAATAACTCTAACTTCACAGCTATCCAAGATCTTAGAAAAGTGTTTAAAACAACAATCAATGAATTTTCTAGAATATAATTCAATCTTCGCAACTTATCAATATGGCTTTATAACAAATCTGTGCACCAACTACGCTATTTTTAGTTTAAACAAAGTCATATACTCTAACCTAGACTCATAACCACTAAGACTGTAACGATTATCTTAGACCTAAGAGCGGGAGCACACAGAGAGCGGTCAGGAGTTCCAAGTTCCGAGTTCCGCGTTCGGCGTTCATTAGAATGTACTAATACTATAACAACAACGCACACAGCGGGCAGTCAGACCGCGGCGGTCAAAACGGAACGTCGCGTTCTAATAGTTCTTTTCCCGCCGAGGCAGAGAACGCCAGAACGCCGTTGTCTGAGGTTACAAACACGGAAAAGTTAATTGAATTGGTTAGGGAAAGGAGTTTATCATACGATTTAAGTAATGTAAATTATAAAAACCGCGACAAAAAAGCCGAAGCTTGGTTTGAAATTGCTACTAGTAAATTTAAATTTTAAGTAAATTTTATTATTAGTAAATTCGCCTTGTTCTTCTCGTGTTGTGTTGATTGGGTGCACCCAATACTATTTTTTCTTTTTAGAAGCTGCTAAGCTCCACAAGAGCAATAATTCTTCATCGGATGATGAACTTTCTAGTGACATGTTGCATATGCAAAGACCCAAACGAAACTAGAACGCGAGAATTTGAACGCCGCTTGTGTGCTTTGGAACTCTAGAGCGGTCAACGGTCACTAGAACGCAGAAATCTGATCGCTCTCTGTGTGATCCCGCTCTAATGTAAGCATTCGACACGGTCAACTATAGAATTCTGTTAATAAAATCTCTAACGTTGGTTTCAGAAACAAAAATCTCATGCTTTTAGAAAGCTACATATTAAATCGCCAACAATCCACAAAAATAAGATCTAGTTTAACCACTTTGATCTAGTAAAACACCAGTAAGCCACCCAGTGAGGCCTACATTACTGAAAACCTTGAATTGTAAAAAATATTGTACCTAATAAAAAATAAAAAAAAAAACCTGGTGTTCCTCAAGGAACTGTTTTATGGCCTTTACTCTTTCTAATCTACATCACCAACCTATGCAAAATACCAGGTAAAATTCTCTCTTTTGCCGATGATACTGCAACAACAATGAAAGGTAAAATATAGGAAAATACAATTTATAAAGCCAAAAAATAAATTAAAACAGTCAAAGATGGCCTAGATAGAAATCTTCTTAGTCTAAATTATGATAAAACTGTTTTTATTCCCTTCTATAATACCCAAAAGTCATTACCTAAAAATAATCTTAACCTGAAGTTACATAATGTTAATTGTAACCCTAGAACATGCTCCAACTGCGAAAATGTAAAATTAAGAAAATTTATTAAATACCTAGGTATATTCACTGTCAACTCAAATGGACTTACCACATAGAAAAATCTGTGAATAAACTGAGGCACCTAATTTACATTCAAACGTTTGAACAATATTGTTAACATAAGAACCATTAGGTTTGTTAATGATGCATTGGTATTTTCATCCATTTCCTACGGAATAATCGCCTGGGGAGGAACATACAATAACCATGTGAAACCTCTCAAAATGGTTGTGAAGTCTATCATTAAGATATGCACCAGAAGACCAAGACACATCCCACCGATATATTGTTTCAGGACTCTGACATTATGGAACTAAGGCAAATCTACTATGTCTAATGTCTTAAATTTACATCCACTCATCCTTATAATTTCTGTCCAGAGACACAACATATTCATGTACACAGTGCCCCACTGCAAAACTAGGCTGGCCCAAAGACACATTAATCGTTTTGGCCCAAAATTGTTTTAGTCCTTGCTGAATTCCATCAATATGTGCCAAAAGCTAGGTAAGAAAACTTCGGAATTGAGAAACATTTTTCTATAATTTGCACTATGCCTATGATGCCTAAAATATGTCATTACCGTCTACATTAAAAAAAATTAAAATTACCTTAACTTCGATTTAACTTCAACTTTAACTATTTTTATTAAATTCGCAGAAACTCCTGTAAAATCACATTCATCTATCTACAGGTACTTTATTTTTTCTTTATTTAATGACCACTGTTTTTTATACATAATTTATAATGCCCACGCACAGGCTTCGCCTTCGCGGGATTTTTTTTGTTACTGTGTTATATTTTGTATAATAATATATGTCAATAAAAAAAAAATTAAACAATTTTTCACGTTTGTAGAGGCAACTTTGAATTTTTTTGTGAGATAATGATAACTCTTAAAAAAGTTTCCCAACTTACTTATTTTAAATACAAAGTTTTAAAAATAAAAATCTTAAAACGGGATTTTTTGTTTTAAAATTTAAATTCTACAAATTTGTGTTCGAACGTAAATCGGTCGTTTGAAAATAAAATTTTAACCCATCAAAACACTTTTTCTTATTTACATAGAAAATAAATAATTACCATTCAATCACAAATATTTGCCAAACTTGCCTCCAGAATCGTAAAAAACCGTTTTCGAATGCCGATATTCTGTAATTTCACAAATAAATAAAGTATTTGATTTCTGCCACACCCTTTGATTACAAAAATAATTACTAATTTTGGTCGGGTATTTTGGCCTCAAATCGAAATTTAAGTTTAGTTTGAAAAAAAAGCCGCGCAACCGTTCCCCTTAACAGTGCTGTCTACATTTGAGATATTAATTACTTTAACCTTAAAAGAATTACGATAACTTTAGAAATTATTAATTATATTGGATAATTATTCCCTCAAAGGGGTCCAAATTTCGAAAAACAGTTCTTTGCAGAGATTTTCCACAAATAAATTTCAGCTTAAAATTATTCGAAATTACCAAAAATGTATTTTAACGAGTAACTTTTCATGGGTGCTGGGTTACGAGCGAATTTTAAGTACATAATGACGTATTTATAAATATGATCGTTTAACTGACCGATCGGTGGCTGATCAGTTGACATCGAGTTTGGGTCCCACCCAGGCGTAGTGTGTTCAATTCCTCAGCTGGCCTCCATCACAACACAAGCAACATTTTCCGCTTACTATGGTGGTAGTAGGAGATTTTCAAATATTTTCAGGTTATTCGTAGCCCAGGAATGTTTGCCTTTCTTTTAAAAAAATAAAAATTATAACGTTTTACGGCACAATCATCAAATATTGCATGAAATTATTTTGTCGGACGGACGCCCATCGGTCCTAAAAATTATAATATTCAAATTCTGGTCATCACATTACGCGAAAACTCGCTATTACACAAAAATTAAGTTTACCTCATTTTAACAATGTAATTGGCATAAATGGTCCACCATTTTTACATTCTTGTTGAAAATACTGTAAAACATTAATAAAAAATTGTTTTGTGTCCTTTTCATTGATTTATTCTTCAAAAATATATCATTTTTCTACCAAGTACTGACATTTAAAATTCAGCTAACAAGTATACAGATAATTCTAAAGATCTTAGCATATAGTAGTCGTTATGACGTTAATACTATATTATAATATCGACTGAACTCGGTCTTACTAACTACAAAGTATTTAGTTGCGACAGAAACATCAGATCAAGTTCTAAGTCAAGAGGTGGAGGAGTTTTAATTGCAATAAAACAGAAGTTGTCAGCAAGAAAATTAACCACGAAACACAATAACATTGAACATCTTTTTGTGCAAATAACGACTCCTCTCGAGAAAATTATATTTGGAACGGCCTATCTACCACCACTTTCTGACCCTCAGTCATATAGAAACCACTGTGAAGACATCGAAAAAATTTCATCAAAATATCCTAAAATACCCGAATACAAATTTAATATGACCATAAACTTAACAAACTGCCAAATCACACAAAAGTGTTGCGAACAAAAAATATTTTCCTTAGACACTGACAAATCCTCTGGCCCAGACAACATTCTACCAATATTCCTCAAAAAATGCTCTAATACATTATCTAAACCACTCACATTACTATTTAACCGTCTCTTGTCCCTTGGACATTTTGCAGACCGCTGGAAATCTAGCTTCATTACACCGATCTACAAAAAAGGAGACAATTCTGACATAGCTAATTATAGCCCCATTTTTATACAGTCAGTACTGCCAAAGCTTTTTGAATCATTGGTCCTTGATGAAATCTATCCCAAATTAATAAAATTAATTAATCAAAAACAGCACGGTTTTATCAAAGGAAGATCCACCGCAACTAACTTAACGGTATTTCAAAACTTCATTATACAATCATTTTCAGAAAATAAACAAGTCGACTGTATATATACAGACTTTTCGAAGGCATTCGACAAAGTATCCCATAAACTACTAATCCAAAAACTATTTGCTCTAGGAATAAGGGATAACATGCTAAAATGGTTTAGTAGCTAAATAGTAATAATAGTCAAATCGTAAACTGTTCGTTAAAATAAAATCTTGGATGTCGAAAGCTTTCCGGGCTACCAGTGGCCTACCGCAAGGTAGTCACCTTGGCCCGGTTTTGTTCCTCATTTTCATCAATGATATAACCAATTTATCTATGGATAACCGTAAACAAACAACAGCTGATTCAGACAGCTCCAAACTTTATACCAAAATAAGTGACAATTAAGCAAATCAACACAGTAATCCAATGAAAACCTAAAAACCAGTGTTACGTAAAACAAAGTGACAGTTTATCCGGTAGTGGCAGTGTAAAATAACTACACATTTTGTTAAAATAAATATATGCCAAACTAAAAGTCATTGTAAACCAAAGACAATTTATGGATTTGAATTTGTGCAAAAAAAGAAGAAAAAAAAGTGTCATTTTTGTCATAGACTAAACAACCAAATTATATATTTTAAATTTTAATTATTTTAATAAGGGGCATTTATGAACAAACAATAGAAATTTTCCAACGAATTAAATAAAGAAATACAACATCAAGAAAATGTCCAAATCTCGCAGCAAGTTTTCCAACGTGAAGAAAGTACTGACAACATCGTCACCACTAACAACCGCGTCTGGCACAATGGACTCTCCGTCGGAGGCTCATCAGTCGATGATTAACATTGACAGCGACTCTATCTTGGAATTTATCAATTCCAAATTTGAAGAAATGAAGGAAGTTATGCTCAACAAAATTGCATCAGAGCTGCAAGAAATAAAAAGCTTTACCAACTTCGTTAACGAAAAATACGATGACATAATACACAAACTGTCAAAAATCATGGATACACCAAATCAAGTAAATAAACTCAAGGAAGAACTAGCCGAAAAAGAAAAAAGATTGGCTGCAGTAGAAGTTCACCTGGCAGATCTGGAACAATCAGCCCTATTGAACAGTATAGAAATAAGCGGTATAAAATTGCAAGACAACTTATCCCCAGTCCATACTGTGACGCGGATCGCGGAGCTCGCGGGCGTCATAATGGCACCAGAGGATACCTACAAAATTACAACCAACAAATCAAATGATCAAAAAAACATCACGATTAATTTCGCAGACATCACAAAAGCACGCACCATGTTAGTTGCTAAATATAGTGATCCGATAAAAAAAATTCAACGGGGAAGGAGCCCAATACGTTTACCTAAATGCAGCACTAACGCCTTATTATAAAAATCTACACTGGAATGCCAGAAAAAGGGCACAAGAAAAAGAATATAAGTACGTATGGGTGAAGTCGGGAAAAATTTTGGTAAGAAAAACAAATGACTCAAAGGTGGTTGAAATAAGACACCTAAACGATTTACCTTCTAAGATAATTTAAAAAGAAGAAAAAAAAACTTATAACACTATTTACTCAATATGTTTATTATGGCTTCTACAAAGATAAAAACCATTTTTTTAACGGTAATTAACCGTAATATACCAACACCTGATATACCAAAAAAATTTGCATCTCTGAGAAATGCAACTCCAAAACTGATTATAATCAAGTAAGTTTTTTAGATTCTCACGGCCAAAAGCATTTTTGTTGTTTGTTTTTGGGGTGTTATGCCGTGTTGCGCTAACTCCTTCTTTAGCCGACGTTTCGGACAGCGTTGCAGTGTCCATCATCAGGGCAGATCCGGTAGATCCGAAGATGTGTGAATTTTGGTTGTCGAGTTTGTGCTTATTTATTTGTGGCCTGGGCCCATCCAAGTGCGAAATGCCAACGGAAGTGGCGACATCTTGTGGCGAATTCTGAAAGCTCAGTATTTATGTTAGCCTGGGTCCCGTCCAAGTGCGAAATGCCAACGGAAGTGGCGCCATCTTGTGGCGAATTCTAGAATTAGAAAACCGATTGACAGCGATTAGAGTAGATGTACCCAGTATCCCTAAAGTATGGTGGCGCTACGTCGATGATGTCTTCGCCATTTGGCCTCATGGAACGGAGAAACTTAACGAATTCCTGGACCATCTTAATTCTCTCCACAGCAAAATTAAGTTCACAATGGAGCTGGAAAACCAAGATAAAATCCTGCCTTTTCTAGATGTGGAGGTGATGCGAAAACACGATGGTAGCCTAGGACATACCGTATATAGGAAACCAACTCATACGAATCGATACTTACACGCTGATTCGCATCACCACCCAGCGCAGAAGAGAGGACTTATCCATACGTTGGTGACCCGAGCGACCAGAATATGTGAAGAAACAAAACTTGGATCAGAACTTATAAAACTGACCGATGCACTGGAGCGCAACGGTTACCCGGCAAGTCAGACAAGGCAAATTTTAAGAGCCAAATCTACAACAAACGAAGACAGAGTTGAACAAGACTCAAAAGGCTGTGCTTTCCTGCCTTTCGTTCACAATGTGACAGACAGAATTGCCAGGCTGTTGAGAAAAGAAAACATCAAAACTGTCTTCGGAACCACCACCAAAATCCAAGACCTACTGAGGTCTGCAAAGACTAAGTTTCCTCTGGAAGCAGATGGAGTGTACAAACTCAGATGCTCTGGTTGTGACAAGGTTTATATAGGCCAGACAGAGCGGACGATTTCCAAAAGGATAGCAGAACATTTTCGTGCTTGTAAACTTGGCCACCCTGATAAATCGGCAATCGCCGAACACTTAATTGAAACCGGCCATTACTTTGGATTTGCTCCCGAGGTCCTGGGAAGACCCAAAACTTATAGATCACGCCTGATTATGGAGGCAATTGAAATCTACAAAAATCCATTTAATATCAATAGAGACGACGGAGCTAAGCTTAACAGCTCTTGGTATCCGGTAATTGACGGCTACACCAAAGCTAAACGCAAATAACATGTCTAAGTATACTCCAATACCATATAATAACACAATATAAAACCATTGCATTTATACCTTGATACTGGGTACATCTACTCTAATCGCTGTCAATCGGTTTTCTAATTCTAGAATTCGCCACAAGATGGCGCCACTTCCGTTGGCATTTCGCACTTGGACGGGACCCAGGCTAACATAAATACTGAGCTTTCAGAATTCGCCACAAGATGTCGCCACTTCCGTTGGCATTTCGCACTTGGATGGGCCCAGGCCACAAATAAATAAGCACAAACTCGACAACCAAAATTCACACATCTTCGGATCTACCGGATCTGCCCTGATGATGGACACTGCAACGCTGTCCGAAACGTCGGCTAAAGAAGGAGTTAGCGCAACACGGCATAACACCCCAAAAACAAACAACAAAAATGATTATAATCAAATTTAAAAATCCAAATGGTCGAGATAAGTTTTTGAAAACAGATAAAAATTGCAATAAAAAAAACAGAGAAAAATGAAGTGAGACGGAACATTAACAAAACAGGATTCGCAAGACGGCGTGGACCTATACACATAAATGAACATCTAGCCACTCACACAACAAGAAAACTATATCTCTACAAACTATTTGCAAGAAACTACCTTTTCACCTACTTATGGAGTACAACAAGGCGAGTATATATTCGCCATCGATCAACCGACTCGCGAGCAATTCAATCTAACTCAGAAAATACCACCAACCTCATTGAAGAACAACTAGAGGAAAACCAACAAATTGATGTCATAAGTACAACAGCGGAAAAAATTGTTCCTGAAGTAGGCGCCAAACTGTATCCTTATATTACTTCGTACTTAATAATAACCATAAACATTCCCAAATCTTATGTAGATTATCATGTTTGGCTTTCCATCCAAATTTCTATTTTTATCCTTGTAACAAATGGTTTCTGCACTGAATTTTGACTTAGAAACAATAAATAACACAGAATACACTTTTAACAAAGCAAAAGAATACAAACTCCTTGTCTCAGGAAAACACAGTTTAAGCATAATATGTCAAAACATAAGAAGTATTCAAAAGAACTTTGATAGTTTCTGTGTCCTACTAAATGAAATAGATATAAATTTCGATATCATTATCCTAAGTGAATGCTGGTTAGGTGATTCTTATACCAACTTAAACTTAAATGACTATACCACATTCCAGACCACAACACACATAAATCAAAATGATGGTATAGTAAACTTTGTCAAAGATTCAATAAAATCTTCCATATCAGAAATTAACATAACTGAAGCAAACTGCATTCAAATATCCCTTGGCCCATGTCTTTCTATATTTGCTATATACAGACCACCTTGCTACAACAATCTCTCCCCTTTCTTAAATTCCTTAAATAAACTTCTTGAAGAACATAAAAAAACTCAACAAATAATTATTGCTGGTGACATGAATATTAACATATTAAACTGCCTACCAAAAACTACGGAATTCTTAAATCTTTTTACTCACTACGGACTTAAATCTACAATAAACTCGCCAACAAGAACTACATCACACTCCAAATCCTGCATCGATCATATATTCGTTAAAACTAGAAGAAAAACTTTTTCATCCATTATTCGCTCAACTGTCACTGACCATTTTACAACTACATTAAACATACATATTAACAAAGAACAAAGTAAAAATAAAAATGACAACATGCAAGACAAAATAAACTTTAAGTCCCTAAAATCGGATATTCACGATGAACTTTGGACTAACGTACTAAATGAAATAGACCCAAACACAGCGCTGAACACATTTATAAATACGGTTGAAACCTACATAACCAAACACACCACAAAAAATCCACAAAAGAACTACACACATAAAGAAAAAAAAATAACACCATGGATCACGAAAGGAATAGTCAACAGTATTCATAAAAGAAATGCAATGCATATGCGAGTCCACAAAAACCCGAATGATAACAAACTAAAGAATGATTACTTACTGTATAGAAACCTGTTTAATAAGTTAATTAAACAAGCCAAATACAAATATTACAAAAAAGAAATAAAAATCGCCAAAAATGATCCTAAAAAAATTTGGGAAATTGTAAGAAATATTACTTATTCCACTCTGAAGAAATATTCACATATCAAAGAACTATTAATAAACGGAGACAAAGTCTTAACAAACAATGAACCTAATAAAATAGCTAATTTTATGAACACACAATTCTCAAAAGTTGGCTCTACCTTAGCGGAAAAAAATCTTTAAAAAAAACTGTACATCAGAAGACTCTTTATCCAAACTTTGCTCTTCCATACGACCAAATCACTCGTTTAATGCTTATCAAGTAAATACAAAGGAAATCTCGGATCTTATTAAATCTCTCAAAACAAATTGCGCGATGGGACCGGATAACATTTCCAATCAAATACTGATAAATCTACGAGAATACATACTTATACCGCTTCAACACATTTTCAACCAAAGTTTTAGGCTCGGAATTGTCCCTGATCACTTAAAAATAGGATGTATTACTCCAATACATAAATCGGGAGACAAAACTCTGATATTAAATTACAGACCAATCATTTTGCTAAACTCACTATCTAAACTTCTAGAAAAAGCTATGAAAAAAAGATTACTTGCGTACCTTGAAAAACACAACCTGCTCTCAAGCCGTCAATTTGGATTTCGTGCCAAAATGGGTACAGAAGATGCTTTATCAGAATTAACCAACTACATAGTGAAAAGCATAGATGGCGGATCAAAGGTTATTGGGGTGTCCTTAGACCTAGCAAAAGCTTTCGACACCATTTCGCATAACTTACTACAACAAAAACTCAAAAATATCGGTATAACTGGTCAACCGCTAAAATGGTTTGTCAGCTACATTGAAAAGAGACAGCAAATAGTAAAAATAAATAAATACAGCAGTGACAAAGCAGATATCAGGTATGGAGTACCGCAAGGCAGCATTTTGGGTCCCATACTATTCCTCATATATATAAATAGTCAAACTGAGATAAACCTAGGAAAAATTGAGTACAAAGTAATCAGTTATGCAGACGACACTGCAATTTTGTTCAAGGCACAATCATGGGAAAAGGTGTTCAAAAACACAGAAACAGGGATGACTGTAGTAAATAAATGGCTACAAAATAATCTACTAACACTGAACATTTCAAAAACAAAATATCTAACTTTTAGCAAAACAAAGGCTGGTCAACCACATAGCCAACCACAACTACATCTTAACCCCTGTACCAATATTTTGTCAAATAACACATGCTGTACTTGTGACAAAATTGTTTATGCAGACAATATTAAATATCTAGGTTTAACTGTAGACCATAAACTAAAATGGGATCTCCATATTAATATATTATCAAAAAAAAATACGAAAATTATCATACATCTTCAAAACAATACGAAACATCATGTCATTAAATCAACTAAAAAATATATATTTCGCACTCTGTCAAAGTATTTTAACGTACGGAATATCAGTTTGGGGAGGAGCAGCAGATACTTACTTCAATTCTCTTAAAATAAATCACAAAACAATAATTAGAATTATGTTTAAAAAACCTTACCAACATCCAACGGAACAGCTAATGATCAAAAACAAATTACTAGACGTAAATAAACTATTCATAAGGAAGATCATTTACAAAAACTGTATCAAAACTTCACATCTCCACATACCTCACTCGCAAAACACAAGAGCAAAAATTAATAAGCACTTTCAAGTTCCCCATATCAAATCAACTTTTGCAAAAAAACACGAATCTTACCTAGCACCACACATTTTCAATACCTTCCTAACACAAACAAAAACTTACGTCACCCCAAATAATTTGAATTGGCTGTTCAAAAGATTTGTATTATGGCTGAATGAAAAGGAAAGAACAGATATTCAAAATATTCTAAATAAATAACATTTCATACAATTTCTCACGAAATTATATAATATTCAAATAAAACAAATGCGAGAAACTGCAATTTTGCAATACTAATTATCATGTAACCGCTATATCAATATTCAATTGTCACAAAATTTAATTTAAAAAGTATGTATGTAAATATTTAATATACCACCACATAATTGTATCTTTTTGTCTTTTTACATACATACATATATATATATATTTTTTTTTAAATACATACATTTCTTTTGGAACAATTATAATATGTGATTTACCCGCCTCGGAACAGACTTTGTCTAGTGAGGCAGGTAAAAGAAAAGAAAACAATGTAAACAACTATGAAATTAAATAAACGCCCGGGTTGCCGGCACTGAAACTGAATTGCTTCAACGATGTAGAGGTATTGCTCTTTGCAGATGACATCAAACTATACAAGAAAATAAATGACATAAATCATTGCCATATACTACAATCAAATATTAGTAAGCTAAGAGATTGGTGGGTTCAAAATAATTTATTTTTAAATGTAGTAAAGTGCAAAACCTTGACTTTCTTCAGAAACAAAAATCCTGTTTTATTCGAATATTCCATCAATAACATAGCTTTAGAAAGAGTCACGGAAATGAGAGATCTTGGAATTATTTTGGACGAAAAACTAAGTTTCACCAATCATATCCATCAAATTGTGAACAAAGGTATGAAAACACTAGGCTTCGTATTAAGAACAACTAAAAACTGTAATTCTTTACAAGCCATTAAACTATTATACGTATCTCTAGTAAGAAGTCTAATTGAATATAACTCAGTAGTTTGGTCTCCATCTTACAAAATTCACATTAACAACATTGAGCGAATACAAAAAAAATTTCTACGTTTTATAAATTTTAAATTAAATATCCCTGTCGAAGACTTAAAATACAATTTCTTATTAAATACTCTTAAAATACATAAATTAGAAGATATACGTAAAATAAACGATTTAACGTTCTTATTCAAAATACTTAACTCTAAATTCGACTGTTGTGAACTCCTGCAACTTATAAACATACATACACCCACAGTAACAACACGACAAAATACAATATTCTACAGCAGCACACATAAGCGTAACTACATTGGCCACTCTCCGATACATCGACTTCACACCATGGGAAATCATTACTTGGGTGATGTTGACATATTCAATACCAACTTGGCAAGTTTTGTGGATCAGTTAAAACATTCATTTCAACAATACTCCTAAACACATCATGTAAACCTACAAATAGCTGTAATTTTCTGTTTTTGTTTCTTGTGTTTGTATGACTTGTTGCATAGCTTTTATCAAAAGTAATTTTATTCTTATTTTTTATGTTTCAAAGTATCTGTCAAATTAAAATTATACTACCAACCATGTAAAAGCCCTCTGGGCGTTAAATAAATAAAATAAATTATACGTGCAGTAAGATTATCGTTGAATAAGTGTGCGTTTAATGTTTAATTTCTGCGTCTTTCTTTGCATAAATTTTCACATTTCATAAAACGCACACATATCATTGTGTGCGTTTTATGAAATTTTAGCATTTTTTTTTTACCTTGTTTTGACAATAGTTCTACATTTTTTCATTATTTATTTTGGCTTTCACCCACTAACGGCGATGTTGCCCATATGAAGGTCAGACATTTTCTTAAAATTAGTAATTTTTTTTTAAATAACACTTACATCGAATATGATGTGCTTACAATCTCTTCATGGGTTTGGTTTACTTGTTTAGAAGAGGTTAAGTATGTTACACTTATTAATACACCAATTTTCTCCGCAAATTTTGAAATTCTCAGACCTAGTTTCAACAATTTTATAAAGTTATTTTTCACCGAAGGCAAATGTGAACGCTTAGTGCTTTAATAAAAAATGAAAAATCACTCTTATTTTTCATGTAACCTATAATACCCGTTAGTATATATGAAAGCCGAAAAATGATTAAATATTGCCGTGAATATTATGTGTACGCATTACTCTATGAACCAACTAAAAGTTTCAGGCCATATAATATATCTTTTAAAACAGGCTTTTTTATTAGAGACATGACTTATTTTTTACAACATAATTTGTGAGTTCACGAAGAAGGTTGTGTTTTAATATACTTTTAGATACTACTCGGCTTAAACCATATTTCAACACTCTCTTTCTATAAAAATACGAATTATTTATTTTTATAAATATCTGAAAAGAACAACACAGTATTAATATTTTTATTTTTGAAACTGACAATTCATGGTGGAATTCCATTAAAATATAATATAATAAAACAAATATGAAACTTTTTTCCACTTTAATTTTATTGACCGTAACCGGTTTCAGCTCGTTAAAGCCGTCTTCAGACTGGTACAAATTATTATTAGTCTACGGTTTATATACATAACAAATGGGGGATGGGGAGAGGGGTGGTCTACAAGGTTGGTTTAATCAATCATATCAAACACTTCGAATCATTATGGAAATGTTATTGCGAAATTTAAATATAGCAACCTAAAAACAGGAAATTACCTAGAAATTCTTCACAGAAAAGGCTGTGCAGTGCAAGCCTTGGAACACAAGAGCTTAGAGATAAAAATGTTATTCGGTTTCAGACAGACTGTAGGTACGTATGTTTATACACACACACATAATATGTTTCGCGACATCATATTATAATGTCGCGAAACTAGGACTCCATTGTATTAGTGCTATTGGAATAAGCTCCATGCAACACACCTGAGGGACCAGTCCCAGATCGATCTTAATTGCAATGTTATGTGAGACAATTAATTTTTAATGGATCCGCAAAACTTGATAGACAGCTTTCCTCAATGTTTAAACCTGGGCTTCTTGCACATCTGGGCATCTTACACAAGACCAAATTGGAGTATAGGATAAAATGAACTTACCCGTCGCAGTTGGGGCCACAGTCTACCAGATTCTGGATGCACTCTGTTATGATATACTCTGATATGATTTGTTAAAACATAATTCACTTTATTTAATGATTCGCGGTCTCCAGTAATTAAACATCATCCGAAGTGCAAACATATACGAGTATTAATGACCGGACTATCGGATTTAGGGCCGGACTGGTTCCACCTCATGATGATCATCTTGAGACTAAATACGCCCCTCATAAGGTGGAACCGGTCAGGTCTTATTAAAAAGAGCAGGAGAAAGTAATTAAGCTGCTTTAATCCATTAAAATCTAAGAAAATCTAATTCTACCATGAAAAAAAGTTTCAAAATAATTAATGATAGGTACCTTCCTCTGTATTTAGTTTTTTTTATTAATATATTATAACTAGCAGTACCCCACTACGCGCTCCTATGGCAGTCTGTCTGTGCAGATTGAGAAACGATAGCGTGTGTTGCTTTTACATCAAACAGATGGTGCTGTTTCAAAAAAATATTTGTTCAACCTGTCACAAATGACATTTATATAATGTAGGTATATAAAATCATTAAAGAACGTTATAAGATGTAAGATTTTGAACAAACAAATATATTAAACATTTCTATATAATAATTTGGTGGTATAACGAGAGAGGATGTTAGAGTCTCCGGGCCCAAGCTACATTTATTTTTCAGAGGCGTGGCGGTAGTCACACCCAGTAGCTGTTTTCTCTAAAGCACGAATTGGCAGAATCCCCTTTAAAAAGATAAGAAAATAAGATAATCTTGGATTAAATTACTACACTCTGAAGAGCGCCACGTTAATTCTCTGAAATAAAAATTCCTCCCACTGAATTCTAGTGTCTTAGTATGCGAATCTAGAATCGCGTATAATTCCAGACCGCTACTATTACTATCTTACTATGGCTTTAATTATACTACTAGCATAAAATATATATATATTTTTTTTAATTATTTGAGGGAAAAACAAAAAGGTTAGAAATCATAGCATTTATTGGCCATTGAATATTAAATTTCGTCAAAAAAACATCAAATATATGATTTGAGATTTTTCGCGGCCAAAAGCACTGTCGAGAATATTTTTGGGTTACTATGCCGTATTTCACTTTCTTCTTATTTAGCCAACTTCTCGGACAGTGATATTACAGTAGTAAGTAGTACAGAGAGAATTCGTGCTTACGTAATCTTCCTTCTTATACGTCTTTTATAAAATTGAAAAAGGCAGAAGATACTGGAACGATGACGTCACGTACGACTTCTCTCTGGGACTGCTGTAAAACTATTTACGGAAATTGTAGAAAATAGAAGTGTTCACGCTATGAACCCGAGTTAGAAATTTTGCAATTCGAGAGGTGAATCGATCTCCTGAAGATCTTATAAAAGTTTCACATGGAAAAGGTTTCCCATTATGCCAGCAACCATTCTAATTCTGTAGGGTGACAACCCTACAGAACTAGAACGGTTCCGGGAGGAAGGCGACCAGTTTGTGATGGGTATATCCATGGTAAATTGAATACACATGCTGCACAATAAAAAATTGGACCTGCGATGATCCCAGCTAATTCGAAATATGAAGCTAACCTGAGGAGCCTTGTGGAAACAATGGATTTACGACCCTACTATATGTAGGGGAAAGTAAAGTTGGTGATGATGACATACTATGTCTAAAATGTCTCGTCTAAATATCATACATTTAAATTGCATTACTTAGGATGTGTTGTTTCAGAGAATTTGAACAATACATCAAATTTCAAAGTTGATTTTCAAGTTCTGTTATTATTTCATTTCTGTCAAGCATCTAGCCTATAATGATATACTAACAGAACTTGAATACAACTTTCACAGAACCCGAAAATTAACGTTGAAATTTGCTGAATTGTTCAAATTCTCCGAAACAACCCGTCCTAGTTTTTTTTGTCATCATATTGTCTTCTAAAGGCAAAATGAACCACATAATTAAGGTTTGTTCACAAGATTAACTGTTTTATTTAGGTCTAAATATTACGGGATACAGGAGTGAGGATAAAATATTATATATCTGTATATCTGAATCAAAACAGAAATAAGTACCTAACCAAATATTAAATGGATCTATTTGAATTTCGATTTTTTATTGAATGAATGAATGAATGAATGAAATA
This sequence comes from Hesperophylax magnus, assembly GCA_026573805.1. Taxonomy (NCBI): domain Eukaryota; kingdom Metazoa; phylum Arthropoda; class Insecta; order Trichoptera; family Limnephilidae; genus Hesperophylax; species Hesperophylax magnus. The sequence continues at coordinate 7,894,879 of JAIUSX010000029.1, read as the reverse complement.
GAATCTTGAAAGTGGAAATTAACCCACTTCCCGACATTCGATCGAGCTGAAACTTGACAGATAGACTAATTGTCGATGACTGTGCATTCTGTCAAAAAAACATATATATACACTGTTGGTGGCACTCACGTTTATAAACATTCTCACATGCGCGCACACACGCATTATTCTGAAATTGATGACTATTATATTTAATAATTAAAAATTTAAAACTGTTAATATACGAAATAAATGTCGGTGCTATTAAATTTTAATTTGGCTTAGGTGTTAGCTTTTTTAATTCAAGTCCCTGGGGAGGAAGGTAATCCCCAGTCAATCCATTTTTTTAATGTTTTAAAAGACATTTTATAAGTTCAAAGCAGATAAGATCCAATACCTGGGGAGCAAGGTTCAATCTTCAGCTAAACAAAAAAAGTATTTAAATAAAATTATTTACCGTCGTAAAAAATAACCTTTTAAGAGGTCGTTTTTTTATATATTAAGCTTTGTTTTTACAAATTTAGTTCCCGATATTATATTAAATCGATGTATGCTCAAAGTATATTAAAGAAACACTGATCAAAATCTTATGATTTTGTATTTAACTATAAGAATTACAAAATTCCAGTAGTAAAAAGATTTTTTTTATTAAATTTTTTTACAAGCAAATTTTTTTCTTAAATATTCTAAAGATTGTGAATGTTAACTGAAAGGCTTCAAAATAATTTAACATTTGGAATAAAAAAAAAATAAATTCGCGTAAATTTTTGAATTGGGTAAATTTTTGAGGAAAACGTGTAAAAATACTTCTGAAGGTTATTTCATACGATTGTTAAAATATTTAAACAGAATTTCCGTTGAAAGAAAACATATAAGGTTCGATGAACACTGAACAATGATATCATAAATTTCCACAAACTTTTGAATGTGAAACAAAAATAGCGAATTCCTGTTTATAAATTTTAAACATATTATTTTTATTTTTAACGAATGTTCCATATTCATATTTTGACATGATGCGAATAGAAGAAAGATTTTTAAATATTTCGCGGTTAAGTTTATCAACAATTTACTTACTAATGGCGTATCATATCAAGATCATGGAATAATGGAAGGGCATGTTTTGAAGTTTTTATTAATATCAATTTGGCCAAGATTATGTTGTTGGAATAAGTCTGACACTAATAAGGCTGCTAAAATGTCATTATGTCATAGAAAACGCCAATGGCTGGTAAGACTGCTGTCTGCAACATCGCCCGAATTCACGAATGAAAACGAATATGTCGTTTTGGCCGCAAATCGAAAATGGCACATTTTTAATCGTTATTGAAAATGTTATTCGTCGACATAAAAATACCTCCATCATCGTAATTTTTTTGTAAATAAAAAAAACAGTCAAAATACCCTATTGAATTGTACTTAAATCATACTTTGTGTTTTGCCTTTTCACAAAAATGTTTTAAATTTTTTTTTTTTTTTTTTTTTTTATGTGACACCTCACAAGAGTGTCCCTGCCCGTGCAGTGCACAGACAGGGGAACTATGTCACCACCCGATTGGGCGGCGTTGTGAGGCGGAACAAGGCAGGGGCTGTAGGAAGGGACTTGTTAATGCGGGCCTTGAAGAGGCTCGGATTATAGGAGGGAGGAAAAACAGACGCCGGTAGCCCGTTCCACATACGAGCCGACTTACACAAAAACGAGTCGTAAAAACGGCCCGTTCTCATGAAGCCAACGTCAACCGTGAACGGGTGTTCAGCTCGTGTCCGTCGAGTTTCGCGCACGTGCACCGGTGCATCAGGAATCAATGCTGCTAGCTCCTTGGAGCAGGCTCCATTGAAATACCTGTAGAACAGACACAGCATGCCTACATTGCGTCTATGCATCAGAGAAGGCAATCGGTCTATTAACAACGGATTGTCAATCAGACGGATCGCTCTCCTTTGCACAGACTCAAGCAGGTTTATCAAGTATTTTGGGGCACCAGCCCAAAGGTGGCTCCCAAATTCAATAGTTGGGCGGACTTGAGACTTGTACAGGGTCAGCAGCTGGTCACTGTTGAAGAATCTCCTAGCCCTGTACAAGACGCCCAACTTTTTGGAGGCCTGATTTACTCGGGCTTCTATGGATCCCCGATACTTGAGCTGGTCTGATATAGTAACTCCAAGCATTTCAATGGAGTCTTTATTGGGGAGAGTGCTCCCATCAAATTGCACCAGACAGTCATTGATCTCCCTCTTTGCCGAAATCAGACACGCTTGGGTTTTTGAGACGTTGAAACTGACCAAGTTGGCCTTACCCCAGGCACGAACCATCTCTAGGTGGTGGTCAATTTTTCGCTTCAAAACTTCCCGAGCTGTTCGGACATCATAGGTGGAAGGGGGCCTGTCAAAAAGATAACCCTCGTGAACGGTGCTGTCATCAGCGTAGCAGTGAATTGGTGCACATTCAACGAGATCGTTGATGTGCAATAAAAACAGCGTCGGAGATAGCACAGATCCTTGTGGCACCCCCGCATTGATTTGGTGCGGTGAGGAAGAAGAGCCGTCAACCACGGTTTGAATTGTTCTTCCCCTCAGAAAGTCCGCAATCCAACTATGCAGGGTTGGGTGGATCCCATACGATGGTAATTTCCCGATAAGCGCCCGGTGCCAGACTCTGTCAAAGGCTTTGGAGATATCTAACCCAACGGTTTGGGTTTCACCAAAACATTCCATGTACCGCCCCCAAATATGCGTTACATATCCGAGTAGATCGCCACACGATCGGTTTCGACGAAATCCATATTGCCGATCGCTTAGGATATTGTTATTCTCGAGATATGTGAGCAATTTGTTGTTAACCACCCTTTCTAATACCTTCGAGAGTATGGAAGTGATGGCTATGGGGCGGTAGTTAGAAGGGTCGGAACGGTCCCCCTTTTTTGGGATTGGGTGGACGATTGCCTTTTTCCAAAGATCTGGCACCTTTCCACCTTTGAGAGAGAGCCTAAATAATTTCGCGAGCACTGGAGTCATTTCTGCAGAACACCTCTTGAGGACCAAGGCAGGTATTCCGTCCGGCCCACTGGCTTTGTCGACTTTCAGCTCGTTCAAGACTCGGAGAACCTCTCTGTTCCGGATCTTTGGTTCCTCCATTTGAAAACCGCAGTGCGGAATGGAAGGGGGAGTCTCTCCGTTATCTTGAAGAGTTGAGTTTTCCGCGAAAATTTTGCCTAATAATTCAGCTTTCTCGCGGGCCGAGTTAGCCAGCCGACCATCAGGCTTGGTCAGAGGTGGGAAAGTGGTTCTGCAGAAATTTCTTCCGATCGAGCTAGCGAGTGACCAGAAAGCACGGCTACCAGTGGGGCAGTCAGCCAGCTTTTTCGCAATTCTCTGGTCGTGATCGCTCTTAGCTCTATTTAGAACTCTCTTACAATCCCTTGCCCGTTTTCGGTATTCCGAAAGGTTATTCATGGAGCTAATCTTCCGGAGTGCATTAAAAGCCGTATTTTTGAGTCTGACAGCTTCAGCACAGCGATGGTCAAACCACGGTTTTGTGCCCGCTCCAGAGGATTTGACGGAGAAGGGAATGTAGCAATCCATTGCTGATGTGATTACTTCTTCTACCTCGCGTGCACAAATTGATGGGTCCTCGGAGCTAAAGCATACAGTACTCCAAGGAAAGGCGCCGAAGAAAGACCGCATGCCGTCCCATTTTGCTGCCCTGTAGTGCCATACCTTCCTCTTTACATGTTTGTCGGGTTGACGGTTCATGGAGGATGGGACAGAGGTGGTAATCAGGCAGTGGTCAGAGGATCCTAAGGGCGCTGTCACCTCCACTCTGTACCCGAGTGGCTCACTAGTGAGAAACAAATCGAGTAGGTTGGCTCGATGTGATGGGATTTCTGGTATTCTGGTCGGAGATTCTACGAGTTGGCTTAGTCCATGGATAAGGGCAAAGGATTCCGCTGATCTACCGGCAGAGTTTGTTGGGCCCGAGAACTTCAGCCATTGTTCATTATGAACATTGAAGTCCCCCAGGATTACAAACTCGGCCGATGGGTAACGGGGCAAGAGAATATCTACAGTGTCACTCAAGTATTTAAACAACTCAACAGTGTCTGATTCGGCAAGGTTTGGTGAGCGATATAGGCACGCATAAATTCTCATCATACCGGTGAGATCCACACGTACCCATAACACTTCGTGTTTTGCGCTCTCGATATTTGCGAGACGAGCGCAGCTGATGTCAGCACGGCTGTAAAGGCAGACACCTCCTTTGGGCCTGAAAAGGCTTTCCAGATGATATCCTGGGCAGTTCAGATAGGAGGTATCTGGGGGCTCGGCAATCTGTGTTTCCGTAAGGAAGAGGAGATGGGGATTTTGTGAGAGAAGGTGGTGGTGGATGGGAGTTAGGTTGGTGTGCAGACCGCGAATGTTAGCGAAATTCACCTTCATCCTCGGTCCACACTGAGGACTCCTACTGTTCGCTGTCGCTGAGTTTATATTAATTTGTTGTGAGTTCATAGTTTTTAAGTTTGTTTTATTTGTTTGTGGGATTTAGGATGGGTTGGGAAGGATTAGGTTAAAAAGGTTGGGTGGGGAGTTGGAGAGTGGAGCAACTGGATACACCAAATGTAAGGTATGTTCTTCTGACTGCGATTCTAGGCAATGGGCAGGAGAGTCCGGCTGTGGAGGTCGCCCAGTGCGCCCCAAACGCTAGATGCTGGGTCCTCACCGGTCACGAACCGGCACAACATCAGCGGCAGGGTTTTTTCGCTGGCTGATGGGGCAGCCCACCCTTGGTCGTGAGCCCAAGGGTCGGGCCCCTGTACTATCCAACGGCCCGGACAGCGATAACCGGTTTACTGGATCTCCCTCAACCGGCCTCTCCCAGCCCGGCCCGCCCCGCAGTGAGTAGGCCGACCCATTCATCAGTGTGATCCAGAACGCACAACCCTCCATGAGCCCGGGCACCCCTGCTAAGTCACCAAACGTAGCGAACCACTTCAGGTGACCTGTGGCAGAGGTGTTGGTAACCCAGAGTATGGTTCCCGGGGCGGCGGTACCCATTGACCACCTTCCAAATTAAAAATGTTATGTTTTTAACTAAATTTAATTCGTTAATTTTTGCCGTAAATTCTAAATAAATAAATCGATATTACAGGCGACTAATTATTGATATAATAATTTATTACTTAGATACTTTTATAAGCATGCCACGGAGTTATCACTTTCATAATGAAATATCTAGGTTGAAAAAGGTAGTACGATTAGTTAATTAGTGGTAAAGTAGTTAAATGTTGTCCATTCGATGTAAAGTTACATAATACTGAATAATGCTCTCGTTTTAGTGGATTATAGTTATTTGTCGCTCTTTCATTAATTTTTGCATTAAATTATATTCTGTGATAATGTAGGATAAGTGAACACAATAATTTAATTCGGTAGTTTACAAAGCGGATAACTGGATTAGTCTCCCTATATATAATTCAAGAGAGGTTTCATTAAATTAAAACGGACCAACCATATTCTTAATTTATAAACGTTTTAACCGGATAAGAGACCACAAACAATTCATTATATTTGTAGCGTCGATATTAATCCATTGAATAATTAATAATAAAACGCTCGACCTACTTAGGTACGTACTTGCTAATTGCTACTTAGGTACGTATTTGCAGCCGAAATCAAAACAAAGCAACCTACCTGTTTCAAGACCTACTTGCATACTCGCGACTATACTAACGCGCACTCAGTCCGGGATACTACGAGAACTCGCCAGAAGGTTCGAGTCTACGGCCTATGCATAATCGCCGCAATGTCGAAGGTTCCTGAAACGTACAGTCTGTGCGAGTGCCTAGAATTTAGTTGCCATCCATCTACCTACTGCTACCGTCGGCCGTCTAGTATAAATAAGCCCGACGCAGCGAGCCAGTCAGTCAGTCATAATTTTGCCGCCAGTCTACAAGGTTCAACGAGTGATCACCCGCGTTCTTCTTACTAGCGCGAGGGACACGTACCCGGCTTCGCCCCTATCATCATGGACTCTATCGGGACATCATCAAAGCGCCTCGGCCACGTCCGCGGCCAGCGCTACTCGGATTACAAGCGCCCTGGTTCCAGCGTCTCTGACCAGCGCTTCTTCCACGCTACCATGACCACCACGAGGACACGCAGCATCCTCACTGGTCTACATCGTTCCCGTTCAACCGCCTATAAGGTCCGTCGCACCTTCGGCCGTCTCGTCAGCACTGGAGTGCCTGAAGACCTACGTTCTTCGCCAGTGCCTGACCTCCATCGAGTCCCGGTCACCAGCGCCCGGCGTCGACTCACTGACCCGCGCTTGACCTGCCAACACATCACAGCAGCAACCGGAGTATTCTACATCTGTCCTTCATCATCTCCTTGTCACGGCTACTGACTCACCAATAAACACATGTGACCTTCACAACCTTCTTTCATTTCGTGCCTCACCATCGATCCCCAAATATTCTTGGAAGCTTTTAATTACTTATATAAATATTGAATTTTCATCGCAAATCCTGTTTTCATTTTACCATTACAATGTGAACATACCACTATTTCTGTAGTTTTTTTTTTCTTAAATAAATTTGTGAATAAAAAAATGTTGTTATAAATTCTAGATTCAAACAATTTAGGCAACCATTTTTCACGACTGGTTTTTTTTTATTTTTTATATTAACTCCACACAGGAGGGCCTGAAGAAAATAATTTCCCTCAGGGCCTATGTCATCTTTGGGGATGCTGTGTGGAGGGTCTTTTTGTGGAGAGGAAGGAGTGAACATGGGTCTTGAAGAGTCCCATGTTGTAGGAGGGAGGAAACACAGAGGCCGGCAGTTCGTTCTACAGCCGAGCTGTTGAACTTAAAAACGAATCGTAGAAGCGACCCGTTCTCATGTGACAAATGTCAACCGTGTACAAATGTTGGGCGCGCGTTTGGCGTGTATCCCGACTACGCACTGGTGCCGAAGGGATCAATGACGCTAGTTCCTCAGAGCGTCTCCCATTGTAATACCGATAGAACAAGGACAGCATACCTACCTGACGCCTGTGCTCTAAAGATTGCAGTCCGTTTGTTAAGATTGGGGAATCTATCAAACGGACCGCCCGTTTTTGCACAGAGTCAAGGGTTTTTTTCAGGTATTTAGGGGCTCCGGATCAGAGATGGCTGCCAAATTCGACAGTAGGGCTCACTTGCGATTTGTAAAGGGTCAGCAGTTGTGTACTATTAAACTATCTGCGGGCCCTGTACAGTACGCCCAGCTTCTGAGAGGCCAGCTTTACTCTGGCTTCGATGGAGCCCCCATACCTGAGCTGGTCACTTATAGTTACACCAAGCATATCAATGGAAGGCCTGTTCGGAAGATTGCTTCCGTTGAAGGAGACTAGGTTATCATTTAGATCCCTTTTAGACGTAATCAGACAGGATTGGGTCTTTGAAACATTAAATTCGACGAGATTATTTTTGACTGATGATATTTATGAATTATTTTCAAAATTTAAATATTTTTACAGCTACAGCCATTCTGTTAAGAATAAGAAAAGTGTATTTACACACTATCCATGTATTTGCAAGACTCTTCAATCAAAACTAGAAGATTATGTTTATTATGTTATACGGATCATGAGATATCAAAACACAGATATGGAGTCAGGTACTGTTGACGCAACTTTTTGCAAATCTCTCTAACATATGTTCCTTCGTTACCCCACCCAATCTTTTACCTAATTATCTGTCCCTGTCTGACAGTGTGGGGTACCTACATAAATTTTCAACAATTTATTATACATCACCAGTCTGTTAAGAAAACCGGTACAGTGAAATTTGTCACTTCAGTGCGTTTAATTCAAGTATATTATGGAGACTTGTACAGTGATGACGACGCAGTAAGCCAAAATCCTTTCCAAATCGTACCGTTAAACAAAGCTAAGGTAATAGTTGTGTCAAATATTGATTTAAGATCATAATAAAACCATAAACTTATTCGCATACGATATTGCGATTACAGGCACTTTGAATCCTTTGTGGGGCAAAAATATAGATTTTCATGGACAAGTCGCAAGTATACAGACAAGGAACCTATGAGGCTTAAGATGACTTGATATTGATTTATCTGAGACCAGCTTACCAAAGCACTATACGTATTTTAACATATTTGGTATTTATAATGAAGTAAAAAAATAATTAAAAAAGCCTACCTTCCCAAACCTATAAACCTACCTCTCCAAAATGCTTTTGGCCGTGAGAATCTAAAAACTTACCTACCTCTCCACATCGAAAAGCACTTTGCTAAGTACCGTTATTAAACTATTATAAATATATTAAGTAGCTACGCAGGTAACTCTATTGATGGGGGGCTGAACGCGGTTGACGCCAACAAAAAAATAACCATAGAAGCGAAACTTGCAGTCCACAATAGAGTGCTGGTACCTACCCTGATGTATTGCAGTGAGGCATGGAACTGGCAGATAAAATTAGACTAAATGCTGTAGAAATTAAAGCAATACTCATTTTTTTCCTTGTGGCTCCGAAATATGAAATACTGTTAATATTACATAGGTATTGGAAATTGAAACCGCATAAAATAATTAAACGTTATTGCTTTGAATTTCTCACAAGAGCTCGTACGTCCTCGGAGAGCAGAAACGAAAGCTATGTAATATGTATTATGGAGATGACAATATGCGTCAGCGAAGCGATATGCTAAAATATTACTTATTCATAATATCACATATATATGATACGTATACTACATATAGGTTTGATACGTATTACGAGGATTCATGAATATAATTTAAATAGATCGTTATTACTTGTAAGAGTACTTCATATATCATTTTATTCAAGGACCCTAGGAAAATCATTCCATACACATTATTATGAATACGTTAGATACTTCGATGGCCCCCTCATCGCAAATCCAGTAATTTATCTTCGAATTGTTTTATCTCTTCAAAATTGTGGCCCAAGTGTCTTTAGCTTGCGATATTTCTATTGCCCCAGTTCATCGTAAATCCAGTAATTTATCTTCAGATTATTTTTATTTACTATATAAGTACTTCAAAAAAAAAAATTAACCAACTAACCAAGCATCACGACGTTTTCCGCAGGGGTAGGCAGAGATGACGGACCATTACAAACTCGCCACACAATTTTTGCCTCATTCACATTCATACATCGTCTCATAAATACTCTTCAATTATTCTGAGTGGAATGGCCTGACTTAAGTATCTGGTTCACTGATCATGCTATGCCAATTTTAAATGCCCAAAACATCTGAGCATCCCTTTTGGACAATTTTTTGCTACCGCCAACCGCATTCAGTCTTTATTGAAGTTACCTGCATTTACCCTTTTATTTCGATTTCTCTATCAGCCTTCCCTTCTATCGTAAATATAATTCCAAAATACAAAAATTAAAAACCCTTGAAACCTTCCTAAATAAAAAAAATATTTTCTTTTTGTTAAGATTGATGATGTTGTATAATGTTTGTGTTGTATTTGTTAAAAAATTGACAAATGATTAATCTTCCAGGGTTAAGTTTATAAATAATGCAGTCTTTCCCTGTAAGCGAAGCTATCGACCTAATCCATCAAATCCTTCGGCCCTGCGAAAAATACTATCCATCAGGGAGTATGTCCACAAGGATGCTGTCTAGGGGGTGTTTTTAAGTAAAGGAATTTCTGGCAAGGAAAAAGCTATAAGGGGTGGGTAAGAATCTAGGGATCAATGTTGCTGCGGTGCAAGGCGATGGCGATGGGTCAAGATAGACCAGTTGGGAGTCTCCCCTGACCAGCCTCTCTCGATCTGGCAAGCCACATAGCTGGTGGGCAGGCGCATCCTGGACACACCTCACCTGATGAATACACCCCTGCTAAATCACCAAACGTAGCGAACCACTTGGGGTAACCTATATCACAGATATCCAACAAATGGTTCCCGGGGTGGCGGTACCCAAAACCGTTTCCCAAATTAACTGGGAAATCGGAACCGCAAGTTATTAATTTTCAAAGGGAATTTAATATATTCAGTGATGAAGTCAATCTGGTTTATTAAATTCTCCTGGGAGTTTGCTATTAATTGACCGACTCGTATTTGAAATGCGCTAAAAATATTATACACTTGGAATAAACGAATTGTTAATTTAGCAATCGAGTTATGATATAAAATGAAATCATATACCGACTGCGGTTAAATTTGTAAAAAATGCTCTTGTATCTCTTAATTAAAAAAAAGTATACGGTTGAAGGAATTAGGGGGGCAAAAGAGATTGCAAGAGGAAGGTTGTAATATTTAAAGCCTTACCTTTATGTTTGATTACGTCTAGAGGGGATTGAAAAGACTATCTAGTCAATGTCAATGAAAGCAATTTTTTCATCATGCCATCATTGATATGCTTGGTGTAACTCAAGTGACTAGCTCAGGCGCGGGATCTCCATCGAAGCCAGAGTCAAGTTAGCCTCTATATAGCCGCCCCAGTGCATCGAGAACATCTCAGAACTGAAGGTAGGTAGGAACGCCAAACGCTCGCATTGCGCGTTACCGCTACAATGCTTTTTGTATTGGCGAGCATTCTAGAATATTCTCGTAGCATCGCTACAGATGCTTTAATATTACACAGCAGCTGACCCGCATAAGCGTCAGGTGAGAAAATGATGTTATTGTTCTGCCGGTATTTCAATGGAAGATGCTATGAGAAACTTTTATATACTATGTCATCATTGGCGATGCTGTGTGAAGGATCTTTTTAAGGAGAAGAAGGAGCGGAAGTTCTGAAAAGGAAAAGTTATGAAGGGTGGGTCGGAATTTAGGTGACCTATGGAAGAGGTGTTGGTTATCCAATGAATGGTTTTCGGGGTGCCGGTACCCAAAATCACCTCCTAAATCGCAATTGATCCCTACGGCACCGGTGGTCAGGAAAAAAAGAGCGGGTGCAATCGTCAAATGTCAAAACCTAAAAACATTCAAATTCATTTTTATTTGCGGCAACTGAATTTTTAGTTTATTGACAAGGCGTAATAACAAATACCCATTAAAAGTAATGTTTATTACCTGCTTAATTTTCCGCTACGATCTTTGGAGAGCATATTAAAAGGTAGTTAAACTAGTAATTAATATATGTTTATACTCATGCTGCCTTTTAAGAACATCATTTTCAGTTATTCGACCTTTTCCAAAAACCACCTTTCCTAAAACGTTGGGTACCTGTCCTAACTAATTTAACCTAATGAATTCTGTCGAACCTCCGAAGAAATTCACGAGCAAATAAATTGGCCCATGGGCTGATTTAAATTTTATTCACTCTAATAATAATAAGGATGTTAATTTTCATAGCACTTTGTTAAAATACATTTTTGGGAGAAATAATCTACACTTAAGATAGACTATCCCTGATAGTAGATATATATTATATTTCACAAATTTTAATATTCCTTTATTCACTCAACGAAATTCAGGAGACCAATATTTAACGGGGTGTAGAGGTGCAAAATATTTAACGGGTTGTATACGTGTGAAGTATCAGATTTCATATTATTGTATATAAATATTTATTGTTTGATAGAACTGAAACATGCTTAAAATGTCACTTAAAAACCAAAAAATATGGTTTTTTTGAGCTTCATTAATGCGCAATAGGCTAATGAACATATTGGCATTCATAACTCAGTTTTGCAAAAAAGGTCTATTGAACATACAAGAACTAGGACAGCGATTTGTAATTATTTTTGCACACTGAGAATATCAAAATTTCAAACTACTTTGGAACTACCGCCCGCAGTTTCCTCTAATGCCGTATACAACCAAAAATAAAGCGCGCGTAATATTTCGTTTTAATTTAGAATCTCGATTCAATTCGACATTGTTGTTTTTTATGTTTTTGTTCCATTCTGCATACATTACCGTTATACTTATTGTATACTAGTTTTATATCAAAAATATAAAACAACATTACCTGGTAAGACACAATTAAAGTAAATACAATTTACAAAAAATATATATTTCGCAAAAACTAAGTACTCATGTATGTTATTGGTTCCATGATAACTCAACACAATTTTATAAAGTGATATAAAATCATTAGAAACGATGAAAAAAAAATTTTTTTTTACCCTAACCTAACCTACTTAACCCAGTTAATAAAGTTTTTGTTTCATCACTTTCCATGACTCTATATAACTTTTTAAAGATGTGATGATTTATCCGGTCACCATGTTTTTACAACAATAGACAATCGAACCACGAAAATTTTACGTCAGCACATGACACATGATTATTTTTTCAATTGTGATCGAAGTTGGTTGGTATTAAAATATATACTTCCAATTCTTATGCTCTCAGAGGAAATTTTGGTTTTGATTAATTAAATAAGATAAAATTAGACACATGCTTTTTTGGATGCAAAGCATACTGTTTACATAACGACTAACTGCTAACAACTGAACCTACATTGCACCCGTTTATACACGAGGATGTATTATATAGCTCAATATCGATGTTCAAAGCTTATGCGGTAACGGATGCGCTGCATTCAAGCAGCTTGGAAATCACACCATATTTATACCGGGGTAGGTATCTGACATGATCTGCCCTTTCTACTTCAAACTTTTCCTTCTCTTCTTTCTACGATAATTTTTCTTTAAAGTCCCATAGGTAACTTTTCCATAAGGCTTTGCATATGTGTTCGCAGGGATGGAAAATTCCTCCCCTGCCGTCTCTACGAGCCTTTGCTCCTCTCCTTTGATTCTAGTTTGTCTACGTGACGTACGACCTTGAACGTACTCATTTCACGTTACGGATCAGTATAAAAAGGCTTCACCGAACGTTGTGTTGGTTTTTTGTTTCTCGGTTTAGAAACCTAGTTATCTGTGTATGTGTGGTATCCCTTGGTTCTTTTGAGATAGAGTGAGTTGAATCGATTACCGCTGTGTTTTAAAACCATTTCATAAACCTTATCTTCTAAGTCGCCTGCTCCCCCAACTAGCTACGTGATTCTACCTGTCATAGAGTAATGTGAGTATAATAAAGTGTTAGATTTTATATATGTGATATACATACGATAAATTTATGGTGTTAGTTGTCGGCGCCATCCATGTATATATTTTGGGAGGGGAAGGAGAGGAAAGGAAATGAATTTTTTTCAAGTTAAGACTGGCTCCTCCGCTTACCAAACAAAACTGATGGATGATAATTCGAACAAGGCAATCGATATCTGCGTGTCTGGATATCACAACCGGCCGGGTCTCCCCTTGTTCCAAATCGGCAACCTTCACGCCAGAATAAAGAAAACCAGGTCTCTTCACCAATTTCAGAATTGCCCCAATCTCAAACACCTCCAGGATAATCTACTTTACTGAGTGTAGAAGGGGAAAACCATGACATCCCTTGTCACGAATCTAGTCGCGAAAATGTGACACGCAAGGTCCTAAGTTACGTGCCACCTCTAGAAAACGTTGTAACTCCCACGCCGTCGGGGATTTACATCCCTTTCTAGGTCAATACATATATAACACACGACGATCTTGTCGACATTTTGCCCGCTTATTAACGATAGGTTGTGTGCCTACCCATTCAGCCAATTATCATGTGAGATATATGTAAGGTCTACTCGATATGCCAAATTTGGGATGAGGACTGTCTGTATTTTAATATTTGGTTCCAGTATTTATTTTATGAGGTTACTAGCATCCTCGTGTATTAGGTATGGGTAACTTCTACTGAATACCTATCCTCTCAGGTAAGGTATAAACGGATAATTGGTTTGATTTTTTGCATTTAATTTAAAGAGGCTGCCTACCTCTCGAAAGATACCTGTTGAGAAAAGTTGTTCGGTTGGTAGTTTTATTTCGGAGATTACCATCTCCCTCTTTCGACTTTAGATTTGTTTTTGTGCATCCCAATTCGTAACTTAGAAAGTCAAACAATAGATGAAAAGTATTAAATTAGAAAAGTCAAATAACAGAAGAAAAGTTTTCATTTTGTTCCGTCTGGTTGCATCCGAACGCTTTCAATTCGGGACGGCATACGCTAGCAAAACTTCCCCTTTGACTGACTGTACCTGCGTCTTGTCCTATATATGAAAAGGTCGTTGACTCGTCTCTCGCTCACAGCTGATTGACGGTTCGCCTAGCACATCCCTGTTAATGATAACATTATTTGGGCGGCAGGTGTAGTAAACTTAGTTGTATCCGTCTTTAAAAAGGGTCCTCTGAAATTTAATAAATAATATAAAAAAACTCACCCGGTTAGTCACCTCTCATTCTCAGCGTGAAGCTTACCTGGTTACACTATATAGCTAAATCACTTTAATTTTCGACCTCCTCCCTACGCTTATAAAAGGGTAATTAAATATTCCTGTAAATAAAATTGTACCTCCCTAATCTGTTAGGATTCGAACCCACAGTTAATAATCTATTTGATTCTCTGGTTTTCGGTCTCCGTGGATAGAATGCCATCTCGCCAAATCAATAACTTAGCCCGATTAAACACTTCCTGCCTTTAAGTACATTCACTCTATTTTAAAAACGCAATCATTATTTTTATTATTTTCATGTTTTTAAGACAAGCAATCTAGTTCGAACTGTATACGAAATCACGTTTAAATCAACACAACTTTATAACACAATCGCGATTGCACAACACCTGGCGCCCCTGAGGTGGGTTTTTACAAAACGGCGCTCTAAAAATTATCCGATTGTTCCTTACTGTCATTATTATTAATTGTTTTCTCACTGAGTCCAACCACTTTCACTTCACACAAAAACCGGTTCAATAATATTTCACTTTAGTTCAAAATTCCACAATACTATTAACACTATCTGAATCCACTAATTCACTGCAATTTCACACAACACTTCTCATTTGTATCGATTTCATGGAGATGTCAACGTACTCAAGTTCCAAACCTGACTGCCCGTCCCTGCGCCCTGTCCCGTGTGAATGTCTTTACTCCAGGCCTGTCTGTCCATAAATCTCCCGTCGTTGTCTAAACAAAAATTTTTTTTTGAGCACGTTCGTTTCGTTTATTTTATGTGAGTGTCCAAAACATCACAGCCTCCCTTTAGTTCTAAGCCCAGCGGGTAATCTCGCTTCCTCGTGTTAGTCGATGGGATTAGAAATAACTATAGGTAATTTACGTTTCTCGAATACCTCTGTATTTATTTTTTTATTTTTATTTTAAATTTTATTTTAATTCTTCCAAAATGTTGAGCGCCCCTGTTCTTCGTTTCTAACCTAGCATCTGTTTATTTTTTGGTTCCCGTGATTATCGGCTTGTTCTGCTGGTGAGTTTTTTCCCGCCCTCACCTTTTTCAAGTGTTTTTGTGTCTCTATGGGTAGAAATTCAATATGTCATGTCACACTTATTTATTTTCGAATTTTAAACTCCGAGTTTTGTTTATTACATAATAGTACTTGACTTAACTTTGTGTTTTTTCATCTCAATGCGTTATTTGTATTATATTCGAGTGTTATTTATTTCCATGTTGATTTGTTTTTATTTTGTGTCCTCGGCTGTGATCCGATGGTTTTTTTGTCCGTCTGTGTTATTTATGACTTAAACATTCTCTGCCTTTTAGATCTGGAATAAACAATAATTGTTTACAGTTATTCTAATATCAATGGTATAAAATATGCCATATACTTCACGATATCCGATGCAATGTTTATTTTAGATTTGTCCCAGCTATCTTATTCTTGTGTTATAATTAATCCGATTTCGATGTTTGTTTATCCTTTGGCTTCGTTGTTTATGAACATTTTAGATGTTTTTTGTCGTCACAATGAATTCAATGTTTTCCGGGTCTGTCTGTTTATTCTATTTTGCCTTTGAAGTACGATGTCTCTGTTATCATTTTTGACGATAGGTACCATTTCTTTTGCTGTTAATGTGAATTAATAAGGTTTATGAAATCCATTTTTTTTCTCAACAACAGTAATGAACTCAAGCCAGCTTTTATATCTATCTCTCCTGGTTTGCGGCATCAAATGACATGATCTGCCCTTTCTACTTCAAACTTTTCCTTCTCTTCTTTCTACGATAATTTTTCTTTAAAGTCCCATAGGTAACTTTTCCATAAGGCTTTGCATATGTGTTCGCAGGGATGGAAAATTCCTCCCCTGCCGTCTCTACGAGCCTTTGCTCCTCTCCTTTGATTCTAGTTTGTCTACGTGACGTACGACCTTGAACGTACTCATTTCACGTTACGGATCAGTATAAAAAGGCTTCACCGAACGTTGTGTTGGTTTTTTGTTTCTCGGTTTAGAAACCTAGTTATCTGTGTATGTGTGGTATCCCTTGGTTCTTTTGAGATAGAGTGAGTTGAATCGATTACCGCTGTGTTTTAAAACCATTTCATAAACCTTATCTTCTAAGTCGCCTGCTCCCCCAACTAGCTACATGATTCTACCTGTCATAGAGTAATGTGAGTATAATAAAGTGTTAGATTTTATATATGTGATATACATACGATAAATTTATGGTGTTAGTTGTCGGCGCCATCCATGTATATATTTTGGGAGGGGAAGGAGAGGAAAGGAAATGAATTTTTTTCAAGTTAAGACTGGCTCCTCCGCTTACCAAACAAAACTGATGGATGATAATTCGAACAAGGCAATCGATATCTGCGTGTCTGGATATCACAACCGGCCGGGTCTCCCCTTGTTCCAAATCGGCAACCTTCACGCCAGAATAAAGAAAACCAGGTCTCTTCACCAATTTCAGAATTGCCCCAATCTCAAACACCTCCAGGATAATCTACTTTACTGAGTGTAGAAGGGGAAAACCATGACATCCCTTGTCACGAATCTAGTCGCGAAAATGTGACACGCAAGGTCCTAAGTTACGTGCCACCTCTAGAAAACGTTGTAACTCCCACGCCGTCGGGGATTTACATCCCTTTCTAGGTCAATACATATATAACACACGACGATCTTGTCGACATTTTGCCCGCTTATTAACGATAGGTTGTGTGCCTACCCATTCAGCCAATTATCATGTGAGATATATGTAAGGTCTACTCGATATGCCAAATTTGGGATGAGGACTGTCTGTATTTTAATATTTGGTTCCAGTATTTATTTTATGAGGTTACTAGCATCCTCGTGTATTAGGTATGGGTAACTTCTACTGAATACCTATCCTCTCAGGTAAGGTATAAACGGATAATTGGTTTGATTTTTTGCATTTAATTTAAAGAGGCTGCCTACCTCTCGAAAGATACCTGTTGAGAAAAGTTGTTCGGTTGGTAGTTTTATTTCGGAGATTACCATCTCCCTCTTTCGACTTTAGATTTGTTTTTGTGCATCCCAATTCGTAACTTAGAAAGTCAAACAATAGATGAAAAGTATTAAATTAGAAAAGTCAAATAACAGAAGAAAAGTTTTCATTTTGTTCCGTCTGGTTGCATCCGAACGCTTTCAATTCGGGACGGCATACGCTAGCAAAACTTCCCCTTTGACTGACTGTACCTGCGTCTTGTCCTATATATGAAAAGGTCGTTGACTCGTCTCTCGCTCACAGCTGATTGACGGTTCGCCTAGCACATCCCTGTTAATGATAACATTATTTGGGCGGCAGGTGTAGTAAACTTAGTTGTATCCGTCTTTAAAAAGGGTCCTCTGAAATTTAATAAATAATATAAAAAAACTCACCCGGTTAGTCACCTCTCATTCTCAGCGTGAAGCTTACCTGGTTACACTATATAGCTAAATCACTTTAATTTTCGACCTCCTCCCTACGCTTATAAAAGGGTAATTAAATATTCCTGTAAATAAAATTGTACCTCCCTAATCTGTTAGGATTCGAACCCACAGTTAATAATCTATTTGATTCTCTGGTTTTCGGTCTCCGTGGATAGAATGCCATCTCGCCAAATCAATAACTTAGCCCGATTAAACACTTCCTGCTTTTAAGTACATTCACTCTATTTTAAAAACGCAATCATTATTTTTATTATTTTCATGTTTTTAAGACAAGCAATCTAGTTCGAACTGTATACGAAATCACGTTTAAATCAACACAACTTTATAACACAATCGCGATTGCACAACACCTGGCGCCCCTGAGGTGGGTTTTTACAAAACGGCGCTCTAAAAATTATCCGATTGTTCCTTACTGTCATTATTATTAATTGTTTTCTCACTGAGTCCAACCACTTTCACTTCACACAAAAACCGGTTCAATAATATTTCACTTTAGTTCAAAATTCCACAATACTATTAACACTATCTGAATCCACTAATTCACTGCAATTTCACACAACACTTCTCATTTGTATCGATTTCATGGAGATGTCAACGTACTCAAGTTCCAAACCTGACTGCCCGTCCCTGCGCCCTGTCCCGTGTGAATGTCTTTACTCCAGGCCTGTCTGTCCATAAATCTCCCGTCGTTGTCTAAACAAAAATTTTTTTTTGAGCACGTTCGTTTCGTTTATTTTATGTGAGTGTCCAAAACATCACATATCTACCCCACTAGTGGCGGTAGGGGTTAAATAAGGTATATAAATATAATGCATATCCTATGTTCTCCACTTTTTCAAAGAAATTGGTTTCGGCATCAGTTGTCGGTAGAACAGACAATAATATGTATGTATTCCGCAGACTTAAGGGCTATTTACTGATTTGTTTTTGTATAGTAGAGTAACAAATTTATTAGTAGCCGGCCTATCTTCTAATTATAATATTACGTATTTTGTCTTAAAAAATAGTTTACTTTGTGGTTACCCTAACAATAGTGAGCCCGGTTTATACAGCATGTTTTTAAAAATCTTTATTTAATTTAAGCATATTTAAGAAATGTAACGTCATTTAGACGACAAATCGCATACATATACGGCGTTTTCCACAGGGGTAGATAGATATATGTTTATACGCTTCATATTTAATGTACAATCACGAATCATTTTAAACGTGTCGCGTTTTATCTTTGATAAGGCCCGACTAAGGATTTTTATTGCTCATTTGTGACTTTGAACTTCCCTGACTTCTTGTTCTTTCCACTTGCGTCTAATTTGCTTTAAATTATAATACTCCATATATCTGAACCTTGTTATTACCAAACCAACACAGCGCCATGCATAATTTTTAGATTTTCTCAAAAGCAAAACGGTCACATGTGGTTTGATCACATACACAAGCCTCATTGATCATATTTATACTGCTCCTTTCGTCCTTTCTAGCAGTTCCATGCCTCAATTTCGTATACTAATAATTGAAATTGTAACAAACAACTTTATACTAGCCACTCTTGTATTCAGCAATCCCACCCTCCACACCTAACAATCTCTAAATATTTTTGAATTGGTAAATTTTATTTTATTATAATTTTAAATTAGTAAATTTTAAGTGAGCTCTAAAAAATATCAGCAAATGACACGGAAATGTTGAAACTGGTACCGAATAAATACAAAATAAGGGTGTCAGTACATTATAAAACATTATTCTTTAAAAAACTCTCTAGAGATTATTACATATTTTCTTAGTTACCAATAAAAAATACTGGAAACTTTACTAGAAATAAAAAAAAAGCTGTAAAAACCAAAAGTCCTCTTCCTAATAATCAATTAGATATATCAAGTAGTCCAATATTAAGTTTGTTTCCAATAAACCATTAGAAATTTCCAAGTTCTCCTTATCATCATATCAGTTCATGCTTTGTTTCTCCATATATATTTTTATAATCCATTAGTCTACATAATTATCTTTCGGTTTTTCCCATGTCTTTTGTACTTGTGTAAATGTATTGTATGATTTCTCTGTGTTTGTTATATTTATATCATGTTGTCTCCTTCAAAAAAAAATTATATATAAGCTCACACTTTGTACTTCTTGTCTAGTAATAATTTGTACCCTGAAGATGCTTGAGAAAAGCGAAACCGGTCGGTTCTAAAAATTATCAAAAACTCGTGGTTTTAAAAATAAAAGGATTTTATTTTATTTTATTAAATATGTCAAACCACAAAGTGATTGCTTTCTACAGTAAAATTATTTTGCTCTGCGCCTCCTAGAATTTTTTTAGTGAGGACTTACTTTCTAAATATGTACAAACAACTTTCATATCGCTTTCCATAAAGTGTATCAACGCACGACCAAGCAAAATGTATGATATTCCTTAACTTTTGTTGGAGCTTTTAAACAATTTTAAACATAATCGTGAGAAGAGCCCGAACACTTAACAAGTGAACCGCAAGTAAATAGAAGAAAACTGTTTTTCGATCATGCTGTGAGCGATGATTTATTAAGAGTTGCTGAGGTAAAAGTACCTTTCATAAACACTACAGTGTTCTACTTCCAAGGTGCACTTCCTTCCATCAAGTATTCTTCTTGCTTGCCTTTCAGAGAATTTGTTACAGAATACTGAAATTTTTTACTATAAGACCTAAGAATTTGCCTTTAACAATGGAGGGTTGAGCCGTTTTTTCAAAGCATTTGTTATTACCTTTCTTCTTTCTTGTTTTAAACGGAAGACAAATAATAGGAAAAGTTTCCTCTAACTCAGGAAAAGACTTAGGAACTACTTAATATATTATCTATGAATGCGACAGCTTCTGTACTCAGATATATTTTTTTAAAGTTATGTAATAATTTAGCTACACAATCAAATATGATTCATATATTATCATTAAATTATCTCTACATACCCACGAAATAGAAATTACAATTATAAAAATAGATGCTTAGTATCACCCTCGTGTAAGACTACCAATCAGAATCGAAACGTTGCGTTACTTGAAACGGATTTTGCAGTGTTTAAGAACAGATTTGAATTAAACAAGTCCTTCAACACCTTTCATGCCTTTCCCTTTTTAGTGTCGTTCAGATCATTACAATCCTAAAAACATAGGGATGCCACATATTTGCGCAGTGCCCCATAAAGATTTTGCTACCTCCTGTTTATTTGAATAAAATTATGCTTTCATTCCATCCCGCCCTATAAAGTCAATTTTTAACAAATATTTTTCAGTGCATTCTACTATTTGTATAAAATACTGACAAAAAATTGGGCTTTCACCAAAAGGTCAAAAAAATAAATTTAGCTTATACGAGTATAGTACCGTGGTGGCAAAGTTGTTACGAATAACTCAGCTAGACTACTAAACATATAAATAGCTTTGAGGCCATTTCCACGTCACAGACATTCCCGAAAGGGTGGCACAACTTAAACTGGGATCGGCTTGGGCAGGTCACGTAGTTAGAAAAAAATATTGTTTGCTCCCCTTAACTAGGGACTGGAACCCAAAAGCCCAACTGGAAGATGGCAGCGGAAATGGGGGACGCTCTAAAACGCGAAAGCTGAAATCATGTACCTTAGCTAAAAATAAAGGTCATTGGAAGGACAGGAAGGAAGCAATACAAATAAAATAACCTCTAAAATTCCTAAAATTTTCTTCACCAAGAACTCACAAGAATTTACTGGAATATGATGTGGTCTTGAGTATAGTCCTATGCAGTAGAAAGTAGAAGATGATAATGATTTAATGCTTGGCTATGAAGAAAAAATATTTTCGGGTGTTGAATTATACATTAGATATCGATCAACAAAATATATGCAGGACTGGATTATTGAGAAATAAATTAGGTGTTCCTTCATTTTTTTTTGTGGAAGTGACTGAAAAACGTAACTATGTAAAACATAGCGTAAGATGATATATACAGTTTCATTTATGTTGAAAAACGCGAAATATTACAATTCTTCCTTTTCCTCATAATTTCACATTCAGCTATCGCTTTCAAACACACCAGTCAAGACGTTACCTGTAGTAGATATACAAATATTAATAATAGTAAAAATTATTTTAAAGAGCTTCAAGTCTACAGAATTGTTTGAAAACCCTTCTTGATGGAAGGAAGAGGCTTCTCCGATAATCTTTCTCTCTAGAAGTGGAAACTCAAGTGGCAATCGTCTGACGTGGGAAATGCCCATATTGCCCATCTCGTACAAGACCCATTGAGAGACAGACTGGGTTCTCAATGTCTTGTAAACTCTGGTCCGCCATCAATATGATAAGGTGCTCCTATAGTCGCTGTACCCACGTGATGCATGTGGCTTCGAAGAGTCGGCGATCTGTGGATGCGGTGCGGTCTATACCACTGAACATGTGGTCAACGAATGCCCGCACCATTCATTCCCTATAAGGATTGGTGAGGTCCACGAGGTGACTTAAGACTCTCGGGCTCGCATATGTCCCCCTCTGATCTCCCACTTTGCGAAAGAAGGAGAAAAATTACCACAATAAACCATAATTCAGAAATATTTTGTTAACTTTGTGAGGTATTTCTTTACCTTTATTATTTCTTTGTACTGCATTTTTTCCTAAGATAATAAAATGTTATGTTAAAATAGTACACCTATATTTATTGTTATTAAGTTTAATTTGTAGAACTCCATTTTATTTTTATTTTTTTATATATACAATAATATTATTATTGGGTTTATAAAAACAGTTTATTTTTAAACAAGTTCTGCTGTGTAATTATTATTACGCGTGACAGCTGTTTCGCCCTCTAAAGGCATTATCAAACTGTGGGTAGCCCACTTACAGACGATACATTTATATTATTTCTAGGTAGGTATTTTAATTTCAATTACTGATTTCTTAATTGATTTCTGTGTAAAAATGTTAGAAATTATTGATGGTTATTACCCTAGTAAAGTTTCCCCAATTAGTGTAATGTTTAAATTTGACTGAATGTCTTAATGTTAGTTATTCCCAAACGATGACTCATAGGGTTATTTTAATAGTATAATTAAGTACTTTAATGTGCACTCGTATTTGCATCGTGCATATCGTGCACTCATCGTGCACTCGTATTCGTATCGTGCATATTTCTACCAAAAGCAAATCCTCGGCAGCCATAAAAACTGTGCATCGAGCGCAGAGGATATGGCTGAAGGAGGAGACTAAGGAATGTTGTCGGAAAAGGGACACAATACTTCACTACATCAAGGTATTGCATTCGGAATTAACTTTTAAACTGCATCCATGGGAATTTGATACCCTGGATTACGATACTCGTGAACACATCGGAGGAATTATATCTGATAAATTCAAAACTCAGGAAAATAAACTTAAAAAACTTGTCGAATCTAAAAATAAAAATGTAAAAGTTAATGAATATCAAATTAATACAAATACGGAGTTTTATATAAAAACTATTAACCTATCAGGCGAAACTTTTGAAGAAGATGAAATAAATTTACTAGATAAAGGCTTCAAATATAAAATAAATTCAGATATCACTAAAAAACAAATTGAATGTTTGGCAATCGACACAGAAATTTCTCTGTCTAAAATAAAAAATAACGGCTTACCTAAACAAATAACAGCGGATATCTTGAGAAAAACTTTGGAATCAACCAGTAAAAATAAAAATAAATTCAATATAAAAGAAACGGAAATTTTAAATGATATTAAAGCCAAAATTAAAAATAGCGACCTCACAATTACTAAAGCGGATAAGGGGAATTCTGTCGTTATATTAAACAAAATTGATTACTTAAATAAAGTAGAAGCATTCCTAAAACCAGAAGACTTTGAAATCTTAAAAAAGGACCCAACGGACAAAATTTCAGTAAACGTGCGCAACCTAATAAATAACTGCCAATCAATATTTCCAAATAAATATGCTAGAAGAAGTGCAATGGTGATGAATCCAAGGGCTCCTGCATTATACGGACAACCTAAAATTCACAAGGATAATATCCCCATACGTCCCGTTGTTTCTTTTATAAACGCCCCAACGACAATACTCGCCAAAAAACTTAACTTCCTTTTCAAACAACATACTAAATTTTCCCCAAAGCATAGCGTCAAAAATTCTCTCGAACTTGTAAATAAAATAAAAAACATAAATCTACCGCACAATTGCCAGTTCATATCTTTAGACGTAGTAAGCCTCTTTAGCAATATACCTATTCAAGAATGCCTTAAAATCATTGAAGATATTTTAGACGAATCTAATATAAACCCAGTTACTAAAAAAGACTTATTCGATCTATTTAAAATTTGTGTGGAAACCAACTACTTTGAGTTTAACAATAAATTCTATCAACAAAACGACGGATTACCAATGGGATCGCCCCTCAGTCCACTTCTTGCAGAAATATTCATGGATTACATTGAAAAACAAATTTTAAATTCAAGCTTTAGCAAACACATCATTTACTATGTTCGTTATGTTGACGACATTTTGGTCTGTTGGAAAGGTACCAACAGACAATTAGATCTTTTTGTCACATTTGCTAACTCCATCAACCGTAAAATCTGCTTTACGGTTGAAAGAGAGTGTAATAAGAAAATTAATTTTTTAGACCTAACAATCGGTAGAGACAATAATAAACATACGTTCGAAATTTTCCGTAAGCCTACGTTTACAGATACGACCATTAATTATAAATCTTTACATCCATGGTCACATAAATTATCTGCCTACCACTCAATGGTACATAGGCTTACTAACATCCCACTCGACAAGAAAGCATACGAGAAGGAAAAAAATACAATCCTAACTATTGCTAAAAATAATGGCTTCAAGGGTAGAGACATCGAAAAAATAATTAATAATAATAAACACAAAAATAACCTTAAATCAATTTACCCAGCGACTAATAATAAGACGAATAATAAATTCGGGTGTTTAGAATTCATCGGACAGACATCTAATAAAATTGCCAAAGTCCTCAAAAAATGTGGCTTAGATATTGCCTTCCGCACAAATAACAACTTAGGATCATCTCTTAAAAACTCAAAAAGTAAGGTACTCAAATTACAAAATAGTGGCATTTATAAACTCCAGTGTGATGAATGCAACGCTGTTTATGTTGGACAAACGGGCCGGTCCTTTAACACTAGGTTCAAAGAACATATAAGATCTTTTAAAAATAATAATAAAATACAATCTCAATTTGCCAAACATCTCCTAGATGAAAATCACTCACTTAATGATAATAATAAACCAACTCCGTTACACGTACAAAATAAAGGCCGTAAACTGAATCTTTTAGAGCAGTTAGAAATTAACAAAAATTCTAATAATCCGAAAGTTATTCTAATTAATGAACAAACCAATATAATTCGTTCACCCCTACTAGATATCTTCAAACCTATTGCAAATACGAGTGCACATTAAAGTACTTAATTATACTATTAAAATAACCCTATGAGTCATCGTTTGGGAATAACTAACATTAAGACATTCAGTCAAATTTAAACATTACACTAATTGGGGAAACTTTACTAGGGTAATAACCATCAATAATTTCTAACATTTTTACACAGAAATCAATTAAGAAATCAGTAATTGAAATTAAAATACCTACCTAGAAATAATATAAATGTATCGTCTGTAAGTGGGCTACCCACAGTTTGATAATGCCTTTAGAGGGCGAAACAGCTGTCACGCGTAATAATAATTACACAGCAGAACTTGTTTAAAAATAAACTGTTTTTATAAACCCAATAATAATATTATTGTATATATAAAAAAATAAAAATAAAAAAAAAAAAAAAAAAAAAAAAAAAAAAAAAAAAAAAAAAAAAAAAAAAAAAAAAAAAAAAAAAAAAAAAAAAGTACACCTATATATACAAAATTATTAATTGAAAAATAAACTGAGTTTTGAACAACAATTTGAAAATGTATCATATGACAATGCGTTGCATAAAAGAAGCTTGAGCGTAAGTACTTTAAAAATGCAATAATAATGACTTTGGGAAGTTTATTACCCAGGCAGATCAATGAATATTCATTGTTTTTGTGTTTAATTCGTAGAACCCCTTTTTTTAAATTAATTAAAATCAAATTTAATAATATAATTATTAAGTTCTGCAAGTATTTTATGGTTTTTGTTATTGTTACAGCTATTTCGGCTTTCAAGGCCATTTTCAAACTGTGGTTTTATCCACGTTTAGACAACTCATATATATGACTATATTTTACCCCCCCAATTAAAATTGATTTATTACCCTTAAGTTATTATATTGAACAATTAAGATAACATTAATATTAAACAATTAAGATAACATTAATACTAAACAATTATGATAACATTAATATTAAACAATTAAGATAACATTAATACTAAACAATTAAGATAACATTAATATTAAACAATTAAGATAACACTAATGTGGGGAAAACAGACTTCAAAATACCCCCACATAATATGAAATCTATTGTCACAATTATTTGATTAGTAAATCGGTTTAACCAGTATTTGATTTTAATTAAAAAAAAGATCAATGAAAAGTTTTGATGCTCCGTGGTAAGCGTTGAAAGATGGTTCGAAAGAAAGACATTTTAGACAACGATAATAATTTAGCGAAAATGTTGTAAATCTTTAATAAAACACCACTCGTTTGAAATACAGAAAAAATCTATCTATAAATGCTTAAGTTGCATTTAAAGATACACTGTGTATTTTTTCACACCTTTAACATAATATAAAACAGAATAAAACTTGTTTTTAATAATTTTCGTAGATTACTTTGCAATTTTTTTCTATAATTAATATATATAGGATATTGTCTTAAAAAATAACATATATTTTATTTATATAGTATTAAAAAAATGTTATAAATCGGTAGAAATTGCAATGAGGGGCTAGATTTACCTTCTCTGGGACATTGGTTTAAATAATGCCGTTCGCACGATGACTTTGTGTGCCATACGTCCCGTCCGGAACAATACCAGTGGGATATCGCCGTAAATCTGCCGGCGCACAGTGGGCTGAAAATCGGCTTTCATAGACATAGAGACTTGAATTTTCAAGGGTATTTTTTTTGGCTAGAAATGGATTTTGCTGATCATTACTATGCTATAAAATGTCGTACGAAGCAATTGCGTGTACAAATGAAGGAGTTATAATTTTTTTAAGAAAAATTTGTATGGCGCTGACATTAAAAATGAGGCTATCTCTGGAATCATAAGGTTGGCCGTTCTATCTTTACACACAGATAATACTACTATTTATTTGTATTTTTTGACATACTTCATATTGTGGCGCAAGGTGCGATTTATTTTTTAAAAATCCTAAAGTTGAAAAAAAATATTTTTTTTTGTTAATGAATCATTTTAATGCTTAAATGCTTTACATATGAGTATGCTTTGTCTAGTTTACAATATTTTATTTACACTGCAAGCCAAAACACTGTGCACAGTGGGCTGAAAATCGCCTTTCATAGACATAGAGACTTGTATTTTCAAGTGTATTTTTTTTGGCTAGAAATGGATTTTGCTGATCATTAATATGCTATAAAATTTTGTATGAAGGAATTGCGTGTACAAATGAAGGAGTCATCATTTTTTTAAGAAAAATTTGTATCGAGCTGACATTAAAAATGAGGCTATCTCTGGAATCATAAGGTTGACCATTATATCCTTACACACAAATATACTACTATTTATTTGTATTTTTTTGACATACTTTGTATTGTGGCGAAACTTGTGATTTTTTTTTTAAAAACCCTCAAAGTTGAAAAAAAAACTTTTTTATGTTGAAGATTCATTTAAATGCTTAAATGCTTTACATATGAGTATGCTTTGTCTAGTTTACAATATTTTATTTACACTGCAAGCCTAAAAGCATTTAAGCATTAAAATGAATCATCAACAATAAAAAGGGTTTTTTCAACTTTGAGGATTTTTAAAAAAATAATCGCACCTTGCGCCACAATATGAAGTATGTCAAAAAAATACAAATAAATAGTAGTATTATCTGTGTGTAAAGATAGAACGGCCAACCTTATGATTCCAGAGAAAGCCTCATTTTTAATGTCAGCGCCATACAAATTTTTCTAAAAAAAATTATAACTCCTTCATTTGTACACGCAATTTCTTCGTACGACATTTTATAGCATAGTAATGATCAGCAGAATCCATTTCTAGCAAAAAAAATACCCTTGAAAATTCAAGTCTCTATGTCTATGAAAGCCGATTTTCAGCCCACTGTGCGGCGTATAAACACCACGGGCTTTATGTGGCGAATACATTCATCCGCTCGGGCTCAAATGACTATTAGACAGCTAATACTTTTGAGTTTTGACAAATAAACGGTACAACGGTTTATTGTTTTGAGAGCTACGAGCTGTTAAATTCACAAAGGAACCTAAAATAATGGTCTTTTGAATACTTTATTTTAATGTTCATTTTAATTAGCTTGCTCTAGGGTGCATGGATGTGCGTTAAAATGAGAAATTTTGCTTGTACAGTTAAAAAAATACTCATAATCATAAAAAAAGAATTAATTGTGAGAAAGATATCGTGCAATTAATTTAATGGCCTTTTCCGAGGGAATTATTATGACTTTTTTCCGGGCGGAAAATATATATATTTATGTAAAACCGCACAAAAGTCCCAACTGTTCCCTAATTTTTGAAGACAGTGATACTATAGAATCCCCAATTGGGGTATGTTGTGAGGCTGAATGTAGTGGGGAGGGGAAGGAGATGAGGAAGAGAAAAGTGAGAAAATACTGGCTATTCAGATCTGGTCATTTGATCAAGCCATTTCAAGCAAAGCTTCAATTCTGATTGGTGGTCTAAATCCTGGGCGAAACTAAGAATATTTTCCGATTTGAAACGTGCCGCAAATATAAAAATATATTATTTTAAATGAATAATTTATGAAATAACAAGAATTAATCAAATAAAATTTACTTGCGCACGCCAGGGTTTGAGCCCGCGACCTCCAGCTTACTAATCTAGAGCAGAGGTTCCCAAACTTTACTGCCCCGTAGACCACTTGCCAAATTTTTTTTTTCCGTAGACCCCCTGTCTACGGAATATTGAATTTTCCTAAAACCATTAACGTCCCATGTGATAATCATTTATTTTTTAAGTAAAAATATTCCCTTCCCTTGCCTGCCCAACAACCGGGTGGCGGTATAGTTGCTCTGTCTTTACATTGTGTAGACAGGGACACCCTTGTGAGGTATTACACCAAATAAAAATGAAGCAGGATAAGCAACGGGAATTTATTTCTGTAGCTAGCCCTACAGAACTGCCCCTTAAGTTCTTTTGTCCCAGCATGCCGATATCGACCCGTGGGGGTCCATATTGACCACTTTGGGAACCTCTGATCTAGAGCCTTACCCCTCGACCACTTTGCATTTTTTTATGGTCTTGCCGTGCATAGTACACACATCTGTTAATAAATCCAATAAACCAACATTTATTTGTATAACATTAGATTCATTTTTTTAATTTACCAATTTCTACAATATAAAATATTAAAGTTTCAATTATCTTAATAATCGATTTCCAAGTTTTGGTCCTAAAATACCCAACTAATCGCATTTCTCTCCACAGTTATGTAGTTAATTTAATGCTAATTGCCAATTGAAAATGTAACGCACGCCCCGAATTGTTTTTCGTAAGAAACTAAACCGTTATTTGGTTGGTACATTTAAACAAAGTTATTGCAAATGAACCAATTAAAACGAGATAATAAATTCATATAACAGCTAGTTACTTGCATCATTAAACACGAAAGACGCTCCTTTAACAGTGTCAGGTATCCAGTTTACTCCTTCTTCGTGGCATTCAGGTTAAATGTAACAAAATCCCACTCCCCTACTTACTCTTTATAATGTGCGATTACCCCCACCCCCGCTTCTCATAACACTCCGTAAAATTTTGCTGTTATTTTTAAATATTTTCATAAGGCTGAAAATTCAACAATTTATTAGCAAAATGGAGGGTTGTTTTAACCCTTTTCTGTCAGCAAATAAAATTAAATAATTTGGAATAGGGCAGAAAACATATCCTTTATTTTTTGGTTGTTTGAAAAAGATTGGAAGACTTCTATGGCCAATCATTTTCTTATTGGTTTGGAGTCCTCTGGCCCTTTGTTCAAAGTATTGTGAATGTATCATTTGTTCGTGATTTATAAGAAGTAAAAAAAATGTAAGTGGCGTATTTCTTGCTCGCAAATTGTGAACATATATAAAATATTCAATATGTGTTCCAGTTCGCGACATATTTGTAAGCATTGCGAAGTTCGTTATGGATTCTCACCAGTTCAGTATTGCTACAGTAAGCCGCATTGTTTTTTTTTTTAAATTCTATATTCGAGTGGGTTTTATCCAAAGGGAAAAATATGTTGTCCTGGATTTTATTCGCAATAGAAAATACAGAATTTTGTTCGCGCCACATACTCTTCATAAATATTTTCATACGGAAAAATGATGTACATTTAATTTCTATCGCTCGCTAAATTAAAATACGTAACATGGTATAATTGTAATATGGGTTTGTTTGAATCAGTAACGAAAGGATTTTTTAAAATAATTTTTACAAGTTTAAATAATTTAACATGATTTTTATTTTGGATACTAATGCCGATGGAGTTTTGCTACAGCCATAGCTTCTTCAGAGCTATATAAAATGTAAAATTTAAAATCTACAATCTACAAGTAACACGTGCTACCATTATTAGGCTTACACTTAGGGTTGCGAGAAATTGGGCTGAGTTCCAGTGAAGGAGGTTGTAGGAGTAGTTGGGGGGTTGTGAAGATAGTGGTCCTTGTCAATAGGGAACAACTTAAGTATGGAACTTATTTGCAGGTAAAATTTAAAAAATCGAAATTTAGACCAAAATCATCCCTTCGGGAAAGCGCAATTATGCTGACCTAGTATTTACCCAATTTCAATGCGAATCCGTAGCACGTCTTTTTTTTGCACGCTCTGCTTTAATTTATCAGTCTTTCTATGTTTCTCCTATTAAAATTTTTGACCGCTACAAATTAATCATAACCCATTTTCAACCCGAAACATTCACATTTTTAAATAATTTATATAAATGTGTCATTATGAGAGAAGATAAGTCATTTTTGAAATATCCATAAAATTAATTTTTCTAAATTCCAGCAAAAATCTTTTAGGTGTAGAGATTAATTAATCATAATCATAATCATATTGTGGCTAAAACCGAGTTTGCGATATATCAAAAATACTACTGTGAACAAGACCTATACAAAAAGCATTTTGAATAATTATAAAAAGGGGCGATGAAAAGTGTCGTATAACATCACTACAAAGGTTTACAGGCTGACAGGAACGTGAACTTTGTTGGACCGGTGTTTGTACAATATAGTATTCACTATACTCAACACCACAAACCCCATCGTCCCAACACGTCCATTATACCGCGCTGTAAACCATCAGGGGGTGTGACAGTACCCCCTCCATTGCAGGTTGAATCTAGGAATGGGCTATTTTTATTCAGTTACAAAATATTTCGAAGCTAAAAAACGAAACTTTTTATAGTAGTTAAAATAATGTTATAACAGAAGAGTACGTATGAGACGATGTATGAATGTGAATTAGGCAAGGAGTATGTGCCAAGACCGAATTGTTTCGCGGTCTGTACTCTCTGCCTATCCCTGCAGAACCGGCGTGATAGTAAGTTTTGAAATTATTTTTAGTGATGTGCATATTATGTAAAAATTAAATTGGACGGACCTTCATATAAAATTCATTCTAATTAAGTTTTACTCGTTTTTCAAATTTATTTATTACTAAGTGAATTAAAAATGTATTAAATATGTATTATATGTAGGTATCTCATTATTCTTTGGGTAACTTTATCTTTGTGTGATGGCTTCCATGCGTTTCTCCATATTTCTCCTAAAATCACTAAAGAACAACGCTGTCCGGAAAATTTTCATGATATTACTGAAATTGAGAAAAAATTAAAATTTTAGCAGCATCACCAATTATATAACCCTGTGGCGGTTTGTGATTTTTGGGTGAACTAGATTGCTAATGTTACAAAAAATGGCATTATTGATACTGTTTTAACTGAAAACAATTTCTATTTATTTTGAAAATTCGATTTTTTGAAGTAGATTTTCCGAAGAAATCCGTGCGCCGCACAGACAAAGTTAAATTTACTGAAAATCTTCATACAAAAAATCAAATTTTTGAAAAAAATGAACATTTGTTGTCAGCTAAAAAAACAACATTAATAATACCAATTTTTGCAATATTGGCTTTATAGTACACGCAAAAGTCACGAGCCGCCACTGTATATAACTTACAACATGTACGCACTCGCATACTGCCTACTAATACTGTATGCCTGGACCTGGGGGTCTAGAGTTATTTTTATAAAAAGTAGCTTCCTTTATAAATAAAACATATGAGTCTTGAAGGAGGAAACCATCTGTTTCCTTATAACGCTGTGGGAAAATGGTGGGCAGCCTATAATGTGGAATTCAAAAAATTCTTTTATTTTATATAATTTTCTAACACATGGCATTTTTTCAACCTACTATCTGTCAGTTTTATTATCCATCAGAATTTAGAACTACTGACAATGTGCGTAATGTAGCCAATAGCAATGCATACTCCACCCATACTCCACCCAAAGCATTCCAAATTATGCCATAAATCGTCGATCATGTAATGTATTAAATGCTTACAAGCATTCGCTTTACGTGTTCTTCAAGCTCTAGGTATCTAAATATCATTAAATAAAGTTTGTCTGTTTCTCGTAAACTTCGCCATCGATTTTGATAGATTTGATATTTTGATTTGACACTATAATTAAGAGATTTTTTTCCGAAAGATTACATATATATATAATACTTTTTTTATTTACAAGATAATATTTTACAAAATATTATTTATAATGTATTATTCCCAACGAGTTTACATAACTCATTTCGGGAAAGACAATACAGAAAGACAAGAGAACATAAATACATTAAAAGAAATAAACTTAGAAGTTATTTTAGAGTTCTAAAGAAAGAATGTGTCACTAATTAATGAAACTGCTGAGGAAATAGCTTCTATGAGCTTTTGCCAATGTTTTTTTGTTCGTTGCTGGAAGTTTTAGGTTACTGGGTAATGCGTTGTATTGCTTATGTGCGATTTATTGCTTATATGCGATGTATTGTAAGGAGTTAATTCCAAATTTAGTCCTGTACATAGATGACGACAAGTGTATTAATTCTGAATATTATATTCATAGAAAGTAGAAAAAAGTCGAGTTACACCGGCCACACGTCAGTTATTTACAATATAAAATGATTTCGGGGCCTCTGTGTTTCCTCCCTCCTACAACATGGGACTCTTCAAGACCCGTGTTCACTCCTTCCTCTCCACAAAAAGACCCTCCACTCAGCATCCCCAAAGATGACATAGGCCCTGAGGGAAATTATTTTCTTCAGGGCCTCCTGTGTGGAGTAAATATATAAAAAAAAAAAAAAAAAAAAAAAAAAAAAAAAAAAAAAAAAAAAAAAAAAAAACACGTTCATAAAGTTTTATACAAATATGCACAAACGATGTAAATCATCGACAAACTATGCAAAGAAAACTGGTAATGAGGAGCGTTTCCGCAATGAGTAATGAATACAAAAACTTTTTTTTTTGTGTTTTTAATAATAATAATAATAATAATAATAATAATAATAATTTTTTATTAATTTCTTACACAATTACAAATTAGGATTTAATACATATAAGAAATTAGGTTATATAAATTTTACAAAAGATTGTTTTAAGTATTTATACATAGAAAAAGAAATTTCAAGAAATGTGGAATTTCAAAAAAAAATCAGGCAGTGGTGAAAGATCTCGTCAATGTGGAGAGACTCCTTCAAGAATCAGAAGAATTTCCCTTCTGAATCTCTCCTCACTGACGCCAAATATATCAATCTCGGAGGAGATTTGGTTCAGGAGCAATATACTCCTCCCTACCGGGAGAACCATTGGCAGGTTAGTTCTGCAGGCAGGAAGATAGAATAATCTATGATGACGTTGTCTAAGATAGTCATCTGGAACATAGAGACTCACGCGCTCCAAAATGGCTGAGTTCTCAATATAGCCTCGCAGCAGTCTGAATAAGTGGGTAGCGGCATACCCCTCCCTTCTGAGCTGCAGGGAGTGAAGTCCCAGCATGCCCAGAAGAAAGTTCGTCGGGTAGAGCCATGGATAGTGGCCGTACTCCCTCATGTAAAGAAATCTTAGAAACTTTTTTTGAACCCTCTCCAACATGAGGGAGCACCCCGCCTCATGAGGATTCCAGATAAGCGAACCACTCTCCAGCCTACTGCGGACCAGGGAGAAGTATAAAATCTTCAGAGCACGGGTATCCCGAAATACTCTGACGGTTCGGAGAACAAACCCTAACATTTTTAAGGCCGACTGGCACACCCCTTCGATATGAGGACGAAATGTCAACTTATTCTCATACATAATCCCAAGATCCTTTATGTTTGAAACTCGTTTGAGATTATGACCGAGCATAGTGTACCTGTGGTATGTGAGACTAAATGCTCTGGTGAAAGTCAGAACTACGCATTTCATTACATTGAAATGAAGCTTGTTTCGTTGACTCCATTCTGAAATGTTATCAACATCAGCTTGAAGGTGCAGGCAGTCCTCAATATTTCTTATTAGAAGAAATAATTTTAGATCGTCAGCGAACAGCAGAAAGCGAGAAAAACGAATGACTTCAGCAATTTCATTAATGAAAATGGAAAAAAGAAGAGGCCCTAGGATCGATCCTTGGGGAACCCCAGAAAAAACAAGAAATTCGGCAGATTGGAAGATTCCGTGAGTGACAAATTGTTTTCTGTTCTTGAGGTAACTTTTAAAAAACTCTAACATCCGAAGTGAAAAACCCATCTGGGCAAGTTTTATGAGTAAGATATCGTGATTCACGGTGTCAAAAGCTTTGGAGAAGTCGTTGTACGAACAGTCTACTTGGTAACCTCTGTCTAGGGACCTAGCAACATAGTCGGTGAAAACCATCAGGTTGGTTTCAGTGGATCTTCCTTTCCGGAAACCATGCTGTTCTGGGATAATGTATGCGTCTATCTGAGGCATAATGAATTTATGAATTAATTTTTCAAATACTTTAGCAGGAGCTGATAGTATAGCAACTGGTCTATAGTTTTCGATTAACTTTTTCGAACCATTCTTAAAAATAGGACATATTTTTGAAGTTTTCCATACTTCGGGAAAAGTTGAAGTATTTATAGCTAAGTTAAAGATAAGACATAGTGGTGTTTTTAGGAACTCGGCACACCCTTTAATAAAAAATACGGGAACGAAGTCTGGTCCGATAGAGTGCGAGTTCTTCATGAGTCTTATGGCACTCATAACGTCAGATTCCGTAAGTATACCTAAATCGACGTTTGAAGCTCTTTTGGTATTAAATGTGGCCGTATTATTAATGTCTAGAAGTGGAGGGTCTTTATTGTAGACCGATTGAAAATGATCAGCAAATGCGTTTGCCACACCCAAGCCACGAAATTCCTGATTACCTTTCATCATGGTGTCTTCGAGACCACCATCCTTCCGAAGAGATTTTATATAGTGCCAAAACATCTTGGGATCATGCATGATGTTTTCCTTAATTTCAGACACGTAGGCTCGATAGGCCACTCGAATTTAGTGAGTAAACACTCTTGGCCAATATTTTATGGTAAACTTATGCCTGATGAATATTAAGAAAAATCAATTCATTTGTGAAAGCCATCATTATTTAAAAAAGTTATCGAAATTTCTATATTTTACAAAAAAGAAAAAATGTGCATATATTTGAAAAAAAAATTCACAAGCCAATATATCCCCAACATATTAGCTCTGAAATAAAATAATTGTTTCAATTAAGAAAATTTGTTTGCCTTATCTACTCAAAGTAGCTATCTACAACTAAAACATAAAAATATATTTTTTTAAACATTATACCTACCCGTTGACACGTGTATACAAAAAGCATAACTAAAACATGGGCAAATTTTTTGGTAGAGAATCAGAAATAAAGTTTATTTTTTAATATAATATTATTTTACATTATGTACCTAACAAGATGTTTCAATTTTATAGCTTTGGGTTGTAGGTGTAGGTATGAGAATATTTCACTTTGTGAAAATTTATCATTATTCAAGCAGGTCAATATATTTATTGAAAATATATTGACCTGCTTGATTATTTACCTTGAAAATCTGAATCAGCCATTTCTAAGACACCTACACTAACACATTATTAGAGATCAAGAATAAAACAAACCGTTTGGGCAAGATATTTCTCTTAAAAAAAGACTTCTCAATTAATTTTTACACAATATATTATAATATACTTTCTTTCGGAAAACCTAAGGAAATTCTAAAGAAACATCACTACCTTACTTACAAACGATTTAAATGTTAGCGTAATGAGTTAGTTCTAATTTCGTTGATTGATTCATTGATGTTGATATCCAATGCAACAATGCTATATATTGTTTGTTTCGTACTAATTAAATTTATGCCAATATGATTTTTTCCCAAAGAATTGTTTCAACTAAAATTAGTAGTCATGTTAATTGTATACAGTTAACGTGTACGCACAAAAATATTTATAGTGTTAATATATCCCCCATTGACAATATTTCATTGGCGCTAAACAATCCACTGATAGCAAAAGCTCCCTTTCGAAATGTATCTATCTTAACTAATCCTAGTACAATGGTTGGTTTGCAGGGTTTTCATTCCGATGTTTGAAATTATACATTAATGTGTTTTGTTCATCCATTAAAGTGTTATCTGTTAAAATATTTATATTTATTTGTCTGTACTAAAGTAATATTATAATATTAAGTTTTCCAATAATTATCGGAATTGGCTGATATTGTTGAATTTGTGAACCGCAAGCTTTTCCATATCGCAATGCGCGAATAATTAAAGTTTTTTAGATTATTTAGAGGTATAAGACGTGTAGCCGGGTTGCACGGGGACTTATGAATGGTTTAGGGGAAAAGTTTAATTCTAGAGTGGTACTCTGGGTGACGATTGGTTGCATTTATAAGGTAAAAATAATATTTTTGTGTTGTTATAAGTACTTGTTAGACATAATCGTGCCACGTCTTCCTCGAGCGTACATTATCCTTGCACCTCTTTGTTCGTTCATCACTTTGTCTCATATTACAACAAAAAATTATATGATTCATATTTTCCTCGGGCGTCCGAGACTCTTTATACATTTCACTTCCTGTAGAATTATATAATCCACACTGTTACTGTATTATGTCGACTTCAACTCGACTTCATATATCATTCCAGTGCAGTGATAATTGTTTTCTCTTCCTGAGTCTACATCAGGTGTCCTTAACTTTTTATATCATTCACTACGGTAAACCGCATTGTAACTATTGAAAAACAAAATTATTTCGACTTTTATTCGACTACGTATCTTTTTCCAGTGCAGTGATAATGAGTTAAGTCTTCCTCGGACGTCCCCGACTTCTTCTACTATTCAAACCACTCTCTAAACACTCCTGGCACTAATAAAAAAAACATTTTAAATTTTCATCGCAATCCTATTAATGATATAGGAACACGTACAGGGCAAACAAAGAAGAATTAATTTTTATATACATAGAAAGGCATGATGGCAAATGCAAAATATGGCATTTACAATAATTCAACATAAACATAATTAACGCCCATAAAAGAAAATTAAGCTATTGAAAAATATAATACAATCAACATGGTGAACAAAATATAATATTAACTGCATGGATCAAATACAATCAGCATGGTGAAGATAATATAACATGACCTGCATGGATCAAACACAATCAGCACGTTGAAGATAATATAACATTACTTGCATGGATCAAACACAATCAGCAAGGTGAATACAATATAACATTACCTGCATGGATCAAACACAAACAGCATGGTGAAGATAATATAACATTACTTGCATGGATCAAACACAATCAGCATGGTGAAGATAATATAACATTACCGGCATGGATCAAACGCAATCAGCATGGTGAAGATAATATAACATTACCGGCATGGATCAAACACAATCAGCATGGTGAAGAAATTTGAACTAAATGAAAAGTCAGTTGTAAAAAACAAAAGGTACCTAATTTGTAAGAACAGTTAGTCAAAATGGCATGAACAAATAAATATTCATTTATTTATTTCGGATATTATTGCGGAATTAAAGTCATGATACCTGAGATGGTGCTATGACTTATAGGGAACTTGCTTTTATGGCTCAGTTTAAGTTAAGGGTTACGATATAGACAATATAGGCATTATATTACGTCATAATCTAATACTTCATTTACGTGAAAGCGCTATGAAACAATGCCCAATTACTCAGATGGCGTCATCCCAAATTCCATTAAATTATAACAATACACTAACGGTTTGACTTTTGGGGTGCGAAACTGCGTTGCAAATCCTCCACCTTTGATACAATAATATATGCTCACATCTAAACAGGAGGAAACGCAACGCAATTCAACACGACAAAAAAATCTAAGCTAAGTAACGATTTTTGTCAACTCCAAACTTATTTACTACAAAATGTGTATACTCTTTTAAAAATTAAACTAAAAATAAGTTTTCTAACTTTTGTTCATGTTTTTATCGAGTAATTTCCTACATTTTAACTTGTTAAATTTCAAATTTTCTACAAGTCATTAATTTCCTTCCGTGTTATTTTACATATTTTCTTTACTGGAGCGAAGTCCCATATATAAATACTAGGCAGAAGTACCGAGCCGGTTTTGAGAAAGTATAAAAAAACTAAAATACTTAAAATATTTAAATTTTGAATACCCCTTTATCAAGATGTGTGATTTCTTGAAGCTACAAATTGCAACAATTGAGTGACGATACAAATCTGGGAGATCTGTGGTTCCAACAAGATGAGGTTCAAAGAAAGCAGCCCAAAACTTGAGAAATAGAGTACATCAGTATTATGCTATTGAAAGCCACCATCTTTCTGAAGTGGTATTCAAAACTTAATGAAAAAATTGGGTTATATACTGATCGTATTAAAAAAAGGTTTTTAGAGTTTATTAGAATTTTTTATACGTAAACCATGTCATTACTTCGGTCCCATCTTGTATTTACAGTAGGTAGTTATATATTACACCTCACTTGGGATATATTTTAAGACTCCCGCTTTCACCACTGTAACTGTAACTGTATTGAAGGCTTGTCCTCAATTAAAATGTAATTATTAGAGACAACAAGATTGCTGTGTTGCAAGGCCGATAGTTGGTTTGCAAGACTGTAAGACTGCAATATTGCAAACCTATCGATTAGTACACAATCTACTTAGTCTATACGAGCAGCTTAGCGTTGCGGGATTTTCCCCAATCATGAATTATATTGTGATGTTTGAATAGCCCTCAACGGGCCCAGTCCAATTTAATCCGTAGAATGAAACATTTCCGAGCGTGCTGCATCCAACACTTATATTAATACATTGAATGGTGCCATTCAATGGTTTTTAAATGGTGATGTACTAATTTGATTTATACTAATTTTGCGGTAAGCCATTGTGATGTTGTCAGTAAAATAATCAATTTACTCGTTTAATGCGCTTGCCTTGCGTCAAATGAATATCCTTGCATTAATGCGAAGCTTGATGCTAAATCACTATTTTGATTAATCTTTATAACGAAATGGTGTACATTATGAATACCAAAAAAATTGCTTTAGATAAATTGAAGGTTTTCCTATCGTTTTGCTTGGGTAAAATGCAAATAGAAATAAAAATAAAATAAATAAATTAATCAATAAAAAATATAAATGTAAACTACTAAAAATGCATGAACGCTTAAAGAAAACAACTTTTTAAAAATACAGTATTATAGCTAACATTATCTGTGACAGTTTCACGTGATTTACTTTTTTGCTTTTTTATAAAATTATTAAAAAAAATATATAAACCAGTTTTGTGCTTGAAATCGAACGTTTTTAGACTTCCGTCAAGCGATTTTAATGGCAATTACTTTCAATATAAGGTATACCTAGAATATACCCATTTTTGGCTTGTAGCTTCCTCTCTAAGGATTATGTATATTCATAATTTAATTCTAGCTTTATTTTCACATTTTTTTTAGAATCTACGTAATACTTAACTACCCAATATTTTCGAAAATAGCCATCTCATTATTTATTTTCACATATGCGTATATTGAGATCGATTTTTATTTATTTATTTTTCGTTATTTAGAAATTTGAGTTACTCCTTGATTCTATTGTGTTAATTTTTTTATAAACGTGTAAATTTACAAAAGTTTTTGTTTCAATACATAAACGTGTTAATTTATAAAAGTTATTGATACATACAAAAATGTGTTCATTTATAAAGGTTTTGGATACAATACATAAACGTGTTAATTTCCAAAGGTTATTGATACATACAGAAATGTGTTCATTTATAAAGGTTTTTGATACAATACATAAACGTGGTAATTTAAAAAGGTTATTGATACATACAGAAATGTGTTCATTTATAAAGGTTTTTGATACAATACATAAACGTGTTAATTTATAATTTTTTTTGTTACAATACATAAACGTGTTATTTTATAAAGGTTATTGATGCATACATAAATGTGTTTATTTATAAAGGTTTTTGATACAATATTTAAACATGTTAATTTATAAAAAAATTGAAAATAGCTGTATTTAATAATCACCTTTCATTAAAATATTTTTTGTTTATGGTTAGGTACTTATTTTCTATATATGAACTTTTTTGTCTATTCTTACTTTTTTTAATTTTCATTGCATTCATTATTTATTTTGATCAAATGGTAGTGAATACAAATGAGTTTACTTTCGTTAAATGTAAAAGTCAATTATTTCCGAAAAACTTTCTCAAACAACAGTTAAAGGTTTTGTAGCATTTAAAGTGCCCTTACTTAATTATATACTTTTTAAACGTATATAGGTACCTATTAAAATGGGGTTTTCATAAATAAGTTTACTATATTGTGATACCGTATTTACACACATATTTGATTTTTGTCGTGAAAAAGCAAAATTTTATGATGCGACTGGTTAATTATTATCAATAAAAAGTTTTAAGTTTCATCCATACCCTGAAGCCACGATCTTATTTGTAACTGTAACCGTAACCGTAACCGTAACGTGGCTTGCGAGCCGACGGCTATTGATTTTCGCAGAGAATTAATGGGCGCGTGCTGCCAAAACCTCCTAGGTTTTAGTGCAGCGCGCTCGTGGACGTCAATCGGTCAGGCCGTGGCATGCAGCGAGCCAGCCGCGTATTTTCTGATTTTGATTTTGAATGCAAAACGAATTTAAGTTAATTTTAATTTAATTTAATTAATTTAATTTAATTATTTTATTTAATTATTTAATTTAATTATTTAATTTAATTATTTAATTTAATTATTTAATTTAATTATTTAATTTAATTATTTAATTTAATTATTTAATTTAATTATTTAATTTAATTATTTTATTTTATTTAATATTATTTTTTTTTAATTTAATTTAATTTTAATTTTTATATATATATTTTTTTATTTTGTAAGCCACGTATTCTTTTTTAAAATGTTTTATTATTGTATAAATAATAAAACATTAAAAAAAAAATGTCCACAAAGAGATTAAACTTTTTCCAGAAGCGTAAATTCGTTTGCTACAAAAAAAAAAAAACTAACTAACCATCACGCCGTTTCCCCGCAGGGGTAGGCAGAGAGGACGGACCGCTAAACAACTTGGTCTTGGCACAGACTCCTTGCCTCATTCACATTCATTTCGTTTGCTACAATATAGATCATTAAGGGGGCATTGGTGGAGCAATGTTTTATTTATGTATATCAATGAACTTTTTCTTTCATCCTATACTCCTGATGATGGAAGGATATTATTTCTAATCAACGTATTGCTAAAATCTCAAATATTTCTAGAGGGATCCTTCGAAAAGTAACTAATTAATCATCTAGAAAAGAAAAACTGGTGTTTACTGCTAATTTTATGGTTGAAAAACGTTTTATAAAATGTTCAAACTGTTTTAAGTAAAATGTTTTAATGGTAAGGTCCTGATTTTATTAATCTCAAATATACATAAATTACATCCGTAGGAGTCCCTCTAGAAACATTTGATGTTTTACTAATACATTCATCAGAAATAATTAAAATGTGAACGTCGAGCAAACCCCCGTTACTAATAAGAATAGAATAAAGTCTTATGTCGCCTTAATTAATAATTTAGATGACACGTATTTATTTATAACCATGAATAAATTTCTACGCCTGAAAATCCAAGGGATTGGAGTCATAAATAACAAACTTTAAGGGAAAACCATTTTAGTATCATCTATTAAATTTATACTTCGCAATCACAAATTTGGTAGATATGTTTATTCGAATTCAAAGAATCATTTTCATGATTTTATTACTAAAAGAAATGATTACTTTGGATGAAATTACAACAAATAATTGCGGTCCTTTTTTCCATCAAATGAGTTTTCATATTTATTGATTTCTTATATTTATATTTTATATTGTTTGAGGTAAGATATATGTTTATTCAAATTCACGGATCATTTTCGTGCTTTTATTACTAAAAAAAATGGGTAATTTGGATTAAATTACAACAAATACTTGATGTCCTTTTTGTCCATTAAATGTGTTTTTATCTTTGTTGATATCTTATATTTATATTTTATTTTGTTTCAGGTAAGAGAGAAACATTTCTTCTTGGATACGTGGGTATCATTTAAGTTGGCTTCTTGGTACGTACGTAATATTAACCCTAATATCTTTAAATGGTATGTTACATAATTGTATAATATATTAGATAATTTAATTGAATTACCCTCCTATTTGTTTGGCGGTTTGTTTTTATTGTATTAATGTGATTGATTTAATCAAAAAACAATTAATATTATAAAAAGATTGCAGCTTATTATAAAAGCGTTAGATTTATAAATAAATTATAATGCAGACGAATATTTTGAATGATTGTTTGTTTTTTTTTTAATAGAATATTTCTGAAATATGTATTTTGTTGGCTTGTTATTATTTAGAAAAATTCCTTAAGCAAAGATATACAATTAAATTTTTTACAATCTTCCGTCCACAGTAAGTATTCAAAAAATGACCATAGATAATATTGTGATATTATAGGGTCCACATTCTCTTTCATAAATAATGATATCATCTGAATATCAGACGAAAAATTAACAGTGAAAATTATCTTTTGGAAGGCAAGCAATATATTTTGAATGCAAAGCCTTTTAAGAAAAATCGTTTATTGTTTAATCGGGTTCCAATCAATTCACATTAAAAATTATTTTATGATATTGCATATTACTTACGCCTTACATATGACATATAATTTAAGTTTTAAATAAAATTTGGCATATTTTTTAATGTAGTTTAACCAGAGAAGAATGTATTTTGATGTCAAAAAAATAATATTCTATTTTTTGGAATAACTTAGTGAGTAAAACCTCAAATTGTGATATTTCATTATTGAAGACAATATTAGCAATTCCTAAATGAATATTTGAAACAGAAAAATCAGAAAAAGATACGGTCACATCTAGGACTCGAACACAAGACCCTTGCCTTGCCGGGGCACTACTCTACGAACTGAGCTAATGGGACCCTATCTTACCTTTATTTTTCTCACTGCCCATTTTTATTGGCCGCTTTCTTTATGTATGATCACAATATTCAACTCGAACTAAATACAATCTAGACAGTGTCTTAGATAATTAAAAAATGTGCGACATCTATTGACTTTATCTGCAAGTCTAGGATAAAT
The DNA here is from genome assembly GCA_026573805.1 of Hesperophylax magnus. Taxonomy (NCBI): domain Eukaryota; kingdom Metazoa; phylum Arthropoda; class Insecta; order Trichoptera; family Limnephilidae; genus Hesperophylax; species Hesperophylax magnus. Next base: position 7,851,346 of record JAIUSX010000029.1, on the reverse strand, counting down.
ATTTAATTTTTAGGAATAACTTAATGAGTATAACCAAAAATTGTTTTATTTATTAAATGAAGACAATATTAGTGATTCCTAAACAAATATTTGAAACAGAAAAATCAGAAAAAGATAGGTCACATCTAGGACTCGTACCTAGATGAAGTATATTTTTCTGATTTTTCCGATTCAAATATTCGTTTAGGAATTACTTATATTGTCTTCAATAATTTAAATAATATTCATTTTCCATGAACAAGTGGTGTACAAATAAAACCGTTCCAATTCCGTTCATATTTTTGTTTAGCCTGTTAAGTGTTTCTTTCATATTGTCATGAAGACTGGCTAACAGGTTCGAACATGTTGAGGTGGTTTTTCACCACCATTGAGTAAAATGTTGATTTACTACTCATCAATCAAATTTGATCATATGATAAAACATACATTAAAAATAAACATTTGCTTGACCTTAGAAATATCATTCTCATTTTCATTTAAAAAAAAACATATTTTAATATCGCGTATATTCCGAGATGGTAACATGGCAAAATATATATAATTAGTAGTACCTACATGATAAAATGTTCGTATTTGAAAAAAATAAAAATCTTGTCGAATCTCAAAATCAAACCACGAAAACAAAAACATGTCAATATTTTTAGTTACACAATGAAACACATAGTAATAATATGCATCGAAAACATATATTTTGTTTCTGTACATTGACCATAAAATCAGCCATAAAAGAAAACTTAATAACCGGTTTTTATAGTGACAATGACAGTGATGAGAGGAGATCCTCGAGCTATAAAAAATTTATGTCCCAATATAATATTTAATATAAAAATACCCAATATGAAGCTGTCTCGTATAAAAAATTGCCGTTATTATGATATCTATCCTTTTGCGATGTTTAATTGACTATTTTAATGTCTTTTGATATTATTGTACTAAATAATGGCAAAATCTTAAAAAAACTTTTATTTTGATATATTTGCTGTATGTCTTTTTGGGTACTGAGGCTCAGAAGTAAGCGTTCTAAATGAATAAGAAGATGGTTTGAAAGGGATATATGTATATACGAATGTTGGAGGAAGTGTTCTTGTATAAAAAACGGTAATAACTTAAATAAAATCAAAGTTAAAAACACGTTTGAAATAACGCAAAAATTTCTTGAAAAATGAGTTCTATTTAAAAATAAACTGTGATTTTTTCATGCATATAAGTTGTCAAATAACAAAATAAAATGTGTTTTTAATAATTTTTGGAGCATAGTTTTCGATTTTTTTTCTTTCGAGGGAATTATATTTTATTTTTATGTTAATACCGCAGAAGAGTCCCAACTAAAGCCAGTGAGACTATGGTATCCCCAACTGGGATTCGTTGCGAGGCTAAACGGTAGTAGGAAGGGGAAGGAGATGGGGGCAAGGAAGCTGGGGGAGTACCTGGCTATTTAGATCTAGTCACTAAACACGGCTGAAGCCATTTCAAGCAACGTTTCAATTCTGAATGGTGGTCTTACACCAAAGCGATACTGAGGGTATCTTCCACTTAAGAACGAGCCGCAAGAATGCTATATATTATTTTAAATAATATATATATTGTGAAATAACCCTATTTAATCAAACATAATTTTCTTATTAATAAATAAAAATTAATCAAATAAATTTGCCCGCCAGGTTTTGAACCAGTGACCTGCGGCTTGCTAGTCGAGAGCCTTACCCCTCTAACACGGAGGCCGTCACATACAATCACCGTTCCGGCTCTGCAAATGAAATAACAACATATACTTTTTTGCTACTTAAAAAAATTAAGTGTTCAAGAGACATAATATAGTCGTGTTTAGCTTTTTAGGATGCCTTTCAAGGCTCATCATCAGAATATAGTCGTGTTTAGCTTTTTAGGATGCCTTTCAAGGCTCATCATCAGGGCAAGTTCATTAAGATTATTTTTGAGGCCTACATACCGTTCATTATAGATTATCAATAATAAATTGTGAATAAAATGAAGAAACTTTTTTAAGTTTACCTGTGAAAACAGTTGGGACAATAGTTGCTTGAAATTACTTACAAAAATGTCTATAAATATTTGTGGTTTATAACAAACAAATAAAAATAATCAATATAGCTGTTTTGTATGGCATTGTGTTATTCGTTGAGCTTCGTGGAAGTTAATAAACAAACACATAGATGTAAAATTATAGAAGTTTCGTGATAATTTCTACAAAAATATTTATGAAAGCATTTTGTATGTAAAAACATGTTAAGTAATCAATTCTCTGAAACATCAAACATTTCTGAAACATCCGGTGTTGCTAAACTTATTGTACATTAAAAGAATTTGAGCGATCAATACGGTTTGTTAAGGACATTTCTGCAATATTTCGAAAGCAAATGAATTATTTCAGTCCCAAAATGCCAAATGTTTGAAATGCCAAAAAGTTAAGACATTGAATCCGCTCGTAAATAACAAGAATCATAGAATTTGTCAAATTAACGTGCGTCGGAAATTGCCGAACTAAAAACTTTGCGGTCTTTTCACCTAGTCTTCACATTCTTCTCAATACATTCTGTTAATCACAAAAGGTTAGCACCGTGAATAAAGTTTGTAGTTTTTTTTATAAAAAGGGTAAGTGGGTTACTTTACCAGTCTGGTAATTTCTACATACTGCATCCCATAATGCTTTTTTAAAGGTTTCAGTTTTTACGTTGTGTCTGGGTGTTTGGTTTGTAAATTAAATAGTAACAAATTAAGCTTTTTATAATCATCGGAATTGAATCGTGATATCAATATTTTATACATTTTTCACAACAACAAAACATAATTTTTTTTATTTTTTGTTTTCATTCCCTGTAGTTAAGCTCTACCTAGAGATTGAATGCAAGGATAAAATCAGTAAAAATCTATCACTCTTGTTGTTCAACAACTCAAAAATTAGGCGCTTGAATAGTATATTCCACTTTGAACAAATAGTTTTTATGATGTTCGGAACTCTAAATTCTTGCATTAGAATTAGTTAACTTGGGTGTATTGGTCCTTAGAGTTAAATCACGCCACGTTGGCGAATTAGAGTAAGTCCTTTGGTACACGTCAGGTACCTACGCTTGAATGCTACCAGAGGTGTGCACGTATTCAAACATTAAAAATTTCCCGTTACAATTACAAAACGTACATGGTTGCGGAATATAAACCGCACATGCGTGCACTCGTTCCCAAAAACATGTGCGCGGTTGAAAAACCGCAGTATATGCCAGGGCTTCAAATACAATAAACTAAACCAGACCAATTTCAATCAGACCTGCAGGCAGATCACAGTATACTTAGAGGAGATTTGCTGGTCAGAATATCCTATGAGGTAAATGTTATTTATTACACCTCACGCCGCACTTTATGGGTTCACAAGCCATCAATTACAGCGTGTGATTGTAGTTTGAGCTTCTGCCGGTAGGGTTAACCTCCTCATTGCCAACAGTGGATTTCAAAATGTCTAAAATTACTATGCATATCATAAATACAATTTTGAATAGAGACATTACAGTTTCGCTTTTTTTGTTTTTCTTCAAAAACTTGTAAACACATAATAAATATATATATATTTTAATAACTTTATTGAGTAAAACCTCAAATTGTAATATTTAATTATTGAAGACAATATAAGCGATTTCTAAACGAAAATTTAAAACTGAAAAATCAGAAAAGGATACGGAATATCTTTTTCTGATTTTTCCGTTTCATATTTTCGTTTAGAAATCGCTAATATTGTCTTCAATAATTACATAATCAATAGTTTAAAAAAAATTGTACTTGTTTAAAATTAGAAAAATAGTGTAAACATAATTTTTTCCCACAAAAATAATGTTTCTTGCGAGCTGAAACATCGGATGATTATGATCAGAAGAAAGGGACATCGGGATATTATTTCTTATCGTATAAATAATTTTTTTTTCAATTTTGAGGCGTGTATGGTCACTACAGCCCCGAAATCATTTATTGGATAACCTACACCCCTGCTATCGGTCATCCCAAGTGATTCGTTACGTTTGGTGACTTAACAGGGGTGCCCGGGTTCATGGGGTGAAGTTTGTCTATATCTTGGCGGCCGATGCTATTGCCCACCTACTACGTAGCGGGCCGAATCGGGAGAGACTCGTTGAGTGTACCTTTTGACCACTCCAGCCAAACCAAAATCTCTCGACCCGTCTCCTTGCACCGCAGTGGGAGGGATGGACTCCTGGACACTTCGACCCCCAGATTCCTACCCACCCCTCAAACCTTCTTCTTTCCCAGAAATTCCTCTGCATCCTTTACATAAAAAAGACCCACCACACAGCATCCCCAAAGATGACGTAAGGCCCTGAGGGATTTTTTTTAAATCAAGGCCTCCTGCGTGGGCTAATATAAAAAAAAATCCGATTTCAAATACTCCTTCACTAAATCTTTAGGCACTTCTGAAATCTACCATTCATTTCTTCAGCCTTTAGTGACGCTATTCGGCACCAGGCATCTGGCATTTAAATGACTATTAAGATATGATTAAACTAATCGGCGCTCCTAGCCATTAGTCTCTCATTAGCGCTAAATGGCTTCGAGTTTGACTTTGACATCCGGAAAAGACGGATTTTTTAAACTAAATTCAGGGATATTTATTGAACTTGGTAGTTACGAACGTAGATATTATATTTAGGCCTGATGAATGATCGAGATTTCAAGAAAATTGATTGAACGCTTTGCATAAATTAAAGGGAGTTTTTTAAGATTTTGATTTTGACGGTATATCAAATAATATGCCCAATTGTATTAAAATCGAATCCGCAAAAAATAAATCAAGTGACCATATAATGTTTGAAGAGAGGATTTCATTGAATATTTTATAACGTGAAGGTAAAACATTACATTTAATTAAAAAGTGAGATTAAAATAATGGGGGCATCTTTTACATAGAATTAACACGAAGTTAAATTTAAATTTTCAAAAAACTTCGTAAATTCGGTCACAGTTTGATTCGAATGAAAAATGGTTTTGAACATAAATTATCGTCGTAATCGCACCTTAGATATTTTTTTGTGATGTTTTTCAAAAATGTCTTAGTAATTACAATTATAATAGGAAAATTAACATTTTCAATATTATGCTGGTGAGGCTGACCCGTAATCACATTAACTATTATTAATATTATGCTGGTGAGGCTGACCCGTAATCACACTATTATTATAGGCTAAATGTATTTACAAGCATCATTTATATTTCGTGACATAAAAGAGATGTTTAGAGTTTAGACTTTACTGTCAATTCAATTCAAGTAGGGTATATAGTTAATTCATTAAATGGTGTCCACTGCGATACAGGGATATACCTAGCTTGGTGGATATAAATAATCAATAATTATTGTTCGCCAATCTGTTGTTGACGGTCTCCGTGGTCGAGGAGTAAGGATCTAGACTACGAACCCAAACCCGCAGGTCTCACAGGCGTGCGCAAGTAAATTTTATTTAGTTAAATTGTGTTGTTTTACAGTTAAAATTTATGCATACTTTATAGTACATTTGCGGCTCGTGGAAGATACTTTCAGTATCGTCCTAGTGAAACACAACCATTTCGAATTGAAACGTTGCTTGAAATGGCATTACCCTATTGGTGACCAGATCTGAATATCCAGGTACTTCCCCACCTTCCTCTTCCACATTTCCTTTCTTTTTCCAAATTTTCTCAGCCTTAAATCTTAACCCGATTGGGGATTCCTTAGTACAGATGGTTGGGACACTTGTGCGGTATTCACATTATAAAAAAAATATAATCAAAGTTTCAATTTTAAAAATTTACTACTAGTATCATCACAAAAATTTAACAATGGGTATTCCTGCAATTATGTTGAGCTACAACACTCTGTTAAATTATATGAATATGCTCAAATTGTCAGACCGAAGAATTTTCACTGATTTGGTATTTCTATTTAAAATTCTAAATGACTTAGTGAATAGTCCGGTATTGCTAGAATTTATATGCTTTCGGATTTCACAACGTAATACTAGAAGTCAGGATTTATTTCGGTGCAGAAATTCTGGGACTAGCTACCAAATGTATTCCTCTTTAATGGAGGGAAACAATTATACCAAGTCAGTGGAAATCTTCAATTTATCTTTAAACAAATATAAAATGTTGTTAATGAAGCAATTCGGTTATGTACACATAATAATGTATATTTCTTAATATTCTTTCGGAAAACCCCGAAAAAGAGCGTTAATTAATAAATAAATAAAACGTTCCACATATAAAACAAAATGATTATTGTTTTGTGAAGACTGTTCAAGACGCCTTTGTGCTCTTTTGTGGGTGAGAGGGTGTTCGATAATACGAGTATTTGTTGGAATAGTTACTTATGTCCGGAAAACAGAGCAGCAAGTTGTTGAGTTATGATTAAGGGTGTTAGGGTATTGTAGAGAAGAAGGGTTTTAGGGTAAATCTGAGCATTGCAGACAAATCGGTTTACCGAAAATTTATCGTTCCTGATAATTGCCGATACTTGCGCAACAATACCAAACAAATATCATCGCAAATTAAATGTTCCGACATTGTTAAAGCGATTTCAGAGAGAAATATACCCTCAATCTATTCATCTATTCATCAATTGGATAGGAAATTACAAACGGTTGTGCTTTTATTTATGCTCTCTGATGGCAGGATACTGATTTAATTTTACTAAAAAATAAATAAAAATTGTAAATTTTACGGCCTCCATTGTCGAGGGGTAAAACTCTTGAGTAGCAAGCTGGAGGTCGCAGGTTCAAAACCCGGAGGGAGCAAGTAAATTTTGTTTGATTACTTTCAAAAAATTCTCATTTAATATAATACATAGTATTATTTGAGGCATGTTCCAAAGTGGAAGATCAGTATCGCCCTGTTGTAAGACCATCATTCATAATTGAAACGTTTGAAAAGGCTTTTACCGTATTTGATGACTAGATCTGAATAGCAAAGTACTTTCACCCCACCTTCCTCTTTCCCATATCGCGCCCCACTACTTTTAGCATCACAACATACTTCTATAATTGGGGATTCCATAGTCTAACTGGTTCCAGACGGTTGGGGTGCAGTTAGGACTCTTGTGTGGTTTCACATTAAAAAAACATAATTTCAAATATTTTTATCCATTTGCTAATCTCCCCAGATATACATGCTTTCTATTATGTTTAAGGCACAAAAACCCAATTCGAAACAGATTAAGAATGGAGAACAAATATTTATACACAACGAAAACGTAAATTCAATTAGTTTCTATAAGAGTAGTACTTCCCAATCAAATAATTTTGTTAGAGCACAGCGGAGGTATGTAATTAAATATCAGTATTTTACTTGTTACATAATATACATACATCAGAGAGTTTGAGAAACAATGTTTCCTTGAAATATAATTTATCAGATCAATTCGTTATGGGCTGCCTAATTATTAAAGCAGTTTACAATCAAATTCGATCAACGAAACATTAAAGCATGTCGTATCAATAACTTTATTAAATTAATTCATAACTGAACAATAAAGGTGCTTAAATGCAATTGAAACAGTAATCTCATTTTCGGGGAAACAGTAGACAATTTTACAGTTCACAGAATATTTTCAGAAAGTTGTTTAATTATTCTTCATATTTACTAGAATAAAGGCTGTTGTAATTCTTCATCCTGGGCGTCTGCAGAATTTACTTATTCTGGAGATAGAAGTTTCATTAATTTCTCAGGGTGTTCTATTAAATTTCATTTCAATTAATGCTTCAAAAACTCGGAAGGCTTGGGTTTATTTGAAGGAGTAAGATGGTCGGACTCCTAAGAGAGAATGTTGGAAAAGTCGGGAACTTAATTATATTCAGGCAAAGGGATAAATCTTACAAGATTGTACTTGATATTACAAAAAATTCTCTTCCACGAAGGTATTTGTATTACTGCATTGATATAAAATCAATCTCTGCCACGGTCTGTCGAACTTTAAATTACTTTTTTGATTATTTTGAAGTAATAGGAATTTTAGTATATTAGATTGGTATCACAGTAGTACTGACCCACATTTTCGACCTTTTGGCATTCATCTGTCTGTAAATTTGTTTGTTAAGTTGCGGTTTTGGTTAAAGATGGGGGCATGATGGATACTACCTTTTTTATCTCTTTTTTATCTCTTTTTTATCCGATTTGAAAATTCGTAATAAGTTACGAATTGTCAAATCGGAATAATAAACATTATGGCTCCTACCGGTCTGAAGAATGTTTGTAAAATAAATTGTCATTGAGATGGTGACATTTCTTTGGACAAATTGTGTAATAAATAAATAATAAAATAATTTAAAAAATATATAAAATATTTTTGGTTTATAATCAGCAGGTAGGTGTTTAAATATCATCTTACGATGATTTCAGAGGATTTAAAGGTTTTAATTTATTAAGTAATAGATCTAGTATGGGAGGTCTTCTACTGTTCACAGAACAACTAGGGTGAGTTTTTTTTTTGTTTGGAATGAAAAAACCTTTTAAAGTTGGAAAATAATATTGTAGGGTACGGGGAGTTGCAGAGTCAAATATACTAAAGCCGGTCTGTGGGCGGGAGACGTTTCATCTCAATGCACCAGAAATTGGCGACCTAGCAACACCATACTATTTAGCTATCCATTAAAGCGTCTATGGATAATAATTAAAATTGTAAAGTAATACAAAAAATTAAAACGATAATTACAACTAACTCATTTTTATAAAAAAACTTTGAAAACGATAATCACAGGAAAAAATCTATTGATTCTTGCAAAATACTATTCCGTGCAAATTTGGTGTCAACAAATCTTATTGTTGCTCATATCGCGCGTGTAATATTTATTTCGGATTTGCTTTTAGGGCAGTAATACCGGCGGGTGGATTCTTAGCACGGAATTCTTTTAAAGTTTGGTAGAATTATACGGCTTATGTTTAACTGCTTTCCAAATGGAGTACAAATTTGCATCCAAAAAATACATTTTCAACTCGAAATAGGTAAATGTTCACCAAAAATTGACACCCTATTTGATACTTATATTTAAGTTTACGTTAGTCAAGCAAGTACCTGACACAAAAAATAATTCTGTTTTCTCACAAGTAGTCAAAGATTATCAAAATAGAAAACTCAAATTTTTCTGAAGTTTTATCTGAATATGACGCTTTTGTTGCTCTAATAAAATTCATTTATATTACAAGCACCCGCTAAATTGCCAAAGCAGTTTGTCAGCAGGTCAATTTCACAAAATAAATTATAACACTAAAGCAAACATATAACGAGAAGTTAAAATATAGAAAATAGATCAATACGAATAACATTTCAAGTGACTACAATACAAAGGCCTAACACACTCAATATGCTCATAGGCATTTCCACACTCAAAGGCAAACAATATATTTATTGAAAAAGAAGATAATACTCGTAAATCTAAATGAAACTTGGAATGGAATAAGGTATTGAAAAATAAAAAGGTTATGTAAATATAAATAAAAATTGGATATGTTTATCCGAGACACTCTCTAGGTTACAAATAAATTGTTTAAAACTTTGAAATCATTCCAAAAGATAGCAACCAAAAATGTGATTAAAATTAGTTGTAGATAATATTGTTAATTCTGAATTTGAACTATGAGATCGAAAATAATTAATTCTCAATGGCCGAGTGGTTAGAGGAATTTTCCAGGTAATACAGAGATCCTGGGTTCGATTCTAGTGAGACCGTTACCTTATTATTTTATTTCTACGTTTTGTTCTGTTCTTCAAATATATTTCATATTAAAATTTTATGTTTCGTTTTTCATATAATTCTGTTATCTCAATTCAATAGGGAAATCTTTAATTCGTTGTATTTTTTGGTATAATGTAGGAATTGAAAACAACTAATATTCCACTGATGATTTCCCAAAGATTAATAAATAAAACTGCAGCTTAATATGACAATGTAATGCAATTAACAGCCACATTAAACAGTCCTTTTCTGAAGGCAGCATTTGAAACATCACGCTTTCCAGTAAATATGTGTACTAACGATGTTAAGATCAAATAACAATTTTGGTACATAAGATGGACGCAGAAAGCCCCATGATGACATTGAAGATTTTCGAAAAGTTTCGCTGTTTAATTTAACGATTTGAAGTTTATTTAATACCAGCTGTAGGCAGTGAGTGTCAATTTATTATCATCTAGTGAAGTCTATATCAGTGCTTTAAGACTTAGCGGGATTTGGCTGTCATCATTTTGCCAGAGTTACGCTCTGCCTTACACAATAATCAATTAGTACATTTGTAGTTTGATTTGAACCTTTAATTTCTATCGCACAAAAGGCAGCTAGCTGATCTTGTATTAATTACAATTTGGATTGCCTACTTTTAATGTTTTTTTATTCTGCGATATCATAAAGTACGGTCATGACACATGGTGCGCTTACTCAGGAACATATATCTAAATAACTGACAATCAAGCTGTTTCTCACTTGTGGTTCCATCAAATGCCCTATAAAATTAATAATACATCAAACTTCTGACATCTCCCATACATTATGATAGCAACATGCTGCACGGGCGCCTCCTAACGGCGTGAGTTGTGTGCCTTGGTTTTATTTCGTACATTTTAATTGATTTTATATATAAATTCTTTAATTTACGTTAATAAATCAAGAAATCGAAAAAAAAAATTAGGTAACCTACGCATGATTTTACCTTTTTTGGTCAAACATAAAAAACATTAAATACTTGTAATGATCTGCCCTTTTTAAACTATTCCTTCTCTTCTTTCAACGATAAATTTTCTTTAAGTCCCATAGGTAACTTTTCCGTAAGGCTTTGGTTATGTATATATCCGGGGTAGGAATATAATCCCTGCCGTCTCCACAAGCCTTTGCTCCTCTCTTTATTACACACCCCTTCAAGTGTGTACATCCTAGTTTGTCCACGTAACGTACGACCTTGAACGTACTCATTTCACGTGACGGTTCAGTATAAAAAGGTTTCACCGAACGTTGTGTTGGCTTTTTTGTTTCTCTGTATAGAAACCTAGTTATCTTTGTATGTGTGTGGTACCCCTCGGTTCTTTTGAGATAGAGTGAGTTGAATCCATTACCGCTGTGTTTTAAAGCCATTTCATAAACCTTATTTTTCTGAGTCGCCTGCTCTTCAAACTAGCTACGTGATTCTACCTGTCATAGGGTTATGTGAGTATAATAAAGTGTTAGATTTTATATGTGTGATAAACATACGATAAATTTATGGTGTTAGTTGTCGGCGCCATCCATGTATATATTTTGGGAGGGGAAGGAGAGGAAAGGAAATGAATTTGTTCAAGCTAAGTTTGGCTCCTCCTCTTTACCAAACAAAACCGATGGATGATAATTTGAGCAAGGCGATCGATATCTGCGTGTCTGGATATCACAACCGGCCGGGTCTCCCCTTGTTCCAAATCGGCAACCGTCACGCCAGAATAAAGAAAGCCAGGTCTCCTCACCAATTTCAGAATTGCCCCAACCTCATGCACCTCCAGGAAAATCTACTTTACTGAGTGTAGAAGGGGAAAACCATGACATCCCTTGTCACGAATCTAGTCGCGAAAATGTGACACGTAAGGTCCTAAGTTACATGCCACCTCTAGAAAACGCTGTAACTTCCTCGTTGTCGGGAATTTACATCCCTTTCTAGGTCAATAACATAGATAACACACGACGATCTTGTCGGCATTTAGCCCGCTTCTATCGGTAGGTTGTGTGCCTACCCATTCAGCCAATTATCATGTGAGATATATGTAAGGTTTACTCGAAATGCCAAATTTAGGATGAGGACTGTCTATATTTTAATATTTGGTTCCAGTAATTATTTTATGAGGTTACTAGCATCCTCGTGTATTAGGTATGGGTAACTTCTACTGAATACCTATCCTCTCAGGTAGGTATAAACGGATAATTGGTTTGATTTTTGCAATTAATTTAAAGAGGCTGCCTACCTCTCGAAAGGTACCTGTTGAGAAAAGTTGTTCGGGTGGTAGTTTTATTTCGGAGATTACCATCTCCCTCTTTTGACTCTAGATTTGTTTTTGTGCATCCCAATTCGTAACTTAGAAAGTCAAACAATAGATGATAAGTATTAAATTAGAAAGTCAAATAACAGAAGAAAAGTATTCATTTTGTTCTGTCTGGTTGCATCCGATCGCTTTCTATTCGGGCGGTCATACGCTAGCAAAACTCCCCTTTGACTGACTGTACACCGCGCCTCTCGGCCTATATATGAAAAGGTCATTGGCCCGTCTCCCACTCACAGCTGATTGATAATCTGATTGACACATTCCCTTTTGAAACATCACTTGGGCGGCAGGGGCTGTAAACTTTGTTTCTTTTGTTCTGTTGCATCCGTCCTTAAGGGTCCTCTGAAATTTAATAAATAATAAAAAAAAACTCACCCAGTTAGCCATATCCCACTATCAGCGTGAAGTCTACCTGGTTACACACTAAATAGCTAAATCAGTTTAGTTTTACGGTCTCTTTCCTACCGGCATTCCTCCCTCCTTTTAGCGAAATCCTTGCAATTTGTTCAATTTTGGTCCCCTCCCTACGCCTATAAAAGGGTAATTAAATAACTCTGTAAATAAAATTGTACCTCCCTAATCTGTCAGGATTCGAACCCACAGTTTATGATTTGTTTGATTCTCTGGTTTACTGTCTCCGTGGTTAGAACGCCATCTCGCCAATCGTTAATTCTTCCTTAATCCGATCAAACACTTCCTGCCTTTAAATACGTTCACTCTCTTTTAAACGCAATCATTATCATTATTATTTCCATGTTTTTAAGAGAAGCAATCTAGTCCGAACTGTATACGAAATCACGCTTAAATCAACACAACTTTATAACACAATCGCGATCGCACAACACCTTGCGCCCCTGAGGTGGGTTTTTCACAAAACGGCGCTCTACAAATTATCCAATTATTTGTATCCTCATTGAGTACAACCACTTTCACTTCACACAAACACCGGTTCAATAATATTTCACTTTAATTCAATATTCAAGAAAGCTTTCTAACACCATCTGAATTCACTAATTAACTGTAATTTCACACAACACTTCTGATTTGTATCGATTTCTCGGAGCTGTCAACGTACCCAAGTTCAAAAACCGACTGTCCCAGCGATCTCTTCTTTCCACCTTCCCGTGGGAACGTGTTTACTCATAAAACCTGCCTGTCAATAAATCTTATGTTCTTATCTCAAACAAAAAATTTTTTGGAGCACGTTCGTTTCGTTTTATCGTTTGTTTATTTATCTGAGTATTCAAACCATCACATACTCACTAAAACAATGTACAGCTATTAACTGTGTGGTGGCTTATAAATGTAATAAAATACTCATATATTGGTAAGATTTAAAAAAAAAATGTAAATATCACTTTTTTATGTCATCAATAACATTTTTTTTGGTCGGATTTAATGAATTCGTATTATATTTCACCAACTAACCTGTTAACGTGACATCATGAAAACAACTTGGAAGTATTTTTGTTGTTTGTTACTATTACACCCACAAACGGCACATTCAACAACCCACTTTTGGGACATTTTTGTCCAAATTTTTATAAATATTTATCAAAATAAAAATTATAAATCTCAAAACACCGCCACCAAGTATTATATATTCAATTTTCTCTGGTGGCCAGCGTTGTAAATATTGCTTTTATTTTACTGAACGTATTTTTGATATTATATGGTATTTCGTTCCACCCATTATTTCATTCACATTCCCACATCGTCTCAAACATACTCTTCCGTTTCCTCTTAGTTGAAATACTTGCAATTAAAAATTGCATTTTCACTAGAAGCCCATAGAATCTCAATGTCCCAATGAAGAGCCACTATCACTATTCACTGTCGATCCATACGAAATATACAAAACATAGTGTCTACCTAAGAAAAAAGTATTTTAAAAAGAGTTCTTCTTTTTAAAAAGGCACCTTACACCCGTAGCGATCGACGTTTCTAGAATAAAACTTTCTACCTACTTGCCGCTGCGACGTCTGAACGAACTACCCACGTCAATACAATTGCGAGTTTGATTAGGTACATTACGCGCATCCGCCAGAAGGTTCTAGGCAACTGCCTAGGCATAATTTTAGCGCCATCGAAACATCGAGATTCAGCAAGAAACCTGCAGTTAACCAGCGAAGCTACTTCCGCCGTCGGCTTGGTTATATAAATAGGCCCGACGCAGCAAGCGACCAACCTGAGCGCCTCCACCACGCACAGGACCATCCACATACACCCGGCTCTGCACGGTTGATCCATGGTCTCCTTCGGGATCATCACAGCGCCCTGGTTTCAGCATCCCTGGCCAGCGACATCCTTGCTGGCCTGCATATCCCGCTCATCCGCCAACCAGATCCTTCGTATCTTCGGCTACCTTGTTCAGCACTGGAGCACCCGGAAGACCCATGGTCTTCACCAGTTTCTGACACATCCACGAGTCCGGTCTCAACGCGCCGTCGCCAACTACCGTCTGGACCACTTCACCGCCTGCATCCGGTGTCCTCGCCATCAGTCCCGAAGTTATCTCCCATGCTGCATCCTGACTCAATAAAAAACACTGTGACCTTCAACAACCTCTTTCATTGTGTCTCCGCTATCTGATCCCCAAACACCTATTTTTCTTTTCCCGGGTCTTCTACATCTCTTTCTACATCCACCTCTCAGAATTTATGAAAACACGTGCTAATACAAATTATTAACATTAGATTTTTAAGTAAAATGTTAAGATACTGCCCACACTGCATTTTGTATTAAAAATTATGTATCATAATATTAAATATTATTCGGGATACATTATTTATATTTTTGGAAAACATAAAAAGAATTTCAAGTTTCTGTTTATATCATCGTATTGTTGTTGAACCGTTGGTAAATCGCACCGCTAACTTCTCTGCCATGTTAAATACCAACATGCCCACCTGACTCAGATAGCTGTGATGCGGTACCTGACCACACGATTTGTGGAACCACATCGGGAGTGCCGCAAGATTTCAGTAAGGAATCAACCGCCGTAAACACACGTGCCTGAATTAGCAATCAACCGTAAGATCAAACGCTACTTAACCAAGTAGTATTGGAACCATTCAAGGACTCTCTCAACTTTGTGTGTTGTGTGTTTGCTAGTAACCTGAAAATGCTAATTGATTTTCACAACAAATAGAAGGCTTAGGATGGGTTGTTTCATAGAAGTTTCCTTTATTCTCGGGTTCCGTAAAACTTCTATTCAATTTCTGTTACTATATCATTATAGGCAAGTTACTTTTTTGAACTAAAATAATAACAGAACCTAAAAAATACTGGAAAATTAACGTTGAAATTTGAAGAATTGTTCACATTCCCTGAAACAACCCGTCCTTAGTTTTGTGTCTGTCTTCTATGCTCCTCGTACAAACGGTTTCCTTTCTGTTCCGGAACAAAGAAAATATACCTATTCATAAGAAAACCATTTGAATTTGTAAAACCAAAAGATAAGATTTTGAATGAAAATACTACTCTGGCGTCCCGAGAACGGCACAGTCATCGATATCTATTCAAGTGATATAGGCCACCATTACTATGTTTCCGCGATATTATTTTTATTTCTGATTATCAAGTGAGTCACGTTGGTCAAAAATGCGGAAAAGCTAAGCATACATTTTTAGAAATTTTTATAAAGATAATTAAATAAATCTATGGGTATATGCCATTGGTGTATAAGAAGTTATGAAGTTGTTTTTATGATAGTGTAAGAAATAATTGTCGAAGGACCTTGGATGATTGAGCAATGACCACTACACATAAGACAATATTTGCTGTACGGATAAAGGAAGGACTCACCATTAGGAACGGGCAATCGTTTCTTCCTGTCTTTTGTCCTCACAACAATGTCACTTAACATGAAGCGGCTTGCACGATATCGGCGTGACTGATAATGTCAGAAGGTAAGGGAGATGAGATCTCGCGCGGATGCGGTTTTATTGTGAGCGGTTCGGGTTATTGCAACATACTGATTACCAAAGGGCACATAAAACAAACAGGAATGGAAAGGAAGGTAGGACAAAGGACAATAATACTATCTCAGTACAGTGGTCGCAGGTATGTGTGTATGTGTGCGTGAGATGTATGTATAAGTTAATGTCTATTGCGCATTGGCGCAACCAGCCATATTGTTACTATTAATAAAACCATATAATATCGACTTTTATTTGACTCGGTATCTCAATCCAGTGCAGAGATAATGCGAAGTCTTCCTTGGGCGTCCCCGACTTCTTCTACCATTCAAACCACTTTCTAAATACTCCTTGCAATAATAAGAATAAACTGAAATTTTTAGTGAAATCGGTTCAGTAGTTTTGAGTCTATAGAGACAAAAATTCATTTATATATATAAAAGTTTTTGTACATAGTTTTTTATATGCTTTTCGACTATTACGCTTGGCACATGCCCGTAGTCGAAATTTGTATATAATTGCGAATATTTAATTCCCGTTAATTGTTAAATATATTGTTTTATTAAATACAATGTATTAGTATAATGAGAAAATCTAAAATTAGTTTATCTGTTAAGTAAATAGCACGTGTATTAACCTACCTTACAGTACACCATTAGTTTCTCTTAATTAAAGTAAATGCAGAAATAAATAACTCAATCTGTTTAAGGCGAAATAGGTAGACTTGACCTGAAATTTGGCATTTTTGAGGCCACTTTTAGACGTATGGACACTTTTCTAGAAAAAAACACAAATTGATTTCGAAAGATCGTTATTTTATCTTGTAAAGTAAGATGTAAAATTTTGAAAAATAATATTATTTTCATATCATAATAAAGTGTTACCGTTGGACGATGCGCAGATTTGTTGCATTTTCAAAGGTGAAGTTGTATTATACAACAAATATTTCAATCATTGAATAATAATGTATAAACAATCAATAAATTATCTATCATATGTATGTATAAGAATTGTGTTTTTATTTCAAATAAAATTACTAATAAATAAATCCGAGCACGCGTTTTGTGACGAAAATCCCTCAATTGAACTATTTACTTATGGTCTTACAAATTGGTATAGTTCAGATTTTTTTAGCAAAATAATTTACCAAGACATAATTGAAACATTAGAAATAATTTATGACCAAAAAATATATTCTTAAAGTATATAATAGTAATTAATTTCGATTCGCGTTTGTTGTTTGTGACTTGCCCCGGCGCAAGCCGAAATTTTATCATTCCCCGCTATGACAGGGCGGCGAGCGGACGTCTATTTCACGCCAGTCTACTTGATAACATTTTAAAGAAATTCCTCGCTTAAAAATGAGGAGGAAAATACCCTCGAAAAAAAGTTTTATTAGATAGCAAAAATTACGACATCAAAAACGTACGTGGGAGATATATTTTCAGAAAAAACAAAGGTTAGTGATATTTAATTATCCATGTACATTGTTCGTACTTATATGCTACAGGGTCGTTCGAAAGAATCAGTCAGAATAAGCACATATTTTTTATAACATTTGGCGAGAATTTTGTGTTGTTTAATTTCCAGGGAAAATAATCGACAGGAGTTTATGTCTGTTATCGTTTTTTCATGTATAAATGTTAAAACTTATGCCAAAGTACGTGAAACTGTTTGTGATTGGTAGTCAAAAAGTGACACGAACCAAATGAATTTCGATTCGTGATGTGCGATTCAAATCATTTTTTTGTTCATAATTTCTATTTTATTGTCCAATTCACTATTACATTGGTATAATTCAACATATTTAATGTTTTTTGTGTTACTTTTTGTCAGTTTCATAATGTCATATTGTGAATTGAGCTTCTTGTTTTAGGAAAAAAAAAACAAGGTTATTTTTGACATACAAACCTATGATTTTTACTCGTGAATTTAATAACATTTCGAAAATTAGACGAGTCAGGTCGCTCCGTTAATCATGAAAACAAATACATGAAAGCGATACAATATTATGCAATCGCATAACTACATATGTAGGTAGGTACCGTAGAAAATAGTTGGAAATAAAACCTAGTTTTAATATATAAACTACTTCAGTTGTAAGGAATAAACCCTCTTTTCAATGTCATACATATCAAATCAAGTAATACTTTGAAGATAAGTATTAGAAATAAAACTTACGGTAATACCTTTCGGACAAACGAATAAATAAGTAAAACAAAAGATTTTTACTCACCTTTGGAAAACTCGTGTAAAATATTTAAAAAAAAAAAACAAATTAAACAAATATTTGAAATTTTTTTTAAATGTATATTTATATACCTACATATTTTATATCTACCATGTCAACAAACTGCATTTGTATTTATTTATGTTTACGCACTCCGACGTATAATTTACAAATATGTATGTAACTACTTATAAGGAAGAAAGCTACAACCAAGAATTAAACAACAATAATTGTTATTTCATCGGAACCATGCTGTAGTTTTCACTGCCGCGCGAGTGTACGGCTTGCAGCGGAATGAATTCGGTATTTCTGTCTCGGTCTAAAAAAATGTCCGATCGCGAGATCGTCTTTTAACGAAATTTGAATTCTCGTCCGCTGGTTAAATCGCCTTAAATAATGGATATATGATTTAGAAAGTGAAGATTTTTAGAATTTGAAATAGGTAAAAAAATGATTAATAAAGCCACCTAACTTATTTATATTAATTTATCGATAGAAATTACATATTTCTGGTGTGATGATTAACGGCTGTGATTTTTTGTTGTGTTTTTTTCATCTTGATATTCACATAACATGTCAAGTTTTTGCGCAGTCGAATAGAATAACGTGTAAGGTTCTGGCGTTTATCAATAAAAGAAATAGTTTATTTCAGTACATTCGAAAATGTAAACCATTAAAGAAGTGATCGTTTTTGCACGTGAATTCGATCCCGCAGAGGGCTAGGATTTTCAATGAAATGCTGTTTATATTGTAATCTTGTTTGTGCTGCGTATAAAAACGCTCAGGTGTGATATTATCCAGTATCACGCGCTTTCTTTACATTATTCCAGAATGGTTGTAAAAATGTACATTCTAAACAATGGTAAACAAGCAACCCTTGTATTTCAGTTTTTCCAGCATCCATACTACATGTCATATATTTTGTATACGTGCGATCAAAACTGACAAACCTTCCTAAAGTTTCTACCTACAGTCATTTGCTAAATAGTATAAACACAATGTCAAAATATTTTACGTTGCCTTCCAATATGCGAGGTATGCATATTTAAATGATCGCAAACCATTTTTTACTCTTTAAATTAATATGATACTTTTGGGGATGAAATAGAGTATACGATTGAGAATCTGCTATTTTTAATTTTCTAAAACGATATTATGGTCGTGCAGAGAGCGTTCGTATCGTCACGTTGGCCAAAGTTGGTAGGGTGAGAGCTGTCTTGGTAGCCAGTGACGTTATTTGCATCTGCATCTGCATAAATTATGAAAAATAAAAATGTACACATTAAAAAAAACTTTAAGTCGTTCCCACATTTTTAACGCCGTCCCCTGACATAAGCCCATTATATTCATTGTTTATTTTTTCAGAAGTTATTATTGGATATTAATAAAATGTTTTTCATTATTTTGGCCAAATTTTCACGTACTTTCTTGCGTTCTCTCTTTTATCCTTCAATTCCACTCATTACATTATTTCCACACCACTTTGATGTACCCTTGAACAAATGAATTCCTTTCATTTCTCTGTCCCATTTCCCTTATAAAACGTGAGCTAGAGTTGGTCAATAGGATTGGTTGGTAGGATATTTGACTGACAGAAGGATCGAGTAAAAACCCTTTGAAGAACTATTATGCTATCTGCAAAGTTCTGTCCTATGAATCCGTTTTGAAAATTACTAATATTTTATATTAGTCATCCCACCAGCTATAATACAACGTGCAATAAGTCTAGTCGAAATTATAAAATATATCCTAATATTATATACGTACGTATTATTATATCGTTAAATATAGTTACGCTTCTATGGGAAAAAAAGTTACAAAATAGTGAAAGTGATTATGACATATTTATAAAACTGTATCTACCTGTTGTAAATATTCTAATGCAGTCGGACATTGTTTCTTTTACGTATATTACAAAGATGAACATTAAGTGCCCACACGAAAGTTACACGATTACATTAATTAGCATGACAACTAACTACATAATACATAACTAACATTTATTTATTTAGACTTTGAAAAAATGTAATACCTTTATTTGTAATTCGAGAATAAAAAAGCGAAAGTTATCAAAAGATCACATTTAGAATGTGGTATTTTTATTAAACCATATTTTTATCTTCATACATCTCTCACATTCCTTATCCAACTATATTAATTAATTTAAAGTATAAAAATTAAATAACTACGTCTAAATTGTATATTTTAATAATCATTATTATACGCATATTTAGAAAATGTAAACTTCACCCGCCATAACACAGCGGCATCTCTAGCATGGCGGATGAAATAATTGTATCAATTTTTTTTTTTAAATTGAAACATTGCTTAAAATAGCATTACTCGAGTTTATTGACTAGATCTCTAAAGCCAGGTAGGTACTTTTGAACCTCCCCCCCCAAACACCCTTAAGATGATAATTGGAGATACTAAGACATAAACGGAATTATGAATTTGCTTAATTTGAATACACCATTATTTAAACAAATAAGTATCATGTATGTACATTCGCATTACAACCATTTGACAGATTTGTTTTAGAAGACATATCCAATAATCCAATCCAAGCATCCCTCTAATGTTTCCCTTCATTTCCTTATATTTGTACTTTAAAACATGCTGTGGAGGTCTGTAAGGATTATACCAATGTTAAGATTTCTCAATACTTCATTTACAGATTTTTACAAAGCAGCTTTTCAAGAGATCGGCCATTTTCTAACCTAGTTACGTATCTCCCAGTCTTGGTTTTCCACTTTTATGAAACTTGTTTTTGCCTTTTTGAAATGGCGGTTCTATAGCACGTGGCAGTATCTTGTCCGCCAAATATTATTTTCTTGTAAGGATTCTGCTAAAATTGTCGCTTTTAGAAATATTTAATACCCTTTTGCTCTTCTTGTAAAGTAAATATTTATAAATATCACCCCACAAGAGTTTTCAACTTTCAGCAGGTTTACAGAAAACAGAAAAGGGAAATGTTAACCAGAACACTTCAAAGCGTGGTTTAAATATTTCTTAGACAAATGTATAAAAAAATAAAACCTTATGGATTACATTAAACTTATCACAACATTTAAAAAGCACCGTAACACGAGACCCAACGTATTATTTTTAGAGAGAACTAACACATAATTCCCTTCAGTCAGATATATATTTTTTTGGTTTTGGTTTTTTTAAATATGCAATGACAAAGCTGGTATTCTCGGGAGTAAAGATGAATTATATTTAAAATCACTAAACTTGCTTTATGATATTTTTCTTTTTATATGAAATTAAGAATTCTTTGACATGTGTACCCACATAGATTTTTTTATTAGCGCCACACAGGAGGCCCTGGGGAGAATAATTATATATTTTGGGACCACTATGGAATCCTCTTCGGAATTGTCCGATTAGGCAAAGAATTGTAAAAATGGAATTTTTTTTCGATATTTTGCACATTAAAATATCTGACCGGAAAAAAGACCTATACAAATGGACATATTTAAACACATATTTACTATAGGATATTGTTCTGTTGGACATGGACAATGGACAAATTTAAACGTCAAAGAATTAAACCTTTTGTATATTAGAATTGGAAGGCTTAAATTCAATTTTTATTTGGAATCAATATAATAATTTACAAACATCACTATCTACTGGAGTGATTTTTTTGTCATATTTTGCAAAAACGTTTTGAAAGATTGCTTGTCATAGTGTGCCATATTTATAAAACCTAAAAATATGGATTACACGGCGAAATCTAGGTGAATTAATTTGCTTAAAGTCGTATTTTTGAGATTAATATTTTGAGGAATGGTATTAACTAAATAATATAATAAATGTATGTATATAGACACAAATAAACTCAGAATACTCAGATAGCCGAGCCGCCAGACTCCTCCTATCTGGACTGCCCGGGCTTTACCCTCGCAAGCAAATTCCGACTGAAAGGAGGAGTCTGCCTCTATAGTCGAGCTGACGTCAACTGTGTGCGACTATTGAGTCTGGAAAACTCCAGATTCGACGTAATGTGGGTGCGCGTCAATCTTGCCAGTACGGCAAGATTCTACGCATGTCTATACCGCTCACCGAACCATAGCGAATCAGACACTTCCGAGCTCTTCAAACATTTGAGCGATACTATTGATGATCTCTTGCCCCGCTACCCTTCGGCCGAGTTTGTTGTTCTGGGGGACTTCAACGTTCATAACGAACCATGTTTGAAGTTCTCAGGCCCAACGGACTCGGCTGGCCGACAGGCGGAATCCTTTGCCATTTGCTACGGATTAGAGCAATTGGTTCAGGAGCCTACAAGGGTTCCTGATGTCCAGACTCACCGCTCCAATCTGTTAGACCTATTCTTAACTACTGTGCCACACGGTTATAAGATTGACGTCACAGCGCCTCTGGGATCATCTGACCACTGCCTAGTGACGACATCAATCCCCGTTAGCCTCAGACCAACCAATGAGAGGCTGAGGAGAAAAGTGTGGCACTATAGGTCAGCAGATTGGTTCGGTATGCGGGCCCATTTCAATGCTTTTCCGTGGTCAGCTGTTTGTTTTCGGACTTCGGACCCTTCAAGATGTGCCCAGGAGATTGGTGAAGTCATCAAATCGGCGATGGATGGCTTCATACAATCGACTACTAAAGAAACTGGCGTGGGCTCAAAGCCGTGGTTCAGTCGACAATGCTCCGAAGCAGTTCGACGAAAAAACGCGGCTTACCGAGCCTACAACACATCTCGAACGCCCGAAAGCAGATCAGCATACAACAAATCGGCAAAGGAATGCAAGAGAATCATCAATAGATCAAAATTCGAACACGACCTGCAGATCAGCAAAAAGCTGGCTGCCTGCCCGCATGGCAGCAGAGCATTCTGGTCGCTTGCGGGCTCAATAGGTCGAAATTTTTGCAAACCCAGTTTGCCACCTCTTACCAGACCTGACGGCTCACTAGCAAACACCGCCACCGAAAAGGCAAACCTTTTAGGGAAAATGTTTGCGGAAAACTCGACCCTCGACGACGGGGGTGCTGTTCCGCCGTCGGTTCCTCACTGCGGCTTCTTTATGAAAAAGCTGAGGATCCGGCATCGGGATGTACTCCACGTCATACGGGGGCTCGATGTTAACAAAGCTAGTGGACCTGATGGAATACCTGCCCTGGTATTGCAGAAGTGTGCTGCGGAAATAGTTCCAGTTTTGACAAAGCTCTTCAAAATGTCCCTGAAGTGTGGCACTGTGCCCTCTGGTTGGAAAAAAGCGGTAATTCACCCTATTCCCAAGAAAGGTGACCGCTCCAACCCGGCCAACTACCGCCCCATAGCGATCACATCAGTTCTGTCCAAAGTGATGGAACGTGTGATCAACGACAAACTGCTCACATACCTCGAGAAGAACAAAATTATCAACGACCGTCAATACGGATTCCGGCGGAACCGCTCGTGCGGTGATCTTCTCGCGTATGTGACGCATGTTTGGGGGCGGTGCCTGGAACGTCACGGTGAGACCCAAACGGTCGCACTAGACATATCCAAGGCCTTTGACCGGGTCTGGCACCGAGGACTTGTCAACAAATTGCATTCTTACGGACTTCCCGCATCCCTGTGTACGTGGATTGCTGACTTTTTAAGGGATAGGTCGATTCAGGCGGTTGCTGACGGTTTCACCTCTTCCTCGCACTCCATAAATGCTGGCGTCCCACAGGGATCGGTTCTGTCTCCGACCTTGTTTTTGTTGCACATCAATGACCTTTTGACATGTGCACCGATTCATTGTTACGCGGATGACAGTACAGTTCATGATAGCTTTTTGTTTGACAAGCCCCCAAAGGGCACACAAACTCCAACGGCTCGGAGGGCTTTGAAGCAGAGAATGGACGGTTATCTCGAGAGTATTTCCTCCTGGGGTAAAAATAATCTCGTCGAATTTAATGTTTCAAAGACCCAATCCTGTCTGATTACGTCTAAAAGGGATCCAAATGATAATCTAGTCTCCTTCAACGGAAGCAATCTTCCGAACAGGCCTTCCATTGATATGCTTGGTGTAACTATAAGTGACCAGCTCAGGTACGGGGGCTCCATCGAAGCCAGAGTAAAGTTGGCCTCTCAGAAGCTGGGCGTACTGTACAGGGCCCGCAGATACTTTAATAGTACACAACTGCTCACCCTGTACAAATCGCAAGTGCGCCCTACTGTCGAATTTGGCAGCCATCTCTGGTCTGGAGCCCCAAAATACCTGAAAAAAACCCTTGACTCTGTGCAGAAACGGGCGGTCCGTTTGATAGATTCCCCAATCTTAACGAACGGACTGCAATCTTTAGAGCACAGGCGTCAGGTAGGTATGCTGTCCTTGTTCTATCGGTATTACAATGGAAGATGCTCTGAGGAACTAGCATCATTGATCCCTTCGGCACCGGTGCGTAGTCGGGATACACGCCAAACGCGCGCCCAACATTTGTACACAGTTGACACTTGTCACATGAGAACGGGTCGCTTCTACGATTCGTTCTTAAGTTCAACAGCTCGGCTGTGGAACGAACTGCCGGCCTCTGTGTTTCCTCCCTCCTACAACATGGGACTCTTCAAGACCCATGTTCACTCCTTCCTCTCCACAAAAAGACCCTCCACACAGCATCCCCAAAGATGACATAGGCCCTGAGGGAAATTATTTTCTTCAGGGCCTCCTGTGTGGAGTAAATATAAAAAAAAAAAAAAAAAAAAAAAATAAAAAAAATAACTCCAGTAGCTATGCATCTTGTTGCTTTGAGGCACTCCAGGGTAAGAGGTTCCAAACTAGTTCGGAAAACTAGTGCAAGAATTCATGAATAAATGAGCTCTTTGAAACGATTTGCCTGTAACTGCGTATCAGCGATTTGATGTACGATAAATACGACGTATTATAAAAGATAGAGATCCAAATATAAAATCGTATTTATTTACAAAGTTTTTATTTTGTGAGAACCTACTTCTAAAGAAATTTACAATTACATCCTTAGAGCAGTATCTGAATGCATCGAAACACATCAGGAATTAAACAGTAGTACTTACTTAGCAATCTTTTCCCACCCTATGTTGGAAATGTTATTTATTTTATCCATTTGGAATTTAATATAGTTCACCTCAGACGCCTTTCATAATAGAAAACATTAGTTATTTTTAGGGCGTTTAAAATATGGTTAGCTAAGTATTCCCAAAACTTTCTCATCCTCTTGTCGTTTTTCTCACTCGTCATATTATTTGTTTCAGCTTCACAACATTCCCCGAATTTGGATATCATAGTTTCACTGGCTTCGGATTAGTTAACTATTTTATATGGCATAAATAAAATTGTGCAAGTTAGTATTAATCTGCAACTGCTGTTGTAATTAAAATTCACCATGGTTACAACTACAACAATGGATAAAAAAAGGTTTGAAAAAGTGATAAAAAATTCATGTAGTGTAAGATTAACAATTTACAAGTAGAATCTGGTTCAAAAATCAACATTAAGCTCCGTATGCAGTGCCAACACTGATATATAAATACGTGATAAAAGTCAACCCTGTCCCCGCCCCCAAGTAGTGTAATTCACCCTCATTTCGGACGTGGGTTTTATATCGCGTGGTCAGTGGACACAGCCGGCATAAAGCGTAAAGCACAGTGCTCCGTACTCTGCCTTTGTTTGCTCCAATCGTATTCTGTCACGTTGATCCCGCTAACTGATAATATTTAACAGTAGGTATTCGTTTTAATATTGGGTACAGAACAACAGAACTTCGCCGAAATTTGAGCGGCAAATATTTTTTGTCGTTTGGATTAAAGTATATAATGATTTAGCATATTTTAAAGCACGTGAAGTGGAATTTTAACAAATATACCTTATACTTCGTCACAAATATAACTTTTACTTTCTCACAAATATATCTTATACTTCGTTAAAGATATACCTTATAATTTGTCACCAACAAAAATTATACTTCTTCACGATATACTTTATACTTCGTCACAAACATACCATGTACTTCGTAATAAATTTTCCTTATAATTCGGTATAAATATGCCTTATACTAAATCACAAACATACCTTAATTTTTGTCACAAACATACCCCGTACTTTGTCACACATTATGCGTTATACTTAATTATATTTATAATAACATTATACACAAACATACCGTATACTTCATCACAAACATGGTTAAAAATACACCTTATATTTCATGATGATGTTGCAGATCTAATTGATAAATCTCACTCGGAAGGGATTAAACAGCATATTTGAGTCAGTTACTAATCAGTCAAATAAAATAGTGCAAATAAAAAACGGTTGAAAATTATCACAATTTTCTTATATACACACGAAAACCATACTTAAAAGTTTAAAAAAAAAATATTTTTTACTTATTTATTTATTTTTTTTTATTTACAATTTTTTTATATAAGATAATGTGTCCTTACTGGGGTACCCCGTTCTAAAGAACACAATCAATCAGTAAAAACAATTTTATTTTACTGCAATGCATCTATTTTTATAAGTATGTATTTTTTTTAGGTTTGACCAAGGATTGAATCTTTCTCCCCAAGAACTGGAGTTATCCGCGCTAACAACTGAGCTAAATCCCGCTTGGGTGGGACTGACATTTATTTCGTAAATAAACTTATCTAATGTTATTTCAGAGAAATGCGAATATTATGTCCGCGTGTGAATTCGTGATTGCTACCAGTTGAAAGAATGCATTATCATTGACAACAGGCCCATCTGCCGAGCTTGTTCGATCGTATGTTGGGAAGTGGGTTAATTTCTACTTCTATTTTGTATTTATTCATTTATGAAACAAAAAAAAAACGAAATTTAATTAGATGCCAGTATTTTAAAATAACGAAGCTTTTTACTTTAATCATTGATAAATAAGTACTATATGTAATACACCATTTTTAAATATAATTTGAAAATTAAAGTTATTTTTGGTCTAGCTTAGAATCGAACCTTCCTTCCCAGGGATCGAAGTCATTTTTGAATTTCTTAATGTATCTGCCTACATATCTTGTTATAAGGCAGGTACTTATATTGAGATATTTTATATATGTAATTTAAATTATCTAACATTACTATGTGATCTATTCTAATGTTTCCTTAAAACTATAAATGTATTTATCTACAAATATTTTCTTATACACCATATTAAAAATGTTTAATTGGTAGAATCTACAGACAAGCTGCCATATGACTTTGTGGGACTATCCTAAATTTGTACAAAATGTTATTTACTAAATAAATAACTAATTTTTTTTTTTAAACGCGTTACTGACCTTGCCAGAGGACTGACATTTATTTCGTGTATTTACTGCTGTAATTTTGTGAAGAGAAGTGCGAATATGTCCGCGTGTATGAACGTGATCATAAGTTAATTCATTTTTAAAGTAGACTAAAAACAAAGATTTTTCCATTTTTTGAATAGTTCATGTAATCAAATTTTAATGTTGGACAGCCATAATCTTCAATTGACTTTCCCGAAAATTTGATATATTCGGCGTAGTTAAATCCAGACTAGTCGAAAAGTAAACAAAACCAACGATGCCAAGCATCATAATCTGAAATAATTTCTGAACTCAAACTAAACTAATCAGTACGTATGGGTATTTGCTGAATATTAATGGTTTTCCTTAGCTTCCTAGCCATGACTTATTTGGGTAATAAAACACATAAGCGAGTCGGCGATGGTGGCGATTGCTATTATTTTTAACCAATTATTTTACACTCCGATCTTGTGTATAACCCTTTTTCACTTACTTTAAAATTTCATATACTATTATAATGAAATTTCGTAATAAATTGTCAGTATCAAAATAAGAAATATTATAATCTAAGCTAATAATTTTGTAAGCCCAAGCAATATCTTCAAAAGCGACCAACCATTTGGTTTTTAGTTAAAATGTTCTTGAATCAAAGCATACCTAACTACTCATGGAATGGATATCTACTACCTACTCGTGGAACTCGTTTATTGAACACAAGAAGAGTTATGATAATTGAAAATAACGATACATTGATTGTAAATATTCATAGTCTGGTGCCACCAAAAGTCAATAAAATCCATTGTCATAGACAATGAGTCTATCTGCCGAGTTTCAGCTCAGTTGTAGCACAGTGAGTTGATGTCCCCTTCCCAGGATTCCGTTTGTTCATTCACACATTGTGTATTTTTAACGTGAAGTTTAAAATCTTTATTATTTATATTTCGGATACTATTTGGTAATGAATCAAAAAAATTTACTCCAAAGTATTTATAGTTGAATTGTTTTTTTTTTAATTTTGGAGAAGGGAGTGTTGACGTTTGTCTGAGTATTCTGTTGTGTTTGAAAGGTTAATTTTTATTTAGATTATTATCTTTGTAAATTTGTAATGTTAAATGATAGAAGTATAATGTATTTAGTTTTATGACTATAAATTCTTTAAACAGAAGTTATGATGAATATTTACATGGTTTGAATAGATTTATTATTATATATATATATATTTACCATATAATTAAATTAATACTATTCCTCAAAATAATTATATGGAAACACATAAAACTCTTTACTGCGGTTTAAAGCCAATGAATCCACCTGGATTTCACAGTTTTCCATATTATTAGGTTCTATAAATTATTCTCATTGTTGAAAACGATCGCTTAAAATATTTTTGCAAGTTTGGCATAATATGCGAAAAATTGCTCGAATAGTTAAAACATCCGAATTGTGTGTTTTATTATTCTGAAAAAATCTAACCTTATTGTAACCTTCGGCAATTACCTCTCATGTTTTATAACTTTAAAACGAGTGATGGAAATAGAACGAACAGTACGTATCTACCTAATGAGCTGCCGATCAAACAAAACCCTTTTGTTCCTATACTTTCTGGAGGTTTTTACACGGGAATAGATAACCTTAATTCGACCGGTCAGTGGTTGAGTGGGCATAGCGCTTGGGTCTCACCCGAGCGTCGCGTGTTCGATTCCTCGGCTGGCTAAGTCCTCCATCACAACACAAGCAACATTTTCGGCTTTCTGTGGTGGTAGTAGGAGATTTTCAAACATTGTTGGGTTATTCGTAACCTGGGAATGTTTGTCTTTCTTTAATAAAAAAAAAAGAAAAAAAAAAAAAAAAAAGGATAACCTTATTTATTTAGCGACAAAATTAACAGTAAGAGTTGAAACGCCTGTAATAAAATTTAATATCAATTTGATACCTTTGTGCAGGCTTTTATACATATATTTATCATCAGGAATAGACAACGCTATTTTTTTAGCAAAAAAATTAAAAGGAAGCGTTGAAAAAACGCCTGTTATGTAATTTAATATAACTATCTGAATGTTTTCCTTGAATCCTTTTTAATTTCGCGTTCTGTATATATTTTATGGCTTCTCACAATAAATATGTGTGCTTTTGTGTAGGATCTTTTATTGTGAACATGATCCTCTGACAAACTGCTTTGGCAGTTTAGCAAGTGCATATACGTATAAAATGAAGAAAAAAAATAACACCAATATTTTCTCCTTTTTTTCAGCCTTGTAATACTTATAAACCGCGATAATTTTAATATAAAATCCTTGCTGCTTTTGAATAGATATTGAATTGATGCAATGCTGCATTGTTATTGCTTGGCTTCGAACGCGACGCTTGAGCAGATTTTCGATTATACGCCTGAAGAAATCTTTCATACTTTCGAAGTGTAAAAGTAGTCAAACCAGTTTTGAAGATCATTATAAAGGAACATTATTTTAAGATTATTGAATTAGTGTAGTAAAAATTTGTAAATATAATAAACCAAAAGAGTATATAAACATACTGCCAATTAAACTTCTAAATAGCAACTTTTGCAATGTTCGCAGAACGGTGGCGTTTTCAGTGTAAACAAAAACAGCAACGGAATTTCAACCGTCAATATCTCTGTTTATGCTAACAAAATTATATTTGTATAAATTTTTCGTTTTTTTGCTCGAAGCCCGTATCACAAACTTGTAAAAGTTTTCAATAACATAGTACAATGCTATTCAAATTACATTCATATGATGTGAAGTAATAATGATGTTTTGTATCAATTTTTTATTTTATTTACTTTTTATAGTCATCTTCAGGTAGATTTCTATTGTTAATTTTCCATAAAAATCTCATGTCACCAAGAATACAATAATATTAGCTTTAGATACCTGCCTGACAACTTTAATTAGGTGAAAATCAATCAATTATGGTATTCCCTAAACAAATAGTAAATCTTTCTCTAAAACCTAGGTAAGAATGCCTACTGATAATAGCCAAATAATTGGAAATTCAATACATAATGAAACATCACATAGCAAGAATGTTGAGAAAATCCATATAAATATAATAAAATCATTGAACACCATTCCTGTCAATCCCCACTCCTTCCCATATATGTTATGTATGTAATCCATAAAGCTAAAATCGGTAACGGTCAAAAAAATAAAATAAAATAACATATTTTTTAAATTTGTGTCAATATATTATTATAGTGAAATTCCACCACGAATTTTCAGTATTAAAAATAGAAATGATAATCTTTCTGTGATACCACAAATGGTACCAAGTTTCACAAAAACCCATTAAATTAAAGCGTTTCTCGAGAATTCGTTCTATAGTAACTGGATTTATTTTGGAATCACATTTATTCGGAGTTTATTTCTAAGAAACAAGCATTATACATTAAATGGTACCGTTTTCAACCGCAGAGTTTTCGAGGGAACCCAAATAACCACAAAGTACCCATGGACTTTTAAGTTCACTCTAATTGTTGTAAAACATTATTTTCTGCTTTGATGGGGCATGTACGCCTGCGGACAATTCCGAACCTAACTCAAAAATCTAACTCTCAGTGCAATTTTCAAAAATATTAAATTCTATCAAATAGTAAGTATTTAAAAATACCGCCATTCCCTTTTTAGCGAAATTTTAGTCGAAATATTAAAATGTATTTACTTTTTTAATTAAGTCAAAGTTTAAATGTGTTACGCAACTTAAAAAAAAAATTATCTTTCAACTGGTAATTTCTTTGAAATCTTTATGTGGTAGAATTTTTTTTTAAATTTACAGATCATATAATTCTGCTAACATTTACAATATTATCACCAGATTTGGAAGGCGGCAATAGGTACCGCCGCCCCGGGAGTCATTCCTTGGATAAACAACTACACCTCTGCCACAGTTCACGTCAATTGTATTGCTATATTTGGTGACTTAGGTATAGTGAGGTTGGTATAGGTGAGGTTTGTCTAGGTCAGAAGTTCCCAAACTTTTTTGCCCCGTAAACCACTTGCCATTTTTTTTTTCCGTAGTCCCCCTGCCTGCCAAATATTGAATTTTTCTAAAACTATTAACGTCCCGTGTGATAGATAATCAATTCTCTTTTTCGTAAGAAGATTCCCTTCCGTTGCCTGTCCACTAACCGGGTGGCGGTATAGTTCCTCTGTCTTTGCATTGTGCAGACAGGGGCACCCTTATGAGGTATTACACCAAATGCAAATGAAGTAGGATAAGCAACGGGAATTTCTTTCTGTAGCTGGCCCTACAGAATTACCCCTTAAGTTCTTTGTCAGTGCTTATTCCGGTCAGTTGTTCTTGTCACATGATATTCGATTCTTCAACGTTCCATTTCCATAGTCAAAATGTCCTCAAGCTTAGTTTTGAAAATAGACTATCCCCTTGTCATTTAACGCCATTCACGGCTTAAAGCGGTAAAGGATTTGTAACACAAAATTAATTATTTTGGAAGCGAAATTGGCGGATCTCGTTTTCATCCAGTGGACACGTCTATCAAGTTAGTACAAAATTTAAAAATTCTTAAATTTTTGTAATTCTAAATTTTATTCAGAATTTTAAACTAACGCTTACAAAATTGCAAACCAATGGTGTCAGTGTTCAGATTTTTGCAGGAAAAGGTAAACAAACTCATACAACTTCAA
The DNA here is from genome assembly GCA_026573805.1 of Hesperophylax magnus. Taxonomy (NCBI): domain Eukaryota; kingdom Metazoa; phylum Arthropoda; class Insecta; order Trichoptera; family Limnephilidae; genus Hesperophylax; species Hesperophylax magnus. The sequence goes on along the minus strand of JAIUSX010000029.1, from coordinate 7,819,236 downwards.
GGGGTAAAAAGCATTTATAAAGTTTCCCTCAAAACTATACCTATTACATCCATCTTCGCTCGGTTAAGTGAACAGTTGTAAATAGTTTGGTTCATTGTATTTATATAATAATCGATGCAGGTACTCTACAAATGTTGTTACTCTAAAATTAAAATTAAAATTAAAATTAAAATTAAAATTAAAATTAAAATTAAAATTAAAATTAAAATTAAAATTAAAATTAAAATTAAAATTAAAATTAAAATTAAAATTAAAATTAAAATTAAAATTAAAATTAAAATTAAAATTAAAATTAAAATTAAAATTAAAATTAAAATTAAAATTAAAATTAAAATTAAAATTAAAATTAAAATTAAAATTAAAATTAAAATTAAAATTAAAATTAAAATTAAAATTAAAATTAAAATTAAAAATGTACAGCTTTGTGACATAGGGCAACAAGCCACAATAAATAAAATGAAAGAAAAAAATATTTGTCACATTCTGATAGACTAGGATAGACGCAATAGAATAAGTTATTTAGTGTTACAAAAAAAAATACTTTAAAAACATATGTTTCAAGTAAAAAATCTGAAATATGTACACGTACACCTTCAACAAGATATTGGCAATATGCATGCTTTTGAATTTGATAATATCCTTTTTTGTAATTTACCCCCTTGGGCAATTTTTGGAAACATTCTTCAACAAACAACTGTGGAAACTCATAAAAGTTAGGCTATCTCATTTTGTATTACGATGAGAAACATGATTTAAACAGTTTTAGAAAAACATAATACCTCGCTTTCAGATTTCATTCAGAATTTACCCATAAGCTCTTCCAAAAATTTTGAAATAATTCTTTGAAACCTAAATGTAGCTTTTGAAAAATATTTGACAAGGTTTGCAAATTTAAAAAAAAATTTGATCTAAAAGAAAGAGGTGAAGTGACCATAAATTTTACAATAACTAAATGTGTTGTTTAGTTTTATGTAAGATAGTTACCACAATTTACAAGATAAAACCACCGGTAAGCGAAATTATCTTTATTGCGTTAATTTTTACTTTCAATTGCATACAATTTATATAGGGCCATTGTATAGAGCCGTGTCGATTTGTAGGTAATAATACAAAAATCTGAAAGCGTCTTTCATCTGTTTTCAAGAACTGTATATTATTTTGAAATACGTTCAGATACAGTGAATTTATCTGGATTCAAATGTAATGCGAACATATTTTCAGCGGAATCTGTATTCTGACAGTCCTCCTAAAAGCAGTACATTACAAAATGTCAGAGGCTTTAAGGGTTAGTAATATATTTGTGTGTACATTGTCGAATGTGGATGCTGCAGCTGATTTTTGCAGTAGTCACAGTTGTATATAGATAAGTGACCTTTTTATATTATTCATATTAGCCCATTTAAATACTACAATGACTCAGTGTCGATCTGATTCTAGATTTCTGTGTTCTGGTACCCCTGGTATAATGTGAAGCGTGTTTTAGTTTTAATACATATAACAGTCACAGCAATATAATACCCATAAGTCTTCATATTGTTGAAATTATTTCATTTTTCCATTCCGTTTTTTAAAGAAAAATATTTATCCTTCTGTACCTATCGTGTTTTGAATCAAACTATAAAAAAATCTCCCTTTTCTGACTACGATAATATCGTCATTATTTGTTCCTGACCATTTATTCTAATAGTATCTTTACCTACAGTAATAGTACGTTAGAATTATTCTTAGAAATTCAAAACAATTTAATAATTCTCTTTAAAATGTTAATGTCCGGACAGGCAGTAATAAATAAATTACGTAGTTTAATACGCGTAGGAAGGTACATGATACGATACTAGATTTCTGTCGCAGTTGGAGAAGGGTCTTTGTAATAAACACCAGACAAAATAGTAAATACCAACGACACATTAGGCAAAGTAAATAACTTTTCCCTAAGGGACGTAAAAATGAAGTAGTATTTTGCTGTACATAGCCAGAAAGTCACAGCAATATAATACCCATAAGTCTTCATTGTGGTAATATTAATCCCGCGGCGGAGTTCTGCGGTGAATGTGCCCAGAAACACAGGTATTATAATATTTACCTCACTCTATTGCTTAGTGGGATTTATCTGCCAGATTATCTTTGGTATCTACTTTCCTTACAGGAATTGTATTAACGTCTCCGAAAATAATTAATATTTTCTTTACGACGAATTGTTACACGAAACAAATTACATAATTTATTTACTTAGAAGTCTAAAGTACACGAACGCGTATAGCCTAATGGAAAAAAAACATAATATAGTTTGCAAGGAAATTATGTGGATAACGTTGAAAGATGTTTTGAAGATTCAAGAGATATTTTTTATATAATTATTTGAAATGCATAAGGCCAGCAAGTACACATTGTGATGTAGTCAATTAATGAAACTTAATATTATTGATTTTGTGCCCCGAATTGGCGTACGATTATATACATTTCTTCAGTAAATGAAAATTCCCTTTGTGATATAATTTTTAATATAAAATAAATAGAATTATAAACAAAAAGTTTATTTCTAAGATTCTGCGAATTTATTCCGGAGATTCTATGTAGTTATCATTTTTTTATAAATGCGGTTGGTATTACGGAAGGGTTGCAATAAATGCCCGAAACTTAAAGAGAAACGGGGTGAAACTATTGAATTGCCAATAAGGGTATATTTCTAGAGCCGGAGGTGTATAAGGATAAGAAAAGAATTATGGTTAGGCTATTCACTCGAATCACTAAAATTAGCTAGCGATTTTCGTATTCTGAATTCCGTTTCCGTGGATCGATTAAAAAAGTGTATTCAATATGGAGAAATATATTCAATATTTATTTTACTTAATTTCGGTATGCGATACCATAAAAATGAATTAAAAAACATCTCTGATTGCAGTTACCATTTCCATTATCGATGTGCAAGATCGATCTTCAAAATTACATGAAAATGCCTCCAGGTATTACATAAGTATTATATATATAGTGTGCGCGGCGCTTTGTAGTGAGTTTTTTTCAGATGTGGGTTTCATTTTCATCTCCGATGTCTTTTTCACGATAACTTTACATTATTATAGCATTACAATAATGCAATGCTGTATTCTTATAACTTATAATTTAAATTTTATTTTTTTATGTGATTACCAAACAAGAGTCCCAAGTGCTACCAGCAAATGGCATATCCAATTGGTGTATGTTCTGAGGCTGAAAGAAGGAAGGGAAAAGGATGGAAAATGAATGTGGGGAGTATCTGACTATTCAGACCTGGTCACCAAACATGGCCTAAGCTATTTCAAATAATATTTCATTATTTATGTACATATACTGGGTTTTTACAGATAATCTCACTGACGTGAGAACAATTCAGTTAATATACAAATAGGTGCAACAATTAAAAAAATCTACTTAGACGTAGGATATATTCATTTCCATATATCTGAATAAAGATTAATATTTAAAACAAATAAAAATACAAATAGTACAGAAAAGTAAGAGACGCAACTACAGACGCAAGTAATACATAATATAATCAGTGCAACATATTTTTTAGCAATAGCAGAACATTTTTTCTAAATCCATATAAATTATCGAAGAAAATGTCTACTTCAGCACACTCTATATTATTATATAGTCGACACATTTGGGTCAGAGGGCTAAAATAGGCCATATTATTTTGTTATGTATTCAGGTGAAAAATGCTACGGCGTCCTAAACAATGGGAATTGGGACCATTTTTTTCAATATTGCTAAGACATAATGCAGTATCAAGATGGTCGTGAAATATTTTGTAAACATATAAGATCAGTCAGTTGCCTTCAAACTTATAATTCTAATTTTACCAGTGTGATACTGAGAGTATTATCCACTCTGGATAAAATAATATAATCACAAATTCTATAAAGAGGATTTCAAGACTTCATCCTGGTTACCAAAGGAAACTATTGATATACGTTTTGATTTTATTTGCAAACAATATCTACAGAGATACTCCTGTACTGATTTTGAATGCCCATCGTCGTAATCCGATAGATTTAAGCCTTCTGATACCGTTAGACATACTGAGTAAATCTGAAAGACTGAGCATCAGCGCCATAACTATCATAATTCCGGATCGTTTCTGCATGATTTGGGATTAAATCTGCGTACGGCCTTTCCCCGACTACCCTATTTTAGATTTTATCCCGTCCTAAGCTCGATTCAATTCTATGCTTGCCCTAGTCTATGGGCTGGTCCATGCTAAGGTAGGTTGGGCTAGAATATAGAAGATTATAGTAGGAACCTAGGTATAATAAATCTGACATTTACTTCGCGCGGTTTCGCAGTTCACAACCAGATTCTGGTGATATTTCATTTCAACAAAATGCCACGAGCTTCGTGCCATGTGACGTCACCGGTAATTGTCATCCTAATTTTTATCAGAATAAGCAGATCGAGGTTTGAAAGAAGTACTACAAATATTGTCGATGTACATAAATGGTTTGATTTTTATGATACCTTTGATAATAGGGTTGTTTAGAGGCAAAAAAGGGTGGTAAGGGGAGGCAATAAGAAGGTGGAGGGTATTTGGGTGCTACAATTTCATGTTAAAACATTGGCAAAACCAATATAAATAATTTTTCTTCTTATCGATAGTGGTTCAAAATAGTCCGCCCAAATTCCCTTCTTACCTCGTTGAAGTTCTACGATTCATTACACCACTACACAGTACACACGCAAGAATCTCTTTAAAATTATTATGCTAATGTTTTGATTTTTAACTTCTGTGGACAAGTGCATTTTCATCTCATAGTAAATAAAAAAATAATGTATTTAGGTACTTCCTCAAGTGCTCTGATATCAACATTTAGTGTTGACCTATTTTTTAATAAAATAAAACTGATGTGGGTAAAAGCTTTTTGGTTGGTAAGACATGTCCAAAAAATGTATAGTATGCCTAAAAAGAATAAACTTTTCAATCATAATACTACGTACGTACTCACTCTGGCTGCGGCGAGTCGAAGGTTTAAAAATACGACATTAATGATGTTGTTCTAACTGAAAAATATGTCTTAAATAGGATTCTTTCAATTTGGGCAACTCCCAAAGTTTCATCGTGAAAATCGACAAACAAAAAAAACTGAAATTAAGAAAAAGAAATATTTTTAGAAACACAACATTATTAATGTTGAATTTTTCAATCTTATCACTCTAGCTCCCAGAAACTTCTCTCACTGCCACAAAACGGATCTACATACTAGGTAAATACTTTTTTATACAATGCTCTGCTGAATTCACCAGATAGTAAATATGTACGTTACTTTAGTTATTGCAATTTTTTTAATCAATAATGTAAAGTGCCCACATTCATGCAATAATAATCACGATAGGAATAAAGAGTGTAAGTCATATAAATGAAATTTTAGATTTTTTTAAAATTAACTTCACACAGGAGGCTCAGAGGAAAATAATTTCTCTCAGAACGTATGTCATCTCTGGGGATGCTGTGTGGTCTACTTGAGGAGAGGAAGGATAGAAGAGACCCATGTTGTAGGAGGGAGGAAATACATAGGCCGGCAAATCGTTCCATGGCCGAGTTATTGAACTCAAGAACGAGTCGTTCATGCAACCCGATCTTATGTGAAAAATTTCAACCTTGTACATATGTTAATTTCATTTTTTTCATTCTCCGGGACAATATTTTCACGTGGAAACAAAATAATAAAAAAAATCAGAAAATAATGCCATTAAAGTTTGTTACTTAATCACCCAATAGAAGTAATCACAGTTTATACATTGCAAATCGCTCTCTTATAATGTTGTTTAATTTGTTTTATACTCTTTATTCTTAGCATGATAGAATTTTTAAATAGTTTCATTCAGATTTACCATGTTATGAGGTTGCTGTTATGAAATAATATCAGTTCCTGATCTCACAACTTTTCCAATATCACGGAGGTTTTGTCTTGGCAGATGAACTTTGTCCGCGTAGAGATATTATTACTTTCGAGCTCTCAGTTTTACGCCCTAATCTAATTTAATAGACGAGTTGCTATTAAACTGATACCATGAAAACTGCTGCAGTGTTATTCCATTACAGATAAAGAATTATGAAAAAGTTCAACTTACCAGATAATACTCCTGTGTTTCAAATGAATATTAAATGAAATATTTATTTGGGCTGCAGGTTGTAACTTGGTAGTATTTTTATAGTTTTTTACCGCAGCCCCGGGAACCATTTATTGGTTAATGAACACCTCTGGTAGGTCACCCCAAGTAGATCGCTACGTTTGGTGATTGAGCAGGGGTGCCCGGGTTCATTGGGTGAGTATTGGACTCTCTCAATTCATCGTCTTGCACCGTAGTGGAAGGGATGAATTCAAACGTCCGTCACTCCTGGACCCACTGACCCCCAGATTACTACCCACCCCTCATACCTTTATTTGTTCCAGATATTCCTCTCCTTAAAAAAACAAGAATTCTACTCTAGGAAAACGATAGGAAAATTTTCAATTTATCTAAAACATATTTTTTGGTATTCATAATGTAAACTAATTCGTTATAAAGATTAATCGAAAATAGTGATTTAGCATTAAGCTTTGCCTTAACTTTTGATCCGTAACCCGATATACGTTTTATTAGTCAGAATAGTTGGACTAACCAGCATGTCATGAAGGATGAGTGTCCAATCAACATTAAGCGTTGGAGTGGAAATAAGCTGACACAAAATAAGTTATAGGAAAAGGGTTAGCAAACGGAAGATAGCGGTTGAACGGGGATAGTAAACTTGTCCTAGCGAAAGCTCGTACATACGTCATCGATGATCGTCCTCTTCCTTCTTAAACATTTTGCATGAAAACGAACAAGACAGTAGATACTAAAACGATGACTGCCTCTTAACTAATAGTATGTAGTCATGCAATATCAGTTTATTAGCTAATTAGTAACATTACAATATAATTATGATAAAAGTTTCATAGGTTATGTAGTTCACATAATAGTACTGTACATGTACATAATAGTACACAACTGCTGACCCTATACAAATCGCAAGTGGGCCCTACTCTCGAATTTGGTAGCCATCTCTGGTCCGGAGCCCCTAAATACCTGAAAAAAACCCTTGACTCTGTGCAAAAACGGGCGGTCCGTTTGATAGATTCCCCAATCTTAACAAGCGGAATGCAATCTTTAGAGCACAGGCGTCAGGTAGGTATGCTGTCCTTGTTCTATCGGTATTACAATGGAAGATGCTCTGAGGAACTAGCGTCATTGATCCCTTCGGCACCGGTGCATAGTCGGGATACACGCCAAACGCGCGCCCAACATTTGTACACGGTTGACATTTGTCACATGAGAACGGGTCGCTTCTACGATTCGTTCTTAAGTTCAACAGCTCGGCTGTGGAACGAACTGCCGGCCTCTGTGTTTCCTCCCTCCTACAACATGGGACTCTTCAAGACCCATGTTCACTCCTTCCTCTCCACAAAAAGACCCTCCACACAGCATCCCCAAAGATGACATAGGCCCTGAGGGAAATTATTTTCTTCAGGGCCTCCTGTGTGGAGTTAATATATAAAAAAAAAAAAAGTTCGAAAGTAATTTTTGAGGCGGGTATGGGTACCGCCCCAAGTAAAATTGGAAAACCAAGACCCGTGCTATAGATCACTCGTTTGGTGACCTAGCAAGGGTGCTTAGGTTCATGGGGTGATGTTTATCCAGATCTTGGCAGCGAATGCGTAGGAAGGATGGATTCATACTTTCTGTCACTCCTGGACATACTTACATACAAATTCTTCCTCATACCTTTTTTTCTAAGAACATCCTCTTTTTACTTTCCTTAGCACAGCATTCCCAAAAATGATATGGGCCCTGAGGGATGTTATTTTCTTCAAGGTCTCTTGTGTGGGGTTAATGTAAAAAAATATAATTCAACGAATTTTTAAAACAATTTCACACGCAATTAAAACATAAGGCGATTATGCAATCAACTGAAAAAAAAAATCTGGAAATTCATATTTTTTTGTAATTTATCAAAAATCTTTATTGGAAATGATCACCCTTGATAAATATTTTTGAAAAGTAATGGAAATTTCCCCGGGGAGCAGAAATGGTGACATTTTAGAAATCCATCTTCATTTCTTATCGTTTTCGTCGCCCGGAAGAAAAATTACCAACCATACTGTAATAAGGAAACTTAAAGTGTCACAAAGAAATACTTTGAATTACGAAAAAAACTTTTCTCTTAAGCCATACCCAAACAAAAATCAAAGCAGGTAAAATACAATTTAAAAGCTTATCTATACAGCAGACAACCTTTTACGTACGCATGTGGAATTTTTGTTTTACTTTATGTTGGTCTTCTGAAATCTATCTTATATACCTACCATGGATTTTATTTTAATTTAAATCTACGGTTTTATTCAGATGAATGATTAAACTCGAAAAGATTTTGTCAGTAAATTAACTCATAATATAACAGCAAGCTAACGGTTGGATTAATATAAAAAAGAGCTATTGGTTCTAAAGATAACTGGCTGATTAACCTTTTATGTGATCCGCATATTATCGTATTCAAACACGAATGTCTCTTTCATAAGTTTAGACATACGTTAATCACATCCTTCCCCATTTAAATCTCAAGACATCAACACAAACATAACTAGAACTGATGTTAAAGTACATTTCACATTTCATTATAATTTATAGTAGCCGTCGAGTTAAGACTTGCTTTTGCTGATCTGTGAGATGTCAGTGATCTCAGTCGTTCCTTCCACGAAGTTGTAGGTAAAGCCTCTGACTCGGACCTAAAATAAGAGATATATCTTAGCCGACAACGTTGATGTCTCAGTCACGAAATATAAACATCTTTATTTATTTTACGTAAAACGCATAATTTGGATAATTACTGAACAAAATGTCTTTTCCGTAACCAAATTCTGCCATTTAAATTTATTAAATTAAATAATGTTTGTTTCCTGGACGTTTACTAATTTTTCCTGGTATCCATTTTTATGTGAAAAGCTATTGATTTCTTGTTACTTCTTTCATCATAAAACTGTTTTAGATTTTTCTAGCTTTTAGTTATTTTCATTTTTGTTCCCAAAAAGAGAAGAGAAATGTGATTAAAAAAAATCATATAACTCTAGTAAGTGGATTCCATGACACCTATTAATTTACCTTTGAACTTATCATTGCCATATAATTAAGAATAAATTTGGCTAGTAGGCGATGGTAAATTTATGCATAAGTGTCCACTAGGGCGTCCTAAAAAAATAAAAGCTGTTATTTTTCAACGTATACCCTCTAATTTTTGTTTCAATAATGATAAAACACTTATAAATAAAATTTCGTTTACTTGGGACTACTGCAACCAGTGCCGACTTGAATCGAAACATGTTAGTACTTGTACATTAAGACGCCCGCGAGCAAACGTGTTGATTAGCTTGTAGTTACTTGCTTTTTTGTTAGTAAACGAATATCACTCATTCAGGCAAGATGTCGTTAGATTTACGCACTTCTAAAAGAGTATATTTTTAATAGGAGTCGTAAAACACCAAATATCGGGTTCTAAACTGCCATCTAATGGACAAGTTCTTGAAGTTTTGTTCTACAATATCAGGGAAGTGAATTTAACTGTCAATCATAGTGCTAATCTCACTATTTGCGAGTGTGTTATCTATTGGGAAAAGGCGTGTATACCAACCAAATCTTTATCTAATTGTGTGAAAAAACTTGTAAACTTATATCAAGTTTGAGGGACTTATTTGAGACATATTTGAACAACGTCGTCAAGAGTTTGTTAAACCCGATGCTCTTGAATTAATAAAAATAAATGAAGATAGAATCTTCTTGCAGCGGCAAAGAGAGCCAGGTCGTCCTGGCTACTTAGGGAGGGTTGACAAAAATCAAAATAATTTTTGTTACGATGCGTTCAGGAACACCGGAAGATTTATTCTGACTGTAAAAAACAAACTTTGAAGAGAAAATTTAATCAATAAACCATTTTTAAATATAAAATACTACATAATTGAACATTTTTCAATTTTATTTATCAGACACAAATGAATGTTTAAAATCCTTCCATATTAATTCTGTACAAATTTTTGTACCATATGTTTGGCATCAAGTCGGCACGGGTTGCCGGTGTTTAATCAAAATAATATTTATTATATGAGTTATTGGGATCAAATGGAATAAAATAAGAGGGTATGCGTATTTAAATTCATGAAAATTTTTTCTTCCTTATGTTTTGGGACACCCTAGTGTATACAGTGGCACTTCAGGGGTTATCTGCTGAATATTCATATAATCAGAATGTCAATTTTTTAAGGATACTTGCTCCTAGGTTTTATGCGGCCCTAGACATTCCGGTCCGTAAGTTACTCCCAGGTAATCCCGAAACCGCTCATAAAATAAAATAAAAACCGACGGGGTATAGTTGGCCCGGGCCAATTTTCTCCCCTGGCACCGTGAAACCCATTTAATTTCCATAAAAAAAACCTTTGAAAATGCTTTCTTAGGCGGCGAGGTCAAAGAAACCCCGTCAATGATAATATTAATTTAATTATTCATACAGCGCTTTGTACGTTACACCTCAAATGTGATTTATATAAGTCGTAATGTAATTTATATAAGTCTTAATGAAAATTGAAAAAAACTTGGAACCTTTTATTTCTAACAGTAGATTTGAACACCATAATAATATTGGATTAATTATATATATATACTATAATAATAGACAAATATCTCTTTGATTTTTATTAAACTTCAAAAACAGTGATGCATAATGAAACTTGCTTTTTTAAATTCTTTGCCGTGCGTTGTGTAACATTTATTTTTTCTCGAAATCCCGTGAAAAATTGGTTTATCTGAATTCTCGACATAATTGAAAATGACAATTTAAATTATTTTCTGTTTAAAATCTTCATATCACAGGTAGCTATTTTATCGCTCGTTTGAATTCTCCCGACAATCAGAACCAATTTTGAAAACGACACTTCAATTCAAGGCTAATTTGAGTTCATTGAACCAGATTTCACCATTTGTTGAAAGTAACCATTTATAAAATATTTGCTTCAGAATCACATCGCCCATCAAAAACACAGATCGTCAATTGTTTCGAATGGAATCGAATCCAGTATGTCATTTTAGCCAAAAATATTGGGGAAATTAGTTGAGGATAATATTGGTAATTTTGATTTTAAAATATGAGATCGACAAAAATTACAAAAAAATAATTAGGTGCCAATAGCTGAGTGGTTGGAGGCGTCGTCTCGGTAAGGCACATATCCTGGGTTCGATTCCCAGTTGAGACCGTTACCTTTTTTATTTTTCTGTGTATTGTTTCGTCATATCATGTTTCATTTATGTGAGTTTTCTGATTTTAAGTTGGTGTTGGTGTTAAATTTACCAGTTGCCTAAATTCACACAATCATCAGTTCCAATTTTGAAAATTTAAAAGGATATTTCAGTTTGTTACGCAGAAAAATTTCACATCACTGACTACCGAAATTAGTATATGTCGGGAAAAGAGTACTTGTGACATTTCCAACGATGCCACCGGCATTTAATTGAAACAAAATTGACAATTTTTTTATAGATTTTATAAACTGATATCATTGTTGGTATATTTTATAAGAAATTTAATGAAAAAATGGTTCTTAACACATTTTCACATCTCTCAGAGGAGCGGATAACAAATAAAGTAATCTTAGTCAGTAAAATTTGGAAGAAGAAAATAATCGATTCGTTCCCAGTGAATCTGACGTTTTATTTTATTTTTTTGAAAAACAGGAAAACATTTATTTAAAAATAAATATTAAATGTCGCAATGAATAACATCTTTCAAACATGCGCCCAGAAACCGTAAACGAATGACATTTTCGGCATAAAATTGGGAAATTTTCTCATTTTTCTCTCGGTCTATCATTCAAGTTGCACTATAAATGTCCCAAATATTATATGCTCTACGTCTCATCTCACCACATCACCATTGCACGGCCCTAATACAAAAATATCGCATACACTAAATGTAGTAATGTTATGCTAACACACAAACACCTCACCACCTCACCACGGCCCAATGTCGCATAAACGAAATGTAGTGCCAATATACCAACCGCCTCACCATGTCACGACCTCATGGCACTAATTCAAAAATGTTGCATCCACGATATGTAGTGATGAAGTGCCAAAACTCCAACTACCTTACAACCTCTTTTGAAATAATACCTAGATTAATAATTGGGGCAAATATATTTTATGAGGTGGTGGGACAATTTACATTTTTGTACGTGTCATTTGAATTTAAAATTAGTTTTTTTTTTAAATATTATAAGTAAATATATATTTTTTTTTTAACAACGCAATAATAATATTATATACATTTGAACATATGTAATCAAAGAAAGAAAACTATGTTTTTTAATCTGTAATTTTTTTAGTATTTGTCTTTGAATTATACATAATAATCACCTAATTCATCACTGTCATTTTCATTGGCTTTAGTATGAAAATATATTTATTTTTATTTTTCACCATTGATTTTAATAATATCTGTGTGAATTTGTATATCGGGGTAGGGTTAAAATTGAGAACTGGTATTGCTTAAACTTGTAGATATAAAAGATTTTAGAAATTTCCAGGTAACATAAAAAACTCACTTCTTTTCGTTAAGATGAGCCATCGCATGAAATCTCTGTGAATGAAATCTTAATAAAAAATATATAAAAACAGACAAAGACTTACTGTGTTGAGAAAATGTATTAAAAGATTCTGCTATAGTTGGCGAGAAAATGCTTTGAGGAAAAAAAAGAACCAATATTTTATAATTGCAAACGTTTCAACATTTATTGTGCCCTGATTTTCTGTTTTTCTTTTTAAATTTGTTCACTTTTAATGAATAAATTGTGTGCCCTATTCCCATTAATCATATTGCCTTTGAGTTAAAAATAAATGATACATTTCTAACAGTAGTAGGAAGTTAAATTAATAATTTTGTAAAATAATTATTTACAAATGGTACTACATTTCAGTTAAACCATGCATGCGTTAGTTGCATATAATTAATCACATTTAAAATGTAATCAGAGTTACAGATAAACTAATTAGAGTAACTAAAAAATGTTAAATGAAATTGATGAAGGCGTGATTGTAAGAAGTTTTTTTAAAGTAATAATACGATTAAATTGTTCCAGAAATGGAGTACATCGATTTCTTTCCTTGTAGGAAAACAGAAACAAAAGCTGTACAAGGCCTTGTCCTTCGGCAAAAATGGCTTAAACAAAACTGACTTTTTCTATAACCAGCTGATGATTATGTTCTCAAATTAAATAAGAGTTAAGAAAAAAACTTAACGCAAGTATGCCATTGCTCCACTATAACATCCACTAGAAGCATAAAATATCTTGGCAAGATCTCCCACATTAATAGCATTTCAAAGAAATTCACAAAGCTATCACTTTATTTAAACTACTTTTGAAACATAAGCTCTATACTAAGTCAAAATGATCTGTATAAAGTCTACTATGCTCATTGCCATTCCCGTACAGAATATGGAATTATTGGATGAGGATGTGCCTCAAATACCCACATGAAGCTGATCTTTAAAACACAAAACGTTTTAATAAAAAAATCATAATATTTATTTTTATTTTTAATGATTTCAATATTATAATGCTCTACTCAATTTCAAAGGAAAACAATGAGTACCATACTGTCCAACACATCCACACTTTAAGTACGAAAATCTCAAATTTTCTGAACACCCGAAAATTAAATACATCTTTTGGCCAGAAAAAACCATAATTACTATGCTACAAAACTATATAATGCCCGTGCAAATGAAATCAAAAAGGACCGTGAATATACTACTTTACTTTGTATATACAAAATTTAAAAATCAATGAAAAAAAAATAAAAAAACGTCATATTCTACGTTCGTTACAGAGATTTTTTTTGCATTAACTCCGTTCTCACCTGTTTTCGAAAGTGTAAAAATAATGCATTCTATAGAAATTGACAATATATTCCAAGAGGCACAACATGTTCGGTATCAGACAGTATTCTGTACTTTAGGCATTCAAAAGTTCCCCATACATAATGTATTGTAGGGAAAGGGGCAGTTTTCATAATATATTGGATTTCCATAAAGGAATATATTTACGTAGACTGCAAACCATTCAGGATGTATTGTATTTTGTTATTAACATTATGACCGCCGACCCAAGCTTTCCTTTGTGGCCGAAAATTAATAGATACATTATTCACAAAACCATGGATTGTCGATGTCAATTTGCGAAGATAAGAACAGTTCCATAGAGTTTGAGGATATGTATACTTAAGATAATGTAACGAAATACCTAATTAACCCTTTCAATACCAGACTTTTTCCAGCCAACGAAAAAAATGTTTGTCTACATTATTGAGTTCTGTGATTTTTTTCAATATTTTTACAAAAAAAAAAAAAAAATTTTTCCATACGGTTTTCGAAATATTTCATGTTCCTGGTGAAGAACATTGGGGCTTAGGGGGTGTAAGTCAAAGAACGGGTAGTACAAGGAGCATACATAATTTTAAAGTGTTTTTTATTGTTTAAATAGAAAATAAATACACAAAAATCAATTCTATTAATTTGTAAAAGCAAGCATATTAAATTGCAATTTAATATTATGCTAAAATAATTTTAGTAAAAAAGAAAAAATCTAAATATATATATTTTTTTTTAAAACGTACCATTTTCCCTAAATTAACGTACGAAAAACAAATAGAATAAAAAATATTAGTTGTAAAATAAAACAAAACAATTTCTTTCTCTTTGGAGACACACACCGACATTCGTGCTTTTGCCCGTGTAAATTTCAAAATCATAGACGAGCCCACTGGCTCCCGCTCGGGAAAAGACTTTGATGCCCCACTTGTGTGGCTTGTTTTTAATATATTGTTTCAAATTACTTCTCCCTTTGAACGGTATCATGTGCTCGTCAACAGAATTTAATTCCTCAGGTTCGATCTTGGCCATATTTTCAAGGAGGGCATTTACCATCGGCCTTATTTTAAATAATTTGTCATAACCCTCTTGTCTTCTTGGAATCAACGAGCTATTATCATTTAAATGAAGACACCAGCGTAACTTAGTGAAACGATTTCTTGGCATGACATCAACGATGAGAGAGAGACTCGTATCATTGGCCCAGTAAAGGTGGAATGCCGGATACTTAAGGATACCCATCATGATGTGGTGTTGACGCTGGTGCTATTTTCTTGAACTGAATACAAATTTGTCTGCTCAACAATATATTTTATATTATTTTCATCTATGAAACATAAAAAATATTGTAGAGCAAATATATCCAGTGGTGGTTTTGAAAAAGTAACATCACAGTAGGAGTCCACATGATCGACATCTTTCTTGATCCACCGTAGATAGGTTCTCCGTCCATGGGAAGCTGAGGCTTCACTGGGCTGTCTTTGCAGCATGGTGCAGGACTCTGGCTCGTCTTCCACTAGCTGCTGCCTCTCTTCCAAAGTCTATAATTAAAAATATATACTTTATGGTTTCATTTAAAACCCAAATTTGTTCATATTTAAATCTACTTCAAACGCAATAATCGCTGTAATATAACAATAAGAAATAATGACAAAAGTACTTACATGGACTTCCACATCCATTCCAAAAGCTTGGCTTAATGCCTCCACATTAGTTTCCTCTGCAGCATCCTGGAAATATTCAACTGACCAGCCCTCTTCATCTTCATTTTCCAACTCCAACTCCATGTCGGAAATATCTCCTTCCAGTTTCACGGTGATCTCCTCATGTGTCAAACCACGATGCTCCATCTATAAAAATGAATTAAATAAGTTACAGTCTACCGAAAAATAATAAAATAAATTAATACATCTTGAAAAAATCAAATAAAAACAAGTAAAACAATATTAAAGGCCAAAGAAAGACTTCTATGAAAAACATCCACGAACGACCAAAGTGCCAGCTCAGGAACATGAATGTTATTACCGAAAACCAAATGAAAAACCAATGTTTTTGAATGGAAATCATATTAAAATATCAGATTAGACATGTATGTACAATATAATATTTATTTTCAACAGAAATATGCGATATCTTACCTTTAAAATAATGTTGAAATCCGAGAAATGTCAAACCGTTAAAAGCTGCAAAACACGCGTTTTTAATTCGAAATAACAGTAATAATATGTGTTTCCAGTACGACATTTGTTCTATTCCTTATAAGCAATATCTTCCTTAAGCGATATGCAAAATACGGGGCTATTTGGTTCGTAAAATCAAGAGAAATAATTTTTTTCCTTCGTGTTCCTCCAGAAGAACTCTGGTAAGGAAAGGGTTAACTAACCATCACGCCGTTTCTCTGCAGGGAAGGCAGATAGAAAGTATCGCTGAAAATTTGATATTCTGACTCTCGACATGACCCGACTCTTTAGTTCACTTGTTCGTTTCTTGTCTTCCTCTTATTTTTCTTCCACTTCTTTTACCATTCACGGTTGCATCATATATTCTTCTTACACTATATTTCTTTGCTTATCCGTTCTATTTGTCCAAACCATTTTAGCTTTCCTAATTGTTTCTACTACCGTGGTTAGAAAACACGCAATGGTGGGCGGAAAAATACTTTCTACGATTTTTCTTAGCATCAGTTTGTTTCAATAAAATATAAACACAAATGGTACCATCTGCCATTGCTGACGTTTACTGGTAGGTACTATATTAAGGGTCTAATTTCCCTTAATCTGTATTGGTATTCCACTACCTACCACTTCTGACAGATTACTGACTCTCACATATTCACTCTCCGGGACTGACTATCCGAGACTGACTATCACTTAAAAAAAAATACAAAGAAACACATTAAAAAATGTTAACCTCACTACGGTTATTTTCTTCCACGCCTTGGTTGGAGTATGAAAAACATTTTTCTTAGATTAACAATAATTTAAAAGGGATGTGACATGAACAATTGAAATATGTTTATAGGGAATCCCAGAAATGGATTTCAAATTTGAAATCTCTTTTTTATTATTTATTGTGGATCTACAACATAAGCGTTGCTTTCGTTAAAGGCATCTTTGCAATTATAACACCCTAGTGGAAAAAAAGTCGACCCTTCTTTCAAACTTTTATCAACTGCCAATATCAATGCAATGTATAATGAAGTATGAAGGGTTAAATTATCCATTTAACTGTTACAAATAAGACTTTTTTTCCAATTTTGTAAATTTAATGCCGAATAAATCGGGTTCAGCTGTAACTTTAATATAATAGACATATTTTACACCCCGTAGAAAATTATTAAGTTCAGTTGGCAAGCTGTATGGTAGAATTTTGATTGAAAGGGTAAGAAAGGAAACAAAGGATAAAATATGGGATGTGCAAGGTGCTTTTATGAGTGGAAGGGGGTGCATGGACCAGATCTTCTCATTGCGTATGCTCACCGAGAAGTTTCTGGCAAAAAACCAGAAACTTTTCTGTGCCTTTGTAGATCTACAAAAAGCATACGACCGAGTCGACAGGAAAAAGCTATGGAAGGTGTTGTCCAAGTATGGAGTGAATGCGAATCTGACTCAGGCAATTGCGTCTCTATATGAGGGAAGCGTTGCATGTGTTAGAGTGAACGGTGGTTTTACGGGGTGGTTTGATATCACAAAAGGTGTTAAACAAGGCTGCGTAATGTCACCGTGGTTATTCAATCTATACATGGATAATTGTATGCAAGAATTGAAAGATGTGGGATTGGGCGCGAATTTTAGTAATCTGAAAGTATGTTGCCTGTTGTATGCTGATGATGCGGTGCTGATTGCTAATAGTATGGATGATCTGCAGTCTCTCGTGTCTAGGATGAACGAAGTATGCGTGAAGAATGAGTTAATGATGAATGTAAGTAAGTCTAAAGTAATGGTGTTTGAAAGAGAAAGTACGAAAACAGTGTGCAATATAGCTGTGAATGGGGAATACTTGGAGCAGGTGGATGAATTTGTGTATTTAGGAAGCATGTTTACGAGAGATGGAAAGGCGGACAGAGATATTGAAAGAAGAGTAAATGCAGGTAACTCCATAAATGGAGGACTGAACGCAGTTGGCGCTAACAAAAAATTGTCCAAAGAAGCGAAGTTAGCAGTCCACAATGGAGTGCTGGTACCTACCCTGATGTATGGAAGTGAGGCATGGAACTGGCAAAGAAAGGATGAAAGTAGATTGAATGCTGTTGAAATGAGATCCCTGAGGCGTATGTGTGGTAAAACCATGTATGATCGTGTGAGGAATGTGGATATCCGCAAAGAGTGCAAGGCTGATGTAAGCGTAATGAGTAAGATCAAGAAAGGGACGCTTAGATGGTTTGGGCATGTAGAGCGAATGAGCGAAGAAAGGAGTGTAAGGAGAATATACGATGCAAATGTGAATGGTAGCAGAAGTCGGGGACGCCCGAGGAAGACATGGCACGACCAAGTGAATCAGATACTTGAGTCGGGCCATGTCAAGAGTCAGAACAATAGAAGAGTATGTATGAGACGATGTATGAATGTGAATGAGGCAAGGAGTGTGTGCCAAGACCGAGTTGTTTGGCGGTCCGTCCTCTCTGCCTACCCCTGCGGGGAAACGGCGTGATGGTTAGTTAGTTAGTTAGTTAGTTAGAAAATTATTTCTGCTTAGTAATCAACGCTCTTCAATTAACACAGTGATAAATAAAATAAACAATTAAGCATCAAATATTTAACAGAGTGTTTTTGGGAAATAAGTTACAATTAGCCATAATTACAATTTCTCCGATGTTAGGAGAAGAGTTAGCAAAAATTATTGATGGTGTTGACAAAGAGATATTTCAGAAACACTCCTTACTAGCTACACAGGGTGTCTAGGGGTGCATTGCTAACCTCGGGGGGTGACTCCACATGATTGTACAAGTGAAAAAACGGATAAATTTTTTGAAAATCCAGCGTTTTAAAGTAGTTTTTAGGTAAAAAAGTTGAATTGTTTGCACTTGTTGCAATTGCTTTTGAATGATAATATAATTAAACATATTATAAAAGAAAAGCTTAAAATTATAATAGATTATAATAATAAATTCATTGTTATGAACTTTATTTTGTACGGAAGATTTAAGTTTATTTGTTGACAAGTTCTCCCGAGTATTATTTTATGGATATTTCGAATATCAATTTATTTTAATTATTCCACTTGATTAAATAAAAAAAGGAACGTATCTTATCGTCTTTCAACCCTTCTAAAAATGTAGTGAAAATTTTATTAAATTGATAATCGTATCGTAGTGTATAAAATAGTTTATCCGTTAATCCGTTGTATAAAATGAAATTTCTCGTCAAATTTCTGAAAATTCTCCAATTTTAATGTGATATATATAGCTTATTTTTGAAGAACACGCAAAAACAATAACCATTTAAGAAACCAGATATCCATGACCTTTGAAATTATTAAAATGCAGTATTTTAATTTCAAACGTGAAAAAGTTGAAAAAAAACAAATATTTTTACTCCGAACGCCGAAATTGTAGAGAATGCAAAATTTCAAAAACGGATTCATATTACAAGGGAATCTGTAAGAAAATAGTCACCTCACTTTTAATCTCTTTAATATATTAACAATTTATTATAGTAATTTCCAGAGAATAATGACAGCAAAAAGTGATATTTCGAATGGATTCTAAGCGCAATACATACGTGGATTTATACGATTCATATTTAACTACACATAACATACAACATTTATGTTATTCGAAAAATATCGTTTTCATAGAATTCTTATTAAATTCATGCAGTAACAGACAATTACTCAATAATTAAGGCTACTTTAATTTCTATTGTTTTATATATTGTTTATATCCTGTATACTTATCTATGTAAAAAAATTTTTTTTTCAAATATTAAATAAAAAATAAAATGTCTAAAATAACCTCACTTTAAGCCGGGGATTTCTGGTGTCAGTCTGCTGAAATGCGAGGTTGCCAGTCCTTTCGAAGCCCGGTTAAGGATATTTTTTAATAGTACCAACACGAATCTAAACTTTTGTATTGTACAATGTGTGACAAAAGCACTGTTTGACGGTTGTGAAGTGTTTTTTTTGTTAGTAATACTGTCAGAATGTTATTTTGAGTGATTTTCTCCTAAAGTTTTCATTGAAAACGAAAGAGTTTCGTTTCCAATACCTGCCATTTTAAACAATTATAGCAAAGATATTGTTTACGTACTAGCAGTTAAAAACTCGCTCCGCGGGTTTTTTTCTGCTAGGCCCTGCGGGCGGCTCTTACTTGGGCTTCGCCCATTTTAAGTGATATTAACAACAGTTACATTTAATATATAGATATAAGGACATTCACAGAGAAAGGGTGAGTATATATATTATTAAAACACGGAACAGGAAGGAGTTATTTAATATTTACATGCTAAATTTACGCATAATAAGAATGACAGTTGTTTGAATAAATGAAATTTTACGTATTTGTGATGGATTATTTCAAATGAAACACTATTATTGACTACATGTCTACAACTGATATTAACTGTTATCTTAGGTACCTAATATAATTAGCTCATAGGAGACTTGCAGTGCTTAAATATGTGTTACAACCGTCAATGTCTATAAGTTGAATCAATATCGTTTAGTTTGTCACAATTAAAGATAGTTATAACAAAGTTGACTTAAATAATAGATTATTACATATTGATTTATTGTACCCGTGTTTATGAATAAAAGGAGGGTAATTGTGCGATGAGATTAGCAGTCGGTTTAATTAAAAGGTGTTAATTTTACTCCAACTGGTGGTAATTCTTAACCTACGACTGTTACTGTATCTAATAAAGTTTAAAGTTAGATTATATATACACCTTTATCAGGAGAGTAAAAATCTATATATAAAGGTAGATTATTACAATATAGCGCCCCTGAGGTGATATCTCACAAAAGCGGCGCTATGCAAATTGTCCAATAAATAAATAAATATAATGTTTACATTTTATTGTGTATACACCGAAGTCAAAAATTAAATATAGATTGCAATTGGGAAAGAAGAAGTGGAAGGAGGGGGGAGGGGTAAGAGTAGGCTGGGCTTATAATAATTAGGAATTACAATATCGTTAGACGGGAAAGACCAGTTAAGTGGGAAAATTTTTAAAAGATAGTTTATTACAAAATTCTTGTTAATTATATCTGCTTTTAAATTAACATGTTTCCTCATTTCTAAAATTTCGAAATTATTTATAGTGAAGTATTTTAAGACCTGAAAAAACATATAGCATATAACCATAAAACAATATATTCATAAGACAAATAGCATTTAATAACGGTTATTCTAAAAAATTGATAGTTGAAATACTAAATAAAAAATTAAACATATTCTCTTCAAACGGTCTTTCTAAAGATAGAAATGAACAATGGCGTAGAATTCTGTTTGTGGATAACGATACTTCTAAAATTATATTTAAAAACAATCCTGGTACTATTCAACTGGCGTTTTACACTAATAACAATGATTAAATATATTCTTAATAATAAAGATAGCAAAATTCAAACAAAAAAATCAGGAGTTTAAAAACTCAATAGGGATGATTGTAATTTCTTTTACAAAGGTACTAAACTAAGGAACTAAAAAATATCGCAGGGCTCTAAATGGAAATAGTGAATATGAGTTTGCAAATCATCTTTTGAATAATGATCACACTTTCGATAAAAATTCAGATCTTAAAATACTTCACTCAGGATATAAAGCATCGCAAATAAATAATTTTGAAATTTAAGAAATTAGAAAACATGTCAATATAAAATCAGATATAATTAATAAGCAAAAAAAATATAAATAATAATGAAAAATGCCATTACAGAGTGATAAGCTTCCAGAAGAAATCTTCTTATTAAACGCTTGTTAATCGTAAGTAGTCAAATATTGTGAGCTGCATATTTAAATATTCGCGCCATTCATTTGGTTCGTTTTTATACCGCCAGAGGTGCGCTCTGTCGGCCATCTATAGCCGTGCGTATCGGCCATATTGAAGGAACGCGTGATTTTTTTTATAAACGTCAAACATAATCACGTAACTGTGGATAATTTTCATTGTAATGTAATTAATCCAATGGATTATGAACTTTCTAAAACATATTTTCTTCGATATTATCCAAAAATTATATGAGCAGAAACGATGATTTTGAAGAAATCTCGTATTATTATGAGGCGATCCAATTTTAGTATGAAATCGTGTCCTTATTTTCAAGTTAGCTGAATTTACCCGAAACAGACAATTTTAATTTGATCAATTAGAGGGCCTACATCGTCCAGACGCTAGGAAAATAATACTATCAGATAGGATAAATCAATAAATACATTGTATTCTTCAATAATAGCAAATCACGTTGTTATTTGATTAAAAAAACTAACCATCATACTCGCAGAGAGGTCGGAACGCCAAACAACTCGGTATTGGCACACACTCCTTGCCTCATTCGCATTCATACACCGTCTCATACATAATCTTCTATTATTCTTGACATGGCTCGACTCAAGTATCTGATTTACTATATCGTGCCGTGTCTTCTTCGGGCATCCCTGACTTCTGCTACCATATTTCAATTTGTAGACCATCTTTTGTTGAAAGATGCTGTGTTACTTGAAACAAAATTGAGACGAAGACAAGAACGAATGCTTTCAAAAATAAAAAAATATCAAACGTTTAAATATATTATTAAAACTTAAATTGCTATGCAGTTACCTTCTCGCATTTGAAATAAAATTTAATTATCTGCCCATTTCCGCAGTTTTATTTTAGCATAATGATTTATTTCATTTTTCCAAACACCAGAGTAATTGATAATTACTGATTTTTTAAGCCTAGCCATAAGGAACATCACTCCAATCATATTATTATGATATATTATTAATAATATATTACTGATATTATTATTCAACGTATCCGAATACCTATATTTTTTACACAGTTCTTCTCGTTGTTATTATAGATATATATTAGTCAGCCTTCAGTTCACCGTTTAAAACCAATGTATTGACTATCAATAATTGTTTTGCAATTACAAAAGTTACGGATTCAATCATAAACCCAATTTCACACACGCCACCAAGTGTAAAAATACAATGAAAAATGGGACGTAAAAAAACAGCGACAAATCTTATATTTCTGTGAAACCTCCACCGAATCTGTACACATGTAATATATTTCTCTTTGAAATCATTTAGAGATTACGATATTAAGCTTTATACAAAATTGGAAAGAATGGAAGGCTAATGAAGGCGTAATGGTTAAGATTAAGATTAAGAGCGGATGAAAGAAGAATGGAGTATAAGGAGAATATATATTAGGTGGATATTAATGGTAAAATTAGTCGGGGACTCCCGAGAAAGACATCAATAAAAATATTCAACTACTAGAATCACGTCATGTCAAGAATTACCGAAGAACATTTATGATAAGATATATGAATGTGAATTAAGCAAGGAATGGTGTTTTATCCTATCTGCCCACCCTACCGGCGTAATGCTTAGTTTTAGCAGCCTCAGTGGTCGAGGGTAAGGCTCTCGACTAGCAAAATCTGAAGGTCGCTGGTTCAAATCCCGGCGTGCGTAAGTAAATTTCATTTGATTAAGTTGTGTTGTTTCACAATTCATTCATTTAAAAAAAAAACAAATAGTATATTTTCTCACATTCCAGAGTGTAAGATACTCTCATTATCGCCCTGATGTAAGAACATTTACAGAAATGAAAGGTTGCTTGAAATAGCTTGAGTCGTGTTTAGTGACTGAATAGCCCGACACTTTCCCACCTTCCTCGTCCTCATCTCCTTCCCCTCCCCACTGTCTTCAGCCTCATAGCATACATCAATCGGGGATGCCATAACCTCTCTTGTTCTAGATGGTTGTGAGCAGTTGAGATTTTTGTGCGGTATTCACATAAAAAGTGAATAAGTTGCTCAAGCTTTTTATACCTCATTTGATTACATGAAATACAAAAAAAAATAAACCTTTTAGTACGTTATATTATTATATTCAAACAGTTTGTAATCTCCGATCACCACCCTTTTATTGGCGATTTCTCCACCTTCCCAACATAATCCCTTGCCAACATAATCCCTTGCCAATAAATGTACAATATTAATAGAAGTTAACTGTTAACCTTTCGTGTTAAATGAAACTTTGAAATTGGTTCTACTCATTAAAGTTCTCGTGTAAATAAACTTCGCAGGCCAGTTTTAGGCTCTAAGCAAACGTAAATGTTTAATAATTGGAAGGCAAGAAACTCAAATATAATTAATAATTTATTTCGCTATCTTACTTAATGATTCAGGTGGGCTTTGGTGTATCGGGTACTTACATATTCATTTATGAAAGATTTATGCAAAACACTTGTAATTTGTAAAAGAGAATAATTAACAGTATATCTTAATCAAAGCCAAAACTTTGTCTGTATCTCTCAAAGTTAGGAACAATTATTAAAAATGCAAATTGTTACGTTACATTGGGGTGAAATTGTTAGAAATATCCTTTGAAACATGTTTTAATTTTCTTATTAATTGCCTTATCGCACGATAAGCAAGCCCTTTTTCCAAGACAGATTAACAATTGATGCAATTGATATTTAATATATGTATAAATTATCACTCTTTCTTTTTATAATAAAAAACCCTATTCATTTCAGAGCAGTAGTTAAGAGTTTTACAAATCAGTTTACTTAATTATTCCCATCTAATCCCCTCGTAACAAAAATAATGCAGAAAAACGTTTAAATTTTATAACCATTGCGTAGCAATGAAATTTATGAACGATTTAACGTTTTCAAAAACAATAAAAGAGATGAAATTGATTTAGCAAAATCAAAGCGAAGATTATTTTTTAACAATATCAGCAAACACACAAAATACCTGAATCAACGGAACAAATAAATACAACCACTATAACTTGTACCTAATGAAGCGTTCTGAAATCAGCGCAGTTAGGGGTCGGGATGATATCGGTTAGGGAATGGGGGTGGGAGGTGGAGATATATTAGATAGGGGTTCCTAGCCGGTCGAATATCCGGGGGCAGTTTATTTCGCACAAAGGGTTGCTCGCCATGTCGAAAAGAGGTTATGAATGGGACTTGACAATACATGCACGCAATTAAATAAGAACCTGGGTGGAACTTTGTCGGGAACAGCGGATTTGCAGGAATCGATACTCTTCACCTTATACATAGGTATCTACCTAACATATTTTTTATTGTTGCAGTGTAATAAGATATACCTATCTATATCAATTTACTTTACAATATTGGATGGATAGGCGTAACTACCTATGATTTTATACCGATATCCGAGTACGGTCGCGCTGTTGATAGACAGACGAGACAATGCTACAACAGCATCAATTGATCGCGTCTTGGGTGAAATAATTAAGTAATGGATCGTTACGATTTCTTTCAATTGAAAGAACTTTGTTAGTTGTCTATTTCGACAGCTTATTTAACACCTTCGAGAATGCGCTAAAATGGGCGATTTTTATCTTCCAACTGTCGGAATCATATTCTGACCGTACTCCCAAATATCGCAAACTAACCATAGATGACGGATTTCATCAATATCGTATGATATAGGGTTTTATCGAT
Organism: Hesperophylax magnus; assembly: GCA_026573805.1. Classification (NCBI taxonomy): domain Eukaryota; kingdom Metazoa; phylum Arthropoda; class Insecta; order Trichoptera; family Limnephilidae; genus Hesperophylax; species Hesperophylax magnus. The sequence goes on along the minus strand of JAIUSX010000029.1, from coordinate 7,793,628 downwards.
CGATAGTGCTATATACCAAGGGTCTGTTGCAAATTACAACATATGATATTGGTGTCAAAAATTCTTTAACGCAATTCTTTAACCATAAAAAAAATCAGCAAAGTTTCTTGTAAATTTTGGGATAGTTTAGAATCGAATAATATAACACATTGTATAACTATGGTACTAATGGTACAACTTATATGTAACTAATGGTACAAATGTAGTATTTTCTTTTTGGGATTTGAAATATTTCGAAAAAAAAAGTATATTCTTTGTCATAGAATCATCAAAAATAGTTATAAGTTAGTCTAATAAATTATTATAAGCAATAATTAGTTGCCTGCAATTTCAATACAAATTGAAAATATCTTCCTAGTAAAAATAAATGCCGCCGACGGAAATTGAACCCGCGCCTTCTGATGTCCGGTCAGACGCTCTGGACCACTGAGCCACGTCGGCTTATATCCAACACGCCAAATAATTAAATATATTTATATTTTTTTATAAAAACCTTGTCTTAGTTTATCATTAAAAAATATATACATAATTAGTTAGTCTGTTTATTCAAAAAATTTGCTGAGAGCTTATTAGCCTTCATTATTGATAAGCAATTTAATCGATAGTCGGGGACTTTGTTTGAGACCTCTAATGAGATATTTTTTTGAGACAAATTAAGACATAGAAAAAAAACAATTAAGCAATCAAAGGATAATATTCAGACTTTCCTATCAATTTATTAACATACTTGCTAGTTGGGAACGGCTTACGTGCGTTGTGTGAATTATCTAGATGAAATGTATAACGATTAATGAACACAAAGAGAAAAAAAACAATTTTCATAAATGCTCTAAATTGAATTCAACGACTACATGTTCATTGGATGTACGAAAATTGAAAGCTATAAAAACTTATATTGCGACCATTTACTATTAACTATTTTGCTTCACACTTTCTATGAAAATATAAAAGCTTGTACATTTTCGTGAATTTTCACATTGATCAAAATTCTTTTTCATGATAAAATATTTTCAGTCCATCAGAGATGGTTGTTTGAAAATTGAATCAAATAGAATCAGTACAATTCCACTTTCCACTTGATGCAACATTCTCCGAGCTTAAGAGCAATAACTAGAAACCAATTTTATTTTCCAATAAGCTTTTCAAATATATCGAGATCTCCGAGCACAATGATTGTATAACGTTTCAATGGCCAGTCTATGATTTCTCTGGGACTGTAAATGTATAAATCAATGGGAATGTTTCGGCCTAAAATAATAAAAGCTATCACAGGGATAGTTTGATTACTCGAAGCCCAGAGCAATAAAGATGATCGTCTGGAAAACTCGAACATGGTTTCAATTATTTTTATTTTTATTAAAAATGTTAAAAATAACTTTATTTGATTTGCGCAACGTTTTAATGGTGCCATTTATGATTTTCGCATAGTTTTATTTATTTTTTAAAGTCAAATTTTTCAATTTGAAAGGTATGGACTATTTATTGCATAACCAACACCCCTACCACAGGTCAACTCTAGAGGTTTGCTACGTGTGATAACTTAGCAGGGGTGCCCAGGTTTGTGGGGTGAGGTTTTTCTAGGTTTTGATAGCGGAGGCGTTTGCCCACCTACTACGGGGTGGGTCAGGAAAGACTGGTTGAGGCAGATCTTTTTACTTCTCCAGCCGGACTCATATACTCATATAAGGATTCATAGGTCCATCCAACTCTCCTGAACACATTGACTCCCAGATTCCTACCCAGTCCTCATTCCTTTTTCCTTCCCATAATTTCCTCTCCTTTAATTTCCTTTTCCTCCAAACAGCATCCCCAAAAATGACAAAGGCATTGAATTACTATTTAACATCTGCGGGGCATGATTTATCTATAAAAAAATCCCTGAAACATCTCATACAGCAACCCCAAAGATTACATAGACCCTGAGGGATCTTATTTCTTCAGGTCCTCTTGTAGGGAGCTAATGTAATAAAAAAAACATTTCTTGGTTACGAATAATCAGAAAATATCAAAAAATATATTCTACTTCCATAACACTAAGCGGATATGTTACTTTTGTTGTGATGCAGGACTTAGCCAGCCTAGGAATCTAACTATTGACAGCGACACAATGCCAACTCAGCCGTTGACCGGTCAAATCACAAATATTAGTAAACGCCATGAAAAAATGCTATCACGTGTTTCTTTTACAGTTGTTTGTTCTAATCATTTAATTTTTCCCTGATTATTTATAAAATTTTCATTTAATTATTGTTGTTAAATACAGGTTCTAAGAAAATGGGCGACATACCTGGACAATGTAATCCTATTAATGATTTTATTAGTTTACATTAAAATATGTTGAGTTAAATGTAATTGTTTTTCTTTTTAAAATGCTTAACGGCCAACGATGTTCGGAATTTCTGCGAAAACTTAATAAACATCAATCCAAAAATAATCACTCTACAAGCATAAAAAAATTAAATTAGACTTCGAAAGTCAAAATCACAGATTCCATTACTGTATAGAGCAGTAAAGATTTTTCAAAATACAGACAAATATAAAAAAAGAGAAAAATATGTTCTATTTTTCAAAAGAAGTGGCGAAATATGTGAAGCGTAATTTTTAATTTTTCTGATTTGTAAAACTTATTTTGTAATACACTTTAATTGTAGTTTTCCAATTTTTTACTATACATTAGCAGCCTTACTAAAAAATGTTGTTTAAATATTATGGCGCATAAGGTGAAAATAGTGAAAAACTTGCCTAATTACCATGACGTTTATTTGGTTAGAATGGTCTTAAACAAGGCTAGAGGCCGGTCTTACCACAATAACGGTGTAAGAATCTAACTAGTAAGACGGTATGTGATTTTAATATTTACCACTGTACCTACATATTACGTACTATTTTAAGTTAAACAAATAAACAAACAAAATTTATTACCAGGCTCTATTCCGGTTTCCGGACATTTATCCAAGTTTTAAGTATTTACTAAACAAAAAATATTATCCAATTATTTAGCACTTTTAGTATTAAAAGTTGTTGTGTTAGTACAAACAGGTCTCCAACTCGTCTTGGATGGAGTTTATAAATAATTGGTTCTTTTAGATTAATCAGGGATTTATTGATACTCCGCGTAAAATAATGGTGACTCGATAGTCGACCTAACTAGAAGCTGGCTAATTGGAATCTGAAACAGTAAGTTTCTCTGGGAGCCTTCCCACTGGCCCTGGCGACTACTGGCCACTGGTTCCATCTTGTGGACTTCCACGCAAGCTTTATTCACTGCCATCTGTGCGTGCATCTATGAAGCTCTAACTTCCCAACAAAAGTGCAATACACACAACTAATAATAAAGACAAGATTTTCGAATGGAAGTAGTTGTATCTAAATGAACAAAGCTGTGCAGTGTGCACGCCAAAACGATAGTACATGTTTGATATATGTTTGGATTTCATCCCAAAACCTCGTCATGAAATGTTCGTACATGGTTTGGATTGATATTATTTTTAATTGTTAATTTAGGTTAGGCAAGGATAGGTTATTTCCATTTTCTGATTTTGACGGGTGATGAGTACTTACAATATTCACGTGGTACGGGAACATTAAATATCGGCACATTGAAAGTTTTGATAGAAATGATAGTAGGTACCCAAGTACCCAGCATGCAAGAAAATGGGAGGTTAGATAATATTTTATGGAAGGGAAGTTGAACTCGTAAATTGTATTTTTTTTTAATACTCAAGAACGTTGCAAAATTAACGACCTGAAAGTTATTTTGAATGCTTAGAAGAAAACGAAGGAACATACATATTATAATCTCATTCAACAATAACAGTGACACGGTGAGCACATTAAATATTCGCTCTATACAAATTAACAGTAAAATAGTGAATTTCTATTCTCAAAAGCAGTGAAAAGTATATTGAAACGTGGCTTTGATTGCTCACAAGTGTAACTGATCTTACATCTTTAAAAAAGTGATTTCAAAGTGTCAAAAGTGAAAACAAAATAATAATTAAAAAGTGACTCAGTGCGAATATCTGGAAGATTATTATTGCTACCTGCATTGTCAAACTTACTGTCTCCCAAAAAGCTTACATAATTAAAAAAAATAAAACTCTTAAAAAATATAAAGTATTAATAGCTGGGAAATTTAAAAATTGTGTCATCATATTGGTGTTTTGAATACGGTACCCAGTTGTAATACTAATAGCATTCACCGTTTCTACTCACAAATGCAAATGATTCTTTATTTTGAATTCTTTGAATTGCGAATACGGAAACCCCGATTAATTTTACTGTTTCTGTAGAATTGTGTAATAATTTTGAAGTAGCATATGCAAAGTTATAACATTAGGTTTTGAATACAAACTACATGTTGGGGTAGATTATGCATGAATGTGCTTATTCTGTCATGCAATTCATTTTCTTCGAAAACTTTCAACTATTTGTTTAGCTTGTTTTGTATAGCGTGACGATTAATATTATTAATCCAGTTCATTTAATTTAAGTCACTCAAGATATATTCTTGGACAGATGCTATTATAAACTTTTCCATAGAACTGAATAACCCCCAAAAATGTATTTTGATATGTAAATATTTTAGTTGTAGGTCTCTAACCTTATGTCACGGTTGTAAATATGAATGTTATTTAAGTCAGTAGTAGTTACAAATCTTAGTTATAAGTCACTAGTATTTATAATTATAATATGTTATTTGTAAGCCAGTTAAATTATTTTTTTTATATATTTATTTGTACAGCTCCCTTGAATCAGTCAAATATTATTATTAATAAGAAATTAAACCAAAAAAAATTAAGATTCTGGCATTTTTCAATTTATCTATTGCCTTTCAAACTTATTATTGAAATGATAGTAATGTTTTTAATGCAAGGTGAGGCGTCTGATAAAACCAGTAAAAATCAAAAGCAAAATCATTAGGTACAAATTTACTACAATACCATCGAAATTTTATATTTTTTTACAGGAAATACCTATTATTAATGAAATATTTATAATGTTATTTTAATGTGATACCATACTCATTGTTAAAACCAGTGTGGTTACGTTTTTGATCGATTCAACAACTTTAAATACATTTTTGACAGCAATACTATTTAAGTCTCTCTGTAATTTTTTTTTAACAACATTGATACTGCTAAAAGATCACAACAAGAGCGAAACACTAGATTGGGTTCTTCTTTAATGTATCATCCGGTCAATACCAGAACATTCTTTGGACAAAAGAGTTTTTCTTATAGAATTCCGTTGCTTTATAATATGCTCTTTGAAAATATAAAAAAACTATAGGTTCGTTGAATCCATACTGACAGAGACTGGTGATTTTGGATTGTCCATGTCGTGGCTTCTGTCACGAATCACCTTAGGAGCCCCATATTTTTTGTGATTCATCTGTGTATGTGTTATTTGATGTACTTCATTTAATATAATTGTAAAGCTGCTAAGAGAACTGGTTCAATAAAAATTTCTTTTCCTTATGTAATTAAAAAACGAAGTTATCCCATTCACTACCAATAAATTAAAAAATATATATCTTATGCACCAAAGGAAATGTAGCAGAACTAATTGCAATTTTTCTATTTTTTTTAAATTCCAACCCCACACAAGAGGCCCTAAGGAAAATAATTTTCCTCGGCCTATTTGATCTTTGGGGATGTGGGGATTGTGGTTAAGCAAAAGAAGGAGAGAAACCTCTGGGAAGGTAAAAGGTATGAGAGTTGGGTAGGAATCTAGGGATCAGTGCAGGAGTGACGAATGTATAAATATAATCACCGATCAAAACACCGATCTGACACACCACGCAGCTGGTGGGATGGCGCATCCCGAACACACCTTACCCGTAACTAACCACTTGGGGTGACCTATGGCAGAGGTGGTTGGTTGGTTCCCTGGGTGATGGTACTCAAACCCGCTTCCCAAATTCTAAATCTAGTATGTTCTATACTTAGTCCATCTCAAAAATTAAATTAGTAGGTTTATATAAATACAATGATCAATATTTTAAAAGGAAAACACATATTTGTGAACTTATCAAAGAATTAGTAAATGTATTTATGTCTTCATAAGACTTAGAAATACTCTAGAAAACCTAAAGAGAGTGGATTATGCATTTTTTAAATCTGTATTAAAATATTGTATTCTTGGTTGGGGAAAAAACATCTGATAAATCCACTTAAACTACTTCAAAGATTGATAATTAAGGTAATCTTAAAAAAACCATTTCATTTTTTTACCAACATTATTTAAAAAAAATTCAATAGACAAAAGTATAAAAAATATTCAATACAAAATTTTTTTAGAGAAAAACATTAAAATAACTTTAATGTCAGCAAGATATCCCAAAACTGAATATCAAACACATTCAAAATACGTACTTCTGTGTTAGAATATTTTATTTCAACAACCTTCCTTTAAATCTGAAAATTATCGAAAATAATCCTGAATTTCAGTTTAATTTTAAAAATTACCTGAAACTACTTAGTCCATACCTGTTATTATTTATTTAACTTTCTTTTGGTGTTACCGGTAAATCTTGCGTTTTAATTTATGTATTTAAAAAATCTATTTTGCTTACTTACATAATTGCATTCAATCGAGCTAGAAAGGCCTCACAAAAAAACAAATAACAAGACGCTTGTTTATTTATGGTGAGGAAAGGCTATTTTATTTTTTTATAACAAGGTATGACATCTATAAATTGTACATGTATTGTAAAAAATACAAAAAAGTAATATGAATACATTTTTAGGATCTTTAGATTTTTTAGAAAATGTAATATTTCAATATTTTATTATCATTGGAGTTTTTGTCAAGTAAACGGGGTGCCTGTCACACAATCTTACTACTTGAAAGTTTTGTGCAAAATTACCTATTTTATTCATATTTTATCATCTTTTTAGTACTCGTGCCTTAACATCTAAAAATACCACCAAAAGACGATTGTCACACTAAAACATATTTCAAGCAGATGTCGAAATTTACAAAAATGTGACTTTTAAATAGATGCAACCATTATAGATCAATATTCCTTTCATCTGCAAAGTATTGCGAAGAAAATTCAGTGAAGTAAAGTCTTTAAAGATGAAATGAAATTTCCAGAAAATTCACCAGATACGATTTTCCCCCGGACGCGCATTCCACTGGCATAAAAGAAATCCAATTCAAGTTATTGAATTCCATTGATTTGAGGAGTTCATTGACAACTAATGACATATTATTATTCTCATTCCGCCATACAAAGGCACGGAAAGATTTAATCCAGTCGAGCACTGACGTGGATAAACCTGGAAGAATCATGTTTATTTTTTGTTGCAATCACTTTTTCAAATGCAATGACGATTGCATTGAAACAGCGATGAGTATAATGAATAAATCACTTGATTCTAAACATTTAAGAAACCGTTCAAATATACAATATTATAGAAGACAGAATGTAAATTTCACCATTGGTGTTTTCATTAAGCCTGAAGCAAAGGAATACGAATACATTTAATGTAATTTAGCTGCTTCGTATGTACAGTCCTACATAATATTGAGTACAAATTGGGGTGATTATAATAAACAACTATTTTTTTCTCTTCCTCTTGTATTCGTCGAAAAAAAATGAGATGAAGACAGACTACGAAACGTTGTTTCAATTAGGCGGGCAGGTAAATTCCAACATTTTTCTTCCCGGAATTTCTTGTTCTCCCACCTCACATCGTGGCAAGCCCAACGTCTAATTCAGGAATGTTATGAGACTGGAAAAAGTGGGGAAGGTTGGTAAAAGCCTGGATATTTTTATCTGGTTACCAAATACGCCTAAGCCTTTTTAATTAACTAAAAAAATAACTTCAAAACCGTTAAACGGTGTTTTTTACACATTTTACGAACACTCTAAAAGTTGAGAGTCCAGTTGAAACCAATATAAAATATCTTAATTGGATTCCAAAAAAAACTGACAACGTCGCATTTCAGCATTAACGTGAAATTCCCGTCATAAAAGTGAGATTATTTCAGACACATTACCGAGTGCTTTTAATAAAAATTCTTCGAAAGTGATGTTTTTTATAACATACAGGTTTTATAAATGTTTAGGTATATATATAAACCCTTTTATTTATATATCGCACTAACGATGAACACAAAATACCTTTTTTGTTGTTGTTATTCTCTTGGAATTATTAGAATATTTTTATTGTACAAACTAGATAAAAGTGAAGTCACAGTTTTCTTGCCTATTTTCTAAATAAAATTAATATGTTTTTTTTTTAATTTTGCATTCCCTACAATTTTATTCGTTTTTGGAAAAAAATGTGTGTTTTTTTTATAATTATTAAAAATTTTTTTTTTACTAATATTCCATTTTATAAACATTAAAGCAGTGTATTTGAAATTAAAAAATCTTAACTTCTAATCTAGTTTATTAAATTGTAATTATTTTAACGACATTTCCAAAAAGAAGAAATATATAGTTCATATAACATACTTCGGATATTTCCGAAATTGGATAATAAAAATTTCAAGTGTATTCAACGGATAAACAACCCTCTTCCGGCTGTGTAGACAATGTATATATCTTTCCATGAACTATTTTATGTTATTTTCTATGTTAGTAATGTTTTCACATACACGGTGGTTTATCAATTGAATAAAATTTTCATCGCTTTTTTTAGTAAGGCTGTTAGTATCTACCGCTGTACGACGAAGAAGCTGTAGAAGAAAGAAATAATTAAATATCGTTCGCATTCAGAAAAGAGAACCCAGCCATGTATCCTATTTCATAGTAGAATACGGGCTTTAAAACTAATTTTAAAGACGATGCTTCCGAATAGTTCAAAAGGATAAAGTAACAACTACCGTAATCCAATCATGCCTACCCGGTCCGATAGAAAACTTAATTTGGTTTCTTTTTGGGGAAAGATATTATTTCCTCTACGTTTATAAAAAGCGAATTTACCACAAATTCTCAAGTTTTTCAAAGGTATATGTTGAAAATCAACAGCCACTTCACCCTTCATTAATTTTAACACATTTTTTCAGTTTGCAATATTTTCTGTGTATTTCAAATGCGCTATAATATAAATTTATTTTTTGATTTTCCTTTCAAAAATACTATTTTAGAAACTAGATAAAAATATATTTACGGTGTGTGCATTTTAAATAAAAATTTCTAAATAATAAAATTTTAATATCAAACGTGAAAAATTTGCTAACAATATTTTACGAAAACACATTAATTTTGTTTGGGGAATTTGTAAGAAAACTTTAACTTCATTTTTATCTCGTTCATAAAATAAAAAAAAAATAAGAAATAATTTTTAAAGTTCTCCCAATTGTTACGATAGCGGCGCGAAATATGAGCTATTTTCAGGATTGTATTAGTGGCATCTAGTATAAATATTTGAAGTTTACTGGAAAGCATTATAATTATTTCTCTTTCTAACATAAAAATAACGTTTTTTTATTTTTTATTTATTTAAGCCTAAAACGCTAGAGGGGTTAAACATACTTAAGAAAAAAATTTCTATTTTAATTCTTTAAAATACAATGTGTTTTTACCATAATAGATCTACTTGTTTTTATATAATCCTGATGATCGTTCAGGGAGAACCGAAGTCGGTTGGTTTTATATATAAAATTTAAAAATATCTACAATAAAGTGGTATTCAAAACAAATTTATTTTATTATAATAGATCTATTTTTAAATGTCTTTAATTTTTTTTAAATAATGGTTTAAGCGATGATTGAACCTGTCTACTCAGAAATTTGAGTCAAAAACTCTACTGAAATCTGATAATCTGATCTGTAATGTCATCTGATTCCAGATAAATGCCTATATGTCCGAGAATGTGTACATGATTGCCACCAAAAGATGATAAATTGCATTGTCATCGAAAACGAATCTATTTACCGAGTTTCAACTCAATCGGATTGGATCGAAAAAGGAAAGTTAAAAAAAATACACATACCAATATCGTAACGAGTAAAAATAAAGGTTTCATGAAAACTAAGATAAGTAATTTTACAATTAAACAGTCAGGATAATAAATGCTATAAACCTTTATTAAAGTCTAAAAGAATTCACGAAATATTGAGATTGAACAAAGAAAAAGCGTTCGTCCGAGAATTCTTAAGAGTCACTTACACTCTCACAGATTAACTTTTATATGCGAATCTTAAAATCTTAAAAGAAAGAGAAATTAAAGTTTTTAATTCTGTCAGAGATTTCGTTAAAAAAAATTAGGTTGCGAAATTTGCTGAGTCAATTAAAGACAGTGGGTAGGTATTAATATTGTGGATGTGTGGAAAAGGTTACGTCATTTTCGTAAAGAGCTAAGAACTTGTCCATTTTCTTGAAAGATAAAAATAACCAAGTAGATTTTTCTTTGTTTTTGAATAGATCTGTAAGAAAATCTCAGCATAGCTTATTTTACTTTAAAAATCTGCATTAGATTCAAAAGAAAATAAATATTATAATAATACAAATTGATTTTAATTAATTTATTTTCAGGAAATCGACAGTTATCAAATTACAAATTACTTTGTAAATATGTAGTATAGTCTTAATAAAAGCAATTATGGATTTCCTCCCTTTGACTGTATATCTAATAAGACAACATAATGAGAATAAAAAATATTGATAATAATAATATCTTTCAATAAAAATAAACTATTTCTCTTTGCAATAAATTAATTTTAATTTTTCTTTTTAAAGAATATGTGTGTGTTATTATTTAAATTGTTATTTAAATTTCCAAAATTTTAAAGTAAAAAAAAAAATATTAAAAAAAAAATAATAATAACAGGAAAATCACATAATATTTAAACTACCATGCAAGGCAAATGCCGGTGTTGTGGTGGTCAATTATATATAAATTACATTAGAAGAATATATATAAAATATAGAAGAATTTAAAAGAAATGTAGATTTTGTTTTATTAGAGTATTCGAAAATAATCTAAACAGAACAAAATACGAACACAGAAAATAAATATATTGTAGGTATTTCAGGAATATTATTTTCAAGAAAGAAACTTCAGCACTTCACGCCAGACTTGTCGTAAAAACATTGTCTCGCCAGCCATCTTTAAATTCTCTCGCAGAAAGTTATCCCCAAGTTGACGACATTCAGGTTGATTTATGTACCTAGGGTCATTCCTATTGTTTTGTACTCAGTGCTCGCAACAAAAAGGAATCCGCTGTATTCTCATAAAAAATTACATCTGTTTCAAGGAGCGTAACTTATTACTTAGTTTTCTTCAAAGTTTTTGGATAAAATATATATTTTTAAGTGTACCTTGTTTCAACTCGTCCATCGAAATAGAATTCTAAAGATTCGCCTTTTAACTAATATATTTTTCTTATACGAATACCTAACTTAACTTTCTTACGTAGGCAGAGATGACGGACCGCCAAAGAACTCGGTCTTGGCTCACACTTCTTTCCTCATTCACACTCAAACATCTTCTCACGTGTGCTCTTTTATTATTCTAACTCTTGACATAGCCCGGCTCAAGTGTCTGATTCACTTGATCGTGCCATTCACACTTGCGTCAATCATTCTCCTTACACTTTTTTCTTCGTTCATTTGCTGTACTTGCACAAACCATCTGTCCCTTTCTTAATTTTACTCATTACGCTTATATTAGAATTTTTACACTTCCCACACGACCATACATTGTTTTACCACATATACGCCTCACGGATCTCATATCTACAGCATTCAGTCTACTCTCATACTTCTTCTGCAAGTTCCATGCCTCACTTCCATACATCTGGGTAGGTACCAGCACTCCATTGTGGACTGCTAGCTTTGCTTCTCTGGACAATTATTTTATTGGTGCCAACCGCGTTCAGCCCTCCATTAATGGAGTTACCTGCATTTACCCTTTTTTCAATATCTCTGTCAGGCTTCCCATCTCTCGTAAACATAATTCCCAAAATACACATCATCAAAATACAACTCATCAACCTACTCCAACTGTTCATCATTCACAATTATTTTGTACTCCAATTTCGTATTCTCTTTTCCAAACACCATGACTTTACACCTGGTACTTACATTTATCATTAACTCATTATTTATACACACCTCGTTAATCTAACACATAATAGACCGTATTATTATTATTATTTCATACTGTTAGCAATCAGTACAACATCATCTGCATACAATAACCTGCATGCTCCTATTGTAGAATAGGTGAAATACTTTCAGATTACTCAAATTCACGCCCAATCCCACCTCCTTCAATTTTCGAATGCAATTACCCATGTATACAACAAATAACCACGGTGACATCATGAAGCCTTGCTTAACCCTTCAGCACTTCCATAACTTTTATTCAGTTTGCAATGTTTTCTGTGTATTTCAAATGCGCAATATACATCGTATTTTTAATTTTCCGTAAAAAAAATACTGTTTTAGAAACAAAACAAAATTATCTTTTGGGTGTACGCATTTAAAATAAAAGTTAGTATTTCTAAGTAATAACATTTTAAAAACAAAGGTGAAAAAGGTTATCAAAAATGCTAACCACATTTTTGCTTAATTTTTGACTAAAATATACATACACATGGAAAAATTTGAGTTAACTCAATACTTCGAAAACACGTTCGTTTTTTTTGGGGAATTCGTAAGAAAATTGTACTGTCACTTCAATTTCGTTCATATGATAAAAAGAAATAATTTTTAAAGTTATTTATTTATTATTTTTACGATAGTGGCGCGAAGTATAACAATGGTTCAATTTGGCTATTCTTAGAATTTTATGAATGGATTCCAGTATAAATATTGAACAGTAGACAAACTGGAAAGAATTATTATTCCTCTGCATAACGTCAATAAAACTAGTATAGTATTTCTGCATGAAAATATAAAAACACTTTTATAAAATATGAAAGCCCGGCCATATATGACCTTGAAACGCTGGAGGGGTTAACACCTTTTGTGATGTCAAACCAACCCGTAAAACCACCGTTCACCCTAATACATGTAACGTTTCCCTCATACAGAGACGCAATTTACTCACTCCATACATGGACAAAACCTTCATGTTTGAATGCGTAATATCAAATATTTATTTAAATAAACTAAAAAGTTATTTCTATCTTAACCCGTAAAGTAAACTAACTTTATAAATATTAGTAAAGTTGTATGAACGGATATTGGGGCAAATCTAATCCGTGGGATATTTTTAAGCTCAATGAATTAAGGGGGATGGATGGAAAAATGAACCAGCGACTTTTTTAAACGCTTTACAGCTTTGCACTTTGCCTCACACTTTTAATACAGAGGGCGTTGTTTATTGCTCGCAATATACATATACATAATATTTACGATGGCATTTTTAGAAGTAAAATTTTTTAATTGTTTTTTTCACAATCTTAATTAATTCTTAAACTGATTCCGTTAAATTTTACGGCAATAAACAAGGGAGAAAAAAATCGTATCACGTTACATTTTTAGTTTGTACAAAAAGATCTTAATAAACTTGTGGAAAATATGTAAGTATATTTTCGAAGATGATTAATCAGGGCCCGAACGCATTTGAGGGAGAAAAAATCACGATTATAAATGAGCTTTTATTATTTTCGATGACACAACAATATTATGTGTTGACACAAACGATCCATAATCTATGGGAATATTTTCTTTTCGCATTAGCTGGGATGACATAGTAAATAACGGACAAAATATAATATAAAAAATATCAATAACATAACGTTCAAGGTAATTTCACTCTGTTGAGGAAATTCAGAGCCTAATTTTCCCTTTCAAAATTATTTAAAAAATCAAAAAATATTTATAAAATTAGAAATTTACTATTATTTGAAAGAAATTCAAAAGAAAAACTTTTTTAATCTCTGTGGTTTTTACGCTGGAACCCCTCGCTAACAGAAGAACAGCTTTGAACTCAGGAGATCTAGCACAGATAATCGATAAAACCCTATCAATACGATATTGCCGAAATCCGTCAACTATGGTCAGTTAATATTTGCGAGCACGGTCAGAATGATTCCGATAGTCGGGAGACAAAAGTCGTTACTTTTCGCGCGGCCCACATGGTGTCAGATAAGCTGTCAACATGTATAACTTTTTTTGGATAATGTCGTTCTTTATGCAAAATTTATGGTGAACTAACTTAGCTCTTAGAACAGAAAGAAATCGTATACGCGATCCATAGACATAATTAATTAATCTAAGACGCGATCAATTGATTCCCTTCCAGCATCAAGAAACAAAAGCTGTTATTTATGAGTCACGACTAATGATCTCATGAACTAATTAACTCCCTTTTTAGTGTCAAAAAATACAAGTTTTTTTCCAATGTACAGGGTTTTCCAATAAGTGGTGTTATTTTGATATTTTTCCCGTAAAAGATCAATGGTTTCGTTGCTTGTGTGGCACGTAGCACCGTCTTGTTGAAAGTAAACGTTGTCCAGATCAATACCATCCAATTCCGGCCATAAAAAATCAGTAATCATCTCTCAATAGTGCAATCCATTCACCGTAACTGTTGTTCCAGCCTCATTTTCGAAAAAGTAAGGTCCAATGACTCCGCCGGACCATAAACCGCACCAAACAGTCACACGTTGAGGATAGAAAGGCTTTTCAACAATAACTCTTAGGTTTTCCGAGCCCCAGATACGACAATTTTGCTTGTTGACGAAGCCACCGAGGTAGAAATGGGCCTCATCACTCAAGATGATTTTTTGATGGAATTCCGGATCATTTTCACGCATTTCAAGGACCCAATCAGCAAAGACACGACGTTGTTGATGATCGGCCGCCTTAAGTCCTTGTGTTAACTGAACTTTATAAGCCTTAAGACACAAATTTTTATGCAAAATACGGTGTAATAACGTTTGTGGAATGCCTAATTCTAAAGAACGACGAGGAATGGACAAACCTGGGTTTTCTTCAACACTTTCGGCTACAGCAGCAATATTCTCGGCTGTTCTTGAGCGACGTGCACGGGTTTTATTTTTCACATTACTTAAATTGTCCCAACAGCTCGAATTTTTTTACCAATTTCTGTATTACGGTCCGACAAGTTGCTTCACGACGACCCAAAAATGTTTGAGTTTTACGAACCGTCTCTGCCAAATTTTCACCACTTTTATAGTGAATTTTAATAATTTCAATGCGTTGTTGAACCGTGTACCGTTCCATTTTTATTAATGACGTAGTTTCTATTTGTTAAATGTCAAAATGACAGCTTCATAAGTAACATCTACCGAAATAGCGGGCTATTCAAAATAACACCTCTTATTGGAAAACCCTGTATATTAAAGTTAATATTTCAATTTGACAATGTAAATTTATTAATATTTTTAACTTTTACGTAGCCGTCCGAAGTTTAGGAATACATGTTATCATCATCGTTTTAGGTATCAATAGCTGCTTAGGGAATTGGCATAAAATCATCGGTAGTTACGCCTATCGATCCGATATTGTAAATTTATCGATTTTACTGTGCTACCGCCAAACCACTGAAGTATTGACGCAACCAACAAACCACGGGCGGGTTGCCAATATTTACTAGTTTGCTAATTTCTCAAGTTAAATTGTAAACAGATAGAAATGCTGGCTAACTTTGTCGAATACTACATAAACTAAATATTTACGACTATCTATTGGTTATTTCAAAATGATTATGATATTCAAATCTTTAATATGATAATGGTATTTTAGATTTTGGAAGATAATCTAGGTGTTATGACAAAGAATACGTGTGTATGGATGAAATAGATACAAAACCGGCCGGTGTTTGCGTATTTAAAAGTTGCGTTGATTTAATATACCTACATCACGAGCGCACAAGACGACCGTGCGGTAACACGCCTACACTAAAACGAATACGAACACTATTTGAGATGACCTACTGCCAGTAGGCTATCCTTCATATACTTGTGTACTATTCATCATTAGAAACTTGTTTATAAGATAAATCTTCACTACATTTGAAAGCGTGCGTATGTATTCAACACTCACGAATGGTAAATTCTGGCGTCATGAACTTTTAATTGATTTTTTTAACTTGAATTTTAATTTCAACGAAACTGGTTTCTTTTTGTTTAATGTGAATACCAACTGCTTCCAACGGTCTGAGGACAGTGGGGCTATGGCATCCCCAATCGGGATATGTTGTGAGGTTGAAGGTAGTAGAGAAGGGAAGGAGATTGCTAAGATGAAGGGAAGTACCTAGCTATGCAGATCTAGTGACCAAACACGGCCAAAGACATTTTAAGCAACGTTTTAATTCTGAATAGTGGTCTTACACCAGGGCGATACTAAGAGTGTCTTCCACTCTTGAAAAAATATACCATACTATTATTTTAAATGAGTAAATTGCAAAATAACACAATTTAATAAAATAAAATTTACCTGAGCAACCAGGAATTTGAACCCGTGACCTCCGAAGACCGTCGAACATAAAAAAAATATAGGTAACATAAAAAAAGGTTATTTTCCAATATCCTCCAAATCAACAACTTTTTAAGTTAAATATATAAAGCAGATGATCACAATAGTTTATAAACTAGTTAGAAATAGTTACATAAATAGCACATAAGTCGTTTGAAGTTTGTAGAGTTCAAATTATTATCAAATACATCCATATCGTTTAAAACTTTGTTACCAAGAATAGGTAAACGTTGTATGGTGGAATGTTTATACAAAATGTGAAAATAAATGTTGATTTGGAAGGAAAGAGAGGGGGGAGGAATGTACCTGGCTATTCAGATGTAGTCACCAAACACGACTAAAGTCATTTCAAGAAACGCATTTCAATTCTAAATGGTGGTATTTCATCAGGGTGATACTGATAGTACTTTCTAATCTAAACTAAAACAAAGAATAATAATATTTTTTAATACAAGAAAAAAAAGTTTTGACCTCGCGCGAAGCTTGTTATCAACTTTTTGAAATCATTATATATGCCACTCAAAACGAACCGATTCAACAAAACTAAAAACTCTCGTGAACAGTAATTATCATTCCATTTAATAGTAGTGCGATAATTTTATGGACGTACTATTATACCTTCCAATACCCACTAACCCCCATACGAAGGACCCGCAGCATAAGTGGTGCCATGTGATGCTATAGAAGTGATTAATGGCTCGAACGCAGAAGGCAGTTGAAGTGATACTGTCCCAGGGAAATCTGATACCCCTAAGCCAGAAGGCTTAGAACCGAGAGCGGGAATATTTCAGATTGCTGCTGCGAATTGTTAAATTACATTTTGGTAGGGGTGACAACGTGAAATAGTGTTTATCAAATTATAAATATTTCTTTTAAATGATTTTTTAATTAAAATACTTGGTATTTTAGGAAACACAGGTGTTGTGTCTCCGGAGGTTTCTCAAAAACTCTCTTATTAAATAAAACTTCGGTTTTAAGAAAACAATTGGATTTTTAATGTGAACGATTGACAATGGCGCTGATATCTTAATTAACAGGCGGTTGGAATAATATGGACCACGACCTTGAAGTTCCCACCTTTTTTATTATCTCACAACTACTGGTGAGCTTATATACTTATATCAAGGACATCACAATAGGGATGTAAGCGACTTCATTCAATGTATCATTTAATTTAAAAATATGATGTTTTGATGAAGATTAACGGTCAGTAGATTTTCGTTTATGGCAATAAAAATTTCTTTGCTGCCTACAACTCATTGAGACAACGTTTTGAATAGCTTTGCAGAGTTCATCATCGTTGTACGTAGTGTGCGAAGACTAGTTAGAAAAAGCAAATAGAAGAAGATGTTTTGTAGTCGTCGATCATTGGTTCCGTCCACGCGAAGCCTGGACAACGTGTAGCAAAGGGGAAAAATAAAGTGTACGAGTCTTCTTATCTGTATTCAACTATTAATTAAATTTCTTGCTGGTTGGAAGCGGCTCAGCGCATCGAGCAAGCGTCGTGTGGACCGATTTTTTTAAATGTGAATACTGCACAAGAGTCCGTCTGAAGCCAGTGAGATGATGGCAATCGGGGTATGTCGTGAGGCTAAAGGTAGTGGAGAGGGGAAGAATAAGATATGGAGGTACCTATTCAGGTCACCAAACACGGCTAAAGCCATTTCAACCTTCGTTTAAATTCTGAATGGTGGTCCTATACCAAGGCGATACTAAGAGTATATTGAACTCTGGAACATGCCGCAAATATACTTAATTTATTTTTTTATTTCAAATAAAATTTACATTTGATGATACATTTTGAATGTTATTTCAACCGCCATGCTAGGGATGCACATGTGTTATATTATTTTTAATGGATACATTGTGAAATAACACAAAATAAAAACATAAAATTTACTTGCGCACGTCGGGATTTCAACCCGCGATCTCCGGATCGCTAGTTGATAGCCTTACCTTTTTACCACGGAGGCCATCAGATGTAATTATTGTTTTTTACAATTTTAGTTAACATTTTTCTCACGCATGATTTCGAACCCGTGACCCATGGATCACTGGGATGGGGCTTTTTGCTTCGTCATTTACAAAAATAAATTGATTTGCCTTACAGTTTCTGAAAAATTGAAATTGGTTTTTTCAAATATATTTAAAAATGCGATTATATCTTCTCTTCAAAAATCTCCGGCGTGTTCATAATTTAATTTGGGAATAAAAACATGCTCAAGTAAATGTATACCCATGAAAAGGTAGATAAACGCTTTGGTTTAACAATTCCGATACGTGCCTTGAATTAATAGTTCACTCGTAAAGAGTAATAGGATTTGTGCTATGTCCCGAACAAGCTCCGAACTTTCTGCGTCTTCTACCAAATAAGACAAGCCCTTGATATTCGCTTTGTTAAGACCGTTGTACAAAATGTACGCTAGCCGAAAGGTATTCCGAGGCGCTAAAAGTTAGCTTGACTTGTAAGAAGCGACAATTCAAAGATAATATATTAAAAGATGCGCGCTGCGGATCTTACTTGATTTACTTTAGAACTTTCGAAGTAAAACTAAACAAGGGAAATTAATTATTAATGTTCATACAATATTAATCATAAAAATGTACGCATAAACAAATCACAAATTGATTCTTGCTGAAACTGGGATTCGAAATCTGGAACTTATAGAATTAACTCACTGCTCATATAATTATTTTTTTTAATTATTCTGAGATTTACGAATAAAGTGTTTAAAAATTTATACAATAGATGAACAACCATTGATGTATCGTTAATGGTTGTTTATCAGTTGGGTAAAATTTAAAATATGTTTATTACTAAGGGGTTATGGGTTTAATACATACGCTTTTTTGACTAAACTGTGAAATAATTTTTTTTTCATATAATATATGTTCATTTATACTAAATGCCGACCGGGTTTCGCAATAACCGTAGCTTCTTCAGGGCAGTATACATAATACTCTTCTGAAATCTAAAATCTACAAGTAACTTGCGTTTTCAATATCAATAGCTTTCATATATTCTGGAGCTCAGTCCATTTTTTTGCAACCCTGTGTGAAAGCTTAATATATTGATAACACATAGATAGCATGTTAATCGTTAATTTTAGATCGTATAACAGTATTATAATGCCCTGAAATAACGGAACCCGGACGGCAATAAGTATAATTAAAACAAGTGGTTTTTTACGTTTAATAAGTTAATTTTTTCTTTGCATAATAATATCGAAACCGCATTGCTGTACTGTATTTATAATAATTAGATATCACTCAAATGTATTTCTAAAATACGTTTTTATACCTTGACAGTAAGCTTAATTATTTTCTTATCGCTAGGTAGGTTTTACAAAACTGTATTTTTTTAATTTATTTCAACTAATCACGAAACTGTAATCTTAAGCTCATCTCTGAAGTCATCACGAAAGAGTAATTCTATGTTTTATTTCTTAACTTATCACGAAACTGTCTGCATTTTATATAAATACTTTTTCTTCTGGGAAACTGAAAAAAAAAATCATTCATATTGTAACGTTTTAATATTATGTTCTCACCTCTGGAAACCTTACTGGCTTACCTTTGAATTGGGTGACACGATTGCTCCGCGGCTATGCTCTGTCTTTCAGGGGTGCAATCCTCAACCCAGCATCATTGTATTGGATAGGTTTGTTAAAAGAAACATGTGATTTTTGACATTGAAGTATACATATATTATTGATTTTATGGACAGGTATTTAAGTACAGACTCTACCTAGATTGGCTCTACTACCGTTTAAGAATGTTAACGACGTAAGGGGGAATCCGTGGTACATTATTTGGTAGCTGTAGTCGATTGGTGTTGGACCCGTGATGTGGTGTGGCGGCGCTTAGGGCTACCTTAGCCCGGCGTTAAACTCGTGGTGTGGTGTAGCGGCGCCTAGGGCTACCATAGCCCGGTGTTGAAGCCGCAGGCTGGATTGTCTCGCACTGTGCCCGGGAGGTCCGACTAGTTAGGTATTTGTAAAATGTTCATCACTGCACAAGCTTGTTACTATTTATACCGTTTAAGTACTTGTCTTGAGTTCACTTGCACTCGTTGTTGGAAAGCCGTACTGGTCTATTGTTATTTTGCGCGGGAGTTGTGTTGTGAATACATCGTATGATCTAGAATTCGCGCGCTAGTCGAAATATCGCTGCGACTCCGCGTGACCTCCTTCCTCGGGGTTTTGTGCTTAACTGTCGTTAACGGGTGCATTTCTTTGTTTTTATAGTCTCGATGGCCTACGTGCGTATGGCTCCCTAGCGACGGTCCGGAAAAGAGCGGTGTGGAGGGGTTTCCTGTCCGAATCGTGTTGTTATGCCGTTGAATATTTGGTGGCACGTGTTGCGGGGTCCGGGAGAGAGCGGGGGTGAGGGGTTTCCTGTCTTCCGTTGGCCGTTGAATTTAATACATTACAATATATAAATAAAATTTATAATTTGAAACCAAAATAATCAAAGAAATTTACAAAACCGCTCAGTCTCGTGCACTTAAATCAAAATTCTGTTTCAACTTTTGGAGCAGGGAGCATAATTGTTTTGCGTCCGATCAACATATAATATTTAAATTGAGTGCTTGTTTACGCAAAGCTAGGATAGTTCGCAGAGTTTGCGTGACTTTGAGTCAACATCCAATACGGCCTTTGAAAACAGAATTTTATATTTTCATTTAATTTTCACTGCAAAGATTGATCTTATTCATTTCACGAAGTATTATTTTGAAATCTCCCATCTTGTTGTTATTAGTTAATTAATTTCTAACGCAAACAAGGCTTGATCAAATATAAATAGCCATGGGCGGTGCTTTATATCAAAAGGTAAGTTATAGATGATAAAAACACTTATTTTCGTTAATCGATAAGGTTGTTTGTGCTTAGTATGGGAAGGCGAATTATTATAATGGGAAAATTTTGAAAGTTAGCTTGAAATTCCTTGTTAATTGATTTAGGACTTAATTAAAATTGAAAAAAACTTCAAATAAATTATTCTATGTTTGTTTATTTTGTTTACTAAAGGTGCAAACTATAGGAAAGCTTTAAATGTGTTAAAGGCAAGGGAACTATGTCGTCACTCGGTTAGGCGGGTTAAGGTAAAAGCTGTAGAAAGAGATGTATTAATGCGGGTCTTGAAGAGTGCACCAGGTATCAGTTCTTCTAGCTCCTTAGAGCAGGCTATACTAAAAAAACTGTGGAACAGACTCAACACTACTAGATTTATTCGACAGACCTTTAGTCAAGCAACCTATGAACGGTTATATCGACCACGTCTGTTGGCATTTAGGGTTGAAAATTTCTAGAAATTCAAAACAAAATTTATAAAATGTTTTATCAATGCGATTTTTTTAATGACGTTACGTTGTTTATCCATAATTTATTGAGAGGTACTTTGTTAAATATTTCTTTGTAAATACAACTTTTTTGCAGCCTCGCAGGGTCAATCTTCTGTGAGGTTGGCTGTCCTTAACATTGGCGCAAGAAGGAGGCGACAATAAAACATGACTTTAAATTGCAAAAATCAAGCAAACATGAAATCAGTCATTTGGCGTTTGCGCTTGAGAACTTTGTAATTTAATTTACCTCACATTTAATTTCAGCCCTCGTTGTTCAAATATGAATCAAAATTAATTAATCGTATACCGTTTTCAGAAATTACAAATGGAGCAGCCCAGCTGTTCAAACATCACCTTCGTCAAACAAAAACCTTATTATGGTGTTTATCATCCATTCCAGGATAATCGCCAAATTATACTAACTCTTTTATACTTTCCAAAAATAAAGAAGGATAATTTGTAAAGCATTTTTGTGTACGTGGAAAATTTTGTATTTACAAAACCATTTCATTAAACTTTAATTGCAAGTGTAGTGTATGAAATTATTTCCTTATTGTTATTAAGTTTAATTTGTAGAACTCCATTTTAATTTTTATTTTTTATACATTCAATAATATTGTTATTGGGTTTATAAAAACAGTTTATTTTTTAACAAGTTCTGCTGTGTAATTATTATTACGCGTGACAGCTGTTGCCTTCAGAGGGCGAAACAGCTGTCACGCGTAATAATAATTACACAGCAGAACTTGTTTAAAAATAAACTGTTTTTATAAACCCAATAACAATATTATTGAATATATAAAAAAATAAAAATTGAAATTATTTCATTTTTCAAATGAAAAACCTCATGAAATGTTCATTAATGATTCTGTTCGGATTTTTGTGAGAGTGATGCTATTGTTCACAACTCTATTTCCGTAAGAATTTTTCCAATATTATCTATTGGAGCTCGGGCGAGGTTTGGTGGTAATTGCTTTTACTTTTTCTGGTGTACTCTCCTATTTATAATGGAGGTTGGATATCATCTTAATGAATAATAATAATAATAATCTGCATGCCTGGTACAACTCAGCGAGATATTGTTTTGTTGTAAATAGTAAGAGTCAACCATTATCCAATGGAGCGATTTTTCAAATATTATGCCAAGTTTGCGAAACGTTTTGGGCGATCGCTTGCCATAATATGCCAAATTAATAACGGTGAAATTTGGTGCATTCATTGGCTTTTTATACCTATGTTGATTGAATAACCATTTATACCTATGTCGATTGAATAACAATTTTTTTATTATCGTGATTAATTTTCGGGTTATTATTCTTCGTAGCGCTTCTCCTTTTTTATCCAACGTTTGGTCAGTTATGGTACTCACCATCAGGACAAATGTGTAGTGATGTATGTGATTTTTTTTTCGTTTTTAGTATCTTATATAGAGTGGTGTCTTATTTGAATTTACTGAATTTAAAGTATTTTTTTTTATGTAAAAATAGAACGGCTTTATATGCCATTCACAATTTTGACTTCTTAAGGGTGTTTAAAATGTTACCTGGCTATTATAGACTTAGATGTCTTATATTTTATTGACAGGGAAAATTTTGTTATCTAAAAACCCTACTAAAATTGCGAATTTGTTCAACTTTTTTTTTCCATGCTGCCAAAAGATGAAGACATAAATACCATCATACTTTAGGAACAACGGAAGCTATATCGCACGGAAAAAAAATTAGGATTGCTGATTTATTGAAAATCTATTCAAATTATTGGTCATCCTGTCAAAAACGGGATTGTAAGCCTCTTCCTGATAGAGTATTAAAATTTTGTAATAATATTTTATATAATTATGTAATAATCTAATTTTGTAAAAATATTTCATCTAACTGCGTTGGTCTTAATAATATATTAAGAAGAAATAAATCACAAATTATGAGGACTTTTATGAACACGTTTTCGGATATCGTGACAAAACATTGATATTTTACTTGTTTTTTTTTAGGATAACTATCAATTCATTCGTCAATGACCTACAATCCCGTTTTTAACAGGAATACGAATAATTTGAACAGATGTTTTAAGAAATTGTCTCCTTGTGAGTCTTCTTCAGACATTTCCATTGAAAAAATGCTGGTACTCGCGACAACGGACTGCCCATGGCCATTGCTATGAAATATCCTACGAAAAAATATTTATTTTACTCCCTGTATGTAATGTAAAAAACTGCCCATTATGAATAAAAGTAATAATTGCGCTGCATAAATAGACCGTTTCTAGCCGCAGAAATAATAACTTCTGACCATGGGGATAGGAGGGGGATAGCAAATGGGTTTATCTCACTTCAAACAAAGTCCTTACCCGGAGTTAATTTCAGATTAAGAGTCAAGAAGACGTTAATGATTGAGTATTAAACGAAATCTACATTAAATAATTGTTAAAGTTTTACGCATTCAAAAACTTTCGAATCGTAGATGATATTGTAGTTTTCAACGCTTTCAATCTTCCCGAGGCTGCTTTCAAAGCGAGGAGATTTCCTAGAATTTTCGTTCGTGCTGGGATGAACTTAAAAGAGAATATTAAAATATTCTTATGTGAATTACAAGAACTCTCTGCAAACAGAAGCAATATGACATAAACATTTTGCAAGAATATTTTTTTAAATATTTATTTTTTAATAATGTTAGTTGTATTAGAAAGGGAGTGGGGTGCCAGCAGTGGAGAATATTTGTGAAAGAGGCCAAATCCCACCCTACTCTGGGATGTGGCACTGTGACGATAATGATGATGAACAGTAGTTTTCGATTAATCCTCATAATTGCAATTTGCTCCGTACCTAGAAAGTGTAGCTTATTTTACGTGACACCACTCTAAATTTCCGCGAATTAATCCAACAGGAACATACATTTCCTAGCAACCAGTAATACATGTAGAGCTGACTGTCTAGTGTTGGAGTGCCGACTGCATAGTGGGCAGAGCGATAAATAATATGTCCGTTGTCCGCTAGCGTCCACCAAAGATTAACAATCCTCTTTCTTCAAATGAGTCAATGGTATTTATTTATTCTTGATATATGTGCCTACGTTTCTGTGATTTTTAAACGAGACAATACCCTAAAATAAAGTCAAAATCTTAACGACTCACAAAAACATACGACGTGCAGCCCTGGTGTATCGGACAGACCCACAGTTGATTTGCCATGGCAAATTCTAAAATAAAATGGGAATCTGAATGACGCAAGTAAAGATGATGTACACATAAATAATGGGCGGACCTACGGTTGAATTTTCAATAGCAGTCCTAGAAAATTGACCTTTCCGTGGGGTTTATTTTCATTATTTCTGATGAACCTACTATCTCAAATGTTTCTAGAGGAAAACCTCGGGAAATTACTAACTAATTAAAATGTTAGCTTTTAGCAAACCCCTGTTATTGGAGTATTGTGCCTTAAACCTACCCCTGGTGAAACTCATGCAACGTACGCATACGATGCGTGGTCTACGAGTGAATAATGCGATTATTTTACAAGCAATAATTATTCGCCTGAAACACTCATCCACATTGAAAAATCTCCTGATAAAAGATAGATGACACCAACGATTTTTTATGCATAGCACAAAGGGTAATTGTTACCCTTTGTGCTATGCATAAAAAATCTTGTCTTAAACGTTAGTTTACCAAAAAAAATAAAAATAATAATTAATAATGCGATTGTTAAAAAAGACCTGTGCCCGAACTGACTTACTATATTTTTATATAAAATCCTTCTACTTTTTGCATAGTTATTATATGATGTAGTATAACATAATTTAAGATTTACACTTTTTTTGGTAGATAAGGCGTTACTTTTAATTAGGTTTAATACATCGAAACTAAAAAAAGTAAGATTTCTACATTTAAAAAGGGGCATTAAATTTATGAAATTTGGGTGTTAAAGGGATAGAGCATTCAACTAACAATTGTTGACGTGGCATGTTCCAAAGTGGAAGATCCTCTGATAAAAGACCACCATTCGAAATTGGAATGGAAGCGTTGCTTGAAACGTTTTTAGCCATGTTTGGTGACCGGAACTGAATGGCCATCTTCCTCTTCCCATCTTCTTACCCTACCCACTATATTCAGCTTCACAACATGCCCCAATTGGGGATTCCATAGTCTCACAGGCTCCAGATGATTGAGAGCAGTTGGGACTCTTAATTGATAATAAAGATGAGAAATTATGCATATGTTTCTGTTTGCACGGATAAACCCTAGGAAGTAATATTTGTACAGCGCCCTTGAGGTGATTTTTTCAAAAACGGCGCTGTAAAAATTAGACCAATAATTATTATTCTAAGCCGTAAATCAGACTTTTCTTTACTTAATACTGTATCTATAAAAAAATAGTGTTCCCACTAATAAAATTGTCAAAGTAAAACGTTGAACGGATAAAAATATTCACGAAACTTTATAAAAATATTAAAACGAATTTTTGGGAATCAATTTTCCAAGTAATTACAAGCCAAGAGAAGTTGGCTTGACTGAAAACTCTAATTAGAAGTTGAAAAGGTCCAGGCCGTGAGCACTGAACAAGAGGTGAAGTGTTAACACAACAAGAGACTTGATGCTCTTTGATTAAATCTGCGGTGAAAGGAAGTCGGAATAATTTAGGAAAATCCCTGGCAAAGTGTTGTAAGTGATTTAAAATAAGGAAGAACGGACAGAAATGGATTAGCTAGATAGGACGCAGTGCTCGTAGATTTTGCTTACGTCAAGTCAATATAAATTATTGTTGGGAAATAGAATGGATTTCGTTATATTCATAAGGCACAAGCACTTACAATATTTCTGTTAAACCCACAAAATGTGAATAACTCAATTAATTTAATAAATGAAAACCAATACACAAACGAAAACCATCTTAAAAGTAATACTTAAAAAACAAATAATGACTGACACAGACCAATAATTGAACAAATTTTACGTACTATAGGCCAACTATACATAAAAATATTACTAAACTACATTTTTGACCAAAAAAACATATTTCAACAAACACAAACCATCAATCATAGAGCAGTTAAACAAGCGTACAATTTTTTTTAAACTCTGACGGAAAACACAAGTTTTTTACCACAAATACAAGGCGATAAAAGCAGTCAACAATATTTCACTTGGGAAAAAACATTTCAGACACAAAATCAAAACAAGAAAGGCAATATTACAAAAAAATTAAAGTTAAAAAACACATATATACGTAATATACAATTAACACTTCACAATACTTTCCGTTTTTTGTATTTTATTTTATTTTTTTATTTATCTTTTTTAATTTTTTTTTATATATTCAATAATATTGTTATTGGGTTTATAAAAACAGTTTATTTTTAAACAAGTTCTGCTGTGTAATTATTGTTACGCGTGACAGCTGAAGGCATTATCAAACTGTTTGATAGTGCCTTCAGAGGGCGAAACAGCTGTCACGCGTAATAATAATTACACAGCAGAACTTGTTTAAAAATAAACTGTTTTTATAAACCCAATAACAATATTATTGAATATATAAAAAATTAAAAAAATAAAATGGAGTTCTACAAATTAAACTTAATAACAATAAATAAAATATTTATTTATCGTTTCTTTGCATTGTATCTTTTTTTTAAGTTATAATTTTTAACCTCACTAGGACAAGCCTGTGTTGAGGTTAATAATTTTACAATATATTATTTATTCTAAGATTTTTTTAATAGAGGCCTTCCATTGATATGCTTGGTGTAAGTATAAGTGACCAGCTCAGGTACGGGGGCTCCATCGAAGCCAGAGTAAAGTTGGCCTCTCAGAAGCTGGGCGTACTGTACAGGGCCCGCAGATACTTTAATAGTACACAACTGCTGACCCTGTACAAATCGCAAGTGCGCCCTACTGTCGAATTTGGCAGCCATCTCTGGTCCGGAGCCCCTAAATACCTGAAAAAAAACCCTTGACTCTGTGCAAAAACGGGCGGTCCGTTTGATAGATTCCCCAATCTTAACAAACGGACTGCAATCTTTAGAGCACAGGCGTCAGGTAGGTATGCTGTCCTTGTTCTATCGGTATTACAATGGAAGATGCTCTGAGGAACTAGCGTCATTGATCCCTTCGGCACCGGTGCGTAGTCGGGATACGCGCCAAACGCGCAACCAACATTTGTACACGGTTGACATATGTCACATGAGAACGGGTCGCTTCTACGATTCGTTCTTAAGTTCAACAGCTCGGCTGTGAAACGAACTGCCGGCCTCTGTGTTTCCTCCCTCCTACAACATGGGACTCTTCAAGACCCATGTTCACTCCTTCCTCTCCACAAAAAGACCCTCCACACAGCATCCCCAAAGATGACATAGGCCCTGAGGGAAATTATTTTCTTCAGGGCCTCCTGTGTGAAGTTAATATTAAAACAAAAAAAAAAAATAGAGAAGGGAAGGAGATTGCTAAGATGAAGGGAAGTACCTAGCTATGCAGATAGTGACCAAACACGGCCAAAGATATTTTAAGCAACGTTTTAATTCTGAATAGTGGTCTTACACCAGGGCGATACTAAGAGTGTCTTCCACTCTTGAACAAATATACCATACTATTATTTTGCAAACTGCAAAACATTTGCAAAATGACACAATTTAATAAAATAAAATTTACCTGAGCAACCAGGAATTTGAACCCGCGGCCTCGGAAGACCGTCGAACATAAACAAAATATAGGTAACATAAAATAAAAAAGGTTATTTTCCAATATCTTCCAAATCAACAACTTTTTCCTCTCCACAAAAAGACCCTCCACACAGCATCCCCAAAGACGACATAGGCCCTGAGGGAAATTATTTTCTTCAGGACCTCCTGTGTGGAGTTAATATATAAAAAAAAGAACAGTGAGTGCGTGCTGTATTTAATGTTACGCATTTAATTACACGAGTCCGTATAGGCTTTGAGTGCCAAAACCGCTGTTACAATTAAGATAAAACAAAGCAGCAGAAAGAAATGAAAATATTTTTTTAATTTTCTTCATTTTAAATTTTAAATATTGAAGACAATATTAATGATTTCTAAACGAAAATCTGAAACAGAAAAATCGGAAAAGGAAACGGTCACATCTGGGACTCGAACCATTCATTTTAAATATTTACCAAATATAAAAAAAAACATAATACTTGAAAGAAAATAATACTTTTCTGAATTTACTCTCGCAAAACTTTCGACCCTTCATAATATTGGCAAAATTTAAGTTCGCAGTACGAATAAATAGTCCGAAAAACACTTAACTGGTTAATTAACGGTTTGAAGCAATTATTACCTACTGGGAATAATTGCTTCACTCACCTATCATGTTCAGCAATTAATGCTCGTGTGACTTTTTCAATCGCTGTAATAAATTTATTAATTATTAGATTAAGTGTTTTTCTTCAAAATATTAAAACATAAAACTATATTAATTTTTTGAATCTCACAATATGAATACAATGGTGCTTAATTAAAGTTATTATTTTTTTCCAATTTAAAACTAACATTTATCTCAAATCGGAATAAAAATAAAATAAAAATATTTTCGTTGACATACAAAATTAACGATATATATTTAATAGTTATTGCGAGAATATGAAAGTATGAGAGGCGTACATTGTCTTCATTGGATATTTAAATAAGATTAATTTAACATAATGAGATTGAAAATCATGCATTTCCAAACACTTATGTGTATGATTTTTCGGTGACCGGATAAATCATCACAATGATAATTCATCACATCTTTAAAAAGTTATATAAACTCATGGAAAGTGATGAAACAAAAACTTTACTAACTGGGTTAAGTAGGTTAGGTTAGGTTAGGTTTAATTTTTTTTTTCAACGTTTCTTATGACTTTATATCACTTTTTAAAAGGGTGTTGAATTGTCACTGTGTTGAGTTATCATGGAACCGATTTTACAATTGAAAAATTCTGATGGTTTAAAGCCTACTACATTCGTATCAAATGTATTTTCTCTGATGAACACGTCTCCATTTGTATTTTTGGTAAATTCACCAGAAAACTATTCGTATTTCCATTTTGATTTCATATCTTCCAACCTTGTGTATTGTTCAACAGAGGAGATAAAATTCCTCCACAAAGACAAGGGTTCCTTTATCAATGGAATATTAATTGAATTATATAGTTTTCAGTAGAGGTTTATGCAGAGAAGTTGGTAAAATT
This sequence comes from Hesperophylax magnus, assembly GCA_026573805.1. Taxonomy (NCBI): domain Eukaryota; kingdom Metazoa; phylum Arthropoda; class Insecta; order Trichoptera; family Limnephilidae; genus Hesperophylax; species Hesperophylax magnus. The sequence goes on along the minus strand of JAIUSX010000029.1, from coordinate 7,763,684 downwards.
GATTTCATAATTTTAGCGCCGAAGCATATTTGACCATCTAGCTAAAATAAAGGCGATAAATCTTTTTTGTTCTTCTTGAGTATCTATTTTTTATCATCACATGAATAATATGATGCCTTAGAAACCTAATTATTATTGCTACTGGTATATTAACCAAGAAAAGGGATGTAGGACGTAGGTACCAAAACGACCCAATGTCATGCGCCTTGCAAACTAGTTCACATTAATTTAATTTACGTATTGATAAACTGTGTGACCGTTTTTCTGACACTGTAATATAGATATTCTCATTTTAGCCATCGCGAAAGACGACCATTGGGAATAAAAACGTTGTCTGAAATGGCTTTAAACCAGGTTTGGTGACCAGATCTTAATAGTCAGGTGTATCCCAAACTTCCGCCAGAAAAGGGTTCTTTCTCTTCCCCACCCTCTTCAGTTATATACCCGTCTCAGATTGGGGATGCATGGTTTCACTGACTCCAGACAGCTGAGACCACTTTATAGCGGGAATTCTCATAAAATAGAAAATAATGTAATATTTTAGACGTTGCGTCATGCAACCACTGGGATTCAAAACGTTGCCTGAAATGGCTTTAAACCAGGTTTGGTGACCAGATCTTAATAATCATACGTTTCTCAATCTTCCTCTGGAGAAAGAGATGAACTGTTTTTCTTCTCCACCCTCTTCACTTACACACCATTCCCCGATTGAGAATGCATGGTTCCACTGGCTCCAGTCAGCTAAGACCATTTTAAAACGAGAATTCTCATAAAATAGAAAACAATTTAATATTTTAGAACTTGCGTCATGCATACGCATTAAAAAAAACTTGATTCTAACATCACAACATCTAGACATTTGGCGCTTTCACATAAATTATAATAAAAAACATTTTTTGACTGTGGCGAAATTTGCAGCTACCCGCATGCGTATATTATAACGCTTCGGCGGCCGCGCGTAAATCATCATAAACTTTATAGTCAAGATTTCATCGTCAAAATTTCTTTGCAAGTAATTATTTCAGACGTCGTAGTAAACATTTTATAATGTTGCAGTAGGACTGTGATAAGGCGGAAGGCAATAAATAGTCCCTAGTTTTTGGGAAAATGCTTGTACTGCTTTATGAGAAATTTTGCTTTTTAATTTTTACCCTGGTTTAAAATTACAGTTTATTAGAAGGTGTGAATGTTGTGAATCGATAACTTAGAGTTAAATTATGGAATCATCAATTTGAGTCAAAAATAAGTATATTAGTGAAACGTTATCAAGATGGCCTGTATTTTATGGGTTCAAATATTGCATCGCCCGAAACTACCGTTCCAAATACATATAAATATCTTGTAAATTTTCCAGGCAAAATTTTAAAGAGCACATATTTATATTGTATCTCCTTAAAAAAAATATGTATCTTTACGCTAAACGAGAATCCGTGTCAAAATATTGTATTTACTTAGGGTTAAGATACTATAATTTAGAACTAAAAACATATTTTTATATCATTAAATCAAACATTTCCTGGTTTTCAAACCTTCAAACTCAGTTTTCTCCATGTTACGTTTTATTTACGTTTAGACATCTAAATGGTGTCTTTAAGACAAATTTTAGGGTGACTCAACGTAAAAAGTTATCCAAAAATCCCTTCTTTATTTCAAAGTTGAAGTTAGGAAACAAGTGCTTTGTATAAAAGTCTATCTAAGATAAATTATTATGTGTAATTTATATATTTAAAACATTCTTAGTCAAGGGCGGAGCGCTCATTCTCAGTTGATGTCGGTAGCATGAGAACAAGTTCAAGTAAAAACTATTTCTTTCACTTAATATGATATTACTTAAATCAAAGTTATATTAAGCAGCACTTCCAAATACCACATCAGGGTCATAGCCGTTTAAATCTGTGAAACCCATTGATGTACCCTCAATGCCCTATATCACGTGACGGTAACCGGATAAATCATCACAATAATAATTCATCACAACTTTAAAAAGTCATATAAAGTCATGGAAAGTGATGAAAAAAAAACTTTATTAACTGGGTTATGTCGGTTAGGTTAGATTAAGTTAGGTTAAAAAAAAAAATTTCATCGTTTCTAATGACTTTATATCACATTTTAAAAGTGTGTTGAATTGTCACTGTGTTGAGTTATCATGGAACCATCACGTGACATGACCCTATTTTGGTAACTTTTGGTTAAAACACAAACCAACCATTTTATCTTTAGTTTAGAAAACTTCAGCTTTTTTTGTCTTTTTGGGCTAAAAAGCTCAAAGCTCATTCGTTTTACTTCGTATATGCTAACTTTATTGATAATTTCATTTTTATACTAATATGATTTATTATGAGGATGCATGGTTTTTTACATTTTTTTAGTTGATACGATAATGTTATGTATTTTAAAATATAATATGATAATGTGGGCCTCACTGGGTACTTTGCCTGTGCTGAGTCTCCCATTTACAATGTAATAAACTGAATAAAAAAGAAAAAACAAATTAAAATAAAACTGAGATGAAATAAAACACATTACATTTTTTGTCAAATATTATATATATATTTAAGAAGTGTGTATATAGTATGCACCATGTTAAAATAATGACATTATCCACTTCCACTCACTTTTCCACAAATGATCATCTAGTCAATCAACATTATGCAAGTGCATTATATTAGCAAAATAAATACAAAACATTACAAGAACAACACGTCAACCCACCAGAGGTCAAATGGGAAAATAATTCACCGACTCCATATATTTTCATATCAGAGGGTTCGGCTCGGTAGAACTTCTAACAGGGCCTATAAATCCTACTGATGCCTCAACATAAATATTTAAAAAATCTTTTTAGATTCTCACGGCCAAAAGCATTTTTGTTGTTTGTTTTTGGGGTGTTATGCCGTGTTGCGCTAACTCCTTCTTTAGCCGACGTAGATCCGAAGATTCTTCGGATCTACCGGATCTGCCCTGATGATGGACACTGCAACGCTGTCCGAAACGTCGGTTAAAGAAGGAGTTAGCGCAACACAGCATAACACCCCAAAAACAAACAACAAAAATTTAAAAAATCTTTCGTTATCCTACATGTATTCAAAATGACCGACTTTTGCATCTTTATATATAAATTTTTTGATAGATCTAATACGCCTAAATTTTTAATGAGAGAGCTAGGTATAATGTCAGTAGCCGAAATAACGAATGGTAATATTTTTATAGTCTGAGAATGCCAAATTCTTTTTATTTCATTTCCTAAATCTGTGTATTTTCTTATTTTTTCATTAGCAGATTTTTTAATATTACAGGAATTTGGAATAGCAACATCAATGATATAAGTTTTTTTTTTAATTTGGTCATGTAAAACTATATCGGGTCTATTATGACTAATCGTTCGGTCTGTTAGTATAGTTTTATCATAATATACAGGGTGTCCGGGGGTAAAGTGCAGTAACTTCGTGGGGGGATTCTACATGATCGTAGGAGTAAAAAAGATAAATAACTTTTTCCGAAATTCCAATTTTTTCTTTTTCATACAAAAAGACATACCTGCTAAAATGCCATAGTGTAGGTGCAAACTTACCCGATAAATTCGCAAGTGTGAACGTGGCAACATTGCATATTGTGAGTGGCGCGTATCCATGGAAACCGATATTGTGAGTGGCGCGTATCCATGGAAACCGCATGTGAATTGTAAACAATAACAACACAGAGTTCGCCGTATGTTTTGATATTTTACCAAATTCAAAAGAGAACTGCACTAAGATCACGTTACACTTTTTATTATAAAAAATATTAATAACACTTAACTAATTTCATCGCTTTTTACTAATTTAAAATATTTTCAAAATGTCCACCTTCTGCTTGTAGGCAAGTATGTAAACGTACAGTAATATTATTTATAATTCGTACATTGTGGCGTATTTCATCTGCGGCTTCGTGAATACGTAACCGGAGATCTTCGACGTTATTTACTTCTTTGGCGTAAACTTTATCCTTCATCGCACCCCAAAAGAAAAAATCTAACGGTGTCAAGTCTGGAGAACGCGCCGGCCATGGCGAAGTACTCCCTCGTCCAATCCAACGATCTGGGAATTGTTCGTCTAGGTAGCGACGAACGGCAAGTCCGAAATGTGGTGGAGCTCCATCCTGTTGAAACCACATTTCACGTCTTCTATTTAAATCAACTTCTTCCAAAAGAACGGGAAGGTCATTATTCGAGAAATCCAGGTAATTTATTGAATTAAGCCTAGGTGGCAACACATGCGGTCCTATAATTTGATTGTTAATAATTCCAGCCCAAACGTTAACGGAGAATTGAACTTGATGGTGCAACTGCCTTACGGAGCGCGGGTTTTCTTCCGCCCATTCATGCAAGTTATGCAGGTTTATCACACCAGTTCTGTTGAACTGGGCCTCGTCCGTCCAAAGGATGTTCCCAATGAAGTTCGGGTTATTAAGTTGCTTACGAAGTAGCCACTGACAATATGCAATCCTTGATACGGGGTCACGTTCCAGAAGGCCTTGCACGCACCGATAATGGAACGGGTGCATTCCGTACGTCTTGAAGAGATCCCAGATAGAACTCTTAGGAACACCAGTCATTGCGGAAATTCTACGAAGCGACAATGTAGGATCATTTACAATTGTAGCCATGATGAAGTCTTCGTCCGCTATTGGTAAATTAATAGCATTGTTGTTTCGGGGTCTTCGGCCAATTCCTTGTTCGCGAATAAGTGCATGCGTTTGAACAAAAACACGAGCGTTGGGCACATTACGATTCGGAAAACGACGTGCATATTCCCGGCGCGCCGCTTCGGAATTTCCACCATGTAGTCCATAAAAATAATGAATATCTGCCCGTTCTTCGTTGGTAAAGCGAGGCATTGTCACAATAATTCTGTATTAAAATTACGCACAAAAGAAACACATTTTTAACAGTTAGGTTACTCTTAAACTAAATAAAACTCGATGTTTAAGGAAAACACGCACCGAATAAAGATGTACTTTTTAGTAAGACTTAAACACTAGATAAAGACACTAAATTAACAAGTTTTTATTTAAATGAGACTTTTAACACTAGATAAATTAAATTTTCAAAGTTGTTTACTCCGCGCGTCAAATACATTACATTCAAAGCACAGACGTTTGCTTACTGAAGGGGCGCGGGATGTAGATTTGGCAACGACGAAAAAAAGAATGCCGTCTAGGCACGTCGGAGAAATTTTTCGTTATTAGCTTAAAAGTACATCTAAAAGTTGGAATTTCAGAAAAAGTTATTTATCTTTTTTACTCCTACGATCACGTAGAATCACCTCCCGAAGTTACTGCACTTTACCACCGGACACCCTGTATTTTATAAAATTCGTTTTCTAAAAATGAATTTGGTTCGTATTCATAATAAAGTACTATATTACGGCAGTCAATCAAGTTATGTTTAATTACCAAACTTTGGTGAATTATTTTTAAAACTTGATTGTGCATAAATGTATACTCGGACGGTGCTAATATAGAACATCCCAATATAATATGTTCTATAGTTTCCGGAAAAGCCAAACATTTTCTACACAAATCATCAATTTGATTTGTATCTTTGATTATATGCTTCCTATAATTTTTAGTATTAATGACTCTATCCTGAATGGCAAACATAAATCCTTCTATTTCTGCGCTCAACTCTCCAATACTCAACCATTTGTTTGACGAAAATTTGTCAACATACGTTTGGTTGAGATAATTGAAGTGTTTTGCTTGTAAAATTTTATTTGACCAGGAATCTAATAATTCCTGGTTTGGATTTATAAAAATGTTGGCATTCTCATCGTATAAGTTTAAAGGTGTAATATTTCTATCTGCCTTGCAAATTATTTTGTGCATTTCTGAGCTATGAGCTTTCCTATGGAAAAAAGTTCTTAGAATTTCTACCTGATTATGTTTCAAAGAAGTTATTTTGATTATACCTCTACCTCCTAAATTTCTAGGTAAATTAACTCGTTCTATAGCTGAATTTGGATGATGGCAATTAAACATTGTTAGCGTAGTTCTAATTAATCTTTCTAAGTTATCTAAATCTGTATAAGACCATTTAATTATGCCAAATGAGTACGTTAATAGAGGTATTGCCCCAGTATTTATTGCTTTTACTAAATTTTTAGCAGATAGATTGCATTTTAAAATTCTACTGATCCTAGTTTGAAATTTAAGCCTAATATCATTTTTAATACTAGTATGGTCTAATCTATTTGATTGTGGGTATCCTAAATACTTATAAACCTCATCCCTTTTCATACTAGTAATTTAGAAATTTCGAAATATACTCTCGTCCCCATCTACAATTTTGCCTTTCTCTATATGGATCGTTCTACATTTATCTAAACCAAAAGTCATTTTGATATCATCTGAATAGTTTTTAACTACCTCGATCATTTTCTCTAAATTTTATTCAGAATTCGAAAATAATTTTATATCATCCATATATAATAAATGCGAAATTGTACTACTCTCCCTTGTATTACCCTTAACTTTTATTCCAAACTTGCTTTTAATTAACATTTTAGATAGAGGATTCAATGCTAAGCAAAACCAAAGAGGACTCAATGAGTCTCCTTGAAAAATTCCTCTTTTAATTGAGATGCCCGGTATTACTATTTTCTTACCTTTTAAATTGATAAGTAAATTTGTATTCCAAAAGGACTTAATATTTTCCAAAAAGCTAATAATAATGGGGTTAATTTTATATAAATTTAATACTTTGATCAGCCACAAGTGCGGGACACTATCGAAAGCCTTTTGGTAGTCTATATAGCAAGTATGTAAATTACGTTTTCGAGTGTGAATCTGTTTTAGAATTAAAGAATCAATAACTAATTGTTCTTTACATGCCATATGTTTTCTGCGACAACCTTTTTGTTGTTCAGATAAAATATTTTTTTCATCTAAATGAGTATATATTAAATCTGTCAAGCAAGAGGTTAAAATTTTGTATATTGTCGGTAAACATGTAATGGGTCTGTACTGAGAGGGATTATTATTATTTTCGGTTTTGGACAACATAAAAGTAATGCCCTTAGTTAGAAAATTTGGAAAATTTTGAGGTTGACTGACAAATTTTGAAAGATTTTTTGCCGAAAGAGGATGTAAAGAGACGTCTGTACGAAAAATTATATATCTAATCGCAACCCGTGGCTTTCCAATTATGAGTATTTTTTTATAATTTTGGTTAACAATTCAACCGATATATTAGAAAAACTCATTTGTTCAATGCCTGAAAAATTGAGTTCTTCATTTTCTATCCAGGGACTTGACTCGTTCTGTTTTATATCTTTACTCCAAATTTTAGTCCAAAAATCATAATCATAAATAATATAAAGCTTTTATTGCCTGGTATTTGTATTGTCTTTATCCAAACCGTCGCTTACTGTCGGAGTTATGTTATTATTTGTACTCTTGTCTTACTGGTCTATTTATAATAGTTTGAGTATGTTAAAATTAGTTATTTGGTCAAAAATTTATTTAAGTAGTGGTTTTTGTATGTATACTAGGTACGTGAAATCTAAATGAAGAACTATTACTACAGTCGCCTCGGAAAATCAAACATTGAGAAAAGAGATAATCTATACGTTTTGTTCTTTTATCTTTGGAATATAAATCAAACGTTTTTTAATGTTTAAATTAAATGTTATTTTGGGTTCAATCAATGTATAGTGCCCAGTCAGAACGTAAATTCTTCAATTCATCCAACCATTCACAGAGAAATGTTTTTTTTTTCTGTTGCCGAATGAATTCAGTGCATTCCTCGTGAAAGCGTTCAATCAAAATATATATGTGGGTTTCGTGACTTAACTCGGAGAAAAATTTCGATATATTGGTTATTTTTATTTTGGTTGACTCGTGCTCGAGAGAAGAAGTTTATTAATTTCCCCTAAAGGCTGAATTACACGCGGCGAGTGTTTGGCGGAGTCACTCGCTTTGTTACTCGGTCGAGCAACTTATTAAGGAGTAAAGGTGATTACATGTCAAAGAGACTGTGGGCGAGTCAGCTCGTTGAGATTAGCTTAAAGTACTGTTGACATGGTTACGCCAAGTATGAAATATATGAGAGATTAACAGCAAACGTAATTTTTTTTTCTTTGATTGATCGACTTGGATGACTCGCGCTGACCGAGTGGAGAGTGGAGAGTGGAGAGCCGAGTTGAGTATGCAGGTGGAAGAAGTTCTTACTCCACCGAGTCAATTGGTCTTGCTTCTATCGGCTGTCTCACCTGAATTACTGGAATCACTGGTACTATACCTGAATCACTCGCCCGCATAATAATACCAAGTACTGACTATACTAATCACATCAGCCGAGCACTTGGCCGAATGCACAGTCTCGGCCGATCACTCATCAGTCGTTTGTATTATGAATTTTCCGACTTTTAATTTTTTTTAAGAATGCATTACATTCCATGAAAAATTGTATCTTGGCTGCTTTCTAAAGAACATTCTGTTATACACACACTCTGTTATTGTATTAGATAATTAGATTATAGGGAAACGTTAGATAAATAGATTATTGATTCTTCGGAATACTTTTTAATGCTAAGCCAACTCAAATACGTTTTTTTATATCAACTAGCTTCACATTTGAAATGGTTGTTCTTATTTGTTTGGCTATTGTGTAAGTAATTTAAAAATAACATTTTCCAAAGTGATTCTGTTCAAGTTCAACTCTTGTTCAATAAACTCAAGAACTTGAATTTAAGTGTCATTTTCAAAATTGGGCTAAACATGTAAATGACTGGCGAAACAATTCAGACAAGCGATAAAGTAAGTACTATTATTATTTTATTTAATTAATTAGCTGTACACCGCCACGCGTTGCTGTGGCTCAGTATATCTGTGCAGATAGGGAAACAATAGCGCGTGTTGTTTTTACTTCCAACAGATTTTCCAGCGATAATTAAAAAAATGAATTTTCCTGTCACAGGTGACATCTATATAATATGGTAAATGAAAACACACGCGTATTCGAATGCAACGTTGTGTCAACATTTCAAAGGTGAAAAATTTTCGGAGATTTACGATTTTGAACTAATGAACATTTACATTGTTATTTATATAGATAGATTGGAAGAAACAGATTATTCTGTATTTAAAATGCGTTTTTCTTTTGTTTAAATTTTTGACATAAATATGTCCTAATTTTTTAAGTTTACTAACGCTGTTCATTCGTAAATACATTTCTGAAAGTCTTTAAAAATTACTCTATTTTGTATTGTTTCTTTACATTGCATTATTTATTCATTTGAATTGATAATCACACTATGACAAGCCTGTGTTAAGCTCAATTATTTTATACAATAATAAAAGTAACACAAAATAGTATATTGAGAGAACAATATTGTTACAATTAATGTTTCTACAAATAAAAGTTACTTACATGGCACCTACTACGCCAAAGGAACCCAATTTCAGCCAAATCATTACAATATAATGTAGTCAACATGTAGATCACGTGTTAATATTTGATCGGATTATTAACTATAAATTTAAGGACCCTGACAAAAATAATAAGTAACATAGATTTAAAAAAACAAACATTGTAATATATGTTACCATGTTTGTTTAATAGAGCATTTCCATAGAGTTTAGTTTCATAAATTTATAAATTCAATGTTAAGTTTCAAATTCTGCTTCCTCCCATAAAAAAACGCTTTTGAAAGTTTATATTATAAGCAAAATAGCAATATCCGCGTTTTTTCAAACAAACCCAGCAATCTTCATTATTATCAATTACTTTTAAAGACGCTACGTACTAAACAGATTTTTCTGTGTTTTTTTAGACTGTTTAAAGTATGTTCACAAATATTATCAAAAACGTAAAACCTAGTCTGTTCAAAATGTGTTCTAAAACCAGGTGGTAATTCTGAAAAAGGAATGTTGCAAAAAGTAAAATTTTCAACCAGAGAGGTTATTATAAGAGGTTATTGAATTTCTTGAAGCCAACCAACATAAAACAAAAATGGCGTTTTTTTTAAGTTTTGTAGCACACACAGTAAACTGTTATATTGTATGAAGCAAAGAAAGCAATCTACAATACTTTGTAGTAAAAGCAGCAAAAAGAAGTTTTTTTTTTTAATTTCTTCCGAAAAACCATTAAATATTTTTTGCAATTTTTCTCAAAAACTCAATAGTGTGGGATGGCTGCTTTTGCTTTTATGCCCCTCAATTATAATATCCCATTATTTTCACGGGTTTGCGCTAATGTTGAATGAAAGTTGTGTTACAAAATTACAATTTCCTAAAGATGAAAGTTGAAGCGTGCAGAAATTTTCAATTTAAAAATGTGTTGGAACAATATTGGCATATTTATGTAAACGTATGTATTTCATGAAAACAGTTTTTCATAAAAAAATATAAATGCCTTTTGAAAAAATAAGATAAATAATAAAACATAATCTTTATGTAGCTTAAAAATATGATTAGATTCATACTGTTTTTTAAAGGAAATCCAATTACTTTCTCCTAAATGTTTTTTAAACAACATACCTAAATGTGTAGCGAATTTTCAATAAGTTTCGGAATTTTAATGAATACTCTAGTTTTAATTCCGAGGCGCAACGACACGTGTTAAGTAGATATGTTATTTAAGGGGTTTGATTTTTTTTTTTTAATTTTGTACAATTAATATATTTTATTACATTATTTGATAAGTGGGCCTCACTGGGTGCTTTAATGCGTGAATCAAAACAAATAAATAATATATTCAATTATTTCACTATGGGTGAAACTACAATTTAGTCACTATACAAATAAGTTTTGTTTTTGAACTCAATTCTAAACAGCTTAGTGCTTGAAGTAGGCATAATTAACGATTAGTTAGAAAATATAAGAATTTTATAAGGAAAATAAGCACGGAGGTTCTCAAAACGCTTACGCAACTTTTATTATTAAATAGAAATTTGATTGCCAATATATTTAACTATCTTTCCATTTTCAGGAATGGGATCATGACATTTCCTTTTAGGTAAGGTTGTGAGATTAAAAGTAGGTGGAAAACGCCAAGTTATTGGCGTTTAGTCTCTTGACAAGTTTGTTTCTAATGTAATGTTTTGGTTCTAAGTCTATCAGCCAAGAAATCGCGATGAACGAATAAGTATTAACGTATTTAAATTCCATACCCCAAAACAGTCGCTCAGGCTCAAAGGTCGTTATAGATTTTATCGAACTCCTTTGTCAAAATATAAAATTTACGTTTACGTTCCGACTACTTTGAGGTAAGAATATTTTTTGTTCACGTCATACGTGAATAAATATTCCGATTTGTTTTAGAATAGCATTTTCTATCATATATTTATAAGTGTAGGTACTTAAATTTGCTTAAAATAATTTAATAGTTACACAAAAATCATCTGGTTTATGCTGACTTATGTATTTTTTGTGTTCTTATTTTAAGTTTGCCCTTGTGCTTTGCAATCAAAACGGATCAGAAATTTTGAGGGGATGAATGTTGTTGCATGTAAGATATATATTGTATGAATTAAATATGTTGGTATATTCTGATCAAAATTGAATTTAATTAAAAAGTTTTATAAGTGAGAAAGAATTGGATGGAGATGGAAAACGGGGGTTTATTTTGAATGATTTAACTATGAAAAATAAGTTTTAAATTGATGAAATAAGGTTTAACATTGTAAATGATTTTTCGCCATCATCATTCATCAAACTCTACAAGCGTACGAAGAAACATGGTATTTTACTAGAAATGGCTGTGCGGCCTTTTTCTTACTAAACTTGGATTTGAGAACAAAATACTTGACCAAACTGAATAACACTTAATTTCAACTTAAATATCTAATGTTTACAAGTATTCAAGTTGGGGGTTTAAGTCGCACATGTTCCAAATAGGTTTATAGGGTTTAGTTTGGGTTGTTTTAATTAATTGTGTGTATTTTCTAACCTTCAAACTAAACTTTGATTGAGAAAAATGTAAATTTATTGCATATTTTATTATCGCCTTCCAGTTAAATAGTTATTTCTCTTAGTAATTAAGTTGAAACCAAGTACTATATATATATTTTTGCGTAAGAAGCGTGCAACGGAATTCGACAAGTTTATCAAGAATACTTTTACGTTGCCTTTCATCTTGATTTTAAAATAATATAATCACATTCTTACAAATTAAAAAAATAACTTTAAATTGTTAAATTTGTCAGCCGCATAACATAATTTAGTTATCAACAGTAAAGAACGTAAGTAAGTTCATTACATTGGTCCCATTCGTGGTAAGATATAACTCGTACATCGATACTCAATTGTTATATAAATAGAAAAAAATCATTACAAAATAGCCTAACAACAATCACACTACGAAGAATTTTTTCATAATATTTAGTAAGTAAAATTATTCAAAAGAAAAACAGTTGATAACTATTCTAGTCTAATTTGGTTTGAGTTACAAGCAAACCGGTTAGGGTATAAATCTGTTTATTATTCCATTCGGTAATTCAGGAGGTTAAGTAATTATGAAGTTCGGTATTATACATAAAATACCTTTATTTACAATATAATATTGTGTAACAAAGTACTTTCTTAGAATTAATACGAAAGCACCATGAAAATTTTCCTAATCGAGAAACTTTATCAAGGAACTCTTTCGAATTTCACTGCCTTTTAGGGTTATTGGCTCTTCCTTTAATAAAGCTGACCGTACAGCACTGGGATGATCACGTTTACGTCCAAAGCTTTATTCAACTCTAAATCGCATTATGAAGGTGTCTAGTGTCCATTCTCCGTGCATAATTTATGCCAGAAAGGTGCGATAAGGGTTCAAGAAGACAAGGTTTATTTCTAAGGGATGTATTTATCTCCCTCAAACAGCTGACCGAGTCTTTGATGTGAAAGTTACAGGCTAATATTAATGTTCGCTTAACCTTCATGTGCACGCATAAATTTTACACTTGTATACACGTGGCAGTCCGATTACCAACATGCCTGCTTTTCTGATATTAAATACTTACTAGTAATTTTTTTAACAGTAGACCTTGCGTCCAAAAGAGTGTGTTTCTCATTATCTCTTATTCTAAACCATAACCAAAATTTCCTCTGAAATCATAAGATTTGTACCTAAGTATATACCTAGATACCTTCCTCCTTAATCGTAAACCACATATTGTTTTTTTTTGTGTTTCATATAAGACATTATACAATTTGTCCTAATAAACGTCACTACCTCAACGACAATTCCTTTGTCAAACATTCTTTAGGCGGGTAGGTATCATCATATTGAATAAATGCAATTAAGGATGTCCAAAAAAATTCTACGATATCACATTTCAAAAAGGAATCTTTACTGAACCATTAAAACAGTCATCATCTTAACAGAAATAGAACATTGAAAAAAATTACAGACAAACGGAATGAAAGAGAATCAGTTTAAAACAGCATTTTGCTACTCTCTGTCAATAAAAACGAAAAGAATATAAAAATCCCGGAGATATCGTTTGATCTATGACTCCACTCCTTACAAATATTTAGAAGTCATATTAACATAATATGATTTAATTCATTAAAGGTTTTCAGTGACTAAAACACTCCAATAAAAAAATTTAATATTTGTAGGTACTATTGTTTTACGACAATGAATAATCACGTCTGAATATCTTTTTGAAAGTTCACTGAATATCTGAAATGTGTCCGTACTATTGGCTGCTTAGTTTTTATTTTATTTCAATAATTATGTAGGCATCTAAGGATCGTTTACTTTTTGTAGTGAATTTTTTTGTTTACATGTAAAAAAATATATTTTCAAAAAATACAGTTATTAATTGTCAAAAAATCTATTTAAAAAAAATCGCAAACTTAACACGTCGTAACAGTTAAGCTTGAGATGATGTTGATATTATTGAGCCACAGTAAAAAGCTTCGTGTATCAGAGCAAACATTCTAGCTCAAAGATTTAGTAAATTTAATGCAACCAAGAAGTAAAACGATAACTTCATAACACTGTATCAGCTTAGGACGGGTTGTTTCGGAGAATTTGAACAATTCATCAAATTTCAACGTTCATTTTCGGGTTCTGTGAAAGTCCTATTCAAGTTCTGTTATTATTTGACCGGTCGGTGGCCGAGTTGACATCGCGCTTGGGTCCCACCCGGGCGTAGTGTGTTCAATTCCTCGGCTGGCTAAGTCCTCCATCACAACACAAGCAACATTTTCAGCTTACTGTGGTGGTCGTAGGAGATTTTCAAATATTGTCAGGTTATTCGTAACCCGGGAATGTTTGTCTTTTTTTTTTTTAAAAAAAAATATATCATTGTAGGCTAGTTGCTTGACAAAACTGAAATAAAAACAGAACTTGAAAAAATCTTTCACAGAACTTGAAAATGAACGTTGAAATTTGATGAATTGTTCAAATTCTCCGAAACAACCCGTCCTTAATGTTTTAAATAAGCTGAGAAAATGTGAATTACAGAATGAGGTCATTGACTGACCTACTTACTGTGGAGAACATAGCGCCCAACTAGGGACATTAATAACGGTACATTAGTTCCACAACTGCAATATTAAAAATAGCCAACGCTGTATACTGAAAACTGCTGGGTGGTTTTTTAAACCTTAAGCCATTATTTTAAAATATATAACGTATTGTAGAAATCTTTGATATGGTGACTTTGATAATTGCAACTGCGGAAAAAAGAGAACTTTGTCACGAAATTGAAATTTTAATGAGGCTTAAAAAGTAACGGAAAGAAAATCAGTAGGTTTAGGAATCACCTGATTAAGGGCCCACTATTCGAATTTCATCCAATTTCCGACATATTTTCCTTAAAAGTTTGAAGTTTTTAAGCTCTTAAAAAAATATATGTTATTCTTTAAGATAGTATCTATTTGTTCCAAAAGCCGAAACGGTAATTATTTGAAATTCCCTCGATAGAAATAAATCGCAAAGTATGCTCCGAAAAATATTATTAACACGTTTATTTCTGTTATTTTACAAGTTATGTGTATGAAAAAAATCACAATGCTTCTTTTAATGCTACTCAATAGACCCCAAAAGTGATTTTTGCTATTTTTGAAATACGCCGTGATTTATTAAACATTTTCACAACAGTCGCTTACGTCTTATGATTCTAAGCATGATTATTGCAGCCCCTCTCACTTCCTCACGCGCGTACGCTATCTGCCTTTCAGTCACTGCTTAGAGAGCTTCGCGGACGGTCGTGTTCTCCGTTTCGTGATTTCTACTAAATAATATTTATCGTAAATAATAATATTGTATTCCGAAAATGGGAAATAAACGAAAAAGTGCTCGTATTTCTAAGAAAAGACTATTTCGTTCGAAACAAAAACGCATGGTGGACATTGTAAGGTAAGAAGAAAAATATAAATTTTGATTTGATGAATATATTATTATTCACTATTACGTAGGTAATATTTATTATAAAAATAAATTATTTATATATTGTGTAACAAAGGTGACAGGTATTGTTTTATTTTTCAGAATGCGTACTTTGGGAGATAAATCTATTGCCTATTTATAGATAATTTTAAGCGTATATCAGTTCATAAATATTGTTTTTTCAAAGATGGGAAATAAGCGAAAGACATCTCGTATTCCAAAGAAAACAATATATCTCCAAAGATATACAAAAAAGCTTATATTTATTATAAACATTTGTAATTCATATTTTTATTTATGTATTGTGTAGTAAAAAGTTATAAAAATTATTATTTTATTTTTTTCAGAATACGATAAACGATAATTTATTATAAAAATTAATTATTATTTTTATTTATGTATTGTGTAGTAAAAAGTTATAAAAATTATTATTTTATTTTTTTCAGAATACGTACTTTGGGAAATAAAACTAATTCCAAAACATTAGAAATTACAGGGCAAGTTCTTATTAATACACAATGCAACGATGTCCGAAATATAATATAAAATGTAATAATAATATACGGCCATCTGTTTCAAATAACAATACTCGAACGTGGAATTCAGAATAATAATGAACATGCGAGCGAAAGAAGCTATTGAAAGTTCTGAAACTGTGGGGAATATAATTTAATAAAATAAAATACTTTTTTGTTTTAAAACCACGATATTTATTAATTTAAGAACCGACCGGTTTCGCTTTACTTAAGCATCATCAGGGTACAAATTAATACTAAACAAGAAGTTCATAATGTGTGCATATATATAACAAAATATAGAGGGAGACAACATGATACAAATATAAGCAACACAAAGACGGTCATAAAATACATTAACATAAGTGCACATGTAATGGAAAACCCGCTAGATAATTATGTAGACTAATGGGTTATACGAATAAATCGGGAGAAACAAAACATCAATAAAACCTCAATAATAACGGTTTTTCCGAATTCGCAAATCATTTGATCGATAGCTTGCCTTCCTGAATAAATCTAATTTTATTTAATCATTTACGGCCAAGATATTTTTGACAATGGTGTGTTTTTATCTTTCTGTATTCCAATCATTTAGCTTTGCTTCTAGGGTTGTGCCCCAGTATTGCTTTTTGGAGACTGTAAACGGATCTCTCGGCATTTAATGAAACTGCAGCAGAACAAAGGCTGTTGCTATATTGACGTTCATGGTATGTTTTGCTCAGATTGACGATAAGGTTTCCAGATCCGCATTTCGCTCGAAGCATGTTTAGGGTAATAAGTTTATAGTTTAGGGTTCTTTCACCGTATTTATGGGAACATTTCAGAACCACCAATCTTTTATTTTGAGTGAATCTTGTGTTTGTGATTAAATTATATTTGACAATTTAAACAAATAATATTTAGAGAAGTTAAAAATAAAATTGAAAGTTCACTGAAAGCTTAAACTATTAAAAGTAGTAATTTCATAAAAATGTAAATAAATAGAGCCCCTTTCACATTTTAGAATGTAATTTTATGTTGCTTACATGTTTTATTACTCTTTATAATTATTGAATTGTTTAAATGAATAAATAAATAATTACAAAAAGTCTTCTGATTTGTAAGTCCTCAGGAAGCACTAAGGATCTTTCTATCTATCTTTATAATACAATAAATTTGATGAGCATAAATATGTAAACGTGTATATAATTTATATAAATGTACAAAAGTAGATATTACACGTGTATAAATATTATATTGCGCATATTATACAAGATGTCGGGGGTAAAGTGCACAAACTTCGGGAGGTGATTCTGATTGATAGTACAAGTAAAAAAAAAAAAAACTTTTTTGGAATTCCAACGTTTTAAGATAGTTTTCGAGTAAAAAAGTTTAATTTTTTGTATAGAAAAAAAAACAATTTCTTCTACGGAAAATAAATTTTTGTGGAAAAAATTTGGAAATTCGAATAATTTCCATTTCTTTTTTACTTCTTCTAGCATTTAGAATAACCTCCTGAAGTTTGAGCACTTTACCCCCGGACACCCTATAAAGATAACCATATAAGAAAAACCTTATTGATGTAAAAATATATTTATTGATTTTATAAAAGTTATAAATTACTTTTATAAAAGTGATAATAGTATTTTAGTAAAGTAAAGTAATTTGTATACCTATACAAATAACTTTCGTAAATGTTTTTTGTAAAATTTAAAAAAAAAATTAATTAATTAAATCCGTAATAAAACCCATATTTTGAGAACCATCTTCATTTCGACTTCGTTCCTTAGAGTAATAATAACTAGAGACCGCACTAATATTTGTACAAATCGTTGACATACTCGCAAAATAAAGCTCTCCCTTTCAGCTCGGTTCCATTAACGTACAAAAAACAGAGACAAACAATTTCTGTTAAAAACATACCGTGTAAACAGGAAGCGACTTTTTGGAGCGGGCGAAGTTCACGCCAGTGTGATTTGCTCGGTGCTAACTAAAAATGGGTCTGTTTTTCTAAAATTGCAATAGATGTCGGTAATTTAATTTCGTTATTTAAAATATTAAATAATCCCCAAAATTATTCCTAATACGAATTCAGACACCTCTGTCGGATTCTTTTAACACTAAATATTGTTTATTTTGTGAGTGTTGCCCAAATCTAAATTCTTTACGCGGAAAGCGGGCCCTTAATGACTAGATCGTTTTTTAAGCTACACAAAAAATTACTTACCATTGTGATACTAAGAGTGTCTTCTACTCTAAAGCAACGTGATATAGAAAAAATGTCCCTAAAGCTCACAGTCATATTTTCAGTAAAATTTTCGTCTGAAGGGGGTGCAAGAAAACTGCATCTTTGATAAAGTAACTATTCTGTTTGGTTTTTTTAAAGCAAAATGGGTAATTATTCTCTGATATTGGGGTCAGAGCCAATAAACTGACGGCTACGCTACGGACGTAGTAATAATAATGAGTTGCGAAATATTTTACTTGTCATAGCCACTTAAGCACGTGATTATGCCAGAGGAAAATAGGCTGAAGCGAAGACGGATAACCTTAAATTGAATCGGAAATTGAGTTACAACTAACACAAGTGCCCGATCGCTATTCCGAAAGGCAGTCTACCAACTGGAAATTGGAATATTGGAAATCCGGTACAAAGACGCAATGAACGAATATTTAAGTAAGAATCCTTGCGTGATTTTGGAAATATTCAACTAAGCTATAGTTCCGCCGACTCGGCCTTTATTTATGGCTCTCCGATTGAATTTTTTTCAGGGTGGTGAGAAATAATATATTTTTTTTAAAGGTTAGAATGCTGAGAATTATCTGGTCATGTATGTTTAGTAACTAAAAATAGCTCAAAATCGACTTTTAGATTCGAAATAGTGATATCTAACATATCTGATTTAGATTTATGCGTATGTTTAACGTCTGTGTAATATCATTTGGACCTCAATGGTGTATTTTTACTAAGTTATTAGCTCACATTCGTATGTCCGTATACTCCCATCCGTACACAAGGAAAACTTATATAAAATATTGCTAATTTATTACAAATTTCTTTAAATTATCCGTAAAAACGAGACTGCAGGCCTTTAACAAATGAATTGACAGATTTACTAATAATAAATCAGTAAAACACGAATTACAATATTTTCGCATTTTGTCATCATACTTACAGGATAAACGAAGCTGCATTTTTTTTATTTTTTTTTATATATGTTTATTCAGTTTTTTTTTATTTGTACATTATTTTCTCTTACTTAGATCCTACAAAACTGATCAATCAGTTTAATTGTAAGAAATCTCTCACTTTTTCTATGTATTATCTCATAATAATATATTTAATTTGAACTTGTTACTTATCTTGATCCACAATATTAATAGTTTTTATGTTTGACGGAGGTAGAACAATCTAATTTTCCTTTTTATTTTTGAATAACATGTCTCATTTTTAATATCTTCTGGTAATGAGTTAAATAATTCCGGAATTTTATGTCTTTTTGTTCTATCTCCGTATACATTTTGCGATATTTTAATAATGAACATTTGTGCTTCGCTATGCCTAGTGGGGTAGTTATGGTTTACAGGTTTTTTGAATTCTGTGTTCCAGAATTCATCTAGCGTTAGTTGGTAATCTATCCTACTATGTATAGAGAGCACATAACACAAAGAAAACATTTTTTTATAATCGCCTTCACATAATTGTATTTTTTTTCTGCCTGATATCAATTTAAGGAAACGGATTTGTAATTGTTCTATTTTATTTAAGTACATTTTATACGTTAATCCGTAACTATTTACTCCGTATCCTATAATTGATTCCGCTAATGCATTATATATACAGTATAATATATTTTTATTAACAAAGTTTTTTAGGTGATAAAATTTCCCTAATATGGATCTTAATCTATTACATACAATTTCAATGTGATTTGACCAGTTAAAATTGACATCTATTGTAAGACCAAGGTATGTATATTGGTAAACTTTTCTATGTTTGGGCATTTACATGGCAGAGCTTGGTTTTTTGTGTGAAAACAATCGTATGAATGACTTTTTATATGCAGTTCTTTATCCTGACAACTTGCATATGGAGAGTGTATAAGCATATATTTTGTTTTTTTTTGCGTTAATAATAATTCCATTGTCGTGGGACCATTTAATTATGTTATTTAGGTCTGTTTGTAAAAATTCCTCAATTTTCTGTAGATTTCTGTCAGCACATATGATGCAAGTATCATCTGCAAACATGTAACATTTACAACGTTTTATTACGTTAGGTAAACTGTTTACTTGCATTATATAACACGTAGGTCCCGATATCGACCCTGTTGCTACTCCAGTGTCTGTTAACATTTCATCACTGAAAATTCCGTCAATTTTAACTTTAATTTTTCTATTTAACAGATAATTTTTAAACATTTTATTTAAAGGACCTCTAATACCACATTCTTCCATTGCCTTTAGTAATGTTTGATGGTCCAATGTGTCAAAGGCCTTTTTAAAGTCTATAAAAATTATACCAACGTAATATTTTTCATTTAAGGCAATCCAATACCAAGTAATGCAAAATCAGATGTTTTTGGTTTGAAAATTTGATTGCTTAGAAATACTACACATGCTTTAATTAAATACTGCAAGTAGAACACATCTTGGCCTTTGAAATAATCGATCATTTTTTTGATAAGACCTTTTATAAGCCTAGAAAAAAATAAAGTATCAGGCCTAAAAAAAAACTGTCTAGTGCAAAATATCCCATTTACAAACCCATTTTCGTATATTTTTTTATTGTATAAGGTGGGAAATTCATTTTTTTATTTGATAATCGAAGGAAATTTTCATATATGTACCAGAACTTCACAAAATAAAACAAAATATGCATTTTCGCGTTGTTTATTTTTACACGAATATTGATCGATTTTCGGGGAGGTAAACATTGAATTTGCCATTGTGAAATAAACTCTATGCCGTCTACGTAAGGGTTACACGCTTTTGTATTCAGTTAACGCCCAGCGCTGGCGCTATAAAGACGTTCTTTATCTTAGTGACGCTCTGTTCTCTAAAATTTTTCAACTAAAATCAGTTTACGTGTAATCGTTTTTTTTTAAATTCCTAGTTTTATACAATGGGGAGGAAATATATTAAAAAACTGGGTACGCTCAGTGGCCTAAAAAGAAATAAAAAACATGCTGGAATGTTTGGGTAAGTTCAAATTTTTTTTTTCATAATTATACCTAGAAACAATAACGCAAGAAATATTGGTTTATTTTACGTTATGTTTACAAATCAAACATAAAGAATAATAACAAATATACATTTCAAAATGAACGCACGATAAAATAAGTTACAATGATTATTTAAATATACAAAAAAATTATTATAAATCGGTCATCATCGATTATCGAACACGATTAGACTATTAGGTAAGATATACTCATGGAATAGGAATTAATTGTTATTTTTTCAATGTATGCAATGTCTTTTGTAATGTAATGTATCTAAATTTTTTTTACAGTCCTCTACGTAATCTTTCCGTAAACAAACAATTAAAAAATACTGCTGTTTCCGAGGGTTTTTTATCTGTCAATGAAAATGTACAAGTAAGTATTTTTTTACACCTAATTCCTAACTATAATTAGGTATTGTAATTTATTTAATTTAGTCGATTTATATGATAATACAATTTGAAAAACAACCATGCAATAATTTCTTTGCCAAAAATATGTAAATAACGCAGCTGAACAAAACAACGAGTAAAGAGTGTAGAGTGTAAAACCAATTTCAAATTTCGCGCGCTTTTTCGTACCAAAGCGACGCACAGTGGTAAAATTTAACGAAATTTGGGACGTATTTGGTATTAAAGGTTCCAAGCGTTAAGTTTATTACTAGAATTGTTATAAAGTGGTCATTTATTGTCAATTTACGCATTACAGATTGCTTGTGTTTTATTGGGTAGTTACGTTAAAAAGAAAACATTTTTATTGTAATTAGTTTTTTTTAGTTTAACATATTTATGTTTTTATATAAAAGAAATATATTTTTAAATAATAAAAAAATAAAATATGTTTATTACTAGGATTGTTATAAAGTGGTCAGTTATTGTCAGTTCACGCATTACAGATTGCTTGTGTTTTATATGTTTATTATAAAGTGGTCAGTTATTGTCAAATCACGCTTTACAGATTGCTTGTGTTTTATGTTTTATTCTAAATGGTCAATGCAGGTTTTGGAATTGTTCATTTTTCGAGTGAGTTCATTTATAAGGCTTAAAAAAAGACCATGATAGTCCTTAGATATTTTTTTAGGGATCACAATTATCCAGAATAATTATTTAAATCTCCAATAAGACAAACTTTTGATCGATAGATTGATACCGTAGTTGATTCGTTTCCAAATAAAATTTTGAGACAATTGGCATTTATTATTGCGATTTACTTCACCTCGGCTTTTATTTCATTTTTATGTTTATAATTTGTCTTTGCATTTAAGTTATTTTCCATTTTATAACGGTTACGTATTGCAATATGGTCGATACATGAATAAACATTTTTACCGTTTAATATTTCATCCCGGGTCACATCTAATATTACACTTTCTAAACCATTTTCACTGAGTAGATTTTGATATTATGTAATTACACTATTTTTGGTATCCAATAAGTTCAGGTTAATGTCACCACAGTACAAGTAATTTGAATCAGATGAGGTCATTTGTAATATTTGCTTTAGTTCCTTCAGATATATATTCTTGTTGCTGCTCGGCGGACGATATACTGCAAGTATGTTTATGATATCTTGACAAACAGTGGTTATTTCCCCGCAGATTGTCTCGCAGCTTTTAAAAGAAATGTTTGTTTCCTTAAAAGTATGATGGTTTTTTAAGTACATGATAAGTCCTCCTCCTCTTCTTTTTTCTCGAGTATTTGCAATCACGATGAAGTTTGGAATATTGAACATAGATATTGTTTCGTTTTTAGTATTTATTTCCGTTAGAAAGATTACGTCAATAAACTGCAGAACGTCATTAATTTGTGCAATAAATGAATTAAAATTCTTTTTTAGTGATCTTATATTTAGGTGAATAGCCATAAACCTCATTTTGATCTTTGTATCATTTATCCAGTTATCCAAATTGTAGCATTTGATAAATTTGTGAGTTTGAAATAGTGTTGAATCTTCCATGACGTGAATTTATAACTGATAAAATAAGGGTTCCGAGTCAAAAGGTGTTTTTATTTTATTGTTAAATATATCTGAATACTATAATATGAATACGCGTTCTGATATGTTATGAAAATACTAATAGTCTATCAGTAAATGGCCTGCTGTCATCTTACAGTATTTTAATATATCAGCAATATTAATTTTTCGCCGCGTAGCCATAATTTTTCCTCTGTTTTACAAATAGGTGGCTTTTTACTTTCCTATACGTAGTTTATCCGGAGTCACCATTTTTATCATGGCCTCCCATATATCTGGTTAATTTAATGTTCGAATGCATAAACATTTTTATTTTACGTTAAATTTGATCGTGCAAATGTCATTGGAACTTTTAAAATGCGCCTATAAAGTACACTTTTAAAAAATGTGTATATTTTCAGTGTTAACTAAGTAAAACTTCCTTGAAGTATTTTTTTTCAACGATGATAGAATCATTATATTTAAAGTCAATTATTTACTACTTTTGTCGTGAAATTTGAGAGAAATACATTTTATTTTATTTGCTTAGTGTGTTCCAGTCAGTGGACTCAAAGAGTCATACAGTGTCATCAGCAAAACTTTTATTTTCCACGTCTATTTGGAGATAATACAGATCGTTGATATTTATATGGAATAGGATTGGACCAAGCATGCTGCCTTGGGTCACTCCGTAAGATTTTTTTTATATATTTCAATTCAATTGAGTTCTGTTACCCTGATTACCATATTTTTATGTTAGGTTTTGGTGGTGTATTGTGTTAATGACTTTTGCCAGATGTACGAAAACACCTATGATGCGAACATTATTACAGAATCCTAATTATCCGGAGGCTTACCAAATAATATTTTATTCCTTTTTTGGATCTGGTGACTCGGGTGTAAAAATGCCACATAATTCGAAAAGTGCTAAGTATATTCCGATTTATTCAAATACGACAGTTCACAGGCAAAGGCAACTCCCAAAGAAGGCTACTAACTTTGCCTCTATTCGCTTCACAAGTACCAAATTAGGTTATTTCAGAAATGGCTAGGGCCAGGCGGATCGACGAGTATCAAACTTCTTCTCTCGACATACTGAATTTTGCCGAAAAGCTACTTCGTATGAAATATTTAGGTAACCGTTACTGGCTCAAAGGATCAAGTAGTGAATATATGCTGCGTTGTGCCTCTAAATGTATGTGAAATAGAAACATGCTACTTTAGTGATTTTTCATGAATAGTTTACTTTACATTTTAAGAATTTCTCTAAAGGAATGGTAACAATGTGCATCTTGAGATCCAGTCCACGATTTTGAAGTGAAGTAGGTAACGTACAGGTATTGTTATTATTTACATCGTAGAACATTTTTTGCTTAGTAGATGAACATTTGAAAACTTTTGTTGTTTTCAACCGGCCCATAAAAAATATTTACATATATTTTCATAATCTATACTAACTTGTTATTTGCCCACAATAAGCGACTCGTCGATTGTCTGTGGAAAATGTTTAGAACTGAGAGATTTAAGGTTTTAAGTTTCTCCTAAAGATTACTGTAATGCTTGTTGGGTTTTAGTATTACAGATTCAGCATCCCTATTAAAATAAACACAGTATAATTATCTTTCTATGATTTGAAGAGATTCCTCACCCGACCACCATATGAATAGTACTATTAAAATCATTATAATTTTGGATTTAAACCCAAAAAAATAGTGTTAAATTATTTAAATTAGCGGCAAGATTTTGTGGTTAAAAATTATTATTATGGCCTGACTATTTTTTTTTGCTGGCTCTAGAAATTTCTCCTCTAATATATCCCTAAAATTTTCTCTAGTTTAACCTATCATGTTAATATTATAAACTACTCGCCATTCTTAGCAAACCATTTGATTAAGTGCCTCATCCATCCGTGCACAAGTAGAAGATTTGCAGTAGCTAGAAAACTTAAATATCTCGTAGTCAGTGAAGTTAGGCTGTAGCAGAAGTAATTTCATGCTTCTTTTTTTCAAGTTGAACCTGATCTGTTACCTGACCTACATGATCACAATGTGCAGTAGCACAGAGAATATGGAATATTGCCCTCCTGCCTAATAAATGTTTAGCAATATTCCCCTTAGATTTATTTTACGTACTGTGTTTTGAGTGTTCGTAGGATAAGTGACTATGCTATTTGATTCTGCATGGAAGTCAGAATTGCTCAAGGCCAGTGAAATTATTGCATGCGAGAATACCAATTTTTCGTGAAATATTTCACAACATACAAAAATGTACACAGAAAAAGAAGATGATGAAGTGTAAGGTTCGGAAGTACCCGACTATTAAGATCTGGTTACCAAAACCATTTTAAGCAAATTTTATATTTTTGCTGTTGTTTTAATCCCTTCTCGAACTCCTGTTAGACAAGCTATATTCTTAACATTGATTATATTAGATTAACCTAACACTGAATAAGATAGATCTTACATACGCTGTAAGCGTTAGTATTATCCTCAATAAAATAACCTATTTATACGATATCGCCAACCCGAATCAAGGGTTCATAGCTCTGCCATAAAATGTGATAGAAAGGTCCTACCCCGTGAGAAGCCCGGAGTGTAAGGGGATAACTGTGTTACACATTATGGTCCTTTACTTTAAGGGTTGCAATGAAGGGCTTACATAGTCACCCTGGGGTTATGAAACCTTATTAAATCTAGAACATAAGTACTTTTAAATCAAATAAAACAGAAAATAAAAGTTATGTTAAGTACGGTGTAAAATTTAAACTGGGTTTAATAGGTTTAAATGGCTCCGACATTACTTTTGTATGACCTTTCTTACTATAAATATCATATTATTTATTGTTTTTGTGTTTAATTTGTAGAACTCCATTTAATTTTTTTTTTAAATATAATTAAAATCAAATTTAAAAATAAAGTTATTAAGTTCTGCGAGTATTTTTTGGTTTTTGTGATTGTTACAGCTGTTTCGGCTTTCAATGCCATTTTCAAACTGTAATAATTAACTGTTAATAATAATATTATTAAATTAGATTTTTATAAAATTTCTACAAATATCAGTTTGTACTACCCATGTTAAGTATGTTGGAACTAATACCTAAACTTAAAAATTATCAATACTAATAAAAACGAAATAATTAAACGAAAAAACACATTGGAAAGCAAAACTTTAATTGAATTAATTAATGGTTTCGCTTATCTCAAGCCTCGTCAGGGCTTATAGATAAAAACTAATCATATTTATATACAGACAAATATATTTATATAATATGGAAAATAATGTGTTTTTTATTTGTTATATTATGTCACACCCCAAGTATTTGCTTCCTTAGAAAAAAAAGGAATAAGTTCATACGTTTTTTATTTTATTATTTACTGTAAGTGTAAAGCTGAACATCTCGACACATGAATTCCCCTGTGAGATGAGCGGCTTATGACTTCATTGTAAAATACTGGACAGTACGCATTTTACAAAGTATTAAAAGAATAAGTTAACATTATTCCATTTTCCTCAAACTAAGAAATATTCTTCAATTATTCAACCGAAGGTTTTCTATGCATTAGCCTAATGATTTCTACAGTATAGAATGATAGGCTGGGGAGAAGCTTGCAATAGTCCAAAGAAGATTCATTAATCAAGAATCATTGGATTATTCAACTCGTGAATTGTTCAACGAATTTAGAGTTTTACAATTAAATAAAATCTATAAAAAGCACTACTTAAAATCCAAGCTATTAAAAGTGTTTTTGAGCATCAGACGAGAACCACCGAACAAATAATAATAATCCCTTAATTTAATACAACAACGGCTCAATACCGTTACACATACTTAGTCATTAAATATTTTAACAAAATCACTAAAGAAGTACAAGCTGGAAAAATAACGAAATTTTTAAGAAGATACCTTAAATACACTTTACTTCAAACTAATTTGGTAATGTGGTATAATATTATATGCAATTGAAGAAAAAACAGCAGATATATATTGTATAAAATATATGTATGCATTTACGTATTTAATTTTTTAACTTATTATCTATTTTTGTATAAACATGTTTATGGTAGTATTCCCAAACTTTTGACAGTGACAATGACATGACAGTACTCCCTTTACGAGTTATTCTCAATAACTTGTTTTTAGTATCTACCATAGTAAAAAAATATATTTTAGAGTATGTTAAGAATTTAATGTACGCATAAATAGGAGAATATAGAGTTTAAAATTTTGTTAAACTAATAAGAGTGCTGGCCATATTATTCTAAATCAATACAACAGCTTTATCGCTAACCACAGTATTGGGTACGGATTCGGAATCACTAACACAAAGTCTATATAGTATAATGTCACGATTCCCAGAATAACCTCGCTTCTGTAGGTAGATACTGCAATTACTTTAGAATCACGTCCAGTATTGAGAAAATTTTGATGTTATAATTATCAACTCGATTTCTCAGGAAACAAAACCTCTATAACGAAGAACAAAAGAAAAAACTTTTTTGAAAAATGAATTCATGAAATATTTTCCAATCAGAAAACCGTCGTTGTAACTGACTTATTCAGTCAGCTCGGAAACGAAAGTCATTTTGTGGACTTCTTTATTATTTTAAAGTCTCTTTTTGTCCCATTTGTAATTCTGTCTGAAAACAACGGTTTTTTTAAACAAGCAGGAAGTTTTTCTTTCACGAAGCTTAAAACCATTTTCAATGCCATAAAGTTTCTATAAATGTTACTGACTTAACTTTTTTGCGTTTTATATGAAAACGTGTTGTTATTATTATTATTATTATTTTAATGATAAACTTACCGTCGTTGGCATTTATTTTTACTCGGGAGATATTTTCAATTTGTATAGATATTTCAAGCGACTAATTATTGCTTATAATAATTTGTTATCATTTATTATTAAATCAGTCTGCTGTAAAAATTCAGTCTACCTGTTTGTGCTAGCAAAACTCGAAAAGCAGTCGATCGATTTTGCTGAAAATTTCAAATGTTGTTCTTAATAGTACCTTAATTCTTTAGAGAGTAGTTTGAATGCTATATGCAATATCCCTGCACCGGAATAAGATATGGAGTCGAATTAAAGTCGATGTAGTTTATTAATAGTAACATTGTGGTTTACAGTTGTGAATGATGGAAGAAGTCGGAGACGACCGAGAAAGACACTAGTGATAGCGAAGCATTGCGGGGTCCAATAGTTTAAAAGTGGTTGGGGACGGTTGGGACTCCTGTGCGGATCGACTTAAAAAATAAAAAAAATGAGGTAGAATGACTTTTATGAGTCCATGTCAAGCCAGGAGAAATATCTAAGGTTAGTTGGTAAAATACAGATTTTTTTTAAATCGATCACCGAACAAAATGTGTGGTTATATTATGTAGGTATTAGTACTTATCTTTTAAATAAAATTCTTGAAAATATTTCTGTTTTTTCAAAGAATAACCATAAATCACGTTTTATTTAAACCTTTCGGACCTCGTACTAATTATTGTAAGAGAAAGTTCAATATTTAATTTCAAGTAACGCAAATGATTTTATAGGCTTACATCAGGACTCAATCGATTAGGAGCATGTCTAGCTACTTGAAAAATATTATTTAACTGGGTAAATTATATATTATTCGACTAGAGGGATCTTCAAAGCGATTTCCCACCAAATGCTCAAAATGTGATATCTGCTTGTGCATATCAAAAGATGTCACTACATAATCAATGGTTTTTGTTAACTTACCTAAGAATATTTTGTTCTGACGATACCTCATTATGGCACTGTTGACACTCTTGTTTTTATTTTTCATATAATGACAGTAAAAATATAAAAATAAATACTGTTTGTCAATAAAGCTCGGGTCTGAAAGAGTTAGTTCAGACGTACATTCTTATTGAAATAAACCTAACCTAAGTAATATTATGAACGTATTTTTAGTGTTCGCTCATCTTCTTCACCATAATGTTTGAAAATAATCGTTAATGCCTCACACGAGTTATCGTTGATTTACTATATTCAAATGAACACACATGTTGCTTATTGAGTGAGTGCCGAAGCCACAATTTCAAAAGCTGTCTAGAATTCCAAACAATTGCCATGGAAATGTTTTACATGTTTCATGAAATTACCGTTACTACGGTTCGTATGTCGCAAATATTCAATATGTTCGTATTGTGATGACAGTTAATGATTGTCACGACATTAATTAGAATTTAGTGCGGGAACACACAGTGGATAAATAATGGTCTAACCTTCGGTACACCACATTATATCATCAATCAACATAGTTCGTAGAATATATTCAGTGTTTCGTGGTAGTACATAACGGAGACTCATTACTCATTACTTCAACAAAGCGCTTTCACGCATTCATAGGTCTGGTATCTTGACGTTTCGAGGCCTTAGTAGTTTTATCTGACACCTTGGTCAGAATTTACTTTTTTGCACGAAGTTTCTTAAAATTTTATTTATTTATTTAATATCAAAGTTACACATAAAGAGACCATGAACGGAAATTTCAAGTCACAGTAATTACAAGTCAATCATATTTAACAAAATAATAAAAAAATAAAAGTATTGAGTGTGGCATTAGATCGTACAATAACATCAGAAAGTATAAAATTAATACGTCAAGTTCTAGAAGGACATAAAAGTCAGAGAAACAAGTAGATACAAAACATATACTCGTATATTGATGGAAAAGATATGAATAATACTAACTTCATGTAATTTAAGTAGCGAGTGTTGGACATGCTCAGTGCTGGTATTGTTAAATTTAAAGGGGAATTTGGCAATATTGGCTGTCGTAGGTATATGAATTTCAATGAGGTTAGGTATATCAGGGCTCTCTATACTGCCATTTACAATTTTAAACATAAATATTTTCTTCTCTCATCCATAGAAAGCTGCTTGCACACATTTTGTTTTTAATTTTTTTCACTTTCATTCCGCATTTTTTGTGCCATAGGTATTGTTATATTGTCTTATTCTTATTACTTAAAAATATGTGATGTATTGCATTGCACTACCCTTGCATACATTCTGTAATAAACTCTAATTATTATTATTACTATCCGATCTAAAATATTCCAACTTTAATATAAGTTCGGAGGTAATTATGAAACAAAATTCTATTCAATACCCAATATGTATTTAAGAAAACAACAAGATTCTGTTTGAAAACTTTTTTTATTTTTTAAAATTTTTTTATTGTGTTTATTTCTTGCTAGAGCAATCCCGATGAGTTACAGAACTCATTTTAGGACAGGGGGAACTTACAATTCATATGTAGGAGGTAGTAGGTACAATTTTACAACGGTATTTTGATATCAAATATAAGTTTCACAATCAATACAGCATAAAAATTAAAAATTAAAATAATGACACGTTAAGTAGAACAAACAACAATAGAAAACAAGTACAGAAAGAAAAAAAAACATGGATAAGATACAACAAGAAATGACAACACAGTTACATATTTTCATTTTTAAATGTAGTTAAAAAATATTCTTTTAAAGCATTGCTTTGCAATTTTTTATTATGGTGGATGTGTTTGTGCATATCTGGAAGCGAATTATATAGTGTATAGGCAATATAGTTCAGTGATTTTAACCCATATTTTGTAGTATGTGTTTGAGGAATGCGGATTTTATTGTTATTTCGAGTATTGTGGTTGTGGATGTCTTGATTGTAAAGTGGCTTGATGTTGGTGTGAGTTGATTTTTGGGTAATTTGTAGGATGGTGCTTGTGATTTCATATTTAGGAAGGATTGTAATTGGAAGGATACCAGAAACTGAATAGATGTCCCTAACATGAGTGTCCCATGGAAGTTCAAACACATTTCTTTACGGGCAACTTAGTTCTATCTGCCACAACACTGCCTTAAGGCTTGTATGTTCAATAGACCATTTAGCAAATTTTACAAGAAACGTTTTTTTTTTTGTTTTTACAGGCAAATTCTAAAAAATTCTCGAATTTGGTAATTTTGTTTTATACATATGTGTAACAGTAAATGTTTAGAAAAAAGATCATTTTTCGAAGATCAAAGCTATAATATGCCCATATTATGACTTTTAAGGTGGACGTTGAGCATGGCTTGAAAATGATGAATGATTATTTTGGATATTGAACATATCGTCTGGAGTTTGAACAATTCAGCTCCCAAAAGTTTGAGGTGTTTTTTTTCAATTAGCCAATTATTGGTAAATTGTATATAGAGGGTGAATTTCAGATTTCAAACACTTTACTTTTATCTTAAGTAGTAGTTGACTTTAAGTATTATTTTAAAATGTACAAACAGCGTCCTTGAGGTGATTTTTTACATAAACTGCTCCGTATAAATCATCCAAATATTATGTAAGTTTTAAAACAACATACAAGTCCAAAGGTACCTACCGCTAATATACTACTACCGGTTGTCGGTGCATGCGTGACGTGAAATATTCTTACATCGTACGTATTACGGCCTCCGTGGTCTAGAGGTACTCTTGACTAGAGATCCGGAGGTCGCGGGTTCAAACACCGGCGTGCGTAAGTAAATTTTATTTGATGCATTTATGTCATTTCACAAATTATTAATTTAAAATAACATATAGTTTATTTGCGGCATGTTCCGGAGTGGAAGATATGGTGTAAAGACCACAATCAGAATTCAAATGGCTTTAGCCGTGTTTGGTGACCAGATCTGAATAGGTACTCACTTACCTTCTCTCTTCTCTTTTCTCCTCCTTCTTTTCTTTCTCCTTTCACTCTACACTACCTTCAGCCTCACAATATACGAATATACCCCAATTGGGGATTCCATAGTCTCACTGGCTCCAGATGGTTGGGAGCAGTTGAGACTGTGTGCGGTATTTCATCAAAAAAATCCCGAGTGGTGATGCGCAAAATTTTTCGTTCGCAATTGTGCGATGGGTTGCGGGAAGTGCGATAAAGACTTAACAAAATAACAAAACGAATTGAATTTGCATTTCACAAGAGAGAAAACGAGTGGGAAAGGCCAAAGACTTATCCCTAGGTCTCGTCCTCCGCCTCCGCTGGTTCCTTTTACACCGATCAGTTTTCATATAATTAAGGCAATTTTGTTGACACTTGTTCACATAACATAAAAAAAAACAGTGACGTTCACTGTGGCGGATTAAAATGTCTCACTTGACAATGTGATGTTCTAAATAATCACAGCCGAAGTTTAAAACTATGCGAGTATTCACAAATGACACGAAAATGTTAGCGGAGACCAAAAATGCAACGATAATAATGTTCCTTGTCGTTTGGCCCGGGTCAAGAAAAGGTGACAAGGGGCAAAGGGGGGATGAAGGGTCACATTTTAAGGCTATTCAATTTTAAAACCTCACGGGCAACTACCGAGTGATGAGTAAAATTATTCAAGTTCAATTTTTAGTTGAAACTTGGAACTGATGAATTGGAGTATTAAATCGAATAAATTAATTAATAATTCTTTATTTGAAATGTGTGTCGGTTTGTTTTTTATTGTTTCGTTACCTTCATTTGACAAATGTAATTTTTAAAGTTTACTTTCATTAGAAATTTTTTTTTTTTCAAAACGTCTTATTTGCTGTGAGCTTATTATTAAGTTGACTATCGTGAGTAAAATATTATTTTATAAAATACTTTCAGCTCTTAAAATCCTAAAGTTATGGGTCTGCGCTAGTAAAACAATGCATTTATTATTGTTAGTCGTGTGCCTAGTTGGTTTTATTGTAGTTCCTAAATAAGAATTTTTTTATTGTTTTTTATGTGACGAAAAAACAAAAAATCGGAAACATTTAATTGAATGAGTTCAAAATTGAAAGATTTGGACCTCGTTTTATAATAAATAATTTATAATAAATAATTGAATAAATAAATAATAAATGAAGCATCCTGTATATTTGCCTAGCAAATTCAAGAAGTATATGTAAAATATGGTGAAAAAGCTTATGAATGACATAATTTTAAGACTTACCTTTCTATTAGAGCTACTGTTACTATAGGATCAATGATTCCATTTACATTTTCATCAAACTCATTTGCTTGGGACAACAAGGTTCCTTCTGCCAATCGCGTGAAACTGAGAAAATAAGATTTTTATGAAAAATTCATTGCAAAACGCATTATAATTGAATTTTCTTTACATTTAAGAAAATGGCACTTAGCCAAAAGGTAATTCAAATAATCAGATAGAACCATGTCATGCTATTTTTTAGGTTTTCTTTGCTTAATTATTTGGCGACATTTCTTTTTTTAATATTTTTTTTTATTTAGAACGTTCTTAAATTTACAAAATATTTCAATTATAATACATTCTTTATATTCATTTTTCATAAATTTAAATTTTTATTATTTGATTTAACCAAAATATCTCAATTTTATGTCAATTGCAATTAAAACCTTGTTGTTCCAAAGGCACTATCTGTCTGGTTAAGCACCAAAATATATATATTTATATTTTCGGTAAACTTATAATTTCCTAGTTTTTTTTAAATAAGTACCTCAAAGATTGTCTTAGTCTTTTTCCATGCATTGATATTATTATTATATGGCAACACTTTTCTTTTTTTGGTTGGCACTACTGAAATTTCAAAAGTATAAAATAGATATTAATTTAATTTTAGTTGATAAATAAAACATGGTTTCTATGTATCGCGTACGAACTTTTAAGACCCTATAACTCAGTTAAAAGTGCCGACCCCCACCTAATTCTTACAGATTCGGATTCCCCAGCCCTAAATTAGTCTAAATCAAGTTCAATTTCGGTTATTCGAGTGACTCCCCTAAACCGAATTTTACCCATAATTTGCTCCCCATATTGCAAGGGCCAGACGAAGCCTTACTATTTCACGAAGGGATATCCAGCAGGTTAGTACAATTGTTTTGTAATACGTTTAGGCTATTCTTGACATTATCTTTGAGGTGAGAACGCAGAGTAATAATTTATCAAAAAGTAATATTTAAATATTGAAGACAATATTAGTGATTTCTAAACGAAAATCTGAAACAGAAAAATCAGAAAAGGAAACGGTCACATCTGGGACCGTGATGTGACCGTTGTGACCAGATGTGACCGTTTCCTTTTCTGATTTTTCTGTTTCAGATTTTCGTTTAGAAATCACTAATATTGTCTTCAATATTTAAATATTACAATTTGAGGTTTTACTCAATAAAGTTATTCCGAAAAATAAAAATAAATAATAATTTATCATTTATTTTATTTTCGCTAATTATTCTGAATCGCTGAATACGGATTATACGAAATATTATATAATAAAACCTTATGATTTACCTTAGTTACTATAAAATGAAACTGATTCCACTTGGAAATTTTTTAATTAAGCATTTTAATTTTTAATAAGAAAATGAAAATTTACTTTCATTGTATGGGGTTACAGCCGGAATAATTTCTGTTGATGACATTTCTTTTGTTGGTATTCCTGATATGAGTGGCTAGTTTTTTACCATTCTATGCAAATACTAGATAGGTTATTATATTTACCATATTTCTAGAGTATAAAGCCCGCCTTTGTTGGGGCTATTTACACGCTTCAACACTATCCTTTGCAGTTTATCTTTGCAATATCGATATCAGTTATCCGCTGCTTAATCCGGGTTAACCAACTACTTCCCTTACCAACCAACTGAAACCATTGCACACCTGCTAATCAGTTAAATCCCGGACATGCCGTGGCACAATACCATAGAACGACTGCCACGTAGCTTCATGAAACATACCCACATTGCAATATTACAGAGGGCATTTATTAGATAGTTTGAATATTTATAGCGGATGGACGATGCGTTAGGAAACTATAATATTATAACGAAGAAAATAATTAACTATTTTTTAGAACTAAATTTAGAATAACACTTGTCTACAACTGGCGAACACCTCACCACACTTTTTCTCAGTGAGGTTAATTAGTTACTCGCTTTTATCATGTTTTACCCTTAAACTGTATATGCGAGCCCATAGGAAAAACTAAACCCTTCCACTCACTTTTCCACAAATAATCTTCTAGTCAATCAACATTATGCAAGTGCATTATATAAGCAAAATAAATACAAAACAATCCATACAGAAAAACACGTCAACTCACCAGAGATCAAATGGGAAAATAATTCACCGACTCCAGATATTTTCATATCAGAGAGTTCGGCTCGGTAGAACTCCTAACAGGGCCTATACATCCTACTGATCCCTCAACATAAATATTTAAAAAATCTTTCGTTATACTACATGTATTTAAAATGACTGATTTTTGCATTTTTATAAATAATTTTTTTGATAGATCTAATACGCCTTAATTTTTAATGAGAGAGCTAGATATAATGCCAGTAACCGAAATAACAAATGGTAATATTTGTATAGTCTTAGAATGCCAAATTCTTTTTATCTCATTTCCTAATTCTGTATATTTTCTTATTTTTTCATTAACAGTTTTTTGATTTTTTTTTTTTTTTATGCTTCTGATTTTGTTGTCCGGGTTAAATTCTCCCCATAGAAAAAAACTAAACCCTTCCACTCACTTTTCCACAAATGATCAGCTAGTCAATCAACATTATGCAAGTGCATTATATAAGTAAAATAAATACAAAACAATACAAGACCAACAACACGTCAACTCACCAGAGATCAAATGGGAAAAAAAAATTCACCGACTCCAGATATTTTCATATCAGAGGGTTCGGCTCGGTAGTACTTCTAACAGGGCCTATAAATCCTACTGATCCCTCAACATAAATATTTAAAAAATCTTTCGTTATCCTACATGTATTCAAAATGACCGACTTTTGCATCTTTATATATAAATTTTTTGATAGATCTAATACGACTAATTTTTTAATGAGAGAGCTAGGTATAATGCCAGTAGCCGAAATAACGAATGGTAATATTTTTATAGTCTGAGAATGCCAAATTCTTTTTATTTCGTTTCCTAAATCTGTGTATTTTCTAATTTTTTCATTAACAGATTTTTGAATGTTACAGGAATTTGGAATAGCGACATCAATGATATAAGTTATTTTTTTAATTTTGTCATGTAAAACTATATCGGGTCTATTATGACTAATCGTTCGGTCTGTTAGTATAGTTTTATCATAATGAAAAATCAAATACTCTTTCGGCAACTAATGATCTAATAAACAAACTAAGAACCAGCATAGACAATGGAAATTACGCTATAGCAATCCTCGTAGATCTCCAAAAAGCATTCGATACCGTGAGTCATGTGATACTACTAAAAAAAATTGAAAAAATAGGTGTAACCGGCCCTGCTCTCCAACTCATTAAATCGTATTTAAATAACAGAATGCAATATGTCAGCTTAGATAACAAAAACAGTCAACACAATAATATAAATTATGGTGTACCTCAAGGATCCATATTAGGGCCTCTCTTGTTTCAAATATATATTAACGATATCTGTCAGTTAAACTTAAATGGGGAAATTTTTTTATACGCGGATGATACTGCTATATTTTACTTTGGTAAAAACTTAGAAAACTTACTTGAAAAAGCCCAACTGGATCTTAATAAATTAAATAACTGGCTAATTAAAAATATATTAACTATTAACACTAAAAAAACAAATTACATGATCTTAAGTTCACAAAAAAGAAAAACGCCGTCTCATAAACCTTTGCAAATAGAAGGAAAAAACCTACAAATTTCAGATAGTGAAAAATACCTGGGACTTCATATCGATAAACACTTATCTTTTAAACACCACATACAAAAAGTAAAAGAAAAAATTATCCCACTAATTGGTGTATTTGGTAGAATAGCCCATCTTCTACCAATACAAGTAAAGAGGGGATTATACTTTAGTTTAATTCAATCCCACCTAAATTATCTCATAGAAATATGGGGAAACACAAACATCACATATCTAAACGAAATTCAAATAATACAAAACAAAGTTATAAAAAAACTTTTTAACTATAGACCAGATACACCCACCAAAAGAGTATACCAAGAAACTAACTTACTTAAAATTAGAAAACTGTACGAATACAACATATGCCTATTAATTCACAAAATCCAAAATGGCCTCATACACACAAATACTTCATTTATGAAAACATCACAAGTACATGACCACCACACAAGACAACACAATAAATTATACACAAATTCAGCAAAGACAGAGTGTGGTAAAAGAAACATAGGCCATGAGGGTGTACACATATATAATCTCCTTCCTGATAGCCTGACAACCGTAAATAGAATAAATATATTTAAGAAAAAATTGTTTGCCCTCAAGATCAATGAGCAAAACCAAAATGCTCTTACTTAAGAAAAATATGTTACTTAGGTAGTAAACCATAATTATTTATATAAATATTATTTTTGTTTTTAATCAATGTACACTTAAGTTAACAAAGCGAAATATGTATTTCTTTTAACTTAATAAATAACAAAAAAAAAAAAAAAATAATATATTTTATAAAATTCGTTTTCTAAAAATGAATTTGGTTCGTATTCATAATATGGTACTATATTACGGCAGTCAATCAAGTTATGTTTAATTACCAAATTTTGGTGAATTATTTTTAAAACTTGATTGTGCCTAAATGTATACTCGGACGGTGCTAATATAGAACATCCAGATATAATATGTTCTATAGTTTCCGGAAAAGCCAAACATTTTCTACACAAATCATCAATTTGATTTGTATCTTTGATTATATGCTTTCTATAATTTTTAGTATTAATGACTCTATCCTGAATGGCAAGCATAAATCCTTCTATTTCTGCGCTCAACTCTCCAATACTCAACCATTTGTTTGACGAAAATTTGTCAACATATGTTTGGTTGAGATAATTGAAGTGTTTTGCGTGTAAAATTTTATTTGACCAGGAATCTAATAATTCCTGGTTGGGATTTATAAAAATGTTGGCATTCTCATCGTATTAATTTGAAGGTGTTATATTTCAATCTGCCTTGCAAAATTATTTTGTGCATTTCTGAGCTATGAGCTTTCCTATGGAAAAAAGTTCTTAGCATTTCTACCTGATTATGTTTTAAAGAAGTTATTTTGACTATACCTCTACCTCCTAAATTTCTAGGTAAATTAACTCGTTCTTTAGCTGAATTTGGATGATGGCAATTAAACTTTGTTAGCGTAGTTCTAATTAATCTTTCTAAGTTATCTAAATCTGTATTAGACCTTTTAATTATGCCAAATGAGTAAGTTAATAGAGGTATTGCCCAAGTATTTATTGCTTTTACTAAATTTTTAGCAGATAGATTGCATTTTAAAATTTTCCTGATCCTAGTTTGAAATTCAATCCTAATATCATTTTTAATACTAGTATGGTCTTATCTATTTGATTGTGGGTATCCTAAATTCTTATAAACCTCATCCCTTTTCATACTTGTAATTTGGAAATTTCTAAATATACTCTCGTCCCCATCTACAATTTTGCCTTTCTCTAAATGGATCGTTCTTTATTTATCTAAACCAAAAGTCATTTTGATATCATCCGAAAAGTTTTTAACTACCTCGATCATTTTCTCTAAATTTTGTTCAGAATTCGAAAATGATTTTATGTCATCCATAAATAATAAATGCGAAATTGTACTACTCTCCCCTGTATTACCCTTAACTTTTATTCCAAACTAGCTTTTAATTAATATTTAAGATAGAGGATTCAATGCAAAGCAAAACCAAATAGGACTCAATGAGTCTCCTCGAAAAATTCCTCTTTTAATTGGAATGCCCGGTATTACTATTTTCTTACCTTTTAAATTGATAAGTAAATTGGTATTCCAAAAGGACATAATATTTTCCAAAAGGTTAATAATAATGGGGTTAATTTTATATATATTTAATACTTTGATCAGCCACGAGTGCGGGACACTATCGAAAGCCTTTTGGTAGTCTATATAGCAAGTATGTACATTACGTTTTCGAGTTTGAATCTGTTTTAGAATTACAGAATCAATAACTAATTGTCTTTACATCCCATATGTTTTCTGCGACAACTTTTTTGTTGTTCAGATAAAATATTTTTTTATCTAAATGAGTATATATTAAATCTGTTAAACAAGAGGTTAAAATTTTGTATATTGTCGGTAAACATGTAATGGGTCTGTACTGAGAGGGATTATTAATATTTTCGCTTTTGGGTAACATATTATAAGTAATGCCCTTAGTTAAAAAATTTGGAAAATTTTGAGGTTGACTGACAAATTTTGAAAGATTTTTTGCCAAAAGAGGATATAAAGTAGTCAGACGTTTGTACCAAAAATTATGTATCCAATCGCAACCCGTGGCTTTCCAATTAAGAGTATTTTTAATAATTTTGGTTAACAATTCAACCGATATATTTGTTATAAATTGGGGTCCTTAGAATAATAACTCAGATTCTTGAGAGTTAAACTGGAATCACTTTTTATTTGACAATAAACATCCACTATCACAGGTATGACTAAGCACTTTTTAATAACTACTCTGGGTACAGGTACTAGTTCCCGTAGTTATTTCGGAGAGGTGAAACCTTTGATTGTTTTTGAGTAAGAGCGCGTTTTTAAGCAAAGACCACCTTTTTATAACCTGACAAAAAGGATTGTTGACACATTTAAATTTCAAAAGGCCGCAAAACAGAGATCGTCTTTGCTGATAGAATTTAATCAAACAAATAGCAGAGGCGCGAACCTTTCATAAATAATATAATTTAGCTTTCATAGATGTCACTAGTGGTACATAATTACCCTGAAAATTATACATGCACCCCCCCGAAAGAAACTTAATTCACCAATTAAGGTTCTTTCTAACAAAAGAAAAATTATATAACTACATAATATAGCCATTAATATTAACCAAAATAAAAAAAATTCTAAATCATTGAAAGAAAAAACAAAATACATATAAAATATAAAGGATTCAGTTTTTAACAACACAACACAAATCTTGATTGGCTTCATCTTCTAATTCCATCTGGATGGGTTCCTTGTTATGATTTCCATGAGAATAACCTTGTGCACGAGGGGTCATCAGTTTTGCACGAGGATTCATCAATTTGAGCCAGGGTCATCAATTTGGTTACATCAGTTTGTGGAGTGCAACAAAAAAACATAAATTGCACGATCGTGGTGTTTCTTCATATCGTCCTTTGTTGAACGAGGCAGTAATTGGCGTTCAAGGTTGTCCTCTATGGGTAGCAGACAGATTTTTGTAATTGGTCGCACGAACGTCCCTTGTGATGTCCGGAGGGTGACTACCCTTGTGATTCCATCAGCTCCAGGATGGCAGAATAGTATACGAGCCATTTTCCATAGAGTGGGGGGTAAGTTATCTTCCTTCAAAATAACTAGATCATTTTCCTGGAGGGACCTCTGGTTGCTGGTTTGCCATTTGTTCCTCCGTTGAAGCTCTCCCAGATAATCCCTTTTCCACCTGAACCAAAAGGATTGAATTAGTTCTGTCATTTTTTGATACTGATTTAGTCTGTTGTATGGTACATCTCGGACATCTTCTTCTGGAATAACAGATGCATTTGTGCCCATAAGGAAATGGTTAGGAGTCAGAGGATTTAAATCATTAGGATCGCTAGACAGTGGTGTTAAGGGTCTGGAGTTGAGACAGGCTTCGACTTGACATAGTACAGTATAAAAAAGCTCAAAAGTTAAAGATGAACAATTAGTAATTCTATACAAGTGATATTTGGCAGATTTGACTGCGGCCTCCCACAGACCTCCTTGCGTTGGTTCGCGTGGAGCGATAAAATGCCATTCTATTGACCTATTTGCTAAATACTCCTGAATTTTGTCATCATTTTTTCTCAAACTGGCATAAAGTTCCTCCAGTTTATTACATGCTCCTTTGAAAGTAGAAGCATTGTCGGAATATATTTTCTTGGGTTGACCTCTGCGAGATATAAACCGTTTCAAACAATTTAAAAAGGTTTCGCTAGATAAATCTGTTACTAGCTCTAAATGGACAGCCTTAGTAACAAGACAAACAAAAATGCATAGATACGATTTAATTAGAGGAGCTCTCTTCAGAACCCCACTTTTGATTTGGAGCGGACCCGCGTAGTCCAAACCGGTTACAGAGAAAGGCCTGCTAGGGGTTATTCGGTCCATACGCAAATTACCATAATTTGCTGGCCTACGATGGGGCGGCATCTAAAACATATTATACAGTTATGTAATATTCGTTTCACTGTGTTTTTACCGAATATCGGCCAAAATTTTAACCTTATTTCGGCTAGTAACGCTTGTGCTCCTGCATGTAAATTCGCATAATGATAGTGACGTATTATTAATTCTGTCAACTTATGCCTTGCAGGTAAAATAAAAGGATGCTTTTGTTGAAAAGTTAAATGTGTTGCTGTGGACAATCTCCCACCAACTCGTATTAATTGGTCATGTAAAAACGGGTTGAGAGCCTTTGAAGAACTATTTTTATTTACACTTCCATTTTTTATTAAGGCTTCTCGTTCTGCCTGCGAACTGTATTTTTGTGACGATACAATTAAATATTTCACAGCTAATTCAAGTTCTTCAACGTTTAAATTTCCTGATATTTTGGTCTTTAACTTATCACAATTATTTATAAATCTTAATACATAGGCAGTTACACGATTTAGTTTAGTTAAAGAAGAGAATTTCTTAAAGATGTCCCATTCTTCCGGATTAGTTACAATCAAAACATTTTTTCCTTTAATTTCCGGAGGGTTTGAACAAGATATTTTCGATAGCGGCCAAGTGTTGTTTTCTCTAGTCAACCACTCTGGCCCATGCCACCATATTGAGGAATCCACTAGTTGATCAGCAGTAGCTCCTCTTGATAATATATCTGTTGCGTTGTCAGAGTTTCCTAATTGATCAATACAAGGACGGCGTGGAAAAGTTACTGTAAATCTACCGTCTTCTTCTCTTGCATGAGTAGCTATGAAATTAGCCTCGCAAGCTTTCTCCTCATGATTTTGATATTTCATGGTTGACTTCTTCAAGATTCCATAATTTTTCAATTTGATTGCTTAGTTTTTTAGTGTTCTCGTGTTTTAAGAACTTGCTAGAATATCCACGCTTACCTTTCTCGGAGATATTCTAGTTTCTCTAAATGAACAGTCGCGGAATTTAGCTTGAGAATTATAACACTGATTGA
The DNA here is from genome assembly GCA_026573805.1 of Hesperophylax magnus. Lineage (NCBI taxonomy): Eukaryota > Metazoa > Arthropoda > Insecta > Trichoptera > Limnephilidae > Hesperophylax > Hesperophylax magnus. The sequence goes on along the minus strand of JAIUSX010000029.1, from coordinate 7,721,538 downwards.
TTGTTAGAGTTATATTTTATTAAAGTTGTGATAATACAAAGATTCAGTTCGCGACAATTATTTGCGTAATTTACAATTAATAGCTTGCTGATGGGAGAAGCGCTCGAGGCAGAATGGCGACAAACTTCGTTCCTCGTGCGAGCTCGGTTACGCCGTGTGCGCATTCCGCTGCGCAGGCAAGTGTTGCCAGAGGCAAGGTGGCACTCAAAAAAACAATAATAATTGCGGTGCCTACATACCTCCTCCCCAGCATTTCATGCGACAAACGCACATATGTAGAAAACTTAAAATTAAACAAAAATTACATATAGTGTTCGATGCCCATTGGTTATTTTAAATTAACACAGTCGGATAAATTGGAATACTGGATCAACCAGTTTGTTGTAAGAGCGATGAAAAAAAAAATAAAAGTAATAAACTTTATCTATGTTTCTGAAAAATAATCAAGTGGGCTTGACAAACAATGCTGATTATAGCAACTCAGTTTGGGTGCAATAGGAACTTACTATTTAAAAAAGATAAGTGTTAATTAAATTATTAATTAATTAAATTATTGATTAATTAATAAATTTTATAAGTCTCATAAGCTACGGAAAGGGGAAACCACATCGTGCTAATATAAAAAATGTGACCTGTTGGTTAAGTTAAATTACTTCAAATCTATTATAGATGAGTGACAAGTGTCAACATTATAAACATGTAATCCAGAAATAAAAAATAAATATGTGAAAACTTCACACGACTTATAAGTCAAGAAAGTAAATAGGTACATAACGGGTATCACACTTCGTAGAGATAAGGAAAGTGGGCAACCACATCATATCTATACGAGGTATGATATTCACCGCATAAGTAGAATGGTATCATATACTTGAGTACCTACTTAAAATTTATAAAGTTCATTTTTTATGTGTAGAACATCAGAAACGTATATAAAAATAAGGTGAACTATATTCAGAAATGTGTTTATACATATGTCCCGTAGAGTCATGGGATATCGTAATGATAAGTTGTATCCTATATGATCAAAATTTATGTGTAAATAAAATTAACAAACCTACATCATGCCTTTATTAGCATGGAAAAACGAATACAATAGCTTGTATTATTTTTAGATCATATTCCTAATATTATATACATCATGCCTTTATCAGCATGGAATAAAGGATAAATCTCAAGAAAAATCTTGGAAAGTTACTTCATGTTATAACATGGTATATCATCTTATGAAAATATTTGAAAAGATTTTTCATGATTACATTTTGAAAAAAGGAAAGCAGTTGAAAAGATTTTTCATGTTTTGACATTTTGAAAAAATAGATGAAAAAAATTTTTAATGCTTTAACAGGTGTACATGGGTGGTCTACTTCATACATTATAAGTACGGAAAGAGCAGTACAAAATTTACCTATAAATACATGATAACAATATGCTTCACGTTTTGACAGGTGTGAGAAAGGTAAGCAGCAGTCATCACACATCTATCAAAACATGGTAATATAATAAGAAAATGGAGAAGGCAGTGCATCATACCTTCTACACATATTTGAATTTTCATACAGAAAACGTATGGCAAACTACTTGATGTTTTCCCAGGTATTGTGGAATGATACATCACATACCTACAAAAACAAGGAAAACACACATCACACTTTTGTAAGTGTATGGAAAAATACATCATACACTTAAAAAAACGTGGGAAAAACGAAATGACACATATTACATGGTATTTTGTTATGTATAAATATACATGTTTACATATATCAATTATGATGATGGTTAAACAAACCTACAGTTCAATTTCTATCAAAAATTGTAGTCTCTAATTATTTTCATTATATAGTGAAATCATGTTCTATGAACATGGAGATTTAAAAATAACCCTTCCTTAAGACAAGGTTATCAAATATGTAAAAGAATAACATAGTTAAATAAACTTAGAGTTCCAACTTCCATCAAAAGTTGATGTCTCTAGTTATTTGTAGTTACAGTAATCTTTAAAAAATACTACCCAAATTTATGTCAATAATGTGGATTTACTAATGAGATATATATATCTGTGAATCGAATTTGGGAGTGTATAGTGATTTTATATCGGAAAAAAATTTTATATGGAAAAACTATGTCTCCGTCAGCCTTTTTTCTAAAGGGCCTGGTACCTGTCTGGAAAATGCACTCTTCTACCGAACCTTGTAGTGGTAATTTTGTCCGGGGTCTGTTCTGCGACAGGTTCTTCGATAGTCAACTTCTCTTCGGAAGGAACGAAGGCTGGTTTCAAGCGATCAATAGAGACGCGCTTTGGTTTTCCGTTGATGATTATGACGTATGTCTTTTCGTTACGATCTTCGACTTTGTAAGGTCCATCATAAGGGAGTTGAAGCGATTTTCGTGCGGAATCAGTTCTCAGAAAAACGTGAGTAGAAGAAGGTAAATCCTTATGTATGAAAAACTTTCCTGAACCGTGATTACTGGCAGGAGTAGATTTTATATTTTCAAATCTTCTTTGTAGTCGACCGACGTAAGTGTCTGGCTCTTCGCGAGGCGTAGGGGTGAAGAAATCACATGGTAACCTCAGCGTTCTACCATAGGTAAGTTCAGCGGGCGAGCATTTTAAATCGTCACGAACTGTTGACCTCAATCCAAGTAATATAATAGGGAGAGTCTCCAACCAGTTCGGGTCGCCGTTAGCCATAAGTGCCGACTTGAGGGTTCTATGCCACCTTTCTATCATGCCATTAGCTTGAGGGTGGTAGGCGGTTGTCCGCGTATGCTTGATTCCGAATTTCTCCGTGAGTTTCTTGAAAAGACATGACTCAAACTGACGTCCCTGATCTGTCGTTATAGTTTCGGGGACACCATGCCTCGAAATCCAATGCGTTGTCAGTGCTGTGGCTACTGTGTCTGCTGACATATTCTTTAAGGGGACTGCTTCAGGCCAGCGAGTGAATCTGTCAATCATGGTGAGCAGATATTGATAATCACGTCGGGGTCACCAGTTTTAGTGTTCTCGTGTTTTAAGAACTTGCTAGAATATCCACGCTTACCTTTCTCGGAGATATTCTAGTTTCTCTAAATGAACAGTCGCGGAATTTAGCTTGAGAATTATAACACTGATTGATTGTTAGAGTTATATTTTATTAAAGTTGTGATAATACAAAGATTCAGTTCGCGACAATTATTTGCGTAATTTACAATTAATAGCTTGCTGATGGGAGAAGCGCTCGAGGCAGAATGGCGACAAACTTCGTTCCTCGTGCGAGCTCGGTTACGCCGTGTGCGCATTCCGCTGCGCAGGCAAGTGTTGCCAGAGGCAAGGTGGCACTTAAAAAAACAATAATAATTGCGGTGCCTACAGTTTATTTATGGATAAGCTACAGAATTGTGATACTGGCCTTTGGTTGGGATATACGTTGGTCGGTCCTGACACGATCCATCCCAGTTGTGTTCGTTGAAGTGTGGGACCGGTATCCAACTTCATTCTATCATTGGTCAGGATGTCCCAAAAACCTTCAGCCCCCAACAAGATGTCGATAGGCGCTGCGATGTTGAAATTCGGGTCTGCCAATTCTAATCCATGAGGAAACTTAATCTGGTTTCTTGGTATTGATGTTTGCGGCAGACTTGTCGTTATTTCCTGTAATATCAGACAAGATATTGTATTTTTATAGTTGGTTCTTAAAGAATTAAAGTCTACCGACACACTTTTCCTTATGTGTGTAACATTATTGTATAGGCCCGATACCGGCTTATTTATGTGATTAAATTTTAAATTTAATTTTTTTGCAAAATCCTCTCTCATAAAATTGGATTGTGCTCCAGAGTCGTTAGTACTCTTGCCTTATATAAATTATTGTCGCTACCCACGATACCTACTATCGCCGTAGACAACAATACTAAATTTTCTGCCTTACCTACGGCAGAATGATTGTTAACTGAGACATCTTCTGCCTCAGTTCCTAAATTTGGAGATTCTACACGGAATCTCTCTTTATGAAGCAACGTATTGTGATCATTACTGTCACATCGTTTGCATTTAAAGGTGATCCTGCAATCCTGTGCAAGATGACCCGGCTTCAAACATTTGAAGCATGCTCGGCTCTTTTTCAAGGCTTCTATCCTTTCCGATATTTTTAATTTTAGAAATTTTTTGCAGTAAAAGATCGGATGATCCTCACCGCAGAATGTGCATTTTCCCTTTTTTACAGATAATAACACAGTTGATTCCCTATTATTAATCCCTAAATGTGATTTAATTTGGCTGTGCGGTTTTTTGTCCGTAGTTTGCATAAGTTCTAAAGTTTGAGCTCGTAAAGCTAAACATTTCAAGAACTCTTTCAGTGTTGGCAACTTCCCTTCAATAGGGCTTTGTTCCCAATGTTTTCTAGTAATCACGTCTAATTTGTTTGAAATTATGTAAATAATTAAAGCATCCCATTGATTTACTTGAACTCCTAAGTTGTGTAAAGCCTTTAAGTTAACGTTAGTTTCATCTATCAATCGCCGCAATGCGACTGCATCTTCCTGCTTCATTTCCTTCATTTGGAATATGAATTGAATATGCTTATGTACAGTTGCCCTTAAATTAGAATATCTCTCATGTAATAGTTCCCATGCTCCTTGTTATCCAGAATCAGAGATTTCTAAATTTGAAATGATTTTAATTGCTTCTCCCTTTAAGCAAGATTGCAAATAATAAAATTTCTGTACATTATTTATCGAATTATTATTGTGAACCAAAGTCTTAAAAGTTTCTACAAAGGTGTTCCAATTTTTCTGATCTCCGTGGAATTCTTGTAACTTTAGGTCAGGTAATTTTATTTCTACCCTCGATTGTTCTACGGATTCTAATGCACCTTTGGCCCTTGCCATTAATGAATAATATTGATTTTTAAATGATTCTCTCTGAGAAGCATTTTCGATTTCATTTACATCTGAGATTTCCTCAATTTCATCCTGAATAACTTCAAATTCATAAATTATAGATTTAATTCTGTCATATCTTAGTTTTATTTCGTGAGCTGAAAGAGTATTCAATGCATCATTGAATCTGGTTAATTTTCCCCTTAAAACTCCGCGTTTGTTCACTAATCCTTTCAATTTCTCCATCGTATTTTGAATCGCGACAATAAATTTCCGATAATTAAATGATCACTACAATAATTCACTAAAACTGGTAAATTATTCGCGTATTAATACTCCAATTTGAAAGAAATGATGACAAAATCCTTACAATGTTTACTATTTTCGATAAAATTTGCACATAAAACACATAGCTAATATTGTTATTGTGAAATGTCATACAAAATTAAGTTATGACTTGCAATTTTTATGATGTTGACAAACAGTAAATCGGAATATCTTGTAACAAATTATTTTTAGAATTATTATTTGAATAAAATAATAAATATATTTTGGGGATTCTAGATGTGATAGGAGTTGGATTTGGAAAGATTGGACTTATTTGTCTGATGCGATGGCGTGTTTCCAGGTTCTCAGACTTCCAGCTACTTCCAGCTTGATCTCTCAAGGATCTCTTCAATATTTTTGGCCGCTTGATTTTTGTTTAAATTTCTGTAATCTCGCTTGGATTACAATATCCGGATCGCTAGGACCATGTTATAAATTGGGGTCCTTAGAATAATAACTCAGATTCTTGAGAGTTAAACTGGAATCACTTTTTATTTGACAATAAACATCCACTATCACAGGTATGACTAAGCACTTTTTAATAACTACTCTGGGTACAGGTACTAGTTCCCGTAGTTATTTCGGAGAGGTGAAACCTTTGATTTTTTTTGAGTAAGAGCGCGTTTTTAAGCAAAGACCACCTTTTTATAACCTGACAAAAAGGACTGTTGACACATTTAAATTTCAAAAGGCCGCAAAACAGAGATCGTCTTTGCTGACAGAATTTAATCAAACAAATAGCAGAGGCGCGAACCTTTCATAAATAATATAATTTAGCTTTAATAGATGTCACTAGTGGTACATAATTACCCTGAAAATTATAGAATATTAGAAAAACTCATTTGTTCAATGCCTGAAAAATTGAGTTCTTCATTTTCTATCCAGGGAGTTGACTCGTTATGTTTTATATCTTTACTCCAAATTTTAGTCCAAAAATCGCGCATATCTGATTCAGATGGCAACGGAATATTATTATTCGAAATAATATTTTGTTTATCGTCAAGTTTGGAATAGAATATTTTTTCATTTTTCTGGAATAATCTATTATTATTATTTTTATTATACGTATAATTATATCTTTTTAATCTACTAGCTTTTACGCCTAATTTTTGTTTTAATAAATCCAATAAATCATTGATTATATTTTCATTACTATGACTATCAATGTTATAACCAAATTTTCTACCAATTTCATCTACATGTCTCAAAATTTTCCTACTTCTATTTCCATTTTTATATTCTATTACTCTAGCTATGTTACTTCTTAAAAATACAACATCATTTTCTAATCTGATGTGCCATTCTGGTTTACTATAACTATATGATCTGTCATCAGAGGATGATAATTTAATTCCTAACTTATTACAAACAGTAATCGCACTAGCGTATACTATTGTATGAAGATCTAAAAAACTAATTTCGTCAAATATGATTTTTGGTAAAATTATGTTATTTAATTAAAAAATTAATTTAGATAATTTCTTTGACGTATGCAATTTCGGTAATTTTGGTCTAACTGTTGGCTCTACTGGGGTCCTCAAATATATTTTTTTTAAATCCTATTTATTTACCTAAATATCCTATGGCTTACTGGCAGTTTATTTATTGCGTTATCTGATATACTCTTCTTTAAATATTTATATGTTTTGGGATCAAAGCTAATTCTTTTCTATATGATATTACAAAAAATAATCAGAGAGCAAATGCAAAGCATATGCCTTATTATTATTATTATTATGCATTGAAATTATATTATTTAAAAAAAATATGCAAACTACAATATAAACATAAACAAAATAAATTTTGATATTTATATTTTTTTGATCTTTGTTATTCTCGATGCATAACAACGACATTTATGATAAAATATGCAAAGTTTCTCGTATTTGTGAATGTCATGAAACTTTTATTTAAAAAAAAAAACTTCGGTAAATTAATAAAGTATACGAGACTTCGGGTATTGTCCCTTGGTATGTCCATCGTAAAGGTGTAGAGTAAGGTGTAGAGTGTAGAATTCTTCAGGAAAAATATCTTTATTTTATTGAGTGCATTTTGTGCATGTAAAATGTAAAATTGTAAAATTTCTACGTTTCGTATGGTGTAGAATGTAGAATTCTTCAGGCAAAATATCTTTATTATATTGAATGCATTTTGTACGTGTGTAACGTCAAAGAATTGTGCAAGTTTGGATTGCCAGGGTAGTGCCTGATTATTGTTTTGTCAAGAGTTTTTTCAGGTGGCTGCCCTGCGATCGGTTTGACGGGACGAGCAAAAAAAAAAGAACGCGGGTAGTTAGATCGGGGACAATACGCAAGACGACGATTCCGCGGTGCGCGTGGTTTTTTGGGCGAGAAAGAAGTGATATCGAAAATAATGAAAAAGATCGCGCGGATACCTTGAAGTTATTATACGGAGACTTTCCGTTTAAATTTACGGTAAATATTTACCTACGACTACCGTTTGAGAAAATATTCCGTACGAGACACTATTTTGACATACCGAGTTCTCGCATACTTCGCGTTTGTTATTACGTAGTGTAGGGCACTGCCACCATAACAATTAAAAAACACAATCGGATAGTTGTTAAAATTTATATGGCAAAACGGTTTTTTATATCATAGACAATGAAAAACATTTTTTTTAAATGATGTGTTAATTTATTTATACAAAAAAATATTGTAAATAAAAAATTATTTATTAAAATTAACGTATTAAGGAAAGGTTTTTTTGGTAAAGGTTACGAATTCCGCTTCACGGTAAATATGGAATGATTACTTGAATTTAGTTATATTATTAAATTATTACTAAAAGTTACTATAAATGTTGGGGAACCTTTAATAACGCCTGCTCGCGTCCCCTTTAGAGTTATATCCCAGTTTTCAAGTAGTTTGTGGGCTACGCTAGGTTTGTATAGACTGGTTTGTGATTTAATTCTAATACCTATTTTCCATGTTATTTCCTGTTACAAAAAAATGCCCCTTTAATAACGCCTGCTCGCGTCCCCTTTAGAGTTATATCCCAGTTTTCAAGTAGTTTGTGGGCTACGCTAGGTTTGTATAGACTGGTTTGTGATTTAATTCTAATACCTATTTTCCATGTTATTTCCTGTTACAAAAAATGCCCCTTTAATAACGCCTGCTCGCGTCCCCTTTAGAGTTATATCCCAGTTTTCAAGTAGTTTATGGGCTACGCTAGGTTTGTATAGACTGGTTTGTGATTTAATTCTAATGCCTATTTTCCATGTTATTTCCTGTTATAAAAAAATGCCCCTTTAATAACGCCTGCTCGCGTCCCCTTTAGAGTTGTATCCCAGTTTTCAAGTGGTTTGTGGGCTACGCTAGGTTTGTATAGACTGGTTTGTGATTTAATTCTACCTAATCCAACCTAACCTAACCTAACCTATCCTATAATAATCCAACCTAAACTATCCTATAATAACCCAACCTAATCCAACCTAACCTAACCTAACCTATCCTAATCTAACATATATATTAATCCAACCTAACCTAACCTAACCTATCCTAATCTAACATATAATAATCCAACATAACCTAATCTAACCTGTAATAACCTATAATAACCCAACCTTACCTAAAATGAAAACGTTTTATTTAAAAAAAATCGTAGTAAACCTTTAAATATTAAGAATGAAATAAAAAATATTTAAAATATTATAATTCATCTGATGTTTGGTATCAAAGTTGATCGCCTAACAATTAACGGGTGCGTGTCTAGCAATCTCGAACAATTGTCTATTATGCCGATTATGCCTTTCATGTTTTCTACACTGCAAAACAAACGCGAAGTATGCGAGAACTCGGTGTGTCAAAATAGTGTCTCGTACGGAATATTTTCTCAAACGGTAGTCGTAGGTAAATAATTACCAAATTTACAAAACATAAAACCAACGTTTCGATTCCTGTGTGAGATCGGCCTGTGCTTGTTCGAGTGTTGTGGCTTGAAGAGATGAAAATATACAATCGTTTGTTTGAAAGTAAAAATGGTTTTATTTGTGAGTGGTTTTGAGGGGTAATTCCTTGGAGACTGCACAGGATTGCCAAGCATGCTGTCGAGGTGACGCAAAGATGAAGCATCATTGTCCCTTTAAACGTTCAATGGATGATGATTGAGGATGGCTTCGCGCACTCTTTCGCACTCTATCCCACGAATCTCTACCTTGCGCAATCTGCTCACCGCTGGCGGACTCTCCAAACACCTTCAAACATGATCAAGGTTCTTCAATGTTTTTATACATTATGTCTCCTTGCCTTAGCCCCATAATAGCCCTGGTGATTGACAAGGGTCCATGCTCATCAGACGGGACATCAGACGGGACATCAGACGTGACATTGGCGCTTCAACGTAAATAAAGTTTTAAAACAACTTTAGGTGCTCGTATTTAAGCCTATGGCAAGGGGATACTCTCTATCGTATCAAATTTAAGATTAAAAATTGTAATTTAATAATTTTTAATGTATAAATTCTCTAATAATATGCTTAATGTTTATATATAATGTGCATTACGAAGTACTTATGTGTGTGCATTGCGTGGTTGCGTTGTGGCTTCGTTCGCTTTACATTGATGTTTTGTTCGGTAGACTGTGTACAATTTTGACGTGAACTAGCTTCGTTCGCTCATTTGCTCAAAATATATTTTTTTAAATTAACTACTGAATTGATATTCGGGTGCTGTTGTTTTAATCCACTAGTAACACGGACCTGTCAGTTGATATTGTTTTGAACATAGTGACAGCGATAATGTTTATTATTGTCGATCATTTGATATGTCATTACATTTGTAAATGCGAGCTATACACTTATAAAGAATTTGAACACATTTGTTACGACTTGCGGTAACGTGTTAGTGTACCAGACTGTTTTTTTTTTAAATTTAAGAGTTAAGGTTTTTAAATAATTTTTGAAAAACTTCTCAAAAATTTTTTTTTTCCTTTCAATCAAAATGGCGATTCCTAACATCAATGGTTGTACGAGGGAGGAGTTGATGGTACTTTTAGAAGATAGAAAAATTGTTCCAGAAGCAACCCTAACAGCAATGAGACAACAGGCACGTAATTTTAATCTATCATTAAAGGAAGGGGGCTCCGAATCAATAGACAAATCCTTGGATCCTCAAGTAAATAATATAACAAATAACTACTATTATTCAGCAAGAAAGGAAGATGAAGTCTATTCATGGCAGTTACGTTTTGACGGGACGTCAGACGTCAGGGATTTTTTGTACAGGGTCGAGGAACTGAGTAGAGCCAGGAAAACTAAGACGGACAATTTGGTTTTGGGTTTTGGTGAACTTCTTGAAGGAAAGGCGGCGAACTGGTTTCGTGCATTAGATAAAGAGAATTTAAATTGGAGTACATTGAGAAATAAGCTTATAGATCGTTATGAACGCGAAGACAGCCAGGTAGAAGCAACGCGATCAATTTACACTATGCGACAGGACCCTAATGACACTGTTGCTGATTTTGTGGACAATTTGAGAATAGCGAATTCCAAATTACTAGAACCCCTTTCTGATCAGCAGTTGGTGCGTCTGGCAAGGCATAGTCTTTTAGACAAATATGCAAGTGTATTAGCCTCCAGCGACACATCCGATCTAGAGTCCCTAGTTTCAGCTTGCACAAAAATAAAGATGTACACTTCAAAGCAACCCTCACATAGTCAACCTCGGCGGGCTGTTCATTTTGAAGGACCGACTTCTTCTTCTTCTTCTCGAAATAATTCTTCCCAGAACAATAGATCTTTTTATTGCAATTTTTGTAAATTACAGGGCCACTCTTGGAATAACTGCAGGAAAAGACAAAATCAACACCGGTTTTCAAAAAACTAAAGGGCGGTTTTCACCATCTTACGTACGAGGATGAGGGGAACCGTACTTTGTTTTCATCTTTAGAGTGTTCTAAGACACGTGCAATGCAGGCATTCACGCCTCTGGAACATGCTAAAGATGACATCAGACCACATATTAATATTAACATTGCAAATAGGATCTTTTCATGTTTATTGGATAGCGGCGCTTCGGTTAGTTGTTTTGGGGGGAATATTTATAATTTTTTTACAAGTTTAGGTTTTGAATTAAGATACTTAAATTCTTTTGTTACCACTGCAGACGGTAAACACCAAGATGTAATAGGCACGATGCGAATACCTGTTACCTTTAATGAAAAAATTAAAGATATTTTATTCTTTGTAATTCCGTCACTTTCACCTACGATTATTTTGGGGGTCGACTTTTGGAGACAGTTCCAAGTAGCTCCGCAACTGTTTCCAGAAGTAAACATCACAAGTAATGATTTTGAGAGGGGCATTAATGAAATTAGAAAAATTACTGCTGCTTTTTTTCTTCCAATTATCGTCTCAAGATAATTGGAAGCTGAAAGAAATTATAAATAAATTTGAAACAATTTCATTTGAAAAATGTGGGTTAGGACTCACCCATCTTGTGCAACATCATATAGAAACCACGGGACCACCGATAAAGCAACGTTACTATCCTTTGTCTCCAGCGCGTCAACGCTTATTATAAGCTGAATTAAAGGAAATGTTAGCTTAAGGTGTTGTTCGCCCTTCACGTTCGGCTTGGTCTAGTCCAGTGATTCTAGTAACAAAAAAAGATGGTTCCGCAAGATTCTGTCTTGACAGTCGAAAAATCAACGCAATAATGAGGCGGGATTCATATCCACTACCTTACGTGTCACGCATTTTGGACAAGCTTCGTGGCGCGCGTTTTATTTCGTCTGTGGACCTCTCGAAAGCTTTTTGGCAGATTGCTCTAGATGAGTCCTCAGCTCCTGTCACAGCATTTGTTGTACCTGGTTATGGTCTTTACGAGTTTACGCGTATGCCCTTTGGCCTAAAAAATGCACCCAGCGAATTACAACGTCTAATTGATAAGCTATTTGGCCCTGAATTTGATGAAAATGTGTTTGGATATGTAGACGACTTAATTTTAATATCGGTTGATTTTGAATCTCACTTAAAACTACTACGAAAGGTTTTCGAACGATTAAAAGAAGCTGGTCTAACAATAAATTTAAAAAAGAGTGAGTTTTGCAAGAAAGAACTAAAATACTTAGGTTACGTGGTAGATTCAGAAGGACTACGGACAGATCCGGTTAAAGTTGATTGTATCAAACAATATCCAATCCCGAAAAACTCAAAGCAAATTAAAGCTTTTATTGGATTGTGCGGTTATTACCGCAGGTTTATTAAAGACTTTTCCACCGTAGCAGCACCGTTGACTAAACTTACTGGCTCAAGAAAAGGAGTAAGTAATTTTAAATGGTCTCAAGAAGCAGAGGACGCATTCAACAAATTAAAAGAAGCCCTTACAACAGCTCCCGTAATGAATTGTCCAGACTTCAGCTTACCTTTCATTATACATTGCGATGCCAGCGCAGTCGGGATCGGTGGAGTTTTAACGCAGAACTTTAATGGTGAGGAACACCCAGTGTCTTACTTTTCGCGTTGCTTAAACGTTCATGAAAAAAGTTATGGTGTCACAGAGCGCGAGCTTCTTGCAGTTTTGGACTCGGTTAATCACTTCAGACCATATATAGAGGGGACTCATTTCACTGTGATTACGGATCACTCAAGTTTGCAATGGTTGGTGTCTCTTTCGAACCCTACCGGTCGGTTGGCTAGATGGTCTACGCGATTGTCGCAATTTTCTTTTGATGTCATACATAGAAAAGGCAAATTACATACGGTACCTGACGCACTATCCCGTATGGAAGTCTCATTATTGTCGACAGGGGATGCGCCTGCTCCAGTTCCCACAAGTACTGATACGTGGTACAATAACTTGTTCTCTAATTGTCTTAATGCACCTCAAAGATTTATTAATTTCAGAATTCTGGGTAACGAACTATTTAGACACTGTAAGACCCGTTTCGCCCTTTGCGAAGATACGGCGTGGAAATTAGTAGTACCTGCAGAGAAACCTATAGATATATCTTGAAGAAAGAACACGAATCAGACCTTTCATGTCATCCGGGAATATTTAGGACTTACAAGAAGGTTCATCTACATTATTATTGGCCTGGAATGTATAAGGATGTGAAAAACTTCGTAAATCGGTGCAAAACATGCAAAGCTCATAAGATTAATACTGCTGCGCCGGCGGGGATTTCTGTTAATCCAAAAATAGTCAACAGACCAATGAAAATGTTGTCCATTGACCTTGTCGGTCCACTGCCAAGAAGTTATTCCGGATTCACATATATTTTGTCAGTCGTAGACGTGTTTTCAAAATACACATGGATTTTCCCACTTAGGAACGCTACCACAAAAAGCATTGTTAAAAATGTAGAGCAGTACATTTTTCTCATTCATGGGGTTCCACAAACATTTGTTTGCGACAATGGCAAACAATTTATATCTAATGAATTTAAAAAATTACTATCTGACTATAATGTTCCGGCACCTTTCTATAATGCTTACTACACGCCACAAAATAACGTCGTAGAACGTTATAACCAAACGATAGGTACTACACTGTCTATTTTGACCGAGTCCGACCAACGTAATTGGTCTAGGTTTCTGCCACAAATACAGTCAGCACTTAACAATACGGTTAACTTCGTGACAGGTTACACACCTTTTTTCCTAATGCACGGGCGTGAACAAATAATTGATGGCAATTTTCATAAAAATTTGATCTCCACTAGCGGTGCGGATTCGAATTTAGAGGAATCAAGAGATAGTTTTGCTAAGAAATTAGAGGACTTGGCTCCGATTTACAATAAAGTTTCGGAGGCCTTGTTGCAGGCTTATAAGAAAAATGCTCAACATTATAATTTACGTAGGAAGTCAGTAAATTATGAAGTTGGAGATGTGGTGTGGAGGAAAAATTTTGTCCAATCGAGTGGACCCAATTTCTTTTCGCACAAATTGGCTCCGAGGTTTGTGCGAAACGTTATCAAAAACAAAGTTTCTAATTTAGTGTATACCCTTGCAGACATGCAAGGCAAGGTAGTAGGAAATTTTCATGTTAAGGACATAGTTCGTTTAGATTAAGTTTAGTTTAGTATATAATAGGAAGCCAATGAAATAGTGTAAAGGACTACCAACCCTTCATGCTGCTTCATTCCCTTCTTTATGTGTTTGTTCCGGTCACGTGTTCTGGAGTTTGGTACCTTCAGGACTTGTGCTTGGAATAAACGCAACATTCTAGTGTACTGATGATAGATTTCATTTTTTTTATCCTCGTTGGACTAGAATAGGAACATCTTCACAAAAGATGTTTCTCTGATCCTAGTGATCAGTGGCGCCCATTAATTTAGTTTAGGTCTTAATTCTTTATTATCACTTAAACTTTACTGAGATTTATTCTTATTTACGTTTTGAGTAATTTTCATTTTAAATGAGACGATTCTTCTTCTTACTGTTGTGAGCTTAGTAGTGCGCACACGCACACACACACATTGGTACGTTCCGTCAGCATAATGGACATAAGTTTGGTTGTCATTATCCTTTGGTCTGAACCCTTCTTCCACAAGTTCGTTGGAGTTTTCTTATACTTTTGTCAAGTATCGAAGTTTTATTAGTATCCAAAGAGTCTCCAGGGGACTTGGAAAGAAGGATTCTTATTTTTTTTTGTGTGTGAAAGAATTGAGCAATTTTTCATACACAAGATTATGTAATTTCTATTTTAGTTGTTGAATGTACTAGTTTTATGGTTAAATATATTTAGTTTAATATATATATTTTTAAGTCTTAGTTTCTTAAGGAAATTCTCAAATTGTGTTGTTTCAAACAAAGGGAAGTACATACTGCTTTGGCGTGCTAACCTATTAAATAATTCCGTCTGGATATTATCACTTTACCTCTGCTACGTAAGAGTGTGTCATTGTACAGTTTTGTTAGTCATAAGTACAATTTGGTTAGTTATAAGTAATATATGCATAAGTATCTCATTGCTAGTACCAGTGTTATGCTGTAAATTTTGCAGTACAAGTTTTTTTTTTTTTTTTTTTTTTTTATATTTACTCCACACAGGAGGCCCTGAAGAAAATAATTTCCCTCAGGGCCTATGTCATCTTTGGGGATGCTGTGTGGAGGGTCTTTTTGTGGAGAGGAAGGAGTGAACATGGGTCTTGAAGAGTCCCATGTTGTAGGAGGGAGGAAACACAGAGGCCGGCAGTTCGTTCCACAGCCGAGCTGTTGAACTTAAGAACGAATCGTAGAAGCGACCCGTTCTCATGTGACAAGTGTCAACTGTGTACAAATGTTGGGCGCGCGTTTGGCGTGTATCCCGACTACGCACCGGCGCCGAAGGGATCAATGACGCTAGTTCCTCAGAGCATCTTCCATTGTAATACCGATAGAACAAGGACAGCATACCTACCCGACGTCTGTGCTCTAAAGATTGCAGTCCGTTTGTTAAGATTGGGGAATCTATCAAACGGACCGCCCGTTTCTGCACAGAGTCAAGGGTTTTTTTCAGGTATTTTGGGGCTCCAGACCAGAGATGGCTGCCAAATTCGACAGTAGGGCGCACTTGCGATTTGTACAGGGTGAGCAGTTGTGTACTATTAAAGTATCTGCGGGCCCTGTACAGTACGCCCAGCTTCTGAGAGGCCAACTTTACTCTGGCTTCGATGGAGCCCCCGTACCTGAGCTGGTCACTTATTGTTACACCAAGCATATCAATGGAAGGCCTGTTCGGAAGATTGCTTCCGTTGAAGGAGACTAGATTATCATTTGGATCCCTTTTAGACGTAATCAGACAGGATTGGGTCTTTGAAACATTAAATTCGACGAGATTATTTTTACCCCAGGAGGAAATACTCTCGACAAGTGTCGATCTCTTGAATTGTGCTCGTACACCTCGTAACCTGTGTCAATTATCTAAAACACATACTTGAACACAATTATATTTTGTTTGTCCAAGAAATTTCGACTCTTTGCTTACGTGGTAAGTGAAATTTTTGTTAGAATGCCATCTAGGTTACTTCCTTAGTCATATTTCTTGAGCAAGCAATGTTCATTCGAAGAGAATATGCTAGGTATTTTTATATGTAAACTCTGATTCAACCACGATAGACAGGTTTATCTTCTGATTGTAAAACCTCATCTAAAATTCTTGGCATTAAGTTATGTAATCCCTGCTCTGAACATTATTTTACATCAATTTTGTAATTGATTTAGTGAAGATCTCTTAGAGATTTGGTGGATTTTTATTTTGTTAAGTTCTATTGTTTCAAGTTTTTATCTTAGAATGGTAAATTTGTTTTATATAAACATAGGGAGAGAAAGAGAGTTTAGGTAGTTACTTTATTTATTTTCTGTTAAAAATATATATGTGTTTTTGTTTTCTTCTTCAAAGAATAAAGTGGGAGCTTGAGTTCTCCATACTCACTGGTGTCTCAGAGAGATTGTCTCTCGATAAGTGAGTAAGTGTTTGCGAATCTCATATTAGAGATATAAAAGTGAAGGTACAATCCTCATGTAAATATTGATAATAATAACGGTTGTGCAACACCAATCTGCGAATTGGTTTTCTCTTTTCGTTTTCTTGGTTTATAACTTGTTTAGTTTTATGGTTTTCTGTAAAAAACTTATTTATTTCTACTAGCTTTGTCTTTTGTGTACATGTGCAGGATAGAAAGGTATTCGCGTGGGTTTTTTTTGTTTTAAGGTAATTTTACTTCACTTCGCGGCGTAAAATTTCCGGGGGTTGCGGGGAATTGTAACGTCAAAGAATTGTGCAAGTTTGGATTGCCAGGGTAGTGCCTGATTATTGTTTTGTCAATAGTTTTTTCAGGTGGCTGCCCTGCGATCGGTTTGACGGGACGAGCAAAAAAAAAAGAACGCGGGTAGTTAGATCGGGGACAATACGCAAGACGACGATTCCGCGGTGCGCGTGGTTTTTTGGGCGAGAAAGAAGTGATATCGAAAATAATGAAAAAGATCGCGCGGATACCTTGAAGTTATTATACGGAGACTTTCCGTTTAAATTTACAAAACATAAAACCAACGTTTCGACTCCTGTGTGAGATCGGCCTGTGCTTGTTCGAGTGTTGTGGCTTGAAGAGATGAAAATATACAATCGTTTGTTTGAAAGTAAAAATGGTTTTATTTGTGAGTGGTTTTGAGGGGTAATTCCTTGGAGACTGCACAGGATTGCCAAGCATGCTGTCGAGGTGACGCAAAGATGAAGCATCATTGTCCCTTTAAACGTTCAATGGATGATGATTGAGGATGGCTTCGCGCACTCTTTCGCACTCTATCCCACGAATCTCTACCTTGCGCAATCTGCTCACCGCTGGCGGACTCTCCAAACACCTTCAAACATGATCAAGGTTCTTCAATGTTTTTATACATTATGTCTCCTTGCCTTAGCCCCATAATAGCCCTGGTGATTGACAAGGGTCCATGCTCATCAGACGGGACATCAGACGGGACATCAGACGTGACACGTGGTTTGAACATTCATGATAGACGATGGACCAATTGTTGCAAATATTATACGACGGATGAATGGAGAGAAATAAGTAATATATGTATGCCATCAAATGAATGAGAAGAGAAATCGGGGATGCTTATTGAAGTCATAGCGTGAAAATAAAATCAAATATTTGTCATGCCAAGAGCCAATATTGCAAAATGCTTAAGAGCCCAAGAAGTTAGGAGGGCATCTAGAGAGAGTTGTTTGGCGTTCCATTCGATCTGCCTATTCATGCGTGAAATTTGCAAGAATCTCGTTAGTTACACAGAGAAAACTTAATGATACAAAATATTGCCAATTTATTAGAAATTTGGTCAAATTCTTCAAACTTATGATAAAAACGGGACTGCATCCCTTTAACGAATGAATTGACAGATTTCCTAATAAACTATCAGTAAAACCGTGTTATGAGGATGTAGAAACACATGTTCACAATAATATAATATTGTCGAATGTCGTCAATACATTTAACAGGAAAACCGCATCTGAAAGAACACGTGTTCCGATATATTGTGAATGGACTAATATTTTACTAGGAAATGGCTTGCTATCACGTTTTTAACAATATTTTAATAAATCATTTTTCTCCATGAAGCATTGGATAGGCACAGTGTACTTAATCATGACTATGGACCTGTCGGTTACCAAAACGAATATCATTTCCAATCGAGAGCCTTAATTAATCTACTTTCTCTGGCTGAATCCACCATCCGACATTGAATTACTATTTGGGGTCAATGTTGATAAACTGATATACCTAAGTTAATGATAATTAAATAATTACTTCGTTCATAACCACGAAATTTTATTTATTTATTTTTTTATGACTGACTGATTTCGCTTATCATAAACATTTTTAAGGTACAAAAATAAATTCATTGCGTATGTATACATATAGAGGGAGACAAAACATAACAAAAAATAGAATAATCTTAAAATCTAACACAGTTACTAACTTGTAAGACTTTAAATGTTGTCAATAGGTACTTTCTGACAAGCTTTACAATTAGTTAAGCAGGTTTGAATGAAGAAAAAAAAATCTGCCTCCAAGAATCGGACGAATTTTAAAGTATAACAATAGTTACGAGTACTTAGCTAATATTGTATATGATGAGTAGTTATATTCTTATACATTATGTATTTTCTGTTAACATCTGGGGAAGTATCTACCCTTATTGGAATAGCGGGAATCTCAGACATGAGTCTCTCCCTAATGCCAAATGGGTGGGACTGGTTACACAGCAGAATCAATTATGTACGGAACGGAATTACTCCGCAAATATGTACCAACGTATCTATTGTGTAGATTTAGAGGCGGCCCTAATCTGAAACTATCATCCGCGGTAAATTTATCCACCGTCAAGTGATCGTATCGCTTCTCTCTGATGTATTTTTGAAATTCGCGGAAACAATTTTGTATAATATATTCGAGGATGTCAGGAAATTGCTGTTTAAGATATATTACGCTGCCCTTCATTAATTATCTCAGCTGTGGACACAAAACACAGCAGCAGAACGAGTCAAGTTAAGGGTTCGATACAATAATGGCTATAGATATAGGGTATAGGTAACTCAAGCAACTTCCACATTTCAAATGGGATGGGCAATGTGGCCTGGCCAGGCCATATAAGAGGTGTGGGCTATCAAACTAGTTCTATATGTAGGCATGTGTACAAATAGTGTGTACGAATGTGTCAATTTGTTTTATATAAAGGGACAAGCACCCTGTTTTTGCATATAGTACCAACGATGTCCTTTTTCCACCAGAATTCTGGCTAATACGAGTGACATAAAAACGTGATCACAGTACTGTTCGGCCAGAATAACTGTAAATAAAGATCAGTAGATTTTTTTATTAACACCAAATTAACATTTTTTTGTATTTATTATCATTAAGAATAATAAATATTTTGAGCAGTTCTTAAACAATTCATGCATCATGAAATATATTTTTGAAAATCATTTATAAATAAGAATGGACCATGTTGTGAACCCTGTGGGACTCCAATTGTTGCATTATTTTTTTCTACCAGTCAGATACTTACTTGCTTATTATTTGTTCATAAATTGGATCTATTTCAAAATGATGGATTTGGTATTACAACATTCTCGCGGTCCTGCTAAATTAAAAAGTCGTCAACTCATTAATAGTATTAATTTACCATGTCATATTCCACACAGGGTACACAGATGATAAAATGCTTCAAAAACTGCACAACGGAGACGATAAATAGAACCTTCACAGAATTTGAAAATCAACTTTGAAATTTGATGAATTGTTCAAATTTCAACGTTCATTTTCGGGTTCTGTGAAATTCCTATTCGAGCTCTGTTACTATATCATTATAGGCTAGTTGCTTGACATAACTCAAATAACTTGAAAAAATCTTTCACAGAACTTGCAAATTAACTTAGGAAATTGAAGAATTGTTAAAATTTCAAATTATTGAAAAAATTCTAATTATTTTATCCACTTGCTATGGTTTTCCTTATCGCGGTGCTTCACAGTAACATTTCGTACCTGTGGATGGATTTCCATATCTAGTGTGTATCTTGGATATCTTATGCCTTCCAGAAATGGCGCAAACACATCTACTTAGAAAATGTGAGATAAATTTTCACAAGTTTTGGTTTTTTATGTTACATGATTATGTCATCGAAGGGCGAAATTGATGCCACACAGCTTTATAAACAATTAAAAAAAAACCGTCATTCATCTCCAATTACAAAACGAATCATCGTATAAAAGAACTGCTTTATAAAATGCTACCCAGATGAATCCAATAAATAACAGAAATCAATAGGCAATAAATACGAGTATATCAATTAATTACTATTATACAAAGTTTAATTATTGTTTCAACAAATTTAATTTGAATTGGCAAACCACAGAATGATTTCATTCCGAAAACAAATTTTTGTTCATATTAGATATTTTACTTCAAATCTTTTATTCGAAAATAATCTGTTGATTTGTGGGCTTTCAATTATTACTACTGTTTAAAATTGTTAAAATATGGAGATAAAATAATCGGTGAATGTATTACCTGTGAGAATAAAATGCTGATATAAATTTCGCAAAACGGTGCAATATTTACCAAAGGCCATGATATTTCCAGAAATGAAATCGAAATGTTAACATACTTAGAATAAATTCATAAAATACATTTTACACAACTCGCTTCATGCCTAAAAACGATAAAGCATGTTTTGTATTAATAATATAGGTACATTTTGTAACTTAAAATTGTTTCACATTATTTGTTAAAAACATTTGTATATGTATTGAAACAGATATGGTACCTTCGTATATTGATTTGACAAGAAAGTTATTTTAACCCTCAGCTTAGGAAGAACTATTTTTTTATCAGGGGAAAAGTTATTTTAACCCTCTATCAGCTTAGAAAGAACTATTCCTTCATCAGGGCAAAAGTTGTGCTAACCCTCTACCAGCTTAGGAAGAACTATTCCTTCATCAAAGCAAAAGCTTGTGTGAAAGACCCGGTAATCCGCAATGTTTCTCCCGCATACCTCTTACATGTTCCTTCTCCTTGGCTTATTTCCCACACAAACATAATAATAATATTGATACACTTTTTTCTGTATTTATTTTTGGGTTAAATTTCGCACTGTTAGCCAATCCTGCCTGCATAGCAAGATTCTTTGGAAACCGTTCGATAGAATAAGGCAAATAGTAGTTGAACAAAGTTTTAGATTCGTTTCGTGAAAATGTTTACCTACTCACTAAAATTTTATTAGCCTAGATGTATGCTTGCTTCAATAAAAATATGTTTTGTTTACTAAGGAACTACATTA
The DNA here is from genome assembly GCA_026573805.1 of Hesperophylax magnus. Lineage (NCBI taxonomy): Eukaryota > Metazoa > Arthropoda > Insecta > Trichoptera > Limnephilidae > Hesperophylax > Hesperophylax magnus. The sequence goes on along the minus strand of JAIUSX010000029.1, from coordinate 7,700,069 downwards.
CATTAACCTATGTTCAGTTAGTCAAAATAATTGCCACTCATTAAGGGCAAACATTAAATTTAAACTATTTCTTTCTTTTATATTTGGATACAAATATTATTCCATTAACTGATTATAAAGTTTTATTCCATTATCACAGGACATTATAAATTTTCGTTTTAAAACATAATTATTATTTACGATTATCATACAGGCTATAATGGTCGTAAACTTTAAGCGGTTAAGTAATTATTATATAAGCTCACAAAGCAAAAATCTCATTTCATTGTCTTTTGTATGTCGGCACATTCAAACCTTAGCCATAAAGTAACAGTATGTTTGTGTTTTTTTCTGTCGGAAAGTTCTTTTAATGCTGGGGATATATGACGCTCCTGCTATCTCCAAATGATGGGGGGAACGAGGAGTGCCGCAGGCACTTAGCGACCTCCCAGAAAGCGCACGAGGCATAAAATATACTAACCTAACATTCATCATCATCACGGTATTACATCCAAGTGTTGGATATATGACCTCCTTGACAAATATCTACCATTTACCAGCTCTGGCCATTAGTATTTTTTCGAGGACTCAAAACTCCCGATCCTACTTCATACTTCTCCCAAGCAGTGTTCATCTCATTCTTCCAGGTTTTTTCACTAAGTTACGTATTTGATAATGATTCTAGCTTACTTGTTATTCTTGCCATTCGACCAATGCATTGAAGTCTTTAAGAAATACAACATTTTACGACGGTTCACTAGAATAAAGTCGGAAGCTTAACCCTTCAGGCCTCTGGTATATTGACCGTTATATTTCTTAAAGGTGCCGTCAGAAAGTTGGAGATTTCGTGTTCATTAATAAAATCTAAATAAATAGAATATTTCTGAACGTATGTGAAAACTGAAAAATCTTTTTTAAAAACTGATAAAATATACAAATTTTATTATAAAAAATAAACACACAAACGTTATAAACGCATAAAAAGTTTTTAAATTGGCTCACGATAACAAAATAAATACATATTTTATTAGATAAATATATTATATATGTAACTGTCAGCTAACTAATTTTTTGTTTCGTATAAAAAGAATTACTAATAAGTTTCATATTTTTTTCTTAAATTGTAGTCGGAACCTTTGGTGTCATAATGGTGTATATTTTAATTATTCTATGTCAACATCAATATTTGAATTTAAAGAATTGTTTTTTTCTCTTTCTAACACTGTTTAGTTCATTTTTGTAACTATGACGGCAAATGAGGCACAAAGATTTCTACGAGACCAAACGAGCTATTCCGAAAAGCGAACCAATCGATTCTACGAATAATGGCTGTTTTAAAAACCGAACAAATTAGCCTGAGGAGTTAACGATGTAAATAAAGAGGTCATGTACAAAAATTTTGCAGCTGGTCGAATTAGCCCCAACAATTCGTCACTTTGGTTTGACAAGTTTGTAACTGATATTTTGGATCAAAATGACCTTTGGACGGGAAACTGTTTATTCAGCTTATATCTACATCGAAAATCAATTTGAAGTCCTTTTGTTTAATATTAATGAAGTTAGTAATGTGACAAAATTCTAACATCAGACACTTTTAATTTTCTTGCTTAAGGATAAAACTCTGGTATTTATCCGGTCCGGTCAGAGAAAAATAAAAGAGGAGTGCAGTTAAAATAAATGGTTTTATTATCATTATTAATTTGGTATAGTTCCACCAAACAGGTAGCCAACTATTAATTATTAAAACCAACAGTTGAAAACATCGAAATTCAAAGCTTGTTGATTTTTATAAATAACATTTGTTTTTAAAACCAAGTTATTGTTTCATTTAAAGTAATTTACGAATTTAATTTATTGAATTATTTTGTTTGTGAACATGAAAAATAAAGGCTTCAATACGTAAATTTGATTTAAATTAGCAAATCGAATTTAATAATAACATTGATAAATTTAATTTACACTATTTTTTTATAAAAATTAAATCTAGTTCTACGAATTAAACAAAAAAAACAATTAATAAATAATTACGTTTGTTACATAATTTGTTCTGCAGACTTTTCAACAACTTTGAAATAACCTGTCATGAATCATGAACTCTGAGACAGCTTACAGTTTCCAACAAACAACCCTTAATAATATAAATTACAAAAGAAACCACCCCTCGCGAAGCTTGATTACAAGCCACCTTTCATCTGTTGCTCCCTTACGAGTTGGGATTAGAAGGGTGTAATTAAAAATACATATATTATTTTAACTCTGTTCAACGCAAATCCTTAAAGTACATAGCAATGCGTGTAGAAACATAAGTTTAATGTTATTTCAATGTTTTCCGAACAAAAGTTAAAGAGTTGCCCTCGCTGAAATAATAGTACCTTCTGTACAAAATTATTTATTATAATAACCTTATTCAAATACGCCGCTAAATCACTGATTACCGCCTTCTGTGAATTAATATAATATGTGCTTAAATTATGAGTGGGAAAGAAAGCCAGAAATTTAGAAAAAGTTTATTTAAAAAAATTATGGTAAATCAGACGATGTTTGCCCGCAATTAGTATTTGCACACCCTACATTGATTGTCCCTTTTTTCAATAATATACATGTGCAATTATTTCACCGAAATCTTACTAAATCTCTTTATTAGTTCAATGTGAATCTACAAATTGCCATATTGGTACAAAGATGTTTTTTCAAGTTTCGACCATAATTGATAATAAAATAAAATTATTGAATGTATGCCTTTCTTCTTTCTAAATCTTTGGGTTATTTTACTGAAGGTTTTTTTTTTATTTTATCATTAAAGTGGGCAAACACTACCATTATTGTAAGAATCATTATGAGCAAGTGGGCAAACACTGTCATAATTGTGAGAATCACTACGACCTTGTGGGTAAATAATTTAATTATTGTGAGAATCACTATGAGCAAGTAGGCAATCACTGTACAGTTTTGCGATATATCTACTTTAAATAAAAAAATATTATAATAATTAAAATAAAATAACTTTGTTTGAATACCACTTTATTGTATATATTTATAACAAACCGGTTTCAGTTCAACCCGAACCTTCATCAGGGTTAATAAAAACATATTAAATTAATTACACAGGTATATGGGTACTTATAGTTAAGCTGGAAGAGGGAGAGAGAACATCAACTTTGGTGGGGGTGGAAGACTTAGGTAGGAGAGAGGGGGTAAACATAGGTGCAGGGAATGGAAATATATTTAAAATGGGGCTGTTTGTTAAATCTAATTGTTTATTTAATAACTTGATTTTATTGACTTTAAGGGATTTTTTTATATCGAGTGCTTCTAAATTGTTGAGGCGTAGACCTATTCCATTTCAATGTAATACATCTATACCTGAAGGTTTATCAAATCTCTCTTCCTCTTCCAGCTTAACTTTAAGTACCCATACACCTCTGTAATTAATTTAATATGTTTTTATTAACCCTGATGAAGGTTCCGGTTGAACTGAAACCGGTTGGTTATAAATATATACAATAAAGTGGTATTCAAACAAAGTTATTTTATTTTAATTATTATAATTATGTATACCCACAAAGTGTTTGCTACAAGTGAGGAAAAAAAATTATCATTTAGTTATGGTATAATATAATCCATCAATCGATCTGTTTAATAGGAGATTAATTAAATATTCGGGCACTATTTATTGTTTTGTAATATGAAGTATTTCCATTCAAAGTCATAATTTCCTTAAGGGGGGCAATCATTATTTATTTTACGACTGTCAACTGAGCGACCCACCTACTGAACTATCGACCAAACAAATATCAACGCATTAAAAATCAATGTGTGGTTACATTTAGACGGCAATAATACAGTAATAGTTTATTTGCAGCATGCCGCGCGCCCAAAAAGCTACTTTATATGGAAATGACCTCTTAAAAAATCTCTAGGAAAATATAATATATTGCATTAATCGTCATCCGAATTCATAAATATCCAAACGGAGTTTAAGTATAGGGAAGAAATTTTAGTTACTTTATAGTATCATATAAAACTATTTTATGTATGTCTTTATAGAAACTTTACAAGCAAAGTTGAGATCTTTATGGTCAATTAAATTAGTCGCTAGATAATAAATTTATGAAAAAGAACTGGATTTGTACGGGTTAAGAGCAGAATTAAGTTTTCGTGACAATAATTTACTAAAGTACATTTTTGACCAAAAAACTAAATATCAACAAAAACTAACATTAATAGACTGGTTAGACGAGCGTACGTACAATGCATAAAAAAACTCCAGCAGTAAGCACAAGCTTTGGCCAAAGACACCTCAAATACCAGGCAATAAAATTATTCAACAAATCTTACTCTCGACAAAAAATTAAGGTATGTACATAGTGCACATATTTTACACAATCGGACCAATATCTTTTTTACATATTGCTTAGTTTTATAACTGCCTTAATTATTTTATTTTTATTACTGTTTATTTGTTTAACTTTATTTATTAATATTTCATTTAAACTAACTTTGTTTAACCTAATTACAACATAATCCATTTTATTTACTCAGTGAGGCTCACATTACCAAAAAATATTTTGTAAAAAAAAACACTTCTAACGTGTCAATTAAAAAAAATAACATGAGAGATACAATAAAATCTTTTATCTGTATCTACGGTTGTAATTGAGCAAACGACAGTTATCAAAAAATGCCTTAATGAAAAACATGTTTAACTGACTAAATTAACTAACCGCCTTTCTGATCATACCACGTCACGTTTTTCGAATTGGGGTTTAATACAGGTTGCCGTTTAAATTCCACCTTTATTTGAATCAAAAATTCAGGTTTTTACTAATTTTGAGCTTGACGCTCGTGATTCTATCAACTAAAATTACTTCCTTTTCACAACGCATTCAATTTCCACTCAATTGATGTATCGTATGTTAAAATTGGGACATTCGTCAAGTACGAAAAATTCATACTTTCCTATAATTATTCACGGATAGTCGTCAAACATAATAATTTTGATTGCCCGTGCGTTATTTGTTCCTACGTGAAATCTGGTTCGTTAAATACAAATTTTGATGTCATTTTCAAAATTGGAATTGCTTGCGTGAAGATTCAGACAGGCAATAAAGTAGGCAAGTTGTAAGGTTAAAAGTTGAAGGTTGGTCCAGGGGAAGGCTCTCGACTAGCAAGCTGATGGTGGTGGTTTCAAATCATGGCATGCGCAATTATATTTTATATTATTAATTTTCTGTTTTTCACAATAAGGAAGTTGAGTGAAAAATATTTTGACTTATAAAAAATATGTTCATGTAGATCAAAAAATATCGATTCTAAATATATAAATATATTTATATATTATTATTCTTAGAATTAGTTAACCGTTCTTGAAAAAGCATTAAATAGCAATAAACTGAATACGCTCCACGATTGGTCGAAAGAATTCTGACGTCACATGTGTCGTGGCTTGTACGTACAACGGATCACGGCAATGTCTATGGTGCATCTCTTTATATTACATGAGAGTTGGTCGGTTTAGATGAGAGAGGTGTATAGCAGTGTATAAGCCAAACGTTTATTTGGGCCAAATCACAGCCGGTCGTGGAGTTAAAGCTTCCAAGTAAGTATATCAAATTATTAATTGTGTTCATTTGTACGTTACGATAAATATAATACATTTTTACAGTATAATAATCATTGCTTATCTACCCATCTGAAATTTCGCCATAATCACTAGTGTTGTGCAGGTATATTTATTGATTTTGCATGACATGATAATTATTCTCTACTCATTATAATATATATTATAATGTGGTGATGGCTTTTAAATATTTCATCTTTTGTTTAACATATAATAAGGCACTGCTGAAAACCAGCTGCATTCCCGGGGAAACCCCTTTGTCAATAGGATCTATGTGAAAAAAATAGCTCCCATCTATTGTCAAATATTTATGTAGGTATTTGTTGTTATTATTATATAAAATGGATTTCTAAAGATACATATTCGTATAGTGCTTTATAATAATATGTTGTTTATTGCATCGCTTAGAAGATTTTATTATTATACATGTCACATTACATGTGATTACACTTAAGGCCTCCGCGCAGAAAAGTCTCACAGTGAACTGGGGTGTAAACCGTTATTTTACTTTTCGTCTTTACTTTTCTGCGCGGCGGTCAACAAATAGCGTCTTCAATACCGTGCCGGGCGGGAGAAGCAAATATTCTAACTTAAAATATTAATTTAACTATGAAATCTTAATCATTTTTTTTTTAATAACATCAATTCTAATAGACGGTTAACATTGGTAAAAAAATTACTGGAATTCCTTATTGAAGAATTAAATTTTTTTCCATACAAAATGTTTAAGCGACGTGGTTCTCACAGTTTGAATTACGTCACACCCACACCCCGCCTCTTACCGCTCGGATTCCGCTCGTTTTGGCAGGCTTAATAAAATTTAAACTTTGAGAATTAATTTAATTATGAAAACAGACTTTAAAAAAAAAAAATACCAGTATTTAAGTTTGGACGCGAACATTGATTAAAAAAAATAAAATAATGGACTCAACGTCCTTATTTTCTCATTTTAAATAATATATAATATACTTGCGGCACGTTCCGAAGGGGAAGATATTCTCAGTGTCGCCTGTAATATTCTCGCCTTTTCACCATTTTCTTTTACTTTGTTTAAAACAATATAAAATTTTCTTCTCTCTTGGCTATGATCGATACTTCTTTTTTTTTCTAAGGCTTTGCATATGTGTTCGCAGGGATGGAAAATTCCTCCCCTACAACACATAAGCCTCCATGAAAATTGGACCCTTAATTTCTTTGATAACTTCAGAAAGCTACTTAAAGCTCTCTTGTACTATATATCTTTATAGACATATGTACTTAACTAATTAATACGTTATTTACGATCTTGAACGCAAATATACCCGTATTTATATTGTAATTAAATTCCATCAAACGTTGTGTAATTTTTTTGATTTATGATATAGGATTTTAATTACTTTCATTTTGTGGTAACCCCCTTGGTTCTGATCGAGGTGTTGAGTTTTACAATTTTAATTGGTCTTTCCATTGCAAACCTAGACTTAAATGAATTCTCTGAATGAGCTAACTTTCCTAATGTAATTATTGATTCCCTGCACCCTAACAAAATCGTAGTTAAACGCTGATAAAAGATATTATACATGTTTATTTGGACAGATAATTGAATATAACTCAAATGGTTAATTGTTAGTAAATTTGATTTTGGTAAACTCTTGTGTCTGTTTGGCGCCACTCCTTTTTGATTCTGCTGCTATAAGGTACATGTAGAGATTGATTTAGTAGGTTAATGTAATTAGTTAATTGCATATTTGACGAACTCGGAATAGCCCATTTGCTGGCATAATTTGGCTCCAAATCCTCCTGCAAGTAAACGAGATGATCGTGAGTCAACAAGAAATTTGCACAATCCTTTGACACGGTCCTTTGATTGATACCTAAGTTATCGCGTCCCAAAGAACCTTCCACGTCATCATGTACTGCCTTCAAGTTTCCCCTCGGGTCCCGATACCTCCAAATTCCATCTCCTCCAAGGTCTACTATTTACTTAGGGCGAACCGGTTTCGTCCTATATACAATCATATACTCACGGTTGGTGTGGACTTACGGGTCGTGAATCCTCATTCCACGTTTAAAAGAGAATGCGAGAGTGGTCTACCGACCTAAATGCAAGCTGTATGCAGGTCCGCATTCTCCAGTAAACAGTACATACGAATAAATATATGTATACATACAGTTTGGGAAAGGTTTATAACTCGCAATACGAGGCTATCTACCTCGCATTCCGAGCTCGGATCTCGCACGAAGAGTTCTGCGAAACTCTAGGATTGGTAACCGAATATATACGTAAGAATAAGGTTATACTAATAAATACTAGTAGAATAAGAAATTATTTGATAGTTTGTTTTGGAGAGCTATCGAACTCCAGGCTTTTTGTTTGGTTTTGACGTTTTTATTTAAGAGAATCGTCATCTCTATTTGGTTTGGTCAATGGTCTTGTTGTAGGAGCGACCACTGCCTCCTGTTTGATGAACTGTATTTGTTTTAAATTTTACCTCCAGGGTTCAACATTAATTTTTGTTCATCCTATCCCGTGATTTCTCAATTGTTTCAAGTAATTGATTGCCACATAAGAGGGTACACGACTCTCAACTGTCTCTGGCAACTGATGGGATCTATGCGAACACTCCATCAATAATGTTCAAATGTTTCGTATAATATTTCTATATAAATCTTACTAACCCGTGATTTTTCAATTGTAGATTGTGAATGGTAGGTAATTGTAAGCACGCAGCTTCTAGCTGTTTCAGGTAACTAATAAAATCTATGCGACCATCTAATCAATGGTATTCAAATGTTTCATGTAATTTTTTGATATAAATCTGGCTAACCCATGATTTTTCAATTGTAGATTGTGAATGATAGGTATTTGTAAATGACCCATATCGCTGCACATTGCACAATGACATCCTGATGGTTATCCTTATAACCCTGATAAATTATCTAGTTACGGCCAAGGTCGTTTTCAAACCATGCGGTTGACCCAGATCTTTGGTGTCTCTATTTGTAAACAAATCGAATAATATAAACACCTTCTTTGACACACTAACCTAAATGTGAGATTTGTTTATTTTAAAATTCCTTAGAAGTCATATGTGCCTCTTTACTTTTATTGTGCATTGTTAATTTAAATATTTTTAAATCCTGTATTGAAGTTAAACCATTTTTCATTTTCCGAATTTAGTAAATTTACTAGAAGTTAGGTGAAAATTAAATATAAATATATATATATATATATATATAAGTACACATATCTCGATTGTCAAAATATGTTAAAAAAAAAAGAGTACATATATTAATAAATAAATATAAAATATATGATTCTACATAGTCTGGAATATTAATAAATACATATTATCTTTTTCAATAAAGTAGATATGTCCATAGGTAGGTATCTAAGAATCGCTACCATTTCGATGCTTCGATTAATAAGTAAAATACATATATATAAATACATTACTCATATATTTATTCTTTATATACAATATATTACTTTATTTTATATAAATAAATACATAATATACATATATTAATGTGTAATGCTTTGTTTTGTTGTTTTTAATAATTTAATTGATATACCATAATCAGCTGTATCTCCTCACTCCTAGGTCCTGAAAATTATTTATAAAAAGAAAACTTACCCCCCGTCAAGGTATTTCCGGTCGGGTGTACACAACAACCTTGATGAAGAAATCCTACCTAATTAATTGTATTTTTCAACTAATTTCAAAATAAATCTTTTCGACTATTTATTCCTATTTAATATTTTATTCTCGCTTGAATCATATAAATTAGCTGATATTTAATTTTTCTTCCGAACGAAATCCTAATTCAGAAAACCCGTTGATTTAATAACACTTTTCTAGTTTAGGCTTTTGAATGATAGCTGTTTCAAATTCCTTTTCGAAATGATAGACTGATGATTAAAATTCCGGTTAAAACGACAAACACTTTTAACACTGTCGCTATACGCACGATGGATTTTAATTGAACAATTTATTAATTCTAAATTTCTTTTTATATAAATTGATAAGAAAATTTATTCCGAATTGTGCAAACTTTTAATTAAACTCGACTCTTAATAAATTAATTTTTTTTCTAACTGTTAATTTTAGAACAAAGGTTTAAACGTTTATTATTATCGAATCCTTTTTTTTGTTTTTGTGTTTCTTTTAACCTAAGATGAAGTATTTACTATTAATAATTTTAAACAAAATTATAATCTATTTTTAAATATCAATTCACGAGCACATCCACTTTAATTTAACGATAACAAACTCTTAAATTTAATTTGAATGTTTTCACTTTGAATGAAATAATTATTTTTAAATTTTAGTTAAATTCTTAATTCCGTAATCACTTTCTGCACTTCACTTAACACTTTTAAGCACTGAATTTAAATTATATTTATTTTCACTGTTTAATTTAATTTAACTGACTTATTAAATTTCACTGACTCTAGCACTTGTATTTTTCACAAAATTTTCCTAAGTCAGGGACTTATTTAAAATTTAACACTTAAAGATTTTTCACTGTTAATCCTACCAAAGACGTAGTACTGCCACGTAACAACTTTTCGAATCCTCGGCGCGACTGCCTCCTGACTGATGTGTTCCATCTTTTATATCCCTCTCAGGTCCCAAAAGACGTATCTGAATTTCTCTTGATGCTTAATTCTATTTCCTATCAACTCGTAAATCCGAACACCCCTTCCCCTAATTTCGATCGTTCTTCCATAAGATGTTCTGCTTTCCGGCTCAAGGCGGTGGCCAGTTTCCATCTCACAAATCTAAATCGATAGGGTCCGAATCGGGTAAGTCTGTGTTAATCGCCCAAGCTTCCTTTGTCCTGTGTTCATACAAAATGTAGTTAAATTCTCATGATTTTGTGTTCCTTTTTTTCTCAATTTGCGATAGGTCCGTCCTCAATAATATATATATACATCTCAATTTTATGCATCTCGTGCGAAAATTGTTTAAATCCATGTCGAAATCTTTACTACGCATTTTTGAATTTCGATTTGTTTAAATTCTACTTAATTTTATTGTTACTTATATGAGCTTTTCCATTTCCACCCGTACTCTCTATCTCCCTGTCGCAGATTTGAGTTTTTCCTTTATCTTTGAATTTTATATTTATCCGCGACGTTTTCTTGCACAATTTCTTCTTGATTCTTATGTCATTTCTCATAACTCTTATAATTACTCATTTTCCAAGTCGTATTTATTAATTTCACGGATAAATTCGAATTGTATCGCTTTTCTCCACATGGATCATTTCCTATCTCCGTTCTTTACCCTTCCTTTTATCTTTTCTTCACTTTTCCCGATGTGTGTGGTCTCCAGGAAAATTTCATACTTCATTTATTATTAATTAATATATAGTTTTCCACACTTCTACGGGAGATATACCTAATTAGACTCTGGGATATCTGTCATTTTTATTGTTTTACCCAATCTCCGCCCATTCTCCATCCCTCACTTACAAGATTTCACATAAATTATACGTCTGGACATATGTTTACGTCTCAGATTTTATGTACTACGGCCGTAAATTTAGTTTAATTTTAGAGCCATTAGTTTTAATCTCTTTTCCTAATCTAAATACTTCATAAGCCCAACGTTAAAGTTAATCGCTTTTCTAATCATTTATTACCTTAACGTAAATAAAAACCATGTTCGGATTTCGATTGTTTACCCTTCAAAATATACATGAGACCGCCAACCTTTTATCTTGTTTCGATCCCTCCGTAATATTGGGTAACTCCAATATATATCTAACCTAATAATTATGTAAAATGTCTACTTTTCCTGAATCTAATCTATCGCTATATGTTTTAGTTTTTCTGTCTTCTTCTGATACTCGATTTTCACGTCCCTAGGACCTTCGTAGCAGTCCAAAATCTCTATATTATCCTTCCATCCGGTCGCCGCACTTTTCTAAAATGTCTATTTTTTTTGCGAGATTTTCATTCAAGATTGATTTACCAATATGTCCGTTTCATCTTAAATTGATAACGATTAATTTCCATTGTTTCCAACACTCACTCCTCTCTTTAGTACGATTTTTATCGAACATGACACCCTCCTTCTATCATAAATAATTGCACTACAGTTGAAATTCCGCCAGTAACTTTCCTTTGCTTTTCCCGTCCTTTTTTTATACTATCACGTTTATAATTTTTTTCATTGCATTTTTGTGTGTGCGCTTTACAACCTGTAAAACTTCCAAGCACCCGATTTCAATGGTTCGATACCCCATAAATGTCTCAGTTATTGTAAACATTCCCAGGAGTTTGTCACCTTGAAAGTCGATGTTGACCCTAAAGTGCGTTCACCTCCAATTTCTGTGAGAATCGAAATGTCGTTAATTATCTTTTTTATTGCCTGATCCACAGTTCATTCCTTTGTCTGCATTTGATGTACGCCTCTTCGTTCACTGATTGGTTACTCAAAATTTTATAGCTCTTTGTTCAGATCTATTGGTTGACAAAATTCAATGTTTATTTTGAAGCCTCAAAAGGGGGTTCCTAGTCGTTCCTAGACGATTTTAATGACCTCTGTGTTTATACTATAGAATCTCAACATAATTCCAACTATTACAGGTGCCTACTGAAAAACAAACTGAATCAATTTTAACCTCAACAGATGTCGCTAGAATGACGGTTTTCATTAATAATTTGTATATTTTTAGCAGCTATGGTTTATCTGTTTTTCACTGTGATTTAAGCCTTTCATCACAGTTCCCCCCTCTGAACTCAATTTGCTGTGGCTAACGTTGTATACTACTTTAGACATCGAAATTGTGTTCAAATGTAGTCTAGCTATTCTCCCCCCCTCGTTCTGTTATTCCTTTTCCTACATCACTTCCTGTTATTTCCTTTCTCTACCTCACTCTATCATTCCCTATCTCTCTCTCCATTCTGTTATTTCCTTTCTCCCCCCCCCTCATTCTGTTATTCCCTATCTCTCTTTCCATTCTGTTATTTCCTTTCTCCCCCCCCCTCATTCTGTTATTCCCTATCTCTCTTTCCATTCTGTTTTTTCCTTTCTCCCCCCCCTCATTCTGTTTTTCCCCATCTCTCTTTCCATTTTGTTTGGATTGTTAACAACCTTGACTCTGAATCTCATTGTATTTTCTATTTTCTTTTCGCGTAGATTTTATTTTATGGAATTTCTCTAATTTTGATAAACTCAAAATTATTCTCTCTTTTTTTTTCTGGAACACGCCCCTCGACTCGCGTGTTTAGGTGGTCCTCAACCTGGTTGGACTAAGACCTCCCTTACAATGATTCATGTAAAGATTGTTTGCAATCTCGCGGTCTATTGACCAACTGAAAAGTGGATGGTCTCTTGGTGTGCAAATAATTTTTCGTTTTGTTTTTGTTTTGTAAGTATGATAATTTTTGTGAAATATGTATCTTTGCACGACCTCACCCAATCCAAAAATCAGTGGTATACATGTTTCATTTAAACTTTTCCAGCATTTTTTTTTTTTTTCTCTTATTCGCAAAATTTTTTTTTTTTTTGTGTAATTTCTAATTGTCTTTTCATAGATCATTCAAACAAGTTGTTCTAGCCTAGGTGTTACCCACCCTAATTTTTAAATTTCATAAATGTTCTTAACTAAACTCCAATTTTCTCATCGTTCCTGTTTCCTTTTAAATTTTTTTTTTTTTGAAAATTTAACCTAACCATATCGTAATTCTAATGTTCCCTTTTTATCTTTACCTAATGTCTACTCTAAATCTATAGATAGCCTTATTTCAAGTTTTCAAAAAAAAAAAATCTAACTCTATGCATTGTCAATTTAAAATCTTGTTTTATAAAACGTACCCTATCCTATTTATAATATATGTATTTTTTTTTGTTCCTTTTGTGGGTATATAACTCCCATACGCTTTCCTTCTGTGTTCTTACTTATCTAACAAAATTTTCCTACACACTAACACACAATTTTTTTCCTAAACTAGAAAATCAATATTATCGAAAAATTTTTCTCTTACTCTATTAGTAAATTAGAATATGATTGTCGCTTATTTAGAGATTTGTTCACTCAACCTTAAAGACTTAAGGACGACCCGCCCCTCGCAAACAAACTGATAGTCTAATATTTTAGTAATTTTCTTTCTCCTTAAATTATATCGTATCCTAACAGATTTTAAATTTTTCTCAATCGTTTATTTATTTAAAGTTTCAAATATTTGTAAATTTCGCATTTTATTCGTTGATTTCCACTATCTCTAAACTCGGTTTTTGTTCCTTATTACATGTATAATATTTCGCTAGGTGAATTGCGCTATAATCTCCTTTTATTTCCCGAGTTACCGGATCAATTAGCGTATACGTGTTACTATAAACTTCTGATCCAATTACATAAGGTCCATCGTAAAGCAGATTGAATTTTTTTATTTCTTTTTTGAGTAGGTTTGATTGTGTAAATTTTTTCAACTTGACCAGGGTCCCAATCTCATAAGTTATTAATCTTTTGTTGAGATTATAGTATTTCTGTCGATTTGCAGCGCTTTTCTCTAAATTTTTCCGTGCTGCTAGTCTTATTTCATTTATTGTTTTCGTAGATTTTCCGCAGCCTTGAGTATACCTGTCTAAACTATAAGTTGGTGATTTCCCAAAAGCTATTTCATTAGGTGAAAATCCTGTTGAACAGTGTATCGAATTATTGTAGGTTTGTTCTATTTCTTTAAGGAAAGCCGCCCACTTGGTATGTTTTTCGTGACAATAAATACGGAAAATTCTACCTAATTCTTTATTCACGCGCTCTGTCATGTTCGGTCCGGGATTTCGTATTGAAGTATGTACGATTCTTATGCCCATCCTATTTAAGTTGTTTTCCCATTTCTTCGATGTAAATTGAGATCCGTTGTCCGTTAACAAAGCATCTATTTGTATTGTTTTATTAAAATCCTCTACACAATTTAACACGGTCTTAGTACTTGCTATCCTCAATTTATATAATTTTACAAATCTACTGAATGAATCTTGGATCACGAAAATGAATTTAACCCCTCCTATTCCTCTCGGTAAAGGTCCGTATAAATCTGCCATAGCTAATTGTCCTACTTCTTTGGTGATTATGGATTTACTCGGCCCTACAGTTGGTCGAATTTCGCGCTTCGCCAGCTGACAAAGGTGACACCCTCTCACTATGCGTTTTATCTCTCGGTGCATGCCTGGCCAATAATACCTATCTCCCAAAGCTATCCCTGTTTTAAAAACTCCTCCGTGTCCAATTTCTAAATGTATCATTTTTATTAGTTCTTCAGTCAACTCTTGTGGTACTGCTAACACCGTTTTGTTTAGTCCTGTTGTGTAATATAAAGTCTTGCCTATTTTTTTGTAATTTTTCAAATACCTATTTACATCTTTTGTCGGCGGCCCGAATTTTCCTTTGCGCAAATATCCGAAAATTTCTCCCAAAAATGTGTCTTGTTTTTGTAGTTCAGTTATATTTTCTAAGTGTTTTCGAATCTGTTGTCTACCTTTCACTGCAAAAGCTGCTATCTCTGGGCACGTGTTTTTCTCCTCCTGTACATTTTCTGCATCACAAGAATAACGAGATAAAATATCAGGCCCTATATTTTCCTTCCCTTTGACGTACTCTACAGTGAAGTTAAATTGATTTAAATATAAAATCCACCGTGTTAGTCGGCCACTGTACATCTTCCAGCTCTTTAAAAATGTCAATGCTTGATGATCCGTCCTAATTATTAAGTGTACTCCTCTTAAGTATGTCTCAAATTTGTGTAAAGCATATATTATCGCCCATAACTCTTGTTCTGACGTGGTCCATTTCAACTCCGGTCCTCTTAAAGCTTTGCTAATAAATCCAATAACGTGGTGATTCCCTTCCTCATCCAACTGATATAATTCTCCTCCTATGGCGAACCCCGAACTATCTGTCTGTAAATAATAAGTACTATTTGGGTCATGATGATGTAAAATAACTGTCTCTAAAAATAATGTTTTCACCCTCTCGAATGCGCGCTGTTCTGAGTCACCCCATCGCCAGGTTCTATTTTTCTGAAGTAAATCGCACAAAACCCGTGTTGTTTCCCCATATTTATTCGCGAATCTACGGTAATAATTACAAAGTCCTAGAAAAGCTCTAACTTGTTTTATTTTCTTGGGTACCGGAAAATTTTTTATAGCATCAATCTTTTCCGGATCCATTTGAACTCCCAAAGGCGTTATAATATGTCCTAACATACGTACTTCTGTGAATAAAAATTGACATTTTTCAAGTTTACAAGTCATGTTTGCTTCCTTTAACCTCTCAAGTACCGCGTTTACATGTTCAAAATGATCTTCTTGACTACCACACGTATATATTATTAAATCATCTAAGTAATTAGCGCAGAATTCCCTCACCCCTGGTCCTAGAATTTTGTCCATTCCTCTTGAAAAACTCCCTACTGATGTTTTTAACCCCTGCGGTAATACCTTGTATACGTAAGATTTTCCATTGTATACAAACCCAGTATACTTGCGACTTTCTGGACTGATAGGTATTTGAAAGTAAGCTGAATTTAGATCTATTGTGGTTATGAATTTTACACCATGAAAACGCTGTATAATTTCTGAAGTTAATGGTGGTTTTTCTACTTCCGCCTGCATTCTGGTGTTTAAGAATCTAGCATCTAAGAGTATCCTAACCGTCCCATCTTTTTTCAAGGTAAATGTTAGAGGACTAGAAAACTGCGTGGCCTCTCTACTGATGATTCCTAATGACTCCAATTCTCTAATCTTTTCATCAATCTTATCCCTGTAAGCAAAAGGTACTGGGTAGGATCGCTTAACGAAAGGCGTCTCGTCCGTCATTCTTATTTCGTGAGTGTACAAAGTAGTTAGGCCCGGTTTGTCTATAAATACATTCTTATGTTTAATTAAAATCTTTTCTAACCCTTCTTTTCCTTTTGAATCTAAATTTAACTCGGACACAAAGGTCGTTATTCTACTCTCGAGGCACGCCGTATTATTTATTTCAGGGTTTACTTCAATATTAATTATTTTTCCACTTGTGCAATTTTGATTTCTAATCTCGTGTTTAGGTTTCCTATGAATTACGGTTGAATTTACTAACTCTATTTCCTTCTTCCCATTTCCTGTTTTTATTTTTAACTTTCTGTTTTCTCCACATTTAAATTCAGCTGTATATTCGTCTAACCAGTTGATACCCAATATAATTGGCCTAATTAACTTTGGTATTATTAAACACGGCGTATTTATTATAACATCTCCAAATCGCAATGGTATTAAAACCAACCTAGATATTCTCTGACTTTTATGTCCTATCGCTACTTTAATTTGTATAGTGGTTACAGGCATAATAGGATAAAGTGTTTGGTCATTTAAATAACTTTCATAAAATTCTTGAGAAACGCACGTGATTTGACTCCCGGTATCTATTAGACAATGAACTTCCGTGTTATCTATCTGTGCTTTGGCTTCCGGTAATAACGGTAAAGTGCTACCCTTTTCTACTTCCTCATAATCTCTGTCTTCGAAAATGTTGTTGAACCCACTAATTTCCCTTCTTGTTTTCTCTTCGTTCACTTTCAATTGATTCCATTCATCCGTTATTTGTTGTAAAGAATTGACACATACTTCCACATCTATTTCCGCTTCCGTTCTCGTTTCTTCCGCTCCATCCTTTCGTCTTCTCACATTCCTTTCTGCTTTTATTGGAACAGTCATCCCTTGTTCATTTCTTCCCAATCCTTTCATTGGATTCCACCCCCATTTCATCATAATCTTCAATGCAGTGTTGTGTTTTGGTGCCGGCGTCCCTCTCCCTGTGTGAGTCGTATTCATGAGGGCTAATGAATCAACCCTCGGCCGTTTCCCGAATTGTTTGCGATTACTAACTCCTTGCCGCTTGTAGTTTTTGTAGAACCTCCCTGTGAAGATGTCGTAGCTTCTGCACACTTACTGCAGCTAGCGCCTCCTTCCACACTCTCTATTGCGTGAATTCTCTTCTTTATAGCGTGATAACGGTCACGGTATTTGTCCTTCTTGTTGATCTCCTCCCCACTCCTTTTCTTTGTGTTCCGTTCTTCCGGTGTGCAAACCATTGTATCTAGTTTTCGAAGAAACTCAGCAGCGACAATCTCATCTCCTGACTGCCCTGAAAACCATAGCGATTGAACATCTTTAGGGTAATGTCTCATAATCTCGTCAACTACGCCCAACGGTGTCTCGGTAATTTTTAATGCTTTCGCTAAATCCCAATAATTTGCGAAATGAGTGAGCATGGATATATCTCTCTTGGAATCATATACCCCTTCCGCAAGACGACGGCGAACCTCATTCTTCTTTATATCTCCCCAATAGGTAGCTAAAAAATCTCTTTCGAAATCCAACATTGTTTCCCATCGCTTGTTGTATAACTTGGCCCACGTTTTTGCTTCTCCCTTCAAATTTTCCCGTACGACAATTAATGGATCTGTACGTTTAACTTTTCTAGTGTATTCTTTTAAATCTTCTAAGAAACTTATGGGGTTTTGGTTTCCACCGGAAAATGAAGGTCGTTCCTGCTGCGGTAGCATTTCCACTACTTGGAGAACGTTTTTCGGCGCACTATCCTCTCCTGTCACCGCCACTGTTGTTGGTCTTCCTAATTGTTTCTCAAGTTCCTGCATTTTATCAACAAGCGGTGCTAAAGCTGCTTGAATTATTGTAGTAATATCTCCGATGTTCACTGTTGACGTCCCAGCTGTAGCATTTTCCTCGATTGCCGTCACTAAAGCTTCTGTTTGCCTCCCCATTCCACGTTTTCCCACCATTTTCTTAGATCTTCCGAATGTTACCGGCTTATGTATCTATTTTTTTTCTTACTAAGCGACAACCTCAATATTCCTATTTTAATTTTCTTAATTATTTTATATATATGTTGCCTTTTTTATTCTATATATTTTTTTTTTCAAATTTTTCTCGTTTTTCTTATTTTTTTTTGTTTTTCTAGATTTTTCTTGTGTTTTGTCACCTGGCTGTCCCTGTAAAATTTCAAGTTCGTTTATGATTTTCACATCACTCTCTTGTATACCCTTGTCTTGTTTGATATCCGAATATGTTCTAGCCTCCCCCTCTGACTGACCCATATTTTCAGGTGCCTTCAAATTCTCGACTTGTAACGAACTTTTTCGCGATCGTTTGAATATTTCTCTTAGTTCATCAGCTAAAGGAACTGTTTCGGTGCTTACCTTCGCGTCATCGAGTTTTCTTTTCTCTGCCATATTTATTTATTGTTGAGTTCAAATCTATATTCAATTTGCAAAATTTGTAAATTCTATTATGATTTTGAAATACCTAACATGATTTTTTTTCATATACCTATCACGATGTTTCCTCGAAATAGGTATATATATATACACATATATATATCCCATCATAAACATTCGTCAACGACATTAAAATCTCGAGCCAACTCTGAATTGTATTTTTTTTTCTTTGAGATTGAAGGTCGAATTCTCAACTAACATTTTGTCTTTTCAAAACAACGTTTATTTGTTTGGCCTATACTTGAATTCCTTATCGAATCCATTGACTGAGTTCTCTGTGTCTTAAAATATGTTTTAATAGTCAACTACCTGACCCGAATGTCAACAAAATTATCATGAGTAAATCTTACGTTATTTCAACTTACCCGTTTATATGGTAAATTATATTATGTAAGATTAATCTTACCTCACAAAACAAAACATCAAATGTTTCACCCTCATTAATGACTCTGTCGATTATCGAGATTTGTGATCCTGACAACAACTATCTACATTGGCGGCACGTAGCGCGACCATTTGAATCTAACACGTGGTCCTAATAATTAACTATGATGTAATACAATTACACTTCTCTATTTTGATATTATTGTTATTATAGATCTATCTATCACATGATATGGGTGTAATATTTCCTCTATTTATTATGTTATAACATGATCATAATAGATTACACCCCAACATCTCAAAATAATCGTTTTTTCTTTTGTTTTATAATGATATTAATGTTAATCAAAAAAAAAAAAATTTTTTTTTTTGAATCAATTGACATTAATCAATTTTATATTTTTCGTAATCATTATTTTTGCAAAACCAATGATATCTAGTAAGGTACATTGGGTGTTGTAATACATTAATCAATTTAATTTCTCTAAACCTTTCTATTCTTCTAATAATTCTGTCGAATGTCTAGCGATAAAATAATAATATCTTTTCCTGACTTTCTGAACATTTTGTTAAAGTACCACGGCCCGCCGCTGGTCTGTATTTTCGAATGAAGACTAAACAATAATTGTTTACGTTCATCCTGCTTGTTATTATTTATTCAATCTCGACGTTTGTTTATTTAATTTTGTTCCTCAGAGTGATACGTATTATTCAACGATGTCTCCTACTTTTAAAATATATAGATGTTTTTACACCCGATGTTTATCTTATCAATTTTTTCGATGTTCTTTGTTTTCACAATAAGTTCGATGTTTTTCGGGCTTGTCTGTTTATTAAACTTGCTTCATATCAACATTCCGATCTGTTCGGTGAACCCAAAACATAAACAATGTTTTTGTTTACAGAACGCATTCCTTTTGACTGAATGACATCATTAACCTACATATCCTTTGTTTTTGTTTACATTATCGTTTGAAAGGAATTTTAATAGCTCTAAAGTTTATGATCATTTGACTTAACACATTTTTATTTACACGGACACTTTTCGTATTATAGGTTTATTCGTTAACACTTACTTTTTGGATTTATTGTTTATTTACGTTAATCTATTATTATTTTTTTAAATTTCACTGTGTATTTATGTAATGTCGCACTTTTCTGATTTTTTTTTTTTTTGTTAATTCTTTAATTAATTACGTCCTATTTATTATTATTATTTTCTCCGTTTTTGCAATAGATTGACCAATAAAACCCCTTTTTTTTTTTTTTCAAACTTATAAAACCTGAACCTCCTGGACACGGCTATGCAGTTGTAATATTCTCGCCTTTTCACCATTTTCTTTTACTTTGTTTAAAACAATATAAAATTTTCTTCTCTCTTGGCTATGATCGATACTTCTTTTTTTTTCTAAGGCTTTGCATATGTGTTCGCAGGGATGGAAAATTCCTCCCCTACAACACATAAGCCTCCATGAAAATTGGACCCTTAATTTCTTTGATAACTTCAGAAAGCTACTTAAAGCTCTCTTGTACTATATATCTTTATAGACATATGTACTTAACTAATTAATACGTTATTTACGATCTTGAACGCAAATATACCCGTATTTATATTGTAATTAAATTCCATCAAACGTTGTGTAATTTTTATGATTTATGATATAGGATTTTAATTACTTTCATTTTGTGGTAACCCCCTTGGTTCTGATCGAGGTGTTGAGTTTTACAATTTTAATTGGTCTTTCCATTGCAAACCTAGACTTAAATGAATTCTCTGAATGAGCTAACTTTCCTAATGTAATTATTGATTCCCTGCACCCTAACAAAATCGTAGTTAAACGCTGATAAAAGATATTATACATGTTTATTTGGACAGATAATTGAATATAACTCAAATGGTTAATTGTTAGTAAATTTGATTTTGGTAAACTCTTGTGTCTGTTTGGCGCCACTCCTTTTTGATTCTGCTGCTATAAGGTACATGTAGAGATTGATTTAGTAGGTTAATGTAATTAGTTAATTGCATATTTGACGAACTCGGAATAGCCCATTTGCTGGCATAATTTGGCTCCAAATCCTCCTGCAAGTAAACGAGATGATCGTGAGTCAACAAGAAATTTGCACAATCCTTTGACACGGTCCTTTGATTGATACCTAAGTTATCGCGTCCCAAAGAACCTTCCACGTCATCATGTACTGCCTTCAAGTTTCCCCTCGGGTCCCGATACCTCCAAATTCCATCTCCTCCAAGGTCTACTATTTACTTAGGGCGAACCGGTTTCGTCCTATATACAATCATATACTCACGGTTGGTGTGGACTTACGGGTCGTGAATCCTCATTCCACGTTTAAAAGAGAATGCGAGAGTGGTCTACCGACCTAAATGCAAGCTGTATGCAGGTCCGCATTCTCCAGTAAACAGTACATACGAATAAATATATGTATACATACAGTTTGGGAAAGGTTTATAACTCGCAATACGAGGCTATCTACCTCGCATTCCGAGCTCGGATCTCGCACGAAGAGTTCTGCGAAACTCTAGGATTGGTAACCGAATATATACGTAAGAATAAGGTTATACTAATAAATACTAGTAGAATAAGAAATTATTTGATAGTTTATTTTGGAGAGCTATCGAACTCCAGGCTTTTTGTTTGGTTTTGACGTTTTTATTTAAGAGAATCGTCATCTCTATTTGGTTTGGTCAATGGTCTTGTTGTAGGAGCGACCACTGCCTCCTGTTTGATGAACTGTATTTGTTTTAAATTTTACCTCCAGGGTTCAACATTAATTTTTGTTCATCCTATCCCGTGATTTCTCAATTGTTTCAAGTAATTGATTGCCACATAAGAGGGTACACGACTCTCAACTGTCTCTGGCAACTGATGGGATCTATGCGAACACTCCATCAATAATGTTCAAATGTTTCGTATAATATTTCTATATAAATCTTACTAACCCGTGATTTTTCAATTGTAGATTGTGAATGGTAGGTAATTGTAAGCACGCAGCTTCTAGCTGTTTTAGGTAACTAATAAAATCTATGCGACCATCTAATCAATGGTATTCAAATGTTTCATGTAATTTTTTGATATAAATCTGGCTAACCCATGATTTTTCAATTGTAGATTGTGAATGATAGGTATTTGTAAATGACCCATATCGCTGCACATTGCACAATGACATCCTGATGGTTATCCTTATAACCCTGATAAATTATCTAGTTACGGCCAAGGTCGTTTTCAAACCATGCGGTTGACCCAGATCTTTGGTGTCTCTATTTGTAAACAAATCGAATAATATAAACACCTTCTTTGACACACTAACCTAAATGTGAGATTTGTTTATTTTAAAATTCCTTAGAAGTCATATGTGCCTCTTTACTTTTATTGTGCATTGTTAATTTAAATATTTTTAAATCCTGTATTGAAGTTAAACCATTTTTCATTTTCCGAATTTAGTAAATTTACTAGAAGTTAGGTGAAAATTAAATATAAATATATATATATATATATATATATATATAAGTACACATATCTCGATTGTCAAAATATGTTAAAAAAAAAAGAGTACATATATTAATAAATAAATATAAAATATATGATTCTACATAGTCTGGAATATTAATAAATACATATTATCTTTTTCAATAAAGTAGATATGTCCATAGGTAGGTATCTAAGAATCGCTACCATTTCGATGCTTCGATTAATAAGTAAAATACATATATATAAATACATTACTCATATATTTATTCTTTATATACAATATATTACTTTATTTTATATAAATAAATACATAATATACATATATTAATGTGTAATGCTTTGTTTTGTTGTTTTTAATAATTTAATTGATATACCATAATCAGCTGTATCTCCTCACTCCTAGGTCCTGAAAATTATTTATAAAAAGAAAACTTACCCCCCGTCAAGGTATTTCCGGTCGGGTGTACACAACAACCTTGATGAAGAAATCCTACCTAATTAATTGTATTTTTCAACTAATTTCAAAATAAATCTTTTCGACTATTTATTCCTATTTAATATTTTATTCTCGCTTGAATCATATAAATTAGCTGATATTTAGTTTTTCTTCCGAACGAAATCCTAATTCAGAAAACCCGTTGATTTAATAACACTTTTCTAGTTTAGGCTTTTGAATGATAGCTGTTTCAAATTCCTTTTCGAAATGATAGACTGATGATTAAAATTCCGGTTAAAACGACAAACACTTTTAACACTGTCGCTATACGCACGATGGATTTTAATTGAACAATTTATTAATTCTAAATTTCTTTTTATATAAATTGATAAGAAAATTTATTCCGAATTGTGCAAACTTTTAATTAAACTCGACTCTTAATAAATTAATTTTTTTTCTAACTGTTAATTTTAGAACAAAGGTTTAAACGTTTATTATTATCGAATCCTTTTTTTTGTTTTTGTGTTTCTTTTAACCTAAGATGAAGTATTTACTATTAATAATTTTAAACAAAATTATAATCTATTTTTAAATATCAATTCACGAGCACATCCACTTTAATTTAACGATAACAAACTCTTAAATTTAATTTGAATGTTTTCACTTTGAATGAAATAATTATTTTTAAATTTTAGTTAAATTCTTAATTCCGTAATCACTTTCTGCACTTCACTTAACACTTTTAAGCACTGAATTTAAATTATATTTATTTTCACTGTTTAATTTAATTTAACTGACTTATTAAATTTCACTGACTCTAGCACTTGTATTTTTCACAAAATTTTCCTAAGTCAGGGACTTATTTAAAATTTAACACTTAAAGATTTTTCACTGTTAATCCTACCAAAGACGTAGTACTGCCACGTAACAACTTTTCGAATCCTCGGCGCGACTGCCTCCTGACTGATGTGTTCCATCTTTTATATCCCTCTCAGGTCCCAAAAGACGTATCTGAATTTCTCTTGATGCTTAATTCTATTTCCTATCAACTCGTAAATCCGAACACCCCTTCCCCTAATTTCGATCGTTCTTCCATAAGATGTTCTGCTTTCCGGCTCAAGGCGGTGGCCAGTTTCCATCTCACAAATCTAAATCGATAGGGTCCGAATCGGGTAAGTCTGTGTTAATCGCCCAAGCTTCCTTTGTCCTGTGTTCATACAAAATGTAGTTAAATTCTCATGATTTTGTGTTCCTTTTTTTCTCAATTTGCGATAGGTCCGTCCTCAATAATATATATATACATCTCAATTTTATGCATCTCGTGCGAAAATTGTTTAAATCCATGTCGAAATCTTTACTACGCATTTTTGAATTTCGATTTGTTTAAATTCTACTTAATTTTATTGTTACTTATATGAGCTTTTCCATTTCCACCCGTACTCTCTATCTCCCTGTCGCAGATTTGAGTTTTTCCTTTATCTTTGAATTTTATATTTATCCGCGACGTTTTCTTGCACAATTTCTTCTTGATTCTTATGTCATTTCTCATAACTCTTATAATTACTCATTTTCCAAGTCGTATTTATTAATTTCACGGATAAATTCGAATTGTATCGCTTTTCTCCACATGGATCATTTCCTATCTCCGTTCTTTACCCTTCCTTTTATCTTTTCTTCACTTTTCCCGATGTGTGTGGTCTCCAGGAAAATTTCATACTTCATTTATTATTAATTAATATATAGTTTTCCACACTTCTACGGGAGATATACCTAATTAGACTCTGGGATATCTGTCATTTTTATTGTTTTACCCAATCTCCGCCCATTCTCCATCCCTCACTTACAAGATTTCACATAAATTATACGTCTGGACATATGTTTACGTCTCAGATTTTATGTACTACGGCCGTAAATTTAGTTTAATTTTAGAGCCATTAGTTTTAATCTCTTTTCCTAATCTAAATACTTCATAAGCCCAACGTTAAAGTTAATCGCTTTTCTAATCATTTATTACCTTAACGTAAATAAAAACCATGTTCGGATTTCGATTGTTTACCCTTCAAAATATACATGAGACCGCCAACCTTTTATCTTGTTTCGATCCCTCCGTAATATTGGGTAACTCCAATATATATCTAACCTAATAATTATGTAAAATGTCTACTTTTCCTGAATCTAATCTATCGCTATATGTTTTAGTTTTTCTGTCTTCTTCTGATACTCGATTTTCACGTCCCTAGGACCTTCGTAGCAGTCCAAAATCTCTATATTATCCTTCCATCCGGTCGCCGCACTTTTCTAAAATGTCTATTTTTTTTGCGAGATTTTCATTCAAGATTGATTTACCAATATGTCCGTTTCATCTTAAATTGATAACGATTAATTTCCATTGTTTCCAACACTCACTCCTCTCTTTAGTACGATTTTTATCGAACATGACACCCTCCTTCTATCATAAATAATTGCACTACAGTTGAAATTCCGCCAGTAACTTTCCTTTGCTTTTCCCGTCCTTTTTTTATACTATCACGTTTATAATTTTTTTCATTGCATTTTTGTGTGTGCGCTTTACAACCTGTAAAACTTCCAAGCACCCGATTTCAATGGTTCGATACCCCATAAATGTCTCAGTTATTGTAAACATTCCCAGGAGTTTGTCACCTTGAAAGTCGATGTTGACCCTAAAGTGCGTTCACCTCCAATTTCTGTGAGAATCGAAATGTCGTTAATTATCTTTTTTATTGCCTGATCCACAGTTCATTCCTTTGTCTGCATTTGATGTACGCCTCTTCGTTCACTGATTGGTTACTCAAAATTTTATAGCTCTTTGTTCAGATCTATTGGTTGACAAAATTCAATGTTTATTTTGAAGCCTCAAAAGGGGGTTCCTAGTCGTTCCTAGACGATTTTAATGACCTCTGTGTTTATACTATAGAATCTCAACATAATTCCAACTATTACAGGTGCCTACTGAAAAACAAACTGAATCAATTTTAACCTCAACAGATGTCGCTAGAATGACGGTTTTCATTAATAATTTGTATATTTTTAGCAGCTATGGTTTATCTGTTTTTCACTGTGATTTAAGCCTTTCATCACACGCCCTAGCGTAAGACCACCATTCAGAATTAAAACTTTGCTTCAAATGGCTTTAGCCTTGTTTTGTGACCAGATCTGAATGACACATAAACATCTTCCCCATCTCCTTCCCCTCCTTACTACATTCAGCCTCATAACATACCCCATTTTCAGATGCCATAGTCTCACTGGCTTTATAAGGTTGGGAGCAGTTTGGACTATTGCGCGGTATTCGCATAAATATATATACTGACAAAAAATTATTCACATTTTCCCTTTCCAATACCGCATGATTTTTGACGGGTCTGCGCTAGTAAATAAATAATGTCCGGAATAATGTTTGGAAGACTTAAGCCACTTTTATAAAGGTACAATCGAGATTAACGCTCCGCATAAGATGACGTATATATATAATTTCTTACACGTCCTCGAAAAAATATTTAAAAACGAAATTACTTAACGTCGTTTAGAGTTTAGAGGGCATGTGTCTTTATATCAGATTGGCAAGATAAATGAATTCGCCGTTTAAGATGTTAAGTAAAACGCGAGTTTGCTCTCTGCAACGCAATTGATTAACGCCTCCGATTTAGCAACGTTATTTCCATTTGGAGGCTCAGAGGAAGAATAATGGGCACGTGCCCGGAGACCATATCCTGACATAGGTGGATTTATCGCTAGGTAAAGCGATATATCTGGAGGTCACATTTTACACGTATTAACGTGGCAAATCCAGGACCGCTCTAGCCAGATACGGAAAGATTTTTTTGTGCTGTTCACTTTTTTTAAAATGTTAATTTGAAGGTTTGAATATTGTCATAATCATTGAGTTATATAAATACAGTCAACATTCCTTAAATTTTGTTCTCGTGCGAGAAGTTGAAGGGTGGTGTGGCGGCTGTCGATGCCGCCCGAATCCTTCCGACCTCAAACGAACCCAACGAACGGAGTCACCGGTGACTACCCGCCGCGCCACAACCCGTAGCACCCGGCTCAGTGCATTAACTTAAAATGCTCCTTCAGTTTTTTACATAAAAAGCCAATTTATACGACAACTGATGATGGTCAAACCCTGTTAACCAATGAAAGATTATACCATCACTTTTTCTATTTTTTCCAGAACAATTTGTGAAGTATATTAGCGTACGTGTAGGCATTATACACTTAAGGCGATGCCATACGTAGTAATGCAAAATCATGTGTTTTTGGTTTGAAAATTTGGTCGCTTAGAAATGTTTCAAATGCTTTAATTAAATACTGCGAGTAGAATAAATTTTGGCCTTTGAAATAATCGAGTATTTTTTAGATAAGTTTTTTTATAAGCCCATAATAAAATAATGTAAAGGCCTATGAAAACTGCTTTAAAGTTCAAAATCTCCTATTTACGAACCCATTTTCGGTTATGATTTTATTGTATAATGTGGCAAATTAAGTTATTTATAAAATGATCGAAAAAAAAATATTTATGCCTGAACATCCACAAAATAAAATAAAATACACTTTTTGGCCATGTTTTTTTCTTGCATAAATCAAAACAGGCGGATGGTGTTAAGCGGGAATTTAAACTTTATCGCCATCTACGTAAGGTGTGTTATTGATAGCGGCCCAATTTAAAATATTACATGACGTAGTGCATCGCCTTAAACGGTGATCTTCGGAGACTCGTACCCGTCGAGCGCTTGTAGACGATTTAAGCTCGAGTTATCTCCATGATGCCAATTAGCTCAAAGTTGTCGCCCATATTTCGAACGCAGAAGTTTACACCCATATATAATTCCTCAACGGTAATAACATGGATTTCATTTTCTGTTCGAGCCTGGTGATATTAAGAGCTACAATAAAATGAAAATCATTTTTCATTAAAATACTCGGTGGTTTTTTTTTCATGACAAGAGAAAATGCAATGTAATTTTAGCGACGAAATCCATATGAATGGTCTTATCTTTTGATTTGGTTAGAAAAATTGATAAATGCATTAATTAAATATTGTGAGCTTAACACATTTTGGCCTTTGCTTCAGTCTACCACTTTTGATAAATTTATTTATTTTTTGCTTCTCACTGTACATAAATAATGTTTTTTCTCATAAAGATCAACCTCACTAGGACAAAGCATATATTGATAATAACAATTTATATTTGAGTGAAGCAAACATAAATTAATACTATTTACATACAAACGCAAAAAATTAAAAAAAAAAAAAAAGAGAAACTATGTTACATGAGTGGCCAGATGGGTATTTTGAGTAAAATCATTATATTTGAACCATAAATAATCATTACTCATTATTCCCAAGAAGAAACGAAGTAAATAATAAAAGGCTGGGGTGACACTCAGTTTTCAGTAAAAGGGAATTATGTTTGGTCTCATTATTAAAAAAAAGACAAGGATAAATATTTTTATAAGCCTAGAAAAATATAAAGTATTAGGCCTTTAAAAAATATAAAGTATTAGGCCTATAAAAATATTAAGTATTAGGCCTATAAAAAATATAAAGTATTAGGCCTATAAAAATATTTTTAACCAAAAAATCTCCTACTTACGAAAACCTTTTTGGATATGGTTTTATTGTATAATATATGAAATTTGTTTTTTTAGATAATAATCGGAAAACATTATAATATTTGTACCGAAAATTCAGAGAATAAAATAAAAATTGTTTCGCCCGATTCCGAATATTGCATGCCAAGGTAGACTGCCATAAGATTTTTTTGAAGATGCATCTGTCAAAATATCAAAATGTATATATCTGTAGTGGTACGCCACTACTTGACTCGAACGTTATTCTAGAAGTTTCGAAACAAGCTTCTTGAATTTTGTTTTATTTTTTAAATATTTGTTTCTATAGCAACAGGAATGTTCGAGAATGTTTTATTTTCCACCTAGATAAGCGACAACGTGAACGAAATGGTCAGTACAGTACCAGCAACCGCGACATCTAGATCGAATTATTTTGCCTACGTGACGCGCTTCGGAACATTCTCGAACCTTCCTTTCGTAAATAATTTTTTTGTATTTTCTATGTTTATTTATTGTTTTCGGATGTATGTTTAAAAACCGCTTCAGCCAAATTTCGTAGTTATTTATTAATAAAAAGAATACCGAAATAACTACATATCTACCTGCAAAAAGACGTTCAGTAGATTTTCAAAATCATTTTCATTTGACACAGACGAGTGTGTATGATCCTTCAGTCTATTTTTCCCATTTGATAAATGCCACTGAAACCGAGAAGAGTGTTTTTATTTTTTATTTTAACGTCAACCCCACACAGGATACCATAGGGCAATATATTTATTAGAAAATTTAACAAAATATATAATTATTTCCCTCAAGTCCTATGTCATATTTTGGATGTGAACTTGATGTCAGTTGTAATTATTAACCATTTCTGTTGGTACCTAACTTCGCTATGCCTTATACCTTTCCTTTTGATTTCCTTGATGAATATTATTATTTTCCACCTATCTAATTCATATTTCCGTATGCCAACTACAAAGTGCTTGTAGTTCATTTGAGGCTCACACCACTTTCCCATTCCGGTATAAGTAACAGATGGTTACTCCTTCAGGGTACACAACAGGACTCTATTTTTTTATATTGATAAAAGATTCTAGATATATAACGATTCTAGACCTCAAATATCCCTGCATGAAGGGTTAGTTAGCACTATGCAAAATGCACAGGTTAGTATATGTGTTAATAGTGCACATGGGACATTGTTAGTTTTTACACATCCGATAAACGCAAAACAAGTGTGTACAAGTGGAATCAGATTTAACAAGTCGGCAGTCCCTCACAGGTGCAATCAGATGTCGGTTGGTCCACAGGTGAGGTTTGACAACCGCTCAAGCTCGCGTTGACCGTCTGATTTTGCCCCAAAAAAAGAGATAAGCTGATATATAGGCTGTGAGCAGCCGAAGACCCTAAATAAGAAATCGAGCGTCAGACAGGAGAGGAGCGCAAGGAAGGTAGTCTAGCTCTTGCAGACCTCGCGACAACCAAGAGCACCTCATAAGGGGGAGGCGCGACTCGTGATCCATACACCATGTACAGAGGATAAAGGAGAAGCCAGTTTTTCTGCAGGGACGACGGTCTGTGATCCACGCCCTCGAAGGGCTGGGACAAAACATTACATAAAAAGTTCAGTTTCAACAATCTAAAACTGCGTCGACCGTGATTGCTTGTAACCTGTAATAATCTACATGAAAAACTACGAAATGGTAAGCAGATAGGGAAAAGGGAAATAAAAACAAAAATAAATAAATAGCGGAACCGCTCGTGCGGTGATCTTCTCGCGTATGTGACACATGTTTGGGGGCGGTGCCTGGAACGTCACGGTGAGACCCAAACGGTCGCACTAGACATATCCAAGGCCTTTGACCGGGTCTGGCACCGAGGACTTGTCAACAAATTGCCTTCTCACGGACTTCCCGCATCCCTGTGTACGTGGATTGCTGACTTTTTAAGGGATAGGTCGATTCAGGCGGTTGCTGACGGTTTCACCTCTTTTTCACACTCCATAAATGCTGGCGTCCCACAGGGATCGGTTCTGTCTCCGACTTTGTTTTTATTGCACATCAATGACCTTTTGACATGTTCACCGATTCATTGTTACGCGGATGACAGTACAGTTCATGATAGCTTTTTGTTTGACAAGCCCCTAAAGGGCACACAAACTCCAACGGCTCGGAGGGCTTTGAAGCAGAGAATGGACGGTTATCTCGAGAGTATTTCCTCCTGGGGTAAAAATAATCTCGTCGAATTTAATGTTTCAAAGACCCAATCCTGTCTGATTACGTCTAAAAGGGATCCAAATGATAATCTAGTCTCCTTCAAGAAGCAATCTTCCGAACAGGCCTTCCATTGATATGCTTGGTGTAACTATAAGTGACCAGCTCAGGTACGGGGGCTCCATCTAAGCCAGAGTAAAGTTGGCCTCTCAGAAGCTGGGCGTACTGTACAGGGCCCGCAGATACTTTAATAGTACACAACTGCTGACCCTGTACAAATCGCAAGTGCGCCCTACTATCGAATTTGGCAGCCATCTCTGGTCCGGAGCCCCTAAATATCTGAAAAAATCCCTTGACTCTGTGCAAAAACGGGCGGTCCGTTTGATAAATTCCCCAATCTTAACAAACGGACTGCTATCTATAGAGCACAGGCGTCAGGTAGGTATGCTGTCCTTGTTCTATCGGTATTACAATGGAAGATGCTCTGAGGAACTAGCGTCATTGATCCCTTCGGCACCGGTGCGTAGTCGGGATACACGCCAAACGCGCGCCCAACATTTGTACACGGTTGACATTTGTCACATGAGAATGGGTCGCTTCTACGATTCGTTCTTAAGTTCAACAGCTCGGCTGTGAAACGAGCTGCCGGCCTCTGTGTTTCCTCCCTCCTACAACATGGGACTCTTCAAGACCCATGTTCACTCCTTCCTCTCCACAAAAAGACCCTCCACACAGCATCCCCAAAGATGACATAGGCCCTGAGGGAAATTATTTTCTTCAGGGCCTCCTGTGTGGAGTTAATATATAAAAAAAAAGCAAGCCATTTCACTGTTCCGAACGCTTAGTCGCAGTCAGAGCATAGGAATGGCTTGGCCAACAAGTAAAGATGGTTATATAAAAACAGGTAAAAATATTTACAATATATACAAAGTTCATGGAAATAAGGTCAAATCGTTGTCCGAGGAGAACAGGAGCAGTATACATGGTAAATAACTTTTAAATGTGATTTTATGCTCTTCTCCGCTTGTAGTTCAGTTGAAAATCACAAATTATCCTGTCAACACCTAAACTGTGTCTGATTACGGAACCCCCCTTGTTCGACCGTGTCGAAACTGTAAAACCATCGTGAGCTCGCTAGTTGGTGGTGGTAAAAAGTGCATTGCATTTGAACCAGCGCAATTGAGGAAAGCTGAAGAAGAACAGAAACTGTTAGTTGGCATTCCAGATTTCCAAACCTCTTCTATCAGCCGTGCGACGGTGCTTAGATTACAATTTAAAAAAAATAATTGTTTATTTATTGGTGCAACAGAAAGGTGGTGTAACATGCTGGCAATTTTGGATTTGATGAGTTTTTACTCTTGCGAGAGAATCATAGCGCCAACCGTATTATATATAGACAGATATACACTCACATGAGACAATGAAAATAAATGAAATAATACTCCCCTTCAGGAAAAGAGCCCAGAGTAAAAAGTCGTTGATTTAAGTAGCAATGAAGATATTTTGTATATTACCAGAAAAAAAATATTGAAAAAAAAAAAAAAAAAATTAATTTAAATTAATAAAATATGTGTTTTGATCTAATAATATTTGTGCAAGGATTGCATTAGGACATGGATAATTGTGTAACTATTTAAGATACCACAAATAAATATGTTTTGTATTTATTAGAAAAAAAAAATTTAATTTAAAATTCAGAATGCATTCTTTCCAAATCCAAAATGTGTTTTATTTATCTACATAAATTTTACTACTGCGGGTACTTTTTCATTACCACCTACCTCAAAACCGGTAACTATTTAGCAGTTATGCAAGGTAGAAGGTAGTAAGAAGTAATTGCTAAATGTGCTTATTATATGAAACTGTACAAAATCTTTCGACTAAACGCACATTTTTATGGGCAATAAAACTGAATTACCTATTTTCCGAAAATTTTGCCCACACAAAGGAAAATAAAAATGATCGTTTGTACGTAATAACAAAAGGAAACAAAAAAACAGAAGATACCAGTTTTATAAAGCACTTAAAGCAGAACTGTCAATGGAAAGAAATTTTAAGAATTAAATATTTTACTCTAATAATTTACTCTAATATTTTACTCTAATAATATGACTACATCTCTATAAAACATCAATCGATTTTTCAATTACTATGAGTTACAGTAGTTATCGGTTGACACCACCGAAAAAAAAGTAACTACAAAAATCAACGGTAAAAGATTGCGGAAAGCAAAACCTAGGCGTCGACATCCTGAATCCAACCCTGTCTAAAAGTACCACATTTTCTACATACATATAATGCAATGTAAGAATGCCCGGGTTGCAGGTTGGCGAGGTTGGTCCTAGATCTCTAATCGTGTCGTTTGCCCTAATCTTACCCGAGGGCGTTTTTAAAACAGGCACTGTAACTGCCCTTCGGGATATAGAGTGTCAAATAGCTACTGTCCTTATCTAAGTAAATTTATTTTCATACATTAAACGAAAGGAGTTTTTGTTCTTGTGGGCATTATGACTATTTTTCAATGAAAAAATATTTTTATTCGCTTTGTTTCGAGGTTTTCCATTTCGACAGCATGCTTTGTTTTTGAAAGTCAAAAATAAATTCTCTCATACCCTTGGCGAATAAAACTATCAACAATTTTGTTTGCCAATTTAAAACACAGCTTTTGACGGTTTATTTACAGTGCGCTAAAGAATATTAAATCTGTTTTTCGTTGGGAACTTTCTTTCAGCAAAAGATTTTTTAATCCATTTTTTGTGGTCTTCGGCCCCAATATTATAAATCAAAAATAGCGAAACGAAATTGTTTTTCTAAGAATCGAATTGAATGATTGCTCAGAAATTCGCCAGAGGTTATCTTATTTCTATGTTTCAAAAATAATCACAGAATAAATAATTTTAAAAAAGTTGCTCAGTAAAGACATACGGTAAATAATTTTCTTCCTTCACAAATAAAAATTTAAAAATAGTTTATCAGTGGTCTTTAATCGAACTGATTTTTAAAATATCATTTATTTCAGTTAATTAACTAGTTTATTAATATAACCTTCAGCTACGACGACATTTTTTTTTTGCTATTTGGTAATGTTTGATCAATTTTACCGGAAGCCAGGAGAAAAATTAGTTCACTTCGGGAGCACCGACATTCCTAAAACATTTTCTATCGGTTTTCCTTTTCTTTAATAGAATTTTTTGTGCATAACTGGTAATTATGTGCATTGTGCATATTTCATCTCCCCAGATTTTCTTAGTCTTCCATCGCTGTTTTTTTCTGATTTATTTTAATCCTGTTAAAAACGGGAAAGCAGGTCATTTCCTAGTATAATATTAGTACTTTCCGAATATATCGAATAACTGTTCATAGACCTGCATCCGCTCTTATAAATTATAATGAAATAATATAACGATAACGATTTAGTTCCGACGTCGCGTTGATACATTCCTTTTTTAATTATCTAAAACATATCAATTCATTCGTTAAGAGCCTGCAGTCCCATATTTAACAGAATAACAAATAATTCGAAGAGGTTTTGAAGTAACAATAGATATGATATGAGATTTTCACGGCCAAACGTATTATAGTGATTCATTTTTGGGGTATTATGTTTTTTGTTTTTGTTTTTTTTAGATGGACAAACATTCCCGGGCTACAAATAACCTAACAATATTTGAACATCTCCTACTACCACCACAGTAAGCTTAAAATTTTGTTTGTGTTATCATGGAGGACTTAGCCAGCCGAGGAATTATACACGCTACGACTGGGTGGGACCCATATGCAATACCAACTCAGCCACTGACCGGTTGAGATGTTGCGCTACCTCCTTTTTTAGCCAACGATTTGGACAGAATTACTGCATTCATCATCGGGGCAAATGTGCAAAGAAACGTTGGCTAAAGAATGTAGTAGCGCAACACGGCATAATATCCCAAAAATAAATCACTATAAAAGTAGCAATATTTATGTCAGTAAGTTTTCTCTGTGTAATCTTAAAGTACCTACAGAGAATTTCCGTGCTTCACTGAAGATCTTGTTTTCCTCAGAATTCTCTTTAAATTAAATATTAAATTTCCAGCTCTAATCGTAAAACACATTATCTTACAATACACGATTCAAATTCACACTTTAAATCGTTTCAGCAAAATTAAAAAAAATATATATTTAATCAAATAACCCCTTTTTCTCATACAAACAAACTTGAGTGTTTTAGTGGAAATAAATCTAGCAAATTTTCAGCTGCTGTAAAACTGATTATTTGAAAATCTAAAAAAACTATTATTTTACAGCGTTTCGTTGGCTGTGATATTTTTTTGAAGTGAAACCCAAATTCCATCTAGCTCAGTAATAGGATTAATACAGCTCAATGCAATAGAGAGAAATAGATATACCTACTTGTATATGCGTTGCCGCTAGTCGCTAACCAAATACCAATAATCCGCTTAGCAACTTTAGATGCTTCGAACTATGAGTATGAGAGAATATTTCAGGTAAATCTGAATGAATATCTTATTTTAAAAAGACGTGCTTATACTCTAAGTTTCTCACTTTTGTAACAGTCTTTGTGAAAATCGACTAGTTTCTCTGATTTTCAAACAAAATACTTTATAATAACTCTAGTTCATTTCTTTAAAAGTTTTTATTTTTGATTGGTTTCCTGCCGTTTTTATTATTATTCTTTTAGCTGACGCAATAAAGCGAAATAATATTTTTATTATCCGTCAAAAAACCAAAGCAGTTTATCAGAAAGTCAATTTCAAAACATTCATTGTAACACTAAAGTACACATATATCGAGAAACCACAATTTAGAATAGAGAGGTAGAAGAATAAAATTAATAACATTGACCGGTCTGTGGCTGAGTTGACATCGTGTTTGGGTCCCACCCAGTCGTAGTGTGTGCAATTTCTCGGCTGGCCAAGTCCTTCACAACACACGTAACATTGTCCGCTTCCTATGGTGGTAGTAGGAGATTTACAAATATTGTCTGGTTATTCGTAACAAAGTTTATTTTAACCGAGCTCTTTGGACTCGATCATGCAGTATTAATGGAGACATTACATTTATTTTATACATTCTTAAAATTATAATATCACTATCGCAATGTAATGTATCTTAAAATTCAGCACAAAATAAATATCCCATAAGTCATTGCTGTATCAACGTCAAAATTCTAAGATAATATTTTTAAGAAAAGTGCGCGCGTGCAGTTATTATACCATGTAAATATGAATAAACAGTGTTTCCTTGTTCGCGTATTCTTGTATCGTGTAGTTTTCCCTCGGGCTGGTATGAAAATAGCACTTTTAAGGAGAGGTAGGAGTATATTCCTAGGTGTGTATTACAGTACCTGCTTTGTAGATTCTTTTATATTTTCCTTAAAAAGAGACAGATGTTACATGACGGATAAACAAGTTAACATCGATCCATTGAGCACATAAATGAGCTGGTGATACTTGGTTGGCAAATATTACTCCTTAACGAATGTTGTGTACGCGTTTGGCATCGAAGATTTCAATAGTTATGTTCAGACTAAGCCGCATAACACACTGAGTCGCTCCCGTATAGCAAATTAATAAGTGTACAAAATAAAGTGTTTGAATTCAATTATTGTGACTATAAAAAGTGATGTATTTGTGTCTTCCCATCAATTCCCCTTAGATGGTATAACTCAGTTTCCTTTAATTATATTATAAATGTAGTTATTATTCCCGTTGGAAATACGCTGGGGAGAGTGGATCACGGCGGGCATCCTTAAAAAGTATATTTAATTTATTCTAAGTAGCTGCAGCAAAAGTCAAATTGTATGAAATGATTTATGACGGATTATATATTCGTTTTGCTTGATGCATGGAATAATTTTTACTAAACGTAGTTGCGGTAATCCAAACGGAAATAATTATAATAACTTTAGCAATTTAGGTAACTGAGTGATAACGCCAAAAGGGCTAATCTTTTGATGGTATAGTCACAATATTATATATTTCATACACTTTAATTTCCTCTTTTGACTGCTTAATTAAATTATTTATTTCCTAGCTTGGAGCAGCCAGCAAAACAAAGACAGAATCTTTTCCTGTCATTTGGGTTACTTTATAGTCCGTCCTTTGATACACGGGACCTCTCAGATAGTGTGCTCATTTTTTGCTTAACAGAAAATCATTTTTATCTTTTTTGGAATAACTGGGGAAATTAGACCAGAGTGGCTACAAAAACAATTTTTAGAAAAGGTTTGAATAAATTTTGAATTTTTGTTTTTGTTTTAAAATATTCAATAATAACGTTTAAATAAGTTTATTTTGTGAACGATAAATAAAAATAAGTTGCTTTGAATTTGTATTTTCCATAACTTAAAACAATTTATTCAGTTAAATAATAAGCTTTATCGGTGGTTACAAACCATATTTTATATATTAGAATAACCAGCATATAAAAATAAAATAAAACTTTTTTGATTTAAAAACAACCAACTTTTACAGCGGTAAAGCTGTTCACCTTGGTAATTGAATTTCGAAAATAGGAATTATATTGGAATCAAGCATTTTCTTTTCTAACAAGTTATCTTTCGTTTATTTTAAATTATGTATCATGCCTACCTTCCTTTTCACCATGATTAATTTAAAAAAACATATACTATAGCAAACATATTATCGTAACAATACTTCTAAGCGCATTTACTTACTGTTAGCTGTTCTTCTTACGTGAAAAAGTGCAGTAAAAGAGTGATATCTTATATATGTGATACATCATTTTGTGGAGAAATATTCGTTTATTCTCCTGCGAAAATTAGTTTTTCGCTATCTTAATAATCTACGTGAATTTCAAGTTCTAATAGTGATTTTGACAGTTGAGTTAACCATAGACACTTTTTGAAGTAGACGGTGATTCAAGCTGTGATAAATAAATTTTTCGTAAATTCTTATTTACAATCAAAACTCAAGATGGATCCCCAGATATACATATCCAAAGCTACGGAAGCGGTAAAACAGATGAAAAACTGTATAAATGATGCTACAACGAAACTGAGCAAAGAACAAATGAGTAAATTGAATCCTAAGACTATAACTATATTAGGTGTAATTAGCGAAATGGCGGCAAAAATGGCTGAAATTTCCGGTGAAAATAGAATTTTAAGGAAGATAAACAATCGTGTTCAAATCTCAACTGTAGAGCATCAATCGAGAGCTGAACTGGAAAATTTTCCCCAACTACCACCTATAACCAGAAATAATGCTCCTCCAGGACCTGCCAGACCTTCGGTAATAATTCACCAGTCAACAGACAATTCCGAGTCGACCCTAAAATCGCTGAAAAATGCTATCAATCCCAGTAAACTGGGCATCCGAGTCACTGGAATGCGAGAACTAAAAAATGGTGGGGTGTTAATACACCCCAGCACTTCTGCTGAGGCAGATAAACTCGCGAACGCTCCGGCGCTTAACGAAGCGGGATTAAAAGCAACCATTGCCCCAAATCGCCTCCCTCGCATCGCCATCCACAACCTCCCTCAAGACATTTCGGCAGAGGAAATTATAAGTGCCGTTCATCTTCAATCTTCCAACGACACTATGGTCTATCTTTGGAGAACTTAAAATTGACCATGTCTTTTTCCCATAAATCTGGCCCTCGCACTGGAAACTGCATCCACATTTTTAGAGTCCCTCCATCTGTGCGTCACTCTTTAATATCGCGAACTAAACTTGCCATAGACTGGCAACTACACCGAGTAAGAGATTGGGTAGACAGTTTAAAGTGTGGCCACTGTCAATTATATGGTCACACAGCTTCAAAGTGCCAAACTGACTTACCTACCTGTTCCCACTGTGCCAAAGTTGGCCACAACCGTGATGCCTGCCCCAATAAGGTGAAATCACCAGTATGCGCCACCTGCACCTTCTTCAGGAAACCGGCTTCTCACAATACTGGAGCTCAGGACTGCCCCGCCCGCCAGGCTGCTGAAAGACGTGAACTCTCTTGGATTAATTTTTTAGGTTGAACCTGATCAATCGTTCTGTGAATAATTCCTTCTCAATGTACTATCAAAATGTTCGTGGCCTAAACACAAAACTGAATACCATTCGCTGTAACGTCAGTGTGTGTCAATATGACTTTATATTTTTTACTGAAACATGGCTCTCCGATAATATCTCATCTGCTGAGCTGGGATTTTTTGACTATAACATTTTTCGTAGTGACCGTTCTACTTCTTCTGCGAAATGTAAAGGTGGTGGAGTGATGATTTGTGTAAACAAGAAATACCATTGCTATATTCTAGAGTCATCTAACAATGTGTCTGATCAATTGTTTCTATGTGTTCTATTAGGTAACAAAAAACTTGTACTCGGTTGTGTTTACATTCCTCCATCCTCGTCGATAGAAGTCTATAAGTCACATACTGTTTTAACTGAACATGTTTCTAGAAACGCTGATTCCTTATTTATTTGTGGCGATTATAATTTACCTAAAATATTGTGGCTGAACGACAATCAAGGTGTCAAAACTCCTACTAGAAATCTTTCCCCACAAGCTACTGAAATTGTAAATTTTTTTGCCTACTTGAATCTGTTTCAAGTAAATCCAGTCACTAACTATCTAGGTTCTTGCCTAGATTTAATTTTTTCTAGCATACCAAATATCATAGTAAGTGAAGCTGATGTCTCTTTGTTACCTATAGATAAATATCATCCACCTCTCTCTATTAACATCACAAATTTCCTAAGGGATGTTACTATCAACCCAAGTTTCCAAATTGGTTTAGCTCAAAACTCAAACAGTTAATAATTGAAAAAAAGAAAACTCATAAGCTATTTAAAGACACTGGCAACTTAAACTTGTATCGAAAATTTTCTCATTTAAGGGAACTGTCCAAAATCGAATCAGCCAAATGCTATAAATCTTATGTAGAAGGTACTGAGTCAAAATTAATGCAAAACCCTAAACAATTTTGGCAATTTGTTGCGCAAAAGCGTACTGATAATGATCTTCCTTCTAGTATGCACTATAATGAAACTCATGCTACTAACGGTCTTGACATCGCCAACCTTTTTGCTAAACACTTCTCCTCTGTATATTCTGGTGCCTCATGCAACATCCCTCCACTCAACTATGACTACAACATTGACTTGAATGATTGCCAAATCTCACTTGTAGAGGTATACCAATCTTTAAGTAAACTTTCTAACAAAAAAAGTACCGGACCTGATGGCATTCCAGAAATTTTGCTAAAAGAATGTAAATATTCATTATCTATCCCAATTGGTATGTTGTACAACTTATCACTCTCATCTGGAACATTTGCTGATTCATGGAAAATTTCATATATTCGACCCATTTTTAAATCCGGGAACAAGTCAAACATTGAAAATTACAGACCAATATCAATTATATCTTGTATTCCAAAAATATTTGAGTCGATAATTACAAAGATAATCACTCCTATATTCAAAAATGTTCTGATTGATGAACAGCATGGATTTAGATCGGCGAAATCTACAACAACTAATTTATTGTCCTTTACAAATACCATTGTTAAAGCCTTGGAAGACAACACTCAGGTTGAAGTACTCTATACTGATTTCTCCAAAGCCTTTGATAAAGTAAATCACTCGATTCTCATGGCCAAACTTTATGCTATAGGCATTAGAAACCCGTTGTTATCATTCCTTCGCTCTTACTTGAGCGATAGAAAACAAAGGGTTAAAATAAACAACTTTGAATCCTTTAACATTGACGTAACGTCCGGCGTTCCCCAAGGAGCTCATTTGGCCCCGCTTCTCTTCAACCTTTTTATTAACGATATCACCAAAGTTTTTTCTCATACACGCTTCTGGCTTTTTGCGGATGATAATAAGATTCTTCAGATAATTAAATCCTACCTTGACTGCTTACATTTTCAACGTGATATTGACTCGTTTAATAATTGGTGCAAAATAAACTGCATGGAACTTAATGTTGATAAATGTAAAATTTTGTCCTTTTATAGAACCAAAAAACCTATTCAGTTTGATTATAAATTAAACAATGTTTGTTTATCTACTGTAACATCTATCAAGGATCTTGGGGTCACTCTAGACTGCAAACTTTCTTTCCGTGAGCACAGTAACAACATTGTTAACAAATCACTTAAACTACTCGGCTTCGTTCATAGAATAACCTCTGACTTTAAACATATAAGTACCCTTAAAACTCTTTACTGCTCGTTAGTTCGCCCTCACCTTGAATACGCTAGTGTTATTTGGTCTCCTTTCTTTGTCACATAGAATCCGTACAACATCGCTTCCTACGAGGAATCGCTTGGAGGTTGGGTCTTGAAAGAGGAGAGTACTCATATGATGAAGTTGAACAAACTTTAAACATTTCTTCTTTGGAGAAACGTAGAAGGGACACTGATCTGATTTGCATATTTAAGATTATCAATGGTATTACAGACTCACCTGCTTTGTTGCAACTTATCCAATTCAACATCCCTTCCCGTATTCTCCGAAATAATGAATTGCTGTTCGTCAATCAACATTCTACCAATTATGGATACCATTCTCCTTTGTCCAGAATGTCGAGACTTGTCAACTCACTGTCAAGTCAAAGCATTGAATTTTGTGGTATATGCCTAAATGACTTTCGACAGTCAATACGCAATGTCTAATTTCTAATGCCCTTTGAACCATCTTCATGCTTTGACTTATTATTATCTCCCATTCTTACTTTTTATTATTATTGTCATTATTATTGTCTTCGCTCCTCATTTATATATGCTCTCCTTTCACTGTCATCTCTGTTTATAAAACTTATTCGTGTAATTAATATGTTTTTAATGGACTATTTGTCCGTAAATAAATAAATAAATAAATAAATAAATAAATAAATAAATAAAAATATTTTTTAATGGAGATCATTGCAAAACTATTTTATTTTACCAACACTCAAATAATATTTGCCCATTCCAAGACCTCAAATTCTTGTGGGAAAGGAGTCTGATCCGGAGATGAATTTTATTTCAAAATGTTTAAATAACTCAGAAAATCTGTTTGACCACTTTTGTTGTTATATATACCCTAATTTAAAGGTTGGTACATATATTCGATTTAGTACATTACTATAGAAGTATTTTATTGCTTTTTTGCCATTTAGAAGTTTGCATATTTTGCCTTTAATAAATCTTGATGGCTTAATATGGATATTACGATTCATCTATTTGTTTTTTTTATAATATCCACTCTACAATCTGTTTTAAAACCTATTAAATCTTAAATTTTTCTGTTCATTTGAAAACTTTAATAATAAACCAGTGTTTCCTAGAAGTTTAAACGGTTTTTTCCATAAAAAATTACTGATTTGTAACTATAATTACAACTGTTTCGCCTTTCGGAGGCACTATCAAACCATAATACGAATCTAGCGGAGCTTGAAAGGGATGAACGTTGATGTTTCCCATCTCACAAGCTGGTTGAAAATTATCTAACTTACCCTTAATGTAAATAAAACGCACTACATACTTTTTGGCAACAAGAAAAATTGCAGCCTTATTATCAAAATCGGTGACAACTGTCTCGAAAAGAAAACGAACACAAAATTTATTAGTGGGTAAGTATCTTATTGTATTGATTGTGGATTTCTAGCCATCGCGAGATCTCCACATAAATCATGTAAAGGAGAAAAGAACCCCCATAACTGGTGTACTAAATAGGCTTTAAGGATTACTACTCATTAATTTACTTACTTTGATGTATTATGTCATGGTACATTCACACCTATCCTATCTCTGACGCATCTGGGGCTTTGCCTCAAAGAAACTGATAGCTGACCTGCAGGTGGTCCAAAACCTAGCTCTCAGAAATTTTCTTGGGCTTCCATGGGATACCCATGTCAAGAAAATCAATTCGATTTCCGGTATCCTTCCAATCACAGCCCTTCCCAAACATGAAATCACGACCACCATCCTAAAAAATTACCCACACAAACATAAAGCTACTACAATCAAGACATCCACAATCACAATACTCGGAATAACAATAAAATTTCTTTACTATATTGCCTACACACTATATAACTCTCTGCCAGGTATGTATTAAAATAATCAGTAGATATATACAAAAGATTCAAAGCTAGGCTTTAAAAGGATATTTAAAAAATATATGAAAACGAAAATACGTAATTCCTGTCGTGTTGTATTATGTCTCGTTTATTTATCTCTCCTTTCCTATCCCCTGTATTTGTAATCGAGTATAATCTATTTTTACCAATGTATTAGTGGGTAAGTATCTTATTGTATATTGCTACCTTGACTTATGTGTATATCCCTGTCTGTTTTATTTTTTGTTTCTTCTTGTTTGTTCTACTTAACCACCCATTTTCGTGAAACTTATAATTTTGATTATTTTTGTACTGTTTCGTATGTGAAACTTATAATTTTTATATAAAAATACCAATGTAAAAACGTACGTAAACTGTGTAAAATATATTCAATTCCACCTAAGTATTGTAAGTTCCTCTCGTCCTAGAATGAGTTTTGTAACTTATCGGGATTGCTCTAGCAAGAAATAAAAATAAGCGAAACATAAAATCATTATTTTATTTTATTTTATATATATGATACATGATTTAGAGAGTACATCTGGTTTTTTGTGATATTTCACCCTCCATGCTAATGATAACATGTAATTATTAACACCGGAAGTTGTTCGTTAATAAACCGTTTTTTGTTTAATTAATAACAATGGTAATATTTATGAATATACGAACACTCAATATTTAAATGAAGTTAATAAAATAGATAAACATATCGTCACCTTAAAGCAATAGTGGGATATCTTCGAAAAATATACTTTTGAGATAAGTATGCAGTTCGATGTAAAATTGTGAGCTCTACGTGATGCATTACTGGGATATTTTGTAAAAAAAAATGCCAGTGTTACAAGTAAAATCTCAGTATTGAAATGTTTGGTCACTCAGAGCAACACTGAGATATTGATGTTGTCCCACTGTTGCTTTCAAAAGGTCGTTTAAAATACTGAAATAAATTCATTGTCTCACTGTAGTTCTATAGTTTTCAACAAGTTGGGTGATCTTGGAAGAGAAACATAAAGAAACTGAAGGTGAAAACCAGTCAGGAGTATGTAGCAAAGTCAGGAAAGGTATGCAGAGCAAAACAAATTAAGCCTGTACTGTGTACTAATTGTAAATACAAATGTTCTGAATCTGTTTTGGAAATTGATCGATTAAAATATTTTAATATTTATGATTCCATGAATCCTAGCTAATAGTAGTTATTATTTTGAGAGAGATGGACATAACATACGTGTATGTAAGATTTTTTAATGGCAACCTTAGATATAAGCAATAATACCATAAGCACTGCATTAAACAAGAAAACAGATAGCTTCCTGCAAAAGGATGATTTAGTTGAT
This sequence comes from Hesperophylax magnus, assembly GCA_026573805.1. Taxonomy (NCBI): domain Eukaryota; kingdom Metazoa; phylum Arthropoda; class Insecta; order Trichoptera; family Limnephilidae; genus Hesperophylax; species Hesperophylax magnus. The sequence continues at coordinate 7,655,681 of JAIUSX010000029.1, read as the reverse complement.
GGTATTTTGAATCACATCAACAGCTTTAGTAGAGTGAAATCGCACTATTGTCGTGCAGGATCAGCTCGGATCTCCAAATATCCAAAAGATGCACAATTTGTACAAATAGAAGTGTGTCTCGGTAGGTAATCTCTATGTTACACACTCTACATACAGGAAAATATTCAATTCCAAATTCAATATATTTTTTTAAACCAAAAAAGAACCCTTGCGCTGCGCATTTTGTGCATATTACAACTATAGTACTACAAATGAGAAATTAGAAAAAATAATAATATTTTGAACACATTCAGAATGTAAAGCTATCTCAACAAGAAAAAGATAAAAACATTACCAAGACCACTGATGATACTGTAGTTGCCATTTATGACTTTCAAGCTGTTGTGCCGTTGCCGAATGGCAATATATCTATTTTTTCATAAGAGTAAGTTAAACGTTATAACTTCTGTATTTACAATACCAAAACACGACAGGGCCATTGTTACATACGGCATGAGGGTGTAGCTAAAAGAGGCGCAATTGAAATGTCTACCTGCGTGTACACATTTTTAAAAGACCTATGCCGAGGGAAATAGGAAGTGATATTTTATTCTTATAACTGTGTGGAACATAATAAAAACTAATTTTTATTTTCCATGTACATACATGCACTATGAACACTTGATATTCAAATCATTACCCATAAATATCTAATTGTTGGGCACTCAGAGAACGAAGGAGACTCCATTCATTATTGCATCGTCAGAGAAAAGGTCATGGTTTTTAAACAAGGCCTAATATTTATTCCAACGGAGTTAACGATGATCATAAAGTGTTCCAAGAAGAATGAACCTCGTTATAAGTTAACAGAAATGGAAACAACGGACTTCATTGACTGGAAGAAGGTATGTGAGAAGACTGGAAAAAATTTCTCAATAATCATGGACAAAAATAAATGTATTTGAAATAAAGATAAGATTTTACAGATCACTAAAGATGAACCGTCAGTTATCAAATACAAAAGCACCTACACCGAGGATCCATTCAATCAGAGTATTAATGTGAGAGAGCGACTAAAGAATGTTCGGAATGAGAATAGGACAAGCTTATACAGTTCCACCTACAATTCCACCGAATAAAAATCGTGATTTCCTATTTCTTTGCCAAAGTGGTGTTATACCAAAAAAACCTCATAATTTTTTTGAATTTATTAAACTGCCAATACAGACCGCGATGTACAAGAAAAAAATAACCTTGAAGGTTCATTGTAGCTTTCCAGGGAATCAACACATAGGTATTTGTTTTATTTTTTGGTTCTTAAAGTTTTCTGTAAAAAAAATTAAATACTTTTTATTCTGAAGGTTTTCTGTTATTTTTAATACTTACTTACTTTTTATTCTTGATTTTCTGTTAATTTTGTTACATACTTTTATTCTTAAGGTTTTCTGTTATTTTTGTTACATACATTATATCACGCTTCTCATAAATAAATTTATAAGCACACATATATATTTTTTTCATTTTTATTCCACCTTACTCCCATACAATTGTCGCATTGACAAACTATAGGAGTGAGTGGGTGTGTACTGTTGAAAATGTATTTATGATTATAAACAGCATGGAAAAACATGCAGAAATAACAATTATTAATTATTTTAAGCAATAATTATTAGCCTGAAACAGTCGTCCACATTGAAAAATCTCCCGAGAAACAATTATTAATTCATTTATCCATCTAAACTCGTAATATTATTACTATGCTACACTGAGATAATTTGAGATGATTACCAAACACTCCACGCAACAGTGAGATATTTCCAGATTTACGTATACTTTGTCAAAATAAGTATGAATTTATTTTTATTTATTTTTTTTATTTCAATTTTGAGTTGAAGTTAAATAATTTACCTCTCTTATACCATATCATTAATCTGCAAGATTAGTTAATTTGATGCTGCTAGAGCTCACGCAAACCTAAAAGTCCTATTACCTCAGAACAGCATTTTTTAAGATATCCCACTATTGCTTTAAGGTGACGATATTCAGGTAGTCATATTACTCGGAGATACGAAAGATTTTTTTTCTGATTTTTTCGTTTTACGTGTTTTCATATGACATTTTGGCGAATACATTAAAAAAAACTGTTTACAGGATGTCCGGGTGTGACTCTATATGATGGTAAAATATTTATAATATATATATATATACTATCAAAATTCAATGGTTATTTTTACCATACAAACAATTCAACTTTTTTTACCTGTAAGCTATGTTAAAACTTTGGAATTTCTAAAAAAGTTATTCTTCTTTAATACTTGTAATATCATGGTGAATCACGCTCTAAATTAAGCGCACTTTATCCCCGGACACCCTGTATAAAGTAATGATAAATGAAAATGAAGTTCTGTGATCTATCCTCTTTATTAATAATACATAATAATATTTGTATGATTTATATAGCGCCGTTTTTATCCAAAATCACTTCAAGGTTTATTATACACTTATAGCATTATTACATAATTTCAACAAAATATTCCTAGCTCTAAACAATTTTAAAATTTTAACTAACTGTATTTTTCCTATTATTCATGTCCTTGGAAAAATCCCTTTCAAAACGACAAATGGTGTTTACAAAATTTAAAACAAAATTTTAGAAAACCTGCCTTGAAAATACTTTACTCAATTTCCTTACAGTATTCTCAATAGCCTTGCTTTTAATAATGTAAACATACCAATATATTAAAAAGGATTTCTTCAAAACATTCAAAATACTTCCATTGAATTCAATTACATTTTAAATTATTGAATATTGTTCCCGTAATTTGAATACTAAGAGCGGTAATGGTTTACTATGGAAAAATAATTTCATTCTAATATTTTAAAAGCTTTGAGCTTGTCTCAGACAACAAAGAGGTCTGAATAAGTGCAGAGTTTTATTGACTCAGCTCCATAGAAAATGCTCTTAGAAAATAAAAATCTCGTTTGCTATATAGCCTACTCTTTCTTTAATGGTAAATGCGGGATGAAAGATGTTGCGTTTGTAAAATTTGGGCTAAAAAAACAACCTGTCTTATAATAGTTCGTTTCTAAAAGCTTTATCTTATCCCACGCTGGTGTAGATTACTTTACTCAATATACAAAAATTGTTTATAACATCAAAAGTGATACATTTAATTGCCTTTTTGTTTTCTAAATAACTTGTCGTGTAAAGAATTGAAGGGTGGGTATTGCCAATTTCACAAAACAACAAGATCGTAAATATTGCCCGACTTTGCTCATGTTTCAATTGACAATTTTATTATTATTTTTTTATCTATTTAAATAAATAATATACGATTATGAATAAAAAAATTGGTGCAGTTTTTGGCTGTAAACATCTGCCAACAGTATATTAGTAAGAAGACAAAATGAAAACGTGATTATTTTTGAAACATGTTTCTTTGAATATTTATTTTTTTGTCTTGAATGAATTTATTAAATAAGTGAAATCTTGAAAGTGGACATTATTCCACTTTCCGACATCCGATCGAGCTGAAACTCAGTTTATAGACACCTTTTAAATGTCAATGCGTTGTACATATCCATATCCGTATTTCTCTGAAATTTGATGATTTTTACGAATGTCGGCATGGTTGACTCCAGTCCTCCAGGGGAGGAAGGTTCAATGCTCAGTCAAACATTAAAAAAAATACATTTTATAAGTTCACAGTCTCTGGGGAGGAACGTTCAATATTCAGTAAAACCAAAAAAATAAATCTTAATATTTAAAAATCACGTGTCATTGTGTTCGTACACACTAATCTCCGAAACCGCCCAACCGATTTCAATGAAATTTTGTAAATGAGTATGGTGGTTCCAGCTTGAAATATATGATGATTTTTGACCCAATAGGTGGAGCTATTGTCAAACCTAAAAAAAAATTAACGATTTTTTTCTTATGATTTCTCATCCAAAAATATGTACAATCACAAATTTTAACTTTCCTACATAGAAGGCGGTCTGTGGCAGAACAACCTTTCATATTATAAATGCATTTCAAATGGTTGAATTCAATTCTAACTGGTTTTAAATCTTAATATATAAAAAAATCATGACAAAGTCAAAATCGAAAACGAAACAAAATCTTTTTTCTATGAATAGGATTTTTTTCCTATGAACGACCAAAAATCTTTTTCCCATGAACGACCTCTGTTTCTACGAGCAAAATTTTTAAACTTCGTATACCTATACCTGACTTAATTATTCCAATTACACTATTTCTCTAACTGACTTTCTTTATGGGTCAGATTATAAAATTGGCGAACATTTTTAAAAGAAGAAATGTTTTTTCTAGTAATATAGTAATTAAAAGTATTTTCCAGAACGAAAAAAGTGTTGCGAAAAAACAAAATGCCGTAAAGCAAGCTAGTCAGCTTCATTTAAAATTGGGCCTATGTATTTCTTTCCTATTTAAGACCCATATTTACTCCTTCCTCTCCCCGAAATGACCCTCCACACAGTATCCCAAATATGATATAGGAGAAATTATTTTACCTGAAGGCCTAGGTGGAGATAATGTAAAAAAATATGAGAAAAACTAAATTACCTCCGTAATAAGTACCTACGTAGTTTTTTTAGGAAATAGATTTGACATCGTTTTTATACAACGCCGTGAGATCATTATGTCGCCACGCACGTATCTGTTATGGTATATTTCAGCTTCATTATTATAAATGTGTTTTTAGATGTCCTCTAAAGCGTCCACTGCCAGTAACACACCTGTGTTCCTAGCACATTAAACGTTATGTTCCTTAATTTTGAAATATTCATGCTAAATAGTTCAACCAGTTTTTCATCTCATTATCTATGACTGACGAACTAATGGAGACTAGGGAAATTATTTTCTTCAAAGCCTCTTGTGTGGAGCTAATGCTAAAAAAACTAATTTTGAAAAAACGGGCTGTGAAAAGGTTCAGGCTTTTGTATTACGAACTAGAGTAGGTTAATAAAATAAAATAAGACAAATCAAATAGAAGAGGAATGATTTGATTTTTACTTACTGGGACCGTATTTAAAAAGTTTGCTATTTTTATCCTCACTCAATTTATACCTATAGGTAATTGTTGTCGTTATATGAGTAATTAATTTAATATATAATTTAAGCGGCCATATTATGTTATAATGAAAACAAATAAATCAATGAATTTTTAAAAATTTATTTTTTATCTTTATTCTAATTTTTTTATCTTTCACTGATTTCAGAATAAATTTAATTTTTAACTGACCAATCGGACGACAGCCATATAAATATTTGTTTATCATTTTGTTAATTCAAGGTGAATTTAGAATATATTATTTTTCCAATGTGACAGTTGGAAATTTTGACATAACTAGCTCTTCTGCTACTGAAAAATATGCATAATTAGGTGCTGTAAAAACACCGTCACTTACATATAAACGTAATACTAGAAGTCAGGATTTATTCTAGTGCAAAAATTCTGGGACTAACTACCATGTGTATTTTTTTTTCCCCAGAATAATAGTGGAAGGAAAAAATTATACCAAGTCAATGGATATCTTCAATTTATCTTTAAACAAACATGTTGTTAATGAAGAAATTCAGTTATGTACAATAAATAATGTATATTTCTTAATATCATATTTAAAAGCCCCGATAAAGGGTGTTAGTCAATAAATAAATAAATATCTTTCTTGATTATGTATCTGTCTTACGTAACAATGTTGGGAGTACGTAGGTACGCACCTTCTTACTATACTCGAGACCATGAGTCAAAACAATAGAAAATGTAAAAACCTCTTAAAAAAATTTCAATTGACTAAATATGATTTCATTTTGGTAGGTACATCGACATGTAGAACTTTGGTTCCGTCCACACGAAGCCCGCACAACGAACAGAACCACTGACAGCTAGAAAAATGGTTAAATAAAATGTGGGAGCCTTCCCACCAATGTTCATTATTTTTATCTATTAACTTACTTACTGATTCTTTCTGATCAGCGCGTTGTGTGGGCGTCATGTGGACGGAGCCTTTAATGTGATTATGTTTTTTTTTATTCATTGAATTTATCATGAATTGAAGCTTATAAATCTCAAGGTAATGTTTAATCAATTAAGAATTTCATATTGAATTAACAATTTTCAAACACACGAAAACGACAAAAAAATCCAAAGATAAGCTAGCTGCCAGTTGAGGATAATATTCTTTCAATTGAAATATGAATTCCATAGAAATTACCGAACACAATTAGGTCTCAGTGCCAAGCTCAGTAATTTATCGTGAGTTGGCCTGATGAAGACTACAGAATCTGGGTTCAAGCTCCAGTTGTGACTATTATGTATATTATTTCATGTCTTTGACTTTTTCATGTTTCAGGGGAGTGTGCGCTTGTGTCGTTCTAACAAGACGTACGAGTATGTTGAAATAATCTATGTATTTATTTTTCTGGCTGAGTCTCCTTTGGCATAATGTCTATGGAAATGTGTCAAAAGGCGTGTTTTAGTAAAAGCTTTACAATTTGATTGTGACATGTGATTTTGCATTGTGCTAACAGTTGTAAAAACGGCGTTAAAGTTTGCAAGAGACAAAGTATTGCATTCCACAAAGACATCTGCAAGATAAGACTCAGTCTTATTTCACTTTTAATGTTTGCTTGACTGTTTATATTAAAATAATTTGATCTAAAAGCTCTCGCGATCCGAATAGCGGAGTTTCAGATATTTGAAACTTCAATAGCAATAAAAACGAACACAGTAATGTTGATCACGTAGATGGTGCTGCCTAATTGCGTATTTATTTAATGGTAAATTTACAAAGTTTGGAAGTGAATTCGAGTGAACACAAAGGATTTGACAAAGGAATCACATCGCAAGATAAGATCCCGTTTATTCACTAATGCTTATATTTTGGGACAGGAATGCTCCTAATCGTATCGTATCATATCGTTTTTACTTTTACATGTTTCATTGAGAGTCGATAGTATTATTATCTTCTAAATCAGAGGTTCCCAAAGTGGTCTATATGGACCCCCAGGGGTCGATATCGGCATGCTGGGGGTCTATGTCAGCGAGAAAAAAATTTAGGGGTCCACGAGATGCAAATGGGGGTACATACGAGCGGACCCCCATTTACCTCAAGTCAACATTTAGGAGTTCCGTAAATGACACAATAGACCTAACACAAATATAATAGACTGAGAAATTACTTATTTGATATTTGTATTTTTATATTTCGTAAAGTTGTTAATCGAAGTATATAAATAGAGTCTACGTTCCTTTTCTCGACAGAATTAATATATTCAAGCAAAACATGGCACATTTTCCTAGTTCCCCAACTTGTTTTTGAAAAACGTCCAGGGTAATAATGACGTTCAACATTTAAATGCACTTCACACAGACTTCAAAACTAAGTTTGAGGACATTTTGACTATGGAAATGCAACGTTGAATAATTGGATATTATGTGACAAGAAGAAGTGACGGGAATAAGCACTGACAAAGAACTTAAGGGGCAGTTCTGTAGGGCTAGCTACGGAAAGAAATTCCCGGTGCTTATCCTGCTTCATTTTCATTTGATGTAATACCTCGCAAGGGTGCCCCTGTCTGCACAATGTAAAGACAGAGCAACTATACCGCCACCCGGTTGTTGGGCAGGCAAGGGAAGGGAATATTTTTACTAAAAAAATAAATGATTATCATATGGGACGTTAACAGTTTTAGGAAAATTCAATATTCGGCAGGCAGGGGGTCTATGGAAAAAAAAAATTGGCAAGTGGTCTACGGGGCAAAATAGTTTGGGAACCTCTGTTCTAAATTAACAAAAACATCATATTTTCACCTCACACAGTCGGCGGTTTACGCTTTTACCTGTTCTTGGATGATATGAATGTGACATTTTAGTGGAATTAATGTGTTATGCAAAGAAATATTACAACATTCATTTTTTTCGGTCATCAACTTCTTATCAATATTACTATTATTGTAGGTATATCTATCAAAACCTTGATATACACTTCATCAAATACATCGGGATTAAAAATTAATCAAAAATGAAAAAAAAATCATTGGGGCTCATCACGAAGACGATTGACCCTTTTTTGACTTAAATGTAGAGTGGCCATAGTAAAAATAAATAAATAAACTACTGACATATAATCAAGACTCAAAATTTCTAATTCATCGAAGATATCTCGCTGAACAGCTTCCAAATAGTGGCTTAATTTCAAAGGAGAAGAAATATATTTTCGTTACAATATTTTTCACTAAAATAGTTTTTTGGTAGTAAACAAATTGAAGTTTCTTTCAGATGCAAAACACTTCTCAATACATACATAAGTTGAGCGCGTGCGTGTACCTCTATACATGCCAAGTCCTTTTCGCCATAAATCACCGCACCGTATCACACGGCTGGGCGAGCCCGAATGACTTCCGTCTAAGCCTGACTGATACAGACAATATTTCCTTCAGAGCCTTATTTTCCCACATGCATTTTGATTGGCTGATTTTCTCGCAGGTTGACATGACGTCTTCCTTGGGGAATTCTCAACACTCCCTGTCAAAGCCATTTGAGCGTATTTCCCACGTCTAGGCTCAAATTTTCAACTTGAGTAAAGGAAAAGGAATATTTTCATCTTGCTGAATTCCTTAGGTGCCTTATTTATAGAGTATTTAAAAACATTTTTTTTCTTCCATATAAATTACACAATTTATTAAAAAACACAAATATACCAATGTTTGTCGGTAGGAGGGGGTAGATTTCTGCTGTGTAAAATTGCCTCTGATAACGATATATGAATATATGAAGTTATATAATTGTTTTTGTTCACATAGTTCTGTTAATTTTGAAAACTGAATACTTTTTTGATTAATTATAACCAATTAAAATGTTTTCGTTCGTATGAATCAGACAGTTTGTGATGTGACATAATAATTTTAAATAAAACATCCAACCCTTACGTAAGCAAGCCTTTTATTGTCACTACTAGGTGACGTGTACCGGGCGTTGCTCGGGGTTATGAATGATTTGTAGTAAAGTTTGAATTCTAGGATAAAACATCGACTTTTCTTTACTCTCTGTAAATATAATCTGGATGTATTGTATACAGGGTGACCGGGGGTAAAAGTAAAAAGTAAAGGTAACTTCGGGGGGTGATTCTACATGATTTTAGAAGTGGAAAAGACACATTACTTATTTCAAAATTCCAACGTTTCGAGGTTGTTTTTAGGTTTAAAAAAATTGAATTGTTTGTATGGTAAAACAAATATTCTTCTTTGAAAAAATATTTTAGTATGGGAAAAAAATTTTAATTTCGAAAAGTTAAGTACCTTTTTTACTTCTACCATCTTGTAGAATCACCTCCCGAAGTTAGTGCGCTTTACCCCGAACACCCTATATATAAACCTTCCGGAAAATCTGTTGCGTAGTTGAGAAGAACTAAGCGCAGACACAAACAGACGCGGATAGCTCTTTATTTTCATTTTATTTAGAGATGCCGACGGTTATACACTTACAGCCTTGAAGAAGCTACTGTTGTAGCGAAGCCCTGGCGGCATTAAGTATAAAAACAAGTGGTGTTTACTCAGTAACTGTTTTATTTTTAGTCAAAATGTCCTTATTAATCATTATTTTCAATTTGACGATTTCAAATATATTTTAGTACAGGCAAATCATTTTAACCCCTTGAGAGTCGCCATATTGGCGTAATCAAAAATTTCATTGCGCTGTGCAATTTTGGGGAAACTACTTACGGCAGGTTTCTTTATATACTGTGATAATTATATAAATACATTATCAGAAAATATGGTACAATTTACAAAAAATCATTATTACAAAAGACAAATTAATTATTACGAAAATATAATCATGTGGCAAACGGTGAAAATTTTACATCGGCACTAAGAGGTAAAAAGGTCACGTTTGAATGTATACACCGATTAAGGTTTTTCGAACTAGTTGGGAATACCCGTTATCACAGTCCCCTCTTACCCCGCAAATGCATAAATATTCTGGATGAGTAGCATAGATTATCAATTCCGTTTAAATTTAGACTCGCGATTCATTTCGACATTATATTATTTTTATTTCATTCCTCCGCTTCCTAACAAACAAACAAAAAAATAAGAAACTGACTTATTTTTTGGACCATCCATTACATCACTTCACAACCAAGGGTCTCTTCAAATGTTTTTTCTTTAAGCATATTTTGTATTTTTAGTGGTGTTCTTGCAATTACAACATCAATCGACCAAAAAAAAAACAAACCATCTGAACTTCTTAATCTGCACCATGAATACATCTCAGTTTTTATTTGTTAGTTTAGTGGTTGCATATCAGGAAATATGTTTATGTCTTAAAGCACAAAAATCTAAATCACTTCTTAGGTTGTCTGTTGTGAACATCTTCTCTTAAACCATTTCTCTTCCCGGGTCGTTTTCTTAGGGACCTTTTCTTAGCAAAAAGGTTTGGCGTCACTGGACTGAGCAGCTGAATGATTTATTTTGTCTTTTGTAGTTGAAAGAATAAAAAAGACTGATAAATCGTTTTTTGGAACTTTTAAATTGAACCTAACATGACACTACTTGCACCCACTTCAATAAAACACACGACGAGAATTCTTGAAAGAATAGCCTAAAAAGTATTATATTGATGATGGTTTTTCAAAGTGACGCGATGTAAACTTTCATTTGCCAATTTATTTATTTTATATTGCAACAAGACAAACCACTACATTGCAAAAGCGATAAAGAAAAATACAAACGAATTATTGAGCATAGTAAACATATAAACATAGTTTTACAAAAAACATATACAAAAATACATGTGGGGGGAAAAGGCTACATAGAGGTACACACAGTTAAAAAAAAAACAATACATCATGCTTGAATTAGTTATAATATATGTAGAAAATATTCACATTTCCTGCGATGCAGTTATTAAACCTAGTGAGTCTTCCGGGGGGAACCACAATTTATAAGTTAGTTGTGCACCTGTGAACTGTGTTAGCCTGTGTGGCGGCCTCGCGTGAAATTACCCGAGACATCCACAATCGGGACAATCGTACTTAAGAAAGAATGTATGGTTTTGATATTAAACCGCTCAGAAGCTTTTAAGCCATCAGAATGCGACATACATCAGCAGTAAGTCTGCAGATACCCAGCATTCCCGAAATAAATGCGGTTACAATTCTGGGGAAACTATTCACGGTAGATTTCATTAAATACTATTATTATAGACTAAAAAAACCAAATTCTAGATGTAGAGGTATCGTAAAAATTTCTTTTGTATTTTCTCGACCGTTAGTACCTACATAGACGGTGTCGTCAGGACCCCATATACTCTAGATACACTCTCGAGAATGCTGCGCTAAGCTAAAGTAAAGCAGCCTTAGCAACCAGCAAGGTTTGTCAACTCCTTTGAATTGTGTATGACAAAACCTATTATGATCAATAAGTCTATGACAATTTCATTTGGACAATATTTGTAAGCAAAAAAAATATTTTTGTTAATTTATTTTAATTCTCGTAAATAGTAAAACATTTTTCATTGCATTTCGCTGGCATGAAACCGACAGATCGGAGTCCGGTGTCAAAGCTGAAATTTTTACGGCCTTTTTTTTAACGTGAAGCTCGGAAGTTGTAGGTGTCAAAAGCAATGTTTTTGGAGTTTTCCTCATTGTGTCTAAAAATTGAAGCTCTATTAAACGGTATTTCGTATGATACGACCATAAATAACGTTTTATTCTGTATAGACTTAAACGTTTATTTATACATTATAGTTTTTAAGTATTGTGAGAAGTTAGTAAGTCTTAATTCAGATATTAATCATTTGTTAGGTATCAAAAGGCGCCAAATCGAAAAATATCTTTCATAAAATAAAATATATTTAAAAAAAAAATGTAGCCTGTGTTTTTGTTATAATATTGTTTTGGCACAGTACTTTACGCCAAGAAATCAGCAAGCAAACAAATGAATATTCGTGAATACTTCATACATTTAATATAGGCGCTCCTAGTATTAATCCACAGAAATATACAACTATTTTAGGAAAAATATGAGAAAAATGAAAACATAATTTTTTTATTTATTTTTTTACGCCCAATTAGGGCTTTTACACATGATACAATTAAAAATACATTTGATATAACCAGAGAGTAAAAGAGATATAATAATAAAATATGTACCAAATATAGAAATATTTACTTAAAGCAACAAACAGAGTAAACTATAGGATGCAAATTACTATAAATTTGGATACATTGAAAATTTATAAACATTACAAAGCTATCAAGATAGACATACAGATTTAATAACAATGTTTTTATGGGCTGATAGACATTCAGTACCGTTGGTGTTCATGTGATATTTATTCCCTGCACTGTGCAGTCGGTTCATTACTGAATTTATTTCTGCTTGGGAATGGGACGTTTCTACGCCGCCGTTTCTTCGCCGCCAGTTCATCGCCGCCGTTTCTCCGCCGGGACGGTTCTGCACTGGCCGTTTCTACGCCAGCCGATTCTACGCCGCATTCAAATTAAATTAACAATTACAATTAAACTTTATTGTTTAAACACATACCTACATACAGTCATAGAAAATAAAGTAGACAATACAAAAATTATCGAATCATTTAAAAAGTAGCATTAACATTTATTTTAATTTAAAAGAATAAAAGAATTTCCGAATGGAAATTTTGTACATGCAAGTTACAATCGCCGGGATTATCAATGACCCATTGACAAAGCAGGTAATCAGAAGTTTTAATCCGGGTTATCTTAATGATGTCATGGTTAGGTTAGGTTAGGTTAGGTTAGGTTTTAACAATAAAGTTTAATTGTAATTGTTAATTTAATTTGAATGTTGCGTAGAATCGGTTGGCGTAGAAACGGCCAGTGCAGAACCGTCCCGGCGTAGAAACGGCGGCGATGAACTGGCGGCGAAGAATCGGCGGCGTAGAAACGTCCTAGACCCTTCTGCTTTGGTACCTGCAATATTACAATGGTAAGGTACCTTCTGACGAACCGTTCTACTAGGCACATGAAAGTCAATCAGCCTAAGGAGTTCAGGGGAGTCAAACATGTTATTAACAATTTTATAAAGAAAAAATAGATCAGAACATATTTTTCTATTTTTGATGTGGCAAGGCCCATGACTTTCAACAGTGAGGTGTAGTTAATGTTTTCTATAGGAATTCCCAATCTATAATTTATATTTCGTAAAAATTTATGTTGGATTCGCTCGATAGATTTTTCATGAATATTGTAAAATGGATTCCAAATGGTTGAGTTGAATTCTAAATGGCTTCTGACAATGGATGAATACAATATTTTTGAAGTTCTTAATATGAAACCCAACATTTGCATCGCTTTAGTGGTTATATTGTTAATGTGGGAGATAAATGTTAATTTGGTGTGAAATATTATCCCCAGGTTTTTTATTTCGGGTACAGATACTAAGACTTGATTGTTCATACAGCATGTGAAAATCAATGGGTTCTTCTTCCTATAAAATCTCAATAATAATCTCAATATAAATTATAAATACACAATAAATATAACAGGGTATCTATCAGTGGCGGTCTGTGACTTTTCAGTGGACTGGAAGCTAGAGAAATTGAAAAATACGACATTTATGTTGTAGGTAAATTTATTTTCTTTATTGAATTTTTACAGTTTGGGGATGCATCACACAAAAAATATTTTTCAGATTTACGTATATTAATAATTACGTACGTATCAATCTAATAACTCTAGCTCACTGAAAAGTCAAAGTCACGTACCACCACTAGATTCGGCCAATCGATTTAATTAATATCATTCCTACAAATATTAATATTTAAACATATGAACTGCCTGCTGCGGCTTAAAGCCAATAAATCCACCTAGATTTTACGATGTGAATGTTAATTTAAGTTTGAACTTTATTATAATTAATAAAAATCTCCTGCCTAAATTTGGGTAGCTATCGCTCAAGTTACTAAGAACTAAAACAAATAAAAAAAATCAACAAAATTTCAACACTGAATTTTAGCATAACGTTTCCATGTAAATGTAAAATATGTAAAACGTAAAATAGTGTTCCAAAATAAATAAATAAAAAATTGCTTGCTTCTTGGAATTGTACAATGTACCATAGTTATAATGGTCGATGCAATCAATTAACGGTGAAGTGATTTCATTGACTTAGAACTGATAAAACTATTTTTTTCTAGTGTGCGAGGAAAAAGGAAACTTTGAGTAAAAATAAAGCAGGGTTTTCATTTAATGAATTTCCAAACAAACTATTTGAAGGGAGCTACGAACGTTCGAACGTCGAGTATTTGAGGTGATTAAAATTTCAAGAATTCCTTTTGTAAATTTCTCTGCATGCGAGAAAAAGTTTTTAATTACTATTCTGTAACTGACAAACGTCCGTTTACGCCAACATGCTCGGATGTGCGTTTCGTTTTCAGTAACTTCTTACTGACAGCATAATTATTACGAAAATATGTAATAACGCGAGCTCGCAAAAAAATTTATAATTTTTCGCCTGGCACCGAAGCAGAACAGAATTAGTTAGCAATAAATAAGTATAATTATACATCGTATATCACGTCCATAATTTGAACGTTCAGTGGGTATTTCAAATTACTCGTGTAGTTATTTAATTTTTCGTTTTTAGTTAGGATGGCCATTTTTTTGAGAAAGAGTTGTTATGGACTTAATTTTGTAATTGCCCATGTCATGGCTTCTGTCATGAATCACCTTAGGAGCCCCACATTCGATGTGATCCATCTGTGTATGTGTTATGTACTTATTTGATTGAATATATTTGTAAAGCTACTCATCTCGACACAGAAGCTCCCTATTGAGATGAGAAGCGAAGCAAACATTTAAAAAAAAAATAAACATGAAAAAATAAAAACAACATGTTCAGTGATGGAAAAACCGTTACTTTCCAGATATTCCTCAGTAACTAAATATAGGCTAAAGTTAGCTAGGCCTAAATCACATATTTTTATTTGTTATCTATAAATATGTTTATGTCTTAACATACGCCTTCGATGTTTTTTTTAATATTTACCTCACAAATCAGGCCCTGAGAAAAAATGATTTCGCTCAGCGCCTATGTCATCTTTTGGGATGCTGTGAGGTCTTTTTAAATAAAAGAAGGACTGGAAGTTCTGGGAAGGAAAAATGAATGAGGGGTGGGTAGGAATCTATCGATCAGTGTGTCCAAGAGTGACGTGTAAATATAACCCTCCCGCTGCTGCGCAAGACGGTGGGTTGAGAGTCCAGTTGGAAAGGTCAAAGGTTCTGCTCAAACCAGCCTCTCCCGATCTGACATGCCACGCAGGTGGTGGGCAGGCCATTACCATTACCTTGCCGGAATTGTATCTCTTTTCGTGGATATAATCCTAAGTATTTAAAAGACGATCATATATGTAACTTAAAACCACCGTCCAAAGTTTCAGTATAAATGCGTAACAAAAAGCCTGAGAAGATTTAACTTTATTTATTTAAATGCCTGATAATAATATATTGCTATTCAGTGATTTAAGAAAAAAGATTGAACATTTTTTGCAGTCTAAGATTGAAAAAGCTGTTGAAAAGTTACTCAATGATCGAGAGGGTCGAAATGGAATCAATTGTACTGATAATATTTTGGCTGTGATTCTGTTTATTCATTTTATAGTCTCTTCCAAGTTTATCCAGTGACTTGGGACGGCTAACACCCAATATCAGAAAATCTGTACATTTCTTATATCAGTTCTTCCATTTGCAGTAACAATGTATGTATTTTGTGGTTGAATTTATTAAGTTATTCTGGATTTTAAATAAGAAAAAAATCATCCTAGGTTTTAAACATACTCCGCACTGATATATTACTGATAATATAAAGAAGATGTGTAAGAAACAGAAAAGACAGAAAAGAATTTAGTCGAATCTACGAAAAGTGGGTATTACCCAGACTACTAATTTGATGAAAATAATTATTTTTAAATTAAACTAATTTATTTTGAGCTTTGAAAAAGACGTCCCTCCTCAATCCACAATGTTATTATTTTATGGAAAAAAGTCCCACGCGTTTTGGAACGGAGAGTTATAAAAACTTATTCAGAAACTTCGGAATCGTATAAATATATAACTGATAATGTGACTTCGATTATTTAAAATTATAATTTTTTGTCATAGTCCACTAATAGGGGACAAAACAGGTGAACAAAAAAGACTTTATTTCTTTAAAAATTGTTTACAAATTTTTAAGAATACTGTTTTCCGTGAAATTGAGAAGATTCTTCAATTTTGGAGGCAGGTTTGGGCACCGCCGCCCCGGGAACCATTTATTCGATAACACACACCTCTGCCATGGGTTATGTTTGGGGATTTGCCAGGGGTGCCCGGATTCATCGGGTGAGGTGTGTTCAGAATGCGCCTGTTCACCAGCGGCGTGGCTTGCGAGATCGCGAGAGGTTAGCTTGGGGTGACCTTTTAGCCTCTCCAACTGGTCTCTCGAACTATTGGGTGGGAGTAATGCAGCATCCCCAATTCCGACATAGGGCCTGAGGAATATTATTTTCCCGGGGGCCTCCTATGTGGGGTTAGTGTTAAAAATAAAAAATAGTCTTACACTGTGGCTATCCTTATTTAAAATACATGATTTAAACAAATTGTATTTATTGAAAAATATGCTCATTAATTAATTTTGAAATAAAAGTGTTCCTGGCGGGCAAAGAAAACGACGATTCAATTTACGTTTTCTGAAAACTATTAAAGTTTTCGAGGAGAGATTCCGGAAAATAGGGAATAAAAGGTCTGGTGATTGCAGACTAGTAACGCCATTCCCATGGGAGCCGTTGTCGGTGGCGCCAGTTCATACGAATATAACGCTTCTCTATTGTTGTTTTCTTTTACAAAATAAATAGAACTCGCGCAACGACAGAACGTCAGCGTTTCTGTGCAACGGAAATAAAACAATAATATTTCTCGCAAATATTTGTAGAAGATGTTCAAGTTTTTATTGAAAATTTTGAAACAGGTGGAATTTCACTTAGAAGCTTTTCGACATTAAATACATTTTATAACTATGTGCACTCAATTAGACATTCGGTAAATGGTTATTGGAATTTTTCTAAATGTAAAAGTCATGATAAATGTAAAGCTCTCTAGTGTATAATTCTGTAATGAACATTGTTACTGTTTTCTAAAATATTTTAAAACCGACGAATTATTCGTATATAATTATGAACCTACATAAAAATTAAACGGCATCGATTAAAAACTATTGTGTTTTGAACATTTTATAAAACGATTTAACATTTTTTTTGTTATTTAAGTATTATTGAAGGTTTGCTTGGAACACCAAAGCTCAGTGGCCTTAAATCCAAATAAAGCTCTCCGTGGACCAACCTCCAAACGCGTTTTACATTATAGTCGTGTGAGCTCTTGCGATTTTCACAGGTACTCCACAAAATTTAGGTATAGGCACTCCACCAACAATAGCTATGTTATAATTCATCTTACCCATGGTGGATGATACTCTCAGTATCTCCCTGGCATAAGTATTCAAAATTGAAACATTGTTTGAAATGGCTTTGGCCGTGTTTGGTGACCAGTAGAGAACATACCTGACGTACATCTTCCACTTCCTCTTCGCCATCTCCTCCCCACTATCGCTAGCCTCACAATATGCCCTATTGGGGATGCCATAGTCTCACTGACTTGATTGATTGAATGACGTGATTTTGAATCTTGTTCGGTTTCTCATAAAAAAATCTTACTCATAAACTGCGCAATCGCAAAACATGGATCCAAGCAACATTCGTGGTACTCTCAGCGGCAGGTAAGGGCCCGTTTACACATGGGAGTCCGTTTTACTGGTACGTTTTTAACGGATACGTCATAAATTTATGCTCTGTTCACACATAGGCACCGTATAACGTTCAACGGATCCGTCATTACTGGATGCGATGTGTGAACAGTATACCGCCGCTATTCTACAAGGATAGACGCTATCGTGTTGTATTGGTACTGTCGTCGGAGAAGGAAGATTCGACGTTATTGGCAGCATCCACTTATGGCCCAAAGATCTAGAGAGGGTGCTTACAGTTTAGGTTTAGGTGCACACAGTAACTATCCGTTAAAATTCTACGTATCCGTATATTTTTACTGTTCCGTCGTCTAGTATTCGATGACAAAACGGAATGTCATTTTTTTACGGAACGATATTTTTTACTGTATACAGAATACAGTGCCATGTGTGAAGTCGCTCATACAACTACATACGCCATCGACGAAAAAAAAACGTACACAATAAAACGGAACAGTAAAACGGAGACATGTGTGAACGGGCCGTTAGTTGGGGTTCCGTCTATTATAGTACAATCTGATGAAAAACCTGGTACGTAGGACCGGCGTTACCAAAGATGTTAGACAAATTCACGTCATAAGTTGCAGGTTAATAAAATCATTTAAAGAGAAGTTGATGATATATAATACGGGCATGTGCCTAGTATGGTGGCTGTAGAAAACAAAAAACTGTTATCATTTAAATTTTTATGAATAAAGAAACTAAAAAAATAAATATTTCCATGCTCATTGAGGCTACCTTCACATGTACATTGTTTATTATACTTCCAAAATCAAAGTTAATTAAATTCAATTTTATTGGAAATAGTACCTACTTACACTAAAATATAAGTCGTGTATATTTATGAAAAAATAAGCAATCTCAATAGATCTTCAATCAAAACATGTAAAATTGTTACTTTATGGCTTTTGTAATTTTGAGGGCCGCTTACAAAAGGTATCTGGCAGCTGTCATAAACATAAAGTCTTCCGTAGAAGTAGAAATACTTTGACTTCTGTCACATTGTGTTGAGTCACGACAACTTTCTCTCATCACTGTTTGTATGTCTGAGCACCTAAATTAAAGCTTGTAAGATGTTTTAGCATGAATATTCCATTTTTGTAACCGTGAATTTATTTAAAATTATTATGCTTGTGTTAAATGGTGAAGAAGGTGGTTCTTATAAAAATCTTTATTGATAGATTGCGTTTTTTTCTTTATATTATTAGCTTTTTACTTTAGAGTAGGGCGAAAAATAAAACACTTTAAATGACTACATAAACTTTCTGATTTTAAAGCCGTAATAAGAATATTACAATTTTTTTTTTAAATGTTGGCAGGGCTTATGAAAGATGAAAGCATTTTTTCAAAGAAAGCAAAATATACATTTTAAAATTCAGTCGCCTTGTTGTGTAAATAATAGTGTGTTAAACGTAGTATCTACACAGAGAAAACTTGCTGATATAAAATAGAGCCAATGTTTTACTTAGAATTTGGTCAAATTATTCGTTTTTCTGTTAAAAACGGTACTGTAGGCCTTTTACGAACAAATTGACGATTGAGTACATAACAAATTATTATTAACACTCATTCAAGCATGATCAGGGCAGATGTGTAATCTCATCAGATTACACATCTGCCCTGAAGATGGACACTGCAATGCTGTCCGAAACGTTGGCTTAAGATGAAGGTAGCGCCAGATGGCATAATACCCCAAAAACAAATCACTATAATTGATTAAAATAATTCATTTTTAATCGAACTCATTCAAAAAATTTCTCGGAATCGTATAATTTATATAAATAAAAATGTAAATATTATTTTGATCAAAATCATTAATCTCCTAAAGTTCTTCATCGATTGCTTTGAAATTTTGACAAAACGTTGCATTCGAATACGCGTGTGTTTTATATATCATATAGAAGTCAAGTGTGTTTTTATTTTTCACCAAATTTTAAAAACATTGCCATCTGTTGGGCGTAAAAACAACACGAATCATTTTTCTCTATCAGCACATGCAGACTGAGCAACAGCAAAGCGTGGCGGGATACAGCTTATTATTTATATTTTAAATGCGTGACGTAGTTCATATTAGGAATTTAAAATTTTGAATCTGCAACTAACAACGTGCTTGAGACTTCACTGACCCTATATAAAGAAACATATATCTATATACAAGTACATATTATTATGCGTCATCTTAATAAAAATGGTTCATAAAAAATACTATACGCGAGCAATAATAAAAGATATGACAAGGTACTGATGCTTTATTCTGTGGATTGGGTACTTAAAGTTTGTACCTAGAGACTTACGAAGGATTTTTTTTACGTCTCGTAAAACATATGTTTTTTATTAAACATAAAAGTTACGTTCTAGAAAATGACATTGCTGGAACTAGAAGACAAAATTATGTTTCAACTGCAAATAAAAAAAAATGCGGCAAGGTCAATTAGACGAAAATGTGTTGCTATTTATTTGGTTTTACCCAAATAGTTTTACGAAATTTTCTTCTGTGATGGGCCGTGTAAGGCTGTCTGAAACCTTGGCTTAAGGTGGAAGAAGCGCAAGACGTTAAAATACCCCAAAAATCAACCACAATTGTTTTTTGGCAGTGGAAATCTCAAGTCACAATAAAATACTATGTACATAGTCATTTGAAAATATTGTATGCAAATCAATTTGTAGTTTTATTGTGGACGGTAATTAATATTTGAAGCAACTTTTTGGGTAGTTTTTGTTATCAATTAAAGGGATTCTGACTTTCCCTTGGTCTTTGGTATACGTTTTGTTGCAAACCAATATTATGACCTTGAGGGACGCTCCAGGTGATGGCTGCACAAGTTTATGTAATATAATCGAATTAAACGCATTGAGGGAACATTTTCACTGCACAGGTTTTCTTAACAGACTGATAAAAAATTGTTGCAATTTCACTGATGTAGTAGGTATGTAGGTACTCCACACTGTCAAACAGGCACAAGTAACTGGGTGGAGGAATATAGGAACATACGTTAAAGGGAGATGCACACTGTTGCGTCAACAGAAAGCATAACAATTTGTATTATCTACTTCAGTTATACTTTCAGTTTTCATATATTCTTACACATCTCAATTCATATTTTCTTACCAGTATTACGAGAACCTTAATTTATCGATGTTTATAAATATATATGCTAAATACTATTCAAAGTGAAAGATTTTCCCATTATGGTCCTCGTTGCTTGTGATGTTTCTCACAATATCTCCCAAATGCCACGCCATAGCCCCACGAGCTCCGGGCAGTTGTAATTGTGGAGCTGTATTGCATTAAAGTAGAAAATAATCTTTTTCATCTACCGCAAATGAGGATTTGATGAATTTTAATTGCGAATTTAATCCTAGGTCTTTTATGGTAAAACTAATGATTAACATTTCGGAATATATTTCCTTGACCCACAATATATTTGATGGTATACTCCTATTACGCAAGCCAAAAAACATACTGAGAGAGAATTTTACATGACCCAATTTATATGAAAACTATGCAAATAAATTTACTCGTAAGTAAGAAAGATAAAACCCCCACTTTGCGAAGGTTTGTATTACTTTGTTTTGGATTCCTGAATAAGGCATTAGTGGAGCAGCTGCCTAGTATAGTGTGGAGGTTAGAGGGTAGTTCTTTCCGAAGGCTTCGAAGGTTACACCTCCCCTGTGAGTAGCCTGTCAAGTTACATTAACAGATGTACTCTTTCCCTGTTACTTTTCCATGAAAGCACATTTGTAATTCTAAACAATAGTTGGAATCGTTCAGCGTGAAAGTTCCCCAATCCCTTCTCCGGGCGTACGACTGGAATAAATATAACTCAGCGGGGATTTGGTTCAGTATTCCGCGGCAGGTTTCCGGATTTGCGACCTCTCGATAATATTGCTTTCGTTAAAACTTACAATTTCATATGTACTTACTGCAGGGATCTTATTTTTTTTAAATATGTGAACCTAACTCGTTAATCTAACTCGTTTTCTCAAGAACGCGGAATGCGGCTCAAAGTAATTAGTTTTTCAAAATTAACCCTAACATTCTGAAGAAAATTACATACTCACTTGAACACTTAATATAGGGAGATCTGAAATAGAAAATATACTGATATCAAACACAGACTATAACCGAATCTACTAAACTGAACTATAAAAAAACCCTATCTTACTTATTTTAAAATTATTTAAAAAAAAAAAAATTATACTACATGATATATGTTTATAATTAAATTCAAATGTTACTTTGTTGTAATATTAATTTCTTATAATTAAATTATAATATGTAAATGAAATCCTCAGCACGGGAGATCCCAGTGAGGATATCATTATCTCTATATGTTACTAAGAAAAGAAGATAATAAATCATTATTATTAATAAAGAGGTAATTGGGTGATGCCTTTCCGTGTATATTACGTATTAATTAAAAAAAATACAGTTGTTTGTATGGTTATATATTAGAGCGGGTTTTTTTCACAGAATATGAACAATTTATCGAAATACAAAGTAGATTTTTGAGTTCTGTGAATGTTTTATTCAAGTTCCGTTATTATTTCAGTTTTGTGAAACAACTGGTCAATAATGTTATAGTTAGATAACTTGAATCGCATTTGTGCTAAATCAATTTCAAATATAAAAAAAAATTTAGGTTAGGTTAGGTTTATTACGAGTATTTTACACTTAATTTTTTTTTCAATTTATATTATTTTAGAAACAAAACAGTGCTTAGTTTAAAACGGAAGTGACACAGCATTATACACACTAAATATTTCGTATTGAGTACCAGTGGTAGGTATATTAAGTTATTACTGGATAACAAGCATTATGTAAAGTGTGTTTGTAGGTATAAGAAGTGGAGGTATATAGAAGTGAAAGGATATCAACTGTGCATTGAACAATTGATATCATTGCATTGGTGCTCTTTGCGAGTACCAATAACATGTTTCTTTGTAATTTGTTGTTTATGATAGGTTAACTAAGTAATGACCGGGTAACATGTATAGTGTAAAGTGTGTGTGTGTGTGTGTGAGTGTGTTTTTAGGTCTGAGAAGCAGTGGCGGCTCGTGAATTTTGGGTGTTCTAGAGTGTTCATTTTACAAAAATTGGATTATTGATGTTGTTGTAGCTGAAAACGATTTTTTTTATTTTTTTTTTTAAATGCGATTTTTTGTACGAAGATTTTCAGGAAATCCGGCCAAAATGAAATTTCCTGAAAATCTTCAAAAAAAAATTAAAATTTTCGAAAAAAAAAAAAAATCTTTTTCAGCTACAACGACATCAATAATGCCATTTCTTATAATAGTAGCACTGTAGAATACCCAAAAATCACGAACCGCCACTGGACTGAGATGTGAAGGTACCTATATAGAAGTGAATGGATATGTATGCGCATCGAACAGTTGATATTATTGCATTGCTACTCTTTTTAAATGTGTACGGTGATTCCGATAAAACTTCCATGTTAGAATTTAGGAAAAAAATATTGAAGGTTTGAAGAATACGGTTGACCTGCGAAGTTGTTGCTGCATTTTTTTTTTAAATTAGGCGTATAGTATAGTGATGTATGGCGAACTATAAATTTGGGACAGAAGTTGCGTACGGTTGATGATATTGTTTAAAAATCTATTTAGATGTCTTGAGTCAGCTAATGTTCACCTTTCTTTCAAAAGATTGGAGTGTATATCGATGAAGTTATTGTTTAATTTGAAGGTAAGACATTTTACAAATATGTTTTGATTTTATAATGTCAATAGAGTTGCTTTAATAAGATGCCATTCTCTCCATGTGTAATTTGGTCGATGTATTATTTCTTCATTGTGTAATTCTGACTGTATATTATTGGTACATCGAAATTCATGCCTGTGCAATTTATTTATGTAACTGTTAAACATTATACAAAGTTGGCTGTAAAATCGTATGAAAATTTAGAAAAATGTTCGAACAGAATCAGATATTATTTCAACAATCTCATTATTTTTTTTTCATATTTATGCCATGTGTTTTCTTACCCTATCAGGGCCGGAAGTCTGGAAGTCAATTGGATATTGTGAAAGGTGGGAGCCTTAGATAAAGATTTTATTATTATAGACTAGCTGTGCCCCGCCACGCGTTGCTGTTTCTCAGTCTGCCTGTGTGTGTAGAAAGAGAAACAATAGCGCGTGTTGCCTTTACGTCCGCGTTGGCGCTGTTTCATAAAAAAACATGTTTTTACTTCTCACAGGTGACATAATAATAATAATTGGATGACTTGTATAGCGCCGTTTTTGGGCACTATAATAATAATAATAATAATACTTGGATGACTTGTAAGCGCCGTTTTTGTGCAAAACACCTCAAGGGCGCTGTACAAACTTATAATACATTTCTACAGTGATCTATGTTATTACTTAACTATTTATGGAGAAAATATACAGTACAATACTTACCTGGTAGGTCACTTGAGATTAACACTTAATTAACATTTTCTAATTTATAAAATAAAAATTGAATATAACTGGACTTTCTCTTAGGAATGGTATATTTAATTTAAGGGTACGACAGCTTAAAAAGGTAAGTTTTTAGTTTAGACCTGAATTCTGTTTGACTTGTTATGGATCTTAGTTCCGGAGGGAGTTTATTCCAAGCCTTCGGCCCAGATACTCCGAAAGCGCGATCACCAAACTTAGTATTTGGCTTGCGCTTAGGTTCCATCAGTCTGCCTACAGCTGATGATGTTGCTGATCTAAGAGTTGACTGCCTCAGACCAGTGTTTTCCGGGACGAATAGTTCAGAGATGTAGGGTGGGGCCATTTTATTGATGGATTTAAACACCATCCAGCACAGTTTGTACTGGATTCTTTCAGGGCACTTGAGCCAGTGAAAGTTACGAAGGTGTTCTGAAATGTGCGAATATTTTGAAACCGCGGTTATGAGCCATGCTGCTGCATTAAACACTGATTGAAGTTTGTCAATTTGATATTTTGGAAGGCTGGCATAAATGCCGTTATAATATAAGTACAATAAAAGTACAATATAATATAAGTACAATAAAACACCCGCGTATTTGATTTATTCCGAACTTCAAGATTTTGAACACACGAATATTTATATAGATTTATGTAATCCTATTATAATATGAAAAAATAACATTAATAAATTTTAGAGTTCTTGCCTTTAATGACTCTTGAAACTTTCAAATCCTACGTTGAAAATGTCAAGAGATCTAGAGATATTCACCATTATCACCATGCACCATTCCTTTTGTCATGCTACGACGGGCCAGAACGTCCGTTTCTTTCATATGCAACACATATCAGGCCGTGGTGTCGATTATGGCGGTAATTGTTCGGTACGTAATCTTGTTACGGGTTAGAAAGCGTTGCGAAACTGAGAAGCCGGATGGAGGCGACCCAAGGTTTTTTTATGAGAAAACACCCCACATTCCCAGCTACCCTTATCTATTTAGATTGATACGGGTTTTTATTTTGGAATGAAACGGAAAGGTTAAAAAAACTGAAAAGTTTAAGGATTACAAAATAAGTATACTTAATTTTTTCAATGAGAAATAAATTTAATAAACGGATGTTGTAATTCAAGAGAAACCCACTGGTTGACACTGGTTATATCCCGATTAATTGTATATGGGTTAAATAACCTGATATAATTTATAAATCTTTAAAAAATATAGTATCTCAAATATACAAGACAATATACATGGTAGACATTATAAGCACGTTTGGATTAAATTTAAAAAAATCTATTATTTATTTGTTATATCACTCAATCGTCCAACTTAGAGCACCAGTAAGGCAGACAGCTATAAATCACAAGCGTATTCAATAAAACACGTCGCTATAAACCAGCTTCGTAATCACGATAATCAGCATGATTTATATCGCGTGGTAACTGTAATCCGGGCATAAAGGTTGTTGGTTTTAATATTCGGATTTTCCGCTGTGTGGTGAGGATGTTCATTATCAGCTTGAACGATCATCAATTTCCTCTGAGATAAATAATCTCTGCGAGGAATTAGGAAAAGGGCAATTTGAAGCACAACATATTTTTACAGTTCTAACTTGTAAATTTATTTACGTCCTCAAAACAAGTACATATTAATAAATAAAAATTCATAGTGCATTCAAATTAAAATCATAATGAAAAAATCTAGTCAAATTATTCGTTTTCCTGTCAAATACGGGACTGAATGCCTGTAACAGATGATTTGACAAATTTCATAAGAAACTCAGTAAAACACGAATATATAATTTGATCGGTCGGTGGCTGAGTTGACATCGCATTTGGTCCCGTCCAGGCTTAGTTTTTTCAATTCCTCGGCTGGCTAAGTCCTCCATCACAACACAAGCAAGATTTTTCGCTTCCCGTGGTGGTAGTAGAGATTCTCAAATATTTTCAGGTTATTCGTAACTAGCGAATGTTTGTCTTACTTTTCTTGACTTGTTCTTCAAAATAATAATATTGTCGCATCTCGTCATTTATATTTTTTCGCACAAGGACACTTGCATAAACATGTGTTCAGATATATTCTGAATGATTAATATTTTACTAGGAAATGGTCAAACAGTCACATTTTTATCAGTATCTCGATTAAAACAGCTGTACTTATTATTCTCCTTGCTGGTAGCTACACGAAAGGGATTTGTAATTCAAGACATGTATATTGGCACTGTAGCAATAAAAGAACTTAAAAAATAAGATAGGAATAGAACGAATAAATGTAAGAACAAAAAATTCAAAGAAGAAAGAAAATGGTATTGATACCTGCCTAGAGTAAATAGCAAAAATCAACATTTAAAGGAAAAGTGACGTAGGTACAAAGTAAATATTTATATATAAAAGTAAGTTACAGAATATCTTAATATGTAAAAAATCACGTGTCACTGTGTTTATACGTGCTAATCTCCGAAACCGCCCAACCGATTTCAATGAAATTTTGTATATGTGTATGCTTGATTCTAGCTTGAAATATAGGATAGTTTTGGACCCAATTTTTTTTTTCAGACTTCTCTTCCTAAAATACATACACATTTTAATTTTCCTACATAGAAGGTGGTCTGTGGCAGGGTAACGTCTTATATTATATCCCGTTAAACTACAGTTAAGTAGTTTGTCAAACAGGATTTTTATTACAACTTTTTGCAGATTACAACTTAGACCTTAATTTATACAATAACAATAAACTTACACATTAAATCGCCTAATACAAATTATTTCTACCTAGTAGCCATGTTTTCAGCAAATATCTGACTCTATTTGGAAATTCGCATTTCTTAATATTACCAGGTAGCATATTATATATTTTAGGCACATTATACTCAAGGGTTTGCTGTCCGTATTTATTATTATGTTTAGGTACAAGCATGCCTTCATTCTTTGTGAACCTAGTATTGTGCCCATGTTCAACTTTCCTCTTATACTCAGAGTCAGATATGTGCTGAATCAATATTTTATACCATTGAATAAATTAAGGTATCAACGGAAGTCCATTATGTCCAAGCTTATGTAATCTTTTGGCTGGAGAATTAATAAAATAGGGTATTGAATAGGGTATAGATGAATGAACAAAGAACAACTGGTGAAGTATTGTGTTACGATTTGGCCCTCGAAACGTTATTAGCTTTGCTGATTCAGGTGCACTAATGTACATACAAGTACCATATCTAACAAGTAGTGTTCTTCTTAATTGTGTTCATATTATAATATTACCCATTGAATGGTACAATACCACCACTTTAACTTTTACTTTAATCACATTAACGTAACCAATTTGCACACCCCACTTTCATTAGTACCTACTGTTGAGTAGTTTCGATGATATATCATTTCTAAGCCTGTTTGCATAAATTTTGATGTGAAAATTTGAGTTTCGATGACAATCTTTAAAAAATCCAATGTGGTAACCGGTTTTCTTAGATTGTGAACATGAATACCTAGCAGATCATTTATTCATTACACCTGTTTTGTACGAATAATGTCGGATCATATAGATTATTTTGTTTCATATCGCCATTAAGCATCGTGATTAAGCATTGAAACGTTGCTTGAAATGAATTTACCCGTTTTTGGTGACCATATATGAATTTCCAGGTACTTTTCTCCTCCCCATCTCATCATCGTCGTTTTCATTAGCTTTATAACATACCCCGATAAGAGATGCGATAGTCTCATTGGATACAGACGGTTGGGAGCAGTAAGTACTCTGGTGCAGTATTCAGAGAGGTAGATGAATGATTCCCCAATGGCCAAATGGCTTTATACTCAGTTTTATAGCAACACTTTTACTTGGATATGATTTGAGGTTTTCACGGCCAAAAACATAATTATGATTTATTTTTGGGGTATAATGCCGTGTTGCGCTACCTCCTTTTTTAGCCAACGCTACCTCTTTCTGTATCGTAACGTTTGCTAAAGCAGGATGTAGCGCAACATGCCCCAAAAATATTTTTTTTTAGTACGACTAGACTAGAAACTACTCGGAGCCAGTAGACTACTGCAGTATCTCCATATTGTTGAATATTGTGATAGTGACAAATTTGGTTGGGAAAGTATACGAGAAATATATTGGCTGAGAAAGATCTGGATCTTAAGATATTGTCAGTAAATTAAGATATGATAGATTTGAAATTGAATGGTACCTTACCAAACAATTCTTATATATATGCGCACATGCAAGAAGAGTCTTTAAAATCTACGTATTAATTTATCAATGTTTTAAACTTGTTATATTTTAACTTGTAACAGAATTTGAACCGATAAAAGATTGGCATGGAGTGGCTAACACTTATAAAATACAGTAAAAAAATCAATTTAATATTTCAGAAATAAATTCAAAATCAAGCCATAGCTCTACAAAAAAACTTCCCCAAATGTTGACGTATATCAGGACCCAGATAAGGTTTGGGCAGTAAACGTTGTGATGGACAGCTTTAGAAAAGTTCCAGTCAATCCAGACCAATATACATATTTATCGCCCGAAACTTTTCGCCGAGTCAACAAAGTTCAAAAGTAAAATCACTTTTCATGGACAGATTGGTTAGACGTTAATAGGCTTAACTCGCTTTACTTAGAAGTATTATTTAGAAACTAGGTACCCTTACCGCTTTAACACCAGACGTTTTTGATTGAATTGTAATTTAAGTTGTTTTATTAAAAGTCCTTATTTTTGCCCAAATAACCAGATTAAACAGTTATTCAATTTATTAAATTTGCTTATTTTTAAACGTAAAAAAAATGTTCTCTTGAGTCTACCTCCACGAAATTATACTTTTACCGAAAGAGTATTTATTACATGTTTACAACAGTTATGCTATACATACCGTCTTTGATTAAAGTGATTTTCTTTGTTGGTTGATAGTAAGTATATGTGGTGCAACTAGCTAGAAGCACCTTCCGTAAGATGTGGAAACTTTCGTGTAATCGCAGAATCTTAGTATTATTATCCCAATTACTGTACAGTTTAGGAATGTTGCAAACGGAAGTGGCGCCCTCTGTTATTTTCATAAACAATTTAAGAAATTTTCAAACCGCGGCAGGGGGTTTTTATCTGAAAGTTTATCTTTATTGCAGAATCTGAATTGAACGCTGATGTTTTCTTTAAACTTTTGTATGGTACAAAAACTTAGCAACCAGAAGATACGTAAGCAACTGATGTCAAAATTTCGTAGTAAATATACCAGATAAAAAATAAACGTACGAAATAAAAACTGTAATATCACATTACATTCATAAACAAATTTCAAAACAAACAAATAAAGCGAATATCCCTCCCAGATTTTCAGTGACCTAAAATTATTGTAAAATTTTAAATACATACAATTGCTGGTGATTTCGTTATCTGTTACTTTTGTTGTCAGCCAAGAACTGAAAAAAACTCTTTTGAAAGAATTTCCATTTAATTTGAATAAATTTCACCCAAAATCACAGTCTCAGAATTTCAGTTCACCCGAAGAATATATAATTTTTTCGTAAACTTTTTTAGGATCGGAATTTTTCTCCTTTTTAATAAAAGGGAAGTAAGCGACAATCAAAGAAAACTTCAGAAATGTTTGCCATAAACAGATTTAACTTTGTGACACGAATAGATTATTAGAATTCGAATATTTTATAAATTTTATGCCAGTTTTTTTAGATTAACATAATTTTATTTGAAAAGTTTAATTAAATTAATTAGTTAGTGATTTTAAATTTGGTGACTGTGTATTATTTGGTATACGTCAGGACGTAGCCAGAGATTTATTGTTTCTTCTTTCTTTTATAATACATAACGTATAATATACTATCTCAATGTTAATCCTGTAGGTACGTTTTTTATGAAAGAACGATTCTTTTATTGTATCTAAACTGTGATGAGTTTTGCGTTTAGCAACACGAAAAAAAGATGTTTCAGAGAATTAAGCATTTTTCGGAACAGTTCGGGAAGTTTTGAGACAAAAATTTGACCACCACCACGTGCCTAAAACCTTAGTAACGTAAAGCCAATATGGTCAGTTTCAACATCTCGAAAACCCTGGGGCTCTGATTTCGGCAAAGAAGAAAATCAATGACTTTCTGATGCAATTTGATGGAAATAACCCCTTAATAAAGACACAATTGAAATGCTTGGCGTAAGCATATTGAGCCGGCTTCAGTATTGGGGCTCAACAGAAGCTCGAGTATGGTTGCTTCCGTAACCGCAAACCTAAAGACTTTTCGATAGTGACTAGAAAATGAATTCTTCAATAGTGACCAGCTACTTACCATATACAAAACTCTAAAAATTGAATTTCGTAGCCACCTCTGGGCTGGGGCCCCGTGATACTTGATAAACCTACTTGATTCCGCGCAAAGATGTCTGATTGACAATCCAAGACCGATTGCCATCTTAAATGCACAGATGCAATGTGGGCATGCTGAGTCTGTTCTACAGGTATTTTATTGGAGCCTGCTGTAAGGAGCTAGTGGCATTGATCCTTGGTGCACCGGTATACTCGACGTACACGAGTGGAACACCCGTTCACAGTTGATGTTGGTTTCATGGGAACATTTTTTCAACAAGTC
Organism: Hesperophylax magnus; assembly: GCA_026573805.1. Lineage (NCBI taxonomy): Eukaryota > Metazoa > Arthropoda > Insecta > Trichoptera > Limnephilidae > Hesperophylax > Hesperophylax magnus. Next base: position 7,624,833 of record JAIUSX010000029.1, on the reverse strand, counting down.
CCTGTATACGTGCAACGAGCTACCGGCATCTAATTTTTCTCCTTAAAATAATGCGTCCCTCTTCAAGACTAATATTATGTGTTGGTCGCTTCCGGTGTCTTAGCGGTTAGATAAATGAAATGATGATTAGCAACATTTTTTTAGTGTCCTATTTCGGCTTTTTTTTGCAGTTAGCCCTGAGTTTTCAATAGACGATTTGAATTTCGAACTTACCATTTTATTTTGTAACAAATCTATAAAAATCATAATTCATAGATTTGACCTTTGAAGGTCCAAGACCATTATCTTCGTATAAAATAAGATAACATTTATTTATGCATGTTTACAGCAGAAACCTTGTATATGTAAATAAACCTCTCCCAAAAAAAGGATGCTGGAATTTCTTAAGGTAGCAATTTGCTGTCGAACCAAAACGGTCAAAGGCCTTGGAAATGTCGAGTGCCACGGTAGTTTGTGACATACTTAACCCTTTCAATACCAGTGACTTTCCTCAGGAACTTAAATAAAAAACTAGAATATTGCTTGATTTTGCGAAAAAATAGCCCCGTATTTTGCGTACCTATCGCTTGTACTCGTAGGTATATGATATTCCTTATGACATCAATTTTTTTTCTGCTAGGCTTATCTTTATCCCGCTACAAAAATACTGCAAATAATATAGTGACATATCTCATTCCGGAAGCCCTGCTTGATTTGGGATCCTTTATTTTTTATGTTGTTTTATGTTTTGCTATCTTTATTTTATGATGTTAAATTCATGTTAGACGGAGAAGAAAAATTGCCTTCACAACCGTCAAACGGTGTTTTTTTACACGTTGTACAAAGACTGTACTATTTCTACTTTGAATAAGTATTATTAATATTTCTAGTGAAAATATCTTTAACTGGCTCCGTAAAATCTGGCAACATAACCGCTTTGGTAGACTAACGCATGCGTGACATGCGCCATGCGCATTTATATCACGGAAAATTGACAGCTTTGATTTGTGTTTTTTAATAACATAAATGCCTTCTGCATACGTACATAAATACAAATTTTAAAAAATGAACGTTTATACTGTGCCCAAATTTCTGATTTTTTTGGTTATCCTCGGGGAATATCAATATAATTTTATTTGAATGAACGAGATAAAAAGTGACGTGACAATTTTCTTGCAAATTCTTTGAATAATAGGACCGTGTATTTTTAATTTTGAATTCTTTGAAAATTTTCAATGTTTTGATGAAAAATGTTTGTAATAAACTTTTATTCAAAAAAGTGTAAAATTAAAATATGGCACTTTTTAAACTTGAATTTATATTTCAAATACAAAAATCTAAAAGATAATTCTATCTTTTTTCTAAAGTGGTATTTGCTTTTAACTGAAGAAAGACACTTAAGTTAATAAATTCCGACTTTATCCTTATTATCGATCCATATATATATATAAAAACACTATTTTTGTTTTTGTAATACCATTTGTTTTGCGATATATGTACAACATGGTATTACTGTTTTTATATTTTGTATTTCTGTTACCACCATAATACGGGAATTTACCTAGTTTAGGGTATTTAATAAAATAAATTGAATATACGTCGTTGAATCTTTAAAACAAAGATAAATATAGAACATGTAAAATATCTTGGAAAAATTACGAAATTCGATGAAAAATTATTATTAATTCAACTTATTCCAACAGATAAGCAACTCTCTTTGACTGGATATGCATATGTTTCAATGAATTATTTTATGACGGTTCATATCTAAAATTCCGATTAGTAAGGTTTTCACATACACGGTCGTTTATCAAATAAATAAATTTTTCCCTACGTTTTTTAGTAAGATCTTCACAATCTGCAACCCTTTTAGCACCTGCGTTGAGGTAAGGCGCAACACGGCTAAAACCATTTTGTTTACGTGTTATTAAGGATCAAATATGGTATGTTTATATATGTAGAAACAAAGATGTAATGGTTCCACATTCCTGGAACCGTCACCACCACATCATGCCCTGTTCAAATTCAATTGTTCCATACAAATATTTAATATAATTTAGTAATAAAATTGTTGCCAAATAAATGGTATATCAGTATAACTTGTTTCATTTTAATGGTTTCCTGAGAGATGGTCTGAACTCGAGATCCCTGAGATTGATATTAATAAATCAGGTTAAAGTGTTAAATAATATACATATTATTTTTTTAACAATATACCTATGTAGTATATAGTAATAATTAAGTAAATATTATTTTTCAAATTTGAATCTTATTTGCATTTTTCTATACTAGTATAATACCTACCTGCCCGACATAAGTCTTAGAAAATAATTGTCATTAAGATAGTGACGTTTCTTTGGACATAATATATTTCCTTATTTAAAATAATTTAAAAAAATGTTAAATAAAAAATTACAGTTTATAATTAAGTAAATAGGTATTTTAGTACCTACTTACAAATCTAATAATTTTAGAGGAAATTGTGGTTTTGATTTATAAATAAATATGAGAGAATTACAACACAATAATCTGGTTGAAATAATTGTTACGAAAAGCGAATAACCCTTTATTACATTGCATCAATTATTTTTCAACAAATTTTTAAAACAATGGAATGGAATCTACATTGGCAGATCAGTTAAAAAATGTTATAGAATATGAAAAAAAACTATGTGATACGCGGTACGAACTACGTGGTTATCGGCAATTGTGGATTGGTGGAGAAAATATGCATTCGTAGAATGGATTCGTCATTCATATAATATTTTATATAATTGCGGTTTCTTGTTAAATCCATTTTTTTAAACATTAATCCTTATATTTTATTATCTTTGCATTTATCAAATATTATTACTGCTAATGGCAATTATTTTCTTTTAAAGCCACAACTCACAACGTTGTGTTATATATTTACAAAACCTAATTAATAATTATGTTTGTTAAATATTTGCTAAGTTCTGGAGTTTTCCATGAATAAAATACTTAAAACAAATTTCATCGTTTCAACACCACGCCCATCCTCCGACGTTAGCGCCGTTTCCAAGCTGCGGCGGAAGCCCAAACTAGAATACTTATCCAAGTTATCTGCTTTAAATATTCGCTAGGACCGACATCTGTCGGCAGGACCGGAAAACAGGATTCAACGAAATTATGAACTTGGAGAGTTGTTTTTAAAAGATGATGCTAGTCCTGACAATATTGTTGTTTAGAACAATCCTTTTTTTTAGAATTAGTAATGTTTCCGTGCTAGAAAAATGATACATGCTTTAATAAGTTGGCAATGGACTTAAAAAAAAACTAATTTCGGAAGAGACTGTATTTAACTGCAATTCAATGAACTGTGGAACAAAGATTTGCATTGATTATCAAAATTAGAACTGATTTTGGAGACAATTCAAAAACTTTCTAAAGTAGGTACCAATATTTTAATTTATTAACTAATTATGCTTTATTTTAAATGTGTACTGCTTTGGCTTAAATTTTTGATAGATTACGTAATTTGTAATGTTTACTAACGGTTTTCATTCGTTTTTGTTTAATTAATTACTATGTTTGTGGTCAAATTATGTTTGTTTTTAAAAGGCAATGTATCCTGGGGCAAATATTGTTTTAATTGATGCTTTCAGCTTCACAAATCATACGATCATAATATCCCGTAATTTTGGACGGGTCTGCGCTAGAATGAACGCGTAATAATAAAAATTACGAAGAAAATCATTCTATTTTCAATAGGGCGCCCACCATGACGTCAATAAATAATAAATAAATATAATTAATCGATTTTAGAAATTTTTTTATTTTTTTTTTGTAAATTTTAACAAGTAAAAAAGTAAGTAAGAAAAGTATATTTTTAAGCAAAACAACTAAAATTATGAATATTGTGGCCACTTTCACCAATAATGAACTACAAAAAAAACAAAAATGTTTGAAAAGAAATTTCCGAAAAAGAAAATGTGAATATTTCGATTGTATATTAGGGTGTATCGATTTTTAACTTTTTTTTGTTTTCAAATTCCAAGTTGAGAAAAAGTTGCTACTAGGTACCACAACTTACCACAAGAAGTTTTGGATTTTTAAAAAAATGTTTAGGTCTCCCGCACAAGGCCTAAAGTTTTAATTTTTTTCAAAAAATATAAAAAAAATTTTAAATTTAAAAAAATAAAATCGTAACTTTTGTGTTTATTCCAAGTTAAAAACAGTATTATTAGGGCATAAAATAAGTAAGAAACGATTTTTTTTTATAAAAAATGGATTTTAGGTCTCCCGCACAAGCCCTAAAGTTTGTTAATTTTGATGAAATTTTGTAATTTTGTGTACATATATGAACCATGTTTTTTTTTTAAGTTTAAACCACCGGAATTAATTTTAATTTTCTTACAGAAGGCATAAAAAGAGTTCAGAACACAAAAGTTACGATTTTATTTTTTTTTAATTTAAATTTTTTTTTATATTTTTTGAAAAAAATTAAAACTTTAAGGCTTGTGCGGGAGACCTAAACATTTTTTTAAAAATCCAAAACTTTTTGTGGTATGTTGTGGTACCTAGTAGCAACTTTTTCTCAACTTGGAATTTGAAAACAAAAAAAAAGTTAAAAATCGATACACCCTATTGTATATTATCTAAAAAATGTGAACATTTAAAGAAAAAAATCACCGTACATAATGTTTTTCTTTCCGTATTCTACAAACGGAATAACATTAAATTGAAGTGATAGTTTGTTAAGTTAATTTTCATATTATTCCATAACCTTACTAAGCGTTAACACAATACTAAATAACATAGTAGATAAAGTCGGTGGCGCGCTAACTTCGTGAGGTGATTCCACATGATGGTAGAAGTAAAAAAAAAAAACTCTTTAGAAAGTCAGATTTATTTTTCCTATTTTATTTTATTTTATTTTATTTTATTTTATTTTATTTTATTTTATTTTATTTTATTTTATTTTATTTTATTTTATTTTATTTTATTTTATTTTATAAAAGAATATTTATTTTCCCATACGAATAATTCAACTTCTGAACCTAAAAACTAGGTACCTTAAAACATTGGAATTTCGATTTTTTTCTTCTTATACTATCATGTAAAATCACTCCCCGAAGATAGAGCACTTTACCTACAGACACACTGTATATTACAATATGTGAAACATCTCCTTCGATGAAGGCCTTTTAGCTTGCGATTTTGTGTAATACACTACTGAAGCAACTTTACCAGGTCCCCATTATGTGGTGTATCCCCCTAATTAATGTAGTGGCCAATTTAATAAGCGTAAGGAATATTTAGAAAATCGCAAGCATTATCTCCCATAATTGTATCATTATCTCCATGTTTATCGACAACAACGCTGAAGTTTACTAATTAAAACTTTACATTGTTAGCAACCCTTTGGCTTAGGGTTGGATACGTACATCCAAGTCAGTATGATACACGCAGTGACCCAAAACCACACAACTGAGTTACAATACAATATTATATACGAGTTTATATGTAGCTGGAGTTGGTCAAAAGTTAAACAGTAATAAATAATTCAAAAGTGCTATTAAAACACTTTCAGTAGTAAAACTTTACAAGTCGAATATTTTTTTGTTTTTTTTTCCAAAACCAGTTTCCAATTTGGGAGGCGGTTTTGGGTACTGCCGCCTGGAAACCATTTATTGGATAACCAACCCCAAGTTGTTCGCTACGTTTTGTGATTTAGCAGGGGAACTCGCCTTCATCGGGTGCGGTGTATTCAGGAGATATGCGTCTGCTCCCCACATGCGTGGCATGCCAGATCGGGAGAGACTGGTTTGGAGAAACCTTTTAACCTCTTACGCTGGTCTCCCGACACATTGCCTTGCGCTGAAGTGGGAGGGATGTATTCAAATGTCCGTCACTCCTGAATATTATGATTCCTAGATTCCTACCCAACCCTCATACTCTTTACCTTCCCAGAAATTCCTCTCCTTCATTTCCTTAAAAAGACCCTCCACACAGTATCCTAAAAGATGACATCGCGTATTAGGTTAGTGTAAAAAAAAAAAACAGCCAGAGTGAATTGGTCGATTTCAGCAATATACCTAATATTCGAACAACGATCTTATCCAATCAACATAAAACCTTCACCGCGCCTTGTAATTACATATATTTAGTGTTTTTGGCATCTCTGGCTGTTTTCTGCAGAATGCTTATTTTACATAGAAAATAACCAGACCTGAAAAACCACCAATATATCTAAATATCTACACTTAAATCCACTTTAAAGTAATAAGAAATTATCTGGATATTATTTATAACTCTTTGGAGTAAAAAAAAACATTCTAGGAGCTGTGTAGATTTGATTATTCAATATTAAAACTAAAGTGCTTTTACCTCAGTTTGAGTTTTTTCAAGCTGGATCATTTTTGCATATTATAAGTAGGTTTAATTTTAAATAAGCAGCTTAGTCAACGTTCTGCCCATATTTTTTCGGGAAATGAACATTTTTTGTTAATCTCTTAGGTTACGAAATTGTATTAAAAATGTTAGAATTAGGCTAGCCAATGCGTTAATTTCCAGAATACCTGTGAAAACCTTTATTTTACATAAAACAAGACTGGTTTACAATATGACATTGTTGACATTTCGCAATGGCTCGAAATGTTTGCTAATAATTGACCTTTTTCACAATGTTTGCTTTTCGTAGACAAGAGAAAAAATGTTCCAAATTTATTTTTCGTAACTTAATTTTCGTTGTGTTTAGCTGGGCCTTTATACCCGTAGGTACTAGTCGACACAAAAAAATGCAAATCATCAGGTACTCGAGGTCGTGTGTCAATATTTTTTTAAATTATTTGTTTATGCGTGAACGTTACGTTTTTAAAGAGGTATTTTTCCAATGTTTTTGGATAGAACACTTCAAGGGTGCATCCTTGTGTATCCTTCTAGGCCATCATTTAAAATTATGGAGAGAGGGAATGCGAATTTATATATTAATTCTATTGAAGTGGGTTAATTTGAAAATAATATTAACGGAATATTGAAGTTGAGTACAGTGTTAAAATAAAAAAAAAGCATTTACTGTGCAATTTACGAGATAATTTGATTATCGGCAGCGAGCAGATAGGAAAGATTTACATAAACATTTATCTCGGATAATCTCTCGTGTCTGCAGCCGTTTTGTAGACGCTCAAGGTTGGTATGGGCCATCTCTCAAGGAATCGTCTCAATTGAAAACACTATTTACCGATATTACTGATGTCCATTTATAGATGACATAGTTATGCACATAACAATTCTAGGCTGAAAGTTACAGACTCTGTGTGATTATTTTATAGGTACTATTTATAGAAGCGCTTACGGCATAGAATCGATGGGACTCTCTGTTTCCTGATCAGGTCTCAACGTGATGTTTTCGTTAGGTATTCATTGCGTGGTTCTACATCTTCAGAGGTAGAATATCTGCAATATGCATTCGGTCTCACCGCTTATGCGTGGTTGATCTCCCACTCGCGGGCAGCGATCATCTCGCGTTTGCACGCTCTTGTTTCTCTGGCTCTCAGAACTGAAGTAAAGTCCCCTGGTCCAGCGTCTTCCCGCCTCTCCTCCTGTCTTTCCCCTCCTCTTTTAATCTCGATTCTAACTTTCTCGTGGTGTATCTTCTATGATTTGTGGTCGTGGGGATGCATGATTAACGGACAATATGGGCAACCTATAACACCAGACAAAGAAGATATATCAGACGGGTGTATTTTACATTGACTTTAAATAGGGCGTCGTGTTTCTAGTCTGCTATGTGTTCAAGGCCTGGACCGGTTGTTGTGAAGCGTGCATCGAAGGATGGAGACGGCGTTAGTCCAAAGAAGTGCAATGTTGAAAGTCAAAGGCAGTTGTAGTGGTTGAAGTAAAGAGAAGCAGAGTAGAGTCTTTGTCTACTTTGCCTAGAGTAGATATTTCGAGAAGGAAGATTGGAAGATAGAGTTGAGATCTATATTCACCTAGTATTTATGACAGCCAAAATTAGGGTGCAAATTAGGGTGCGCCTCTTTTTAACGAGGTGCATTTCTGTGCAGTCTAGTGTGTTTTCATGTGATTTTATTGTCTACAATTTGATACGACGGGTTCCTCAGTCTTTTATTGGCACGAAAAAATACTTAAATTTATTGAATATCCTTTCTAGCACCTACCTATTTGCGAAATAGAAAAATCCTAATACATTAGTTGAAACAAGCCATTTTTTTTTAAATAATTATGTTAACAATAGTATCTTCCTCTCTGGCTTGAGAAGGAAAGTTTTCAACGTAACCACGCATTGTCTGCCTGGATAAGGGAAAGTTTTCAATGTAACTACGCATTATCTGCCTGGATAAGGGAAAGTTTTCAACATAAATACGCATTGCCTGCCTGGATAAGGGAAAGTTTTCGACTTAACCACGCATTGTCTGCCTGGATAAGGGAATGTTTTCAACGTAACCATGCCATTGTCTGCCTGGATAAGGGAAAGTTTTCAAAGTTACTACGCATTATTTGCCTGGATAAGGGAAAATTTTCTCGTTGGGCAATGTTTTTCATATGTTTTCAGTTGGCCTCCATGTAGATCAATAACTTGACCAATAAAAATGTCATTAATCATCATCGTGGAAAGCTTTAAATGCATCCATTCAATGGAAAGAGTGTCAATTATTTTACAATTTATACCTTTTTCCATTAACTTGAACCGTTTCATTTGTCACTTTAAAATCAGATTCCTCAGTCAAGTCTAGCTAAGTGTGTGCAAGATATTTTTTTTCCTTAAATCTTGAACCCCTGCTAAGTCACCAAACCTAGCTTGCCACTTGGGGTGACCTATGGCAGATGTGTTGGTTATTCAATAAATGGTTTCCGGGGCGGCGGTACCCTTACCCACTTCCCAAATGAAAATCGTAAGTATAAAATTTGCGTATTTTCCGATCCGTTACGCTTTTAAAAGACCAAATTGATCTTTCAACTATTGAACTTATTATCTAGGTGTTTTCAAATAATTAACAGGAGCCAAGTTTTGTTGTCATAAACAATAATGAGTAATGCTTTGAAAGGACAGTTAAAGTCAATGTAAATAATCGCTAAGGGTAGACAATTAGTTCGAAGGGGCGGGACCAAATATCCTAGGGGGTGAGCTGCTTTTTGTCCCTGGAAAAATGTCATAATTTAGGGAAAATAGCAGTAAACCTTTTTTTTAAGCTTCGTTCATAATTTTATGGGGTAATTTATAACTAAGGATGAAGAATGCTTTATTTGCTTAACTACCTATTTTATAAGCAAATATCATTAAAAATGTAGATTTTTTTTATGATGATTTCACTGACAAATACATTGTTTAATGTAAATTACTATAATTTCCTGCGGATTTTTTTAAAACTTCGTTTTCTTAGTTGCATAAAAATATTCTGAAAAGAGCTGTTTTATAAATTGTGAAAAAAGAAAATTTCAGACTGATTTGTGTTTTGATGTAAAAAAATTACCAAAATAAACAAAACAAAGATTGATTTTGTTTAATTTGCTCTAACCACTTTTTTACTTCAACTTAACTAAAGAGATATTTGGTTCGGAAGTATCTTTTCATTTCAGTTTACAAGTTTCAAAATAAGTTAAAAGTATTATTCACTTAAGGAGAAGATACTATGAAACAAAAACTCGTCTCGTATACTTTGATGAACATCATGTTGAATTCGTCTGAATGTAGTTATTTAACGTAAGTCATTTTTGTAATTTTTCTAATTTCCTGTCAATTACACACAATTCAATTTGCAAGTCATCTTTCACTATACAGGGTACACAACATCATCGTTATTGATAGTTGGCAGATCTTTACTAATACTTTGGGGAATTTTATTGTTTGAATAATGTATTTATTACTAACGCAAAATATCTTAATTTTAATTCCATCAATGCCCTTTGATTAAAGAGATACCTTATAAATATAATGTAAATACTGACAACAAAAAAGAATACAAAATAAATGAGATCTTGACCACATGTGTGACAGTATTACTAAAGAGTAAATTAAATAATTTGGAAACTGGGGTATTTACGAATGGTGTAAGTGGATATAAAAGTAGAGGATGCCTCTGGAAAAAATTTCACGATAAAGTTATGTATATGCATGAGTCAGGTCTTTTCAAGAGTTGGAATAACCGACGCGTATGTTACAATGTATAAAAAATGTTGATGAAGCTGGGGTGTCCGGGCATTGCTGATTGCATTCATATTAATTGTCCAACCACCCCTCTACCCTCCCCATCCCTTTGTCGCAAGGAGAAAAATTTAATACTTCTCGTAACATCATCCATTACAGGTCCTGTGTATGTACACAGCACAGACACAAACGGGAGAACTTTTGAGATGTGTCATAAAAACATATATTTCGTTTATTAAATAACCCTATCATGCTTAATATTGAGATTAATATTTCGACGCTTAGTGGTAGAGCGTTTCAAAGAATCGGGTTTACCTCCTAGACGTTGCGGGTGCAATACTCTGTTTTCTATGTAAGTTTACCATCTTTGTAGGAGAAATTCAAACATTTTCAAGTTATTAGAAGGTACACTGGACATGTTTATCTTTCTTGCTAACAAAGAAAACAGATAAAACAAAAGTGATAAAAGAAAATAAAGCTTTACTTGCAGTGCTGCCAATTCAAATCCGCTCGCTACAACTATCGCACTGCTAGACGTAAAATTTTACAAGGTAACAATTTTTTATCGCTTGATTTGCTCGTTGTATGAACAAAAAAACAAATCAGAAATAATCGGAGTGTTCCCAATTTTCCCACTGAACCGACGCAGAAGTCAATTCTCGTATTACTCTCCACTTCAAGTCACACGAATCGAGTTTATTCTTCTTGATTTCACAACAACTCGGCGTGCTTCCCTTGTCACAATACCGTGTGATCGATTTCTTTGACGCTTTCAGCTCGCTCGAGTAATTACATACGCCACTACCCACGATATCCAACAGGGAACACCCGGCATCCAGCATCTACCCCAAGACAAACCGCCTTAGTCGATGCCATAGCGGCCTTGTTGTGATAATTATTGGGGAGGAAAAAATATACTGATAAATAATTGCTTATTCTAGCAGCAGACTTATTCAGAAAATCAGTCGCATATAGATAAAAGGGCCACCATTCATTATTGATGAATTATTATATTGAAGAATTTAATCCACTATAGTTATTATTAAGACGTATTGAAGAAATATTTGCAAGATCGATTCAATTATTTTTTTTGTGCGACTGAGAGAAGAATCTGGCATAGCTTTTTTCAATATCGTGGAAACGGCTTCTACAACATTAACTTTTTCGCTTTGTAGAATTTTTGCAATGTCAATAAAATAAATATAACAATATTATTTAATATTGAATTTTACTCGTATCAGAAGTTGAAACGTTAAACATTTTATTTTCTTCTGTTTATTTTGAATTATCGGGAAACTTTATTGTATTATTTGTATTTTCAGTTGATTTACTGCGAACTTTATTTCTGAATTGACTACAAAAAAAACTAAAGTCTTTCGAAGCCTGCAGCAATTAGTTTAAACGTGTTTTATTGTGTTGCTTATTTGCAATTTTAGCGAAAATAACATAATATTATAAACGTAAGGTTTCAAATAATAATCTAACTTCATAAAGCTCCCTTTATATGATATTACAAATTAATATGATTAATTAAAGCTAATTTCTATATGCCATGAAACATATTTGACTCTGATAATATAACAAGGCCGGACGGATCAAATCCGTGTGTGCGCGTAGTTGATTTAGCCTAGGGAGACCCACGATGATTGGTTGTGCAAATATATACAAGCATATAGCCAATATGGTGGATGGCAGGAACTGATTATTTGATGCAGTAATATCAGTAAGCCACTTGATGAGGTTGTAGTTGGTGATGGGATGGGATGGACGCAGTGGTAGAGTGGAACATAACCAAATGGTACTATATTTTACCGCATTCTATTCGCATTTGTCATATTCCACCATAATATTTATATTCAGCTATCAAATAAAATTTTAACAGTTCATATTTTTACCACCTCCACTTTATTCATTTTGATGTAACATCTACCATTCTATCTATTCGAACAATTTTTTGTTCATTCGGGAAATTTTTTGTTCAATTGGAAAAATTTACATTATTTTGTAAAAATTACATTCTATGGTTCCCCGAATTTAACCAAATGAGTCAGATTTGAAAGTTTTACCAAATTTTAATGATATTTCAAGTTGATTTCTCAAAAAAAACCCATTTTACAAAATAACCCAATATTTTACAATATGTTCCCAAATTTCATGATTTTAAATTATATTATATACCTATATGTTCCATAACGATTTATTTTCAAATCATTGTTACTGTATTCAAACAAATAAAATTCTTATACCTACTGATTTGTACCCATTTGAGATGCAGATTGATAGCTTCAGGCAGCGAGTAAACGCAGAAGTAAAGAATGTGATTTTCAAAACGTAAGGGAAATTTTTGTGTTCTTTTTCATAACCTACAGTTACATCTTTCATTACTTATGGCATTTCCAATCACTGTGACGTTGTTTGTTATATTTTATGCACTTCTTAAATGGATTTACTGTCGTCGTAAAAAACGGTAACATATGTTTTGAAAGTAAAAAAAAAATTAAAACACTGGGTAATCATGTTTTATAAAGATGGGGGAGTTTTAAGAGTTTTTTTAACGATGGAGACATAAAACAAACGATGTATTTAAGATCTACAAAAAAAATAATGGTATATTTTTTTAAACATAAATTACACAAAGGGCAAAAAACTTCCCTTGGAGCCTATGTCATATTTGAGGATTCTTTGTGGAGTGTCTTTTTGGGAGAAAGGAAGAAGAGGTAGTTCTGGTAATGATAAAATATAAATGGGTTGGGTTCTGTTGGTAGGTGTCTCTAGGAGTGACGGGTGTATGAATTTTTCCTGCTTCTGCAATGCATGGCAATGAGTTAAGACAGTCTGGCTTGAGGGGTCTCCCTCAACCGGCCTCTTCCGATCCGGCCTGCCATGCAGCTGGTGAACAGACTCATTCGCCGCCAAGACCTGAACAAACCTCACCCCAATTAACCGGGCACCCCTGTTATGTCACCAAACATAACGAACCACTTATCCAATTAATGGTTCCGGTGGCGGCAGCCATACCGCCTACCAAACCTGTTAATACGAATCAAATATTAATATGAATAAATTAAATGAATACATTTGAATGTAATTAATCTATAACTTTGTGATTATCCATTATAAGAAAGTAAATTAAGATTACAAATATTAATATTAATAACCAATGCGCCATGTATCAAATAATTTAGATAAGTAATGCTAGTTTTTCTACAATAAAAATTGAGAAAATCATATGATTGAAGCAAAACCATTAATATTATTTCATCAATACACTATCGGAAGAGAACTCATGTTTTTTTTTAATTTATTTTTATTTCCTTTTACGTATGAGCATTAAAAATCAAACAAATGCAGAAGTTAAGCTACTGTTTTCAAATTTCGTTGAACACCAAGGCAAAGAAACCAGAAAGACAAATGATACGATTCAAACTAATGAAGAGTAAAAAAGTCGGGTACGACCATCATAAAGCGGAAAAATCTTAATATACATTTTACATGATTTGAACATTTCTTTAAAAACGTTAGGATCGAGCATCGTAAAAAGTAAAAAAGGAAAATTGGAGTACTGAAAACCGAAAACGACAAATTATTTTGACATCGAAGTTCTTGAAAAAAGAACGAAAATCAAATATTGATATTTGGAAAAAGCTTACCTACCAATATTTCGCAAAGCAAACGTTCATATCGACCTGGTATTTTCCATGTTTCAGGTTTATGTATAGGTTAGTGATGTTTTGTCAACCAAAAAAACAATTACCTTTTTTTTGTACAGTAATTACTTCCCCGGGGAAATTTCTTTTCAACAACAATGGGCAATGTTTTCTCTTGAAATATATATCAAATTATACTCTTATGAATTTCGCTATCCGAGTATTGTTATAAATATTTACGTCCGAACTTTTTGATAACATTTACGTTGGAATTTAGGTATCGTAATAATATTAATAATGTTTTTATTCCGGAATATGCGATACTACAGATCCTATAACGTAGAAACATACACGTTAAAAAGTAAGAACGTTTATTTGCCCATTTTACAAATAATAAATCCTTCCGATACTTACATAAAAACTTTTATTTATACTTGACCTAGCGTGCGAAAGCTTATTGGTGTATATACTGACAACCAAAAAATTTATATAAACTTTCTCTACTCAAATGATTTTTAATAAAACAGTTAAAAAAAACTGGTTGTACTTCAAATACAAGTACGGGTTTCTATGATAAAGTATTATACGTTAATAATTATTGAGAAATTGTTTATTTAAATTCTAAAGGCTATGCTTCTTAGATAATATATTGACTTAAGTTTTTGACCACCATTCAAAATTAAAACGATGCTTGAAATGGCTTTGGTCGTGTTTGTGAATAGCCAGGTACTTCCCCTTCTTTCTCTTCCCCATCTCCTTCACTTCCGCACTATCTTCATCCTCACAACATACCCCATTTAGGGATGCCATAGTCTCACTGGTTCCAGACGGTTAGGAGCATTTGAGACTATTGTGCGGTATTCACATAAAATAATCCGCTGAGTCATGATTTTTCTCACTGACCCATCTTTACACTAATTTATGTTACTATATTGTGGCTCAATTAAAGTTTTCCTGTCTTTACCAACCACAGGAATCGGTGACGTTGTGATGCGTGGGAAGCGGCAGACTCTCAGCATTTTATCTCCGGATCAAAAACCATTAATGGCACCTCCATTAACTCATCAGACAAACTTATTAAACCTCTTTTGAATTTTTTGATAAATGAAATCGCCAGCAATGGTCAGTCATGATAATTAAGCATCGCACGACCGTCTGAGCATGATTTTGACATTTCCTCTGGATTAACTATTGATATTAATTATAATTGGATATTTTGCTTAGCGCAGTTTTTTTGTGAAAAATTAACACAAAGACTCTGCATAAACATAATTCGCCAGCTATTAAATTTCATGTCAATGGACATTAATGAATGTCGCAAATGGTCCACGTTTAAACAATTTCAATGTAAATACTTGACAAATAATAATGTATTTCGGTATTCTAATATGAACAATAGTTCATGCTCTTTGTCGATGTAATTGTAAATAAAGAAAACAAAGCAAGCCAGAAGGCATAAAAATGCATAAACACATATATTTTTCCTAAAATAAGCTATCCTAGCGGCTTAAAATGGTAAATCATTTCCGCATCTGTTACGCGTTCCATTTGCATTGGTTATAAATCCGGTTTAATTCTTGAAGGGGCCTGGAATAAAAAAAGTAACAAAAATTAAGCTGGCAGCATGTTCCATTTTATCAAATACTAGCTGACGTGGACCTTGCGTTTCTCGTGGTTATTAATAGTTTGGAGTAATGTTTCCCGTGGTTATAATGGCTTGGAGTAACTTTTCTTGTGGTTATTAATGTTTTGGTGTTCCTGAAAACTGGGTGCGTTTTTATAGTGGAAACAATTTTATTTATTTATTGGACATTTTGTATAGCGCAGCTTTTGTGAGATATCACCCCAGGGGCACTTTACAGTTGATGCAGGTATTACAAAAAATATAAATATTACAAAAGTGAGATTAAGTTAAATAAAATGAAGTACAGGAACAGGTAACACGAAGATAGAAGATGGAGACTCTGCAGCAAGGTGGTGAAGAAACTGGACCAGTTGCTGCAGCGAGAGAGCCCACTGCGTCCACCAACAGTGCCAACACGAGGTTCGTCATCGGTCCAGGTATGTGTCTGCTACTAATTAAGCGCTGACACAATATCCTCACATGGATAACAGACCTTGGCAGCACCGCTGTAACATTCGGCGAGTCCATCATTCATCTCCTTGTAATTCTGTTCCTGGTGATAGTTAGTGGTGCAATGTTCCCACAATAAAAAGCGACGGTCGGGATAGTATATCACCCTGGGCTTAGCAAAATATTTGTCAGGGCCTTCAGAGTTTCCGAGAATTCCGTTGAAAATATCTGGCATACCTTTAGTTACCGATCCTCGTCCCAAGTTCAAGTTCAGCGAATTTCGAATATTTTTTAGCAAATTTGTCGATTATTCACTTTTAACACACTGCCCTCTGATCACATTACTATAAAGTTCTGATTACTGGTTGTTAAGTTTATTTAAAATGTTGATTGACTGATTTTTTCAAATAATTTCAAAGGGATGTTGCCTCATTTCCCTTGAAAATACTAAAAAAACACACAAAGCGGTTGGAGGACGCGAGGACGCGTCCGGCTGCAGCGAAGGGCGCTACACTAATATTTTGATAAAGAATTGAAAAAGTTTACCTTTCAAGTAATGTTTCACTTAACCCTGCCACGTCTTCTTTGGGCGTCCTCAAGTTTTTGTTCCGTTCACTTCCACGTCTTACATTATCTTTCTTTGTTTATCGCATACGCCTTATTTTACCACAATTAATTATTTAATTCGTGTCTTCCTTGGGTACCCCCGAATTTTTTACCATTCCCTTCTTGTAGTATCATACATTCTATTTATAACTGTAATTAATTGATTGTATTGAATTTATTTCGACTCCGTATGTCATTCCAGTGCAGAGATAATGTGTTAACTCAGGCGACTCCGACTTTTTCCATCAATCAGTACTCTTTACCATATTGTTACTGTTAAAAAACTAAACTATATGCACTTTAATTAGACTACGTATGTCACTTCAGTACACATAAACTCTTTTCTTTTCCATTATTAAACTCTCTTTTACCTGAGCAAGATTCGTTATTTTTTTTTGTGAATACTACAGTATTTATCGATTGATACTAAAGTACCGTATTTTATATTTTTTCAATTTACAAAGTATTTCGTCAGAATATAATTCTAATACTGACATGATATGACATGAAAAGCGCTCAGTATTTATAAGAGAAACACATTTGCCAGGTTAACTCACTGATAATGGCCTATTGCTTCAATGGGAACTCCATACTGAGTGTTTTGGAATTATAGCGCTATTCCCACAGCTGCCAACACCACCCATTGCCACTTCAACAAGATAAATATGTCAGCTTATTTGGCCTTCACAAAATTTGTAGCTTCATTTTGTAAAATAAGGTAAGAAGATATGTGTAGTTCAAAGTATTTTATATTTAGCTATTTTTGTAATGTTTTAAAAATAGCGTGTTACGATGATTTTTTTGTTGATTTAAGGCCCCGTAGTAAGCGTTCAGAGATGGTTTGAAAGGGAGATATGTAAATAGGAATGTTACAGGGAGCGCGTTAATTTAAAAAACAACCATAATTAAGCGAAAATTGAAATTGAAAAAAAAAAAAATAAAACACGACTCGTTTGAAATAAAGCGAAAATCGACAAATGTTTATGTTGCATTTAAATATACAGTGTGAATTTTGTTATGCCTATAACATATTAAATAACAGAAAAAACGTGTTTTAGGAATTTTTTGGAATCAACTTTGCGATTTTTTTCGCGAAGGAATTTCATATAGTTAACATTTCGGCATAACAAATAACAGTTTCCGATAGATAATTTATTTATTTATATTACATCTACACCGATTGGGGCTTTTACAAACATGTGATATACACAATAATTTAGAGGAACAATAATCATGAAGTAAATTTAACTATTTAAATTATGTAGATCCCATGCAGACCAGTCTAAAATAACATTTAATGTTATTATAGCCTTCTTTTAACTATATTCTGTGCAGTTGAACACATCTACTATTTCTCCGAAAGTGTTGCAATTACATGCAATCTAGGTACAAGCGAAAATCTAAATTAGTCAGTCTTGATATTGTTGTTGCCATTAAAAAATAATTTTCTATCGAGTTGTTCTTCTTGGTATTTGGAAGGTAATTAGAATGAGTATATCAGGGCTGTCTATAAAAAATCAAAACTGAAACGCTTCTTCTATCTGAGAGTTTTAATAATTCTAATGCTTTCATCGAGTGGTTGTAATTTATAGTTTCTATACGTAGACACAGTTTATAGTTAACAAATCTTAGAAATGTATGCTGATTTTTTTTTCAATGGAATCGTAGTGGATTTCAAAGTGAGGGGACCAGATAAAATAAAAATACATTCGACTCGATCTATTGATAAGTATATTTAGTTAGTTAAAAAATAATAGAAACTAATAATATATTGAAAATGGGAAAAAGCGGTCGATCACCCTTCAAAATTCACGACATCTGTTAATTATCTGTTAAATTATTTGTGTTGAATAATAAGAAATTTAAACAAAGATATAAATATTTAAAATATTTTTATAGTAAGAAAACATATTAAAATATATGCACAAAATAAATATTATTTTTATGTACTTTATCGCTGGCCTGAATTTTTGACACATCGTTTTCAATATTGAAAATGACAAATTCAAATCAAATCCGAGTTCATTGAACCAGAGTTACAATCACTCACAGACATACCAGAACAGTTATTAAAAAATATATGATAAGGCCATAAGTCACATTGTTTTCGCCCCTAATTTTTGATTTCCAAAAAAATTTCTTAAAAATCTAACGTACTCATAAAAGTGTCATCTTTAAAAAAAAAAAGAATTACATGGGTGATTTATTGTGTCTGTCTCACTAGGAACTTCTGTGTTAAGAGCAGGTTCAGTTTATCACATAAGTCATAAAAGTTTACGGTGGTTAGTAAAAAAAATACAAATAACAACACAGCTTAAAGTTTAAGTTAAAAAAAAACAACCAGTATCGTACCATTGGAAATGCATACTTATAAATTGGTTTTAATAAAATCTTCGATATTAGCTCTGTCTTGATTTATGATCCAAAATGTGGCATCTGATTTATATTAAAATTAATTTAAGTTCTGCCTAATGTTCAGTGGAAGAGCGGTGTATAGCTTTGTTGTAAATTATTTAAAATTTCTTTAGCCAAAAGTTGTTTTATTGAAAGTGATAAGCAAGAAGTTATGATCTTAAGTTCTAGTATCGCTTGCAATTTGGACGTTGTCAAAAGCAGTTCTGTTTTTGATGACATAATACTTGTATGTTTTTAGAATTTATTAAAATGAAATCTGTGATTTAGTGTTTAAAATACGTAACAAAAAAAATAAGATACTACCTAATCGGTAAATAAATTTAAATTACTTCTTACACGTGAATAAGTATTTTCATGTTTCGGTCCATAAATTACCATACCGGCAAAATCAACAGATTTCTGTTTATTTTGTACGGGAGTACCAATTTTTGTGTTAAATTGTTCGATTACAAGATATTAACCAAATCCGTCATCTTTGGTAAGGAAATTTTGAAGTCAATATCAGAGGATATAATTCTGTTTACATTTGTAATACGAATATTTAGTATTTAGTGCTAAAGTTTTAGGTATTAAGAGTGTTAATCTTAACCTAAATCATAACTTTGTGCTGTTGGAAACAACTTAATATCATTAATCATATTTGAAAAATCGTGTTCGGTATATGAACAGAGAAAATACACATATTGTACGGGACGTGTTTGCCTGCACAAGAAATGATTGTAAATAATAAGCACCGGCACACATTAGCCCTCAACCTGGGTAATGATTTAAGTAAAACACCGTGAGGTGTTCTATCCAAACCATCATAAAACAAAAACGATTCAAATCAAAATTCACATTTTAATTACAAGTATTGTACTGATATACAGAACGTACGAAGACCCCTTCTTATAGGTACTTCCTATTTTTTACAGCCAACCCAATTCACAAGAAATAGTTATATGTATTTCTATACAACTGGAATTTAAGCACAGATAGAAAACTGAGACAATCGGAATTCTTTCAGCGATAATTTCAGATTGGAGCACATTGGGCATCATTGCTCCATACGATACAGAAAATGGCGGAGGCAACTGCTGCAGAAGTGGCCAGTTCAATTGGTAGCCAGGAGGAATTAAAATTAAAATGTGAATTTTGATTCGAATCGTCTTTCTTTTATGATGGTTTGGATAGAACACCTCACGGTGTTTTACTTAAATCATTACCCAGGTTGAGGGCTGATGTGTGCCGGTGCTTATTATTTACAGTCTTTTCTTGTGCAGTCAAACACGTCCCGTACAGAAGCGTACATGTAAATATATCCACACGTCATTCATACGTTAAATTGGACTTGTATACTGATAATGGGAATCGGTTATATGTAAATCGCACAAAAACCATCAGAATATTTGAAGCCAACTATGCATCATAAAAACGATTAACAGTTTTTGGAATTAATTAATGAGTAAAACTCTAGATTTAAAAATAGAATTCTATTTTTTTTTATTCCAAAAATAAATAAAAAAACAAATAAATTTTCTGTTCGACTGTCGTAATTTAAAAAATACATTTAAAAAAACAGTCAAATCAATGTTTTCCACTCGCAGAAGTGGTCTGAATAAAAATAATACAAACTAGTATGCCATCGTAAAGGTAAAGACACATTAAAAGTTCCAATCTGAAGGTTACATAACAATGCTGGTATACATCGTAATTCTGTAACAAACTATTTAAAATATTAAAACTTGAAGAGAATAAAATTCAAGAATCCAATTACCCAATAATTTTATATTTAGAAGCGTATTCGAATTAAATTTTTCATGTTTCAATCTTCGTATTTTATTTAATTTCCTATATAAGACAGGCGCGGTCTGTCCATAGTGTCCATACATACTGAGTATGCTCCGCATCCCTTGCATTTTAGAGTAAAAAGATTTGGACTTCTATCCGTAAACAGCAATACTGCAATTTAAATATTTTAATACTTCTACAGCGACCTTAATGTGATTTTTTTACAAAAACGGCGCTGTAAAAAATCATACAAATATTATTATTACAAGACATCGTTTCTATGTACGCACAACGAGCGAAACGATACAAACAGCGCGGGCGAGTCGAAATACACATACATTCTCAAATACTGTGAAACGCGTAAAACACACTGTGGTGTGGAAACGATCTGTAAACCGTATCCAAAATGCTAGAACTTGCATTCTTTCCGCGCATGCGCACTGAGACCCGCAAGCCAATATCTTCGTAAATTTTATACTACATTAATGACAGCATCCAACTTAAAAAAACCGTCTTTAATGCTCATATGTATAATTTACAGAATCGTATACTCTATTACTAATCCATAGGATTGAATGCGCGCGCTGCTTTGAGCTTGTTATTATATTATTAACCTGCGATTTACTTTTTAATAATAATTTAAATAAATAAAATTGCACACCCAAAATGAGATGGATACTTTGCCAACGTGTTCTAAATGGTAATAGTGAATTTGTGGTTGTATAATTGAATCATTAATGCGAAAAAGTTTTGTGTCTCAGCCATTTGTGGGAAAAAAACTTATTCATTCTGGATACTGGAAATAGTGAGTTATGGAGCTTAATGGATTTATGGAGATTATTATAAACGGAACCTATTTGTATCTTATTCATGGGCTAGCGTCTAGACGTGTATATTTGATATCAAGTACGTAGTAAGTACGAGTATAATCTTTTGATGTCCAGCATCCCTTCTACAAGAAGTCACCTACCGCCACTGATATAAAACCAAACAGTTCCAGAGTTGTTGGTCCTTAAACAACAGAACCTCAGAGCTAAGGACTGTCAAAGGGACATTTCTCTACCGTCCATTTATAAGATTTTACTTTTGTGTATTTGCAGAAAATGATCATAATTTTACTATTGTAATTAAACAACCAGTTAAATAACTAGCTGAATATGAATGAAATACTAGTATATAGTTTGAACGGAAGTTGGAAATGAACAAAGTTTTGATCTAAAAGGTTTTGAAATGAATTAATTTGCAAATTAATTAATTAATTGTAGGTTACCTTTTGAAAATTTTTCAGTGGGTCGTTCAAAAGCACATTTTTTAAACAAAATTGTACAAGATATAATTTTAGATTTTCACGGCCAAAAGTATTATCGTGATATATTTTTGGGGAGTTATATGCCATGTTACGCTACCTACTTTTTTAGCCAACGTTTCATAATCAGGGCAAATACTCGCCATTCAACAACTTTTTTTTAAATGTTTAACATCAACACTTTTTGGCATATTTTTTGGGCATTTGTTTGTTAAAGTGGGAATAATATGGAAGAGTTGATATCAATGATACCGGATAAATCTATAACTATTCCATTTTTCCCCAGGGCATTCGAGAGCTTCAAGTAGGCCTAGTCGTACCGTACCGGTCATTCGGCACAAGGGACTACACCAAGGCAGTTACATCGGCTATCTCCGGACTCCAGAGGAAGTTGAACCTGTTCAAGAGATACGAACTCAAAGTGCGCTATGCCATGAAGGAACTGACGCCTAGTCCGATGGGTAAGTGAAAAATGAAATAATTTTAATTTTGATATTTTGAGACTTTGCCATCAAGTTACTCCAGTCAGATTCAGGATTTATTTAGAAATAATCCCGGTCGATATTAATTTTCATAAAGCGCTGATTTTGAACGCAATCAAAAATTAAATACCATTTTTAAAGCAGATGAAAGCTTTTCACATTTAAATATAAGCGATGGTGGAAGATTGGAATATATTACAATTATTTGGAAGCTTTTGTGGTAAACTATCAAACAATCATATATCGCACAGTTATAGAAAATTAGAAAGAAAAACTTTCGTGAATCCGTGCCGTAAAGGGCACAAAAGACTCTACTGCTATCAATGTGCAATTTAATAAAAGGAACAAAAATACCTTCGGGGTTAACTGCCTATACTATCTACAAAATTAATTTGGGTTTGGAAAATGGAAGATTTAAGCTCTTAATTGCCTTATATCAAAAATGGAGTTCTGCTACCATAAAATTCGATTTCAAAGTTAAATCAGTAATTAATATTACCTATATACCTTATAATGGACCTGCTTAAAAACTTAACTAACTAATTCAGTCGCCCGTAAGATGTCCATAAAAAATTAACCTTATACACTTATATGGCTTAACTTCTATATATGGCGTATGTAAAATCTCGTCTTGAATTTGCATCTGTAATTTGGAATCCTCAATACCAAACGTTTATTAACCGAATTGAAAATATTAAAAAAATTAAACACTTATCGCATCGCTTTGAAAATCATCAGTGTAACCCTATTACTCTTAAAAAAATTGACGTAACGTTTATGTATAAGATCGTGAACTGAGTTTTTGAATCAACAGCTCTATTACAAATGACTGTATCTCGTTGCCCTGAACGTAATACAAACTTAATAAAAACTAGATAATAAATATAAACTAGAAATAAATAATGGTAAAAATAAATATGCTGTAGTTGGGCTACGTAAATAGGTAAAATATTGTTATTCCTGAATCAGTCCATCTTTTGAAGGATTTTTATCAAAGAAGAGCAAGAAATATACTAATAGAAGGACACTTGTGAGACAAGAATTGCTTAATATCTTGATGCTGTGTAAATTACATAACTAAACAGTAAAATCGCCGAAGAGTTTTTTTGTTTAAGGTTACGATATATCAGGGATTATAACACTAGCAAAGCCGGGTGTAAAAGTATTTCGTATAAATGCGTTTGAACCACAAATATACAGATCGATTTGATTTAACTGATTGAATATGTAGTGGTGTTGTCTCTTCAGTAGATAATGCGACGGCGTAATTTAAATGTATGAATCCTTGAACCCTTCTCCTCCCCAATTGACTCTCGTCGAAGTCGATCTGCAAATCTCAGTTTCAAGGAAGTGCGAGTACGCTTAGGCCGGGATTAAATAAAATAAATCAGGCACGTAGGTTAGCCGGGAATTCCGACAGTCTTTCGGAGGCTTCTCTCCAAATTCATTTGAAATTCTCCCTTCGCTGTCCTGGGAACAAATAAAACTAATCGCTTTCTGAAATAGAGCGGATGTTATCTCAAAGGAGCGATAGGAGAACTAATTACTGGGAAGAACCCACATTGTATAAAGTCGTTTAACTTCTTTTTATTACAACACTGGATTCAGACCGATATATTTAGATAGTTGTGCATATAGCACGCAAATGGTTAGGTACTACCAATTTATTTCAACTATACAGCACGTTATCCTTCCCACAACCATGTTTAGTTAAAATAGTTATTAGGAGTCCGAGCGAGAGCTCGTACGGACCTCATCAACGTTCGTCCTCTTCCTACTCAAACATCTTGTCTGCGAACGAAAAAGACAAAAGATACTAAAACGATGAGGTCAAGTGTGATCTCTTGCTGGGACCAGTATACTAACCCTTTGTACTGACACAGATGCATCATTTATATAAAGCGTGTTTTGTTTGATAAAAATGAAAACAATTAATGATCTTTTTATTGATAAACTGTGTTGTTACAAGACAAGTCTGTGCAAAGCACAAAGGATAATAAACTATTTTAATCAATAATTATAAACCTGAAACACCAATAATAGTGAAAAATCTCCCGAGAAAAAAAAAAGACCGCCAACGGTAATTGAAACCGCATTCTAGGATAATTTTTGGTATGATAAATTACCATGAAACATTATTTATCAAGTCGAAAACGAGTCAGCGATTTTTGATTTTTGCGTAAGTACATTCTAATTATTTTTTTAATTAATATATCCTTTTAAATTTAGTTTTTAGTTCGAATAAACTTTAAATACATTTCAAAATTTCCTGTGTTTAGTACAATTTTTGTTAACAATCAAACGAATTTCACGCGTTTGTTGTTAAAATGTACTTATGGCGATGCCATACGTATTAATGCAAAATCATGTGTTTTTGGTTTGAAAATTTGGTAGCCTAGAAATGTTTTAGATGCTTTAATTAAATACTGCCAGTAGAATACATCTTGGCCTTTGAAATAATCGAAAATTTTTTAGATACGTCTTTTTATAAGCCCAGAAAAAAATAATGTATAAGGCCTATGAAAACTGCTTTAAAGTTCAAAATCTCCTACTTACGAACCCATTTTCGGCTATGATTTTATTGTATAATGTGGCAAATTAAGTTATTTATAAAATGATCGAAAAAAATCAAAAATTTATGCCTGAACATCTACAAAATAAAATAAATGGCACTTTTTGGCCATGTTTTTTTCTTGCATAAATCAAAACAGGCGGATGGTGTTAAGCGGGAATTTAAACCTTATCGCCATCTACGTAAGGGTTGTTATTGATAGCGGCTCAATTTGAAATATTATACGACGTAGTGCATCGCCTTAAGATAAATCATGAAATATAGGTATTTTTATTGGCTTTAAATCTCACTTAAAACTTTACCTGTTTTCGTATCGATGTTTGGATGTGTGTTTTTTTTGAGAGCGTGAGCGAATTCAAAACCAAACGTATGAAATAGTTATAATTCTTTGGTTACCCATTACAAATAAATTAAACCATATTACTTTGTTTGAACCGCTATATTTTTTTTCTTCCTTACATAACATTACTGAATAATGGGTGAATATATAATATAAGTGTTGAAGTGAGAGTGGTAGCGTGACTAGGGATTGGTGATTAGTGGGGGAGGGGGAGGAAAGAAAACGGACGGTGAAAAAGAACATATCTAAGATGAGAAAGTAAGATAATATTTTCTGTTAAGACTAATTTTTACTAAGGGATTGCGTTGTTTCTAAGACTTCGGTAGGAAGAATAATTCTATCATGCTAAGCATGAAAAGTACAAGTCGTAGAGATTGAAAATCTCTATAATTTAATTATTTTGACTTATCCTCTTTATACATAGTATGATAGATTTATCCCTGTATGCAGTCTTCACTAATTTCTATTCGCGCCCCCACCCCCACTTCAACACTTAATTATTTATTTTCACCCATTATTTTGTAATGCTATGTTAATAAATATTTTGCCCTGAGGAAGGATCATAAAATATGGTGGTTCAAACTAAGTAATATTGTTACATTTTATAATATTATTTATTGATTCGAAGCTATTTCGAGATTAAGAATTTTTTGAGCTTCTCTTTTAATCCTCCTTTCAATTGTATCGGGGGAAAATATACAATCTTCCATTGATACCTATATAAAATGTGGATGGTTTCAATAGAAAACAGTATTCCCTTTTTGCGGTCGACCCCAAAAACCTACACTACCTAGTGGAAGACTGGCTCGCTAATTAAACCAGGCATTTCCTTTAATTTATATTAGAGGCAACCCTAAATAACAACATTAACCTAAATCGCATCAATTAATTTTCTTACCTATGTTAAAGATTTGTCCATTGTTAGAATTCTTAATCGACTTTTCAATCAGTTTTCGGATTGCTTCGATTTTATTAATTGTAAGTCCTTTATTTTATTTTAAAGTATTTATATTATTATGTGTAGATAATTATTTTTCCCACATTAGTCCCATTAATAACTGGAATATGAGTTGAGTGACAGGCGTTCTAGTTGAAAATTTCTGCCCTCATTTTAAAAATAATCATTACTCTGAATTTTAATACGGAGACATATAAACTGATTCTAGTGGTAATATATTTTACCGTTTGTCCTATATATTTGGGATTTATAAAAACGTATAAAAAATCAAAAATTCGTGATTTTTCCCAGTAAAAATTGGCATATTATGGCGTGCGATCACTCATGCCTAGTACGCCGAAAATCACTCATGTGATTATATTGAATAAGTAATGACAAATATCAAAATTAAGCCGGTCTACTGTTGATTTCCTCCAGTTTCTAATGCGTTGTACTCCTAATACTTACCTACATTCCTTTATTTTAAAGTAATATAGTAATTTTATTTGTATAACTGTGAAAAATCAAAATTCCAATTTTCAAAATGACCATTAAAATATTTTTTTGTAAAAAATTGTATTATTATTAGGTAGTTATAAACTTTATCGCTCGTCTGAATTCTTAACACAATGAGTATTTGAAATTTTGAAAGTTTACATTCAAAGAAAAGTGTTCATTAAACCAGATTTCACGTAGGACCAACACAAAACACAGATAATTGAAATTAATATGTTTGATATTCCACAAATTTACAAGAAGGTAGTAGGTAAAAAAATCACGTACTTTAATTAATAACTTTTTGCCTCTTTATTCGGTTTGGTAAACTTTGATCTTCTTTGCCATTATCATTCTTCTTTTCGTTTTTGACGTCTATCCAAAAAAAAGTTGAACCTTTTCACAACATGACAGTCCGTGACATTTAAAACGAATTTTACAACGCCTTTTAAAATACGTAAGTGAATATTAACGTAAGTTGAAGGTGAAGCATCCCAAATAAAATTTTATTTTTATTTTAGGGTGATATTTCACAAAAGAGGCGGGATTTAAATATTACTACGTGGGTTTTTATGACAATTTTTAAATTAAGGTTTGCAATATTAAAACTAATTTAAAACCCTTCACGAAAAGAGTTATGGTTTTAGAATTTTCAGAGCATCAGTAAGTAGTATATATTATTAGATTTTTCTTTAAGTTGAGATACAACAACAAAAAAATGATGTAAAAATAAGACAAAAACATTTATAGAAATTAAAAATACTGCGAAAATTAAAGTTTTGTAATAATAAGAAAATTGTAACACACTAACACTTGCATACACAACTTAGTAAAGAGTGGTAAAATTTTTTCTTCGATAATACAAAACGGAATTTTTTTTTTTTGTGATTTTTTAAAAGTCCTCGACATCAGTGACGTGCTTTGATTTATGATAAAAGGTAGGCTGCATATAATGTCCAACTGATTGTTATGACTAAAACTGTCATTTTTTAATGTCATTTACGATAAATTCTCACAAAAGGCCCCGAAGGAAATAATTTTCCTCAGCGCAGGTCTCATCTATATAAATGCTATGTGGAGAGTTTTTTTGAGGAAAAGTGAATATTGATATTGAAATATTGAGGAAACACAGAGGCCGAAAACCGTTCCACACCTCTCGTGGTTCGTTTCGCTACATTTATGAACTGCACGCCACTGTTCGACATATGTGTACTGATATATCGCTGATATTTTACTATTTACACATTCAAAGCTAAATTAGTTCAACCCTTTCAAATGAAAATAACGAGTAATAATATTTTATGAATAAACTTAATTATTCACAATATTTTTTATTACTTGTATAAACCTTTCAAGGGTTCTTTAAAGTTTTTGTGATAATAACTTAACAAGTATATTGTGTTTTATGCTTTTTTTATATATATGTTTTTATTTATAATATACTGTTGTTTTCAATTTAACTTATAATGGTTTCGTAATGGCCCAATAGTGGGTTGGTAAATAAATAAAAAAAGAAACGTTATTGTATTGTTAAATACGAGTTCTGGATACTTTATATTATTATCCTAATCCCGATATCTTAGTTAACGTTTTGGGGTTTGTGTAATAAAGAAGTCCCTTTTCTGATCGTTTTTCAAAAGAAAAGGTTTTTCCGGGAAAAATTCTGTGGGCTTTGGTTACGCCGATATATATTTTTTATAGGAAATCGACAAGCTTTTCATCGTCATCCCCAGGCATCGTGGGGAAATGGACAATATATTATTTATCGTCAATCTGATGGGTCAACTTTGAAAAAATAAAGAAATAGTGATATTATTATGCCTCTTTCTTGTTTTCCACGCCAATTTATTGCTCAGTGAAAAATATTTTTTTTATATTTGGAGTCGTTTATAGTCTTAAATACCCTTACGCAGAAATACGTCAATGGCTAATCTAATATTCATTATGAAATAAAAAGCATTATTCATCGAAACAAAAATAGTGAGATGTGTTAAATTTCTATTTTAATCCCTATTTTATACCTTTTCATTTATCAACACCTCATTATTAACCTTATTATTTTCTATATTTGCGAATTATGTATACGGATTTATTAGATTTTCCGCCCGAATCTGCCGTATTTAGGGATGCTGTGTGAAAGGTCTGTTCAAGGAAATCAACGCGAAAAAGTTCTGGGAATGAAAAAGTTAAGAAGGGTGCGTAGGAATCTAGGGATTCGTGTGTTCAGGAGTGACGGGCGTGTGATTCCATCCTCCAGTTGCAGTGCAAAACGATAGTGCAAGAGAGTCCAGCTGGAGAGATAAAAGTGTCTACATCAACCTGTCTCTCTCTCTTCGGCCCGCCACATGGCAAATAGCCGTTTGTGGGTGATGTTAGTTGTTATATCGATGCGTTGACATTAAGTAAAATTAAACGTTTTACTTATATAACACTAAGTACTAGTAGAGCTAAGCATTTTTTTTCTATTTAAATTCCTATTTTTAAATATTCCAACCTAGGCTGGTTTTTGTGGGGGAACTTTAACAGAATACTATTAAAAAAAATCTAGTACCTACCCTGATAAATATCAATAAAGTTCTAGGGTCGACACGATAACTTTACTTCGTACTTACAAAACAACCACAAGCAATCCAACTCAGGTAGCTACAGGTACTAGACAGGAAATCTCCGTCGGTCGGATATAACACTTAAGGTGTGTTGACATTGCTTTTCAAACAACTTGACAGTTTGACAGAGATGGTTGCTGATGCTTTTGCCATGGTCTGTATGGAATAACTTTTCAACGTGACAGACACGTTATATTTCATTCATATTATTTCTATTGAAGTTACCTGTAATATATGCTATGACAAATGGAATAAAATTATATATAATTTCAAACGTAATGTATTGAGAATAATGGGATAACATAAATGCAGAGGTTTGTTCGTTTTAAATCTTTGTATTATAGTCACTTGAATTATTATGCTTCAATGTCTATTTTCTATATTGTGGCTTCTCGTTTTATGTGTGTTTTAGTATTAAAATTAATATTGTTAACGTGACCTGCTAACAAACTGCTTTGACAGTTCAGTTGGTGCTTATAAAAAAATTAAAAGTCTATGGTTTGTTTTCTTTCAGTACTATTCTTGTATCGAAGAAAAACATTGGTAAGTCTGGCTTACATAACACCCATTTTCTGAATTGTTTACCATAACTTACAACAAAACGTGTTGTTTTCCTGGTAAAGTGTAATATGAGATGAATGATTTTCTTGCACTTTTATTTTGAGATAGTTGTATTATAATTTGTGTTTGATTCAATTTTGGAGGCGGATATGGATAACACCACCCCGAGAACCATTTATTGGATAACCAACATCTCTGCTATATGTTATCCCAAGTAGTACGTCTAGGTCTTGGCCGTGAATGCATCTCTTCACCTTATGCGTGGCAGGCCGGATTAGGAAAGATTGATTGAGCGAGATTCATTGACCTCTCCAACAGGATTCAATCGAACTATCGCCCTGTACCGCAATGATAGAAATAGATTTATACGTCTGTCATTCTTGAACACACTGACTCTCAGATTCCTACTCAACCCTTTTACCCATTTCTTCTCCTTGATTTCCTTAAATATACTCTTCACACAGCATCCCCCGAGAGATCGTAAGGGAAAATATTTTCCCCAGGGCCTCCTGTATGGAGCTGATGTACAAACAATACATGTTTTTTTCTCACATTTTGTATAATACCCACTAGTTTTTATGAATGGTCAAAACGAAAAAGTATGTGAATATTTTTATATATTCATGACAAAAGCTTATACTACTAGCTGATGTTACTACATCATATACATTCTTGGAGTATATTATGGTGAAATGTTTAGACAAAAAAAATTACAACTGTATTTCGTAATCTTGACCTATTGCTTACTTGGATTTCATTCTCAGGCATAAAGATAAATATGTACTATTCAAAAATTCCATAGAATACCTACCTAACTTATGTTTGTAAAAAATAATGCCCAGGAAATGAACAAAGAATTTAAAAATTCAACAATCAATGCAATTCTAGTATAGTATCCCTAAACTTTATCCAAACCAATTGATTTATTAAACAAAAATTAAACACTGAAAAAGAATAAGAATAAACCTAAAGATACAGAAAATCAAAAAGTAGATACAATTTATAAAATTCGTTAAATTTCCAGGTACGATTTTTACCTTTTTTTTATTTTCTTTGTCTTTCTGTTTCATATTGTATTGACATTGAACTTATGTGATATAACATGAATATAAGCTTTAAACAATATTAGAATAAATTTAAAAATCCTTTTCAAAACCTACCATAATATCAGCGGCGTATCGTGACAAATACGAAACTGATCTGCCACTATGCCTAAATATCACCATGCAATATATTTATATTTTATACATAAAATGCTTAGGTATTTTAAAATTCCGGTCCTGGAAATTATCCTTCCGCAGGTTCACCCTCGGAAACCTTGTTACGACTTTTCCTTCCTCTAAATGATCCAATTCCGTGAAAGTTTCGACGTGTCGGAAGCCCTAGAGAGCTTCCGCACACCTGTCCAAAGACTTCACCAAATCATCCATCGCTGGTAGCGACAGGCGGCGCTGACAATGAGCAAGGGCGTTGTAAATCAGTAGTCGCTAATTAAAATGCATGATTGATTATGACAGGTTGAGCTTGAGTGAGGAGAATTCAGATGTTGTGTCCGAAGCTAAAAAGTTTTTAGCTACAGTTAGTTACAAGTACTAGCTACAGTTATTTTCTCTTCTTTGGGATCGGTGCATACATGCATATAAATATTAACTTTTCGCAGGGGACTTAAATGTTTTGAAATACTATTGAGATAAATAATTATAATTCATGAAATTTCGTAGTATTCAAGGGCCTTTTATTATGTGAATACCGCACAAGAGTCCCAACTGCTCCCAACCGTCTGGTGCAAGAGAGACAATGGCATTTCAAGTTGAGTATGTTGTGAGGCTAAATATAGTGCTGAGGGGAAAGAGATGGGGAAGAGGAAGGTGGCTATTCGGATCTGGCCACCAAACAAGCTAATTATAATTTTTTTGGTAAACTTATGTTTAAGACAAGATTTTTTATGAATGGCACAAAGGGTAACAATTATTTTACAAGCAATAATTATTCGCCTGAAACACAAAAATGTAACAAGCAGTAATTGTTGAATGAAACTCTAGTATATATTGAATTATTTCGCGGATAAGGGATAAGCCGCCATAGCTCAGTGGTCAGAGCTGTCGACCGGAAATCGAAGGGACACGGGTTCGAGTCCCGTTGGCGTCATGTATCTTTTTATCAGGAGATTTTTCAATGTGGATGAGTGTTTCAGGCGAATAATTATTGCTTGTAAAATAATTGTTACCAAACAAGCTATTTCACGCAATGTATCATGTCTGAATGGTGGTTTTTAGGGCGATACTGAGAATATTTTCCACTATGGAACATACCGCAAGTATACTATGTATTATTTTTAATTATTAAGTTGTGAAATAACACAAATTCATCACATAAAATTCACTTGCGCACGCCGGGATTTGATCCAACGACCTTCGAATTGCTTGTAGATAGCCTTACCCCACGACCACAGAGGCAATTCACGAAGTTTTTGACATGGGAAAATTATCGCGATATTCAAATACACGATTTAATAAATACATATTTAGTAAAAACAATAAAAAATTACACCATAGTAATTTTAAACATTTTTCAATATTCGCTCTGGAATAAAAAAATAAAACAAAAAGCTTTTAAGACCATCAGTTATGCCATTTAATGAAAAACTTCTAATCCTTATCTTACATAATGATAAGAATAAGATTTATTTTAATAAATTAATTAAATAAACTCTTATTGTTTACTCATGTACTCACATGTGGTGAAAAAAACAAGTTTCTACTGAACGAACATTTCATCAAAATCTAGTGTTAGTTAATTTTCTGCAATTGTTTGATTCACTGTAGGTGGTTATTTTTTAAAGCTAGGTACTGAATATATATATATATATATAAACTGTGTGGGTGGTTTCAAAGTAATTTCGATATATTATTACTTTAATAAATTGCCGGTTTACTATGAATTACGAGCAAATATGAACCCCTATCCGAATTAACAGTTATCTCATCTCAGGGTCAATAATATTTTCTTGAATCGGAAAATTCTATGTTGGAAACTGTAATGCTATTATATTTTTAATAGTTCAAACAAAAGTTACAAAGGTAGAAGCATTTAACATGTTAATCTTTGAGTGCATTCATCTCAAAATACCCTAAAAGGATTGGATGGTGTCAAGTAATTCATAGTGTGGAATTTTAATAGACTTTTTGGTCATATAACGGCTAAAGAAAAACAAATCATAGAAATATTCCCAGCCTATAGTTTGGAATGGAAAACACGTTCAAAGAATACGCCACAACTTATGGCAACGTGACTGGTGCGATTGCAGTTCTGCATAGATTTTTTGTGGAGTAGTAACTACAACAACAAGTCGGTACGAATACTACACTTGGACAAGAAAACTTCTTATAATGTGATACTAAACTCTACGAAAAAATCGCACTCTCATTCAAAAATCACAGCAACATTATTAGAGATTTAAATTTCAATTAAAAATCTGTTTACAAAATCTACAAAACATAGGGAGATCAGAAATAGAAAACATGCATTTAATTTTTTTCTGAAAAAAAAACAAAAAATTATATATTATTGATTACTTAAATTTATTGGTATTTTACAATTTAATATGTAAATGAAATCCTAAGCACGGAGATCCTAGTAAGACTATTATTATATTTACTCATGTATATCTGCAAAAAAACAAAGATTTATTATAATTATTTGTTAAAACATTTATGATTATAATTATTAATTTACAGGCCGATCATTTTCCCGAAGCTAACTAAAAAGTTTCTGTAACAAATATACGTTTTTCGTCTCTCATATGACAAGGATAAACCGCGTGATACAAACAGAAAACTGGTGTCAAAAACTGCAGACGCACAGTTGTAACCTTTGCGTAATTAAAAATGTTGGCTCCCCTTGGTGACGTAAAATTTAATTTAAATTAAAAGACTTAGCTACTTCCAGGAAACGTATAAATCAACTTGGTTAGTCGGTGAAAAGCGTGCCTTCCATCTTGGAGTCTCTAAGGACCGCCACGGAAATTTTAAACTTAAGCCGGACCGTTAAGCGCAATCGTTAAGTTGAATGAAGGGTATGTAGGAAGAAAAGGGGATAAATTCAAGTCAGGGTAGCGCAGTGAGGAACGGGACACATCCAGTAATTACGCTCTGAGAAGTAAGTACTTTCCGGTGGTTCCCCAATTGTCTGTCCCGGTTTTACCTCCGAGGGTCGAGCTGTGTGATTTCCGCAGTATGGTTGTCCTCCGTCACTGTCACGCACATTACCATCCCCATTGTGTGTCACGCCCGACGGGGGGACAAGAAACTGGGTACAATACTCGAGGTGTATGCGATTCACCAAAAGGGATGACATATTATATTAATAGGTATTACTAATTAATCACGAGTCTGAATGGTCATTGTGCTCGGTGAATTCAAGGTTATATTTATTGGTCATTGAGTGATATTCCGCATTGAAGAAGCGTGTGCTTTGACGTGATGTGATAAATATTGTACTATTATTAATTCATTGAGGCGTTAAGTATGGTTTTTCAGCGTATTATACTAAATTCCTGTTCCGAAAAAACTTTTTTTGACAATTTTTGAAGGTGACCAGATAACTCATCAAAATCAAAATTCAACAACCTTTAAAAAGTGATATACAGTCATGAAAAGTGATGAAACAAAAACTAGGTTAAATAGTTGAGTTTTTTTTTCACATAGCTTTTAATTACTTAATTTAACTTTTAAAAGATATGTTGAACGTCATTTTGGTGAGTTATCATTGAACCCTTTTTGAGATATTGTTTTAGTTACACTGCTCAGAAAAATACGGCACTTAAAACAGAAGTAAAAATAAACTTGTCAAATACAATTTGTCTCATAATTAGGACGGTTTTTGTAAGGATGGGTTGTTTTACAGAATTTGAACAATTCTTCAAAATTTAAAAGCTAATTTTCAAGTTCTCTTATTATTTCAGTTCTGTGAAGCAATTGATATAATAAGAAAACTTGAACTTTAAAAGAAAAGACTTTCACAGAACGTGCAAATTAACTGTCAAATTTGATGAATTATTCAAATTCTGTGAAACAACCCGTCCTAAGTGATTGGATTTTTGAATAATAGCACAGAACGAAAAATGCGACAAACTTGAACATTTTCACCATCCAAATTGTAAGATGTATTTTCTTCCATAATATTCTGCTTCTGTAGCACGTGAAATAAGTAATTTTATTGCCAATCAAATAAATATTTGACTGATTGCTCCCAATCATTGAAATGGAAAATAAACATTATAAGTATAATCCATCCATCTCGACACAGTGTGAAGGGTGAAAGGAACCACCTCCCCATCTCACTGCTCAGTGTCTCTCGCCGGAATGCCTGTGGTGCTCCAGAAGCTGTAGATACTGTTCTTGTGTTGTACGCTGCTATAGGAACATGTTTGAAATAACTTTTTTCCATTTCTAATGTATATTGCTCTATAATTATTTAAATTTTAACTCTCCACTAGCTTCAAGAACAAAAACAAACAGCTTCGGATGAAAACACTTAAGTTTTTGGTATATACATATAAATGTTTGCTGTGCCGTGTAGGGACAATCAGGGCTTTTAGAGTCATTTAATAGTAGCTTCGTTTAAAAACAAAAACAGAGTCTTCCCACCAATTCCTCAAAAGTATTCCAAACGTTACGTTATCAAATATAATATTATGATTATATCGAACTGTAGACAGTTTTAAATGTGAGTATGGTGAACTATTGATTTTTGTAGATAAAATAATAAATATTGTGTACATAATTTTGCCGACCAAGAAAAATAAATTCGATAATACTCATCGCCAAGCTTTTAAGACCCCCGGCTCCAGATCCAGTGGTTACGGGTTCGTAAGCCTGCACAAATAATATTATTCTAAAATTTTATTTAAAAAGTTATTTCATAGACATATGGTGGATATTCTCTGAATCACCACTTTTTAATGTTTCTCTTCTTCACCTCCATCTCTTTCCCCCCGACGCCCTTCACAATCACAACATACCCAAATTGAGGATATAATGATGAAAGACCACTTTTTATCTTTCTCTTCCTCACCTCCATCTCCCTCCCCCGTCGCCTTTCACAATCACAACATACCAAAATTGAGGATATAATGATGAAAGACCAGTTTTTAACCTTTTTATTCTTCACCTCCATCTTCTTCCCCCCCGAAGCCCTTCAATATCACAACCTACCCAAAATGAGGATATAGCCCCTTTGGCTAAGAAAAGTTGGGACCATAAGACCAAAAGAATTAGGTTCTTTTGGCAACAATGTGTATCGGTTATGCTGTCGAAATCTCTTTTTGTGACACGGGCGAGCATCAGTCAGTTTTGATCCGTAATCAGCGTCAATGCGTGCTCAACTTCCCATCTAATTCCTTCCTACTACACGTAAACTGTTTGACTTGTTCCCTAAATGTTTGTGTAATGCTCTTACCTCTGGATGGGTGGATTCCAAACGAATAGACCTTTCAGCTCCTATGTTTGTGTTGACAGAATGTTTGCAAATCTCGAATGGCTTTTTGACAAGGCATGCGTGTAGATTTAAACGCTCTCTGGGACCTCCATAAGGGTCGCTCCTTTCCAAGGCTCGAACAATGAGTTCTTAATAGTCCAGATTAATAATAATTGTCTTAATGATACTGATAACAACTTGAAAAGAATGTCGTAAGTAGTTTCAATATATCTGTAATCTTTATTGAATACAGATACATTGATATTTACTCCAAAATAAAAATAAATAAGGCATTTCGATGGCGAAGTGGACGATATCTACTTTTAATCAATAAAAATAACAGCACTCTGCTAAAATATTGACCTAAAATACAGACATGAAGATGAGGAAGTCACGATGAAACACCCACACAACTTTTTTCAATCCACCTCAGAATCCTGGTGAGAATAAACTGCTATGCTTTATATTCCAAAAGTCATTAATAAAATAATTATAAAAAAATTACGAATAGTAACACCATGAGATTTTTAATTAAGTAACGTAGTTTAAAATGAAATATAAAAACGTGTAAGCATTGTTTAATAGTTATTCATTATTTTATTGTTCATATGTTTTGTAGAAAATCATTATCAATTAAATACGTAAAAGCTTACAGAAAGTAATCTGTTATTTCTATAACAAAAATGCCTGTCTTGCGAGAACGATAAACTCGAATAAGGCAAGAAACTTTCTTGGCAGCCGCCTGTAAATTCTAAATCTTGAAATGTTAGGTAACTTCTTAGAGAAATTTAATTCCGTGAATAATGTATTATATGCGCATCTAGTCTAGCTATACGCTGCGTTGGCCTACAGTAGTGAAAAGCATTCTGGAATGAACAAAACAAGAATGCTTCTCATTGATCTTTACACAAGTGAACAGCTCAAAGACATGCCAAACACGTGTCACATTATGTTATCAATGTTAAAAATTTAATGACGTGAAAGAAATGCTCGTTCTTACGACTCAATAGTATCATAAATATTATAAATTATTGGTTTCAAGATTATGATATTGCATGCTCTGAGGGAAACCTTCAATGGAACTAACGGAACATAAAAATATCTCATTTCATTTTCTTCCCAATGCTCTATTTAGATCGGCTTCCCATCGTTGTGACTGGGCTATTTATTTTTTAATGCAATGCTGATTTTACTGTAATATATATATATAGTATAGATGTGTAGCACATAATTATATTTTGTATTTTATTATATATTACACACTTTACAAATATAAGGCCAAAAAGTCCCGATAAACTGCTTTTTAGCAGTTTGTCTAACGGGTTCTTTACATTATAAATCTTATTATAGTGAGTTTACAGTTACATTTTCACAATTATATATATAAAAAATAATTAAAAATTTTACACAAATATATAGCATAAGAAAATGATAGAAAACATAAATAACAATTTTAAAAGTCTTTAGAATAATATATCACTGTAAGCTAATACAAATAAATTCTTTCAGTAAGCCTACCTTCCGTGCTTGCAATCTTCAATTGTCCCTCACACCTTGAAAATATGTTAACCATGTCAATTGAGAGTATCATGTATCTATTTGATTTGAATAAATGTAGATTATCTTCGTCTTTCTTTTTATTCAATATCAAAGCAATCCTTTCTGTCTCTAAACCTGTTAGCGTTACAATGGCGCCCTAGCGTGGTTTGATTTGAATATAAGTTTACCTGATTGTGTTACAAATGGCGCCATCGTGGTAGTTGGACATTTTAAAATAATTCATGTTACAAAGTCTTCAGTAAGTTCACCAATTTTTCATTTTGGGCACAGTTTTTTAATTTCAGCAGGTAACATATTAAAACAACTGCTAATCTTATAGTTTAACGTTCTTTGTCCATATTAAATTGTATATTTAGGTACAATAAGTCCTTCATTAAAGTTAAAACTAGAATTATGATTGTGTTTTAGCCCGTTTATATATAAGGGGCTATTTATGTGCTGAAATATAATTTTGTACCACAGAATTGCTCTCACTGAAAGAATTTTGAGACTCTGATAGAAGTATGGAATATTATGCCTTTCTTTGTATACATGTTGTTCAGCTAATAATTTAATCAATGAATTTTGGACGGATTGAACAAGGTCGATATTAGTTTTACAGGAAAATCCCCAAGCTGTTATTCTAAACCTTATAACAGATTCAGCTAGAGATAAATAAATTATTCGAAGTGATAACATTGGAACAAAAAATTTTGTTCCAATTTTATATATATGGTGAAAGTTCACCAAAATGGCGGTAAAAAAATTAGAAATGAATTATTTTTATTGGTCTAATTTCCATAATTTTACAAATCTCTCGTACTCAAACGTAATTATTCAGACACGTTTATCAATAAAATATTAATATTATTTGTTTACATGTCAAACACTCCGTAGTATTTCACATATTTGTACTAGCACATAATACGGTATCAAATTGGTAGAATCGTTTTAAAAAGTAAACACTGCTGGTTTGAAATTACGTTTCTTCCTCGGGATGTTGTATATCGGTTATTTGGAATTGCTTTTATTCGTGCGGGGATTCCAAACCGCTGTTTAGACTCGTAGGGGGTTGTATATTGTTTCCGGGTGTAAGCAGCATGGTATGGGTATGTACAATACAATGATAACGTTGATAAAATGAATGCAGCGTTCCCTAGTTAATTATTTGCTACTTTCCTTTGTTCATTTAAATCTGCAGAGAGTCAGAATAAAAAAAAAACAGCTCTGTCATTTTGATTTTGATTTTTTCTGGAATGGTTTTTGTTCAAAATTCTTCTTAACATGTTGAGAAGAATTTCTATTTTAGTGGCAACCAACTTTTTCTTAATACCTAACCCCTCACGCTAATTTGATCGATTTTAGAAACAGCTCATTATGATCTCGTAGAAATCGTTGTGTCTATCTTACTGTCATGGTTAGAAATATAATCTAAACGGTTTTGGAAGAGAAAACGCGTGCTTTATATTCAAATCCTGACGTTATCACAGAATAATTTAAATGTCCACCATTATGAAACCACTGGTCCCGACCGCAATTTAAGAAAAATTAAAAAAAAATCGTGATTTTAAAAATAAATTATTTATTAATATTAATTTATAAAAACAAAGAAAGCTTCTTTTTCAAAATTGTTGTTTGCATCATTCTCACATTGCTTGAAATCGTGAACATACCTTAGCATTTACAACTTTTTTGTAAGAGGCTAAAATCTTTTGATAGGAAAAATTCTAAAACGAACTAAATTGCAAACTTAATACGGTGTCTCTTTTGCTGACTTAAAAAAGAAATAAACCATGGTGTATGTTTTAATTTTCTATTAAATAACTGTCTGTATTTTGCACACCCCACAAATCCATAACTAACGTTGTTCACATTTTGTGCCATTAGAAGCTCTTGGAAGTCTGATCCTGCCGTTGAATGACCTTACCTCTGACATTATTCATCTGAAAGTTTCAAAATTTGCAAACTCACTTCTTGAAGTTCCATCACAGTCCTTTAGTCTAGTCCATTGGGACCTACTTTTGAAGAGACTCTTCAAGTCCACACCATGGTAGTACGACTCATAAAACTGAGAAATATTTTATAAATCATTCAATAACTTTTTTTAATTCATTGTCCATCCAGTTACAAATGATGGAAATCAAGAATTATTTTATTTATTTAAATACAAACGGCACAACATGTGCCATTAACATAAATATAAAACAAAGTTAAAAAGTACAAGGTAAAAAGTATACAGCATAAAGTTTAAAATATAATATACGGTACAGAGTGAAAAGGTTAAATACAAATTGTAACGTTAGTA
Organism: Hesperophylax magnus; assembly: GCA_026573805.1. Lineage (NCBI taxonomy): Eukaryota > Metazoa > Arthropoda > Insecta > Trichoptera > Limnephilidae > Hesperophylax > Hesperophylax magnus. The sequence continues at coordinate 7,584,590 of JAIUSX010000029.1, read as the reverse complement.
TACTTTACGGTGTAAAGTGTAAGGTTAAATATAAACTTAATTACAAAGAATAAATAAATAAAAATAAGTACAAAAGGTAATAAAATGTTAATAATGACTTTGAAGAATTATTTTTGAACTATTGCAAACATAAACGATTATTGATTATCAAACTAATGATAATATATGCTTAATTACTATCTATTGATACTGCATCTTTTATATGACAAACATACTTTCGTGATCAATTTCAGAGTATTTATTACCTAATCTATGCAAACTATATATTATTTATTTAGATAAAAACACAAAATTGATATACTATGAAGTAAATATCTTCAATTGCAACGAAAATAAATTAAAAATATATTAAAAATCAAAGTGCACGCAATATGGAGTAACTCTTGTTGTAATTTTAAATAAAATGTAGTAGCTGTACTGTATAATTATTAAATACATAATATGTTAGTATCGTAATGAAATCTTTAATTAATTGATCAGGTAAATTACGCAAGTACATCTAGAAACCAACAATATTATGAACTGTTGTTTTTCATATAAAAATGTGTCGGTGATTTAATTAACACTTTCATAAAATAAAGTATTCGTAATGTAATTAATTTGTATGCTTAATTACTAATCTTATCATGAAGATGATGAGATATGATTTGAGATTTTCACGGCCAAAATTATTATACTAATTTGTTTTTGATGTATTATGCCGTATTGCGCCACCTACTTATTTAGCCAACGTTTTCGAAAGCACTACAGTGTCCATCATCATAGCGAATCCGTGTTGCCAGCTCCAATCATCTAAAAGCTGGAATTACAATTTAATTTGTATTTATTTATTTCTATACATACATACAGTGTCTACCAAATATTTACATTTGTATATAATACATAAATTTATAACTGTTGTTAATATGGTGTTTTTTTTATGCTGGGTGTGAGGTAGGTTTGAGTAGGTGACACTGTGATGGGTAATGTTATATGTTTCGTGAACACCTCACTGGGAGAACCTGTGCTGAGGTGTTCACGTGGTTATGATTGAATGGTACATGTATTTATGTGTATTGGTTAAATTTTCTTGTATTAATATAAGTTGGGATTAAAATTTTTGTTTTTTTATGGTTATTTTACATTTTTTAAGGAAAAAAAATATGTATTTATATGCACTTATATAAATAAATATATATATACATACACCCTTGTATACACAAACATACATAAATACACACATATGCATGCATACACAAATATAAATAAACACATTTATACATACATACACAAATACACATTCATCCATGATTATGTTTGGTTTTGTGTTATAATGTTTTGTATAAAGTGGATATCTCGTTTTTTGATCCAGGCTGTGATCAGTTTTTTGTGAATGTTTGTGTATGTATTTCCCGTTAGTAGTAGTTTCAGAGTGGTGCGTATACAATTAAAAAGTTTTGTAGCGTAATACTGGAAGTGTCTTTGTCCGTGTGTGGTGTATGTTATCGTTATGTTCAGGGTATTGTTTGTTGACGACCTTGTTTTTATTGTTGTTTGAGGTGGCATTGGAATGTGTAGTTTCTGTTGGAGGAAATTTAGTAGTGTAGATTTGGCATAAAGTTTTCTTATTAACATGACGTCTAATTTTTTGAAAATTTCGCTTGAATTTGTGTAGAATGGTACTTGCAAGATGATTTTAATTATTACTTTTTGAATTTTTTGTATTGGGTCGATTGCAGTGTTTGTAGCAATGTACTTTATGATGGTTTTAAATAAATTTCCCGTAACATATTTGTGCTTAACTGATTGTTATGAAATCTGTCAATTCATTCGTCAGAGACCTGCAGTCCCGTTTTTAACAGAAAAACGAATAATTTTACCAGAGTTTTAGTAAATTGACAGTACATCAGTAAGTTTCCTCCCGCGCACATTGTAAATATGGGAGGTACCTGCAACTTGGGAGTAACTGCAACGGGTATGGGAACCACCGCCCCGGGAACCATTTATTGGATATCCAACACCCCTGCCATAGGTCAGCCCTAGTGGTCTGCTACGTTTGGTGACTGAGCCCGGATTATAGGATATCCGGGTTCAAGGGTTGAGATTTGGTTGAGGGAGACCTTTTGATTCCTTCAGCCGGACTTTCTAGAGTTATCGCCTTGCAGCGCACGGATTACCGGGTGAATTTGGGTCACTGCTGGACACATTGACCCTCAACTTCCTACTTAAATAATTATCCTTTTTCCTTACCGAAAAATCCTCTTCTTTCTGTCCTAAATAGACCTTCCACACAGTATCGCCAAAGATGGAGCCTCATATATAATCAAACTGGCTGGATTTATTTTTGAAGCAAAAATTAAAGTAACTAATTTTTAGTGTTTTTTTTTTAAATTTTTTAGTTCTATTGTTATTTTTTGGTTGTTTTTCGTACATTGTAGTACCTATGTATAATTTGATTACATAATTAATGAAGCTAAATCCGAGTACCTACCTACATGAGGAAAATATTAAGAAATCCAAGTAGATGAGGAAAATATTAAAAAGTCTGAGGACATGATGAAATTGTAATTTTTTTTTGTTACCGATGAACAAAAAGCTTATTAAGGATTTATTTCAATGTGAAATGTAAAACCATTAGAAGTTCATTGAAGGAGGGAAAAAATTTAAGCATTAAAGCTTTTCCGGTTAATAATGCGCCCAAAACTTTACGATTGCCGTCATTTCCGGTCGTTTACTTTCCAGTTCTATTACTGAGAGATATTAAAGTAAAGTTCGTTTTTTTAATGCGCAACCACACTTCCGTTATATTATTTTAAGGAATCACGATTCCGATAAAACGAGCATTATATCATTTATACAAAATTATGACAGAAAACATATTTCAAAATTCAAAGAATTTCATTCGCGATTTCAAACGCTTTGATGTCCATGATGGGTGAAAATTAAAAGCTGTAATACTGTTGATTGATTCATTACATTAAAGAGAAATAGGTTTATATTTTTTTGTCACTGAACCGTGTTTTTTTATTCAACTGATGCATTATGCCATCATCCCACAAATATATTTTATGAAAAACAAATTATGTCTTTACTATAAGTTTGTAACGAAACATATTTTATTGATTGTAGAAAACACAGATACATACAGTAATAAACATTAATTGGAGAATTCGTCTGCATCCTAATTATTTCTCACAGATTAACACAGCAGCCTTAAAAAATAATATAAATAAGCCTTTATAAATATAATATTACAAAAGTAAGTTATATTAACAATTTCTTATTAAAAATAAGAGAAAGTGCACAATATCCACAAATGTTTACAAATAATATTTAGAGTATAGAGGGTAATGTCAATTAATTCGAAAATATTATTAAACAGAAACGTGAGAAAGTATATAATGAATGAAGGAAGTATGTCAAGGTTGTTAATTTTGTATGAAAACAGCTTTCAACTTTCTACTAAAGGTATTGCATGTATCCAAACATATGTCGGAATCGTTCAGATTTACTAAAGGTATTGCATGTATCCAAACATATGTCGGAATCGTTCAGATTTTGATTTTGATTAAACAATTCACACATTCTTCTGATTAGATCCCTGACACCAGCATTTGTGCAATAAGTCGTTAAACCTAGTGGTTCTGGGTGGTATTTTAAAGTTTATTAGTTTGAGTATGTTAGGATAGTCGATAACGTTATTGCAGACTTTATACAGGATCATGAGATCTAGGTATGATCGCCGGATAGACAGAGTGTATACGTTATATTTCAATAGAATAATTAACTATCCCCGTTTAGGTGCGCTCATTCTGAAATTGAGGCAATGCAGAAATTTCTTTTGGATGACTTCAATATTGTCATTATAAATACCGTAAAGTGGAGCCCATATGGAGGAGCAATATTCAAAGAGCAGCGTATGGTAAGGGAGAAGGTAGATTTCAGGATTTCGAAAAATACTGCTGTTTCTGATAACAAAGCCTAGAATGCAATAAACTTTATTCACAATATTCTCTATGTGCCCATCGAAATGAAGTTTGTAATCATAAAGTACGCCTAGATCTTTTATACAGTACACGAGTTCGAGTGAATAGTTTCCAATATATCAATTATTTTTGACAGCGTTTTAATTTTTATTAAAGCTTATTTTTAAAATTTATTGAAACTTAAGTAAATTTTGTTTTCATTGCAAAATGCTTCAAACCTGACTAAATCTCTTTGGATGACAAGCAGACAATCTTTCAAATTATTAAGAATGGCAAATATTTTTTATATCATCAGCGTACAAGAGAAATAAACAGTGCATGAAACAGATAGTAAAGGTATCAATAAAAAGTATAAATAGGAGCGGTCCCAGTGGCACGTCAGAGGTAACTGGTTTCCAAATAGAAGAATGTCCTCGTCATGATACAGTTTGCTGTCGTTTTATTAAATACGATACAAACCAATGTAATAAGCCAATTTAATACCCCTCATTCTGTTACATATAATTTTTTAATAAGAATTAAGTGGTCAACTTTATCAAAAGCTTTTTTGAAATCGCAGTAAGTCGCCTCTATCTTGTGGTCTCGATCCATGCTGGTAAATTAAAAAAAGGAATAAATAAGTTAATTACTGACGGTATATTTGCCTTTGCAAACCCGTGTTGTTGGTCAATAATTTTAACGTAGCTGGGGATATATATTATCATGAACAAGCCTTTCCAAAAGTGTAGGGATCGCCTTGAGAATGGATATCGGTCTATAGTTTTCCACTCTTTGATGCGAATCACTATTGTGGACCGATGAGATATAGGCAAACTTCCACCTGTCAGGGATAAATCTTTCACTTGAAATTTATTAAATATAATGGTAAGCGGCGCACGCAGTGAAGATGCAGCAGATCTTAGAAAAACGCCGGTTATCCGTCGTGACCCGCGCCCTTGTTTATATCTAGCGACTATAAACTTGATTGCACTTTTTTCCGCTAGTTGAATGGTGTAAATGTGCGCAAGTCTGGAGTCGTGAACTGATTCAAGTTGGTTGATGTCGATTATGTTATTGATGAAGGAGGGTTCAAATGTTGACTTAAAGAATTCAGAGATCATGTTAAAAATTTCTTGGGTATTATTAGATTTACGTCCTGCGAAAAACAAAGCAGCAGGGTATCCGTCAGATGTTTTTAATGAAGATAATTAAATTCTTGACGTGGCAAAGCAAAAATCTTACTATTGGCGACTAAACCACCGATAAAAACAGCCGAACCGCCAATAATATAAATATCTAATTACTGAAGACATTATTATCGATTTTTATAACAAAAATTTGAAATAACACAAATTAATAAAATAAAATTTACCAGGCACACCGGGGTTTGTACCCGCTACCTCTAGCTTGCTAGTCGAGAACCTTAACCTTCGATCAGGGAAGCCGCCATAAAGCAAAGTTATTTCTGATTTAACAATATCAGAGAGCCACAAATGGATACAGATGGCAAACTGAAGAGAAAGCCAATAATATTTGTGAAACCCAAATTTGTGAATTCCCGTGCCCCACAATTGACTTTTGAACAACAAAAAGTTTAAAAAATAAAAAATCTAAGATGTAATAAATTATTTATCCTGTACTTTCAAAAAAAATAGTAGATAGGCTGGGTACATGGTTGCTCGTGAAGTATGCTCTAGTGAGATTTCGCTCTGAAATAAGGTCACCTTAATTCGGCATCTATTTGTCTCTCTTCATCTTCCGTTATCTCTCCTAAACCTGTAACCGAAAGTAATCACGTTTTTTCTGGTACAAAAACCCCACCCTAACTTCTTATTACGTATTTCTAAGACCAGGATCTTGAAAAAGGGAATAGACTAAGCTCTCACCCATAATTTTCTGAATATCTTTTAAAATGGGCCATAAATATTCGCGATAATATTGCGTAATTCAAAAGATGTTCAATTCAAAATATACCAGTAGATAAAGTTCGGCTAACTGCTTGTTTTTCATTTTAACAGTGGTTAGTAGTCCGTTTTTCCCATTTTCTCCAAGCCTATAACTGATAATTTCCGAAGCATACCTAATCGTATAAAGGTTCTAAAACTTATTCGAAACCAGACGTCGTGGTTTCAATCTTCATTGTTAAACTTATTGCACAATTTACGAAATCGGTGAATTTTATTTAGGCAAGTTCATTTTTGTATTAGAACTTAAAAGATCTAAGTTCAGACCATTGAGAGTAGGTAGGAAAAGAACATATATAGACGCCCTCCCATTTCAAGCGGTAAAGCTCTCGACTAGCAATATGGAGATCGCGGGTTCAAATCCTGGTGTGCGAAAACAATTTTTTAAATTTTATTTGTGTTATGTCACAACTTAATCAATACAAATAATATTATATACTATATTTGTGACACATTCCAAAGTGAAAGATAATGTATCGCCCTGTTGTAAGACTATCATTCAGAATTGCCTTTAGCCGTGTTTCCTTCCTCTTCCCTATCTCCTTCCCTTTCCCACTAGCATCAGCCTCACAACATACCCCAGTTGAAGATGCCATAGTATCACAAGCTCCAGACGGTCGGGAGCATCTGAGACTCTTATGCGGTTATGACATAAAGTTTAAAAAAATATTACACTGGCTTATAATAGTTAGTTTTGAGCAATATAACTAACAACGTTTATAGAACGTATGAATACCCACGATAAATAAATTGACACATTAATTCGGATTCGCTGGGGACTGTTTTTTAACAATTTTCTGTTTAAAGTTTAAAGACAAAGATATCATAATTTATATATATCGATAATTTAAACCTACTTTTATGTATAAAGGAGATAAAATCCCCCGTCAAATATATTGCTTTTAACCGGAAAAAAAACTCCACTATATATTAAAAAAAATTATAACACACGTACCTATATTGAAAACATATCTAAATATTAATTAAACGTTATGAAGTTTTATTTGGGAAGTGTGCTTGTCCTGCACACTAGATCAAAGCCATGGAAACGTTGGAAGAGGGTAGAAAAGAGATCTGTGTCAGTCTTCATTCAACCGTCGATGAATTACGGTTGTCATTACAAAACTCCATGAAAATAAAAATAAAGAAATCATAATACATTTATTCGACTCTACGAAATCGAACATAGAGTCCTGAATTCCAGGAACCTAATAAATATGGTATTTTTGGACTGACGTTTTTGATGGGTTATTGTTTTCATGTTTTCTCTTTTTGGGTAAATAGGAAAACTTAAAAAATAAATTTTACACCATTGAAAGGTTTGGCCAAGAGTATCGTTTTTACAAATTGAAAAAACTTTACCAAAATAAAAGTCTAGAGCCACAACTTAAATTCATAAAATATTCATTAAGTCTTTCCTCCAATATTATTGTTTTAGCAGATGTTGCCCAACTCAAAACTTTGTCGTAAAAATTAAAAATTCAAACGGTACCTTTGAATAATAATCTTAAATTTCTTACGACAACACAGAACTATTAAAACATTGTTTATATACAATTTCATGAAAAGAGTTTTACAAGTTTGAGTTAATAATTTATTTTAGAGGATCCATATTGAACTCAAACATCTTGAAAGCAGTGCCAAGAATAAACATCTTATTATTTTACTGCGAGGAAGATAATTCTATTTAAATAGAGCTATCTCAAGCCTGTGGTAATCTGTTTGAAAGATTTCTGTTAGTTTAAAGAAAAATCGGATAAAAAAATCTTATACCATACTTGGACCATTTCGTGAGCAAAATTAAACCATTTTCATATCAGATTGTGACGACTAAAGGTGAAGTTTGTTTAAATTTTGAATTACTATGCCGTGTTGAGTTTCCTTTCTAGATGTTTATAAACTCAGCTGTTCGGGATGTGTTAATGTGTATGTAGGCCAGACAGAATGGACTATCTCTAAAAGGATCGCAAAACATTTTCGAGACATGTAAACTCGGCATTCCGGAAAAATCTAAAATAATTATTGCCATGCACGTTATTGAAATCGGCCATTACTTTGGATATGTTCCTGAAGTCTTGGAAAGACTCGAGCATACCTAATTATGGAAGCAATTGAAATACTCAAAACTCCATTTATATTAATATGATGCTACTGTTACTACTAAATCTTGTAGTTCTTGGAATCTGGTGCTTGATGGTACACCAAAACTACAAGCCAAATACCACATTAATTTCACTAATTATTATGCCGAAATACCGGCCCTAAGAGGATTAATGCGCGCGTAGTAGTAAACTAATCACTTCTATATGCATAAACACACACTAAACCACAATGTACATATCTGCCCCCATGATGGGCACTGTAGCGCTATCTGAAATATTGGCTAAAGAGGGAGGAATTTTGGCTAAGAGAAATGCAAAAAGGCATATAATTCAGAATAATAACTCAATCGAAAATGATGTTAAGACAATGAATATTCTTTAAATTACTCGTACACAAATCATGAACAGACATCTAAAAAATTCTCCTGGGAAAAAGCCACCGGAATTTCACCTGCAATCCGGGCACCTGCACTAACCACTGAACTATTGCGGAAACTTATAGACCCACAGCCTTTCGCTTCATAATATATTTAACTAACAACATGACTAATTATAATTTTATTTTTTCCTAATAATATTGCAATTATGCAAGCCACTGAATCAAAATTAGGTTAACGGTATCTGAGAAATTTTTTCCGCTTTATCGCAGCCTGAGCGATAATATTTATTTGTATAAGATATTCAAACGAACAGAGTTATGTTATCATAAATATATTTAAACAGTGATATATTAAAACAAACTTTTAACATTTTTCCACGCATTCTCTGTTTTGACCGTGACCGGTTTCAGCTTATTATAGCCATCTTCAAATTGGTACAATTAATCCTTAAACTATGGTTTATGAACGTAACATTTCGGGGAAGGAGTGGGGGTAAATAGGAAAGGTGTACAATGATTTTGTGATAATTACATTGATTTTCCCATATTCGTTGCTACGTGGTGTTTCACAATTCAATTTCCAATTATTTCGTTATTACCAGAAAGCCAAAAAATCCCTTGGTTTACAATAATTTTAGCGAAAAACACCAGCCCGATAACTGTAATCAGGTAAAAAATATTCCATTAAGGTATTCCTAAAAAAATAGTAATTGAATATATAGGCCTGCTGGTACTAACCAAATAATTGGAAATTCAATTATGAAACACCACATAGCAACGATGATGGGAGTTACATTCTGCGAATCGATTGGTACTTGACGAATGGACTGTAATTTTTAACAGGAAAATAAGATTAAGCCATCTTTTTTCACAAAGAAAAAATAGGAGTGGGAAAGGAGGCCTTTACCTTACGAATGATCTTGCTTCATTAGGAATTTCTGGTTTTGGTCATGAATATTTTGTGGGCACTATTGCTTATAGATGTATATCTAGTATTGTTTTAAAAGACGGTTTTTGCATCACAAATATTTTTATTGTTACACAATATGAACGGTTTTTTGATAACTCTAGCTAACATAAAATATTTATATAAATAGGCTGATAATTTAAAGTGTTTTATGATAATTATTATGAAGGGGTGAAAAATATTCAATGACATGCAACTACGACGAAAATAACATAAAAAACAAACGACATTTGCTTTTGGCTTCTATTTTTCAAATCTTCTTGCTTGCTTTTTTCGAAGGTAACAAGTGAGAGGGCAATTTATGTAGAAACTGGATTGTTGGGATAACCATAAAAGTGTTTCAATATTAAACAATGTGAAAATCCATTCAATTATAAAAAAAAACAATTCACACCATTATTTTTAACCCCCACTGCTTCCCTAAAGTGTTGTGTATATAAACCATAGTTTAAGGAATAATTATACCAATCTGAAGATGGCTATAATAAGCTGAAACCTGTCACGGTCAAACAATAAAATAAGTGGAAAAAAGTTTTAAATTTGTTTCAATATATCATTATAGTGAAATTCCACCACGAATTGTCAGTATCAAATTATGAAAATATCATTAAATTGCTCAGATACTCTACTTGATGCTAATTAATATTGTTTCAGCATACTATGGATTCATTTTGAAGCCATTTAGGATTTTTAATCTAGTATGATCGATATTAATTTGTATAAAATCAAATTTATCTTTTATGGGAATGGCCTCGTTAGTTTCGTGGAAAACATTATTTAAAAATATATTTCGAGAATATTTCGTATACAATATTTTACAAGTCTTAGTATAGTATGATATTGTTTAGAAAATTTTCAATAATCTAAAACACATTATTTTTTAAATATTGCGAGGACGTTAAACCTGTACATTGAATATAAACCGTCACAATCTCAGGATAATCTGTTACGGGAAGGACGATCTTGTGTTTGAAGGATGAAAACAAACGTTATTACACGGGTAATCTTGTGTTATATTCCTACCGCTATGTGAGTTGGGGAGATAGACAGCAAAAACTTGGCTTTGCCCCAAAAATGTCGACATAAATGCTGTTAAAGATGATAAAGTGTATAAAAAATTTAAACAGATGAAAATAATGATGATGATTGTCGTTTACTATATGTAATATAATAACTACATTTTCGACATGATTTTATGTTTCATGATAATAATAATAATCATTTAAAGTTATAAAATTTCAATGTTAATAATCAAGTTCTGTGAAAGTCCGATTCTGTTATCATCCAAGTACTGTTAACAACCGGTCCATGATTAACTAACAACAGAACAGTCACAGAACTTCACTAGATTTGAAAATTGAAGAATTGTTCTAATTTGTGAAATAATCTGTCTTTAGAGTTCAGCCTAAAGAATATCGTTGACTAGGCTCAAATAAAACTTACGTAAAAAAACGCTTAAAAATACGTTTCGTCTAAAATTCATTATTATTTAATTTTACAAAAAATAAACCTTTTGTATTTAAAAAAAACTATATTTTATTACAAACTCAAGAATAACGTACGAATTAATTGCGATTTTTATTCGAAAATATTTTTAAAAATTATTTTTGCCACAATCTTTTACAAAGATTTATTTTATCTTTTACGCGAATGGTGCCGTTACTTTTGTGGATAGCAATAAAACTTTTTAAAAATATATTTCAAGAATATTTCATATAGAATATTTTTTTTGTTACAATCTTGAAAATTATTTTAATGTCATGATCTTTGCCATATGTCAAGGTGGAAGGTTTTCAAGGTTTTAAATTTTTTTAACTTTTTATAAAAAAGTGACAAATAAAATTACACCATTGTGGTGAGATTTTAGAATACAATTAGGCACAATATATTATTTATTGGAACTTTTTGGCCAACCCTCGTTTTAGAAGTGACAACCTGGCAGATATACAATAATATACATATATGTACATACCGAGGCAAGACAGAGTAGTATGCATTGAAAATTATTATGTAGAGTAGGTACTTAATGACAGGTAGGTAGGTAGTATTCGTACCATCAACCATCACTTATAAATCTTTCATTCAGCATGGCAAATTACTGTTTAAACTAGGCTATTTGGCATTTCTTCTGTATGTTAATTCAGTGGTTATATTCCAGTTTTGGTTCAATATGGTTGCCGTGTCGGATACTACCTTTTTCTCCCACCAGAGTTCGCATGATAGTGGTTTCTACTACGAGCTGTCAAAATGGAAAAATAAATATTATTGTGCATTGCGCATACCAGCCTTAAGAAAGTTTGAAAAAAAAATGTCATTCCTTATGACAAATTGCTTAATAAAACTTTACTTGAAATAAAAAAATATGTATAGTTTATAATTAAGTAGGTAGTATTTAACAACCCTAGTTCAAAACTTTATCTTATTTTAGAGATAATTTTAAAAACACCATTTTTAACGCTATGTCTACTGTTCACCAGTAATAGTATAACGTTTGAATAAATCATTTTAATGATCGTCATCGTATGTATTTTTACTAGTTGATCGCTTAAATCATTTACACATGCAAACATCTGATCGTTCGGGGTTTACTTGTTAGTCCTTGTTTAGGTCGGCTAGAAGCCGAAGGCTGTGCGGCTTAAGGCTGTGTCTGCAGAGGCAACGTCCGGGACCGGTTGCCATGGTGACGACGCCCTTGCGCCGACGCTACTGCCCCGCCCCGCGCAACCCCTCCTCCTACTCGACTGATCCGCCCGAAAGTGATCACTTGATGGGTCACATTGAACGAATCATCAAAAAACCTTTTGATAATTGAGCAGCATTAATTTATTTTATTTAACGGTATAAATATAACAATAATTTCATTTCACAGTGTACAAGCCTAATCAAATACTAGATTTTTTATATCACAATTAACCGTGGCATTTGGTCATAAAATGACGACAGAAAGTATAAAATTAATAGCAGCTCTAGAAGGATGTAGGAGATACAAATACACACAAAATATAATATACAAGTCTAAGAAGACTAATTTTAAATTAATAATATTCTTGTAACTACTTTCTTTACAATAAAATAGATACATTTGCGTATCCATTACTAACTTTGTGTAATTTCGGTACAAGCGACTTGCCTAGTCCTGGTATTGTTATATTTAAACAGGATTTTGGAACTGGTAGCTCTCGTAGGTACATAAAACTTTATGCGGTTAAGGTAAAATGTTAATATTTTAGTTTATTCACCACTGTTCCTTACCATAATAAATGTAAGGTGTGTTAACGTTAACTCCTCCAATCGTGTTGTGGGACTTTTTCTTGTCATAAAATAATATTTAGATGTGAACATAAGTTACTGATAATGGAACCACCGTTATGACTAGTACATTATTTTATTTTTTTCATTATTCAAAAGTGTACCAAATAATTAATGTACCAGAGTTTGTTTCTGTGTTTGTCAATATCCGTTAAAAAAATAGATTTTATATTTTTAAGCTGTTGGAAAAACACTGTATATATCTCGGCGTATAAATTAATGTTTTTTTTGAAGTGAAACTTCTTTAGGCGCGTAATGGATTTTCGGGGACGGAGTAAAACCGAGTCAGGATCGACACGAAAATGCGGGTACCCCCACCACCGCTCACCGTTCACCGTTCACTGTTTTCAGTAAAAGCAACAAATCATTAGCATGCGCATAAAAGTTTTTATGTGTTTTATTTAAGTACTTTTTTACTCGGTAGTATAATTTTGTTTGGCGCATGCCTTAGCTGTGGTACAGACGTGGACAGGGCTTTCCTGTACAGTCCGTCCGCCGTTCAGTCTGGTTTAGTCGTCCGTCGAGAGCGCTCGCGTCGCGCGCTTTGCCGTTCCATTCGTATTCCAGTATATAAATATTGTTGAAGTGAAACTTCTTTAGGCGCGTAATGGATTTTCGGGGACGGAGTAAAAAACTTTAATTAAAAAAATGATATGATAAAATAGAGATGATGAAATGAAAATAGAGAGAGAGGAATACTAGAAGTTTCACTTCTGTCTTGCGTAGGCTTGACACACCCACTTTTTTTTATTTTTTCTAGGTATCTACAGATTTATACTAACATGTTCTGCAGTTATATCGTTTTCTTAGATTGCTTCTAAACAAAAAACAACTACGATTTATTATTTCGAAGTTCAAACATGGCGTACTTCTGAGTCTGGTCAATTTAAGAGTACCTACTCGACACTGTGATGGAGAATTAAAAACAGGTAAAAAGAAGCTGAAAAAAAAAAACATAAAATAACGCTATCGAATTGAATAGATTTGGGTACCACCGCCCTGGGAACCATTCATTGGATAATCAACACCTTTGCCGCAGGTTAATCCAAATAGTGCGCCACGTTTGGTGATTTAGCAGGGGTTTCCGGGTTGTTGGGGTGAAGTTTATCCAAGTCTTGGCGGCGGATACATCTTGGAGGAACCAATAATGTTTTAGTCAATAATGTTGTCAAAAATGCTAACAACATTTTAATTTAAATTTTTACTCCAATCATAGAAAAATTGAGAGAACTCGATATTATGAAAAACATTAATTTAGTTTGGGGAATTTGTAAGAAAACTGTACCTTCACTTTTATCTCGTTCATATAATAAATAACTTTTAAATTTATGAATACTTCATTTTGGCTATTTTTAGGTTTTATTAATGGCTTCTAGTATAAATATGTGAAGAAAAAGAGAAAGAATTATTATTTTCCTCTATAACGTCAAAAATTTATGTATTTCCGCATCATAAAAAAAAGATAAGAATACTTTTACAAAATATGGACGCCCGGTCATATATGACCCTCAAACGCTGGAGAGGAGTTAAACTTTTTAAAGATGTGATGAATTATCATTTTGATGATTTATCCGGTCACCGGTAGTAACGTATCAAAAGATTCAAATTATTTTTACTTAACTTTGATTTAAAATTTTTCCTTATCAGCATAATAATTAGTCCTGTTTTTTTTTTTAAATGTAAAATTAATTTGTACACTTTACTTTATCAAGCCAAATAAACAATCACATTAATATATTGGCAACTGAGAGGGTTTTCGTGCAGTTTCTGGCGAACCGGATCAACTACTAGGCTACTGGGTTACTGGCACTGGGCCAAAGAGTGTCACGAATCTTCACATCAAATCATCATAATATTGTCTCTGGTACTATTTTTACGCAAGGACTATCATATTGCCTAGGATATGAAACATATTTTGAATCACTACTATGCACTAGTTCACTCCAGATATTTCATCAATGAAACGAATTAACGAAACCATCGGGAAATGTTTGAATTGTGTCGCTTTAACATACTTAATAAATAATACAGCAAATAAACTTAATATAATAAAAGAAGTGTTTTATATTTTATTTTGTATGCATATATATATAATGATATCCTCATTGTGGGATCTCCCGCGCTGAGGATTCCATTTACGCATGATTAAAATTTAGTAGTATGGATATTGTAAAATAATTAAAAATATATTAAATAGTGTTTTTCTAAAATAATTATAAATATTAACAATGTGTTTTTTTGGTCAGTTGAGTGGTTTCAGTTCCAGTACCAGTTGTATTTAGTGTCAGTATATTATCTATTTCTGATCTCCCATTGTTTTATATCCAGTTTTTTAATCGATTTTTAAATGTTAAAATATTTTTGTGAGTTTTGAATCAGAGTGGTATTTTGTTGTAGAGTTTAGTACCGTGGTATTGTAAGCTATTTTGTCCAAATTTTGTATTTGTAGTTGTTTGTTGGTTATGTTTTTGACAGTAAGATCTAGTGTTGGTTGGTATTTCTTATGGTTTGTATTTATAAATTTAAAGGAGTATTGTTTTAGAATAGAGTTGTTTAAGTAACATGATAATAGTTACCTGAAAAAGCGCTATCTGCAGTAAAATACACATTTAACCACTTTGTAGCGGCTTTTCCCCTACGTTTTGTTTTAGTTTTAATAAAGGTTGACAATCAGTGATCCCAAAGTGGGTGATATCTCCCCCATGGGACGCTGAAGTTATCCAGCGGGGGGAGTGGCTTTGTGGGCAATGAGGGAGCTATTTAAGTCAATGAAAGGTCAGTGATAATAGTAAGAAGATTTTGGTCTAAAATTTATTTCTTTTACATTTGTCTTTCCATGCGTGGTTTCAAGATTTTTTTTCAATTTACAAAGAAAAACAAATAATGCAACTAACATCGGATCAAAGTTCAAGAAGGGAGTCAATAGCAATTTGCATTTTTAACGATGTACGTCGAACGGTCAAATTATTTCCATTATTGACGATACGCATTTACAGGTGAATGTAAGAAAGACAGACCGTGTGTTGAATGTTTTAGAACTAAAAATTAATAAGTCAGTGGCACATTTGTTTCCAATCGAATTTGTATTGAAAGTACTTCTTGTTTTCTTCTTTATTCTATATTTAAAACCTTTAAATATTCTTGATAGAATTCTATTGTTTGTGGATTAAAACGAGATTTTTTTCAATAAAAATTGGAAGAAAGTTATTTAGAAAGGTGTTTCAATCTATAAAAGTCACATTATTTTTAAATCTTGTCTGCGTTTTAAATTTGCTGGAGAAAACCAAACGTTGCAAAATAAATTCCAATTCATTTATTAAAATTTTTATTTACTTCGTGCATCTTCGTATATCTGATATTATCTTGCCACGTTTTACTTCATATCCGCCATTTTAGGGATGTCTTTGTATTACATCTGATTTTATTATGCATTGTTTTACTTCATGCCTGCCATGTTATGGATGTCCCTGTATTATATATGATTTTATTTTGCCACGTTTTAATTCATGCCCGCTGTTTAGTATTGAAACAGTATTGGATAATACATACCATTTTTCCCATCATATACTATCCATTTCCTTCCTTAAAAACAGCCTTACCCAAATTTGGAAAGTACAAGATTTTTTGTTGTATTGTAAATTGTCGCAAGTACAGCATTCGAATTCGTGTCGTGTAGCAAGAAGGTGCAATCGTCGTGTTCTCGTCGTATTATTCCTATGCTTTGTGCTTTGTTTGCAAATATCAAAATCATATTAAAGATTATCTCGTTTTGGAGGAAATTTCACCCCGTGAACAGTGCAAGTTCGTCGAGAGCCCTATTGCCGGGATTCTTGGTAGGCTCTTCCTTCATTTCACTTTTCCCGTGATTATTCAAAACCAATTGAATGAGCTTTACATTGTCGTTTTTTGTGGATTTGATTTACAGTTTATTTCCGTGTAATAAAACACGTTATGGATGTCCCTGTATTATATCTTAGGGCGAACAGTCTCAGCGCGAAGGTTTTGGTTTTCCTCCCTCTAACGCTAAAACTTTACCCGCTTAAAGGCATTCATCCCGCTTTATTTACCCAGACATTTCCATCTACATTCATTGTTTTGTCAGCGATGCTGCAGGAATGATAAGAGGTCCATCCTCCGACTACGAAGACGAAATTACGGTTTATCCTTTAATGAATCTTGCTAACCACTGTCTGCAGCAGCTGAAATGCTTGTAACTTGATTTAAAACCAATTATTCAATTCAATTAGGTTATTCCTTTAAAAACATTACAAAATTACATTTTGATTCGTTTTTAAGTACATTTGCAAAATGGTATTACATAATAAGTAAGCAGTGTATCAACTATACTAGTATCAATAGAGCTTGCCTTTTAAAGGAAGCTTCACCGATACTAAATATGTCGATATCCGAATTGATTCTGTTCAACAGCAAGACTGCTCTCCCCATCGGCATGACCATTGGCAAGTTAGTCCTGCAGGCCGGGAGATAAAACAGTCTATGTTGTCGGTGATGGAGATAACCATCAGGAACATAGAGACTAATACTCTCCATGATAGTTGGATTTTCAAACCATTTACGAATCAGTTTGAAGAAGTGTGATACAATATGCACATCTCTTCTGACCCGTAAATGGTTCATATCGAGCATTCCCAAGAGAAAGTCAGTAGGATAGAGCCACGGGTAGTAATCGTACTCCCTCAGGCAGAGGAATCTCGGAAATTATATTCGAATACAAAAGAAATAATTTATGACAACCTCTTTAAATTAAAATATTAGTCCTTAAATCTTATATTAAACAAGATGCAATCATATGGCGCTCTATGAGTTCGTTGTTATCTGTTTTGAATTATTAAAACCGATTAAGACTTTGAAAATTTAATAAAAGACATCTCTGAAAAAGCTAACAATTTATTAATTGAAATTATTGTAGGTAGAAGTTAGAGCACTTATTAAGTAATAATTAATAAGTATCACTAATTTAAGTAATAATTATTAAGTAGCACTTATTTAAGTGATAATTAATACGTAGCACTAATTTAGTTTCTGATTTTTGAACAAAAATACGCTTGTTTGATGTTACTTTATTGTGTTCTCTAATTGCCTTTTTATTATTTTATTAGTAAATTATCTTTAGGTTGGACAGTGTCTAATTTTTTGCCAACGTCAATTAATATCGAAATCTAGCCAGTGTTCATATTTATGATGATAACTAGTAGTTTTGCAAACAGTAGACCTCAAGTTTATAAAACAATGTTTCTAATTTTCTCTTACTTAAAATAAAAAAAAATTCCCCAGAAATCATAAGATTTCTGAGTAAGTACTTAATATCTACTGTTATATCATAATGTTATATTTTTTTATGAAATATAATGAATTACAAAATTTTTCCAAAGAAACGTCACTATCTCAATGACAATGCTTTTTACAAACATCCTTCAGGCAGGTTGATACCATAATACTGAAAAGCTCATCAGTTCGCCATCTAGTCAAAGTTAGCCATCTACTCAAAATAAAGCTGCATTAAAGAGGATGCAGCAAATTTACAGAACATATAAACAAATTAACAGATGAAATGCTAAACTTTGGACATTAAACAAGACAAATAGAATATATTTTAAATAAGGTTTGCTTACTTGGGATAGAGCACTGCAATTCCATGTACAAAATGTGTAAAGATTACAATATACGACGAGCAAAACAAACAAAAAACAAAACTAAATGATATAATATATCATAAAAATAAAGAGTCCTGAAAATTACCCAAAAATAAGATAATTATGTCTACGTAGGTCGCAAACAATATTAAAAATGAACCACAGTATCGGTAATTAAATCTTTAATAGGGTATAAGCCGAGTCTGGGGTATAAACAAGTCTAGAGTCCTGACCTTTGTTTTGAATATTACCGCTCTGAATTAGAATTTACTCCGCTTTAAAAATTTCATATCGAGAGGCTGTGAAATTGTGGTTGCTGGCCGTCTGATTGCGATAAGAATTTGTATTACTTTTATACTTATGAAACCAATACTGCATTAACGCGAGTTAATAATAACAATCTTTTCATTACTTAGCAGAGTATGGAAGATTCTATAACTTTGAATTGTCACACACATATCGTATCATTTATACTCTTCAGTGCATGACCAAATATTAAAACAGATTTTTTTTATGAAAAGAGTGTTTTATTCTGTCAAATACGTATTGTTTCCACGGCTACTCTATTTTTTTATTTCGATTCACTTGCGCATCAACATTTGTAAAATCAATCAAAATATCCAAACCTTTATTATACACACGTTACTTCCTCTTTTACTGGGTCAGTGTATTTATACCATGAATCGGTGTTCGTTGTATCCAGGAAGGAAGGATTGAAAGGCGTACTTTGTGTAATTTAAACGTAATTTATATAAAGCTCTCACTTACATAACAAAATGCTTACATCTGCTTTGCTTGGGTTTGCTTATTCTTAATACGGTAGTACGTTTTCCACCCACGTTCGCCACAAGATCTCATTTACGAATGTCTGTGAAACGAAGAATATTTAACGTTTCACCTTTGTTATCCTAAATTGATTCCCTTTAATCAAACTGAAGACATCCGACCAAGAGAAATCTTCAACCAATAACAATCAGTCTCACTCCATTCAGCATTCAGTCCACCGGTGAATTACATCTCCGTTTATTTCAGAAGACGCAAAGCTTTTTCTGCTCCCAATAAACCCACCCCTCATCATCTCACAATGCGCACACTGTGGCAAATTGTATGAATACCCTTTCTTCCTGTTCATCGAGTGACAACTCCCTTTTCAGATAATCTCTCATTATTCTGCGCCTCTGGTACAAAACTGTGAAATCCTCGTATTTTTCTCTGATGGCAAATATCAATCAGACCCACATTATCATGTTGTCGCAAACAAGAATTCGAGCAGTCCTAATTAGAGACTCATTCCTTTTGCAGGATAACAACAAAGATATTTTGATTTTATTCCTGGATATCTGACAAATATTTATTTCATCACAATGGTGAGTTATTGTTTGTATCGCATCTTATTAAAATCGTAATTAGTTTATGAATGTTGCGATCTTTACATAAAAATATGAGTATTTTTAATAACTAACAGGATTACGTCAAAAAAACTTATTTGATAATTTAAAATAATAAATTACGCTAGTTAATCCTTCAATACTGAAACTTCCGTCAAATTTTAATGTAATGCTAAAATCTGATTTACGATCAGAGAAATTAATTTGTTGTACGTTCACGCCGTTTTACAAAGGCTTTTGGCTTCAAGTTTGGACTTGGTAACTTTTCCTTGGCTATGTTACTAATGAGATTTTCTGGTAACCGGGTAACTCAGAACAGTGGCAATTCAACAAACTACAACACACTCTTGAAAAGTGATATAAATTCATGAAGCGTGATCAAAAAAATCGTTAAATAAGTAATGTTAGTTATAGTTATATAGGTCTATCAGTTTTTATGGTTTATATTACTTTTCAATAGTGTATTGATTTACCACTGTCTGAGTTACCATTGAACCGATTTTTTATCTACGATAATGTTGATTCTGAAATTTAAATACACATTACTTTTGCAGACCATTGTTGAAGGTGATATTATAAATAGTTCACTACCGGTCAAACGTAACGTTAAGCTGTTGTGAAGTAGATGTCTATCTACTTTAATTTACTGTTATCTGTAAGTTAATTTTATTCAATATGGCACCTATTTAAAAAGATCATCGTGTAGCACGAAAAAAACAGATTCTGAATGAAATGAACATTTGCATGAAAGATATAATTAGACTATGAAACGCCAATGGATTTTTTTATTTGTTTAAAATATTTACAGATTTAGTTCGATTATAAAAACTATCAATCGGCTTAAAATTCATTGCAAATGGATTTGATGGTATTGATTGCGATAGATAGATGTCATCGGCCAATTTGCTTGCTGCGTTTTTTTCGATATAGGATTAAACCGCAATTCAATGAAAGGAAATATAATAGGGAAATACCCGTTCAAATCTCTGGTAAAACCAATCAATAGTTTATCAATTCAAAATATGGAAAACGACTATAATATTTATTTTTGTAATTTGAAAGTAAATTTATCTACTCAAGAGGAGTCAGGAAGGATTTCACAAAAATTCGAACTGCTCAGACTTCTATTGAAAAACAAAAGTTTGGTAGAAATTATTAGGAGGAGAGAATTGCTAACTATTCACATTTCGTCACTGAAGCAATTTCCAGAAACTTTTCTGAATCAAATGGTGACCTTTCCACACAGTGGTACACACGGTCGAATTTCATCTGAAGCACTATAAAGCTCTGTAAAGGCAAAAAACTTACCCAAAGGTATTTCACATCTTGCCATTTTTTGTTTTATGTTAGCACCAAACGCACAATAGTCCCTCCTGCTCCCAAATTTGAAGCCGTTGTGACTTTTGTATCTTCATAGGAACATGTTGTCAGGCTGAAGGTAGTGGAGAGTTAAGTACCAATGTTTTGAATACCCGAATATTCAGATTTGGTCATCAAACACGGCTAAATCCAAGCAACGTTTCGATACTGAATGGTGGTCTTTCAGCAGGGCGATATTGTTAAATGAGTAAATTGTGAAATATCATAAATTAAAAATAATAAAAGTTGAAATTAGATTAAAGTTAAAATCTATTTTATCTAATCGTATAAAGCTTGTTAATGGCGTGCCCGTTTAAACTGCTTACGATAGTTTCTAGCAAGTGAACCTTACAGTAAATTATGTTTCGATTATACAAAATTTAAGTGTGTTACAGAATATTGCTATCGTCATGATTTTCAGCTATCGTGGAAGCCAATCTTAAGTATTATATTTCAGAGGCTAAAACAATTGGTACTAATGGCAGCAAATATGTGCTCAGTTATCCAATGTAGTAGATTTAGGAATTGTTCTCCAAATGAGATATGGCTTTTGAGAAAAATCGAGTTATTTCTAATGATAGATAGGTACTACGTACCCACTGAATTAAATGTTACTGGAAATAGTAATCGTTAGAACGACTGATCCATGATTCTTAGAAATAAGTCATCAGCATCAATTGGAAAAATATTGCTATGTAGGAAGTACGATAATATTTAAATAGCAATTTCAACAAATTTATCATTTTGAATAATGGTAGATTGTCTGTTACATTCTGAATAGTGGTAGACTATCTGTTACATTCTGAATAGTGGTACACTATCTGGTTCATTCTAAATAGTGTTAGACGATCTGTTACATTCTGAATAGTGTTAGACTATCTGTTACATTCTGAATAGTAATAGACTATCTGTTAGAATTGAAGGAGATAAGAGTAATGTATACGACGTCCTTCTTATAATTCAAGATAACATTTTTTGTATGGGTAACCTTCCCGTTTAGTTCTGTGACTTTAATGAAAAACACATTGAATAAAAAAATATTCGTCTTACGGCAATTTTTAGTTGAATCGTTTTCTATAAAAACCAAATTACCATTAATCTCATATATTTTAAAATTTATTAATCTTGTGATCAATTTAAAAATGAAATAATATTTTTTTTCATTTGACCATTACAGAAAAAAACTGCTCAAAATATTTTTATAAAAATATCTTTAAAATATGAACAGATGTGGAACACCTGTGGTATTTATCCGATGAAATGTTTGATAGGTTAAGTACTAATAAATATTTGTAATTTCAGAGACAGGTACGGGTACCGTCGTCCCGTGAACCATTTATCGGATAGCCAAAACCTCTGCCAAAGGGCACACCGAATGGTTCGCTACGTTTGGTGGCTTGGCAGAATTACCCAGCTTCATGGGGGTGGGATTTGCTTGGCGGCGAATGCGTCTGCCCACCAACCGAGTGGAGATCTTTTGACCTTTTCAACGGGTCTTTCTCCGGACATGGGAAAGATGAATTCATAAGTTTATCACTTCTGGACACACACTGACGATCCACCCTTTGTACCTTATTCCTTCCCAGAACTCTCCTTCCTTTCCAAAAAAAGACCCGTTACACAGCATCCCCAAAGATGACACAGGCCCTGAGGAAAATTATTTTCCTCAGGGACTACTGCGTGAAGCTAATGTAAATAGAACAAATAAAAATAAAAAAACTTAACTCTTTCTAAACGTCTAAGCCTAGATGATGGTGAAATAATAATAAAAAAATGATTGTGAGTTGTAATCAACCAATAACTTACATGTTTTTTTTAAATAATATTCATGTAGATTGCACATCTTTAAAACACCTTGCCTAGCAGAAGGCACAACTATTTTAGTAGACATTAATTGGAGGAGGCCGGGATGGCGAGGTTAAATGTAGACAAGACAATAATATTCCCTTTACTGAACTGTTGGTGAGTTAACGCTAGCAATGAAAGCATACAAACCGCTTCCTAATTAAGATTCGCGAGGTTATCAAAATAAGGTTCCGCTTTGCGAAATGTAATTCGGATACATTTCTGACAGAAATTTTGTATTCTGATCTCCTACTCTTAGTTAAAATTTAAAACATATGGACGTAAATCCGTTAATCAAAAATAACGAAATCTTCTTATACATCTCAAAGAGACAGAGCTTAATCGTATTTTATAATCCTTTATTCCATCATTATTCATTGTTTGCCTTTATACAAAGCACCTATATCCATAATATATACATATGTACTAACCATTTACCGATTCTGAATTGACCATCGACATTTTCAACTTGCAAACTGCCCCCTTGATCTTTTTATACTTAACATGTATCTCAATTTAAAAAAAAACTTTTTTTTGATATCACCATATTCTATATATTTTTAATATACAAAATCAACCGGTTTCGGTGCAGCCTAATCCTTTACATGGGTAATTATAAAAACTTTTTAACTGTTTTAACCACTAGAGAGTTTTGCTATACATATATAATCGCAAAAAGCTCAGAAATGTTAAAGTGTTTTCCAATTTTTTCAAATTTCCTGCCCTCTTTCAAAAAATTATGTATTCAAATATTGATATGGAGACAATCAAACTGCTAATAGTGCTAGAGAGAAATTGAATGCACCTACATTTGATCGTCTATCGCATCTTTTTAAGATTTAATAAAAAAAAATCATTTAATTTATAAAGCATGAATTCGGCTTATTATTTACTTTAAAATTGCCGTTTGCATTACCTACTTGGAGAAATATTAATGTTTATGACTTCTGTGTTTTGTCTTGTTACAAATTCACTTATGAAGGAATTAATCCAACTGTCAGAAAGAAACAGGTAATTGACTAACAAGTTGGGTGGGGGAATGCAGGAATGTGTGTTAAAGAGAGATGCATTTAGTTGCGTCAACAATTTTCATAAATCCAACATTAAACATGAAGGTAAGATTCACAATATTAAGGGTTAATATTACTATTATTATTATTATATTATCTTGCAACGCATTTATTGCGATATAATATGGTGGGTCACCATGATACATCCATAGAATAAAAAAAAAACTAGAAGTGTTTTCCATACAATTTAAAAAATGTTGCCACTGAACCTTTAGGTTCTAGATAATTTAGATGGCGCACTGTCTCTCTTACACTCGTATGACATAATTAATCTATACCTCATTTGAATTTCGTAAAAATAGCAAAGCACAGTTTTGTATTAGAAATTTATGGCCTACCCACCCTACCTTAATCCCATATTTTTTTATTATAACATTGTTACAAGTAATGAATCCAAGCTTTCACAAATATGCGCTAAGTTCCCAACGAAACCGAAGACCGCCTTCTACAACGAAAGGTTTCCGTGTATTTTAAATGCACTTTATACATCTTATTTCTTAATTTTCCCTAAAAACAAATTGTCTTTTGGATTATTTATTTATTAATTTTTTTTTTTTTTTTTTTTCTTTGGTGCAGTCTTCTCCCATATACGGAATAATAGGATCGGGCGGTGCGCTTCATGCACATATAAAACCTCTACAAATAACTCAAAATTATATCATCAAAGTAATGTATAATCGAAAAAGAACATTTTCAACAGATAAGTTATACAAATAATCTAAACTATTCTGTCTCCGTAAACTATTTATTTTGCAAACTATGAAATACATCTTTAACAACAAAAATAAATTCGAAATAAATGAAAACAGAATCAACATTAGAAATAATAATGTATTTTATACTCCCCAAACGAACACAAAATAAATGCAAACACACTGTAGTTTCATTGGACCTCGTACTTTCAATCTTTTACCGAAAAATATTCAATTGATTACTTAACTTCCTCAATATTTAAAAGAGTTAAAATTATAGCTTTTCGATACAGCAGTTGAAACTTTTTTTTATTTAATTTGTATCAATTTGTGTTTCTCACATAATATTCACCATATATTACACTAAACACTTATAACTTCACTATACACTATTGTAAACACTTTCTATACAAACCGCTTAGACAAAATGTAATCTTGTTTTTGTTTTATATGCCCACAGTTTGTTTATTTCTAGGTACAATAATATAATAACTTAAATATATTAACTACGCACAGGCTGCGCCTTAGTGGGTTCCCATTATTCGTATTGATTTATATAATATTGTATGTAATTAATGTAAAAATTGGGAAAAATAAAGGATATAAAAAAATATCTTTCCCGTGTATGCATTTAAAATAAACATAAATATTTCTAAATAATAAAATTTTATATTATACAGCTTAAATTAAAAAAGCTGTAAAAACCAAAAGTCAGATACTTAATAATCAATTAGACATATCAAGTAGTCCAATATTAAGTCTGTTTCCAATAAACCCATAAAAAATTCCCAGTTCTCCTTACCTCCTTACCACCATGCCAGTTGATGCTTTGTTTCTCCCGATTTATTGGTATAACCCATTAGTCTACATAATTATCTGGCGGTTTTTCTATTACTTGTGCACTCATGTTAATGTATTTTATGACCGTCTTTGTGTTGCTTATATTTGTATCATGTTGTCTCCCTCTATATTTTGTTATATATATGCACACATTATGTACTTCTTGTTTAGTATTAGTTTGTACCCTGATGATGCTTAAGTAAAGCGAAACCGGTCGGTTCTTAAATTAATAAATATCGTGGTTTTAAAACAATAAAGTATTTTATTTTATTAAATAAAATTTTAGTATCAAACATGAAAAAAGTTGTCAAAAACGCTGACCACAGTTTTACTTAATTTTTTTAATCCAATCAAAGAAAAATGAGAGAACTCGATACTAGAAACACATGTTCGTTTTGTTTGGGGAATTCGTAAGAAAACTGTACCTTCTTTTTTATCTCGTTCATATAATAAAAAAAAACAATTTGGAAAATTAAATCGATTGTTTCATTTTGGTTATTTGTAGGATTTTATTAATGGATTTCAGTATAAATATTTGAAGTAAAGTGGAAAAAAATATTATTTCTCTTCCCAACGTCAAATGAATTAAGTTTTTCCACATGATAGAAAAAAAGAAAAAAAAACTTTATAAAAAAAATTGGACGTCCGGTCATAAATGACCCTCAAAAGCTGGAGAGGTTAAAAGAGCAGATACCCCGGTATAGAGATTCAGTCTCGGAGAGTCAGTTTTGAAGAGTGAATGCGTGTGAGTCAAACTCTGAGAGTAGTATGTGACAGTAGCCTATCAGAAGTGTTAGGTAGTGGAATACCACTACTGATTAAGGGAAATTAGACCCTTAATCTGGTAAACTTCAGCTACGGCTGTTACCATTTGTGTTTATATTATATTTAAAAAAAACTGATGTGAAGAATAACCGAAGAAAATGTTTTCCTGCCTACCATTAGCTGTTTTCGTACCAAAATTTAATATTTTTGCTCATTTAATATTTTTGCTGGTAAAAAAACCTATCCTAACCTAACCTAACCTAACCTAACCTAACCTAACCCAACCTAACCTAACCTAAGCTAACCTAACCTAACTTCTCCTTACCTGATCTAACCTAACCTAACATATATTAACCTACCAAACCTAACCTAACCTAACCTTACCTATCTTAACCTAACCTATCCTTACCTAACCTAACTTAACCTAACCTAACCTATCCTAACCTAACCTGTTCTCACCTAACCTATTTTAACGTAACCTAACGTATCCTAACCTAACCTTATCTATCTTAACCAAGCTATAGTGAACTAACCTACAACGACCTAACATTTTTTTTAAATATATTTTTATTTATAAAACATGCCTACAGACCCTTATTTTATTTTCAGAGTTCTGCCAAAATAGTGCCTACCTATCTTTCCAAGAGTAAATGGTAATAACTCTCTTCTAGCCACTCGTATGGTATCAGGAATACCAACATAAGAAAATGTCATCAACAGGAATTATTTTGGCTGTCATCCCATGCAACGAAAGCGAGTATTCATTTTAAGTAATTAAAAATTAAAATTTTAAAAAATCCCGAATGCCGACAGTTTCCTTTTATAGTAATTAAAAAAGTTTTATTTAAAAAAATCGCATTAAGCCTGGCCAGCGAATTCAAATAATTACCAAATGTTGATGTGTGCGCAATGCGCATTCAGAAGAAGACTCGCTTGTGTTAGTGTCAATGATTTCTTTTTTGAATTATTCGTATTTCAATGTTTCGGTTACCTAAATTTTTGTTTTTGGACAGTAATATATTGTATCATTTTACACCGAAATATGAAAAGTGATGCTGAGCCGCGGTAGTTTTTTAGCATTTAGATGGCTATTATGCCTTTTTTTTTGAATTTATTGCTTTTGCTATCTTCATAAACGGTGAATTTTATTTATGAAATATTCTTCATAAAATTTGATATAAGACGTTCTTTTCTACATGTGATAGACGGTACATTAAATTCCAGAAATATCTCTAAAATTGTAAAAGTCCACAGCTTCCTAAGGATAATTTTAATAATTATCCTTTGAATTGTTATTAAGGGCTGTAAGATAGTTTTAAAGGCCCATCCCCACCAAATAATGCCACACTGCAATAGGGACTGTATTAACTATCTTAACTAGCATTTTTTGTTACCGGTTTGATAAACGTTCAAAAATAACTTTCATGTTCCTTAAATATGTATTTTTGTAAAAGGTAATTTGTGTTAAACGCCACTTTGTTTCAAAATAAATCATTTTTAATTCTCGAGAACGGAAATTATGACAGTAAAGGGATTTCGTTTTGAAACAACAGAATAATAATAAGACTTTGATGAAATAACAAGGAGTAGCGTGAAAATTGTGTATCAAATTTATTATTTCATCAACTTACCCTTGTACAGATTGATAACTTCACCCAACAAATGTTAAAATGTGTGTAATGTCGAATCAGAAAAAAACA
This sequence comes from Hesperophylax magnus, assembly GCA_026573805.1. Taxonomy (NCBI): domain Eukaryota; kingdom Metazoa; phylum Arthropoda; class Insecta; order Trichoptera; family Limnephilidae; genus Hesperophylax; species Hesperophylax magnus. Next base: position 7,556,612 of record JAIUSX010000029.1, on the reverse strand, counting down.
TTCAGTCGTAAATGGGATTCCAAGAAGCGATAAAAAAACGTTAATAAATTATTTCATTTTTTAGGGGAGCAAGAATAATTATAAATCATTGAATTTTATAAGGATGAATTTATGAAATGAAACCTTTTGACGGAGGCACTTTACATTAATTGAAATGGAATGCGTTCTTAATAGTACAGGCTATTCTGCGGAATTCTTAATTTTACAACGGTACCGGGCTGACCGTTATTAGATTAAGGGGTGCTTGACCGTTATTAGATTAAGGTGCTTTTATTAAAAAGAGTGTAAAAGCCTAACGCCGTTCTGCTTATTTAATTACCCATTCGCATAAATTGCGCTTAGAAGTTGTAAAGATTTTAAGGTTTTTTTAATTTATTTACTGAAAAGTGAGTTATTAAATATCGAACACAAAATATTTTTTTATAGCTCATAATTCTAACCGGGTTTTCGGTCTCTTTTAAGGGCTGTTTTGGAAATAAGTAACAAAAAGATATTGCAAATATTAAATTATTTCGAAAAAGGGATAACAATTAAGTAGAAGCGTTTCATTAATAATGTCTCAATGACCGAGTGGTTAGAAGCGTTGTTCCGGTAAAACAGAGATCATGGTTTCGTTTACTAGTTGAGACCGTCGCCTAATTTTTTTCTCTATGTTTTGTTCTGTTTCGTGTTTCATATAAATTTATTAGTTATCTTGTTATTCTTGGGTATAACGTTAAATTTTATTCCAGTTAAATAATAAAGTTTTTCCTTAAATAATAAAATATATTAAATATTTTAGAGTTAATAGCCTTCAGCGTTTGAATGTTCTTATTTGATTAAAGCATAATAATTATGTTAATCGTTAAAAGTATTTTTTCCTAATGCATTAGACCATTTTAGGGTGATACAATTCTAGTGAAACCAATATTGGAAAAACATCAATATAACTTATTTACAGATAAATAGCACAATCAGTAAACAAAGTACCATCACGTCACAGTGCGCTAAAAAGCTCCGTAAAGCGCGCAACTTTTATCCCTGAAACGGTGGCCTGCGGGATGCTGCGAGAGAGGCTGTAGCGGGAGGGAGGGGGGGACGCCGCGGCGCTTCTATAATCAGTTACAGTTGGGCGTCGCCGCGCGCCCGACGCCTCGTGAAGCTTCCGAGCCCACCCCGCCCCTCCTCCCTCCCCGAGGGGAAACGTCATCTTCGTTGACGATGACAAGTGAACACCTTAATCTATAAAAGTTCTACTCACTAACAAGTGGCAGTTTTGCATGTTTTGGGGGTTTGTTTTTTGTTTGGAGGTTCTCAAGGTGTCGGAAGGTCGAACGGTTCTTATCAGCGAGTGTTGTTGGGATTCTGCGGTTAGTAGCTCTGGTGATAACACGTGTTGTCGGGAAGAAGTAACAAAAAATATACCACCTTGGAAAGTAGATCTTTACTAACATCATAGAACAAATTTATATAAAAACAAAGCCTTCTTTGTTTTGTTCAAAATATTTTAATAATCAAACAACGGTTTTTTATTTAAATATCATGCCTAAGAATTTTTGTCACTTCTAATCAATTCTCCGTTAGTTCTCATTTCCAATCAAAATAATATTTTCACAAATTGATTATTTAGTTAATTTAATTATAATTATTGTAAATATGCCAAAATCGCTAAATTAAATCAATAATAATTTTTTAAACAATTTTTAAAATTAAGGTCGAATTTTCCATTCCATGAAATTTAATCCGTTTAAATATTGGCCAACGAACATACATACAAATTTACATCTTATTATTTAAACGTGTTGCATTATTTGGCAAGAAACCTTTATGGGCGTGTAAAATTCGGTGGCAACTCCAGCGCGAGCCAGCTGAGATATCTTATTATTGTTGAAATAGATCATATGTTGTTAAAGAGATAATATTAATATGAGCTCCAGCTTTTTTTACTGAATCGTGCTGACTTTAAGATTTGGCAAGCTATTTTTAGCTACGAGGCGGTGGAAATAAACTGCATGAAAATAATGTAAACGATTTGAACACGTACTGCAAATGAGTTATTTCAAGATTATATTGCTAAAATATGACACATAGTATTTAGCTATTGTGCGATATTGAAGAAATCTTTTGAGGTTTAGTGAACCTGCGTGTTAGTTAGTTCGAGTGATTTTGAACTAATGGGAGTTACTATTACATAATCAAAAACATATTTACTTACCTCAACCTCGTGTTCGACATTTTGAGCTGATTGGGGCTATTGGTTTTTTTTTTATTTTCTGGTTGTGTAAACTCCCCGCAGCATGTAGTTTTTTGAGATAATCTAAGCATAGTTTCCTTAAAAGATTATAAATTTTATATACTAATTAAATTAATCAAAAAATCAAAAAATTTTGTAAAAATGCTTGAGCAGTTATTCTGATCCAATGTTAGACGATTTGGACAATCGAAATAAAATTAAAGATATTCATTTCATTGTAATAATTTAATGAGTAAAACCTCAAATTGTAATATTTTATGATTGAAGACAATATTTATTTATTTCACGCCTATTAAGGCTTTAACATACATATATATAAAAAATATTTACGAAATTATACATGAAAATAGTGCAGGAAACGACTATTAATACAATTGCAGAACAATAAATATAAAGTCAAAATATCACTCAACTTGATCTACACAGAATGCAGGCACAACATATAAAAAATCCAAAATATTTTTTCTGTTTCAGTTGACAAAATTATTAAATGTTAGTCAAATCAAATTAAATACCTTTATTAAAATATTCCACTACTCGATGAAAAAAAAAACTTCAATAGGGTATGCTTATATAAATTGAAATTGATGTACTAAATATATCAACAACATCTGAGTATTTGTTTCCTAGTTGTTGAATCCGTCGCATAGGAGTGTGATATTGGGACGTTGACATAGAATTGCTACAATAATATGGTAGGTACTGTCTTGAAACCGACCTGCTTGGAGTATGAAAAGAGATTACATATAATAAATCAGGGGTATCAAACATTGAATTAATAATTTTATACAAACAGGTTAAATCGGAAATAATTCTGCGATCAGATAATTTTATTAAATTTAATGAACAAAGTAAGTTATCGTAATTTAGGTTTTCTCTAGGAATGCCCATTTTGAAATTTACATATCTTAAAAATTTATTTTGGATTCTTTCAATCGCATGTGAATAAACCTCATAATTTGGGGACCAAACCGTGGAATTGTATTCTACATGACTCCTTACTAGTGACATATATAATGTTTTTACAGTATTTACATTATTGAAATCACTAGATACCCTTAAAATAAATCCCAACATTTTCAAAGCTTTATTGGTTATTATTTCAATATGCTTGATAAAGTTAAGTTTCGTGTCAAACCAAATACCTAAGTCATTAATTTCCGAGACAGATACTAACGACATGTTGTTAATGGAATAATCAAAAAGTATTGGATACTTTATTCGATGAAACCTCATAATTTGACATTTGCTTATGTTAAGTTGCAAGCGGTTATCACGACACCATATAATTAATCTTGACAAGTTATTTGACAATATATGGCAATCGTTAATGTTTCTGATTGCTTTGAATAATTTCAGGTCGTCTGCAAACATTAACACTTGAACATCATTGAAAATATACAATACATCATTGACAAATAATAAAAACAGGATTGGACCTAAGTGTGATCCCTGGGGAACACCACTCGTAGCAGTGAATTTGTATGAAAGTGTGCCATCAATTTTAACAGCCAGTAATCTGTTGGTCAAGTAACTATTAAACCACTTATATAGTGAACCACCTATACCGAATTTATGGAGTTTATTCAGCAATAACTCATGATTGACTTTATCGAACGCCTTGCTAAAATCGGTATAAATAGAGTCAACTTGACATTTACTAGACATGGAATCAGATATATAGTTTTGATAGGTTAACAAGTTAGTAAGGGTAGATTTTCCAGTAGAGAAACACGTCATTTCTCCTAAACATGTTGTTTAGGAGAAATGACGTGGTTTAGTCGGAAAATAACTTTTTTAAGAAGAATTTTTTCAAAAACTTTAGGAATTGTTGATAAAAGGCACACCGGTCTGTAATTAATCACCTCGTGTTTATCGCCTTTTACAGACCTTTTACTTTTTTAATATGAGCGGAAACAGAAAAATCAGAAAAAGATAAGGTTATATTCATTCGACTTGAACCAAAACCTAGTAGATCACAAGGCCGGGACACTGAATCAAATGAGCTTCCTAACTTGTATGGGAACTATAATTAACTAAATTATTTTAAGACGTTTTAATAAATAAGAAAAAATTAAAACGTTTTTTTTGTTGAGTCCCATACAAGTTAGGAGGCTGCTTTGATTGAGTGTCCCGGCCTTGATCTAGGAGGTTTTGCTTGAACCTAGGACCCTCGTCTTGCCGGGACGTCACTCTACTACTACTGCTTATACTATTTTTTTTGTTTTTCTTTCATATATTGAATAATATTATTATACAATTTACCAAACAAATGTTTATTTGTGAACAAGTTCTTCTATGTAATTGTTATTATGCGTGACAGCTGTTTCGCCCCCTGAAGGCAATTTCAAATTGTTTTTTTTTTGTAAATTGCAAAATAATATGATTCGATACATGAAAGGTATAACAAAAATTAAAATGGAGTTCTACAAATTGAACTTAATAACAATAAAAAATATACTAATTTATAATTAAAATGTAAACAAAGTCAACACAATTATTCATAATTAATACGATTTATTCATAGAATTCTCTCTAGTGTACCTCTATACCTTCCATTATTATTAGTTTCTTTCACAAGTTCTTATATTGATGGAATTTTTTTATACCTTTCTCGATACTTCGAGGAAATAAGTGTCTGAATTTCTTATCTCGAATGAATCGTTCGTATACAGACGAGTCCCTCGTTTTTCTTTCCAAGAGACTTAAAGCTCTTTGACTCAACTTAACCGCGGCATCTATCGTTGTTGGCTCCAGGCAATCGTTTTATCTTATTTATCTATTTATGTAGTCAAGTCTAAGCCCATTCTGTACCTGTTTTAAAGAAGATTAATTTTTTACGTTGTTAAATGCTAATTATTAAATGCGTTAACGTTTAGCTCCTAAAATGAAACGTCATCTTTATGCACATGGCAAACAAACAAAAAATATTATAATTTTGCAGCGATATTTCATTTGCGCCATTTTTTTCAAAAATCAGTTTTAATGTATTAGAGGAGTATGTAAGAGACAATGAATGTGAATAAGGCAAGGAGTGTGTGTCAAGACCGAGTTTTTTGGCGGTCCATTCTCTCTGCCTACCCCTTCCGCGAAAGGGTCTGATGGTTTTTTAGTTAGTTATGTTTGTTTTTATAGCGTGAAAATTGAAAGGTCGATTGAATATCTGGTTAGTGTTTTGTAATCTATTGTATGAAAATATATACAGGTATTATTGTACAGCTGAAAGAGTCAAATGTAATTTATCTCATGGCAAATTTATCATCCCACAGCTAATTTAATTATTAGATGAAAATTTAAAGTTGAGATAAATTATACGGGTTTCTAAAATTTCATGCCATCATTTGAATGTTGGGTTAAATTTAAAATGGTTATAATTAAAACATCTTCCATTCCGTGATATTTTCATTCTATACCTACAATAATTTCATTCTTTATATTTACGGACTTTTATTTATCAAAATGCTGCTTCGTGTTCAGAACTGAGGTGTATGTGTGTAATTGTCGCTTACGCCCTTTTGCTTTTACTGCTTCGATATGTTAATGCGGTGATCTGGAAACATGAAAGTCGCGTATCTCCATGAAATAAGACATGAAAAAAGTTGGCTCACGACAGTAACAGTAGCTGCCGTGTTCTATCGTGTTATCAAGACACGGCGTGGTCTTAACGTACTAGGAACACAATTTCGTAAAAATGGCTCACGACATTGAGTGACAGATGTGTTATCAAGACGCGGTGTAGTCTTAACGTACTAGGAACACAAGTACGTAAAATTGGCTCACGACACTGAGTGACAGATGTGTTATCAAGACACGGTGTCGTCTTAACTTACTAGGAACACAAGTACGTAAAATTGGCTCACGACACTGAGTGACAGATGTGTTATCAAGACACGGTGTCGTCTTAACTTACTAGGAACACGAGTACGGTAAATTGGCTCACGAGAGTGACAGTAGCTGCCGTGTTCTATTGTGTTATCAAGGCGCGGCGCGGTCTTAACGTACTAGGTACACAAGTACGTAAAATTGGCTCACGACACTGAGTGACAGATGTTTTATCAAGACACGGTGTAGTCTTAACGTACTAGGAAAACGAGAACGTAAAATTGGCTCATGACACTAAGTGACAGATGTATTATCAAGAAGCGGTGTCGTCTTAACGTACTAGGAACACAAGTACGTAAAATTGGCTCACGACAATGCTTTTAGTAATCTTGCTTTGTTGTTTTATTGTCAAAAAACACTGCGCGGTTTCAAGATATTATAAAAAAATATTAATTACTTATTACTTAAAACATACCTACTTATAATAGTGACAGTTGCTGCAATGTCAAATGTTGGCAAATGACACTGAATGATCTTTATACCAGACACATACTTATATACGTTAAATCAGCTTACTACAAAAATCACATGTGTTATTTAATATTTCCTTGGCCCAGTGGCAGGGCGCGCCCCTTCACTATGAAATAATTAATGATCTTTTTTTTCTCCTTCATATAATCTTGGCCTCTTCAAGACACGCATTCATAAATCCCTTCCTTATCTCAACCCGCCTCACAACGCTGCTAAACCGGGTGGCGACATAGCTCCCCTGCTGTTACAATGTACAGACAGGGGCGTTTTTGTGAGGTGTCACATAAAAAACAGTAGTATATGACTCTTGAACTTACGATGGCAAAATTCCTTCCACAAAAACATATTTAAATAATAATTAAGAACTACAAAAATGTGAAAATTTATTTACTAAAAATGATGTTTCCGTTAGATAAATGACAAACTTCTAAAACTTATATCTATATAAAACAACAATAACTTTGAACGTAAAAATAATGATGATAGATAAATTTACACGTAATGCAACACATCTACGATGATCTGGAATTTGAATCTTCAAATTTTGACCGGTCGGTGGCTGAGTTGACATCGCGTTTGGTTCCCAACTCATGTGTAGTGTTTTCAATTCCTCGGCTGGCTAAGTTCTCCATCACAACACAAGCAACATTTTTGTTTACTGTGGTGGTAGTAGAAAATTTTCAAATATTGTCAGGTTATTCGTAACCCGGAAATTTTATTTCTTTCTTTAAAAAAAAAAACTATTTTTGAGGTGAAGACGGTATTAAAAGTACTTGGTCCAGGGTTTTGACTTGTATTGAAACTGGAAAAAAAGGAAACAACAGCTGTCTATCCTCCAGTGCGAGATCTCAATCAGAATGTACGAAGATACTGAGACGCGCGGAGCACAGTATACAGGAAGAAAGACAGAGGGGGGAGAATAGTTGTGGGTCCCATGGACCATGGGACCCACAACGTCACTTAAGGGATAATAACAACGTTTTTTGGACTGGGAAGTTTTACCGTGGAAAAATGATGAAGAAGAGTGCATAACATTAATGCAATTCAGTTTTTTTTTTCATTTTATATAAACTATGCTCTTTTCGCCATTTTTTTAAACAATTTTTTTTTCACCATAATTATGATATTGCTAAGAAATCGTTCATTTAATGCATCTGATGAGGCAAACTGTAATAATTTTTGTGATTAGAATATGTTAGACTCGTAATTTGGTTTCTCGATATGATTCCAATAGCTTCAAAGTCTTTTTCTACATCATCAGCGATTCCAGCTCATAATAACTGAAACGTGTTTACGACCAACCCATACGAGAGTCAACAAAGGAATAAGAGCAAAAAGAAACGTATGTATCGTGAAAACCTCCCCTATCTCTAAGCTGCAACATTCACCCGATTTCAGCAAAACCCCGTTTAGCAAATTTATCGAATCGTGTAAACGAAGTGTAAATGTACCTACATGTAGTTTGTCACGCTTTATTCCACATAAAATGTACATAATAAGAAATTATGCCTTATTTATGTAGTAGCACACACAGCAAGCATTTGGGTTCTGTAGTTGGGGCATTAACATGCGGGTCCAGGGCTATGGTCGGCATGGTACGAAATCATATTTTATAACGGTCAGTTTCAATTTAAACCACCCGTTTATACTTTCAGGGATATTTATTTGTACTAAAATAAGTAAGTCTGTAGAATGTAGATATCTACGTAACGGGTAGGAAAACTTTAACGAGTCCTCCGCAATGTATTGGCATTTATGGACTTGAATATTATTTTCTTACGATCTTGGTAATATTATTGAAAATGGCTAGTCTTGGAAACGTTGAACTCAAAGCATTAATGGAAATGATTTCGAAATGGAACGAAGTATGGCGTGCAGGTCATGTTTTTGTCATGGCACTGTACAGTGCACAGTAATTATTCCAGGTTGCACATTTATTAATGACATGATGTTTGTGTACAGAATGTTTGTGTATAAGACTTTTCAGAAAACAATTGTTCCCAGTGAATTATCCATACATTATTAAGAGAACGACCGAAAGCTGTGTTACGTGCAGTGATGTTTATCAGTAGACAAAACGTGGTATGAAAACATGGCCGTGATGGAGAATATAAAATATTCCTGCAGTATTGTGTATTATCAGTGGAAATGAAGACATTGTAACAAAAGTTAATAAATATTCTTATTTAGTCTTGGGTAACTTTATTTAAATAGGCGTGGTTGCTTAATAGAATTACATAATATAAACTAAAATTGTGAATGTTGTTACCAAAAATCAACACGTAAAAATTAAGTTTTTTGTTTTGTTTTTGGTTTAATACATCTATTTTCAATTTTTGACATAGTCGCGCCATCTCCAAAGCCGGCTAGTAGCCAATTTCAAAGATTTTTGTTCCGACTGAGGATTAAACCTTCTTCCCCAGAGACTAGCTCTAAAACTGCTGTGAACTTTTGAAAATATCTTTTACAACTTGAAAAAATAATATTAGGTTTGTCTGAGGATGAGTGAATCGCGCAATAAATGGTATCGAGATTTATTTCGTACAGCTGTAAATTTTTATAATGTCATAATTTCCACTTCAAAAATTCCATTTCATTCGTTCATTCATTAAATTCCTTTTTTTTATTAATTCATTCAAGAAAACAAAATCGATTATTCAAATAGATGTATTTAAAAATAGTTAGGTTTCAGAAATTTTGATACAAAAAGATATTCGGGAATCCATCAATCCGGGAACAAAGTATCCTTCAAGAAAACTGAAGTAGGACTAAAAATAAACATTTTATATACCTACGTCCACCAGTGTTAAATTTTCTTGTCCTTTCAAAACGCAATCGTGATTTTTTTATAATTATATATAAATCATTAATAAATAAGATATCTAAATAATTTAATCGCTAGTGCTTTAATTGTGTAATACCGTGTAATAATATTTAATATTTTCCAAGTTTTCCTATATAATGCAGTAAAAACGTGAATCTTTGTTCAGATATTTGGGTGTATGGGTAAAATAAAATTGCCCATTATTTTTTTGACTATTACATTACAAAAGGTTAAGGTTAAATCCATAAATTACTTGTTACTACTAAAAAATTTCTTGAGAGTTTCGAGACATTACGTTTTAGACGAAAAAAAATGTTGAGTAAAATTATTTATGCACATGATACAAAAATAGAAATATTTCTCATATCAGTTTGTGGATATTTAAGGTATAATTAATTATAATTGTTTGTAATTACCGTAAACGCACATTTGAAATAATATAAATGTTCTCGAAAACGCAATGAAAATATCAAATATCACAACAAAACTTGCCATTTTTGGAGCTTTTAGTTTTTCCTAATATACTTATATATAAAGCTTTTTAAGATTCAAATGATAATGGGTATCAACCCTTTTACAACGCGGATAAGTTCTACACACGCGTCATTTAAATAAAAGACATTTTAAAGTTAAATCATGTTCAACTTACTGACGTGATAATAATACAATCACGTTATTTTGAACCGTGTTCACATCTCGTCAGTCTGATTCCAACGTGGGCAAATAAAAAGGTCTTGCTTAACAATTTGTTCGCTGTTTGATCACTCCGTTCACCTCGCGTAGAGCAGTTACTTCCACCCCATTGAGTGCCCGGCCGGAAGGACAGCGCAAGGATGATTATTTTTTTAAAGCGATTATTCTCCGAAGCGAGGCTTCCTGAGCTGATTACACAGGGGATGTAGATTTTACGCGCGCCGGAATAAAACTCCCATGTAAATTAAAATCGTCACCTATAAAATGAAAATCGGTTGCTCCAAAACGACGATAAACATGAATGATCTGTAGTACTATAGTGTTAGTCACCATCGTATTGATGTTTTATTGAACCAAGTGTATTTATTGGTTTATGCCATCTTAGTTGAGACTTTGATTTTTTTTAGAAAAGATAAGTTAGTCAGAATACTGTTAGTCAAAACAATTCACACTGAGAAAATGGGCTTTTAAATTTTATAAATTCACTTGATTGTAAGATTTTCCAATACTGTATTTGAATTTTAATTTTATCAATATTTTTACTGTGGAATGACCTATTAAATAAAACCTCAAATTATAATATAAACAACTCTCAAAGAAAAAAAATTGTGAAACAGAAACATCAGAAAAAGATTCGGTCGTATCAGGAGTTGAGCCTTAGTACCTCAGCCTTGCCGGGGCTATGTTCTGACCACTGAGCTAATCTGACCCTGTCCCCTTCAGTCATATTTAGGTGTAGTATACTTCGACTAAGAACTACCAATATTTACAATTAAAGTGTATCACACTTTGAATAAGAACTAAAAACATTTACAGTTAGAGTCCATCATACTTCGAATAAGAACTAACAACACTTACAGTTAAAGTGTATCATACTTCGACTAAGAACTAACAACATTTACACTTAAAATGTATCATACTTTGACTAAGAACTATGAGTACCAACATTTACAGTTAAAGTGTATCATACTTCGACTAAGAATTACCAACATTTACAGTTAAAGTCACTCAGCGAGCACCCCATGCAATTGTCCTCCAATCACACCAACCGAAAATATAAAATATCTTGGTATATACTTCGACCGTTATTTAAAATGGGACAGACATATTGAGTCGGTTAAAGTAAAGATAAACAAGTTGATTTACTTTTTCAAAAACGTGAAAAATATACTAAACATATTTGATATTAAGAATATATACCTCGCAATAGCACAATCTATAATTGAATACGGCATTATTGCCTGGGGCTATGCCAGTAAAAAATACATAGACACACTGTATAAAGCTCAGAAAACCTTAATAAAAGTAATACTAAGGACGGGTTGTTTCGGAGAATCTGAACAATTCATCAAATTTCAACGTTCATTTTCAAGTTCTGTGAAAGATTTTTTCAAGTTCTGTTTTTATTTCAGTTTTGTCAAGAAACTAGCCTACAATGATATAAAAACAGAACTTGAATAAGTCTTTCACAGAACCCGAAAATGAACGTTGAAATTTGATGAATTGTTCAAATTCTCCGAAACAACCCGTCCTTAAAGTACCAATACTAACACCCACTTCAACCATATTTAAAAAATTCCCAGTGTTGAAGATTAAAAAATTATATTCTAAACAAATACTTACTTTCCTTTACAAGAACCTAAACACATTTAAAACTTCACAAACTTCTCTCAATACCAGAACAAGACATGCACACCAACTACTAATACCAAAAACCAACACATCCTTTGGACAAAAACACTTCAGATTCCAGGCTATAAAACTTTACAATTCACTTCCAACACAATATAAAACATCTAATCTTACAGAATACAAAAAACACATATGGAACTGGCTACAATCCTTTTAATATTTAATTTTTTATATTTCGCATTTGTTTTTGTTAAAACTATGTAAAAATCGATATTATATTTTAATTTCTATCGTTTCTCTGTGTAACTAATCGCCACTGTATTGTTTACTATTATGTATATAACTTTACAATTGAAAAAGTCCTCCACAACACAGGTGAACTCCTAGCGTGGAGGACAGTGTACTTTGCCTTTGTAAAACTAATTTATTTAAGAATAAATAAAAAAAATAAAAAAAAGTGTCTTCGACCAAGAACTACCAATATTTACAGTTAAATATTATCGAAGGGGTTAGGGTCGGATTAGCTCAGTGGTCAGAGCAAAGCCCCGGCAAGGTTGATGTTCTGGGTTCAATTCCTAGTTGCGACTCATTCTTTTTCTGAAGTTTGTTCTTTATATTTTCGTTTGAGAGTTGTTTGTTAATATTATCTTCAATGATTAAATAATATTACAATTAAAGTTTTTGCAGCTTTGCGTAATTAAGTTTGTAATGTGATTGTTTGGCAGATTTCCAAAAAAAAAAAATATCGTCTGAAAGAGTTTAGTTCATATACCGTAAACAATTATGATGTTGGTTTGAAATCTGGCATTTAGCAGTGTATCCTTTCAAAGGCGTAATACCAAAAATGTAACAATTATTCACCCTTAACACTCGATTTTTTTTCTTATGGCTGTTTAGTTGAAGAACCACGAATTATCCACGGTGGTAGAGCGGTAAGCTCACTAGCCTGATTTTGACCATAGCCTGATTTTGACCGTAGCCTGATTTTTGACATTAGCCTGATTTTTGACATTAGCCTGATTTTTTATCTAGATTTTGCAGGTTTAAACATGACGAAGGAAAATTATTAATTAACCGTATTTTATGAGTAGTACTTCAAAACCAACTTCTTTTCCATCTCGTTCCCCTACTCAATATTTTTTAGTCTAATAAATTGAGACTCTTTTGCGGTATCGCAAAAGAATCATAAATTCCTTCATGTCAACAGAAAAAACCCAAATACGATTTGTTCTCATATAAAACGAGTGTTGGATACTGGGCTCGCGTTTGCTATTTATCATGGCTAATCTTTATGAGCGTTTTCAAATAAGTTATTTGAGAATACTGTAAATTAGGCCTCTCTGCTGGTACCTACCTTTATTTTTTTTAAAATTTATCATAATTTATTATCAATCAATGGTATTTATATAAATATCATTTTAAATGTGTAAATATCATTTGAGTCGGAAATCTACCAGTATATACCCACGTTTATGATACTTAACTAAATAACATCACGTGAAATGAGCCCAATAGGGGGCTCAAAGTCAATAGTTCAACCATTTGTTAGCAAAGGTTGAATCGTTGTATTGTGTGGATACAAAGCCAAATAAGCGGGGAGACGTCTATTTCTTTCGTGACCCAAACAATTGAAGGCCTCCGTCTTTGAGAGATTACGATCCTTTGCTATGATACCAAAGGTCACAGTTCAGGCATGCGCAAGTAAATGTTATTGCATTTGTTTGTATTATTGCAAAATAATAAAATTAAATTATAAGCCAGCATAGGTACCTTGTACTTTAGTTAACAGAAGAATATTATTATTGCCAACTTACAATTAACGTACTGTCCAATGTTTCTTTTGTTGACATTTTTGTTTTATTTTTCGTACATTTGTTACCAAAATTTTGTTTATTTTTGTCTACCGGTCTCGAAACAACCGTGTCATTAACTTTTCTTTTTTGGGTTTACATTTAATGTTATTATTATATTAAATTTATATATATATGTATTTTTTAAAATTATGTAATTGTAAAGCTGCACATTTTGATACAGGAATGCCCTAGTGAGATGTGCAGAGTATGTTTTTTATGCTAAAAACTGTTTTTTGAATAAATAAATAAATTGCACAATTATTAATTTTAGAAATGTGTTGTGCATTTGCGGCACGTTTCAGAGTGGTAGATATCTTTCAGTATCGTCCTGGTGAAAACGTTGCTTGAAATGGCTTTAGCCATGTTTGGTGACGAGTACTGAACAGCTGAGAACTTCCCCGCCTTTCTTTCCCTGTCTACTTATTCTTCTTCAATATCTTCAGCCTTACAGTATACCTCAATTGGGTGTGCCACAGTCTCACTGACTCCAGACGACTCGGAGCAGTCGAGACTGTTGTGCGATGCTCACATAAAAAAAAAGAAAGACTTAATCGACTTCTGAAATGGGTCATCTAAATAGATTTCAATAACTGTTGCTTATCTGGTCCCACAGATTGGACCTTGGACATAAAAAAGTCACAATCCCTCTCAATCACGTGCATCGTATTATTCCCTCTCATAACAATATTAATAATATTTCTTTATCTGGGATTAGATGGCTTCTGTATTCAAAGGAAATTAAATTTTCAAAAGCCTTTGTACTCTTTAATAGGGATACTTTAAAATGTTTTCTTTTACGAACGCTCCTGAAAATATTTTATTCATTTATTTGTAATCACGTCGTTCGCATGGGAACCACCGACCAAAGACGATTTATTTAATTTGAAACCTCAAAGTGAATAACGTCCACATTCGTTGATAGGGTTTATTGAAAAGACAGTTTTTAAGATTTAATAATATTATTTTTGTGTAGGCATGTGATTTTCACAGCTTTGATGGAACTAAACGGATAATAATGAGTGCACGTGGAGTGATTAAATGTCAATCTTCAGCTTATTTATGCGAGACTGTATTCGAGAGCATAAAACAAAACAATATAAAATGAAGTGACGTAAGTGAGCGATGAATAAAACCTTCTTAGGAGCTAGCAGTAGATAGAATATACTAAAATGTATTTCTTACTACTTCTGACTAAGTAGATACTTTCTTGAATGCAAGTCTTCCGAGATGCATCACTTAGATAAGAACCTTCCTCTTCCTTCAAAGAATCTTAATTATTTAAGTTTTAAAATGTGCGATTTGCGATGGAGGTCCGACAGAATCTGGAAAGTTGCATTGTCAGTGATGTGTTTAGTGGTGGTTTGTTCCGGTGAAAGGGAAGCAGAAGCTTGGAAGAGTCACGCATCATCGAAGAGTTCTTCCACAAGCCTTAACATTGGGCTGATAGTGCCCAAAACCAACTTTGGCGTTCGAGAATACATCAGAGCCGTCAACACAGCTGTGGGGAGCCTCCACAGAGGCAGAGGGACCAAACTCAACTTCCTTAAGCAGTATGGACTCACGCCCAAGAACGTTAACTTCGTCATGTTTTCTCTGACACCAAGTCCTACAGGTATTTATTAACAATTTATGCGTGCTAATCTCAAAGTGTCTTACTCTAATATTATATGCCTATTTATAAACCTTCGGAACTACGTGTTCTGTAGACGATTTGAAAATATAGTTAATACTTATTTGAAAGCAATTTCATATTTTTGATGTCTCTCGCTGGCAGCGAATATAATAGCCACATAATGTATTTTGGTACCGCGAACAGCACGCGTTTGTTGTATTGTATATTTAACCATTAAGTTCTCATTGCAAACGTGAGAGACACTATTAAAGGATATGCTTTATTCTGGTGTGTTATGCTATGTGATATAAACTGTGTTTGGACACGTGAGTTAACTTTTTGTGGTGTGGATTATGAAAATTAATTCCACTTGAATTTCTATTTTTTAGAGAATCATGCTTGTACTACTAAACCTTAACAATGTGCCAATATATACGAAGATATACCAACGTATACGAAGATATGCCAACGTATACGAATATATGTGATAAGTATATATATATATATTAAAAGTTTTGTTTTATTCTTTACATTACCAGATATTTCATTGTTAAGTGTGTGAAATTAATATTGGTGTCTGAAAAAAAAACATGTTTTAACAATGTTGAATGACACAAGAAATGATTTTATTAAACATAATTTTCGAAGATTATGTTACGTTTGCAAAAAAGCATTTTACGATTAAAGCCATTTTTATTTATTGTTGACTGTTTGCTGGACTAAATTTAGATATCGTTGAACGATCTGTCTTCCGACGTTTCCCTATAAACCATCTGGGATTTACAATGTTTCGTTAAAAGAATAAAATAAACTTTTTTATCCACTCGGACCATGGGTGTATTGTTTTAGATTTGACCAATAGATTAATTTAATATCATTCCTCAAAATATTGATACCGAAATATGAACTACTTACTGCAGTTTAAAGTTTACAAATCCACCTAAATTTCACCGAATATCCTGTATTTTTAGGTTCAATATAAAGTTGGCACATTATGGCAAACGATCATTTAGCAACAGCAAACGTTCGAGTGTTTTTTTATTTATTTATTTTTATTTTTTTTTATTCTTAAATATATTTGTATTACAATGGATAGTATATTGTCCTCCACGCTAGGAGTTCACCTGTGTTGTGGAGGACTTTTTCAATTGTAAAGTTATATAATTCTAAAACAATACAGTGGAGTTGGTTACACAGAGAAACAATAAAAATTAAAATAAAAAAAACGATTTTTTCATAGTTATAACAGAAAAAAAGTGAAATTTAAAAAACTAAATAATAAAAGGATTGTAGCCAGTTCTATATGTGTTTTTTTGTATTCTGTAAGATAAGATGTTTTATATTGTGTTGGAAGTGAATTGTATAGTTTTATAGTCTGGAATCTGTAGGGTTTTTGTCCAAAGGATGTGTTGGTTTTTGGTATTAGTAGTTGGTGTGCATTAAACCCCGATTTCGTGGACATCATTATCATAATATTATTACTGTTATTTAATAGTGGTACAAAATTAATCATTTTAGTTTAATACAAATGATGCCGCAAAGCGAATTTAGAATATTCTTGAAAAAAAATATATGTTGTATATTTATTACATCTTCAATGATATGAGGCGGTTAATATTTCTGGTAACAACGCTTTCGATTAACAAGTGCTCACGTACTGCTCCGTTTATCAGTCAGACTAAAAATCAAAAAAATTAGAAGATAATATATTGTTTTCATAAATATGATTCGTTTTGCTCGGGCTCCCTGAAAATATAACCGCAATGACTTTTATCAGAAAACTGGGGAACCTAAGAATTTTCTTTACATCTTGTCCGCATTTTATCATCGCCAGAATCATTGAGCGGTAACTTTGGTAATCATCCTGCCTTTTCTTTATGATAGTATAGCAAAAAGTATCACATTCTGTGGATACAACTGTGTTCATTTGTCTGGAAACAAACATTATTAAATATTGACTTTAAAACCGGCTTTACGAGCATAACTTAACAATATTGTTAAGTTACTATTGTTACACTTACGGTTGTTGGTTATTTCGTAGTACTCCAAACATGCTGTTAAATAATCCGCTAATTAAATATATTTACATGTTTCGAACTTTTTGGCCACTATCATAGAATATATGATTTCTTGTATTTTGGTATTATGTACCATTTATTGGCTGAAAACGATGGTGGTAAGTGGTTATATAGACAATATTTGGGGAGTGGAGTCAAGACGTGACGTCACCGCCGAATGTTATTAGTAAAACGTAGCTTTTTCAAATAAGGAATTCCATCTGGGTAACCAAGTTTACAATATTTTTCTTTCTTTTATTTTATAGATTTTTAAACATTACAATTTTCAACTACCATACTAGGCTAATGCCTGTGTTATGAAAGTAATTAATATGAAAGGGGAAAAAGCTACCACAAATACAAACAACTGTGTCTAAATCTTTGAGTTGAAAAACGATGTACAACATTTAGTTAATACACAAAAACAATACCTAGTTAAGTATATCAAAATGTTTCACTGAATAAGCGTTCAGAATTTATGATTTTTGCAAAAAAAATAGTTGTGTGAATTATTTCGTTTTGTGTACATTAAAAAGAATATTTGCGACGACCATAAATTGAGTTTTAAATAAAAAAGGAACCATGTTAGTAAATTTGATTTAAAGTTTTATTTTTATTTGCGGGTTTTCAGACTTTTGCACACAATTGTCCCTTTCCTCTCCAGCAGCGGTTCTCCGACAAACAATTTCAAGTTTATGGTAATCCCAAGCTGATTTGACAAAAAATAATGAGGAAAATTCTGAAGCCACTTTGAAAAAAACCCCGCTTTGTCCGTTTAATAATAAAGCTTTCCCAGCTTTGATTCTACCATCACAGCGGTATTCATTTTGTTTCTGGCCCCAAACATATTTTATTTTACACGAAGAACCTTTTTTACTGCAAAATTGTTGTTATCTTAAATTAATAAATAATAAAATAACATAGACCATTTTCTCCAACATCATGTATCCAAAAATCTTTACAGTGTATTTCATAATTTTTTAACGGTGCGAATATTTATTTATTTAAATATTATTTGTAGGTGTTTTACATCAGGTCTCCCTCAGCGATGAATTCATTTTGTACCTATCTACAAAAATTAATTTTTCAGAAATGTTTCTATTACAATCGTACTTGTATACAAAAATTTTTACTGTCTAATAATTTAAAATTTTTTATTGATTATATTACATTACATTTATAATAATAATAATAATATCACAATACAAAGCATTATATACAACAAAATATTACTGAAAAACAGTAGAAAATTATTGAAGAATTTGGTAGGGACCTAGCCACAAATTAGCTTCTTCTGAATAAAGTAACGAATGATTACAGAATATTGTTTTGATGAAATACATAATTCATACAATTGCATAAGTTTTTCTAGTTTAAGAACATTGCAGCTCTGATGAATGTGAAACTATGTACAAAAGTAGTTGTGCATTAATCTTATTAATTTTTCAGTCCATAGTAACAATTTATCAATATCGTATATAATACAAATGCATTATATTTAAATGTGTACAGGTGTTATTGTGTCTTGTCAGGTTAACATTAGTTCCTAGCTAGGCAGATTGCCTGTTCTGAGGAACCAAATATATATTACCTATACAGGGTTTTCCAATAAAAGGCGTTATTTTGAATAGCCCGCTATTTCAGTAGATTTTACTTTTGAAACTGTCATTTTTTTACATTTGACAAGTAGAAACTACGCCATTAATACAAATGGAACTATGCACGCTTCAACAACGCATTGAAATTATTAAAATTCACTTGAGTGAATCACATGCAAATCATCTTGTGTGATGAGGCCCATTTCCACCTCAGTGGCTTCGTCAACAAGCAAAATTGTCGCATCTGGGGCTCGGAAAACCCAAGATTTGTTGTTGAAAAGCCTCTCTATCCTCAACGTGTGACTGTTTGGTGCGGTTTATGGTCCGGCGGAGTCATTGGACCTTAATTTTTCGAAAATTAGGCTGGAGCAACAGTTACGGTGAATGGATTGCGCTATCGAGAGATGATTAATGATTTTTTTATGGCCGGAATTGGATGGTATTGATCTGGACAACGTTTACTTTCAACAACGCGGCGCTACGTGCCACACAAGTAACGAAACCGATGATCTTTTACGATTGAATATCAAAATAAAACCTCTTATTGGAAAACCCTGTATATAAATCATTCCATTTTTTGTACTTTATTTCATTACATTTTTATTGACTGGCGTTAACGTGTAAGTACCATGATGAACGTGCTATTAATTTTCTAATTATTAACGTTTTTCTTTTTTTTCTTGTATCTATAATAAATTTAATATAATATTGCACTTTAATATTTAGAATTAATATTATTATTGCCATTTAAATACATTATTTTCTATCTTCTATGAAATGTCGATTTACATCTCATTTCACTGCAATACCATCAGTTTTTTTTTTTAATAATATTTACCATATATATTTTTAAATTCTAATTCAGTATTTTTTTGTTAAAGAAAAAGTTATTACATGGACAAATAAATGTAAAAATAGGTTAAACATTATTTTAATATTAACGAAACTAAATGTTAGAAATTTCTGATTTAAATTTTATTAAGGAATAAATGAAAATACGCACAGAACTGAGTTTATTTCCAAGAGTTTGAAGCCTTTGGACAGGGCAATAAGTGAAATAGTATTTTTAAGAATAAACAAAGAACTTTTTTCGACTACCATTATACTGGATATAAGCATAAACCTAGGTAACGTAAAAAAAGTTTTTCTAGTGCAAACTCGTTTTTTTATGATTTGTAATCTGTACATTATTGACTGAGCCATCCGTCTGCAAATGCATTAATTTGTTCCATGTCCAGTCAATCTTGCAAAAATAGTAGCCGTGTTTTACAGTATATTTTTATTCAATCCAGAACGCAATAGCGTTGTGACTATTGCGAGCTGTCAAGTCAGAGAAATCAATATTACACAAGGTCTGCTGTTCACAGAACTACAAGTCTAAAATAATCTTACGCGGCGCAAGATATAGAGTTTAAAAAATAAAAAAGAAATGTAAAATAATCACCAGCACTAAAACCATAACTCCACGGAGTCGTGGTCTTTTGATTTCTAACTAGAAACTTAACTTCACGGAGTTGTAGTCTGTTATTTCTAACTAAAAACCTATCTCCATCGTTTTTTCGTTCATATATTGTGTTTTCCCCGCCAGTTAGTTCAGACATTATTTTATTTCTATTGACAGCTTATCAAGTAATTTTAATCTCCCTGAAAAATAGAGATTGAAAAAAATCTTCTTTAATTTCAAGATAGAAAAAAGAATTCTTTGGAAACCCAACTTCAAAGTTCTCAATGAACAAGTAAATTTCACTATGATAAATAAACAATGCTAATTGATTAGCTCTATTTTGACAACCGCTTATTCACAATTCGTTTTATTCGTTAATTTTTCATAAAATTTCAAGATTTTTCTTTCAAATCGTCAAATAGTTTTGACGCCGAAAGTTTTCTGCTTCTTTAAAAGAATCCAATAAAAGTTGACATTTTCACAAAAAAACTTTCTGAATATGTCAACTGCTCTACAAGGAAATTGCTGCCTTTGCTTTATATCCATCACATATCGTATTAATTATGAATTAAAGGTTGGCTCGTGTCAGATGTTTATTTAAACTCTAATAATCTCATATTGTGGAAGAGATTCCTCTTTTAAAGCCAATAACGTCAGATATCAAAAAGTGATCCCATTATGGAGAGATTCTTACCACCGTTAAATGACGGGAGAGTGTTTCATATGGAAATAATAATAACATACAAAATATCCAATGTACCTACCATCATGTAAATTAAATTTTATATTTTTTTCTCTCAGGCTCAGGCTATTTTAACAAGATTTTTTTCCTATCAATATGCCAGTAGTGAAGGTGGTAAAGTGTTTATAAGATATTATTCAAATTGATTCTGAAACACCTTCACCACAGATAAATACATACTTATATCAGATTACGTATTCACGTAGTTGGAACCGTGTCATTTCAGTCTTGTAAAAAATGACGGCCTTCAAAAAATAAAAATTAATATAGAATGAGAGTCCTTTACATCGCGTACCAAAATCTAGCTTCTGAGAAGAAAGTCTTCTTTCCGTAAAGCTTCGTGTCCTTCGAGTCCTTTAAAAGTCTGTGTTAGGCTCGAGGGTGCTTTTACAAAAAGGATGCTGGCTTATTATCCGATGCTGACTAAACGGGGCTGGGATTGTCAAGTCTAAGCCTTGAGGTGACTTCAACAGTTTTTGAAACTTCGACAGGTTAGTTAAAAAATTAACCATTAAGTTGATAAGTTGGGAAAGTTTTAATGAGAAAATATTATGTTTGGTTGGAAAACATCACTTTGTTCGGAAAACATGTTTGTTCGAGAACTTCACGTAGTTTTCAGTGCGAAGCTACGGCTGCTTTTCATCTCATTTACCAAAACCGCAGCGATTAGTAAAAGCGATTTATTATTACTCTCCATAAAATAATGCCTAAGAGACAACATTGAATGCCAAAATTCTTAAAGAAGTCTCTACTATGATATTGCGTATATAATAGACGAGGTATGTATGATTTACTTTGACATATTTACGTATCTAGGAATTATGTCGTCCACCAATTGTATTACTAGATTTGCACTTTAATGCTATTTATTTACGAAAGAGAAAATCTATTATAATAATATTTTTGACTTGTTGTATGTAATTATATTCGAAGCAACCTACAGCTCTTATTTTCTTGCTTGCCTCAAAAATATATTAGTAAAACTCATTGTTTATTGGCCGAGGAGTGAACAAATTGGAAGTCATTTTACATTGCAATTGATCGATGATATGTAGGACCAAAATGTCACCGATCAATTATAACAAAAAAATATTGTAGCCATATAATTTTCATATTTCTATAAAAAAGTAAGAATACCACAGTGAAAATGGAATTAGATAAGGTGAAAATCTTTATGCCATGGCCAACGTGTTCAAATCTTATGTAACCAAATTACTGTACTCTACCATGTTGCCTTGTCATGTTTATTACTTACATGTAGCTTACTTTGAGGTGATTTGATTTTATCACCTGAAAGAAGTATCATTTTTAATAATATGTTAACTGTCTCATATTTCCCGTCAAAATACTACCAAACAAATATATGTTTTGACATACACTTAAGATGCATGACTATCGAGTGACTTTTCATTATTACTTAAATATTATCGTAACTTTTCATGGCACAAAGAATTTGCCGCTTCTGTAAATGAACGCTGTACGGGACGTGTTTGCCTGTAGAAGAAAAGATTGTAAATAATAAGCACCGGCACACATCAGTCCTCAACCTGGTTTAATGATTTAAGTAAAACACCGTGAGGTGTTCTATCCAAACCATCATTTCAAAAAAAAATTCACATTTTAATTACAAGTATTGTACTGTTATACAGAACGAACAAACGGTGTAGCTTATATGTACTTCCTATTTCTTACAGCCAACCCAATTCACAAGAAATAGTTATATGTATTTCAATTCAACTGGGTTTTAATAAACAGATAGAAACTGAGACAATTGAAATTCTTTCAGCGATAATTTCAGATTGGAGCAAATTGTGCATCATCGCGCCATACAATACAGCAAATGGCGTAGGCGACTGCTGCAGCAGTGGCCAGTTCAATTGGTAGCCAGCAAAAATTGGCCAGCCTTTAGGTGATCAGCATCATTGACTAATTCAGTCGGTAGCCAACAGGAATTGGCCAGCCTCTATGTTGTCAGCATCCGTGGTTAATTCAGTCGGTAGCCAGGAAGAATTGGCCAGCCTCTAGGTTATCAGTAGCAATAGCTAATTCAGTCGGTAGCCAGGACTAATTGGCCAGCCTCAAGGTTGTCAGCATCAGTGCCTTAGTCAGTTGGTAGCCACGAATAATTGGCCAGCCTCTAGGTTGTTAGCATCAATTGCTAATTCAGTTGGTAGCCAGGAAGAATTGGCCAGCCTCTAGGTTGTAAGCATCAATGACTAATTCAGTTGGTAGACAGGAAGAATTGGCCAGCATCTAGGTTGTCAGCATCAGTGCTGGTACAGTCGGTAACTAGGAAGAGTTGGCCAGCCTCTAGGTTGTCAACATCAGTGCTGTTCAGTCGGTAGCCAGGACAAATTGGCCAGCCTCTAGGTTGTCAGCATCAATGGCTTATTCAGTCGGTAGCCAGGAAGAATTGGCCAGCCTCTAGACGATCAACAGCGGTGGCCAGTTCAGTCGGTAGCCTGCAGGAATTGAATTGAAACTCCTGCGGCATGGTCATTTGATTATAAAGGCCGGCACACGGAGACGCCCCATTATTGTAATGATGACAGGTGCGTCTGGCTCAGCTGATAGAGTGCCAGCAGTAAACAGCTCGTTTTTTTTTTTATTTTTATATTAACTCCACACAGGAGGCCCTGAAGAAAATAATTTCCCTCAGGGCCTATGTCATCTTTGGGGATGCTGTGTGGAGGGTCTTTTTGTGGAGAGGAAGGAGTGAACATGGGTCTTGAAGAGTCCCATGTTGTAGGAGGGAGGAAACACAGAGGCCGGCAGTTCGTTCCACAGCCGAGCTGTTGAACTTAAGAACGAATCGTAGAAGCGACCCGTTCTCATGTGACAAATGTCAACCGTGTACAAATGTTGGGCGCGTGTTTGGCGTGTATCCCGACTACGCACCGGTGCCGAAGGGATCAATGACGCTAGTTCCTCAGAGCATCTTCCATTGTAATACCGATAGAACAAGGACAGCATACCTACCTGACGCCTGTGCTCTAAATATGGAGGACCAGAAACGAATACAGCTTTCAGTTGACACTCAGAAATTGTTAGAATAGATTGCGTTGTTACCGGCATAGTTTTAAAACTTGAATCCACTAATATTTTGTTTTTATGGGTTATTTATTTATATCTCCTACACGCGTTTGTGTGACGTCAGCTTGCAAAACATGTTTACGTTTTCAAAATGCAGGTATTGTGGTGCGAATAATATTTCGCCCAGCAACTGCTTTTGGCTTTGTCAATATTTTAATTTCGTTTTAGAAAATAGGGTTATCGAACTGTTTTATGTTCGATCCAGTCTTTTTGCAGCCTGGTAACAGATTGATGCATTTTTCAACTGGTAAATATTATGATTTGGAAAAAGGGGTCATCAAACTTGCAGGTGTTCAATTTTAGCCGCAATTGATATTAAATGCAATAAAATCATTTTTCATGTTCAATACAAACGCAATTGAATATATGACATCATTTTGAAGAATATTGATATATTTTTTTTAATTTCTACAATCAATTATTATTTCTTTAATCCCAATTCATGTAATATTTTATCATTACTTCAGATATGTACCTTGAAATGCGAGACTTTATTTAATAATTCTACTTCTTTATTCCGCACCTAAATGGAATAAATATCATATTTGGTACTTTGTGGATGTCGGGTCATTTATCATCAACTACCGGTCCCCCTTCACCCTTCTCCACTCCTGGCAGCTGCCGCAGATGAAAGCATCTGATAGAAGAATAAATATGAAGAAAGGTTCTATGAATTGAATTAGGAGTGTTGATATCGTTATTAACAAGAAATTTCTTCGGGAAATAAAACGAATTGATCGATAGCACTTTAAGACCATTCATCTATTTACAACTCGATTCCTGTTATTTTTATGTAAATTATATTATATTATTGTTTACAATATTTATAAGTAAATTGTTTTTAATCTTTCACGTGATGTTTATAAGTTTCCGTGATTTTTTATTTAAATAATAAACCCATAGATTTGGGATAACATTTACCAGTTTGTACATGTACCTTGACCGGAAAAAATATTTTTCATTCTTGTGACTTAATCTAATTAAGATAAAATATAAAAATTAATGAAATGTATAGAAAAAAACTGTGTTACAAAACGAAAAATTGCTTACGTCAAGTCAGAAAATTATAAATTTTTTTCGGAGTGGTAATTGTACACGTACACATTTATTATAATTAGACAAGATATTATCACAATTATAATTATAATATAAGACATTAAAAAAAAGGTTTTCGTCACAGAATTATATTATAATATTGTTTTATTTTATTTTTAAGTTATGTGTGAGAACGTCGTTAAAACATAAAAGTAGTATTGAAAAGTCAACTTCGCGCTATGATTACTCCAACTTGACAGCTTGGAGCGCTTTAAATCTGGTGAAATAAAAAGGTACAGTCAAAGACGGCTACCATCTTGACAGGATTAAGCGGAAACGTAAAAGACAAACAAATGTGCAGACAGATGAAATGCAACATGGTGGAGTCAAAACTTTCAATAAATAACATAATGTGTGTAGATTGATACCTGTAACTACCGCAACAATTGTAAAATCTACAGTAAAAAACACATTAGTTTGTTTTCGACCACTTTAATTTTATTTAAACTTTTCCGGTTTCGGAAGAACCCTTTTTCATCAGGAGAATATTAAAAACCAATCTACGATACAAAATATTGACATATATACAAAAAACTTTAGGTGTATGGGGGAAAGATGGAAAAATGGTAATTTCGGGATTTCCAGGAAGAACAAAGCGGTTAACTGGAAGTATCTATAATATAAGACCGGTCGGTGGCCGAGTTGACATCGCGCTTGGGTCCCACTCGAGCGTAGTGTGTTCAATTCCTCGGCTGGCTAAGTCCTCCATCACAAAACAAGCAACATTTTCAGCTTACTGTGGTGGTAGAAGAAGATTTCCAAATTTTGTCAGGTTATTCGTAACCCGGGAATGTTTGTCTTTCTTTTCAAAGAAAAAAATCCCCAGAATCGGATTAAACGATTGATGAAGGAAGGGTTCTTCCGAAACCGGTAGAGTTAAAATAAAATTAAAGTGGTCAAAAACAAATTTATGTACTTTTTATTGTTAATTATGATGAGCCACAAAGTTAATGCATTTTACAAATATGTAATAATAGAATCATATTTATAGAACGCTTCCAATGAGGAAAAAATCTGTAATTCTTGGCAAGAAGTGTCGTTCGGAAAAGGTAAATCGCCCTCGAGGCGATGCCGTGTTTAAAAAAACGAATCTTTTTTCTTTAATTATCTTTTTAAAATGTACAGAGAAAACATACTGATGATGAAATACTTTTAATTTATAAAAAGAACTGGTCAAATTATTTGTTTTACTGTTAAAATGGTACTGCGAGCCTATAACGAATAAATTAAAAGAGTTCGTAACATAGATAAGTCATAAGCAAATGTTTTTTGCAGTCGGCGGAACACGTGTTCATACAAATACTGATTTTGATACTGACATACTTATAAATACTATGGCATGCCGCCATGATATTTACTCGGAAAAGAACACGTGTTCTCGATATATTCTGGATGACTTATATTTTATCAGGAACTTAGCATCCTGCCACATGTTTAACAGGATCATTTTTCTCTTCTAGTTTTTTTTTTAAATTAATTTTAGGCAAAATGCAATTTAAGCATTCAGAGGTGCATTTAAAAAGAGTTCTAAAGCTGATAATTTTCTATAATAAAGGTGAATGCAGAACTTTTCTACGTATATGTTTTCCTCCGTGGTGAAAAACTAATGTTTTCGAGAGTCACGGTATTAACATTCAGTATACATAACCAAAAGCTAGCATTCCACAATGAAGCGCCGATACCTGATACCTGATATCTGATTTTAAATGTTTTAAGCGTACAATGACATATATATCTCTTAGGGAACTGTACGATTTGCAGTATGTGTCCGTGTGTAGAGTATATGTAATGATTAAAAATAAATGTAATGAGTAATATTAAGAAAGGGATGCTCATATTTTTGGCATGTAGAGCGACTGAATGAAAAAGTGGGTGTAAGAAGAATATGCGATGTGAATGTGAATGGAAGCAGAAGAGTCGGGGTTGTCGTGACTCGTGGCACGATCAATTGAGTCAGGCCATGTCAAGAGTCAGTGTGCAATATTCGCGTAGACTATCGAAACATGGGTTAGATTATAATTGTTATAATCTAGACAGGTATTTATTTATTTATTTATTAACGCCGATTATAGCGGCTTTTACAAAAGAATAACAATTGTTTTAGTTATTTTAAATACAGAATATACATAGATAAAAAAAAATATAAATACAAAATACTTAAAAGAGAACAATAGAAATGGTTATTATAAATACAATGCAACAATGTGTATATATAAATATATAAACAATTAATTTACAATAAATCCCGGATAAACTAATACTTTAAAACTGTATTTGGTTATATTCAATCAGAGAAGCGCTGACATACAGTTTTAATTAAGTGGTGTTTGTATGAGGATAAACTAGCAATGTTTATAGATTCATCCAAAACATATTTATTACCAAGTACATGTAGGCGATTCATTATGGAATTGAGTTCAGCGTTAGATCCTGTATTGTTGCAGTGATAGGTATGTACCTATGTAAATAAACGCTCTGTTTGCTGAACCAAAAAGATAGGTATTCGCAAATATGACTTACGGAAGAGTTGGTTGTGATGATCGATGATATGGTTATATTGGTAGCGCTCGTTTGGTGGAGGAATTCACAGGCACTCGTATAAGATTGATTTAATTATAACTCTAAAATTCGGTTAAAATTCGAATTGACACATCGGTTCTTTTATCGGTACGTTGTTTTGGTCAACTGTCAAACCAGTAAAATTTGAATCCTAGTCTCCTTATTGGTTGGAGCGGAAAAAGCGTTCAAACACTTCAGCGTCACGAAACAGTCAGAATAACAGGAGCATCTTCTTATGACGATGTTTGAATGTGAATAAAGTAAAGAGTGTGTGCAAAGACCAAGTTATTTGGCGGTCCATCCTTATTTCAAGTTTATTGTACAGGTTGGAAATTGTGTTTTGCGTTGGATAGTTCCGTAGACCAATGAATTCCACACATTTTTATGGACAAAATGTCTAGATTACAGAAACCATAGATGAACTATTGTCACTAAAACAACTCCACTTGGTACTAAAAATTTTGTGTTTTCTTAGTAACGGGTAACGAACAAAAATATTTTTATGATTACTATTACGGATGGGTTGTTCACAGAACTTAAACAATTCGTTAAATTTCAACGCTCAGTTTCGCGTTCATTGTGAAAGTCCTATTCAAGTTCTGTTACTATATCATTATAGGCCAGTTGCTGGTCAGAACTGAAATAAAAACAGAACTTAAATTTGAAGAATTGTTCGAATTCTGAAAAACCCTTCCTTTGTCAAATTAATTTTTTTTTTAACATTTCATTCACCGGTTTTAATGTTGAAAAGTTGAAAAGATTATTCATTATGGTTTTTGAAACCAACCTTCCTATAAAATACCCTAATATTTCAAAACTTGAACGGTGTTAAAAAAATAATCCTGACTAACCGGAAATTTACGGTGTATTTATCAAATCATATAAATTTGGAAAATACATAAGGACCGTGACATTCCAACCCTTGAATATTCAACGGGATAACAAGGTGCGCCTGGCTTACGCCGCGCGGCACAGCTACGGTGCTGTGCGGATTGCCTGCCCCATCTCAGGCAGGCGTCATTCAATATTTCCGCAATTTTATCATAACCGTTTACCGGCCGCCGGAATAAACGAGTTTAGATATCAAGGAAATTGCCGCTACCTCGAAGGCGCTAGAATCTCGGTGGTTGATTTATACAGGCGTCTATTTCGTGACGATGCAGCAAGAAAGTTAAAATCTATTTGGTTTCATTAGTAAGCACAACGATTGCGGTCGTATCATTAGAAAATATAAAGTTCAAGGAAATTAAATGATTACAAGAGCTTTGAATTTTCGATAAAATTCTTGTTACTGAATTTGAGTTGATACGTTATTAATAAATTAATTCCATACAAAATTCCATTTGTCATATCTGGGAATGCTGAACCTACGTAGTATTTTTACATAGAATGGAACGATAGATGTAGTCTACCTTGTTGAAGTGAAACTTCTTTACGCGCGTCATGCAATTTCGAGGACCGGAGTAAAACCGACTCATGACCGTCACGAAAAACCGTGATCATTTCGCTATAGGAGCCTAGCTAATATTATATACCTAGTTTAGGTCACCCTCGAAACTCAGCTTCGCGGTCTAGAGGCAGAGCGCCCGACTCTCGTCGTGAAGAACCGAGGTTCGGTCCCCGCTTAAACTATTTTTTTCTTTCTTTTTGTGATTTTTTAATACGAGGAAAAGTGATAAAATGCTCTCGTGCTGCGACTTTTAGATATTTTGACTATATGATATTTTGTTCGAATACGTGCTAAGATATGGATAAACCGGGACTCGAACCTGGTTATAAATTGGCTAAGCTCAGTAGAAAGGTAAAGCAGATGACTCGTGTACAATCAGGGGTGGGCAGTTCTTTGATCAGCAGCTCGTCCATCGGTCAGGAGGTTGGAAAAGGCCATCAAAATAATAACACATAAGTAAAAGGCACAAGGTATATTAATCATCTTCTAAAGAAACACAGGAATAAATTGGATCTCTACTCTCTCTGTGACGACCGGATGAAACGAGGATTTTTTACAAGAAGTTACAAGAATTGAACACAAGAAAGGGGATAGGTTGAAAGCTTACGATTCGTCCTGAGGTGTGGAATGGAATATCATGTTGACCAGGTCTACCCGCGCTCAGAGGCGACGGGGCAGTTGAGGTGATGAAATGCACTCGGAATTATACACGGAGGCGGGACTCCATTGAGTTTAGTTCGAACCGAGATAATAAACATGATTGGAAGTTTGATGGCGAAATGCATCTAGTTAAACTGGAACGAGATCGCGTCCGTTATTGCGTAATTATGCACGCCATGCCCGCGAGTGGTTTTTGCCATCGTGAGCGACCGTGTTACTATGACCAAGGTCGGTTCTGCACTGCGGAAGCGCGCCGAGGCCGGGCCGTATTGACTGCCCGCAGCCTGGGTGGTCCGTCCGATCACGCGGCGTTGTGTCGTTTTAACACGTACGCCACGATCGTTTGCATGGGGAAAGCGAGGCTAAAGTATGCATCTTTTTTATAGGATGACTTGTATTACGTAACACATTCCCCCTCCGCCAGTAAAAGGCGACGTGGTAATGAAGCTTTAGGCGCTAAAAATCCTCTTCACCTTGTCGTGAGGGAAGTAGAGAGAGAAGAAAAAACAGTGTTGATTTACAAAAAAAACAAAGAAAAGATACATGGCTATGCAATGGTGAAAAGACAACATACAAGGTTATGCAGTGATGACAAGAACAACATACAAGGTTATGCAGTGATGACAAGAACAACATACAAGGTTATGCAGTGATGACAAGAACAACATACAAGTGTATGCAGTGATGAAAAGAACAACACACAAGGTTATGCAGTGATGAAAAGACAACATACAAGGTTATGCAGTGATGAAAAAACAAACATACAAGGTTATGCAGTGATGAAAAGAACAAACATACAAGTTTATGCAGTGATGAAAAGACAACAACCTGACTCTAAAATTTCATTGGTCTGTAAGCTAAGTTTGAAGAGCGTAGTGTTTTCGTAGAGTACCAAGTAGACGTAATTTCACTGAAGTTATAAAGTTACATTTTCACTGTAACTTGACCCATTTGAGATTGCACTCAAGTATCACTAGGGCCATAGAAATTGAACTGTGCTTCTTGGTTGTGGTTGAGAGATGGTGATGCGGGGGGCCAGAAGTATCCGGGTTTTGTTGTTGTACCAGCGTGAATTCCATTATGCTGATGCGGTGGAGCAGTGGTTGTCAAGGTGAAATGGAGTTGGTAATAACATGGAGTAATACCAATAAGTTGATTGATGGTTGATGCGTGTAATGGTTATTATGTTGAGTTTGCGCATCGGCCAGTGGTTGGTTTGTACAAATGGCAAGTGGTTGATTTGTACGACTGCCAGTAGTTGATTTGCACAAACGGCAAGTGGTTGATTGCACAACGGCAAGTGGTTGATTTGCACAACGGCAAGTGGTTGATTTGCACAAACTGCAGGTGGTTGATTTGCACGACGGCAAGTGGTTGATTTGCACAACGGCAAGTGGTTGATTTGCACAAACGGCAAGTGGTTGATTTGCACAAACGGCAAGTGGTTGATTTGCACAACCGGCAAGTGGTTGATTGCAGGAACATAATTAACCTTGAGCTGGCATGCTCTGAGGTTGGTTCTTTTGAATGTGGTTTGAATGATGAGACAACTTGATTTGCAACTGCACGCACGACTCACACCTAATTTGGGTGCGGTCGGGTGTTTTTGGTACGCAGAGATTGGAGAGATGTGAGTGATGGAAGTGAAGGCGGCAAAGAAGAGAAGCTCAGCTTGCAGGTGATGAGAAGGGCTGCTGGTCTTCTTTTTAATCCAGGGACAGGTTATTATTAGAGCCAAAATTCTTGAAGTTTACCTGCCTAGTAGACCAATGATGCAAAACGTTTGGAGAGAAACAAATTGTGTTCAAGAGAAAAGACAAAAAGACAAAAAAAACGTCGTTGGTTAGAGAGGAGTGAGAGAGAGTAGAGAGAGATCCAATATGCTGACTATACCATGAGTATCCAGAGATTGGGGAGACAAAAAACTATCACGACTGGCGTGAGGTTACCTATTTGATATACAAGGTATAGGTAGGTGGTTGTACAGTAGTAACACCAAGTTTCTGAAAGAAGTTGGCCTTCCATGGCCGGTGTTAGCGCTTGAGCGATAACAACTTACGACTTTCAAAATTACAAGAATATGTGTTGATTACCTAGGTATGGGGTGAAAAGGAGAGATTTGAAGCAAATTTCATGGATAAGGATTGTCTTATAGACAGACGATACGCTATGTGCGTAGGGTACACCTTCCAGATTCATGAAATTAACCTCAAGGATAATGAGGGGAAAAAAAAATAAATAAATGGCGTTGAGCGAGAAGGTCTGCTGGTGATGGAGCTGATTCTCCGTTCGATCTCTTTCAGAGAACGAAATGTGGTCAACCAGCAAATTTCCTAACTTTTACAAATGTACAAGAGTTTGATGGAGGGGAGAAGGATGGAGGATTGAGTAGCGAAAATTGATAGTGACTGAGCTAATTTCCAATTCGATCTCTATGTGAGGACGAAATATATCAACCAGCAAATTTCCTAACTCTTTACACAAATATACATGAATTTGATGAAAAGGTGAAGGAGAATACACAGTAATAACAATCTAATCTTTCACGTGTATTTGGTGAAAGATTAGGGGTCGTATTTAATCTTCTACAGTTTGTGAGAACATGACAGACCCTTGCTCAAGTTTCACAAACCTGGGAGTTTTTCTTATTCGTCTCCCAGACAACGAGTTAGGTGGTTTTGTGTCACTGTCTCAATTAACTCCCACGACACGATACCTCATAACCAACAGTGAAGCTGATGGCTAGTCCATGGTCAATGGATAGTGGATGGTTCTTGGGTCCGCTGACAAGAAGTCCACAGGTATCAGTTAGCGTAATAAATTGCTGAATGCACAGCTTCATGTTTGTTTGAAGAGAACAAAAAAATTCTCACTACAGTGAAGGAAATTTCCCTCAGTGTCATGAGTTATACAAAAAAGGGCCCCAATTAAGGGTGACAAGTCAGGGTAAAATGATCTACGTCCGGTAGAACAAGTACATAGTGTCAACTTATTTAAAGAAAACAACAACAAGATATTGTATCGTTCGCACGAATCATGGTAAGTATTATAACGTCTCCACGTCTCATGTAGAAATTGAACGAATTACGAAAGAACCCTAGTATTGAAAGGAAAGGTACAACATAGATATTTATAACCATTTAATGGGACAAATTATCTCTTTGGCCACAGTGTATGTAAGCCAGTAAAAAGTAATTATAACGAACTTCTCGTATCATGGTAGATATTATAACATTCTCATGTATAGTGTTAGATTTTATAACGATCCCTCGTCTCATGGTGGATATTGTAACATTCTCATGTATCATGAAAATAACATATCAACGTTCAATAATGAAAAAAAAGTACCATTTCAATACCGGAAAAAGATACATACACAATGTCAACAACAATCAAGTAGTGGCTATTGGTATTATCAAAAAGACGATGGCATAACCTTTGGTTGGGTTTATGCGTAAAGTTGGCAATAATACAAGACATATGCCAACAAAGATGTCTTAAACAAGACACAAATATAGCAAAAGAGACCTATTTGGTTTTACTAACTCTTTGCTTACAAAACGTTGTGGTGGCATAACCTTTGGTTGGGTTTATGCTTTAAGTTGGCAATAATACAAGACATATGCCAACAAGGATGTCTTAAACAAGACACCAATAAATAGCAAAAGAGACCTATTTGGTTTTACTAACTCTTTGCTTACAAAAAAGGTTTGTAGTGGTTTATTTAAGACCTTTTAGGGTTTTACTTACTTAAAATGACCAAACAAAAACAAGGAAACACACTTGGTGTTGCCAAAATTGCCACAAACACAAATGTTGTGAACTTTATGATACAAATTTGAAACAGAAGGCACCTAAAGACACAGGATGACTTAATATGAGTGACCTGGCTCGGTGTATTTGACAAGGCAAATTAATGCTTATTTAAGTCAAAATATAGTACATAATATAACAAATTGGGGTCAGGAAGTTGAGATCTTAAGATTTTACAAACTCAATGTGACCGAAAGGTGTTATGTATTATACAATGTTATTGATGAGGAGGACAAATCGGTGTTTGTTCTCCTTTACAACAACCTTTTTCAGAATTGACGTGTCAATATCAAATTCTGAAAAAACAACAAATTAGAGCAAATGGGAATGTTGAGCGCCATTCAATTTTTTTTAGAAAAAACTGAAAAAACTTTAAAGCAAAGTAATTGTAACTTTTTATTTGTTACACCTATGTAAACTTGAATCAAATGACGATACCAAACTGGAATTTACACACGCATTATGATTACAAGTTACAGGGGTAGAATATTCACCTCAATTGGGTGTATGTTGCAAAGGGGCCATTGTTTTATGTACGATGGAACCCATTGGAACAAATGTGAAGAACAAATGTGAAAGAACAATGTAAAGAACAATGTGAAGAACAAAGAACAGAAAAAATATTTACAAAACAATGTTGTACGTGACTTTTGTGGTATTTACGACAGAAAAATAGTTATGTATTTAGTGTCGTAAGTGTCAGAATGGTGACGACTAACAAATGATGTCCAGGGTCACGACTCCGGGAGCATCAATTGTTTGGGAAGCAGAAAAAGTCTCTTGACTAGAATGATATCAGTTCCAGAGAAGATACGTACAAAATATGAGTACAAATTATAACATTACACGGTGAGGTGTGACAAAGAAACAAAAATAACAAAGGGTTTGTGGTTTCCTTGACGGGTGTAATTGGTGGTTTAATTTCTGTGCAAGTAGGTATGCTTGTGTCAGAGATTGTTATACTGCCGGGTTGAAATTCCAGTCTCCTAATATATTTCATGTTATAATATGTTGCGTACTTGATCAGGACGTTTTTGGTTTTGTTGAAAGGAGAAATATTCCTGTCTTTCAATTCCTTTTCTAAACTTTGCGTACTTCGAGAGCAGATGTTGGCTATTATGCCTAAGGTGTTGTTTTGAGGATTCATTTTGTGGCTAGTTGAGTTAGACATTGCGAAAAGAAAAAAGAATTGTCAGAGTGTTGTGGCTGAGTTTTTTCAAAAAAAGATGGGCTTGTTATGATGGGTGAAGAATTTTGTGAAAAATTTTTTTGAAGTCCCAATATGGAAAAAAAATGGCCAGCGGTTTCCTTGTGTTTTTGATGGAAAAGTTTCTGAGATGTGCGTTTTGAAAAAATTTTCCGAAAAAACTTCAAATTTCCGAAAAAATTAAATTTCTCGAAAAAATTTCAAAGTCCTTGATTTTTGAAAAAAATGGCCAGGGGTTGCCCTGGGATTTTGATGGAAAAGTCCCTGAGATGTGCGTTTTTGAAAAAACCAAATTTCCGAAAAAATTAAATTTCTCGAAAAAATTTCAAAGTCCTTGATTTTTGAAAAAAATGGCCATGGATTACCCTGGGATTTTGATGGAAAAGTCTCTGAGATGTGCGTTTTTGAAAAAAAAATTCCGAAAAAACAATTTTCCGAAAAATTAAATTTCTCGAAAAAATTTCAAAGTCCTTGATTTTTGAAAAAAATGGCCAGGGATTACCCTGGGATTTTGATGGAAAAAGTCCCTGAGATGTGCGTTTTTGAAAAAAAATTTCCAAAAAACAAATTTCCGAAAAATTAAATTTCTCGAAAAATTTCAAAGTCCTTGATTTTTGAAAAAAACGGCCAGGGGTTGTCCTGGGATTTTGATGGAAAAGTCCCTGAGATGTGCGTTTTTGAAAAAATTTTGAAAAAACTACAAAGTGAGAAAATTTCCGAAAAATAAAATTTCCGAAAAATTTCAAAGTCCTTGATTTTTGAAAAAAATGGCCAGGGATTACCCTGGGATTTTGATGGAAAAGTCCCTGAGATGTGCGTTTTTGAAAAAAAATTTCCGAAAAAACAAATTTCCGAAAAATTAAATTTCTCGAAAAAATTTCAAAGTCCTTGATTTTTGAAAAAAATGGCCAGGGATTACCCTGGGATTTTGATGGAAAAGTCCCTGAGATGTGCGTTTTGAAAAAAAATTTCCAAAAAACAAATTTCCGAAAAATTAAAATTTCCGAAAAATTTTCAAAGTCCTTGATTTTTGAAAAAAACGGCCAGGGGTTGTCCTGGGATTTTGATGGAAAAGTCCCTGAGATGTGCGTTTTGAAAAAAAATTTCCAAAAAACAAATTTCCGAAAAATTAAAATTTCTCGAAAAAATTTCAAAATTCCGAAAAATTTCCGAATACAGATTTCGAGGAAGTATTGTTTTTTCTTTCAACAATTAATGGAGGGTTGTTTGTGATTCGTGACCAATTGTCTGAATTTAGGCAGAACCAGCTTTTGGTTATTTACACGCAAGCATCCCTTTCCCTGGACAACGACAGGCTCGAGGCGGAGATGGGCCGAGAGTCGGGGATTTACGTCAATCGCGAATCTCAATTATATGTAAGGAGTAGGTCGGCTTTCAAGACTTTTGTTACAAAAAGGATACACTACCCACTTTTATTACATATATTACAATAACCACGACCAACAGCTGCTCGAAAACAACATCGAAATCTTCGGCATCTCAGAAAACACCAACGAAGACATTGCCGACACGATTATTAAAATTGCATCCAAAGTGGGACAAAAGATAAACAGAGAAGACATTGTTTACGCCAGCAGGGTAAAAATACGCCTACATCCTCTACCCGATGGGTCCGGACTTGCTACCCCTCGGGATACCCGCCCCCGAAACATTGTGGCCAAACTTGTTACCAAGAAACTGAAGGACGAACTGATTGCCGCCATCAAGAAGAAGAAAGGACTCGACTGCAGTAGCATAGGTTTAGCCGGAGGGAAAATATTCATTAACGACCAACTCACAAGAAAAAACAAATATATATTACGTTCCGCGAAAGAGTTTAAAATCGCTAACAATTTCAATTTTTTATGGGTGCGAAACTCCAAGATATACTTAAGGAAGAACGATACATCTCCCGCAATCCTAATATCTGGCCTGGCTCAATTATCAAACTTGCTATAACTACAAAACCCTCTACCTTGTCTACTTGTCACTTCTTTTATAAATCATTAAATCATAATTATCCATCCTTTACTCACACGCTCACAACACATCACTACAACACACTCACTTTATCCATAACAGCCGCTAAAATGTTTAACAACCATACCTACACACTTGCACATTCAATATATTATCAAGCGTTACACTCGCCTAATGCATATCCCAGTGGACTTTTGACAGATAACAATAAATCGGTAATTTACTTCGCTCTCTTATATCCGAAAAATTATTAATTTTTTATCAAAACGCGCGTGGCCTTTGCACTAAAACGAAAGAATTTTATCATAATGTTTTGTCAAATGAATTCGATATAATTTTAATTACTGAAACATGGTTAGTAGACAGCATATCTGACAACGAGCTCTTCGACCCCATGTATAATATTTACAGAAAAGATAGAGACGTGCCCCTAACGGGTAAAACCAAAGGAGGTGGTGTCGCAATTGCTATAAAAAAAGAACTTACTGTTCACTCACGCGAGTCGTGGAGCTCGGAAGCTGAAGACATTTGGATTTCACTAGCATTGAAAGACCCAAAACGCCGTAAATCCAATATTCACATCTGTTGTTCGTACTTACCCGGAGTCGGTCCAAAGCTATCAAATACTCAGCGTTTATCCCTTCTCAACAGTCATACATCCAGAATTTCAGATTTAACAACAAACTATCCAAACGATATCTTCCTACTAATTGGCGATTACAACATGCCTAACATCAGCTGGAACACCGCATATCATCCCCGTAGTACTGACATCTGCTCCACCACCCTCCTTAACTGCCTATCTTACTCGGATTTAAAACAATACAACCACATTCCAAACAGGTACGGTAGAACACTTGACCTAGTGCTCTGTAACACTACAGTCTGCGTCTCTCCTGCTGACTTTCCTCTGGTTCCGGAGGACGCACATCATACATCCCTAATAGTCGAACTCAATATTTACGCCACCACAACCACTTCCTCACCCCAGACGATCAAGTTATTCAATAAAGTCAACTATGACCTAGTCAATGACGCTCTGCTAAAAACTGACTGGTCTTCTGTTTTAAACGCACAGGACGTTAACACGGCGGTTAACAGCTTTTACCTAATCATCGACGCCTTAATAGATGACTTTGTTCCAAAGAAAGTTGTGAAACCAACCAATTTCCCAACGTGGTACTCATCGGCTCTTATTAACATTACCAAAGAAAAGCTGAAGTTCTTTCGAGCCTGGAAACGCCACAAGAACCCACTAGATTACCAAACCTTTTCACTGCTCCGAAAAAGACAAAAGAAAATTGCTACTCTCACATACCACAATTATATTTCACACTTAGAACATTCTATACAAAATAATACAAAAAAAATCTCCCTATACGCCGGAACACCTAACATACGGCTCGAAAATCGCACACAACAGTAAGGAGATCACTGACCTGTTTGCTGACTATTTCTCTACCGTCTTCACTGATCATACCCCAAATTTAGCACCTGATGTTAATGAACCTGATCCGCTAAATAATATAGCCATAAACTCAATTAAAATCAATGAAGACATCACCTACAAATATCTTTCATCCATTGACATTAACAAAGGACCTGGTTTAGATAGTTTGCCTGGTATCTTCATACGTAACTGTAGTAAATATATCACTATTCCGGTCAGCGCAATTTTCAAAAAATCATTAAATGAAGGAACGTTTCCTCATAAGTGGAAATCTGCCGTAATAACTCCCATTTATAAAAAAGGCGATAAACACGACGTTACAAACTATAGACCCATCTCTCAACTTCCTATCTTAAGTAAAATTCTTGAAAAAATCGTTTACGACCAACTTTACCCGACTATCGCTACAGCAATTACACACAACCAACACGGATTCATGAAAAACCGGTCTACTACATCTAACCTGGTCCTATTTGTCAACTATTTACACAGCAATATGGACGAAAGGGTACAGGTCGATGCTATGTACACCGATTTTTCAAAGGCCTTCGACCGCGTTATTCACTCAATTCTTTTAAATAAACTTACTCGTCTTGGAATACACGGTGACTTATTTAGATGGATTAAGTCATACATTAGTAATCGTAGTCAAGTTATCTCAATAAATGGTGTCTTATCCAAAATAATCAACGCAACCTCAGGCGTTCCTCAGGGTTCTCACCTTGGTCCGCTCTTCTTTAATATATACTTAAACGACATAGGCTCATGTTTCCAACACTCAAAATTTTTAATGTTTGCAGATGATATGAAAATTTATAAAACGGTCATCTCTCTATCGGACTGTAGAGAGCTACAAAGTGACTTAGATAGGCTCTGCAACTATTGCACAGCTAATTATTTGGACCTCAATGTTTCAAAATGCCACACCATGTCCTTCACCAGAAATAAGCATATAATTAACTTTCCCTATTCACTCCGCGATGAACCCGTGATCTCAAAAAGCGAATGTAAGGATCTTGGAGTCTACGTAGATAGTAAACTTATATTTAATACGCACATTTCTTCAATCACTGCTAGATCTTACAAAATGTTAGGTTTCATACTGCGTCTGAGTAAACTATTTAAAAATCCACGTACGCTAGTAATGCTTTATTCCTCACTAGTCAGAAGTACACTGGAATATGCATCGCCTGTCTGGAATCCGAAATACACTTACTTTGTCAATAATATAGAGCGCATACAAAATAAATTTATTAAGTACCTAGGTTATAAATATAACAATAATTATATCTGCAATCTCCAATCCCTGAAATCCAGGCGAACGGTAGCTGACATGACATTTCTCTATAAAATAATACACAACGAAATAGACTGCTCAGAACTTCTATCCCAAATAAATTTTAACACCCCATCTAAAAGAACTCGACACACCAACCTTTTTTACACAGCTAGTAATAATACAAACGCTGCAGCCAATTCCCCTATTTCTCGCATCCTTCAAACATTCAACTCAATTCAAACAAGCACAAATACCGACATATTTTTTGATTCTCTCCCTCTATTTAAGAAAAACTTTTTTAGCACACTGAATTCGCCCACATAACACATACAACCACACACAGACACACATGCACACGTACACACACAAAAACAATCACACACACCTCTCTCCTTCCCCAGCACACTAATTAACTTAACTTAAAAATGTAACTTAACCGTAAAATGTATAATATACCTCATATGTATATATGTCAGCGACATGTCATTGGTACCAATTATTGTACTAACTTTTATAACTTTGTAACTATTGTCATCTATGTAATTATGTACTGTTTGTTTCTGCAATAAACAAAAAAATAAAAAAAATAAAATAAAGCGAAATTATCAGATGACAGAAGGGCTTTAGTTTCCTTGGTTGTGAATTTTGCAGAGCGATGCTGTCTTATGGTTCCACTAACAAGAAATTCATTTTGTATCATGTACAAGATTTGAAATTGTTGAATTGTAGTTTAATGTAGCTCGTTTCCTCTAATAGTTTTTTATTTTATTTTTTTTATTTTTTTATTTTTAGGTTTGTCAACAGTGATTCATATCATAGCTCTCGAAATTCAATTACACAATTTAAACTTGGTTGATACTATCACTAATTACAGACAAACACAACATTGATGAGCACAAAACTATAAGTAAAGAATAATGTACATGTATGCACCTACATGCATACATGTATACACAAATACATACACTTACATATACATTTCATAACAGCAATAGTAATTACTTTATAGATAAACACGATAGGTAGCTTTAAGTCTTGTTTACGTTTGATTTGAAAGTGGCCAGTGATGACATTGACAAATCAATGGGATGACTTTTATATGTCTCGTTAAAATAACGGCACATTCTTGGTAAAGGTGAGTCATACCCCAGCTTAGTTTTATATTTTTTAATATGTAACGGAATATAATGTATGAGTCGGGAACCAATTCTAGGAACGTTGAACATAATTTTATAGAGTAAAAAAGGGCAGTTTATTAGAGCATTAACAATTTTGAAAAGAAAATTTAAATCGATATTTAGTCTTCTCTGTTCAAGGGTGCGTACATTGTAGAAATTTAGTCTATCGGTGTAATGAGGAAGTGATCGAGCTCGCTTATCACAATACGCTAGGTGGTACATAAAATGTTTTTGAACCCGCTCTATTCGCTGAAT
Source organism: Hesperophylax magnus (assembly GCA_026573805.1). Taxonomy (NCBI): domain Eukaryota; kingdom Metazoa; phylum Arthropoda; class Insecta; order Trichoptera; family Limnephilidae; genus Hesperophylax; species Hesperophylax magnus. The sequence continues at coordinate 7,515,552 of JAIUSX010000029.1, read as the reverse complement.
ATGAACTTTGTAGGTTGGACTCCATATAGAACTTGCGTACTCCAACACGTTGCGGGTCAAGGAATTGTATAGCGTTATTTTTGATTTGGGATTCTGAAAATTTTTACTATTTCGTTTGATAAATCCTAGCATTTTTAGGGATCTAGAAATAATGCTGTCGATATGAGGTGTGAAAGTTAGTTTTTTATCGAATATTACGCCTAGGTCCCGAATGGTTGTGACTTCCTGGAGTTTAGTACCGTCGATAAAATATTGAGTTGAGATTGAGTTGCGTTTACGTGTAAAAGTTATGTGGACACATTTTAAAGAATTCAGAAACATTCTATTGTCAGTGCACCACTTAGAAACTCTGTTGATATCATTTTGAAGGAGTATTGAATCAAGTAATGTGTGGATAATTTTAAAAATCTTACAATCGTCGGCGAACAATAAAATTTTAGAATCCAAAATAACATCGCACAAGTCAATTATAAAAACAAGGAACAAGATCGGGCCCAAATGGGACCCTTGAGGTACTCCAGACGGTACATCTAATCCTCTTGATTCATAACCATCAAATACTACTCTTTGTTCACGGTCAGTTAGATAGGAGTGAAACCAGTTTAGCAAGGTACCATGAACACCCATGCGTTTTAGTTTATGTATTAATAATCTGTGATTTACCTTATCAAAGGCCTTGCTAAAGTCAGTGTAGATGCTGTCTATCTGTTGACCTTTATCGACAGCTTCGGTTAAGGTAGTGACATAGCAAAGTAAATTGGAGGATGTTGATTTCTGGGAGAGAAATCCATGCTGTTTTGGAGTAATAAGATTTTTGAGATGATAATTCAGACTTGGACAAATTATTTTTTCGAAAATTTTAGCAAATGAACAGAGAATGGAGATGGGTCTATAGTTTGTGACGTCGTGAAGGTCGCCACTTTTAGGTATAGGTACAATGTTTGCTTGTTTCCATCTTGTTGGGAAAACGGATGAAGACAACGATTTCCTGTAAATGATAGTCAGAGGGAGTGCGAGACTGTGTGCACACTTTTTAATTAGGATAGGTGGAATTTTGTCGGGACCCGGACCTTTGCTCTGGTCGAGGTTAAGCATTGCTATTTTTACATCGTGCACACTAATATTTACTGTGTGCAGAACGCCATTTGATTGATCAATTGAAACGGGATGAGGTTGAGTCTCTTCGTTGCCTCTTATGTTATCTTTCTCATATACTGATGAAAAGTGTTGGGCAAATAGTTCACTGCTTTCCTCGCCATTGGATGACTTTTTTTCTCCATACGTCATATTTTGGGGGATAGTACTGTTATTTTTTTTCTTTTGTTTGATAAATCTCCAAAAAGTTTTAACGCTATTATGATTAACCAGACACGATTCGATTTGTTGAATATATTTAAAGTAGCAATTACTAATGAGTTTGGAACAACGGGTGCGTAAGAGTTCGTAAGAATTTCTATCACGAGGATTTTTATATTTTTTATAGAGAATTCGAAATTTATTTTTTTCCTTAATAAGTTTAACTAAGTCTGGTGAGTACCAGTGGGGATACTGCTTATTACAATTTACAATTTTGGTTACGCATTTCTCAATTATACGATTCAGATGAGTGTAAAATATAGAAACCATATTCTCTACCGACATGAATTCAGGTAAGAGTAATGCCCAATCTAGTTCTTGTAATTCCCTATTGAATTGAATGTAATCATTTTTATTAAAATCATATTTAAGTAAGGTTTTATTTTTTAGCATTTTTGTTAATTTGAAATCAAAACTATAATCAATCTCTAAGGGTGGATGATGTACATCAATGCGACTTAAGATATCGGTACTTTGCCTGACTTGTAGTGCATGTGAATTGGATAAAACGAGATCTAAGATTCTGCCGTTACTGTTCACAATGTCATTGAATTGATTGAGGTTATTTAGGGCAAGAAAGTTCACAAGATGGTTGCCGATGTCATTATTATAATTTTCTGGAGATAAGAAATGAGTCTGGTTAGGCTCATTGCGGGTCCAACGAATACCTGCCAGGTTGAAATCTCCTATAATTAACAAATTTGATTCACCAACGCCTTCCATAACATTGCTAATTTTTTTAAAAAGGTATTCAAAATTATCAACAAGCAACGGGGGGGGTATATAAATAGCACAGATATAGAGACATCTCGTTAATTTGTTCTGGCTGAATTTAATAGTCACCCATACGTCTTCCAAGATACTTTCCCAATGCTTGCAGCGGTTAGTTTGGTACTCTTGTAAAACGGCTATCAATACACCCCCTCCGTCACTTTTATGGTTAGAAGAACTGTTACGGTCCCTTCTGAAAACATTATAACGCGAGTCAAAAATTTCTGCATCAGATATAGAGTCGTTCAACCATGTTTCAGTTAGAATAATAATATCAAACTTGTTATTAAGTATTTCTAGATAAACTTCATTAAGTTTAGTTCTTAAACCCCTGCAATTCTGGTAGTAAATTCTTAGGTTTTCCATGTCAGTATACATAATTCACAGATAATATACCAATTGAAATTAAACAAAATACGGTAGGAATCAGGCAAGCGAAGCTAACGAGTCCTGGTTGCGAATCACAACTACATGCGCTGAGTTTTCATCTTTACGTACAAATATTTTACCATTACGGATCCACACGAATTTATAATTTAAGTTCTTTCGCTTTAATCCTCGTGGCTGCATGTTGTACTCGGTTGTTGTATGTTGTATGTTGTATGTTGTTGTTGCATGTTGTACTCATAGTTGTACTCGGAAAGTAAACCTTCATGGTTAAAGATCACTATGTGATGTTTGAGGTGTCCGAAAAGAAGTGAATGTTGGTTGCGCACCTTGTGATAGAATACCGGTAATTAAAATTTTGTCGAGTGACGATTCGTAGAACTTGTAATTTAACACAGAATAGTTTTAATGTGACACGGTTGTTTTAGATTTGACGCGATGGTTTGTAGAACAGCTATGATTTATTGGAAGAAAACATAGTTATTCAATTGTTAATACAAAGCAAGACATAAAACACAGTGAAAGAGTTCAAGATTATTTCCAATTTGACCTCCCGATGGACGATTAATAATCAGAGAAAAAAACCACGTTTGCGCCAGTGCTAAGATAATAAACACAATACATAACACAATAAAGGCACAAGGTATATTAATCATCTTCTAAAGAAACACAGGAATAAATTGGATCTCTACTCTCTCTGTGACGACCGGATGAAACGAGGATTTTTTACAAGAAGTTACAAGAATTGAACACAAGAAAGGGGATAGGTTGAAAGCTTACGATTCGTCCTGAGGTGTGGAATGGAATATCATGTTGACCAGGTCTACCCGCGCTCAGAGGCGACGGGGCAGTTGAGGTGATGAAATGCACTCGGAATTATACACGGAGGCGGGACTCCATTGAGTTTAGTTCGAACCGAGATAATAAACATGATTGGAAGTTTGATGGCGAAATGCATCTAGTTAAACTGGAACGAGATCGCGTCCGTTATTGCGTAATTATGCACGCCATGCCCGCGAGTGGTTTTTGCCATCGTGAGCGACCGTGTTACTATGACCAAGGTCGGTTCTGCACTGCGGAAGCGCGCCGAGGCCGGGCCGTATTGACTGCCCGCAGCCTGGGTGGTCCGTCCGATCACGCGGCGTTGTGTCGTTTTAACACGTACGCCACGATCGTTTGCATGGGGAAAGCGAGGCTAAAGTATGCATCTTTTTTATAGGGTGACTTGTATTACGTAACATACGTAATAACCGCGCTCTAGAGGCAGAGCGTTCGACACTTGTTATGCAGGACCCGGGTTCGAATCCCATATTTTATAACTTTTAATTTTTTTTTATCAACGATTTGTAATAATGTAGTAAAAAATTACATAAATTTGCTAATTTACCTTTACTTTACTTTACGGTACCTATATGATATTTTGGTCGAAATATAGCTTACAAATCGAGCCGGTAGAGTCGCTCGGTATTTTGATTAATTATTTTTATTTTGAATCATTAAAATTACTAATCAAGGCCCTATATGATATTATTTAAGTGTTTTTATTACTTTACTTTACGGTACCTATATGATATTTTGGTCGAAATATAGCTTACAAATCGAGCCGGTAGAGTCGCTCGGTATTTTGAATAATTATTTTTATTTATCAACGATTTGTAATAATGTAGTAAAAAATTACATAAATTTGTTAATTTACCTTTACTTTAATTTGCGCGAGATACCTCTCCTCGCGGTCTAGAGGCAGAGCGTTCGACACTCGTTATGCAGGACCCGGGTTCGAATCCCATATTTTTATAACTTTTAATTTTTTATTATCACATGCTTCTTATAAATATGTCAATAGACAGAAAAAAAAGAGAGAATGAAATGAAAAGAGAGAGAGAAGAATACTAAAAGTTTCACTTCCGTCGTGCGTAGGCTTGCCACACACTGTATTTTTATCTTGTAGCAGGGAGAAAATACAAAAGCCGGTTGTTAACCGGGTACATTTTTTGGCAAGCGTTTGACATCAGTTCTGGCTGCGCTGACTGAATAAATAGACGTCAGCTCTTTTGCGCATCTACTATCCAGGTACCGGTAGAACGTACGTAGCCTGAAATCCTATGTTCCAAGTCGAACCTATTTCTGAGCTAGTAACATACCTAAGGTTACAAAATACACGGAGAAAACTTAATGATAAAAAATATTGCTAATTTATTGAGAATCTCTTCGAATTATTCGTAATTCGGTTAAAAACGGGATTGCAGGCCCTCAACGAATGAATTGAGAGGATTCCTGAAAGAAATTTAGTAAAATACCATCGTATTGCAATGATGTCGTAACGCGTGTTCATAAAAATCATAAAATTTTCGTATTTCGACATTATTTGTTATCAAGACAAACGCAAGTGCATGAACACGTGTTCTTATATTATTACGAATTTTCTAAAAGTTTATCGTTTTTTATCGGATATCCAATAATTTGAAGAGATTCTTAATAAATTAGCATTTTTTTTCCGTGTACCTACCGTTGATTTGTCAAAGAGTAGTATTTTAGACACGTTAAATTTCTGTTTATTTTATTACTTCATAGTTTACAAATCAACCTTTAAAACGAGAAATTAGTTCGATGCAAAGGCTGCGTTCAACTCCTACAGCGCTGCGAGCATCACCAAAGGGCCTCTCAGTTTAATTAGATCATGTATCCCTATTTCACTTCAACTTCTTTGTCAATTATCCGTAGAATATCACAGTGAAGAATTTTATCATCGATGTTGTCGCTACTTTAAAAACACCATACTGGACATTTATTTTTCTCCCTTATCGCTCGATACTAATTCAACAGGCAAAACTGCGCGTTTTATTACAAAATTCTAAAAGGAAACCTTTTATTCTGGGAAAATTCTGGAATCTCATAGTATAATATCTCATAATTAAAATATTCGACCATTGAAGACAGTGCAGTGTTCAATTTGTTTTGCTTTCACTCTCTAAGGGAGGTGGGTGAAATTCAAATTTTGTCCTCTAGACACTTTTTTGCGTATCACAAACTTTTCCATACAAAAAAAAATGGTTATCCTGAGATAATAAAACTGGCAAATATCGAATAATTTTCCAGATATGTAATTACTATATTATTTTTAAGTAATAAACTTCGTGAACATCATCTCAACGGCAGTAATTTATTAATTATTCACAAATGTTTCAGTTATAGATGATTTAATTTTTAACAATGCAGTGAATGCAGTCTTTCCCAAAGTGGTATATATCGACACCCTGGGGTCGATTTCTACCTGCAGGGGGTCCATCTCAATGAACAAAAAAAAAGGGTTTTCATGAGATGTGAAGCCACTTTTTTGAGATATTGTGTGGAATCCCAGTACTGAGCAATTGAGAAAGCAGGGGTCTACCCAAAACAGAAAAAAACCGGGACTTGGCAACTGGACAAAAATGTTTGGGGACCTCTGCTTTAGGCTGATGTTTTTGATTCTACTCTGTCGGAATTTCATTTATTTGTGAAACTATTATCTATGACTGAACTTAACACTTCTGTGGATTTTTACGCTGTTTGTTATTTTTTGTAAATTTCAGCATCCGACCTGACCTTTCTTTGATTGTTAAAGATGTTTCCCCTTATAAATGAAGCGCTAAATAAAGGAAGAATCTCAAAATATACCTAACATAATGTCTGAAGCCTTTCTATACTACAGTCTCTATCATTGTTGCCTTATAATAACAAGCTTTCAATCCTAATTCTCTTCTAGAATCAGATATTCCAGATAATCAGAGAATCAAAGAAATACATACAATTTGTATTTTTTTACAGTTCGTACGGGTTGATTCACAGAATTCGATCATGTTATCAAATTGCAAGTTCTGTAAATATTTCATAATTGGCCGGATGTTTCACAGTACATGGATAATAATATAACTTGAATAGGACTTTCAAAAATTCTTTGAAATAACCAATCCTTGTTATTTTACATGCCATTCCTTTATTGTTTTAATTTAATATATAAATTAACACGTCCAACAACAATCGTAGCCTCTATATTCTAGGCAATTTAAGGTGAGTACTTACATTATCTGATTAAATGAAGATACGCCAGTGAAAAACAATTTAATTACACATTTGGTTTGTGGTTCATTCAGCCGTTCTTACGCAGACAAAGAACTTTGCAGCATCCCTAATGAAGTGGATTAATTGTAACTTATGGTCGATCTACCGTACTGGTATGCGCCAATATGTGGTTTCTTCTCTATAACGTAGTTGAACCCACCAATGCATTGTATTGCTAAACAGGTACCGTGAATTAATATGTAAATATTATTAATAATGCCTTTATTCTGCAATAATTGATTATGAATTTGTCATTTAATTACTTTTAACCCAAGAGAGCACATTAAAAGTCGTCACAAATGATGCAAACATTACATTTATGTTACCTAACGAGGGCTCCTCGTGTTATTTTGCGTACAACCAGGGGAATACAAAAAAAAACTCGTTTACATTATATCGCCACTAGTTTAGGCAATACTGTGGGGCGGTAAACGTATAATTTTATTATTTCTTAAATTGTGTTTCAATCGAAGTTACCTTTTTACGGGGTGTTTTTGTATTGAACTTATATTCGACACTTTATCCGAGCACTAAGACTTTAATACTTTATTTATCTTTGAACACATTTGAACAAACACGCCTAGCATTTTTTTACAAATTAAGTGTTTGTGAACACAGATAATCAATTTACGACAGGAAAACAAAAAACAATGAAGCCATAAACCAAATGTTCTCACTGACTAGACTAGATGGTACATAATAATATAATAAAATCACTTGAATGTCATTGTACCTAGGTTTATAATCGATTCTTTAACTAAATTGTCTAAAGTATTCCATTTATTTGCGCTAATTACTTTATATTCAGTAGCTTAATACCAGTGTCACAAATTCGTGACTTGGGTGTAATATTCGATGAAAACTTGACATTCATTGCACACATCAACTATATAACTAATAAGGCTTTTGTAGATGCTTGGCTTCCTTTGCAGAACTTTAACTGATTTTAAGACCATAGACTGTATGAGAACCCTCTATATTTCATTAGTCAGAAGTCAAGTGGAATATAATTCACCTATTTGTCCCTTTTATATAAAGTTCACTCTAGCAATAAAGAAAAAAATCAGCACCAATTTCTTATTTCCGTAAATTTTAAGCTCAGAATTCCCATTGATTACATATATGTAAGTTTGATGAATCAATTGCATCTAATAACACTGTCTGACATAAAAATTATTTCAGATCTGGTTGTGTTACACAGAATCATTAATTGACAACGAGCCACTATTAAATTCCATGTGCCGACTAGGAATACAAGATAAAATATAACATTTTTCTGCAATACATACACAACCATCCATCAGACACACTCACTGACCAATAGGATGCATGATCTGGGCAGCAAGTATGAAGTCACTATTGATATATTTATTGACTCCATTTTTAGAACCAAGCATAATCTATACCTATAGCACTTTGTTGAATCCTACAAATTAGAGTAGCGTTGGTAACGTAGTTTAAGTGTTTTGTCTTATATGTAGTTTTCTTCTAATTTCTATTTTATTTCTTGTTACTCTTACGTTTCACTAATATTGTTTCATATTTAGTTTTTTTATTATTTTTTAATATATTTTCATTATACTTGTAAACATAATTTTAAATTTGTGTATTCATAGATCTATTTTGTACCTACTTTGTAATGGATAACATCTGTTAGTATTTCCTATAAAATATATGGTGACCGGATAAATTATCAAAATGATAATCCATCACATCTTTAAAAAGTTATATACAGTCATGGAAAGTGATGAAACAAAAACTTTATTAACTTGGTTAAGTAGGTTAGGTTAGGTTAGGTTAAAATTTGATTTTTTTTCATCGTTTTTAATGAATTTATATCACTTTTTAAAAGTGTGTTGAATAGTCAGGTTCCATGATAACTCAAGACAGTGACAATTCAACACACTTTTAAAAAGTGATACAAAGTTATTAGAAACGATGAAAAAAAAATTAACCTTACATAATCTAACCTAACCTACTTAACCCAGTTAATAAAGTTTTTGTTTCATCACTTTCCGTGACTTAACATAACTTTTTAAAGATGTGATGAATTATCATTGTGATGATTTATCCGGTCACCGAATAGTCACTGTGTTCAGTTAGCATGGAACCAAAATACATATATTCTCCTATGTACACTGCATCATGTATCACTTTTATATAAAAGCTTTTTTAGACGAATACATAAATAAACTTAGGTTTACGTTGTTTGAAACCAATACCAAAGGTGCTTCTTTGGTTAATATATCGTTTTTAATTGCCACAATAGTGTATATTGGTCACCAAAATATCCTAAGTATTGCCCTTTAAGCCTAGTTTCTACGCCCGGGAGGTATGACAGCCAAAACTAATAAAATAAGGGCAGCATTTGGTGTCGCCATCAAATGCCGCCCAGTTGACCATTTGAGGTCATCCTCGTTCACAGTGTGAGATGCTTTCAGGTCGTTAGTTGTTATATGCCTAAAGCCTGAATTGTTGGTTCACGTAGGTACTCGTGCGTTCGAATTTACGTGCATGGTTGAATTATAATCGTACGTTTGAAATTACGTGTGTGTTTAAATGTACTCGTTAATTTGAATCGACGCATATATTAAAATTTACACGTGAATGGTAATTTGCAAAAAAGTTTGTATTTAGCACCTGTATAATAAACACTACGATTTGAATTCAAACAATGTACATTTGAATTGACTCGTATTATAGTTTACAATATATAGTGAATCAAAGTGTGTCATTTGCCAATTTTCGTGTATTGCAAAGTGTAATTATTGTTATATTAAATATCCAGACGATTTTGAACATATATATTTTTTAAAGTGAAATAGCACAATAATCTCAATTTCTCCAAACCGTCTAGGGCAGTGAAATTGTGACATCCCCAATTGGTGGATGTTGTTAGGCTGGAAGTAGTGGGGGGGAAGGAGATGGGGGAAGAGGAAGAAGCATATAATAATAAAAAACAAAAAAAAAATGTTTTCATACCGACCATGTATTTACAGAACTTCTTTCTGCTGAAAGGAGCTTGATATAAAACACAGTTTATCAGTGTAAAATTATTCGATATTTTGACGAATAAAGAATGTCATCGGGAACCCAAAATGCCTCTGAAATGTGTTCTTTGAATTTCCGATGTATAAATGAAAACAAAGAAATCTCAAGACAGGGGTCACGTCCTTCCTGTGTCACCCCTCCTCTACATCCCCTTTTAATCACCCATAGTACTCCCCGCCTTCCCCTAGATCACCGCCCCCACCCGGCTGGGTGGGAAGGCTGCTAATGATATTCTCTAGTGACCCAATTCACCACTTAAGAAATTCTGCCTTCATCGAGCAAGAAAGACCGAACTGCCACTAAAATTTTCTAGAAATTTCTTTGGCCTCTAAAAAATTAAGCTTAGCTTGGAGGAGTTTTGTCCTCTTTTGAGAATTAGCTTTTTGCTAGAGGCGTTTAGTGACTCCCAAGAATAATTTGCAAGAGAACCTATAAAATTGAAATTTTGCAGGCGTCTTAAATGTTTGAATTTTTAAATCATATTTGTTAAAAAAACTTCCCATTGATATTTTAAATACGTTAAATTTGTAACTGCATAGTGCCCACCCAAGCGTTAACTTCAGCGAACTTACTCAATTTCTGTGACGTTCTTGATCATTTGCCAAGTATTATTCCAATAGCAGTAAAATACATACGTATAAGTATCATTCGACACCTATTGAAGTTAAGAAAGTACCCACCCATATAAAATATATGTGGCGATTGAGCGAAATTAAACGATTTGGTGTTTGAAAAATACACGCTCGACATATTTTATTTCGAATCAATGGGCTCACTCTCGCGCCCATTTCATTGGAAGTCAAACGTGTCGAAAAATTCCCCGCAACTTCCATTTCACCGCTCCTGTCAGATTTCACATACTCGTATCATCGGTTTGGCAGTATTAAAAACACGCTTTTTAAGACTCGAATTTTTTTAATGTGTGCATCGCACAAGAGTCCAAATTGCTCCCAACTGTCTGGAGCCAGTGAGACTACGGCATTCCCAATAATTGTAGTATTTTGTAAGGCTAAAGATAGTGATAGGGGGAAAAACATGGGGAATAATTAGGGAATAATTAGGTGACATTAATTTAAATATATCGCACGATTATACATCGAACGATAAAGATAATTACTTAAATATGATGGCGGAATTGAATTATGTGTCGTGTATTAACTCTTACACCAGAAACGTCAATGGGCAACGTCCATCATGCATTGATCACATTTTCACAAATATCAAGGATATAAATAATTTAAACTCGGGAATTATAAAAACCTCAATTACCGACCATTACATGACTTTGCTACACTACAATTCAATAATACCTCAGGCGATAAACCAACATTGCGGACAAACTGCTAATAATAAGAAAGAAATATCTATTGTTAATATCGAATCTTTGAAAAATAAATTGTCATCTGAATTATGGTTAGATTTTCTCCGAAGTGAAAACGTCAACGAGTGCTGTAAAATATTTGAAAATAGATTAACGAACTTTATAAATGATTCAAAAAAAAATATTCCAAAAGGAAATACAGCAAAATTTCGTAAAATCAAACCGTGGATAACACATGGGCTTGTTGTGTCCATAAGACACAAAGAATGGCTTTATAAAGAAACAAAAAAAAACCACTAGACATTAAATTAAATGTTCATTTTAGAGAATACAAAAATAAATTAACCACGCTCATAAAAAACAAGAAAGAAATTTATTATAAAAACAAACTTGATAATTCTGAAAATGACAGTAAGAAAGTTTGGAATATAATCAATGAAATCATGGAAAATAAACATAAAACCAAAAGTAATACTATTAAGAGTGTAATACAAAACAATAACATAATTAACTGTATTGAAGAACCTAAAAAAGGAGCAAACGCTTTTAATGATTTCTTTGCAAATATAGGAAAGAGTCTAGCAGAAAAAATTACCGTGAAAAAAATAAATAATATGTATATTGAAAATATTCCGAATATAGAAACTAAACTTGAACTCTTCGAACCAACCAATCCGTCTGAAATTGTACAAAATATATCAAAAATGCGAGGTGGTTCTGCTCCGGGATTTGACGGTCTCACCGTAAAAACACTAAAAATCATTAAAAATTATGTTTCTACACCAATCTCTCATATTATAAACAATAGCTTTAAGACAGGAGTTTTCCCGAGCACGTATAAGAAAACCATAATCTCTCCAATATTTAAGTCCGGTAGCCCGGAGGACATTTCTAATTATAGACCCATTTCACTCTTATCTAATATATCGAAAATTTTTGAAAAAATTGCTAAAAAAAGACTAACTGCATTCTTAAATAAAAACAAAATTATAAATGAAAATCAATTCGGTTTCACAGAGGGAAAAAGTACCCAAGATGCCATTGCAAAAATTTCATCTAGTATTCAGAGTACCCTGGACAAATCAAATAAATGTATTGGAATTTTTATTGACTTAAAGAAAGCATTTGACAGTATTTCCCATGAAAAACTTATATTAAAATTAAAAGAAAATGGCATTGACCACTTAGCCCTTAAATGGATAGAAAGCTACTTAACAGAGAGACCTCAAATTGTAAAATTAAACCAAACTTTTAGTACACCACTAACAAGTACATTTGGCATTCCTCAAGGCACGGTCCTCGGACCATTACTATTTTTAATGTATGTAAATGACATTTTCCAACAGAAAATCAAAGGTGAATTAATCTCTTATGCTGATGATACTGTTTTATTAATAAAAGGTCAAACATGGGAACTAGTTAACAAACTTGCAAATGAATGTATTAATATCTTAAAATCATGGTTTGATAATAACCTACTCACACTTAATGCTAAAAAAAAACATATGTATTATTTTCACTACAAAAAATACCTAAAGACAAAGTAAATATCATAATCCATGATGAAAATTGTGACAATGTCAACTGTAAACTACTTAATCCTATGTGTACTGTAATCAACTCTTCTTCTGAAATTAAATATCTTGGTGTGATCATCGATGAAAATCTGAAATGGAAAAGCCATATTAGGGAGTTAGTAAAGAGAATAAGGAAATGTATATATATATTTGTTAGGTTAAGAAATATTTTAAATGTGAAAATACTAAAAAATGTATATTATGCTCTTGTCCACTCCCTGCTTATTTACGGAATCATAGGTTGGGGAGGATCTTATAAAAACAACCTAAACTCAGTAAAAGTCTCGCAAAAAATTATTATAAAAGTAATACTTAAAAAAAACTCTACTTTCCCAACAAAATTGCTTTTTAAATTGTTTCCAGTACCAAATATTGATGATATATTTAAGCAAACTTCGATTATAAAAATGTGTAAAGAAAAAAATAACAAAGAATATCAAGAATTTTACAAACTCATGAGAAATGGAAATCAATTTTTTACGCCAATCTTTAAAACAACTCAAATGCAAAACCATTATATTTACCAAGCCATAAAAAACTACAATAATCTCCCTTCCGAATTGCGCTGTATTACGAACCAACAAGAACAAATAAATAAAATCAAACTTTTTTTCCAAAAAAACTTATATTAAACAAAAATGGTGGGCAAGTACCTAGCTATTCATGTCTGCTCACCAAACACGACTTAAGCCATTTCAAGCAACGTTTCAATTCTGAATAGTGGTCTTAAACCAGGGCGATAAATAAAATATCTTTCACTCTGGAACGTGCCGCAAATATACCTTACATTATTTTAAATGATTAAATTGTGGAATGATACAAATAAATCAAATGAAATTTATTTGTGAACGCCGGGATTTGAACCCGCGACCTTTGGATTACTAGTGGAGAACCTTACTCCTTGACCACGAAGCTGTCAAAATATTATCAAAAAATTTGGTAAACTTATGCATGCAATGTAAATTTCACTTAATTCAATATTTCAGTACTCTCAGCAGATGCAAAGCGATATATTTGGTGACCAGAGCTGGATTGGTAGGCATTATTTTCACCTTTCTAATTTTCTTTTTTCTCTCTTCGGCATCACAGCATTATCCAATTTGAGAATATCACAGTTTAGTCTATTTTAGTATCGGGGAGTTGGTACTTTTGCGCAATATTAATAAAGTATTTATTTTTCACTCTCCAGGAATTTTTAATTTACGAAATTTTTTATTTTGTACAATTTATCTGTGCTGAGGCCATGCATACTAATGATATCCACAGCCTTCCGATTAAAATTCTAATGGGCAGATCACTAAGCCATGAATCCATAGAATACAGACGAACATAAAAAATGCCTTGTGGACGTGATTCGTCATCCAAATATTTTACCAATCGAGCCTTAAATTTGCAATACAAAATTGTGTTTCACCAAGATTACGAAATTCAAATGGGAGATCTACGACGTCAGGCGAATTTAAGTTAGAAATAGCGCCTGATAAATGGTCTAGAAACGAAAAATAGTAAGTCATTTGTGGCGACATTTGTTTCCAATCAATTTTTTATGGAAGGTGCTCCTAGTTTTCTTATTTATTCTGTGTATGGGGCCATCGTGCTTTTATTCACTCAATATTAAGCTTGAATTTCAACAACACTAGAGTGCTATTTATGTGAGATTTTTATGTGATTGATTGGTATATAGGCAATACTTAAAATCACCGTATAAATCGTGGTTTGAGTACCGCCGCCTCGGGAACTATTTAATGGACTAATTTCAAGAGCTAGTTCTCTTCATTGGTGTAGAAATAGTAAAAAACAATTTTGTTCTTATGCCATTCTTATAAGCAACACTTACATTTATAAATTTACTTTATTTTGTCAGTTAAATACAATTATTGATCTGTGTGTATTTTTAAATAATTATTTGGATCAGAAGAAAAAGTGTTCTATTTCTATATTCAAGTAAACAAAGTCTGTATTATTATTAAGATTAATTTTGTGGTGTCAAATAGCCTAGATAACGTGTTTCTTAAAAATGTATAGTTTTTACATAAATATGGACCAACATTGAAAAAAATGATGTAGGTCTTTTCTAGTAAAGAAGTCGTTAGTTTGATAACGTCATTACATTAATTGATTTTTAACGCTTATTTTTGGAAAAACTTTATGAGTAAAACTTCAATTTGTAATATTTAATTATTAAAGACAATATTAGCGATTCAGAAATGAAAATTTAAAACAGAAAAATCAGGAAAATATACAATCGCGTATATTTTACTTGAACCTAAGGCATTAGCCTTGTCATTTTAAAATAAAAATTTATATATTTATCCGAGACACTATGTTGTAATTGCTAATATTGTCTTCAATAATTACATATTTTTACGCCCTATCACAGACTTTGTACAGAAATAGTTAATTGTTAATAGTTGGTACATAACTGAAGTACTCTATCAACGATCTTTTGTATTTATTGAGTAATAAATTGAAGTTGTCCTTTTAAGAATCCACGTTATTACCCTTCATTAGTATTGTAGGCAATGAAGAGTATATATTAAGTTCTGGAGTTTCAGCCTTGAAAAAATCCCATTTTCAAATAATTTGGTGCTGGTGAACAATTCTTCAAATTACAAAGTAAATATTCAAGTTCTGTGAAAAAATTTTTCAAACTCTGTTATTATTTCAGTTTTTTCAGGAAACAAGCCTATAATGATTTAGTAACAGAACTTGAATAGGACTTTCACAGAACTCGGAAATGAAAGTTGAAATTTTATGAATTGTTCAAATTCTGCGAAATAACCCATCCTTAGACATTAAAATTTACTGCATGCTTATTTATTAAGTTATCTGCAACGATTAGTGCAATACGAGAAAATAATTCCTATGTTCAAATATTCCATGCTCTTTTTTTCTTTCGAACATTTTTTTAAAAATTCACCTGATTGACTCCCCAAACTGTAGATTCTGTGGTCTAGAAGTGGGAACATTAGATCATATATTTTTTCGGTTGTTCTTCTATAAATAAATATCATCTCTTCTATCAAACCTTATCTTAAATTGCCTCCCTCCATTTGACATTTTATCTCATCTAAGTTCCATATAATTTTGAAATAAGCCCATTTAAGCAAAATTAATTTATAAATTTACCTGTCCTCTCTCGATAATTTGAAATGACAGCCTTGAACGGTGAAGGGTAAAAGCGAGAAACATTGAAAAAACTTGATTCTTAAAGTAATTAATTAACACACAGCCTTAACTTTTAGCCATAGAAAAATACACGCCAGTGACGAAACGACAGTCTTCATCCAAACGAATTTATTTGAATTGATTATACGTATGAAGTAAAATACTCGAAAAAATGTACATAACACTCTGTGTAATTATATGAATATGCTCAAATTGTCACACAGAAGAATTTTCACTGACTTGGTATTTCTATTTGAAATTCAAAATGATTCAGTTGATAGTCCGATATTGCTAGAATTGATAAGCTTTCGGATTCCACAACGTAATACTAGTAGTCAGGATTTATTTCAGTGCAGAAATTCTGGGACTAACTACCATATGTATTCTTCATTGCCCAGAATATCACCGAAGGGAAACAATTATACCAAGTCAGTCGACATCTTCAATTTATCTTTAAACAAATATAAAATGTTGTTATTTAAGTAATTCAGATATGTACAATAAATCATGTATATTTCTTAATATTCACACGTAAAAGCCCCGAAAAAGTCGTTAATAAATAAATAAATTAAAAAAAAACGATTTTTCTCCATCGTTTTTATAAAGATGAAAAAGCTTTATTGACATTTTGTAATTATTTTGTCGATACTGATATGCATTTCTAAATTATCCCAAAACTCGAAATATTCCCATCCTTATTCATGCATAATAGATATTAAGTCATTAATATCCAGAACCAATTATTATTCATAGAATTACAATCATCATCATGTCGCTAAATCCCTTATCTAAAAGGCGATGCCATGTTTTAGCAGAAGCCATCAGGTTGTATGGTAATTCCGACAGGAAAATGAACGCAGAAACACATTAACGTTTTCACTGGGACATGTCCCCACTCCCCATGTCTAAAGGGTAGTTCTTCTTATCGAAAAGGGTCGCCAAGGGGGAGGAACAAAAAAGGGTCAGTAATCTAATTTTTGTTAATGCTCCATAAAGTTTGCCCTCTAATGTGACGTTCGGTGACAGAGACGGTAAAAACACTCTAGTGTAATTCGCTGATACTCCCTCACAATGAACTGTCATATTTTTCATAATATTATGTAATATAGAAGGTTATATCAGTGCTAATTTTTTTTAATGAGTTCGAAGCTTTTTGGTATTCTAGGTAAATTTGGAAAGTTTTTTTTGTTGTTTGTTTTGGTTTCGTTAGCTTATGAAACCGAAAAAACACAAACACATGTCATATTTAGGAATGCCGTTTGAAGGATCATTTAAGGAAATGAAGAAGAGGAAGTTCCGAGAAGGAAAGTGGTATGAGCGGTGGTTAAGAATCCGGGAGTGCTGGACGAATAAATCATACCCTGCCACTGCGATGCAAGGCGATGTGACAAGAGAGTCTGTATGGTGTGTGATTTCAGTTTGTGTCTGTATTGGTGTCTTTATATTTCTGATCTCCCTATGTTTTGTATCTAACTTTTTATTTATATTTAAATAATATAATATTTTATTGATGAAGAAGTTATTACTAACGAAACATGAAACAAAACAAGACACAGAAAATCAAAAGCTAACGGTCTCAACTAGGAATCGAGCCCAGGATTTTTTGTCTTACCGGGAGAGGCATCTTAACCACTCGACCATTGTAACCTATTTATTTAACGTCATATTTGTCGATCTCATATTTCAAATTCAGAAATAACAATATCGATTGCATTTAATTTTTCCCAAGTTTTTGGCAGTCACCTTTTTATCACAGAGTTTCTAATGAAATTGGTTTATAACTTAGATAGTGTCTCGGGTAAACATATCTGAATTTTATTTATATGAGAAACATTTTGACTTTCTTTTAAAGTCATAATGAATATTCAGGAACAACTTTTTCTTTTAACTTATTTTGATGTTTATAACCCATCAAATACCAATCAATATAATAATAATATAATATAAAGAAGATAAAATTGTTTATATTTTTCAATATAATACTATTTTGAGTTTTGAATGAGAGTGGGATTTCGTTGAAGAGTTTAGTATCATAGTAAAGGAAGCTTTTTTGACCAAATATTGACCAAATAAGTTCGTTGTTGAATATGTTTTTGACCTTGAGATCTAGTGTTTCTAATATACATGAGAGTTTTTATTTCTTCTATTTTGTATTTATAAATATAAAGGAGTATTGTTTTAGAATAGAGTTTTAGAATGTAGTGATAGTTCTTACTATATTTTTCATCGTGGATTTTTAATTATGACTTTCATTGTGATTTGCGATAATATCGTAATAAAAACAAAAGTACCATTAAATTATATAATTTTTGATGCATCCCGTACACCACCAACAAATCAAGGGTCTCTTTAAAAAGATAAACTTATTTTTCAACCGATGAAAAAATATTACTTTTAGAAAAGTTCTGTGAACATCTTCACATTTATTCTAAGCCATAATGCGTCGGAATTTTCTGGTTCAGTAAAAGTTTTAAAGAATGTTTCAGACCTTAATTAAATTTGGAGCAAACTTTGTATGAAAATAAAAGCTCATCTTTTTCTCTCGCAATAAACAAATCTTTATTCCCAAATTTTGAACACATTTTTTTGTAATTGCGATATTATTAATAGATTTTTATTTAAATTTAATGAAAATTCGTTATTTTTCTCAATTTTTTCTTCAATTTTTTTAGTTTAACCTTCAAGTAAAAGTTTTTTTTTTCAGTTTTTAAATTGGCGTTTAAAAAGTTGCGTTAATTCAGCTAGAAATAATCACGTATGTAAATTAAATAAATATTATATTTTGAAAAAAATAGAATGGTTAAAAGTGTAAATAATAATATCCTTGAATTATTTTTCTAATTAAAAATTGATAGTGAAATCTCGAAAAAAAATCCTTTTTGTTTTTAGGGTTGAAAAAAATAATGTGGTTCAATCATTCCACTCGTCACGCGTCGTCCAGTCAGTAGAGATTGTAATGCATAGAAGTTTAATTGAACGGCACATCAGCTTGCAAAGGAGTTTAGTTTAGAGCTGGCGGTACAATATTGTATTGCCCACACAGTGGATAGGACGCCTCATTGCCACACTACACCTCCACCCTTAAAATAACAATAAGAAAGTATATACAAGTCATCAAAAAAAAGGACAATAATAAAATTACAGTTTTTCTTTTTTTATATAGAAATCGCACAAAGGAACCAAAAAATGTATATACATAATTTATTACATAGATATATTACAAGTACATAATTAAGTTTGCATGTTTAACCTATCAACGGGACGCCGAATCCGCTTTGGATAGCGACGACCTGCCGTACTTTCGGTTTCCGGATACTGACGGGAAAACTAGCGAACTCCTCGGTCTTATTTGGTCAATATTCCGGTTGTAAGTTGCCCCATCTGATAACATCCGATACTGTAAAATTCCTGGATCCTAGTTGCTCCCGCACTTGACCCCCTGCCCACGTGTGGCCTGGGCCAAAATCTCGGAACCAAACTTTATCCCCCGCGCTTGCCGATCGGTTTGCCCCACCTGCTGCTTGAACCTGTCGCGCTTGTTCTGAGTCTATAACCATTTCCCTATCTGGCCTCATTGCATCTAAACGGGTACGTAGTGCTCGGCCTTGCAAAACTTTGGCCGGTGTCTCACCCGTAGTGCAATGTTCTGTGTTATGATAGACTAACAAAAAACGTTGTAAAGCTATAACTACGTCTACCTTCTCTCGTAAGGCTTTTTTAATAACCTTTTTACAAATTTTGACCGCGTTTTCCGCCGCACCGTTAGACGCTGGATGGTATGGTGCAGAAAATACGTGATTTATGCCATTTCCCCGTATAAAAGTGTCAAATTTTGCACTAGTAAAGGGTGGACCATTGTCTGTTACGATCTGACGCGGTAGCCCAAAACGTGCACATGTTTCCCGTAATTTTTCAATTGTGACATCTGCCGTGGTCCGTGGCATGTGAAAAATTTCTATCCACTTCGAAGTGGCATCAATGGAAACTATGTAAGTGCGACCCGCAAAAGGGCCTAGGAAATCGAGGTGAAGCCTTTGCCAAGGGCGTTCCGGCCATCGCCAGGGAGAACGGAACGACTACTCTATGCCCCCACATTACACATCCTAATTCTTCATATATCTCCTTTATTCTATTGAAAAACGGTTTAAACTGATCTATTTTGACGTAGTTCGGCCAACCGTATTTTATATACCCGATTACCCTGCCTAAAATGTTATCACGCTGTGTTTCTTTTTTAAAACTACGTGATTCAACAATAAAGCGTCTTCGGCGAAGTGCAAATATGTTTGCTCGACTTGTTCCTGTGCTATTGCGGTACTCTTAATCGGTAATCTTGAAAATCCGTCGACTCCGTTATCCACAGAACGTACGTATTCTTTATCGTAATCATAAGCGGACAATATGATTGTCCAACGCTGCAAGCGACTGGCTGCCATTACTGGTACTCCCGTCTTAGACCCAAAAATTGTTACCAAGGGCTTATGATCTGTGCGTAATAAAAAATGATGCCCATATAAATACCTACTGGTGAAATTTTTTTACCGCAAAAATTATTGATAAAACTTCTTTATGTTTTTGTCAATAATTTAATTCAGCGCTGTTCAACGTTCGTAAAGCGAACGCTACTGGGCGTTCGGTTCCCCCCTTCGCCCTGCGCTATGAGAGTACCGCCCCCAGTCCATGTGCATTGGCGTCGCACGTTAAAATCAACGGTCGTGTCTGGTCATAATGTATCAAAACTTCGGTACTTATCAATAATGATTTTACTTTTTCAAACGCTTTCCTACACGAAATGTCCCACTGCCACTTATGGTCTTTTTTGAGCAGTCCATACAGAGGCATCAAAACGGTACTCAAATTTTGCATAAAAATTCACCAACCCCGAAAAAGATCTCAATTCTGTGATGTTTGTCGGTTCTATTTTGTCTTGAGAAGTACTGATTCCTGTTCTATCAATTACAAACCCTAAATAGGATACCTGATCCGCCAAAAAAACACATTTATTCTGTTTCACGCACAACCCGTTTTTCTGTAATACCTCTAAAACCGAACATAATGTCGCCTCCGGTCGCCGCTGTCGTTCCTCAAGAGTTTTTCCCGTTACCAAAATATCGTCTATAAAAACAAAAACGATAGGTATCCCTTTAAATAAATTTCCCATAGTTCTCTGAAAAATTCTCGTGCTGGAAGCTAAACCGTTCACCAATCTATAATACCTAAACAATCCAAGGTGAATATTAATTACCGTATTTTTTTTGATTTTTCATCTAATTCTATCTGGTTATATGCTTGTGATAAATCAATTTTCGAGAAATAAATCCCACCATTCAAACCTGCCAATAACTCGTCTATTCTGGGTAAGGGATGCCTATCGACCAATAAGACCGGGTTCAAAGTAATTTTGAAATCAGCACAAACCCTTAAAGAGCCGTCCTTCTTACAAACGGGTACCAGGGGGGTAGCCCAATCCGGTCTCCACGAGGTCGATCACACCCGCAGCCTGCATTGCCTGCAGCTCTGCGGTGACACGTGAGCCTCAGCGCGTAAGGAAACGGTCGTGCGCGACAAAAGACTGGTTGCGCGCCCGGCCGTACGTGCAATTTTGCCAGGCCCCCTGTGAATCGCCCCAAGCCCTCTCCGAACACATCTTTATACCTAGAAACATCGAAAATATCTTTTTGATCATTCTTAATTTAATTATTGTCATATTCTAAAACCGGAATATTTATTTTTAATTCGGTAAGCCACTGTCTCCCCAATAAATTAGTAATGACTCCGTCAATAATGTACGAATCCAATATTTTATTTATGCCTTAACAAGAAACATGTGGTTGAATAACCCCGAGAGGCTGTATTTTGGAACCATTACAAAATCTGAGAGAGAGATTACATCGTTTAATTGGCAAACTCTTATATAATTGTTCATATGCGACTTTCTGTGTCATGAAATTGCGCTTCCCGTGTCAATCTCCATGATAAAAGATCTACCCTCTACAATAAATTCTTTACATACCGAGTGGCAAGATCGTAAGAATAACTGGAGGATCGCTTCTTCCTCTTCCTCATCTTCTTTGACGAATTATTATTTCTTCACTTGACCACTACTACCTTGTCCCCCTGCTCTGTTTAAGTCACTCCATGGGCAAACACGCCTCAGGTGACCCTCCTGCTTGCACCAACTGCAGATGTATGTCTTGAACCTGCATCTCGCCTCTTCGTGATTCTGGGCCCCGCATACTCGGCAGCTGCTCCTGCGTGTGGCACCCTGCCTCGTTCCTGAGTTACACTTCCGCGTCTCCGCTAGAGCATGTACCACCCTACTTCCTTGCTTCCTACTTCCCGCACCTCAGCGCCTTCCACGTCCGCTGCATTCTTCTCTGCCGCTTCCAGAGCGCTCGCTAACGCGACGGCTTTGGAACATGTGAGCGTCTCCTCAGCAAAAAGGCGTTGTCTTATCATATCGCTGCGAATTCCACACACCAACTGATCCCGCAAATTCTCGTCGAGTTTTTCCCCTAATTCACAAAAAAGTTCATGCTTCCTCAGCGTCGCGACATACTGCGAGATGGACTCCTCGCGCTGCTGCCCGGTTTGACGAAACTTGTACCTTTCCGCCATCACTGACGGTTTCGGCTGCAGATGATTCTGCATCACTTTTTTAAGATCTTTGTATTGCATTTCAGTAGGTCTCACCGTATTACATAAGTTGTCATGATCTACCCTTTCTACTTCAAACTTTTCCTTCTCTTCTTTCTACGATAATTTTTCTTTAAAGTCCCATAGGTAACTTTTCCATAAGGCTTTGCATATGTGTTCGCAGGGATGGAAAATTCCTCCCCTGCCGTCTCTACGAGCCTTTGCTCCTCTCCTTTGATTCTAGTTTGTCTACGTGACGTACGACCTTGAACGTACTCATTTCACGTGACGGATCAGTATAAAAAGGCTTCACCGAACGTTGTGTTGGTTTTTTGTTTCTCGGTTTAGAAACCTAGTTATCTGTGTATGTGTGGTATCCCTTGGTTCTTTTGAGATAGAGTGAGTTGAATCGATTACCGCTGTGTTTTAAAACCATTTCATAAACCTTATCTTCTAAGTCGCCTGCTCCCCCAACTAGCTACGTGATTCTACCTGTCATAGAGTAATGTGAGTATAATAAAGTGTTAGATTTTATATATGTGATATACATACGATAAATTTATGGTGTTAGTTGTCGGCGCCATCCATGTATATATTTTGGGAGGGGAAGGAGAGGAAAGGAAATGAATTTTTTTCAAGTTAAGACTGGCTCCTCCGCTTACCAAACAAAACTGATGGATGATAATTCGAACAAGGCAATCGATATCTGCGTGTCTGGATATCACAACCGGCCGGGTCTCCCCTTGTTCCAAATCGGCAACCTTCACGCCAGAATAAAGAAAACCAGGTCTCTTCACCAATTTCAGAATTGCCCCAATCTCAAACACCTCCAGGATAATCTACTTTACTGAGTGTAGAAGGGGAAAACCATGACATCCCTTGTCACGAATCTAGTCGCGAAAATGTGACACGCAAGGTCCTAAGTTACGTGCCACCTCTAGAAAACGTTGTAACTCCCACGCCGTCGGGGATTTACATCCCTTTCTAGGTCAATACATATATAACACACGACGATCTTGTCGACATTTTGCCCGCTTATTAACGATAGGTTGTGTGCCTACCCATTCAGCCAATTATCATGTGAGATATATGTAAGGTCTACTCGATATGCCAAATTTGGGATGAGGACTGTCTGTATTTTAATATTTGGTTCCAGTATTTATTTTATGAGGTTACTAGCATCCTCGTGTATTAGGTATGGGTAACTTCTACTGAATACCTATCCTCTCAGGTAAGGTATAAACGGATAATTGGTTTGATTTTTTGCATTTAATTTAAAGAGGCTGCCTACCTCTCGAAAGATACCTGTTGAGAAAAGTTGTTCGGTTGGTAGTTTTATTTCGGAGATTACCATCTCCCTCTTTCGACTTTAGATTTGTTTTTGTGCATCCCAATTCGTAACTTAGAAAGTCAAACAATAGATGAAAAGTATTAAATTAGAAAAGTCAAATAACAGAAGAAAAGTTTTCATTTTGTTCCGTCTGGTTGCATCCGAACGCTTTCAATTCGGGACGGCATACGCTAGCAAAACTTCCCCTTTGACTGACTGTACCTGCGTCTTGTCCTATATATGAAAAGGTCGTTGACTCGTCTCTCGCTCACAGCTGATTGACGGTTCGCCTAGCACATCCCTGTTAATGATAACATTATTTGGGCGGCAGGTGTTGTAAACTCGGTTCCTGTACCTCGGTTGTATCCTATTATTAAAAGGGTCCTCTGAAATTTGATAAATAATATAAAAAAACTCACCCTGTTAGTCACCTCCAAATCCTCGTGTGAAACTTACCTGGTTACACTATATAGCTAAATCACTTTAATTTTCGACCTCCTCCCTACGCTTATAAAAGGGTAATTAAATATTCCTGTAAATAAAATTGTACCTCCCTAATCTGTTAGGATTCGAACCCACAGTTAATAATCTATTTGATTCTCTGGTTTTCGGTCTCCGTGGATAGAATGCCATCTCGCCAAATCAATAACCTAGCCCGATTAAAACTTGCTGCCTTTATATACGGTCACTCTGTTTTTAAAACGCGATCATTATTTTTATTATTTTCATGTTTTTAAGACAAGCAATCTAGTTCAAACTGTATACGAAATCACGTTTAAATCAACACAACTTTATAACACAATCGCGATTTCACAACACCTGGCGCCTCTGAGGTGGGTTTTTACAAAACGGCGCTCTAAAAATTATCCGATTGTTCCTTACTGTCATTATTATTAATTGTTTTCTCACTGAGTCCAACCACTTTCACTTCACACAAAAACCGGTTCAATAATATTTCACTTTAGTTCAAAATTCCACAATACTATTAACACCATCTGAACCCACTAATTCACTGCAATTTCACACAACACTTCTCATTTGTATCGATTTCATGGAGATGTCAACGTACTCAAGTTCCAAACCTGACTGCCCGTCCCTGCGCCCTGTCCCGTGTGAATGTGTTTACTCCAGGCCTGTCTGTCCATAAATCTCCCGTCGTTGTCTAAACAAAAATTTTTTTTGAGCACGTTCGTTTCGTTTATTTTATGTGAGTGTCCAAAACATCACAGCCTCCCTTTAGTTCTAAGCCCAGCGGGTAATCTCGCTTCCTCGTGTTAGTCGATGGGATTAGAAATAACTATAGGTAATTTACGTTTCTCGAATACCTCTGTATTTATTTTTTTATTTTTATTTTAAATTTTATTTTAATTCTTCCAAAATGTTGAGCGCCCCTGTTCTTCGTTTCTAACCTAGCATCTGTTTATTTTTTGGTTCCCGTGATTATCGGCTTGTTCTGCTGGTGAGTTTTTTCCCGCCCTCAGCTTTTTCAAGTGTTTTTGTGTCTCTATGGGTAGAAATTCAATATGTCATGTCACACTTGTTTATTTTCGAATTTTAAACTCCGAGTTTTGTTTATTACATAATAGTACTTGACTTAACTTTGTGTTTTTTCATCTCAATGCGTTATTTGTATTATATTCGAGTGTTATTTATTTCCATGTTGATTTGTTTTTATTTTGTGTCCTCGGCTGTGATCCGATGGTTTTTTGTCCGTCTGTGTTATTTATGACTTAAACATTCTCTGCCTTTTAGATCTGGAATAAACAATAATTGTTTACAGTTATTCTAATATCAATGGTATAAAATATGCCATATACTTCACGATATCCGATGCAATGTTTATTTTAGATTTGTCCCAGCTATCTTATTCTTGTGTTATAATTAATCCGATTTCGATGTTTGTTTATCCTTTGGCTTCGTTGTTTATGAACATTTTAGATGTTTTTTGTCGTCACAATGAATTCAATGTTTTCCGGGTCTGTCTGTTTATTCTATTTTGCCTTTGAAGTACGATGTCTCTGTTATCATTTTTGACGATAGGTACCATTTCTTTTGCTGTTAATGTGAATTAATAAGGTTTATGAAATCCATTTTTTTTCTCAACAACAGTAATGAACTCAAGCCAGCTTTTATATCTATCTCTCCTGGTTTGCGGCATCAAATGTCATGATCTACCCTTTCTACTTCAAACTTTTCCTTCTCTTCTTTCTACGATAATTTTTCTTTAAAGTCCCATAGGTAACTTTTCCATAAGGCTTTGCATATGTGTTCGCAGGGATGGAAAATTCCTCCCCTGCCGTCTCTACGAGCCTTTGCTCCTCTCCTTTGATTCTAGTTTGTCTACGTGACGTACGACCTTGAACGTACTCATTTCACGTGACGGATCAGTATAAAAAGGCTTCACCGAACGTTGTGTTGGTTTTTTGTTTCTCGGTTTAGAAACCTAGTTATCTGTGTATGTGTGGTATCCCTTGGTTCTTTTGAGATAGAGTGAGTTGAATCGATTACCGCTGTGTTTTAAAACCATTTCATAAACCTTATCTTCTAAGTCGCCTGCTCCCCCAACTAGCTACGTGATTCTACCTGTCATAGAGTAATGTGAGTATAATAAAGTGTTAGATTTTATATATGTGATATACATACGATAAATTTATGGTGTTAGTTGTCGGCGCCATCCATGTATATATTTTGGGAGGGGAAGGAGAGGAAAGGAAATGAATTTTTTTCAAGTTAAGACTGGCTCCTCCGCTTACCAAACAAAACTGATGGATGATAATTCGAACAAGGCAATCGATATCTGCGTGTCTGGATATCACAACCGGCCGGGTCTCCCCTTGTTCCAAATCGGCAACCTTCACGCCAGAATAAAGAAAACCAGGTCTCTTCACCAATTTCAGAATTGCCCCAATCTCAAACACCTCCAGGATAATCTACTTTACTGAGTGTAGAAGGGGAAAACCATGACATCCCTTGTCACGAATCTAGTCGCGAAAATGTGACACGCAAGGTCCTAAGTTACGTGCCACCTCTAGAAAACGTTGTAACTCCCACGCCGTCGGGGATTTACATCCCTTTCTAGGTCAATACATATATAACACACGACGATCTTGTCGACATTTTGCCCGCTTATTAACGATAGGTTGTGTGCCTACCCATTCAGCCAATTATCATGTGAGATATATGTAAGGTCTACTCGATATGCCAAATTTGGGATGAGGACTGTCTGTATTTTAATATTTGGTTCCAGTATTTATTTTATGAGGTTACTAGCATCCTCGTGTATTAGGTATGGGTAACTTCTACTGAATACCTATCCTCTCAGGTAAGGTATAAACGGATAATTGGTTTGATTTTTTGCATTTAATTTAAAGAGGCTGCCTACCTCTCGAAAGATACCTGTTGAGAAAAGTTGTTCGGTTGGTAGTTTTATTTCGGAGATTACCATCTCCCTCTTTCGACTTTAGATTTGTTTTTGTGCATCCCAATTCGTGACTTAGAAAGTCAAACAATAGATGAAAAGTATTAAATTAGAAAAGTCAAATAACAGAAGAAAAGTTTTCATTTTGTTCCGTCTGGTTGCATCCGAACGCTTTCAATTCGGGACGGCATACGCTAGCAAAACTTCCCCTTTGACTGACTGTACCTGCGTCTTGTCCTATATATGAAAAGGTCGTTGACTCGTCTCTCGCTCACAGCTGATTGACGGTTCGCCTAGCACATCCCTGTTAATGATAACATTATTTGGGCGGCAGGTGTTGTAAACTCGGTTCCTGTACCTCGGTTGTATCCTATTATTAAAAGGGTCCTCTGAAATTTGATAAATAATATAAAAAAACTCACCCTGTTAGTCACCTCCAAATCCTCGTGTGAAACTTACCTGGTTACACTATATAGCTAAATCACTTTAATTTTCGACCTCCTCCCTACGCTTATAAAAGGGTAATTAAATATTCCTGTAAATAAAATTGTACCTCCCTAATCTGTTAGGATTCGAACCCACAGTTAATAATCTATTTGATTCTCTGGTTTTCGGTCTCCGTGGATAGAATGCCATCTCGCCAAATCAATAACCTAGCCCGATTAAAACTTGCTGCCTTTATATACGGTCACTCTGTTTTTAAAACGCGATCATTATTTTTATTATTTTCATGTTTTTAAGACAAGCAATCTAGTTCAAACTGTATACGAAATCACGTTTAAATCAACACAACTTTATAACACAATCGCGATTTCACAACACCTGGCGCCTCTGAGGTGGGTTTTTACAAAACGGCGCTCTAAAAATTATCCGATTGTTCCTTACTGTCATTATTATTAATTGTTTTCTCACTGAGTCCAACCACTTTCACTTCACACAAAAACCGGTTCAATAATATTTCACTTTAGTTCAAAATTCCACAATACTATTAACACCATCTGAACCCACTAATTCACTGCAATTTCACACAACACTTCTCATTTGTATCGATTTCATGGAGATGTCAACGTACTCAAGTTCCAAACCTGACTGCCCGTCCCTGCGCCCTGTCCCGTGTGAATGTGTTTACTCCAGGCCTGTCTGTCCATAAATCTCCCGTCGTTGTCTAAACAAAAATTTTTTTTGAGCACGTTCGTTTCGTTTATTTTATGTGAGTGTCCAAAACATCACAAAGTTCACCATCAGTTCATAAGCAACATCGCTAACCACCGAGATTAATGTAGGTACTTTGAAATCTTGATCCGTCTTATTCACCAAAAACACACTTTCCAATCTCTCTCAATACGTGGTCCAATTCCCGTTCACAATGTCAAAATCGTTAAACTTGGCCTTTCTGTAATATTGTCTCCACGATACAAACAAGGAAAAAAATAATTTTTAATGTAATTTATCCTCGTCGCCACTGTAATTTATAGAGGTATAATTGATAGGCACATCAGCTTGCAAAGGAGTTTATTATATAACTGGCGGTACAATATGGTATTGCCCACACAGTGGGTAGGACGCCTCATTGCCAAACTACAAAGATAAAATAGGCTTTGTTTTGCAAAAGGTGTTCTAAGAGATATTTTTATTTTATTTTGTAAAATTATGGTTGGTACCCTTAAAAAATTAAAGTTTTCAACTTTGGGTGACCTCTATGAAGGTCGCAATTTCTTATGACAGGTTCGAAAAATCCTTTTTTTCGAAATAATTGCACGAAATTAATTTTACGGAAAAAATATTGAAGACAAACTAATAAAAAATCAAAAATCCTAGTATTTTAAATTCTTACATTTGTACAAGTAAATAAATCCATTTTTATATTACGGAACACGGCGTGAAGCCCTGCGCGCGGCTGAAGTGCTATATCGATTTCTGTTCGTGAAACTGGAACACTGTGGATCTGTGGATACCACGGTTAAGAAAAACACACTTTTCTGTTCCTCGTGATGTGAATAATAGATAATAGATCCACGGCCCCGTTCCATTCCATGTTCCGGCCAAGATCCACTTTCCACAGCCAAGCTGTAGAACGAATCGTACAAACGAACCGTTCTAATGTGATAAATATCAACCATTCACAAGTGTTGGGCGCGCGTTTGGCGTGCTGCCCGACTGTGCACCGGTGTCGAAGGGACCAATAACTCTAGTTCCTCAGAGCAACTTCCATTAAAATACCGATATAACAAGGATCGCACTGTGATCTAAAGTTTTTTGGTGGCTGCCAAATTTAACAATAGGCGCTTTTGTGAACAGCAATTAAAAAGTTATAAATATCATAAAACATCTTATGCCACTCCGAGATGTTATTTTTATAATTTGACAGTTTATCGAAGCAATCACGCGTAGGCAAAAATATGATTGAAAAAGATTCTTGGAGAGGCTTGTTACGGACTTTGCTTCGTAACCTTTACACAAAAAGTCAATTTTACGGGTGAAAGTTGACAGGTTCTAATGAGCTGAGTTAGTAGGGGACCTTTCCATCTTGTATTCATCAATCTTGGATAAACATAAACAACATTTTTGTACACTACACATTCTATACAACTCAGAAATATTTATTTTACTAGGCAAAAATATCAGATTTTAGCCCTTATCAGCTAATTCACAGATGTGATAAGTGATAGTAAAGAAATAAATGTTGACACTTTACGCAAAACCTACATAGCCCATGGAAGGCTAATGATATGCTTTATCTGCTCTTGAAATCATTTAGATAATGGAAAATGTTTGATTAATTGAATTAACACTAGAACATAATATAGTAATAAAGTGTTATTTTTGTATAAATTAAAATAAATAGTCATTCGATATTTGGTAGAATATAGTCTACAAAAACACAAAACGAAACCAATATTCGGTTAATTGAAATATGTTCGCAGAGATCAACACGAGATAGTATACTAACAACTGACACCAAAAGACAGTGCTGATGTACATATCGAGTTTGAATGATGTGCGATATCGAAAAAAAGACACAGATTAGCACTATCATTTTTCGAGGTGGAATGGGTATGTTGTAAACTTGGAGGAAAATGGTTGTAAACAAACTCAGCTTAGTGGCCTTAACCGTCACATTGACGGCGGCGGTCTTTTTAGGTATAAATCTTTTTTTTTAATATTTCACCATAGTCGTTAAATTAAGAATCACAAAAGTAAAAATAAAATAAAATGAATACAATAAACTTTCAGTAAAATTTTCCTCACATTACATCAGGCAGCCGTCAAAATGACGGATACGGTCATTCAGTGTTAAAAGTATGGAAAACTTAAGCTTACTTAAGCAATATGATTACACCCTCAATTCATATACGAATCGATTTATCTCTTCAGTGAATATATTAGTAAAATTGCCTTCTAAATTTACCATTTTATAAAATGACAAACATTTTATCTAAACTGTTTTAAACTGGAGAGCCTTGGCCATAATTGTTTGCCTATTACAAATAATAATTTTCTGAAATAATCGTAAAAAAAAGAAATTCCAATATGTAATCGAATTCACTATCAGTGACCTCCTCACTCGATAATCCTTATGGTGTTTTTATTTTGTTTTACCTTATGGTAACTAATGGTGTTTTCGACTTTTCACTTTTAATTTACATCAGTCACCTCCTCTCTCCATAATTATTATCTAATGGTGTGCTAGAATTGTGACCTTTTAATTACATCAGTGACCCATTCGACTTTTCACCTTTAAATTAGACCATATTTTTCTAATTCTTTCAGTGTCCATCTACCCTGATCAAATTTCCTTTGTTAATCTTGTAATGTCACACACATATTTGCTTTCAATTTTCCATATTTCAAGTTGTTCTGTAAATCATTACCTCCCAGATATCTGTTAATCCATCAAAACACCTCGAGTCCCAGAGGGTGGTGCGATGAGCTGTTCGACGACCACTCCAATTCCCCGCCCTATTACCTTTCCAATTATTTCGTTAGCAAAATCTACGCTTTTGCGCTGGGGGTTTAATATCGAGTTTAATCAAAGTGCTTCTTTGTCGCTGTGATTTTTATTAGTCCCGTTTTTTTCATGCAAATCTCAATAAATATAAGGTGTACGGGCAATAGACTTGTTTGTGATAGGCAGATGGCATCCTCATCGTGAGATTGTAGGAAGTAGAGAAGAAAGAGCAATTTTTGAAGAATATGAAACTTAACATTTCGTTTCTGATTGTCTGTCTGATTCTGCACCCAACATAATCCATAGGATTGGCCTTCATTTCGTAGTATTCGAACAGTCGAAAGTTTCGGGTTCCTGTTCATACGTCGCGAGTTTAAGACTTTGCTGTGTCATTCATCAACACACAAGCAACATTGTTAGGCTATAATAATGCGAGTCGAAGATATTCTATTATTGTCAGCATGTTTTTATTAAAAAAGAAATACAAATATTCCGAAGCGACGAATAAACTAACGAAAAATGAAATTCTCCTATTACCTTTACAGTAAGCGAAAAATATTGCTTGTATCATGATGGAGGACGCATGCTTGGGTTCCCAGAAGCGATGCCAACTCAGACACTGACCGGTTTTTGGCAGGTCGAATTTTTTTAACCCTTCAGTACTTTCATTAATTTTGTACAGTTTGCAATGTTTTCTTTTTTTTTTAATTTTCCATAAAACAAATACGGTTTTAGAAACAAGATAAGTTTATCTTTCCAGTGTATGTCAATAACATTTGTCAATCACGATAACCACATTTTTACTTCAATCATAGAAAAATTGAGACAGCTAGATATTTTTAAAACACGTTCGCTTTTTTGGGGAATTATTAAGAAAACTATTCCTTCACTTTTATCTCGTTCATATATCAAAAATAATAAATAAACGACAGCGGCGCGAAATATGAATTATTCTTTTTGGCTATTTTTGGATTAAATTAATGGATTTCAGTACTTTGAGGCAAACTGGAAAAAATTTTAATTTCTCTTTATTACGTCAAAAAAATTAAGTATTTCCGCATTATAGAAAAAAATAGAAAATACGGACTCCCGGTCATATATGACCCTCAAACGCTGGAGGGGTTAAAAAAAAGAAAATTAGGTGCTGCAACGGTGATGCATCGGAGATGCCAACATGTATCAGGTGTAGTCAATAAATTATTCAGGTTATGAAATAAAAGAGTACACAGCGAACGACCAAATTTATTGTAATAGGTTGAAATTAAACGATTTCGTAAATGATTTAACTGTACGTGCAGGATTGATTTATTGACTACATTTACACATGAAAATCAGGGGTGCACAAAAACAAGAAATTTTGTTAGTTAATTAGCATAATTTACTCACATAATTGTCACATCAGCCTGTTGGTCAAAATAATATTATATATCAAATAATACCTATTGATTCTTCAGTGCGCCAAATCATTTAGTAATAGTGATATAGTATTGGAATGAGAAATAATGGTAAGACTAAGGGCGACTTGCACCAACTATCGCAAATTTTATCTTAAATTGTATTTAACTAAACGTATTTAAGACCCTAAATACATTTAACTTAAATGCGTTTAGTTGCGTCCTGCACCACGCAGTTCGGTGGCAATTTTAGCTAAACGTGTTTTACGCGTCGGTAAAACAGTTACCGCGTGGTTACCGCCATTAACGCGTAAATAAAACAGCTACGATGTTTCATTTTACTTGAAGTGTCAAAATATTTTGTGATTGTGTGTGTGGTTTAATAGTGTTTTCATTTATTTTATGAAGAAAAAGTTAAAGCAAATAGACATAATGATGAAATAAGACAAAAAGAGCTTCTGTTGTTGGAATTAAAAATAAAACAATTATCCGAGTAATTTTGTTTTTTATTTCTTTTACATACTATATTGTTTTAAAGTATTATAAGAATGCTGTAGGTATGATTAGAAGTTTACAACCTTGCAAAGTACTCCTCGATAAGGAGCGTTAGCTCCAAGTGACGAGCACCTCGCTGATGTTTTTATTGGCGTTGAATTTTAACTGAGGTTCAATTTCTTGCACTAATAATGATGTCGTTTCTTTACTGAGACGAAATCTTCTTTGAAACTTCTTGGCACTGAGTGTTTCAAATCAATTTGTTGTTGTGTTTACTTCTCTGACTATATTATAATTTATTTATAATTTCTATAATATAATTTCTTCATGATCGTCAGAATACAAATCCCAAATGTTCATTGTGAATACAAATTAAAATGAGATAGATTTTAACCACAATCAGAAATCGAAGAGCCTAAACAAAATTTGACAGTACTGCTTAGAGTAGGGCTAAACACGTTAAACTCGGTTAAACGGCCGCTTTTGGGTATTTAACTTTGACAGTTCTTTAAACGCATTTAACGACTGAAATTTTGTGGTGCAAGACGCCAAGTCGACTTAAATCAAATAATGTGTTAAAAATTATATTTAAATCAAATTTAACTTATGGTGCAAGCCGCCCTAAGTTTGAAGTTATTACTAACTATGAATGTTTATGTGTTCCGGTGGTGCCGCCATGTTCGTTCAGCTTCTGATGCATCTGTCACTCAACCTCTTTCTCCCTCTGCCCTATGTGAACTGAACCATAGATTCTGTCCAGCTGTCACAAATGCTTGCAGCGGTGTTTAATTATTTCGGAAAGTCGATATTATTGTAGCGGCTTGAAGTTTCAATTTACTACGGTGTAATTTTGTTTTATTGAATTACCTAGGTATATCTGTACTCACGCACAACATATAAATTTAAACGTACATAATTTTGTCGATATTTAAGGATTAATTTTATAGACTTTTTTTATTTCATATTATTATTTTTAGTTAATATTTAAATAATCACATTCTACTACCACTTATTGATATTATTTTATCCATTTTTATTTGTCCATAATTAGGGTCAAGTCGTGTAACTACGAACAATACCCAGAATAAGTCATTGAATTTTAGTTTTTTTTTTCTAAAAGTAAATGAAAAATAATAACTTTTTATAAATAAACATGAGATCATGAAGCTGACCTTATTGAGTAAAAGAATAATAAGGAAAAAAAATGTTGTGCATACTGTTATAATTTTGAAATCTTTTACTTGTTATTTGGCACCAACTGACGTGTGCCCGGCGTTGCTCAACTTTTCTCTAAATTCCCTAAATGATAGTGAAAAAAAATGTATTAAACTCCGTTGCATAGTTTAGAAGATCTAAGCTTACAAAGAGACAGACGCGGATAATGACTTTGTTTTATACTATTAAGAAATACCAATGTATTGTCGCGATTACGAATTTACCAAAACTTTATCAGGAAACGGCCTGTAATCCCGTTTTAGACTATTCCCTTACATTCCATAATGTTCCGGGAAGTTCTAAAATTTTATGGAATGCTCTCGAATACTCTGGATTCTTGTGTTCTGGACTGTTCTAGAAATATCTAGAGGGCGGAACTTCCAGTCCTTATTTCTTCAAAAGCACGCTATTAACCCATTACATCCATGATTTTTTTTTTATTTTTTTAAACTTAGTATAGACTTAAAGGAGAGCCCAAAATCGGTTTTAGAATTTTCCGTCCGCCCACCCTCTCACCGGAGCGTCTAGAAAATTGATGCCTAAACGCAACGCTTGGAGGTAACCCCCCTAAGCAAAATTTACGTCAAGTATGGGTAAAATGCAGTAAACTGTATGATTTATATTGATAATTTAAAATAAATAATTGCCATTGTTTATAATTCAATGAAAATACAATTTATTAATGGAAAATACACAAAATAACAAAAAGTTCTATATTAGAAAAAACCTTCTAGAATGAGGAAAACTAACCAAATCTAACCAAATTATTCTCTAAGTGATACCGTTCGAAGCAGTCAAAATGAAGGGCGCGGTTGCAGGCCCGGCATCGATAGACTGCTGGATTTTTGTTACATAGAGCACAACGAATTTGAGATTCGCCACGATATGTTAAATGAAATTCTTGCATTCGACGCACACGATTCCCATCTTCCTTCACACGAGAATCTCCGAATTCGGCATTGACCTGATTTGGAAAAGACAATAAAAGAGTACGAGTAACCTCCACACGGAATGCCTTCTGGGAAGGTTTTCTCTGACGTCTAGTCATCTGGTTTCCCATATCATGCTCGTACTTCCTAAAGAAGCATAGCAACTTCCATCCATTTAAAAGAGTGCTGCTCAGGCAAGATGCAAATAAAGGCCAGTACCACTTCTTTGACCGAATGTTGACCCGATAATTTTGTTTACCATTATCATGGAGGTCTACCCCACCCATTCCCACCCCACTAAGCATCCTAAAAGGTCGATTCCCCGACAACCTAAAACACGGAATCATAATCCCAATACATAAAGAAGGCTCTAGAGCGGACATAACGAACTATCATCCAATTACATTAATAAATTCACTATCTAAAGTCTTTGAAAAAACTATTAATAATCAACTAATTGAATACCTTGAACAAAATAACATACTATCACTCAACCAGTTTGGATTCAGGAAAAATAAAGGCACCTCCGAAGCCCTGGCAACAGTTACCGATTTTCTAAATGAAAACTTAGACAAGGGATCAAAATGCATATCAATATTCTTAGACCTGTGCAAAGCATTCGATACTATCTCTCACTCTAAAATTTTACAAAAACTATCTAATATTGGTATAAATGGCGATGAACTTACTATTATTAGCGATTACCTGTCAAACCGAAAGCAAAGTGTGAAAATCAACAACTGCAATAGCAATCAATTACCAATTAGCTACGGCGTGCCTCAAGGAAGTGTTTTAGGTCCTACCCAGTTCTTAATATACATAAATGAATTATGTAATCTTCAAATAGATGCCAAAATTGTAAGTTTCGCTGATGATACGATTCTCCTCTTCAAATCAAGCAATTGGAATGATGTATACATAAAAGCTAACAGGGGCATAACTGTGGTTAAAAGATGGTTAAACAATAATACACTAACAATGAATGTGACCAAAACTAAATACATTGAATTTAGTATTAATCCTTCCTTAAGAAACCCAGAAAATCAAATTAAAATTTGTGCTTGCAACCTGACAAATCCGATAATATGTGATTGCCCTTATTTAGAACAGGTAACTAAAATTAAATACTTAGGTATTATTTTTGATAGCAATTTAAAGTGGAAAGAACATATAACCTCTACAGCAAACAAACTTAGAAAATTCATTTATTTTTTTAGACAAACTCGCAACTTTCTCAACCTAAGCCAGCTCAAAACAATCTTCTATGCACTTTGTCAATCTTTAATAGAGTATTGTATCATAGCATGGGGAGGAGCAAACGCTGCCGCCATTGATCCAATATCTAAAGCTCATAAACTTATAATAAAGATTATCCTCAAACTACCAATCACAAGCAGTTCGGATGAAATCTTTAGGAAAATCTGTGTTATGGACATTAGGCAACTTTATGCCAAAAACATACTAACATACCTCTTCAAACACAAAACTACTTTTGACAATATCCAAACTGCTCGTGATACTAGAACAAAAGGACATAATTTCTTACAAATCCCTTTCGCTAAAACAACTTTTGGCCAGAGAAATTTTAGATATTTTGCAACAAGGCTACATAATGCTCTCCCACTAGCCATTAGACTGAACGAATTTTTTCTGAAATATAAAACAGACATCAAATCTTGGATCATCAGCCAAGACAGTTCCATGATAAATTTTTTTATAAAAATCCCTACATAAGTATGTACTCCAACTAGATGCTGATTAACAAATGTATCATTTATTATTATTATTTATTATTTTTTATCTTTTTCACAATGTCATTTAATGTACTGAAATATTTAATGTATCAAAAAATATGTAAACATTTTTAATGTACCAAATACGTCTGTCTCGACACAGGTTTATCCTAGTGAGACAGACATCGAAAAAAAAAACCTGTAAAAGAAACTTTATATTGATAATAAAAAAAAAATAAATAAAAAAAATTCCCAAATTATAATTTCGTGTTGGCACGCTGGGCAACCGATTTTTTTTTCATGCTTCCTTCAAAACTTTGCCTTTTTTGTCTTTCTTCAACATCTGCCAACTTTGCACGATTTACTGGCTTACTGGCTCCATTGCATGACTTACTGGCTCCATTCGATCATAGTTCGTGGCCACTGTTACTTCACGGTTGTCCTAACCAACGGTATACGAGGATTTGGCTTTCTACGTCTACCACCGCATCAAATTCACCTGCTAGGTAAATGTTCGCTATGCGCAAGGGAAATATAGAAGAAAATGTTACCTTTAGGCAATTACTTTCCTGTCTTCAACTTGCCTGAAGCTTCAAGGTTAGGGAAGCGAACTGGCTTACATATGCCAGTAGCTCACATTCTTTTATCCTTCAGGATACACATCAAATGGTGAGATGTGAAGAAATTGTCCATAAATAACTCATGGCGTGCGGGGAACTCTATATATTCCATCATAGACAGTACGAACGATAATCTTTGACCTAATACGGAGTCATATGTATCAGATGCTCAGGAATATGGCATTGCTTGGAAACAGGTAGCCTTCGGAGGAAGCAAGACACCAAATCTCGTAGCCAACTTTGATTGGCTTATTCTTAATGTACATCTTGCAATAATGTCGACCGAAATATGGCACCATTTGCTCGTCGATGGAAAGTTTGTGTGCAAAAACATCAAATACAAATAAAGATGGAACGTTAGTCATTATTATACCTTAGCCATTCTGTCGGTTATATCTAGATTGTTGTTATCGCAAAAATGTATATAGCGCTTTATAAGCTCGAAATGTGGACGTTGGTTCCTTTTTTGATGACGCTTACACCCAAGGTCGGGTCAGACGAATAATAATCTGTGGTAGATGGCAATGTATTGTAGCCGGTCAACACAGAAACCAAGAAAACGCTTCAATTCGTATATATCTTACTGGAATTCGGTATTGGTTTTAAATCGAGCGTATTTGATCATCCTCTCAAGAATAAACTGAATCACTTCGTCATCAAAGAATAATGAAAACACTTGAAAAGCATTATAAGACTTCAGCTTTTCGTACATATCTTTATGCACCACATTCAGCGGTTCAAGAACGCAACAGTTTACTGTAGTTTTAATTTTTTGGCTGGTGGTGTATTTGAAATAGATATTCGCAAGGTATTACGTCTCGCACCAGAGGATGTCGAAGGCTGATTCCAGTCAAGTCGTGATTTGCCATCAAATCATCGTCAATCAGCTCTTCGTCCGTCTGTTCATCAACCTTCTCTGTTTAAAAATATCCGAAAACTGCAGACTAACTGTTATTTTTAATAAAAATCACCCATAAAAACACAACAAAACCGTATTGTTTGAAGGCAAGCTAACCAAAAACATATGAAAACACTGTCACAGCTAACCTCCAAACGTTGCGCGCAGGCATCACCTGATTTCAGTGACATCCAGCGGTCATCTTATGCGTATAATACTATGTTGAAACAGTGTTGTCGACTATTTCATCTTTTGATAACAATATGTGATTCACACATGTTTTATTTTTTTCCGTTTTAATTTTTATTTTATTTTTTCAAAATGGGTCTATTTTCAGGGCTTTAGTAAAAAAAATAGAATAATTAATAAAATTAATTAAATTATGTTAATTATTGAAAGCTAACATACCAATCTATAAATACTGCATAACAACTTGGTGGGATTTAGCTTTATTCACAGTGAAAAAAAATCATACTTTTCATCTATTTTTTTGATGCCTATAGGCATCGTCATGGAGGTAAGGGTTAAGGTAAAAACTGCAACCTTCTTCATAGATGTGATAGAGGGCTACTACATCATATAACTCCCTTGATCGTACTGGAACTTGTTTTCTAGGTTTTAGCGTCACGCATATAGCACACTTACTTTTATAATATGCATTTATTAGTCAACACAATAAACTTAGTTTGTATTTTTCACGGCAGTGTTAGAATTTTGGGAAAAAAAAGTCATTTTATGAACCCGGAATGTTTCTACGAGTATGGACAATACTTATTGTGGCTGTTTTGTTATTATTAAATGGTGGATTTATCCAAATTATTGATTTAAAAAAAAATTACCCGTAAATTCCAAACCCAGTTAAATCCATTTCAGCACATGTAGTCTGATTTTCATCTAAATAAATGTAAATATTTCACGAGATTGAATGCTATTTGATGTAACGTCGCCTAAGCCCGCCATCGCTTCTTAATATAGTTTCTGCCTAAAAAACATTTCATAACTTGAAGTGCGAAAATTCAGCATGTTTTTACTCTGTGAGCATTTATCAATATATTCGTGTATATTTCGTCATCATTCAGTTCCAGTATTTTCATAAATATTCTGCAGCCGAACATGATGGTAAAAATATTCTCGTTTATAATAATAATGACACTAAGTGTTTATTCCAGAATGTGAGGAGGTTCGTTCAAATCGACACAAAAATAAGAATATACAAAATGTTAAACTTTAGATTGACGGGGCCAACAACTTTCTCCAGCATGCTGTGATGCTTGAGTCTGGACTCTGGCGGGATTTCATGATAAGGACATTTCAAGGAATTGTCCTCTCCCTTAAATCTGCTATCCGGGCTCTTATAAGGGCTGCGAAGCCTGGTACTCGCCCTTCCGTGAGCATATTGGAAGCACTGCAGTATCTGAGAAGACCAATTATCATGCTTAAGGCCACGTAGTAAACGTTCAAAGATAGCTTGAAAGGGAGATTTTTTAATACGAATGTTAGAGAGAGTGCGCTAATATAAAAAAAACGATAATTGTAACAGACGTACTGCTCCGGGCTCGGCCGCGGTCGCCCATGTTAAAATCTACATCATCTATCTATTTAAAATTAAATATACTGCCGAAATATGTTCATGTAAAATTTTGTAATGTAGAACCTAAAAAATTGTCAAATATGTAAATACAATAAATGAAACGTCAGAGCTTGGCTAGAGGTATACGGGCAGAGAAGTATTTTGAGAGCTGAGGATAAAATAATAATAGCATTTTTAATTCGGGCACGATTATGAGAATCGTGCCTATACGAGAGGGAACGTTCGGCCACGGCCCGAAGCAAGGGGCCGTGCGCCGTCATAACGTGAGGTATAATCCGCCGTCATAACGTTCCACAGGCGCGATTCTGAGGATCGTGCCTGAACAAAGAAACGCCGTGGTCGCGTTCGACCACGGGCCCGAAATTACCGGCCGAGCGGCGGTAAACGGACCGGCGGGGCGCCGCGATCGCGTCACAACACGGCTCTCGATTCCAGAAATCAAATAGAAAGTGGGCCCGTGTAAGCGTCGCGCGAATTTTCGAAACTTACTTTGCAATTTTTTTCCATCGATGGAATTTCATGTAATTAACGTTTCGGCATAACAAATGTATATGTTTTATCTTCAAAAATAACTTTTTTTTTGGAAGACACAAACTTAAAGAGTAAACGAGAAACTTGTTTTGATCTGTAGAAATTGGGTATGCGGTGGCTTAAAGTTGCACGTGTAAAGGATTTACAAAACGTAAGTAAAAACATTATTTTTACACGTGGGCTGCAAAACCGAAACCTTCTACTGAGCATATTCGACTTTACTTCGACTTAGTTTGTCTTTGCCGGTCGATATCATCGATCGTCGTCCATCAGTTTACTGTTACTTCTTTCAGAATCTCATCGTTCAGGAAAGCTGGTGGAAATCTTTTCGATGGTTATAAAATTGGAATAACCAAAGATTTTTTTGAGATATGCGACAAGTAATGATACAATTGAGGTTAAATTGGTTTCGTAAAGCTCATTTCTTAGTGTTACTTTTCTATAGTTAAATATAATACCAACCTAAAAATAAATATACCTTGTTATATTAGGGGTATTTTTACTTGGCCTATAGTTATAGACATTAAAACATTTCTTTTTTCGTGTAAGTGAAGAGATTAGTGTAATCCAACCCACACGTCACATATTTCATAAAAAATTATATTAATATATTAATAATCGCAAGATACTAAAGAACCGGTCGGTGGCCGAGTTGACATCGCATTTGGGTCCCACCCAGGCGTAGTGTGTTCAATTCCTCGGCTAGCTAAGTCCTCCATCACAACACAAGCAACATTTTCAGCTTACTGTGGTGGTAGTAGGAGATTTTCAAATATTGTCAGGTCATTCGTAACCCGGGAATATTTGTCTTTCTTTTTTTTTTTTTAAATATGATTTGTCAAACTGTCAAGTATTTATAAAAAAATATTCGCCTCAGAATCATTGAGGCAAGTATGTGTTTCAAAAGAAAAAAAATACTTTTCGAATGAAAGTAAACTTACGACATTTAAACAATGACATTATACAAATACAAGACACGTTATATTCGCACTAATTGAACAAAAAACGCTTATGAAAATGGTAGACATTTAAAGAATATGTTTGTACAAAAAAAATAGCTATATGAAAGGCACGTTAAATTATGTCCACTGAACCTAGTTCAGTGAAACCTATCGCGTGGTTTCAGTATTGTATCTTCACTCTATGAATTCATATGCGAATCTTTTAAACATACAAAACAAATACGCATCCGAATAAAGAATTATTAATAAATAAAATTATTTTGGTGTCTACTTTATCGCTTGTTTGATATTATGATAGTGGAATACTTAACATTACCCGTGTACCAACAACTGGAATTAGTTTGTTTAGTATCTAATCCATACTAAAGGCTCCGTAGTAAGCGTTCAAAGAGAAGAAGAAGATGTCTTGAAAGGGAGATATGCTAATACGAATGTTAAAGAGAGCGCAATAATATCAAAAAATACGAAAAAAGATAACGAAAATATTTAATAAAGCATAACTTTTTTTAAAAAGAGCAAAAATTTCTCAGCTAATGTATAAAGCAGCTATGATAAATATTTTTTCCTACCTACTATTACATGTTAAATGATTTTCTGATAATTTTCTGAGCATACATTGCGATTTTGTTTACATCGAGGGTATTTCATATAATTACCGGTACGGCTTGTCAACTGTAAAGATATTATAAAAAATAACAGATATTTTTTAAGAACTTAATGTTCAAGGGAAATAATATACCCCTTGAATTGGTAGAAATTCGTAATGCGGGGGCTTTAAAGTAACAGTATGAATGTGTAAAGGGGAAAATAATGTATTTAATTGTAAGTTCTCGGATATATGAGTACAAACGAATATTTAAAAGTCTCTGATAAATAAATACCTTCCGATATCGATTTTATAAAAAATAAAAAAAAAAACATTTCTACCATCGAGCCTCAGAGAGAAGTACTTTTTCATTAATAACA
Source organism: Hesperophylax magnus (assembly GCA_026573805.1). Taxonomy (NCBI): domain Eukaryota; kingdom Metazoa; phylum Arthropoda; class Insecta; order Trichoptera; family Limnephilidae; genus Hesperophylax; species Hesperophylax magnus. Next base: position 7,473,156 of record JAIUSX010000029.1, on the reverse strand, counting down.
TGCAATTTGAATTTTATTTAACTTTGTTAAAAATATATATGTATACCTATTTTCATATGGAGGACTTTTTAAAAAAGAGCCACAAAAGTCCTGCACAAGAGTTCTAACTGCTCCTGGCTGGAGTGAGACTATGGCATCTCTTATAAGGGTAGGTTGTGAGGTTGAAGGTAGTGATGAGGGAAAGGAGATGGGATGGTGAAGGTGAGGATGTACCTGTCTGTTCAAATCTGGTTACCAAACACGGATAAAACCATTTCAATTCGGAATGGTTGTCTTACACCAAAACGATATTGAGAGTAGGTATCTTCCACTATGGAACGCGAATATGGTATGTATTTTTTTAAATTTATATATTTTCGCAAATATGGTATGTATTTTTTTAAATTTATAAATTGTGAAATACCACAAATTTAACAAACAAAATTTATTTTGATTAAATTGATTTGAGCCCGCTACCTCCGGATTGTTAGTTGAGATCCTTGCCTCTCGACCACGGGGGCCATTAATTACAAGTTTCTTCAGATATCAAGCTTCAGTATCAATAGTTTCACTTCACGCCCACTTATGTAAATTTAAAATGTCATCAACATTCCATCACTGCTGTCCCCGCCCTGAATAACGTAACGGTAAATTCAATTAAATTATTTTATTAAAATACTCTTTTGTAAGTTATGCTTCAAAATATTAAGACGAATCATTTGCTTGCGCCCGTACATATGCAATACCAATAAATATTTTTTTCAGTATAAATGTATCCGTGATTTAATCCAATGTTGTATTTGAAAAAAAAAAGTTTTATACGGACGGACGCAAAGAAATAAAACTTATAATATTTTAAATCAAAATTTGCAAAAAGTATATTTTAATAAAATCTATGATTAGATTATTATTACCTCATTCCAGGCTGAGTACGTCGCATTTAGCCCATAGCCTTGCAATTCAGAATCCTTCCAAGCAAGGTACTAAAATGTCTGTGTTTTGTCAGATGAAATATAAAATAATTATAACTCCGAGACGATAAGTATATTATTATTTATAGAGCACAAATATTAGCCAGTCAAAATGGAAAGAGGGCGACAAACACGCGTACCGGGCCTTTCAAACATTCGTTCAAATGTATGAAGATTCATCAGTGACATACATTCACCACTATTTCGTGGTCTTCGACCTACGTTCGTTAGAAGTACCGACTTCCCGTTTGTTTTCTGTCTAACAATGCAAGCGTACTGATCCAGTCATTATGGATTTTAATTATAAAAGTGGGCACCCCTGCTAAGTCACCAAACGTAGCAAACTACATTGGGTAACCTGGTAACCTGGTAGAGATATTTGTTATCCGATGAATGGTTCCTAGGCAGCGATACCTATACCCATCTCCCAAATTGTCTTGATGCTGGATTGTAAACTGATCTCTAATAATTTTCCGTAATGTCGACCATGAATGTGTCGAATTTCATCTCAACTTATTTAAATATATTCATGGTTCATGTCTTCTACTTATCGAAAAGACCCCCGTATTATATTTACCGAATAAATATTTTAATTATAAAAAATAAAAACCGGCCACATAATGTTCTTGCTAACAACAAGGTTAATTCTCCGATTAGATTATATTGAGTAGAATTTACAAGGGTCAATTATGATGCAAATACATGCTGATGAATCCACAAAGGTATAGCTTTAGTTACACCGCCAAGTACCCTTTGTCATCCAACCTCAGACTCTAGCGCTTGGCACAATCAATGAAATTTGGCTAGTGGCGCATACGGCCATCGGTGCAGGTGAGAGGAACTAGTAGGCCATTGTTTTCTATCGAATGAAACAATGCTTTGACCAGGTATGTGTGTTGATTTTATGCTCGGCTTTGTTGAAATGTTTCCTCAGCGCGGCTTAAATGCGTATATATGGCGTAAGCCTGCATATTAGCAATATATATATATATAATTTTTTTTTCCTTCATGTATACGGCAAAACGTTGCCATCAACAAAAGTAAGAATAGTGAAAGTACAAAAACTCAAACAAAAGTATTAAGTAACAAGCATAAAATGTAAAAGTACAACAACTGAAACTAAAGTATAAAATGTAAATGTACAACGACTCAAAGAAAAGTATAAAATTTAAAAGAACAAAACAACTCAAAGAAAAGTATAAAGTATAAAATGTTAAAATAATAAAATATCTAAAAAATATTGTTTTTTTAAAACTATTTCAAAAAGTGAGTACTGCTAAGTATTAGCAATGAAGATGAAAATAATTAACAGGAGAAGAAAATCTTCGATAAATATAACTATTTATTGAAAAAGGGAAACGGGTAAACACTTAACTTGTTAATGCGGTGCACAGGTACCTGGCTGTGTGATTATTATAGTAGAATCGTGGCTTACTGGCAATACTCATTTTATCAGATTTCGCGTGGGAAAACTCTTTTGAGGAGGGAATACGTTTGACACGGACCTGTCAGATGAAGAAAAGTGTGACATTGGAAATTAGCTTTCAGTGACAATCATAGACATGTTTTTGACACTGAGCGAAGCATTATTAACAATAAAATAGTTGAAAACCAGTCAGTAAAGATCGAACAATGAGAATTTTATAAAATGTAAATACACCTTTTTACTCAATTTGTTAGTAAAAAGGCCTTCCAAATTCATATCCCTGAAGACTAATATAATATCCATACCTACCCTTTGAAATGTAAATCCATTCAAAACTATTATTATTGCCTATGATTTTAATAAAGAAACGTGTTTCTTCTATCTTCATAAAACTATTGACGACGTGAGTGATGTATATATGCAATCTAATATCATGGCGAAATCGCGAATCTTCAAAATGCCGACGACTGCGGGGTTTTTTTAAGGGATGCAATTTCCTAGTTGATTTTTGAAAAAGCTCCCCACTTTAATCAACATGCTATATGCCAGGATACTAATTTTGAATTTATTTTTTTTGCTTGAGTAGTGCACTGTATATAAAATTCTGACGAACTAACCACTGAAAACAAGCTGTCCTGACGTTGAAACTTTTTTAATCATTCTTATTAATACCAACCCAGACTATTTTAGATTGATTATTAATAAATAACATCAACATTCCTCAGCGCTCGATAAATATAATACACTATACTGATAAAATTAGGCAATTTACGTAAATTTCGATGAGACGTTAATGTCAGATTTGAAATGCGTTCCTTACTGCTAGCGCCTCGGCGTCTAAAAATGATAATTTCCGCTTGATGTCAGAAAGCGTGAATAGAAAACGCCTCTTTGAGATAATTGGTATAACCTCTCGACTTGTGTGATCGACCGTAAAATAAATGATGTTGTATTTGATATGATTTGAGATTTTCACGGCCAAAAGTATAAAAGTTAGTCCGAAACGTTGGCTAAAGAAGTACGGAGCGCAGCACGGCATAATACCCCAAAAATAAATCACTATAAGAGATTGTATTTGTATTCTGTATAGTACAGGTTCTTGAAATTTAACACCTTAGCCATACCACTATGAAAAATACTAATTTACGATTTCAATTCCAGCTTATTTCATCCGGGAACATAATATTATGTATACATAACCTAAATATAGTTAAAACTTTAGAAAATGAATCATTATAACGGATATTTTACATTTTTTTATAAACCTGACAGATGGTATGAAAGTCCTAGTTCACAGTTCAGAGAATTCAATTTCAAATCATCTACAAAGTCTGAATACTCGTAAGTACGTTGATTGAGGCACCTGATAATTTCCAGGGAAAAGTGAACTTTTTACAGATGCACTAAAACAATCCTAGCGAGGAACTCCGAAAAAATTCCACGCTTTTGGCATTTCTCAATTTACTAAAAGATGACATAAAGGCAAACGGAGTTATTCTCAGAAAGTCAGAGGAAGTACTTGCACGCTCCTGATGACACGGAGTTATTCTATTATATATTAAGAACATTCAGAGAAAGTCCTTGCATGTTGATGATACGGAGTTATTCTCCATTATATTAAAAACATTCATGCTCTTGATGACAGGGTAAAATTGAGATAAAAGATAATAATAGTTGAGACTTGCTTGCCTTTTTTTACATTAGCTCTACACGGGAGGCTCTGAGAAAAACATTCCCTCAGGGCACTGGATGCTGTGTGGGGGGTATTTTTATGGACAGGAAGTTCTGGGAAGGAAAAGGGTATGAGGGGTGGGTAGGAATCTGGAAGTCAGTGTCCAGGAGTGACGGACGTATGAATCCATCCCTCCCACTGCGGTGCAAGGAGATGGGTCGAGAGACTTCGTCTGGAGAGGTCGAATGGTCTCCCTCAACCATTCTCTCCGAATTCGGCCCGCCACCCAGTAGGTGATCAAACGCATCCGCCGCCAATATCTAGACAAACCTCACCCCATGGACCCGGGCACCCCTGCTAAGTCTCGAAACGTTAACATGGGGGTACTTATGGCAGAAATGCTGGTTATCTAATAAATGGTTTCCAGGGCAGTGGTACCCATACTCGCCTTCCAAATTGAAGAGTTTCAAATTGTTAAAGAAACTTACTCGAAGCGTAATGGGTGTCAGTTATGTTATTTGTGTTTATTCAATGTCAACTGTCCGGCGACCTCCGTGGCACAGCGTTTAATTTCATTGGCTCAAAAATATTATTTATTTAAGTAAGCAGTTTAAAGTTTATGTATTTATTTATTATTTATTAACGGCCTATCGGGCTTTTACATAGTAAGTTGACAGTATATTGTTACGTAATACAAGTCACCCTATAAAAAAGATGCATACTTTAGCCTCGCTTTCCCCATGCAAACGATCGTGGCGTACGTGTTAAAACGACACAACGCCGCGTGATCGGACGGACCACCCAGGCTGCGGGCAGTCAATACGGCCCGGCCTCGGCGCGCTTCCGCAGTGCAGAACCGACCTTGGTCTTAGCAACACGGTCGCTCGCCATGGCAAAGGCCACTCGCGGGCATGGCGTGCATAATTACGCAATAACGGACGCGATCTCGTTCCTGTTTAACTAGATGCATTTCGCCATCAAACTTCCAATCATGTTTATTATCTCGGTTCGAACTAAACTCAATGGAGTCCCGCCTCCGTGTATAATTCCGAGTGCATTTCATCACCTCAACTGCCCCGTCGCCTCTGAGCGCGGGTAGACTTGGTCAACATGATCTTCCATTCCACACCTCAGGACGAATCGTAAGCTTTCAACCTATCCCCTTTCTTGTGTTCAATTCTTGTAACTTCTTGTAAAAAATCCTCGTTTCATCCGGTCGTCACAGAGAGAGTAGAGATCCAATTTATTCCTGTGTTTCTTTAGAAGATGATTAATATACCTTGTGCCTTTTACTTATGTGTTATTATTGTGATGGCCTTTTCCAACCTCCTGACCGATGGACGAGCTGCTGATCAAAGAACTGCCCACCCCTGATTGTACACGAGTCATCTGCTTTACCTTTCTACTGAGCTTAGCCTATTTATAACCAGGTTCGAGTCCCGTTTTATCCATATCTTAGCAATATGTATGTAAGTGTAACATGTACATGGATAAAATAGCTAAATATAATTTACTCATTAGGTAATTAGAAAATAATATGGTAAAGTAAATCAAAGTATGAAGAAAAGACATTTTTTTAAAGCTAATAAATAATACAAGTTAATAACCAGCAAATAGGTCTGAAATTAGTTGCCTTTTGAAACTCACAAAGTTATTAACACCAAATATATCAATGAGTTTTCAGTATTTGTTTGCAAGGTGATGAATTCTTGGAATCGGTGAATACATAGAGTAGTTAGTATTGAGATTATTGTTACATTTAAAGGTGTCTTTGCTTCGAGTTTGTCTGGCAGGTACATTCATATAAATTAATTCCAATAATTCAGGGCTGTAAATGAGAGATTTGATAATTTTGAATAAAAATAATATATCAGTTAGAACTCTTCTATCCGATAGTTTGAGAAGTCTGGTTTCGGTACATAAGTTATTATAATTTATAAATTCGATGGAAATATTCATTTTAAAATTGATGTACCGAAGAAATTTATTTTGTACCTTTTCTAAGGCTTGAGAATGGACTTTGTAGAACGGTGACCATACTGTTGAATTATATTCTAATTTACTTCGTACTAATGAGCAATATAGATGTTTTAAAGTTAACAAATTTTTAAACTTTGCCCCCATTCTCAAAATAAAACCGAGCATTCTCATTGCATCGCTTGTAGTTTCATCGATGTGTAAGTTAAACTGTAGACTTTCGTGGAATAAGACACCGAGATCTAGAATCTGTGAAACTCGAAGAAGATTAGCGCCATTAATGAATTAAGAAAAATGAAGGGGATTTTTACCTTTGTAAAAACTAATAATCCGGCATATACTAATATTTAGCTGCAAATAATTTTCTGAACACCAAATAAATAGTTTATTCAGATTCGACTGCAAAATAGCGCGATCATTATCACTTTTAATTATTCTGTAGATCTTCAAATTATCGGCAAATAACAGAACTTTGACTTTGTTAAAAATATTTACTATGTCATTGATGAACAAACAAAATAATATTGGGCCCAGATGAGATCCTTGCGGTACTCCACTTGATGCCGCAAATTTGTAAGAAGTGAATGAATCCACCTTTACCGCTAAGTATCTTCCCAACAGATAACTCTTAAACCATTCAAACATGATCCCTCTCACTCCCAACAATTTTAATTTACGTATTAAGATTATGTGGTTTACTTTATCAAATGCTTTACTGAAGTCAGTATATATGGAGTCAGTTTGATATGATGTGATAAAACCATTAACGATATCATTAGTGTGTAATATTAAATTGGAAACCGTTGATCTTCCTTTAATAAATCCATGTTGAATTGGTGAGATTACTCGTTTAAATTGACATATCAACTTGTCCAGTACTAGGCTTTCGAAAAGTTTGGGAAAAGAAGACATTATGCATATTGGCCTTTAATTTGTTACTTCGCTCTTATTTTCTTTTTTGAAAATAGGCATCAAATGACTAAGCTTCCAAAGGTCAGGAAGCACACCTGATGAGAGTGACTTCATAAATAACTTGTATGGGATGTGACAATGAATGCATACAATTAACTAGGAATCTAGGTGGAACTTTATCGGGTCCTGCGGATTTGCGGGAATCGAGACTCTTCAGCTTAGATATAACGTCCTCTATATTTACTGTACATTCAGATATATCAAGGTTTTCAACCAAATTAGAACAAGAGTACTTACTGTCTACACTTTTACTAACATAAACACCACCAAAAAACTCAGCAAACAGATTAACAGTTTCCTGTAGATTTTTTGATTGTTTACAATCGAATGACATAGTTCTAGCTATATAAGTTCCATTTTCTGTTTGGGATTGTTATAAATTATAATGGGTTTATTCATAATTAATTTTCTAACACAAGGATAGACAGAGATGATAGAACACCACGCAACTCTGTCTCTGCACATACCCCTCGCTTTATTCACATTCCTACATCCTCTTCTGTTATTCTCACTCTTGACGTTACCCGTCTCAAGTATTCATATGTTATAAAAGGTGGCGCAAAAAATCATCACCCTTTCGTGGAGGAATACTCATTTTCGCAAATGGCATTGTATGTCATCACGAATTTGAAGTTTGTGAAGTAAACAGAAACAAAATACACGATGATTTACCTAAATCCCTATAATACTAAAGAATGCAGAAAAATTGTGTCAAACCAATTCTTTTTATGTACAAACTTATTATTTATTTATTTAGAATTATCTACACGAGTGCCTTCTACTCACACCGGTATTATTGATATTCATTGTACAATATAGAAAGAAGAAAAGAAAAAATAAAATAAAATTATTATATAAATAAAAAAGACAAAGGAATATACGTGAGTACAAAATTATAGTAAGACATTAAGAAGAAAAAAAAATTAAATGTAATACAATGACCTCGTTAAAAAAATTAACTGTTAAAATTTTTTAGTAATACAACTTTATACTTCAATAAAAACATCAGCTAATATGGCATAAGAGTTACCTATGGTTTGTAATCTATTTATATGAGAATTTTAGCCTGAAACTGCACTGTTTATCACAAAAATGCATACATATCTCGTTCTATTTTTTTACATTGATCCCCATAGGAGACCCTGAGGAAAATAACTTCCCTCTATGCCCATGTCATCTTTGGGTATGATGTGTGAAGGGAATTTTCAGGGAAACGAAGGAGAGGATTTTCAAGGAAGGAACAAGGTACGAGGGGTGGGTAGGAATCTAGGGATCACTGTGTCCAGGTGACGGACGAATGAATATACTCCATGAATATATTATATGTAAATTGTAATTATTAAGACAAAATTAGTAAGTCTTTGAAATAGAAAAATCAGAAAAAGGTTCGGTCGTATCTAAGACACGAACCCAGGACTTTAGCCTTGCCAGGGCGCAGATTATCTTAGATGCGACCGTACTTTTTTCGGATTTTTCTGTTTCAAATTTTCGTTTAAGAATTGCTAATATTGTCTTCAAATAATTAAATGTATTAAATTATTTTGTATATCTATGAAACGTAATAAACGTCTTGGGTAATTCACCCAGCCTGCTAACCGATGCGACGCTTTGTCTGACATTAATAAGGTTACGAACGCCACCCTTAACCTGTGGGAAAAAATTAAACCTTTGAATCCTCAATAATCATTAGGCCAGGTCGCAAGGGATAAAGGTTCTCGCAGGCTTCCCTACCCTTACGTACAGAGGGTACCAAGCTATGTCGGAAACTGCTTGGGGTGGTATTTTGGGCTGCAAAGAAAATATGGAAGTAATAATTCTGCTCCCACATCGGGTACTAATTAGTTTCAGAAATTACGTGCACGATTAATTTTCGTAATGGGACGTTTATCTTCATTTCATTTAATAAAATTACTTGGATTACAAAAAAATCCTACCAAATTTAGATAAATTATTGTCTTAACGATGCTAAACCATTGAGTTTTCAACATCAATTACAGGCAGTTTAGCAATTATCTTTTAATGCATGTCATAAAATAGAAAAATGGCCTTTACAAATGATCTTTATGTATTTCTACTTTGCTCTATTTCCTTTCAACCTTATTTAGTTGTACCAACGTAACATAATACATAAAGGTCAACAATTGCGTGTTCCTTTAATATTTAGTATTTTTAAATTTTCAGTATACCCATGTTATTTACTTATTTTTATAACTTTTTATTGCTACGACTTGATTTTTACACACATATATATATTTACCATTTCTCATTATGTATCTTAAGTGATTTAAAAAATAAGATAGGTTATCGGGACAACGCGCGAAGTTACACTGAACTGGGTCCAGTGGACAAACTGGTGATTTACTACTTTTAGTAATGCATATAAGCCCGTCGGTCAGACAAGCTGACACCGGCTGCCGCAAACACGTCGCTCTAGGTTCTTTTTTCTGAAAGAAATGCCTTCCTGTGCTTTTGAGATGTGCTCAAATCATTCTTGAGTAAAAACCAAATCTGATGGATTTCTTTCAATTGGCGTGTATTCAAATTTGACTTATAATTTCAATAAATACAATTATTCACAATGCTTTTAGAATAAAATAAAGTGAAATAGCGAACACAAAAACACATAAGAGTATGAAAGAAAACCTAGTGACAGTACGTCATATTCTATTACTCTGCTCGCTAGTTTGTTAGTCAAAACTGAAGGCAAGCAAATCAAAAATGCTCGTCGTTTGCCCGTCAGTGGGCCGTTTTAAACTCTCAACTGGTGTCGCGAGAAGGTAAGAGAAACGATGGGTGTATCGAACGTGAAAACATGATTTGCTGCATTTGATTCGATTGCGACTAAGGTTGAACACCTGCAAGTTTGATGACCCCTTTTCAAAGCCATAATGTTTACGAGTTGAAAAATGCACCAATATAATCGGTTACTAGGCGAATGACTCATACAAACACCTGCGTTTAAACAGTAAACAAGTTTTTTTGTTTGATATTATTTCTGTCACAAGAACGCTTCTTGGAGAAATTATGAATAATACCCAGTTAAAACAAAATATTGTGTCAGTCAAATTTAAAAAATTAACACGAGTGGACGGAACACCTCCAGTTAAAACGCGATCTGTTAATTATTATTATAAATTCCTGAGTGTCAACTGAAATCTGTAGTCGCTTCTGTTCCTCCATCACGGCACAATCATTTTAAAGATTACAACTATTTCTAACGAGCTGTTTACGGCTGGCACTCTATCAGCTGAGCCAGACGCATCTGTCATCATTACAATAATGGGGCGTCTCCGTGTGCCGGCTCTTATAATCGACTGAACTACCCACTGTCGGTGATCACCTAGAGGCTGGCCAATCCCTGCTGCATGGATGCTGACAACCTAAAGGCTGACGAATACCTGCTGGCTACCGACTGAATTAGCCATTGATGCTGAAAACCTAGAAGCCGGCCAATTCTTCCTGGCTACCAACTAAATTAGCCATTGATGCTGAAAACCTAAAAGCCAGCCAATTCTTCCTGGCTACCAACTGAATTAGCCATTGATGCTGAAACCTAGAAGCCGGCCAATTCTTCCTGGCTACCAACTGAATTAGCCATTGATGCTGAAAACCTAGAGGCGGGCCAATTCTTCATGGCTACCGACTGAATTAGCCATTGATGCTGACAACCTAGAGGCCGGCCAATTTTTCCTGGCTACCGACTGAATTAGCCATTGGTGCTGAAGCCCAGAAGCTGGCTGATTCCTGCTGGCTACCAATTGAACAGGCCACTGCTCCAGCAGTCGCCTACGCCATTTGTTGTATCGTATGGCGCGATGATGCACAATGTGCTCCAATCTGAAATTGTCGGTAAAAGGATTCCTACTGTATCAGTTTTCTATCCGTGTTTTAAATCCCATTTGTATTGAAATACATATAACTATTTATTGTGAATTGGGTTGGCTGTAAAAAATAGGAAGTACCTATAAGCTACACCCCTTTGTACGTTCTGTATACAAGTACAATACTTGTAATTAAAACGTGAATTTTGATTCGAATCGTATTTCTTTTATGATGGTTTGGATAGAACACCTCACGGTGTTTTACCTAAATCATTACCCTGGTTGAGGGCTGATGTGTGTCGGTGATTATTATTTACAGTCTTTTCTTGTGCAGGCAAACACGTCCCGTACAATGGGCGTTCATAATAATATAGCCGTTTCACACGTACACACATTCTTTAAATGGCTATCTCTTTCAAGTACGTTCCGTTCATTTAGCTGTGTATGATGTTATTTTTAACCATTTCATTTGTTTACACAATTCGTTGTGTTTATTATTTCCTCGTACGTTTCGTTACTCGATTTCAATCTAGAAATAAGAGCGTGTCATATTTTTTGTTCGATTTGTATGAACATAACGCGTCTTTGTATTTATATCAATGATATGAACCCTAAATTTATGATGTATTGGTGAATGACTGCTTTATGGAGAACGTAAAAAAATAAATAGATTCAAATTTTCCGTCATTTTATTAAAGTGAGTGAAATGTGAATATAAATGCTATAAAAAAATACTGTCATTCGAAACAAACGAGTCAGCTTAAAAAAAATCATTGGTTGTATGTGATCATATCTGTTAGTTGCAAATTATTATGTTATAGCTTTCTAAACATTGTTAATCTTATTCGTAGTACATTTTATAATTAATATCTCAGTGTATAATAATAACAATACATAAAGTTCAAGTTTTACGTTAGACATAATATCATGTGCCACTATGATCAGTCTACCTTGCGGTAGGAACGCGAAAACTAGTAATTAACGCGGATTCGGGTTGTAGAACCTTAAAACTCTTGGGTTTTTAATATATTCCTTCACAACCAATGTTCAATATTATAACCAGGTCAACTGCAAATGAAACTTATTTTATCCATCATAAAACGAAATATTTATCTTTTCCAGTCAATTTCGAAGGGTTGACAAAAACGTATATTTTCGCCAGAATATTTGAATTCCTCGTTTGAATGTTTCATTTTCAATAATTGAAACGAATTCAAAGCATTTCAAAAAAAATATTTTTACAAAAACGTTCAGGGAAAACCAACACGCCATGCTGCGTGTTGGGGAATTACCATTTAATTAACGTTTGGCGACGTAATAAATAATGTAGGTATAGTTTATATGCTGCACGTTCAAGAGCGGAAGATATATCGCACTTGTGAAAAACCATCATTCAGAATAGAAACGTTTAATGAACAGATATTCTTCACCTTCTTCTTCCCCATCTCCTTCCTTTCTACACTACCTTCAGCCTCACAACGTACCTTAAATATTAATGATTCTATAGTCTCACCGGATCTAGATGGTTGGAAGCAGCTGCAACACTTCAAATTTAAGTATTTTCAAAATTATTCTACGTAAAAATTGCCAAAGGAACAGGTTTTTGGCACAACAAAAGTTTTGTTATTACAGAAGATTGATCTGAGCATTTACAAAAATTTTAAATATCTAGACAGAAATATACAATTTTTCACAAATAGAATAAACATATATAAAATATTGATCATTGATTCGCCCTAATCTAGAATATACCTGCGTCATTTGGTGTGCATTTTATGATGTTAACCATATCGAATCCGTAGAGCATCGTTTCTCAAGGGGATTTGCTTGGAGGTTTGCGTTAGAAAGAGGCGATTACTCGCACGATGACCTTGAAGTAAAATTAAATTCTTCTCCTTTACAAAAACGTAGGAAAATATTTTGATCTTATCTGCATTTTCAAAAATATTAACAGTATGATTGACTCACCTACTTTTTTGCAACTACCCTTTCAATATCCCTTCCGGTAGATTCATAAAGAATGATTTGCTTTTCATCAATCAACACTCCACAAATAATGGATACCATTCACCAATGCCCAGAATGGCAAGTCTTGTCAACTCAAGTCAGGTGACCAGACCAGATCTGAATGACAAAGAAGATACTTATTTTTCTCTTTCCCTTTCCTCTCCCTTTAGCCTAAAACTTTCCTTAAATGAGAATGCCTAAATTCTACTGGCTACATCGATTCTGAACCAGACGTACGGTACCACTTTTTTGTTTCAAATTGTTCTACACTTTTCAAATAAAAAAATATATATATTTCTGAAATTAATAATAATAATAATAATAATAATTCTTTATTCCAGGATGTGGGCAGGTGAGTGCAATCCCACACATCCCGTAAAGAATATAAGTACATTTAATATTTACATCATAGGTATTTTATAAATAATTATTTGGGTATTTTTACAAAGTGTGAATACTGTTAGAAATGTGTGGAAGATTTAAAGCTTATTTTTGTGATTACGATTGTCTTACTAAAAATATGTAATTTAAATATATTCATTCATAATAATTGATTCCAAAAACAATCCAAAACCACACATTTCGAAACTGTTCTAACTCGCTAAAATGTCATTATGTCATAGAAAACGCCAATGGCTGGTAAGACTGCTGTCTGCAACATCGCCCGAATTCACGAATGAAAACGAATATGTCGTTTTGGCCGCAAATCGAAAATGGCACATTCTTAATCGTTATTGAAAATTTTATTCGTCGACATAAAAATACCTCCATCATTGTAATTTTTTTGTAAATAAAAAAAAATACAGTCAAAATACCCTATTGAATTGTACTTAAATCATACTCTGTGTTTTGCCTTTTCACAAAAATGTTTTAAATTGAATGGGAAAAGGTAGCACGCCATTAAGGCGAAGCTATCAGTGGAATCACAATTTTTGATTAATCTTTACGACGAATCCGCTTACATTATGAATACAAAAAATATGCTTTGGATAAATTTAAGGTTTTCCGATCGTTTCGTTTATGCAAAATTTATTTTTTGTTAAAAACTTTATAGAAATATAAAAAATTAACTCTAAGCATAAAATACTTAATAATGCTTTATTTTTAAATCGCAAATTGGGAAAGCATACAAGAAACAACTTTTAAAACATAGTGTTTTGTTGATTATGCTATGTTTTATGACCTTGATTTACTTTTTCTTTTTATAAAATTCTTCAAAAATTCTAAAAAAGCTTTCTGCGCTTAAAACGACCATTTTTGGACTCCGTTGTCCGAGAAATTTTATGCCTTTTCCCTATATTCGTGATGATATAAGACTTAGAATTACATACCAAGAATATACGTATTTTGGCTTGTCCTTTTAAGGAAATTCAATAAATAAGTTAGTTATTATTGATTATTAATATTACTATTTCAAATTTACCATTTGTTGGTCTTATTGTAACAACTGTACTCGGATAAACATGAATATCAGAAAAAAAACAATTTTCCGAGGAATATAAAACTTTGAGAAACTCTTACATAAAATATCAAAATATGTACTGTTTTTCTTGCATTAATCCTCGTCATGATTCAGTTAAGCTACTAAGAAAAGTTGGAAACAACAACATTTATTTTAACGAGCTAATAAACTTCGAGATGTTTGGCTAAGCAAGAACACCATCGTCTCAAATTCGCTGAAAATCACGTCAGCCTCTTTAATAATTACTTTGAATCAACATCAATACAAAACAATTTCAAGTCGACGAGCTTCAAAGCGCTTTACACTTAGATGGAAAATACAAAAATTGAAATAAAATTTCATCATGATTTTTTTTTGAGGAAAATGGTGGGTGGAAAGGAAATCTAAAATGTGACAAAACTTACGATAGTTTTTTTATTGATAATGTAGTGTAAAAATATACTGGTAGTATCTTTCATTACGAGGTGATTTTTAAGACAGTTGGTCGAACCCGAGCCAATGTGCATGTGGCTCTGTTCTTCTGCGCATATTCTATTCAGACCAGTGGCAGTTTTCTCTCTAGTGCGTTTGTGCAGTGAATCCTCATTGAAAAAATGAGAAAATAAGACAAACTTGCAAATTAATAATATTAGTACATTGTAAACAGCGCACCGTTAAAATTCCGAGATTTAAAGTGTTTTTCGATATCTGTCTCACTAGGATAAACCTGTGTCGAGACAGACGTATTGGATATACACATAAGTATTTACATATTATTTGATACATGTATAACTTTAACCAAAAAATAAATTATAAAGATGCATACATTTCGAACCGTAAAGATATAAAAGAAACTGTAGGTTATCCTACAGAGATAACAATATTATAAATGTATATATATATATATATATATATATATATATATATATATATATATCCGAATACTCCACTGCCCAACATAAATACACAACCAGGGCAAAAAGCGAAAATATCCTGATTACTCCCAGTTTGAACACATCCTTTGGAGAGAGAAATAATAAATTCCATGCTATAAAATTGTTCAATGCTCTACCAAATGAAACCAAAAAAATAAACGATATGAGTATATTTAAAACAAAAGTCAAAACATGGCTTAGAGATCAAAGTAATAATCAACTTACAAACGTTATGAAGACAATGTAAAGACAATTCAAAACTAAATACAAAAATTTAAGAAAATCTACAGGCCGCCTCAGAACAGGAAACCCTAGTGAGGAGGACTGTGAAAAAAATACAAAAAATATACTTATATTATACTTTAAACCTACATAATGTACAAATTTTGCTATTGATATTAATAAAAAAATAAAAAAATAAAAAAAAATATGGAAAAGTTAAGATAAAATAGATAATGAAATAATAAATGGAAGTTGATATAAGCAGTATAACCTAAGATAACATATATAACAATATTTCATTACATTGAATGACAGAGGTCAATCAGTATCTAGTTGGAGTACATACCACTTCCCCACCTTCCTATTCCCATCTCTCCCCTCACCAATATACCCTCAGCCTCACAACATACCCCAATTGGGGATGCCATAGTCTCACTGGCTCCAGACGGGAGCAGTTGGGACTCTTGTGCGGTATTACTGTAAAAAAAAAAAATATATACTTATAGAGGGGTTTTTATAAAGAAATTGATCTTAGATCTGTCTTGGCTGATGATCCAAGACATAAGTTTAAAATCAACGCGAACAAAAAATACCGTATAAGAGCCACCCGATATTTTCATCTTATACATTATAGAATCAACACTAAATACTTAACACCCTATCAAACAACACAATCCTCCTGACAGTGAAATCCTATAACCTGCGTCAAAATAAGACAATCTTTGTGCGCCGCAATAGAAGAATGTTTGATGCCATGTGACCTCTGGAATTTGATGAGTGTCACCGAGATTGGCTGAGTCCTGCGCCCACGCCGATGCCGGTAACTGGACCTTGGACTAAATTCAATTTTATTTTACTCTTTAATAAAAAAAATAAATGGATAATTTGTATAGAGCTGTTTTTGTGAAAAATCATCTCAAGGGCGCTATAGTAGTTAGGAGTGAATTTTTATTTTATTGATTTTCTGCAACCGTTTGCCTTTAATGGCATTTGTAAATCTACCATCAAAACAGATATTGTTTCCAGTTCTCAACTAAAAATCCTTTGCAATCATTGTTTTGTTGCAGTAATCTTTTTCTGGTGTACCAACGTATGAAAAAGGGGGTTGAAATTAAAAATGAGGTAACTACGTACAATAGATGAATTTGGTATGTAATATCTTCCCTTGAATTTCTGAACCCCTAATGAAAAATACCTCTATCCCCCACTGATCAGGACACAAGCAATAATTAGTCGCCCAAAATATCCATTTATTTAGCGCTTTCGAACATATATCATTTGTTTGCTATCACGTGACATGTCCGAAAAAGCAAAATTGGAAAAGTATTCTAATGACGTCATTTTTATTCGCACGATTAAATACGAATAATATTACATCTGCCCATTTTTGTAAGATTTTTCCAAAATGCATTATAACTACTTCTACTGTTAATTTCACTTCTCTTTTTGTAGTATTTTAAATTACCAAAAAGACATTTGGTAATTTTAAATACTACGAAAAATTTACGAAGGATATTTGACCGGGTTTGAAGAAACAGATGGAAGATAGAAATGAAGACCTAACTTTGTATTATTATTTTTTAATGAAAAACTATCATTTATAAGACAAGGTTTTTTATACATAGCACAAAGGAGAACAAATTATTATAAGCAATAATTAGTTGCCCGAAATATATATACAAATTAAAAAGCATTTTCAAGCAACTAAATATTGCTTTTAATAATTTCTTACCTTTGTTATTTTCGCCTGCGAAACATCCACAGCTACATGTAGCACATTCGTTCACCTCCAATTTTTTTTTGATGGGATTGCAATTATCATGCGTGATGCAATATAATAAGTTTGATGATTAGTGACGATACGATCGATAAGACCACAACATTCAGGTACTCAATTTTTAACGGTAACCCAATGAATCCCCATCGACAACACGTGACTCCAAGGACGCAATAAGTCACTCTATTGTAGACGATATAACTTTTTAAAATAATAATATCATATTTATGGCATTTCAAATGGTAAACTATTTTAAGCACACAATAACATAATTTGTATTCATGAAAGCATAATATGGAGTTTCATAAAAGGTAGACGTTTCATCATATTATGTATTCGTAGAAAATTGATCAATTACAAACTTATAAAAATCTTATAAAAATGCTGCACCTCGTTTTTTCAATATTAGCCATAATTCATATTCTAAGATTTTTTATAATCTCTCTGTCTTGCATAACTTTCCGCAAAAAAGAAGTGCCTCCAAATTATAAATGGTGTTAATTAAATATCAATTCGCCTCTGGTGGGAAAACCTAAATATTTTCTATTAAATTGAATTCTCACGCAAGAAGGCTGGCTAAGAGGAAATTTATATTAGCAGAAATTTATATTAGACTGGCGTCTACTAACTATATTTAAGAAAAAAGTATGAACATTGTTACTTACGACGTGCGAACTAGCGACGAGTCAGAAGTAGTTAGGTATCACAGGATAAGGGTTGGTTTTCTTTTTAGTAACCCTTCCTTATCCATCCAACAAGGTAGTTCTTTTCTCATTTAACACTTTTTGCTTCCGGTAAAGTATCTTTTGTTTTTCAACTTCAACTTTGAAATAGATGGAATTTGAAATAATGCTTTTTGTACGCTGTAAGAATTTCGACATGAATCGTGTTTATTACATTCATAAAAAATGGGGTTTTAGAAGCTGGCCGTAATATGAAAAGGCGAAAAGTTTAATTTGAAGCATGCTTGTCCTAAAAAAAAGCAAATGTTAAGTAATTTTCATCTCAAAATTGAACAGTCTGAAATGCTGGCTAGTAATGTATTTCAATATTGTGTTAAAACGATCCACTAGTGTCTGATCAGAACTTTTACAGAAAATGTTTTGAAGGCTCTGAATTTAAGTCTGAAACAATTATGTGCATTCCAGAATGCGACCAAACCTATTATAAAACCTAATTGTAATTAGTCATAAGATTTATGTGTTTCCACCATCTCTATTTTTGAAATTATAAAAAACAAAGTACTTTTTCCCCACGTCTGTGCAAAAAACGTCCAATATTTTACGAACGCAATGTCTTTCAACAATTCAAAGAATTTTAGAAATAGAAATAATTAACTATCGTGGTCAAAAACAAATTTATGTGTTTTTATTAGAAATAATTAACATTGTAATTTTATGTTTAATTGATGGGTTCGTTCAACTTGACCAGTAAGCTTAACTACTTATCTACCTCCCAAAGCCCTTAGTTATTGTCAATTTTTAAATCTCATAAAATTTATTACATAAAGCTCAAAACAAGAGAGTGTACTTACGTTACGACCCTACTGAAGCTCAAAAATGCATTTTTAGTGAAAATGCAATTTTTGCCGAAGTTGACATTTTTGAACCGTAATAAAAAAATTAAAATACATCTAATTACTTTTTTAGCACATTTTATACAATTTGTAATTTCGAATTAATAATATACATAAATATATCATCTATATTTTAAATAAAAATAATTTCATTTTTTTTTCCTTTTAAGTACATAAAAATTAAAAATAAGAACTCTTCTTTAAAAATGTGATATTATATAGTCATGAATGGTTTTTAGGTTGTTTATTTAATCACCTGTATGTTTCGTCGCCCTTTTCATCACACCGTCACGGAACAATAATAATAAAAATCATAAAAACTTTTCTTCACCATTAAGAGACAAAACTCTTGTATGTGGTGAAGGAATTTAAGAAATGATTTATTAAAGAAAAAAAAGATAAAGCAAGATTTATCGAAATCAGAAAAAAAAAGAATTTGAAATGCATATATATTTTTTTGTGAATACTACACTGCTCCCAACCGTCCTGAGCCAGTGAGACTATGGCATTCCCAATTGGGGTATATTTTAAGACTGAAGGTAATGGGGAGAGGGAGGAGATGGAAAATGGAAGATCAGGGAGTACCTGGTTATTCAGATCTGGCCACCAAACACGGTTAAAGCCATTTAAAACAATGTTTCAATTCTGATTTGTGGTCTTACAACAGGGGATAGTGAGAGCACCTTCCTCTCTGGAACGTACAGCAAGTACACTGTATATTTATTTATTTGAGGAACATAAACAGTCTTAGTAATACAATATGCATAAGAGGATAACAAAAAAACAGACCAATTATTAATGTTCACAGATAGATATTCAGAAACATAGAACTAACCTGTAAGTAGAATATTTAATAAAAATAGAAAAAAAACAGAATAAAGCAGCAAATAAGAAAAATAATAATACGAATGTAAATTAAACAAACGATAAACCTATAATATGCCTACAATAAACAGCAATAAAATAAATGTGATTATAACTATACTTAAATAGACTTGAGTTGGAATGGGAAAGGGGAGGAGAGGGATAAGGAAAAGTTGCCACGCAAGTAATATTAAAATAATAAGTACAATCAATTTAACAGACGTGAATATGAGTTAGAATGTGATACAATGAAATTCTATAGTGATAGTAACTAGCAGTGAATATGTCAGCACGAGTGTCTATATTTGCAAATTTATTATTATAGTAGTTACATGTCCTTTGCATAAATTCATTTTGATTGGAATTGGTATTGCATCTATCAATGTAGAAAAAGGTATTTGTCTGCTATATCGAATTGGCGCATGGAAATTTATTTTGTTCAGCAACTCCGGGCAGTCAACTTTTGAGTTAATAATTTTATACAAGAGCATCTGATCAGCAACAATCCTCCTGATGAGTAGTTTCGTGATTCGAAAATGTTTCTCGATTTCGTCGTAAGAGTTGTATATGTTGAATGATTTAAAATTGAGGAATTTGAAAAATCGTTCCTGAACTCTTTCTAACCTGTTAACATAAACAATATAGCGCGGGTTCCAAACCGGTGAACATTAGTCCAGGTGAGGACGAACATGTGAATTGTAGAGAGTCAGATATGTCTTAGTATTTTTGAAAAATTTGCATGTTCTCAGTACAAAACCTAGACTTTTTGATGCTTTGGTGACAATGTTATCAACGTGTTTATCATAGGTAAGTTTAGAGTCCAAGAAAACCCCGAGATCACGTACATAGTCTTTATTTGTTAAAATCGATCCAGAATTATGAATAAATAATAGAATCATGCAATATTTTCACACGGTTACGTGTGAATGTGACTTTGCAACATTTAGAAATATTGATAAAAAGCTTATTTCTGAGACAGTAATCCGTCAGTCGATCAAGATCTGCTTGTAAACAGATCAGAACAGTCCGGGGAGCTTATATGAATGTATATCTTCATATCGTCAGCAAATAGTAAAATTTGAGCGTTGTGAAAACATGTCGTAATATCATTAATATAGATAGAGAAAAGTAAAGGACCCAAAATGGACCCCTGAGGCACACCGGAAGTAGTCATTTTCCAGACGGAGGAAAATCCACCCACTGTCACAGCCTGGGACCTGTTTGTTACGTATGAGGATAACCAATGAAGGAGATCTCCATGAATACCATGATTGGCAAGTTTTTTAAGCAGAATGTTGTGGTTGATCTTGTCAAAAGCCTTGCTATAGTCGGTATAGATTGTATCAACTTGCACACGTTTATCCATGGAGGCAGACAAGAAGTTTGTAAACGTTATAAGATTAGTAGCAACAGAGCGACCTGAAAAGAATCCATGCTGAAATTCGTTGATCGAATTCTTTACCACAGGGAATAACTGGTCATAGACTATGTTTTCGAACACCTTTGAAAAAATGCAAAGCTTGGAAATGGGTCTATAATTATCTGCTTCACACTTATTTCCCGATTTATGAATTGGTGTGATGTAGGCTCTTTTCCATTTATTTATTATTTTAAATTACTGAATTATGCAATAATACAAGTTCATCAAATAAAATTTACTTGCACACGCCGAGATTTGAACCCGTGACCTTCGAATTGCTAGTCAAGAGCCTTACCCCTCGACCACAGAGCCCATCAAAGGTTAATCTTGAAAAGTAAAGTCAGATTTTGTGATTTTTTAAAGATCTGTGCTGTTTTTTCCATTTTCAAGATAGCGTTATTTTATCTATTAAATGAATAGATTTACATAATGCATTTACAAATTTATTAAATGTTTACATTATGGTGTGCAAGTTTTATTTGATACAAAAGAATCCATGAAATACGAGATAAATGTCTTGAAAGATTAATCTTTCTGATTAATTAAAAGATTAATTTTAACATTCAGCTATTTTGTTTGCAGTGATACGAAAGGGTATTTTTGGACTTAAATCTTTGATGAAGAAAGTTATTCCAATCGCGAAACATCTCTTGTGTATTTTCTTTGACAAGAAAAGGTTCTGGTTTATTTATTGCTTCTTTTATGAGACGAGCCAATTCCCCGTAGGTAGTGGCTTTGTATGAGCTTTTTGATTGAGCTTCTATTTATTATTATTTATTTATTTATTTATTGGATGATTTTTATAGCGCCGCTTTTGCGAAATATCACCTCAGGGGCGCTGTACAGTTAATGCAGATATTACAAAAAAAAATATATATATATAAATATTACAAATTGAAATTAAGTTAAATAAAATGAAGTACAGAAACAGGTGACACGGAGATGGAGAATATGCTGCAAGAATCCTAGGTAGTGAGGAAACTGGACCAGCTGCTGCAGCGAGAGAGTTCACCGCGTCCACCAACAGTGCCAGCACGAGGTTCGTCATCCTTCCAGGTATGTGTCTGCTGCTAATAGAGCGCTGACACAATGTCCTCTCATGGATTCCAGACCTTGGCAGCACCGCTGTGACATTCGACGAAGGTAGAGGATGGAGACTCTGCAGCAAGAATCCCAGGTGTTGAGGAAACTGGACCAGCTACTGCAGCAAAAGAGTGCACCGCGCCACCAACAGTGCCAGCACGAGGTTCGTCATCCGTCCAGGTATGTGTCTGCTGCTAATTAAGCGCTGTCACAGTATCCTCACATAGATAACAAACCTTGGCAGCACTGCTGTGACGTTCGGAAAGTCCATATCCTTGTACACTTGTTTCTGGTGATTGTGTTAGTGGTGCATTGTTCCGAAATAAAAGGCGGCGGAAGGGATAAAAAATCACCTTGGGCACTTGTTAGGGCTTTCAGAGTTTCCAAGAATAACATTGAAAACATCTGGCGTACCTACAGTTACCGATTCTCGTCCCAAGTTAAACTTCAGCGAATTTAGAATATTTTTAGCACAATTTTCGATTATTCATTTTTGAAACACTGCACTCTAGTCACATTACTATAAAGTTCTGATTACTAATTGGTAAGTTAATTTAAAATGTTGATTCACTGATTTTTAAAATAACTTCAAAGGGATGTTGCCTCGTTTCCCTTGAAAATACTAAAAAAACACAAAGCGGTTGGAGACGGCATGACGCGTCCAGCTGCCACAAAGGGCGCTACTCCCTAAATATTCTCTATAATATTACCATCGCATTTCCCGTATGAGTTCCCACGATTTTTTTTGTGGTTTATATAACGTACTCCATCAAAAGGACATTCTGAATTATCATTATACGCGTACGGTTGAATGGAAAATTAATGGAAATTTTTTGTGGTCCCAAGCAATGTAGATGTTGACTTTTTAAAAAGTAATTTTGTTGTGCCTCTGTCAGTAACTTCGGTTCAATGAACTCTACAACTTTTGCTTTGAATTTAAGCTTCAAAATTGGATATGTTTGTATTTGGAATTCAGACAAAGTCAACAGTACTTATCTAATATATGATATTTTAACAAAAATATATTTTAAATGTAATTTTCAAAATTGCAACCGATTTGTCGGGAATTCAGACTATCCCCATTGATGTACAATATTTAGATGAGTCACAAGGGGGAAAAATTGTTTCACTATTTTTCCTTCAATTAGTCCAATTCGACCTTTAACTCTTTAACGCCGAACGACCGGAAACTTTCGAATCCGGTCCGAGCCCACTGCTATTCGCGTGATAAAAATGGAATTCAATAGCGCCTCTATGACAATGACAGGAAGTAGTGAATATGGGTCTTGACGATACCCATGTTATGGGAGGCAGGAAACACAGAGGCTGTTAAATTATTCCACAACCGAGCTGTTGAACTCAAGAACGAGTTTTAGAATCGACCCTTTCTCATGTGACAAAGTCAACTGTGTAAAAATGTTGGGCGTTTGACGTGTTTCTCTACTGTGCACCAGTGTAAAGGATCCATTACGCTAGTTCCTCAGAGCGTCTTCTATTGAAATACCGGTAGAACAAGGACAGCATTCCCACCTAACGCCTGTACTCTAAAGATTGCAGCCTGGTTATGACATGGGAATCTATCAAACGGACCCCCCCGTTTCTGCCGAGTCAATAGATATTTCAAGAACCTTGGAGCTCCTAGGGGCTATGTTTATACAGTCGAGGAGAACAACAGTCATACGCTTTCATTTAAATATTCTCCATCATGATGTCTTATTCGTACTCAGTTGTCTCTTTCATATATGTGGACAAATGTTCACTTGCAATAAAGTTTTTAATTACTTGTGAGTAAATTTTATAATATAAATGCGTTATGTAATTCACATTACGATAACCGAAAGCAAAATTGGTAAAACGAACCACATAACATGACACCGTTTCGCACAAGAGTAGGCAAACAGGATGAAATGCCACACAACTTTGTAATAGCCCACTCCTTGGTTCACATGTATTCCAGCATCTTCTAGTGGTATTTTTATTAGGCAATAAATATCTACAATACATTGTTTCAGAAAAACAAAGCCGTACAATACAGCGCTCGTAGCCTCCCGCCATGTTGAATTGCAGGGTAGTCATAAAATAATTTGCTGTTTAAAGTTTTTTATAATAAAAACAACATTATTGCACACGTACTGTTACTAAATTCCAATTAAGACAATGCTGGTAGTTCTTATTCGCAGTGTGATACAGTTAAATATGACCGAAGGAGATAGGTCCCATTAGCTCAGTTTGTAGAGCGGTGCCCCGGCAAGGCAAGGGTCCTGGGTTCGAGTTCTAGATGTGACCGTATCTTTTTCTAATTTTTCTGTTTCAGATTTTTGTTTGGGAATCGCTAATATTGTCTTCAATAATTAAATATCATTAGAAAGAGTTGCAACATGTGCCACCATAAATATTTATGATAAGTTACACCAGGATGTCATCGCAGTTCAATAATATGATGTATTAAAGGATTAATAATTAAACATACAGAAATTTTGAAATTCTTAAAATAAATAAAAAAATCATTCCAGCCTAATAGAAAGTCAGGAGGGAGACAACCATAGTTGAACCTATATAATATGTTGTAGCCCTGTCTCAATCGTAATATTTTTATAACAGACCACCAGCCATAAGTTAATCATATTCTTATAAATGGTTTGAATTACCTATTGAATTAAATGTATTGTTTTAAAAGTTTTCTTTAATCAAAACAACCATCACCACAGAATCTTCCAAGTAATTTATTATTCCATACCAAATGACTGGTATAACATTGGCGCAGCCGGTAGGATATAATTTTCTATTGTGCACGAAAATCCATTGCTGACCCTTTAAAGAAAAATTGATGGTAATCACGAATCATTCCTCTTTTATCTACAATCAACCCACCATTGGTAATCTCAAAATTCCCCATCAGTTATTCAATCTCTTTTATCGAAAATTTAAGGCTCCAAAAGCTGACAGATTCGTTTGTGCCGTTAACTTACTCTTCAGAATTGGTTTGACTGTTAAAACTCGTCAAGTTTCTTCAGTCACGGAATAAAATAACAACATAACATTATACTTTGCACGTTCATTTCACATTAAAAAAACTTAGTCCCTATATTAATTTCAAATAACAAGGCCTTGTTGTGGTAACCCTATATCGAATGTTTTATATCATTATAATATAATATTATAGTAGATTCTGGTACGCCATTAGTGCCGCTGGCCGACTTCGCAAAACAGCTTGGGGATTTAGTTTCCACTCCTTACGCTTATAATATCCTAACCCCCTTCTTGGGCGAATGGAGTAATATGCTTTATGCTAATGCCAGTGTGTTCTAAATTTGCGTGTCCGTCGGAAGGGACAATATAGTTTATTTCAGACCGAGCCGACAGAGGCTTCGTTGAGAAATTGAACAGATTGCGGGAACTCGGCCAAGCATCTTCCGGCTATTCACGGGCTAAACTACATACTTCCAATATGGTAAATACTGTGTGGTAATATGAACTAGAAGTGAAATAAGAACAATCTATAGTTAATCATGACTAAAGATGTGTATATTAATCGATATTGATGACATTATTTTTACTAGCTATAACGGGTATCTCTGCTTCGTACAAACTTTTTAAACTCGGTTACAGCTTTCTTAGTTTTTATTTTTAAAAATCATTCCACACGGAAAAAACTTCCTGATTAAAAACATTGTTATGTTATTAAGGATCTCTTCAATTTATTTGGATTCCTGTTAAAAACTGGATTATAGGCCATTAACTATTGATTTGATAAGTATCCTGATAACTTTAAGTAAAAAACCAATGCATTTCGCCTTGTAATTTTACTAAGAAAAACGCAGGTGCGTGAATACGTGTTTCGATATTATTAACCTAACACTTTATCAGGAAGCGGCTTGCAGTCCCATTTTTAACAGGATTACCAATAATTTGACGAGATTTATAATATTTGAGCTTTACTCATTTTTCTCCGTGCATAAAAAAACAATTTTATTTGACAAATAAATTTATTTTAAAATGTCTTTTAAAGTTTACAAAAAAAATATAATAATTTGATTTGGGATTGAACCTTCCTTCTCAAGGACTGTAATCAACCGCGCTAACAACCTCGCCAAATGCACACAGGGTAGGACCGATATTTATTCCTTGTTATAACTGCTGTAATGTCATTGGATTTCAGAGAAATACATGTGTGTGTACGTGATTTCCATCAAAATATGATCGAATACATTGCCAGCAATAAGGAGTCTATCTGCCTAGTTTCGGCTCGATCGGATTTTAGGAAAGTAGTTTAATTTCCGCATTGAAGATTTTAACTCATTAATATAATAATAATAAATGTTTTTGTTTGTAATAAATAAATATAATGATATTATAAAAATATGTCAAGTTAAGAATAAGTTATCGTATGAATTCGGCTGTTATTTTTGTGTGTTGATAATTAGTAAGGCAAATATAGGATCACGTGTAGTGGATTCCGGCATTTACCTTTCTCGCTCAAATCTAATAAATATGCTAAAAAGCCTTTCGGAAAACGTTCGCTGGGGACTTAAAAAAATGACAGTGATGAATAATTTATTATTTTCCCATGTAACAACATAACCATTAAAAATAATTCATGATATCCGATTTGTTTTTCAAATTCAGCGACTCACTAACTTAAATAACAAGCGTTTTTTTTCGCTTTGTGTAGGAGATTTTTCTCAGGATGGCAATAATAAAGTATATATCTACGTGCATAATAATATAATACAATTTATAATGTATTATATTTTTTCCCTAAGTACATAAAAGTACATTTCAAATTACTAAGTAATTATTAGATGTTGTGAGAGCCAGCATTTAATTAGCTATGTGATAATATTTCTGTTAAAGGTTTCAGTAGGTCAACTTTTTTACGCACATCATCACTAAAATCATAATTATTTAATAAGCAGGCGTATTTATTCCCTTGTGGGGTTTTTAGGGAACCAAGGGGGAGTTGAATCTTCCGTCGTGGGGCCATCAGGAAATCAAGGAAGAGTCAATAGGAGAGATGAGATCTTCTTTCCTCGTGGGACCTTCAGGAAACGAAAGGGAAGTAGAGAGGAGAAATGAGACTGTGAAGACAAATTGTGAAACCAGAAGATATATTCTTATATCCAATGACAACCCAGGTGAACTTTATAAAAGGGACCGGGTTACTTTTAAAGGAATGATATAAAATAGGAGATAGCACAATGGGCTTGCGACTTATGTGCTCACGTGAACTATATTGTGTAAGCCGTCTCCGCTCTGTGATCAAAAAAATAATGAGCAGGCTGCATTCTGCTGATGTGCACATATCTAATTTCAGTTTTGTGAAACAACTGGCCAGTAATGTTATTCTAACAGAACTTGAATAGAACCTTCATAGAACTTGAAAATCAACTTCAAAATTAGATGAATTTTTCAAATTCTCTGAAACAACCCATCTTAAAAGTAATTCAATTCTATGTACCTGCGCGTTCAACACGCTCTTCTGTCCTGTTCACTGTTCAGGGAGGATCAATGCAAAGCGAACTCTAAGCAGAATTCTTGCCAGAACAGACTATGCAATAATTACAATAGCGTATTATCCGAGGTGGATATTTTCAGTTGCAAACTTACCAAATACAAGAGGTCCATAAACGAATATTTCTCTGATGGTTTGTGAATTATGTTATTTCTCTTTTGTTTATATTTCTATTATTATTTGATTTATATCTACAACCTCTCTCCAAAGCTATAAATGTATTGATAAATGTTTTGTTTTGTATATTTTTCGTTTTATATAATCTTTTGTTTTGTATAAATTTTTGAATTCATATTCTGTCTCAGTAGAGGCAAAGTCACAAGAAGGAAATCCTTAATTGGTTTCATTTTGGCTATATAATACTTATGTACAAACTGAAAGTAATAAATAATATATAAATTATTGAGTTATTTTAAATTTAAAAAAAGTCAATTCTTTCTTCTCTTCAAATAAGAATCCAATCAAACTTTAAATTGGTTTATATTAGTAGAATCGATGACATCTTGTAGAAGTTTGTTCCATGCATTCACTACGCTATTTTCAAGGAATTGTTTTCTAGGATTCGATTGAAAAGGTGATTTATTTTTAGTATTCCCAGAGATGTATATTTTTGTTGGTGGTGAAAATTTTCTGGATGCCAGGGCAACTTTAAAATTTGCTGAATTATTAAAACTATGTCCAGATACATTTTTGAAAGTCTCAATCAAGTCACCCCTTTCTCTTTTTTTTTTTCTTTTAACGTTGGTAATCGTTAGTTCTTTTAGCTGATCTTCGTATTGCCAATCTTTCAAAGCTCTTGGTATTTTTATAAATGTGCAAGAATTTTTCCTCAAACTCGTTTGCAAAATATATACCTGTTTTATAACTTATGTGTACAAAATTGTGACTTCTTTGATATATTGATTCTACTACCTATTAGCTGTGTAAATATTTTAATCTAAAAATACCTTTACTAATCAATTATTGTTTGTCTACCTTTTCAGTTTTATTTTTTTTTGTATTTTAAATCAGTTTATCTTGGTTACAGAAAGTTATGATACCAAAAAGTTACATTTAAATGAGGCATAATAAAATTAATTTATCTATGTATCAAATAACTTTCATGTGAGGATTTTTTTATAATAAGCCTTCACCACATGTTTATAATTGGGTCTCATGATACAGTAGTTATACTACATGACATGTATTTGTAAACGAGTAATTAACTTTAACCTTTATTTGAAATTGAGTTAAACTTGACATATCTGTGTAAACGTTGACCCTCCAATGAGAATAATTCTCTAAATGTTGTACCCAGTAATGGCCGTGTCTATTCGTCTAGTTGAATAATGGATTTAAAACAACTCCACAAAAGATACAGCCCAGAATATAGAACCTCAACATTATTCGGAGAAGTATTGAAATTAACATTTTGTGTGGTTTCCCATTATAATAACACAACAACTACTGTATTAATTCCATGACTTTGGAAGATATATTTTATGAAATTATTCAATTTTTACTTTATTACACGTTTTACGCCAGATGCTTCATTGCCACTGGGAGTCAAAAATATTTATGATGGTCTCGAATAACTGTCGAAAATGGTTGCCATTTTTTTGAAGATAATTCAATCATCCGTATTTGATTGGAAGTCAAGCTCCTAGTATTTTTTTCAGATGTCCTCATTTTGTTTATTATCTATTCACGTAATTAATTTATGTTCTCGGGTTTCGAACAACCTGACGATATTTGAAAATCTCCTACTACCACCACAGTAACCGGGAAATCTTGCTTGTGTTGTGATGGAGGTCTTAACCAGCTAAACAATTGAACACACTACACTTGAGGTGTTTTTGCACAAAAACGGCGCTATACAAGTCATCCAAGTATTATTATTATTATTTATTATTATTGGGTGGGACCCAAGCGCGATGTCAAATCAGCCACCGACCGGTCAATTTATTAATAGTTATAATAAACGGCAAAAAAAATCATTGAATGAACACAATTGAGACAAATATGTTTCCTAACCATGGGTACTAAAGCTGAAAGCACGTGGAATCTTTTACACTTTTTTATTCCCCACTCAATGAGCGATGGATGCAGATGATGCTGCGACCTCCCTGATGGACGGTTTAATTTAATTTAATCTAATTGTTTTTATTGTATTACCTATTTATATGACTATTTTATTTTTGATTTATATTTTAATTTTATGTTTAGGTACCTGCCTATTTTTTTTCTCTTTGTTTTATCTTATTTCCATTTTTATAATTTTTTACTTTATTTTATTGTTTCCCTGTTTTACTGCATTTCATGTAATATGGCAGACTGGGATTGCACTATCCTCCCAGTCCCGCTGGATCAAAACTTAAATAAATAAAAAATAAAATAAATTTATATCGTTGACTGCAGTAAGTACATAAATTATCAGCATTTTTCTGTCTTCCTTAGTCAGTTCCATACATATATCAGGGTTAGTATCAGAAATCTATTGTGGCCTACTAGTTTAACTTATTTTGAAATGTTTCATTCGCGGCTAATACTTTTAGTTGTCCATTTAATGAAATTTCTGCATTCACCCGTAATTCAATATCCTGACCAGCTTTTCTGTCCCTCGAGAACATACTCCCTAATAAACTTACTGGAAGTATTTAAAGTTCCAGCAAGAATTCACCATTCTGAACTATTCCCGTTATTTTTCTATTCGATGACTAGGTCTTTGAGTTTGCTTACATTCACCAATATATCATTTTGCCGGAACACTTCGTTCGTTCTAGACACAAGATAACACAAATCTTCAGATAACATTAATATTATTGTTTAGATTGATAATTAATAATTGTGAATGAGGAATACTTGGAACAGGTGGATGAGTTTGTGTGTTTAGGAAGTATGTTTACGAGAGATGGGGAGGCTGACAGAGATATTGAAAGAAGAGTAAATGCAGGTAACTCCATTAATGGAGGACTTAACCCTATTTGCGCTAGCAAAAAAATGTCCAAAGAAGTGAAGCTAGCAGTCCACAATGGAGTGTTGGTACCTACCCTGATGTACGAAAGTGAGGCATGGAACAGGCAGAGAAAGGATGAAAGTAGACTGAATGATGAAGAAATGAGATCCCTTAGGCGTATGTGTGATAAAACCATGTATTATCGTGTGAGACATGTGGAGATCCGCAAAGAGTGAAAGGCTGATGTTAGTTTAATGAGTAAGATAAGAAAGGGACGCTTAGATGGTTTTAGCACGTAGAGCGAATGAGCGAAGAATGGAGTGTAAGGAGAATATACGATGCAAATGTGAATAGTAGCAGAAGTCGGGGACGCCCGCGGAAGACATGGAATGATCGAGTGAATCAGATACTTGAGTCGGGCCATATCAAGAGTTAAAATAATAGAAGAGTATGTATGAGGCGATGTATGAATGTGTTTATTTAATATATTAATTATTTTATTTTTAAATTTTTATCAGTCTGGAGCGGTAGACCGAATACCAAGTTAAGCTAATTAACATTTTATGCGAAGGGGCTTCCATCTCTCATCTAGTCTAGGTGACCCTTGTCAAATAATAAATAATTATATTTGACTAATCTCGGTACCACTACACACGTCATTTAAATTGGATTTAATCTCAGAGACTTGCCGTACGTACGGTATTTAAATTACGTAAAATATATTCCTCTTCTGGTGCCACTGAACAAATAAATCGATAGAAATGTGTTATGGGCATGTATGCGTATCCAAACTATGGTAATATTTACCTTCACCTTGGAGTAAATACTACATAATATTGATTCAATTTCATCTTTAGTACACGTTTTACGCCTTATGCCTCGTTCTCACCGGGAATCAGAAATTCCTATGATGGTCTCGATTAACTGTCGCAAATGGTTGCCATTTCACAAGATAATGTTAATTATCCGTGTTTTATTGGAAATCAAAAAGCTTCCGGAATTTGAAACGCATTTTTTTTAATTTCCTCAATTCGTTTATTGTTTAATCACATGGTTAATTTATTGTTCCCATTTTAATTTTTATCCTTGTAGCGATGCTACGAGGTTTATCTAGAACACTCCAGACGCAATACAAAACGTTTCTACGTTCCTACCTACGGCCTACGAGTACTTGCCGCTGAGCGAACTACCTACGTCGATACCTTGCGAGTTTAGCTAGGTACAGCTCATTCGCTACAAGGATCTAGACAATGATATACACCTAGGCATAATTCCAGCGCCATCAAAATTACCAGAAGTATCTAGTTTGAATGACCAACCTCCAGTTTACCAGCGGTCTCGCGTAGTTACTACCGCCATAGGCTAGATATACAAATAAGCCCGACGCAGCGAACATTCAGTCAGTCAGTCAGTGATGATCTGCGCACCTCCGCTGCGCACAGGACGATACACCCGGCTTTGCGCGGTTCATCCATGGACTCCAACGGGATTATCACAGCGCCCTAGTTCCAGCACATCTGACCAGCGCTACATCCACGCACCTAGACCTCGCTGGATCCTCGCCGGTCTATGCATCTCCCGCACAACCGCCGGCCAGGTCCACCGTACCTTCGGCTTCCCTGTTCAGCACTGGAGCACCCGGAAGACCCATGGTCTTCACCAGTACCTGACAACTCTACGAGTCCGGTCACTAGCAGCGGCGTCGACTCAAAGGCCCGCACCTTGACCAACACTCTACCGCCTGCATCCTGGGTCTTCATCATTGGTCCTGAAGTCATCTCATAAATAGCATCCTGACCTACCAATAAACACCAAAACCCCACCTCTACTTTTTTTAAAATTGTAAAATTAATTATTAAATTATTAAATTTTATGAATATGTAATATATGGCATAATTGTGAGAAATATGTTTCTAAAAAAGGAGTGCTTAGGTGAAGGTGTGGGGAATCATTATACATTTTTAAATATTAATTTCGTTAACTACACTACCTACGTACCTGTCTAGTTTTATATCGTATTATTCGCTCACTTGATTTGCTTATTCGCTAATTTGATCCAACAGTTTTCGTCGAGATAATAAATTTCATTAGAAGATGATAAATTCGAAGGAACATATTGCTTAGATAGGAGCAAAACCATGGAAAAATTTCGATATTCGAGCACTAAAAAATAATAGAAATAGCTCAAGACCATCAGAAAATCAGATAGATCGTTAAAAAAATAAGTTAAGTATAAAGACATGACAGAGTTACCGGACACCGATAAATCAGAGACCATTTCACCTAGAAGCGTGAAGAGAAACTGTCTTTAATGAAATAAATTAAGGATTGTGGCCAGGGAAACTGAGAGACCTGTTAATATGCTATAGATTAATATAATTGGGAGTTCTAGTTGCTCGCTCATTCATCTACTACATAGCTAATGGTTACCAATTATATTTGTTGCGTTTATCATACAGTTGTCGGCATCTTTTCGTAAAAAATTTCTCCTGTCTCCAATTTTTTTTATTTATTTATTGAACGCCCTGTTTTAATCACATAAATACAATGTGGAAATTTTATAAACGTTATACAGAGATACATAACAGTACGTATAACACATATCACTGTAACCCAATACAAGAAATACATATCAGTATCATAGATACATTTAATTTTTCAAAAATAAAACAGAAGAACATATCTGAAACATTAAAAAAATATATATTATTTTCGGTGTGATGCAGGATAGAGATATTTTGAATATTTTTAAAAGGTCTGAATAATTATTACGTATTACTAATATGGTGAAATCGCGCTACAGTGGTATGAACAATTGGTGCTATGGATGTCAAAAAAAGTTCGTAAAAAAAAGTTTTTATTACTACCATACAATTTTAAAATGTCTAGTATAAAAAAAAAATTAGAAACTTTCTTCCCAGGGACTGGATTCAACCGGGCCAACAACCGTTGGGTTGGACCGACATTTATTTCGTGTATTTATTGCTGTAATGTCATACAATTTCAGAGACATACGTATATGTGCGCTTGCTTATGTATGATTGTCACAAAAGGTTGAATGAAAGCATGGTCATTGACAACATGTTTATGTGCCGAGTTTCAACTTGATCAAATGTCGGGAAGTGGGTTAATTTCCACTTCCAAAATTTGAGTTCATTCATTCACTAAGACCAAAGTGAAATTCAAATATATTTATTAAGTATAAGAATATCATTATTCGTTCTCCAGGTAGAGAGTAGCGGTGGTTTATATTAGACATTATTGTTTTGTAGCAGATATCAATTATTTGTCAAAAAGTTGTCTTAACTTGCATATTTTGAACATATCTGAAAAACTTCATTTGAACTTTCTCCAAGCAGTGTAAGTTAGTTTTGATATTGAATATTATTGCTGAGCAAAACGAACACCTAGTCAAAATAATTCGGTACACAAGTTCCTTTCCTACAATGCGGGTAAACTTATTTTGTTAATAATTGTAATAATAATTAATCTTATTCAAGAATTACGTCAGTCGAGAGACAATAGGGTGCTTAAATGTGTTTACCTAATTATTAGTAGTAACCAAGCTTCTGGATACGCTGAGGCAAGCACCTTCGAGGCAGAACAAATTCCGAGAGGAAAAGCAATTTATCAAAAGTCGGGAAATAACTAATAAACCTCAGCTCTATTATTAACGACGTTTATTTGCATTAACAATAACGGTCATACTTTCTCTTTATTAATTTAATAACAACAAGAAGTCAATTAGGGAACGTCGATGGCCAAAGCAGATGAAAGAGAAAGCTTTTCGAGGGAATTTTATGAATAATTATCTTCATTATTTTATGTTCTGTTTCAGATGATATGCTCCAAAAGCAGTTACGTGATAGGAAAAAAAACAGAAAAATTGAAATTCGTTTTTTAAAGTGGAAATAAGGGAAGCAGTGTTTTACGATACCGCTGAAATTACATGATTCCACGTATGAGGCCCTAAAGGAAAAAAAAACCTCAGTACGTATGTCATCTTGGGGATTCTGTGTGAAGGGTATTTTAAAGGGAAAAAAGTTTTGGGGAGCAAAAAAAATATTCAGTTTGTGTAGAAATCTGGGGGTCAATGTGTCCTCAAGTGTTGGACGTATAAATCTATCCCTCCCACCGCATTGCAACGCGATGGGTCGAGAGAGCACGACTAAGGAAAGCAAACATTTATGTTTTTTGGTAAAGCTCAGCTTTGGTTCCGACAAAAAAAAATCTATTGGATTGCCAGGAAATATCCAAATAAGCTTGTTTTTGTGTGAGAGTTCTTAGAATTAAATAATAATAATAATATAATTAAAATTATGCTTACATATTAAATAACTGCAGTTTCCGATGAGTTGGCAAAAATGGTTAAATACCCTTCTCGCAGTTAAACGATAATCTAGTGAAAGGGTAAAAATACCCGTCCCGCGGTTAGTGTGTTAATTACAGATTTTAACAAATGTGTGATTTATTTCCACAAGATATGAACGCAATTTTATTTTATTTGTGTGCAAGAATATGATAAAAAAATGGTACTTATTTCATGGATAAGGTGGACCGGTAGAGGTAAGAGTAATACGTTTTGAACATCTAAAAATGATAAACTCCTGAAGCCTCTGCAATAAAGATATTCTGCAATAATATTCTCCAATGTAATTGCGGAAAATACATATGCGATTGAAAATAATTAAATTTTAAACGCAATCAAAGATAAAGTCTTAAAGTCGCTTACCGATGGTTTATGTAGTGTAAACTGAAAATAATACTTTTAACGAAACCAAAAAAACCTAATTATTTAGGCACAGATATTATAAAAGTTAACGTCACTTAATTTTTTGATTAGTATGAAAATATATATTTAAATTTTTGCAAAGCTTAACAAACATTTTATAAATACTGAACAAGTTGTTCATTTTTTTGGATCGTTTATTGTAATTTTTTAAAGCAAACTGGACGCGCGGTACTCTCTCTTTCGAACAATGAACACGTAATACCCGGAGGTTCAAAATAAAACACATGCGGCGATGGTGGGTTCAGATTGACCCGACTGAAATGATGAAATTAAAAGGCTTTTTAAACAAAGTCACAAACAAAAATCACAATACTATAAATGTGCCCGAATGGTTTACAACATCTGCGCGGGACTGTGAGAGACAAAGACGGAAGGACAGAGCAAGAGATATGCTGTTTGTAATGATCTGCACTTTTCAAACTTTTCCTTCTCTTCTTTCTACGATAAATTTTCTTTAAGTCCCATAGGTAACTTTTCCATAAGGCTTTGGTTATGTATATATCCGGGGTAGGAATGTCCTTCCTGCCGTCTTTACAAGCCTTTGCCCCTCTCTTTATTACACACCCCTTCAAGTGTGTGCACCCTAGTTTGTCTACGTGGTTTACGATCTTGAACGTAATCATTTCACGTGACGGTTCAGTATAAAAAGGTTTCACCGAACGTTGTGTTGGTTTTTTTTTGTTTCTCGGTATAGAAACCTAGTTATCTTTGTACGTGTGTGGTACCCCTCGGTTCTTTTGAGATAGAGTGAGTTGAATCCATTACCACTGTGTTTTAAAGCCATTTCATAAACCTTATTTTTCTGAGTCGCCTGCTCTTCAACTAGCTACGTGATTCTACCTGTCATAGGGTAATGTGAGTATAATAAAGTGTTAGATTTTTATATATGTGATAAAAATACTATAAATTTATGGTGTTAGTTGTCGGCGCCATCCATGTATATATTTTGGGAGGGAAGGGAGAGGAACGGGAATGAATTTGTTCAAGCTAAAGTTGGCTCCTCCTCTTTACAAAACAAAACCGATGGATGATAATTTGAACAAGGCGATCGATATCTGCGTGTCTGGATATCCGAACCAGCCGGGTCTCCCCTTGTTCCAAATTGGCAACCGTCACGCCAGAATAAAGAATACCAGGTCTCCTCACCAATTTCAGAAATGCCCCAACCTTAATGCACCTCCAGGAAAATCTACTTTACTGAGTGTAGAAGAGGAAAACCATGACATCCCTTGTCACGAACCTAGTCGCGAAAATGTGACACGTAAGGTCCTAAGTTACATGCCACCTCTAGAAAACGCTGTAAATTCCTCGTCGTCGGGAATTTAAATCCCTTTCTAGGTCAATAACATAGATAACACACGACGATCTTGTCGACATTTAGCCCGCTTCTATCGATAGGTTGTGTGCCTACCCATTCAGCCAATTATCATGTGAGATATATGTAAGGTTTACTCGAAATGCCAAATTTAGGATGAGGACTGTCTGTATTTTAATATTTGGTTCCAGTAATTATTTTATGAGGTTACTAGCATCCTCGTGTATTAGGTATGGGTAACTTCTATTGAATACCTATCCTCTCAGGTAGGTATAAACGGATAATTGGTTTGATTTTTGGCATTTAATTTAAAGAGGCTGCCTACCTCTCGAAAGGAACCTGTTGAGAAAAGTTGTTCGGATGGTAGTTTTATTTCGGAGATTACCATCTCCCCCTTTTGACCCTAGATTTGTTTTTGTGCATCCCAATTTGTAAATTAGAAAGTCAAACAATAGATGAAAAGTATCAAATTAGAAAGTCAAATAACAGAAGAAAAGTATTCATTTTTGTTCTGTCTGGTTGCATCCGATCGCTTTCTATTCGGGCGGTCATACGCTAGCAAACCTTTCCCTTCGACTGACTGTACACCGCGCCCTGTTCCCGGCTGGTGGTGATCGCTGTTTAAATGGTACGCCAGTGTTTTGATAGGTACTCTGTAGGTGGGTGTTTTTTTTATACTGCGAGTTTATATTGGATGGCCTAATTTGTAATAAGTATTTAATGTTTTCGTCGGCTATTCAATACCTATCGCAAGGACAACGCCACGGTTTGATTCGTAAAGTTTTTTAAAAGAATAACAGAACGGCCGTAGGTAAATTCTCAATATGACCCTCGGTCCGAAGCGCCCTTGAGGTGATTTTGCACAAAAACGGCGCCATACAAGTCATCCAATTATTATTATTTTTATTCCCCTAAAACAAATATTATCGGCCTACATATGAAAAGGTCATTGGCCCGTCTCCCTTTTTCAGCTGATAGATAATCTGATTGACACATTCCCTTTTGAAACATTACTTGGGCGGCAGGGGCTGTAAACTTTGTTTCTGTTGTTCTGTTGCATCCGTCCTTAAGGGTCCTCTGAAATTTAATAAATAATATAAAAAAACTCACCCAGTTAGCCATCTCCCACTCTCAGCGTGAAGTCTACCTGGTTACACACTAAATAGCTAAATCAGTTTAGTTTTACGGTCTCCTCCCTACCGGCATTCCTTCCTCCTTTTAGCGAAATCCTTGCAATTTGTTCAATTTTGGTCCCCTCTGTCTCTCAAAAAAGCCTGCCTGTCATCTTCTCCTAGTCTAAACAAAAAAATTTTTGGGGTACGTTTGTCTCGTTTATTTTATGTGAGTATTCAAATCATCACATGTTTCGTCGGCTGCTCGAATTCAACTGAGAAGAAATGAAATTTTTGCGTGTTTTTATACACAATTATTCTAATAACTTTTTTAAAACGTGTCCGATGTTAATCATTTTTTAAGTCGAAATGTGGGTAAATATTTGATGGAAGAATAGACAAAAGGAAATTAGCCTAAATGAGATATTTGCGGCAAAATCTTTTATTTAAAAAACACTGGGTCAAATCAGACCCATCACCGGAGTCGAGGTGTTAAAATCATATTTATCACCATAATACAAAATGAGATAGCATAATTTTTATTAGACCATATTAGGCTGGGAGGCATCTCCCAAAAAGTTTCTACAGTTGTTAAAAGTAAAATATATATTATAGTCCTTGAATATTGAGGGAACATCTCATTCAAACAGGATGGCTCCAAAGCCACATGGGCAGGAACCCCAAAATATTTGTTTCTGTGCAAAGGGGGGCGGTCAGCCTATGTAGGCATGCTGAGTCTGTGCTGTAGTTATTTCAATGGAGCCTACTCTAATGAACTAGCAGGATTGATCCCCTATGCACCAGTTTGCACGTACGCTAAACGCGACGGACGCGAGCGGAACACCCGTTCACAATAGACGTCGGCTTGATGAGAACGTGTCGTTTCGTGAACAAGTAACTGGCATTTATTTTTCCTCTTTATAAAATCCGAACGTCTTTATATCTTCATTTTTAAATAATTCCTTCGTGACAACAATGCTCCCGAACCAAATGGCGATATGATTGTCTTTTCTTTACACTGCACAGACACGAGTGCTCTTGTGAGGTGACATTTAAAAATATAAATTAATATCATAATAAATTTCTATTGTATATTGTTCAAGAATTTCTAAAAAAACTTTATTGACAAACGTATAAAAATATTAATTCGGAAGTCCTAAAAGATGTCAATATGGTAAAGACAACTAACTTTTGTACATCTAAATGTACAAAGACTAATAATAGAGAAAGTTAAATAGAATTAGTTTCGATGAAAGTTAACTAATTGAAAATATATAGATACTTTACCTTTTTTCCAATTGTCTCTATAAGTTCATACTCGAGAATATTTTTTTTTGCTTAAATAAGCTTAGTTGTTTACATTTCAGATGTTTTTTTAAATGATAGTCGTTTTATTTTAAAACAAGAAGTGCTATTCAGCCTTTAGGTATTGTGGATCCTTAGAATTAATGAAGGACTCTTGTTAAAAGGCTTCATATATTTGTCCACCCTTTTTTTGTTATTTTTTATGTGAGTTCCGCACAATAGTTCCAACTGTTCCCAACCGTCTGGAGGCAGCGAGACGTTGGCATACCAATTGGGGTATGTTGTAAGATTGAAGGTGGTGAGGAGAGTAGGAAGTTGGTCAAATGATGTTAGAGAAGGTGGAAGGGAACTGTGATTCTGAAATTATTTACCACTCATGTATCAAAAATTATCGCACCTTAAATACATTTAACTGAAATTAGTCCAGGCGCTGCTTATAATTTCTTTAATAAAACCATAGATATTATAATGAAACGTATTTTGTAGGACAAGAATATTCTCGGAATAGACTTGCTTGGATAGGTGGGTACTGGGAAGAGTGGGGGATGTTTAATTAGGGGCTGTAAACACTGCTGCTTTATCACTTCCGAGAAGCTCAGATATCTGAAATAATTTACGACCGCATGCCGCTTGCTTATTTCTGAAATTCTCCGCTGATTTTCTCCAATCATGAATACCTACTAACCGCAAGATTTATTATCCTAACTTACCACAGCCATGTAAAATAATTAAGGTTTAGTTTAGATTTTTGGTTATTAATTTACGTGTTCTTTGGCCAGAGTTTCCCATCTTATCGCCTCTTTTCAAAGATTTTTTACCAGCAATCGCTTCTCCAGGAAAACTTATTTTGTCAACTAATCTTAACATTTGATAATATAAGTTTTAGTATGATAGAACTGGATGTATGTATATTGTACTATTGCGCATTCAGCTGATATTTGCTAGACTATACTAGGCTAGACTAGGATAGTAAAAGGGGATACAGAATTATTTCACTTTAAATCGGTGTTCAATGTAGGTATTACATATTTTAGGAACGATGAACTAGAATTATCGTTGAGTTCGAGTTTTTTAGGACCACGCATCCATAGTTTGATGTAAAGCGGGTGTGATTGATATTTTGAAGACACCAGCAGGTTATTTTACCGTATGTAGCCAAATCTTGTCTTAGTTAATAACTGGCGAATATCTAAGATCCTCATTTAAGCAAATAGTTATTTTGAGAGTGGGTAGGTGGTCATTTAAATTCTAAATTTCACTGTCATAAGTGATCTAAACCCTAAGCGTGCAAGGAAACAACTTATTATGGATAAAAACCCCACTTATCGTGAAATAATTAATTTCATGATTATAAAATTATTTAACCTTATCTTCAAATAATTATATGCTTAATTTGTGTTTTCCTTTTTTTCTCTTAAAAAAATTGGCATCACCGTATTCAGGGCACAGAGTTTGGAGATGGCCAAAAACATTTTCAATTTCCCGTAATTCTTCTGGTCAAATGGAGTGGGACAGCTGTTTTCCAACGATGGGTCACTTTTAATTCATTATTTAACATAATCCGGATAGAATAAACATTCGGCGATAATTTTTTTTTACTATTCATCTCGAAGCGTGTCATTTCGCAATGCAGATTACTTTAAGAATCGGAGAACTATTTGGTGAAACGGAAGTTTCAATCGTAATTGCGGGTTCTTGTACAGCGTATCGTGCCCCAACATTCATGGGTTAGTGTTCGTTACCACAGCCATCCGATAGTACTAACGACGGTACGTGTGATTAATTCCATCCCAGATAATTTGCGGGCTTATTACGAACAATCTGGAACCAGATTCCAGAAAATTACCTAGCCTTCCTGAACCTGGAAGAGTGTGCTCATCTGAAAGGCATCTAATTTTTAAGAGGGTAGCTCCACACTTGTAAAGCCCATTCGGTGCCTATTTCAGCGCTGGTAGCTGAGATGTAACACAACTACATCGAGGGTCTGACCAATCTAGATCCTGCCACGCGGATGTGAATGCCACGAAACGTTAGTTATTACAGTAATTATGGTTCTTCAAGTATGAATCTGCTTTATATCTACATGAGTGGTTTATTTATGATATCCTTCTACTCCTCTCAAAAGAGAGGATATTTTATTCTGAAGTATGTAGTATATTTATATTGCTTAGCTCTACACAATTCTTTAATTCCGAAATGGATAACATTTTCCCAGGTATGGTTATGGTAGTATGTTATGGAAGCAATTCCCTGAATCTGTTGACAGAAATCTCAGCTTTACCCGGACAAGTGACTTCCGTTATTGTTTGGCGCCCATTATTTTGTAAGTCACTTGCACTAGAATATTGGTTTGTTTATAAATAACATTCACAATGATAATACACGACACTGATGCCTGTAATGGTCACCCGCTTATCACACCTCCGTAGACAAGATATGAAATATTGGGAGTAAAAACACAATAGGTCTAAAAAATTCGATGAAAGTGAAGGAAATTGGTGTGTTGCCATTGAGGGTAGAATACTCGCCTAGCGATTCATTTTGTGGAATTTTGTCGAACACCCAATAAACTATCCTGAAACCTGACTATATTATCATAATACGAACATGTGTCTAGTGTGGTAGTCGAAAAGCATGTAAAAAACTGTATTTAAATATATTTTATGAATAAAAAAAAAATAAAAAAATATCTTGTATCTTTCGGGTTAACAAACCAGTAAGTTCGTGGTTTAACCTTTTCTTACCAGTGCTATTAACTGAGTGAACATCGTCTCTCATTAATAAAATATCTCTCTATTAATATACTAAGCCCAGAGTTCAAATCATCTATTTCTCCGCAATACATGTATGTATTGCATTAAGTAATTACAATATATAAATATTTGCCGAGTATATAGCACCGGAGGACGAGGAATTTTTGAATACCGTAAGGGAGGGGTTAATACGGGTTTGTGACGTGACTAAACCGGCGGCAGTCAAGTTTCAAAACATACAGAGTAGGCCCCCTGGTCTACTTTAGGGACTGGGCTTCTGTCAATAGAATACAATGAAATATGGTGAGTAGCAAAATGGGGCTGTAGCCTGAATGCTGGGACTATGCAGCATGCAGATCATAGATACATCCGATAACAATACACTGAAATAATTTTTAGTGATATTTTGAAGGTATGCATCTTCACCGATATACTTTTCCTTTTTTAATACACTGGGCTAATAAATTCACTTTTGGGAAAAACTAATATGTTCTGCAGCGCAGTACAAAAATATCAAGAACTCTTAACACCTTGCGTGACCCCTTGACCTACAGCGGCGTGGCGTCAATTTGTTCGCTTTTGGGAACAGCTCATATTATGATCTCAAGTCGTTCTGCCTCCATTTTGAGATGGTGAAAAATATAATCTTAACGGCGCGGGCGTTAGAAAAAGACAACACCACGATTTAAATTCAAATCTACAAGGTAGAACCACAGAATAATTGAAATGTTCACCTTTACGATTTTTTTTCCGATTCAATAATTTTAGTTAGAAAAAACATAATGTTTGCATTCAAAATTTTTTTCACTTCAAAAAGTGGACGGTTAACCTACCTATCTATCTTACATCTCCGAAAGCTCTTCACCGATAGCTTTGAAATTTTGACACAACTAGTAAATACATAAATAAAATGGGACTTAAACTAGATAGTAAGTATTACTGCATTACATTTTAATTGTGACTGATAACAAAATTCGGATTGATATCACTAACAATAAATACACGTAATGCTATTATATTTATTGCGTACACATTTAGAATATTTATGGTATTAAGTTAACACTTCTAAGGTTCTATAGACACATAAAGCAGTCAATAATCCTAAAAGGCTTTATTTTACGTGTCACATTTACAAATGTCGTGCAACGAACTTTCCACTGGGCGACATGGCGTCGCTGCGCGCTTTTGTTGTCTAGACCAGTGCTTCCCAAATGCAGGGCGCTTGTGATCACAGTGGTAGACTCAGGGCAACAGGGGTTTTCGGGATAGTAAATCAGAATGGGATGGAAAAAAGGAAAGTAAACTTTGAAAACATGTTACTCTGCGATTTTAATACACAGGGTGTATCAGCAAGTACGCGAAATGGTATGTTAAAACTTTTCAGGTACGTGATGATAAACCTTGTACAAATGCAAGACCTTACATTAACCGTTAAAGCTGCAAAAGTTACAATCAATGTGACAGAATGTACTGCACATGACTTACGCGAAATTTTACAAGTGTGTTTTTTTAACCAGTTCAATACCAAAAAACTACCAGCATGAGTCTCTAAGCATCAGGTTGAGTTTTGAGAATCTCTCATCCAGACAAAGGATTCCGCTCGGATGATCACCTATTTCTCCACAGCTCAACTAAAGAATTTTAAATATAGCAGATTCCGTTTAAGAACATGAACATTATAGAACAGTAGCGCAGACCCGTGCAAAATCCCAGAATAGTCTGAATTATTTACGTATTTTGAAAAGTTAATTAAACTTATTTTCTGTTTATCAATTATAATATAGACAGGTATTTTATCGCTTGTCTGAATTATTGACGTAATCAATTCCAATTTTAAAAATGACAGTAACATTTTTTTTAAATATGCGTTCAGAACCAGTTAAAAATCACAAACACACATGCAAAATTAGATGTTTGATATCACAAAATACATTCGATGTGAGGAATGAGGACAGAAGGAAAATTGGGCAATGAGCATAATGTATTTGACAATCTTTGGTCCAGACAAAGGATACAGCCCTAACAACCACACTTTTCCCCACAGCTCAGCTGAGAAACTTTTCACCACGTACAGTGAATTCCGTTTACGAACATGAACATTATTGAACACGAACAAAATAAACAAGTCCAAATTGATCAAATCTCGGTTCATTTGGCTCGAGCTTAATAACTTTACGCATGAGATGCGATGAAATTCCGTGATGCTTTAAACCATACAAAAGACACGATTACCATTCTCACTTTTTATCACCTGTTTGTCTTGAGTTATCAAATGGGAAAAAAACAAACCACGAAAAGCACGTCCTTTGCGTTTCCTGGATTATTTACATTCTGGGTTGCTCGACTGATTTTCCATTTTGCAATTATATGTATACTATCCGGAAATTCATGTTAAAGTTTTTGGTTTTAATAATTAAAAGATAAAAAAATATTAGGTCACTGTAACACAAAAAGAGAAAAATGTTTCATTTTCTTTTGAAACGAAGTAAATGCTATAAATCCCTATTTGAATTTGGGAAAATAATGTTAATAGTGTGTTTTCTGTCGATGCACAATTTTGCTGAAATGCTGAATTGTGTAACCGAAAAACACGTTAACACAGAGT
Source organism: Hesperophylax magnus (assembly GCA_026573805.1). Taxonomy (NCBI): domain Eukaryota; kingdom Metazoa; phylum Arthropoda; class Insecta; order Trichoptera; family Limnephilidae; genus Hesperophylax; species Hesperophylax magnus. The sequence goes on along the minus strand of JAIUSX010000029.1, from coordinate 7,428,684 downwards.
TAACCAAAAAAGGCGCAAGTGGATAATTTTTTTTCTCAAAATCATTGCGTTTTTCACTGCCTGCAGTTAAAAATTAAAGCGAATTCCAAGAAATAAATAAAAAAACATGCATTTTATGAAGTACATATTTTATAACATAAGTATTTATGGCTTTTAGATTATTAGATACAAGATGCAATAGTTAATTGATAAATTACATAATGGGATTTGTTAATTGACAGTTAACAAAATTTTTCTGCTCCTGTGAGATAGTTTAGTAAATATTTATCAAAGATCGAAGAATTATTAGGGGATTACACAAATATAAAGGTGTCCGCTGTTGAAGTTGTATTCGGAACCACTTGTTTAAATATTGTTATATTATTTTTGTTCATCACACTTTTTTTTACAGCCATCCTGAACTCTCTCTGCAAGGAGTTTCTGTCGGTAAACGTGTCGGCCATCCTGTACCTGATGAACTATGAATCCTATGGCCGCTCTACCGCCTCCGCGCAGTACTTTCTGCAGCTGGCGGGCTACCTGGGCATACCTGTCATCGCTTGGAACGCAGACAACTCTGGCCTTGGTATGTTTCACTTCATTACTTATTCACCGCTTGTTCAAATAGTTTCTGTCAGTGAAAGTGTCGGCCATCCTATACTTGATGAACTATGAGTCCTGTGGCCACTCTACCGCCTCCATGCTTACCGTACTTTCTGCATCTTGCGGGCTACCTGGGCATTCTTGTCATCGCTTGGTACGCAGATAACTCTTGCCTTGGTTTGTTTCACTTCATTACTTATTCCCCCCTTGTTCAAATAGTTTCTATCGGTGAACGTGTCGGCCATCTTGATGATCTGATGAACTATGAGTCCTGTGGCTGTTCTTCCGCCTCCATGTTTCCCGTACTTTCTGCATCCTGCGGGCTACCTGGGCATTTTTGTCATCGCTTGATGAACTTCGAGTTTTATGGCTACTCTGCTCCCATCATGTTAATTCGCTGCTGAATACTTAAAATGTATATGAAGGGTTCAACATAACTAATGTTATTACGACCTTTAACAAAAACAACATATTTTTAAATTGTATTTATTCATTTCAATTAATTACATTACATTAATTACATTGCTGTTTACGGTGTCTCAAAGAACTTATGTATTGAGAGCAGTCAGAATTTATAATATAAGCAGCTTCTAAAAAAATTAACACAATTTAAGGGTTTAATTAAAAGGCAATCAGCATCGTACCATGGAAATACATACTTATAAATAAATTTGAATAAAATTGTTGATATTTGATATAATTGTCCGATGATCCAACACTTGGTGTAATGGCCAGTGGAAGTGCATTGTATAGCTAAGTATCTAAAATTTATTTTGCCTAAAATTTTTAGATACAAAAAAGGATAAGTAAGAGATTGTGTTCTTTAGTTCTAGTATCACGAGCAGTTTGGACGTTGTCAAAAATAGTTATTTGTTTGAAAAGTTGGCATAAGCTTTCCTATTATTGGACTGCTTATGATTGGTCAGAACTATTTATGATTGGTAATTTTAGAATAATCTTTGTGATTAGTTTCTGAGCTTTAAAGATTGGATCAATGGCAGCGGCGTTTGCTTTTCCCTAAGGTAAAATAACACATTTGATTAAAAATTGACAAAGTTAATTGTTTTGAGTTGATTTGGGTTAAGATATGATATATATATATATATATATATATATATATATATATATATATATATATATATATATATATATATATATATATATATATATATATATATATATATATATATATATATATGGGTTATGTTTGCGAGTGTGACAAAAAAAATATATATGGATTTTCTAATTTTGTTTGCTGTAGTGATGATAAGTTCCTTTCACTTTAATTAACGTTTAATAATAAATATTGCTTTGTCCTAATGTTATTATAGCTTAATCTCCGGTCCACGCGTATTCTGTGCTTATGTTTACTTACTGTTTCCTCTGGGAAACAAACACCCACTTTTGACGATGGCGTATTAATGGGTAAAATTATTTAGATATTCTAGGGTTTCTATATTCAACGGAGCATGCCGGAAAATCAAAGGATTTTCACTGATCCCTCAGCATCTCGGGCATTTTAGACAATGAATTCCTAAGGATCTGCTCCTTTGAACTACCTGGATTTAGAACTGAGGATCAGAAATTCACACCTGAAATCACTATCTCGCTGAAGCTTTCATTTACTTTAACTTATATGAATTATTTATGATAAACCCCTAATATGGTCGTGTGTTAATTTTTGAAAAACTTGACATAAATCATGAAAGGAAATTAAAACACACGGAAGACCATTTTTCAATTAGGTATATGTGATTCTATTGCTATTGTATGGTCATCTTAGTATCAAAACGTACGTAAAGTACCTGTCGTGTTCTGTCAAGCTGTTATTTATACTAAGAAAAACACAAGTTTAACTAATCCGCCGAAAGTAAAAAACTATCTATCGTGAAAAACAACGAAAGTTCAACTTGTGGAAGTGTTATCTCTTAAATCATTTGCATTTAAGCACATTTTTAAAGTTATAAACTAATCATCCATAATAATTGTTTCACTAACAGAAGTACCTACCAAGTGATATTTACAACAACAAGTGCGTTCATTGGCTGCCTTTGATTATGAGCTCACTTTTCTGGGCTCCAATTGGTTGCCTTTGATTATGAGCTCACTTTTCTGGGCTCCAATTGGTTGTCATAGTGTTTTGAAACTATAAATAACTTCTGCATTCTAACAAATCGAAAATAATTATTTTATTTAAAAAAATACTTCGTTTAACCTTTGCCGTTGATGCATATGTTTAAAAATTATGGGGGAAAAAAAGAACTCTGTTAAAAACCCTATACTTGCTTCCCCTTACACCTCCCAGTCTGAAGAATCGGACTCCGACGCTGATGAGATTGAAGCCAAAAATAACCCTGACCTGAGTCATGTATCAGGACATAAAATATTATCCGGGACTCAAATTGCCCTAAAAGCCTTACAGGACGCATTGGCTGAAAAGCCATCCAAAGTGTCTAAAGAGCAGCAGCTCAAAGTATCGAGAAACGTGACAAATGTTCTCGGTTCCGTTGCCCAACTTCTGCTGGAGAAGGAAGAGCTTAGAGGAGACCTTAATTCGGCCCTAGCTAATATCAAGGTCTTGCAGGCCGAGAAAACAATGGCCGAAAATTATACAAAACAGCTGCTGGACAAAATTCAACAGCTTGAGTCAGATCTGGGTCCAGTAATGCGCCGTGTGGCTGATGCAACAGAGGCTAGCCTTTCATTTGCTGAAGTTACAAAGAAAAAACTCCCAGTGCCTCCACCACTCACTCGTACCAGTATCAAAATAGGGAAACCAAGACCATCTGTATGTTTTTTTCCCAAACTACCGGGGGTCGATGATAGCGATGGGACTAAAAAAATTATTAAGGACATCGTTAAGCCATCGCAATTAGGAGTGAGGATAACGGGAGTAAAAAACATAAAAAACAAAGGAGTCATTATCCACACTGCCAGCAGCCAGGAACAAGAAAGGCTTTTAAATGATCCTGTTATATCCAGCTCTGACTTGCTGAGTGCCCGTCTTCTAGTTAGGAGGCAGCCAAGGTTAATATTTTTTAACGTGCCCCGTGAACTATCGGATGAGAATTTTTTAGAGAATGCCCTCTCTGGATCTGAATCTCTGAAGGTGACAACTTTAAAGAGTGTGCATCCAAGTGCAAACTTAGTCATATGGCTGGAACTCGAACAGGACCGTCTTGCCACAGAGTGTACTCGGTGCCCGCTAACATTCGTCATGCATTGGTGCAACAAGGTGGTGTATTCGTGGACTGGACCGTTTGCGGTGTGCGTGACTTTGTAGGACTTACAGTGTGTCTGAACTGTCAAATGGTTGGACATTCTCACAAGTACTGCAAAGATACAAAGAGATGCTCTCACTGTGGTGTAGAAGGACACGCGCGCGAGGCCTGCCCCGCTGCTGCTGCAGCACCCAGTTGCGCTACATGCGCACGTTTCGGAAAGCCTGCAGCTTCCCGGGCCCACCCCACTGGAGATAAGGACTGCCCGGCGTACAAAGCGGCTTTATTGAAAGATCTCTCCACTATCGACTATGGCGTTTAATCATACGGAAAAAGGTGGCGAGGCAGTTGCTGTTGATGCATTAAATATATTATATCAAAACGTGAGGGGTATTCGAACAAAGACCGTAAGTGTGCGCAATGAAATTTTAATCAAAAATTATGACATTATTTGTTTTTCTGAAACATGGCTGAACTCAACAGTGTTTAGTAAAGAACTGTTTGATGACAGATATATAGTATTTAGGAGAGATCGTGAGTCAACCAAATCTGCGTCTAAAGAAGGTGGCGGAGTTCTAGCCGCCGTTTCTAAAAAACTTCTTGTGTCCAGAAAAACGGAATGGGAGAGTGACAATGAAGATTTGTGGCTTGTAATTAAGTCTCGTTCCAACTCGCTCATCTTTATTTGCATCCTCTATATTCCTCCTAGTGTAACTGTAGACAATTATTGTAATCAGATTGAAAAATTACAAGATCTGTATTTAAAGTATTCAATTTCCAATTCACAGTTTATTATTATTGGTGATTTCAATTTGCCCGAAATAAAATGGTTACCTGACAATTCATTTAAAAATAATGTACTTTCACCTTCTAATTATAAAAGCATGAAAGCACACAGCCTTGTCCACCTTTCATCAATTTGCAACTTGTATCAATTCAATAATGTACTAAATACAAATGAAAATTTATTGGATCTTGTTTTCTCTGATAAAGTTAACATAGATATACATATAGCACCTAGCTTAACCAAGTTGGATCAATATCACCCTTCATTTGAAATAATGGTGAAAATAAAGATCAATTTTTAGAAATCAATAGAAGTGACTCAAAATATAACTTCAGGAAGGGAAACTATCATGAATGTCGACAGGATCTATTATCTGTTAATTGGATAACTCTTTTTAAAAATGAAAATGTGAATAGTATGGTGAACTTGTTCTATGAAAAATTATGGGAAATAATTGACAAACACTTTAAAAAATATATTACTAAAACAAAAAATCAATATCCTGTCTGGTTTAATCAGCAATTGATTGCTCTTCTTAAGAAAAAAAACAACATTAGACTTAAGGTAAAAAAACATGGTAACGAGTCAGATTATAGAGAATTTTCTTATTTAAGGAAAGTTACAAAAAAAATACAAAGCGAATGTTATAAAACATACATCAACTCTGTCGAAAATGGTCTGCAAGGTAACATAAAGGTGTTCTGGTCATACTCAAAATCATTACGAAAAACCAATTGTATTCCTAAAGTAATGCATCTTGACGATATTTCCGCAAATGACGGTGAACAGATAGCAAACATGTTTTCTAAATATTTTTCATCTGATTATACCAATTCGGAATCATCCACTAATGGTTCAATGCCAAACATAACTGAACACAATCAAAGCAATTTGGGTAAAATACATATTGGTGCAGATGAAATAAAATGTTTTTTGAGTAAAATAGATTCCAACGAGGGTCCAGGCCCAGATAATATTCCTCCTTTCTTTGTCAGTTGCTTTGCAGACTCTTTATGTTTACCGCTTTTTATAATTTTTAATGCATCCCTAACCACGGGAACTTTTCCTGATCTGTGGAAAAAAGCACATGTGGTACCAGTATTAAAATCGGGAGACCAATCTTTAGTAAAAAATTATAGACCAATCAGTATATTATCCTGTTTTGCTAAGGTTTTTGAATCTCTGATATATAAAAATATTTTTTCGCATTTTAAGCCCCTTCTCTGCACTAGGCAACATGGGTTTGTTCCTCAAAGATCTATTAACTCAAATCTTTTGGAATTTTGTAATTATGTATGTAATTCTTTTAATGAATGATTACAAGTAGATGCAATTTATACTGATTTCCAAAAAGCTTTTGATAAAGTTAATCACTCCATCTTATTAAAAAAACTTGAACAAATAGGAATACATGGAGATCTACTTCGCTGGGTGAAATCATATTTGTATAACAGAACTCAATTAGTTCTTATTAATGGATACAAATCATCCCCTATAATTGTAACTTCCGGTGTACCACAGGGTTCAAATCTTGGCCCCCTACTTTTTCTTATATTCATAAATGACCTTGGCTCGAAATTAAATTGTGATTATGCTTTTTTCGCCGATGATCTTAAAATTTTTCGTAAAATCAAGTCTGTTTCCGATCATCAACTGCTTCAAAACGACCTCGACACACTTAATAACTGGTGTACTGTCAATGATATGCACTTAAATGTTGAAAAATGTTACATTTTAAACTTCACTAGAAATAGAATTATAAAGGATTTTTCCTATGTTATTAATAATATTATTCTCAAAAAAGTATCTTCAATAAGAGATCTAGGAATCACTCTTGATTCTAAATTCATATTTGATGTACAAATTAACGACATTAAGTGCAAATCATTAAAAATGATGGGATTTATTCATAGAATATGTAAACCTTTCCAAGATCCTCAATCAATTCTAACTCTTTACAATGCCTTAATTAGAAGTAAACTTGAATACGGAAGCTCTATTTGGAATCCACATTACTGCAAATATGAAAATATTGTAGAATCCATTAAAAAAAAAATGCTAAGAATGTTATCCTTCAAATGTGGATTACATGACCATCTAAGATCATATGACGTACGTCGTGATTACTAGAAGGCAATTGACTGATCTCATATGTTTACATAAAATTATTCACGGTCAACTTGATACTACATTATGTCTTAGCAATATTAAAATAAATGTCCCCAATTCGCATTGTTTAAGACGCCATAATTTTTTTCACCTGAATACATTTATAAATAATACCGCCTACTTTAGCCCTCTGACCCAGATGTGTCGACTATATAACAAGATAGAGTGTGCTGAAATAGATATTTTCCTCGATAATTTGTACGGAGTCAGAAAAAAAGTTCTGGCGCTATTAAAAAATATTAGCTAATTCATTGTGTCAATTTTCTCTCTATGCATACCTCTCGTATTTCTTATGCCTCTTACCACTTGTAATAATGTATAATGTAATGTGTAATGTGTATTTTATTTTTATTTTTTGATGTTTTTGTTTTCTAATTGTATGTATCTGTATTTAATTGTATGTATCTGTATTTAATTTTTTGTATCTTTATTTAATTGTAGATTTTTGTAATTGTACAATAACTGAGTTTTTATAAGTGGACTGTTCTCACGTAAGTGTGATCATCTGTAAAACCCAGTATAAATAAATGAATAAATCTTACACATACTTATAAAATAATTTATTTATGTATAATTTGAAAAAAAATCACTTTGGTTAAATAGCGCTTTATTGAGTATATAAATTAATAAAAATAAACCAACCGGTTTCGGTTCAGCCTAAGCCTTCTTCAGGGTTTTTATAAAAACGTTTCCATGATTAATTAACACATCGACAATTCAACACACTTTTAAAAAGTGATATAAAGTCATTAGAAACGATGAAAAAAATAATTTAAACCTAACCTTACCTACTTAACCCAGTAAATAAAGTTTTTGTTTCATCACTTTCCATGACTTTGTATAACGTTTTAAAGATGTGATGAATTATCATTTTGATGATTTATCGGGTCACCTATAAAAACATAGGTATATATGACCCACTGAGGCTTTTGAGAGAAATTCAATGGATACAAATAAAATGCAACTTCTTGGACCCACATCGGAACCGGAAGTTGTAAATATAATTAGTTCACTGAGAGGTGGCTCAGCGCCGGGATACAATGGAATAACAGTAGAAATCATAAAAAATCTTAAAGATTTTCTAAAAATACCTATGGTGCATATCATTAATTTAAGCTTTTCAGTTGGAAGATTTCCAAATAATTACAAAAAACTGTTAGTTTATTTCTGTTTTATTATTCCGATTTTTAAATCTGGCAACCCAGAGGAAATGACTAACTACCGGCCTATATCTTTGACATCAATTTTCAATCAATTTGAATAATTGAAAAAATAGTGAAAAAGAGACTATTCCCATTTCTAGAAGAAGAAAAAATTCTGCATTCTAACCAATATGGATTTAGACCTAATCTAGGAAGTCATGATTCAATAGCAAAATTGACTTCTCTAGTTATGGGGAACTTGGATAGACGTCGGAAGTGTCTGGGAATATTTATCGATCTAAAAAAGGCTTTTGTTAGTGTGTCGCATTCTAGGCTGATCGCTAAGCTAAAGAAAATTGGACTGGAAGACAAAGCTTTATCTTGGTTCCAGAGTTACTTAAAAAAATAGAACAATACGTTAAATTAAATAATTCACTAAGTGAACCCTTGTCATCTGAATATGGAATTCCACAAGGCACAGTAATTGGGCCTATATTTCTCCTTATATATGTCAATGACATGTTCACTCTCCCTCTTAATGTCATCTCATATGCGGATGACACAGTCATCATAATCGAAGGAATAACATGGACAGAAGTGAATATAGCTGCGAATGCTGACATTGACATATTGAAGGAATGGTTTGATGATAACTTACTTAGTCTTAATGTAGAAAAAACATCATATATACCTTTTTATCTTAATGATCCTGTCACAGATTCCAATATTAGCGTGATAGTGTACAGTCGTTTGTGTAAAGGAGGAGAATGTAACGATAATAATTGTAAAATCCTGAAGAAAACCCCAGATGTCAAATATCTAGGGATCACTATAGAAAGTAACATAAAATTTAAAAACATATCAAAAACTGTGTAATAAGAATTAGAAAACTTACTTACATTTTTATACAATTAAGAAATATCCTAAATCTTTCAAATATTAAAATGATTTACTTTGCTCTTATACAGTCAGTGTTGCAGTACGGAATAATCGCATGGGGAGGTATCTATAAGAATAATCTGTATACGATAGTAACAACACTAAAAATGATAATCAAAGTTATTATTAAAAAACCAAGAATTTTTCCAACCAACGAACTTTTTGAAAAATTTAAGGTCCTACCGATTTCAAAGAAATGCTATTTTAAAAGTTTTTAAAGATTCTGAAAGGTCCTCAACGCGACGTATAAGACCTAGAACATCTGGGAACATGTATTTACCTAGATGCAACACGACAGCTGCACAACACCATTATGAATATATAGGCCCAAAGTTATTTAACGATTTACCGGATACAATAAAAAGTGAGAAAAATTATTTTAAATTTAAAAAAAAAAAATTTCGTTGTATTTTTACAGAGAAGATTGACTTACTTTTATCGATGATTTTCAGATATATTCTGTTGCTTATATTGTTGCTTATATTTTTGTTGATATTCTGTTTCTATAATTATATGTAATTTTCTTATTGTACAATATTTTGTAGTATTTTACAGTATTTTTGAAAATATTCTTTTTCCATTTTTGTAACTATACATATTATTATCTATATAAAGGGTCCGCCAAATAACTTTTTTTTTTGAAAATGCTATAAAAAAAACTACTGAATATTTTCTCAAATTTCTTTTTTTATTTGAAAGTACAATCCTTCCGGTTAATAATGAAAAATAATTTCATTCAAATGGCTGCCTCGGCTGGCCATGCAGTAGCCTACACGATCGGTCCAATTTATAAGCACATTATCGATTGTGTGCAGCTGTATTTCACCAATGGCTTCACGAATATTGTCCTTTAAAGCGTCAATTGTCTCTGGCTTGTCGGCGTAACACTTATCTTTGAGGGCACCCCACAAATAATAGTCCAACGGTGTCAAATTGGAGCTCCGAGGTGGCCAAACGACATCAGCTCTGCGGCTGATAATGCGATCTTCAAAAACAGGGCGCAAAACATCGAGTGTAGCTTCGGCTGTGTGGCACGTATCGCCGTCCTGTTGAAAACAAATATTGCCCATATCCTCCTCTTCAATTTTTGTGAACAAAAATTCGTTCAACATGGCCCGATAACGATCGCCATTGACTGTAACGGCCACTCCTTGCTCATTTTCGAAAAAAATGGCCCAATTATGCCTCTGGACTTTGGTCCAAACAGTGACTTGTTTTGGGTATATCGACTTTTCAATGTATGCGTGCGGGTTTTTTGTGCCCCAAATGCGACAATTTTGCTTATTTGCATACCCAAAGATGGAGAGAAGATCAAAATGAGCTTCATCGGAAAAGATGATTTTTTTGGCAAAATCGGCATCTTCTGTAAGTCGATCGCCTCATCTAGGCCCACTCAGCGAAGCGAAAACGCATTGGATGGTCAGTTGGCTTCAACTCCTGAACCAATTGGACTTTTTATGGTGTCATACCAAGGTCTTTATACAAAATTCGTCTCAATGATGTCTCCGAAATGTTCAATTGTTGAGAACGACGGTGAATTTATGTTGATGGCGCTTCACGCACACTTTCTGCCACACCAGCAATATTCTCGGGTGTACGTACTGTTTTTGGCTTTTCACGCTTTTGTTCATCGATGAAGATGCCAGTTTCTTTCACTTTTTTCACAAGATAACGAACATACGGAGCTGACGGTGCTTCTCTTCTTCCAAAATCCGTACGCAATTTTCGCACACATTCTGCAACATTATCATGATTTTCAAAGTAATGTCGCAATATTTCCCAGCGTTGTTCAAGCGTATACACAACCATATTCGTTCAGCGGAAGGATAACACTAATTATCTGTCAAATCAGACATGAACTAAGAGTTACCATTCACGAAATAAGCACTAGTTGAAAAAAAAAACGTTATATATAAGCACATAGACTAGCTCCCCATTTCGACCCGAGAATATTTCTCTACAAATTGGGTAAACAAAAAAAAAGTGATGTCTGATAAGAAATGTAATATATTTTTATCTCTTGTGAATATTTACTTTTTTTCTAAATAAATAAAAAAAAAAAATTAAATAGCTTGTTTTTATGAAACCCTAAGGAAGATTCAAGCAAAAACAAAACCGATTGATTTATATATTATTTTATAAACTCAATAAATTCGTGCCCTAATAAAGTTATTTCATTCTAATTATAACTATGATATACCACAAAGTGATTTTCCTCGAAAGTTATATTTGACATGCTACTAATGCATAAACATTGTCAAATATACCACCAATAATATGAAAAGGAAAAGGTTATGTGGAATATACTGTTGGAAACAAATGTAGGTAATATAAATATTTTTTTACCTATTTGTATTGATACGCATAGAATATTTGATGCTTATGTACTTTTACTTATTTAGCATCTAATTTAAAATCTCTTTTTTATGTTTCTTACATCACCACACAAATACGGAGCAAGTATAAAACATGTCATAGTTAATCATCTCTTACATCGTAAAATTTTATTCTTACTTTCATACTATTTTTACGCGCATGCATATTAAGAAAAAAACTCTTTTTTTGCCTGAAGAACTTTCATAAAGATTTAACTCTAATTTTTGGTTGGAATTGAATATCTATTCAAGTAGTTTACGTAGGTACAAATAGACACCTCCCTTCAAACAAATGCAAACTCAGTTTAATCAAAATCTAAGCGAACAATCTAACCACTTCAAACGAAATTACTCACGACCAATTTCCATTACCAATCTTTCACCACACATCGCAGTTGCTTCAGGTTTCGTCTAACATGCACGCTTCGTAGTTTTTCGTTATATTTGTATAGAAGATACGCAATATGTAGAAAATCTGCCCGAACTTCCCATCTCCTTCTACTACTCCTCTCTCTTTTCTAACAACCTGGCAATATTCCCCGAAATTAGATATACTATAAATAGTCCCACATGCTTGGGTAGTTGGGATTCAAATACATCTCGCAAAAAGCGCCCCTAAGGCGACGGTATTGCGGTATTGTTAACCACATAAAAATGTTCCGCTTTTAATGTACCTTTATATGTATTAATGTCGGTTGCTACACGAATTTCCTAGTTTTTTCTTCTCTTCTGGTAAAAATAATCAAACTTGTGGTCTGCTTTCAGAAAAGCTTTTAATAATAAACATGGTTATTGAATCAAAATGAAACCTCACCATTTTAATTAAACATAAACATACCCTTTGAAATATGTATTATTTTAATAGTTAATCTCAAACGAGCGGCTAAAATCATTTATTTTTTTAAATGTTAACTCTTGGTGTGTAGCTTAAATTTCGTGGAATGAAAAATGTATATTAATATCCAGTGAATGAATACTGTACCCTTAAATAAATTATTCGTGTTTTATTATTTTTTTTAATGTGAAACCGCACAAGAGTCCCATATGCTCCCAACCGTCTGGAGCCAGTTAGACTGTGGAATCCCCGATTATGGTATATTTAAAGGCTTACAATAATGGGAAGGGGAAGGAGATGGAAGGAGATGAGAAGAGGAAGATGAAAAATTATCTAGTTAATCAGACCTGGTCACAAAATACGGCTAAAGCCATTTCAAGCAATTTTGAATGATGGTCTTACACTATGGTACTTACGTACCGCAAAATATGCAAAATATGCAATATATTATTTTAAATCGTTGGGATTTGAATCCGCAACCTTCGGGTTGCTAGTCGAGAGCCTTACCCCTTGACCATGGTGGCGGTCATGTTATTTTTTTTTCATTTTGAAAAAGTTGTGTGGTTGTGTAAAAAAACGTACAAAACTTACAACTGCCCTAAGTCAGTAGAGCTATGAAATTCCATTCATCAGTAAATGAAAATAATTAAGAAGAGGGTTTCAGAAAACGGTGTAATTTTAAAACATCGCATTGCTTCTATTCTGAATGATAGTTTGTCAATAGGGTTGGGGGAAACAGTGTAATTTTAAAACAACGCATTTCTCCCATTTTAAATGATACTTTATCAAAAGGGTTGGGAAAACAGTGTAATTTTAAAACATCGCATTGCTTCTATTCTGAATGATAGTTTGTCAATAGGGTTGGGGAAAAAGTGTAATTTTAAAACAACGCATTGCTCCCATTTTAAATGATACTTTATCAAGAGGGTTGGGAAAACAGTGTAATTTTAAAACATCGCATTGCTTCTATTCTGAATGATAGTTTATCAATAGGTGGGGAAAACAGTTTAATTTTAAAACATCGCATTGCTTCACTCCGGAAAGTGGTTGAATTTTCGCCTTCAGAACTTTAAATTACTTTTGAAACTAAAATCTAAAAACCAAAACAAAGTTTATAAAATAGTTATATTGTTTATTTCATTATTAACACTCTTTTTAGGAGCTTTTATAAAGAAATATAAAAATTAAACAGCTTTTACCTTCTTTGTATGCATGCTCGAGCAATAATGTTAGTATTTATTTAATGATAAATGGAAGATATCCGCCAATTCGGGAAAATTATTTCCCTTTGTTAGTTATACAATAAATTATAACTACTCTAATTCAGAAATTCACATAAGATAACGTCAAAATAAATATAATCTAAGCAATAACCGGTAATGATTCTACGTAATAAAAAATAAATCAATAAGAATAATAGTCATATGATCAATCCATAACTTTAAAAAATTCTGCTAATTCGATTTGCGCGCCAGCGGCAAACCAAGAAGGAGAACAAAAACAATTTTGCAGACGGAAAGTAACGACTAGCTACCCTTATTCCATTTTTGTGCCTAACAAAGCCCGGGGGTAGGTACTTATTAAACCTCAAAAAGCCAAAGTTCGTCCCTTGTTACGTAAAAGCAAACCTTCAGACCTTTGAGCTCTGGCAGACTTAAGATTGTATCACTGCTCGGGATTAATGAAGACTGCTCCGATACGGTTTATTCTCTTCTGCTTTTTAACCAATTCTCAAAAGAATGATTATAACCGCCCGGTAAAATTAATTAAACCCCAAATCGAAATTCATAAATTCACTGGGGCAACTCCGACGCTATTTTCTGGGAAGTTATTTATTGGAATCCCTGGCATCCTAATTAACGATACGGGTATATAATTCCTTAAAATTATTATTTACAAAACCGTTATTGTACATTCAACGAAATGAAGAATTTTCAAGCCACATATTTCGTATTCATGTTTTCTTGAACGTATATATTTACATTAAATTAGAAATTCTCCTCGTGCTCGTGTTAAATAACATTCTACTTTTGTGAATCGTTTAAGTTTGGCAATGCGGTATTAAGACTAATTAATTCATTAGCAACCAGCATCCAGTTTTCTGCAAGGTATGCAAGAGGATGAGGTACCGCATCCATCTGTCGTAGTACACAATTTTTACTTCACTCATAATTGTGCACCTTCTGATACAAACTGTTTTTCTTTTCGCATTCTTTACACAGCCCAACTCGAGTCCATAACTTGCTCAGATTATTCCGACTTTTTTATTAATAAAACGAATCTTTTGAGAGGTTCGCTTTATATTTGGCTACCATTTACCGCATATATCACACCTAAGAGGGCATATTTCTACAGAATTCTTTCATCCTTCCTCTGTCAATTCCACAACTTAACGCCATACATCAGGATTATTATCAAATATATGCTGTGGATTGTGAGTACTGTTCCACTTTATTAACAATTTTTTCCCGTTTCTTAGTTATTTGATTTTTATTTTTTATGTGTGTTATGTCAAGCATTTTGTAATAAAGATATGTGGATCCTTTCAAAAATGATTTTATCTATGGTTTCGATGTGTGGCACTTATTGAAGAATTTAGCATTCTGCATTGGCCATATTGTAAACAATGGATTTTTGGGTGGCTATGGTTGTTAAAACTGCGAACTAGCAACTGAAACTGGCAGTTCAAATCTTGAAAAAAATGTATTCCTTGTACTGCTGTCGTCAATTTACTTATACTTCTTTCACTCTGAATACAAAACTCAATCCTTTGCAGATCAGTTTTTTTAATTAGAGCTCAAACCCAAAATTAATCAAGAGTAGATATAATAGTGATTTATTTTTGGGGTATTATTCTTCAGCAAATGTATCGAACAGCACTACAATGTTCATCGTCAGGGCATATATCTAAAGATTGTTGTGAGAGTAGATTCACCCAGAAAAGTACGTTTAATAAGCTTGACTTGTTATTTATTTATATTAATGAAAATTTGACTTTTTGTTTATTTATTTGAACAAAAGTAATTGCAATTTATTTTTTTCTTTATCTTGTAGAAAGAAGGGCTTCTCAGTCAACCCTGCAGTTACAGTTGGCTCCTTCCATCGAACATCAAACGGCGGCCATGCTCAGCATCCTGGAGAGATACAAGTGGCACCAGTTCTCAGTGGTCACTTCGCAGATCGCTGGCCATGACGACTTTATTCAGGCTGTCAGGGAGAGGGTCTCTGAAATGCAGGTAAAGATAAAACCAACCTGAAAGTCAAGGAAAATGTAGAAAGATTTAGATTATACCATCATCAAACTCTATCCACCGCTGAATGAAGACGTACATAAGGTGTGTTCGCTCATCTTGTTCCATGATTTGCGTTATTACCATCTAAAATTTATTTTCGTTGATTGTGTCTAGTCATCCAGCAACTTTTAAAGCAAACTCTTGGCATCAGTTTGACACGATATTATTTGTTAATTAGTTTTCCAAAGTCCGAAAGATGTGTCTTGTCCATAGTCACTAAGCTTGGTGGTTATTTTTGATTTTTTCACGGGTAACATTCCCGTGTAACGAATAACTTTTTACGAATAAATTTAATTACATATCGGTACAAAATATATTTATAATCGCAATCTCACCAAAGAAAAAAACTGATTCTTTAAATATTTGCAATATTTAAAAATCTCCTACTACCACCACAGTAAGCGGAAAATATTGTTTGTGTTGTGATGGAGGACTTAACCAGCCGAGGAGTTGACACACTACGCCTGGGTAGGACCCAAAAGCGATGTCTACTCAGCGACCGGTCTTCCTTATCTCTTCGAATGATACCTTGCATACATTTTTTCATCCACCTTACAGTAGAAAAGGGATAAGAAGTTATAAATCAGTAATAATTGTTTTTTTTTTTCGTGTGTATCCAGGACCGCTTCAAGTTCACCATCCTCAACGCCGTACTGGTGACCAAGCCCGCCGACCTCGTAGAACTGGTATCGAGCGAGTCGCGCGTCTTGCTGCTGTACGCCACGCGTGAGGAGGCAGCGCGCATCCTGGCAGCCGCGAGGGACCTTCACATCACCGGGGAAAACTATGTGTGGGTGGTCACGCAGAGCGTCATCGAGAACTTGCAGACGCCCAATCAGTTTCCCGTCGGCATGCTTGGTGAGTGTACTTGAAAACTTTTTTATTTGCATATCGTTACTGTAAAATGTCGCAACCTGCGACCAAAAGTTTATTTGTTTATATATGAAAACAATAAAATACACGTGAAACAATAGCAGGGGAAGCACGATTTAACTAGGTATATTAGTTAAACTTTACAAAAATAAGAGTGGAAAAATTAAATAAATATCAATTACATTCAGAACTTTAGAATTAAAATTATTTTAGGTTGATGCAGGACGAAGGGGATTCGAATATGTTGAAAAGGCCTGCTTATAGGAACTGGCAGTTCAAGATGTCTAGTTATGAGTTATATGAATAGTTGTGGTTGTCACAGCGGAAAAATGGTAGCGTCGTCTTTAACATGGACATATATATTTATGGCTTAGGTAGGTAGATTAGTAATTTTAAAAAGTACAAAATATATCATTACTCGTTCTTCTGGTAAAAGTAGCAGTAGTTTTAGATTATATATTAATATTTTGTAGCAAATATCATTTGCTGGAACATATCTAAGAAACTTCCTTTGTAGTTTACCAAAGCGTTGTTTTTGGACTTCTTGAAATAATGGCATACAGAGCTCCGGGCCAAAAAGGCCCCTTTCTCTTTCAACATGAGTTTAGAATTGTTTGTAGGAAGAGATTTTTAGTTTGTTTTGTGAAAAGATTTGTTTGCAATAAAAATGGCTGCAATTAGGGGGATAATGCGCTGTCAGTTACAAGTATAAATAGGAAATCATACAAAAGATGCATACTCTACCTGCGATCTTATAAGGGAGTAGTATAGCAGTTTCATTGACTCAATGCTGGTGTGAAAGTCCTTTTGTTACGTAATATGAAATATTTTCTTGGCCGTTTATAAGTATTATGAAATATTCTCTTGACCGTTTCACAGTTCAGTGAAGTTCGAAGGTAAGTTGCACGTCGAAAATAACTCAAAGGTATTTGAGGAATGGCACTCATACAATTTCGTTATCATTAATATAGGTGAATACGATGTAGATATTGATTTCCGCGAATGAATAAAAATGTAGAAAATTTTTTACATGTTTAGTAAATATTTCTTATTTATTTCACACCACAATTTTTCACAAGGATACGTGCATCATTTATTTATTTAATTTATAATAGACATTATTTATGTATTTATTTAATTTATAATAGACATTATTTATGTATTTATTTAATTTATAATAGACATTATTTATGTATTTATTTAATTTATAATAGACATTATTTATGTATTTATTTAATTTATAATAGACATTATTTATGTATTTATTTAATTTATAATAGACATTATTTATTTATTTATTTGAACATATAAAAGACTTCAAAAACTAGATGAAATTAGAATGAACTCAACATAGTGCAAACACAAAATTTAAAAGAATTATATATATATTAAGAAGAGAAGTGGTCCCAAATGAGAGCCTTGAGACATTCCCGATATTATGTTAAATTTATAAGAAATTTTATTATTCAATTTAACCATTATTTACTATAAAAACATTTAAAAGAAAATCATTAAATAATTAATACCAAGGGCTTTTAGATGCCACAATCCAAGTCCACCATAGTCCCAGTAAATTAGTAACTAATATATTATTTTGTCCTCTCAGCTTATACCTTCAGATGATTGGCTTTGATTATTAAGTTAATCAGCAATGGTTACATCCATTTACATAAATACAAAGACGCATTATATTCGTACTATTTATAACATTCCTGTTTCTAGATTGAAATCCAATAACAAATCCCGCGCGAAAAGAAGGCCACAACGAATTTGTGTAAAATGGCTACAAATAACATCATATATGTATAGCTAAAGGAACGAAGCCCATTAGAACGAGATAGCTATTCAAAGAACATGTGTATAAGGGATTTATGAGTACATGTGAATGGAAAAAAACTCTATGAGATTTTATTTTTGCTCGAAAACGACTTGGGCACATCTCAAAAGCACAGGAAGGCATATTTTTCATAAAAATAGCCTAGAGCGACGTGTTTGTGGCATGTAACGGGCTTATGTGCGATACTAAACGCAGTAAATCACCAGTTTGTCCACTGGACCTAGTTACCTATCTTCCCCTTTAATTCATCCAATTTTTTCCAAAAGTTTCTAAAAAGTAAAAAAAAATAAAGAATGAAAAACATCTGTTTATTATCACGTTTAGGTAGGTAGGTAACCACATAAAACTTCTCATTTTAATACATCGCAAACTATGGCGCGCTTTTACAGAAAGTTCGCAATCGAATTAAGTCAAACGTTTCAGTACTTTCAGGGTTCAGCGAGAAATGCCTTAAATGTTGGAAATGCTCTGATGGGCGAACAATGGCTCTGAATTAATTTCCTCTAGAGTAATTCGTTTGTTACCCTGTGATTATGGCCGTGCAGCAAAACTCCGTTCAGAGTTACATCGGGTCGGTATACTACATATAATATAATTGTGTGTAAGTTTGTTGGTCGTTGCACAACTTCCACTGCAAGCTTTGAGTTACTACATCAAACTTGGTAATACGAACCCGTCTCCGGGCTCTGAGTTAATCAAGCGGTTAGATGGCGACAAAATGCGCAAGATGCTAAAGCCCAACTTTTAAGACTGAGTAGTTTTTTGTATTATGATACAAGTGATAAGGTATATTAAATCGAACCTTTGTAATGTACCTATTGCGTAGGTTTATACAATATCATTAGTTTCGCCAGGAATTAGAACGGTTCTTCTCTTAACAAATGAATATGTGAATAATAATAATTAAAAATAAGAAAGGATGTGGAGAGTTAAAGAGCATTTAATAGAAAGTAATTTATTTGGTTGAAAAGTTTATAAGGCATTTGTGTGGATTGTCGAATAGTTTTGTTTATCGTCACAATAAAAACGTTCAGTTATTCTTAGTTGTTTAAATCTATTTATGCCATACTTCATTGAGTATTGAATACAACGTTATTTTTGTCGAGTTGGTTTCCAAATATATTTTTTATATAATTTTTCGGTGATTAGGAAAAACTTCGCAGGTTTTATTTTATATTTATTTTAGTACCGCAAAAGAGTCTCACCTGCTCGCAACCATCTGGAGCCAGTGACACTATAGCATCCACAATAATCTGAATATTTTGTGAGGATGAAGGTGGCGGGGAGAAGTAGGAAATGGGGAAGAGGAAGGACGAAAATAAGCCGGCTATTCAGATCTGGTCACCAAACACGACTTAAGCCATCTCCAGCATAGTTTCGATTTTGAATGGTGGTTTTTCAACAGGAAAATACGAAAGTATCTACCACTCTGGGACGAGCCGCAAATATACTGACTTCCAAATTCGTAGCCAAGGATCGTAAATATTCAACCAAGGAGGCTGTTAAAGATATTATAAAGATCTATTAAATAAATATTTTTTTGTATATTTTTACGAGCGCCATTAACAAAAAATATATTTGAATTACATAAGTTGTCAGTTTGCGTTAGTTAGGTACGATGCAGATACAATAACTTATTTCTCTGATTGAATCCATATCATACGAGTACCGTTGGATACAAAATCATTACGGAATTGAGCTGTTATTGTAGTATTGTATTTATCAGCATTTATATTTAATATAAATGATCCCTTTCTCAAAGCATTTCAATAGAAACAAAACATAGAAAGTTATCACATACATCACCGCCTTACGAAAATACTTGCTTATTGTAATTTGATTCGAGTGCCTCTCCAATAATTCTTGTTGGTGTTAATCTTATATTATCATTTAGATTAAAATGTTCATCTTATGCCTATCAAAGTTGATAAATTTCACGAAATTCTGGTTATGTATAACATTAGAATGTTCGAGAATTTAAGTCACCGATCAATTCAAAGAACTGCTCCGGAAAATTTATAATTCACTGGGTATTCTATAACGCTAACAGCAAAAGACCTACCAGTTATAAGAAAAATACTGTTATAAGAAAAATGTCTAAAATTCATAATTTTCACAAGGAGTTGTTTTTGATACTCGTACAATATTTTTCCGGCAAATCTTAAAGATGTTCCTATTCTTATGCTGTTTGCACTTGGTAGATATACCAAAACTAAGATACAATAAGGTATTTTCGCATTTTTTTTTAAATTCTCGAAAAAAAATTATGGAAAAAATTACGATTGTGAATATATTTTTATTTTGACGAATAAATTTTCTTTAACGATTTGAAATGTGCCATTTTATAATATTCGTTTTTATTGGTAAATTCGGCGGCGTTGACGACACGTCGGGCGACGTTGGTGACAGCCGTCTTACCAGACGTTGGAGTTTCTAAATGTCTTAGTCTTAGTTATGTCATAATGAGGTTGTAGCCAATGGGAATTGTTTCGTAATGTGCATTTTAGATCGTTTTTACGATTTGGAAGGAACGAATAATTTTCTATGACGATTAAAAATGTGCCATTTTCGGATTGCCGCCAAAACGATGTGTTCGTTTTAATTCGTCAATTCGGCTGCGTTGACGTCACGCCGGGCAACTTTATATGTCATAATGACGTTGTAGCCAGTTGGAACCATTTCAGAATCTGCGATTGTAGACAGTTTTTGAAATCAACCATTTATGAATGAAAATATTAAAATTTCATATTTTTAGTACAACAATCATAATTATAAAAATCAACTTTAAATCTTCCACATATTTTTAACGGTATTCATTGTTTGTGAAAATACCCCACTGTATAATTGTGCCAGTGTCGCTTAAAGTGTAATGCCGCTTAAAGATTGTAAAACTAGCTGATTGATCGGGGAAAACGACGTTCCAGGGAATTTCTGAATAAATCTAAAACACGTTATCACTGAATAGATAAAACACACTAGAAATGCCTTCTATCCAGATGTGAAAGGAAACCAATCATGTTGCCACTGACTTACCTTTAGTAGATATAACCTTCTGGTTCTTGCTTATTTGGCACGCGCTCTATCTCTCTTACGCCATCTTATTAAAATTTGTTGAACATTTCATAATATTGATGAAACACAGTTTTATAAATGATATTTATTCAAATGACGATCAGGCTTTTGGATTGCGAAACACACCCACCTTACATTTATTTTGTTCTTCTTATTTATTTGCATGTTATGACTCTATGAACCACTCATCTTCAAAAAATCCTCATTCCTCTATACCAATTCCAAATACTTCAAATTTAATGTTAGTCATCCGAAACCCATTTTAAAAATCTGATAATGTTTCTTATATCTCTACGGGCCTTTTTCTAGAAGAAAAAATCTCCAAAATAACTCAAAAGATTTCTGAATATACCGTCAATAATTTTTTAATCAAAATAACTTGACGAAGTTACATTTTATGGACAAAACACGGAGCTAAAAAGATAATAAACTAGGCTAAATTGGCTTATTGGATGCAAAATATTTAAAAGGCGTCATTAATATTTATAATAATTTACGCATAACATTGGTAAAAAATCTAATTAATTGGATTTGCATTTTTAACTTACCTATATAAAATCACGTCTGCTTCTGAATTAGATACCGTTTCTGCGTTTGTGTACAGACAGTATCGATTTAGTGGTGGGAACAGTATCGCTATAACACTTCAGCGGTATAATCATCTAGTCTATCCAATTACTCGATTTAGATTCCCACCCCGCTTCGTTCTCACAGTAATCTAAGCTTCGTGTAAACTTTACCGTCGTTTACAGAGCTAATGATTTATTATGATTGAAATCATAATAAATTTGAGACGCTTGTAGCGAATGGAGAATATTTACAGAGTGGGGCCGTTGATACTTTGTTCCCGGGCCACAATCAAGCCACCCCCTTTTCTGTCTCCACTTTTGTTACGCGGGTGATAGTAGCCGTTAACAACGCTCATTGATCACGATTGTATTTTGTAGAAAATAGAATAATTAACTTAAAAGCCAGTTAATTTCTGTCAGCATAAAACAAAGCGGAATCTTAAAACATTTTTTCTTTGCTCTCGTTCCTTTGGAGCTAAGAATATATGGTTGAAGCGACGGTAAGTTATTAAATGTCAAATTAAATGGTTTTGTTATTTTTTTACAGAAATTGGATCCCAAAAATAAGTTTCCTTCAACGGAAGAAATATTCTCAACAAACTTTCTATTACAGTGACAAATTAAGTGGCCAGCTCAATCATAGGGGCTGCATCGAAGCCTGAGTTAAGCTGACCTCTGAGAAACTGGATATAGCCCACAGAATAAGTACAGTCCTGGAAAATATTACACAGAAATAAGGCTTGTGTAATTATTTGGTAGCTACCTCTGGCATGGAACCGTTGTGTAGGTAGCTACCTAAAATATGATATTTTATTAAAAATAGTATGAAATTATAGACAGCTCATCTCTGTGGAATGACTTTAGGTTTTTTTATATCCCCCATCTTTCAATATGGGGTTAATGTAAGTGCAAAACCTTGACTTTCTTCAGAAACAAAAATCCTGTTTTATTAGAATATTCCATCAATAACATAGCTTTAGAAAGAGTCACGGAAATGAGAGATCTTGGAATTATTTTGGACGAAAAACTAAGTTTCACCAATCATATCCATCAAATTGTGAACAAAGGTATGAAAACACGAGGCTTCGTATTAAGAACAACTAAAAACTTTAATTCTTTACCAGCCATTAAACTATTGTACTTATCTCTAGTAAGAAGTCTAATTGAATATAACTCAGTAGTTTGGTCTCCATCTTACAAAATTCACATTAAAAACATTAAGCGAATACAAAAAAAAAATTCTACGTTTTATAAATTTTAAATTAAATATCCCTGTCGAAGACTTAAAATACAATTTCTTATTAAATACTCTAAAAATACATACATTAGAAGATAGACGTAAAATAAACGATTTAACGTTCTTATTCAAAATACTTAACTCTAAATTCGACTGTTGTGAACTCCTGCAATTTATAAACATACATACACCCACAGTAACAACACGACAAAATACAATATTCTACAGCAGCACACATAAGCGTAACTACATTGCCCACTCTCCGATACAACGACTTCACACCATGGGAAATCATTACTTGGGTGATGTTGACATATTCAATACCAACTTGGCAAGTTTTGTGGATCATTTAAAACATTTATTTCAACAATACTCCTAAACACATCATGTAAACCTACAAATAGCTGTAATTTTCTGTTTTTGTTTCTTGTGTTTGTATGACTTGTTGCATAGCTTTTATCAAATGTAATTGTATTCTTATTTTTTATGTTTCAAAGTTTCTGTCAAATTAAAATTATACTACCAACCATGTAAAAGCCCTCTGGGCGTTAAATAAATAAATAAAAATGTCTCTTATCTTTGATTATGGGTTTTGTATATCCCACATCCTTCAACATGGGTTTTTATATCCTTCAACTTTCAATATGAGTTTTATATCCTACATCTTTCAATCTGGGTTTTTATATCCTCCAACTTTCAATATGAGTTTTTATATCCTACATCTTTCAATCTGGGTTTTTATATCCTCCAACTTTCAATATAGGTTTTAATATCCTCCATCTTTCAATATGAGTTTTTATATCCTCCATCTTTAAATATGGTTTTTTATACCCTCCATCTTTCAATATGGATTTTTATATCCTCGATCTTTCAATGCGGGTTTTTATATCCTTCATATTTAAGTATGGGTTTTCATATCCCCCATCTTTAAATATGGGTTTTTCATAACCTCCTCTTGTGTGTAATAAATATAAACAAAGATATATCATTTGCCGCTAAATTTTGGTAAAATACAAATCCAAATATAACATGTATTTTAACTGGTAATTTCCTTTAAAATTATAAAATCCTTGCATAAAAAGTGTGAACGTGTTCTCTTCCAGAAATAATAAAATTGTCCGGACCGTCACCGCGAGAGGCGGCATTAAAAGTTTTTTTGATGATTTTTCATCTTACGACCGCGAAGATGAAGGGTGTGAAATTATTTCTTCATCCCCCAAACCTTTTCCTGTCAAGACGTCTTACATAGTACCTGCCAATATTCCCATGACAGCTGCGAGCCGCTTTTAATTGAAGAGATTATTAAAATCCCGGAAAAAAATAAAAGATGAAAAATAAATTTCTTGATTTGTTCTAAACAAACTTATAAATGAGGAGCGTTTTTGCAAGGAGAAATGTGCAACTATTTTTTTTTCGTGAAAGTGAATAATTACTCGGGGTAAATATTTTATGATAATCATTAAATGCAAATTCAATGTAAGACATGAAGAGCAATAAAGAATCTCATTTCATTTGTAAAAACCATCTTTATTAAAAAGGAAGTCGAAAATTTGTGAATTTTTACCAAAGAGGAATATCTAAGCATTTGAAAAAAAAAAGATTTCACAAAATATCAATACACTTTAGCTCTATAACAAAATGATGATTTTCAATAAAAACTACAAAAAAGTTTGCTTTATCGTTCAAAGTACGTAATGTTTCCTTGGCTCTCCTTAAACCGTGAAGGAGCCTTTTCCGCCAGGGAAATTGTAGTTGGGGTCACGGTCCACGGCAATAAGGAAGAGACTAAAGGAGAAATTGTTTCCCTTGTAAACCCAGTTCGATTCTCACTCCAACTATATAAAAAATAATAAATTTAATGTTATCGTTCTTTATTCATTTTGTTTTGTTGTCTTCATTATAATATATGTTTCTACTCTCAAACTACAGAAAAACATAATTTCTTTTTTATAAAGAAAGCCTCCGTTTGCAAAACTTGTTAACTGCTACGGAATACCACATGGATCTCATCAAACGGTATTCTTTCAAATCTTGACAAGCGAACTTGTTTGTTTTCCGTCTTAATCAAGCTTTTAGCCACTATTACGGTTGTCAAATAATATCATTGCGATTTTTTTTTTCATTTAACAAACCAATCAAAAAACTGGCGAGATCAATTATTTCAGAAATATTTTCAGGCAGAACATTCATTTTCGCTGACTAAGCTTGTTCTTATAAGGAGAAAAATGAATACTGCTGATATATTAAATACCTGTTAAAAGTGTGATTGCACGTCATTTCCTTACAAATTATCAGTCAATTTAGAATATACCAGAACCCGTGTTCTTTCTTGCAGGTGCGCTCATAAATAAATATAAGGACGCAATGCTGAAATATTACAATTTTTACGAATTTATTACTTGTTCCGATATTTTTATAACATATTCTTATTTAAGTGAGAGTTCTTTAGGAAACCTGTTAATTCATTCGTTAAATGCCTACAGTCCCGTTTCCAACAGGAATACGAATAATATATCCAGATTTTCAATAAACCAGCAATATTTTATATCAGTAAGTTTTCTCTGTATAAAATCTATTCCTTTAAGAATACATATCATAACACATTTATTATTCCTCCCAGTGAGACACGCATAGCTAAAATCGTTATGTTAAATGCAACCAAGATAAACAAAGAGAAACAAGAATAACATATTTATTTAATAAAAACAAAGTAAAATTGAGCAAAAAAATCAAAGTTTTAATTTTTGAAATAGAATAACTTCCCTCTTATCACGAAATCGTTACAAATAATCTGATTCGCAACAGGCAGGTTATAATTTTTTCCTTGCAGGAGTGGAAAACAATTAATAGAGTTAATTGTTGTTCAGTTAAATGGCTTCTCTTTAAAGTGTCGTTTGGGTGAGGTAAACAGTTACAGCCGAAAGGGTAATTAGAAGCACCGGAGGTTCGCAAAGTGCTTTGCTGACGAGACATTTTGTAGCTGTATTGTTTATTTATTTATCAGTCACTGCGAACAAACTTAAGCTTGAAAATCTGCTCTCTAATTTATATACCTACGTTAAATTTGTCACAGATAATGAGATGAATCAACAGATTAATCAAAGTGTTTTGCTTCAATTAGGTGAGTTTTGTAAGTTTCAAGAAGTGATTTAACTAGTTATTGGTAAAGTGTTCCTTAGTTTTTCATTGAATTCCATGAATTGTGCTAGCTATGAAACTGAGTAACCTCTAATAAATCGGACATATTATAAGGAACGATAAATACCTATAAGATTACTCAGATGATGTACGGGCAGATTAATGGAAGGCGTAGCAAAGGAAGACGCACCATAACGTACCATAACTTCATTACTTCGTAATCTACAATGAAGTTTGCCTTAATGATAACCAACCTCATAAGATTAACCTCTTCCTACAATGAGCATCATTAGACAAATACCGAATAATATGTTCGTTATAATAACGGTATTCAGGTAAAAAATGGGATTTTTTTGACCCGGGCGTATCAAAATTATTTCCACAGATATTATGTAATATCTAAATGTGTACCGGTTCTACGTCGTATAATGCAAAATTCTACTTTATAAATAAAGAATAATAATCATATGTTAGCTTGGTCACTTCATGAGGGGTGAAAAATATATACAAGTTAGCCATTCTGAATAAAGGAAGACGTTACACATCCTGACATTGAAATGTGACTTGTTGGAGTACCTTCAATTCCCTAGTACTTTTGGTCCAGATTTGTGCCTTACTGCAGCCCACAAGGTAAAAATTGCCCTGTTGATAGCCTAACTCCGATAGGAGATGGCACCAGTTCATAAAACAATCGTGAATTCAAGTATTTGCTTACAAAATTAAAAATGTTACGTTATGTACTAACTTCTGTACACTTGTAAGCGTTTTAAAAAGAAAGAAAAAAACACTTTAAAGCTATCAATTTACTTCCAGACTTTTGGAAAATCTGTTTACCTATATATACACAAGCTAGAAAAAGAAATAAAGATTTACTTTCGTTCCTGATTACTCTTCCGCTAAAAATGTAATTACAAAACTTTCTTTAATCACCGGGGAACTTTACCACGACATTTCTACGGATATATTTATCTATAACAACTGTATCGCAAAAGTTGGGGTAAATCAGCTGTATACCTTTGCCTCACCCTTGGACCTATGGTCCATCCGGAGACCTCCAGACCACCCCGTAGCGAGGGTGTCTGTTGATCCCTGTACTCTTTACAGTCCTGAAAATTTAATGAGTTTTTGGCGAAAACCGTTCTCGGTTAATTCCCGGTGCGTTGTATTAAATGCTGTAAAGGAATATGCTTCACAAATTCACGTTCCAAATTTCGTGGTGTGAATCAAAATTACTTTAGAGATGAATTTGAAGAACCTCTGGGAATTGACTTAACACCATTGGAAAGAGAGGGAATTCATTCAAATTAATTGGTAAATATTTTGTCTTATTTGTTGAAATTTGGCAACTTTATGATGGAAAATAGTTATTGGCCTCCGTGGTCGAAGGGTAAGGCTCTCTATTAGCAAACTGAAGGTTGTAGGTTCAAATCCCTATGTGCGCTTGAATTTGATTATCTGTGTTATTTAAAAAATTGCTTATTTAAATTAATAATAAAAATTGCATTTACGGCACCCTCCAGGGTGGAAGATACTCTCTTGAAATGACTTTAACACTGTTTGGTGACCAGATCTAGTACTTCCAGACCTTTTTCTCCCTCATATCTTTCCTTTATCCACTATCTTCTGCCACAAAATACCCTAATTGGGGATGGGACTCTTGTGCGGTTTCACAGTTTTAAAAAAACCTGTGAGGCAAGTTTTGGATAACATTTACTCTTTGTCCCTTTCTGTTCAAATTGAAGTAAAAAAGTTTTATTATTTTCATTCCCATTATAAATATAAATGCCCGAGGCATTATATAGTAATCTAGTTGGTTGGTACGCACCAACAAGAGATTTTTTAAGAACTATATAATTTTTTTTTAACAAAAGTTTTCTCTAATAGAATATATATACCAGTCAGTGGCTGAGTTGGCATTGTTTATGGATTCAACCCATGTGTCTTGAGTACAATTCCGTCGATGGCTAAGTTCTCCGACATCTTATCACGACACAAGCAACCTTTTCGACTTACTATGGTGGTATTAAGAGATTTTCAAATATTGTTAGGTTATTCGTAACCCGTAATGTTAGTTTTTCTTTTAAAATATATATTTTTTTTGTAATGCTCTTAACATTATTAACATAAAATATAAATGCAAAAGAGAGGGTTGGTTTCAATTTATTTTTTTAAAATGCTTGGATTTAATCAAACAACGCTGCAAAAATCATAGAATAAAATAATATGCTTGAACATTTTAAAATTTCAACGAATTGAAAAACAAATCGGTGACCGAATTAATTGATTTCATATTTTGCTAAAATCAAGCCGCAGAGAAAGATTGACACAGAAATATAAATCATTTTCGGTAGCCAAATAATTCCATGGGCGTTTGTGAACCCATAAATTAACCCGGAAATTCACATTAATCGTCAACTCAATTCGCGAGGTATGGCTGGTCTCTGAAGCCCGACGGATGGACAATGTTTCCAGTATCGGAGTATCTAGAATACGCATTTTCGCTTTATTTTTGCTGGTTCCACAGTAAAACAGAACAGTGACATAACAAAACACTGACAAAATAGAACAGTGACATAAGAGAATAATGACAAAACAGAACAGTTGCACAACAGAACAGTGACAAAAGAAATCAGACAAAAAACAGATTGGTGACATAGCAGAGAATTGAAAAAATAGAACAGTGACCAAACACAACAGTGACATAAAAGGCACTAACAAAACAGAACAGTGGGCACAACAGAACAGTGACAACAGATCAGAAAAAAAACAAATAAGTGACATTGCAGGGCAATGAAAAACCAGAACAGGACCCAAACAGAACAGTGACATAAGAGAGCACTGATAAAACAGAACAGTGGCACAACAGAACAATGACAAAACATATCATAGAAAAAATAGATTAGTGACATTGCAGAGCAATGGTAAAACAGGACAATAACCAAACAGAACAGTGACAAACAGAACATTGACATAACAGGACAAAACAGAGAAGTGACCAAACAGAACAGTGGCAAAACAGAGAAGTGATGAAACACAACAGTAACAAAACAGATAATTAACAAAATAAAACAGTAACATAACAAAACATTGAAGAAAAGTTAACAAAAAACCTGACTTAACTTATTAAAGGCATTTATTTTTGGGGTATTATGGCGTGTATCCTGATTACACCTCTGCCTTGTTGATGGACACTGTGATTATGTCATATCTGACTAACAAGGAAATCAAATTTTGTCCAAATTTGAGGAATTTCGAAACGGATTAATAATGAACAAAGCATTTTTTTACCTTAGCTCCGCACAAAATTTCCAAAATAATTTCCTCGGGGCCCATGTCATCTTTTAAGATACTGGTTGAGAATCTTTTTAAGTAAAGGAAAAAGAGGAAATTCTGGAAAGGGAGTAGGTAGGAATGTGGAAGTGTGGATAGGAATCAGGGGCAGTGTGTCCAGGAGTGACGGAGTATGAATAAATCCCTTCCACTGCGGTGCATGGAGCGTCTGGTTGGAGAGGTAAAAGGGTCTCCCTCAACACTCCTCTCTCGATCCGAACCGCCACGCAGTATTGAGCAGACCACGAACCCGGGGGTGACCGGATAACTCATCAAAATGACAATTCTGTTAAACATACCTTTAAAGAGGGATATAAAACAAAAACTAGATTAAATAGGTTACTTATGTTAGGTTTAGATGTTTTTTCGTTAATAATAATGATTGGATTATTTGTATAACGCCGTTTTCGTGAGAACTATCATGGAACTGAATCCGGGAACCCCTGCATAGTCACCAAACTACTTGGTGATCTATGGCAGAGATTTTGGCTATCCAATGCATGGTTTCCGGGGCGGCGGTACCAATACCCGCCCCCCTAATTGTATTATGTGTACTCACCTTTTCATAATTATATATTTTTCTAATTCTTTATTCTATTCTAATATCCACACTAGTAATGCCACCAACTGCGAAAAAACAATACCTACTGTAGGTAGGTATTTGGCTTTTGATAAGGTGTCTAAACTACAATATATTTGCCACCGCGAGAGTAATAAAGCAAAAATTTGACTGTGGCAAGAGTGTGGGTTTTTCTTTTGCCTTTTCGACGTGCTTTGTAAATGTTCAATAATGGGTAAAAGCACAAAAAACGAGCCCGAGGCATTGGCTCTAAGAGCCGGTTGAGCTCAAGTAGCGTGAAAGTGTTTGCCTCAGTGAATACAGTGATTGTAATGTACCTTCTTACAACTTTTCATGTGCGCTCTATGGTGTTCATTTAGGTAGATATTCTCAGTATCGCACTGATTAAAGACCACCATTAAAAATAGGAACGTTCCATGAATAGTCGTGTGCGGTAACAAGATCTCAATAGCCGGGTAGGTTTCCCACGCTTCTCTTCCTAATCTGCTTTAGTTCCCCTCACCCTTTCAGGCTCACTACATACCCCAATCGGGAATGCCATAGCCCCCCTTACTTGAGACTCTTGTGCAGTATTCACATAAAAAAATCGTCAGGAAACTATGAAAATTTTACATAAATTAAAATTATTTTCCATTTTCGGTTATATTTTTTATTTTATACATCTACTATATTTCAATTTTGTCATTTTAGGAAGGTATATTATAAAATATATACCAATAAGCCAGTATTAAGTATATTGTCTTAGCCCTCCTAAGTAGGCGGTCCTAGGAAAAGCGGATCTGGGGTTTGGATAAAGGGTCTTAAGTGACTTCTCTGATTAAAGATTACAATATAATATAAAATAGATCTATTTTATACCACAGTGTCAATTTTAAACAGATAAATATAGATTTTTTTGTTTTATTTTCCCAAAATACCTTTTAAAGTGGACATTTTAACATTTTTGGCTACCATGGAGTGCCTTATGTTACTTTATCTAGTTTTTGCACTAAAATTCATTGTCACAACTGTGATTGACTGTGAAATTAGATGATTGTATTTGATGGCAAATAATACCACAGGCCCAGTGGTACCTTAATTAGCTCATTACTGATTCAATTGAAATTCAACGGTTACTGCAGTTTACCTAACGCCAGTAACAGTCATGTTGTATGGACAACATCTACGTTTGTGTACATTATGTACAGTAACAGGTGTATATTATGCACAAGTCTGCAGGTACGTTAACACCAAAGTCATAATCACCAATGAACAAACCAGGGACTTACAATATTAAATAAAAGTACGGATAAAATTTGAAACTTTCGGACTGGCGAAAATTCTTTTTGACAAATATTTTTTCAAGAAAAAATGGGTTGATTCGTGCAAAGAAATATCAAACAAAATTTTTATTAGAAAACTGAGTGATTTTTAATGTGATTAAATTATTTATTTTCAAATCTACGAAAGCGTTGTTTAGCTTTCCCTAGATTTTTCTTAGGAATTATACCTTTTTACTTTACTCATTTTTTTTTCAATTCATTACTTTTGCTGTACCATTAATATTTTGCATATTTATGTGAAAGTTTCAAACCCGGATGAGAGTAAAATTGAGAAAATACTTTTTTTTTCATTTAATTTAAAAAATAAAGAATTGCCGATTTGCCAACTAATTTTTCCGCTACCGTAACACACTCAGGATAAAAAAGTGATCTAAGTTTTTATTTTTTGTATTTAACTATTAATTTTAAACAAAACGTTTAGCTTTTGACAAGAAACGAAATCCTCTTCAGGTAGTTGTGAAATTTATAGTAGAATGCCTTTATAAACTGCTGATATAAACAGATATGTAAAATACCAAATCCATGGAAATTTCTTTTGTTTGTCGAGAACCAAATCAAAATAATATACCTGCTTACTAAGATAGGCACTATAAATTCGTATAATGTATCGCTTATTGAAGACATTCGGATCATTCCCTTTGGGACGACAAATAATTACGTTAGAAGAAATACCTTCGGAACCTTGAATAAACATAAAATCCATTCCCGTAGAAAACATTAAGATCAAAGTAATACTCTTTTTGAAGTCCATCTATTTGAAAAAAAATATCCAAAGACCGTCGTCGTAATAGTCCGAATCTAAATTACCGGTTAAAATATTTGCTGAAGTCCCAAAAGGCGAGTTCCAGGAAAAACTATGCAGCCTTCCCAATTTGATTTAGGTAGGTACTTTATAGATTTACTAGTTTTAAAAGAATGTCGCGTTCGCAGAAAATGAAACTAATGTTTTTACCATAAAATAATTATTTTAATGGAGTTTACCGGGTTAAATGGATCGAGTAATTTGAGGCGATATTTTTTCATATGATTTGAAAGAAAAGTATTAGAAAAGATCTTCCAATAAGCAAATTTAATTGAATTTTCTTGGCCAAATTTAGAGAAAAAGTATCTCTCTTTAAGATTTGATCGATCGAAAGAATTTCAGATTTTATTTTATATAATGTACAATATAAAAGCATGCATATACGAAAATTTATGTAGGTACATATTTAAAAAACATCAAACCCAAAAAAAATGTTTTATTGACTGTTGATTAAATTTAACTATTTGGAAGAATCTTTTTCATAGAAATCGATTGGAGGAATGTTTAACATTCGAACTTTGGATCTTTGCTTTAATTTTAAGGATGTTTATTCAAAATTTATATTAAGTTCCCAAGTACAACATGTTACTTAGAATTGTCAATGACCGATATGCAAATAATTAAGAAGTGATCTTCTATTGAAATACATCGCACGAACCCATTTCAATAATACCTAACCGAGGTCAAGTTAATATTAAATACTAGATTTAAGGAACCTTTCCATTAATAAGATAATCCGCTTAACACAACTGGCTTATAAAATAATTATATTTATTTAGATTGGGGATTGTGTTAATTGGTTAAAAGAGGGTTCAGCATATCCCTAGAATAAGTTATCGGAATAAACACGGGATTTAAAATAACAATAGAAAATTAAGCAAAAAAATGCATAAATTGAGTTGATTTTGCTCAATAACGACGCTATACAAATATTATTTTTATTATTTTTTATTAAAAACCGATTTGAGAAGTTACCGTCGTGAGCACCCTCTTTGTGCAATTATTTATAACAAAAGACTAATCATTTTTTTTCTCATTTTGCAAACAACGCTCTATATTTAGGTTTTATATCATGGTTGGCACCTTTAAATGCTCTACTCACCTGAATTATTTTTTTACATTACTACCGCTCAAGAGACCTAACTGACCCGACCGTCTGGATCCAATACTTGAACCGGAACCGAAACGTAACAACAAATTTACAGATAGATAAGATGCCAAATGGTCGAGTTAGAACAGGACTTGGTTAAGGAATCAATATAGTAAAAAGTTTATCCAACAAAATAATAATAATAAAACTTATTTACCTAACAACTCATAATGGTTCTAAAAAACTTTAAGTATACTGAAAATAGTACGCCTTTTTTGTTAAATTTGTCTTTATAAGCATTTTAAATGAGTTTTATTTTTTGTTCATAATAAAATTTAACATTAAACTTTCTCACGCTTACGAAATAAAAATAACGAATAAAAATGTTATGTTCAATTCTCAAACAAATAATATCAGATACTGAAGAAATCTACGCTCACTAACGCCGACAGTAAAAAACTTTTCCACCCTTAATCTCATATTCAATGACCATGTTCGTACTTCTAGAGAAGGGTTTGGGAAGCGTTTTCATTAAAGAGATGGTAGATAGGATATGGGACGAGATGGGGACTAGTGTCAGCAGATAACCTGAATTCTAATGTAAGCACAGATGTAATAGAATTACACATTGTTAGAAATTTTGCGGAAGCACGTAAAGTAAGGTTCAGTTATTGATCCGCGTATGATCGTACTCTGAAAATAGCTTTATTCTATCAGTTTCACGCCTTAATTTCACAGAATATTGAATGTTTTTTTAAATTTAAATTATTTTTTAATGGTTAAATATTTTCATACTTGTCCATTAATTTGTAATAACTCAAATATGTTTTAATTAAAAGTTTTTTTTTGTAGGCAAAATTAAATGAAAATTAACCTTTTAATATTTGAAACTGTTATTTCGTGGTGGAATTCCATTATAAATATATATAAAGAACACAATTTTAAACTTTTTCCGAAAAAAGTTTAAAATTGTGTTCTTTATATATATTTGAAAATTAACCGTTTCCATTGTTTACAATTGACATTTTAACAACCTTAAGATGTAATTATTGTAAGGCCCTCTTCACACAAGACCCGAGTCTTGTCGGCACTCAAATAGATTTCACAACCTCACTTACAACTGCTAATATTCAGGGTTTTCCAATAAGAGGTATTATTTTGATATTCAATCGTAAAAGATCAATGGTTTCGTTGCTTGTGTGGCACGTAGCGCAGTTTTGTTGAAAGTAAATGTTGTCCAGATCAATATCATTCAATTCCGGCCATAAAAAATCATTAATCATCTCTCGATAGCGCAATCCATTCATCGTAACTGATGCTCCAGCCTCATTATCAAAAAGTAAGGTCCAATGACTCCGCCGAACCATAAACCGTCACACGTTGAGGATAGAGAGGCTTTTCAACAATAATTCTTGGGTTTTCCGAGCCCCAGATGCGAAAATTTTGCTTGTTGACGAAGCCACCGAGGTAGAAATGGGCCTCATTACTCAAGATGATTTGCATTTGATTCACTCAAGTGAATTTTAATAATTTTAATACATTGTTGAAGCGTTTATCGTTCCATTTGTATTAATGGCGCAGTTTTTACTTGTCAAATGTTAAAAAATGATCTTTAAAAGTAACATCTACTGAAATAGCGGGCTATTCAAAATAAAACCTCTAATTGGAAAACCCTGTGTATGCTATTCTTTGTTGACTGTTTTGTTCCCAGCATTGATGTCATCAATCCCAGCAATCACACGCATTACAAAATGTCAATGTTACAAAATGTCAAGTAACTATGTAACAATAATATTCGCCAGACCATCGTATTTATTGATTGCTCAGCAATGCTTAAAATCTCGATATTGTGAGTGGTAAGGACTTTCAGCAACTGGTCGCGGGAGACTGACGTCACCGTGGAAAAAGTCTGCTACGTATGTCTATTTAGGTACAAACTTCGGCGCAGATGTATTGTTGTAGTCGAGAAGATAATTGAATCGTCAAGCAGCGAGTACTTGCATACCCCTGTGGAGGAAGGCCTTTCGTGTAGTCTTTGATTCTATTCGGGATTTAGACATTTTTAGAATCAAAATATGTGCCGTTTTGTACGGAAAAAATATGTCATATAGGTTGAATCGACATAGGTGTGTATGTACGGTTTCACGATAAATCAACGCAATGACAATTCAACACACTTTTAAAAAGTGATATAAAATCATTAGAAACGATGAAAAAAAAAATTAAACCTAACCTAACCTAACCTAACCTACTTAACCCAGTTAATATAGTTTTTGTTTCATCACTTTCCATTACTTTATATAACTTTTTAAAGATTTGATGAATTATCATTTTTATGAGTTATCCTGTCACTGTATGTTACAATTTTCCATGTTTACTTGGAATGTTTACAATAATATCATAAAATGGAATTTCTTTATTTAATAAAGTCAAATAGACTTTATGACGATCAATCTTTCCTCTGATTTATGGTTTGATGACCTTGTCCAAAACGTCAACGAAGCCAAGATATTGACGATTTGTTATTAATTATATTTTACAAGATTTCGCACTTTTATGACAGCCGACAAATAACTTTTACGTTAGTTTCCTTCTCTGATCTGAGTATTTTGAAGAAGTGCCAATATATCATTTTTTTATAAAGCCTGTAAAATAACGCGATACAAGAATAGAACTTTTATCAGTTGACACAAAAAATGTAATATAACATAAAACTATTTATTGACCATCCTTGATCTTGGATAAATAAAAATAAACACAAAGACTTTTTTGTATATTCCACATCGCGCAATTTCTTATCCGATTATTATTCTTATCATAAGCTTTTCTTTTTTAAGACAATTGAAAGAGTATATTTATTTGGTTTGTAATATTTTTTCGTTTGAAAAATTCCGATGTTTCAAATCTTAAGATGTAAGTTATCTATTTTTTTTAAATTCATTTCAATGCAGATTTTTAAAATGTTAATATATTTTGTAAAGTGCAAATAAAAACTTTAACTGTAACATGCAAGAAAACAATGAATAAGGCAACCAAAAGAATAACAAAACATTAGTTCTTGTCTGTCCGCATTTAAAAGCAGTATTCATTTATAATAACGACTTTATATTTTATAATTAAATATTATTATTACTGTCACATAAAATTTCATAACTTCAAACTTACAATTACTTTATATAAACTTTTATACCAGGCCTATTATATTAATACTTTGTGCCTTTAAATTATTCTCGCAGTGTTTTTTGTTTACTAAAACTTTCCAACTCTCAGCTAATAATATTAAATCACGTTTAACCGTGCAACAACAATTATTAAGAAATTTTTAAATATTAATAATATGAACCATAAATTTTTTAAGTTGTTATCGTTTTATTTGTCTTTCGATTATGGTTAAGAGGATTACTTAAATAACATTTGATTATTGTATTGAAATAGATGTATTGTTTGTCACCAGTGAAATCCATCAAGGACCTGGGAGTAGTATTTGATCTCAAACTTATGTTTTCAGACCACATATTGCAGTTGACTGTTAGAATTATATAACAAAATTAATATGTGTGACTAACTCCATCTATGATGTATCTATAAACTAAATAAACGTCAGTCGATTTCCACCAAAAAAAAAAAAAAAAAAAAAAAAAAAATGCACGACATCACTTTGTCAGAGAATGTGTATTTGATAATAAAGTTAAGCTTGAATATGTGTCAACTTCCAATATGCCAGCTGACTTGTTAACAAAAAGTCTTTGTTCGAATAAACATCAAAAAATTTTAAGTTCAATGGGCATATCGGAAATTTAAATCTATTTTCATAATATTAGTTTGTAAGAATGGTATTTAGTTTATTTTGTTACGAGAGGGTGTTAGAATTATATAACAAAATTAATATGTGTGACTAACTCCATCTATGATGTATCTATAAACTACATAAACGTTAGTCGATAACCACCAGCCTTGCCGTTTCATTATTGACGTCGTCATGATACAAGCTTCTAGGGTTTGTAATAAGATGTTGCGTACATTTTTCTAATCATAGAGCAATAATGGCTATAATTATTGTAATATAAGGTCTAAAATTGAATACGCCTCAGCTGTATGTGCCACGTACCATAGAGCCAGAATTAGAGGCGCCACTTATAACGGGATTACAAGGTGAAGGGCATGAGTGCCTACGGAATGGATGTAACAACAGTGTATTAAATAAAAGATAAGGGAAATGAATTCCATGACACAACATTTATTTCTACAACACTTCATTAACCTTTAAATAACATGAGAACTCTTTATTTAGTGACATTAATCTCAGGCGTGTGCTACAACCGAAGGTAGAAGGCAACGATTGCTAATTTAAATATTGCATTGAAAGCGACAATTGGGTGGCATTTATAATAAACTAACCTGATGAATGTAATAACGGGCGCCAAGCGATGCGGTTATGCATAGCTGTTATTTAAATGAAGAGGCAAGGATGACCAAAGGTAAAACCACAAAACGGTGTCGTCATCCTTGTTCGTAATCGTGTTGGCTCATAGAGTGGTTCTTGTCTTCCCCGTGTTCACGACGTCCCGGAACCGCGGCCAGATAAATACTAAATTGTCGAGGTGCGCGTCTAGATCGCGAGCCCCGTTCCTCGTTGTCCAGAGTTGCCAGAGTTGCCATAGTTGCGGAGTTGTAAATCAGAGATGGGCACTGAATAATGCTAAGGCTCTGTAGTGGGCAGGAAATGGCTGCTACAATGCCCCCTCAGCCAAAGGACTTATGGCTATAAGTCTGAGGTTCGCCTGACACCTCCTGACAAGTTTGATGCACCCTCCAGCAGCAGAAATGTATGGTGCGGATTAGGCGGGTTGTAGTAGCTTCGGCATTGAAGAGTTCCGAATCCAAATATTCCCTGAAGTTCGGTAAGGTCTGGAGCGATTGAAACCCCGCATGGAGATGACGAGAGAAGGGAGCGGTCCGGATGTCTTTGGTTGACGTATTCTGGAGATGATGAGAGAAGAGTGTAGTCCAGATGTCTTTAGTTGACGTAGTATGGAGATGATGAGAGAAGAGTGTAGTCCAGATGTCTTTAGTTGACGTAGTGTGGAGAAGTTTCCTTGTTTGTTGAAGAAATCTAAACCTAACCCTTGGTCACCGTTGAAATAAATAAAAAGAAATATTGAGCAATTGGCAGGCCCTTATCGAAGAAATAATGTATATAAAAGAATCATTGTTCTAAACACAAAGATATAATAGTAATAGCTTAAAACAATCTTTAAAAAGTTGAGCAAAACTTGCAACAGAGTTGTGAAAAGCTTAAATGAACAATGCCTAAATATATGACAAGTCAAAACCACCCAAAGTGTCTACGTGACAGCTAGAAATTATTTTAAAATTTCCTATGAAATAATTTTATTTGAATTTAAATCTCCTCGAAAAATGACGGAACAACATTCCAGTGAAAAATTGATAAAAGCATCTAGAAATTAAACCAAACTGAAGATCAGTAGGTAATAGTTAGCTCATCTCGACATAGATGGCAGTAATGTATTTAATGAACAATAATAAATCTTCTTGGAATTATTATACAACAGTGGACCGATAGTTTGTAGAAATTATCTCGAAAATTAATTTAATAAATAATTTCATCTTCATACACATATTCTTCCGTCACCACGTGAACCAGTGGGTGGCTGAAGAATACCGATGAACAATTGACAGAACACCTGATTCATTCCATACTTTTCCGAGCTCTAGAAAAGTAGGGAAGGAATGAAATTACGAAGAGAAATGTTAGGACATGCACTATGATTAAATATGTAAAACATAACACCAATTACAGAACCAACCACCATAAACCTGTGAATGTGATAATGGCTTACCGACTATTGATATTGAAATTTTCATAAAAAAATCAACAAAAATATCTTAATTGTAAGCCTGATGAGGGCTATCATGTGCTAAAGAGCCTAAGCCATTATAACCCCACAACAACTCTCCAAAATAAGTGCTGAAATGACAGCATCTAGATAGAAGGTATATTTCCTTCAACATACTGAATCACCACAGAAGAGCTGGTATGCTAATGTGTGAAAACAAAGCTCGAAGCTCATAAGCTTATGATAAGGTCATTCAACAAGACATGACAGCTTAATCAGTAAGGTAGAGCGCAAAATAAGCACATCTTAATCAATGGTACTGACAAAAACAGCGGTAAACAATAATCATAACGATGAGAGCGGATCCTCTTAAGAGAAATAGATGTGTATGACAATTTTCAGACAAAACACAAATAACAATAGATAATAATCAATAAAAATGACGACATAGAACATACAAAGCAGGTTGAAAAAGAGGAATGGAGTTCTCCAGGGAAAAGAAAACCATTTCTCCCAATCAACAAAGAATCAAAAGAAAATAAGTTTCCTATACCCACGTGATCAGTGTAGGTACCAGAAACCCGTTCACTTTTGCCTTGTAAAAAATAATAAAAACAATTAATTTTCTGCCCTAATTAAATCTTTAATATGGAATGTTCCAATAGGCTTTCCCTTCATATCTGCCAGTTTGTAAACGATGGCCGAGACCTTATCAATAATTTTGCTCCTTAAAAATTTGGGAGCAAGTTTAGCGGAGAAATGCTTAGAAGCATCGGACAACACGAAAGAGCGTCTCCAAACAATATCACCAACTTTGAATTCCACATTCCCTTCTATGAAGGTCATATTGAACTTTATTCCGTTCGTAAGATTGACGTAAACACGTCCTAACTTGGCAGAAAATGTCATTAAGCTCAGAAACATCTTGAGCCCACGTGTCACGTTTCGAGAATGTTAAATCTTCCGAAGAAAAATCAGGTGATTTGTAATCTTTGCCTGAAATAATGGCTTCCCTGCCAAAATTTAAAAAGAAAGGAGTGTAACCCGTTACCTCGTGTACAGCAGTGTTAATAGCAAGCTCTATTTCAGGTAAATGATTTGCCCAAGTTCGATGATCCGTTCCCACGTACGAACTTAAGGCTGTAACTAAAACTCTGTTAATTCTCTCTACAGGATTATTCTGTGGATGATATCTACAGTTAAAAAACATGTGACGTACATGATATCTGTCAACTAAATGTTTCAATTCTTTTGAAATGTATTGGGGACCATTGTCTGCGATGATGCAATCAGGGGGCAATCAAAACCGTGGTTTGACCATCGCTGTGCTGAAGCTGTCAGACTCAAAAATACGGCTTTTAATGCACTCCGGAAGATTAGCTCCATGAATAACCTTTCGGAATACCGAAAACGGGCAAGGGATTGTAAGAGAGTTCTAAATAGAGCTAAGAGCGATCACGACCAGAGAATTGCGAAAAAGCTGGCTGACTGCCCCACTGGTAGCCGTGCTTTCTGGTCACTCGCTAGCTCGATCGGAAGAAATTTCTGCAGAACCACTTTCTCACCTCTGACCAAGCCTGATGGTCGGCTGGCTAACTCGGCCCGCGAGAAAGCTGAATTATTAGGCAAAATTTTCGCGGAAAACTCAACTCTTCAAGATAACGGAGAGACTCCCCCTTCCATTCCGCACTGCGGTTTTCAAATGGAGGAACCGAAGATCCGGAACAGAGAGGTTCTCCAAGTCTTGAACGAGCTGAAAGTCGACAAAGCCAGTGGGCCGGACGGAATACCTGCCTTGGTCCTCAAGAGGTGTTCTGCAGAAATGACTCCAGTGCTCGCGAAATTATTTAGGCTCTCTCTCAAAGGTGGAAAGGTGCCAGATCTTTGGAAAAAGGCAATCGTCCACCCAATCCCAAAAAAGGGGGACCGTTCTGACCCTTCTAACTACCGCCCCATAGCCATCACTTCCATACTCTCGAAGGTATTAGAAAGGGTGGTTAACAACAAATTGCTCACATATCTCGAGAATAACAATATCCTAAGCGATCGGCAATATGGATTTCGTCGAAACCGATCGTGTGGCGATCTACTCGGATATGTAACGCATATTTGGGGGCGGTACATGGAACGTTTTGGTGAAACCCAAACCGTTGGGTTAGATATCTCCAAAGCCTTTGACAGAGTCTGGCACCGGGCGCTTATCGGGAAATTACCATCGTATGGGATCCACCCAACCCTGCATAGTTGGATTGCGGACTTTCTGAGGGGAAGAACAATTCAAACCGTGGTTGACGGCTCTTCTTCCTCACCGCACCAAATCAATGCGGGGGTGCCACAAGGATCTGTGCTGTCTCCGACGCTGTTTTTATTGCACATCAACGATCTCGTTGAATGTGCACCAATTCACTGCTACGCTGATGACAGCACCGTTCACGAGGGTTATCTTTTTGACAGGCCCCCTTCCACCTATGATGTCCGAACAGCTCGGGAAGTTTTGAAGCGAAAAATTGACCACCACCTAGAGATGGTTCGTGCCTGGGGTAAGGCCAACTTGGTCAGTTTCAACGTCTCAAAAACCCAAGCGTGTCTGATTTCGGCAAAGAGGGAGATCAATGAATGTCTGGTGCAATTTGATGGGAGCACTCTCCCCAATAAAGACTCCATTGAAATGCTTGGAGTTACTATATCAGACCAGCTCAAGTATCGGGGATCCATAGAAGCCCGAGTAAATCAGGCCTCCAAAAAGTTGGGCGTCTTGTACAGGGCTAGAAGATTCTTCAGCGGTGACCAGCTGCTGACCCTGTACAAGTCTCAAGTCCGCCCAACTATTGAATTTGGGAGCCACCTTTGGGCTGGTGCCCCAAAATACTTGATAAACCTGCTTGAGTCTGTGCAAAGGAGAGCGATCCGTCTGATTGACAATCCGTTGTTAACAGACCGATTGCCTTCTCTGATGCATAGACGCAATGTAGGCATGCTGTGTCTGTTCTACAGGTATTTCAATGGAGCCTGCTCTAAGGAGCTAGCAGCATTGATTCCTGATGCACCGGTGCACGTGCGCGAAACTCGACGGACACGAACTGAACACCCGTTCACGGTTGACGTTGGCTTCATGAGAACGGACCGTTTTTACGACTCGTTTTTGTGTAAGTCGGCTCGTATGTGGAACGAGCTACCGGCATCTGTTTTTCCTCCCTCCTATAATCCGAGCCTCTTCAAGGCCCGCATTAACAAATCCCTTCCTACAGCCCCTACCTTACTCCGCCTCACAACGCCGCCCAACCGGGTGGTGACATAGTTCCCCTGTCTGTGCACTGCACAGGCAAGGACACTCTTGTGAGGTGTCACATAAAAAAAAAAAAAAAAAAAAAGTAACGCCAAATTTTAGGAAAATTTCATCCTCTATAATAGCAGAGACATTTTTCCCATTCGCACTTCTCAGCGGAAAAATTTTTGTAAATTTAGTGAAGAAATCAGCGACAACTAATAGATATTTATAACCTTTTTTGTAGGAGCTGGGAAGAGGTCCCAATAAATCTGTCGAGATAACCTGCTAAGGACGCTGGACCAACTTAGGATCTCCCATAAGACCGGGTGCAGCCTGATTTGAACTTTTCTGTCCTAAACAAGTGTGACATCTAGAAACAAATTTTCTTATGTCTGAGGACATTCTAGGCCAGTAAAATTTCAAACAAATCCTATTCAGAGTTTTCATAATTCCAAAATGGGCGGATGTAGGAGGTACGTGATGTAACGCAATCAACTCTTGTCTTTGATCCTTAGGAACAACTTCCT
Source organism: Hesperophylax magnus (assembly GCA_026573805.1). NCBI lineage: Eukaryota > Metazoa > Arthropoda > Insecta > Trichoptera > Limnephilidae > Hesperophylax > Hesperophylax magnus. The sequence continues at coordinate 7,385,838 of JAIUSX010000029.1, read as the reverse complement.
TCCAATCATTAGGCTTATGCAGGGCTTCCATACTCTGCACATGCTTATATAAAACTCCCTCTACCAGTTTCCACTTAGAAAATAACTCAGGTTTAGCTAAAACGTCACGACACATTTTATTGTACCACCGATCAGTACTAATAATGGGAGATTGAACAATAGATGATATAACCAAAGGATCGCGAGATAAAGCATCTGGCACAACATTTTCCTTCCCTTTCCTGTGTTCAATAATAAAGTTAAATTGCTGTAATCTGACAGCCCACCGAGCTAATCTTCCAGAAGGTGATTTTAAGTTTACTAGCCACTTCAGACTATAATGATCCGTAATTACTTTTACAGGGATGGGTGACCCTTCAATGTAACCCCTGAATTTCTCCAAAGCAAAAATTAACGCATTAAGTTCTTTCTCAGTAGTAGAGTGGTTCCTTTCCTGAGCCGATAACGATCTACTAATGAAGGAAATAGGGTGTTCCCTGTTTTGTTCATCTAATTGAGAGAGTACTGCGCCTAAACCTTCGTTTGATGCATCACAAGAAATTGTAAACGGCTTATTAAAATCTGGGCATGCTAAAACCGGAGCCGCGACTAGAGTTTCCTTTAATTTAGAGAATGCAGCCTGCGCTTGATTATTCCAAGAAAATTTTTTACCAATGAACTCTTTTTTGGTCAAGTTGTGTAACGGAGCAGCAATAATAGAAAAGTTAAAAATAAATCGCTTGTACCAAGATATAATACCAATGAAACGTCTCAAACTCTTTTGTGAGGAAGGTACGGGAAAATCAACCACAGCCTTAACTTTGTCTGGGTCAGTTCTCAGACCATTACTATCTATGACATAACCGAGATATTTAAGCGATTCTCTACAGAATACTGACTTTTCAATGTTAATCGTGAGACCCGCCTCGAACAGTTTACGTTTTACAAGTTTAAGTAATGCTAAATGCTCTTCAAAAGTACTGGTAATTACAATAATATCGTCTAAATAAAAGAAAACTTTACCATCAAATTCTGGGCCAAAGATTTTACTCATGAGACGCATCATTCTCGAACTGGCTCCATGAAGACCGAAAGGCATAGAAGTAAATTGAAAAAGACCCCTTTTAGGAATAGTAAAAGCCGTTTTTTCCCTTGAACTATGTTCTAGTGGAATTTGATAAAACGCATCTTTTAGATCAATAGTGGATAGAAAACGAGCTCCCCCCAAGCTGTCTAAAATATTTGAAATAAATGGTAATGGAAACGCGTCTCTCTTAGATATAGAGTTAACTTTTCTGGAATCTAAACAAAGGCGGTAAGTGCCATTTTTCTTTGGAACTAGTAAAATGGGACTGTTCCAAGCACTACTGCTCGGTTCAACGACCCCCATCTCTATCATTCTATCAAGCTCTTTGTGTACAACTGGGAGCAGGTGAGGTGAAATCGGATAGTAACGCTGTTTCACAGGTGTACTATTACCAGTATCTATAACGTGTTCCTCTAAATGCGTACGACCAAGTTTGTCACCCGAAATGGAAATATATTCTTTAATTACATCATCAAGTAAACTTTGTTGATGAGTGGATAAGTGTTGTTTGTCAACAATACCTCTGACTACAGAAGTAACCCGAGGAGCCGATTTAACTACCTCCGTATTCATATAATTAAAAACATCCGGACAAATGTTAAAAGATTTCCAAAAATCAATACCGAGAATTACATCTGTTTTTATATCTGGCATGACAACAAAAATAAACTCTTTTACAACATTATTACATGTTATAGAAAGTGAGATTTTCAAGTTACAACAAACGGAATGACCCGTCGCAGAAGTTAAAGAAAATGAATTATTGAGCTTAGCCAACGTGGCACCAAGTTTTATAAGTTTTAAATGAAAATTATTACCGAGAATGGAAACATGTGAGCCTGAGTCCAACAGGCCAGAAAAAACAGTTCCGAGTGTAGAAAAGGATACGAAAGGACGGCCGTCCCTGTCAGCCTTCCCTCCGCAACCTGATGCTCCTAAATTTTTGTAGAAATTCCTGACTACCGAAAGCCACTCTTGCCACGCCGGATCGAGAGCAGTGATACTGGTGGAGACGTCTTCCGCCAGCGGCACAGCTAACGTCCGGCTCTCGCGTTTTTTGACCTAACGCAAGTGCAGTCAGGAGTCTTGACGCCTGGACATCCACAGCGGAAGCAATAAATCTCCTCCCTGGAATTTACGTTGTAACGTTTAAAGGACATGTTTTTATGAGAAGAATTCGCATGCCTGAAAGAATTAGGTTTAGCAGGAGCATTTGTATTTAGTGGCGCCTTTTCACTAGCAGTTGAAGGGGTTGAGGGGACTTTGAACCTTTCCTCTGATCAGAGCGACTGTCTGCCAATTCAATTAATTTGCCCAATCTTTTGAGGGTAGCGATGTCCGGAATGGAGTTTAATGCAAGTTTTTGAATATATCTGGGAAGCATATTGCACTGGAGAATTTCCAAAATTTCTACATCAGGCAATTTCTTGTTTAATCTTTTATTTAAGATGAGAACATTAGTGATAAAGGTACCAAGTGAATCGTTAGGTGCTTGCATAGTTGACCTCAACTGTGCAAGGAGTCTACGGTCATAATCGAGAATTTCATATTCCTCCTTGAGGCCTCCCACAAGGTCATCCCAGGATTCGAAAAGGGAGCGATTGACCCTCAGCCAATCTAGGGCAATTCCATCAAAAAGTTCAAACGCGCCTAAAAAAAGATTATGCTTACTTACAGAGCGAGACAGGGCAAGTTCTTCAACACGTTCAAGATACTTCCTAATGCAAGTAGTGCCATCGTACTTGATATTCCATAAATGCAGAGGAACCAACGGAGATGTGGGAACAATAATGTCTGAAACCTTGACGGAAGACATGGCGGATTCTTTTACTTGACTCCTTGTATCAGGCATTGTGACTAGATGTACCTAAAGATTAATTGGAAAAAAAAAGAACAACAAGGCAACATTAATCACGTCCGAAGACGGCAATGATAAAAAGTAAAATTCCCAAAAGAGGAAAAATGGGTGTAAAATTATTTGTACCTACACATCTAATGGACAAAAGTTCAGAAATGGACATACACCAATACTATAATTTCAGATGTGGGAATCTGGAACAACATTACAACAATAATAAAATAAAATATACGGGACACCCACCAGTCCCGCAGAGTATTCACGGCCAAAAATTAATTTCAAAATAATTATCGTATAATTATGGTTATATCAAAATATTATAAGAAATGCGGCCGGAACGTCGCGAAACAGAGAGACCCCCATGAGCCGACATAAGAATAACCTTCATCAAGCTAGTTAAAAAAAATGCCACCTGCAAAAAATTATTGTCAACTCTCAATGCCAACGAGACCGAAAAAAGTAAAATTAAATGCCAATCGGGTTAAACCACGTGGTGCACCATTATAACGGGATTACAAGGTGAAGGGCATGAGTGCCTACGGAATGGATGTAACAACAGTGTATTAAATAAAAGATAAGGGAAATGAATTCCATGACACAACATTTATTTCTACAACACTTCATTAACCTTTAAATAACATGAGAACTCTTTATTTAGTGACATTAATCTCAGGCGTGTGCTACAACCGAAGGTAGAAGGCAACGATTGCTAATTTAAATATTGCATTGAAAGCGACAATTGGGTGGCATTTATAATAAACTAACCTGATGAATGTAATAACGGGCGCCAAGCGATGCGGTTATGCATAGCTGTTATTTAAATGAAGAGGCAAGGATGACCAAAGGTAAAACCACAAAACGGTGTCGTCATCCTTGTTCGTAATCGTGTTGGCTCATAGAGTGGTTCTTGTCTTCCCCGTGTTCACGACGTCCCGGAACCGCGGCCAGATAAATACTAAATTGTCGAGGTGCGCGTCTAGATCGCGAGCCCCGTTCCTCGTTGTCCAGAGTTGCCAGAGTTGCCATAGTTGCGGAGTTGTAAATCAGAGATGGGCACTGAATAATGCTAAGGCTCTGTAGTGGGCAGGAAATGGCTGCTACACACTGCGTACTAATATCTAGTCGAAACTTGTTCAATTATTAGAATGTGATAAGTTGTGCGCATAGACCGTATTTGGTAGTTTTAGATAAGCGTTAAGAGAGTTGGAGGTAAAAAAGCGGAAACTAATCTAAATATAATACATCAATGCCCCATCCCAGAAAAATACACTGAGAAATTAGAATAGAATTAAAAAAAGTTCCTAAGATGCCTGTATAAGAGTATGTATGGTTACCCTCGATACATGGATAACGATTATTTTCTCGCTGAATCGTGCTACAAAAGTCATCATTCAAGGAGGAGTAAAGTCTGTAATGATCTGCCCTTTTCAAAATTTTCCTTCTCTCTTTATTACACACCCCTTCAAGTGTGTACATCCTAGTTTGTCTACGTGACGTACGACCTTGAGCGTACTCATTTCACGTGACGGTTCAGTATAAAAAGCCTTCACCGAACGTTGTGTTGGTTTTTTGTTTCTCGGTTTAGAAACCTAGTTATCTATGTATGTGTGGTATCCCTTGGTTCTTTTGAGAAAGAGTGAGTTGAATCCATTACCGCTGTGTTTTAAAGCTATTTCATAAACCTTATTTTTCTGAGTCGCCTGCTCTTCAAACTAGCTACGTGATTTTACCTGTAATAGGGTTATGTGAGTATAATAAAGTGTTAGATTTTATATGTGTGATAAACATACGATAAATTTAAGGTGTTAGTTGTCGGCGCCATCCATTTATATATTTTGGGAGGGGTAGGAGAGGAAAGGAAAAGAATTTGTTCAAGCTAAGATTAGCTCCTCCTCTTACCAAACAAAACCGATGGATGATAATTTGAGCAAGGCGATCGATATCTGCGTGTCTGGATATCACAACCGGCCGGGCCTCCCCTTGTTCCAAATCGGCAACCGTCAGGCCATAATAAAGAAAACCAGGTCTCCTCACCAATTTCAGAATTGCTCCAACCTCATACACCTCCAGGATAATCTACTTTACTGAGTGTAGAAGGGGAAAACCATAACATCCCTTTATCACGAATCTAGTCGCGAAAATGTGACACGTAAGGTCCTAAGTTACGTGCCACCTCTAGAAAACGTTGTAACTTCCTCGTCGTCGGGAATTTACATCCCTTTCTAGGTCAATAACATAGATGACACACGACGATCTTGTCGACATTTAGCCTGCTTTTAGCGATAGGTTGTGTGCCTACCCATTCAGCCAATTATCATGTGAGATATATGTAAGGTCTACTCGAAATGCCAAATTTAGGATGAGGACTGTCTGTATTTTAATATTTGGTTCCAGTATTTATTTTATGAGGTTACTAGCACCCTCGTGTATTAGGTATGGGTAACTTCTATTGAATACCTATCCTCTCAGGTAGGTTTAAACGGATAATTGGTTTGATTTTTGCAATTAATTTAAAGAGGCTGCCTACCTCTCGAAAGGTACCTGTTGAGAAAAGTTGTTTGAGATGTCTGTTTATTAAATAATCTTAAAATAAGAATATATTTCTTGATGTGTTTTATTTTATCGTAATAGTTTATAATATTTTTTTTTTTTTTTTTATTACAAGATAATACATTACAAAATGATAACAAAGTAATAATGTATTATTCCCAATGAGTTTATAAAACTCATTTCGGGAAAGACAACATTAGAAAGGACAAGGCAAATAAATAAAATACATTAAAATAAATAAACGCAGATGTTATTATGGAGTTCTAGAGAAAGATTGTGTTAGTCATTAATGAAACTGTTAAGGAAATAGCTTTTAAGAGCTTTTGCCAGTGTTTTTTTGTTTGTTGCCGGAAGTTTTAAATTACTAGGTAATGCGTTATATTGTTTATGTGCAATGTATTGTAAGGAGTTAATTCCAAATTTGGTCGTGTAAGTAGATGACGATAAATGTATTTGATTTTGTGATCGTGTTTTGTGCTGGTGTATGTCAGAATTAAAAACTGGTTTAGTGTTGGTGTGTGAGGAGTGTTGAATTATTTGTAGAATGGCAGTTGTGATGTTATACTTTGGAAGGACTGTAAAGGGAAGTATTTGTGTCTGTGAGTATATATCTTTGACATGTGTATCCCATGGCAGATTATATATATTACGTACGGCTCTATTTTGAATTACTTGTATTTCCGAACTTTTTTTTTTGGTAATGGTGCCCCAGATACTAACTAGATAACTCAGGTGGGAGTGAATCATAGCATAATAAGTTGCACGCAGTAAAGATGTGGGGAGCACACCTTGGAGTCGATAAAGTACACCGGTTATAGGGGAAATTTTGGATTTTACATTCTCAACATGGGAGTTCCACGAGAGGTTAGAGTCTATGAGTAACCCCAAATATTTCGTTACTTGAACATGTTGTAGCTTTTCATTTCCAAGAATAATATTCATACCCATGTTATCTTTTTTACCGAAAGTAAGGTAATGGGTTTTTTTAACATTGAGGCTTAATTTGTTTAATCGAAGCCATTTTGCCAGCTTTGCGAGATCTTTATTCATTAGAGCTTCAAGTTCCTTCAGATTTTTACAATGGTAGTAAATCACAGTATCATCAGCGTAAAGTTGAAGTTTTCCCGAGATGCCACATTTAGTTATATCATTGATGTATAGTAAGAAAAGTAGAGGTCCAAGAATAGAGCCCTGTGGCACTCCACATGTGATTTTTCCAAAGCCGCTTAGGTTCCCTCCGATATCGACAAGGCAAAATCTATCAGCTAGGTAACTTCGGAGCAAATTTAAAGATTTACCTACTATTCCCAAATGTTCCATTTTCTGTAGAAGTATTTCATGATCTACCGTATCAAAGGCTTTTTTCAGATCTATAAATATAGCTGCCACATATTCGCCCTGGTCTATGTACTGCTGAATGTTAGAAATGAAATCGAAAGTGGCACATTGGGTATTGGAGTTTTTCCGAAAGCCATATTGCTGTGGTGTAAGGATATCATTGCTAGAGATGTATTTTATCAGTCTATCTTTGATAATTGACTCAAACACCTTTGAAAATACCGATAAAATCGATATTGGACGGTAGTTAGAAATACACTTCTTGCAGTCTTCTTTAAAAATTGGTTTAATTTTTGCTAGCTTTAACTGGTTTGGAAATATTCCCGAGCCTATGGAGAAGTTGATAAGTTGGGTTAGGTGCCCCGCTAGTTCTTCTTTACAGGTTTTAAGAATGCACGGTGTTACTCCATCGATTCCTGCCGCTGCATTCGACCTAAGTTTCGAGATGACCTTTATTACCTCATCCTTATTCGTCCTAGTCATATATAAGGATTGTCGTGCCTTTGGTTCTACATATATTGTATTACAGTCATCCGGGAATGATGGAATGGCAGCTGCCAATTTTTCTCCAACTGACAGGAAAAACTCATTAAATGCCAACGCTATTTCACGGGGTTCCCTAATTTCACAATTATTTACGATGAGAGATTCAATTGTGTTGGTGGGTTTATGTACACGGTTAGACAGAATTGAGTTAATTGTTCGGTTGGTAGTTTTATTTCGGAGATTACCATCTCCCTCTTTTGACTCTAGATTTGTTTTTGTGCATCCCAATTCGTAGCTTAGAAAGTCAAACAATAGATGAAAAGTATTAAATTTTGTTCTGTCTGGTTGCATCCGATCGCTTTCTATTCGGGCGGTCATACGCTAGCAAAACTTCTCATTCGAGTGACTGTACCTGCATCTTGTCCTATATATGAAAAGGTCATTGGCCCGTCTCCCACTCACAGCTGATTTACAATTCGTCTAGCACATTCCTTTTAATGATAACATTATTTGGGCGGCAGGTGTCGTAAACTTAGTTCCTGTACCTCGGTTGTATCCGTCTTTTAAAAGGGTCCTCTGGAATTTAATAAATAATATTAAAAAAAAACTCACCCAGTTAGTCATCTCTCATTTTCAGCGTGAAGCTTACCTGGTTACTCTATATAGCTAAATCAGTTTAATTTTCGATCTCCTCCCTATCGGCTTCTTTCCTCATTTTAGCGAAATCCTTGCAATCTGTTCAATTTTGGTCCCCTCCCTACGCCTATAAATGGGTAATTAAATAATTCTGTAAGTACAATTGTACCTCCCTAATCTCTGTTGGGATTCGAACCCGAGTTTATGATTTGTTTGATTCTCTGGTTTTCGGTCTCCGTGGATAGAATGCCATCTCGCCAAATCAATTCCTCCCTAGCCCGATTAAAAAACTTCCTGCCTTTAAATACGTTCACTCTGTTTTAAAACGCAATCATTATTATTATTATTTTCATGTTTTTAAAACAAGTAATTTAGTTTGAACCACATATTTACGAAATCACGTTTAATTTAACACATTTTATATTATAATCGCGATCGCCCAACTCTTAGCGCCCCTGGGGTGATTTTTCACAAAACGGCGCTCTACAAATTATCCAATTATTATTATTGTCATTATTATTAATTGTATTCTCACTGAGTCCAACTACTTTCACTTCACACAAACACCGGTTCAATAATATTTCACTTTAATTCAAAAACCAACAAAGCTTTCTAACACCATCTGAATTCACTAATTAACTGTAATCTCACACATCACTTCTGATTTGTATTTATTTCTCGGGGCTGTCAACGTACCCAAGTTCAAAAACCGACTGACCCAGCGATCTCTTCTTTCCACCTTCCCGTGGGAACGTGTTTACTCATAAAACCTGCCTGTCAATAAATCTTATGTTCTTATCCCAAACAAAAATTTTTTTGGAGCACGTTCGTTTTGTTTGTTTATTTTACGTGAGTATTCAAATCATCACAAGTCCTACCTGTAAGTGCGTATATTTTTTAAAATAATTTAAAAGATATACAGCCCATACCTCCTGGAAAGCTAAATGTTGTTCATACCTAATAACTACAGCCAAGGACAACACCATGATGTGTTATGTAATATTTTTTCCTTTGCTTATTTTTGAAAAAATGTATCTAAAAATATGTAGCGTATTGAACATGTGTATTGTAAATGAACTCACAGTACGCACAAAAAACAACATCATTAGTTCTAGATCTAATTCGATTACAGTTCGGCATACTTAATCAAATTACATTGAAAATTGTTCTCAACATCACAGCAGTGGTGGTCAACATATATTCAACATTACTTCAGATAAATAATTTAAAATTATGTTTATGTCTATTTATAAATAAGCTCTACTCTACGATCCTTTTGTTTAGCGAAAATCTGTACGACAATCTTGTTGATATATGGCCACTGAACAATATGATTATTCCATTGCTCAAAATTTTTGAACCTTTTTTCGAAAAGTTCCCTTTGAAATACTAAACCCCCAGATTTGGGGACTTCTTCCCAGACATAGAATCACTGCGAGACAATGCTTGAAAACAACTAATCACTCATCTCATAATAACATTTTGTAACTTGTGTCGACTAGAGCTTTGAGCGCAACATTGGCTGTAAACGGGTAGATGTTAAATTAAAGACACAACATCAACAATAATATCATGCATAAAGGCAAAGTCTTTTGATATGCTACTAAGCAAACTGTTCCTTACGATGTGGTGGTAAAATCAAGTTCTCCGGCCACTATCTTGCTAATATTGGGAAAGAATCGTGTGTTCCCAGGCTTCCGACTGTTCAAAGATTATTTATTTAATAATTCTCGGGAAATCGACAGTTAACATTTATTTCATTTTGTACATAAGTATTATATTATGGCCAAAATAACACCAATTACCTTGTGACTTTACCTCTACTGAGACAGCGTAATAAGGAATAAGTAAATTAAATTTGTAAGAATTGAATATAAATTCAAAAATTTATACAAAACAAAAGATTATATAAAACGAAAAATTTATAAAACAAAACATTTATAGCCGTGGAGAGAGGTTGTAGATATAAATCAAATCATAATAGAAATATAAAACGATAGAGACATTACATTATTCACAAACCATCAGAGAAATATTCTTTTATGGACCTCTTGTATTTGGTAAGTTCGCAACTGAAAATATCCACCTTGGATAATACGCTATTGTTATTATTGCATATTCTGTTCAGGCAAGAATTCTGAGTAGAGTTCGTTTTGAATTGATCCACTCTGAACAGGACAGAAGAGCGTTGAACGCACAGGTACATTGAATTGAATCTTATCTAGCAACTCTAGGCATTGAATATTATTGTTACTACTCCATACAGGAATAGTGCATCCTTATGATGCCTCCGTACACTCAGTGAATCAATTTCGATGTATGAAGCTACCTCTGCGAAATTATTAAATCTTACAAATGGCTTGTAACAAAGATATTTTATGAATTTGTTTTGGATTGCTTTGATTTTGTTTATGTGGATTTTGTAAAATGGAGACCAAACAACTGATGCCAACTCCAGATGACTTAGTACATAGGCAAAGTAGAGTTACTTAATGATATCGATGCTATCAAAAAGTTTTGTGTTTCTTATGATGAAGCCTAACATTTTAGCAGCTTTATTTGTGATTTGATGTATCAAGGGTTATTCCAAGATTACAAATATCTGAGACTGTTGCAATGTTGTTGTTTTTAAAGAATAAAATATAATATTATATTTTTATTACTCAAAAAGACAATGTGATGACATTTTGAAACATTTAGATATAGTTGATTTTGTTGGCAATAGGTGGATATATTGTTTAAATCATGTTGTAAATTGACACAATCGTTTAGACTTTTTATTGGCTTGTATAGATTAGCATCATTAGCAAATAATTATATTTCAGAGTATTTCACAATATTGATCAAATCATTTATATATATATATTATTTTATATATATATATTATTTATCTGTATATTCTTATATATTATGTAAACTCTTTATTGTTGTTGTATTTAAAAAACATAATGGCATTGTATGTAAAAGCCCTATGGGCGTTTAAATAAAATAAATAAATAAATAAATAAATAATGAAAAACAATGGCCCGAGATGAGAACCCTGTTGGATCCCAGAGGAAATTTCATTGAAATCTGATTCGAAGCCCTTTATTGCTACTGCCTGTGATTTGTTGAGTACATATTATCCAAACATAGTAGTAAAATTCTGGATCGTAATCAAAAACGAACTGCTACGAACACAAGCACAGTCGTAATGCAAGTTACGCTTGCTTAGTAGGTACCTAACGTATCAGATGAGACTTTGAGAGATATTATAACTTAACCGAGTTTCGTATTGTGATTAGCCATGTCGGAAATTTTGTTGGTTGTTCGGCGCTCGGCAGCACTCATTAACTAGCCGCTACTGCATCACAGTGGACTTATTGCACGGAGATCAATATTATACAATCTCCATAAATACCTAATTATATCTTTTTTAATAATTGCAAATTTCCTTCGTGGTGTCATTTTGATTAAAAGTAAATAACAAACTTTGTTTAAGCCAATCTTTTAAAATGATCAACATATTTCAAAATCAATGGTTTCTTCATCAGGATACAAAATATACTGAAAATTAATAAATATATATAAATGGAAAATAAGAATAGGCAAAAAAGTACCTACCTATATTAAAAAAATACTCCATTAATTTTATTAAACAATAGTGGTTTCTAAAAAGTTTTTTGTTTGTATTTAATTGAAACAATACCCTGTCAGATAAATAAATCAATTCAAAATTAAATTAGTACTTGGCTGAACATGCTAGATAAATTCGAAAACAAAACCTCAACACTCCCAAACGAGATCCCCAAAAAACTGGATTAAGTCTTACGAGTATACCCGTATTCAATCTCTCAAAACCCCACGAAGCTAAAGAATAACGGTGATTGATTTTGTTCCCAGGTGTGCACTTCGACACGTCCTCGGCTTCGCTCGTGAACGAAATCACCACGGCCATCAAGGTGTATGCCTACGGGGTTGAAGAATACGTGGCGGACCCGAAGAACTCCAACCGGCCGCTGGGGACACAGCTGTCATGCGAGGGACCGGGCGACGCACGCTGGCCTGCCGGGGACAGGTTTGTTACCATTAGATACTATTGTTAATGACTGTATAACTGATGCAATAACCGGTGCAAAAGGCGCATCACGCTTCGAGATCACCATGACCATCGAAGTAAGCACTTAATATCGGTGGTGACACCAGGAAATCCAACAAACCGAAGGCGCTGGGAGCGGGCATTGCACGCTGGCCTATCATTTGTTACTGTATTTTTTATTGTTTATTCCGGATCTCAGGGAGGGTGGTGCAAATTCACGAGTTTCATTTAATACATCGAATATAAGATAGTGAAAATAAAATTATTGTAAGATAATATATAGAAAAGAAAAATAATAAAATATGCACAATAAATGATAATAATACAGAAAAAAGAAAATAAAAATACTGTTAAACTATTAGACATATGTGACATAAGGAATTTTCTCCATCGCTTGTAAATGGAACCTTGCCAGAAGTCCAGTGCTGCCATCACAAGAGCGTTTTAGCTCGTGGCTAATTACGTTCTGTAGCTAGTGATCCCTTTACTGTGTAGGGCTCGGAATCCGGGAAATCGCCTTTCTTCGAACATTGCAGTTTGTAATATTCTCATGCTTTCGGTCTTGCTTTTTATTATATTAAACAATATAAAATTTTCTTCTCTCTTGGCTATGATCGATACTTCTTTTTTTTCTAAGGCTTTGCATATGTGTTCGCAGGGATGGAAAATTCCTCCCCTACAACACATAAGCCTCCATGAAAATTGGACCCTTAATTTCTTTGATAACTTCAGAAAGCTACTTAAAGCCCTCTTGTACTGTATATCTTTATAGACATATGTACTTAACTAATTAATACGTTATTTACGAAATTGAACGCAAATATTTTCGTATTTATATTGTAATTAAATTCCATCAAACGTTGTGTAATTTTTTGATTTATGATATAGGATTTTAATTACTTTCATTTTTGTGGTAACCCTCTTGGTTCTGATCGAGGCGTTGAGTTTCAAAATTTACTTGTTCTTTCCATTGCAAACCTATACTTAAATGATTTCTCTGAATGAGCTAGCTTTCCTATTGTAACTATTCTGATTTCCTACACCCTAACAAAGTCGTAGTTAAACGCTGATAAAAGATATTATACATGTTTATTTGGACAGGTAATTAAATATTACTCAAATGGTTAATTGTTAGTAAGTTTGATTTTGATTAACTCTTGTCTGTTTGGCGCCACTCCTTTATGATTCTGCTACTATAAGGTACATGTAAAGAATGATTTAGTAGGTTAATGTAATTTGTTAATTGTATATTTGACGAACTCAGAATAACCCTTTGCTAGCAAAATTTGGCTCCTATCCTCCAGCAAGTAAACGAGATGATCGTGAGTCAACGAGAAATTCGCACAATCTTCTGACATGGCTCTTTGATTGATACCTAAGTTATCGCGTCCCAAAAAGCCTTCCACGTCATCATGCACTGCCTTCAAGTTTCCCCTCGGGTCCCGATACCTCCAAATTCCATCTCCTCCAAGGTCTACTATTTACTTAGGGCGAACCGGTTTCGTCCTATATACAATCATATACTCACGGTTGGTGTGGACTTACGGGTCGTGAATCCTCATTCCACGTTTAAAAGAGAATGCGAGAGTGGTCTACCGACCTAAATGCAAGCTGTATGCAGGTCCGCATTCTCCAGTAAACAGTACATAAGAAGATATATATGTATACATACGTTTTTGGGAAGGGTTTATAACTTGCAATACAAGGCTATTTACCTCGCATCCCAAGCTCGGATCTCGTGCCAAGAACTCTGCGAAGCTCTAAGTTTGGTTACCGAATAAATACGTACTAATAAGGTGATACTAATAGATACTAGTAAAATAAGATCTTATTTGATAGTTTGTTTTGGAGAGCTATCGAACTCCAGGCTTTTGTTTGTTTGGTTTTGACGTTTTTATTTAAGAGAATCGCCATCTCTATTTGGTTTGGGTAATGGTCTTGTTATCGGAGCGACCACTGCCTCCTATTTGATTAACTGTATTTGTTTTAAATTTTACCTCCAGGGTTCAACATTAATTTTTGTTCATCCCATCCCGTGATTTCTCAATTGTTTCAAGTAGTTGATTGCCGCATTAGAGAGTACTCGACTCTCAAATGTCTCAGGCAACTGATGGGGTTTTGTATGAGCGCCCAATCAATAACATTCAAATGTTTTGTATAATTATTCGATATAAATCTTACTAACCCGTGATTTTTCAATTGTAGATTGTGAATGGTAGGTAATTGTAAACACGCGGCTCCCAGCTGTTTCAAGTAACTAATAAAAATCCATGCGACTATCTAATCAATGGTATTCAAATGTTTCATGTAATATTTTGATATAAATCTGGCTAACCCGTGATTTTTCAATTGTCGTTTGTGATTGATAAGCATTTGAGAGCACGCGGCTTCCAGCTGGTTCAGGTAACTAATAAAAATCTATGTGACTATCTAATCAATGGTATTCAAATGTTTCATGTAATATTTTGATATAAATCTGGCTAACCCGTGATTTTTCAATTGTCGTTTGCGAACGATAGGCATTTGTGAATGACCCAAATCGCTGCACATTGCACAATGACATCCTGATGATTATCCTTATAACTCTAATAAATTATCTAGTTACTGCCAAGGTCGTTTTCAAACTATGCGGTTGGCCCAGATCTTCAGCGTCTCTATTTGTAAACAAATCGAATAATATAAACACCTTCTTTGACACACTAACCTAGATGCGAGATTGTTTATTTAAGAAATATTTCTACCTCTCCTTGTAATTCAGTTATGTTACCTTTTATTGTGCATAGTTAATTAAAATATTTTTAATTCCTTTTGAAGTTAAACTATTTATTTCATTACCCGAATTTAGTAAATTTTCCTAAGAGGTTAAGTGGAGAATAAATATATGTACATATTTAAGTACACATATCTCGATTGCCAAAAAACGTTAAATAAGATTACATATATTAATAAATAAATATAAAATATATGATTCTACATAGTCTTGAATATTAATAAATACATATTTTCTTTTCAATAATATAGATATGTCCATGAGTAGGTATTTTAAATCGTTACCATTCCGATGTTTTGATTAATAAATAAAATACATATATATAAATACATTAGATATATATTTATTCTTTATATACAATATATTACTTTATTTTATATAAATAAATACATAATATACATATATTAATGTGTAATGCTTTGTTTTGTTGTTTTTTAATAATTTAATTGATATACCATAATCAGCTGTATCTCCTCACTCCTAGGTCCTGAAAATTATTTATAAAAGGAAAACTTACCCCCCACCAAGATTTTTCCGGTTGGGATGTACACAACAAATCTTGTCAAAGAAATCCTACCTAATTAACTGTATTTTTCAAATAATTTCAAAATTAATCTTTTCGACTATTTATTCCTATTTAATTTTTATTCTTGCTTGATTCATATAAATTAGCTGATATTTAATATTTGTGATATAGATGTGCCGGAAAATTATAAATTATTTAGGTCGAACTATTTTTGTTGTTTTCACTCTTTTTAATTTTTTTTTTTTTTATTTATATAAATTTATATGAAAATTCATCCCGAATTGCGCAAACTTCTAAATATTTCGATTCTGAATAAATTAAATATCTGTTTAAAACTTTCTTCTAAATTTCACTGTTTTCACCAATTTTTAAAGTATCTACAATTATTTTTTTTTTTTCGAATTGTTACTTTTAGAACAAAGGTTTGAGCGTTTATTATTATTGAATCCTTTTTTTTTGTTTTTGTGTTTGATTGATGCAAAATTATAATCTATTTTTAAATATCAATCCGCGAACCCGTTCACTCTAGATTAACGATAAAACTCTCCATTAAATTCTAATGTTTTCACTTTGAATGAAATAATTATTTTTAAATTTTAATAATTCACTTTTAACACTTTTTGCACTATTCACTTTTAACACTTTTAAGCACTTCACACTTTACTTTTAAAGCACTGAGTTTAAACTATATTTATTTTCACTGTTTGATTTAATTTAACTGACTTATTAAATTTCACTGACTCTAGCACTTGTACTTTTCACAAAATTTTCCTAAGTCCCAGGGACTTATTCAAAATTTAACACTTAAAGATTTTTCACTGTTAATCCTACCAAAGACGTAGTACTGCCACGTAACAACTTTTCGAATCCTCGGCGCGACTGCCTCCTGACTGATGTGTACCCTCTTTTATACCCCTCTCAGGTTCCAAAAGACGTATCTGAATTTTTCTTGATGCTTAATTCTATCTCCTATCAACTCGTAATCTTGAACATCCCTCTCACTAATATTGATTGTACATCCATACGATCTTTTGTCGTCCAGCTCTGGGCGGCAGTTAGTTTTTCTCTCACGTCGCTAGATCGATAGGGTCCGAATCGGGTAAGTCTGCGTTCATTGCCCAAGCTTCCTTTGTTCCATGGTTCATACAAAATGTAGTTAAAATATCATGATTTTGCGTTCCTTTTTTTTCTCAATTCGCGATAGGTCCGTCCTCAGTAACATATATATAGATCTCAATTTTATGCATCTCGTGCGAAACATGATAAAATCCATGGCGAAATCTTTACTATGCATTTTTGAATTTCGATTTGTCTAAAATCTACTTAATTTTATTGTCACCTATATGAGCTTTTCCATTTTCACCCGTACCTTCTTTCTTTATGTCGCAGATTTGAGTTTTACCTTTTTCCTCTTGAATTTTCTTTATTCAGATGTTTCTCTCCACAAGTTCCTTCTTTATTCTTATGTTATTGCTCATAACTCTATAACTAATTATATTCCAAGCCGTATTTATTAATTTTACGGATAAATTAGAATTGTATCGCTTTTCTCCACTTGGATCATTCTTTATCACCGTTCTTTACCCTTTCTTTATTTTTTCCTCGCTTTTCCCGATGTGTGTGGTCTCCAGGAAAATTTCATACTTCATTTATTATTAATAAATATATATTTTTCCACACTTCCATGGGAGATATACCTTATTTGACTCTGGGATATCTGTCACTTTTATTGCCTTACTCGATCTCCGCCCTATCTCCTATCTTTGTCATACAAAATATCACATAAAATATCCGCTTTGACATCTGTTTACGTTTAAAATTTTGGTACTAGACTCGTAAATTTAATTTAATTTCAAACCTATTAATTTTAATATCTTTTGCTTTAAATAAATATCCCATAAGCTCCACGTTAAATTTTATTGGTCTTCTAATCGTTTATCACCTTAACGTAAATAAGAATCATGTTCGAATTTCGATTGTTTATCCTTCAAAATACACATGAGATCGTCAACCTTTTATCTTGTCTCATTCCTTCTGCAGTCTTGTGTAACTCTAATATGTTGCAAATATCCCTCATAAACGGCTGTTCACGCTCATTTTTGTGTTTATATTTTATCTTTTTTCACTTAAATTCCGCTTTTTTGTGCCTATCGGAATCGTCATGTTATTACCAACCTTATTATTATTTTTATTACTTATTATGTATATTATTTCAAATATGGAATGTATTGCATTGCACTACCCCTGCATACATTCTGGAATAAATTCTTATTATTATTATTATTAATATCTATCTACCCTGATAATCATGTAAAATGCCAACGTTTCTTCAATTTAATCTATCGCTAAATGTTTAGTTTTATTGCCTTCCTACGGTACCCTATTTTCATGTGCCTAGGACCTTTGTAGCAGCTCAAAATCTCTGTATTTTCCTTCGCCCAGTCTCTCCACTGTTTCTAAAATGTCTATTTTAATGCGAGATTTTCATTCCCAAATTGATTTTCCAATATGTCCGCTTCATCTTAAATTGATAACGATTAATTTCTAATGTCCCTAACACTTTCGTTTCCCTTTATTACGATTTTCTATCGAACTTGACACCCTACTTCTATCATAAATAATTGCACTACAGTTGAAAATTCTGCCAGTAATTTTCCTAGGTTTTTCCGCCTTCTCTTATACTATTACGTTCATAGTTTTTTTTTCATTGCGTTTTCGTGTGTGTGTTTTTCCAACATGAAAGGCCAAAAGCCCTCGATGTCAACGGTTCGCTATCACCTAAATGTCTCAGTTATTGTAAACATTTCCTAGAGTTTGTCGCCTTGAACGTCAGTGTTTATACCATAGTGCGTTCACCTCTAATTTTTGTGGGAATGGAAATGTCGTTAATTATCTATTTTATCGCCCGGTCCAAAGTTCAATCCTTTGTCTGTAGTTGATGCACGCCTCTCCGTTCACTGATTGGTTATTCAAAATTTTTATAGCTCTCGTCCAGATCTAATTGGTCGACAACCTTCAATATTTGTTTTTAAGCCTAGACAGGGGAAGTCCCAGTCGTTCCTAGACGATTTTAATGACCTCTGTGTTTATGCTATAGAATCTCGACATAATTCCAACTATTACAGGTGTCTACTGCAAGCAAGCTGGATCAATTCTTTCTCCGCGAGATGTCGTTAGCATGTCCGTTTTCATAAATAATTTGCATATTTTTAGCAGCTATTGTTTATCTGTTTTTCACTGTGATTTAAGCCTTTCATCACAAGTTGCAGTGGCACTGCAGTACCGGAACATCCCAAAAAGTATTTCGTACGAGTTGTTGTATTGAACTTCCATTATTTTTAGAGACGCTTTTCATAGTCGATCCAAAGCTCCGAGCATAAAAGCTGGTGCAGTTGGTGATGTGTTATTATTAAATCTTCGAGAAATCATATTTGTCCTAATGTAAAGTGATCTTCTCTGTCGCTATTGTCAATTACTTTTGCAATCACCTTTGTGAATCATGTGAACAAGATCACCACGGCCAACAAGGTATACCTACACCTCCAGACACTAAACCGATTCCAATTATTGTTAACAATGAAATTAATGATATTGATACTTATCAATGACAATCAGTCGGTTAACGGTAATCAATCTATCAACTAATGTAGGTAGGTAATTCAGACTTATTTTTTTGACGAACAATTATAATGCTGTGGTTTTTGACAGTAATGTTATGTCTTACTGACAGTTATTACTTTTGTCAGTGATGTCAACTAATATTAAATTTGTCAATAAAAGAAATTACTTTAAAGAGGTTGTTTAAAACATCGTCTTTTGAACTTTTTATTCCACTTTGATGGGCAGTATATGACAGTTAAATATTTATCCACAATAGAAAGACAGAATGGAAAGGATAATAATGGAGATTATTTTGCCTGAGAGTTTTTTTAACTTAAGAAGTAATAATAGAGTTGTTGTAAACTGATTCATCGTGTATATATTGATTCGTTTAAGTTGGTTTTCTATACACAGTGTGCTATCATCTTCTTTTCATATCGCCTCCACATCTAGAAAATTCATGATTTTATCTTGGTTTTCCAGATTCATTGCGAACTTAATTTTGCTGTGGAGTGAATTTAGATGGTCCAAGAATTTATTGAGTTTTCTGTTCCATAGGGTCAAATGGCGAAGAGAGCATCGAAGTAGCGCCACCATACTTTAGGAATAGCCAACTGATGCAAGACACAATTTTTTTTGTGTCTTACATCTGTTAACTGATCTTAGAGGATTAGAGTTAGTGACACGATATCACATCTACATATATAATTCACCACAATTTTAAACATCTGCCTTTATGATGGACACTGTAACGCTGTCCGAAACGTTGACTAAAGAAGAGGTACCGAATTGCTGCGTAATACTCCCAAATAAATCACTATAGTTGTAAATTTTTCACTCTCATAAAATGTTCGGGGTCATGAATAAACCACCCACTGAGGGGTTTGACTGGGAGAGGTATTAAGGTACGACTGGTCACTAACCATAACAATAGAAAAATTTAATTAATATAGACAATTATACCATAAACAATATAGACAATGTGACAATATAGAATGCAAACCAAAATTGAACATATTGAGATAATTGTTCGCTAAAAAGGTTTAATTCACTACTGTTGAGTTCGTAGTCGTAACTTTCGTTGTAAGGGAAGGGTAAATTAAAATAAAAAAAATTTGCGTCATTTCTTATTTTTGAGTTTATTTGGTCGTAAAAACGGTGACACATACACTGATTATATTTAACTATTGTCAAAATTGATAACCAAAAACGTTAACGTAAATATAAATCTAATATATATTATAAAAATTATCCCGTACTTCCTTACCAGCCTAATCTTCTTCACAACCAGCCACTGTCACCAACCGGTGGTTATGGTGGTAGCCCTTGGTGTCACATCGAAAGTGAGAGAGTTTGGTGGGGGTGGCTGAGCGTAGGTGGGAATGGGTGACGAAAATGTTATGCTTTGTTGTAGGAAGCCCCCGAAGGCTTCAGATTATTTCAGAATGGCCCCGCCGACTGTAAGTCTGGAAGGTTCTAGAAAGTTCCAGAAGGTTCTATAAGGATCCAAATTGAGTGGTGGAAAGTGTCGGTGAGTCTAAAAGATTCGGGAAAGTTCGAGAATGCTATTAAACGTTCTGGACATGTACTGGCAATGTACAGCTAGTATTTATATTATTACCGTGTAATAAAAGTAATTTTTTATTTTTTATTTTTATTTTTTTTTTTTTATTTAAGTACATAAAACAGGCATGGTGCCCAAGAATTTACATACATGGATGTTTAAATACATAATAACAACTTTAAATTTACATACATGGATGTTTAAATACATAATAACAACAAAAATAGTAACAAAATGAATAAGCTAAATATGCAGAAGTAAATAACAAATAAGAATGGGTAAAAGGTAAATACAAATATGTTCATAAACGATTTGTTATTGTCACACCTGTACTGGTGAGACAATGATTAGGTAGGTACAATGTTGCTTCTCATTAAATAAAGGGTTTCATCACAATATCAGCTTAATATGATTAAAGGTAATACATTTTTTTTGAAGGGTTTAAATTGGTCATTAAAAATGTCTATTACATTATTAGAGCCATGTATAATGTTATAATTTCTTAATGTTCGCGGTACAGGGGAAAAATATCCTGTATTTGTGTGGTAGGCTTTAATATAGAAAATGTCGTTCATCCTCCTTGTTGATTTTCTTGATGGAATATTGATGTTAATTTGGGATAAAATGTTTGGTGTATCAACTGATGCATGTATAATTTTGTGTAGGAGCAGTACGTCAGAAAGTTTACGTCTGACCGTCAGTGAGTGTAGTTTGTAGTGCAAAATTCGGTCATTATAAGTTCCAAATTGATCAGATAAACCTTCACGATAAGCAATTACACGGGTTAGTTTCCTTTGTATGGATTCAATCCTATAATTATGAATCTCATAATTGGGAGACCAAATTGTTGATGCATATTCGAGAATACTTCGCACAATTGATTTATATAATGTCAAAGTTAATTCTGTACTTTTAAAACAATTTGTAATTCTTAGCGTTAATCCTAATACTTGTGATGCACTTTTTGAAATTGTATCTACATGTTTATTGAAGCTAAGTGACAAGTCAAATGTCACGCCTAAGTCTTTGATTGAAGTGGTTTGAAGTTAATAACGTATATATATAATATAACAAATAACTTCAATTGGTGCTTTCTGTTACTACAAGATTCTCTAATTAACTAAGCAGATTGTATTTTTGATACAAATTAACCTATTTCATATACCTAAGAGGAACCGTCGGTAAAGCCGCCAAATAACAGATCATTACAAAACACACTCTGAGCTAATAAATAGTGTTTATTGACTTCACGCCGCAGCATTATTGACAGAAGATTGGGAGCTAAACGAGCTAAATAACACCTGTCTCCCATAATGTTTCCGTTAGCGCCTTATTACGTTCTGAAGTTCTTCAGCCCCCGGGTGCTTCAAAGTGATTGATCTCGTTTTTGTTGTTTCCACTTACATCACAGAAGTGCCGCGTTGATAAAATCAAAGGAAAGTGAAAAATTAAGTACCCATTTTTTGAAGGGGATGAAGTGCCATCTAGAAAATATTAGAAAGATTTACTGCGCCTTTGAAGTGAAATATTACGAAACCATACAGTAAAACGTAATAAAAAACACCCCACCTATTACAACTCCTGGGATTTTTTATATAGTAGAAGTAAAAAAACAATTAAAAGTGAAAAAAACATGTTAATCGAATGAGCTTAGCGAAGTTCTGTTTTAATTTGATCATTTTTGGGAAATTTTGGTTTCGACTTCGACAACCAGAAAAAAATTGAATAATACTTTTTTGGGAATGAAGTTTGCCTGTTAACAGAAGCAATAGTATTGGATAAACTTAATATACTTTTTGTCGGCATGTACTCAGGTACGCACATATTATTATTATCTACATATGTAGGTAGGGACTAAACTTTTCACCAGGCAATTTTTTTTTAATTGGCGCTACAGTTGTTTTTTTTTTTATTTATATCCTAAATTAATTCAGTTCAAATTCCATGATGGGTGAGAAACTCTACGTTAAATTAGTATGTTATAAGTCTACAAAATTTATCCAAATTATATTTGAGAAACAAATTGTATTTGAGAAACCAGAAAATTCATATGTTTCATGTCAAAAATGATCCTAGTAGGGATGTTTTTACCCTTCTTTGTATGACTTACCATTTTTGGGTGTTTTTGTTTCGCATGCATATTATAGTACCTACTAAAAGCTTGCGCCGTACGAAATATTTTTTAAACACAAATGTAAAGCGTATACGAGCAATCCATCTGAGCTATGCTCATCTGAGAATTTTGGTAAATACACTATATTATTATAATATCTCTAGGAAACCTCAATCATTTTTTGTCTAGGGATGCGGTGTTCGCCTCAACATTAACCAGTATTCTATATTTGTATGGATAATATTAATTTGTTCTTGCAATTTACGATAATACATTATCCAATCACAGTTCGTTCAATAGTTTGAAGCATTTTGTCACTGCGGAATTTCATCTCCGCCATAATAAATGGCAGCCGGCAACTATCGGGATCGGAGTCAAACTAATTAACAAACTCGAAATTATCTAATAAAACCAGTTTGCGTTCGCTAATTACTGCTGAACGCAAATTAATCAAGATCGTCCCGAATAGGGTTGACGGAGAGAGTCTGGTATTGAGCTAGAGGTACTTTCCTTTCATTATTCTAGCACACAAATCGACAGGCTCAACGTAAACTCTGGTATAATATGCAAATCTGTTTAAAAGTTTTTTTTACGTAAACTTTAATTTTCAATCATAAAATATTTCCGACATATTTAAAGAATTACTTGGTATGTATGTATCTTATTGAGATTGGTAGTTCTTCTTGTGGTGTGTACGTATAATGTTGAGATTGTTTTTATTTCTTGTAGTATGTACGTATCTTAATAAGATTGATTGTTCTTCTTGCGGTATGCATGTATCTTATTTAGATTGATTGTTTTTCTTGTGATACATATGTATGTATCTCGTTGAGATGGGTTTTTCTTCATTGGTATGTACATATTTTTCTTGTTGAGATTAGTTGTTCTTCTTGTGGTATGCATATATTGATATGCATAAAAAAGGATCAGTTATAGTGGAATTAAAAAACACAGAGGCAACAAAAAAGATCCGAAAAAAAGTTATCACTAAGCTTGGGGATAGGTATGATGTTGATATTCCTAAACCCAAGAATCCAACAGTAAAAGTGATAGGAATGACGGATAAATATACCGCCGAAGAAATAAAAAATAAAATAAGGATGCATAATGATTATATAGACAAGGAAAACTCAAAAATATCGGTAAAATTTATAAAAGAAAATAAAAAAAGTAGTGAAAACAATAACTTTACTGTATTCATAGAAGTAGATGGAAAAACACACTCAAAAATGTTAGAGGAAGCGAAGATAAATATTGGATGGAATAGATGTGCTGTCTTCGATCATCTCTCAGTTTTGAAATGTTTCAATTGCAACGGATACAGACATAAAGCAGGCGTTTGTAAAAATAAAAAATCATGCGGAAGATGCTCAAATGAACACGATACGTCAGACTGTCAGGAAAATA
Organism: Hesperophylax magnus; assembly: GCA_026573805.1. Taxonomy (NCBI): domain Eukaryota; kingdom Metazoa; phylum Arthropoda; class Insecta; order Trichoptera; family Limnephilidae; genus Hesperophylax; species Hesperophylax magnus. The sequence goes on along the minus strand of JAIUSX010000029.1, from coordinate 7,361,846 downwards.
GTGACAAAATCAAATGTGTAAATTGCAAACTGACAAATGAAAAACTTTCATTAAATTCGAATGATAATCACCATGCATGGAGCAAAGAGTGTCCTATTTACAAAAGAAACATAGAATCGGAGAAGAGAAAAATTGATTTTTTAGGATAAAAAAAAGACAAACGTATACTATTTAAATATTTCAAGTCTTTTGGCCCACGTAAATGAAATTGAAGTTTTATTACAAGAATTGAAACCAGAAATTTTAATGTTAAGTGAAACATGTATAACTAGTGATATTTACGATTCTGAAGTATCATTTATTGGGTATTCAACTGTAAGAAGCAATTCATTTAGTCGGCATACGGGAGGAGTTCTAATGATTATTAAAAATAGTATATCTTTTAAAATAATATCAAATGAAGTGTTTGATGAAAAAAATACATGGATACTGGCAGTACAAATAAGAAAAAACTTTATTAAAGGAACATACGCTGTATTATATCACTCACCAAACCAAAGCCATTCAAAATTCTTAGATTTTTTCGAAAGTTGGTGTAGTAAAAACATGAAAAATCAAGATATGTTTTATGTAACCGGTGACTTTAACATTGACATGAAAGTCAAGAATACCTACAGTAATAGACTTCAGAGTTTAGTGAATTATCTAGGAATGAAACAACTTGTGACCAAACCAACTAGAATCTCAAATACATCAGCAAGCATTATTGATTTAGTCATAACAAATCATTTTTACTTGAATGTTAATGTTATGGATACTCCAAAAATATCTGACCACGAAAACATATTAACAATATTTGAAACGACCACAAGTCCGAAGCCACAGGGAATACGAAATATAACGTATAGAAAAAAAAATAACTATAATAAGGATACATTGTGTACAGCATTACAAAACAAAAAATGGGTCTGCGATACCCAAGGAAATTTCGACGGAAAAGCCGATGAACTAGTAGGACATCTGAAAACAGTAGTAAATGAGCTAATGCCTTTAACTAATATTATATTAAAAGATACAAATAAATGGTATACGAAATCCCTACATATTCAACAAAAACAAAGGGATACAGCCTATAAAGCCTGTAAAATACAATTCACTGAAGAAAGGTGGGAAACTTATAAGAAACTTAGAAACATGTACAATACAGAAATAAAACATACCAAAAATTCGTATATCAGGAAAAAAATAATTACCTCTCAAAGTGACTCAAGAAAAATGTGGACTACACTTAAAGAAATTATAAGCGGCAAACAGAGGGAAAACATTAAGGAAGTTCGGTTTCCAGATGGAGTTGAAGATGATACACTTAAAATAGCCCAAAAATTTAACACAAATTTTGTACTTAGTGTCGAAAACATAAATAAGAGTATTCCATTAGTCGCAGATACCTCTTCTCAATCATCGGAAAAAAGAGAGAATAAAAATATTTTCAGGTTTAGTAAAATTGACAATGAGTATTTAATGAAAATCATTAAAACAATGAAACCAAAATCATCGCCGGATGGAATTACTATAAGCATAATCAAAGATGCACTGCCAGCTATAGGAGACAGATTAGTTGCACTAATAAATGAATCTCTGACTAAGGGAATTTTTCCGCAGTCATGGAAAACCTCCATAATAACACCAGTGCCCAAAATAATAAATGCTAAAAATTTCGAAGACTTCAGACCAATAAATGGATTGCCTAAATATGAACAATTACTAGAATGCATTGTGAAAGAACAGATGAGTAAATTTATAGAAAAAAATAACATCCTAGTAAAAGAACAATCTGGGTTTAGAAATAAATATTCCTGTGAAACAGCAATAAATTATGTGATAAATGAATGGAAAACAGCTATGGATCAGAAGAAAATCACAATAGCAGTGTTCTTGGATTTTGGACGTGCTTTTGAAACGATAGACAGAGAAAGACTAATAGTGAAATTGAAGGACATAGGAATCCGTGCTAATGAATTGCAGTGGTTTATTGATTACTTAAAAAATAGAAAACAAAAAAACCAAAATTGGAGATACTATCTCTGAAGAACAAGAAATCAACATTGGAGTTCCTCAACGATCTGTTTTGGGACCGCTCCTATTTATTTTATATATTAATGATATAGTGAAGTGCTTAAAGTACTGTTCCATCAAAATTTTTGCAGATGACACACTTTTATATATTATAGCAAATAATATTGAAGATGCGTTGTCAAAAATACAAAATGAACTTAATGAATTATCTAAGTGGTTAAACATAAATAAATTGAAATTAAATGTAACTAAAAGTAAATTCATGGTATTAGGGAAAAAACTAAACGTACATACTGTCCTAAATATAGACAATCAAAATATGGAAGAAGTAAAAGAAATTAAATACCTGGGAATCATAATAGATAACAAGTTAAAATTTAAAACTAACTTTGATATTTTAAATAAAAAAATGGCGAAAAAGGTTAATTTCTTAAGTAGGATAAAAGGAAAATTGGACATTAAAACAAGGATATTGGTCTGCAATACCACTGTAGCATCCCATCTAAATTATTGTACAAGTGTAATATTTCTAAGTAACAAAACCCAAATTAAGAGAATGGAAGTAATCCAGAACAGAGGCATGAGGTCAATACTGTGTTGTAGCAGGTACACCAGAATAAAAACCATGCAACGTCAACTCAATATTTTATGTGTGTGGCAACTATTAGTTTATAATACCTTAGTGTTTATTTATAAGCTAAAAAATAAAATGTTACCTGACTATATGTCAAAGAATGTTAGAATTAATAGTGCATTTCATTTATATCCTACGAGAAACTGCAACGATTTTAGGCTTCCTAAAACACACTTATCAGAAACACAAAACAATATTTATTATAAAGGTTTTAAAATGTTCAATGAACTCCCGGTAATTGTTAAGGAAGCTAAAAGTCTTGCAGTTTTTCGTGGATTATGTCTCAATATTGTGAAATCTAAATTTTAGTATGTAAGAAGTAAATAATATTGTAGTAGTCATAGAAAATAATATATTAGGTATAAGATGTAAACTCTTATAACTAAATAAAATATACATTAAAAAATATATATATATATATGTATATATATATTGCGTATATCTCATTGAGATGGGTTTTTCTTCTTTGGTATGTATGTTTCTTGTTTATATTGGTTGTTATTCTTGTGGTATGTATGTATCTTGTTGAGATTGATTGTTTCTCTTCTGGTATGTACGTATCTCGTTGAGATGGGTTTTTCTTCTTTGGTATGTTTGATTTTTGTTGATATTGGTTCTTCTTCTTGTGGTATGTGTGTATCTTGTTGAGATTGATTATTTTTCTTTTGCTATGTATGTATTTTGTTGAGAATTGATTTTTCTTCTTTGGTATACATTTCTTAGGACGGGTTAATTCGGAGAATTTGAACAATTCATCAAATTTCAACGTTCATTTACGGGTTCTGTGAAAGTCCTATTCAAATTCTGTTATTATATCATTATAGGCTAGTTGCTTGACAGAACTGCAATAAAAACAGAACTTAAAAATATCTTTCACAGAACTTGAAAATTAACTTTGAAATTTGAAGAAATGTTCAAGTTCTCCGAAACAACCCGTCCTTAATATACATTTCTTGTTAAGATTGATTTTTTTATTTTTTTTATGTGACACCTCACAAGAGTGTCCCTCACTGTGCAGTGTACAGATAGAGGAACTATGTCACCACCCGGTTGGGCGGCGTTGTAAGGCGGAATAAGGTAGGGGCTGTAGGAAGGGATTTGTTAATGCGGGCCTTGAAGAGGCTCGGATTATAGGAGGGAGGAAAAAAAGATGCCGGTAGCTCTTTCCACATACGAGCCGACTTACACAAAAACGAGTCGTAAAAACGGTCCGTTCTCATGAAGCCAACGTCAACCGTGAACGGGTGTTCAGTTCGTGTCCGTCATTAGAGAAGGCAATCGGACTTTAGGGACCATGTCATCTTTGGGATGATATGAGGAGGTTTTTTAGGGAAGGAAAGGATAGGAAATTTCGGGAAGGAAAGGTAAGGTAGGGAAAGTTTTTGGGAGGGTAGGAATTGGGGTCAATTTTTCCAGGAGTGACAGACGTATATCACTCCCACTGCGGTACAAAGCGATGGGTCGAGAGAGAGTCCGGCTAGAGAGGTGAAAAAGTCTCCCTTATTCAGTCTCTCCCGATTCAACCCGCCGCGCAGTAGGCAAACTATGGTAAGCAAACGTATCCGCCACCAATACTTAGTCAAACCTCACCCCCATAAACCCGGGACCTCCTGCTAAGTCACCAAACGAAACGAACCACTTGGGGTGACTTCTGGAAGGGGTGTTGATTATTAAATAAATGTTTCCCGGTCGGTGGTCCCCACACCCGCCTCCCAAATTGAGGTTGTCTTTATGTAACTCATCAAACCAGGATGACGCGGCCGGCCACACGCTAGTGAGGCAAAGATATGGCCTGCCTTCGAGAGCCGCAGATTTCATTTTGGCGGAGAGGGGTGAGGAAGTCACATGGAACGAAAGAATTTAATTGGGCGGAAACCGGATGCATTTATATATTCAGTCACTATGTACAACTTATTATTTTACTGAAAGCATACAAAATGCATTTGTGGTTTAAGTTACAATTTTTTCATAAGAGTTTTTAAATCGAGTGTTTTAAAATGTTGATAAAATAATAAACTTCGAAAATCAAATGGAAATTCTATTTGTTTTAAGCAAATGCAAACAAAAGTTCCCTATCTTCTCCAATTTTCCCCAATCTTCAGTCAAAAAGCCCTAGGCGTACAGAAACATTTACAGAAGCTTCAGTAGTTTACGTTACTTCCAGAAAGCTCCTTTAATAAGGGTAGAAGTCGAATGTTTCTGTTCGCGGGTTTTATGCTCTCAAACAGGAATGGACAACTTTTTCAGTATTTTAGTATTAAAAATTACTTTTGACTTTCTTCCACTTGTTTATATTTGACCGGACAAGACCGGTTACATCTTACTATTGGCGAAATTTTAAGAAGAGCTTTATTTAAAATAATTTACTTAAAATAGCAAAAATCTAGATATTTCTGTTGTAAGACACAACCGGTCCAATCCGGTGAAAAAATAAATGTAAAATAAGTTATAAAGATTTTTAACCAAAAATACTCTTTAAAATGGATTTCCGTCGTGAATTGACTGTTTTACAATTACAAATGATTAATTTTTTTGTCCCAAAAGAAGTAAATAAGTTGAGTACAAACTTTAGTTGAAAAATACTTTCGCATCAAGCTTAAAACAAACTTCAGAACCTTAAATGCAAACATTTACAAAAATACATAGTACGGTATTTACATAATATGTCTATGGTTTTGAATAGCCATAAGTCGCGTTTATAACCGCTCAATTAAAATGTCAACAAATTGCGCCTGTCGAGTTATTATTAACGAATTATTAACATTCGTACAAAATAAAGTGGATGTTCTTGATGAAGTGAGCATTGTACAAATATGTTCCACAAGCTTCCAAGAGGAAGAAATTGAAAGTGCTAAATGCCTCCTGTTAGAATCCGTCCCTGGCCGTCGTATCACGAGAAAAGGCGATGGCAAAATAACGAAAACATTGCAAGATATCATAAAGATCATGAAGGAAACCGATCCAGACCAACTTCCTACGTTTGTCGCCCGTGATCTCAACAAGTTACCACCAGTTACTTTTGACCACGTCGACGTTACAAGACTTCTTAAAGATTTAATATTACTGAAAACCGAAATTGCCGCAAAGGCAACAATATTAGATATGAATGCTTTGAAGCAGGAACTTAGTCAAATCAAAGAAACCGTCAGCCATATCACACATGAACGCTCAAATTCTAATGCACAACCAAAAATTGTGAGTCCTTCTATAAACTCTCTTGACATTTCAAACGAAAACAATGCAAATCACGAGAATACGCAAATATGGCCGCAGCATACAGCCGCTCACGACGGCAAATCTAAACGAAATGCTCGTACTTATGCTAGTGTTAGTGAGAAAGCCCGAAGAGAGCCGGAAAAAACCGAAGCAGCCCGAAGCAGTTCACTGTCAAACGTAAACAATGGTTTTACGGTTGTTATGAATAAACATCGCAAGAAGCGATTCTTAAATAATCGTGGAACAGGAAGTAATGAAGGAAATTTAAAAATAGCAAACCTTTCAATAGGGTTATATGTATCTCGTTTCGCACTTGAAACAAACACAGAAGATGTAAAATTATTTTGCGAAAATAAAGGTTTAAAAGTAATTAATGTTGAAATCCTAAAACCTTTCAAAGAAACTCCATTCAGGACATTTAAAATCATGATCCAGCAAAGCGACATTAAAACTGTGATGAATCACGATTTCTGGCCCCAAGGCATCGTATTCAGAAGATACAGAGAAGCTATCGAGCGAACCACGAAAGGAACAACACAAAATGAATAAGTTAAACATCACTTCGATCAATTGCCGATCTGTAAAAAGAGTAGAAAAATTTATTTCTGATCTGTGTATTACAAACGATATCATTCTATTACAAGAGACATGGCTTATACCAACTGATTTAGATTTTCTTAGCGAAATTCACCCTGAATTCATGAGCTATGGTACCTCAGCGGTAGACGTCTCTAATGGCCCACTACGAGGACGACCATATGGCGGACTAGCTATACTATGGAGGAAATCATTCAAGGCAGTGACAATCGACTGTGAAACTCCCAGGATAATAGCGATTGATATCACACTCAACACTGGAACATTACTTGTCATGAGTGTATACATGCCAGTGGACAACACTGATAATTTACCGGAATATTTATCCTGTCTATCAAAAATGCACACGATAATTGAGGAAAGAGACAACCCTAATTGTATTATTCTGGGAGACTTTAATGCCGACATGAATTCGCCATTTGGACGTGAGCTTAAATCATTCTGCTCCGAATATAACCTACAAATTGCGGATGTTGACATACTCCCGCTCGACTCCTACACATACGTAAGCGATGCACATAATACCACGAAGTGGCTCGACCACTGTCTAGTGACTCAGGCAGTACTCAATACAATAGAAAATATGTATATTGACTACAAGTCCGACTGGTCTGATCATAGACCAATGCACACCACTCTAAGAACTAATGGGTTACCCACATATACCGCAAGTCACACAAAAGTAGAGGATCCGTGTCGATGGCGGCCCAAAAGTCATGTAGAAGTGCAGTCCTACTCCATGTATGCCCAATTTGCAATAGGTCAACTTCAGATAATTTATGGAACCAACGCAGAAACTTATAACAGCACCACGATGAATGTAGCCCAAATCGACGACCTATACAAAAACATTGTACAAGCATTGAGTAACTCAGCTATATCTGCGTTTAACGTAGGGAGAAGGCCAAAAAATGGGAGAAAATGGAAGGCTACAGCGGGTTGGAATGAGCAGGTTGCCTTATATTATGAAGCGTCTAGAAATGCACATATAAATTGGCTGCAGAATGGACGACCTACTGAAGGTCCCATCATGGAAGCTAGAAAAGAAACCAGATTGCTTTTTAAGAAAAAATATAAGAATTGTCAAAGAAGCTTTGAGCAGAACAAAATGGACAAAATAGCGAACAGCTTTGAATGCAAGAATTTTTCATCTTTCTGGAATAAAACCAATGCCGTATTGAAAGCAAAATACACCGCACCGAGCCAGATTGATGGAAAATCTGTAAATAAAGATATTGCTGAAGTTTTCAGAAATACATTCTGCTCCGCACCAGATCAACCACAAATAATGGTTAAAGAGATTGAGACAACAATGCATCAACCAGAACAACAGCCGTCCATCGTCATATTACCTGAGATGATCCAGCGAGCAATAAGCAACATGGCAGGAGGTAAATCTGCAGGTCACGATGGACTAGTGATAGAACATGTAAAGCATGCGGGGGAGTATTTAACAATACTGCTTGCCTCTCTCTTCACTGCCATGATCGGCCTCGGACACATTCCGAAAGAGCTGTCCAAAACAATAATAATACCGATCCCAAAAAGCCGCCAGTTGAACTTGACATCATCTGTTAATTACAGACCCATATCTCTTGCCACAATAATTGCAAGAATCTTCGAAAAGGTCATCTTAAATTTAACGGAAGACAAGCTCAATACAGAGGACTCTCAAATGGGCTTCAAAGCTGGATGCTCTACTGATACGGCCATATATAGCATGAAACAAACAATCGAATACTATAAAGCCAGAAAAACAACGGTATACGCATGCTTCCTAGACTTAAGCAAAGCCTTTGACAGGGTTTGTCATAATGCGTTGTGGAAAAAACTGACCGAACGACAAGTTCCACCACAAATAGTCAATATATTGAGAACATGGTACAACCAACAGGAAAACTTTGTCAGATGGAATGAAAGCCTATCAGAAGCAGCCAAATTAAAGTGCGGCGTTAGACAAGGAGGCTCAATGTCCCCAGTGCTTTTCAACGTATATATGGATGAACTTAGTAAAACACTGAATACAACAAGAATCGGATGTCATATTGCCGGGGTATGTATGAACAATATTAGCTATGCAGACGACATGGTCATACTAGCTCCATCGATAAGAGCGATGAGAAAACTTCTGGCAATATGCGAAGCTTACGTTGATAGTCACGGGCTGATGTACAATGCTAAAAAGTCATCCCTGCTGATATTTAAAGCAAATACTGGTCCCACTGTCATTCCACCCATACGTCTCGACGGGGCCAACCTGACAATTTGCAGCGAAATCAAATATTTGGGGCATGTCATCACCGATGACCTAAATGATAAAAAAGACATAGAACGTCAAAGAAGAGTACTGAGTGTGCGAGCTAACATGCTTGCCAGGAGATTCAACAAATGCAGTCCTCCGGTGAAGAAGCAACTTTTCCAAACATATTGTATGAGCTTCTACACTAGCGAGCTATGGACGACATACACACAAGGCGTCATGAACACACTCCGAGTACAGTACAACCACGCATACAGAGCCCTATTTGGCCTCCCCTGGCGATGCAGCGCCTCACAGATGTTCACCGAAGGAAGGGTGCATGGGTTCGCTGCTTTGATGCGCCACAGAATAGCCGGGACGAGTCAGCGCTACCAGAGATCGGACAACACTCTTGTCCAGGCCGTTGCCCAGTGGCAGGGAGCGCCTCTACACCGGAGATGGAGAATTTCACTGAAGCCACCATAAAGACCTAATGTGCACATCAATGTATTGATTTTTTATTTATTATTTTTATTTTTATTTATTTCTTTATTCATTTTATTTTTATGTATTAACTTAAATGTAAACTTTTATGGCAGGCAGAGCATTGCACACACCGCTCTGTCCAGCTGAAATAAACATTATTATTATTATTATTATTATTATTATAATCATTCAGATATGTTCCACATATTTTGAATGTAATGTTTATGTAGGTACTGTGAATGTGAGTGTGTTTATACGTTTGTGGGTTACGGTTATGTGGGTTATTTGCTATCCTTTTTCATGAGGCTTCTGGAGTCAAGCTTATGACCTTCCTCAATTTTATCAAGTATAGTTGAAACTTGGCAGCTCTGAAATGAATTTTCTATTTAGTTGTGTTCTTTAAACGTACATGGTTTTAGTATTGAATGCCGTTGTCAACAGTTATATATCTCTCTGTTTCGAAAAATCCTGAGAACAAATCGTTTTCCTGACTCCTTTTTTTAAAAACGACTTGAGCTATTAAATGTGGAATGAGCTACAGGCATTTATTTACCATAGTTAATTTTACTCCGGGCCTCTTTTATAATTCAGTAATTGAATTATTTTCATCGTCACCGGAAGACTGCTCATTGCTCATCGATTAAGTTTAATTTTAAAATCTAACGCGCCAGAATATGGCTCGCGGGTCTCAGGTTTCTAACAACTGCTGTAGAACTTTCACAATGTATGGCACATTTTGAAGCGCTTATGAGTTTTATAATTCCATTAACATTTGCCGCCTCTTCTTCGTAGTAATTACTCCGGGCACTTGACACAATCACTTTTCAAGGCACGTCCTGGAGACACGTGGAATTTACCTCAAATGTTAATTATAATGTAAGCCTTGCAACTAAAATCGTATTCAAGCAGGTAGAAGTGGCGTGTCCTGACCAACAACGTTTGCTGTATTTTTTAGTTTCTACGAAAAAAAATTGAAATAAAAATTATTAGTTAGGAAGGACCATTATATTAAAAAAATATTGTTCAAATTATGATTTGAGATGTTTACGGCCAAAAGTATTATCATGATTCACTTTTATGTTACTATGCCGTACGTGAGTGATGCAAAGCTAATTCTAGAAAAATGCAAATAGTTAATTAAATCATTGTGTTGAATAAACAGCCTAAAGATTAAGAAACAAAACACACTGGAAAATAAAACTTATCACCCGATAATTATGATATTATGAGGGACGGATTTAATGTTCAAAGTATTCATAATCCCAATTTAAAGTACGTATTTAGTACCCATAATTATAAACTTATACAACACAATGACCCGTCCTAATTTCTGCTTCACGATATAATCTATAATAATTTTAGTATTTTCCATTTTAAATTTTTTCGTGTCTACTTCAGTAGTTTTTAGACAGAATAGCTTTTTTAAATAACTGTATTAACACCACTCCAAAACTCAACTCAAAAAAAACAAAACTCCAAAATTAGTTATCTGTTAAATTCAAAAGAAGTAAACCTGCAAAATTAACAATTATTATTTTCGTTCTAAAATCAACACTTAGAAGGAATCCATTATTTTTACAACTGCCGAATTTCACCGTTCTCGTCCAGTTAAAATAGCTTCGTCAGGCTCTGTTACTTGGTCAGTGACCCTACTTTATTTCAGACGAAACTTTTTTTTGCTTCCGTTGTAAAGTTGGTATTTTTTCCAATCTTGTTATTTCACGAGGGGGCAAATCTCACCCCTATATTTTTGAGAGTAATCGGTTTTAAGAAAAACTTTTTATGTCTACTTTCGAATAAACATCTAGTAGAGGCTATTACAAATAAAAGCTAATTGAAAAAATACAATTAAAAAAAACGTTATTAGTTAACTTTTCTTAAAGCAGTTGTGTTGGCATTTTATGTAAAAGAATCCTATATATGTACAACTACACATATAGATAATCCAGAAGTTTCAATTGTTCCTATTATATATATACTTACCTATTGCATAATTACTATTTTCCTTATAATTAGTGTAACTCGCTTACCAAGCACAAGAACCAGTTTCTTCTTTGGTGAGATTGCGAATATAAATATGTTTTATATCCATATGTACTTATATAACATCACTGTACCCACTTATTTATATAAAAAAAATAATAAATAAAAAAAAATATATAAAAAATATATATATACTAAAAACTAGTAGAAAGTAAAAATTAAGTTAGTATCTAGGTAAATATATATTTTTAAATTTAATTCATAATCACTCGAGTGATTTTCGGCATACTATGCCGAGTTTGCAAAACGTCTTGAGTGATCGCAAGCCATAATATGCCATTTTTGACTAGCAGAATTCACGCATTTCAGATTTTAAATAATGATTTTATAAATTCAAAAAATATAGGATAAACGGTAAAATATAGGTAAATTCACTGGCTATATAGCACTATAATCTGTTTATATATGTCCTAGTATTGAAATTCAGAGGTATGATTGCTTTTAAATGATGACGAGTAAACTCGAACGCAAATCATATTACATATTACTCAAGTCATATTCCAGATATTGACGCAACCGCTCGAGTAGTGAAAATCATTATTAAATAATTACATATTAAGCTCAACAAGTCGTACCCAAATAATATTATAATTAATATTACTCAATCACCACTTTGGCGTTTAGCATTCACATATTTTCACGGGAATCATGTCGAAGAATTTCTGTGAAAATTTCTAAAACGTGCAAATAGTCTTTTTAAAATTACTTTGAGAACAAAATATGGCAACCAAATTTTTAAGGTTCCAAATTGAAAAAATATACTTTGAATCAAATTTAGTAATCAAATAAACTAAACTTTCTTTTACCTTTTTTAAGTTAAAAAAAAATACTGATTAGCAATTGCCCACTAGTTTTGCCACCTCAAAGAGTGAAACATATATATTTTTAAAAATTCATTAAAATGTTAACAATTGTTACGGAGGCTTTTTGAAGTGAAACTTCTTTACGCGCGTCATGCAATTTCGAGGACCGGAGTAAAACCGACTCATGACCGAAACGAAAATGCGGGACCACCGATTAAAGTTCATTTGATCTAGTCAAAGTTTTGAAGTAACATATAAATGCTTCTTAGCTCATCCCGACAACTGGCGTTGGTGGTGTAATGGTCAGCATAGTTGCCTTCCAAGCAGTTGATCCGAGTTCGATTCTCGGCCATCGCACATTATTTTTTTGTTTTTAACGCCTTTTTCATTCAATATCTTATTTTTTAGTAGGTCAGAACATTTTTTAAAAGAAAATAATATTGCAAAATAATAAAAACACTTATCTCACTGTGATAAAACATTACTCCGCTAGAGCGCGCTTTGCGTTATTGTGTTGGATTAAAATTATTATCTAATCCGTATATTATGATAATTGTATTACATTTATTTAATTAATTTATTTATTTTGATAATATGTAATAATTTACAGAAAAAAAAATTAAAACTATCTCCCTCTGATAAAATATCCGTTCGCTAGAGCGCACTACGCGATCTTGTGTGGGATTCTATTTCTGTACATTGTACATTATTTTTAAAAATATATTATATTTTGGGTGTGATGTAGGTAACATTATAAAACATAACAAGCTCTCATATTTTCAGAACCTACATAATATAATCAATTTATGCGGCTTTGCTTACAGTTGGTGCTCAGCGTGGTTGGCTTTCAATCAGTTAAGCGAGGTTCGATTCTCGGCTGTGGCATTTTTGAAGTGAAACCTTGTTGAGGTGGGGGAGCCGCTCACGAACGTTCTCTCTCTTCTCTTCTTTCCTCTCTCTCAGACACCAGCGAACTGCGCCACGCCAAGCATCAGCTGAAACTAGAAGTTTCACTTCTGTCTTGCGTAGGCTTGACACACCCACTTTTTTATTATTGTGTCGCAAAGGTCATAGACCTCATCGAATGTTTTTATAAAATCGTTTCATAAAGATTCAGGCCACGGAGGGGCTAAAATAAACAGTTCAAACCGCTCTTTCTGCATTTTTATAATCACATTTGCCGGAATTCATAAAACTCTCACGTGAGCTATGGGATGATCTAACGAAGCCTGGGGTTGGTAAGGGCGCATTTGGGGCGAAAAAGGGAAGAAGGAATGAAAAAAGGAACGGCACCCGAAAGGGTTTGAGCGGCAGAACATTTGGGAAAGGTGCAAGAAGTACGGGAGTTATTATTTTTTTGGTAAACTAATGTTTAAGACAAGATTTTTTATGCATAGCACAAAGGGAAACAATTATTTTACAAGCAATAATTATTCGCCTGAAACACTCACAAAAATGTAACAAGCAGTAATTGTTGAATGAAACACTAGTATATATTGAATTATTTCGCGGATAAGAGATAAGCCGCCATAGCTCAGTGGTCAGAGCTGTCGACTGGAAATCGAAAGGACATGGGTTCAAGTCCCGTTGACGTCATGTATCTTTTATCAGGAGATTTTTCAATGTGGATGAGTGTTTCAGGCGAATAATTATTGCTTGTAAAATAAGTACGGGAGTGACGACTTTGTTCTGGTTCACAGTTTTGGATTATATAATATGTGCAGAAGTTTCGTATCACCTGTTAGAACAAAATATACTCTGAAACAATAGTGGAAGGTCTTAATTAGAAAATAATATATTACTTTATTAGATTTCGTTCTGTTTTCAAAAAAATATTGTAGTTTTTCACAATTAAATGTATGTTTACTTGAGGTCAAGGAATGGATGATATTTTTTTTTGCAAAATCAGTGATGATTTTGTTTATATAAAAGGGTACCGTACAAGAGACAGGAACTGTTCTCATCTGTCCGGAGCCAGTGGAACTATGAATTATGCTAGTATGTTATAAGACTAAATGCAGTGGAGATGGGAAGAAGTTGGAGAAGAGGAAGGCTTTGAAGTACCTGGTTATTCAGATCTGGTTATCAAACACGGCTTATGTCACTTCGAGCATTGTTTTGATTCTGAATAAAGTTCCAGGACGTTTCTGAGTGTAAGTACCAATCTGTAACTTGCCGCAAATATATTTTATAAATATATGACATGTAACGTATACTGTATCGTTTTATATTTAAAAAAAAAAAATATATATATATATATATATTGAAGTCTATTTTGGTTACGTTTTATCCGCCGTTCACACAAGCGACAAAATTCTTGTTAAATTATATATATTATTTAAATTTATTAATTCATGGAATTGTGAATTGTATATATATTGTAGGTAGTGACTTCACCGAGAGCTGATATAACGTGTAGTATGCGGAAGGTGAATTATGTCTTAATTTTACATAATACATATCATTCAATGAGCTATAATAATGTTAGGTATTTACAGCATCCCCAAAAAGACATTGACCCTCAACACCTAAACGCCTCCCACGTCAAGTTAATGTAAAATAAATCATTAGTCAAAATATCTTTTTTTTTTTGAAATACGAGTACCTTAAAATAAATTTATTCTGTGTACCTAACGTTTAGTCCGCGAAGGACCAATCCACGATTCCTTCCCTGGTGTAATTGATGAGGTCCACGGGGTGATGCCTGAGGCGCAAGACAGGCTCACAGTTTGGGATGTTCCCATTTGATCACCGATCATACGAAAGAAAAATAAGTCATTTAATTTTAATTAAACCATCGGTTGTCAGTAAAAAAATTTTAAAGATAAGAATAAATTATACAGGAACGTTTAAGATAATCGATAAAATGGAACGTATGAAATATGTGAATTATACGAAAATTATCTAAGAAGCTTATTTAAACCTATGTAATATACGATGTACTTTGGTTAATAGTTCTTTTATCCGGTTTTTGATGGCTACACCCAGAATAAACACCAAAAACCACATTTATTCAACTAATTATTATACTGAAATACCGGCTCTAAGAGGATCAATGTGCGCAAAACGGTATTTCTTCAGCTCATAACAAAACCTACACGTCGGTTGGCTGCTCGGGATGATGACGATGCAAAAACATGCAATTTCGTAGGATTTTTATATTAGGTAAAAAAATGTGACGCCGCGTGCAAATGATGCAATTCTATTTGTATTAAGAAAATTAACTTCAAACTCAGTGAATGTAAAATAAATATGATTTTCCATTTCATGTAAGATAAAAATTTCCATTTCATGTAAGATAACAATTCCACAATGAGGGCACTGTAACGCTGTCTGAAACGTTGGCTAAAGAAGGAGGAAGCGTAACACGGCATAATTACCCTAAAATTAATAACGCTAATACTTTTGGCAGGGAAGATCTTAAATGGTATCCTACTTAAAGCAGTAAAATTTTCGATTTGTCAATTAAAGGATCTAAATCAAGTGTATTTTTGCAGGTTCTTCAAGTACCTTCGAAACGTGTCTGTGGAGGGCGACCAAGGGAAGCCAAATGTGGAATTCACGGCGGACGGCGACCTGAAGGCAGCGGAGTTGAAGATCATGAATCTGCGTCCGGGAGTGTCCAAGCAACTGGTTTGGGAAGAGGTAAGTTTCACACAAAATACATATTTATTTATCCGTAGTTAATAATAAAGACAGAAAGACTTATTTCATGTATTCAAAAAGAAATTACTTTTTGCACTTTTATTGTTACTAACTAGGTGACGTGCACCCAGCGTTTTTTGGAGTAAAATTTTGAGGTTGTGAATTCTCGTTTTTTCTACTTTAATCTGTGCTTCTGTATGTCTTTTAAGATACGTGGAATACTTTGATAGAGTATCGATACAATAGATTCAAGTGCTTCATAGTTGGCAGGTTGTTGTGAGGCATTACACAAAGCGTTTATTATATGTCACATAGGAACGAATCGAGGCCAATGTTAGGCTACATTTAAACGTGGCAGAATTATCAGCGTAAATATTGGCAGCTGTTCAAAGGGGCAGAATCCAACAAATCAATCGTTTCAAAATTCAATGCTCGATCAACTGAATGCTTACGAGTCATTGCATAGCGCGCTGATTCTTTGGATGAACCGCATTACGAATTCTTCACTCATGTGAACAAATGTACCAAAATCGATACACTGTGACACCTTCCAAACGAATCATTTACGTCTGAATCGGCCTTGTATTTTTTTCTTTCTTTATATACATGATACATTGTTTTTTAAAAGTGGGCTTTTTGCATTAAAGTATGACAATTTTTCCAAACAAACCTTAAGGAATTAGCAAATATACAAATTAACGATTTGTATTCGTAGTTTTGTTTTACATTAACACAGGGGAATATGAGAAAAATAATTACCCTACAGGCCCTACGTCATCTTTGAGGATGATGTGTGGAGGGTTTTTTAAGGAAGAAGAGAATGACCGCACGCTGGCTGAGTTGAAATCGCGCTTGGGTTCCACCCAGGCGTATTGTGTTTAATACCTCAGCTGCCTGAGTCCTCCATCACAACATAATCAACATTTTAAGCTTACTGTCGTGGTAGTAGGAGATTTCCAAATATTGTCAGGTTATTCGTAACCCTAGAACCCTAATCGTCTCCCCAAACCAGGCTCTCCCGATATATGCCGCCACGCAGATGGTGGGTAGTCACATCCCCTGCTAAGTCACCGAGCGTAGCGAAGCACTCACTAGGGGTGACTTATGGCATATGTGTTAATTATCCAATAAATGGTTCCCGGGCGGCGGTACCCACACCTGCCTGCCAAATTTTTCGAATAATATTATCATTCTGTTTTATGTTTCAATTCGTTAGAAAAAAAAAACCTTAAAAAACCATTTTTAACTTTACTCGTGTTAGGATTTATGAATTTAATAAGGTAGTGACTTTGTAGTATGCGGAAGGTGAATTATGTCATTATTTTTGCTAACTTTGGGGCATAAACCGCATCCGAACAAGGGAATCACAGTCGTCAAAACATAAAGTTTATTTGTTTCAGTATAATTTCATTTCATTGAATAAACATTAGAGTTTAGTCCACATTGTAATGCATTATTCATTCTTATTTTTTTTTTTGTTACGGTGTATTTATGCGAATGTGAAAGAAAATAACCAGTAAACAAATTAATATTTCGTAAGGTTTTGTACTTTATATAGATCTCCGTTTTATCTCACTTGAAATTGTAATAGGGTTGTTTGATTTAATAAAAAACGTTGTTTTCCTAACGTCGCTCAAGTTTTAGCACTAGTTTTCCAAAACTTATTTATTGTCGAACAATGAGTTGTGTGGAAATAACAATATACTAACTTTTTTTAATGTTAAATTGAATTTTCTCAGCGTTGATGTTACGAGACGAAAATGATTTTGCTAACTTGTAAATCGACACAGATTATTAATTCGCGATGCTATTTTAACAGAGTATTTCTATCTTTTTATTTCAACTTCCAAGAACAACTCATTGTGTAAGATTCAATAGGGAAATGAATATGAAGGTTAAAATTTGAGGCATATCTTTCAGTCTGCAGCATTTTCTACATTAGATTTAATCTCTCAAAATTCTAACCATAAACCATGAAAGTTTTTTATTCTGTTTCGATCCTGGTTTATGATAAGTCGATATTTTTTGTTCTTTTTGAGGGATATTGATAGAAACATAGAACAAAAAATAAATAGGATTTTTCTGTTTTTTACAAAACAGAAAAATGTAAACTATGTAAACTATCTGTGTAACCTAAAAAAAATTTATTTTAAACACCACTGTTTTATCCTTACACTATAATACCCACGCTCAGGCTTCGCCTTTGTGGGATTTTTTTGTTATTCTTTCATTCTATATTACTGTGTATGTACCTGAATTGTATATGTAACAAAAATTTTGTTAAAAAAAAAAAAAAAACCTCCATGCCGTGTCTAGGGGATGGGCGCAAAGAACGGACCGATAACAAAACTCGGTCTTGTCATTCACTCCTTGCCTCGTTCTGTTACTATGACTCTTGACGAGGCCCGATTTAAGTACCTGATTCACTCGATCGTGCCATCTCTTCTTCGTTTTTTCTATAACTTACTTTAACGCCATATTCGCACTCCTTTCTTCGTTGATTCGCTCTAGACGCTCGAATCAACTAAGGGTCTCTTTCTCAAGTTTACTCATTACATCGGCCTTGCATCTTTCACGAATCTCCCCATTTCTCACACGATCATAATGTACACTCCTCACTCATTTCTACAGCATTTGGTCAACTTTCAACCTTTCTCTGTCAGTCAGCCTCCATCGTTGACTACTAGCTTCGCTTATTTGGAATCATTTTGTTAGCGCCAACCACTAAACATTTCTAGCTATATTTTGGGAACTTTTTTCAACTAGGTAGTTAATGTTCAAGCCTATAATGCCTAAATGTAGGTAATTTGCTTTATAAAATTATAATTATTAACAGTGAAACATTTTAAACTTCATCAAAAGTAAAAAACTAAAATTTGGAAAATTAGTTAATTAAAATAATAGAGCGAGGATTACTCAAAATATCCATCAGCCACACTCCATTTTCCATTTAAAATGTAGGCAATTATTATAGAGACATCCAAATTAAGCTGTCAGTGGGCTTTTTCGAAGCTTTCATCTTTCGATGGGAGATGTGACATGTATTTATTATAAAAATAGCATTTAAAAATGTTCATAAAATAATTGAAAATAATTTCCGCTAAATGAATTGACATTCAAACAAAGAATATACAGAAGTTAATTTTTTACATCCGTGAAGAAGTTCCTATGTTTCCAGGGAAATTATTTCAACGTGCATTTTTAACGGTGTAAATTTCTCAACATTTCTTCATTGTGTTACTCTACAACGGCATTTTTACCAGCGAGTTGTTAGGGTTCTGTTTTGTTCCCACAAACAGTTCTCCAACTCGTCGTGGAAGGAGATTTTAAAGAATAAGTTCTTTATGTATTTATTTATTAACGGACATCGTACAAATTACAAAATAATATCACGAAAACAGTAAAATGAAAAATACAGGAGTAGATAAAGGTACATGAAAGCAAAGACATATGGCAGATATAATATAAGAAAATAAAGTGACAAGTCGAATCAAGTCAAAAAATACGCCATGGGTCAGGACCACAGGACACTTATAATATTCCGTCACTTGTTTAGCGACTGGCAAAAATCATTCAGACTTATCCCAAAAAAGTTAAGGTTTTGACTTGAGTTGACCAGTCTACACATTCTGGACAATGGTGAATAATATCCATAATTTGTCGAATGATGGTTGAGGAAGAGCAGTTCATTATTTCTGAGTCTTTGCGAGGAGATATTGAAGGGAATGAGTTGCAGTAGAGTAGGTGAATCAATAATACCATTTATAATTTTGAAGAAGCAAATGAGGTCATTTCTTTCCCGACGGACTTCCAAAGGAGAGAGGTTTAGAGTTAGTTCAATTTCATCATATGAGCAATCCCTCTTAAGAACCGATGTTGAACAGATTCAATGCGTCGAATGTGGACAGCATAAAAATGAGACCAGATAACACAAGCATATTCAAGATGGGGGCGAACCAAGGAGCAGTAAAGAGTTCTAAGGGTATTTACGTTTTTGAAGTCCGAAGTGATTCTAGAGATGAAACCAAGTAGTTTGAGGGATTTATTAACGATTGCAGTTATGTGATCCCGAAAAGAAAGCTTGCTATCAAGAGAGACACCAAGGTCTTTAATAGATGTAACAGTTGTTAAGCAAATATTATTAAATATTTGTAATAAGCATTTACTTTGTGGCTCGTCATAATTTACAATAAAAGGTATAAATTTGTTTTAGACCACATTAATTTTAATTGTACTCTACCGGTTTCGGAAGCACCCTTCCTTCGTCAGGAGAATATTAAAACTTCAGTTTTTATATTCAGTGTTAATGTTTTAATATTTTTAATAATTCAGTTTGTCAGTTTTAATTAAGTGGTCTAAAACAAATTGATATCTTTTATTGTCAATATTATTAAGTTTGTATTCGAAGACAATCGGTTTTTTTGATATATAGAAGGACATAATTTTGCATTTATCGACATTTAGTTTCAAACAATTAATTTTACACCAATCATTGAAAGAGTCGATATTCGATTGGAAAAGAAGGCAGTCATCGTGATTTTTTATTATTTTTAGAATCTTATTGTCGTCCGCAAAAAGCCAAAAGCGTGTATGAGAGAAAATACAAATAATGTCGTTTATAAACAAGTTAAAAAGAAGCGGCCGCGGCGCTAGACGTGTTCCTCGAGGTACGCCGGACGTTACTTCAATAATAGTAGACACAAAGTTGTTAAATTTAAATATTTGTTTTCTATTGCTTAAATAAGAATTAAAGAATGATAGCAAGGGGTTTCTAATACCAATAGCATATAGTTTGGTCATATGGATTGAGTAGTTTACTTTGTCGAAAGCTTTAGATAAATCGGTATATAGAACATCTATTTGTGTAATTATGTGTCCGACAAAACCTAAGCGATAGACAGCTTACTCTGAGGTCAGCAGATCTAGATGTTACCAATCGTTTAATCGAACTTTCTCGGTCAAATCGAGCTGTTTACTATGATCGCTCTTTTCGTGTAGCTGGCCCACTCATTTGGAATAAACTTCCCCCAGCCCTTACCAATATACAAAATTTGGCTGAATTTAAACGGGTTTTAAAAACAAAATTATTCAAAAAATCATATTTAATAATTTAAAATCATTTATATTCTCATGAATCTAAGCTTCTTTTTTAATATACTATAAAATGCCAGGTTTTGAAGTTTTCCGGTAATTGTTTGGTTTCGGTCTCCTCCTTATTGTACTTTTATGTTTAATGTCCACCTATTATATAATATTTTAATGTTTTCCTGTTTTATATAATATTTTAATTTAAAAGTTCTTATTTTTCGTGCACTGTCACTGTCTTTATTGTTGTCCTCTACTAAAATAGCACTGTTATTGTTAAATTTTATTCTCTGCTTTTGTGTAAACCGTTTATTCTTTATTTCATATTATGTAATTAATTATTTTTTAAAGGAACACAATAGGAAGTTTTATTTTAAGTTTATTATAGTTAAGCGCACTTGAAGTGAAACAACACAAAACTGCGCTATATAAATGCTACGTTATTATTATTATTATATTGTGAGTTATCTTCTAGGGCCGTTTTAAGATAGGTGTGATTTTCTTCGCGATTATTGACTCAAATATTTTAGGAATATGGGATAGTATCGATATGGGTCTATAGTTTTCTACGTTCCACTTATTGCCTGATTTGAAAATAGGTCTGATATAAGAAACTTTCCAGGAGTCCGGAAGAGTGGCAGATGATATTGACAAGTTATATAACAAACAAATTGGCTTAGATATAGTAAATTTACATTCCTTCAGTAATATTTCTGGAATATCATCAGGACCAGTGCTTGTTTTGCTGGGGAGATTTTTTTAAGGAGTTAAATACATCTATAAGTGTGATTTGGCAATTATTTAAATCAATAGTATTAGTATAGTTGAGTGGAGGGATAGTGCACGAGGTATCAGAGTAGACGGAGGAGAAGTGTTCAGCGAAAAGGTTAGCAATGTCGAGACCGTTGGTAGCATGATTTTCATTAAAGAACATACTTGGAGGGAGATCATTATCATCAGTACGTTTTTGTTTAACAAATTTCCAGAATTGTTTAGGGTTAAGATTTCATTGTGTCTCAGTGAGTTCGATGTAGGATTTGTAGCACCTAACAGATTCGATTTTGGATAGTTCTCTTAGCTGAGAAAATTTTTGATAATGCGCCACGTTGTTCGTAGATACATTGGAATAATTTGTGTATTTTCTTTTTCTCGATTATCAACTTCTTTAGTTTCATGCTGAACCAAATGGGAAACTTAGGCTGGGAATAAGTTCCCTTAGGTACAAATAAGTCTATGGCATGAGTTATACATTCGTTGAATTTAAATGTAGCATCGTTAATATTGATTTTCGATTCAAGAAATATCCAGTTAGTTTGGGCGAGATTTCTGTTTATGCTAGTATAGTCACATTTGTTAAATTTGTGGTGGTATGTAACCGTTGATTTTAAGGTAACATTTTTGAAAGGATTAGTGAAGTTGATATCGAGTGGTGGGTGATATTTATTTATTGGTAGTAATGAGTCCGTAGCTTCACTAACACAAACGCTAGGCGTGTTAGTAAAGATCAGGTCAAGACAGTTACCTTGACAGTTGTGGATCGAGTTTAGTTGGAACATGTTCAAGTAGGCAAATAGATTCATTATTATGGAAGGGAAATATTACTGGGAGTTTTCACACCATGATTGTCACTAAGCCATATTACCTTCGGTAAATTGTAATCACCGCAAATAATTAATGAATCGACTTCTTTATATGAAATCAGGGATTTAGTCAACACTTCGCGTATTTCAATAGTGACTTCGATAGTCGACCTAACTAGGAGTTGGCTAAATGAGATCTGCAAACATCATGTTTATTTGGAAGCAGCCTACCTGGCCCTAACGACTGCTGACTACTAGCTGCCATCTTGCGGACTTCCAAGCAAGCTCTTTTCACTGCCCTCTATGATTGCATCTGTGAAGCTCTTAGCTAGCTCACTTCCCAGCAGGTTCCTTTTTTTTACATTTTCCCTGAAGAAAATAATTGTTTTTATAATTTCTTCAGGACCTATGTCATCTTAAGAGATGCTGTGTGGGGTTTTTTTTAGGAAAATAAGGAGAGGAAGTACTGGGAAGGAAAAAGGTATGAAGGATGTGTAAAAATCTATGGATCAGTGTGTTCAGGAGTGACGGAAATATGATTCCCGCTGCAGTGCAAGGCGATGGGTCAAGAAACAGTTGGAGAAGTAAAAGGGTCTCCTCAAACCAACCTCTACCGATCCGGCCCGCAACGTAGATGGTGGGTGGTCACATCCCCGTTTTTCAGTGCCGGTAGACATATTTTAGTGGCCCATTCATGGACGCAATTATTTTATTTGAATACGCCCAAATTAATTAAGCCCAAAAATTATATAAATAGATGTTATAATACAAAGTAATAACAAAAATGTACATTCCTGGATGTTATATGTAAAAATTTACATACATAGATGTTATAATACAAAGTAATTATTTACGTACATAGATGTAATACACGGAATACATTACAACTACAATACCCATTCATTCTACACTCTATCAATTTAATCACCTTTCAGACAAAACATAATATATCCTTATTCCCTAACTTAGCTGTATAGTATGTACATAATTAATAAGTGTGATGTATTTACTAATAATTTCTCAAATTTTTCATCTTCTTACAATTCTCTAACTTCTCCATCCTCTTCTTGCAACCCAAACTAGCTATACATCATTTTTCTTTTTTATATTATAGTTATGTATAGATTCTATGTCAGCAAACTGTAAAATTCACCTGCCATAACACAGGGTCATCCCTAGCATGGAGGGTGAAATATCACAAAAAACCGCATGTACTCTCTAAATCATGTATCAATATAATAAATAAATAATACAAAGTAATAATTTACGTACATGGATGTTATAATACAAAGTAATAACAAAAATGATAATGTATTATTTGAAAGGCTATCTTTTTATGAGCTGTTTTTCATTTTTTGTTCGATTAGTATGAATATAACATGTCTCGTATGTTTATAATGTCATTGGATAGAAATCTTAATTTTCAAGTTTATTATATATTAATTTTTATTTATCGTTAAAAACAATACAGGATTATAAACAAAGTACTATTCCAGTTAACATTAGATATATAAGAAAGTTTTAGAAAATGTGCATTATGGCACAGTAATAAACATAACAATAATATGTATATTTATGTTGAATGTAACCTGCCTGACCAGTCATTAGGTGAACTTGTATTGAGGCAGAATTTTTAACAAAATTAATTAATACGATATCTATGGTTTACCAATACATATAAAATATAGGTTCCTAAAAAATATATATTTATTAGTAGGTACCTACAAACTTTACTCTTCGTCGATAGAACAATAATTTCAAACAAAAATCGCTAGACGTAGATGAGTACGACCTGTGTTAATTTTCACAAGTAATTTTTTCTTATGAAAGACAATGATTTTTATTTATTTATTTCTATTATTTTTCAATTACAGTTTACAAAAGTTTTGTTAACACATCAATAGGATAACGTATGTTGAGGTGTTCGCATGTTTTATTATGTTTTTATTTTTACTTCTGAGCAATTTTTGTTTATAAATACTTCCAACATCACGAATCCTAGCAAATATAATTTCCATTAATTTTTCACGGGTCTACCCTAGTACGATAATAAAACTCTTGTTAGAAATGGATTTTATGTAAATATCCTGGATTTCAACTCTGGGACCTTTCGTGAAAAAAATTAATGATTAATTTTATCAATTAGTATTTATTAGCAATTTAATTAACCCGCATTAATATTTTTGGTGACGTAGGTACTACGCCCAGAGTTTTTCTACACAAGATTTTACTACTTAGCAATACTCCATGCTACTTTTAATTGGTCAAATATTTAGAAGATGTTTCTTAAGAATAAAACAAAGATATAATATAAATTACATCTCGTTTATTAATCTTTACACGTATATACTTAGAACACTAGAAATTACCAAATTTTTTTATGCTAATTTTAAAACGTAAATACTTTTATTAATCATATTTTTTTAGCTTAATCACCCTTTATCATTACCAAAAACAAGCAAAAACGGTTATCTTCTAACCAATAAAAAAAAAGAAAATGATCATTGAAAATTACTCTCTTCTTCAAGAGCCAAGAAAGTAGTGCATATTGCCACTGCATGTTACAGACACAAATAGTTATTGCAGTGGTAGCAAGTAAGTATATCTTATCTTTCGATTTAATGTTAAATTAAATATTCCACTAGAAGACTTACAATATCATTTCTTATTAAATACTCTAAAAATACACACATTCGAAGACAGGCGTAAAATAAACGACTTAACTTTTTTATTCAAGATTCTAAACTCTAAATTCGACTGTTGCGAACTTCTGCAACTCATAAACTTATGAATACCTGCAATAACAACACGACAAAATACACTATTCCACTGCAACACACATAAGCGCAATTACATTGCGAATTCCCCAATACAACGGTTTCACACTATGGGAAACCAATACTTAGGTGATGTCGATATATTTAATATTAAATATGCGAATTTTGTAAATTACGTAAAAGACTTAGGACGGGTTGTTTCGGGGAATCTGAACAATTCATCAAATTTCAACGTTCATTTTCAAGTTCTGTGAAAGATTTTTTCAAGTTCTGTTTTTATTTCAGTTTTGTCAAGCAACTAGCCTACAATGATATAAAAACAGAACTTGAATAAGTCTTTCACAGAACACGAAAATGAACGTTGAAATTTGATGAATTGTTCAGATTCTCCGAAACAACCCGTCCTTATTTCAACACTATTCTTAAGGGCCCGCTTTCCGCGTAAAGAATTTAGATTTGGGCAACACTCACAAAATAAACAATATTTAGTGTTAAAAGAATCCGACAGAGGTGTCTGAATTCGTATTAGGAATAATTTTGGGGATTATTTAGTGCGGTCTCTAGTTATTATTACTCTAAAGAACGAAGTCGAAATGAAGATGGTTCTCAAAATATGGGTTTTATTACGGATTTAATTAATTAATTTTTTTTTTAAATTTTACAAAAAACATTTACGAAAGTTATTTGTATAGGTATACAAATTACTTTACTTTACTAAAATACTATTGTCACTTTTATAAAAGTAATTTATAACTTTTATAAAATCAATAAATATATTTTTACATCAATAAGGTTTTTCTTATATGGTTATCTTTATAGGGTGTCCGGGGGTAAAGTGCTCAAACTTCAGGAGGTTATTCTAAATGCTAGAAGAAGTAAAAAAGAAATGGAAATTATTCGAATTTCCAAATTTTTCCACAAAAATTTATTTTCCGTAGAAGAAATTGTTTTTTTTTCTATACAAAAAATTAAACTTTTTTACTCGAAAACTATCTTAAAACGTTGGAATTCCAAAAAAAGTTTTTTTTCTTTTTTACTTGTACTATCAATTAGAATCACCTCCCGAAGTTTGTGCACTTTACCCCCGACATCTTGTATAATATGCGCAATATAATATTTATACACGTGTAATATCTACTTTTGTACATTTATATAAATTATATACACGTTTACATTTTTATGCTCATCAAATTTATTATATTATAAAGATAGATAGAAAGATCCTTAGTGCTTCCTGAGGACTTACAAATCAGAAGACTTTTTTGTAATTATTTATTTATTCATTTAAACAATTCAATAATTATAAAGAGTAATAAAACATGTAAGCAACATAAAATTACATTCTAAAATGTGAAAGGGGCTCTATTTATTTACATTTTTATGAAATTACTACTTTTAATAGTTTAAGCTTTCAGTGAACTTTCAATTTTATTTTTAACTTCTCTAAATATTATTTGTTTAAATTGTCAAATATAATTTAATCACAAACACAAGATTCACTCAAAATGAAAGATTGGTGGTTCTGAAATGTTCCCATAAATACGGTGAAAGAACCCTAAACTATAAACTTATTACCCTAAACATGCTTCGAGCGAAATGCAGATCTGGAAACCTTATCGTCAATCTGAGCAAAACATACCATGAACGTCAATATAGCAACAGTCTTTGTTCTGCTGCAGTTTCATTAAATGCCGAGAGATCCGTTTACAGTCTCCAAAAAGCAATACTGGGGCACAACCCTAGAAGCAAAGCTAAATGATTGGAATACAGAAAGATAAAAACACACCATTGTCAAAAATATCTTGGCCGTAAATGATTAAATAAAATTAGATTTATTCAGGAAGGCAAGCTATCGATCAAATGATTTGCGAATTCGGAAAAACCGTTATTATTGAGGTTTTATTGATGTTTTGTTTCTCCCGATTTATTCGTATAACCCATTAGTCTACATAATTATCTAGCGGGTTTTCCATTACTTGTGCACTTATGTTAATGTATTTTATGACCGTCTTTGTGTTGCTTATATTTGTATCATGTTGTCTCCCTCTATATTTTGTTATATATATGCACACATTATGTACTTCTTGTTTAGTATTAATTTGTACCCTGATGATGCTTAAGTAAAGCGAAACCGGTCGGTTCTTAAATTAATAAATATCGTGGTTTTAAAACAAAAAAGTATTTTATTTTATTAAATTATATTCCCCACAGTTTCAGAACTTTCAATAGCTTCTTTCGCTCGCATGTTCATTATTATTCTGAATTCCATGTTCGAGTATTGTTATTTGAAACAGATGGCCCGTATATTATTATTACATATTATATTATATTTCGGACATCGTTGCAGTGTGAATCATTAGAGCAGATGTAAAGTGACGTGTGTATTTGTGTACGTAGAAAGTTAATTCACAAATAGGTAAATCACGATCGTATAGGTATTCCTCAACAAGAAAACTAAATTAATAAAAATTTACCCAGTAATTTATAATGCATTGGAATTAGTTTTATTTCCCAAGGTACCTATTCTGAAAAAAAAAATAATAACTTTTTACTACACAATACATAAATAAAAATATGAATTATTAATTTTTATAGTAAATTATCGTTTATAATAAATATAAGCTTATAAATCAAAAATTGTATTTTTTTCTTCTCACCTATTAGATAGGATATAATTTTATGAGATATCATTTTTTCTTTGAAATACGGGATATCTTTCGTGTATTTCCCATCTTTGAAAAAACAATATTTATTAACTCATAAACTTTACACGCGTAAAAATTATCTTTATAGATTCAAATATTTGCACGTAATCGCACGTCTGTAGATCAGAGAACGTTGAACAACACGTCTGCCCCCAAAGCCCTCGAGTTGGCGAATGAACGTCGGCAGAAAGATAGGTTAATCTTCAAGTCGGAGCGAGCGCGCTATAATAAATATGATTTAAAAGCAATAGGCGTAAGCGACAGTTGTGAAAATGTTTAATAAATCACGGCGTATTTCAAAAATAGCAAAAATCACTTTTGGGGTCTATTGAGTAGCATTAAAAGAAGCATTGTGATTTTTTTCATACATATAACTTGTAAAATAACAGAAATAAACGTGTTAATAATATTTTTCGGAGAATACTTTGCGATTTATTTCTATCGAGGGAATTTCAAATAATTACCGTTTCGGCTTTTGGAACAAATAGATACTATCTTAAAGAATAACATATATTTTTTTAAGAGCTTAAAAACTTCAAACTTTTAAGGAAAATATGTCGGAAATTGGATGAAATTCGAATAGTGGGCCCTTAAATGGAAGTTATATTTTTGTAAACCATTCAAATCGCTGTATTTTTAAATTTATGTTCTTGTTATTTTTAATTTTGTTTCTTGCATATATTATTTTTTAATTATATTTTATTTTTATTATTTCTTTCTTATCTTTCATAACTGTCATTAAAATTGTACCAACTACATGTAAAAGCCCTCTGGGCGTTAAATAAATAAATAATAAAATCATAATAATCATAAAATATTTTTAAAAAACTAAAATAAATACATTAACTTATAAAAAAGTGAAAATTAAACTGTGACTATTAGACTTACGTAGTCTGTCACCCTGGTCTCACGCACCCGGTTGACGCAAAAACTCCTAGAGGTGCATTCCAGTGGTTGGCGCGGGTGGACTGACGGTGGGGACTCGCATCGAGGAAAAAGGTTATTCGACTTTTTCGAATCACCCGGTCTCAGAGACATTTACGTCACCAATGGAAGGTTAATATATTTTTTTATCAACTAAAAAAATACAGTCTTACAACATTCAATAATGTGTGTTTTTCAAAATTATTCAACCAGAAAGTCTTTCGCGTTTCAGAACAGTTAATCTATATTCCATCAGTTACATGGAACACTTTCATATTCGTTAATAATAGCAACTCAAAATACAGCATCAAGCTTGCTTCTCTAAATAATTGGATCTAATAACTCAATTAACCAAACATGACATATATTTAATTTGATTATGGGATAACGTACTATCAGTTAGATGACGTTATTACACAGGCGTGAATTTAACGTACCAATATTTCAATACCAAAATTACACACGGAGAGAATGAACCAAAAAACCCTGAGAATCTGACCTGATTTTTTCAATTTAAAATTTATTTTACACAAACCTAAACACTCTAAAATTTAAACCTACAAATAAAACAGTTTTTTTTACCTGTTTAATTTCAGTAGGTGCAATAAGTAGGGGGAATTCTCTCCATCTGTAATTTAGTACTAGTGTAATTCCCACCATATGTATTTCTGGCATGGGTAAGTGAAATTTACGTCTGTGTAATTTTGTCCTTACACCTCTTTTTTTTTTTTTATAGTGAAACCTCACAAGAGTCCCAACTGCTCCCGTCTGGAGCCAGTGAGACTATGGCATCCCCAATTGGGGGATGTTGTGAGGCTGAAGGTAAGTGGGGAAGGGAAAGAGGAAGGTGTGGAAGTACCTGGCTATTCAGATCTAGTCACTAAACACGGCTAAAGCCATTTGGAGCAACGTTTCAATTCTGAATGGTGGTCTTACACCAGGGCGATACTGGTAGTATCTTCCACTCTGGAACGTGCCGCAAATATACTATATATTATTTTAATTGATTAATTGTGAAATAACACAAATTAATCAAATAAAATTTATTTGCGCACGCCGGGTTCGAACCCGCGACCTTCGGAATGGCAGTCCAATGCGTTACCACTGGACTATGCCGGCCGTCAAATATCCTCTATCATATTCAACGTGTATATCATTTCTGGTACATTATGACTTCGTGCCATTTCAATAATTATTTAGTCAACAAACCCCGCATCAAATTACTAGAACAGTATATTCGATCGAGTTTCAATTTAATTGAAATTAGTTAATTTAATCAAATTTTGATATATCTTCATTCATCAAGTTGACACAGTGTTCCAATATCTAGCATTATTATAACTAATAAATAACATCGGATACTTATAAGTATAAGCTTCGCTTTATTTACCAATGATGGTTCAGAATTAAACTCCTCTCAGTAAATATATTACTCGGACAAATCAAAGATTTTTTTTGTTCTTTCCTATATTCGTAAAATATATTTGTAAACAATTTTTTACATGCTTTTCGACTACCACACTAGACACATGTCCGTATTACGGTAGTCGTTAAGTTTTATGATATTGTGTAACATTATTTCTTGAGGGCTCTAGCCACGTCTAAAAAACGTCTCCGCTTCTGCTACTGTTGAAATCCTGTTTATACGGTACGGAATTATAGTACTAATACGGTATCAATACTATAATTTCTCCATTAAACTATCTTTTAGCCACTCAAATATTTGTTGGTCTCCTAATCTTCTCTGTCCTTCAAGCGTATAATAAAGAACCCCCTTTGGAGATGAGTTATCATTAGATCCTTGCAATATTTCCATTGACTCCGAATGTTTTTCTACAAATCTTCTTTCCAATTCAATACTTTTTCACTATTTTGTCAACCTGGTGCTGGTCTGGTATTTTATGAAGATTGGATTTGGTTTATGTCGAGAGAAATCTAGAAATGCAATTTCAATAGAGAGAGCAAAGCATGAACTCACATGATACTCAATGATGTTTCAATTATCTTGTCACCATTTGTGCGCAGTTCATGGAGATTCTATTATTTATTATTAAACTTTGTCTGCTACAATAATGTTATTTCACTTTGTGCCATAACTTTCATTCAAATAAAATAAATCACTTTATTTACACCACTATTTAATCAAAATACTCGAAATATTTCGAAAATAATAAGATCTTCATAATGATAAATATATTATTTAATAATAAAAGTAATGTATTTGATTTAAATTTAATATTGTATTCTTGTTTAATCTATTGTAACAGCTTTAGCCTATACCCCTGTACAAAAGTTTGTAATTAAACCTCAGCAGGTGTTAATAATTCAAAAGTGTTGTCGGTAAAACCTCAAGAATGTGACATTTCCACTTCAGTAGTAATCAAACTCAACTGTAAGCATTTTTGGATTGGTAATGGCTTACGCCGCCATACAGTAAAAGAGCGTGATAGAAGAATGTATTTCAAGAGGGTAGATAAAAACACAAATTCGTAAACGAAGTATAAACGCAGTAATTTCAATGTACTTACCATATTTTTACTTACATAAACATAAGTACTGCGTTTTTACTTACACATAAATTTGAAAAAATGTGCCAACTCCTTTTAATACGAAAAATGATTAAGAAATTCGAATCTCAATAACTTCGAGTATTCAACTCATTTGGCTAACTTTGGTAATGAAAGTGTTTTTACTTTCCACGGCAAAATACAGTGTAACAGCGTGGGTGTGATTTGTTGACTATCGTTTCTATTGTCCAAAGTGAAATCTTTTTGTTTCTTATTATTTATAAAGCAGAAAATATTTTCTTTTGTATCCAAATGTTCTCTCTTCCAGGAAAAATAAATTCTTATTCCACTTCGTTAGATACGAACTGTAGGAAAATCATTCCTGGAATGGTGGGAAGAAAAAAGTTCTTCAAAGTTAACTGCCGGCAAATCTTTCAAACTTCAGCCCTCTTCGTACCCTTTTTCGTTACTATAAAACATGGAAATACGATTTTAACAGTCTTTCATCGAAAATGTTTTTTTTCATACTGAACTATGAACGTATTGATAACAAAAGATTTGTTATTTACACATTGATTTAAATTTCCAAGCTACATAGCCCATGACTAAAATTAAGTTCTTTGCGTGAGTTTTTTTTATGAACACAGTTTACTTTTTTTTATTAGCGTTTTGGTATATCTTTGTCTTAACGACAAGTTTATTCGAGGTTAAATTCAACTCGTTTCGATCTCAGCCTTCATTGTGTTAGAATAACAACTAAGCAAATAGAATAATACATTTTTTCATTAATTGAAACGATTATTTTCAAAGGCTTTCAAATATCATTTTATTCTAGTTAATTTTTTTTTTTTGTGCTGAAATAGAAATAATTTCGTTACATTTGAACACACCATTCCAACTCCACACAGGGAGAAAATCGAGTATGGCTGATAAATAGATACCTGAATGGAGTAATTTCCCAAGATCCTTGATGGAACTGTCCGGTTCAATAGAAAGCGTTCGAGTTTTTACTAAATTTTAGGATACAACGAGTTCAACGAAGGACAAACTCTTCGGCTTTAGTAGTTGGATGATGATTTTTTTACTAAATAAGGAAAAATTTTAACTAATGCAATTCAGTATCTTCGTAAATAAAAACTCTGCCGATTACCACCCGTCTTACGATCTTGTTCTTTATTCTTTAGTTTGGTAGAAAGATCACATCGAATATTTTAACTTCTACAAACTCATTCAATTATTTTAAAATGCAGAAAACTTGTGTGCTGAAGCAATAAAACTCTTGTGTGATGGATGTGAATTTGTATGTCTCATTATCTGGTTGACTACCTCCATGGCTGAGCGGTTAGATCCTTATTTACGAATTCAAAGGTAGCGGGTTCGATGCCCGACGAAAGCATTAAAAAAAATACACACATAAGTAGCGGCATTTCCAGAGTTCTTTAATACCTCCGTTGCTTTTTTCAAAGTTGAACATTCATCCCCACAGAAATATCAATTTATCTAAATTGTCTACCACTTTGCAAAATCACCCAACTGATGCTGCATTCACCTCACACGTCCCTGAATGCCGCCCTAATGAACAGACTTCTTGAGTATGAAAATGAAGTCTCTAGTCAGAAATCTCAATTTTCCTCGAGCCTTACATAAATACATCTACTTTTTCTATTTGGTGTGACATCTGTTAATAAATTACAATATTCAGATGGAGTTTCCAGCCCGCATGGTTTGATTATGTACCAATATAGAATTTCACGCTTTTTCCAGGAAAATTAAATTATTTTCGCGAATAAATTTAGACTATCTTTATTGAACACACAATTATACGATTTTATGAGCATTCTCAAAATAATTGGTATATCCAACCGTATTTGACATTATAAATCAAGACACCTACACCTTTAAAAGTTTTTGCAAACTTGCTATAACATCCCGAAAATCACTCGAGTGGATATAACACATTTAGAAATTAGTTGATATTTATGTTTAAAATGGAATAAAACAAAATTGTCCCGCCGTAATTCACATTAAGTGATAAAATTGACAACAATTTTTGTCATGCAGATAACGCACAAGAGTCCCAACTGCTCCCTACTAACTGGAGCCAGTAAGACTATGGCATTCTCAAACTGGGGTATGTTGTGAGGCTTGATGGTATTGAGAATGGATAGAGTTGAGGAAGAGGAAGGTGGGAAGTAAGATTCAAAACTGGTCAATAAACTCGACTAAAACCATTTCGAGATCATTTAGATTCTGAATGATGGTCTTTTCCAGGGCGATAGTGGGAGGATATATCCACCATTCTGGAAAGTGCCGCAAGATTAGTGTTTAACAGGATTATGTTATTTTATATAAATTGAATGTGAAATAACAGAAATTAATTCAATGAAAATCATTTGTCATACATATATGTATTCTTACTGGAACAATTATTTAATTATTTGTGCTATGCATAAAAAATCTTGTCTTAAACATTAGTTTACCAAAAAAAAATATAATTATTTAAGGTTTTTAATGAAAGGTTTACCCATCAATATGATACACAATTAATGATCAAAACATGAAACAGAACAAGACACAGAAAAATAAAAAAATAAAACGGTCTCAACTGGTAATTGAACCCGGGATCTCATTATGTCATTTATGTCGATCTGATATTTAATTTTCAGAATTAACAATATTATATGGCCACTAATTTTTCCCATATTTTTAGCAGTTATCTTTCTGAAGACGTCAAATTTCTTCTTTATCTGAGACCTTTTCTAGTAGCCTAAATGAATATTCAAGTAATAATTCGAACAACTTTTCTTTAATAAATTTTGAAGGTTATAATTAATGTAATACATAAAAATTTAAGATGTTGCAAGATAATATGTTGATAATTCTGAATTTAAAGTATGAGAACGACAAAAATTACGTATAATACTTAGGTCCCAATGGTCGAGTGGTTAAAGACGTTATCCCGCATGATCTGCTTAAGACATCGACCAAATCGACCAATATGACTGAATTGCTCCTAAATAAGCGCCTAATCTGGAATTCCATAAATCTGAACATCTATTATATATTAATTATTGTGAAGTTTTCCTAATAACGATAAATGGATTTCCATGTCAGTGCAAAAGGTATAAAATTTACCGAACATTTAAATTGAATATCATCAGTAGTATTATATTTATAACTCAAGGACAATATCTTCTTATCAATTAACTCAAGTGAGCTAAGCACAAAGTTCCCAAGAAACTTCAAACTCCCAGATTGTCAAATCCCGTACAAGACTTCCAAATATTTTTTTACGCAAGTGGACAATCCACATTTGAGAATAATCACTCTACCAATTATGAATAACATATAATTTATGCAATATTGACATTCTTAGATCATGCAATATGCCATTAAAATCGTTAATATTGTTTTTTAGTTATCTTATTATCATTGAAAGAGCCAATTTAAATTTTTTGTGGTGTATTAATTTTGGCCTCGGAATTCTCTTGAATCATTAGATTTTGATTTTTTATTACCTTCATTGAAATTGTTGAATTTTAGTGACAGAAGAAAAAAAATTGATCATAATTTTTTTATTAAAATTGTCAATTATCAGTTGGTCCCGGTATATTATTATCGATTCATTTTTTGTTCCCACCATTAGATCAAGATTACCTAGCATATATTATTGTAACTATTATACTACAGTTGGATTACACATTTTTTTTTTTTTTTTTTATTATTTATTCAGTGAGTTTTATGAATTACAATTTTTGTGTACTTAATAACTCCCACACTAGGCTAATGCCCGTGTTGTGGTAGTCATAATGCTATAATTATACATGATTGGTAAATCTTATGCTAATGGTGTTATCATCAAAGATGAACTTATTTAAAATTTTAGCAGTGCATAGTTTAACGAGGTCACTTCATAACAGATTTTTTTTTGTTTCTTCTTCATTGCTTTGATTAGCTTTGTGCATTATTATTTTTTTTTGTTTGGTTTTATAATTTAACTAGTGGGCCCGGGCAGACGGTTTCGTTCCACAGACCA
Organism: Hesperophylax magnus; assembly: GCA_026573805.1. NCBI lineage: Eukaryota > Metazoa > Arthropoda > Insecta > Trichoptera > Limnephilidae > Hesperophylax > Hesperophylax magnus. The sequence continues at coordinate 7,326,553 of JAIUSX010000029.1, read as the reverse complement.
CGTTATATGTAGACCGCATTTTAAATAGACCTCATTTTGTGTAGATTGCCTTTTATCTGTTGTCGGATATTGTATGCATTTGACATAGAATACATGCGCAAGTCACATCCATCGTCGATATTGTTTTGACTTTTCATTTGATATCGATCATTTCAGAAGATTGTTCAGTACGATAGAAAATGCAATCGGTAACGTTCTATACTCATAAAACTGCCTTGAAGTATATATATTTTACAGTGTGACAGATATCCGTACAAATAAGATCTATTGAAAACACTTTCGACATAAGTTTTTTATTTAATTTTTTATTCATCTCATATTCAGTCTAACAAATAAAATGAAAATTCATAATTTATCATGCAATGTTATAAATGAGGTAAATTAAGATTGATTCTTAAGTCTAAACAATATTGTTTTTTTAAATTATTGCAATGAATTTTAATTTAATGTAGTGCGATTTGGTGAACAATATTTTTTTATTAATCTGTATTTTTAATATTCTAATATTAATAATCAACCATACACATTCACAAAATTTCATTGAAATTGGTTGGGCGGTTTTGAAGATTAGCGTGTACGAACATAGTGACACTATTATAAATTATCATAATTTGTCTTTTCTTCCTTCTTTTTATATATAACTATGACTGTCTATCATTTATGCAAATGGAACTTATACCGTTAATTTTAAATAAATAAATAAGTATTTATTATTGGAATAATTTAATGAGTAAAACCTCAAATTGCAATATTTAATTATTAAAGAGAATATTAGCGATTCTTAATCATAAATCCCTCGCCTTGCCGGGGTCCTTCCTAGTTGCGACCGTATATTTTTTGTTGAAAATTTTCGGTTGAGAATCGGTAATATTATCTTCAATAATTAAATAAATAAGTATCCTGAAAATACTATTCTCTGTGGGTGTATATGAACATGTCGCACCGGGATATGAGTGCTCTTGGCTGGGTGGCGATACAATTGTATTCAATTCGTTTAACCAATATTTCATCATAAATACTTGGTAGTGAAAAGAGTTGTATCATATTCTTCTTATTTTGAACCCCTATAATATGATGTTTGGTGATCTCGTGCTGATATGAGTTTTTTTTTTTAAATCAATGTTCCAAGTTCTTTACAGTCCCTATATCTCCTGAATTATCCTTCAAAAATGATACATTAATTTTTCCGTTAAATCATTCCTCTTTTTCATTTTCTATTGCGGAAATATGTTCTAAAGTACTGTGGAAAAATATCATATATTTTGACAGAGTTTTTCATTTCCTGTTTTTACTGACCTCGCATGTCATGAATGCGTGGCTTGTTTAGGCTCTTTGATGTTTTAATTTTCAAATATGGATATTTTTAATACAAATATGCTGTAATAAAAATATTTGAATTTGCTGTTTCTCGGTGACTAACATTTTGAAAGGTTCGCAAAATTTTCTTTTTGCGTAATATTTAATTGGCTTCACGAATTGTCACAACAGAACTCCTTGATAGTTAAACATTTTTTGTCGGAATTGTAATGGCTTTGCGTTTTTGCATATATTTTTTAGATATCGTTGTTCTAAAAAATATGGAAAATAAAAATTCGATTTATTTAATTTATGTCTATAACCTTTGACAAAAATCTGTCGTCTCCTTATTTAATCCTTTCTTTACATTTAACCCACACAGGAAGCCCCGAAGAAAATATAAATATATTCAAGATAAATAATAGAACATATAAATATATCCATCCCACTGCGAGGCAAGGCGATGGGTCGAGAAACCAGAAGGAGAAGTCAAAGGGTCTCCCCAAACTAGCCTCTCCCGATCTGCCATGCCGCGTAGCTGATGGGCAGGTTCATCATTAACACACCTTACCCAATGAATCCGGGCACCCCTGCTAAATCACCAACGTAGCGAACTACTTGTGGTGACCTACGACAGAGATGTTGGTTATCCAATAAATGGTTCCTGGGGCGGTGGTACCCAAACCCGCCTTCCAAACCCTCTTCAGAACGTCACACAACCGAAATCTATTGTGTCTATTTAAAAAAAACTTTGGAACAAAAAGCAGTTACTAAGCAAAAACCATAAGTTTCGGGAAGAAGTGATCGTTACCCAGTTCGATGGTCATACACCAAACACTTAGGATGCGAGTTCATTTGCGAGTTCTTTGAATGTCCTATTCAAGTTCTGTTATTATATTATTATGGGTTATTTACTTGATAGAACTGAAATAATAAGAACTTTCACAGGGCGTGTAAATTAACTGTAAATTGTTGAAATTCTCCGAAACAACCCGTCCTTAGGTTTCACAGAATTAGAACAATTCATAAAATTTCAAAGTCTATTTTCAAATTAATTGAAAGCTATATTCAATTTCTGTTATTATTTAAGTTCTGTGAAGCAACTGGCCCACAATTATGTAATAACAGAACTCGAATAGGACCATCACAGACTTCAAAAATGAACGTTGAATATTGATGAATTTTTTAAATTCTGCAACTGCAAATAAGCAACCTGACCTGTACAAGTAAATATTACCAGTGCACTTGCAAGCAATCATAAAATGTTATAATTTCTCCAATAGGTACTGTCCGAGTAACCCAAAACATTTAAATTATGATATTATATTTATAATATTATGTACTCTGAATAATGAAAGCTTTTCTGTACCTAGTGAAAATTTAATACCTTTGTGTGTATTACAATGGGGCGAAAATTCTTTACATTAACGTAATATAATAGATTACTCTATGCTTGATTTGCCTTTTGAGCCCACCTGAAGATAAATATTCATTATTAAGTCACGATCTGTTAAACAAGATAAAACAAACACTTTAATTGTTTTTCTATTGTAAATATTATTTACTTACAGTTTATTATAATACACTATATGACGTACAATATACCCAACGTTGCTTGGGGTTACGTATAGTTTCGAGAAAAGTTTCGTTCTTGTAAATTCTGGTGTCCGTAAAACTGAGGGTCATTTTTTAGGTGGAACTAATATATTTGACTATAGTTATCGTTCGTGTTCTTAAATATGATAAATTACGACTCAATTTTGTTGGAGCGATTTATTATATTGCATCCAAATATAAACGTAGAAAACACAAGCAGAACGTTTAACAAAAGAAAAGTTCAAGATATAATTTCACGCGCGTCACGTAGGCAAATAACTCGGTCTCGGTGTCAAGGTTGCTGGTACTGTACTGTCGAGTTCCTTCCTGCTGTCACTTATATGAGTGAAAAACGTTCTCGAACATTCCAGTTGCTATAGTTACAAATATTGCCAAACAAGCTTCTTGGCAAAGGCCGAAACTTCTAGTGTGTTCTATAATGACCGTCCGATTCAAATACTGGCGTACAACTACAAGACTAAAGAATTTGAACAAGTTTACTCTTAAGTACTTGTTGATTATGCCTCGTCTTCTTCGAGCCTTCTCGACTTCTTCTACCATTCAAATCCACGTCACACACACTGCAGAGATAATGCGTTATGTCTTTCCCGGCGTCTCCGACTTTTTCTACCACTCACTACTGTAAAGCACATTGTTAATATTAAAAAGCCTGTTTTCCAAATAATTATAACTCACGGATAAAAATAAGTACAGATTTTTTTTATCAGGAAACTGTTAAAAACTGGACTGCGTGACCATTTCCTAATAGAATATTAGTAATTCCGAATATGTCCGAATGAATGTAATAGACGCGATGCGAACGTAGCATTATTTTAAAAAACACGTATCCCGACTTCCTCGTAACATATTCGTGCTTTTCGGATAGTTTGTTATAAATTTGTCAAATTATCTCCAGTTACTTTCTTAACTGGAAAACCATTAATTTGACCAGATTTTTAATAAATTAACAATATCAGTAAGTTTTCTCCGTGTTTTCTTTGACTATAAACAAACAGACGTTAACTGCTTAAAATATTATACATTTTTTGATTGATAGTTTTCCTATTATCATCATGAAATTTACAAAGGAGTTTCAACGGTCGGTGGCCGAGTTGACATCGCTCTTGGGTCCCACTCGGGCGTAGTGTGTTCAATTCCTCGGCTGGCTAAGTCCTCCATCACAACACAAGCAACATTTTCAGCTTACTGTGGTGGTAGTAGGAGATTATCAAATATTGTGATAGGTTATTCGTAACCCGGGAATATTTGTCTTTCTTTTAACAAAAAAAAAATAAAATAAAACAACCAACATCGATTTGAAATATTTTTTTTAGCTATGTATCTCTTATTTAGCTTTGAAATATTATGCGTTTCAATAAAACAAGAAACGTTTTGTTTCTTCGGTAGATTTTTAAAAGAGAATGTTAGTACTCCGGTAAAGCCAGGTAGCAACAACTTGTTATCAAATTTTCAATTTACCCATAAAAAAGAACTTATACTTAATTATCTCTGTAAAATAACTAGTGTATTTTTCAAAACAGGGTCATTTTGATGAAAACATCCAATTAATATCGCTATTTACATTGTTTACATATTTCTTATCATAAATTTTAAATTATCAAAATAGTCCAAGTCATAGCGGAGATGAATAAGGGATGCTCTCAAGGGATGCTGCGGGTAAAAGAGGGGTGGCGGTATGGGAAGAAAGGGGAATTCTTAAGATATTCACGTGATTTTCGGAATATGCAGAATTTCAAATATTCTGAATACGCCACGCTGTTGTGAAGCTGAATATTTCCATTACTTTGAATTTTATTAATGCTGAATCGAATTTTGTACGTTTTATCATTCAATATTTTCACTCAATAAATACAAAAAAATATATATTTATATTTAACTTAAACGTAGTTTTGGTCCTGAGAAATCTGTTGTACCTTTTATAATTAATGTAAATGTGTCGTTTATGGGAAAGTGGGAGACGCCATGGCCAGGATGGACCGATCAGCCTTCAAAAGAGACCTAACGGTAACATTTCTCAATTGCAGACAAGCTTACAGCTTTTTGTCACTTGTCGCTTATTATAGTGAGCAAAGTTTAACAGTTTGGGAGGCGGGTTTGGGTACCGCCGCCCCGGTAACCATTTGTTAGATATCCAAAACCTCTGCCATAGGTCACCCCCAAGTGGTTCACTACTTTTAGTGATTTAGTAGCGATATATTCACTCTTGGACACACTGATTCACAGATTCCTACCCAACCCCATTCACTTTACCTTCCTAAAAATTGTTGTCTTTCCTTTCCCTAAAAAAAACACCCTCAGACAGCATCCCAAAAAATGACACTGGCCCTGAAGGGTATAATTTTTCTCATTTTATATTTTACATAAATTGAACGTGTAATAATAGATATAAATAAAAGCTAGTAAAGCCAACAGCAGCTAGAATTTAAAATGTTGATTTCGCATGAATTTATTAAAAACATTATTAATATTTCTGGAGAACGAATCATATTCTTTTCTAAAAGCATGTTTTTAAAATGTGTGCTGGTATTTTCTTTCGATAAAATTTGATCCTTTCCATTTTGTGCGCATCGCCTCAGGCGCTGCGAAGAAAGGAAAACAATGTTACGCCGTAAACGTTTTGAAGAAATGGTTGCCTCGCTATGGGGCATATTATGCGTGCTATACATTCCCAGCTCGTGCCTGGATTTGGGCTTAGCAAATAATCCTTCTAGGACTTTTTACGGGACACATCCCAGCCTCGATTTAGATCAACTCCGGCATAGGACAGCAAGGGGATGAAAGGAACATTGATCTCAGGTTCAATTGGAAGCTGGACACGTCCGCATATGAGCATATTTTCCCATTCAACACGATCAGCTGGATTTGTGTCGGAGATAGTGCTAAGTGGAAAGATAAGAGTCAAGGTCCCATGCATTATGAATATATATATTTTTAAAGCTAGGACTTCTGCCTATCAGAGCGTGCCAATCATCATAGCGACTCAACTGTTTACGATTCTGCATTGACCTTTGAAATTTACAACGTCACCTACATACAGTCAATACTATGTGTGTAGTTTTTTTATTAACTTTTTTTAGTTATACCAAAGTAACATAACACAATAAAGCTAGCTCTTGTTCATTTAATATAATTTTCAATATACATATGACGCTATTTTCTTACTTTTACTATTTTTTATTGCTACTACAGGGTTTTCCATTAAGAGGTGTTATTTTAAATAGCCCGCTATTTCGGTAGATTTTACTTTTGAAGCTGTCATTTTTTAACGTTTGACTAGTAAAAATTACGCCATTAATAAAAATGGAACGATACACGCTTCAACAACGCATTGAAATTATTAAAATTCACTTGAGTGAATCAAATGCAAATCATCTTGAGTGATGAGGCCCATTTCCACCTCAGTGGCTTCGTCAACAATAAAATTGTCGCATCTGGGGCTCGGAAAACCCAAGAATTGTTGTTGAAAAGCTTCTCTATTCTCAACGTGTGACTGTTTGGTGCAGTTTATGGTCCGGCGGAGTCATTAGACATTCCTTTTTTCGAAAATGAGGCTGGATCAACAGTTACGGTGAATGGATTGCGCTATCGAGAGATGATTAATGATTTTTTATGACTGGAATTGGATGGCATTGATCTGGACAATGTTAACTTTCAACAAAACGGCGCTACGTGCCTCAAAAGCAACGAAACCATTGATCTTTTACGATTGAATATCAAAATAACACCTCTTATTGGAAAATCCTGTACTTGTTAAAAATTGTGTTTTCAAAGATAAACCTTAGAGTCATAACATTTCTCTACCCTATTTCATGAAGAGGACATATTGACCAATCAGTGGCTGAGTCCCACGTTTGTGGCCCACCCAGATGTCGTGCGTTCAAGGCTTTTCGTTATAGTAGGAGATTTTCAAATATTTTTAGGTTATTCGTAACCCGGAAATGTTTGTCTTGTTTAATTTTTTTTAAAATAACTCTGATAATATAAGAAATGTAAGACGTTCAGGTTGGTTAATTATTAAGAATTGATCCCTGCCGCAGTTCCAACTCTGTATTGGACCAACGTTATTATAGCCTTACTGGGAATAATCGGGAATGTTTCCATAATAAGAAAAGAGAAACCTAAATTATCGCAATATAATATTAATATTCTTTTCATGTTCAGATCTTTTTTCATTAATTTAAATGAATACCACTCAGGCGATTGGTGTCATATTTGTACATTTACTATATTATTTAATTAAAACTATTCCTCAAAATATTAATATCGAAACATATAAAACTGCTTACTGTATTTTAAAGCCAATGAATTCACCTAAATTTCACTGTCTATCCCATATTTTTAGGTTGAATAAATTTGGCACATTATGGCAAGTGATGGCACAAAAAATGTTTGCAAACTTGACATAATATGCCAAAAATCGTTCGAATGGATATTAGCCAAATCACTTATTTTGGCCAACACGAAGTTTTACAGATTGTTTTGACTTATCCTATCTGGGGACGGAATATATTGCAAAATGATACACAATATGAAAATTGTGAATGTCAATATGAAAAAACACAATATAATACATCGGAGTTGCGGCAATTTTTGTTTGTTTTGTAGTGATTTGTGCATGAAAAAAAAATAGTAAATACATACATTTTTTGTAAATAAAACATCACTAAATGACTAAAAATTGAATTACACATATTACGTGGAAATAAGGCTCCTGTTATTTTTAATGATTATAAATACATAAAAACGTATATAAAAAAAATTAAATGCAGCTTTAAGAAAAAAAAAAACTGTAATTATATTAATCAGTCATATTTAAAGTTGGAGAATTTTTGGCTGTTTACAAAAGTTGTCGAGTTGTCAACAAAACTCCGGCAGTATGCGTCCACTAGTTGAAAAGGGTTTTAGCAAGCGTGCGGAAGCATCAACGGAACAAGATCTTTCCGGGCGCTTTCTACCTATTGCAGGTTCACCGCGCACGGCAAATGTATTATTTAACAATTCCTTTCCTCGCGCAGACATGACATACAATCTGAGTTTCGTGATTATTATTATGGAAGGGGTAAGAACAACAATACTTTTGGCTTTCATATTCCTCTTAATGATACTGACAGTGAACAGTTTCATTTAAAAATCATATTTTGATGCCGAAAATTGAGCTTTTTTTAACACATCTAGTAAAATGCTTTAAAAGCTTTACGATCGAGGATTTAATAAAGCCACTTCGACTAGTACATATGTTTTCTAATGTATGATTTAATTATGATCCTTGTAACGTACCATAAAGTATGTCTTTTTTAATTTCAAAGCAGTTTGTCAGCAAGTTAGTTTTACAATAATAATTTAAGTTACATAGTTAACGAACTTGTAATGTATGTCATTAAAATGTTTTAGTAATTTCGTCTGGGATGTAAATTATTGTTCTTAATCCATAGTAATGATGTAGAAATGCGGAATATGACAAAAAAATAAAAATAAATGAAGGGTGTGAAGGAATGAAAAGAACATTGATCCATTAACCATTTTTCACCTTTTTTTTAGATAAGCCTTGCAATTTCATTCACGCATTGGCATCATATTAAATAATACATTAGGTACAGAATAAGTGAACGTTGATTGCCAGTATTTATTTGTAATTTTGACCGTGCCCTCATTTCGAATAAAATAAACATTTAATATTCGTATTTGTAGATTTCCCCATCATAAGATATTCGGGTTGTTTGAAAAAGGACTACATTTTATTTTAATTGCTTCATTTTCAGAATATGCTGGATTGAATGATTACCTTTGCATTCTAACATCTAACATCAAATAATTCTAAACCTATAATAATCTATATATATATATATATATATGTAGAATGATGTTCTCGGTTTAGCCGCGTAAAGTAGTCCTTAAAAGGATTTTTTAATTCCTGACGTTTCGGACAGATCTCACTGTCCATTTTCAGAGGCCTTATGTCCTGAATTTTGTCTCAAACTGAACGCTTTCGCGTGTCTGTTCGGTCCAGAAGTCAAGATACAAGTGAAACGTCAGGAATTAAAAAGTCCTTTTAAGGACTACTTTACGCGGGTAAACCGAGAACATCATTCTACACCTTACACCCGTGAAAACCTTAACCATAACATATATATATATATAAATTTCGTGTCACGGTGTTTGTGGTCGCACTCCTCCGAAACGGACCGATTTTTATGAATTTTTTTATGTATGATGATATTGAATATTTATGTATGATATATATTGTTAGGTATGAGAATACGTTTTAAAGTATATTTCATACCGTTAGGTGATTAGGGTGTCCCTATCTACAAAGTTTTTTCCGCTTTTTTTGACAAATAATATTTTTTTATTATTTGGTATCAATAAATATCTATAACCTTAAATTTTCACCCTCCTACCCCCACCCTACCATTTTTTACTCGTGATTTTAGTATTAATGTATGCAAAAAATGTAACCTCCGTTCATATTTCAAACAGAGAGAAATTATTTACGTTGTTGATTAACAGATGGCGCTGCGTTCGCCTCATCGAACATTCCACACATGCGCAAGTCATTCACGAGAAGCGTCGCTACATTTTGACATTTGATTTGGCATTTGTTATGTATCACAACGCAGTGCGTGCATAATTTTATACGATTTATTTCAATTTATCTATTTGTGTGCGTATATTACAGTGAACAATGCCAACAAGACGCAAGGGGGCCCATTTTGGGCCGTCGAACGAATAAAGCAACAAACATGCAAAAAAGTAAAGCAAAAAGAACAGAAATACAACTCCAAGAAGATACCAAAAATGTGCGTGTGAGCATGTCACAATTGGGTTAATCTCAATCTCTAGAGGAACGAGCTGAACGAAATCAATTTTTTTTTTTGCTTAAATTTCGGCACACCATGTTTTTCACATGGATAATTATAATTGGCATGTTCTCGCGTGGGTAAACTATCGAGCTGTTAGATGTGTTACCTAAAGACGGACTGACAAAAAATATTGTTAACTCAATTGCTCTTCGAAATTAATATTGTTTTTCTTTATTTCATTTTCCTACTTTAGGATAAAAAATATATTGATTTTTTTCACTTTTCATTTAATTTTTAAAAGATCGAACAATGAATATGTCCGTTACTTTAAGGAAACAAATTGAATTAAGAAAATGAATGGTTGGCGTTTTTTTGTTTTTATCGGCTGACTCCAGACGGTTGTAAGGATTTGAGACTCTTGTGCTGTTTCAATTTTATAAAAGATGTATTGGCACTCATTATAACAAGCCTTTCAAATTTGCCGGGCCTTTTTCTTTTCGGCCTATCGCTAGTACACTCATCATTAATCTGGCTTAAGGGTTATCGACCTCTTCAATCCCTTTGTTATCAAAACTGGACCCCGCCGTAAAACCTACTTGAAGATTACAAGATAAGCCCGAATAGGCTTCACCGTGAGGTCATTAAAAATGCCTCGTCTTTTTATCCCTTCCAACATCAACCCTCCGTTTAAAAAAGCACAAAATTTTATTTAAAAAAATTACATTTTTTCTCTTAAACTCTTGCAAATTATTGCCGTGTTACATTCCTAATAAATGATAACTTTTTAATACTTGAACTATTTATGGTTTGATGTTTTTTTAAATTTCATATGTTTGTCATCTGGAAGCAGTCACATATTTTTTTTTATTCATGGGCTACGATTTTAGAGACCGCGGGTTCAAATCCCGGCATGAGCCGGCAAATTTTATTCGATTCATTTAATAATTGAACTAATTTGAAAAATAAAGAAATATAAATTATGTAGAATATTTTAGGCACGTTCCAGAGTGGTTGATACTTTTAATATCATTCTGGTGAAAGATCATCATTCAGAAATGACCCTTTGCTTAAAATGGTTTTAGCCGTGTTTGGTGACCATAACTGAATAGCCAGGTACTTCCTCACTGTCCTCTTCGCCGTCTATTTCTCCTCCCCAGAACCTTCAGCCTCACAACATACTCTCGGTATCACCAAGACACAATATGTTGGAAGCCTGATGCTGGCGGATCTACATCTATATTTATTGAAATGATTTTTTGATTGTTTGTCCCCTATAGACTTAAAAACTACTGTATCGATTTCACTGAAAGTTTGTTCTTATTTGTGTCAGAATTTTTTAAAGAGTAAATGGGTGATAGAAGAAGTCGAGGACGCCCGTGGAAGACGTAACACTTTATCTCTGCATTGAAATGAGATACGTAGTCGAAATAATGTAGTTTTTTTTAACAGTAACAATAGGGTATACAGTGTTGAACGGTAGAAAGAGTTGGAAACGCAGAAGAAAACAAATAATCAAATAATTATAATTAATTATCAAATAATTATTTGTGATAAAATAAGACGTAAGTAATGATTGAAGGAAGAGGTGTAAGGAGATTATATGACGTGAAAGTAATGGTTGAAGAAATCGGGAACGCCCGAGGAAGACATGGCATGTTCAAGTGAAACAAATACAATAATGTTATTTTCACATTAAAACTGTCCCCAGTATTCAGGTACACTAGGACTCACAAACTCAAAACCATTTACAACCCCGAGCAACGCCGGGTACACGTCAGCTAGTAATAAATATGATTAAAAAATTAAAATATGTTCAAAAGTATTGAATAAATATAATTAACAAGTGACTAGTTAGAGGCAAAATTTATGATCGCTTGGTTATTTTATTTGTGTTGTGGTTTGTTTTCAAAGTATCAACCGTAAATATGTGTTATTTTGGTATTTGGGTATTGTAGGTATATTGTAAACACTGTTAGCGTAATGTTTTGTGGGACATTCTATTCTCCGCAAACCTCAGCCCTAAAACACATTACCGTGTAATCTTCCGGTAACATTTGGTCATTGCAAACACATTAGGCGTAATGTGTCTCGTTTCAAACATTAACCAATTATAAATGGTCCGAGTGTTATAACTTGTCATTATTAACAAAACGCAATTTGAACAACATAAATAAATACTGAGGCAAAATAATACAAATCATAATATGTATTTTTTATAGTTATAAAAGGTTCCGCTTAGTTTTAACATTGTGGAATTGTGTAATTTTACTCCAATTACAAATATGACTTTTTTAAATTTGTCGAAAACTAAATATGTAAGTCTTTTCACGGTTGAAAAGCGACATATATACGCGGAACTAATTTTATTTCCAAACCTACAAAGGCTTGGGAATAAATTCAGTTCCGTTGTTGATTTCATTAAATCCACATTAAAATTTTTAGCATTTTGCCTACGTTTACTTTTTTCTGTTTTCTTTTATTTTGTTTTAGTCTGTTAAAATAAAAAAATCTATTTTGTATATTATCTGTATGGATATACACTAACATACTCATAAATAAAAATTAATATTCTTGAAAGTACATAGCTATATATTAATGAATTAATTAATCAATTTAACTTTGTTTGTTTTATTTATTTATTTCATTTTATTAACGCCTAGAAGGCTTTTACATATACATGATTTTTTTTTTTTTGATTTTATGGATTCTTTCGTAATCCTCTAACTAGCTAGGGCTTATAACAATACCCTTCATGTTTCTAGCTGACTAGTACTGCGGCTCATTTGGCCTTATTACTATTACCATCTGATGGTTGTATTTACTTGACTGATTTTATGTTACATTAATGAGTTTTATGAGGAAAAATTCTTAACTGGATAAAAAACCTCATACAAATGACAAGAAAAAGAAAAACAATAAGTTCTGAACTTTTTACTCTGTTTTACCATTATGATTTACTGAATGTAAATATTTCATTTTTTCATACTTTGGCTGCGTCCTTTTCGCTTCGGAGGTCTGTTACATCTACCTGTGGTGAGAAAAAGGCATTTGGAAGAAAAACGTGTGGGATAAAAACATTTTATTATGTTAAAAAGGATACTTTGCGCTAATAATCTTCGTCTTCTAATTCTTCATTGGCGCTGTCGACATTCTCATGGAACTTCATGATTAGGTGTTTGGGCATCCTGTGTTTGTAGTTGAATGCGAGATCCGCTGGCGAGTTATAATTACCCAGCGCTTTAATTAACGGATTATCCGGGTTCAGAGTGTTGTAAAAACGTGATGTGAGTTGGTATGCGTGCTCCTGTAATGTAGGTATATCTTCTCGTTCGTGTATTTTTTTAAGGTTTGTGTATCGTGGGGTGTTGTAGGCTATTTTAATGCATTTGTTTTGAGTAACTTGAAGTTTGTTATATGTTGTGTATGCAATATTACTCCAAACCGGTAAAGCGTACGTTAGCGCCGGGCGAATTAGGCTGAGGTACAGATGTATTTTTTTCCTTTTAGCTAGCGAGCTCTTTCTGTTGAATATTGGGCTTATCGAACCTATCGCTTTTTGAGTTTTTGCCGTTGCTATGGCGATGTGAGTTTTCCAATTCAATTTTGTGTCCATTGTGAGTCCCAGGTACTTAACTTCGGATTTCCAATCTAGATGCTTTCCGCCCATGAGAATTTTGTCTTGCGGGATGTTATTTTTGCATTTTCGTGTGAAGGTTATCGCTTCAGTTTTGGTCTCGTTTAGCTTCAGCCGCCATTTTTTGTAGTATTCGGTGAGCGTGTCGAGGCCTCGCTGTACGTATTTCACTGCCATTTTGGGCTTTCTTGAGGTAGCGTAGACTGCTACATCGTCGGCGTAAATTGCTTTGTTGCATTTCTCATTTAGCGGGGGTATATCGTGGGTATATAGATTGAAAAAGTGCGGTCCGAGTAAACTTCCCTGCGGGACTCCTTTAGGTATTTTTCTTCTTGTTGATGTAGCATCGCCCACTTTGACTGTGAAGGTTCGGTTTTCTAAGTACGACTGCGCAATTCTTATGATGTATATTGGCGTGTTGGTAATGTACATTTTGTATATGAGACCTTCCATCCACACTGTGTCAAAGGCTTTTTCGAGGTCCAATAGTGCCATTACGGTGAAACGTGTATTATTAAATCCTCTAATAATTTGTTCTGCGACACGTGTAAGTTGGTGGGTCGTTGAATGCTTTTTTCGAAAACCGAATTGTTCGTCAGGAAGGGTCTTATTTTGCTCGTGGTGAGGTAGGTACCTGTTTAGGACGACTTGTTCAAGGACTTTGCTCAATGTTGGTAATAAGCTGATAGGGCGATAATTTGACGGATTCGATCGATCTTTGTTTGGCTTGTGAAACGGTAGTACTGACGCATTTTTCCATGATGTCGGGAAGTGGCCAAGTAGAAGGCAGGCGTTGAATATTTTTACAATATAAATTATTGCTCTTTGCGGTAGGTGTTTTAGCAGTATATTATTTATTTGATCTTCGCCTGGGGCCTTATTTGGTTTGAGGCACTTTATGATAAGGGCCACTTCTCTCGGGGTGCAAAGTTTTATGTCCTCCGTTTCGGTCTGCGTTTTTTGGTTCAGTTCTTCCACCGTTTCTGCCACCATGATGTTTGTTTCCGGGTCTTCCATCCCGTCTGTTGTCGAGAATGCTTTTTCGAATCCGTCTGCCAATAAATTTGCTTTTTCCTCGTTTGAGAGTGCCAGGATCGGAGAGTTTGGCCACTTCAGGGGCGGAATGCTGTTGTCTTGATGTCGCAGGGCCTTGGACATTCGCCATATTGAGTTGTCTTGAGTACTGAGAGATTCGACTTTCTTTGACCACAGAGTATTTTTCAACGTAGCAATTTCTTCCTTTATTTCCCTTCCGAGGGAATTTACTGCTACTTTGAAGCATGCCTCTCGGGTACTGTGGTAAATCCTGCGTAGTCTATTTTTTTCTGTGATCAAGAATTTTATGTGAGGTGTGAGCTCTACTTGGAAGGGTTTAATTTTCTTATTCTTGATGAATTTATCTCGAGCTTCTTGAATACTTTGAGTGAGGATTGACACGGCTTTTTCTATGCCCTCCGTAGTTGATAGTGTCTCGGATGTTAGATAAATTTTTTCATTAATAAATTTCTTGAAACCCTCCCAATCGGCGTTTTTGTAGTCGAGTTGAGTCCTTGTTATTCTCTCGTGTATTCCGCCTATCGAGAAGCTCACAGGTAGGTGGTCGGAAGGTAGTTTATCCTGTGTAATCAGGGGAGAAGTTGTAGTAATATTTTTCGCCAGTGCAATGTCAAGAGTTGCAGGAAATTTGCTTTTTGTATCGTAACGAGTCGGCCTGTCCGGTGCGAGTAATCTATATTCGTGATTTTCCATATGTTTATATAGGATATTGCCGTTCTTATTGGCTCTGAAATTATTCCAGTACCTATGTTTGGAGTTTAGATCACCTGCTATGAGTACTCTCGTACCTAGTGCCAGTAGTTTGTTAAGATCGCCTCTCGTGATGTTGTTTTTGTTCGAAGGGCAGTACGCCGAGACAATGGTGTGCATCTGGCTATTTATCTCCATCCTGATTACGGTGGCTTCCATATTCTCTAGTACTGGCGTGGGTATCCTCGTTGTCCGGAGACCCTGGCGAGTGAGTATAGCAGTTCCGCCTGCTCTACGAGTCGATGTTGTAGAGGATCTGTCATTTCTGTGTACGTCGAATCCTGGCACTCTGAGTCGGTCTTCTTCTTTGAGGCATGTTTCGCAAAGTAAAACGATGTCAGTCTGTAAGCTGCTAGTGAGCTCTGTTAATTCCTCTATCTTGGCTCGGATGCTACAAGCATTCCACATTAGGATTTTTACCACTGGGCCTTCTTTATCCATTGATGGTGTCGGTCAGAAGTTCCATGAGAATGATCAGCTTCTCTTCTTTGGATGAGCAGGAGGCCAGTCTTCCGCGTACTCTGATGAGGTTGCGGAGCAATGACATTATGTCCTCGTCATCAGAGGAGTTTCCGCTGTTTGGCGCTTGGCGTTGCGTGTTTGGCGCTTGGCGATATTCCGGTGAGGGCGGTGGGGCCCTGCGTGGTTCTTGAGTTTCAGGAGCCTGTTGCTGTTGGTTGCTTCGGCCCGCTACGTCTGCCCAGGACCGGCCATCTACTCGGGCCGCAGGTTTCTGTACACGAGGCTCTGCCTCTTTGCGCCTCTGGGCGTTGGTGTACTCTTGTCTGCGTTGGAGAGCAGCTACATATGCCACCCTATTGGGGCATTCGCTGTAGTTAGCGGGGTGTGCTCCGCCGCAATTGCAGCAGACGGCCGGCTCTTCTCTATTTGTTTTGGGGCACTCCGGTGTGGCGTGAGCTCCTTCGCATTTTACGCAGCGGGCTACGTGGGCGCAATTTCTGGACCCATGTCCGAAATTTTGGCACCTGTGGCACTGCGTGCCGTATTGGAGGTGGTTACTTCGGTATTTGCGCATTGAGATCCTGCAATGGCACAGGTAGACCACTGCGGCTCTCAAGTGGCCCATATTTGTTTCCTGGCCAAAGTGGGCCAGGTAAAGCGGGTATTCCAATCCCGGGGTGGTCATCCTGACGACAGTCCTTGCAGGGAAGCCTTGGGCCTCCAAGTCTTCCATAATTTCTTCCGGTGTCATGTCCGGCAGTCCCCTGATGACGGTCTTCTTGACTTTGTCAGCTTCGGTGGTAAAGGTGTGGAAGGGCCTTTCCTCGCCTCGTAGAGCTGTTGATAGTTGTTTGTGGGCTTCTACGGAGCTCACCACGACGCTAATTTTGCCACCTTTATTGTAGCGGAAGTTGAAGCTGGCATTTCCTATATGCCTCTGAACTTCTTCAGTGATTTGTCCATGTGTCATGGATCCTATGGTCATTATAATTGGAGGCACTCTTGTACTCTTCCTGAGTGTGCTCGTAGTCGCTTGCTCTCGGCTGGTGGATGCCACTGGTCCTCTTCTGGTGGATGCCACTGGTCCTGGTGGCGTCGGGCGTCTCTTCTGGGCTGGCGGCGCTGTCTCATGGGATGGCTCGCTTACCTCGTGTAGCGTCTCGTATTTGTTAGGGTGCACCAGCCTAAATACGGGCTTTGGAGGGGAATGAGGGCGCTTAGAGGCCGTAGCCCTGGTCCATTGCACCTCCATTGGTGACGTCGGTCTAGGTGATTGAGATCCGGTGCTGGTGCCGGGCCTCGACGGTGGTCTTGAAGCGGCGCTGGTGCCGGGCCTCGATGGTGATCTTGAAGCGGCGCTGGTGCCGGGCCTCGATGGTGATCTTGAAGCGGCGCTGGTGCCGTGGCTTAACGGAGAACGTGGTCCGGCGCTACTGGCCACCGACGTTGCGAAAGTAAACTCTGGTCTGTTTGTCAAAATGTTAATGCGATAGCCTGTGGCACCCTCCGGGAATGTCGTCGGTAGTATTTTGGTGCATTTACTCCTGCGCTCCTTGATTGAGGCGTCCAGGAAGGCTCTCTTCGCGTGTCTGTTCATTATTCGATGTTTGGAGTATTTTGCCGTACGTGGGAAGGGTAGGGGGGAATTCTGAAATAAACTGCAGTAAGATTAGTTATTTGGGCCGATCTGAATGTTGGCAGTGACCGATTGCACCTAGCGCCTTGCGGCTCCAGTTAGCGTCGGTTTGTCACCATTCAGGTTTTCCTTTAGATTTTGCCTATTCTCTGTGTTAACAGTGTCCCAATCCGCCGTGGAACCGATCTTGTTAAGCCGCCAGAGAATCAGGCTAATCGCAAATATTTGAAAATGTTCGCAAGAAATCGCAAGTCTCAGTTAGGTCCTTTGGGCCGACTTGAAAGTCGGCTAGACCGATTGCCTCGGGCGCCTTGCGGCACCAAATAGCGTCGGTTTTTGCCACCTTACAAATCTTCCTTTCAACTTGGTCTATTTTCTGTGCTGACAGTGTCCCAATCCGCCGTGGAACCAAACTTGCCAAACCACCAGAAAATACAGACTAGTCATAAATTCTCTCAACCTCGGCTCTATTCGACCTCCTTCCGGCTCATGTTATGGGTTTTGTTGTTCAGTAGCATTATAAAGTATTTTAATTACATAGCATAATAAATTGAGTATGAACTTACATAACAATGTGTAGGGTTATTGTTATGGTGTTATTATTTTATAAACATAAGCAAGCAAAGTTTATTGTACAAAGTACGTCGGTTGAATATTTTATAGAACATAGGTTAAACTAATACATAAACTTGAGAAAAATATAACAGATATAGGTAGGTAGTTAAGTAGATACATTTATATACGTTTGTTTGGTACAAAAACGTTTACATCTTTCATTTAAAAAAAACGAATACTTTTTTGTTACCTAAATAAGAAAATAATTTCTTATTTAAAATAATATATTTTTTTAATAATTATAACTAATTTATCGCCGCTTATTGTAATTGATGAATTAAATTTTTTTTCGTCTTTAAGTAATTATTTTTCTATTTTAATGTCTATCTTCTTTGTTTATTCTTTTGTGTTTATATTCTCAGTATCTACACGTTATATCCTGATGAAGAAAACATTGTTTATAAAACATATTTAGATTATACTTTTTATCAAATACTGGTGTAAACAAAGTTTGTTATTTTCATTGAATTAAAATAACGCTTCAAAGGTAATTTGCTATTACTGAAGAAGTAGTCCATTTTCGTTAGTGTTAATATCGTAGGTATATGAAATCCCTGAGGGCTTATATAAACAAAAACACAGAGAGTGACAAATTAACGCACTTATATAAAGTGGTTAACAAAAAACCAACCTGAAAATCTAACCAAACGTAACTTATTTACACTTTTTCTTACTTCAATCAATCTTTATGATTTTATATAACTTTTCCAAAGTGATTTGATTTGACACAAGTCCCGAGTTGTCAGGAACATGTGTGTCTTGCAAGGAAAATTTAAAAACAAAACATCAAATAAATATGAGTTTCTTTGAAGCTAAGTAAGAATTGTAAAATGATGTATGTATTGTGTGTGTAGTACTAATTGTAAAATAATGTATGTATTGTGTGTGTAGTACTTATTGTAAAATAATGTATGTATTGTGTGTGTAGTACTAATTGTAAAATAATGTATGTATTGTGTGTGTAGTACTAATTGTAAAATAATGTATGTATTGTGTGTGTAGTACTAATTGTAAAATAATGTATGTATTGTGTGTGTAGTACTAATTGTAAAATAATGTATGTATTGTGTTTGTAGTACTTATTGTAAAATAATGTATGTATTGTGTTTGTAGTACTTATTGTAAAATAATTTATGTATTGTCTGTATAGTACAAGTACCCAATAATTTAATAATTATTATTTATTTATTTATTGGATCTCACTATACATGAAACACTTTTTTTTTCACATAAAAATCAACCTCACTAGGACTAAGCCTGTATCGAGGTTAACAATTTACATTTGAGTGAAGCAAACATAAAAGTAATCACAAACATAAAGTAATTCTACATACAAACACAAAATATTTAAAAATTAAAGAAAAAATAAGTATTAGATGTGTTACCAAATGGGTAATTTTACAGTATATTGTAACAATATTTGAACCATAACTAATGATTTTCTACTTTCTTGGAGCCAGTGTGACTATATCATAACAATTTAAGTATTTTATCAGGTTGAAGGTAGTGAAGAGGGGAGTGAGATATTGAAGAGGAAGGTGGGGGAGATCCTGGCTATTGAGATCTAATCACAAAACACGGCTAAAGCCATTTAAGGCGAATCTTAATGCCAAAGCACTATTTTGATTAATATTTATAACGAATTGGTGTACATTATGAATACTTTTAGATAAATAAAAGGTTAAATAATAATAAAATATCTAATTAATAAAATATCTTTTAGATAAATAAAAGGTTTTCCTATCGCTTCGCTTGGGTAGAATACAAATAAATATTTAAATTACTCAATAAAAAATATAAACGCAAACTACTAAAAAATATTTTTTTTCAATAGAAATGTATGAACGCATAAAGGAAACAACTTTAAAAATATACAGTATTATAACTAAGGTTATCTGTGACAGTTTCACTTGATTAACTTTTTTGCTTTCTTATAAAATTATTTAAAAAATAAATAAAAACCAGTGTTTTGCTTGAAATCGAACGATTCTAGACTCCGTTTGTCAAGCGATTTTAATGCCTATTACCTACGATATAAGGTATACCAAGAATATACAAATTTTTGGTACAAAGGCGATCCAATACCAAGTAATGCAAAATCAGATGTTTTTGGTTTGAAAATTTGATTGCTTAGAAATACTACACGTGCTTTAATTAAATACTGCAAGTAGAACACATCTTGGCCTTTGAAATAATCGATCATTTTTTTGATAAGACCTTTTATAAGCCTAGAAAAAAATAAAGTATCAGGCCTTAAAAAAAACTGTCTAGTGCAAAATATCCCATTTACAAACCCATTTTCGTATATTTTTTTATTGTATAAGGTGGGAAATTCATTTTTTTATTTGATAATCGAAGGAAATTTTCATATATGTACCAGAACTTCACAAAATAAAACAAAATATGCATTTTCACGTTGTTTATTTTTACACGAATATTGATCGATTTTCGGGGAGGTAAACATTGAATTTGCCATTGTGAAATAAACTCTATGCCGTCTACGTAAGGGTTACACGCTTTTGTATTCAGTTAACGCCCAGCGCTGGCGCTATGAAGACGTTCTTTATCTTAGTGCCGCTGTGTTCTCTAAAATTTTTCAACTAAAATCAGTTTACGTGTAATCGTTTTTTTTTAAATTCCTAGTTTTATACAATGGGGAGGAAAGATATTAAAAAACTGGGTACGCTCAGTGGCCTAAAAAGAAATAAAAAACATGCTGGAATGTTTGGGTAAGTTCAAATATTTTTTTTCATAATTATATCTAGAAACAATAACGCAATAAATATTTGTTTATTTTACGTTATGTTTACAAATCAAACATAAAGAATAATAACAAATATACATTGCAGAATGAACGCACGATAAAATAAGTTACAATCATTATTTAATTATACAAAAAAATTATTATAAATCAGTCATCATCGATTATCGAACACGATTAGACTATTAGGTAAGATATACTCATGGAATAGGAATTAATTGTTATTTTTTCAATGTATGCAATGTCTTTTGTAATGTAATGTATCTAAATTTTTTTTACAGTCCTCTACGTAATCTTTCCGTAAAAAAACAATTAAAAAATACTGCTGTTTCCGAGGGTTTTTTATCTGTCAATGAAAATGTACAAGTAAGTATTTTTTTACACCTAATTCCTAACTATAATTAGGTATTGTAATTTATTTAATTTAGTCGATTTATATGATAATACTATTTGAAAAACAACCATGCAATAATTTCTTTGCCAAAAATATGTAAATAACGCAGCTGAACAAAACAACGAGTAAAGAGTGTAGGGTGTAAAACCAATTTCAAATTTCGCGCGCTTTTTCGTACCAAAGCGACGCACAGTGGTAAAATTTAACGAAATTTGGGACGTATTTGGTATTAAAGGTTCCAAGCGTTAAGTTTATTACTAGAATTGTTATAAAGTGGTCATTTATTGTCAATTTACGCATTACAGATTGCTTGTGTTTTATTGGGTAGTTACGTTAAAAAGAAAACATTTTTATTGTAATTAGTTTTTTTTAGTTTAACATATTTATGTTTTTATATAAAAGAAATATATTTTTAAATAATAAAAAAATAAAATATGTTTATTACTAGGATTGTTATAAAGTGGTCAGTTATTGCAGGTTCACGCATTACAGATTGCTTGTGTTTTATATGTTTATTATAAAGTGGTCAGTTATTGTCAAATCACGCATTGCAGATTGCTTGTGTTTTATGTTTTATTCTAAATGGTCAATGCAGGTTTTGGAATTGTTCATTTTTCGAATGAGTTCATTTATAAGGCTTAAAAAAAGACCACGATAGTCCTTAGATATTTTTTTAGGGATCACAATTATCCAGAATAATTATTTAAATCTCCAATAAGACAAACTTTTGATCGATAGATTGATACCGTAGTTGATTCCTTTCCAAATAAAATTTTGAGACAATTGGCATTTATTATTGCGATTTACTTCACCTCGGCTTTTATTTCATTTTTATGTTTATAATTTGTCTTTGTGTAGCATTTGGTTTATTTTAAATCAAATTTGAGTAAGTACTTCATCCAACAAATTTCTAGACGTGGAGATTTTTAGTTTATTAAGTTAAAACACGGCTTCGCTACATTCCGTCCATTATTTAACTGTTAACAAAATGTTTGCTTTAATGAACACTTCTCCTCCAACCAAAGCGAATGATTCTAATTCTGTATTGAAAAAAATTACCGTGATGTTATTGGAATGTTATTCCTATTATGTTGGTATAGATAACCTACCTTATATATTTGGACCCACCTAAAAATTTACTTAATAAAAAATGATTTAAAAATTGTTGCATAATTTGCATTGTTGCATTTTATTACTCAACCTGTAAAAATTTTAAGTAATATTCTTTCTTCAAGACCCGCATTAATTAAACCCTTCCTTCAACCTCTTCCTTAATCCGCCCCGCAACCCTGCCCAACCAGTGGCGATATAAATATATTTATATATATATATATAAACGCACACTGGTAAAATTTGTCAAAAATCCGGTATAATATAATATCGGCATAATGCACAACTCTTCCATTTATCAAATTTTATAGGAGGCACAAAAACTGTTTTTTAACTCTTCGTTTTTTTATGTGACTTCTCACAAGAGCGCCTCTGTATATATATATATTTATCTCTACAGACAGAGGCGCTCTTGTGAGAAGTCACATAAAAAAACGAAGAGTTAAAAAACAGTTTTTGTGCCTCCTATAAAATTTGATAAATGGAAGAGTTGTGCATTATGCCGATATTATATTATACCGGATTTTTGACAAATTTTACCAGTGTGCGTTTATGGGCGTAATTGGGCAGTGGCGTTCGGCTTTCTCTGATTGGTTCTAAAGTTTCCTTTAACTTACACCAATAGGCCGCGCCCCTTCCAAATTCGAAGGCCACCTGGAATATCAGATCGCCTTAAAGTAACGTTTCAATTCTAACCGGTGGTCTTACACGAGGGCGATACTGAGAGTATCTTCCACTCTTGAATGTGCCGCAAGCTTACTATAAATTATTTTAAATTAATACATTGTGAAATAACACAAATTCACCAAATAAAATTTATTTGCGCACGCCGGGATTTTAACCCGTGACCTTCGAATTGATAGTGGAGAACCTGTTTTTAGAGCCAGTGAAACTTCATCCCCAATTTGAGTATGTTGTGAGGCTGAATGTAGGAAGAGGTAGGTGGGGAAGGACCTGGCTATTTAAATCTGGTCACAGTTCTAAAAGGTGGTCTTACCTATTTACGGAATAAAAAAAAATATATCCCCTGAAATCACAAGGCGCCAGAAGTGTACCAAGTTTTGAGTGAAATTAAATAAAAATTCTTCAAATTACTATACCACGAAGGAGGACTTCTAGATATGTTTTCCCATGCGACATTTTATAAAATTTTCGAACCGTTTAACATAAAATATTTTAAGTAAATTGAATGAAAATACATGGTTTTAGGTCACTTTATTGATACATTTTATTGTCTACTGGTTATAGAACATCCGCACCATCATTAGAATAGTTATAAAAATTCAACTTTTATAACTGACCTGATGATGGCACGGAGGTACTGAAACTGGTAGACAATAATATTTACCAACAAAGTGACCTAAAACCAAGTATTTTCATTTCATAAGCAATAATTATTAGCCTGAAACACTCATCCACATTGAAAAATCTCCTAATAAAAGATACATGACGCCAACGGGACTTGAACCCGTGTCCTTTCGATTTCCGGTCGACAGCTCTGACAACTGAGCTATGGCGGCTTATCTCTTATCCGCGAAATAATTCAATATATACTAGTGTTTTTTTTGCAATAATTACTGCTTGTAACATTTTTTCACCTGAAACAACCAACTTTATTTTATATGAGAAAGGCATTGTAAGTGCTAACTCTCTCACTAGATGGCGTCTAGACAAATTGTCTACATTTTTGGTGAAGATACTAGAACTTGTCAAATAATAATTATTATTTTTTTGGTAAACTAATGTTTAAGACAAGATTTTTTATGCATAGCACAAAGGGTAACAATTATTTTATAACAATTTAATAATAACTTTGCGAATTTTGTGGATTACGTAAAAGACTTATTTAAACACTATTCCTAAATGGAAGTTATATTTTTGTAAGCCATTCAAATCGCTGTATTTTTTAATTTATGTTCTTTTATTTTTAATATTTCTTTCTCATGTTTCAAAACTGTCAATAAAATTGTACCACCTACATGTAAAAGCCCTCTGGGCGTTAAATAAATGAATTAGACTCTTATGTAGTCTTAACTGATGCTTCGATCGAGCCCCCTTGCCTGAGCTGGCCACTTAAGGTTGCACCAAGGACATAAATGAAACACTTTTAAGGGAGATTGCTTCCATTGAAGGACACTTAATTATCATTTCGATCCCCTTAGTCATTATCTGACACTATCGGAGCTTTGAAACGTCAAATTCTCACTCAAAGGGAAATTCTCTCTGGGCTGTCATACGCACGAGAAATATACTATCTTCAAATAATTGCTCATCAAACAGCAAGTTGTCTCATCCGTTATGTAAATCGAGTACTAGTACCTATTGACAAATTTACTTCATACTTTTCAAGGACAAAAAACATTGTACCCCCTTCCAACAGCTTATATAAATAAGTCAATTATTTCAAATAAAACATTATCTAATATCAAATTAAAAATTCTGATGAATTTAAATATATTTTAGATAAATATTTTATGAAAGCATCCAATTGCCGCCTGTCTCTTCTCTTCTTCAATGGTATAACATCCCTGTCACAAAAATGATAGCGCCGAAACTTGAGTAACTCGTTTCTGATTTGGTTTCAATGTAAAATATTCAAACACCGTGTTGTATGCTAATTGCAATGACCTAACCAATATTGGTACGGTAATGATATTTGATTCAAACATTTCGGTAATGGTCTCGCTTCCAATTAGGGTTTGCGAAAGACAAACCGTTTCGCAAATCTCCGGCGCATGTAAATAATGTATGTCGTACGGTCCAACGTATTTTATTGTCATTACTGAACGACTCGATGGGACTAAACTAGCAGTCATGGGTGTCGTAAAAGCCCTTTGGGGATATTTTAGGGTAAACAGGGTTCCGGTACAAATCGGGTCATTAATCACATGATCCATTTATTTAGACATCACTAGGACCGAATATTTAGACCATTTTGAATCAGGGTCAAATACTCGACGAATTCGATTTTTGAGAAAGACTTTCTATTTTTATTCCTACATGTTTCTAGGGTAGTAATCAAATTGGCTTTTTAAAATTCTTACATTTACTTAGGAAGAAACATGAACGAAATATCAAAGTTTCAATGCTGAAGTATTTCACTGAAAGAAAACACTAAGAAAAATCAATATATTTTGGATACATAAAAATGTAGCTTACTTTTGGAAGCCGTTCGCTGATGAGACTTATGTGGGATTATTTTGCGGGTAAATAAAAATGTGGACAGAATTTATATGAACTCATAGATAAAAAGAGAATTTCTAGTTACAAAATACGTGTGGAACTTTGTGAAGACCTATTTCGGGGTAGTTATCATTAACGATAAATTCACTTTTTAAATAAATATTAAGTCAACCCCTAATGTTCAATGAAACGTTATAGAAATGTATTCTGATTATTTTTATATTGATTGTACGAAAAAACCTAAAATTTATATCTATCGAATACAAATTGACTTTATAAATTTCACAAAAATGTGAATGACAAACTGAAAGAATTTACACTGAAAGTGTTTATGCAATCAACAAGTATAAATTCGGTTCCAATATTTATATTGAAAACTTTTCCAATACGTAATTAAATAATCCAGGGATCTCCCTTTTCTATGAAAACAGTGGTTCCATTTCTTAAAAAACGTCATTTGTTTCGCTTTCTATTATTTGACTAAGCCATCAAAGAGAGCCATCGCAGTAAACAAGAGAAATCTTCATTATTTGTTCACTTTTCTGGAACAATGCGACCACGTCGGTTTTGCAGGCAGAACCCTACCTCCCTGCAGGCACCCTGTTATCCCCTAAATCAGCGGCGTGCATTTCTCTTTGACCTAGGGCCTGTAGCTTGTAGATGCTGATTATAACGACAAATAAATGACTCCGCAGAGTCACCTCAGTTGTTCCTAGGTGGAAATATTAAATAATGAATCTGGTTATTGAAAAGAAAAACGATTTGCATTAATATAGTTATAATATGATGAATTGTTTAAACATTTTTTTAAAGAATAATATTTATCGAAAACATTCAATTTAATGTGACATTTTTTATCGTTTGTATTTTCTCGGGTTTTCTGAATTTGAAACTTTGCGAAAAATAGCATTACTAATAAAAAAATTATCTAGTTTTTATTTAATATCTTGATGTTTTTTTACAAATAAACACGACGGTAATATTACATTATATGTTAAACATAGTGTAGTATGAAGTTAACATATATTGCTGTTCTTCGACATACAGATTCAAGGTTCTTGTGTTCAGTGAGCGAATTTTGCTCAAATAATAAAAAGTAATGTTTAGCTTTTACAATACAATAGAGGAAAATATGAAGCAGTTGTGCAAAATTTGTTATAGTTGTAAATGTTAGTAAGTAAATAAATAAAACACAACGTTTGCGGACAAATAAAAAAGAAAAAAAAAAACAAAATAAAAGCAAATGGTTGTTACAGTATAGTTTGAGATAGTATTTATATTTAAGTTCAAATTCATGTAAAATATTCTGTACAATTTTTAGATTTGAAGAAAGATTTTGAAAGTAAATTTTTCATAGATGGATGGGATTCGCTTTTCTTACAGTTGGCACAGCTCATTATTATTTAGACCGCACGCCACTGCCCTACACTTAGCAGCGCTCCAAAGTTGCTCATTACGTCCCGAGACAACATTGTTCATAGTGCTCATGAGTTACTGAGTTCTTCTTGTTATTCTAACAATGTTTATATGGAATGTGGATTGTGGAACTTCCACATTTGTTATGACTGAAAAATGAGTGATGTAACCGGAGTATATGCAGAAATGAAAAGAACACCTCAAAAATGAGTAAAAAAAAGACGACGCCAGTTAAATAGCGTAACAATATTATTATACTATGTACGTTCTTATAAGAAGAGCTATTCTTAAATTTACATCTGTTTCGCCTTTTGAATTCCTAATTATTATTTAATAAAAAGTTTACATTTGAAAAAAATCTTGGAAATTAGTTAATAAGATAAATAATATTACGCCAATACCAATAACTTGCATTTATTTAGGGATTTTTATGGTACAAATTTAATCGCATTTTTCAACTATGTCTATAATTTGGATTTTCCTGAATCAATTTGTTTTTCTTGTTTTCCAGATAGGTATTATAAAAAAATCAAATCTACATTATGTAAGCAATGTCAAGACAGATTGTGAAGTTTTGTTCAGTATTTTTTTTCTACGCCAAAATTGATCACAGAATAGAATTTTTCAGCCTGCCGCCATTTAACTGTCGCGAATTACAAGTTTTGTATTTTCTTGTAGCGAGTTACAAGATTTGTATTTCGCTGTTGCGAATTACAAGATTGGTATCGTGTTGCTTTGTTGGGAAGATATTAT
The DNA here is from genome assembly GCA_026573805.1 of Hesperophylax magnus. Taxonomy (NCBI): domain Eukaryota; kingdom Metazoa; phylum Arthropoda; class Insecta; order Trichoptera; family Limnephilidae; genus Hesperophylax; species Hesperophylax magnus. The sequence goes on along the minus strand of JAIUSX010000029.1, from coordinate 7,299,070 downwards.
TTTCGCATTATATAATTTCAGTACATTTTTACTGTGAAGAAAATAATCTTGTTGGTTGGCTAGGCGTGATGAAAAAAGAACACCACAAAAACTTATTGAAAATATAAAGCATCTACTGATACAGTCATATGAAATTATAAAGTGCAGAAATTCTTGGACTAACTAGCATATGTATTCCTCATTGCCCAGAATACTAATGGAGGGAAACAATTATACCAAGTCAGTGGACATCTTCAATTTATCTTTAAACAAATATAAAATGTTGTTAATGAAGCAATTCAGTTATGTACAATAAATAATGTATATTTCTTAATGTTCATGTGTAAAAGCCCCGAAAAGGTCATTAGTTTATAAATAAATATACAGCACGAAACATAATAAGTCATAATAAGTTGTGGAAAAACTGACCAAACGAAAAATACCACCGCAAATTGTCAATATATTGAGTAGATGGTACAACCAGCAGTAAAATTTTGTCAGAAGGGCTGATAGCCTATCAGAAGCAGCCAAACTAAAGTGCGGCATTAGACAAGGAGCATCAATATCCCCAGTACCTACTGTTCAACGTGCATATAGATGAGCACAGTAAATCATTGAATAAAAACAAGAATCGGATGCCATATTGCCGGTGTATGTATGAACTAATATTTAGTTATGCAGCCGACATGGTCATACTATCCCTTCGGTAAGAGCAATGAGGAAACTTCTGGCCATATGCGAAGTATACGTTCATAGTCACGGGCTAATGTAAAATGCTAAAAAATCTTCACTGCTAATATAGAAAATACTGATCCGGCTGTCATTCTGCCAATTTGTCTCAACGGACCAAATCTCAAAATCTGCAGCGAAAAATATATTTGGGACAAGTCGTCACTGGTGACCTAAATGATAAAAATGACATAGATCGTCAAAGAAGAGTGTTGAGCGCGTGAACCAACATGCTCGCCAGGAGATTCAACAGGTATAGTCTTCCCGGTGAAGAAGTAACTATTCCAGACATACTGCATGAGCTTTTACACTAGCGAACTACGGACAAGGTACACCACAAGGCGTCATGAACACACTCCAAGTGCAGTATAACCACGCATACAGGGCGCTCTTCGGCCTCCCTTGGCGATGCAGCGTCTCACAGATGTTTGCAGAGGGAAGAATGCATGGGTTCGCTGCCTTAAGATCGGAAAACACTCTTGCCCAGGCCGTCGCCCAGTGACAGGGCGCGCAGTACAATTTCATTTTATTTAGTACAAGTGCTAAGTAGGTTTACCATTTTATTTTATTTTCATTTTGTTATCATATTAGTTATTTAAATGTACGGTTGAATATGGCAGACAGAGTATTGCATTACCTGCTCCCTTCAACTGAAATAAACATTGTTATTATCATATTAAGTATGCCATCATGTCATATTTTCAATTAAATTTACGTTTATTTCAAAGCTTTAACTTAAATTTTAGACCCAAAACGTTTAAAAACTTTATTTCAGACCTCGAAGTTATTGGGCTAACGACCAAAATTTCTGAAAACGTAAAATTTCTACTTCAGATTTGTTCAATGAAAAGCTCAATATTATTTGTTCTATAGCTCAAAAAACTCAGGTGGCATTAATGTAAAGTTTGTAAAACGAATAAATGAGAGAAATGGTTTTTGTTCTATATCCCATTATGAATCATAGCAAAAAAATTTTTTTGCAATTTCAACGGAAAAAAATGCTTTACCATCTCGGCAAAAAATCAAATAAATATCAGGCAGCCATGAAAATTCAAAGTCACGAAAATCGAAACTGAGCCTTAAACGTCAATGATTTATTCAATTAAATTATTCAAATCAATTTTGCGAAAAAATACGTCCGATAAACGGGAAAAAAATTATAATGAATTCTAATATCTAGGAATTTCCTTATTTTTCAATAGGACCCCCATCGATGGTAAAGAATTCCCTTTGAACATTGAACGACAATTAAATTGAGAAGACTTTCTCGTTTGGTTATGCTGGGTTAGATAAGGTTGACTGTACGAGCGATTTTTTTTATTTGAACATTCCGCAAATTGCCCTGTCACGAAATAATTTATATTGAAAAAGTAAATAGATTTAAAAATAAATTTATCTTTGCATACATATTCATGTCAATTACAAGAAAATAAGTTATGGTTACAAGCAAACAACCGGGCTTTATTTTTACTAAGGATATGAACCAATTTAACATAAGCACGAAAGTACCCATGTTATATGAATAAATTATGACACTTGACTAGAGGTATTTGTTCCTTACGTACATTTTTTGGTGCTCTCTTTAATCACCTGCTCTCATACAAAATGCAACGATAAATCATGCTATTTATTGTACAACATTATTAGGTCGGGCCAATATTTGCCTTGCATACTAGAGCCAGGAACAACCCAATATAATCTTTCAGGGGTCTATCACAGTGAAGTCAATCATTTTACAATATCGGATCGATAGGCATAACTGCCGATGGTTTTATATCTATTTTCCAAACACGGTCACCCTGTTGATAGCCAGACCGATATTGAAAATGCAATAAATAAGAAATCGACATACCTTGGCAACTACTAATAACACTAGCACATCTGTCTAAACGTCAGACAGCTATGTAAAATTTAAAAATACTTATAAATAAATGACAATGTCAAATTTATATAATAACTCTGATATACATAGGCAGTCCACATGTAATTTTTGACACTAAAAAGAGAGGCAATAGTTTATGACGGCTTTAGTTACAGTAACTATTGTTTCACCAAGTTGGAACAGAATCAATTGATGGCGTTCAGATAAATTAATACAGATCGTGTATACAATTTCTTTCAATACTAAGAGTTCGGATACCTAAGCCAGTTATTTATTTTAATACGAAAGATATTGTCCAAAAAGTTGTGCATATTGACAGCTTATCTGACACGCTGGAAGCTGCGCTAAAATCTGATCGTGGTCGGAAATATACGTATATAACTGACCATAGACGACGGATTTCGTCAATATCGTATTGATGCAGGGTTTTATCTATGTACCGTACTAGATAACCTGGTCAATGGGTATCATAAACCTTTTTCTGAACTATGTTTACTATCTGTATCGAAGGTCTTACCTAAATTAGTGTTACTACAAGTCGGTTACAGTGCTCTTTGTGATATTTTATGACAGTATTAGTAGGTCAAAAACTTCACAGGTCGCTCTTGTTAAGTCTAATACTTATATACCGTGCATAAAATAATTATACTTTATAAACTTTTAGGATTAAAATTTAAAAAAAATTCAAAAAAATATTTATTGCACAAAAATACAGAGTACAAAGGGTACAGGTTATAGGTTACATCCTATTTCTTCCAGCTAACCCAATAAATACACATTATATTACATAACCCAACAATTACATGTTAACAAATATATTTTATATTTTATTATATTTTATTTACGAAATAAATGGTTTTACCGAGAAGTTTTCAAAATAAATATTTGTGATAATATATAATGGGTATGCGCTTATTCTCTTAATAAATTCAATGCTATGTTCAATAAAGATTTGTTAATAATATTTAAGCAACACAAATCAAAACATATAAACAAGCATAAATATCTTGTAATGATTTAACGTTTTCATTCGTTTGAACCCCGCCTATCCTTATAAGCAAGCCACAAAAGTTTTCGGCGAACTATTGATGTATAATGTTTCCTTAAAGAGCTTCTTTGAGGAAATATCCAGGTAAACAGTAAGATTAAATAACATTGAAGTATCAATATCTTCGGAGAAAGTTATATTGGTCTTGAACTAATTTGAACACGTGCGAAGCTTATTTTCCGAGTTATTATTAGTAAAAAAATGTAACTTCATTTTTTACTCTAACCTAGGTCAGGAATCGCTCGTTAAAGTAAGTGAAGGACCCTGTACAATACAACAATAAAGCATCGAAATAATAGCAGAACAATAAACTAATATAAATTAACCTTTACTTTCACATCGAAATAAATAAATGTTTGATTAAAAAAATAATGTCACCATAACTTTTGTAGATAGATTTGACCTTATTATTTGCACTAATAGGCTCTGCTGCAGGTTTTTTTTTAAATTTATAAATTATTTTCCCCTGGATCCGTTACAACAAAGGGAGCTTTTCAGTCTATTTGCCAAAATTAGCATTTCTCCTAGTTCTGCTAATCAATCCTGATTGTTTTGTGGGGAGCCCCTGTCAATAACTGATCGGCAAAGACCTGTCTTGGAACAAGGATCTATAGGTATTACAGGTCAGCCATCTAGAGAAAAAATTACTCCTGCATTGTCCTACACACACCAATCTCGTGAATCTCATATCAATGTGCATCTAGTGGTTTCCTGATTGAAACCACCCCTTCTCGGTGAAAACTACCCCTTAAGTTTGACGAGAAACTTTACGGCAGACGGGATCTTTCCAATATTCCACCCTCCATCTCCGGCACGTTCCGCTAAATTCTATTGACACTGCCGGCGTGAAGGCTTAAGATGGGATGTTCCGTCCTGCTCGTGAAACCGTCACTATGTGTGGTCTGTTTCGGCTTCATTTTAGTACTATTTACTATTTACACACGGTGAAGTAACTGAGTTAAAAAGTTTATTTGTTTTTTTACGTTTGCTGGACGTACTCGTAAGATAGCCGAGGCAGAGTAGTGAAAGATTTGTTCATGTGATTGTAGAGGTCACTGTCACTGAAACAAGTTAAGTAAAATAGCCATTTCAATAAAAAAATTATTGATCACCTGTAATTTTGCTTCCTTCACTATTCTAAGTTTTAATCAAATGCTCTGGTCGGTGAACACTACCAGCCTTTTCGAAAAGTATTTTTTTTTTTGTGGAAATGCCTTTGGTAGTTTTGAGAGTTTTATTTTCATTTTTAAATTAAATTATTTATTTCAGTTTTTAAATACTTATTTTAAATGCCAATAGCTGTTTTGTTGAAAAAAATATATTTAATATTTCTTTTTATGGAATTTTCCTGATGACTGAAAGTACATTATAATGTTTAATGGGTATTTTACCATCCTCCGAAAAACTATCTATTAGTTATATCTTAAGTGGGAACAGGCCCTAACGTATTTATACGTTCGATTACCGATTAGTAAGCTTGAACTTTATTTTAATTTTATTATTTATAAACAATATTGAAAAGAATGTAACCCGTTCTAAAGTCACATTGTATTAGGTTTTGTCTGTGAATTGTAAATTAGCTCATGTTTTTTCGTAAACATGTTAATTTTTTTTTAGTAAGTTTTTGTCAGTGTGCTAAAATATCACAAAAGGAAAATTATAAAGCATTATGCTGAAAAAAACATTAAACAGCGTAAATCTTTGTTAGGTTACAACATTTTATCTACACTCTTCCTTAACGCGTCCATATAATCCATATCTTAATATTTCTTTGAAGTCATTAATTTTTTGTTTTCTTATTGCAAGAGAGGGTATTAAATAATTTTATAGAGAAATATTGCAAATTTCTTTTTCCACAAGTCGTTTTAGTTGTGGGTTGGTAGAATGCGTATTATAATAAGGATCTTGTTAATCGACCCGATTTTGTAGGTTCAAACCAAAAAAGTTAACCTGGCTTAAGACATTAAATTCATGGCATTAAAAACATATTCTGTGGGAGTTCTGATTAGAACTTCTGGACTTCAAGTTTTCAAAATTGCCTTTTGTGCTATGAAGAATGGTTTTAGAGTGGAATCGCATTAACTTCCCCATCCGATAAGACCATATTGTAGAAGAGATTGGCCTTAGGCGTAATAAATTTTAATTAGTTTTTCTTTATCTAAAGTTTTGTAAGTATTTATATCGTTTTAGGGTGTAAATAATGAATAAAATATATTATCCATCACTAAATATCAAGATAAGCCAGCCGCAGTCATTCAAAGTTCTGTTAAAATTCCGAGGAACATATATTGAGTGTATATTTTTTACCTTGAAAATGCTTTTTATTTTGTACGAGTCTAGAAAGATGGGGAAAGAACACAATAAAACAACAGCCGTTGATAAAACAAAATAATAAAAAAACGAGTAAAAGCCTTGTACCTATCACACACAGTTATGTAACACACTTAACTCCTTTTCCCGCCCTGTTATGATACTACTATGGTGCCAGGTTGCCAGGAAATATTTTGATATCAGTTTTATTTTATTTTCAACGGGGAAAAACCACCCGCGCCACTTAAACACGGAATATATTTTCACTTTGAGTCACAACGTGTCAAACACTCTAAGCAATGAAGTTGCTCTACGACTGTGTCGATTTTGAAGGATCTTTAGATAAAGTTCTTGGCCTACGTTCTCCTCCCATTTTACTTTGAGTAAACAGTTGCAGAACATAATATTTATCGTTCCTCATTGTATAAACAAAGTTTTTATGATGTCTATGCATAATTTTTCCAATTTAAAATCTCTTTGTTAAGCGTCAAACAAATGTATCCTACCTATTTTTAAAAATCTTTTCACTGCAAGTCGTGCAAATTCTATAAATTCGATAGATAAAGTAATGTATGTAGAGGAAAAGAAAATGGAATGCGTTTTTGCATTAAAACCTTTGAATTTTATTGTTTCATACCCTTTTTGCCATAAAAAAGAGAACTATTATGAAATTACTTGAACTAAATGTTTACTAGGAGCTTAATGAGCGTTTAACTGGTTCTGCGTCTTGAAATACAATTGTGGAAAATATATCGTATTCTTAGTATAATGGTTATATTTTTGGTTAATTTTTTAAAAATAAATTATGTCCGTCTCATTTGAGAATGTTGTAACAACTACAAAAGAAAAACCCTCAATGAAATCTATTCAAATGCCACATGAATAATAATGGCCCTTCAAAACTGCACAGTCTGAATTGCTGCACCTTGTTTGTATTCGAATGCTACATGATTTTAATTTTAATTTAAAATGATGTCATGATATTATTGTCCTTCCCTGAATTAGTTCCGCCAATCTCATTGGGAGACCGTTGTAATAAAATCTTTTTTATAAGAATGTGTAAATAAATTAATAAAATCTCTCAGTAAAAATACCTCTTGAATTTTGTAGATTATTAATGTTTGAGTAAGGTTAAACGTGCTTACCTTTGTGCAAAGACATTTTTTTGATAAATGGGTTTATTTATTTCGGGGAAGACATTTAAGATTCCCGGTGATTATGTCTTACTCGAAAATCTATCGAAATTGCCGTTAAGATACTCAGGATGTTATGTTTTATATTTATTGAAGTGAAACTTCTTTACGCGCGTCATGCAATTTCGAGGACCGGAGTAAAACCGACTCATGACCGAAACGAAAATGCGGGACCACCGATTAAAGTTCATTTGATCTAGTCAAAGTTTTGAAGTAACATATAAATGCTTCTTAGCTCATCCCGACAACTGGCGTTGGTGGTGTAATGGTCAGCATAGTTGCCTTCCAAGCAGTTGATCCGAGTTCGATTCTCGGCCATCGCACATTATTTTTTTGTTTTTAACGCCTTTTTCATTCAATATCTTATTTTTTAGTAGGTCAGAACATTTTTTAAAAGAAAATAATATTGCAAAATAATAAAAACACTTATCTCACTGTGATAAAACATTACTCCGCTAGAGCGCGCTTTGCGTTATTGTGTTGGATTAAAATTATTATCTAATCCGTATATTATGATAATTGTATTACATTTATTTAATTAATTTATTTATTTTGATAATATGTAATAATTTACAGAAAAAAAAATTAAAACTATCTCCCTCTGATAAAATATCCGTTCGCTAGAGCGCACTACGCGATCTTGTGTGGGATTCTATTTCTGTACATTGTACATTATTTTTAAAAATATATTATATTTTGGGTGTGATGTAGGTAACATTATAAAACATAACAAGCTCTCATATTTTCAGAACCTACATAATATAATCAATTTATGCGGCTTTGCTTACAGTTGGTGCTCAGCGTGGTTGGCTTTCAATCAGTTAAGCGAGGTTCGATTCTCGGCTGTGGCATTTTTGAAGTGAAACCTTGTTGAGGTGGGGGAGCCGCTCACGAACGTTCTCTCTCTTCTCTTCTTTCCTCTCTCTCAGACACCAGCGAACTGCGCCACGCCAAGCATCAGCTGAAACTAGAAGTTTCACTTCTGTCTTGCGTAGGCTTGACACACCCACTTTTTTTTTCTACAAATAAATGTATGAACCTTTTTCGTTTACATCGCAAGCATTATGGCAAACCAGCAAATAATCCAAAAAAAATTCTTAACGATTTTAACATTTCACCGATCCTACAATTTGTTATCTATTCAAACATCACAGAGATAGCTATTTCCTTTATTTTAAACACAAAGTTGAAGTTTTCTTTAAGTAAACATAAAACTGAATTGATTTGTTATTAGTTTATACGTGCTAAATTTATATAATTACTATCAAGTTAGCTTCTCCTAGTATCAAAGAAGATGGGGGACAATAAAGTCAGGTGTTTGATTGACTTCGTTAGTGTAGAGCGAGACAGATAAATTGTGCAAGTATAAAAGCCTATGTATTTGCTTCACTATTTTCTAACCAGAAAGTACGCTTACTTAATCACTGTACTCAGTTAAACAATAAATTAAAGTAATCTAAACAGAGTATTAGGTATTATACTAATAATTCCATAACAGTTAATATAACAATGGCGCAGCAAATATAATTTTTAAAATAACAGTGGCGCAGCCGTTACTGCTGAAGAAATAGTTAAAAGTTCCACTATTTTGAAGAAACTTACACTTACTTTAAATTTATGTTGATACCGCATTCTCACTCCAAAGATAGGATATATTTGACTAGACCCTAGTTAAAAAAATATAAAAGGGTTTGGAATTTAATTCATATATTCAATGTTGTTTATTTACACAACCAATCTCTTATAATAGTCTTAATACTAACTTTTGATGGCCTCCGTGGTCGAGAGGCAAGGTTCTCGACAAGCAAGCTAGAAGTTGCGGGTTCAAATACTGCGTGCGCTAGTAAATTGTGTTTGATTAATTTGAGTCATTTAACAAATTATTCATTTAAAATAATATATAATATATTTGCGGCATGTTCCAGAGTGGAAGATACTGAAGATTGTTTGGTGACCAGATCTGAATATCGAAGAACAGCCCACCTTCCTCTTCCCCATCTTCTGCCCCTCCCACTATCTTTAGCCTCACAACGTACTCAAATTGAGGACACTATGGTCTCACTAGCTCCAGACGGATGCGGTTGGTACTCTTGAGCGGTTTCATATTTGAAAAAAATAATATAGAGAAGAAAATGCCAAAAAACAGACCAATTATAAATTTTGAATAGTAGATTTAGATCAATAAAACTATATAAGTTCCTAAATAATCAATGAAAGCAGAACTATGTTACAAACTTTTAAATAAAATTATGAAAGTTTGTACAGCAAATATAATAGAACTTATTAAATATAAAATACACAATTATTTTTTTATTTATTTTTCGGAATACCTTTATTGAGTAAAACCTCAAATTGTAATATTTAAATATTGAAGACAATATTAGTGATTTCTAAACGAAAATCAGAAACAGAAAAATCAGAAAAGGAAACGGTCACATCTGGGACTCGAACCCAGGACCCTTGTCTTTCGGAGACAGTGCTCTACCAACTGAGCTAATGGGACCCTATTCCCCTCGGTCACTTTTAACTTTCGTTAACTTTCAGATTTTCGTTTAGAAATCACTAATATTGTCGTCAATATTTAAATATTTTTTTATTTATTTAAAAAGAAACCCAATCATTCCTGTGTTACGAAAAACCTGAGATTATTTGATAATATCCTTCTACCACCACAATAAGCGGATAATGTTCCTTGTGTCGGAATGGAGGACTTACCCACAAGAGGAGTTGAACTCACGACGCCAGGGTGGGACCCAGACGCGATGCCAACTGCTGATGCCACTAACCGGACCAAAATACAACAATATAGGATATATGTTATTATAGTTAGATATACCTAGATAGAATGAGAAACAGATATGTTGCCGCGCAAGTAAGGTGAAAATAATAGGTTGTAATAGTAATTGTACACACCATTAAATTCATTAAAATAAAAAATGAACTCCTCGTGTTAAGATCTTCAATCGGAACTTTTTTCTTTCATTATTTGCAAGACCTTAAGGCATCTTGTATCAGTAGATGCGTATGGAACGTACTTACACCCAACTTACACACTTACCACACTTACACCCAAATATATATATATTTTTTTTTTACAAACCACACCAGTTTTCTTTCTTTTTAGAAAGACAATTTTTCCCGGATTATAAAAATAAACTGAAAGTATTAATTGAAAAAAATGAGTATCGCTAATTTATTTAGCATTAGAATCACTTTTGCAGGCCGTTTCCTTTTAAAATTCCAAATATATCGGAACAGATGTTCATGCAACTGCGTTAGTCTTGTTAACATATAATGACGAAATGTGAAAATCTTAGGATTTTTATGAACACGTGTTCCGACATAGCGATATAATAATACATTGGTATTATATTATAAGTTTATCAAGAAACCTCTCTATGCATTCATTAAGGGCCTAAAATGAATAATAATTTGAAGTGATTCTTAATAAATCAGCAATTCTCTGTCTCCGTGTACCATCAATGTAAGCGGAAAATGTTGGAAAATTACGACGACAGGTGCGAAACCGACGAATTTTTTCACTCAACTACTAATCAATCAACCTTTGAATGAATATATTTCTTAGGAAGTATTAAAATCATGTTTTCTTTTCAGATTGGTGTATGGAAATCGTGGCAGAAGGAAGGCCTCGACATCAAGGACATCGTGTGGCCGGGCAACTCGCACACCCCTCCGCAGGGTGTCCCCGAGAAGTTCCACCTGAAGATCACCTTCCTGGAGGAGCCACCCTACATCAACCTGGCACCGCCTGATCCGGTGTCGGGCAAGTGCGCCATGGACCGCGGAGTACTGTGCCGAGTGGCTGCCGACCATGACATGACTGAGTGAGTACCTGCTCTACATACGGATTTTAAATATAATTTCACACATTTTTTAATCTATGTAGTAAAATATAGTTATCGACCTGATTCAGTAAAGTTTGACGGCCGGCGTGGTCTAGTGGTATACGCTTTTGACTACAGATCCGAAGGTCGCGGGTTCGAACCCGGCGTGCGCAAATAAATTTTATTTGATTAATTTGTGTTATTTGACAATTAATTAATTTAAAATTAATTAATTTAAAATAATATATAGTATATTTGCGGCACGTTCCAGAGTGGAAGATACTCTCAGTATCGCCCTGGTGTAAGACCACCATTCAGAATTGAAACGTTGCTTGAAATGGCTTTAGCCGTGTTTGGTGACCAGATCTGAATAGCCAGGTACTTCCCCACCTTCCTCTTCCCCATCTCCCTCCCCTCCCTAATACCCTCAGCCTCACAACATACCCCGATTGGGGATGCCATAGTCTCACTGGCTCCAGACGGGAGCAGTTGGGACTCTTGTGCGGTATTACTGTAAAAAAAAAAAAAAAAAAGTAAGATTTTCTTAAGTACGCATAACAAAAGTGGGATTAAAAATTTCATAAGATCCAACGCTGTACACTTACAAGGAAAGCAGATATCTTGATTTTTGTCTTACCAATTACTTGATAATTCTAATCTCAACGTCTTTTTCTAATCCATGCGTTTTCATATTAAGGACAGTGGTGACTCGTGACTTTTAAGTGAGTGTTGTGTCAGTTATTACTTACTTATGCAGACTTCGGGTGTTGGGAACTCTTTAAAAACAGTAGAAGGTTCTTAGTATAATTGCGTTTATTTACGTTACAAAAACCTGTCTGGCTAAACTACACTGTTCGTTACCCGAGGGTAGGTAAATCTCTGAGCCTCCAGACGCTCGCACTGTCCGATAATATCTCTCGCAAGTACTTGCTATACTAGCGACATCTGGCTGGGCCCTGGCGTAAGCTTTATGTCTACCGCCATCTATCGATTAAGTACTCAACTTTATTACCATACATCACACAGAGTTTGAAATATTCAATATTATTTAGTCCAAAACGATTTTTTTTCTAAAATTTATTTTGTTCGTGTGAAGATTTTCAGAATTTTTTAGTTTGACAGTACACTGCACCGATTTCCTGAAAATCTTAAAAAAAAACCGAATTTTCAAAAAAAAAATTCTCTTTTTTTAATATTAGCTTTCTAGTAGACTAAAAAATCACTTCTTACTATAAACATGGTTAAGGCATAAAAAATAATTTACAGCTCGTAAAAAACATTTATTAATTTATTTATACGTGATCTGCGCCATATTCACACCAAAATAGTAAAAAACATATATTTCACTATTTTCTTCTTATACCATGTACTGTGTACTTTTGTAACAATTTTAATTTTAATTTTATTTAATCTGTTTTATATGTTATGTAGTTTAAATTAATTAATTATGAAAATACCCTTTTGAAATAAATAAAAAAGCATTTATCTCGAGAAAATGAATGATCATTGTCCCTATCGCCCCATAACCCTAGGGATTATTTTAGGTACTTACCGGTTACATAAAACCCGATTGCTGGATTCACTTTAAACTATCCCGCGTTTGTTCAATAAGATTCATTTAATTAATTTATGTCTTGTTTCGTTACAAAAATAAATAAAACATTGCATCATTAATTATTGTAGTCGCACAACGCATGCGAATTCATTTTGTGGACTGTGATCAATATGTTTTGGTAACCTATCAATTTGACACAACTATTTGGGAAGTGGGTTAAAATTTAGTTACAATTAGGAACAAACTTACCCCTGGTCCTAAAGAACATTTCGTGTGAGACCACATATGTGAACTTTCCAGGTTATTTTAGCAGACACGATATTAATTCTCCCCGAGAGTCACTTCAAGTATACTGCACGGCTTGCCTTAGTAGAAAACATATACACCTTATTCGTTTTCTTAGCAGACTCGATATTAATACACTCCTCTTTAAAGGTGATACTGCACGGCATAAATAAACCACTCACCTCCACGGCTTGTTTCAGTGGGGTCGCGAGGTAATGATAAATTGTCAATGAGGCGGGTACTCCACAGGTTTTAGATTTTTGTTGTCAGAACAGGATAGGTAATTGGGTAAGGGAATGAGGTCAGGGAATCTAGGAACATTTGTTTCGTCAACAGTTATTAATATAAAAAATCCTTTTCATACATTATCATTATTTTTATTACTAGTAATCAAATTTAAAATATTTTTAGTATGCCATAAAATTCTCAATTAGGGATGTTTATTAGTATTTTTGTAAAAATAATTCAGTAAATATTTGCGTAATATCTTTAAAGGGGATTTTACCGTTTTCGGCACAAAAAATTTACCTACCTAACTAATATTTCTACTTTTATAATGGGATATTAAAACCTTACAAAAAATCAATCATGTTTTTTACGGATCCAATGCTAACGATTTGGGAAGGCAACGTAATTAGTAATTACATGTGTATTGTGGTAGAAATTCTAATACAGGGTTTTCCAATAAGATGTGTTATTTTGATATTCAATCGTAAAAGATCAATGGTTTCGTTGCTTGTGTGGCACGTAGCGCCGTCTTGTCGAAATTAAACGTTGGCCAAATCAATACCATCCAATTCCGGCCATAAAAAATCATTAATCATCTCTCGATAGCGCAATCCATTCACCGTAACTGTTGCTCCAGCCTCATTTTCAAAAAAGTAAGGTCCAATGACTCCGCCGGACCATAAACTGCACCAAACAGTCACACGTTGAGGATAAAGAGGCTTTTCATCAATAATTTTTGGGTTTTCCGAGCCCCAGATGCGACAATTTTGCTTGTTGACGAAGCCACCGAGGTGGAAATGGGCTTCATCACTCAAGATGATTTGCATTTCATTCACTCGAGTGAATTTTAATATTTTCACTGCGATGTCGAAGCGTGAATCGTTCCATTTTTATCAAGAGCGTAGTTTTTACTTGTCAAATGTCAAAAAATAACAGCTTCTAAAGTAACATCTACCGAAATAGCGGGCTATTCAAAATAACACCTCTTATTGGAAAATCCTGTATAATAGCTAAAAATTGAAAATATTGTGATGGTGACTGGTTAACCACAATAATATGAAATTTTTGTTTCGGTTAGCTTATAATTTCCTAATATTTAAATAAGTACTTCAAAGATTGTGTTTTATGCCTCTATATATTTATATAATGTGCACTAATCTTATAAGTACTTACCCGAATGCATTACAAATTGTTTTAGTCTGTGCTTCAAAAATAGAACTATTTGTCATTGTGCTTTTTTGGTGTCATTAATAATGATTGGATTATTTGTATTATACCGTTTTCATAAGAAAAGCTACTCAAGGGCGCTTAACAACTTAATTTATGCATTTAATTTATTCCTATCACTTAGACTTATAATTGATTACTTTTGGCTTTATTGTCACATACTTTTGTTTGAAATTTGGCATCAAGTTTCAATAATATTTTCTCCTCACAAATCGCCTTCTGGTAAAACAAAAATCGCTTGCGCATATTGCTTGGGCCAGACGAAACCTTACGATTGCAGGAACGGACATTAAACAGGTGAGTGCACGTTTTTATTATACGTTTAGGTAATTCTTCACCATAATCTTTGAGGTTAGAGTAATTTGTCAGTTATACTTTATTGGGTATAAAGCTCTTCTTTGTTGGGGATATTTACACGCTCCGACAGTGACAGTAAGAGGGATTTATTTTTTTAAAGTGGGAGATTCGTTTAAGGGTGCGAAAAAAAAACAATTAAAACATGGCCAGCTTTCGGATGAAGCATCTGATAGAAGGTATCTGTAGGTTTCTCTTGTGACTGCACTCTTTCTAGTAAATTGCATAGATTTCTTTGTATCGAATATCACTCTCAATATTAATTCAATAATACCCAGTAATACCCACTCCCATGTTCGAGATGGTGTATTTGTTCCCCACTCAATCTCCAAGTTATAGGTGGCTTTTAATTATTTCTATAACTGATGGTATATTAATAAAATCCTCTTTTATTTGGATCGCATTGGTTATAATGTATTAATTTAAATCACAATGAACAAGATTTTTTACAATTGGAATCTTAATTGAAATAAAAATGGTATTAGCAGAATACATTGTCTCGTGAGCTTTGTGGCAACATGTATTTTTCGGTGACCGGATAACTCAAAAAAATGATAATTCATCAAATATTTAAAAAGTTATATAAAGTCATGGAAAGTGATGAAACAAAAACTTTATTAACTGGGTTAAGTGGGTTAGGTTAGGTTAGGTTGGGTTAGGTTGGAAATCTTAACGGAAACACCTTGCTGGCGAGAAATTGTCTAGTTTACTTTTAACGAGGTAAAAAAGTGCTTAGCGATATTGCCTAGCTATGCACTACATGGTTCCATGAAAACTCAACACAGTGAAAATTCAACACACTTTTAAAAAGTGATATAAAGTCATTAGAAACGATGAAAATTTTTTTTTTAACCTAACCTAACCTACTTAACCCAGTTAATAAAGTTTTTGTTTCATCACTTTCCATGACTTTATATAACTTTTTAAAGATGTGATGAATTATCATTGGGTTGATTTATCCGGTCACCGTTAGAAACACAACTTACACCGATGTTATTGTAAATGATTTGCTTAAAACCATACAGTATATTTCAAATAGATAATAATGAAACGTTTATATGTCAACAGATTTTTTTGTTTGTTATTTAATAATAATATTAATAAAATATTTATTTTTCAACAGATTATTGGTTTGTTATTTAAATATAATAGAAAAAATATTTATTTGTCGACAGATTATTGGATTGTTACATATTTGGTGTGATAATACTCACAAAAAGATCACTGCTCAGCTAAATATTCCGTACCCGGAATGCAGCTAGCTTTCTGCAGCGTCTTTAATCTAGAAATATACCTAATAAAGTTTAAAGGTAAATTAAATTAAGTCAAATTAAATAACAAAATCATTTACACGAGTAGGTATCCCTGTGATTAGGTATTTATACTAGCAGTGCAACGATATTGTCCAAATTAATATATCATTTGAAGTATGTTAACAGTAAACGAAACACTGTTTTCAAGGTACGTACCTAAGAAATCGGAATAAATTAAGTACCTAGTTTAAAAAGCACAATAAATAAAAGTAAGTTTTAACTTATTATAAAAAATATATGTAAAATTCAAATCCTTTCCGGTTTCTACGAAATTTCAAATACACGACTCGTATTAGAATAAAGAGCTTTTACAACCGCGACAAGAAAACTAAATTCAACCTTACATTATGTAAATATAATATTATATCCTACTTCAAAACATAACGTTATCATAATCGCGAAATAAGGAGTATCCTATATCCATTTGGCTTATAAAAACAATGCCCCCTAAAAGCTTTGTGAATATGGATAACGGCGAACTGGCGGAAAGCTCACGGGAGAGTTAAGGCGCTGATCCCAGAAAAGGCGCCTATTAATTACAATAAAAACGCTGTTTTCCTGAACTGTATTAACACGTGCGCAAAAGCTATACCTACATACTACAACCTAGAATAATAAAATTACGTTCATATTATACAGTTGAGAACAGTCCGGAATAAGAAAAATCCGTGTAGGGATTTAGGAAAGCCTGGGTTGTTTCTGTTCACTAAATTCTTTCAAAAACACATTCGGGGTCTACAAATTTGGGGGTATATAGTTGATAGTTGTATTACCCGGTTTCACTCGAGTTTTATGACGCTATTGGTAAAATTACTAGTAAAATATCTTTTCTCAATTATAATATACATTTTGCCTTAATTAAAATGCAATTTAATTTTGAAACCACCAGATTTAAAGAGTTATTCTTATTATTAATTCTATAAAGTTTAAATGTCTAACGGTGTTATATCCATAACCTATATATATATATGTAGAATAATGTTCTCGGTTTCCCCGCGTAAAGTAGTCCTTAAAAGGACTTTTTAATTTCTGACGTTTAAGACAGATCTCACTGTCCATCTTCAGAGGCCTTATATAATTCATGCACGTTTATCTTTGGTTTAGATCCATTAACATTAAAGAGTTAACACAACATACCCCTTATAGAATCACACCCTTTATAGTTCATACTTGTATCAAATGGTGCTATAAGCATAGCCTACTATGTAAATAATGCATGTACGATCACAAGGCTTTCTTTTGACCTCCCGGACTTAAGTTAACACAACATGCTCCTTGTAGTATTGCACCCTATACAATTGATATTATATCAAATAGTTCCATACCCATAACCTATATATATATAGATAAAATGTAGGGTGTAGTGTGAGTATGTATAGAAAAGGGAGGGATGGATAAACCGCACGTGGGGCCAAGGGTATAAAAGAATATCGGATCCAATAAAAGTAAACGTACCCACGAGTGGCTGGCTTATTGACACCCCTGACCCGATGCCTACCTGAATCTAATATTAATCGGAACGTAAGCGATCCCACTCAGCCCCCAATAACATGCTGACAATACTTTAGGGGTGCGATTTAAGATATCGTTTACGTATTATATTTTACTTAATCAGTATGCTGATATTTCTACTTTATTTCGTTTTTCGCGCATGTTTTCTGGCAAATTTTTCACAATTCAATAAAATATTAATTCTAATACGCATTCAAATAGGTTAGTAGAACTGCACATTATTTAAAGATAAAACTATTTAAAAGAGAACAACAAAGCAGCATACACACAAAATAGACATTATTATATGATATTGGTAGTCTCACAACATTAAATATCAGAAATTATGGAGATTTGTTAAGGCATCCAAACGAGGCTGAATCAAAAATGCCGTAAAGGTTATGTGTGTTTTTGAATAAAAATTATAACAACAATGTATTGTAAGCAATGCATCATAATTATAATAAAATAGATAACTTTGTATACATAACTTTCTTAACAACATGTTTCAAAACCAATGGTTTCTTCGTCAGGATAAACGTTTAATGAAAATATTTTGTATATCTGAAAATTAAATAATATATTTTTTATTTTTTGGAATAACTTTACTGAGTAAAACCTCAAATTGTAATATTTAATTATTGAAGACAATATTAGCGATTTCTAAACGAAAATCTGAAACAGAAAAATCAGAAAAGGATACGGTCACATCTAGGACTCGAACCCAGGACCCTTGCCTTGCCGGGACACCGGGTGATGTTTATCCATTAAATGGTTCCTGGGTCGACGGTACGCATACGCGCCTCACAAAATTGGCATGACGTCAGTGTACGTGATGTCGTGGTTCCAGTATCTTCTGTCTTTTTCGTTTTCATACAAGATATGTGAGAAAGAAGAGGACGATCGACAATGACGTCTTTACGATCTCTCTCTAGGACTACTACAGGTACCTACTTAGAATATTGCATGATTTTATAATATGATAAAAACTCTCTTGAAAAGAAATTGATTTATGTGAATTTCGCTCTCAACTACTCCCAATCGCCTGGAGCCAGTGACACTACGGCACCCCCGATCGGAGTGTGTTGTGAGGCTGAAGGTAATGGGGAGGGGAGGGAGATGGAAGAAGAATGTGGAGAAGTACCTGGCTATTAAGATCCTAAATTATGCCCATATTTGCTATGGTATTTTTAATTCAAATATTTAAGTTAATTTGAACCCGTTAGCTTAATTTCGCACCATCTGCTTCGTCGGGAATGTACCAATGATCGTTACTTCTACAAACCTTTAATCGATGCCGATTATTCAACCGTGTAACAGGCAATGAGTAGACAGATTCCCAGTGGTCGTTTTTCTTCCTGAATATAGTCACAAAGGATTTATATAAATTTGTACTCAATCCTCGCTAGCTCGGAGCTTTGCAAATGCAAAAAATATTCATTCGTTTTTCCGAGAACTAATTATTCTTCACTTTGATGCTTCCTTTTTTGCTCATAAATGCAACATGAATAGTTGATTCATTTGATAGTATCAAGTTTTCTTGGGGCGTCCCCCACTTCTTCTACCATTCACTTTAGAGTGACAGATTTCTCCTGAGACTCCTTTTTACGTTCATCAAACCATTCAAGTGTTCCTTTTATCTGGATCATACTGACAGCCTTACCTTTTATTAAATAGTATTTTTATCAGTTAAGTTTAAACGTTTAAAGCATAAGTTTTCGTAACTCAAAGCACCCAATGGCTACATTAGTATTACACTGTTACAATATTATTGACATGCCGTGTACTTCATTATTTTCAGGTTTTTTTTATTTATTTTTTTATATATATAAGTGGGTACAGGATATAATATGAGTACATAAAAAATATATTTATGTTCGCAATCTCACCAATGAAGAAACTGGTTCTTGTTCTTGGTGAGAGAGTTATACTAATTATATGAAAAATAGAATATAATTATTCTATAAGTAAGTATATATATGATAGGAACAATATATAAAGAGACAAAATCTAAATACAGTGGAGATGAGTATAGTATAGACTGATAATAAATATCAATGAATGAAAAAACAGGCAATTATTTAGTTAATTATTTCTGAAAGAGTAACTTCAGTTTTAATTTAAGTATGTTAATATCCTTTAATTTATTTATTTCAATCGGAAGGTTGTTGAAATACTTTATTCCTAAATATTTATAGTTATTTTGCATTTGTTTGGTATTACATTTTGGAATTTTGATATTGTATTGATATCTTTTAGATAAGTGGGTTTCAAATTTTTTAATTATATTATCTTTATAAATATGGATAATTGCATTTTTTTCAAATTCAAATCTGTAAATAGCGTTTATGTTGGATACGTGGAGGGTTTTTTGAGGATTACTTTGAGTATTAGCTTCTGGACCACTTTGATAGGGGTTAGAATCTTATTGTATGACCCCCCCCCGCTATCCAATAATTCCAAGTGAATTAACGACTAAATTAGTGCGTAGTATACTCTTTTTAGGTTATTTCTTTTTTAAATATTTCTTAATCTTATGAATATGTATACACATTTTCTGATACGCTTAACCAATTCACAGATATGTCTTTTCCACTTCATATGTTGTTCTATTATCACTCCGAGATATTTAATTTCTGATATTGAGTTCAATATTGAACAGCCTTGGATACATATGTTTTTATTACATTTGTTATTGTGAATAATTATTTTAGTGTTAGGGAGTGTTTGTAGTTTGTTAATTGAGAAATGTATATAGTATGTCTTGTTAGTGTTCAATGAGAGAAGATTTGTTACAAACCATTGTTTCAATGTGTTCATGCTATTATTTGCTTGTTCGTTTACTATATTCCAGACGATCCCATTCACTATGATAGCTGTGTTGTCGGCATAGGATATTATGTTTGCGTTAAGTGGTAGTTTGAAAATATCGTTGACATAAATTATATGGGGCCTAGGACTGTGCCTTGCGGTATCCCAAAATTACTTGTTAGTGGTAGACTAAGTGAGTTGTTTATCTTGACTACTTGGCATCGTTCAAATAAATAGCTTTTTATTCATTTTAGAGCTTTATCGTTTATCCCAACACAATTCAATTTTTCAATAAGTTTATCAAGAGTAATACTATCGAAAGCTTTTTTAAGATCTATGAAGATTCCGAGACATTTCAAAGATTTGTCTAATGTGTCCTGGATTATGTTCGATAATTTGGCAATTGCATCTTGGGTACTTCTTTTTTTTTCATAAATCCATATTGGTTGCCGTGAATTACGTCATTTTTGTCAATAAATTCAGTCAATCTTTTTTTGATAATTTTTTCAAAGATTTTCGCAATGTTTGAGATCAGCGATATTGGACGATAATTTGACACTTCTTCTGGGTTGCCAGATTTATTAATTGGAGTTATGATGATTTGTTTATATACAGTTTGGAATATTCCGCTTTGGAGACTTATGTTGATTAAATGTGTTAAGGGTTTTGAGATATGTTTTTTGATAATTTTTAGTGTTTCGACAGTAATTCCATCGAAACCTGGTGCTGATCTTCCCTTCATGCTTGAAATGATTTGCTCGATTTCCTGTGCTGAAGTAAGGTGAAACATGTCAATTTTGTTTGAGATATTAATGTTAAGGTTCTGTACGTCATTGGACGGTACTTTTTGAATTTGATTTGCAAGGTTTTTGCCTACATTTGCAATGAAGTTGTTGAATATGCTAGCGGCATCTAAAGGCTTTTCTTTGCATCGTATTTTGATATTGTTATGTGTGATGCTATGTATTTCATTTTTTTATGTTTTTTCTTGTCTATGATTTCATTTACAACATGCCAGACTTTTCTTGCATCGTTCTCCGTTGCTTCCAATTTTTGCCGAAAATAGTTTTCTTTTGTGTTTTTTATTAAATAAGTATGTTTGTTTTGTATGCTTTTAGGTGATTCTTTAGTGTTTCATTTGTAGGTTGTCGGATAATTTTTTTGTATAGTGCTTCTTTGTGTCTAGTTATCCATGGCTTAACCGGTTTACATTTTGATGATTGTTTTCTGGAATCAATGAATTGTGCAGTACTTACGTGCGTTGATAGTTTTTTTTTTCAAATAGTTCGAAGCATTTATTCGTGTCATTACAATTGAAGATGTCATGCTATTTCTCTTTATCTAGATTTTGTATTTATGCATTAATGTTGAGCGTTTTGCGTCGGCCGTTGTCCTTCTCCGGAGTTAGAGTTTGTGTTGGTAAACATTTTTTTATCGTAATTGTACGTAAAAATGCACCCGAAATGATCTGTGATTATCGTTTGTATGACTGCAGATACTATGTTTTTTATATCTTGAATATTTGTGAACACATGATCTATGCACGAAGGTCGTTGACCTGGGATAATTCTCGTAAATGAATTAATACACGAAATATAATTTAATTCTGCCATCATATTCAGATAATTATCTTTGTCATAGGATAAGTAATCATTTGCGATATTGAGGTTAATGTCTCCGACAGTGATTTTTTTCTTATTTCTGTTCGCAAGAAGAATGTGTTTTAGTTCATCTACATAGGTTGGTAATATTGAGGCATGGGTTCTATATATAGCGAATATGCTAAAGGTGTACTTTTGGAAACTGATTTCCATATTTAAAATGTTTACATTGTGCATGTGGATTTCTCTGTCAAAAGTCACTACATATTTATTTGAAATAAATATTGCGATTCCGCTGTTTTTATTAATTTGGGTATTTGTTGCATAGTATCTATAACCCGGAATATTATAATTTATATCGCTCGATGAATGCGTCTCTGTTAATATTATGCAGTCTAGTCTGTTAAGTGATTTTATTGTTACCAGGAGTTCGTCTAAATGCCGTTCTATGCTCCTTACATTCATATGAAATATGGTTAGGCTAACTTCGGAATTTATCGCTAATATGTTGTTTGTTTCGTTCACCGATGTATATATTCTTTCGTCTATTGATATGGTTTTATCTATAGCATTTACCACAAAGTCATCCATATCGAAGAAATAATAAAATTAAAATTCATTAGTAGCCGTGAATCACCTTTGTTCGTTTCAGTGTTGGAGTTAAATTTTATGGAGAACGGATTTGTTGAGAGCGTTTGTGTTTTTTTATTGCTAATAAGGAGGTGTGCAATTTTATTCATATTCTATTCTCTCTTTGGCGATTTGAAGCATTTTTTGTCTGTATGTGCGGTTTATGCTATCAGCACTGTGGTCGTCCGATATGTTTGCTTTGAATTTTCTATTATTGCAGGAACAGTTGTAACAGATTGGTTTATTGTTTCTTTCTGTGCATTTTGCTAGGGTGTGATGAGCAGTCGCCTACGCCATTTGCTGTATCGTATGGCGCGATGATGCACAATGTGCTCCAATCTGAAATTATCGCTGAAAGGATTCCGATTATATCAGTTTTCTATATGTGTTTTAAATACCAGTTGTATTGAAATACATATAACTATTTCTTGTGAATTGGGTTGGCTGTAAAAAATAGAAAGTACCTATAAGCTACATCCCTTTGTACGTTCTGTATACCAGTACAATACTTGTAATTAAAATATGAATTTTGATTCGAATCGTCTTTCTTTTATGATGGTTTGGATAGAACACCTCACGGTGTTTTACTTAAATCATTACCCAGGTTGAGAACTGATGTGTGCCGGTGCTTATTATTTACAGTCTTTTCTTGTGCAGGCAAACACGTCCCGTATACCGCGAATGCTTCAGATTATTTCAAAATGGGCCTGCTGACTGTTTCGGTGAGTCTGGAAGGTTCCACAAAGTTCATGAAGGTTCTCGAATAATCTAGAAGGTTCTAGAAGGAGAAAGTTCAAGAAGGTTCTATAAGGTGAGTGTGACGGTTTCTGTAAACTGAGTGGTGAAGTGTGTCGGCGAGTCTAGAAGGTTACGGAAAGTTTTAAAATACTCTTGAAAGTTCTGGGAAGGAGCCACAACAACGCGTGGCGGGGTACAGCAAGTTTATAATAAATTATACAAGTTATCTTTGATAACCAGTCATCTATCTGTTTAATTAATTTTAAATCTCCAATGAATTTAAGTATTCATTTGCAATCACTTAAATGTCGCACACTGCTTTTACCGGCTAGTCTACTTTCTACTATTTTCTCACCAAATATTACCAAACAAAAAAATACTAAGCTCGGTATAGGTAGGTACGTTTTTTTTCCATTTAGTTTTTGTATTATATTGGCTATTTGTCAGATTATTGGAGGGACCTACCACTTTCTCGACGGTTGTGTGAGGAAACTTAGACACATGCGTCAGGACTCTAATTTTTTTGTAATTATGAAGCTACATTTATCTTTAAAATAATTCTAGTCCCGCCAGCCTCCCGAATACGTGATTTTTAATATTTACAGTAACTCGAAATAAAGATTTGTGTTTGTCTGATAGTTCACCATCTAAAGAAAGAAAACAATGTTGACAGTCGTAAGTATGATTATAATAAAATAAAACAGGCAAGCCGGATATTGAGGGCAGTTTTTCACACTATCATGGGCTAGTCGCGGGGAGAGTGATCGCTTTGTGGGCCGGCCACACCAGATTCCTATCACTTTAGATGCAGGGACTGGGTCTATTCGCCTCCATGATGGGGGAGACAAACAATACAGTACAATTGAGTTCGGTACAGAAACCTCATCATTAATCAAGGTATTAGTAACAAAATAAAACCTGTAAAGACGAATAACAAATACAGAAAATAAGTTATAATCAACAACAAATTGACGCTTATTAGTACGTTTAATATAAAATCATAAGATATTAAAATTTACAAGTTGGAACAATAATACTTTATCCAAGATCAAAAGTTTTTTACACCCAATTAATACATAATTGCGTAGAGCTTTACTGTCAAATCATCAATTAGTCGTCTATAAAAATCTAAATTATTAATTCGGTTCATGGTATTTGGTATGGTATTTCCAATAGTACAAAAATTGCATAACCCATCACAGAGAATGTTAATTAAATATAAAAGGTAATCAATTTATTTTTGTTATTTGTTTTTGGGGTGTTATGCCGTGTTGCGCTAACTCCTTCTTTAGCCAACGTTTCGGACAGCATTGCAGTGTCCATCATCAGGGCAGATGTGTTATTATGTGTTATAATAACACATCTTATATTATGTGTTATAATAACACATCTGCCCTGATGATGGACACTGCAATGCTGTCCGAAACGTTGGCTAAAGAAGGAGTTAGCGCAACACGGCATAACACCCCAAAAACAAATAACAAAAATACTTTTGGCCGTGAAAATCTTAAATCATATTTAATCAATTTATATTTAACTTATTTTAAACGCCCAGAGGGCTTTTGGATACTAAGTGGTACATCTTTAGTAAAAATTGACAAGAGTAAAATACAAAAAACAGAAAATTAAAATGCATCTTAAAGGGTCACAGGTAAAAAAAAATACGTCGAAAAGTTAATATTAATGAAAATATACAAAATTGTTCTTGGGAATAATTTAAAAAAAAGATTTCAAATAATACTACAAATTATAAGAAATTATTAATAATTAAACAATAAAAGCTCTAAAAAACACAATTCATCTACGCAAGATGAATTTAAACTCTTAAATACTATTACTACGTTTTATTTTAACTCGTACTTAGTAATATTCTCGTAAAATTATTAATTTTGTAATATTCTCGTAAAACTGCAAGTTTAACGTGAAATCATTTCTTCAAAACTAAGATAGTCTTTAACATAGAATAAATAAGAACCCATGAAATGCCTTGTGGGTGCATTTTGCCAACCAAATATTTATCCAATCGGGGCTTAACTTTCCAATACAAAACTGTGATAACGAAATTCAAATGGGGTGAGTGAGACAGAGCGCTTGGCTATTGGGCTAAATAGAACATTTGTTTCATTTACGTTTTTATGGAAGGCACATCTAGTGTTTATCTTTATTTTATGTCATTTACCGTTAACATTTGCCTGTAAATACGTTTTTCCACCATGAATAATTCCTGGAATCACATCCCTCTTCCCTCACATATTGCACCATTCCCCTCGCCCTCTTTTACACATAATCGATTCTCTATATATACTCTATTTGCCTAAAATCAAGCAATTAAATATGTCAACTACCCAGGGGAAGAGGAGGGGTTGGTTTCACCCTCTCTATATGAGAGATATTTCACTGGCATGAAATTCAAGTAGCGGGTCGGTTGTCCAATGTGAAATGTGTGCATGGCCTCAGTAGGAACTGCAATGAGAACAGTCTTATCTACACTATTGTTAGCACCTATGTATTTGAGTGCAGCGTAGGTAGGTACCTACATAAATTGCTCTAGCACTACTTGTGGCGGTTAGTTTCAGTCAATGGTTTAGAATACGTCAGATGGGCCCTTACCCTTTACCGAAAATAATATATTTTTGAAATATTTTCTTAGGATAAATTAATTAGGTATTTGACAAGTATCAATACAAATAGTAATCTCAAAAATCTTTTCCAGTATATTCAGATTGTTCTGTTTTGCTATGTCAGCACGCTTTAGTTTTGGTCATTATTCAATTATTACAAAGAATATTATGTACCAACCTGCCTACCGACATTTAAAAACTCAAAATACTATAAACGCCCCGGATGCTGACTTCGATAACTTATTCACTAACCCATATAAAAATATGAAGTGAATCAAAATCCGTTTTTGATTTTAAATAAATAATAAAACAAAATTTAAAAAATAAATAAAAAAAGAGCCCACGAATATCAAGTATAAAAAAATATATTTTTGTATCATGGCGATAATACAGCTCGCAAACTGGCGACTCAAAGATCTAACACGGTAAAATTGATAACTTAACAATATCGGATCAATTGATTACAATTTCTACCTTAACATAAGCGCAAATCCGGCGAGAAGACCAAAGTTTTGATAGCTAGATTATTGCTATTTTGGGCCGCGAGTTTTGTTCTTGGTGACGAAATAAATGGAAGAATATACAAAGAAACGGAAAATGGTACTGCAGTGAGTATGCCACCAGAATATCGAAAAGACCCACCTTGATGGTATCCTCTTTGTTCCTTCAGATGCACAAAACACTTCACGGCAAATTTCTTCACTTTGAGCGCCACGCGGGCTTGAACTTGTAACTTGTTATTTGTTGCACGGTAGAAAAGAAAATGTACTTCCCGGGCACTTCGTACTTTCCTTTCCAAACGACAAAAGGATAAGACAGGTGAGGAAGGTAGGTATGGATTAAACTAATAATAATCGGTAATGCCCGAACACAGCCTAATAAGCATTCTTGTAAAAGCTACCTATGTTATGTTGATATTCCTAATCCCATTCTCTCAAGCGCTCTTCTCAAAATTGATAGGCATACCTCAATCGACTTTTGCCCCGTCCAAAATTCCCGAACTGATCATATTATTTTTCTCAACGCGACTATCTATAATATTTCACATCTACGGCTACCACCCTATAAAGAGTACGGGCGCTGCATGAACTGCTGGCAGTTGCACCACTCCTGCACTTGGACCTGAAATATGCACTTGGCCTAAATTCTTGCGGCTAGGACTAATGTATTCCAAGCTGACTCCTTTCATTGTGAATCCATTGTGTTTTAGATATTTATTACATTAGAAATGGTTGAAAATTCGATATGAAAGCGGTGGCGTTGGCGAAATATTGTTTATGAAAATCCTTTTTCTCTACTTTTGTTCCTGAACTATTATGTAATGACAATATTTACTTTACAGCGGAACTTGTGTTTATACAAGAAAAGAAAACGTGTTCTCGATATATTCCGAATGACTAATATTTTATCAGGAAAGTAGAATGGTATTTTTTTAACAGCATCATTGTTCTACGTGCGTCCTCGGTGATTTAAAAAAAAACGGCTTCAAACAAATTATCCATATTATATAATTATTGTTATTTGTTTTTGGGGTGTTATGCCGTGTTGCGCTAACTTTTTCTTTAGCCAACGTTTCGGACAACCTTACAGTGTCCATCTTCAGGGCAAATGTGTGGACATAACACCCCAAAAACAAATAACAAAAATACTTTTGGCCGTGAAATTCGTAAAATCATAATTATTGTTATCGTTTAATATTTTAAATACTACCCAATAGTGAGGTAATAATCAGCTGTACATTAATTTTTTTTTTAGATTTACAATAAATTTGTATATTTTATACGGTTAAATTAAAATTTTAAAGCTCCATACCTCATACGGAAAATCTTTAGCTGAAATTGATTTTGTTGAACAAATAAATTAAAATGTGAAAATTTGATGATGCCGGAGCTTATCGTTAGAGATTTTTCGAGGTCTCTGACAAACTTTTTCTGGTTTGTACAGAATATTACAAATTTGATCAAAATGTACATAAATTTTTCGACCACTTCGCGCCAATAGCCATGATTAGCAGGATTAAGCCAGACAACGGGTGTTCCTCAGTGACGCTTTGAAAGGACATCACTATTGGAATCATATTGTACATATGGATAAATATTACAACTCACAGTACGTTCCGGTTATCTCAACTCTCGTGGTGCAACCTTTACCTTCTTAAATGGTGCATAAACAATTTATTTCTAGCTCAAATTCTGAAGAAAATACGTGGATATGTATGTTTTATTTTCATAAACCATAAATACCGTTAAGTTCTTTTGAACAGTTAAAGTTAATATTTTTGATTCTGATCATTGTACTAAAAATGCTTACTTTAATATAATCATTCATAATTACTGATTTTAAAAACGATCTAAAAACACACTTTCTCTCGGGCCTAAGTGATGTGTATCTATAATCTTTTTAAGGAAAAGAAAGAGAGTATGTTCTGGGAAGACAAAAGGTATGAGGGATGGGTAGGAAACTAGGGATCAGTGTGTCCAGGAGTGACGGAAGAATGATATTTTCCTGCCGCTGCGGCGTAAGGCGATAGGTCGAGAGAGACCGGTTGAAGTGGTCAAAGGGTCTCCCCAAACCAGCCTCTCCTGATCTAGCACGCCACGCAGCTGGCGCATCCTGAACACACCGCACCCGATGATCAGGACATCCTTGCTAATACACCAAACATAGAGAACCACTTGGGGTGACCTATGGCAGAAGTGTTGGTTATCCAA
This sequence comes from Hesperophylax magnus, assembly GCA_026573805.1. Classification (NCBI taxonomy): domain Eukaryota; kingdom Metazoa; phylum Arthropoda; class Insecta; order Trichoptera; family Limnephilidae; genus Hesperophylax; species Hesperophylax magnus. The sequence goes on along the minus strand of JAIUSX010000029.1, from coordinate 7,270,519 downwards.
TAAATGGTTCCAGGGGCGACGGTACCCACAATCTAAAATGGATCCAACTGACTACAATGTCATTGCGCCATGGAAAATGTCTGGTAAGACGGTTATCACCATTCGTCGCCCGGCGTGTCGTTAACCCCAGCGAATTGGCAAATAAAAACGAAGATCTCGTTTTGGTGGAAAACCGAAAATGGCACATTAAAAATTTATTTCCCAACATAAAAATAGGAAATATTTAATCGCTAATGACAGAATATTGACTAATTTATGCAACCAACACGAACATCTAAACATACATACGTATGTTACCTACAGAAATTAAGTTATTAGTGTTATTATTTTTATCGTATTCTCTGGAAAATAGAAAATAATATTAAAACCGTTCCAATTCACTCCATATTAGATTACATATGCATACACAATACACATTGCAGCGCGCCGTAAAGCAGATGGTTTATCCTTGAACCGTGCATCGGATGCCACATTGCGCATTCGACTGCAGTCAGGGGGTTAAACCAGATACACTATAATAATAAGTCCAACTCCAGTAAAAATTGGCAATATCAACAACTCTGGCCACTAGAGGCGCTAGCGTAGCATATTTACGTCGACATTCCTTTCAATGGTGGCGAATTGAGTTTATTTAGTACTTGGTGGTGGAGTTTTCTGCTTCGTATTTTGATCAATATTGATTAAAAAAATATACGAAATGTCTCAAAAAGTAGGTTCTGTTTTTCCAGTGTACGGATGTTATAATTACAAACAACAAAAACACCACCAAGTGGTTTTTCCAGATGCCAAAAACGTTGAGGTTGAAATATAATATGAATTCGTTAAATTCTAAGAAAAAAAATTGTTCTTGATTCCGTAAAACTTTGATTATACCATGAAAATGTAATTCTTAAAAAGCTAAGGTTAATTCAAGGAGCATTCTGTGTTTATGTTGAAGATATAAATCAGTGTTGACGCTCAAAACATATTTTTCGAAGATATTTTAGATTCTCATGGCCAAAAGCATTTTTGTTGTTTGTTTTTGGGGTGTTATGCCGTGTTGCGCTAACTCCTTCTTTAGCCGACGTTTCGGACAGCGTTGCAGTGTCCATCATCAGGGCAGATCCGGTAGATCCGAAGATGTGTAAATTGATCTACCGGATCTGCCCTGATGATGGACACTGCAACGCTGTCCGAAACGTCGGCTAAAGAAGGAGTTAGCGCAACACGGCATAACACCCCAAAAACAAACAACAAAAAAGTATTATGTATCTTTTATAATTAACTTTTCGAAGAAAATTTATCCTGAAAGCATATCACTTTGTGATGGCATTATTTATTATATTAAATCATAAATACCTTTTTTTACATCACTTTAATTTATATAACCTCTATATATGTTTCATTAACAAAGTTCTCCTCATCAGGGGCAATTATATACTAAAGTCAAAAATTAAATATAGATTACAATTGGAAAGAATAAGTGGAAATACTGCACACAAGATATAAAGCTTCGCAAATAAATAATTTATAAATAAGAATACATGTTAATATAAAAGCGGACTTAATTAATAAGCAAAAAAAAATTATAAACCCTCTTTTAAATATTTTCCCACATAACTGGTCTTTCCCGTTTAACAATATTGTAATTCCTAATTCTGATAAACCCCGCCCACTCTTACCCCTCCGCACTCCTTCCACTTCTTCTTTCCAATTATAATCTATATTTAATTTTTTACTTTAGTTTAAACTTGCTCCTGACGAGGTGAACTTTGTTCATGAAACATGTAAAGGTTATATATATTAAAGTGATGTAAACAAAGTTATTTGTGTTTTAATATAATATTTTTTAAACTTACATCAACTTTTTTAAATATATTGAAATCTTTTAATGAAATTTTTCAAAATTGTATTTTATTACCTTTCTGAACCATAAGAGACACAGTTAACAGCCGCTTCAAAATGTTTTTACATGTGGGCAAAAAGCAGTAAGGTCGTGTGTGGGTTTCTATTTTTTTCGATTTCTCTAATTTACTAACGTAAAATAAAAAATATTTTTCACATAAAATCCTTTAAAATGTATGAGAGAAAACCAATCCGCATAACTCATGCCACTATTGTAGCAAGTTGCCATCAGAATGAATGGGAAATGTCAGAAGTTTGAAGTATTATTAATTTTACAGGGTATTTGGTTAAAATAACATTTTGATGCAAAACTTCAAAACAGATTTCACCAAAAACGTATTCTTAGTGTGCAAACATTTTATAGTAAATTTAACTTGAATAAGCCAATGTGTGGCGAGTCATAATTTGATTACATTAAGGACCAAACGGTTACACTTGGTGTGATCATTTTACGTCCTCCATTACAAAACTTTGATATTTTTACAAATACGTAGCTTTATAACTCTTGCACGGAGAAAAATTATCCTGTTAAAAAATTGACAGCAAGTTCCTGATAAAATATTTGTCATTCAGAATAGGTATATCAAAAGCACGTGTTCTTTTCAGATTAGATACAATGACGACATGCCATTATATAAGTATGCCAGTGTCAATATCCGTTTTTATATCAACACCTGTTCCGCTGTACGCATATGACATTTGCTTTTGAATGATACTTTGTTACGAACTCTTCCACGTCATTCCAAGTCCCGTAGTCCCATTTTAAGAAATTTAGCACATTTGACTTCCAAAATAAGAAGAAAATTACAGTCTACATAAAGATGCCAAGGAAACGCCGGGGATTCCAACTAGTTTAATAAATTTTTCCTTAAGCTTGAAGAGTAAGTTGTTTTAATCGGAAAATCGCTGGAGAACACAAAGATAATTGTTTTTGTCCATTCGCAATAGCATTGTTCGTGTGAATGCAATTTCACCGATCCACGAAGTGTCGATATCTAAAACAAACCCATTCAACTACGCGATTGCTGTCTCCACCGCGACCGGCGTTTTCATTGGCAACTTAGTTTTGCGGCAGGGCGATAAAACAGTGTAATATATTATGTTGTCGATAGCAAAATAACTGTCTGGAACATAAAAATAAACACGAAGAATAAAACACGAAACTGAATATTTTAAAAAATCAACCAGAAATAAAATGTTATTTTTTACTATTATCCACCTATTTTTAATAGTAGATATCTTATTTAAAAAATCGTTGAAATAGTCATAATAACAGATTTTACAACTTAAAAAAAAAAGCTTGTACTGAGGATAGTATCTTCCTTCTCAGGGACTGGGGTGGACTCAACTAACGTAAAATATTAAAATAATAATAGCAGTATGATAGACAACAGGGTATGAATGGTATAATCCCTTAGGCAGAAAAAGCAAATTCATATTTTATTTGCTCACTCTTCAATTAGTATTTCTTGAAGTGTAAATTCCTTCCATCTAATTTATAATAGATAATACGGAGGAAAATTTTTAGTAGAAAAATAAAAATCACGCTCCAGCATACTGCGAATACAGTCCGTAATACCCCAGTATGGATGAAATTTTTTAAATCGCCCTACACTTAGAATTAGGGACGCATTACTATCCTATTAAGACGGAAATCGTGGACTGTGTTAAAAAACTGGTTGATTTGACAAATATCGATCGGTCGCGCAATGAATGTGTAAAAAAGCGATAATATCCATTGGCAGCACTACCAGAGGAATATTATAAATCTAAATATCGATTTACCAAAGCAAATAAGGAACGCATAATCAAATTGGTCAAATTTCAAAGTAATTCAAAGCATATCAAGTCAATGACATTGCAAATGTCATATGAAAAAAAAGTGTGTTTTTGAGGATCCGAATATTATTAATAAAGTAAATATTTTAACCCAAGCAATATACAGCCCTCTACATCGTATAGCTATACCAGTGCTGTAGCGTCGTTTAAGGGAATCTTTATGAGTAAGACTGCTTAAGTTTAATATTTCTCAATTCTGTATTCATAACACAAGAGTATTAGATATCAAACACAAATTAATCTTCTTTAGTATAAGTATCTAAATATTTAAGCTGTCATCTCATTCGTGCTGGTGAAATAGCAAATCACTCTTAGAATAATTATAATTAATTAATAATCATAACGACACGTTTATTATTATTAATGATAACTAGGTACGACACTTTCTCAACGATATTACAGACTAATATCGTTGGAGCAAGTATTTACTCACCCGTGAAAGCTTCATATCGATATAAATCACCTCTTGACGGCTACTTCAGATCACCACGGGTCCATTCACCAGAAATAAACTGGCGAACAAATAATACTGAAAATATTGGTTTGACGTGAGAACCATTATGTGCGGAAAATCACTTTTTTATCCTAATATGATGAAAAGTTATCTTTCATGGAATGAATGCGGTAACCCGAAAGCAGAAATAAATATAAATCAACATTTATTTACCCTTGAAAAATAAATGAACAGAGATGATTCTCAGTTTTTAACGATGCCCTTAATAAAGTAACCTGGTTTTTTCTCAGTGGGTATAAATATTCAAAGAAACGTGATTTGTGAGTGTTATTGAACAGTAAGATGAAAAAACACCCTAAAATAACGCCAGAATCTTAACGACGTAAGTGAAGCAGCCGTGCACAAAAATATGCGACGCGCGGCCCATGTGTATTGGACAGAAATGCGGTTGAATTTGTCCCATCAAATCGCTAAAATAAAGTGGGAATCTTAACGACGCGACGTAAGTGATGAAGTCATGTAATAAACCGTATTTGGCGCGCGGCCCGGCGTATTGGATGGACCTACCGTTGACTTTGCCCTAGCAGGCCTAGAAAATCGATCTTTCCGTGTTGTTTATTTTAATTAATTCTAATGAAAGCATTACTAAAACCTCAAATGTATCTATAGGAATCCCTTGTGAAGTTACTAACTCATCGTCTAAAATAATAAAATCTGGTGCTTAAGGCTAACTTTATAGTTGGAAAACGTTTTATAAAATTTTCAAACCGTTTTATGTAAAATATTTTAATTGAATTTAATAATCTTATATATTGATAACAATAGAAACAATTGAGATTTTAGTAATACGTTCATCATAAATAATTTAAATGTGAGCGTCGAGCAAACACTCTTTATTAAATAGAGTCTTATGTCGCCTTAACCATTATCGGACTTTAATTTTCTTTTCATAACCTCTTCGTTACTTACTTACAACAAACGACGACTTCTTTTTTTATTGAATGTTTCGGTACATGTTATTGGAAAACATATACAAATAAAAATACAGTTTAGTATGTAGTAAAATATCCGACGAATGCAAAGCCTGTGCGTGGGTATTATTTTAATTATTATCACATTTACATGGTTTCAGAATAAAATATAGATTTTTTTTTTATTTATTTATTTCTATACATACATTACAGTGTCTACCAAATATTTACATTTGTATATAATACATAAATTTATAACTGTTGTTAATATGGTGTTTTATGCTGGGTGTGAGGTAGGTTTGAGTAGGTGACACTGTGGTGGGTAATGTTATATGTTTCGTGAACACCTCACTGGGAGAACCTGTGCTGAGGTGCTTACGTGGTTATGATTAAATGGTACATGTATTTATCTGTATCGGTTAAATTTTCTTATATAAGTGTAAGTTGGGATTTTAAATTATTATTTTTTTAAATGGTTATTGTACATTGTTATTTAAAGAAAAAGGAAAAAAAATACATACACCCATGTATACACACATAAATACACATATATGCATGCATACACACATATAAGTAAACACATGCATACATACATACATACACATTCATTCATGATTATGTTTGGTTTGGTGTTATAATGTTTTGTATAAAATGGATATCTTGTTTTTTGTTCCAGGCTATGATCAGTTTTTTGTGAATGTTTGTGTATGTATTTCCCATTAGTAGTAGTTTCAGAGTGGTGGGCATACAATTAAAAAGTTTTGTAGCGTAATACTGGAAGTGTCTTTGTCCGTGTGTGGTGTATGTTATCGGTATGTTTTTTTTTTTTTTTTATTTATTTATTTCATCAAAAAATTACAGAATATATATAATATATCATTAATAAGGTGTATAATTATATGTCAGTTAGAAACAATGAAATTGTTGAAAGAATAATGTTACAATAATACGGCAGTTTCTAATATAAGAAAAAATATATATGAATGTAAGAGTGTTATATAGAAATGGCATAATATACTATATTTTAGGTTGTGCATAACCTGCCTCACTAGGCGAACCTGTATTGAGTCAGAATTTTTAGTTAATTATTTCTCCATTTTGTCTATGGTTTGCTAATATGTAAATGTTTAATATGGGTTCCCATACAGCAATCCATTATTTTAGGTTACATTATTGTTTACATATTGAAGATAGAGATAGAATAAGTTTAAACACAATACATACTATAATAACTCACCGTTCAGGGTATTTTTTGTTGTCGACCTTGTTTTTATTGTTGTTTGAGGTGTAAATTTTCTTTCAAGACAAATGGTACAAAACGAATATACGTGAAACATAAAAAAAAACAAAAAATTAAATGAAAACAGAAAACACCATTAAATATGACATTTTCAGTGGAAGTTTTTAACTAAACAAATAAAGAAGAATTTTTATAAATGTAATAAATATTGTGCTGTTGATGGAAACAAAAACCAAAAACAAGACAAGAATGTAATGCATTACACAATTTTACCGATGTAAGTAAATAGTTATAAAAAAATATCTATTTCAACTATTTCATCAAAGACTTGATACTTATTTTTGAAACATTGTTTTGACGTAATATGGTCTAGTAGTGAGTTGTACATTTTAGAGGCAATAAAATTATTATGTCTTTGGTTTAATGTGGCTAGAAAGGTTTGATTTTTTTTTGTGAAATTGTTTGGATGCATGTAAATACATTTATTATTTCCAAATTAGCAAATACTTTGGTGTGTGAAATTATATAATAAATGAATAAAACACACTTTGTAATTCACCACTTTTTATTGAATTAATGAATGACAGCCGACCAGGTTGCGCTTTCCTCATGCTTCGTCAGGGCTATTATATGAACTAATTTAAATTACATACAGATACATATGCATAAACATGTCTCTTTCTTTCATTACTTGCTTTAGGTTTATCTTAGGTCCAAAACATAGCTTTATTGGAACAATTTTTTGAAGGAGAAATCCCTGATTTTATTTTACATTATCTTGATAATTGATGTTTGTGCAATTTCTAGGAGTTTTATATAACGATAACCACAATAACCACGGTACTCTCCTATCGTAGTTTGAAAAATATCATTTTTCTTTAGATCTTAAATACTGCAACTGTGAAAAGTATTGGAACCAAACTGCTCCCGGATATTTCTCACCCATAAACTTTTCGCAGCCGTTCGTGTACCTGCAATATTCTTCCCCTGCATTTCACAAGTTAACTTTGTAAATCGTGTATTTTTTCTTTTATAAATATAAGTAACTAGTAAGTGAAATAAATGAAAGCTTGATGGAGCCACAGTTTGTCACGCTGTAGGATTAAATCATCGATAAATCAGCTCTCGACGCATATCGTCAACAATACGATGCGGAATTCGAGAGTACTTTTAAACCGTTTATAATAAATCCAGTAAATTAACCGGGCACCGCTAATAAATCACCGGGGCTGGTTCGATCTATTCAGCAAATCGTCCTTCAGTCGTGCGTTATAAAACCAGCCCCACGAGCGCCCCTTGCGACAAGTGACCCCGCAGTCCCGGGCCCGGGGCGAATATGGGCCAAAGACATTGACCCACTTTGCCCCAGCTTCCCCCTTGTAATTCTTACCCCTGGTTTGGAACTAGTTCCCGGATCGTCGGAATGCCCGGAACGAGGAAGCGGATCCTCACTACAAAAACTTCGGTGCATTGCATCGCAGAACTGTGGCTAACCTACGTATATATCTTATAAAGTAAGCAAACATATAAGGAATCTTTAACATAAAATGAAACCACATGAGATACTTATGGCACACAAAAACGTCAATTCCGTCGGTTAATACTTGCAGCAGTCTTCTACTAGTGTGCAGTAATGCCTGGGTACATTATTGATCCCTCGGGTACACGCCAAACTTGATAACCCCGAGGGATTTGTTTTCCCCTCCCTCCTTTGTGGAGTTAATATGGGAAAATTAAAAATCTGCTGTAATTTCTGAATAAAACCTGTTTTTCGATTGACATCAACTATTTTTATTACTTTATTTAGTAATATTAATGTTGCAAATAACATATTAAAAAAATAATGTTGTTTTTTATATAATATATATATATTTTTTAATGTAGTGAAACGTAAATAGTTAAATAAAATGTTGACACAAATTTTTCAGAAAGAGCTCTTGCGCTTTTTTTATTCAAATATTATGGGTAGGTTTATGGAAATTATGGATACTAAAGAAAAATAAAAAAAACCATGCTTATCATTACATACTAAAAAAACAAATAATAAATATTATTATTAATAATTGCAAAAGATTTTTTTTTTCTAAATTCAATGTATAACTCCGATTCAAAAGATTTAAAAATATTAGGTACCTACCTTTGCAGTAGGAAAGTTGTTCAGTCCAAATGGGTTTTATATTCCCCCATTTCTGGTGATATAGTCCTAGTGCCAAGTTTTTGATTGCATTGAATTAGTATCCAGAACGGCCGCCAAACGCTTGAAATTTCAGAATAGGATTGCACTTATGTATGCACTTTTGCTACCTACTAACTTTACTATCGACATTACGTTCTACCTTAAACTCACATCTCAACTATCAATATATCACAAAACGTATATCGTGTTCCGATTAAAAGCACAGAATTTGAGCGATGAACTTGATTACTGTGATGTCTGTACGAATGTGGATGAGTGAAAGCGAGATGGAATGCTTGCAAGATCTTATAAAAAGTGATGCAAGTTAGTTGTGGGCCTCTTTTTTTTACCAGCAGCTCCCCGATAAATATCAGTACAAGATCACGTATCATTATTGTGTACTACCTTCACCCGCTACAATAATACGCAGCCTCTACACCACATTGGCATAGAGCTACATTTGGCATACATTACAATTACTGAAGGAATAAAGATAAATAAATATTTCAGCTCCGTGAAAAGTTCTCAATCGTTATGTCTGCTACCTATAAACTCTCGAAACTATGCAATCAAAAATAAATCAAGCAAGAACTACGAGACGAAAATGAAGAAAGTAATTGATAATTTGAGTCACCTCGCTTCGGGAAAGTTTCATATAGAGCACGCAATACTGTGCGGTGTATCGATCGGAAGTATTTACGAGTAATTTGACATCTACCCATTTAAAAGTTAATTTTCACGCAAAAAATACCTGTATAACATACGAGAAACCACTATAAACCGTGTCCTTGGTGATGAGTGACCCACTTTACTGCGGCCGGCAGATGGCGCTAACGGTCGTTTGCTAAATCATAATAGAATGGGAGTATACGCGGCAATATTATTTATCATCGGTTCACGTACGAGTATCCCGTTGTAATTGTTAAGTCGTGTGGAAAACGCGATAAGCCTTTGGTAAATTGTATCATTCTTTGACAAAACCGTACTGAAAACGCTGAAAGATTTAAATGTTTAATACATGTAGTCTTAATCTCCCATTGCTCGTGTCGACACAATATATAGTATACTATAGCCTTTAAATATTCTATATGTTTTTATATAATACTGTAGTTGTGAAATTGATTCAATTCAATAGAATAATAGGTACATAGCAACTCTTTGTTGCTAACAGTATTGTTGTTTGTTCCGTGCATTTACTACTATGTAGTGAAGTGTTTTCTAGGATTGAATGCAAAAGGAGTTCTGTTATTTTTTTTAGTTTCCCTGGAAATTTATATTTTTCTTTGCTACGCGGGCAACTATAATGTTCAGATAAATAATTTAATGTCTCAATCAAGTCACAACTGTTTCTTTTTTCTTTTAACCTCGGTAATCTTAGGTCCTCGAGTCTCTCTTCGTATTGCCGGTCTGTCAAAGCTCTTGATATTTTTGTAAATAGTTTCTGCACTATCTCTCTATTAAGTATTATTATTTTATTTATATTATTTTATTTATTATTATTATTATTCTTTTTTTTTAAATGTAGACAAATGCAAAACCCTGACTTTCTGCAGAAATAAAAATCCTGTTTTATTTGAATATTACATTAACAATACAGCTTTAGAAAGAGTCACGGAAATGAGAGATCTCGGAATTATTTTGGATGAAAAACTAAGTTTCGCCAATCATATCCACCAAATTGTAAACAAAGGCATGAAAACACTTGGCTTCGTATTATGAACAACTAAAAACTTTAACTCCATACAAGCCATTAAACTGTTATACATATCTCTAGTTAGAAGCATAATTGAATATAACTCAGTAGTTTGGTCTCCCTCTTACAAAATTCACATTAATAACATTGAGCGAATACAAAAAAAATTTCTGCGTTTTATTAATTTTAAATTAAATATCCCACTAGAAGACTTACAATATCATTTCTTATTAAACACTCTAAAAATACACACATTGGAAGACAGGCGTAAAATAAACGACTTAACTTTTTTATTCAAGATTCTAAACTCTAAATTCGACTGTTGCGAACTTCTGCAACTCATAAACATACGAATACCTACAATAACAACACGACAAAATACACTATTCCACTGCAACACACATAAGCGCAATTACATTGCGAACTCCCCAATACAACGGTTTCACACTATGGGAAACCAATACTTAGGTGATGTCGATATATTTAATATTAACTTTGCGAATTCTGTGGATTACGTAAAAGACCTATTTCGATACTATTCCTAAATGGAAGTTATATTTTTGTAAACCAGTCAAATCGCTGTATTTTTTAATTTATGTTCTTGTTATTTTTTATTTTGTTTCTCGCATATACTTATGTAATTTTATTTTTATTATTTCTTTCTTTTCTTTCTTATGTTTCAAAACTGTCATTTAATTTGTACCACCCACATGTAAAAGCCCTCTGGGCGTTAAATAAATAAATAAATAAAATAAAAAAATAAAATAAATAAATAAAGTCTATGTCCCCCACAAAACATGGATTCCATATTTGGAAGGCTTATAAATATATTTTTGCTACAATACTTATATTTTAATATATTATTTTATAATGTGGGTCTCACTGGGTGATTTACCCGTGCTGCAGGCGCGGTCCGTCCATACATGCTGTGGATGCTCCACATCCCTTGCATTTTAGAGTAAATAGATTTGGACTTCTAGCCGTAAACAGCTATACTGCAATTCGAATATTTTATATATAAAAAAACATACAATATTATTATTATAAGACACAGTGCATATTATCGTTCCGGTTCTGTGGACGCACAACTAACGACACGATACAAACAGCTCGAGCGAGTATAAATACATATACATTCTCAAATACTGTGAAACACGTAAAGCACACGTATACAAGCAATAATACTGTAGTGTGGAAGCGATCTGCAAAACCGTATCCAAAATGCTAGAACTTACGATCTTTCCGCGCATGCGCACTGAGACCCGCAAGCCAATATCTTCGTCAACTTTAAACGGTATTAATGACAGCATCCAACGTACAAAAACCGTATTTAAAGCTAGTATGTATAATGCACAGAATCGTATACTCTATTACTAACCCATTGGATTTGTAGTTTGAGATTAGATGTTTGACAGTTTGCTTCGAGCTTGAATACTGAAGTCGAATTCTTATTGAATATTATTAACCTGCGATTTACTTTTTAATCATAATTTAAATAAATAAAAATTAATACCAAAATAAATGGATACTTTTCCAGCGTGTTCTAAATGATAATAGTGAATTGTGTGATTGTATTATTGAATCATTAATAAGAAAAAAATTAGGTAATCAATGCGGTAATTCCAGAATAGGTCGCACATACGTTATGTATATTTATATTACATACTTTATTTATTTTATTTACACGCCCATAGAGCCTTTACATATAAAAATGTACATTTCATTTTTTTTAGTTATACAGATTACATAAAAAATATATAAAAATAGTTGATAACAATAGTTTACAAAGTAGGTAGAAATAGTTCGCACATACTCCGTTTAAAGTTTGCCAAGTTCAAATTATTGTCATACATGTATTTGTTACCAAGACCGTGTAAACGTTTTATTGGAGAGTGAAAACTATAGTTGGAGTGAGATGTATGTATGTAAAATGTTGATATTTGCCTAGTTGTTCGTCTAGGTATGTGTAGATTTATTAACTGCAGGAGTTTACAGCAATCGAATTTAGAGTTCAATAATTTTAATAAAAAGGTTAGTTCGTTTATTTTTCTTCTGTTTTCTAATGTTTGAATATTGAAAAGGTTCATTAACGACAGACAATTTATGTGTTCTAAAGGGATGTTAAGTTTAAAATTTACGAAGCGTGGAAATTTTCTTTGAATTCTTTCAACATTATGAATATGTACATTGTAGAAGGGCAACTAAACTATGGAGTTATGCTCTATCAGGCTTCTAATAAGGGATACGTACAATAGTTTTATGATTCGTAAAGATTTAAAGGTTTTAATTGTTCTTAGTACAAATCATATGTTTTCTTACCTTTATTCACAATTTGTTGATTGTGGGTTGTAAAGTCTAGTTTCTCATCCATTATTATGCCAAGATCTCACATATCTTTTACTCTATCTAAATTTGTTTCATTTATTGAATAGTCAAAAAATTGTAATGTTTTTTTTCTGGAAAAGGTCATAATTATGCATTTTCTACATTTAAATATTTTTTTTTGTGAATATCAGTTATTTAGCATGTCTATATTAGATTTAAGAACTTGAAAGTCGAGAAGGTTATTTCTTAATATAATTTAATATAGTCGGCGAATAGCAGTACATTATTGGAGGATAAGTGTGGCTGGGGGATATGAGGGAAAGTAGAAAAGACAAAAAGATTGCTATGCATCAGGTATTTTACTAACTAGACTAAACAGCGAAAACTATTCCAAGCAATCCATCAATTCGAATAAATTAATTGAAATTAAATTATCTCAGTTTTCCAATTTGTTTGAATGATATTTGACTATCATAATAAAAACTCACAAATAACTATAGCGACATATTTTCAAAGTCAAAGTAAAATATATTTTCAGCTCACATTGTTATTTCTATTCCAAGCTTAAAATTTATCGTTTCCAACGCTGACAACGGCTAGATTTGTTCGTTAAAAAAATGATTAATATTTTATTAAACTTTTACTAAAAATATATTTGATAATCAGATCTAAATGCAATATTGAACTCAAAATGATTTTTCAGACAATTATTATTCTAATACAACACAGTGACAGTAGTAAGGGTCCATATTATAATAGCATTTGGTAGGTGGTGATAAATGAAAATACCCCTGTATCCCAATTTGTTATTATGAACATATAGATTTCGCTAGATCTCTTCTAGTTTGGCCTTGGAGTACATCTCTCAAGTATAAAATCCCAAGTAATACACACAAAGGATTGAAATATTACAAAATCATTTTAAAGGATAATTTGATTTTAAGGGCTATTGTCCAGATCTCAGTCATAATTACACAGCAAAAAATAGCCACCTCTATGATGGAATGCCTGGAAATACTTGAAAGAATTCAATTAAGAGTGCCTATCACAAAGCAGACAAAACCACAGATTTTACGTCCCTCAAAATTCACCAACACATACGAATATTATTCAACATGGGCGAGGTCGTTTCCCTTTCCTTTCCTCCCACCTATCCATCCGTATAGTTAAATGTAACTCTTTTGTCTTTTATTTCACTAAATTAAGATATATCAGTGAAAACCTTTTATTGGTTGAGTAATTATACCCATTTTTCCATTCATTATATAATATAATAAGTACTCTTAAATAAAAAAAAAATAAAAATCAACTAAAAATATCAGGATGAATATTCAGTAGTAGGTGAATTGGTTTATTGAAACTACAAAAGGTTAATTGTTAGCACTGAAACAATATATTTTTTTAAATGTCTCGGTTAGATGATTTTCAAAGCACACCATGTGTTTTTTTCTCGTGGAAGGGAATCTCAAGTCTACTCATCCTAATTACTTAAACGTCAGAATGTGTAAAATGTATTATATACCTACCTACATATATGCAGTAATATAACTGTTCTGCAGTATGGAATTAATAGTTCGTTACAGGCTAAAAGAGACTCTCAAAAATAAGCGATCAGACCTAATTAGATAGGTGCTGAATAACTTAGTCATACTTGCTCCCTTCTAATTTCTCTCCCCGAATTATTCCATAACTTTATTTGCTCCAGGCAGTTGGTCTCTTATGTGGAATCACAGAATAATACTAAAAAATATATTACAAACAATTATAACTTGTTGTAAAAAATATATAGTCAAACTCAGATCTATTAAGTTTTCGCTTAACCAAGATTCACAGAAACCATTTGTAAGTAAACAAAGCGTCTATCCCGTCCAGACACCTTAATCAGAGTGTTTTCCAGAAATAGATTTACTTTAAACTTGTTTAAAAGACGTTAGACGCCAAAGGGTGTATCAATTGGGAATACAAAGTATTGCGGCATTCTGGGCGGCTGCCAAGAAGGTGATCCAAGTTACAAAAAGCTGGCACGGTCGGGACATAAATACCTGGGATTAGCCTCTTAGGGGTGAAACCTGGGGGAGGGAATGGGTTCCAAGAAGGGGTGGGTTTATCTACGGCACGCACGGGACGGCAAAGTGATCATCGTATTAATCATACGCTTAATAACGCTTTTTCCGCAGATAATTTTCTCGTTTTCCAAGCAACGACAAACAAATATGGAAGGAACGTAGTTCATGTCGTACTAAAACCACAAATATTTTTTGTGGGTTTCATAATTTATTCCTCGACATGGGTTATTTTCTATTGGTTGAAACATTGGAATATAAGTATCACATTACTCTTATAATTCTAATATAAGAAAAACGTTATGGTATCATTGGATTCGTAGTAACGGATTTCCATTTGCGTGATTCTAAGGACGGGTTGTTTCGGAGAATTTGAACAATTCTTCAAATTTCAAAGTTAATTTTCCAGTTCTGTGAAAGATTTTTTCAAGTTCTGTTATTATTTTAGTTCTGTCATGCAACTAACCTATGATTATATAATAACAAAACTTGAATAAGTCTTTCACAGTACCCAGAAATGAACGTTGAAATTTGATGAATTGTTCAAATTCTCCGAAACAACCCGTCCTTATTCTTTTTTTAAATACATTAAAAATATATATCACCATCTAAATCAACGTAGAGAGAGATTTTTTATTAAATTAAAACTCTCTTCTCGATAACCCATTTAAACTCTTTACTTGATAATACATTTGTTTTGCCTTGGATTCTAGTATCATTCTCCGACTTAAGAACATTACTAGCCACAAACACCATATTCCGTTAGAGACTCCGAAGGAAAGATCTGACCGGGTCGTCCATACATTATAAAAGTTTTTTATCTTTTTTTCTATAACGTGGTGATTTTTTAGCTGTTGGAAAGAAAAGGAATTATTCTTTTTAGTTTGCTTCAAATATTTATACTTAATTCCATGGATAAAATTGTATAAATGTATATTTACAAATTGACGCGTTTTTTTTTCGTTGATATTTTAAAAATTAATTTTTTTTTATGTTTTTTTACTGTGTGAACTGCAAAAAAGTGAAGTGACAGTTTACTTACTAATTTCCACATAAAAGAGATGTGTTTTCTAAATTTCTTTTTTTTCAAAATCAACGTTTCGAGTGAAAATTTTTTGGTATTTTTTTTGTTTACCATCTTCATGTTTGATATTAAAACTTTATTATTTAGAAATATGAATACTTCAAATATCGGAAAGATAATCTTATCTGGTTTCTAAAATGGTAATTGTTTTTGCGACTACTTCATAAATGAGATATAGGAACACTTTTAAAATACCATTAGAAATTTCACCGTCGCGTCGCTGGTACTTGTAGGTAATAAAATTTAAAAGCCTAAAGGGTTTCTTGGCGAAAATAAGAGTGATTTTTTTTAAACTTTAAAGCTAAGTAGCCGCTGTTACATGGGTTCATTTTTACTACAAACTATGTTGTATTTTTTAGTACTCACGTTCTGTACTTTTATAAAATATCAATAAGTATTGGTAAGTAATAAATGCCTACTCTCGTTACAACAAAGTTTACGACACTATGTAAAATATCCACGGCTTTTACTGCCGCTTTTCCGATATATTTCAGTCCATCAAATAATAATATGAAGGCGGTGTTTTTACGTCATGCACCAGAAGACATTTATACCCCTCCCATCCTTTTACTCTTTTACCCCGCATCCCTGCTCCCTCCAACCTCCTTTCCTCCCAACCTCCCCGCCTCAACCTATAGCAGCGAGGAGGGAAAGTTCATTATTGTTCCAGAAAAAGCGAAGGAGACAAATTATTATTGCAAACCTCCCGCATACCAACCAGATAATAAGTAATTCTATAAAGAATGCTCTTAGCTGACATTAAGTACAATATTTAACCATGTCGGTTATTAGCAATTAACACCAAAATTATCATTAACGTATAAATTACGTTTTACCATGATTATAACAACTAATTCTGTGAAAAGACCATGCTTACAAAAAAAAAATTCATCATTTTTTTATTATTTAATTAATGAAAATTAAAATTTCCTATGAAATCATAAGATTTTTAAGTAGAAACTTAAATACCTACCTTCTTAATTATAAACCATACATTTTATGTAACTTCTTTAAGTTTTATAATGTGGAATTATACAATTGTCCTCGATAAACATAAAGGTACCAAAATACTACAAATGCTAATAAGCAAGTCCAAGTAAACATGACGATTCCACATTAGAAAAATTGTTTTATACTGAACCATTATGACGGCCACCATTTTAAAACGGAAACCGAACGTACAGATTGACAGAAGCAGTGCTAAACGGTCGAGTTGAAACAGGACTTCGCTATGATCAGTCAATAAATTGATACAGATAACTCCATTAAGCGCTTTAACGATGATGCAATACGATATGTTGATGTTACTTTCGAAATGTTATTAAATTATTTTTGTGCATTGTGGTCGGATGTTTCTGTGCTCTGCATAGACCGCCTAAGCACTCAGGCCACATGCCCATTGTTCCGTCTCTCTTGTTTCATCATATATTCCTTTGACAGCAGCCCTTTGCCTTTAATAACGTTTACCAGGGCTGTTTACGTTGCTGTTTGATGGTGTCTGCTGGTTTTACAGAATGGCTCCACAGGTAACAGCATTTATTCATTAAAGTGGGACAAAGACATCATTGATAAAATGGTATTTCTTTTTGACAGCTTTTAGTGAAGTACACATTTAACCACGTTACATGCCCAATCTTTTTAGTTTAGTAAATAATAATCAACTAGTTACTAGTCTTCAAACACCCCAAATAAGGGTTTATGATATTATATATAATTATTGTAGCGCCCTTCTTGGCAGCCGGACGCGTCATGCCGTCTTCCAACCGCTTTGTATTTTTTTTTTAGTATTTTCAAGGGAAATGAGGCAACATCCCTTTGAAATTATTTTTTAAATCAGTCAATCAACATTTTAAATTACCTCTCGCTGCAGCAGTTGGTCCAGTTTCCTCACCATCTAGGATTCTTGCTGCAGAGTCTCCATCTTCGTGTCTGTTTCTGTACTTCATAACCTGTTCCTGTACTTCATTTTATTTAACTTAATTTCAATTTATTTTTGTAATATTTATATTTTTTGTAATACCTGCATCAACTGTAAAGCGTCCCTGAGGTGATATCCCACAAAAGCGGCGCTATACAAATTATCCAATAATAAATAAAATATAAATAAATAAATCATTTCTTATTGCTGAGCACTTGAACAAATTTACTCTAATGTTAGTCTGGATGGGATGCTTTGGCAAATGCGTTCTAATGACACAAATAGCCGAATACCTTACTATACAAAAGCAATTGTATAATAATATCTGAGTAGGTATGCGATTTCACATCACTTTTAATATTCGACCTAGAAATATTATTTCCTCCAAGAGAATCGAAAATAACCGGTACCCTTTGTGGAAATATGAAAGTGTCGGTTCATTTGACCTCGGATATAAATAGAGATTCTTCCGAGCCTTGTTCGCAAATAGCCCATTAGCGTCTTTGCGGAAAGTTAAGAAGTTCGATGGTTCCATTGTGATATTAACTGTCCACAACATTCCGGCGAATGCTCCTTGATAATAAGTAATAAGCCATAGCCTTCGTAATAAACCGCAGTCGTCCCTAGTTTGTTGTCTTCATAAATTCGATAATAAAAAAAGAAGATATAAATTTCCGATGTAAAAGTTATATCGTAACTATTGCATCGTTTCTCTGCAGCAATATAATGGACAGATAAAGCGCACTCCTTTCTTCAATGGCATATTATTATTTATCATAGTTTGTAAAATACTATTAATTTATGTGTCCTCCGCAAAAATCCATTTAGAATTAAGTAATTGAAGATATTTGACGAGAGAGAGATTTTTTTTTATCGAAGCTCTGTCCTACTGCTAACTAGAGACAATATAATATAACAACTTGTAAAATGAGGAAAATAGATTGCATCCACCAGGTTATCAGTCAATAATATTTTTTTATTTATTTGAGTATGTACATGTACATTTACAACGTACTCATATCACCAATGAGCGTGATGCTGCGAAAAATGTGTACAGGTAGATATTAAAAAAATTATACAGGAACCTATTTATCTGACAAATCACTATCTCGTTTTTAACTTTTTACGAAATAAATCTATTGATATATTTAAATTTCACTTTCGTTTTCTTGAAATAATATATGTACTATATGAGTGACGTGGAATCTTGTAAATGGAAATTAATGCCGACATCCGATTGAGCTAAAATTCGGCAAATGAAACACTAATTTTCAAAGACAATGCATTCTGTAATTTGTTGGCAATGGTTCTGAAATTGGATGACATTACATTAATTAATATACGTAATAAATGTCGGTCCTATCGAATTGGAATTTGGCCCAGTTATTAGCGCGGTTGACCCCAGTTCTTGGTGAGGAAGATTCAATCCTTAATCGAACATAAATATGTTTTTTTCAAATACAACTATGAATTAGTAAGACAACCTTATTTATTACTGATTTTTATTTTAACTATTTATTAGAGAGTATATACATAGTATATTGGAGCACTGCGCATAGCATATGCTGCTTTTAATTCTGGTATTTATTTTTTATTATGCATGCTTTATATTGTGCATATTGGAAAGAAAAGTTTTACGATGGGCTCCTGCCCATGTCCTTTTCTCTACTTAACCCAGTACATGGATTTGACTATAATTTATTCCTCAATATGATTCGTCGGTCAATAAGATACAGATCAAACCTTCGAATAGGTAATATTAATCTAATAAGGTATTGTGTAATTAGGTTATAGCAATACAAGAAAGGTACCATTCAGGTATATTGAATGGATATGAAAGTAAATACTTGTAAGCCAGGAAACTTTCTACAAACAGCTGCCTTAATGATGGTCACACTCAGACTGACCGAGCCGTTAGCTTAAAAAGGTGGAAGTAGGCATAACACCCCAATAATCAAAGAACTCACTGACTTCAATTGAAGTTCCTAATTTAACTGTGAATGCCTATTCCCTTTAATACATTTAAACCATAAAACTATAAAAAAAAACCGTAAAAAGTCGCCCAATTGAAGATGGAAATAATTGAGATAATAAATTACAATTACCAATATAGCGAACCCATTTATTTATCCACTAAGGTAATTTGAGACTAGATACCAATGTAATTACTTCAGTAATAAATTATTTTCTAGTAAAAAAGCTTTGTTTTCCCGGATACCTAGGCTTCCAAACTACTTGGAACTTTTCAAAAGTTATTTTATTCCATTTTGTATTAGATTACAAGACCCTTGATCGATCTATTTTCCTTCCCCTCCAGATTTACCGTTTCCTGTAAAATATTGTTGAAAAAATATTATGGCTGTATAGTGTATAGACCAAAATTGGATAAATGAATTAATAACTGATTAATAGAAAAAACTATGTTAACTTTCTTTTTGTACATCGCTATACGAGAAATAACATGGTAGAGTGCTAATAGATACTACTCAAATTTCAAAGTCAAATTTTCACCAAAATAAGACAACACTCCATCTTATTTGTGGATGTATCAAAGTGCATCATCCCTTTGTGGATGTTACAAATATAAAGTTGCGAGCTGTAAATATTTTCCATGACTTTTGATACTGCAGTTTTCATGAGGGTTTTTGGTTTTTTTATCACTCGAGCTATGAAAATTTAATTAATATTAAACCACAAAATAATAATACGGAAACACGAGAACACTGCGGTTTAAAGCCAGTAAATCTACCTAGAACTGCTCACTGCGGCTTAGAGCCAATGACTCTACTTAGAACTGCTCACTGCGGCTTAGAGCCAATGAAGTTACCTAAAAGTTCTCACTACGGCTGAGAGCCAATGAATTTACCTAGAACTGCTCACTGCGACTTAGAGCCAATGACTCTACCTAGAATTGCTCACTGCGGCTTAGAGCCAATGAATCTACCTAAAACTTCTCACTGCTGCTTAGAGCCAATTAATTTACCTAAAATTCTCATTGCGGCTTAGAGCCAATTAATTTACCAAGAACTGTTCACTGCGGCTTAAAGCCAATGAATCTACCTAGAACTGCTCACTTCAGCTTAAAGCCAATTAATCTATCTAGATTTCACCGCTTATCCTATATTTGTAGATCTAAAAAAAAAATAAGGCATCGTTAAATTTATAATTCACTTTAGATGCCAAAATTTTCTGGTTTCCAAATAATCTGATTGCTTGTGCAATCGTTAAAGGACTAAGCACAGGATTGAACCCGAGGCGCGTGGGTAAGAACCCGACGCGTCTGTCCACCCAGGTTAATGAGAGGCGAAGTAGATTTCTTGCTTCATATATTATATGATTCGATTGCACAATATTCTAAGGCAGGTAAAAATGAAGTTTCTCTCTACATCTCCAGATAATACTAATAGTCAAAGCATACAATCAGTATCGAAAAAGGAAGAAAGTACACTGTGTTTCAATAATATAATGCGGGTTCAACATAAAATCAGAAAAAAAAATGACGAGCTTTTTTCCCTTTGGGTGAACGCGAGCTTTTTCCCAGTATTCTTGTATTCCTTTCATATCTGCTTCGCAAGTCTTTTCGGTTCCCTCGCGGTTCCTTATTTTTATGTTCGACTGTTTTCAATACCATTGTTTACGTCCCACATAAAATATTATTTTTACCCTCATAGCCATTTATCAACCCTAACATTTTTCAATTTTATATTTTAATATAAAATATTTTTCAAGTAAATTCGTCACGTTTTTACTCACACTGATACTGTAAAATCAGTTCGGTATCATTTCAAAATATTAGTTTGATTTTATGCAATTCAAATACAGATGTTTATCACAATTGTCATTTATCAAAATTCTCGATGCAATTTCATTAAATTTATTATTTCGGACATAAAATTTGAATCCCAATATTATTCGAATACATTCATTTGAAACTATTAATAAGTATATATATCGGTCTGAAATACTACACAAAGCGAATATTGAAATATATTGTTAATTTAAATAATTAAATTTGAACCATATCGACAAATACACACGAAATATTATGTACTACGCTCAATGTGTAGGACCACTTGTAATTACTGGTGGAAATAATGTTTTATTTATCCTGATTACGGAATGTTTCTTATTTTATTAAAATGTGTTGACGGTAAAATTTTTCTAAACATATTGTATAAGTTGGGAACATAAAGCAGGGTTATAAACTCTCTTCAGTAATTAACTTGTATAATTTCGAATAAAAAATCCCCCTCGTTCATTTCCGTCCTATTATCCGCGAGCGAATATTATTTTCCTCCAATTAAGCTCCCACCACAACAGAGTTACTAACTACGAGTATCTTATTTGTCCAGCTTCAGAATGGAACCATATTAAGATTAGTTGTAGAGATACTACCCAGTCCACCCATCGCCTAAAGAGAGGAGGTGGTATGCTACAAAGGAAGTGCTTCATTGCAGCAATGAGGGTGACTCAGACTCTGACATATTAGTTCCTAGTTCAGCCATTGTCTAGTTTTTAGTACACATGATTTGGCTTCAGCTCAATAGTTCTCGCCTTAGAAAATGAAGGCTAATGGTCAGGTACTTTGTAATGCACCTCGACTTCAGTATTCATCACACCAGATTAAATCACAATGACATAAAAAAATATAGTTATGAAACCACATTCGTACAAAGAAGCAATATTTATTTTGCGACAAAACTCCACAACATCCTTCCCCCAGATATAAAGCGTACAGAAAAGTTAAATAATTACAAATCAAGAATAAAAATCTTGCTGGAAAGAGATCAATGAAAGAAATTCTGAAAAAACATTAAAAATGACATGGAAAACAAATAAAATAGAACTTCAGTTTGCCTCAGTATAGATCACCCTAGAGAGGACTAAGAAACACAATTTACTAAACATAAATATTCTCTTTCATATTTTGTACGTACAATGTTTAAATAGTCAAAATAATAAAAATAAAATTCAAAAAAGTTCAAAGATTAGTAATTTTTAGTAAGTTTGTACTTTTGGGTGTTTCATTGAATCATTTTATGAAAAAAATCGACTTTTATAATTTTTAACACTTTGCAGTTAATATTGGAGACTGAATACAATCGCCATATTTTTAAGCACAGACTTTCAGCAGTCAGTGGGATAAATACACTCCCAATTGAGTGCTAGCGGTAAATTAAAGAGGAGACGAAGAAAAAGGTGCTACAAAACTACCTTTACCTTTTTAAGTAAGTTTTCCATTAATAAATTTATAAATACAAGAAATAAAATAATTTCAAATCTTGGGTAATGAAGCAAACAATGATTTTTTTTTAATTTTTCTCACAGTCTTGAACATGTAACCTCTCGTCCCATATCAAAGCACTTATAAATCTAATAACCGCAGACAACTTGGAATACTGCAGCAAGATATTGAGAATCGCCTACTTAGCATTATTTTCGAATTGTTTTTAATAACAATTCATAACATTTCCCGATATTGGAGGCTCCGCTTTTTTTGTTTCATTTAAATATTTTGAAATAATACCCAACGAGTATAAAAGATATGCCTAAGAAATCAGAACACATGCTGCGAATTTCCGTTAGGTTTTCGCTATAATGTTAACTTTATGAATATAAACGCACAGATTTTGGTGGAAGATAATGTAAGAAATCCCGGGTTTTCTCTCGCGATCAATTTTTTCCCTCCTGAGCAATAAATTTTCATTTTTAAGCCATTTGATTCTTCTGTATTTCTACGAACCCCTTAAATATAAACTAGTAAAGGGTTAATGTTAAATGTAAAAAGAAATTCGTTTCCTTTTTTGTTACTTCTTGTTTGTTCTACTTAACCTCCCTTTTTCTATTTGTGTACTGTGTTGTATGTGACATGTGAATTATGATATTTTTCTAATTTTATACTGTTTCGTATGTGAAACTTATAATTTTGATATCAAAATACCAATGTAAAATTGTACCTATTAACTCCCACCTAAGAATGTATTGTAAGTTCCTCTTGTCCTAAAATGAGTTTCGTAACTCATCGAAAATGCTCTAGCAAGAAATAAAAAAAAATAAAATCAGGATCGGAGATAACGCCATTTTTTCCAAGTGAAATACCCTTCACGAAGACATCATTGGCAGGGTAAAAAAATCCCCCAATCATCTTGCCTCAGAGATTGCACAAAAAAAAGTTTTGTTAAATTGTGTATTTACAATTTCTTCCAGACAGGTGCACAAATGTATCCATTCTGGAAGAGACAGGCTTCCAACTGTCTGCTGTATTTAAATATAGTTTGGACACGTTGCTCTTCAAACTGAGGATTCCAACTTAGAGAAACTCATATTCACTTGCAAAATGTTTGGCAAGAGAAGCAGAGGAAGGACACCAATGCGCTTAAGTGACCAATTATCACAGGCGCCCGGTATGGGGTGTCCTTGGCTCTCCACGCAGCGCAGCGCTTTTATGAGCACATCAAAGCGATAATAGTTTAAATTTATTCTTCACACAGAAGACTTAGGACGGGTTGTTTCGGAGAATTTTAACAATTCATCAAATTTCAACGTTAATTTTCGGGTTCTGTGAAAGTCCCATTCGAGTTCTCTTATTATCATTGTAGGCTAGTTGCTTGACAAAACTGAAATAAAAACAGAACTTGGAAAAATCTTTCACAGATCTTGAAAATGAACGTTGCAATTTGATGAATTGTTCATATTCTCCGAAACAACCCGTCCTTAGGTTAGGATGTTTCAAATTTTAATCACATTTGATGAATATTAAATCCCCGATCAGCGACAATTTGAATTTTTTTACATTTGAATGTTCTCCGTTAAACGCCGATTATGGGTGCTTTTCATCTTTCGAGTCATCAAATATGATGAAAGTTTAAAACACCTGAACCATAAAACTGTGAAATATATTCCTAGATGTTCCATTTCACAGATATCCAGCATCCAGCCTTCTAATATCTGAGTTTGCATAAGCCTATACTTACCCTTCGAAATGACGAAGTATTTTTACGTGTGTTTTATAATATTCTGATTCAGCTTATTTGCATAATATTACAGAAGACTTTAATTCGTTATTAACATCGGCCTGTCAGGAGCTTGGAGGAACGCTTATTTACCTAACGCACTGCAAGGATTTGCACGGCTTACGTATAGGAACATCGTCAATTTAATAATTCACTTTTAAAAATCTCGGAAATCTTTTCTATTAGCTGTTTTTAAAATAATTTCTTCTAACCTTCTACGAACGCTATAAATAGTATTATTTATTTCTAACACCATCAAAAAAGGATGTAGGTAACACACCAAACACGTTGAATTGCAATAGGTACTGGCTTACTCTTTGGGGACCTCGTTTGGAGTGTGTTGAGAATATGTAATTCTTGAGAAGGTTTTTCGTTTTGTTGGAATGGGGTTTGTTGAAATAAATCATTTCATTTTGTTTTAATGTATTCCTATTAATCATTTTTTACAAAAAAACAGATAAATTTTAAACAAGTTCTGCTGTGTAGTTATCATTACGAATGACAGCTGTTTTGCCTTCTGAAGGGATTAACAAACTGTTTCACAATGCCTTCAGTATTTTTTTTACTAGTCGGCTAGGGCACACAACCACAAATTTTAACTTCCCTACATAGAAGGCGGTCTGTGGCAGGACAACGTCTTATATTATTAAATGGATTTCAAATGGTTGTGTTAAATTACAATTGGTTTCTAATCTTAATATATAAAAATTCAGCCTGCGTACGCTAGTGCTTGCAAAACTCGATAAGTAGTCCATCGATATCGCTGAAAATTTCAAAATCTGTTGTTATTAGTGCCAGAAGTGTTTGGATATGTTTAAATGGTAAAAGAAGTCGTGGATGCCCGACGACTACTAAACGCAATATCTCTATACCGTAATGAGATACTGAGTCGAATTAAAGTCGATGTAATGTATTTTTGGAACTGTAACATTGTGGTATACAGAATTGAATGGTGGAAGAAGTCGGACACGCGCTATTGTTTCTCTATCTGTACAGACAAACAGACAGAGCCACAGCAATCTGTAACGGGAAAAGCTAGTTGAATAATAAGCTTATTGATTATATAAAAGAAAAACTTATAAATAAAACGGAATTCTATAAATTTAAATTGATGACTACAAATAAATGAAAAAAAATTTACTTATTTATCAGTCGAAAGTTGAAGAAAATTTTGGATTTTTTTATGATGATATTTATTATTATATAAGTATGAATAGCTTTTTAAAAAAGATTACGTGCTTGCCGAAACGATAGCAGTTTTAATAGCTGCATGCTCAAAAATTATCAAATAATGTTTGGGTTTTGACATTATGACAGTTAATTCATTACCATGATAATTTTTTTAAACTTAACTATTGTTGTACAAATAAAGTAATTGTAAAGCTGCAAATCTCAAATGCCTCGTTAGGAATGCCTTATTGAGATGGGCGGCTTATGATTTTAATGTGTTGTACTATTTTTTTAATAAATAAATACATTATAAGATGATTTTACCCCAAGCTTTTAAATTTTAAATAAAATCTTGTTATTATTCTTGTGAAATCTATCCACCTGAATATGAATCGAACTATCTTCACACTATTGTACATACAATTCCAACGTTTAGACATTAACCCTTCGTGGGGCGCACCTGATCTGTCAGGCAAAAGCCGAAAATTTTTATTAGCCCCTCCCCGTCAGAGTGGCATCGGTTTACGTCTTTTCCAGTACTTCACTGTCTTTAGGAGGCGAATTGAGCCTCCTACTCAATTTCTAACAATTTAACAAGTACGTGACGTCCGTGTTCTGTTAGGTTCATTGCACCCGAATTGGTCATATTTTAAGTTACATATTTTCTTATGTACTCCATCACAAAGATGCCTGATTCTTAATTATATGGTTCTAGTAAAATCATAATGTATAGTTTTTTAAATTTATTTTTAATGTTATGCAAGTTTAATAATTTGTCTAATTTTTGTTTTATTACTAAAACAATAATATTACATATTATTAAGGCACTAAACTTTTTTTATCAAATCACATTCATTCTCGTATAGTACATCCTTATGAAGGTCATTGATTACTTTTTGAAAGCTGAGATTTTTTTTTTTTTTTTTTAAATAAATAAGCTTTATTGACTGAAAATTTTACATTTTTTTTTTTAGACAATGTATAGATAGTCCCACGAAGCTGCCACATGGCTGCTTGTCTGCAGGTTCTATCTCAATATACAATTATAATATAATATAAGTCTCCCGTTATATAAAATAAATAACCGACTCTTACATACAACTACACTAACATAGGACAATATAGCACACAGATAACACACATTCAAAAATAATACATATACGATCACACACATTGAAAGTGAATAACATCGTACTGTAACATAATGTAATAGAAATAAAATTCTAGTTAACTAAGTGAAAAATGTTATTTTAATTTTTTTTTTTTCTGGAAATAAAAAGCTTGTTAGTGAAAAAAAAAAAATAAAATAAAAAATTAATATGGGTAGTTAAGAACGGCAATTTTCAAACCGGTGCCTGGCAGGCACATTGCGCCTAAATTCAAGTGGCCCCGAGATGCGCTCGACGAAGGGTTAAACGTATGTGACAGGCACAACGTTTCCTGTTGAGATGCTGTCTCATTATAATACGTTGTAAAACCAGTGTTCGCTCATCGTTATACCCATGTTTAATGTTTATCAGTATACTCGTATTAAAAATATACTACTCTGTTTCTGGTTTAAGCGAAAACATTCCTCGATGGTGTTTTTGCAATCTAATAAGCGAAGTGCAGTTATACCAACGAAGTACCGTAACAGAGTACGGATATAATTTACTGGCGGTCTCCAACACGCCTTTTACTAAAGTCTGTGAGACTAAATAAAGTATCTAAGAGGACTACTTCATACCGAGACTAAAAGCGCAAAAATGTAATGGCCGCTGAGCGGTGCAGGGACCTTCAACCCAGGGAGTTTTATGATGACTTTTGAAAGCTCTAAAAAGTTTAACACTTTTATAAATTTCTTGAGAATGAGAACATTTTTTGTTAGATCACCTGAACAATGCGCTGGTGTAAAGAACAGTAATGTTGAGGATTCTATCACCAACATGTTTTTCTTAATATTTTACAAAGAGTAGCTTCACATGGCACGTCATCAAATAAATAAAAAAAATGGCTACTTCATCAATGGCAAAGCTGCACGATGTGTCCAAGAAAAGTGGAAGGAAATTTGACAATTGAAAACAATTTTCTAGAAATTCTTCAGGCTTGCAAGTATTAACAGGATTTTGCAAAGTTACCCGGGCTTCACACACACTTTTTTGAAATAAGAGGAACAAAGGAATTTTCCTCAAGAACTATAAAATTTTTGAAATTCGTCAAAAAGGGGTTGGGAAGAGGGTGGGGTTGTTTTTAAAAATGTCATGCAGATAGTCACTTTTGTCTTGTGTTTCAAATTTTCAATTTCATCTATCTCGAAATAAATCTGTAGATTTGCATGAAAAACAAAGCCAGGCCGTCCACCCGCCGCAGTAACTCTTCTTCATGATATTATATAATACGAGACGCACCAATTAAAGGCAGCAAGCAAAGTTTTTCAAAATCAGGTTTAGACAATATTTTTCTCCAAATTTGTAAGTGTGCAAAATTTCATCAATCTCGCAATAAAACTTTGGATTTGGATCAAGCCGCCCGCATTCCACATACACTATTATTTTTATAATATATGTAGGGAGACAGAATATAAATAGGTATATTTTTCACAATTTATTTATTTAATAATATTTTAGTTTTAGAAGTAGATCGATAAAAATATTAACAGTTTTGGTGGCGCACGCTCTTAGATTTGCAAGTCATAGACTGTTACGATCAGTAGAAGTAAAAAAAGTTGGGAGCCCCTATTTTAAATTGAAGGGGCTGAACTGAATGCACTTTATGCTGCAAAGTGCATGATAAAAAGAGGACATTAATGTAGGAAGTATACTTTACCAACTTTCATTAACTGCGAGCTTTTAACTCGTTTTTTGCTCTTGAATGATTTGGGCAGAAATTGTGAATTGAAAATGACATTAAAGATTTGCGAAACAACCGGTAAATTATGAAATACTAATAGAAATTGAATAAAACTCATTGAAATTGAATTTTTAACATTAAAATTTTCATGAAATTTTCAAATTCTGTGAAACAACCCATCCTGTGTACTAGGATGAAAATTAACCAGTATTTCATGTAAAGCTTGATATTAGATTTCGGAACTAGTAAGAACTCTTTCGCTGTCTAGATTTCTAAAAGTAATGCATTTATTTTGTTATTTCATACCGTCATCTTCAAGGAATGATTAAGGACGAGTTGTTGTACATAATTTGATTTCAGAATTCTTCAAATATCAAAGTGAATTTTCAAGTTCTGTAAAATTTCTATTAAAGTTCTGTTCTGAACAGAACTTCCAAATTTGATGAATTGTTTAAATGCTGTAAAACAAGACATTCTTTGTATAAAAAATATTTATTTTGTTCGGTTCATACTAAATGGAATAATTTATCAGTCATATATGTACACGAGAGACGTCGTTCAAAATTCGAAGGAGGAAATTTTTAAACTCTCATAATTCCATTATTATTTTCATAATAAGTTGGCCTCATCCTTACCAACCGTCGTAATCGGATTTTCCGGAGATTTAAAATCATATTTTTTCTCTGCGCAAGTTGGTAAAACAATAAAGAAATAAAACAGGAGGTTTTCGACCAAGAAGAATTTGACTTTACAAAGCTCGTTGTGCGTTTTCAATTTAAATTTTTTTATGGTGTTCATGAATTTTGACGGAGCAGACAATCGTGAAGTGTCAAAATCTAATTAAATCTTGTTCGTGTCTGGGATTTTAGTATTAAAAGCACCCCAAGGCTGCTTAAGTTTCTGGACATGGTCTTAATTCCCATAAGAGACCTAAATATATAAGTGAATTAGATAGACCGAGCTGACTTCGAGTTCTATAATAACTTTCCAGCAAACATATATTTTATTACATACGAGTGGTGACATTCTACAGAGAAATTAACGTTGGCTAAGCAGTATTTGTCGCAGTTTATCACTTGGTTCACAAAAATATTATACAAAATAGCAATAATGATCGCTAGTAAGATAAGTTAGTCACTTTCCTGTTCACAGTAAGTGGGTTTAGGATCACAGGGGACTATCTGCAAAAACATAGTTTTGAGATATACCCAAATAAAGTATGCCCAACTGTATTTCTTAAACAGGTGTATGAACGGGATAAAGCTTTGTGTCACTAATAAATATGATTATGGCGTTACCGAAACCATGTTTAATTCAAAACACCCGTTTCTTTAGTAAGGCCTCTGTGATCCTAAGCCCGTGTTGATAACAACATGTTGACGACTAGCCGTTTCTTTGACCATTAATTTTGCAGAACAAAACTCGTGCATTCTTCTCACATTCTTAATTTAAAACAGGCATCTTCATGTTTTTCACTAATAAGTCCATTCCTTTAGCCCCTTCCCTAACATGTTTCATAACGTCGCCCAAGGTGGCAATATGGTGTCCTTGACTTTACACAGTTTATTCCTAAAAGGTCTTATGAAGCAAGTGTCCCGTCAAAAAGAGACATCTGTTCCATTTTTTTGGAAGAATAAACCACATATATATCTATTAATACTCCCAATAAATTGCTTGGATATTGCTGCGATGGAAATTGTGGAAAATCATTGATGCTATCTCTACTGGCTGAAACATCAAACACCTCCACTCAAACGTAGAGAAAAAAATGGTGCCTCCCCTCCTCAATCCTTACTAAGAAAGTTACTCTGCGCCTCGGAAGCGCCTTTTTAGTAGAATAAAAGACCATTTTCCGACGAGAACATTTAACAAAGTAAGAGCATATTTAAACGTCCAATGTTCTCACAGTTTTCTGGGGTCAAATAGTACGTCTTTTAAGTTCAAAATAATACTCTATACAACCGACATTATTTATGTTGTTAAATTCACACTTCCAAAATGACTTCAAAACAAGTAAACATAATTGTAATACTGGCATGTGTTTTTTGTCCTTCCGTAATCCTTAAGTAATCCGGGCCTCTTCAAGCCTGACATTATTAAATCCCTTCTTACAGCGTCTACCTTAACTAGCTGGCTGTAAAAAAGTGGCGCTTTTTTGAGGTGTCACATAAAAACTTAATAATAATCATGAATTCGTCGTATTTGCCTTTTGAGAAAAAGTATTTCGCTAACTCGAACGGTTGATATTTCGTATTCCCAAAAGTCATATACTTATCATAAGTACAATATAAACCAATAAATTTGTTTGAAACAATTTTCTTTAAATTACTCTACCGGTTTCGGAAGCAGCCTTCTTTCATCAGTAGAATTTTTTAGAATTTGAAATTAAACTAACCTAAGATAAGGAATTCTGACAGGCAGGTATGCATAAATATTTAGATCTTCGAGTAGGAAGTAGAACAAATGGTGATTAAGGATATTACGTTGGAAACTTTTACTGCCAAAGAGTTACTTTTTCTTCTTTAATAGTAGCAAAATTACTTTGTGGTGTCATTTTAAGTAAATAAGATTACAATTTTTTCCTCACCGTTATTAAATTATAATGAAAGTTTTGAAACGTGTTGTTAATTATTATTGAATAGTTGAATAAACAAAGTTTTTTTTTTTCAATCGAACATTTTTCTAAATATATGCATCTTTATAGTCTGTGGTCGAACTCGAATTTCGGTTACGTTTTTCTGTTTCATGATGTTTAACGTCTAACAATTTTTATTAAAATATTCACTATCAAAGCTCATAACATCGACAATTAATAACGAGCGGAACAACACTGTTGAGAAGGACACGATTTTGGTAAGCAATGGGATTATTCTACGTACATTAAGGATATACTTAAAATAATTCATTTTCTGCTCTTTCATAGGTGGCGCTAATTTAATTATTTTAAGAAAAACACTTTTTTTAATGATGCTTCATAATATTAAGATGAATTATTTGTTTGCGCCAGTGCGTACGCAATATAAATATGAGTTAATAGTGTTGTTCGTATACATATTCAATTCTTCTAAGAAAGGCATACAAATACAGTATTGGATTGAATCATTGATGCAATATTGTATTTTATCCCATTTTTGTAAGCATTGAGTACAAAATTGAATTAAGGACACAACTTTTATTCATATTTGTATTGCTTACGTACGGGAGTAAACGAATAATTAATTCTCATATTTTATAGCATAATTTCCAAAATCTAAAATAATTAAATTAGCGCCATCTATAAAACAGCAGATTGCAAATTCTTTTCAATATACCCTTAAGGTAATTAATTATTTCAATATGTCATATCAGAAAAATATACCTTAGTTTAAACAGTTTTTGTACCGTTCGTAAATTTCATTGATTGAAACAAAATGAGATGTAATTGACACTTCCAACATCTTGCAAAAATCAACCGGCCCTCGCTCTCACTTAAAAAAAGATACAAACGCTTAAGCAATCAATTTTTGGCAGAGTATTTGAGAAAAATACTTGTAATTTGTCTGACACTGGTCCTTTCTGTAAAGAAAATGAAATTACTTTCATAGAAGATTCTCAAGTGGTAACATCATCTCGAATTAGTGTATCAGTTAGCTTCCAACTCCTTTTTATTGTTAGCTCTTGGCGAAATTTTCTTTCAACGACATTAAAAAAAGCTATTGGATCCATTATTGTATCGTGAATTTTCACCCCTAATATTTTATGCTTTTCGTGGCTGACATTAATAATTCACATCGATGATGTTTTTTTTTGACATCGTGTGATCGATCAAAATATTAATGTTTAAAACAATTTCTTTCGCTTGCTTTGCGCGATTATTCAAGTGACTCGTCTAAGTGAAGATGTGATGTTTCTAAATATTAAATATCTGGTACTTGAACACAAAGTAGAACATAAAGTCATGGAAGGTTAATGTAAGAATTACAAATGAGCTTGAGAATAGGACGTTAAGTGGTTCTCACAAATGGAGCGCGTGGAACTATAAAATAATGTCAGCAGAATATTAGATGACATGCAAATAAATAGAAGAACGTCCAACAAAAACCTGGCACGACCAAGTAATCTTACTTTGTCGAATTATGCTTTTATTTTATTTCATACTATCTGAAATCCCTGGCCTTACCCGGCATGTAAGCTGAATCTTTCGAAATCACATGTCTGCTGAAATTTTCTACATATTTTGAACGTGCTGCCAATTTTCATCGACTGTCAAAAGTCTGTTTTTAGGGGAGGAAAAATAGTACGGAGATAACTTTTCAAAATCTCATGTAAGCAGTCAACTATTTCTTGTTTTGAAGGTCATGTGAGCAAAATTTTATCACTTTCAGAATAATATTGTAGGTTTTATGAAAAAAAAGTCACGTCGCCTGCCACAGACGCTATTCTTTATATAACCAACTAACCTTACCGCCATTTCGCCTGGAGGGGTAGGCAAAGAGGACGGACCGGCAAACAACTCTTTGCAAGGTGTTAATCCAACACTTTCCATAGCCCGACTTAAGTATCTGGTTCACTTGATCGTACCATGTCTTCCTCGGGCGTCCCCGACTCCTGCTACCATTCACACTTGCGACGTATATTCTTCTTGCACTATTTTCTTCGCTCATTTGCTCTATACACTCAAACCATCTAAGCGTCTTTTCGTAGCGTAACATAGCTTAGAGAAATAGATATGTGACGAGGTTGAAGAGAGTTCGGGAAATTCATTTATTAGAAACGAATAACAAATTAGTTTAGAAACCCATGTTTCATTTTTATCGAAAATGCTGATGTTTTGTTTATTTATATTCCGTAAATGAAAACATCCCACATTTTAACGGGTGAGTTGGTCGATGAGTGAGCGTGAGCGTCTCCTAAAATAACAGCGACCAAACAGCAGAAGTGATCTCGAAACCATCAGTGAAGTGCTCGGGGCAGCAATTGAAGTTATGCAGACGGATCCGATAAGCGCCGCCGGAGGCTAAAAATCCCGTAATAAAATTTGACTTTGAAAGTATCTAGTCAGAGACGATCTTTAGGAAGTAATAATTCCAGGGGAAAATTATTTGAACCATTTCTTCATTTTTGGGGTGTCTTTATTCCAGGAGAATCTTGATTAAAACTGTCAGAAATAAGATATTTCATATTGAGTGATAGACTGCTTAGATAATAATATTATGTTTGGTTACCAGATATAGCTTATAATAATAAATAGATTTAAAAAAATATTTTTCAATAGATTATTACATAAATTGTTATTTTTTTTATTGTAGTCCAAAAAATGTGGGTTACTTTTAAAATTATTATATTTTTTTAAATATTATATATTTTATATAATATATATAATCAGTCATCATAGTCATCATTGATATAATATATATAATCAAGTCATCATTGATCGTGTACACCTCATTAGAGAAAGGAACTCAGGTTGTGTATGTATGTTTGGAATGATATTTATCGTTTTAATGATTTTTTTTTGTCAAATATTTAATTATTAATTATTTTTTCTGATTGGTTGATAATAAAGCGCAATTCAGAACAGACATATACTTATTTATACATCTTATTTTTTGAATAAATATGATTAAATTGAGTTTGTGTGCAAAAGTGTCAATGCTCAACTGAGGTACTGTTGTGAATATTTATTTATTTATTTATTAACAGACATCGTCCAAATTACAAAATAATAACACTATGTATCTTTTATCAGGAGATTTTTCAATGTGGATGAGTGTTTCAGGCGAACAATTATTGCTTGTAAAATAATTCCGTCACTTGTTTAGCGACTGGCAAAAATCATTCAGACTTATCCCAAAAAAGTTAAGGTTCACAATGGTGAATAATATCCATAATTTGTCGAATGATGGTTGAGGAAGAGCAGTTCATTATTTCTGAGTCTTTGCGAGGGGATATTGAAGGGAATGAGTTGCAGTAGAGTAGGTGAATCAATAATACCATTTATAATTTTGAAGAAGCAAATGAGGTCATATATATTTAACTATAAATTATTTATTTACGCCCTTTGGGCTTTTACACAAAACAATAAAATTACTTTATAGTGTGTAAATGTTATGTAATAATAATGGTTTTATTCTAGGCTACATGCATGCTACATGCATTGCAATACTATCTATTTTTGCATTATAGCGAACCGCAGAATACAAAATGGGGTGCGGAAAATTCACCGCCTACATTCACCGCGGAAATTTCACCACAAGGAACACCCAATATAAAAAAGTTATTGCGGAAAGTTCGTTTCTCAAAATTCACCACAGGGAATATTATTTTGAAGTGTTAGGGTAGGTTAGGTTAGTTTAGGATAGTTTAGGCCTGGTTAGGTTAGGTAAGGTTAGGTTCGTGAGTTGGTGTTAGGTTAGATTACGATTGTTATTTACTTATTGTTTTTTTCCTCCGCTGTTTATCTCACTAGGAAATGTCTGTGTCAAGATAAGCAGCTTTACAATTATATTCAATCAAATAAGTACATCATATAACACATACACAGATGGATCACATCAAATATGGGGCTCCTAGAATGATTCATGAAAGAAGCCACGATATGGGCAATCCAAAATCACCACTCTCAGCCAGTATGGAATTTTTTGCCATTTTCTCGAATAGATTCAAAGAATGTATAGTTTTTATATTTTCACTAAGCATATTATAAAGCAACGGAGCTTTATAAGAAAAACTCCTTTGTCCAAAAGATATTCTGGTATTCAGTGGCTGGCACAGAAAAACTCAATCTAACGTTTTTGAAAAAATTGCAGAAACCCTGTAATATGTACAACTAACTGCCTTATTAGCATAATTTTACTTTCACTGTGACGAATACAAAAAACTTTCCTGATGCATTATTTTTTAAATTAATTTTTATTCAACATTTAAAGGCTCTAGGGTTATTGATTTTCTTGTTGTATTAGTAACAGGATTACATTTATTAAGTAACATAATATTGAAGTTTTTTTTTATATTATAGGGTTATAAACAATATAAATTATAGGGTTTTAAACAAGAAGTAATGTACAACTTTTAAAGTGTGTTTAAAAGTTATACATTTCACATTTTGACAACACATGTATAAAATTTCCAAACAAACTCTAAAAACTCTCTTTCTTTTGTCAAGAAACCTTTTTTTATATTGGAACACATTGACAAAGGCGGGCGAAAAATTTGAATTACCTACCCCAATTTGGTAAAAATGTCGCTTTTATTGCCCTGAATCATAAGATGATACGACGGTGAATATTTGAGAGAACCTTGGTTCCGAGGGTGGTTTGAACCGTATAAAACTGTGATGAATGAACCCACTGTCTCTCCATCTGACCGGTCCCGAGGGTGTGACAGCTTTTTTTCAGAATACTTGATTTCTGTCAACTTGAAGCTTGTAAGGAGATAAAAAGTGTTGGATGGCAAATAAACGCGAAAAGCAAATGTGGCAGGCGCCTTTCAATGGAAACGTGTTTTATTTGATAGAATATGGAATTGATTGAGGACAGATCTTTTTTCATTATCGCAACACCTGATTTAACAAATAAATAAATAATTTAAAAATGGATATGCCTTATATCTTTTTTTATATATGAAGAAGGTTCTGGCCATACAAATAAAATGTTTTTAGGTCACGGTGCAAATTAGGAAAAAAGTTTGTCCTCAAATGAACACGAACTTTAATGTGCGTTGTATTGTATGTGTGTTAGTGCAAAATCTCTTATTTTTTATGTGGAACTGCACAAGACGTGGTTGGTGACCAGATCTCAATATTTAGGTTCTTTCGAAACCTTCCTATTCATTATCTCCCTCCCTTTCCCACTCCCTTCAGGCTCACAACATAGCCCAATGACGTATTTTCACAAATTATGCATGTCCTTAAAAATGTGTGGAATATTTAAAGATTGTATTTCTGATTAAGATTATCGTACTAAAAAAAAAGATTTTTTTTCATTCGAAACCATTGATTTCAAAAACCATCTAAAATCGCACGAATACATTACGGAATGGTTCCAACTGGCCACAACGTCATTATAACATAAAAACGTCTATATCCGGTAAAACGGCTGTCGCCCAGCGTGACGTCAATGCCGCCGAATTCATTATAAAAAACGAACATGTCGTTTTGACGGCAAATCAAAAATGGCACATTCTAAATCGTTTAAAATTTATTCGTCAACGTTAAAATATAATTAAAAAAACCTTCACTATCGTAATTCCTTACTTAAGTTTTATCGAGAATTAAAAAAAAACAATGAAAATATCCTTTTGGCAAACTGGCTCTGGACAGTTGGGACTCTTGTGCGGTATTCACAAAAAAATAAAATAAGCTGCTCGAGAATGGATTCATTTCAGGCGTTGAATAGATAATACACACTAGAAACGCCTTCCATTTAGATTTGAATGGAAACCAATGTCGCTACTTACCCAGCTTTACTAATTCAACTTCTGGAAAGGCCCCCGGCACAGCACTCCCAAATTTAACAGTAACCATTATGTAAAGTCCTAAAAATATCAAAAAATGTATGGTAAATTGAAAAATGATGAAACTAAAAATAAATGGACATAAGTCAATTTTAATGCTGTCCTTTAAAATTTCGCCTTGAAATGACGATTGTAAAACACTTTAATGTGGCAATCGGATTACCCTCCAAAAATGCGGCAATTCTAACAGAAAATTAAGTGTCTCTGAAATAAAATTAACTTTACCAATCTCTTTAATACTTAAACTTCTAGTAAGTACTTAAGTGCGAATATAAAAAAAGCATTTTACTTAAATGAACCGAAATCAGTAAACTTTATTCGGAAAAATTCCGTTATTTATTTTATAGGGTCTTCTCGCGTATTTTTATAATTACATTTACTTATAAATTTTATAATAAAAGTCCCATTTTTCTTCAAAATACCCTTTATCGACAAATGAATCTTCTACTCTGTTTTGTTAAATGCATTTTGAAATAATGATAACATTTTTGAAATCGCCTATATTTTTTAAGTACCTTCCAGTAACTAAATGGTATATATTAAATCAGAAATAATTTAAAATCTCAAGGTACTTTAAACAAACCCTACTATTTATAGTCTTAACTAGTGTAATAACTTTTGAGAAATGACAGTAGTTTATTCCAAAGTGAGTTATTGTAAAAAAATAAAAATGTAATATTTAAGTATTGAAAACAATATTAGTGATTCTCAAACGAAAATCTGAAACAGAAAAAACAGAAAAATCAATAAATACGGACGCATCTGTGACTTGAATCCAAGTAGAGCAACGTTCCGGCAAAACGAAGATCCTGATTTCAAGTCCCAGATACTCACGTATTTTTTTCTGATTTTTCTTTTTCAGATTTTCTTTTGAGATTCGCAAATATTGTCTTAAATAATTAAAAATTACAATTTGAGCTTTTACATACTAATCAAACCCTCACTTTGATCTTATATACGAACGATTACAAATAGTATATATTTATATTAATTAAACATTTTTTAAGTAAAGAACGTAATAGTAAGGTTTTTCATTGGGTTTTTGTGTATCTTACGATATATACTGCTCTTCCATTAAAAGCATTTGCTTGTTAATGGAAGACGATCGTACATTTGGAAAAATAGAACAGTTTTATAATATTTAGTATATAAGAAGCTTTTTTAAGTTTAAGAGTTTGCAATTTTAAAATAATTTATAATTTTTTTTTTAAGTTTTTCGTTCAAAAAATATATTGCTATTATCTAATATAGAAACTTTTAAATGCTATACTAATTCATTATAAGATCGTTTGTATTTTCGTTATTCCTTAAGTAAGAGTACTTATGGCGTACATTAATAAAATGAGAAAAAAACGAACCGAAACGCGTTCACTTATGTAAACCAATTCACTTATGTAATTTATATATATTTAATTACACTATGCATTTATTTTGAGTAACGCAAACTTAAAGAACTCTTACAAGTTGGGTGTAGAATGTTTTTTTACCTTAATTAAATAAGTAACAAATTCGGTTTCGGCTTCTGCCGAAAACAGAAGTTGAAAATCTAGTTTCGGTCTGTCACTAATTATTACGGATATATGGATTATTTTCTGGTCACCTTATTCGGAATACTGTATCAGAACTCAATTGTAGACTGCTAGCCTCGCATTCTGTGAAAACTTTTTTTATTAGCAACCATTGCATTAATTAGGTTTTCTGAATTCATCCTTTCAAAGCCCTCAACTGTCTTCCCGACTCTGACTAACATAAATCGTCTGGATACAATTAATGAATAATTTCATATATATTTTTTTAATTTAAATAATAATTTTAGACTGTGGAATAAATTCATAAAATGCCTGTAAACGATTGTGTTTATACGTACATCAGGCAATTATAAAATAACTACTCATTTTCCCTGGAAATGGAAGTTTTTTTCCGTAGGTAAATATTACATTGAAAATTCCCCTACTCAAATGAAAATATGCCCCACATTTGCAAATTAGAATTCAGCGATCGGAATATACGCATGAGTTGTTAGCTTTCACGTTTAGGTAATTTGTTTTCATGGGTTAAATTTGTGAGGCTGTACATTCTAATTCTCTTCCTAAAAGTTATTTAAACAAAAGCCAGGCGCAAAGGCATTTAAGATATTTTATTATAATGTGATGGTAAACTAAACACCTCATTTGCTTTTATATTGTCAACAATCATGTAAAGAATCTTCTGATGACGACAAGTTTTACGACAGGTTTTAGAAAAAAGAAAACTTTAACAAATATCAGAAACTTTAAACTGACATTTCTTCAAGTTATTTTTATCGGCAACTAAATAGAAAAATCGAAACACCATAACTTGAAGCAGTTGCCTTAGGTGGAAATAAAAGCGAAGGTTTTTTGTTAAAACCCTTCAAGCCACATTTTTGGGAATGTAACATTTCAGTGGTTTCATATAGAATAGTCCGCAAAAGTAATTTTGTAATCAAGTAATCAGCTTATATAAATTTCAAGATTTTTAAACAGTTTTTACAAATTTTTAAATATTCGTTTTTATGGTCTGTAACGGACGTACTGCTTCAATATCAGCCGACGTCGCTCCATATTATTAATTTGCTATTTGCCCTGTTATTAAAGTAAAATATACTGCCGAAAAATGTAAATGTATGAAAATGTAATGCAAAATGTAACAATAAATGAAACATCGGAGCTTGGCTAGGGGACACGGGCAGAGAAGTATACTGAGAGAGCTGGTGGATTAATAGCATTCAATTCGGGCACGGTTATGAGAATCGTGCTTATACGAGAGGGAACGCTCGGCCGCGACCCGAAGCAAAGGGCCGCGCGCCGTCATAGCGTCGAGGTGGTTTGCCGC
Source organism: Hesperophylax magnus (assembly GCA_026573805.1). Taxonomy (NCBI): domain Eukaryota; kingdom Metazoa; phylum Arthropoda; class Insecta; order Trichoptera; family Limnephilidae; genus Hesperophylax; species Hesperophylax magnus. The sequence continues at coordinate 7,230,514 of JAIUSX010000029.1, read as the reverse complement.
CCGAGCGTTCCACAAGCGCGATTCTGGGAACCGTGCCTGAACAAAGAGAGGCCGTGGTCGCGTTCAACCACGAGCCCGAAATTACCGGCCGAGAGGCGGTAGCCAACCCGGCGGCGGGCCGCGGGCACGTCACAAACACGGGCCTCGATTCCAGGAATCAAAGAGAAAGCGGGCCCGTGTGAACGTCGCTCGGCCAGCGAAGGCCGCCGGGGTCCTATAAAACGGGCAACAGTCCCTTGAAAACGTCAGATAGCCAGCAACCTCCACCAGCTCAACACCTCTCTCTCTGCTCTGCCCTCTACCTCGCTCCGACTTCTGCTTCTACTCGCCTTCTTTCACTCTGACCCCCGCCTCACCCTGGACCACGGACTTGCCTACCCCTTCGGACCAGACTCGGAATCAGCTCAAGAACAAGAAAACAGCATTCGGACCAGCTCTACAGCGGCTTCAGAGACGGCCCCGTTCTACCCCTCCACGCCACTGAAGGACGACGCCTTCCGCCTCCACAGATTGGGATCACCGGCCCCTTACAGTCTTATGTGTCACCATTACGTCTGATACATGGTCTCCTGTAAAACTTTCATGTCGTGGCTTGGAGGGTTTTACCAAACAGCAGTCGATAGAGTTTACCTACACATTTGAGAAAAAAATCATGATCAACATACAAGAGATTGTTTTTCTTTCTCATGTATCTTTATGAATTTATAACAATTTCTACATTTTATTAAAACTGTTTGTTTATTTTTGCTCAATGATTTTATTTAGTTATAAAAAAATACATTTTTATATCTAATATAAACCTTTAATAACTAGTAAAAAATTATTTCTATGACATTGAGACACACTTTACACTACATCTATTTTTTTTCTTTATAGCATTTAGGCATGACTCAAAATTTAATGTTTATTGTTACCTTGATGAACAGAATTGTATCCTTCTATCCTTGAGATATAAAGATAAAGAAGAGTTAAGTAATTTATATGAGTCATTTTTAATAAATCATTTTATGGGAAGTCGAAACAAACACAAAAAAACGTCAATGATTGGCAAAAAAAAACGTATTTTCTTACGAAAGGTCCTTAGAGAACTACGTTCCACATAACTTTTGGTGCTGAAATATAGGTACTGATTTCGCCATTTTCCGCAATTTTCTTCGTGTGACGTCAACCTGACACATTCCCTTCACTGTGGCTTGTGATATTGACCGAACGGCAGCCCATAAGTCTTAGGCCGACTTTCCGTAGTCCTTAATATAAAAGAGAAAAGCCAACATCCTGTTATCACGTAGTGGGATGGGTAAGGTTTCATCCCTTGTCTCACAGATTACCGACAAAAGTTGACCTGTTAACGTGAACGCAATTCCAATACATTAAGATAAAGGTCAACCTTAAGTTAATATTTATTTTATATTAATGGAAAAGTTATTCCAATTCAGGTGTGTTTTTTATTTCATTTTGGGGGGATAACACGGGAAAAACATATATTCAAGATTCACTTTACATAGAGTAGAAAGTACTTGATAACGGGCATTCTCGAAGATCAAGTATTCAGAATAGGAATGTTGCTTGGAAACGTCAGCTAGATTTAGGTGCTTTGACCATCTTATTTCCATTCTCCTTCTTCGGCCCGATTTCTTTTTGTATTTCAATACTACCCAATTTGTGATTCCATATATCAATAGGCTTCATAATTTTGTTGATATTAGTGTTCAATAAACAAAAATTATGATAATGAATGGATAAGAAAATTTCCTACGACGCACAGTGGACCGTCTAGAACAAGCCAGCTTGACAAAATTATTTTATATTCTTTTATATCATATTATGTGGTCATTTACGAAGTGTCATCATTTAAAAGCATTTTCGTTAGATTTTTTAATGATATGCAGCTTTATTCAACATTTTTTGAGGCACTGACATTTCTGTTATTATAGAATACACTTTCTGGGTGCATTTTGAATTGGAAATTATTATCATTATATTTATTTTTATTTTTTTTAAAAGAAAGACAAACATAACGAATAACTTTACAATATTTGAAATCTCCTTCTACCACCACAATAAGCGTAAAATGTTGCTTGTATTGTGATGGAGGACTTAACCAGGCGAGGAGAACACACTACACCTGGGTTGGATCCAAACGCGATTCCAACTCAGCCACTGATCGGCCGGTGAAATTAATCGAAACGATTCCAAGCTGTGCATTAATCATCTAGATGATTGTACTTATATCCATTCGAGCAATTGTTTGTATATATATATACACATTTAATTTTTTTTTATTTAATATCATTCCTCAAAATATTAATAAAAACATATATCAAAGCCAATAAATCGACTTAGATTTCGCCGTTCATCCCATATTTTTAGGCTATATAAAGTTACACATTATGATAAGCGATCTGTCAAAACGTTTCTATGGCCGATAGGATGACTTACCTCCACAAATGCCGATTGATTTCTGTAATAAAAAGTATTATGGTAGTGCTAGCATCTCGAGCAGGTGCGTAAGTCACATCATCCGAGATTTTTTTTAAAGAGTGGTGTGGGGTCGATTGATGGAGATTCTATTTCGGTCCCATGGAGCAACTCCCACCACGTCTCTCAAGAATCTCATTTCGTCGATAAGTACCTCACCGGCAAAGCATTTAACGATACTTGAAGTTATTTAATCGAAAATTGAAAAATTTAATCAAAGTTTAGGTAACCTACTCGCAAAAAATAGAAACGATTTTATGTAAATATTTATTAATTACATCAATTCAATTCATTTTACATGCTTTAAGAGAACAAAAAAAATAAGGTTAATTTTTCATTTTTATAATCTGTAAATGGGGTAATTTTTAGGAAATTCGGCAAACGATTCATGGAAAAAAGGGTTGAAAATGTCAATCTCAATTTAAACTTCTCCACTTTCTTTTGTACTTCATAAATATTGTTGTGTTTTACACTTATTTTGTGTTTTATTGTAATAAGAAACGTCTTATTCATTACTTATGCCAATCATTGTCACTACGATTACCACCATATCAAAACTATTTGATCAGTTAAAAATGACCTATTTTTAATGCTTATTTAACCACGCTGAAAACATTTTTTTTCTCTCGATATTTTACTTTCGGCACACACTTTTAGAACGCTGTTTAAACTTGGTAAACCATTTATCTTCGAAATCCCTAAAGCACCGTTAACACACCAAAATCATAGAGAATTCGAGCAAATAAAAAAGCATTTTTACAACCCCTTTTTAAATAAATAAATCGCGTGATTCACTCGTGATCCAGCATACTTGACTAACCCTTAACTAGAAGTACACTTGCAGGAATATAATTTATGTTGTATGTTTTCTACATAAATTTAAAGAGAACTCACTGATGCATATTATTGTTTTCCGATAAAGGCATGTTGTATTTTTCACACGAAAAAAAAACATTAAATAACACTCGTGAATACAGATTCAGTTATTGGAAAAGGACGAAAGCGGAATAGATAAATTTATCTAAACATATAACATGAATGATTTTCGAACGTTTAATAGGCATTATAGAATAGAAAAACGAAACCCTGAAGTTAAAAAATAACTTTGTACAATAGATCACACATTATGTATGCTGAATTAATTTCTTGACATCTGGAGAAAAATACAAGCTTCAATTTATTAAATTATTTTAAAAAAACTGTGTTCATATATTATTTATCACAAAAACTTTGCCTGTAATTCAATTTCGGAAAAGCGGGCAATGTCATGCAGTTCTATTGTATTAAACTTTTCTCGGGTTAGTAGTTATGATTAAACGGTTTTCTTGCGTTAAATAAACGATCGTCGAAATAAGATTTATTAGATTTTTTCCAAAAAATGCCGTGAAACTTATATTTTAAAACATTAATCATGTTTCGGGCAATTTTATTGCACTAAGAACGGAAAATATCGTTCCAAACGGATATTTTTATTATTGCCTATAAGAATTTGTAGCACGTTGATTATTTTTCATATTACTCTGTGTGAAGCAAGTTACTTTAATATCTAACGCTGTGTGAATAATAACGAGATGTTCAAATGTGGAGTCACGTTACAGCAAAATTACATATTATTTGATTCATTTAACCAATTTCCATTTTCCATTTTGAGAATAAATAATGTGTTTTCATGCTCATAATAACATGAGGTATGGTATAAAATACAAACATTTTGATAAAGTTTTCAATGTGACCACGCCGAGAGCAGTTTTTATATCACTCCTAATAATCCTTATGAAAGTGCATTGAATGATAACATAAATTATTCATTAAGGCTCCGTAGTAAGCGTTCAATATGGTTTGAAAGGGAAACATTTAAAGGGAACGCGCTAATATTATAAAACGATAAAAATTAAGCAAAAATTGTGAAAATATTTTATAAAACACGACTCGTTTAAAATAGAGCAAAAATTTCTCCACAAATTCTTTAGTTGCTTTTTAATATATCCACGATTATATTAAATAACAGAAAAAACATGTGTTTAATAATTTTCGAAGCTTACTTTGCGAATTTTTTCTATTGAGGGAATTTTGTATAATTAACGTTTCAGCATAACAAATGTATAGATATTAATTTAATTTTTTTTTTTTCAGAACTTATAAACTTAAAGAATTAACGAGAAACTTGTAATAAAGCGGTAGATATTGGGTATATTTAATAAGGGTTTAAAAAAAAATAAGTAAAGGAATAGAGGCATGGCGAACGATCGAGATCGGACTACTTCTTGTATAGTTAAAAATGGGAAAAAAATTATGGATGTAAAGAAACGTACGAACTTCATATCATTATATATGTCGAAATTCTTTTAGGGTGGCGAACTCTGTGCTGTGTTTTATCGTTTAAAAATGGATTCATTAACTTCCGAAGGGTTGGAAATCGTAAAAATAACTATTGATACCGATATATCATTCGTTATTTTTATATCTTTAATTATATTACAGCAGGTATCATTAGTAAAAATAGCTAATGATACCTATTATATCGTAAGTTATTTTATACCTACAATTATATTACAATAGGTATCTTTAGTTATAAAAGTAATATAATTTTAGGTATAGGTGTCATTAGTTAATATTATTAGTTACTTTTATACCAACAATTATATTATTAAGTAGTTTTTATACAAAAATGTTGTGTGTATTCAAAAATGTGATACCACATGTTTTTTAAAATAACATAATAATTTGGATTAAAGGTAAGGATGTTAGAAATGCAAAACACGAAAAGTCAACGGATCCTCGGTTTGAAAGTATTTAAAAAGAATAATCGGTGATAAATTTTATAAAAAATAAAATTTAAAAAACTAAATTTTCTTAAACATAAATTTCATAAAAAATAAATTTATGAAAAATATGTATTTTTGAAATTAATTTTATTAGAAATATTTTTTTTGTTTTTAAATTTGATAAAAAATAAATAAATAAATCGCTGACCGGACACTTTTGTAAAAACTGTGCGTTTATATTTTTTTAGAAATCTTTGTACAAAAATCTAACAGAATGATTTTTTTCGAGGTACCCGGGAATCCCGGAAAAAATTTCATATTTAAATATTTTTGGAAATTTCCATATTTTAAGAAACACATCATTAAATCAGCGATTCATATTTCTGCATTTCGAAAATAAAACATGGTCTTCGTGACTTAGTCATGACTTGTTTATTACTCAATGTTTTGTAAAAACGTATAACTATATATCAGGACTATGACGTATATCAGGACTTAACGTTGGGACCCCCAAACCTGCTGTATGCATCTTCCCAAAGCTGGATTCTACAAAAGATAGCGACTGTAACATCACTATTGGTGTCGCACATCACTAGTGCTAGAGGTGATTGTAACACATTGTATTGTCGTCTGTGGTCACGCTAACAAGCTCTCTGTATAACCGTCACAAGAATAAAAGTCTATCTCATAAAATACAATCAGTGTTTTAATATAAAGTCATCCACATTTAATAGAACAAAACATGGTGTCAGATGTGCGATATCGATAATAAATAGTAATAATATAATAATACTGGAAGTTGGATGTTAATAACATAAATTGAAAAATATTAAGTATAATTTAAAATGGCGAAGGACGCGCAAAAGTCACACATACAACATGATTTTCATGCCCTGTCAAATCTGCAAGTGTTGTCAAATAATATGAATAATGATTCAAAATGGAAAAATTGGTGGCAAGACTACGAAATATACCTGGTAGCGTCAGGTTTGGAAGAAGCTACAGAACAAAGAAAAATCGCAATTCTGCTTCATTCAATTGGCTCCAAAGGTATGGAAATTTTCAAATCATTTAACATGAACATGGAATCAAGCACGCTACGACAAGTCAAGAAAAAGTTTGATGAATATTTTGCACCTCACAAAAACTTAACAATGATAAGAAATTCATTTTTTACACGAAAACAAAATAATTCAGAAGACATCAATAATTTTCTATTGGACTTGGAAAATTTAAGTTTGGATTGTGAATTTGGAAATTTAAGAGAATCTCTGGTAAGAGACATATTTATTGCAAATATGTGTGCAAATTTAAATCATATCCGTCAACGCTTATTACAAGATTCTACATTGTCATTACAAAAAACGATTGAAATTGCAAAAACCATCTTATTGTCACAAAGCAATGCAGAGAAAATTAACCAACAAACACACACAGAAAATATTCTTCAAATCAGTCATAATAAAAATACTTCAAGACAGTCGAGAGCATCATGTCAGTCAAGTCTAAGAGGGTCAACTTCAAGAAGATCAAGTCAGTTTGGATCTTCAAGTCGTCATGGGTCACCATCATCATCATCACAGCCAAGGTCAAGTGGTCATATCAATCCATGTGGAAGATGTGGTCAGCATCATCGCTACAAGTGCCCAGCAGTCAATGTCAAATGCAGGTCATGTAATTCTTTTGGTCATTTTGCTAAATATTGTTTTAAAAATAATTGTCACAATAAAGTCAGAAATTTAAACTTAGAGTCATCAAAACCCAATGATGACAGTGCTAATTTCACTGAGGGTCATTTTATTGCAACAATCAGAAATATTAATAATAACAATTATTCAAGTCAAGCATGGCACATAGATATAATAATTAATAATAAAACATTAGACTGTATCTTGGATACAGGAGCTGATATAAATGTAATGTCATTGACAAACTTTAAAAAGTTAAATTTATGTAATACAATTTTACAAAAAGTTTTTACAAAAGTGTCAGGATTTGGAGGTAATAAAATACCTATTATTGGTCATTGTGATATTGTATGTCAAATCAATGGAAATGTCATAAGTAAAATAATATTTTTTGTCACAAATATAGAATGTCAATCAGTCTTAGGTCTTCCAACTATTCAGAAATTTGGAATTATAAAAAGAATATTTAATGTTCAATATGATCATAACACCTTATTTACTGAATATAATGACATATTTCAGGGTCTCGGATGTTTACCACCTGTCGTTCATCTCAAACTTCGTCAAGATGCCGTTCCGTGCGTTGATCCTCCGAGGAAAGTCCCATTTGCCTTACAAAACAGACTTCGTGAGGAATTAGATCGCATGGACAAGATGAAGGTCATTGAAAAGGTTACTAAACCTACTTCTTGGGTAAATTCTGTTGTCATAACTGTCAAGGAGTCAGGTAAATTAAGAATTTGTCTTGATCCTAGAAAATTAAATAACTGCATAATGAGAGAATATTTTCCATTAAAAAACATCGATGAAATTAGATCAAAACTTATAGGTGCTGCATATTTTTCACATCTAGATGCTTATTCTGGATTTTGGTCATTGAAGTTAGATGAAGAAAGTAGTGATTTATGTACTTTTCAAACTCCATTTGGAAGGTACAGGTATTTAAGACTACCGTTTGGAATAAACGCAGCAACGGAAATTTTTTATAGGATTATGGTAGATTTGTTTGGAGATCTGGAAGGTATATTAATTTTTGTCGACGATTTTTTAATTTATGGAGAAACTGAAGAAATTCATAATTTTAGGTTAAGAAAAGTCTTGGAAAGGGCTAGAGAAGTCAACTTAAAATTAAATAAGTCGAAATGTAAATTTTTAGTCAAGGAAGTATGTTTCCTAGGTTATATTTTTAGTAAGGAAGGAGTAAAAGTTGACAAAGAGAAAGTCAAAGCTATTTTAGAGTTGCCGTCTCCTAAAAATGTCAAAGATTTACAAAGATTTTTAGGAATGGTAAATTATTTGGGCCCATTCATTGAAAACTTATCAAATAAGTCACAAATTTTGAGAAATTTATTAAAAAATAATGTTATATGGTCATGGGATGAAAATTGTGAAAAATGTTTTAAAACTTTGAAAGAGGCTATTTCAAATGCAACAGTTTTAAGTCATTATGATCCAAAAATACCACTAACTTTATCAGTCGATGCATCAAAATCAGCTATAGGAGCAGTTATTATGCAAAATAACCGTCCAATTGCATTTAGTTCAAAAACAATGACACAGTCGCAGGAAAATTATGCTCAAATTGAAAAAGAATTATTTGCCATACAATTTGGTTGTAATAAGTTTCATCAGTATATTTATGGTAACAAAGTGACAGTACAAACTGATCACAAACCTTTAGTCTATTTATTTAAAAAACCTTTACATGATGTACCAGCTAGATTGCAACGTATGATGTTAGCTCTTCAATCTTATGATTTAAATGTTATACATGTCCCAGGTAAAGAAATGTATATATCAGATACTTTATCTAGAGCAGCTTTAAAAGATCATTATATACCCGATTATGAGTCTGATCTACATTGTCATGTAAATTCAATATATATGAACTTAGCTATTAGTGAAGAATATCGTAAAAAATTGAGTAATGCTACTGCTTTGGATGAAACTATGCAAATATTAAAAAAATATTATTATGAAGGTTGGCCGAATAGCAAAGATAAAGTTCATTACACTTTAAAATGTTATTATAATATTCAAGACGAAATTCATGTCATTAATGAGTTAATATTTAAGGGTAATAAATTGCTAGTACCTCAAACTATGAGAAAAGAAATGTTAAACAAAATACATGAAGGACATCAAGGAATAAACAAATGTCTAAGATTAGCTAGAGATACTTTATATTGGCCTAGTATCACTGTAGATATAAAAAATTTAATTGAGCAATGTCAAATATGTAATAAATTTAAAGTTTCTAATCAGAAGGAACCACTGATAAATTATGAAATTAATAAGTTTCCATGGCAACAAGTAGGTATTGATTTAATGTATTTTGATAATCAAACGTACCTCATTGTAACAGATTACTATTCAAAGTTTATTGAAACTGCTTTCCTAAATAATAATTCTACTGCAAAAAATGTCATAATTCACTTAAAATCTATTTTTGCACGTCATGGTATACCAATGTCTTTAGTCTCTGATGGAGGTCCGCCTTTTCAAGCTATTGAATTCAAATCATTTTTATACGATTGGGATATAGAACATGTAGTTACTAGTCCATATCATTCTCAATCTAATGGTCAGGCAGAAAGTTCTGTTAAAATTATAAAAAATATTCTAAAAAAGTCAAAAGAAACAAATACAGATCCTTATATAGCTCTATTACATTATAGAAACACACCTAAAGCCAATTTACCGTCACCTGCTCAATTATTAATGTCTAGAACTTTAAGAATGAATATTCCTTTAACTCAAATTAAATTAAAACCAAAGGTTGTAAGATTCTCAGATTACAAAAACTGCGTTGAAAAAAATAATTCAAAAAATTCTAAATATTATAATGTCAATGCAAAACCTATGTCTATATTTAAAACAGGAGATTATGTGTATTTTAAGAAAAACCCTAAAAGTAATTGGTTACCAGCTGTGGTCAAGGAAAAATTAAAATGTAACAGGTCTTATATTGTTGAAGATTATTATGGTAACACGTACAGACGAAATAGAATTCACTTAAAAATGAGATATAATACAAATGTTAATAATGACCATCTGTCCATGCGATCTGATCCGGCACTTGAAGAGGCAGAAGCTGGAGATGAGGGACAGGTGGGAGAATATAATAATTTGAACAACCCTTACATTACCAGATATGGTAGAGTGGTCAAACAACCTGATAGGTATAATGTCTAATGTCAGTGTATTTAAGATTTTATTGTATTGTATGTAAGCATAATGTCTAATATCAATGTATTTGAATTTTTATTGTTTTTATAAATAAAGAAAGGGGATGTAACATCACTATTGGTGTCGCACATCACTAGTGCTAGAGGTGATTGTAACACATTGTATTGTCGTCTGTGGTCACGCTAACAAGCTCTCTGTATAACCGTCACAAGAATAAAAGTCTATCTCATAAAATACAATCAGTGTTTTAATATAAAGTCATCCACATTAAATAGAATAAAACAGCGACGATACGAAACAGCTACTAAAAGATACATTACGACCATCAGAACTTGGAATCCGTGTGACGGGCATTAGGAGTATCCGAAACAAAGGCGTTGTAATCCATACTGCAACACAAGAAGATCAGGATAAAATTCTGAAAACCCCATGTCTAGCAAACTCGGACACTCTAAGCGCTCGATTACCAACAAAACGGCTTCCAAGGGTGATCTTCTTCAACGTTCCTCGTGACCTAACGGACGAGTGCTTCCTGAAAAATGCCTTAGCAGGAGCCCAGGACAAAGCAGGCCTAGATTTCGCAGTAAAAAGTTGCAAGCTAAGTCACCTTGCTGGCGCTCGAACTGGATCAACTTGCCACTGGGTCTTTGAGGTTCCTGCTCACATTCGTCACGTGCTGGTGGAGCAGGGGAAAGTCTTTGTGGACTGGAATGTGTGTCGTGTTCGTGACTTCATTGGACTTACAGTGTGCTCCAAGTGCCAAATGATCGGACATTCCTTCAAGTTTTGCAAGGACCAGCAAAGATGTGGACACTGCGCAGGCGAAGGTCACGCCCGGATAAACTGCCCAAAAGCCGCCGCCAAGCCTGTCTGCGCCACCTGTACAAGATTTGGGAAGCCCGCTGCACATCCGACTGGAGACAAGGACTCCTGCCCGGCCTACAAGGCTGCCCTTGCCAAGGACTTTGCAACTATTGATTATGGCGTCTAATTACATTGAAGAAGATGACGAGGTAGATTACGAAAATACTCATAATTTCTGTGATTGGCTAAAGTTTCATAGCAACTACAATATGGAAAATATTAATATTGTTCAGTTGAATGTTAGATCGATTTATAAATACTGGGATACTTTGAATGTCTACCTAAATACTTGTTGGAAGCATATTCATGTGTTAATGTTATGTGAAACGGCTATAACACCGAATCTTGTCTGTCTGTATAATATTCCTGGATTTAATTGTTACAACTATTGCCGAACTAAAAAATCTGGAGGAGGTATATTGCTATATGTTCGAAATGAATTCACATTTCAACAGAAAATAATAGAAACAAATCATTTTGAATGTGTGCTTGGCTCTATGACACTTCCAAACAAGAGTATTTTAAACATCATAGCAATATACCGTCCCCCCAACTCTAGCCAACCACAATTTCTTAATGAAATATCTGCCATTCTGCATACTATAAGCCCCAAAGAAAATGTTTTACTTATAGGAGATATTAATCTAGACTTGTTAAATTGTCAAAACCCTATTATTATGGCATATGAAAATATAATGTCGGATAATTATTTAATCAAATGTATTTGTGACGTAACTAGAGAAGCAGTTTTAGCAGGAAAAGTTACTCGTACTTGTTTAGACCACATATTTGTCCGATTTAACAGTGGATGTAAACAAAGCGATTCTCTTTCCTCATGTGTATGTAATAATATTACTATAGCGGATCACTTTTTAACTGCAGTTAATATTAAATATAGTGCAAGGAAAGAAGCCCCAGAACACGGGGAAAGAATTTCGTTTTTATCGCAAAACAAAATCGACAAAAACATTCATAATTTTAAGTGGCACTCCTTGCTTGAGGAACAAGATTGCAATATATTATATAGTAAAATTAAAAACAACTTTAAGAATTTGTATGAACAGAGTAAAATCGTTATGAATTATAAACCCAAAAAAAGACCTCTGTCAATAAAACCTTGGATAAATTCTAATATCTTAGAAAACATAAAAAAAAAAGATTCATTGTACAGAAGGTGGAAGAATGTTCCTAGCAATCAATTCTTTGAATTGGAATATAAAACTTTCAGAAATAAGGTGACAAAAGAAATTATTAAATGTAAGTCTACCTTTTTTAACAATAAATTCAAAAATTATTTTGGAAATACAAAAAAACTTGGGATGAAATAAATAAATTATTAGGACGCAAGTCCAAAAGAAGTTGTGACGAAATAATCTCGAAATATATGTTAAATACGAATAATGAAGAAACCGTAGCAGATAAGTTTGTTGAATATTTTACAAATAGTGTTAGCTCTATGATACATAAATGTGATTATTTAGCATCGACCGTCAGGCCGAATGAAGTGCAACATAGTATGTACCTACCCAGAGCTACCTGCCAAGAAATCAATATTATTGTTAGCAAATTAAACAATTCAAAGTCACCAGGGATTGACAACATTCGAATGTTTGACATTAAGACACATATTAATATTTTAGGGCCTGTTATAACACACTTTATCAATTTAATTTTATCGCAAGCAGTAATACCAGATGAACTAAAAAGTAGCATCATTAGGCCAATTTACAAAGGGGGCAAACATACAGATATTCAAAATTATAGGCCAATAAGCATATTGCCAGCCCTAGAAAAAATACTTGAAAAATACATTTCCATAAAACTTAATAAATATCTAGAATCTTTCTCTTTGTTGGATCCCAACCAATATGGATTTCAAAAGAAAAAAAGTACGGAAATGCTGCTTCAGGAATTTTCAAATCACATAAATTATGAATTAAATCTAAAAAAACAAGTGTTGGTTTTATTCATAGATAACTCTAAGGCATTTGATACCATTGATACAAATAAACTATTAGAAACACTGGAGACAATAGGAATTAGAGGAAAGCTGCTAGTTTTATTAAAAAATTTACTAACTGATCGACAAATAAGAGTAAAAATTCTTAAAAAATTCAGCAAAAGAAAATATATCTCAACAGGTGTTGCACAGGGGTCAATTCTAGGGCCAACCCTTTATATTATTTATGTCTCAATTATGAGAAAATTGTTTTCATTCGTTAAACATTTTGTATATGCAGACGATACGGCGCTCGTAATATCGCACGAAGATCTGGTTACTGCAATGAACCTTATGCAACATGATTTTATTGCCCTGCTGAAATGGTCGCATGACGCAGGCCTCTTTATAAATGCCAAAAAAACTAAAATTATGCACATCAGATCTCCACACGCCAGATGTAATGTAATTCCTTCATTATATACACACACATTTGACTGCATACATAAAAATGTTGCACAGCCCTGTTCATGTGAAACCATTGATTTTGTCAAAAGTTATGTATATTTGGGTGTTACTATTGACTGCTACATGAAATGGGATGTACACATTGCTAATGTTTGTAAACGTCTACGAGCTATTGTGGGTAGGATTTATAAAATAAAATATTTCGTGCCTATAAGTACTTTAAAGTTAATCTACCTATCTCTGGCTGAATCCACTATACGTTATGGAATTACTTCTTGGGGACATTCTTGTAAAACTAATATAAGCTATATACAAACATTACAAAACTCCATTATAAAATTGTTAATCCATAAATATGACAATCAACACAGAAGTAACATTAAATTAATATGCAAGTCTCTGAATATTTTACCTGTCAGAGGATTATTGTTTTATAATATTGTAAGTCAACATGTTATATTGTCTGATTCATTGTATAGGGAAAGAGTTTGCCATAAACATAACACAAGATTCACTCAAAATGAAGGACTGGTAGTTCCGAAATGTACTAATAAATATGGTGAAAGAACTTTAAACTATATAGTACCCAAAATTTTTAACCTATTACCAATGACAATTAAAAATAATAACATGTATACTGCTAATGTTAGATATAATCTAAGGAAATGGTTATTGGATAATAATGATCTATACTGATGCCCCTGAAATGGAATTCATATTCTTAGAAAATGGAAAAACAATTATTTTGTAATACTCTATTTATGAAACTATTGATGTACTTGTTGATAATACTAATTTGTTCATACATTTATTTTTACTTGCTTATTATATAAGGCTTTTATGCTGCTATTTAAACTTTTCTGCAATGTAACCAATTTATGTAATTATGTACCGTTCAAATTGTATCTTATGAGTGTATAAATGTTGTCTCTATGTTCCTGCTGACAAACTACATAAGTAGTTTAGCGGGTTTAAATGTGAATAAATAAATAAAAAAAAAAAAAATTATATTATAAATAAAGTAAATTTATGAAAGACCCTTCCAGGACTATTCTCTGATAGCTTTACGGCGAAAACTTACATTTGCAAAAGGGCTCTAATTAGGTTTAGCAGTCGAAAACAATAATAAATTACCATTGTCAGTGACCTTATAATATGTAGGGAAGGGGATTTTGTTTTCAATTTCTTAATTATGGTAAGTGCCTGCAAACTTATTTGTACTGGGTAGAAAAACAATGCAATATTCAATAAATTTTACAAAATTAATAAAATAAGACAATTATTCGAGTATTTGTCACCAGTTTTGTTCGTTCTGTTTATAATTATTTGAGTCGTAAAGTTCCTATCTACGATAAGTCCACTTTTGTGAAATGTTGGCAAATTAATATTTTTTAATTACAAGGTTTTTCTAAATAAAAACTAGAGACTTATTTATTAGGTGGGCTTTGTTGTCAAACTACAGATATAAATAGTAAGATAAAACCATTAATTTCATAATAGTTTAGGAGTAATTACGTAAATAATGATGGACTTATCGGCATTTGAAAGTAACTGTCAAATTAATCGTATATAGGAACTCACCAGCCTGTGACTTATCGGTGTTTGTTTCTCAGCACCATTGACATGTGAATGACAAGTATAGGGCCAACAAAAAATTTGATTTAAATGAAAAGAAAATATTTAATTTTTATTTTTTTTTAATAAAAGTTATTTAAGAAAAGTGCATAGAAGAAAAATAAAATAAAATACAAATGTACTTAAGTAATTTTTTTTTTCGAAATTTTTTTTTTTTCATAATTTTTTACAAAAAAATACGATGGATTAGAATATGTGTTTACAAAAAGAAAACCTTAAAAATATTTTTTGTACTCTAAACAAAAGTAAATAATCATTGTAATGTTTAAGAATTAAACAAAACCAATTTATAGAACGAAACATAATATTATTATAAAAAAGTAAATGCAGATATTTTATGATTACAATTTTTCTGTATTTATCACAAAATATTCAAAAACTATTGTGCTAATCAACTAAATTATAGAACAAAACACAAAAATATTATAAAAAAAGAAATGCAGATATTTTGTGATTACAATTTTTCTGTATTTATCACAATAAATTCAAAAGCTATTGTGCGAATAAACAAAATTATAGAAGAATAAATATTATTAAAATTATTAAAGAAATTTAGCAATTTAATGATGATAATTTTTATTTTGTATTCATCTCGATAAATTCAAAAACAGATATTTTTCACAAAAATCGAGGATTTTCAATTATTAATTCTTAATAAAAACTAGTGGTTTTAAACAAAACAAGTGTATTATTTTTATTAAAATTTTTTTTGTTAATTTGCCAATAATATTATGTACCTTACTTATTACAAGAAATAAATACGAGGCATATCCAGAAAGTAAGTGTACTGAATTTTTGTAGGTTACAATTTTTTTTATTGAAACAAAAAAATTACATGGTTACCGTAGTACATATGTAAGCTATTTTTAGACATAGTCGCCATTCCTCTCAATGCAGGTGGTGAAGCGGGGTGTCAACTTTTTTATGCCTTCCTCGAAGAAGTTTCCCGCCAACTCCTTCGTCCACTTCTTCACCTCCTCCTTTACCTCCTCGTCGGTTGAAAACCTTTTTCCACCCATGTACAGCTTCAAGGAGGTAAAGAGATAATAATCTGAAGGATCTAAGTCAGGGGAATGCGCGGGGTGGTTCAGAACATCCCATTTAAACGAGGCAAGCAGTTCCTTCGTGGCGTTGGCCGTGTGTGGTCTGGCATTGTCGGGCAGCAGGCTGACTCCCTTTGTCAGCATACCTCTCCTCTTGTTTTGAATCGCCTTCCGCAATTTTTTTAGGGTCTCACAGTATCTTGCAGAGTTGATGGTCTCCCCTTGAGGCAGATATTCATTCAAAATTATGCCTTGACTGTCCCAAAACACGGATGCCATTATTTTCTTGGCTGAAATTGTGGTTTTGAACTTTTTGGCGGGGGGTGAAGAGGTGAGAACCGTGTTTAAACTCGCGATACCACTTGTACACACTCGTACAATTCATATCTTTATCACCATATGCAGTTTTCACCTCATTATAAACCTCAAACGGAGGTTTTCCCTTCCAAACGTGATAAAGGATGATGCCGCGTATTCCGCACTTGGCGGAATATTGGATTGACATTTTTCACGAAACGTGTTGTCGAGTCGACACTTCTGAACGTACTGACCTTTAACCGGTCTCGTTGCGGAGGGGAAGAGTCAGGCTACACGTAAGTGTAGCCAACATGTAATAAAAAAAATAAAGAAATAATAATAAAAAAAAACTGTAATAAAAATTAAACTTGAAAACAATAAATACAAACTTTAAAATTATTAAAAACAACTGAGCGAAGTTTTGAGATCACCCAGTAATGGCAGACTCTCAATGAATGATTCCACTCAAAATAGGAGATTTTTAAGGACCTATTACGGCTATCCACGTGTTTTTTCCAAGATTCTTTGATGATAACTCGCTTTCTAGATGTATTACCCGCCACTTGAACAAAATTTGTGGTTAGATCGGACATTATTTAGCTGTAAAAACGTATAAAAAGGCAGACACTTTTACAAAACCCCATTTCAACAACTGCTTCAGCAGCCATGTTAGAATTTGAAAAATGCTTCCCCCCCATTGGCTGCCTGGACGAAATCTTTCTCACTTATTGGCTGCCTGCACGAGCGGTGGACTTATCGGCTTTTGGAACATACTGCTCCGTGGATTTATCGTTGTTTGGAACTCATTGCGATTTTTAAATCCACTTTTCGTAGTATTTTACGGCCGTTTTGAACTCATCGATATTTGATTAGTGTGCTAAAGAGCCGCTAGAGTAAAACTGCATCATTAGTTCATTTTTGGAGAAAAGTGGACTTATCGTAGATAGGAACTATACGACTCATTTATTTAGTTGCACGCAAGATTTAATTTAATTTGAGAAATTATTACGATAGGCATTATTTTTTTTCGAAATATCATGGGGTTAGACAATTTTTTCGGGATTTGGTAGTGAGACAATGAAACATAGGTTGTGATGTCACAGTGTTTATTTGAGGTGAGTCAGTAGCGCAGTTGTGAGATGACTTCGGACCGACGACGATGATACCAGGTGTAAACGGCGATGACGGCAGTGGAGTGATCGAGGCAGTAAAGTCGATGACTCGACACCGCGTTAGTGGAGCTGTTTTCAGCACTGGGAATGTGGAGTGGAAGTGGAGTCTTACGGGTACTCCAGTGTGAAAAAGGGTAGCCAAAGGTGTGGTGGAGTTGGTCGGCAGTTGTGCGGGAGATGCAGGCCGGCGAAGATGTGGCAGGGTCTAGGCGCGTGAGAATCGCAGGTCAGGAATGACATCCGGGACCAGGGTACTGATATAATCCCGAGGAGTCCATGGTAATCCGTAGCTTCCCTATAATGTCCGTGTAAAGCCGGGCGAAAGTGAGTAGGTCCGTAGCCTGTAGCAGCGAGGCGAGACGCGGGGTGTAGCAGCCGCTAAGTAGGCAGCAGGCGTTCGCAGGGCCCGCAGGTTGGCCACTGTTGTAACTGCTAATTGATGACTGACTGACTATGTCGTGATGCGCCTCGTTTTATAGCAGCCGGTGCATCGAGAATATTCAGACTTGTAGGTAGGTGCGCCGAATGCTAGCTACGATGCGTTTTGCACCGGCGAACGTTCCCGAATATTTTAGTAGCATAGATAGCTGCTTCAGTTTAAAAAAATCTCATTTCATAAGTATTTCGTAAATAACCGAATTTGAAATTAGAAATTTGGGGCATTTAGCTAAGAATTGGTGGGATCCTTTAGGCACCCCAGTTGAATTTTAAATTTATGAAATAATATTTTTATTTGTTGTATATATATTGATTGAACGTATATTTACAAATGTTTTAACCCGGAAAAAATAAATAACATAAAAAACTGAAAATAACTATGTTAATCTATGAAACCTTGACAGAAATATCGTCGCAAATTTTTCAACGCAGATAGCAGTTTGGGAGATTTTTCTCTTTTAATTAGTTACATATCATACTAGTGTATATGTGAAATCTTTGGCCAAGGTAAAGGAGAACCGGATAATCTCGGTGTATGATACAAGTTGAAGATTGATCAAGTTTCCGAAATGTTTAATCGAGGATATCTCCTGCGAAGAGTGCATGAAAGGAAAGAGTTGAGATCCACTTTATTACTCTGTGGAGAGAAGCGATCCATCACGGAAGATAGATGGTCTTGCATTACGGAAGCTGCAAAGATAGCCCATTTTCTAACCGGGACAATGTATGGATTTATATTGTATTATCATCTAAGAACACTTCTATATTAATAAGCCGATACGACAACTTCTTTGAAGAGGGTTATTATTTTCTGTTGGTATAACAAAACCGTACATAAATCAGACGTATTGTATTAAGTTGTCAAATACTAAGCAGACTTTCATTATCAAAAGCAAATAATATCTGATGTCAATTTCGATCTAACGTTTAGAATTTATTAGGAATGTCTCCAACCTAGCATTTAAATTGAAGATACCTAGCTAAATTATTTTGCTGACTTACAAATATGTTACGATTTAAGGAAGAATTGAAATTTATAACATACTAGCTGACATGTACCCGGTGTTATTCGGGGTTATGAATGGTTTGTAGAAAAGTTTTGAAGTTGTCATTTAGTGTGCATGAAAACTGAGTGAATTTTTAAGGTGGAAATAATATTATTTTAAAGAAATTATTAAGTTTACTTTTAAAGTATTGATTTCACTTGATTGTGCCACGTTTTCCTCGGAGGTCCTCAACTTCTTCTACCATTCTCTTCCACGTAATACATTCTATTTTTCTTCATTCAACTTCATCACATCATATATGTCACATTTTACCACTTAGGTACGTTTTACTGATTATTTGATTTTGATAATGCCAAAGTTACAGTAGGTAACCCACTACGCGTTCATAACAATACACTATAAAAGATCAAAGGGATAGATTTTTGGCATGAAATTATTCATGTTAATAGATTTTCTGACAAAAATATATATTTACGAGAACATAAAATGTTTATTATAAAATATAAGATGAACTAACGGCTTCTAAGTAAACATGTTTAGAGGAAGGTATTTATAATAATAATGTTCTTCACTCTGTAATGTAGGAGGTTAGAGCAATCCCATATATTATAGAATGTAAATACATAATTCACTCTGCATCATAAAAATCTCAATAAGTTGATCCTAGCCCCGAGCTAATGTTATTAATATATACATCAATTGAGCCATCAGACTATAGTTTTATTTCAAAAACGATACTAATTTTCGGAGTACGAGACTTTAAACAAATGTTGGACATAAACTCTTTAAAGGTACCACAACTTGAGTCATCTTCCAGGGCTATAAAAGGAGCAGTTTAAGTAATTCAGTAGGTCTTTCACTATTCGAACGTTGAAGAGGACTCATGTAAATATGCAATTAGCAATAGAAAACTGCCCCTTAAAATGGACACCACTGCTGACAGTCAGCTGAAGTCGCTCAAGTGGTGGCACTACTGCAATCAGGGATGTTACAGTGTGATCTTGCTCGGCGACTAAACGAGCCGTTTTGTCATTCTACGGGTTTTCCAACAGTTTCAGACTGGTACCTTCATTGATTCAGCATTTTCTTTTCGCTGTCGGATTGACGATTGTCGGGGCCAATATCTTACTCTGATTCGCTTCTTTAAAAACACATTTTAGAGTTATTAATGCTTTCCCTCATTCCAACCACCCAGATTCTTATTGGGGCTGCAAATCCAGGAACCCGCCTTCGGTTAACTAGAGGGGGCACTGAAATGCCTAGGAAGTTTGAACATCATGTGGTACTTTAATTAAGTTTGTTATAGTAAAGCACACGAAAGGGCATTAAACTGCGCTGTTTATATACTTTATTATTATTACTATGCATTATTGTATTGCACCAGAAGCCTTCTCATGATTCTCTTAGTGTGGTTAGTCCAGAGCTCTCATGTGTACAAAAAGGTATAGAAAGCTAAGATGGGCGTGATTTTCACTTGTGAGCGTTGACCCAAAATCTTCCACTGAGCATATTTGATTATACATATATTTAATGCTCACCTCTGCCTATCCCTGTCTTCATCATCCATTAGCTTGTTGGTGATGATGTGCCTAAAGTATGTTTTTTACTTTTGCTTTCATACTTCATCATGATCACCAATCACATTGAAAAATTTAAAATCTTACCCCTTTTCTCTTTAGGAGGGGAGAATGGGGACAGTTGTACCAATTTGGCTTTTACTATTTTCTACGTCTTAGGTATAATGCTTATGAAAAAATACTTATCATCGTCTGATAATTTAACTGTCTACCAAATTCTTCTATTTTTATTTTTCTAAATCTTTTTTTAAACAAATTTATTTCATTTTTTTTTAAACACGCCCTAAGCGCGTAAACAGATTGGGAAATGCTACAACACACCACGCTCCCTTGGTCAGTTGTACCATTAGCGGAATGTTGATCAAAAATACAGAATTAAGACATAAAGTTGTTAATTTAATAGTTTAATAATTTCGGTGAGGAAAAAAAAATCATTTTATTAGTTTTTTTAAAATAACTATTCATAACTTCAATTATATATAACATAACACAAAATTTATCTGGCCTTGAAAAAATACTTAAAGAATTCTTTAGTCTAATCACGAAACTTAACTATTTTAATGTAATAAAATGACAAAACAAAATACATGTTAATATCATAGGTTGTTTTAATCTCAAGTAAATTAGGAAAAAAAGTTTTTGTGTGAAAACAATGTGCTACACTGTGCCTGTGGTACAACTTTCCCCCAAAAATATGTTTATTTTTTTATAATATAAATACGAATTTTCTCATAGAAAAGAAAGAGACAAAAGAACAATGATCAAATGGACAACGGACCGGTCGGTGGCTGAGTTGACATCGCGTTTGGGTCCCACCCAGGCGTAGTGTGTTATCCTCGCCTGGCTAAGTCCTCCATCACAACACAAGCAACATTTTCCGCTTAGTGTGGTGGTAGTAGGAGATTTTCAAATATTGTCAGGCTATCCGTAATCCGGGAAAGTTTGTCTTTCTTTAAAAAAAAAATAATTAGTAAATAATTGGACATTGAAAGTGTTACGGACGGACAAGCACTTGGACTTTTAAGACCTGGGAGCTGTACTCACATGAGCTTGCTAAACAAAAAAAAAACTCGTTAGTTGCAGCACGGGGTAAATTGTACCTGTAATAATCCCTCAATAAATCAGTTCAAATTCCCTACCGGGAATTTCAAATTAAAACGCAAAATTTTGGTAATTATCTACTGACGAACGCTTCAAAACCTGTCTTAAACTTAACACATTTGTCCAAAAATGTGTGGATAGTAAAACAGGTAAAAACAGAGCACAGTCCAGGATCCACCGTGTCCCGCGGCTACTAACGACATGTCAGTACGTGTCAAGGCCATCGCATACTTACATAGTGAGTTATTCGCTTTGGTACTACTGACCCGTGGTACAATTGTCTCCGGTCTTCCCTACTCTACATAAAATTATTCGTATCAAGATAAATGGTAGTATAAAACCGTGTGAAACATCTGTCTTTGTGACCTTTTGTATTGGGGAATATGTTCTAAGAATCTGTGAAAATAAAATATATTCTGTATATTATTATACCTATTACCAAACATACTAATATTTGTTTTATGTGAGTCTTACGTGAAATCTGACTCATGAATTCAAATTCGCATCGAATTTCAGTGTCATTTTCAAAATTGGAAATAGGTAAATGGTAGAATTCAGACAAGCAAAAGTAGGTACCTACGTATAATTTAATATAGATAAAATTTGTTTATAAATATATAAAATAGTTTTTCATGCCGATAATTTACTAAAACAATTGAAGATATGAATAAAAAAAGTTGCACAATAGAGAGTATCCGGGGGTGAAGTGTGCCATCTTCGGGAGGTAAATAAACATGATGGTAGAAGTGAAAAAGTAAAATCAAATTTCCAATATTTATTTTCATCTGCAAACAATTCAACTTTATTAGTGGAATTTTGAAGAAAAATATTTATATTCCCAGGTTATGAATAACCTGGCAATATTTGAAAATCTCCTACTACCACCACAGTAAGCTGAAAATTTTGCTTGTGTAGATGGAGGACTTAGCCAGCCGAGGAATTGAACACACTACGCCTGGGTGGGACCCAAACGCGATGTCAACTCGGCCACCAACCGGTCTTACTTGTACTTCACCCATAAAAACAAATAGCACGAAATGGTTAATGTTCTACGCACTTTTCCTAATTGATATCCTCACGACACGAAGTCTTCAGTGTCACAAAATTACAGCTCTGATTTACTTAGCCTAATAACCTTCCGTATGCCAACTAAAAATACACAATTACTTTTAATTGCAAGAACAATATCAGGACTGAGTCATTTAGATACTCGCTTGTACCTAGAATGCATGCAGTTGGCCAAACTTTCTCTTAAGTAGCAGATGTGTGCAGCTGCACGGAATTTAGTCACAATAAGGCTATAATAACATACCTCTTAAATATGAATTAATTTTAGATTTTATTACTCTTTTGAATGTGTTATATTTTAATTTCTTTGATAAATTTTACTGTTTTAATAATGCACCACTAAATTATCTATTATACGTATCACATGTTTGTAAAAGCCCGTTAGGGCGTACAATATAATGTATAATGTAACGATATCTAAATGTCAAAGTAAAATATGTAAAACACCACTGTTTTATTCATTTTAAGTTGGCACTTCATCTCGACTTTACTTTTTGGCGCCTATAGCCTCTTTCATTCAGGTATTCAAATTAAACGGGGTTGAGTCAAAGTGTTTTTGTAAAACTTACATCCTATAATATGCATTCCTTTATTAAGTTGTTTTTGGCAGCCAATTTTATATAAACCATAAAATACTATTTTTGGTAAAGTATAATTTTTTATCGTAGAAATTGTACAGAATTTCCCCCCGAACCGAACTTGACGAGTGTCGCGTTTATGCCATCATAAATCTTTTTACAACCCCGTTAAGGAATACATTTTATTGCTGGAAATAATATATTATGTATGAGATCCGTATTGGTATAGTGAATAATTACTTAGATCCCGGAAAGTTCCTTGGTTCGTATTTGTCTGACCCGAATCCAGTTCTGTCTTATGAACTCCGGGTAGAAATTAAACTTACTACATAAGGATTCAAATAAATCCTTAGATTTATTATCAATTTTAATCTTTGATACATGGAATTTAGGAATGCTTCCCGAGGCATCTAAATTGTGCTACATATTTCTTATTTTTTTAAGTTGTCGTAAAACAAATAATACTGTTTTAGAAACTACCTACAAAAATTATTTTTGATATTTTTGTTTTTGAAATTGATATTGACATTTCTAAAAAAACTTAATTAAATTTGAATATCAAACTTAACTGGACATTTTGAGTCCATAATTTTGAAATACTTCGATATTTAGAAAACAAATTACTTTTGTGTAGGGAATTTTTATGTCGTTTATGCAATAATAAAAATATAAATAATTTTTATCTTTCAATGAAAAAATCTCGCCAATTCGTATTCACAACATTTGACAATTTTTTTGGATGAATGGTATATATTTGAGATAAATTAAAAAATAACTATTCATCGTACCAACGACTAGTAAATTACGTATCTGTGTATTTTTGAAAATAAAATTCGTTTATTATGTATGGACGCCCTGGTCAGATCTGTTTTTCAGGGGCTCTAATGGAATATGATATTTGTCGCTGTGTCGTTCCAAGGCTTAAAGGAATAAAATATTAACATGTAATAGAATCAAAAAACTTCTATTTGTTGTCTCCCATTGGAGGTTTGCTATCATTGTGTGAAATACTGAAGTATATAATAGAAGAATAAGGCTGTCGAACACTTTTTTACTATGTAAAATGTTCCGGAAACGCCTAAATGTGCATGCGATTGCCATTCAACAACGAATCTGATCTTCATTATTTTATAAATTGTTTATGAACATCTTTTTTGTTTTGTATTTTTATTATCTTACGCATATTTTATTTTGTTGTGATGTGATGTTTATTTTACATATTTGGGAATAAGAGTATTCAGGAGTAAAAAAATTACCTAATTTTTTTACATTAACCAATTAATTACAGGGGGCCTTGAGTAAAATAATTTTCCTGAGAGGGATGCAGTGAGGAAGGGTCTTTTTTAAGGAAAGGAAGGAAAAGGAGTTCTGGGAAGGAAAAAGGTATAAAGGAAGGGTAAGAATATAGGGATCGGTGTGTCCAGGAGTGACGGACGTTTGAAATATCCCTCCCGCTGCGGCGCAAAGCGATAAGTCTAGTGACCAGTTGGAGAAGTCACCCCAAACTAGCCTTTCTCGATCTGGTATGCCACGTAGCTGGGGTGTGCATGCGTATCCTGAAAACACCTCACCCGATGAATACCCCTGCTAAATCACCAAATTTAGTGAACCACTTGGGGTGACCTATAGCAGAGATGTTGGTTCTCCAATATTGTTAGCGCGGCGGCGGTACCCAGTCCCGCCTCCCAAACACATTTTCAAAATCATAAACTATATATCCTACATAAACAAGGCCTTGCTAATAAACGTGTTTCAAATTGTACACTTCTGATAAATAGCCATTAATGTATCGTAAATGTGGTAGATTTGGGATACCTATGTGTTTTATGCATAGAGCTAGATTTAGATGCGCTCATGCTTACTAATAACTCGTCGAAACTTGTTCCACTATAAGAAAGTGGTAAGCGGTGCACCTAGACCGGATTCGATAGTTTTAGTTAGTTTTGGAGGTAAAAAATCAGAACTTATTATTTGGCTTCACATCTCATCTAAATATAAAACATCATTTGATACATTTACCTAGGGACAGCCGAATAGATACAAGTTTGCAGTTCATATTTCCAGATTTGTTGATTTTTGTATATAGTAAAGTAGGCATATTTAGAATTGCTTATAGAGTACATAAGTAAGTACTCTCATTATCGCTCTTATGAGACACTACCATTTTAATCTAAATTTTTCTTAAAATGTATATCCTAAATACAGGATTGATCATATACTTTTTCACTTTGTTTCTTATTTAGGAAATTGCATTACCAAATTGAAAATTGAATATTTATGTGTAATGCAATACAAATCAATGCACATCATTATGCAGTAAAGCCATTGATGCTATAAGAACTTCGATTTTTCCATTCCAATGGTGTTCCATAAATGTAATGAATGTAGCAAACTCCATTACATTTCGTGTGAATTTCAACAATGTATCCCTTTCGAATCGACCAAACCTGTGTTGTTTAAAGCAATGTTTGACAAAAATTCGTCTTAAATGCAGTTTTAAAACAATGACATGCCTTCTGGAGGGTTCCATGATATCTCAACACAGTGAAAATTCAACACACTTTTAAAAAGTGATATAAAGTCATAAGAAACGATGAAAAAAAAATGTTTTTAACCTAAACTAACCTAACCTACATAACCCAGTTAATAAAGTTTTTGTTTCATCATTTTTCATAACTTTGTAAAGATGTGATGAATTATCATTGTGATGTTTTATCCGGTAACCCTTTTGGAGACCGGTGAATAACCAATGTATGTAGAAAATTAAAATTCTTCGACAATTTTACAATTACTAGCGCAGCCATTGAAAAATCAAGGGATAGATTAATTTTTTTTAACGATCATTTCCAATTTTAGAAAATGACTATTAAAATAAATTTATGTTTAAAATATTATGTTATATAGGTAAAGGTGGGAATTTTATCGCTTGTCTGAATTCTTCGCACAATCAGTTTCAATTTTGAAAAAGACACTTAAACAAATAAAATTGGAGTTCATTGAACCTGAGATACACGGACGGACACACAGATAAAAATTAATATTTTTCATTTTACAGTCCGTATTTGACCATCAAATAACTTTAATATTATTTCCAGATAATTGGTTATCATTATATCGTAGGTATTTCAGAGTTTTTGTTAATTATAGGTCGGTACCTAATTAAATTTATTTAATATTTAATTATTATACATTTATTTTAAATAACATCTTAAAAAATCTTTTTTTTATTTTTTTTGTCACCGTTCTTGTATATTCTGTGTTTTTACATACAAGACTTGTTAGAAGAAAGAAGACGACCGCGGAGGACGTGCGTACCACTGTTCATCAGGACTAATATATACAAGCTATAATATATATTATCTATAACGTAAAATCTTAAGTTTCCACTCGCGCACTTTAAAAAACATAACTTGTTTTTCTTCAAAATTCCCTTGAATTAAAATTAGGGATTTTATTTCGGGTAAGAACGCTTTTTGACGAGTTTCATTTTTAATTTCACGCTAGATTTTCCTTTCCGTCGGTAAATTTTTAATATCTTCCCGGTGTTCTTGAGGCAAAACATCACACGTTAATTTAACACCGTTGCTTTTAAACTATTAAGGTCCTTTCAAGTAATATGATATCACAGATGAAAATATGTCAGATATACTTTAGTGGAAGACTTACGTAATTATATCAAAAACAGTGAGTTTCAAAGTGTTCCTCGTTGAGGAACTGCAGAACATTTTCTTTTTTTTTGTTAAATAAAAACCTTCTTACTTAAATACTTATGTGTTGTGACGTCACAGAAGCTAACTTTTTGTATCAACAAAGTCAACTTAGTACTAAACTGAGACGGACTCATAATAAAGTTGATGTATTTATTTTTGTACAACTGTAAGATATATGATTTAAGCAGTGTTAGAAAAGCGTAATTAAATATATTTTTAGTTTTATATAAAGTGACATTTCTACAGTTAACAAGAAAAAAACAATAGATAAGCGACAAAAAGACAAAAAAATCCTGAATATTTGAAATCAGATTTTTTTTTGTTGTATTTGTCCGTTTTTAATATTAAAATCTAAGAGTTTTCGATCTGCTTTTAAAACTAGTAATTCATTTTGGTATATATTAAAAAACAGCTAATCAATTAGATTCCCAAATTTCTGAAAAGAAAGCATATCATTTTTCTTACAAAACGTGAATTTCAAACCAGCGTGATGTGCGGCTTGACTCTATATACAACCTACGCAGTGATTCCAACCAGGAAGGGCGAATTTATTCATTTATATATAACGATTTATTAATTCTACGTATAAATTACAAGTCAAAAAACTAATTTATTTAGAATCGGCTTTTGTTGACTCATGTGTATAAATATGTTTTTAGCCATAATATGTTACAATGTTTATCACCATTAATGATCATTGTGATTTATTCAATTGATAATATATCAAAACCAAAAGTCCCCCTGAAATCATGAGGTTTGTAAATAGATAAGTACCTACTTAAATACCTACCCACTTAATTATTAACCAAATAATATTTTAGTCATATTAAAAAGTAATAATTTGAATATGGAATTATGCAATTGATCCGAAGGAACGTTACTATCGTAAAGACAATTCTTTTTTCAAACATTCTTCATCTAGGTAGGTGCCTACCACGATGAAAAAAATGCAAATGAGAAAGTTCAAATAAACGAGACGTTTTTACATTTGAAAAATAATGTTTACCGAACCATTAAAATGGCCACCATCTTCATGTGAAACGAATCGTTCAAACAATTTTACTTACGCGCCAGTATTGAACGTGAAATCGATGATAGACGTTGTAGTAGATTCCAACATTCTGCGGTAATCTTTTTTTTTTTTCTTTGTTTTATTCGTAAAATATATTTGTATACAGTTTTTTAAATGGTTTTCGACTACCACACTAGACACATGTCCATATTATTGTAGTCGAAGAATCATCTTTATGTATGCAAATATTTTATTTACATCTTTATCCATCGCCATCTTTATTAATACAGGCCGTCCTGTAGAAAATGAACTGACAGTTAAAGATACCTATTTTCGATTTTTTGCACTTTTTTTGGCAGTTTTTTTTATGTGTAACCGCACAAGAGTCCCAACTGCTCCCAACCGTCTGGAGCCAATGATACTATGGCATCCGCAATTGGGGCATGTTGTGAGGTTGAATGTAGTGGGGAGGGGTAGGAGAAGGAGAAGAGGAGGGTCTGAAAGTACCTGGAAATTAAGATATGGTTACCAAATAGTCCAACGTTTCAATTCTGAATGGCGGTCTTACACCAGGGCGATACTGCCAGTATCTTCCACTCTGGAACGTGCCGAAAATATTCTACTCATTATTTTAAATTAACTGATAAATAGACCTCCAGCTACCAAGCTGGAGTACCATAGTCGAGAGCTTTATCCCTCGACCACGGATACCATCAAAGTTTAGTACTAAAACTAGTACTAAATTAGTTAGAACTAACTAAATAGTTTAACCCTGATAAACTCAGTGCAAGAAGTCCGAAAACAGGTCTATTTAACTGTCATTTCATTTTCTACAATACGACTTGTATTGATAAAGATGGCGGTGCTTGAAAGCACAGTTCTCTGTGAGTTAGCTTTTAGTTATAAATTGCTTAGGCTGAAAATGTCTTATAACGGAAGAATTGACTTGACGTTGGTAACCGCGCGAATGCGTTAAGCTTGCGTTTACTAAATGCACAACGCATTAAAGTCGCAGAAGGCTTAAATCACATGCAAATTCATATTTACTAAGTTATTCTGTGTTTTAAAGATGTTCTCATTTATGTTTTATTTTCATTTTTTTTTTTTATTTTTTTTTTTTATTTAACAATTTTTTTATATAATATAATGTGTCCTTACTGGGGTACCCCGTTTTAAGGTCAGGTGTGTAAATACTGAACATGCATTTACAAGATCTCAGTCAAAGGATACGTCATAATACATAAAGTCATAAAAACTATTTCAAACGATAAATTATACATAGAATCAAGAGACATAAAGAGATACAAATTGAATCTGAAAATTATCGAAACTCAAAATGTGAAATTCTGGGAATTGATAAAAAAAAGCTACATTACTCTTCACGATATTATTTTTTGTGTTATTTAATTTACTGAATGGTATATTTTAGAATTTAAAATAGGCTATCAAGTTTTGAATTTTTTGAGATTTGTTATTTAATTAGAACGATTTGGTGAGTTATATTCGTAGAATGATTTATAATATTGTGATTAAAATTATGTCATAATATGATTAGGCTTATGTTATTTTTTTTTAATTGATGTTACAAGGGTACAATGGTTCAAGGCTATATAAAAGAAATATATTTTTTTAACAATACTACCCACTACTTTTGAGAAATCTATTCTAGTGTTTGAGATGGGAAGTAGTTACAACAGTTTTAATTTAAGTATATGCATAATGGAGTGTAATACTAATGTTATGGGAAATAAATGTAAAATATAAAATGCTGATAGCACCGTAACGAGAAGTTATTGTGATGAAATATAAAAGAATTTTAATTGCCCAAAACATATCAATAAATTGTATTATGAAAGTGAATGTAAGATTTTTAGAAGATGTGTCTTTTTTACTTTGTGGAAGTATAATGAATAGTAGGAATAATTTAACGCGATTTTATTTATGCTAGAATAAATTATTCAGATAAGACTGCATTGAAAAATTTTCGTACTTATTTATTAGTTCTCTTAGTTTAAATGTGTTATTAGATTGAGAAAATGACAATAATCCTGAGCCGTAGTCGTTCTCAACATTGGGATGGATATTTATTCCTTTTTTATAATGTATCACTGATTGAATCCAAATGTCACATATTTGCAATTCGTACATATTTTCTGAAATTGTAAATACTATCGACAAAACTATCAACATTGGCAGTCTCAGTGACTTGGCAGAGGTGCCCGGGTTCATAGGGTGAGGTTTGTCCAGGTCTTAAAGGCGGATGCATCTGTCTACTAACTGCGTGACAGGTGAGATCAGGTGAGGCCGGTTGAGGGAGACACTTTAACTTCCTATCCTTCCTTTCCTTAAAAATACCCTCACTCAACATCCCCAAAGATGAGATAAGCTACTATTTGTATTGAATTATAGGGTCCACCTAAAATACTCATCGTTTATTGATAATTTGTCCCCAGGGTCGACATGGGTGCTGCCCACCGCAACGGATCCTTCTACCAGTGCTGCTCCGGCTTCTGCATTGACCTGCTGGAGAAGTTCGCTGAGGAGTTGGGCTTCACATACGAACTGGTCCGCGTGGAAGACGGACGGTGGGGTACCCTGGAGGGCGGCAAGTGGAATGGACTCATCGCGGACCTGGTCAACAGGAAGACAGACATGGTCAGTTCTATCAAAAACACTGTTATAATTTTCCATACGTCTGTGGCAGTATGCTACACTATGCGCCTCCTAGCGGCGGGAGTTTTTTTTCAAACATTAAAAAAATATTAAATTGGCTATTAGTTAGCTAATTGGTTTGAACTAACAGTAATGAGCCTGCCGCCGCCACCAAGAACAATATAAAATTACTATTTTATATTGTATTGTACTTGGGGCATTTGCCAAGTTTGTGGTATTTAGAAAAAAATCACTGAAAAACAAGATCTGGTGGCATCCAAGTAAATGGAGTTAATATGAGGTTTTCACTGCCAAAAATATTAATGCAGATGGTAGATATAACACTGAATAATTTCACTGAATAATCTCAAATCCCGACGTGCGCAAATAATGTTTTTTTATTAATTTCCATTATTTCACAAATTGTTCATTCAAAATGATATATAGTATATCTTTGGCGTGTTTCAAAGTGGTAGAAACTTTCAGTATTACCCTGATGAAAGAGCACCTCTGAGAATAGAAACGTTGCTTGAAATGGCTTTATTCGTGTTTAGTGATCAGATCTGAATAGCCAAGACTTCCCCACCTTTTTCGTTTCTACTTCCTTCCCCAATTGGGGATGCCATATTCTCTCTAGCTCCAGGAATGAAGTCATAAATATGATTTTTAAGCTATTTTTGACTGGCGAAGAACGATTTTTAATATAAATATGAAAATGGTTATTCTGATTTCTAAAACAATAATAAAAAGGTACATTTATTTTATTATAATGAGAAATCTAGTGTTTCTAAATAGAAAAAAATTTAATCAGAGTTTCAGTTCATGCTTTTCGGTTTTGGATACAAATTTGAGTATTTCAGCTCAAATATCCATTGCCCTGAAGAGTTTTTTGATTTACGTTCCGTATAGGCCGCCCTGTCCCTTGACAGGATCGAACTTTAGACTGAAAGTTTTTATTTGGTATTTCTGTACTAGTTTGAAAACACATTTGTCATGATATTTTATAAGATGGCATAAGAAATTTGAAAAATGAAGTAACCAACAAAAAATTTGATATCAACAGATAAGTAATTAATTAATTAAATGTATTTTGATATGTGTTCAATTTAAAGTTAGTGACATCACTGTGGTTTGATCAAGCCGCAAAGCCAAAACATGTATTAAAATACACTGTGATTGACGTCTGTGGCTTAAAGCTACTTGTGTGGTATTGAAAGTGGCGGGCCAATAAAAAATATATCTGTATTGATTTAACCAATTATATTTGTGACTCATTCGAGTAAGATTCTCTAAGCGTGGGCGTTTTAATGTTGTCTATTATGTTTAATGCACCTGAAAATGTGGCTTTACATCAATGGATATTAATAAGAAGAATTGTCTTTTTGAGTTTATCAGTTGAAGACTTGTAGCTAGATTTAAATATAAACAGAACTACCGTTGTTTTTTTTTTTTTTTTTTTTTTTAATTTGGTACATTATTTTGTTACAATTTATGTTTTCCAGTAATGTAGGCCTCACTGGGTGGCTTGCCCGTGCTGAGGCCTTCATTTTATAATATGAAAATCTAAGATAGTAAATTTGAAAAGAAAATAATAAATTTAAAATTAAAAATTAATAATAAAAATACATAATAATACATTTAAAATTAAAAAAATAATACAATGAAAATAATCTTGTGTGTTTGTGAGTGATGTGTGTTTATGTTGGTTTTGTGTGTTACGTGTAGGTTTTATTTTTATTTTATGCTATGACATTTTTTGTTTAGATACATTGTCATATAACAGATTTTAGCCGCAAAAGATCCTACAGTTGCCAGCCTGAGAGCGGGAATTATTCAAATTAGTTGCTAGACCAAACGTAGTGAAGAACGCGCAATACATCCGCTACAGTTCCCCCACCCCCGGCGACCCTACGCCCCGTTCCCCCCGCTCGCGCGCCGACCTCTGACCAGGCTGGACGTGTGTTCGTTTCGGCTCCCGCGTTCCCAATTTGCACCGCTCCGTCGAAAGCAATAACGTACGGAAATGGCGCTTTGAACATCGACAGGCTGGCACCGTTTGTTTGAGACACGGCGCTCAGTCCTGCAAATCAACAGGATACCCGACAACACCATGCTGTGAGTCTCTTACATTTCCTATTACCCTTGAATGTGTCCGCTAATAACCTAAATTCATCCACGCTGCCTGTCGATCTAGAGAGAGTGAGCTGTTAATTATTTCCCAGAGAGAGATTAGGGAACCCTTGTTGATAATTCCAGTTTAGGATGTAATAACCTGTGTACTGTTGTTATTCACCCATGTAATGTCCTTTAGCCGCTCAAATACAATGCTAATTCATAAAAACCTAACCTCTTTCATTTGGGCATAACAATCGTATGGGAGTGTTTTGTATAGACGGTGGGATATGGATTCTCGAGCCACGCGCTGACCCCGAACCCTGACTATGAGAGAGACGTCTCATGCCCCGCTTCTGAGCTGGCCGAGGGTAAGTCAGGACCCCCCCAGGTCCGACGCGCGACACTGGCGACCAACTTAGGGGCAGAATTTTTTTTTTTAAACATATCCTTCCCGACTGCACAGAATTGCCTTTACGATTGTCCCCAATTTGAAAACATGTACTATGCAATTTTGTGCCAAGAGCATTTTTGCCGCAAAAACTACGGTGGAAGTTTCTCGAATAAATAAGAAATGCACGCAATCCTGTCGTGACTTTGTTTGTTGCTAAGCGCATTTTGCCGCGAAAAATAACGGTAAGAATCTTCTCGAACGAATAAAAGAGACGCGCGAAATTCCCGCCAAATGCTGTGATAACGAAAGTTCGAACATAATGTTTTTGTTTTTTTTCAATAACATAGATTCTGTATTCTTTGTTTAACAAAACAAACCCACTGTTTTAATTTCGGCATAAATTGCACCGTAATAATAACAGTCAGGATTTAGAACTGTGAAGCCAATTTTTACACCGGAAGTGATTTTTTTTTAAAAAAAGCACAATACACCCAACGGCCCATCGAAGCTGATTTCTAAAAAGTATATCAGCTACAACCTGTAAAACACAAGTAATTCTTTATCCCGATTAATTATATAGGTACGGTGTTTGTCCATATTCTTTTTTCAGCATTGACTGTTATAAAAGTGATTTTAAGTGAATTGTTTGAAATTAACTTCAGAAGTGCAGTGTTTTTTTGCAAAGAAGTGCTTTCTCGACGCAATAATAAGAACGTGTGTTCAATCTCACGATTTAGTGCCAGTAAATGAAGCAAATATAAAATCTTTCCATCAAAAGTGTTTTTTCGCTTCTAAAGTGCTGTTTTTTGTGCCTTTTTCGTGCCTTTCCTCGAGTGCAGTGAATATAAGTGCGAATAGTGCCCACAAAAATTAAATAATGCAAATCCTAAAGTGTCCCCCTGGCCAAATTTTCTTCAAAAAGACTTAGAAGAATTTCGGAGTTTTTTTTCCTTTTTTTAAACCATTTTTAACAATGAATTCCAATCAAATGGCTACATCTTCGGACATGGGTGTCATTCCCAATGTACACAACTTATCCAAAGTGCACCTACAAGCCGTCCTAAAAGACAGAGGAATATCACCACTAAACAAATCAAAGTCAGCATTGAAAGCATACGCTTTGTTATTTAACAAGAAGTTCATCAGGAAAATAAACCTATCCGTTGCAAATGAAGTCAAGGCACCCAATACCCCAGCTTTGGAAATCCCCGTTTCTAACAAAGAAACCAGGACACATGTTACAGTAAAACAAGACAATGCACCCATCACGGCACAAGAAAAAACATACGATCTCACTCCTTGGAAGATCAAATATAACGGTGTTTCCGATGTACTGGATTTCATTGACCGAATCGAAGAAACGGCCTCAATTAAAAATGTTCCATTTGACGTGCTGCAGAAAAACTTTATAGAACTAATATCTCCAGAATTAATCCCGTGGCACCGAATACAAAAATCAAAATGCAAGGACTGGAATAAACTCAGATCAGCCCTGATCACTAGCTTCGGCAAATCAGAGGCCCAACACAGAATTAAATTATCGTTACTATCCATTAAACAATTAGTAAACGAAACTGTGGCAACATTCATAGAGAGGGCCGAATCCATCAACATCAAACTTTCCCACCCTGTCTCGGAAGCCGAATTATTACCAGTTATAACTGATGGCCTCCTACAAAGATATGAAAACATTATCACCTCACAGAAAATTGTGTCGTTGGCCCATTTAAACGAAGTTTGCCTCATTTTGGAATCCCACCAAGACAGGAAAAACAACAAAACCACCACGGACAATATCACTGTACCAAGCCGTCCTTCTGGATTAAAACCAGAATTTGACAACAAAAAAGTTTGCTCCTTTTGCAAAAAAGTAGGTCACCTAGCTACCACTTGTTTCAAGCAGGCCAAATTTCTGGAAGCTAAAGAACCCAGAACCTTAAAGAGACATCGCTCCAGGGATCGTTCTCCTCCACGCGACGAACTGCGTGAAGTTTTCAAAAAAAACAAGAAATAACATGGAAAGGTTGCAAGACCCTCACTTTGTTAAACCTCAAGTGGATTTCTCTAAACCCCCACCGAATTTTCATGCGAGAAAACCAAAAAACTAAATAATAACCTCTCAGGTATTCATTCTGTACCAAGGTCTAAGGAATGGACTGATTGGTTATCACACATTAAATATTTTAAC
The DNA here is from genome assembly GCA_026573805.1 of Hesperophylax magnus. Taxonomy (NCBI): domain Eukaryota; kingdom Metazoa; phylum Arthropoda; class Insecta; order Trichoptera; family Limnephilidae; genus Hesperophylax; species Hesperophylax magnus. Next base: position 7,195,139 of record JAIUSX010000029.1, on the reverse strand, counting down.
CAGACCTTAAATGTTTCTTCGGTTTGTTGCAAACAAGCTAAAGATGGAAGACCTTATGCCCTTTTCTCCGTTAACAATGTCCCCTTCTCTGGACTACTAGATAGTGGTGCATCTGTTAGTTGCCTTGGCAACAATGCCCACCTGCCTTTTGTTAACAACGGTTTTAAAGTTTTTTCCAAACCTACACTCGTGACAACTGCGGACAATGCTCCCCAGACAGTCATCGGTACTCTGTCATTACCAATTAAATGTAACAATAACACAGTTACAATTAACTTTCTAATAGTACCCTCTATATCCCAGAATTTCATCCTTGGCGTTGACTTCTGGAAGGCTTTTAACGTTGCTCCACAAGTATTTAATACTCTTGGCCAAAAACCTCCGGTCGCTCAAGTTGGTGAGATTCGAACAATAATACCTCACGAAAACCTAAGCACTGACCAGGCTCTCCAATTAAAGGAAATGATCAACAAATTTGAATCAATATCTTTCGAAAAATGCGGACTGGGTTTAACTAATTTGGTAAAACACCACATTAAAACCAACGGCCCACCAATCAAGCAACGCTACTACAATTTAGCCCCCCAAAAATTGAAACTTTTAGAAAATGAACTTGATGAAATGTTGAAAATGGGAGTGGTAGTTCCCAGCAGAAGTGCTTGGACCAACCCAACCCTTTTGGTTTCAAAAAAAGACGGCTCTGCACGCTTTTGCCTCGACAGTAGACGATTGAACTCTTGCACTGAAGCCGACGCGTACCCACTGCCTTTCGTTCACGCAACTTTAGACAAATTACGCAACGCCAAATTCATTTCTTCCATTGATCTAAGCAAAGCTTTCTGGCAAATACCTTTAGATGCGGAATCCTGCGAAAAAACTGCTTTTGTTGTACCTGGTAGGGGAATGTTCCACTTTAAAAGGCTACCTTTTGGTCTAAAAAATAGCCCCGCCGAACTACAGAGGCTGATGGACAAACTATTCGGCCCTGAAGTTGACAACAACCTATTCTGCTACCTTGATGATCTCATCATCGTTAGTGACACCTTCGAAAAACACCTGTTAATGCTGGAAAAAGTTTTTCAACAACTTAAATTTGCTGGTTTAACCATCAATTTAAAGAAGTCTGAATTTTGTAAGTCTCGCCTGCGTTATTTGGGATTCATTGTCGACGAAAAAGGTCTGAGAACAGATCCTACTAAGGTGGAAGCAATGGCAAATTTCCCCCGACCCAAAAACGCGAAAGAAGTCAAAGGTTTCCTTGGACTTACAGGTTACTATAGGAGATTCATTAAAGACTTTTCCACTATTTCGGCCCCATTAAACAAAATTACTGGTATCCGTAAAGGTATCAGCAACTTTCGTTGGTCTACTGAAGCCGAAGAAGCTTTTACGACTTTAAAAAATGCTCTTCAAACAGCCCCTGTCCTGAATTGTCCTAATTTTGAACTACCTTTTACCCTCCACACGGATGCTTCTAACGTAGGGATCGGTGGAGTCCTAACTCAGGAATTCCCCGATGGCGAACACCCTGTAGCCTATTTTTCCCGCACCTTGAATAAACACGAGAAAAATTACGGAATCACCGAAAAAGAGTTACTGGCAGTATTGGATTCTGTTCACCATTTCCGCGGTTACATAGACGGTAGCAAATTTACTGTAGTCACAGACCATAGTAGTTTGAAATGGTTGATCTCTCTAAGTAATCCCTCCGGCAGACTCGCTCGCTGGGCTTCTCGTTTGTCCCAATACACTTTCGATGTCATCCACCGTAAAGGTGCGGACAATATTGTCCCAGATGCCCTGTCAAGAATTGAACTTGCCGCATTAAACATCGATACAATTGCCTCTACCCCATCCACAAAAGATGAATGGTATCTCAAAATCTATGAAGGGTGCAAAAACAATCAACAAAAGTTTCCCAATTTTATTATAAAAGAAGGACAACTATATCGCAATTGTAAGGCCCCACTGTCCATCCTCGAAGATTACTCTTGGAAACTCGTTGTGCCCCTCGAAAAGAGAAAACAAGTAATCATCAACAATCATAGTGCCCCCGACTCTATACACCCAGGAACCTTCAAGACGTATAAAAAGATTTCCTTGAAGTATTACTGGCCTGGTCTTTTCAAGCAAGTTCGCAACTACATCTCCAAATGTGAAACATGTAAAGCTTACAAACATAGTACGGCACCCCCTGCCGGCCTAATGGGAAAACCCAAACGTGCTGATAGACCCCTCCAATCGTTATCTATGGACCTCGTCGGACCTTTTCCCAGAAGTTATTCTGGACACATGCATATACTCAGCATTGTGGATATCTTTACCAAATTTTGTTGGATCTTCCCCTTAAAAAGAGCCAACGCTGCCGCCATTGTCAAACTTGTGGAAAAACACATTTTCATACCCTACGGAACACCCAAAACCGTAATAGTTGACAACGGAAAACAGTTTATAGCACAGGAATTTAAAGATTTCCTTGCTAAATACGGGATTAAAGATATTTATTATAATACCTTGTACACTCCCCAAAATAACACTGTCGAAAGGTATAACCAGACTATTAACACAGCTCTGGCCATTTTGGTTGACAAAGACCAACGTAATTGGTGTAAGAATTTAGATAAAATTCAAGCTGCCATGAATAACACTGTTAACCTAACCACTGGTTACACCCCCTTCTTTTTAAAACACGGTATGGAACAGGTGGTACACGGTTCATTGCACTGGAACACGAATTTCCCCACGTCAACCACCTCCACAAGCAATCCTGCCGTTGATTACGCTCATCGTTTGGAAGAACTTACTGCCATTTATAGTGAAGTTACTGATGCCCTATTGCTGGCCCACCAAAAAAGTGCGGACAGATATAACCTACGTAGGAAACACATCACTTTTAATGTAGGCGATGTTGTCTGGAGAAGGAATAACACCCTCTCTCAAGGAGCCCTGTACTTCTCTGCCAAGCTGGCACCCCGTTTTGTCAAGGCCAAGGTTGTAAGAAAAATATCGGACTTAGTTTACTACCTGTCCGACTCCTCTGGCAAACATACTGGTAATTACCATATTAAGGACATTGTAAAGTCTGGAAGTGAGGAGACAGTTGAAACTCCCCCACCACCCCAGCAACTTTAAACTAACCCACTGTGTATTATCACAAACTATTGTAAGCTATGAAGTCTTACCATAATTAGGCGTGTAAAGTGTCAACTACATGTCAACCTATTCGTCAAAAACGAGTTTAACCTACCTTTGTAAATAAATGTATATTAACATATTATGACCATGAAGTATTATTCCTGTAATAACGTTCTTTCCCTCACGACAATCGTTTTCTCCCTTTTTACGTTTTATTTTCTCACCTGTTCTGAAACTGATCATTTTAGAATAGAGACACGTCTTCGAGTTACAATCGCCGGGAAGTCGCGAACCCGCTTTTGCTCCTCAACTTCTACACTATGCAATGTTTATGTCATGTCACCCCATTTTCGTTTCATTTTTGTTCCCTTCGTCGTGTTAGAAAGAACCACCCCACTTTTGTTTTTGTTCCTTGTAAAATAACGATTGGTAATCACTCTTAAGAGTGCCATCCAAAAGAGTTCGGATTTTGTAAATTCCAAAGTGTTAAATACCGACCCCTTTTTTTTAAAAAAAAAAGAAAACCTGTCAAGTACAGCCATTAATTCTTTCTTGTCCAATGCAACGTTACCTTGAGTATGTAAAACCCTATAGTGGTCTCAAAGGCAAGAACCAAGTAGCAATTAATCACATAATTGTCTTCTTTGTATGTATATAATTTTTTTTCATTTTTTTTCAATTTTTTCCTTTCAAAAATTGATGGCGTCCTACCCAAGCTCACATTTACCAAAAATAGGATTTTGACACATCCATTTTGGGAAATTGTATTTATAAAAGAAAACCAAATGTCGGTCCTATAAAACCACATACAAATAACTGGACTCGCTTCAACTAAAAGTATGTAAAACCCATTAAGGTCTTTTATTGTATGACGAGATCTCGATTTTCTTTTCTCTACTGTTACGTCACGTATGTCTCGTACCTCACGTTTCAACCCTACGGGACAGGTTAGTAAAACCTTACGGTTATCCTGATCTTCAAACGCAAATAATTATATCACAACGTAAATCAACAGGACTTTGTTCGATCATCGTTGCATAATATAAACACCCAACCTTTGTCTCACCATTTAACCAAGTGTTTGCAACCCAATTGCACGCTACAACGAACAGTATGTAAAGCCATTATGGGCCTGTTCCCACCCATCGCTCGATGTAAGTAGAAATACCTTCTACCATCATCTTGCACCTTGTAACACAATGAAGTAACATTAAAATTGTTTATCTTCTCTATTGTTCCATCGTACGCCCCTCCAGGCTACGGAGTTAGTCAATCTAACAAATCTTTGCAAACAGTATCAAATGATACTGCTAGCTTTTGTTGAATTATATTTAAATGTAAAAAATTGTCACGCGATAGGAGAGATCCTTACAAAATCCACCACTACACGAGAAGTTCGTTACAATTACTTAATACTTATAACCATGTGTTATAATTTGGTCGTGTGACATTAATTTGCCATGAGTACCGCCTTTGTGTATAATTTGGTCGTGTGACATTAATTTGCCATGAGTACCGCCTTTGTGTATAATTTGGTCGTGTGTCATTAACATGTCATGAGAACCGCTTTTGTGTATAATTGTGTACAACCCTGTACACGAGACGTGGAGACGTAATAATAATACTTACCGTGATTCGTGTGAACGACATAATATCGACATCGTCATCTCCTTTAAGGAACTGTTTTTACACTCCTTGACTTCTGTCTATAATTGAGTTGTACCTTGCATATACTGCATACTTGTACACTATACGTGAAGACGTTACAATACTCACCATGAATCGTGCGAACGAAATAATATCAAACCTTTATATGTGAACTACGTAAGTATTTCACAGAAGCCTCTTTGTTCAACGCCAATGCCCGTGGACTTCCTGTTTTTGCTGCTTTCCAAAAAGAAAAGAAGCCCAGGAATATCTACTATCCCAAAAGGACTAGTTTTCAGCTTCACTGTCAATTATGGGGCATAGTGCCGCAGGAGTTAATCGATGGGCACAAAACCACTAAACTCGTCGTCTGGGAAACGAATAAGAAGAATCCCAGGTTTGTGAAATTGGAACTAGGGTCTGTCTTTTCTCACAATCATGTAGAAGTTTAAAACGACCCCTAATCTTTTGCCAAATACACGCAAAAGATTAGCCTCTTTAGTACAATGTGTATTCAAATGCGGTTTAAAAATTAATCCACTTTATTAAAATGTAAAGAGTCAGGAAATCTGCTGGTTGAATATGTTTCACTCTCACATAGAGGTTGAATTGGAAATTAGTCCAGTCTCTAGCAAATTTCGTAACTCAATTCCCGTCCTTTTTCCCCCCTCCCCACCCCATGCCCTCAGGCAATATGTATAAAGTGGAAAATCTGTTGTCGACCATATTTCGCCCTCACTTCGAGTTCGAATCGGTATTTGTTCCGGTCACCAACAGGCTTCCTACCTCACCTTTCACGTATGTTGTCATTTTTTTTCTCTCCTCAACGAAACACATTCATGAATTTTGAATATGTATGATACGCACTTGGCGTATCGTCTGTCTTTTCTGACAACCTTTATTCATGAATTAGTTTCCCTGCTGTTGCCGTGACTCGTTCACGAATTTTTTGTCTTGTTCTTTGAAATCCTACGAAAATGTTACCACCTGTATGTTAACATAGGCCAAAGAAGGCCAGTTGTTTTTTCAACCAAGACAGTTTGTCATTCGGCAAACGCCAAGTCATCCTAATAAAGGATAATGTTTATGTAATCAAAACTAGTTAGGAACCTCTCTCTACCTCTCTCTCACACTCTTCGTCACTCTCCGGACCGGCAGCTAAACCTCGTTTGTTTATTTTTCTGGACACATTTTGTTTCTCTCCAAACTTTTCTTCATTGGTCCCTAGGCAGGTAAACTTCAAGAAATTTGCTTTAATAATAATTCCCCCCGGATTAAAAAAGAAGCCCAGGCGGATGTCATCTCCGACAGCCAAGCTGAGCCTCACCTCCTAGCAGCCTGCGCTGTGGTTACAAAGGCCCCTCGACTACTACTCGCTACACACTTGTTCCATCTTGTTCCTGAAAGCACAGACAATACTAATCATATGTATGACGTTTGTCTCACCACTGCAAGCCGAGTTGTCCCACTATACTTTATGACACTCTGAACTACCTTTCGGACACGCTAGTCCCGGAGTTCAAATTTCTTGCCCTCAATGCCAATGCCAGTTATACCGTCTCTTGCTCTGTCATGCAGTGACACATACCAGGTCATGGGTGAAACATAATTACCCTTTGCCCCTCCAGTAAACACAAACTGCGCATCTCTAAAAAGTTATCCTGAGCTACATTATGCTCCGATAACCAACACATACGATCCGTGCCCACCATAATAGCACATAGGACTCGTACTGGCATAACTACGGAACCTGGACTACTCTCTCCAATGACCACTGTAACCATAGCCGCAGCCCCGCAAACCACAGCCCCACTTCGCAAACATCAACGCCCACAACGAAGCAAAGTTTTTTTTTTTTTTTCCAAGACCTAAGTGTACTCCTGAGTGTTATCTCAATGGGTCAGATTACAGTGATAATGTAATCTTTTAGAGTCAGTGAAATCTCGTTTCCTTCGCAACTCTTCGAAACCAAAAAACCAACGCAACGCAAACTTAGCTTCCAGACCAATGAAACCCTAGAATCACACCTTAACATTCCGTCTTTTGTTTTTTTTCAATTGTATAATGTTGTCTATTGTTTTTTCAATTGCATAACCATGCCCTTTTGTCTTTCAATTGTATAATGTTGTCTATTGTTTTTTCAATTGCATAACCATGCCCTTTTGTCTTTCAATTGTATAATGTTGTCTATTGTTTTTTCAATTGCATAACCATGCCCTTTTGTCTTTCAATTGCATAATTTTGTCTTTTGTCGTTCAATTGCATAACCATGTCTATTGTTTTCTAATTGCATAATTTTACTTGTTGTTTCCACACCTGCTCTCTCCCCAAAATTTATTTGCTCCAAACATGCTATGTACCCTTCCTCATTTCTCCCCACAAATATTGTTACCTAGCCTATGGCATAAGCTAGTCATTATGTTTTAGCTAGGCATCTCTCTGGCCATCCAAGTCTCTCAAACTAAGGGCAACTCTTGTTTTGTCAAAGAACCCCAAGGGAGGCACATAGAGGATCTTTTAACCCTGATGCTCCATTACCACGTCGCCCTTTTTACGAGCGCGGGGGGAGGTGTCATATAACAGATTTTAGCCGCAAAAGATCCTACAGTTGCCAGCCTGAGAGCGGGAATTATTCAAATTAGTTGCTAGACCAAACGTAGTGAAGAACGCGCAATACATCCGCTACAGTTCCCCCACCCCCGGCGACCCTACGCCCCGTTCCCCCCGCTCGCGCGCCGACCTCTGACCAGGCTGGACGTGTGTTCGTTTCGGCTCCCGCGTTCCCAATTTGCACCGCTCCGTCGAAAGCAATAACGTACGGAAATGGCGCTTTGAACATCGACAGGCTGGCACCGTTTGTTTGAGACACGGCGCTCAGTCCTGCAAATCAACAGGATACCCGACAACACCATGCTGTGAGTCTCTTACATTTCCTATTACCCTTGAATGTGTCCGCTAATAACCTAAATTCATCCACGCTGCCTGCCGATCTAGAGAGAGTGAGCTGTTAATTATTTCCCAGAGAGAGATTAGGGAACCCTTGTTGATAATTCCAGTTTAGGATGTAATAACCTGTGTACTGTTGTTATTCACCCATGTAATGTCCTTTAGCCGCTCAAATACAATGCTAATTCATAAAAACCTAACCTCTTTCATTTGGGCATAACAATCGTATGGGAGTGTTTTGTATAGACGGTGGGATATGGATTCTCGAGCCACGCGCTGACCCCGAACCCTGACTATGAGAGAGACGTCTCATGCCCCGCTTCTGAGCTGGCCGAGGGTAAGTCAGGACCCCCCCAGGTCCGACGCGCGACAACATTCAGCATTTTTTGTGTGAATATCACCGTCGTCAAAAGTGATAAGTCAGACATTTTTTGTCCACTTTCAAAATAACGCCATGGTCAAAAGTATCTTGGTAAAAGTAGCACCGATTTTGAATCATTTTTATATCACTGATCAACCTTCTACTATTATCATCGATAAATTAAACTTTCGATTTCATTCGTTCAGATGACAAATACAATTTTATACAATATCATCGTCCATCTGATGAGCAAAGTTAACAATATTATTAAATTATTTGTTTGGAAAAAATTCGATTTATGGGCGAAATTCCTAAAAAATAAAACTAGTTATTTTTATACTAACTTTCGGCCGGGGAATCCGAATCTGGAAGAATTAGGTTGGGGCAAGCAATATTAACTGAATTACACGACTTTAAAATTTTCAATAAAACTAGTTATCTTTATACATCTTTATACTAACTTTGGGCTGGGGAATCCGAATCTGAAAGATTTAGGTTGGGGCAAACAATATAAACTGAAATACACGACTTTAAAATTTTAGATGCAAACAATATACAACGCCATTTTTGATGCGCTTTTGACAATAAATCCATAGAAAAATAACCAAAGATATTACATACAGTGTTACCAACTCTCAAAAATATTTATCCAAGAAAGTGCCCCCTTCGTAGCGCCTACTCGCGTCAAGGCAAGAAAACATCCCAGTTTTCAAGTAGTTTAGCGGCTAAGCTAGGTTTGTGTAACATGGTTTGTGATACAAAAGTGAATAAAATGTATAAAAAATAATGGTAAATATGTATAAGCCCGCTGCACGGATAATACTTGTTTCCTTTGCCGCCATTTTTTTTTTCAAATTTGACATTTGCGAAATATTGTTTCAATCTAAATACGCACGCATTACATAGTTTACCCAAACAAACAACCTAATAACCTATTTTGTGTACGTAAATAGTTGTTTCTTGTAGTAATTATTGTTGAAATGAAGTGTACTTTCCATAATCTGCGGTTAAAAAGTCCCCTCACTTGGCTGAATACTTTACGTAAATGAAATAATGTTAGCAAAATTAAAATATAAAATGCATATTTTTTCGTCTCCCCCGACATAAAAACTCACCTTTCGTGATAATAAAGCTAAATCTAACTGTTTGAATAAGAAATATTGCGTATTAACCGTGCAGCGGAGTAATACATAAATAAAAAAATAATTACTGAAATTATAAACATGTTTTTTTACGTTATTGATATTATTGCTTACTGGCAACACTTAATTTTATATGGTGATATATCTTTGGTTATTTTTCTATGGATTTTATTGTCAACAACGTGTCGAAAATGGCGTATTGTATTTTGTTCTGCATCGAAAATTTTTAAGTCGTTATTTCAGTTTATATTGCTTGCCCCAACCTAATTCTTTCGGATTCGGATTCCCCGGCCCAAAGTTAGTATAAAGATGTATAAAGATAACTAGTTTTATTGTCAGAAAGCGTTCAAAATGGCCAGTTAAATTGTTTGTGCGTCGAAGTTTTAAAGTCGTGTAATTCAGTTAATATTGCTTGCCCCAATCTAATTCTTTCAGATTCGGATTCCCCGGCCCAAAGTTAGTATAAAAATAACTAGTTTTATTTTTTTGGAATTTCGCCCATAAACCGAAGTTTACCCGCACAATATAATAAATAACGTTTCTCTGAATTTCCTACATCCAGCTAAAGACGGATTACATTTCTTTTTCTAATTTATAGATTTGGTTAACTACTGGAATTTGTCGAGAAATTCTCAGTAGGTACCTCCAATCAATAGTTGATTCCTATGAATCAATAGTTGATTTCTATTAATCAATATTTGATTCCCAAATCATTTCAAAGAATGAGAGATTTGGATGTCGCAACCGAATATTTATAATATAGTTTTTCTCTCACAGTATTTCCAGGAGGCCAAAGAAGGCTATCAATAAATAAATCTTTGTAGGTCAAAATCCACCCCGGATTTTTTTCAGATATCGACATATCGACTGTGCCAAACCAAACTTAATCTACTGACTCAGGTTTTCGGTGATATTTTATTTTACAGTTGCCAGAATCAGAGGTTTTACCGTGACCTTTTATAGATTAATTCACTTGTATAACATACTTATACTTTTTTATTAATAACTTGACTAGCTTCACCTTACAACAAGAAGTGTGATAATACTGGAAGATTCAGACCAGTATAATTTGAACCAAATCGATTGAATATATTATGCTATCTATGTCAGGAATGATCATTTTGCCTCTATACAATATTGCACATACAAGTGCGATATTTTGTTTTATTGTTCGCGAATTTTGGGTTGTTATTTTAAGTTTATTACCTTCTGAGAGATGGGTTACATTGTATTGGGTTAACTGAACCTAAAACTATTTTTTTAACATTTTTGTAATATACTAATTGTTGACAGCTGATACCCATCGAATTTTTTTGGATGGTTGAGGTTGAAAATATATGCCACGGTTATTTACTATTCAGCCAGTTGAAACTGGAGGGGACATTCTCCTACAATTTGTTATATGGATTGTATCTGTCGACTTTACATTGTGAATGCACCGCTTACAGTTTGAGAAAACAGATTAACCCTTGTCATATTTATATTATCGTTCTTTACCAGTCAAAAATATCTTAAAAGAATCATATTTATGTCTCCATTCCTGGAGCTAGTGAGACGAGCTCTTTCATCAAGGCAATACTGAAACTTTTTATCACTTTGGAATATGCCACAGATATAATAAATATTAGTGAGAATATGTCATCCCCAATTTTGGAAGAAGATGGAAAAATCGAAAGGTGGGGAATTCTTAGCTTTTCAGATCTGATCACCAAACATAGATAAAGCCATTTCAAGGAACGTTCCAACTCTGAAAGGCGATCTTTCACCAGGGCAATACTGAAAGTGTCCTCTACTTTGAAACACACCACAAATATAATATGTATTATTTTTAATGAACGTATTGTGACATAATGCATATTAATCAATTAAAATTATCTTGGGCACGCCGGGTTTTGGGATCGTCAATTTATGTAGTGTTGCGCTTCGGATAGCGTTACAGTGTTCATCATTAAGTCACATATAATCTACTATCTACATTAATAGTTTTATCCGCTAAAACCCCAAAACTTATCCAATATTTACTCCATTTACTTGAATACCAGCAAAACGCTTAAGGATTTTTTTTTTGACATAAAACAAATAATAACATATAATATAATTCGACAAATAATAACATAAAAAACACAAATAGTATATTTAAAAAAATATATCAAAAAATTTAAAACGAATAAACAAAATTAATAATTAATAATTTTAATTTTTACAATAAATGTACAATGTTTACACGTAATACAGTATTACAATGTAAAATAAAACATATATTTATTAATTTGAGAAGAAGGGTAAATTCAGGTAACTCCATTGATTGAGGACTGAACTCAGGTGGCGCCAACAAAAATTTGTCCAAAGAAGTTAAGTTAACAGTCCACAATTGAGTGCTGATACCTACCCTGATTTATGGAGGTGAGGCAAGGAACTGGCAGAGATAGGATGAAAGTAGACTGAATGCTGTTGGAATAAGATCCCTGAGGCGTACGTGTGGTAAAACCATGCTGATCGTGTGAGAAATGTGGAGATCCGCAAAGAGTGCAAGGTTGATGTAAGCGTAATGAGTAAGATTAAGAAAGTGACGCTTAGATGGTTTGGGCACGTAGAGTGAATGATCTAAGAAAGGAGTGTAAGGAGAATATATATGCGAATGCGAATGGTAGCAGAAGTCGGGGACGCCCGAGGAATATATGGCACGATCAAGTGAATCAGATACTCGAGTCGGGCCATGTCAAGAGTCAGAATAATAAAAGAGTATGTATGAATGTGAATGAGGCAAGAAGTGTGTGCCAAGACCGAGTTGTTTTACGTTCTGTCATCTCTGCCTAACCTGATGTTTAGTTGCAAAACATAGCCTATCCTCGCCATAAAGAGACAAGGCTCTTGTGTTTGGTGAGGGAATTCTAGCTCCATTATAAATAATCATAGAAGTAATGAATAAAATATTGTAAATAATAACAAGAATAAAAGGTAATAAGAAAAACGCAAAGTTTATCAATAATAAATTTTAAGATTTAAAAAAAATATATTATTATTATTTAGTTTATTTGACATCTCCGTTACATTATTTGGGCATCTCCATTTATTAGTGGCTCTCGGATTTGGGTTTCTTGTTATTGGTAGGTAAATCCGGAGACGTCGTGTTAAAATTGATAAATCAAGAATACTTTAGATGTCCATTTATTATACACCTTGATTTTGTTGAGAGAAACCCCTTCACCTTGTAATTTAGTGTAGGTATTATAATGAAGACGAACTTAGCCAACTAACTAATTGGGATAAGTTGCTTTCCAGCCAGACGGTTGTTTACTTGTCAGTAACCGCAGACCCCAACTTTACTCGGAGGGGTTGTAAAAACAGTCCAGGCAGGGTTAAAATGTATACCCAACATCTTTCCGAAATTAAAATTAGTGGAGATTGCTAGATTAAAATTACTAACTAGACTATCTTCTTTTCTATGAATTATAACATTTGTACAAACTTTCCTTTTATACAATACTTATATACACATATACACGGTGTATTGGCAAGTACCCGACAAACTTTAACCAGCTATTCCTCAGCACATTTGGAGTAAAAAATGTTATGGGCGCTTTGCTGTCCGGTAACTTTTTTTTCCATTAAAAACAAAAATAAATAAAAAAATCCACACTCCGTCACTGTCATTTGCATTGTATCTCGTGTTCAGCAGCTGTTATTAGCAAGTGTGTCAAAAAGTGTCCTCGCTCTTTCGTACACACTAAATAATAATAGTTAAAAATGAGACGAATGGTGCCGTGCCATTTCGTTGTGATTGTAAAAGCGCGCCAACGTAGGTACGTACGTACATTATTCAACGAAACTCGAACAAAATATTGCCAGATGGGTTTTCAAACTTTGACAAAGGATAAAACATTGGTGACATGTGGTGAAAATATGAATAATAATTTTTTTATTAAAAAAAATGTTCCCGGACAGCAAAGTGCCCATAACATTTTTTACTCCAAATGTGCTAAGGAATAGCTGGTTAAAGTTTGTCGGGTACGTGCCGATACACCCTGTATACTAAGTTAGGATTGTGAATGGTTTGAAGTAAATTTTTGAGGTTGTAAATTCTAGTGTACCTAAAAACTTAGTCTATATTTAAGGTGGATATAATATTATTTAAAAGAATTGAAAAAAAATATATATTTAGTTTTTGTTTCACTGTTTCGTGCCATGTCTTCCTCGGGCGTCCCCGACTTCCACCATTCACTAATGTATACCACATCGTTACTATTAAAAAAACTACATTATATCGAATTTTGTTCGATTTGTTATCTCATTCCAGTCTAGAGATAATGCTTTCTCGAGTCTTCCTCGAACACCCTCGACTAACTTTGAAATTTAAAGGAACATCGGTCCAGTAGTTTTTGAGTCAATAGTGAACAAACAAAAAAACATTAGTTCACATATTCGTTATAAATAAAGGACAAACAAAGAAACATTAATTCACATATTCGTTATATATAGGGGACAAACAAAAAAACATTACTTCACATATTCGTTATATATAGGGGACAAACAAAGAAACATTCATTTACTTATTAATTTTATAGTATACGTAGAAGAGTGTATCAGCACCTACTCGAAAGATATTAACCAGCGATTCCTGACAATATAAGGAAGATATCATTTTACCGTCGGATGATATTTTTTCTCGAATAAAATTTTTAAAATATATATTTTTCCATCACACTAATCCACTAGGTAATTGGGTAAAACCTAGCGGGTCACGTGATAAGCGCTCCGTCTCATTCCGGCAGCACGGTAACAGACGAGATAAAACGCATTATCACCGTGATCCGTCTCGACATGTAGCTGTGTAACCAGTGGCGACGTATGGCGGAATTTTTTTTTTAATTAAAAAAAATATACTATGGCATAGAAAAATTACATAATTTTTTTTACTCCAAATATGCGCATGAATCTCTGGTTATAATCCTTCGGGTACGTGCTTACTTATACGTATGCGTGTATATTAGATTACACTGACATGAACCGTTTAGACATAATATTACGTTGAACGGATAAATCATCAAAATGATAATTCATCACATTTTTTAAAAGTTATATAAAGTCATGGAGAGTGATGAAACAAAAAAAAATACTATCTGGGTTAAGTAGGTTAGGTTAGGTTAGGTTTAAATTTTGTTTTCTTCGTTTCTAATGACTTTATATCACTTTTTAAAAGTGTGTTGAATTGTCACTGTGTTGAGTTATCATGGAATCAATATTACAGCATGTAGTTAGGAACAAATGATAGCAGCTGTAACCCAAAAAATGTTACCGATATATTTTTGTCCTTTAGAATTCCGTGCACTATTACATTGGCCTCTTATCAAAATAGGAATGAATTTTTTTACTACCTGTATCGGCTCTCTCTTTGCTTAATTTAACTGATTTTAATATAAAATAATGGAAACCTGACCCACAACACCGCATTCTTGCCTTTGAAATGTGGTGCCATTAGATATATGGGCGCATTTCTACACAAACTCTGCGTCAATTCTTTATTTCCGCCAACATCCCGCAGATCTTATTCTCCGTATATAAAGATGAATTTGTTTTATTTTCATTTTGTGAGGCGGGTATGGGTACCGCCTCCCGCCCCGAGAATCATTCATTGGAAAACCAAAACGTCTGCTAAAGGTCACCAAGTAGGTGACTTGGCCGACGTATTCGGGTTTATGGGGTGAGTCCAGGTCTTTGGCGGCGGAGGCGTATGTTCAGCAATAGCGTGGCCGGTTGTGGGAGACCTTTTCGCGTCTCTAGCCGAAATCTCTCGACCCATTGCCTTATACCGCCGTGGGAGGGATGGATTCATACATCAGTCAATCCTGGACACACTGAACCCCAGATTCCTACCCACCCTTCGTAATATCTCATTAATTTAAAATACCTTCTACACAGCATCCTCAAATACGAAGAGGCCCTGAAGGAAAAATATTTAATAAATTATTAAATGTAAAAAAAAAATTTACAACATTCACACCAAGAGATTTTTTTTTTACATTAAGGTCTCAAGGTAAAAATATCTCTCAGGGCATTTCTCATCTTTGGGGATGCTGTGTGGAGGGTTCTTTTAGGGGGAGGAAGGATTTGAAGTTCTGGGAAGGAAAAATGTTTGAGGTGTGGGATTCAATATGTCCACGGCTGACGGACGAATGAATCCATCACTCTCACTGCGATGTAAGGCGGTGGGTCGAGAGAGTCCGGCTGGATAGGTCAAAAGGTCTTTCTCAACCAGTATCTTCCGATACAGCAGGTGGGCAAATTTATCCTCCGAAACCTAGAAAATTTATAATCTTAATATATTTTTTTTGTTAGACTTATTTTTTAATTTTATGTTTTCAGATATCTTTATAACTCTTTTATTCTGTTGTGTCGATTTATAAAAGTTATTGATGGACTCATAAATGTGTTACTTTATAAAAGTTTTTGTTAGATAACTAATTGCCTATTTTATGATTACATTTATAGTTGTTTTATATAATAATAACTCATTAATGACCGCTCATTGTAATATCTTTGTCTATACTTGTTTCTCTATTCTTGGTTAATTTTCATTATACATTAAAGCCTTTTAGACACATTACGCTATTATTATGTTCGCATAATTTGGGCGTGGCATATACATATTCTATGTTGGTGACAAACTACGCTATGATCTTCCTCAAGAGAGGGGATCAGATCAATCGGGGAACTGCCGTGGAATATCATTTGTTAGTATGGAATCAGTCACTTTGACAGATGACAGTCGCGTAATTACGGCGCTCCGTAAATTGTTCTGACCCCTTCTCCTGCCGTAGGTACTCGTAGGAGAGGGGGTCGTACATTTTTTAAATATAGGCTGGCTAGCAATTACAGCGCACATCGTTGCGACGCCCACACATATAAAACTTTATCTTTGATTTTTTTTTCAACGTAGAAAAACCTTACCCCATGAACCCGGACACCAGTCACCAAACGTAGCGAAACACTTGGGATGAGCTACAGCAATGGTGTTGGTTATCCAACAAATGGTTCCAGGGGCGGCGGTACTCATACCCGCCTCCCAAAATGCTACGGCTATTTGGTTTAGATTGGGTTTGTAGGAAAAAAAATTATGGCAATAAGCCCAACTTTATACTACTGCGCACACGAAATTTTATGATATAATAAAAATAAATCCTTTATGTGAAATCGTTTCTGAATCGTATACACCAGACTTGCAACAAAATAGCCATAAATTATTGGAAGGATCTATTTTTATATTGAGCGTGGCATTGACAAGAGCGATGCCACAAAAAATTACGATTAACTGTTGTAACCCTTGTTTATTAGTGTTTTATCTCTGTTCCCCTTATAACTTCTGTCATCCGGCAACCCTAACATGCAATGTTGTAGTTTTGTACCAATTATACCTACATCTTGGCACAAAGGCAAAAGAACTTACCAACTTCATACAATAATGAATAAACTTGTTGAACTTAAACATTCGCAATAGCAACTTGAAAGCTTGGCGTATTTTCTTGCCTTATAGTTAATGAATGGATGCTAGTTAATGAATTGTGTTTATTTTTAACAGTCAATTGTTCAAATTCAATACCAACGCTGAAAACTTAACTCAGGTACCCAGATTTTTTCCATATTTTTAATGAAAATTAATTTATTATATTTGAAGAGTTAATGAGATTGTATAACTAGTTTTTCTATATCTTAAAAAACGACAGTGAAATGAGAATGAAAGTCGTGAGCTTTGGAAGTGGAATTAATTAAAACGTATGCAAACAAGTGCAATATTTAGTAACTTCATACGAAACATATTTAATAAATGTATTGGCTATAAATGTATTGTTTTGTAAATTTTTCGTTTTTTATAATCTTTTGTTTTGTATAAATTTTTTAATTCATATTCCTTTCTAACAAATTTAATTTACTTATTCCATATTATGCTGTCTCAGTAGAGGTAAAGTCACAAGGAGGAAATCCATAATTGGTTTTATTTTAGCTATACAATACTTATGTACAAACTGATTAAATGTAAACCGTCGATTTTACAAAAATTAATAAATAATTCGAATGCCAGTGCCACAGTAGGCAATTTTTGGCGGGCTGCAAATATCAAAATGTTGGCTAATATCTTCGGTATTATTCAGTCATTCCAATTAATTCCGTCCTCAGTATGCTTATGCTGTCTCTATTTTTTTATATATGAAACCGCACAAGAGTCCCAACTGCACCCAACCATCTAGAGCCAGTGAAACATCACAAATCGGGCTATATTGTGAGGCTGGAGGTAATGGGGTGGGGAAAGAGATTGGGAAAACGTAGGTGGGGAAGTACCTAGCTATTCAGATCTTGTCACCAAACACGGTCAAAACCATTTAAAGCAACTTTTCAATTCTGAATGAATTATTGGTGGTCTTACACTAGGGCGATACTGAGATTATCTTCCACTCTGAAGCGTGCTGAAAATACACTATTTATTATTTTAATGAGTAATATAAAGCCTTACCCCTCGACCACGAAGGCCATCGAGGGGTAAGGATATATATTATAATCTCCTAGAAAATATATTATGTCAGTTAAAATACTTCGGGCATTTCGTACGTGTACTTTCTTAGGAAAGATAATTTTAATAACTACTGTTTATTACTCATGGCAATACTTATTTCTTATTACCTTTTACTGTACCATAGTTTGCAAAAAAAGAACGTCATAAACCAAAAAAGTAATTTGGGTAACCGTAGAAGGTTTTTCTATTCCGTCCTTCCATTGCCTACGAGTATATTATCTAAAGTAACCAACAGAGATAAGAGATAATTTTCTTGTTATTTCCGCTATTTTTATACGTCCATTCGATCTTCCTAATGGTCGGCAAGGGACTGTTAAACATTCAGTATTTTTTGTCCCTTCGGCCGACACGAAGTTAAAGTAAACAATTTGGAAAAGGGGACCTCTTGCGATTGATTATAATATTTAAAAAAATACTCGTTTGCAATCAATTTTATTTTCTCCTTACCCTTGTGAAATGGTTCAAAGATCATTGTTCCAAGTTTCAGGAAAATGTTAATTTGGTTTGAATATAACTTTCACGACAATTAAAATAAAATGGATCGAAGGAACTTTGCAAATCTGAGGCATTCAAATTAATTGGTACTTGGTGTATCTTTTCAAATGTACTATTAAAAAGGCTCGGTTGAGAGGGGCTGAAATCGTTAAAGTTGATGATATTTTGGGGAAGCTATTACGTGGGGGTAAGTTAAAGGGGTTGGGCAAATAATGAGTCAATTCCGTCACAGTTATATTAAAGGATGAAGTTAACTTGAAGCTCTGAATACAACTCTTTATTGTGGAATCTATCTCACAGTTATTGGACTTCTTTTCTCCATGCAAGACGGATTAGAAGATAAAACATAAAAACAATGTGAGACCACACGAGTGAAATAATAGCATTATTAAAACTGGTAAGAACTTGGCTACCTAGACCTAAGTGACCGGATAAATCATCACAATGATAATTATTCACATCTTTAAAAAGTTATATAAAGTCATGGAAAGTGATGAAACAAAAACTTTATTAACTGGGTTAAGTAGGTTAGGTTAGGTTAAAAAAAAAATTTCATCGTTTTATATCACTTTTTAAAAGTATGTTGAATTTTCACTGTGTTGAGTTATCATGGAACCCCAGACCTGGTCACAACCCCTGCTACTTTTGCGTGTAGGCCTAGATCTCGCAAGTACAGAGGCTCTTGCAGATCGTCTGAAACAGCCGCTCTTCGCGAGCGTACTAAACCACGGAAATATGAACAAAAAACATACTTTTCTATGGAATATTATGTACCTACCATGTTTATCAATAAAGATTCACATTTCCTTATTTTCGTCACGAGCAAACAATATATTTGTTTAATATTTTTGGCGTGGCTTTACACTTTATTTGAGGATATAAAAAATCTTTACAAAGCTTAAAATATGTTTCATTGAATAAGTAAGTCTTAAAAGATTCGTAAACTCGTCGCGTACCGAATTTCCGAACAAAACTCCGAAATTCTACTGTTTGCTCGTGTTATGAAAATCTTATTATATTAAAAACTTTAATTTCTAAAGTGGATAAAACTTTTATAAGACCTTTGCGATAAATAAATAACCCTCACCCTGAGGCAAATGCCACCCTTCCAGAGTTTTAAATATTTAAACACATTCGCAGTTACATTTTCGAGTTTGAAAGCTTTAAGCAACAGTTTTCCATGTTTTCCCATTGCATACTAAATGGTTCTAAATCTTGTTAAAGTTTCCTTTGTCGCGTGTTGTTCCTTGTTCCACGGTAATGCAACGTTATGGGAAGTTTGTAATCGCGAGGAATGATGTTGACCGCGCCTCGCGACAAATAGCTTTGCATTAAAAACTTCGAAAAGGAGCGTTTCTTGAAACAGGATACTTTAGAACGACGGGTATTGGGGCAGCATTGTCAGGATTTCACTTAACTAACTCTATACGGTTTTATGTTAGAAAAAAAAAAGTTTTTTGGAGGTTTAGTGATCAGAAGAAATGCAGTTCATTTAGGTAATTTCTGTTATTTTTTCATTAAAAGTAAAGGTATGTTTATAATACAATGCTAAGCACAAAGGACAAAAAATTATTATAAGCAATAATTTTAAACCTGAAACACAAATATAAATTGTAAAAAACTTCAGAGAAAAAATAAATGCCGTAAACAAGTCAAAATCATTCACCATTAAATGAAGTATGATATATCTCAATGCCACCTAGTGAGAAATTAAGTATTCAACAATATCTTTCCACAAACATAAAGTTGGTTGTTTTCAGGTGAAAAAAATCACAATAGAAATATTTTTTTTAAGAAATATTTGTATGTATCGAACTATTTGGCGGTTAAAAATAAGCCGACGTAGCACAGTGTTTCCGTGCACCTGACCGGCAATCACAAGGTACGGGTTCAATTTCCGTCGGTGGCATTTATTTTTGCTCGGAAGATTTTTTCAATTTATATTTGTGTTTCAGGCCAATAATTATTGCTTATATGTAAATGGTTAATGTCTTTAAGGCGTGGTAAAGAAAAGAAGAAAATAAACTGAATGCAGCAGAATATCTTTTCCCGAAAATAATACATACCACTCATTACCAGATATATAATACCCAGAAAATCCGCACGGCATAAATATCTAAATTTAAAATCTCTTTTTGTATGGAATGGAAGAAGTAGGAAAAAAAGTTGTAATAAATTATAGTGGAGCACATAATTATTTGATTGGTATTATTATAATTTTTGTGAAAAAAAAACACATATGATGCACGAATAGCAAAGATAAAAACTAAGAGAAAATTGTACTTTCAGAAGATTAAGACAAGTTAAAGACTCAGCAAGGGCTCTATAAAGTCTAAAAAATATTGAGTCATAAAATAGAAATTTATTTGTTAAGTAGTTGCTTACCGCCGGTCAAAAATCAATTTGTCTTAATACCGAACAATGTGATTGTGCTTGGTAATTTTACAAGTCACGATGTTTTGAATGAAGGAGAATGGTATCCATAATATTAGTAATGTCGATAGGAACAGCAATTCATAATTTTGGAGTCCACGGAAGGAGGGTTGAACTGGATGTGTTGAAACAAAGGAGGTATGACATTTATTCTGTTGAAAATTTTGAATATGCAAGTAAGATGAAAGTTTTTTTTACATTTTTCTAAAGACGAAAGGTTTAAAGTTTGTTCAATTTCATCACATTTTATGAGTAGTCACCTCATTTAAGTTCTAACTTCCAAGCAAATCCCGCAAAAAGCGAGATGTGTGACTGAAGGGTAAAAAAAAACAACCCTCATGCAATCACGTGAACGTAAAAAAAACTATTTTTAGAAAGTAAGGGTTAGTTTTTTGTTGTTTAGAATGGAATTTTATGAGGGACTTTATATATATATATTTTAGAGGCAGTCCAAAACCGCAATGCGATGTTTATCTCTGTAAACATGTTCTTAGAAATTGGTCGTATATCCGAACAGATCCTGACCAAATGCTCACGGTCACATTGAGAGCTTAAAAAACTCCCTTATCGGAAAGCGATAAACCTAGGTAGCTTGTCTGTAAAGCCCGTTACATATTAATGTTTTTTTTAAATAATTTTATTTTCAAAATTCAAATTCAAATACAATTTACTGTTCATGTATAAAGGGAATAGTTTAGAGGCACATCCTATTTCTTACAGCTAAACCAATTTACAAGAAATCGAGTACATTTTATTATATTATAGTGATTAAAAATTCAAATAGAAACGGTGGTATTTAAGTCGTATGAAATATTTGTTTCAGATAGAGTGATATTATATTTAAAATGAATTTTTTCAGTCATGATTTTAATAAAAATATTTCATGTATTTGCTATGAAAAGTTGTTATAACGAAATGGCTACTATAGTATATATACTTTAATAGCTTTAATTACAAATGGCTATTAAAGTATATATACTTTAATAGCTTTAATTTTAGTTAGCCATGTAGTTAGGTTTTTTAATATTGTTTCGTTTGCTTGTAGTATTAATAACTTTTCTTTACTTTTTGTCGGGTGTTAATGTTTTGAGTGTTTTAGTGGGAACTTGTTTGGAGATAACCGGCATAGGCATAACTCCATTACGTATAATATATCTGTGACCGTCAGAAGTTTCAGTTTTTTTTAAAAGGGGTCTACATGAATCCAGATAACCGGAATTCTTGATTTTTCTTAATTTTTCTTCTGGATATATAATAATAAAAATATATTTGGCATTTACTGCATTTCCCTAAAAATATATTCCTCATATCATTGATATAAGGAATACGATTTTTTTACGCGTGCCTAGAACAAATGAGAATAAGCACGAAAATTATCGTGGAAGATCATATATTTTTGCTAAAATTAATTAATTCGCCAGTTTCATGAAGAGTGTACTACTTCAGCAAAACTAATACTATTTAAAAATAGTATCCTCGCATGTAGCACCAGGCTGATTAAAGTGGGAACTTTATGAAAAATCAGTTTATAAATTCTCCTCACAAAAAAACCGCTGTCGTTGGCATTTTGAAAGTTCGTTATCGCGTGATTACATTATTGACATTAGATATACAACTCACGTAGACAGTTGTTTGGTTTGGTTCTGGTTTGACAAAGAAAATGAAAGACGTTCCTCTATCAAAATCATAGACATTGCGTGTATTGCTTATATCTAGACTTACGACCACTATGCGGATTATGTTCCAAACCGTGCTAAGCTCGACACTTCAACCAAGCCAAGCTTAAAATCAACTGATATACCGGGCCTTGGAGTAGAATTATGACCCACGTAATCGATTTCAGCAGATCAACAAAAAGTTGCAAGCAGTTGATCAACAAAATTTTGCCTTGTGAACCAGGCTTTAGGCACCCTGTTTCTGTCACAACAACCCCCTTAATACGCTGAGGGGACTTCTTATCCTGTTTGACTAGTGGTACATTATTAAAGCCCCCAACCCTCGGCTTGTAAACATTTCCGATATTCTTTCTGCTTCAACAACATTACAACAAAAACTTTTTTGTTGTGTTTTTCGCCTACTGCTATTACTTATATGTATGTATGTAATTTCAACAGCACAGAATCTACCACTGTTGCGAATGTCACTTATGCTAAAATCTTTTTTTTTTATCGCCAGCTGACAAGGCAAATCATAAACTAAGGGAATTTTTGTGCTTTATTTCTCTACTTATTATGCCATAGAATTATCACTACCATATTTTGTAAGGAACGCGAGTTAGAACGCTTGAAAAAATATGATTTTATTTTAAATCTGTTTGAATATATATATAGGTACCTAATTATATCACGTGTTCGAAAAATATGATAATGGAAAATCACAGATTGAAATCAGCCGTTTCTTATCTGTTTTTCGTTATAAGAACAATACAAATAAACCGGAGGCATATCCTGGCAAATCTTCAATTAACGTCAAAATTTCTAAATAAATATCTAAATCATACATTTGATAGATCAGAAATGCTTGCATTGATTAGCTTTCGAATTCCACCATTTAATGCTAGAATTTGGAATTTATTTCAGTGCAGAAATTCTGGAACTTACTACCATATGTATTCCGCATTTTCCAGAAAAGGAATACATATGGTAAACATGGTCACATGTTACCAACCGTCTCATAGAGCGCACGCAAAAATATTGCTCCACAAAAATTATCCGAATTTAGCGTATAATTAAAAAAAAAGCAAACAAGATATCAGTAAACGTTTACATGAAGATAAAATACAGTTAATTTCTACGGACTGTGAACTCTGAGTGATTTCATTAAGTGATTTCAAGTGATTCCAAGTGATCAATCTCTACAAAGTGACAGTGATTATTGTCGAAAAAATCCATCAGCTTATTTCATAAAAGTTCTCTACCAAGAAATTTCATATTGCACCTATTTCACAATACGTCATAAGCGGCCAGTAGCGCAGTGGCGTGAACAGTCACGAAAGCGGCAATCTAGACAGCAGAGATATCTCAACCAAGTGAGTTCGAATCCTACTGTCTTAAAAAGTTTTTTTTTCTGTTACTTTCTCTACACAAATAATAAATTAGCTAACCTAAACTACTTGAAAATAGATTACAGTGACTACTTAAGGGCCCACTATTCGAATTTCATCCAATTTCCGACATATTTTCCTTAAAAGTTTGAAGTTTTTAAGCTCTTAAAAAAATATATGTTATTCTTTAAGATAGTATCTATTTGTTCCAAAAGCCGAAACGGTAATTATTTGAAATTCCCTCGATAGAAATAAATCGCAAAGTATGCTCCGAAAAATATTATTAACACGTTTATTTCTGTTATTTTACAAGTTATGTGTATGAAAAAAATCACAATGCTTCTTTTAATGCTACTCAATAGACCCCAAAAGTGATTTTTGCTATTTTTGAAATACGCCGTGATTTATTAAACATTTTCACAACAGTCGCCTACGTCTTATGATTCTAAGCATGATTATTGCAGCCCCTCTCACTTCCTCACGCGCGTACGCTATCTGCCTTTCAGTCACTGCTTAGAGAGCTTCGCGGACGGTCGTGTTCTCCGTTTCGTGATTTCTACTATTTAATATTTATCGTAAATAATAATATTGTATTCCGAAAATGGGAAATAAAAGAAAAAGTGCTCGTATTTCTAAGAAAAGACTATTTCGTTCGAAACAAAAACGGATGGTGGACATTGTAAGGTAAGAAGAAAAATATAAATTTTGATTTGATGAATATATTATTCTTCACTATTACGTAGGTAATATTTATTATAAAAATAAATTATTTATATATTGTGTAACAAAGGTGACAGGTATTGTTTTATTTTTCAGAATGCGTACTTTGGGAGATAAATCTATTGCCTATTTATAGATAATTTTAAGCGTATATCAGTTCATAAATATTGTTTTTTCAAAGATGGGAAATAAGCGAAAGACATCTCGTATTCCAAAGAAAACAATATATCTCCAAAGATATACAAAAAAGCTTATATTTATTATAAACATTTGTAATTCATATTTTTATTTATGTATTGTGTAGTAAAAAGTTATAAAAATTATTATTTTATTTTTTTCAGAATACGATAAACGATAATTTATTATAAAAATTAATTATTATTTTTATTTATGTATTGTGTAGTAAAAAGTTATAAAAATTATTATTTTATTTTTTTCAGAATACGTACTTTGGGAAATAAAACTAATTCCAAAACATTAGAAATTACAGGGCAAGTTCTTATTAATACACAATGCAACGATGTCCGAAATATAATATAATATGTAATAATAATATACGGGCCATCTGTTTCAAATAACAATACTCGAACGTGGAATTCAGAATAATAATGAACATGCGAGCGAAAGAAGCTATTGAAAGTTCTGAAACTGTGGGGAATATAATTTAATAAAATAAAATGCTTTTTTGTTTTAAAACCACGATATTTATTAATTTAAGAACCGACCGGTTTCGCTTTACTTAAGCATCATCAGGGTACAAATTAATACTAAACAAGAAGTACATAATGTGTGCATATATATAACAAAATATAGAGGGAGACAACATGATACAAATATAAGCAACACAAAGACGGTCATAAAATACATTAACATAAGTGCACAAGTAATGGAAAACCGCTAGATAATTATGTAGACTAATGGGTTATACGAATAAATCGGGAGAAACAAAACATCAATAAAACCTCAATAATAACGATTTTTCCGAATTCGCAAATCATTTGATCGATAGCTTGCCTTCCTGAATAAATCTAATTTTATTTAATCATTTACGGCCAAGATATTTTTGACAATGGTGTGTTTTTATCTTTCTGTATTCCAATCATTTAGCTTTGCTTCTAGGGTTGTGCCCCAGTATTGCTTTTTGGAGACTGTAAACGGATCTCTCGGCATTTAATGAAACTGCAGCAGAACAAAGGCTGTTGCTATATTGACGTTCATGGTATGTTTTGCTCAGATTGACGATAAGGTTTCCAGATCTGCATTTCGCTCGAAGCATGTTTAGGGTAATAAGTTTATAGTTTAGGGTTCTTTCACCGTATTTATGGGAACATTTCAGAACCACCAATCTTTCATTTTGAGTGAATCTTGTGTTTGTGATTAAATTATATTTGACAATTTAAACAAATAATATTTAGAGAAGTTAAAAATAAAATTGAAAGTTCACTGAAAGCTTAAACTATTAAAAGTAGTAATTTCATAAAAATGTAAATAAATAGAGCCCCTTTCACATTTTAGAATGTAATTTTATGTTGCTTACATGTTTTATTACTCTTTATAATTATTGAATTGTTTAAATTAATAAATAAATAATTACAAAAAAGTCTTCTGATTTGTAAGTCCTCAGGAAGCACTAAGGATCTTTCTATCTATCTTTATAATATAATAAATTTGATGAGCATAAAAATGTAAACGTGTATATAATTTATATAAATGTACAAAAGTAGATATTACACGTGTATAAATATTATATTGCGCATATTATACAAGATGTCGGGGGTAAAGTGCACAAACTTCGGGAGGTGATTCTAATTGATAGTACAAGTAAAAAAGAAAGAACACTTTTTTTGGAATTCCAACGTTTTAAGATAGTTTTCGAGTAAAAAAGTTTAATTTTTTGTATAGAAAAAAAAAACAATTTCTTCTACGGAAAATAAATTTTTGTGGAAAAAATTTGGAAATTCGAATAATTTCCATTTCTTTTTTACTTCTTCTAGCATTTAGAATAACCTCCTGAAGTTTGAGCACTTTACCCCCGGACACCCTATAAAGATAACCATATAAGAAAAACCTTATTGATGTTAAAATATATTTATTGATTTTATAAAAGTTATAAATTACTTTTATAAAAGTGATAATAGTATTTTAGTAAAGTAAAGTAATTTGTATACCTATACAAATAACTTTCGTAAATGTTTTTTGTAAAATTTAAAAAAAAAAATAATTAATTAAATCCGTAATAAAAGCCATATTTTGAGAACCATCTTCATTTCGACTTCGTTCCTTAGAGTAATAATTTACTAGAGACCGCACTAATATTTGTACAAATCGTTGACATACTCGCAAAATAAAGCTCTCCCTTTCAGCTCGGTTCCATTAACGTACAAAAAACAGAGACAAACAATTTCTGTTAAAAACATACTGTGTAAACGGGAAGCGACTTTTTGGAGCAGGCGAAGTTCACGCCAGTGTGATTTGCTCGGTGCTAACTAAAAATGGGTCTGTTTTTCTAAAATTGCAATAGATGTCGGTAATTTAATTTCGTAAATCCCCAAATTTATTCCTAATACGAATTCAGACACCTCTGTCGGATTCTTTTAACACTAAATATTGTTTATTTTGTGAGTGTTGCCCAAATCTAAATTCTTTACGCGGAAAGCGGGCCCTTAAATAATTGGAACTGAAGGCAATAGAAATAAATTTAACTTAATTAAAGTGACATCTCTCGACCAAATCATAAGCACAAATTTAAAAATGTCGAAATCACGTTAAAACACCAGTGCATCTCCTACTCCTCATTCAGCCGAATTACTCGAAGACCTAACACATCGACTAATGTCGCACATAGACACAAAAATAGATGAATTAAAAAACGAACTCTTCAAAAAAATAAATCCTGAAGCAGCAGAAAGACAAAAAACTATAGACTTTCATTGTGATAAATATGATGAATTAATAGGAAAAATAGACCAATCCATTCTCTCGGAAAAAACAATGATGACAGATATCGAAACATTAAAACAAAACATTAAACGAAAAAAGTATTCTACTAAAGAATCTGGAAATACGGGCTGCCAAAAGCGACCATAGAATGCTGGCAGACTCGTTAGAAATATCCGGAGTACCTCTTAAAGCGGATGAATCTATATTTGAAATAGTAAGGTCAATAGCCGAAACAGCGGACATTCAGATCCTTCCGGAAGACATTCTACAGGCCGTCAGACTACATCCAACTACTGCCAAGGCTCAGCCAGGGGGACCGTCTGCAGCGTCAACGTCAACAAAACAAAGGGACCATCCGAAAATCAAAATTAGATTCAATAATCCTAAATTACGTGAGCTTTTGCTCTGTAAGAAAAGAGAAGTCAAATACAAAACATCCCCAGGGCTAAACTCAAAAATCTACATCAGTGAAATCCTGTCACCATATCTAAAGGAACTACTATGGAAAACAAAACAACAAACCATCACAAAGGGATATGCAATTGTATGGACCAAAGATGGAAAGGTTATGGCGCGGAAAGCCGAAAAAGAAAAAATAATTTATATCAAACACTCCAACGATATAATAAAGATGATCTGAATTACTATCCCAAAATCGTACACATCCATCCGATAATTTTAATCTTACCATGGCTAAACAATTAAAGATATTACACCAAAACATACGCAGTATCTCAAAAATTTTTTACAATTTCACTGTCGTACTTCAACAATTGGAGACAGAATTTGACGTGATAATCCTCACAGAATGTTGGCTTGATAAAATCTTCACACCAATACAATTACCTAATTATACGGTCACTCACTCAAAAAATATTAAAAATCAAAATGACGGTATTATAATTTACTGCAAAAAACATCTACATTCAACTATAACGGAGCTAGATATCACAGACGCAAACGGCTTTGAAATAATCGTAAATAATGACATATGTATTTTAGCTATGTATCGATCACCTTCTACAAAAAACATATTTTCCTTTCTGAGGTCCCTAGACAGTCAACTTATCAAAATGAAAAAAAAAAATATCTGCTTAATAGGAGATATGAATATAAACATTTTAGAAAATAAAAAACATCGACAAAGTGACGATTACTTAAACCTTTTGTTGTTCCATGGACTCTTTAGCACCATAAATGAACCCACAAGAGTCAACTTTAAACAAAATAACCTATTACCCACCCAAACTTGTATTGACCACATTATGTTAAAAACAAAAAGATCATACAAATCCACAATCCATCACTCGACAATTACAGACCACTATACACTTATCCTGAAAATAAACACTACAAATAATTCACAAGAAATACACTCCAAAACCACAAAAACCCACAATACAACTGATATTTTAAAACTAAATGACATACTACTTAATAATAAATGGGAACAACTCGTAGAAAATAATAAAATTAATGAAGCATGGTCACTTTTTATAGAATGTATTCAAGACGAATTTAAAAAAAATACCATGTCCGAAAAAAGTTCTCCAATTAAACATAAACTTCTAAAACCGTGGATATCAAAAGGACTCATAAAAAGTTTCAGTAAAAGAGACAAACTCCACAAACAATGCAAATCAAACCCATATGACATCTATCTCATAAATTTCTATAAACGATATCGAAACTTATGCACACGACTTGCACGTATATCGAAAGAAATATATTATAAAAATAAATTACATAAATGCAACAAGGACCCCAAAAAATTTTGGCAAATCCTAAAAGAAATATCCCACACATCTTCAAAGAAAAGCGATTCCATAACCGAGATTAAAATAGATAACGAGATTATTAAGACATCAGAACAACCTCTAAAAGTATGTAATTTTGTGAATAACTATTTCGCTAACGTCGGCAAGGTATTAGCAAACAGAATCACTACAAAATATCCCAGAATTCTCAACCCACTATACACACACTAGTGTTTCTTCCTTTAAAATTCCATACATTACCCAAATACAAACACTAAAACTTATAAACGAACTAAAAAATACAAACTCTCAGGGTAGCGACAAAATATCACCGATGACACTAAAAATAATAAAATCAGCACTTCTTATCCCACTTACTATACTTATAAATCGGTCCATTAAAGAAGGAGTGTTCCCAACTATCTTGAAAACGGGCAAATTAATTCCAATCCACAAAAAAGGAAACAAGGAAGAAATTAATAATTAAAGACCAATTACAATTCTAAACACGCTTTCAAAAATTCTCGAGAAACATATCAAAAACCACCTTATAATTTTTCTTAACAAAAACAATATTCTATCACCAAATCAATTTGGATTCAGGGAAAATATGAGTACCTCACATGCCATAGCCTCAGTAACAGACTTCTTCAAAACAAATATAGATCAGGGTAAAAAATGCCTTGGAATATTCCTAGACCTGGCAAAAGCGTTTGACACAATTCACCACCAAAACCTGTTCAATAAACTTAAATATTTCGGAATCACGGGAACAGAACTCAAATTAATTGAAAGTTACACGGAAAATCGCACCCAATATACCTCAATAGAAAACACATGTAGTGACAAGGAACAAGTATCCTACGGAGTACCACAAGGCAGCGTACTTGGCCCAATCCTATTCCTTATTTATATTAACGATCTATGTCACCTCCAAATAGACGGGGAAATTATAAGCTTTGCTGATGACACTGTGTTACTTTTTAAGGCTACTGATTGGAACACACTAATCACAAAAGCTGAAGTTGGCCTAAATGTTACAAAAAAATGGCTTGACTCTAACTTATTAACTTTAAATATAGATAAGACTAAATTCATAACCTTTAGCATAAACTCGAGAGACCAACCCTCCAAAAACATCTACCTTAAAATACATTCCTGTCACTCAGCGAGCACCCCATGCAATTGTCCTCCAATCACACAAACCGAAAATATCAAATTCCTTGGTATATACTTCGACCGTTATTCAAAATGGGACAGACATATTGAGTCGGTTAAAGGAAAGATAAACAAGTTGACTTACTTTTTCAAAAACGTGAGAAATATACTAAACATATTTGATATTAAGAATATATACCTCGCAATAGCACAATCTATAATGGAATACGGCATTATTGCCTGGGGCTATGCCAGTAAAAAATACATAGACACACTGTATAAAGCTCAGAAAACCTTAATAAAAGTAATACTTAAAGTACCAATACCAACACCCAATTCAACCATATTTTAAAAATTCCCAGTGTTGAAGATTCAAAAACTATATTCAAAACAAATACTTACTTTCCTTTACAAGAACCTAAACACATTTAAAACTTCACAAACTTCTCGCAATTCCAGAACAAGACATGCACACCAACTACTAATACCAAAAACCAACACATCCTTTGGACAAAAACACTACAGATTCCAGGCTATAAAACTATACAATTCACTTCCAACACAATATAAAACATCTAATCTTACAGAATACAAAAAACACATATGGAACTGGCTACAATCCATTTAATATTTATTTTTATATATTTCACTTTTTGGAATAACTATGGAAAAACTATTGTTATAACTATGGAAAAATCGATTTTATATTTTAACTTTTAATGTTTCTCTGTGTAACCAACTCCACTGTATTGTTTTAGAATTATATAACTTTACAATTGAAAAAGTCCTCCACAACACAGGTGAACTCCTAGCGTGGGGGACAATATACTATACCATTGTATAAAAAATATATTTAAGAATAATAAATAAAAAAATAAATAAATAAAAGAGAAATAATTGTACCGTATCAGTGAATATATTTAATTTATCATTTAACAAATACAAAAGATTGTTACTGGAGCAGTTTAGTTGTGAATAATAAATTCTGTGTAATTTTTACTATTCATATGTAAAAACCCCTAAAAATGGCGTAAATAAAAAATTAAAACAAAACGAATAAATATAATGAAATCCACTAAATAAATTATTTTCAGCACTGAATCAGCAAATTTAAGGTGCGTTAAATTGTATAACCTGTCGAAATCGTCGATTCATTTCGTCGTCCTGTACCATGTGCGCGAACAATTAAGCGTTTGGCTGATCGTGTCGTGCAAACCTTATAATAAACTTTCCCTGAAAACAGTGCCCATTTTTTTATTTCTAACAAAACGGCAGCCAATTAACATTATGACATTACTTTTGCCCTACCTGCGTTAAAAGAACAGACCGGAAATTGGTCAAATAAGCTGTAACAATAATTTTGCGTTCTTCGGGTGTGTATCTCGTTGTCAAATAATTCTCTATCTATGTACAACATAAATGTCAAAGCATAATGATATTTGAAAAATGATGACATATTTACATTATGATATTACTTTTGCCCCACCTTGTATTTAAAGCCATCCGGTTAAAAAAAACGTATATGTTTTCAGGTGATGACTTCTCTGATGATCAACTCAGAGCGGGAGGCTGTAGTGGACTTCAGCGTCCCGTTCATGGAGACTGGCATTGCTATCGTGGTAGCCAAGAGAACTGGCATCATCTCGCCCACCGCCTTCCTGGAACCGTTCGACACTGCCTCTTGGATGCTGGTAAGTCACCTTTATTCTACGTTATAACTTTTACAGGTATCATCGTTTATCATCTACGAACATATCACACCTGCACTGTAGAATTTCGGTCGTAAATCTATGCGTGCGTTAAAAACATGAATTATTGCTCATGGTTGATAATATTTGAAAACACGATTCGTAAACCTACTGAATTAAGTAAAAAGGTTGTTCATTGTAAGGCACTAGCTTAAGTTCCCAGAGTTGTCCGCGCTTTTTCTGCATTAAGGAGTGAGAAAGGCGCGAATTTGTGATCTTCACCTACATATAGAACAAAAAATATGCCATCCTACTTAACATTCAATTTCCAATAGATTTCCAATAGATCTGATTTAATGAGATGGAAGACTCTTTCAGATTTTAACTCTATAAACGGACAAACGCAATTCAAAATTAAAACATATTGATTGCACGCTTTGCTAACGTTTTTTATATCGTTTACCGATGGTTTTTTTCCGTGTAAATATAAGTTATACATATAATATCAAGGTTCCCTAGTACGTATTATTGTGACAATTATACCATGGTTTCAGGCTACAATTCTGTTATAAATGAATTACACACCATTGGTAACTCTTCAGCTGTGTAAGCTGATCTTTTTAATATGCCGCTATTCAAATATAAAACTGTAGATACTTATTAACCTTTTTAGAAATAAATGTTTTAACGAGGTCACTGCATAACAGGTTTCTTGCTCTTGTTTCTTCATAATTTCTTTTACTAAATTTGTACTAATGTATATTCTTTTTTCTTTTGTCTTATTTACTTATGTAATCATTATTTTTATTTTCTTTTTTCTTTCTATATTATAATGTGACGGTCAATAACTATTATTTACGGAAATGGCATTTGTGTCTTTGATTCTAAATAAGTTGATATGTCTGACTATAATAGAGCAGTGACAGTACGAGTTTTATGAGGACATATCATTTGGTGACATATATAGCACTACGTGACCAAAGTGGAAAAAATATTTGATTTCGTATTGATTTCACTAAAAGAAACCATTTACAAAAAATCTACAACATTTTGACACATTCCAAAAAAGTTAACTTTTTCAACAATGCCAAAAAATCAGAATGTCTGTAGAAAACAAACAACACAACTAATTTACGCGCACAGACAAAAAATGTACCCCTGTTTT
The DNA here is from genome assembly GCA_026573805.1 of Hesperophylax magnus. Taxonomy (NCBI): domain Eukaryota; kingdom Metazoa; phylum Arthropoda; class Insecta; order Trichoptera; family Limnephilidae; genus Hesperophylax; species Hesperophylax magnus. The sequence goes on along the minus strand of JAIUSX010000029.1, from coordinate 7,161,943 downwards.
TATTTGATCATTATTTTATAAATTCTCAAGAAACTGATCACATCATATACTTATTGGTATTTTATTTAATAAATTGGGCAGCTTGTGTACCAAGTATGTTTACTGATATAATTATTGAAGGTTTATCATCCATTAAAAAAATCATTATAACGACTATCATCGGAAAGCTATAATTTCAATGACTAATCTTCTGTGTTTACATTGGCATTTATTGAGACAGAATACAAAATCAATGTTTAAATTGACATTGATTGAGATTTGATTAGTAAACATTATAAACCCTACCTGATTTACATACATTCGACGGCTATAGTTGAGGTAGGGAATACTGATTATTGAAGGCATTTGATTAATGTTTATATCAGTTAAAATTATTTATTAGATACAATGATTCTTATTACATTAGTTCAATATTATCAAACGTATCACGATAAAATAAAAGAATAAGCATACAAATTATGTATGTGTTTTAGAAGACAACTAGCACAGACCTATGCAAAATTGCGGGATAGTTTTAAAAGCGTTATTATTTTAAGTTGTCAATAATATTTAACATTATAAGACACATTTTCAATTTACAATCGGAAAAATCTAGATTTTTGTGCGGAATCTAGGAATCTAATGAAAAATAATAAAATTCTGTGTCCAGATTTTGGTAGATTTTGAGAGGATCAAATGACATGAAAATAAATTTGGATGTATTCAGAGCAAGCAGGACGCCACTTGTGTCCAATTTCCTGTGCCCATTCCCCGTTATTTTTCATCTAGTGTAAGTAGTATTCAGACGGAGTTTGTGTGTGTATAGGGGCATCCTTGCATTCCACTAGGATTCGTATTAAATCGCTGAGGACAAGGGTGTAGAGTACTCAACTCATCCTCCCTGTTCTTCTTTGTGAAGACAAACTTAGGTTTCAATTACAGGCGAGATCATTTCCACGATATGTTAGGTGATATGCTTAACCCTGGTACTGTTTGTGTACATTCCTTCAGCAATCTGATTTGGTTCAAGTCTTTGAATTGGGAATCTTTATACTAGAATTTTATTAATAAAAATTTTCATCATATTTTTTGTTGAGTAATCCGAGGGCAGTGGGTACTTCCCAATTTCAATAGAATTCTGATTTATTTAAAATACTACCAAATGACGAAATAATTTAAAAAATAATTTGAGATTTAGCACGTCAAAGTAGACTCATATTTTCTACTTCATTTTTACAAGAAGATAAAAAATAAACTCGAATATTGCTTGGTAGGATTTTGTTTTTAGTACGGTTTTTTTATGATGTTATCGCACTAGGGTTACCAATAATTTCAAGCCACTGGAGCTAAGGCATCCCCATCTCTTAAATATTGCGAGGCTGAAGGAGAGGGGAAAGAGGTTTATTTGTACCCGGCTAAACAAATATGGTCACTTAATATAGCCGAAGCCATAATAACTTTTATATATCTCTTACCGGGTAGTAATTTACACCAAATAGGTTTCCTATTTTAATTTAAGGTTGGCAATTTGCCAGTTTGTACCATTATGTTTTTACACGTAGTAAAATGAGTATTGCTAATTTATTAAAAATCTCTTCAAATTATTGGTAATCCGGTTAAAAACAGGATTGCAGGCAGTTTTCCGATAAGTTTTAGTAAATTCCGAATGTATCGGAACACGTATTCATGCACCCGCATTTGCCTTGATAATTTACATTTAATGACGAAATGCGAAAATATTACAATTTTTAAGAAGAAGTGTTCCGACATTGTTAAAATATATTAGTATATTGCTATAAGTTTATCAGGATACCTATTAATTCATTCTTTAAGGGCCTGTAATCCCATTTTTAACCGGATTGCAATAATTTGAAGAAATTCTTAATAAATTATCGATAATACGTGTACACCGCACACTGGGGCCAAATACCAGAAGTTGATACAATAAACAAAAAAAATAAATTCAATAGTACGATGTCGCTTCATTTGTTTCGAGGTACCTCGATAGTTGTAGCATTATTATATAGTAGGTAGAAACCTTTGACCATACTCTTCTACCTGTGACACCGCTCAGTACAGAGCGAACACTCTTGCAGATAATACGCCGTTTACAAGTGCCAGCATAAACCTCAAGTTCAAGTATTTATTTCGGAAGACACCTATTACGAATCCCAAAAGTGAGTATGGAACCATCATGTTCAGGTATTTATCTTATTTTTTCACATTATATTTTGAACATTATTAATTCTTTTAATAGATAAAATTGTTTATCAAATATATACAAAAATTTAGTCGTGATTTTTAAAAAATTGATATTCTTTTAGAGATTAGTTGAGCCTTGGGCACCTCCGGGCTATCATTTAAACACTTTTAGGACCAGTAACTATTGTTATTTACGAATCACTTTTAAAATCTTGCACATATGTACAATTTTTTAAGTAATGAATTATTTTAATGTGATCGGGAGCTATAATTAAAATGAACAGTTTTTTTAAAAACTCGGGATCAGACAATTTCATATCATGTTAGTTACAAAACCTGTCAGAATAGAGATTTATTTCAAAATAGTCGTTACCGACATTCAATTTCCATTTTTTGGACGTAAGGTGGTAAAGTGTAACTCAAAGATAAAACTTCATGGTCTCCCTTCCTAAAACTGTTTATACCACATATCTGGTCATAATAGAACAAAGATAGAACGCGTTTTCGGAGAGAAAGAGTCGTGTTAGTTGGTGACAGATATAGCACAACGCAATTCAGCGGTTTTTTATGCTTCGTGACAAATACAGCACTACGTGAACCGAGCGGAGAAATTATTCATTTTCTTTTTTTCACACAGGTGTGAATTCTGATACCTTATTCATGACACGACGACAATTATTCACAATAATGAAGAACTCTGGATACCTACACATTCCAGATCAGCTAAATTCGCTGCAAAAGGAAATGGAGTTGAGGACAGGATGCATCGGTGATCCCAGAAAACATATTTCTAGAAGGATAAATCGCTTCAAAACGGAACACTATTCACGATGGGTGCAGCGCACCAGATTGAAGTAAGATTTCTGGAGAAAAATAAAACATTGCTGGATTCATCAATTTATTTTCCGAATCTTACACTAAAACGCGGTGGTCCCGGTCGCCTGAAAATTACCTTTGATCAGAGTACAAAACGAATGAAACGACAAAAGACTCTGAATTTGAGAAAGTCTACTCCTCTAACTGAATTAGTTTATGCCACACATATGGAACTTAGAACTACAGGACAGACAGAGGCGTCTATAGCTATCACTGATATTTTATCGGATTCATCAAGTCCCAGTAAAAGTAGCTTATAGAAAGTCTCTTGAAACAGTTACTATGTTAGGAGAGGATGCTGTAGCACTCGTAGTGGAAGCGGGATTATCTCTACATCAATACAATGTAATAAGATCAAATGCTCCAAAACTATACCCGTCTTATAAAATTGTACAGGCCGCATAAAAGGAATGTTACCCAGTACCCAGCAAAAATCAATGTAGTGATATTTCAGTTCATGATGATTTGCAGACAATACTCAATCGTTTGGTCTTCGCTCAGGGCAATGTAATACGTACACTCAATTCTAAGGAATTATAAAATATATTTTCAATTTGTTGTTTTTGTTATCAGATCCCCTGCGAGCAAAAGGAAGCAGCCAAAAAAAAATTGACCACACTCCCCATAGAAGCGGTAAAACTGTTAATGGCTCCATCATTACATCCGACAGGTGAAAATTATTCAAGTACTCAGGATGATGATGATGATAGTGACGATTACGATTATTATGATGATCGTGATGATGGTAGTGTTGATGATGGTGATAATGATAATGATTTTGACTCAATCAAGTCGGATAAAGAGAAATGATTTTTTTGTTTTGTTATTCATTTATTTAAATCGTGAATATAAAATATGTACATAATAAAGTTTACATATATTATGTATTTAAAATTTTTGTTTTTTTATAACCTTCCTTTCCACATTCAAATTTTCTCTTAAAAACGTCCCTGTGAATAAAGGGCGTTTTTCATCACTCTTGCCCCAGTGTGCACCGTGGGTAAAATTTGGTTTGTCCGATTCAATCTTTATTCCATTTGTGTGTCAATAATTTATTTGAATTTTGAACCCTTTTACATAATAAACCATTCCTAACTAAATATTCTCCTCAAATCTCATATTCGTACAAATGCCGACACATCAAGTTACAAGTCCCCTTATTCTGTTTTCAGAATAAATTATGAATGAACACGTCATGCTGTATTTGGTTTGATATTTTTATGAAGGGGTAACCCTCGCGTTATTGTGTCGTCACAACATAAGAAACCCGGAATATTTCATATTAAAGTGGAGTGACAATGTGACGTGAATCATCATACTTTTATTAAAATTCTGGGTACTCCACAATTCCAGGTAATTTAATATCAAACATTTTTTATAACATTTTCTTTGTGTAATAAGAATGATATTTTTCAAAAATAGACAGGAACGTACCAGATCTTTGAAGTGGCGAGTTTTTGAAGAGCCTTCAGCTCATAAAGGAATGCGTTATTTCGAAAATTGGAAATAATACGAAAGAAAGGTAAACTTATATGAATTACTAATCTGCTCTTTCATAAATGGCGCTAATTTAATAATTTAGGAAAAAATATTATTTGCAAATTATGCTTTAAAATGTTAAGATGAATTATTTGTTTGCATACGCAATATGAAAATGAATAAAGAGTTTTGTCCGTTCACAAACTCAATTTGTATGCCTTTTAAAAAAATAAGTTTTTATACGGACAAAACTATTTATTCATATTTATATTGCGTATGTATGTGAGCAAACAAATAATTCATCTTAGTATGTTAAAACACTATTAGAAAAGGCGTTTTTTCCTGAAATAATTATTTTAAACGCCATCTATGAAAGAGCAGATTATAAATTCTTTTAAATCGCATGTCACACTTTGTTACTTAGAGTATTTAATTTTAAAAAATGTTTCATTTAACATAAATGCATGTTGCTAGATATTTTATTTAAAAAACCTAGTTATTTATAATGAATATTTAGCGATGCTACTTGAATGTTCGGGAACGTTCGCCCATGCAAACGCATCGTAGCTAGAACTCCCTAGATACGATGCCAGCATTCGACGCACCTGCCTACATGCCTGAATATTCTCGATGCACCGGGCGTTTATAAAACGGATGCTACTTGAATGTTCGAGAACGTTCGCTCATGCAAACGCATCGTATCTAGAACTCCCTAGATACGATGCTAGCATTCGACGCACCTGCCTACACGCCTGAATATTTTCGATGCACCGGGCGTCGATAAAACGAATGCTACTTGAATGTTCGGGAACGTTCGCCCATGCAAACGCATCGTAGCTAGAACTCCCTAGATACGATGCTAGCATTCGACGCACCTGCCTACACGCCTGAATATTCTCGATGCACCGGCCGTCTATAAAACGGGCGTATCGTTACGTGGTCAGTCAGTTATCAGCTGTTACAACAGTGAGCAACCTGCTACCCGGAAGACTCCACGTCATCCCCAGTAGTCCGGTCTCCACCAACGCGATGTCGAGCCACCGACTTTACCGCCTCGTCCACTCCACCGCTATCATCACCGCTTACACCTGGTATCAACGTCATCGGTCCGGAGTCATCTCGCAACTGCGCAACTCTACTGACTCAAAATAAACGCTGTGACATCACAGCCACCATCTTTGACTGTCTCCTTACCAAATCCCCAAAAATATTAAAACTTTGAAATTGAGTTAATACTTTAAAGAGTTTGTAAAATGTTTCAAGACCTTTTTCCTTTTTTGCTTGTAATTGTGTCAAAATCTAAGATATCATAATATATTTTTTAATGTTTTAGTAAAATTAAACACTAAATAAATAAGACAAATCATTCAATCAAAATAAACAATGTTCCATATCCACACGCAAACGCATGTTACATTCCAAAAGTAGATGTGAATAAAAAAATGTCTCAGGATCGTTGTAAAAGAAATAAAGTCTTCGAAAAACGAAAATACACTCACTCTAACGCTGTTACATTGACAAAAAAGGAGATACCTTTGAGGTTATAAATAGAAAGGCAAGAAAGGGTTTTATTTAGAAAAGGCTTCTTAAAAAAAACATCGAATACTTAAATACTAGTAAAATCGCTGCTTATTCCAAATTCAATTTCGTCAAAAAACGTTAGTAGAAACGTTTATACGGGACAATAACAATGTAAGGAAACAGATTGTGTTCATTTACTTTGATTCTCTTACCCCATCTCTTGGTATAAGTAAGTAGACGCGGTCTTCCACTTCACCCTTGCTATTTGTATCCGAGCCAATCTATTTTATCGTCCTCCGACAATGCTCTGTCAACCAGAGTAAATCTCGTTTCATATTATCAGATGCAGCAGGGGTAGTTCTACACTTTATATGAACTTCTGTTCTCGTTTATTCTACTCTCAAAGATAATTGACAGAGATATTTTGGAGTAAGATGCATTTTGCGAGTTTTATGAAGTTACGCCAACGTTTCTACTGTTTCATGAAAATGGATTGGTTAAAATAGGTGACTAGACTTACGTTGAAGTGTTTTTTTCTTGTTGATATATTTTCAAAGTTGGGCTAGCAGTCTACAAATGATATACATGGAACAGGCGGACCAAGTGATAATCAATATTTTAAAGCCAATATCAGCGTAATTGTCGAGTTAGAAAGGGACGTTCAGGTGGCTTGCATATTATGTATAGTGGATGTAAGGAGAAAGCAGTGTATTTAGAATAGAGATGGAATAAGAAGTCAGATAGGTACATCCCATAAAGACGTGGCAGGACTAAAGTAACTAAAACGGTGGCTGAGTTGACATCGCGTTTGGGTCCCACCCAGGCGAAGTGTGTTCAATTCCTCGGCTGGCTAAGTCCTCCATCACAACACAAGCAACATTTTCCGCTCAGTGTGATGGTAGTAGGAGATTTTTAAATATTGTCAGGTTATCCGTAACCCGGGAATTTTTGTCTTTCTTAAAAAAAAAATAAAAAAACACTTGCGTCGAGTCACTTCAAGAATATGTAGGGTATAGGTACGATACAATGTAAGAATGTGAACAAATCAATTTTGCACATTTTTTAAACAGTTAGGTACTCATTGATTGATTTTGAGAAACAGAATGGTTGAAAATAATAATAACAAGTGAATTCTTCTTTTTATAATGTGGAAGGAAGCCGAGAAACTAAAACAAGCCATACATTTAAAATGTTCATATATTCATACATGGCATCCTCAAATTAACATTTAAATAGTTTCATTTCAGTTATCGCCCGACTTTCTTTTAAGTAAACATACCCTATCCGGTCGGGCTTTTTGACACATGCGAGTATTCAATAATTCATATTTACCTAACCATTATTTAACTTGAGGTTATTCTTTTTGAATTTGTTAGAATGATTGTTGATATTTATATTTTCAAAATTAAACAATGCAATAAAGTTTTTAAAAAGTTATCGAAAAAAAACAATTATTTTTATTTACGGACAAACGAAAAACAAGTGGACACCCAAATCAATAATGGCATCGTCACAAAAATTAAAGTCAATATCGGAATCATCATCATTGACCAGAGCATCATTGTCAGTAGAATTCAATCGATGGTTTCGTTGTTCAGCCATTTTCTATTACACGCAAAGCTTGTGAGGCATCTGAAGCCCTTAAACTCTCGCCGTATAAAAACGGTTTGTTATACAGCGACAATTTTGGGAGTGTGTGTGATTTAATAATCCCATTTGATTCTGAACTTAACACCTCACAAACATGACACATAGTTTATATAGGAAAAATATTCAAACCAAACACGAACACAGTTCGGACTTGGCCAATTAGCCGAAAACATATACACGAGCGGAGTTCGGATGAGGATAGAAAGTGAGTTAAGTACCGGCACACTGGAAGAAAGATGCATACCGAACAAGATCCATTCATGGCCTGGAAAGTGTTAAATTAAGGCGATGCACTACGGCGTGTAATATTTTAAATTGAGCCGCTATCAATAACAACCCTTACGTAGATGGCCACAAGGTTTAAATTCCCGCTGACATCGTACCTGGCCAATCGTTTACAAGCCGTAAAAGTGGGAAAAAACCAATCAAATTATGCAACCCTTTCTTCTGGAGTACCCCAAGGGTCCGTTCTGGGCCCACTACTCTTCATCCTCTTCACAAATGATGTCGCTAAAATAATAGAATCATTCGGCCTTCTATCTCACTGCTACGCTGATGACCAGCAAGTTTATTTTTACTGCTTACCAGAAGAAATAAACAGTTTAAAAATTCGTATAACTGAGTGTATAGAAGCAATTACTCGCTGGATGACCTCAAATAGATTGAAACTGAATCCCACAAAGACTGAGTTTCTGTGGACTGCTACAAGCAGACGTCAGCATAACATTGAAAACTCCCCAATAACCATTTCCGGAAGTGACATCACTCCAAAAACGTGCATCAAATTACTGGGTGTCAATCTGGACGCTAATTTTTCCCTTAAAACTCAGGTGAACAGAACTGTAAGCACGGGGTTCTTTCAATTAAGGCAAATTAAAGCAGTGCGGAGAAACCTCCCAACAGAGGCGACTAAATTGCTAGTCAATTCCTATGTTGTTTCACGTCTAGATTATTGCAACGGAATATATGCAAGTCTCCCTAAATGTCAAATCAACAAATTACAATCCGTTTTCAACGCCGCGGCAAGGCTTATCACCGGAGTATCTAAATACTCCCACATTTCAGAGCATCTCAAAAATCTGCACTGGCTCAAATGTCCTGAAAGAATCCAGTTCAAGGTATGCTGGATGGTATTTAAGTCACTTAACGGAATGGCTCCGGCTTATTTATCAGAATTGTGTATTCCAGAAGATTCCAATTCCCGACAGTCAACCCTTAGGTCAGCAACGTCATCAGCTATCGGAAGGTTGAAGGAACCAAAGCGCACACCAGATACTAAGTTCGGTGAGCGTGCTTTTGCCGTGTCAGGACCTAAAGCCTGGAATGGACTGCCACATGATTTGAGAATGATCGCAGACTCGACAGAATTTAGGTCTAAACTTAAAACGCACCTTTTCAGACAGTCGTATCCATAATTTCAGAAACCTCCACTTTCACAGTTGACGGCAATTTAAATTTAAATTAACAAAATGTGAAAAATACTAAAAATAAAATAAAAATAATAATTAAAAATAAATAAATAAAAATGATAACAAGTAACAATTTGTAGGCTTTTAAGACAGTTAAAATACATTTAAATTAAAATAAAAACTATAGCAGACTTAAGATCATGCGACGACCAGTGTTTTTTGATGTAGTGTCCTCTGCGTGCAGTTCTATCTTTTATAAGCATAAACTTTTTAATATAAGTGTGTTTGTTGGAAGTGACTTGCCAGGTAAGTATGTTTTGGTATCTTTTCTAAATAACAAATGTAGATCCTAGGAAATAAATTGTACAGCGCCCTTGAGGTGATTTTTCACAAAAACGGCGCTCTACAAATTATCCAATTATTATTATTATTATTATTATTATTATTATTATTAACACCATCCGCCTGTTTTGATTTATGCAAGAAAAAAACATGGCCAACAAGTGCCTTTTATTTTATTTTGTGGATGTTCAGGCATAAATATTTAATTTTTTTTCGATCATTTTATAAATAACTTAATATTCCACATAATACAATAAAATCATAACCGAAAATGGGTTCGTAAGTAGGAGATTTAGAACTTTAAAGCAGTTTTCATAGGCCTTTACATTATTTTTTTCTGGGCTTATAAAAAGACTTATCTAAAAAATACTCGATTATTTCAAAGGCCAAGATGTATTCTACTCGCAGTATTTAATTAAAGTATCTGAAACATTTCTAGGCGACCAAATTTTCAAACCAAGAACACATTATTTTGCATAACTACGTATGGCATCATTTTTATATTTTTAACCGTTAGCTGAGCATTTGTTCAAATCTCACAAATTTGATCCAAAACAAAGCTTCTTTTCCTGCCTCTATTTTCCTGCATATTTATTCTAAAATCAGCTCTTATATTTTTACCGGACTAAATTTAATTAAGGTGGGTAAAACTATATTATGTATATACAAACCACCACTTGTTTATTTTTACTCGTATATCCCGGGCACGAGGTAGGGATTTCGCATTTACCAGCAGTTTTCCAGGAATCTAATTACCAGTCGGGACTCAATATTGCCGCAGCCTGTTCGATGGAAATGGCTGATGATGTTATCGGGCATACGTACCAAAATATAAACCAGCACGGTTGATTGACTTGACTGGCACTTAAATTTTACACAAAATAAAAGATTTTAATATAATTATTGTGGTCCCCCGCCTTGTCCCGTACTACCTATTCAGTCAGTCTTCTCTCCTTCACCATTGCAGTAGACTGGCAGTACTTGATTTGTCAAGTAATCTGATTCGCGTAAATCACGCATCGTTTCAATTTTAAGTAGCGTTCTTTCACCAGGTCACTGAGAGTATCGCTCTGAGAAAGGAGGGTCTTGTTGAAGAGTGGAAGGAGTGAACCTGGGTCTTGAAGAGACCCATGTTGTGGGAGGGAGGAAGTATATACCGAAAAATGTTCCACAACCTGTTGAACTAAGGAACAGGCCGTAAAAACGACCCATTCTTACGTGACAATTGTCAACAATATGCAAACGTTGGGTTACCTTTCTTTATTGATGTTTTATAATTTTCTTCAAGGTTTTACCGCAATTTAAATGTTTGATCGTTTTCCACCTACTGTGCTTAACACTTATATTTACTAAGTTTTGTCATATAACCGTAGGTTTTTTAATCGTGTTTTACATGTTTCGCCATATTCAACCATATTTTTCTTTGGTTTACATAAGTTCACCGTGTTTTACCTTGTTTTCTAGCTTTTACCATGCTGAACTTTGTTTTACCATGATTTACCATTTTTCACCATATTTTACCGTGCTTTATCTTGTTTTACCAAGTTTTACAATGATTTACCATGCTATACCATGTTTCGCATTGTTTTACTTTGTAACATGTTTATCATGCTTTACCTTGTTTTACTTTGTTCTACCAAGTTTCTCCATGTTTCATATTGTTTTATCATGTTTTACCGTGTTTTTTTCATGTTAAACCATGTTTTACCATACCTTATCTTGTTTTACTTGGTTTTACCATGTTGTATCATGCTTTACCAAGTTTCACCATGTTTGTCCACATTTTAAAAAATTTTACCATGCTTTACTTTGTTCCACCATTACCGTGCATAGCCTTGTTTTACCAAGTTTCTGCACGTTTAATCATGTTTTACCGTGTATTACCATTGTTAACCATGTTTTATCATGTTTCACCATGTTTCACCATGTTGTTATTATTAAGTAATTTACAATTGAAAAATGTGCTCTACAACACGGGTGAACTTCTAGCGTGGAGGACAATTTACAAAATATTTGCTTTATTTATACGTTTCATTAATTAAAAAATAGATTAATAGAACCTGCCTAAAGACGGACTCAGTACATTGAAGTAGAAATAATTAAAACATATTTGTTCGCGCCGAAATTATTATTTTTTCTTTGGTCCGGATTAAGGGTTTACATGTGACAGGTGATTAGTATTGTATAAGTAAAAAATAAAATTGTATTTTATTTTTTTAATATTTATAAGATTTAATAAATTTTAGCATCGAATGCCATCATTGTAATCCCGACTATAATTATTCTTTATATATATTAATAATTGAAAATTGGATAATCTCCTTATTAATGGCTTAGTCTTTCTAATATCTAAGTATAAATTGAAAAAAATCATTGTCTTGAAGAAAATAATAATCTATTATATCGTATTTTTCTAGATTAATGCATTGGTTTTTATCGTTATGTGTAGTTTATTCAGTTTTTCAGCCATAACCATAAATGAACCGACGCGGCAATGAGTTCTACTGGAATCTGAAACATGAAGCTGGGGAAAGAAAAATTTCCATTGACGACTTTCTTTGTTTAATGCAATTTTCCAGATTTGCTTTCAACGTTTTGACAACTTTATGTCGATTTAAAATTTGCACTTAAACTGCTGCGCTTTGAATGTATGGTTAAAACCATCCTTGAAGACATGTTTTTTAAGGCGATGCCATACGTAGTAATGCAAAATCATGTGTTTTTGGTTTGAAAATTTGGTCGCCTAGAAATGTTTCAGATGCTTTAATTAAATACTGCGAGTAGAATACATCTTGGCCTTTAAAATAATCGAATATTTTTTAGATAAGTCTTTTTATAAGCTCAGGAAAAAAATAATGTATAAGGCCTATGAAAACTGCTTTAAAGTTCAAAATCTCCTACTTACGAACCCATTTTCGGTTATGATTTTATTGTAAAATGTGGCAAATTAAGTTATTTATAAAATGATCGAAAAAAAAAATTATGCCTGAACATCCACAAAATAAAATAAAAGGTTCTTTTTGGCCATGTTTTTTTCTTGCATAAATCAAAACAGGCGGATGGTGTTAAGCGGGAATTTAAACCTTATCGCCATCTACGTAAGTGTTGTTATTGATAGCGGCTCAATTTAAAATATTACACGACGTAGTGCATCGCCTTAAGTCAATAAATAATATGATCACCTTGGTAAAAAGTGATTTTTTCAAGGTTCGTGGTATGAGCATGAAACTTTGTGTAATCGGGAAAATAATACAAAACCCTTAAAACAACAAAAGCTTACCATTTTCTCGTGCACTTTTCTCCATTGTGGGTTTCCAATAGAATAAAATAATTCGTTCATCCGTCGACCAATGAAAACTACGCCAATGGTTTCATTCAAAGCTGAAGACGCCCGAACAACGGTATTACTCTTTTTCTTTCAAAGATTTAGTTGAACGCTTCTATTGAAAGTTGAAGCGATTTTAAAGTCGAAAAAGTAACTTTACTTTTACATTAAAAGAATTGTTAAACATTTAATAGTCTTTTGTGTTAGCGTAAAGTTTAATTTATTTTAGATTTGCGTAGTAATTCTAATAACAATTACGTAATCTGACATTATCTGAAGTAATCTAAGATCTCTAAGAGCTAACCTATAATTCGCTAAATAATCCACTACGTAGCACAGCTACCATAATGTATAAATCAAATTAAAATCGTTTTTATGACTGTAATTTGTAATTTATATTGGGTAAATACCTTATAATTAACATATACAGTCGGCTATCAAAAGGTTGCTGTACTGAAATATTAAATACATCTTTTGGCCAGTAAAACCATATTTTCCATGCTAAAAAATTATATATTGCCCTTGAAAATTAAATATAGATTATAAAATACCACGGAGATAAAATGTTTAAAAACTACATCAAAATATGATTTACTAAACACGAAGATGAGAAAATCATTAAAATTAAAAAGTAACAACAGAAATTACAGTCTACAAATGAGAAAAACATTGTGTACCACCCATACATCAACTTATAGTCCGTATAGGAACAGGAATACCAAATGTGAAGGACTCTGAATAAAGTACATTACTTTGTATTTTTAAAATCGTCATTAATAAAACAATAAAATGTTGAGATGTTTACTATTATGTATCAAAAACTGAAAATCCCACGTTGCCCGGGCTTTTCACATAGTTTTTTGAAATCAGACATAGACCGTAAAGCTATAATTAGAGGTGCTACTGCGTACTAATATCTCGTCAAAACTTGTTCCACTATTAGAACGCAATAAACGCGTATACCGGAATTGGTAATTTTAATTAGAGCTTTGAGAGAGTATGAGGTCACTTGGAGGTCAAAGAGAAAAACTTACTTTTTCGCTTCATGTTTCACCTAAATATAATAAATCAATGATACAGACATCAATAATTTAACACTTACTTGAAACGTCAAGTAAGCAAGATTTCATCAAGAAGTAGCAACATTCTGCTTTAAGGGACGAGAAAATGTGTTGGGTGTGGTTTTTCAAAATCTCATGTAGACTGTGTCCTCTTTCCTGCTTTGAAGGTTAAGTGTGCAAAATTTCACCAATCTTAATATAATACTATAGATTTATTTTAAGAACAAACCCACGCCGATACACTCTTCTTTATATGTGTAGATTCCTAATACCTATATATAAATTTAGAATTAAAAAAAATGAAATTATATGGAAATCGATTTTGAAATGAACCTATTTATTTTGGGGTAACTAAGCTGCATTTTGATTTGTCTAAATTTAGGTCTGCGATATTTATGGATCTTTTCATTAGTATAAAATAAATTAAGTTAAATGAAGCGTGGGTGTATGCCTTTTTCAAAAGTAAATCACTTATGCTTGAATCCTTTTTACAATTACATACTTCACGCTCAAATACAAAAACAATTGCTTTACATTATAATGGGTAGCCAAAATGAACACTTAACAAGTATAATAAGAAACTTTAAACGAAATGTTTATTTGAAATGAAATTCATCACAAAGAAAATGACTGCTTGATTTGAATTTTACCCTCTCAGAAATCACTCTTCAATGTTTTATACGTCAGCTCAGTCGGTTATGTAGACTTCTGTAATTTCAGTCCGTTGTGGGATATTTTATTTCAGTTTGAAAATGTTTTAAGAAACCTGAAATTTCAGTCAGACAAAGTGTTCCTCGTTAGTCACATGTCAGAAAGCCTCTTTAAGGGAAGAGATCTTTATTATGTGATTATTCTTGAGATATTTGGTACTTGACAAGCTAACAGCAAGCACTCCAAGGTTATACGCTAACTATTATGATAAAACCCTTGATGTATAGCGCCTAATTTACTTTGTTTAAAATTACAGTATTCTGTTTACGACGTTTTTATGTGGCTTTAAAATTAGACGAGGCTTTAGAGTCGTTTTCATTTTTCAGTCGAGGTTAATTCGACTCAACATATTTATGAAGGTACAAGATTTTATTGTCTGTGTGATTCGACAATAAAAAAATATTTTAAAATTTGTATTAAAAACTCACTGTTTGTAGTTTTAAAAACATTTTCACTGATTTTACTGAAAGTGGAGAATCTTTTGGATTGGAAAATTGTAATACAAGATAAATCAAAGCGCCTTGCAACTTTAAAGAAGAATACAACTCGCGTTATCATATTGCATAAATCAATTAAACCAGTTCGGCAATTGCGTTTTAGATATTTGTAATCTACATTAATTAAACATTTTGCGAAGTAGGTTACGTAAAATAAGTAGTTCTCTTTCCAGGTAATAATAATGTATCATTATATTAATTTTTCGTAGAAAAATTCTTCATTAAGCTTATCGATGTCATCACTTTGTGATGTCAATATTTTTTTATTAAATAACTTGGTTTACATCACTTTTATTTATATATACCATTCACATGTTTCGTGAACGATGTTCACATCATCAGGATTAGATTTACACTTTAGTTAAACGTACATTTTAGTTACAACTAATCCTGATGATGTGAACATCACTAACGAAACATGTAGAAAAAAAAAACATGTAAACTTGTATGTAAATAAAAGTGATGTAAACAAAGTTTTTTTGTCTTTTTAATAATCAAAACTCAAATTATGCAACAACCATGCATTTTTTAAAATATTAATAGCACAAGGGTCTAGTCTAAACCTCTTCAGACGTAAGGGCTTATGGCATCTTTGGGGATAATTTAGACTTCTTGACTATTTTTTTAGAAGTGCAATCTATTTATTTCAAAGCTGCATAGTCAATGAAAGAAATTGCAATGCCAGCTAAAAAAATGTATGCGTTTACCTAGAAATTATATACAAAAAAACTTCACCATTCGCAGTGGAGATCATTGCTACTGTGAATGAAAATGTTTTATGTAAAGAAATTAAAAAACTTCACCATTCGCAGTGGAGATCATTGCTACTGTGAATGAAAATGTTTTATGTAAAGAAATTTAAAAACTTCACCATTCGCAGTGGAGATCATTGCTACTGTAAATGAAAATGTTTTATGTAAAGAAATTAAAAAAACTTCACCATTCGCAGTGGAGATCATTGCTACTGTGAATGAAAATGTTTTATGTAAAGAAATTAAAAAAACTTCACCATTCGCAGTGGAGATCATTGCTACTGTGAATTAAAATGTTTTATGTAAAGAAATTAAAAAACTTCACCATTCGCAGTGGAGATCATTGCTACTGTGAATGAAAATGTTTTATGTAAAAATAAATTAAATCATAGAGGGATTCAGAACTTTCCGAAAAGTGGGTACCAAATTAATTTGTTGTACCCGTTACATGTTCTCTTTTGGCAATAAATTCTGTTTAAAAATCTTTACCCATCCACGAATGAAAATATTTTTATTTTTTTCACAATAGGACCATTTTTTTGTAAACCGGATGACGGGACATCATTTATGGGTGCGAAAATTTTATTAAATAACCAAAAATCATTTTTTAAAAAAGCCAACGGTTTCGGAACAAGGTGCCAATTCGTGGGAATATCCCAAGATTACGAGGAATTTCTGAGAATTCAAGCCGAATGGGTATTTTATGATGTGGGGAATATGCGGGGGTTCTACAATATGAGAATTAGGCGTAATTTCTCAACGAGCATTTGCACAAGTGAAGTAAATGATGTCATCATATATAAACCACTCACAATGTCATGTAATGTAAAATGTCAAATATAGTTACATAGGTGTCAAAAGCAACGGACTACAGTGTTGCTATATTTAAAAATAAAATTAGTATTGAATTTTATAACAAACATATCGAAGACGGTACATTTTTATTTAGTGACATCACAAGGTAAAAAAATATTTACTTATTTTATTAGAAAATAATATATACGATCTAATTTTTTTTAGAAACATTGTCGTAACCTTAGTAGGAACATCTATTCGCGCGATTATTTTCAAGACAATGTAAAATGCGTGTAATTGGCCCATTTCAGATAAAATATAGAGGGATTTTCCATGCAAACAAATTGTTTGTATTTAATAAAAATTCCGCTACTGTTACTTACTATTAGGAAATTTCCCTTCGTGATTTATAGGACCGCGCAAAATGTCAAGCTTTGGTAGATTGTTTCTTGTAAAATATTCCACCCTTAAAGCGAGTCTAGATGTGGTACAGGGGAGGGAAATACCATCAACTTAGAACGTGTTTCGAATCCAAATTTAAACAATAATCACTCGTCGAGTTCGCTGTTACAATTGAAGCTTTATGTCCAAACAATAAACTACTATATTTAATCGAAAATTAAGACACGGTATTGGATATATATGACTACAAATTTATTGCTGATGTAGTAAAAAAAAAATAAAAAAAGAATTTATTTTTTTCAATATAATGTAGATTTAACCTGCCATCACCGTCTGTAGATGATCTGATATATATCAACAAAAGGTGTATAAAAGAGACATTCTTATTACTCTGCGTTCACTGGATATTAATACCATTCTAATGCCTGTCCGTATGCTTTATTTGCATAAATGACTACCGCGGGAAATTTGTCAAACATTTTTAACAACAAAAGTTAGTTGTTAGTAACACACTGTCAAAAGTGTAGGCGAATTGTTGTGTGATTTAGATTTTATTCATAACTTCCATACTAGTCTCATGCCGGTATAAATATAGTCGTACATTTTTGTTATTTGTTTTTGGGGTGTTACGTCGTGTTGCGCTAACTCCTTCTTTAGAGAACGTTTCGGACAGCATTGCAGTGTCCATCATCAGGGCAGATGTGTTATTTTTATAACACATAAATAACACATCTGCCCTGATGATCGACACTGCAATGCTGTCCGAAACGTTGGCTAAAGAAGGAGTTACCACAACGCGGCATAACACCCCAAAAACAAATAACAAAAATACTTTTGGCCGTGAAAATCTTTAATCATATTTGATAGTGGTACATGATTTAGATTATAATGTAAGAACTAGAAAAATTATATTTAGTAGATATAATTTTTTTTTAAATAAGGGAAATAACAAGATATATATGTTTGTATAAACCGTGTGTAAATTTAAATGAAAATGAAAATTAAAATAAATGATAAAAAGATATTTTTAAGAAAATAGAATCAAAAATTAAAACATTAAAAGTAATAAGGCTAGAGCATAAAAAAGAAAAAAAAATTGAGCCTTCAGAGATGCGTAAAAAGTGGAATCTAAAGTTTTATTAGCCAAAGCGATGTGGATATTGTTTTTCATAATTTTTTCGAAGCATTTCGGTCAAAATCGCATCACAAATTATTCTAAAAAGGATAATATTAAAATCTACGCATGTTCTCCGGAGAGCCATTGGCAGTCCACTGGTTAAAGTGCACTCACAATTATATCAATTATTTATATCAAAATGTTTTATGAGGTTAATCATGGTAGGTACCTATCTAGAAGAGTTCGTGTTTATGTCACATTGTCAGATCTTAATTTGGTAATTGTTTTGTGATTTGAAGAAAAATGAATTGATAAAGTGACTTTTTTTGAATAGTGAAATAAACTAATGTATTTTTTAACCAAAAGCTTGTCCCCTTTCAAATATCCAATGTCAACATTGGATATTTGAAACACGAATGTTCAAACACGGATAATAAAAAGTGATAAAGAATTATCGGACTTACTATCATTGCTCTATGCATTGTATATTTTAGGAGCGATGAACCAAAATTGTCGTTGAGCGATGGTGATTCTAGTTTTTGGTACCACCTTGATTTAAAGCGAGTACGTGCTTGATGTTGTGGTGATACCATCAGGTTATTTTTCCGTATGAAGCATATGCTTGGCTTAGTAATTAACTGCCGAATATCTAAGACATACAAGGGAAGGTTGACATTAAAATATAATTCCTTAGATAATTTTTTATTGTATTATGGTTGGATTGATAACGGACTTAGCACAACTTCACCGACCTACAATACCATATATTTCTATGGATTGGAAAAAGGCAAAATAGACGCTTCTTAGAGACTGCAAATCTAAATTGAACCTAAGAGAGCAGAATATATGAGTGCATCATTGATATGGACCTCTCAGCGTAGTCGGTCATCTGTGATTATTCGTAAATATTTAACATATTTTGATGACTTAAGGGTAGAACATGTGCAATGGATATTAATTGAGGTTTCTAGAGTGTTTAGATTGAATGAACACGAGTGAATGATTTGTTTAGGGCAGATATTGTTTTTTGCCCATATTAATTTTATAGTTCGCCATTTGGTAGTACTTGGAAGATTTTTTTACAATTACGTGTATCAGATCTGTTAGAGAGGGCGTTAGTAGCAGTAAAAAAAATAAAAAGAATTTCTTAAACAATTCAACAAATACTATACACAGAAGATTAGTTTTCTGTGGGAGTTCTTATTTTATTAAAAATATAAGTAGGTACATAATTATGAAAACGAAATGGTACTATAAACAGTACATATTAGTTATTAAAATGAAATGGTTCTATATATAGTACATATTTATTATGAAAATGAAATGATACTATATATAGTGCATATCAATTATTATTATGTTATCATTTTATCGCTTCACAAAAATTAATACATTTTGCAATGTTTTTTTCAGAGCATCGTTTTTAATATTTTTTGTCTCCAAGAATTCATAATCACACACAATTGTATTGAATTTTTATTTTATTTTTAATAACGTTTCACCACAAAGATAAAACTGCCTTTTAAAAGATATACAATGTATTGTTAGGACAGCAACACAAACTCAAAGACGCCTGGGGCAACTATAAATCTACATTGGTTTGAGTTTTATCAACACAAACATTAGGAATGATATTCAAATACTGTAGAACTCTCAAATATTACTGTTATAGTTCCAAACCTTGGAAATTGGGAGACTAAATTGAAATTTTGCGGGGACTGAATCCAATTAATTAATGTCTCTTGCGCTTAAATTTATTAGATGGAACACAATCAAAATTGGGGAATACTGAGTGTATTTATAGAACCTTTTAGCTGAAAGGTTATTTCAGCGGAGTAAAAATTATTATTCTCTAGCGGCTTGAAGCGAATTTCGTATTATAAGTAAATCCTAAACTCCGCAATCGTGTTTGTCGTACAATGCGTCTCTATTAGGTAATATTATCACACATTCTATAAGCATACATCCATGTAAAAAGTTAAAATGTATAAGCAAAAAAAAATATTTTAAAACTTATAATATTGTACCAAAGTACATTTTGACCGAAAAACTAAACTTCAACAAACAAAAACTAACATTAATAGACCAGCTAGACGAGCGTACATATAATACATTTAAAAAAACCCGTTGGTAAGCACAAGCTTTACACAAAGACATCACAAATACCAGGCAATAAAAGCATTCAACAAATCTTATATTTGACACAAAATTAAGCTGTGGACTAAATAACAAAAAAGGCTATACTTTAAAAATATTATCTTAAAAGAATTAAAAATATATCTACATAGTACACATATTTTACACAATCGGACTAATAATTACATGCATTAATAGACCAATTAGAGTGTATATACAAAACATAAAAACTCTGTCGATTAGCGCAAGCTTTGGACAAAGACACCACAAATACCAGGCGATAATCTTACACTTAACACAAAAAATTAGGGAAACAAGAAATTTATACACAAACAAAAATAATATATGCATCAAAGAACAAAAAAGGTTGGTAATATTTGGCTAATTTATACATGGTGTCCGGAAACTCGTAGTACAAGCCGGAAACTGGAGAATGTATACCACACGGGGAACCCAAATAAACATAAAGTTTTTTGATTTGAGCATTTTTAAAAAAAATAATAACCAAAAAATATATTTTTCGGCTATTTCAGGGTTCAAATTTTTTTGTCATTATTTGTTTTACTTTAAAATTTTTAAATAGTTTTAATTAGTTGGGTACTTTGATCTTCAGTAATAATTTTAAAAAAATTGATCAAAAAAAAAATCAACTTCTGACTCGATTTACTCGAAAACGAAAGCTCAAATCAAAAAAAAATTAAAATACAAAATCGACTCCAAATGTGATGTAGATTCACCAGTTTCCCGCTTGTACTACGAGTTTCCGGACACCATGTATAGCTCCGCTTTTGTGAAAAATCACCTCAAGGGCGCTGTGCAAACATATTTAAAAAATAATTATCTTAATAGAATAAAAAAACATACCTACATATTATATACAACCGACTAAACTCCGTAATTATTTTATTTTATCATATATTTTTTTTATACTTCTTTTATTTTATTTCTTAATATTTCCATAGACTCAATTTTATTCAAATACTTTTTTGTCATATAAAATTGTAAAATTGAGGCCTCAGAATGGGTAAGCATCCAGTTAGGCCCAAATTAGCAAATAGTATTTTATAAAAAAAATACAAATAAATAATATATATAGTGAGTATTATTATGCGAAGAAAATTTCTTATGCTTCGTATACATCCGCGAACCGAACTACCGAACTGAACCTGAGCTTATGGGAAAGAAACAAAGCAACCGCAAATGGCGTGATTCGCAGCTTGCAGTTGATTCGTTCCTTTCCCGTAATTCGTGGTACGGTTCGCGTTTCGGTAAGCAAATGTATACGTACCCTAATGCTTAGTAGTCTAGTTAGAATATTTTGAAATTAAAATAATATCAGAATAACCCTACAAAGGTTATCACAACAAAACTGTGCCGTTGGTATCGTAACCCTTCAAGTAAGCTGTCAAAAACTGTTATTTTATACAATTTTATAAATGTCGGCAATCTTGATGGATTCAATGAAACAAAATTATAATTTCATTCTTATAATTATTATATAATTTGTAGAATAACTGTTTAAAATTAATTATATTTTACACTACCTAAAGTTTATAACCAAGGTTTTATTTATTTGGGTAAAATTTTAGAATTCCGCTTCACGCTTTACACGCACAATTTATTGAAATAACACCTATTTTCAAAATTACTACAAGAAACAAACTATTTACATAGTGGGAGGATGGAGAAACACGTATTTAATTTAATATAAATCAAATTTAATAATATAATTATAAGTTCTGCAAGTATTTTTTGGTTTTTGTTATTGTTACAGCTGTTTAGGCTTTCAAGGGCATTTTCGAATTTCGAATTTTGATTTACATTAAATTTCAAAATAAATTAATTGAGTTCTACGTGTATCGAACATGAAAAAATTATTTTATTGCATTTAATATCAATTGCGGCTAAAGTTGCATACCTGCAAGTTTGATGACCCCCTTTTCCAAATCATAATATTTTCCAGTTGAAAAATGCATCAATCTGTTGCCAGGTGGCAAAAAGACTGGATCGAACATGAAACAGTTCGATAACCCTATTTATTAAACGAAATTAAAATATTGACAAAGCCAAAAGCAGTTGCTGGCCGAAATATTATTCGCACCACAATACCTGTATTTTGAAAACTTAAGCATGTTTTGCAAGCTGACGTCACACAAAAGCTTGTAGGAGATATTATAAATAGCCGATTAAAACAAAATATTGGTGGATTCAAGTTTTAAAAGTAGGAGTAGCGACAACGCCGGTAACAAAGCGATCTGTTCGCTTCTGTTCCTCTATCACGGCACAATCATTTTAAAGATTACAACTATGTGCAACGAGCTGTTTACTGCCGGCACTTTATTAGCTGAGCCAGACGCATCTGTCATCATTACAATAATGGGGCGTCTCCGTGTGCCGGCCATTATAATCAAATGACCATGCCGCCGCTGAATTCCTGCGGCTGAATGGCAGCCATAGATGCTGATAACCTAAAGGCTGATTAATACCTGCTGGCTACCGACTGAATTATCCAGTTCCACTGATCACCTAGAGACTGGCCAATCCCTGCTGCATTGATGCTGACAACCTGAAGGCTGGAAAATTCATCCTGGCTACTGACTAAACCAGCCACAGATGCTGACAACCTAAAGGCTGACGAATACTCGCTGGCTACCGACTGAATTAGCCATTGATGCTGATAACCTAGAGGCTGGCCATTTTTTCCTGGCTACCGACTGAATTAACCACGGATGCTGACAACATAGAGGCTGGCCAATTTCTGCTGGCTACCGACTGAATTAGCAAATGATGCTGATCACTTAAAGGCTGGCTAATTTCTGCTAGCTACCAATTGAACTGGCCACTGCTGCAACCGTCGCCTACGCCATTTGCTGTATCGTATGGCGCGATGATGCACAATGTGCTCCAATCTGAAATTATCGCTGAAAGAATTCCGATTGTCTCAGTTTCTATATGTGTATTAAAACCCAGTTGTATTGAAATACATATAACTATTTCTTGTGAATTTGTACGTTCTGTATACCAGCACAATACTTATAATTAAAATGATAGTTTTTATTTGAACAATCTTTCTTTTATGATGGTTTGGATAGAACACCTCGTGGTGTTTTACTTAAATCATTACCCAGGTTGAGAACTGATGTGTGCCGGTGCTTATTATTTACAGTCTTTTCTTGTACAGGCAAACACGACCCGTAACTTCGAATTCAACACAAAAACTTAGGTTTTTAGGTTTGTAGGTTGGGTTATTTATTTGGGTGGCCGTGTTCAAACTAACAAGAACAAAACATGGCGTCGAATTGTCAAAATACGTGAAATTTTTTAACATCTCCCCCGATGTAAATAGTGGCTTCTTGCAGTAATAATTTGAGCGTGTAAAGCTTGAAGCGGTATCCTAGAATTTTACTTTTGTAAGCGTTGGTTAATTCTCCTAATGATTGTTTCTCAAAACAGAAAAAAAACTAAACTGCAATAGCTAAACATAGGTAATGACATCTAGAATGAAAGAAATGGTATGATTGAGCCAGAAGAAAGGAGTATAAAATGTATGAAAGGTTTTCCAATTTCTCTTCATCATAATCTTTAGTGTTACTCGAGAGAATATGCACATTTTGTTATTTAGATACAGTCTATGGACTAGTATTCTGCCATCCGAATTCATAGTACAATTAATGATAAAGCCAACGAGACACCATCGAGTTTGCAAATATATTCATGAAAGCACTTTGCAAACTTTACAAACAATATGGAAAAATATTTGAAGATACATAATGTTAGCAATTCTAAAATTGAAATAATATTAGATGGATAAAAATATCGAATTCAGCGAGGTCTTAGTGGCACAACTAGTAGAATGGTCCCGGTAAGACAAAAGGATCTTGGTTTGTGTCCAAATTGTGACTATTAATATGTTCATTGATTAAATTCATGAAGGTGTTGTGGCACGCCACTGACATAGCATTCTAGTAAAGTAAGTAACTTAGCGCTTGGTACCTCTAGGCAACGGCCGACATATCCAGTAGGTTCTAGGATGGCCTAGGTACTGTAGTACCTTAGCGCTTGGTACCTCTAGGCAACGGCCGAGATATCCAGTAGGTTCTAGGATGGCCTAGGTACTGTAGTACCTTAGCGCTTGGTACCTCTAGGCAACGGCCGACATATCCAGTAGGTTCTAGGATGGCCTAGGTACTGTAGTACCTTAGCGCTTGGTACCTCTAGGCAACGGCCGACATATCCAGTAGGTTCTAGGACGGCCTAGGTACTGTAGTACCTTAGCGCTTGGTACCTCTAAGCAGCGGCCGACAAATCCAGTAGATTCGAGGACGGCCTAGGTACTGTAGTACTTTAGCGCTTGGTACTATGTACTACAGTAGTACCCGGCACCATCCGTCTCGAGCAGTGGCAGCGACAGCTCGAATTCTATATCAGTGGCTTGCCACTACAAACATTTTTCCGATACAGAATTATATATTCAGTTACTGTACCGGCATCCCGGGCGTTTATTTTAATTTGATTTTTTATTACATTTTTTTCTTTCCCCGCCTCACTAGACGAACTCTGTTCTGAGTCTGTCTATATATTTAATCGATATATTCATCGATTAATCGTGCACCAATTCGAAAATCACGTAGGTGCCCAATTTAATAGTTTTAAGATAGCGATTGAAAATGTTAAACTCGGTTGGCACGTTTCATACATACAAAACCCGTAGCATAATAATATCCCTTTGTCTTGCCAATGTTCTCTTGAATAATATACGCAATGTAGAAGATGGCAATGTACCTTGGTATCTGCATAAAATACAACAACTTGACTCGGCAAGGGTTGGGGTCATAAACGCAAGTACTCCAATAACTTTCCCCGTGATCGTCAACAATTCGCTCGCAAGATGCATTACAATCGTACACATGAGAATTTGCTATTCTGAGACAGTTAAGCTGAAATGGTGATTGAAACAGATAAAATAAGAAATTTTTCACTTGTAGCAAACACTTTCTGGATATACATAATTATAATAATTAAAATAAAATAACTTTGTTTGAATACCACTTTATTGTATATATTTATAACCAACCGGTTTCAGTTCAACCCGAACCTTCATCAGGGTTAATAAAAACATATTAAATTAATTACAGAGGTGTATGGGTACTTATAGTTAAGCTGGAAGAGGGAGAGAGAACATCAACTTTGGTGGGGGTGGAAGACTTAGGTAAGAGAGAGGCGGTAAACATAGGTTCAGGGAATGGAAATATATTTAAAATGGGGCTGTTTGTTAAATCTAATTGTTTATTTAATAAATTGATTTTATTGACTTTAAGGGATTTTTTTATCTCGAGTGCTTCTAAATTGTTGAGGCGTAGACCTATCCCGTTTCTATGTAATACATCTATACCTGAAGACTTATCAAATGAGTGATCTTTATCTATTAAATGTGTTGCAAATTCCGAAAAACCTATGTTGTTTAAGCATCTCAAGTGCTCAACTACCCGCGTTTGAACATTTCTTGCAGTTTTACCAATGGAAAATGCTTTGCAATCATTACATTTAAGTTTATAGATGCCCGAATGGCTTAAATTATTTTCTTTATCCTTTGAGTTAATTAAAAGTTTACCTAGGTTATTATTGGTATAAAAAGCGGCTTTTTTCTGTTGGAAATTTTAAAACACATGAGGACGAGAAATTATTAATGTATAAAATTCTACGCTAACCGTTGTTTTTATTTACTGCGATGTTGGGGATTCTATTGTACAGGAATTTATTACAAAATATGAGTCGTTGTTTTTTTGCAAGGATTTTATCAATTAAGATATGGGTAAATCCGTTATTTATGGCGATAGTTTTGATTATAGAGAGTTCAATATTAAAGTTAACTTTAGATAGCGGAATAGTGACAAGTCTGTGGACCATAGAATGGAAGGCAGAATGTTTATGGGAAATGGGATGGTTTAAAGTACTATGAATGACTGTATCGGTAAAAGTAGGTTTTCTATAAATATTAAAATTGAATTTATTATTAATAATGGAAAGGGATAGGTCTAGAAAATTTAAACTGTAATTATTACCTATTTCTACTGTGAACATGGATAACTGTTCATGGATAACTTGGAAAAAAATGTTTTTAGTTCTAACTCACCTCTTTTAAATAATGTATTTATGTGGAAACGTTATGTTGATGACATTTTTTGCATATGGAAAGGTACAGAACGTCAACTTAATTCCTTCTTGTCCCTCCTTAATTCGTTTCATAAAAATATTCAGTTAGTTAGTGATAGTTGGTCGTGTATGTATTGCAGAAGAATTTTATATTTTGTCTTGTATTCCTAGTCGGCACATGGAGTTTAATAGTGGCAAGGATGGCAGGACTATCAATTAAGTTGTTAATGACTCTGTGTAACACAACCAGGTCTGAAATAATTCTCCTGACAGTGTTATTAGATGCAATTGATTCATCAAACTGACATAATTATTGCAATCAATAGGAATTCTGAGCTTAAAATTTACGTACTTAAGAAATTAGTGCTGAACTCTTTCTATATTATTGGAGTGAACTTTATATAAAGGTGACCAAATAAGTGAATTATACTCCAATTGACTTCTGACTAATGAAATATAGAGGGTTCTCATACAATCTATGGACTTAAATCAGTTAAAGTTCTGCAAAGGAAGCCAAGCATCTTTAAAGCCTTATTAGTTATATAGTTGATGTGTGCAATTAATGACAAGTTTTCATCGAATATTATTACCCAAGTCACGAATTTATGACACTGGTATTAATTTAATATTATTTCGTGTATATTAATGTAAAATATTATAACGAGTTTTGAAAAATCGTATTACTTGACATTCTGAATGTTCAAAAATAAAGCATTTTGTTCACACCATTGATGAAGCAGTTTTAAGTTAGTCTGTAAAATTTGACAATCGTATACATTTCGTATTCTTGTATATTCTTAAGTCGTCAGCAAATAGCAGAACTTTTACATCATTAAATTATTCAACAATGCCATTGATGAATAATAAGAAAAATATTGGGCCGAGGTGGGACCCTTGAGGAACCCCACTTGTGGCCTCGAATATATAAGATTGTACAGAATTAATCTTTACACTAAGCACCCTATGGCTAAGATAACTAACAATCCAATCAATAATTTACCTTTGATGCCCAACAATCGAAGTTTATATATAAGTATGTGATGTCGAACCTTATGAAAAGCTTTACTTAATTCAGTGTATATACTATCCACTTGTTGTTTGAGACCCAGAGATTCAAATATGTAATTTTCACAAATCATTAAATTACGGTAGAGTGACCTATGATGAAGCCATGTTGGTTAGGAATAATAACGTTGTTGATAGGTTTTACAATGATATCTAGGACTAATTTCTCAAAAACTTTCGGTAAAACAGACATTATACAAATTGGTCTATAGTTTGATATATCGCTTTTATCGCCTTTTTTACGAATAGAGGTTAAATAAATATTTTTCCACTGAGCTGGAAAAGACCCAGAACTTGTTGTTAAAGAGTTTATAAATAGGATATATCAGACTACTAACACAGGTTTTGAAAAATATTGGAGGAATTATGATAACGATTTGCCGTTTTTGCTTCGTCCTCTATCGGCAGCGCTAATCTTCCTAATCGCTAGTCGGTCCAATTAGTGATATTTTTTTATCAATTCCATGTATAGTTTCATACCTCTACCTACTGGATATTTAAATTCAGGGGTTCTAGCACAGTGAAATCGATATCTTTACAAAATCGGATCGATAGGCGTAGTACCGATCATTTTATACTGATTTCCCGAGCACGATCTCGCTGTTGATAGCCATACCGATATTAAAATTTAATAAATAATAAATCGATATACGTTACAAAATCGGTAATACTGGAGATACTCTCTATGAATTGACATTATAAAACGTCAAAATTTAGACAGCTACGTAAAATATGAATAAGTTGACAATTTCGAATTCAAGTACTAACCTAAATATGCATTGGAAGTCCGCATTTACTTTTTGAAACTAAACAGGGAGTTCATTTGTTAATTAGGTCTTTATTCACAACATGTTATGTGAACAACTTTAATTGGTCCAAACCCGAACGGATTCAACTCACGGCGTACACGACTTCTTTCAATTCTACGAACTTCGTTAGCTCATCTCCGGTAGTAAGCCATTGAGTTTGCATAACGAACGACATTATTCAAAAAGATATGTATATTGACAACTAACCGAAGCTTCTCTGACACTATGAAGGCCGCCCTAAAATTTGCCTATCGGTTGTTGGAACATTTCTTATAAATTGTTGACCGTGCTCGCAAATATCGCTATCTGGTCACAGATGACGAATTTAGTCAATATCGTATAGACACGGGTATTTATCGATCGACTGTGCTAGACCTCCAGGCATCCAGTGCAAGTACATAAATTCGAGTAGGTTCGAACAAACTTCAACAAAAGCCGAACGAGTATTATATGTATTTATAATACTCGTTCGCTATGTATTATATGTATTGATTTACTCGTTGAACGAGTATGACAATGGCAACTGTATGATAAGTAGTCAAATCGAACAAAGAAAAATATTATTTGTTCTGCCGGCGTAGCTTGTGGTATTACATATCTACGTCGATATGACAATAATAATATCCCCTAAATCAGGCAAGTCACCGACTCTGACACAAAGTTTATTATAATTATTTTGTATATTTGGAGATTCAAGTGTCTTTTAATTTAATTAAATTAGTAAGCCTCACAAATTGGGCTATTATACTTAATATATATTGGATGTAATAAAGTATAATATCGTAAATTTAAACATCGTAAAAATTAAAGCATCAGATTTATGTAAGTGTAAGTCCCTTTTGACGTAAGTATAAATATGATACTTTGCAGTGGGTATATGGAAACATATTGTAAATAATCAATTTTAAATTAAAACATTCCTGTAAATTTTATTTTTTAAATTGATAAATATGAGGTCGATTATAAAGTATATTTCTTGAATAAGTTATTTTTGTATTGGAAGATGTAACAGCTTTAGCTTTGTGGGTGGAATTCGTTTTGACAGTATTTTTATGACATCAAAGTATATGAACTTAATTAACGATTCACGTAAGATCAATTTGATGAACCTCCAACATATAGATTTTTATGAGAAAATACGTGATTTATGTAAAGAGAGATGCATTTTTTTTTTTTAAATTTAATTAAAATCAAATTTAATAATATAATTTTTTTTTGGTTTTTGTTGTTGTTACAGCTGTTTCGGCTTGCAAACTGTTTGAAAATGGCCTTGAAAGCCGAAATAGCTGTAACAATAACAAAAACCAAAAAATACTTGCAGAACTTAATAATTATACTATTAAATTTGATTTTAATTAAATTTAAAAAAAATAAATGGAGTTCTACGAATTAAACACAAAAAAATAAATGGAGTTCTACGAATTAAACACAAAAAAATAAATGGAGTTCTACGAATTAAACACAAAAAATAAACAAATAATTAGGTGTGATTTTTTTATTAAGTCCTAATAACTTTATTTTTTTTAAGACATTGTTAGCGATTCCTAAACGAAAATTTGGAAAAGAAAAAGATACGGTCACATCTAGGACTCGAACCCAGGATCCTTTCCTTGCCGGGGCATGACTCTACCAACTGAGCTTATAGAACCCTATATCCTTCGGTCATATTAAACTGTATCATACTTCGAAAAATAACCAGGGACATTTTACTTACGGCACATTTTTATTGGCAGATATCTTTATGTATGATTGCAAAATTCAACATGAACTAAATGCAATCTAGATAATGTCTTAAGATAAATATATCAATTTTTCTTATTTTAATGTGCGACATCTATTGACTTTTTCTGCAAGTCTAGGATGAATATTTTATTTTTTGGAATAGCCCAGGAATTGAATATTATTTTAATATAATTATAATATAAAATTATATAATTATAAAATAATTTTTTTAAATTAGAAATTTCATTTTTGAGTGAGATATTCCATCAATATTCAAGGACAATATTTTTAACTATTCCCCGATATTTAATAATTCCCCTTGGCCGGGTGACGTGTCAGTTTTTGACCCCTTAAAAATCCGAAAAAATGAGTATTGCCAATTTATTAAAAATCACTTTTAAAAACGGGATTTCGGGCTTTTAACAAATGAATTAACAGGCTTCCTTATTAACCTGTGTTCGAACACATGTTCCGACATCGAGATAATGTTTTCAATATTTACTAAAAGTTTATTAGGAAGCCTATTAATTATTTCGTCAAAGGCCTGCAATCCCGAAATAATCGGATTACCAATGATTTGAAGAGATTATTATTAAATTAGCAATACTAATTTTTCTCCATGTAGCGGCATAATTTGTAGTCGCTCACTTAATTCCCACACTTATATGTTCGACGCTCAGCTTAGTGACTGACGGCCGGCGTGGTCTAGTGGTATACGCTTTTGACTACAGATCCGAAGGTCGCGGGTTCGAACCCGGCGTGCGCAAATAAATTTTATTTGATTAATTTGTGTTATTTCACAATTAATTAATTAAAAATAATATATAGTATAGTATATTTGCGGCACGTTCCAGAGTGGAAGATTCTCTCAGTATCGCCCTGGTGTAAGACCACCATTCAGAATTGAAACGTTGCTTGAAATGGCTTTAGCCGTGTTTGGTGACCAGATCTGAATAGCCAGGTACTTCCCCACCTTCTTCTTCCCCATCTCCCTCCCCTCCCCAATACCCTCAGCCTCACAACATACCCCAATTGGGGATGCCATAGTCTCACTGGCTCCAGACGGGAGCAGTTGGGACTCTTGTACGGTATTACTGTAAAAAAAAAAAAAAAAAAAAAAAAAGTGAAAAACCATCAGCGGGACTTTAAAATATACTTATTTCGCTTGGCTCCCCGTACTTGTTAACATAACACCGCCAAATAGCAGGTGAGATATTGCAACACTGGGGGAATTCAAGAAGGGGCTGCAAAAGAGGGCAGTACCTATGCACAATGATGTCACCTCTCACCCTGTATGCGGCTTGAAGACCCGGAAACCTTTCTGGATGGAAAGAAAGAGGCTGCTTCAATTCCTTTTGACTCCAGAAGATAGGTGGAAACATGAGTGGCAATCGGCCAATGTGGGAAAAGCCCATCTCCTTCATGAGCTCACTGAGCGACACCATGGCTTCCCACCGCCTGGTAAACTCTGGTCCGCTATCAATAGGATAAGGTGCTCCCACAGCCGATGAGTGGGCGATGTGTGAAAGCGGTGCAGTGCAGACCACCGAACAGGTTAACGAATACCGCTCCATTCATTCGCCACAGAGATTTATGTCCCTAGACTGGCTCGCAGACTTATTTGTCCTCCTCAGACCCTCCCACCATACGAAAAAAGAAGAAGTTGTATTTTTTTTTAAATAACATGGTTATGTTTGCAATCCGTCTGAAATGCGAAAAATATATTTGCTGAACCAAAGACAAATTAGTATTATCATTTTCAAAGATATTGACAAATAAGTTGTATACGTAACTGAAAACTACAATATTATTGCTGGGTAGAATATTTAACATGTAGGTACATGTGAAATAAATTATAATCGAAGTGAAATGTAATATATTATGATGTAGGTAAATATGACGAAAATTTCCTTATGAATATTTCTGAGAACTCAGTGATTATTCTAAACCTTAGACAATATTATATTTCTAGTTCTACCAAGTATTGCTTACACTCTGCCTTTAATATTCTTCATAATTTGTAATAAGTTATATAAAATAAACAGTAAGAACAAGATGTTGTCTTCCAATGCGTATTACTCGATATTTCACAGATCATTAAAGTTGGCTTGGCGACTGCTTTACATCCAAAAAGTAGAATTATTCGAGCGTGTAATTGAAAAACTGCCCAAACATTATAATTAAATCGTCAAGAATCCAGGAGTATAAATTATCCAATTGTTCCTTTCGCATGAATCCCGCACAACGCGCTGAGCCGCTCCCAATTTGCAAAATTTTTCAAGCCTTCCCGTCAAAGTAGAATTATGTATTAACTTTCTTGCCAGTTCTCGCGACTCAGCGTGATGTGCAGTCGTCGTGTGGACGGTGCCATTAACTATTAACGTAAATATGTGCTTTACTATTTAATCGTCGAAGACAATATTAACCACTTTCCAAGGAAAAAATCTGAAACAGAAAATACAGAAAAAATCTGCAAGAATTGAACTCATGACTTCTGCATTGCCAGGGCATCCCTTTGACCACTGTCATTTTAACTACAACATACTTCAACTAAGAATTATCAACATTATCTTAATTTTCTTAGCGCATATTTTTGACAGCTATCTTTATGTAAGATTGCAAGATTCCACCAGAATTAAATTGCAATCTAAACAAATATAACAATATGAGATTTTACGCAATAAAATAAAATGATACGGTTTACTATAGGGCTAGCAGATTTTCTAATAGTAACCAGCTGCTAACAATTGATTTTGGGAGCCACCTCTGGGCTGGTGCCCCACAGTACTTGATAAACCTACTTGATTCTGTGCAAAGGAAAGCTGAAATCGGAAAACCGATTGTCGTATCTAATTTACAGGCGCAATATGGGCATACTGAGTCTGTTCTACAGGTATTTTAATGGAACCTGCTCTAGCATATAGTCCGGGCCTCTTCAAGACCCGCATTAATAAATCCCTTCCTTAACCCGCCTCACAACGCTGCCCAACCGGCTAGCGACATAGCTACCTTTACACTGTAGAGACAAGGGCGCTCTTGTGAGGTGTCACATTAAACAAAAAACAAAAAAATAAGCTACTACAGCCTATGCAAAAACCCAGTACAGTATTTGCGACATAAACCTCTGATTGTATAATAATAAATGTCCAAAACAATTCCCCGGGGTATACAAACTGTAGCAACTTTCATAATACGTGAATATGGGTTAATTTTAAACTTAGCAATAAAATACTCATGTCCGAGTTTGCAAATAGTATGGGCGCTTTGGGATTATATGGGCTTGATCGCGCATTATTAGATTGTTGGAACACAAACTCACATAAAAGCTATGAATAATAATGTTGTTGAAATGGTGATTAGTAAAAACCGAAATAAAAACAATCAATTTTAATGAATTTTTTTATTTTTATTTTTAAAGGTTTTACCCATTAATGAAATATATCAGTAAAGAAGAAGATAATACAGGGTTTTCCAATAAGAGGTGTTATTTTGAATAGCCCGCTATTTCGGTAGTTGTTATTTTTGAAACTGTCATTTTTTTAACATTTGACAAGTTAAAACTACGTCATTAATAAAAATGGAACGATACACGCTTCAACAACGCATTGAAATTATTAAAATTCACTTGAGTGAATCAAATACAAATCATCTTGAGTGATGAGGCCCATTTCCACCTCGGTGGCTTCGTCAACAAGCAAAATTGTCGCATTTGAGGCTCGGAAAACCCAAGAGTTATTGTTGAAAATCCTCTTTATCTTCAACGTGTGACTGTTTGGTACGGTTTATGGTCTGGCGGAGAAATTGGACCTTACTTTTTCGAAAATGAGGCTGGAGCAACAGTTACGGTGAATGGATTGTGCTATCGAGAGATGATTAATGATTTTTTATGGCCGGAATTGAATGTTATTGATCTGGACAACGTTTACTTTCAACAAAACGGCGCTACGTACTACACAAGCAACGAAACCATTGATTTTTTACGATTGAATATCAAAATAACACCTCTTATTGGAAAATCCTATACTAATAAATCTATACGAAACATGAAACAGAACAAGATACAGAAAAAATATAAGGTAACGGTCTCAACTTGGAATTGAACCAAGGATTCTTGTCTTACATAAATGACATAAAATAATTAGATCCCAATGGCTGAGTGGTTAGGGGTATTATCACGGTAAAATAGAGATCTTGGGTTCGATTCCCAGTTGAAACCGTTACCTTTTTTTCAATGCCTTGTTCTGCTTCATGTTTCGTTTAGACTTAGTAATATTATTTTAATCTTCAATTATTTTATTGGTTGTTTATTATTCCTTATATGAAATTGAAAGTCTTTGTACACACCACTTTAAATCAATGATAATTTACATGTTTCAAACCCAATGGCATCTTCGTCGGTGTAATGAAAATTGACTTGTTACTTTTCATTATCCTGACGAAGATGCCATTGGCTTTGAAACATGTAGATTATTTTTTATTTAAAGTGTTGTATACAAAGAATTTCAATGTCGCATAATTAAAATGACGCCACAAGGTAATTTAAAGTGGTGTTTACAAATAATTACAATTTCACATAGTTAAAATGACGCCATATGGTAATTTAAAGTGGTGTTTACAAATAATTTCAATTTCACATAGTTAAAATGACGCCATAAGGTCATTTAAAATGGTGTTTACAAAGATTTTCAATTTCACATAATTAAAATGACGCCACAAGGTAATTTTGCAACTATTAAAGTTGATCATTCCGCCTGGCAGATTTTTAGGTACTCTCCTAAAAAAATTATGGTGTAGTTACGTGATTTTGATATATATTGTTGTTGATTTAACATGTACAAACTGA
The DNA here is from genome assembly GCA_026573805.1 of Hesperophylax magnus. Lineage (NCBI taxonomy): Eukaryota > Metazoa > Arthropoda > Insecta > Trichoptera > Limnephilidae > Hesperophylax > Hesperophylax magnus. The sequence goes on along the minus strand of JAIUSX010000029.1, from coordinate 7,127,097 downwards.
GTGCATAACGATAATAGACGCTAAATGTTTTACTTCATGGCAATTGTACATCAACTGTTTTAGGCATAAACTTTATGATGCAATAATAATATGTCAAGTTAAACGTGGTTTAACTAAGTGTAGCCGATACTTACATAAAACAGTGCCTTCTCATGACAGATATATATATATATATATATATAGTCATAAAGTACTGTGGATTACAGAAGACCGGTCAGTGGCTGAGTTAGCATCGCGTCTGGGTTCCACTCAGGGATCAGTTGGCTAAGTCCTCCATTAGAACTCAAGCAACATTTTCGCTTACTATGTTAGTAGTAGGAGATATTCAGGTAATTTGTAACCCGGAATGTTTTTCTTTCTTCTAAAATATACAATAATAATGTTTTCGCTTACTACGGTCTACACTTCTACACTAATTGTGCAATACCTACCAAAATCATTTTACAGTAACCATGATTTGTCAAAAGGATCGATCTCAAAATTTCACGTTGAATGACGTCACGTATTATATTATAACGATAGCTTCCCTCCGGATATTTTTTCCGTGCATGTTTTTGTAACACCTCACACGTGCGATGGGATAAAGATCTGCGTTAAATATTTTCCGGTGTGAGATTTTTCTTTACGTGCCGTGACAACGTTTGAGAAATCACCATCAAGAAGGCGCCGTGTTTTACACATATAAACGGAGCCAAGTACAAATTCCTCCAATAAAAGCCTTTCCGACGTGTCAGCTAGACCTCACAATTTTTCCCCTTGGCGGGTTGAATTTTTGAAAATACCAGGAGAAAAGCAGGGATGCATAGGTAGAAATCTCGGTCTGCTCTTATTGGAATAAAAAATTCGCTTTAGGGCAAGTAGGTTACACACTTCTAAGCGAGGGTGTTGGTACTTTTTCATTCGCACTTTGGATATGAACACGTGTAAATAGGATACATCCTGATCAAACAATCCCATGCAAATAATATTTAGAAAATGGTACCTACCTTTCGGACTCTCACTATCGTTTCGTTTATTATAGTAGAAAATTTTTGTCGTAGAGAGTTTTGCAATGGGTATCACCGCATCAATTGATATTGCCACATTGCAAACAGTCTCGGCGAGCAGAAGTTATCGGCATTTTCCTGAAATACAACAGATTTTGTGGATCATTCTGATTGATGAAAATATTTTTCATTGAGTCCTTTCGAATATTTTTAAGACACGATATTGATGAGGTCAAAAATGCACAATTATTAAACCCATCATAACAATCTGGTGCAGGTTTCAAGACGTGAGCTTGTAGCGGTAGGAACCGTCCGCTTACATAGTATGACTTCTAGACACGCGTTGGCAGTGGATTACGGCTGTCACTCGGAGGTTTCAAAATTTGTTCTGCGCGTTGAGTTCCAGAGAAGTTGGCAGTTGGTTTTCGAGGCCGGTGGAGAACACACGTTGAGGACGAGCTGCTTGATTGTCGGGAGATTATTCACACACGTGAGACATTTTAATAATCCTTATGAAATAGACACATAATTTATAGATATCACCATGTTATAAATTTGTCTAGAATAGTTTCTAGACTGGCGCTCTTTTGGTGATTTCTTATTTTAAGATGTTTTAATTAATATAATTTTACAAGTAAATGTCGTTGCCAAGTTCATATTACGTTTGTGCTTTCAAGTAGCCAACTACCTCTGTTTTACTAAATATGAGTCCTTGCTCTTGTATTTAAAGTTTTAAATTAAATATATACAACATATTATTATATCTCAATTGATATTCCGAGTGTTCATTTCAATTCCCATGATTGCTTCAAGCTATGGTGGATCACTTCACCGGAATACGGTAAGATTAATACTTGCGGTGACAAGCCACGTTACAAGCTTTTATCGAAGAGTATATTTAATAAAGATATTAACACTCCAGTACGCAACAAGAGATACAGACGTGATGTTGACGGCCTCCATAGTTGAGAGGTAAGACTCTCGACTAGCAAGCCGAAGGTTGCGGGTTCGAATCCCAGCTTGCGCAAGAATAATTTGTGTTATTTCACAATTTATAAATAAGACGTGGTATACTTGCGGCACGTTCCACAGTGGTAAGTATGACACTGGTGTAAGACCACCATTCAGAATTGAAACGATGCTTAAAATGACTTTAGCCATGTTCGGTGACCAGATCTGGGACTCTTACGAGGTATTCACTTTAAAAAAATAAAAAGACGAATTTAATACTTTTTAGTCGTAAGACATTTTATGAAGATGCTGATTTAAAAACAAAGAAATCATATTTGTTTATATTTTTGGGTGGGGTCATCGTCCGACACTTTTTTAGAAGGGGCATAACATTATTCAGTGACGTCTTTATAATATTTTGGAATCTCAATCCAAGAAATGTACATTCCTTAAAATAAATTAAAATAAACAGTTTCAAAGTATTTAGTTTTTAAAACAAATAATACATAAGGTCGGAGAAACCCCCCAAGGAGACACATCAAAATAAAATTCAATAAATATATCAAAACCAATGATGTGTTTCCATGGATGAAATAACCTAGACAATTTGTTTGTGCCGCAGCTGTCGGAGGGTGGCCCCTCTATCACAGAAAGCCCTTGGCTGTCAAAACGTTACGTTACGAAAATCTTATTTTTTCAAATAGCTAAATAAAAGATGCATTACATTTTTCAAATGTATTTTTATGTTTAAAATGACATTGATAAAACAATGGGATTTTGTCTTCTTGGAAATAAGTTGACGAAGAAATTACAAAAAATCACAGCCTAACGCAGGAAATGCTGTTTTGGTTAAATTAAATTATTGAAAACTCCGCCTCCTTGTTTTCACATCCTCCCGGTGGAAAACAAAAATGCTAATTTAGTGCTCTGAGTTTATTTTGATTATTTATTGTTTGTGTCACCGCGGTGTTCTGTTTAACTACGCTTTACATTGAACAAAAATATCACTTCGCAATAACAGATACAATAAACACTACAATGTTAAATTTCAATATATTACTTTAATTACAATGGTGTCAAGAGCTGGTTGGACACAGTTCTCATATTTGTAGACATGGTTACAGTATTATTACTATTATGCGATAACATTATTAGCACCACCAGTTAGGCGACGTTGTTAGCTGAGATATAGTGTAAGAAAGGGGCTGTTTGTCAAAGCGAATTTGAAACGAAACAGGTTTTATTAAACATATTTTGTACTAACTGTACCCCACAACGCGTTTCTATGGTTTATTCTGTCCGTGCAGATAGAAAAACAATAGCCCGTGTTGCTACGTCCAACAGATGGCGCCGTTCAAAAAAAAGTATTTTACCTGTCTGTCTTAAAAGTGTCTTTACCTGATTTTTGTTTTGTTTTATGTTTGAAACCGCACAAGAGTCCCAACTACTCCCAGTCGTCTGGAGCCTTATGTCTTTTTAAGGGATTTTCTAAATAGAATAAAATGCTTATTATCCTCGCCGTTATGGATGCGACACAAATAAATTTCATGTAAAAAGGATTAAAAGGAAAATGTAGTATAGAGTTTTCTTAATACTTCATATACTTATATATAGGCCTTATGGAACCAAACGGGCTGAAATTTCGGAATCGCGATAAGAATCATGGTCCAAAACGAAATCAATAACAAAATCTGCATAATGTTGCATTTCTGGAATAATCATCATTCTTATAGGCGCTAATATGAGATTTTAACACCATTTTTAGGCCCTATGGTACCAAACGGGCTGAAATTTTAGAATAGTTATAGGATTTATAGTGCAAAACGAAATCAGTCACAAAATCTGCATAAAGTTGATTTTTGAAAATTCATCTTTCTTATGGGCGCTATTATTCGAACTTTAAAAGCCATTTTTTCAGGCTATATGGTACCAAACGGGCCTAATACTTCATATACTCGTACTTAATATCTTTGTTTGTATAGGTTTCTGCATCTCTCAAAATCTTATCCTTCACCACATTTTTTACCAGAATTCATGGCTTTTTTAAATTATCACCACACAGGAGGCCACTGAGGAAAATAATCAATTCCCTCTCGGCGTGTGTGGAGTGTGGAGGATTTTTAAAAGAAAATTTGTTTTTGTAATTTTTAAGATGTACGCATTTGGTTTCTTATTTTCTTAACATCGACATTATCGAACTGTGGCTCGAATGATTCAATTTAATTTAATATTTTCATCAACACAAAATTTTTTCAATAAGTCAGACTAAGAATATAAGATTATAGGTGCTCCTCAAATCTATCGTGCAGAGATCATTCGATATTTTTTATTCGGGCTTTGTATTTTTCTGATTTTATATATGGTTTCTAGCCTTTGGATTATTTTCCTTATTTGTTTTTTTCATAATGTTTTTTTTGTAATTTATGCTGTCTTACCAGATAATGATATAATTATGAAATTAGTATTTAATCTAACATACGTATTTTCCACAGAATAGACATTTATGTTCAGAGAATTATTTTTTAATAAGTTGGCATCCAAGACGTTAAAATAGCGCCATAAAAAAAATTCCAAAGAAACGATGCTAGCAGTCCACAATGAAGTTCAGGTATCTACCACGATGCACGACAGTGAGGCTGGCAGAGGAAGGAATAAAATACAATGAATGCTGTAGAAATGATATTCCTGAGGCGTAAGTGTGATAAAACCATGTATGATCATTGATCACGTTAGAAATGTGAAGATTCTCAAAGAATGCAAGGCTAGGAAATGAGCAAGATTAAGAAAATTATCGTTTTGACGGTTTTGGCGTATAGAGCAAATGAATGAAGAAAGATAAATGAAGTAAGGAGAATACATGACACGAGTGTGAATGGTATTAAAAGTCGGGGACGCCCGAGGAAAACCACGTCAAGGATCAGAATAACAGTAATAACATAAAAGCAAGTAACAGAATAACAGAATATCAAGTAATAACAGAGTAATAACAGAATAACATGTAACAGAATAACATCTAACAGAATAACAAGTAATAACAGAATAACACGTAACAGAATTCGCAAGTAATAACAGAATAACATGAAACAGAATAACAAGTAGTAACATAATACACACTATTGCTAATTTATTAAGAATCTCTTCAAATTATTTTTATTTCCGGTTATGATATATCATTACGATATGTATGATGGTTCCATCCACAATGCCAACCCCTGCGGAGAATCGGCGTGATGGTTAGTTAGACAGATAATTAAATTACCTGTGAAAGTCATCGAAAACCTAAATTCTAAAAGCCTTGTCAAAAAACGTGGTGTTAATATTACGCGGCGCGTAAGATCAGCACAGTGAATAACTTGACTTATTACCATGGCGTTTGTTTAGTTAAAACTGTTTTAAACCATTCTGATGGCCGGCTTTGCCACACCATCGTTAAACATGCGTGTAAGAATCTTATTAGTAAGACGATTACTGTAAGAATACCAAAACCTTAACATCAGTAGTAATTAATAATGTTTTGCAGAATTTTGATTAAAGGCGGTGTCTCATGAATAAACAAAGGGGGTTACATTTTAATGATTAACTAGAGATAGAAGTAATATAATAGAAATACAAGATTCAACTCTACATTACTGACGAAGTTATTGAACTGTTAATATTTACCACGTGACGTCGGTATTTACTAAATTACCAGTATAGGGAAAACGAGGTTTCACGCAACACTGCGATTTTACTCCTTCCGCAGAACCAACAAACCACGCATTAGGGTAAATATTATTTTAAACCCCATCTTGAGTAAACAAGACACCTTACTAGTCATTATTTATCGGGAATCCCGGATAGAAACAAGGAGATTAGATTTCTAGTGCAACAAAATAACTGGCATTAATTGAGCATAAAAACATTGTTTGAAATGGCTTTAGAAGTATTTAGTGATCATATCTAATTAGCTAGATACCTACTTACCTCACATCCTTCTCTTTCAAGTTCCGTTCGACCACACCACAAATAATACGAGTACTAATAATTGAATAAATTGTGTAGTTTCTTCAATAGTTGTATCTTCTTCGACTACTGATGAAGCTGTATATTTATTATTTATTTTAATTATCCTGACGAAGAAGCCATTGGCTTTGAAACATGTAGATTACGATTAATTAAAAGTGATAAAACGTAAACAAAGCATTTTATTTATATATAAAGATGCACGTTCCAGAGTTGAGAGATACTCTAATTATCGCCCTGGTGTGACCACCATTAAAAATTGCAACGTTGCCTGAAATGGTTGAAGCCGTGTTTGGTGACTAAATCTTATAGCCAGGTACATCCCCTCCATCCTCAACCCTACCTCTTTCTCCTCTCCTCTAACTTCAGCATTCCAACATACCCCAACTAGGGATATTGTCTCCAGACGGTTGGGAGCAGTAGGAACTCTTGTGCAGTATTCAAATAAAAAAGCGCCGTTTTGCGAACAATCTCCTCAAAGGCTATTAGTGATGCCAAAGTCCCACTGTCTCTGGACAGTTTCCTGAGAAAACTAATATTATGTCACTCATAATGTATAATTTATATATTACATAGGTATCTCAAACACAATAATCAATGTCAGGAATGATAATATTCTTCTGCATGGCTCCTTAATAGTATAGTATGGATATATAGCTCCTTTTGTAGTGTTAGCTAACGTATGTATTATTTTATTAAAAAATATTATTTCTTATTTATTATTTTCATTGAATCGCTGACAGCCCTGAATTGTTAATGCCAAGTTGCGATGCTTACTCAGCTATTCCAAGTACAATTAATTTTCCGGGTAACAATAACTCACCTCACCTGACCTTATACTTCGACTTATGACAGGTCTTATACAAACCTAGTATAAAGTAGTTCAACTATTGTTACACTGGTATGTATTTCTTTTGAATTATGCATTGTCTTACTGCAATTATATTAATAGCTGCATCACTTGCAATAGTGTTTTTGTTTACACATAATTGTTCTTTAATTTATTGCTATTATCATCCTGTTTACCATTGTACGCTTGTAATTTGATTATCACTGTATTGTAAAAGCCATAACATGACGTTTGAATAAATAAATAATTAAAGTGTATATTAACCCATTACCTCCATGACGATGTCTATAGGCATCAAAAAAATAGATGAAAAGTATGTTTTTTTTTCACTGTGAATAAAGCTAAATCCCACCAAGTTGTTATGCAGCATTTACAGATTGGTATGTTAGCTTTCAATAATTAACATAATTTAATAAATTTTATTAATTATTCTATTTTTAATATTTTTTTTACTAAGGCCCTGAAAATAGACCCATTTTGAAAAAAAAATAAAAAATTAAAACGGAAAAAAATAAAACATGTGTGAATCACATATTGTTATCAAAAGATGAAATAGTCGACAACACTGTTTCAACATAGTATTATATGCATAAGATGACCGCTGGATGTCACTGAAATCAGGTGATGCCTGCGCGCAACGTTTGGAGGTTAGCTGTGACAGTGTTTTCATATGTTTTTGGTTAGCTTGCCTTCAAATAATACGGTTTTGTTGTGTTTTTATGGGTGATTTTTATTAAAAATAATAGTAAGTCTGCAGTTTTCGGATATTTTTAAACAGAGAATGTTGATGAACAGACGGACGAAGAGCTGATTGACGATGATTTGATGGCAAATCCCGACTTGACTGAATCAGCCTTCGACATCCTCTGATGCCAGTCGTAATACCTTGCAAATATCTATTTCAAATGCACCACCAGCCAAAAAATTAAAACTACAGTAAACTGTTGCGTTCCTGAACCGCTGAATATGGTGCATAAAGTTATGTACGAGAAGCTGAAGTCTTATAATGCTTTTCAAGTGTTTTCATTATTCTTTGATGACGAAGTGATTCAGTTTATTCTTGAGAGGATGATCAAATACGCTCGATTTAAAACCAATACCGAATTCCAGTAAGATATATACGAATTGAAGCATTTTCTTGGTTTCTGTGTTGACCGGCTACAATACATTGCCATCTACCACAGATTATTATTCGTCTGACCCGACCTTAGGTGTAAGCGTCATCAAAAAAGGAACCAACGTCCACATTTCGAGCTTATAAAGCGCTATATACATTTTTGCGATAACAACAATCTAGATATAACCGACAGAATGGCTAAGGTATAATAATGACTAACGTTCCATCTTTATTTGTATTTGATGTTTTTGCACACAAACTTTCCATTGACCAGCAAATGGGGCCATATTTCGGTCGACATTATTGCAAGATGTACATTAAGAATAAGCCAATCAAAGTTGGCTACGAGATTTGGTGTTTTGCTTCCTCCGAAGGCTACCTGTTTCCAAGCAATGCCATATTCCTGAGCATCTGATACATATGACCTCGTATTAGGTCAAAGATTATCCTTCGTACTGTGTATGATGGAATATATAGAGTTCCCCGCACGCCATGAGTTATTTATGGACAATTTCTTCACATCTCACCATTTGATGTGTATCCTGAAGGATAAGAGAATGTGCACTACTGGCATATGTAAGCTAGTTGGCTTTCATAACCTTGAAGCTTCAGGCAAGTTGAAGACAGGAAAGTAATTGCCTAAAGGTAACATTTTCTTCTATATTTCCCTTGCACATAGCGAACATTTACCTAGCAGGTGAATTTGATGCGGTGGTAGACGTAGAAAGCCAAATTCTCGTATGCCGTTGGTTAGGACAACCGTGAAGTAACAGTGGCCACGAACTATGATCGAATGGAGCCAGTAAGTCAAGTGCAAAGTTGGCAGAAATTGAAGAAAGAGAAAAAAGGCAAAGTTTTGAAGGAAGCATGCAAAAAAAATCGGTTGCCCAGCGTGCCAACACGAAATTATAATTTGGGAATGGGTGGGGTAGACCTCCATGATAATGGTATACAAAATTATTGGATCAACATTCGGTCAAAAAAGTGGTACTGGCCTTTATTTGCATCTTGCCTGAGCAGCACTCTTTTAAATGGATGGAAGTTGCTATGCTTCTTTAGGAAGTACGAGCATGATATGGGAAACCAGATGACTAGGCGACAGAGAAAACCTTCCTAGAAGGCATTCCGTGTGGAGGTTACCCGTACTCTTTTATTGTCTTTTTCAAATCAGGTCAATGCCGAATTCGGAGATTCTCGTGTGAAGGAAGATGGGAATCGTGTGCGTCGAATGCAAGAATTTCATTTGACATATCGTGGCGAATCTCGAATTCGTTGTGCTCTATGTAAAAAAAATCCAGCAGTCTATCGATGCCGGGCCTGCAACCGCGCCCTTCATTTTGACTGCTTCGAACGGTATCACTTAGAGAATAATTTGGTTAGATTTGGTTAGTTTTCCTCATTCTAGAAGGTTTTTTCTAATATTGAATTTTTTGTTATTTTGTGTATTTTCCATTAATAAATTGTATTTTCATTGAATTATAAACAATGGCAACTATTTATTTTAAATTATCAATATAAATCATACAGTTTACTGCATTTTACCCATACTTGACGTAAATTTTGCTTAGGGGGGTTACCTCCAAGCGTTGCGTTTAGGCATCAATTTTCTAGACGCTCCAGTGAGATGGTGGGCGGGCGGAAAATTCTAAAACTGATTTTGGGCTCTCCTTTAAGTCTATACTATCGGGTTATAATGATGATTCAAGTTTATAAAAAAAAAAAAAATCATGGAGGTAATGGGTTAATATCACTCACCATAACGAGAACAATGAGGAAATTTATCTCCGGATTCGTGGGACAAGACGATACTGCTTTCCGTCAGAGAGCTTATTGATAAAATAAGAAGAAAAATTATTTTAAAATAATCACTTTATTTGGCATAGTATGTTAGGGAGAGAGAAACTTTATGACCGCGTGTTTTTTGTTTGAAGGCAGCATTCTCCTCCAGGTGCGTTCTTACAGGATTTTTTCTGGAATGAAGGTAACGAGGTCCATCCCTCGTGTCCGGGAATCAAGCGGCAATCTGTTTCCGATCTTTTCTCAGCCAACTGCGTGCATATGAGCGTGATGAGGATAGCGTGGCTCTCAGCATAATTTCCAGGGTTTCCTTTCAAGTCCAGGATACTAAACGAAGGAGACGCCCGCACCAACCATGTCAGCCATTTTCATCATTTTGGTAGTCTCACGAACGCAGGAGATCACGCCGTCAACGGGGGAACGCCGAACTCGTTTGAAAAAACTCCTCTTATTATATTACTACGTAGAAATAATACACTCGTTTTAAACTTCGTAGAAATAGCCGGCAAAACCCGGCTTCTGTCTCGCCAAAAAAAAAAACTGCGTCCGCCCGCAAAAATCTAAATTCACGTCTATTTTTGCTTCGCTTTCCACTTCCGCCGGCAAACTTGCCATACCTACACAAAAACAAGTTGCATCCACATTTTTTTAGTAACTACGTTACAATTAATCCGCACAAATTGTAATGCATATTTATGTGAACGTCAAGAACATCCGACTCTAAGGATGGGTTGTTTCAGAGAATTCGAACAATTCATCAAAATTTTCAAAAAGTTTATTTCAAGTTCTGTGAAGGTTCTATTGAAGTTCTATTATTGTTTCAGTTTAGTGAAAAAACTGGCCAATGATGATATAATAACAGAACTTGAATAGAATCTTCGAAGTTTAAAAAATTGTTCAAATTCTCTGAAACAACCCATACTTAATAATGCAATCATGCAATCGTTCTTATTAGTTAAATATCTGTGTCGTTTGTTTTTTTTTTTTGTTCGCTTTCTTTTTTATATAAAAAGACAATTATTTCTGGGTTACGATTGTTACAAATAACATGAAAATATTTGAAAATCCCCTACTACCATCTTAATAAGCGGAAAATGTTGCGATGGAGGACTAAGCCAGCTGAGGAATTGAACCAAAAAGCGATGCCAACTCAGCCACTGACCTTTTGAGACGAATTGAGATACATAGTTTGCAAAAACTAGTCCATAATAATTGTATATATGTATTTAAGAAGGTTTCCGCTAAAAATAATCATCTTGTTTAAAACTTTCCGAGATAGAAAACTGGAAATTATTGAAATTATGAAGAGAGTGTTTTTGATTATTTGTATACATCATTTTTCTTAGTTTTCTGTCAAAACGATTTTATTCTTAACTACAATCGGACATAGAATGAACCATTTATCACCTCTCGACCGTAAGGTTAATCTTTAATCATTAATTTATTCTTTGAATTAATTAATTCAAAGAATAAATCTACATTCTTGTATCTTATAACAATAACAAAAAATTCGGTTTTTTGTATTGTTTTTAGTATATCTCGTGGACCGATTTTTGACATACTATGCCAAGTTTGAAAAGCGTTTTGAGCGATAGCTTGTCATAAAATGCCAAATTTATAGAAACTAAAAATATGAAATAAACGGAGAAATTGGAATTGGATTCATTGGATTTAAACCGTAGTAAGCAGTTTTATATGTTTTCATGTTAATATTTTAAGAAATAGTTTTGATCGAATAATATTGTAAATGTATATATAGATGACATCAATCGCTCGAGTAGATATGGTTTGAATATTCTATAAAAACGATTTATTTATCTGTTTTCGCTGCTACTGCGTGCGGTAAATTCCTCTATATGTTTCAATCACAGAGATTTAGTATTATCATTTTTTGCTAAACGTAAAGCTCTTTTTGGCCGTATTGTTGTGATTTTTTGGCGTAACAGACATCAGAAATCCCACAGTTGTAAAATGAAGATAATGTTGGTACCGTACATATCTAATTTTTTATTTCATTGATGATCACAATTCTTTTATTACTTTATACATGTTTTCGGCAACTAAAAGGTTAAAAAAATACTTTTGAAAGTAGATTCGACGCATTCAAAAAAATAAACAGCTGATATTAACCTCCTCGCGACCATTTTTTTTTATTTGAACTAAAAACTTTTTACTCGATTTACTGGAAAGCAAAGGTTCAAATCAAAAAAAGTTATTCCACAAAATCAACTCAAAATGTGATGAATATTCACCAGTTTTCCTCTTATACTACGAGTTCCATACATCTTGTGGTATGTATATATTTTATATGTACATACATTGGTACGCAAATGTTTTTTCATTTCACAGTTAAACTCACTTTTTATGCAGTCATATCCTAAAAGGATCATATTCTTCTCTTTATAGTCCGCATTGAAACATCTAAGAACCTTTTTAAGGTCGTTTCATAAAATTTCTACAGTCTTAAAGATCAACCAAACTTCTAATAAATATATATAGTAATGGAGAGTAAAATTGATTTTTTTAAAGTGATTTCACAAAGTCCAAAACATATTAATACGAGTGTGTGTTATCTGAATTGACCTGCCAGATAAGTTTGTTTACCATATCTGTTTGTAAATGATAATAATAGATAGAGCCTAGGAACTCATAATAAATTGTACAGCGCCCTTGAGGTGATTTTTCACACAAACAGCGCTATACAAATTATCAAATTATTATTATTTTTTGTATAGAATGCGTATTATATTGAATGGTATCAAGTAAGAATGATAATAATATGTAGGTACTGTTAACGATTTATTTATTATATATTTCGTAAACTCAAACCTCAACAATAAGCCTATTTCTCTAAAAACTATTTTGTTTCCCCTAATATATGACACTTTTTTTTACTCATAAATGAGTACATTTCACATTAATGAGTAAGGCACAATAACCAATGATCAGTTCGGCAGTACACATAAGGTAGAATTCAGTATCCGAAAATAATTCTCTGAAAAAAAATGAAACTGTTTTAGTCGCATACCTCCGACATTCATGCATGCCTGCAAAGTTCGCCATTAGCCGAGTTTTTCCTTCGAAAATATTTCAAATTCCTCATTCCTGAATACGCAGAATTTCGTATTTTTCTTTGATCGGCATTCCACTCAACGTTAAACATAGGATTCGATCATAAAAGGGGATGACGTTGACGATATACAATTCCACGGTGATATTCCATTGTTAGGATCTTTATGGGTTGAAAGAAATAAATGATGTCCTCGCTTCTGATATCAAATCACTCAACGCTCGTTATGAATGCCATTCGCTGTTTATTGCTAACGGTTGTAACAAAACACGTCTTATTAAGGCAACTTTAATATGAGAGAATTTCCGTAATACTGACAAGGTTGTTGTTGTTATTTCCCGAAAACGCTTGACACAGGAATTTCATCTGAATTACCTACGTTGTGTTTTATGAAAATTTTCATAAGAACCGAAGCGGACCAAAAAAATTGTGAAAATGGAAATTTTTATCTTAATTCGTTATTTCAATGCTAATAATATTACAGTTTTTTTTCCAAAAAAATTTACTGTACCAATAATCAACATTTCCGCTTATATTTGATGGAATATTTTCGTATTCCACGAATATCATACCTCCGTAAAAGACTATTTTTTTATTATCTATTAATTTTTTAGCACATAAAACTTAAAATAAACTCACACTTTACAACGAATTCATTAAATAACTCCCTTCAAACACGATGGTTAATTTTTGCTAAAAATTTTTATTTAAAATTCTGCATAGTGGCCCGAACGTATCCTGATACCAAAAACGTCTTTTGAGAGGCGATGAAATAGACTTTTCAAATTTCATTATTATAAATAAATATATCATTTTTAAAATATAAAGTTCTAACAATCATATCTATACAATTAATAAACATAAAGTGTTAGAAGCAGCTAGCTCTCCTTACGAATGAATGCCTGATATTACAGATAACGAAAAAGAAACAATTATTTTCTAAGAAAAATGTATGATAAACATTTTTGTCACCTCACTTTTTTATTTCATAAAAATAATTAATACAAAAATATGCAGTTCCATAATTTTGCTGTCGGAACCTTTGGTTTTATAGGGGTGTGCACTATAATTATTCCATGATTAGCTAGTGGATTTATAGATATATTTAACAAAAACAAACATTCCCGGGTTACGAATAACGTGACAATATTTGAAAACCTTATTTTACCACCACAGTAAGCGGAACATGTTGCTTGTGTTGTGATGGAGGACTTAGCCAGACGAGGAATTGAACACACTTCGCCTGGGTGGGACCCAAACGCGGTGTCAACTCTTCCACTGTATGGCTGATAAAGCGTGAAGTTTTCTATTTCTAACACAGTTTTGTTCACATTTCTGCTGTTCAAAAGCGAAGAAATTAACCTAAGCCAGATTTTGGATTGTTTTCTTTTTACTGCCCGAGGAAGTGAATTATAGAACATAGTGAAGATGTATTTATAGTTCCTTCCTCTAAAAGCATTTACAATTGGGTACATTCATAATACCTTCTGGTTCAAAAGGTGTGGTTTTTTCGGTTTTACTAAGACATTTTTTGAGAAGACATGTTGTATATTTGGTACTGCAAAGGACAAGAAAAAAAGCGTAGTGTTTTCTCTTTCTGACACCCTTTAGTTCATATTTCTCACCATCACAGTAAGGGAGACACAATTATTTCTATGAGACCACATTATAAGCTGTTCCCAAAAGCGAACAAATTAGCCCGAGGAGTTAAGACACAATAACACTCGTACCTATCCAATTTTAGCAAAATAAACTTTTTTGTCTTCACTTTTCTTAGCCTTGTAATAACATTTGTTTGTATACATCTTTGCATTATGAAAGCTGTTTGTTTCTTATAAATAAATACATTTGTGAGCATCTACGGAAGAAGCGGATGTGTTTTTCAAGACAATGTTTGATGGCGTTCCATCATCATAATATATACCTTCCCTTGTCTATCAGGACCTGACTCCTGTAAAACAATGACGTTAAAATGAAATATTAATGAAGGTAAAAGTTCAAAGGTTACATAAAATCAAATTTGGGTTCAAAATAATAAAAGTGAACATACCTAAAAACGTTATCTCCTCCATAAACTAAGTTATATTATAGTCATAACAAGAGCTTTATGATATAATATACATTTACCTTATGGCCGTTTTAAATTGCACGACGAAGCACAAATACCAATATATAACAATATTTCAATGTCTATCTAAGTATTTTTTTTAAAGTTTTTTAAGTTTCTTTATTCATTGAATTGTTTGTTACATGCATTGAGGATTTTTCGACCGCCATGCTAGGCATATCCCCGTGTTATGGTGGTCGATGTATATTGTGGGCGTGTCCGTTTGCCCGAAATAAACTCAAATTACTACACTTCTGGTGAAATTGATCAAACATTTTCAAATATAATACTTAATCCCTCAGGCTAATTTGTTCTCTTTTTTCTAAAAAAAGTTGTTCTTACAATTTCACAGAAATCATTGTTTCTCTCTTACTGTCATGGTGATATAATCTAAACGGTGTTAGAAAGAGAAAACACCACGCTTTATATTAAAATCTAAAAGTTAACCACAGAAATATTTAAATGCACACCTCTATAAAACCATAGTTTCCTACTAGTATTTGAAAAAAAAGAAAACTTGTGATTTTTATAAATTATTTAGATTTAATTAGTTAGAAAAAATAAGGTGAGTCGTTTTTGACCGCCCACCCAGGCGTCGCGCATCCTCGGCTCGATAAGTTTTCCATCATTGCACAAGCAACATTTTTACTTATGTAAAAATATTTTCTTCCTAGTCCTGTTTCCAGAAACTTGTGTGGCGAAGTTGAAAATAGGGCCCTATGGAAACTGGATATATTTAAATATTGTGGAATAAAGTCTCTTCGAAAAATATAAATCGTTGGAATTTATTGGTTTGCGCTTCAACAAAGAAAAATTTTCGCATGCGGCGCTTTTTCCGTACGTTTGTGAGAGTTATTTACCGAATTTATACGCGTAAAATTTTCAAGTCTTTATTCCCCCCCACCCCTCAAGGGTACTTGATTATGTTTACTGACTGCCTTTCGAGCCTTAGTCTCCGCCCCTGCTAAGGGCTAATCGCACCCTAGCTCTGTCTCTCTTCAACTTGCCTGACATCGTATATCGCCATCCCATTTGATCAAAATGTAATTTTCATATTGATCATGAAACACAATTGTTTATTTGAAATAAGCAAATAATGGTCAGACTTTTGGATCACGAAACACGCCCACATCGCATTTCTTATGTTATAAGCTGTGTATTTTCTGTTTGCAGGTGGGAGTGGTCGCTATCCAGGCAGCAACCTTCATGATTTTCCTTTTCGAGTGGCTTTCCCCTAGCGGATTTGATATGAAGCTCTCCCTCAGGGCGGACCAGCCCAACACACCGCATCGCTTCTCCCTCTTCCGGACTTACTGGCTCGTGTGGGCGGTACTTTTCCAGGTGTGTTTCTCGGCTAATTTATTTATTAAGTTGTTTAGTAATAAGGGTTGAGTTTTCGTGTTGGTTCGATAGATGGCCGCAATAAATACAGCCGCTTATAATACATAAATAATTTCACCGTGGCTTTTTCTTTCAGGAGAGATTTCAGTAGGTACAGTCAGGTTCCTACTTACCGAATATTACATGTACATAATATCTTCTTTTTGGTCAATGACTCGAATATAAATATATAAAATAACCTGAACATTTTATGAAAAGAAAAAACATGTACATTTGTTAAAAACTATGGGTGTGTAAATTACAGCCATAACGTGACGTCAGTGAGTACAGTATTCAATGATAACCCAATACAAGGACAATTCAATTCAACACACACACTTTAAACAAGGTGATATAAAGTCTAAAAGCGATTAAAAAAAATAACCCACTCAAGCGATTTTTGGCATATTCGCAAAAACGTTTTGAGCGATCGCTTATCATAATATGCCGAATCTATAAAACCTAAAAATATGGGATAAATGGCGAAATCTAGGTGGATTCTTTGAATTTAAACTGCATTAAGCTGCTGCCACACGCAAAGCTCACATCAAAAGTTAATGTACAGCGTATCATCTTTTCTACCGACACACGACGCTATCAAATATTTCTTCCTATGGTAGGAGAGGGGGTCAGTTGAATTCGAGAGCGGCCGAGGAACATAATTTCATCTGTCAAAGTGACAACTTTACTTACTGACAGCTTGAGCACGTTTTCGAAATGGATGATACTTGTCGCCTATTGCTGGATCTGTTGGACAGCTCATCCTCAGATGATGATGCCGCCAACTATATAATTATAAATGCTATTTATAAACTTTTTAGATTTTAAACAATCTGCGCGTAAATAGCGCATTTTCATATAACCTGACATAACCTCTCCGTCGAATCAGGAAATTCGCAGTTCGCACGCCGATCGACGAAAGCGACATATAATAAATTATTGTAAAATAAGCTCACGTCGATTTCCAAAAATGTCGAAGGCAAAGGCGGCAAGGACCAACACCAGGGCAGGGAACGAGAAGAGAGCACGAGAGCTGACGAGAGCAAACCAGATTACCCAGGAAAACAATCAACAAACGAACAAACTAGAAGCTTCTCTATGTAGGTATCGGGCCGTCCAACTTTATCAAAAAACCGAATGATATTACCAAATAAACATACTGAGTTAAAAATATGATTAATTTTGAAAGGGCGAAAATTTGTTTACTTCAAATTCAAATATTGATTATATTTATATTTTAAATATATGTTAAGTATGTTTGCCAAATAAAGTTTTTTTTATGTTTCTAAATTTACTAGCACACATGACGATATGAGCTAACATAATAAATAAGAAATGCATTATTAGGCTGCTTATGTCATGGCTGTCAAAGGGAACACGGAACTTAGTTGGTAGCTCCGTAATTAAAATGACCCCCTCTCCTTTTTACGGCGGAGAGGGGGACGCATAACTTTTCAAACATCGCGTCGGGAGCGGTTACGTAAAATAAATTCGGTTAGCGAAGTTCAGAACCACACTTATAGCGCGTTATCTTTTTACGTGTGTCGGGTCTGTATGGGATTGTATGGCGAGCGCTATTGTGCTTTATATTATCTGTTGATGTGAGCTTTGCGTGTGGCAGCACCATTAAGTAGTTCTATCAATATTTCCATATTAATATTTTGAGGAATGATATTAATTAAATAATATGGTAATTGTCTATATTATATACAAAAACCCACTCGAGTGGATATAAACATAACGTACGTAACCTATTTAACCTAGTTTTTGTTTCATCACATATCATGATGATAATACAGGGTTGTCCAATAAGAGGTGTTATTTTGATATTCAATCGTAAAAGACCAATGGTTTCGTTGCTTGTGTGGCACGTAGCGCCGTCTTTTTTAAAGTAAACGTTGTACAGATCAATACCATCCAATTCCGGCTATAAAAAAATCATAACTCATCTCTCGATAGCGCAATCCATTCGCCGTAACTGTTGCTCCAGCCTCATTTTCGAAAAAGTAAGGTCCAATGACTCCGCCGGACCATAAACCGCACCAAACAGTCACACGTTGAAGATAGAGAGGCTTTTCAACAATAACTCTTGGGTTTTCCGAGCCCCAGATGTGACAATTTTGCTTGCTGACGAAGACATCGAGGTGGAAACGGGCCTCATCACTCAAGATGATTTGCATTTGATTCACTCAAGTGAATTTTAATAATTTCAATGCGTTGTTGAAGCGTGTATCGTTCAATTTGTATTAATGGCTTAGTTTCTACTTGTCAAATGTCAAAAAATGACAGCTTTAAATGTAATATCTACCGAAATAGCGGGCTATTCAAAATAACACCTCTTATTGGAAAACCCTGTACATCACTATTTAAATAAATGCTGAATTGTCATTTTGATGCGTTATCCAGTTACCTATTTGAAGATGATTCTATTATTTTCGTTCTCTTGTGCAATTTTATTTTATGTTTATTTTTGATTAATAGGTACTTCTGATGTTAGTAAGTTGTAGAAACAAATATGTAAGATCCCTCTGGGCGTTTAAATTAAATTTAAATTAAATAAAGTTGAAAAAAAATCAACATTTCCAACGTTAAATTTATTATGCTTTTGTTTGAGTTTTTCCAAGGAGTTAGTCATTGGAGGCCACTATCAAGATGTGCGTCGTTTATGGATAAAATGTCGTCTGATTGCTACTATTACAGAACCAGCTATTCAAGACCTTTGTTTTTTTTTCCATGAGACATCCCTGTCATTATGATCTTGCTCCAAGGATTTCAAAATTTTCCCTTCCCTTACCAACAATCCTCGAGATTTACAAATTGTTTTATGTCATTGCTTTTCAAACAACAACATTGAGTCTCACGTTGCTCAAAATTGGCTTGAAAACCTCCGTACAGTCGGATTTCTTCTATTAATATGTACATTGCCTTGGGAAATAGACTTAAATAATCAACAATAATTCAAAATGAATTAGTAGGTACCTAAACGCATTTTTTTTATTTATAAAAAATACTCCTAATATTTCGTTAATCCCTACATACATTATAATATAAGCATAATTAATACTAACAAACAGTTTTAATTAATTCCAGGCCGCGGTCCATGTGGACTCTCCCAGAGGCTTCACAGCCCGTTTCATGACCAACGTGTGGGCCATGTTCGCTGTCGTGTTCCTTGCCATCTACACTGCCAACCTGGCCGCCTTCATGATAACCAGGTAACCAAAAACCTATCACTGGGGTAGGACTAGCAAGATAACTTATCATTGGGAAATGGTAAAGAAGGTAGAAGTTTTGTTGTTTTTTTTTACTATTGTTCTTTACGTAGGTCTTACAAATCTGAGCAATATTTAGTTATTTTGATCGTAAGAGATCTTTCATTTTCCATGTTTATTTGTATATACAATAGTATTATCAGTAAGTTTTATTTCTACACAGTACACATTTGAAAACTGAAAACCAGGTAACCTATAGTTCAGGATGGGGAATAACGTATCACCAGGAAAAATATAATCAGGAAACCTATCATTTGCAAAAGGGTGACTACGTTAACTATCAACGGGATTATTGGGAAAGGGGTAAACAGATAAACTACTATTGAAGAAACCAAATAACCCTTTGATTTATCCTATATCTAGTATTTTTCTAGTTTCTAAATTATTTTATGTTACTGTTACATGTTTTACTAATATTGTTTCATAAACAGCTTACGTTATACATATCATGCTTAATTTTTTTGTACAATTTTTATAGCTTACTAGGTTATATTCTGTTCTTAAAAGTCATGTAAAAGCCCGGCTCGGCTTAAATTCACGGTTCAATTCGCTCGGCATTTTATTGTCGCGACAGAAGACCGTATCGCATCGCTATGTCGTGTAACTCATGTAAAGTGTCAGCTACACTACTCGCTTCGACGCTTCGACGCTTCGACGAAGTCCTCGACGAAGTTAGCCGAAGTTCGAAGTGCGTGCCCACACACTCGTGCAACTTCGCGAGTAACTCAGTCCAACCAGTCAGTGATTGGTTTATTTATGCCATGACGCTTCGAGTCCTTTGACTCGGGCGCATTTACCGACATCAATCGGAAGTCGGGCGAAGCGAAGCGAAGTTGCCCGAAGCGAAGCGAAGTTCGTGCCCACACTATCGTATTCGGTCAACTTCGATAAACTTCGCGAGTAGTGTAGCTGGGCTATTATATAATTATAATAATTAAAATAAAATAACTTTGTTTGAATACAACTTTATTGTATATATTTATAACCAACCGGTTTCAGTTCAACCCGAACCTTCATCAGGGCTAATAAAAACATATTAAATTAATTACAGAGGTGTATGGGTACTTATAGTTAAGCTGGAAGAGGGAGAGAGAACATCAACTTTGGTGGGGGTGGAAGACTTAGGTAGGAGAGAGGGGGTAAACATAGGTGCGGGGAATGGAAATATATTTAAAATGGGGCTGTTTGTTAAATCTAATTGTTTATTTAATAAATTGATTTTATTGACTTTAAGGGATTTTTTTATCTCAAGTGCTTCTAAATTGTTGAGGCGTAGACCTATCCCGTTTCTATGTAATACTTCTATACCTGAAGGCTTATCAAATGAGTGATCTTTATCTATTAAATGTGTTGCAAATTCCGAAAAACCTATGTTGTTTAAGCATCTCAAGTGCTCAACTACTCGTGTTTGAACATTTCTTGCAGTTTTACCAATGTAAAATGCTTCGCAATCATTACATTTGTGATTGCGAAGCATTTTACATTGGTAAAACTGCAAGAAATGTTCAAACACGAGTAGTTGAGCACTTGAGATGCTTAAACAACATAGGTTTTTCGGAATTTGCAACACATTTAATAGATAAAGATCACTCATTTGATAAGCCTTCAGGTATAGAAGTATTACATAGAAACGGGATAGGTCTACGCCTCAACAATTTAGAAGCACTTGAGATAAAAAAATCCCTTAAAGTCAATAAAATCAATTTATTAAATAAACAATTAGATTTAACAAACAGCCCCATTTTAAATATATTTCCATTCCCCGCACCTATGTTTACCCCCTCTCTCCTACCTAAGTCTTCCACCCCCACCAAAGTTGATGTTCTCTCTCCCTCTTCCAGCTTAACTATAAGTACCCATACACCTCTGTAATTAATTTAATATGTTTTTATTAGCCCTGATGAAGGTTCGGGTTGAACTGAAACTGGTTGGTTATAAATATATACAATAAAGTGGTATTCAAACAAAGTTATTTTATTTTAATTATTATAATTATGTATACCCACAAAGTGTTTGCTACAAGTGAAAAAAAAAATTATTATATAATTATAAACGAGTGTCTTACGTTCATTCAAAACAAGGCAGACACTCTGGATGAGATTGCAATTACACAATTATGCATCTCTACTTACTCCGAAGAGGAAATAAAGGAGGCGAAAACTATCCTGTTTGAAAAGCTTCCGGATAAACGTACTTTGCGGAAAGGTGATGGCAGAATCAGCCGAGACCTTCAGGACATCCTGAGAGCATTGAAGGAGACCAATCCTGATAAGCTACCAGTATTCACTGCTAAACAATTGCATAAATTGCCTCCCATCAACTTCGACAGCATAGATGTATCCAAACTCCTTAAGGAACTCAATGCACTGAAAACGGAAATAACTCATAATAATAATAATATAATAATAATAATAATATTTATTTATTAATTTCTTACACAATTACAAATTGGGGTTTAATGCATATAAGAAATTAGGTTATATAATTTTTTTACAAAAGATTGTTTTCAAATATTTATACATAAAAAAAGAAATTTCAAGAAATGTGGAATTTCCAAAAAAAAATTCAGGCAGCGGTGAAAGATCTCGTCAATGTGGAGAGACTCTTTCAAGAATCAGAAGAATTTCCCTTCTGAATCTCTCCTCACTGACACCAAATATATCAATCTCGGAGGAGATTTGGTTCAGGAGCAATATACTCCTCCCTACCGGGAGAACCATTGGCAGGTTAGTTCTGCAGGCAGGAAGATAGAATAATCTATGGTGACGTTGTCTAAGATAGTCATCTGGAACATAGAGACTCACGCGCTCCAAAATGGCTGAGTTCTCAATATAGCCTCGCAGCAGTCTGAATAAGTGGGTAGCGGCATACCCCTCCCTTCTGAGCTGCAGGGAGTGAAGTCCCAGCATGCCCAGAAGAAAGTTCGTCGGGTAGAGCCATGGATAGTGGCCGTACTCCCTCATGTAGAGAAATCTTAGAAACTTTTTTTTTTCATATAAAAACCGAACTAAAAGATTCATCAACCACAAAAAATGAAGAAATAAAACAAGAACTGGCACTAATAAGAGAGCAAATTGCAAATATTCAGTTCCCAAACAAACAAAGTGACTTAACTGGGAATTCTGAAGTAATTATTAATCACCTAAATGTGGGTAAGCCACGATTTCCAGATAGTAAACAAATACCGACGGGCGGCGCATCCTGCTTATCGACTGGTTCTAGCAATGCAATGTCAACCACACACACAAAGACAATGAACGAACACACTCCAAATAGTCCAGTGCAGCCGGGAATGAACTTCGCACATGCTTTAAAACAAAATAATAAACAGGTATCGCGCGACCACGGCCCGCGGCCTCGGCCTCCTGCGGAAGATGAGAGAGGATTAACATTAGTAACTAGAAAACCCAAACGCAACTTGAGAGGAAAAGCAACCTCAACGACACTGAAGTCGGCAGATCTAATTACGTCAATTTATATTTCAAGGTTTACCTTGGAAACTACCGAGGACGACGTAAATACCTACCTTGTAGATAATGGTTTCGAAAATACTAAGATCGAAAAAATTAAGCCTTACCGTCCCACGCCATTTAACACCTTTAAACTTTCTGTAAAAGCAACTGAAGGGCCGAAATACCTGGTGGAAGAACTATGGCCGGAAGGAATTGTTTTCCGTAAATATATAGAATCCCGTGCATCAACCAAAAATCAAAATGACAACCGATAAATTAAGAATTATTTCGATTAATTGCAGATCGGTCCGTAGCTCCGAAAAATTTATTCACGATCTCTGCGAATCATATGACATTATACTACTCCAAGAAACATGGCTACTCCCAACCGAGATTGAATTTTTGTCAAATATTCACCCGCACTTCAATAGCTTGGGCACCTCTGCCGTCAATATAGCTAATGGTCCCCTACTAGGTAGGCCGCACGGCGGAGTTGGGATAATTTACAAGCAAAATTTAAGGGTTACCACAATCCCGATGGACAATTGTCGTATGGCCGGAATCGAGGTGAGTCTGAATACTGAAAATCTAACCATCTTCACGATCTATATGCCGACTTGCTTAACTGACAACTTTGAGGAGTTTACCAACTGCCTGGCCTCCTTACAAACGATCATTGACGACAAAGATTATATCAATTCAATCATTATCGGAGACTTCAACGCTAATCCCGACTCACTCTTTGGAATAGAGCTAAAATCTTTTTGTCAAGAATTCGAATACATTTGCGCCGACACCGAAATTTTACCTGAGAATTCTTACACATACGTCAGTGACGCGCATAGTACTACCAGGTGGTTAGACCACTGTCTAGTTACGAAAAATATTTACAAATAAATTATCGAGATGAAAATACATTACGATGTTGATTGGACTGACCACCGACCCCTCGAACTAACTTTAAATACAAATGGAATAGTAACATCGGAAGTATTTTCATCTACATTAAGGGATCCAGCATTATGGAATCCGAAAAATATACGTGATATCGGAATTTATAACTCATGTTCACAAACTTATCTAGCTAAAATCAAGCCAAAAAATACATTTCGTGAGGACGGTGGCAACCCTGAACGTGCCAAAATAAAACACCTCTATGGATGTATAGTACAAGCATTACGATACAGTGCCGCTAGTATATTTAGAAATACCACTACACCAAAATATAAGCAAGCCTGTGGGTGGAATGAATTTGTTGCAGACAAATACGAAAAATCAAGACAAGCGATGCTCACCTGGATTGATAATGGGAGACCGCACAATGGTCCCATCGCGGAGGATAGAAGGACAAAGCGTGCCGCCTTCAAAACAGCTCTAAAACAATGCCAAAGGAATTCGACACAACTCCAGATGGATAAAATAGCAGCGGACTTAGACAATCGGGACTTCAAATCATTTTGGAATAAATCTAATAAAATGTTGAACATGCGTTCCAAAGTCTCGTGCAACATAAACGGAGAAACGAATCCTGAAGTAATCGCCAATATTTTCAAAAAACATTTCGCGACTACCACACCGACCATCTCCTCAAACGATACGCATTTGAACGCCTATGATGACATTGACCCTATAGTCACTGCAAACATGGTGAAAACCGCCATCAAAAACATGAAATCCGGAACATCAGCAGGACATGACGGCTTAAGTACCGAACACGTTAAACATGCAGGCGTAGCGATTTTGAAACTACTGGCAACATTGTTCACCGATATCTTAAAGAGTGGTTATCTACCCAAAGACATGACAAAGACAATCATAATACCGATAGTAAAATCTAAACTGACAGACATAACTTTACACGAAAATTACAGACCGATATCCATCGCCACCGCCACCGCCAGAATATTTGAACGAGTTCTCTTAGATCAAGTCGGACCCCAATTGAAAACGAAAGACAATCAGATGGGTTTTAAAACAGAATGCTCCACGGACTCAGCCATATTCTGCGTAAAACGGACACTGGAATACTACAGGAAGAGAAAAACAACAACTTACGCATGCTTTCTGGACCTAAGTAAGGCCTTCGACAGAGTCTACCATCCATTATTGTGGACCAAACTAAAAGAAAGAGGTCTACCATGGAAAGTAGTACGAATTCTCGGTACATGGCACCGTCAACAAGAAAACCTCGTTAAATGGAAAGATGGTTTCTCAGAACCCTTTTTCTTAAAGAGTGGGGTCAGACAAGGAGGTTGTTTGTCCCCAGTACTGTTCAATATATATATGGATGAATTAACTCACAGGTTAAATAACGCTGGGGTAGGCTGCCATATTGGAGGACAATGCATCAACAACGTGAGCTACGCAGACGATATGGTGCTGATGGCACCGTCAATAAGGGGACTAAGAATTCTCTTGAAGATCTGCGAAGAAAATGCACTCGAAACAAACATGTTATATAACGCGAATAAAACAGCACTGCTGGTCGTCAAATACAGAGATGGACCAAAAAAGATTCCCCCAGCATTTTTGAATGGAGAACCTCTCATAATAGTAGAAACAACGAAATATTTAGGGCATATCATCACCAACAACTTAACGGATGACGACGACATCGATAGGCAGAGGCGAGCACTGAGCATAAAAAGTAACATGCTCAGTAGAAGATTTGGACTCTGCAGCCCGCAGGTGAAAAGGACGCTATTCTCAGCTTTCTGCACTACCTTGTATACTTGCGAGCTGTGGGCCAATTCCAAAAAGCGTACCATGGAAAGGCTTCGTATTCAATATAATAATGCCTACCGCATAATGTTCGGACTTCCAAGGTACTGCAGTGCCTCCTCGATGTTCATGGAGGGAAGAGTTCCCGGCTTTGCAGCCCTAATGAGATCCAGGGTAGCAGGAACGAGGGGAAGGATCAATAACTCCAGAAACATCCTCATCATCGAATCCCGCCAGACCTCAGGATCGAGCATCGAAAAACATTGGAGAAAAATATTGGCCCCCATAATTATCGCTCCGATATACCAATAAGCTTACAAGAAATTTAAATGTTTTATGATATCACTCTCCATTCTATATAGTTCCTTTTACTTTTTCTTATGTTTTATTTGCTTTATCAAACTTACATTTTATATTTTATTTTATTTGTACTTAATTGTATCTCTGTATATAACATTGTAGTTATATTTTATGGATTGTGTGCATAGACATATGAATATTAGTAGACCTGCCCTAAGTGATTAAAAGCGTATTATCCCCACTCCCCATACCGGTTCCATTGGAGCCGGCTGTGCTCGCGTATGGCCTCAAGTGAAATTTGAAAACGTGACGTCATCATTCTTGTGCGAACTATGGTCGAGGCATCATCGGTTCATTTTACGAAATAACACGGCAAAATGTTGACTTGTACTATGAAAACTTGTAAAAATAGATGTGAAAAAGAGAATAAACCCAATTGTCGTATTACATACCATATATAAGCATTATTTTACTTTATTTTAAGCATATTCACATCGTATAGTATAGATCAGTTTTAGAAACATATACTATCACATCGAGAAACGTCTGGACGCGAAACACAAAGCTGGTTGGTTGCTGGGAAGTAAATTATGAACATTTATAAAAGTGTCTTAACTAAATACTTAAACGAAATATTCGACTCTGAAAATAGAACCGAATTTTTTTGCCGAATTTGGACTTCGCAAATTTGTTTATAACGTGGCGAGTAATTTGCGCTCCCATGTAAAAATGTCTATTCATTCAAAAGCAGATTTTACTTTTAAGAAGTAAATGGTGATATTATAATGCGAGATGCCTATTTACTGTCAGATTGATTTATTGACGAATCACAGTCAGCCTTACTCCCTTCGTTCTTCAACAGTTGATTTTACCCCTCGCCATTATCTTCTCGTCTATTAATTCCTATGTCTGTGATTGTGTGGGATTGCACTAACCTCCCCACATTCTGGAATAAACAATTATTATTATTATTATTATTATTAAAACCAAATAAAATAAAACCCATCATTGCAAAAAGTGTAATGTCTCTTTGGGTTAACTTTACAATGATGAAATTGAAAAACGGTTTTCACATAATCTGGGTACTTTAAACTATTTGCCTATTCAGATAAGAGTTCCTAAAGTTCTCACATTTAACTGTCTTCATTTCTTACCTTTCCAGAGAAGAGTTCCATGAGTTCTCGGGGCTGGACGACCACCGTCTGGCACGGCCCTTCTCCCACAAACCCATGTTCAAGTTCGGCACTATTCCCTGGAGCCACACGGACTCTACCCTGGCCAGATACTTCAAGGAAATGCATGCCTACATGAGGGCGTAAGTATTTTAAAAGTGTTTATGTGTATTATTATGGAACAGAACTTGTCAAAAAAATAGTACAACACAATGATAAATACATAGTTGCATAATCATAATCAATCCTTCTCATAACGGTACCCATCAATCTTAAGTGGCAGGTTAGTGAATGCAACATAAAAAATGTCTCAAAAAATATTCATGTTTTTTTACGTGATAATTACAGATACAATAAGACGAGTGTGGCTGATGGAATTGGGGCTGTGCTGACTGGCGAAATGGACGCCTTCATTTATGATGGAACTGTTTTGGATTACTTGGTTTCACAGGTATGATAATATTTTTGGCACTGCATTGTCATAATAATGAATTAATACTTCAGTCAATTATGTCCATCTTTTCAAATTAAATTTCAGATAGGTACGATCATGCATAAATATATTATCACAAAGATGGCAAGTAAATTTCAATACTCGTTCATCAAAATTCCTATTTTATCATCCTAATCTTCAAAAAATTCCTTATTTTCCTTTGTTTCAATAATTTTCTAAAAGTAGAATCTTCCCATCAATCACCGTCTACTAAGAAACCTCGAAACTTTCCATATTCCTTTTCAACGAACCAACTTAACCTCTTGTTCAAATGTGTGGACTATAATATAACACCCACTGACTGTACTGGAAAGATTTCAAACATATTAACTTAACTAAATTTCTCAAATATCTTGTTTCACTTGGCTTCACACTAGGCCTAAACTTTATTGTCTCTCTTTTTTTTAACTTTTTTTTTATGCAACACTTCACAAGAGTGCTCCTGTCTGTACGGTGTAAAGGCAGGGGAGCTATGTCGCCATCCATTTGGGCATCATTGTGAGGTGTGTTAAGGGGCTAAAGGAAGGGATTTATTAATGGGTCTTGAAGAGTATAAATATAAATTAATATAATAAAATATAAATGAAAAGGAAAAAACTGATGCGAGTAGCTCGTTCTACATACGAGCCATCTTACACAAAAACGAGTCGAAGAAGCGGCCCATTCTCATGAAGCCAAGATCAACAACTGTGAGCGGGTGTTCCGCTTGTGTACATCGAATTCCACACCCGTGCACCGGGGATCAATCTTATATTATATTGTTGTTATTTAACAGTTGGTATTAACACCTTTCTGTTGTGTTCATTTTAAATTTAATAAAAAAAGAACACTTTGATTTTTAATATTTCTAATAATAAACATGGTATCAACGAACGTATTCCAGGATGAAGACTGCCGCCTTCTGACAGTTGGTGCGTGGTACGCAATGACAGGCTACGGATTGGCTTTCAGCAGAAATTCTAAGTATGTTAAGATGTTCAACAAGAGACTACTAGACTTTCGGGCCAACGGGGATTTGGAGAGACTCAGAAGGTATTGTTCACTTTTGAAATAGTAATATTAGTAATATTGAGAGCATGAAAGGCAGTGTTCTTATCAAAACTAGAAGAGGCTTTATGTTTAAATAACTGAACATCTACATGAGACAACCTTATTATAAAAGTTACTGTACTTTCTTTAGGATTAAACAATATGGAACAATACATGTAAAATGTGAAACACTCTTTACAAAGCTGAAGTTATTAGTTTTCCTGTAAATTAAGTAATTTTCTGCTAAATCCTAATCTATTTCGGGGTGATTAGGTATTTCTATCCTTCGTTTTGTATTTACCTACAAACAGATCGTTGCTGTGAAATCAAACCAGCATATCCGCAAAATGCACATTTTTCACCAGAGCGCTTTAAAGATTTCGCGTGTGATATTTTCTTTTTAACGTCCGTTTTGGTTCACCTCAAAGCCACCTTATGCATGAATAAAATTTAGACGAATACTGCTTATTGAAGTAGTAGTTGCAAATAAATCTAAAATTGCTTAAATTAAGAGAAATATGCAGATATGCCAGTATGACTTTAAAATCAGTGTAATATTTGCTTTTGTGTCACAGTGGCTTCTTCTTTTGGAACCCTTTTTAGGTAGAAACAAAAGATAATGTTGTCAATGAAAAAATAATTTTATGCTTCACAATTTTTTTCCAAAACAATTAACATAATATTGCTCTTCCCTTTGCTGGTAACTTCAAAGTTTCACAATTTTTTATAGAAATCCGAATAAATTGATGGTATTATCCCGTCGGTAACTAACTTTAAGATACCATTTTTCTTCTTCTCATAAGGTAAGCCTCTTGGAATAACCTTGCATCAGAACAGGATTCATGCTCCCATTGCCCCGTTTATTCATTTTCTTCACCTCCTCCCAGGCATGTGTTCCGTAGGATGTTTTGAAGTAAATGTTGCCGTTGTCTTTAATTACTTTAAACATTCGAATGTTCAAAATGGGTAAAATTACTTGGGAGTCCTTCAGAGCTTTTATATCACGTATTGGGAAGGTAAGT
The DNA here is from genome assembly GCA_026573805.1 of Hesperophylax magnus. Taxonomy (NCBI): domain Eukaryota; kingdom Metazoa; phylum Arthropoda; class Insecta; order Trichoptera; family Limnephilidae; genus Hesperophylax; species Hesperophylax magnus. Next base: position 7,097,376 of record JAIUSX010000029.1, on the reverse strand, counting down.
TTTCTTCGGAGTGCTCTTTTAAGTGCCGAATCCCCCTCATTTTGGGTGCGGCCTTTACTAAAAATTTTTGTGTGAAAAATTTTATGTTTTTTTAAGTTGTAACACCATATTTGTATATTTCCATCATAAAGTTATTGTTGTCCACAACAATTATCGCTGTAAAAGTCTATTTGACAGTCAGCTTTGTCATTTAAATGTTGCAGATATTTTAGCACACAGCTCCCAATTTCAATAATGCCTCTTTTTCCCTGTGTCTCATTCTACGTGTAACAGTTTTGTGGCCCTTCAGTTAAGAAATTGTTAAATTGTAAACGGCTAGCTTTGAAATGTAGTAGTAGGAAGACGCCTCCCCCTGCGGATAAGACAGTACTGCCTGTAGGTCGTATACTTCTGCGACGGTTGAATCAGTGCTTTTCTTGTAATTCTCCTTTTCCAGTCCGGACCAGTCTTTTTCTAGAATATGATTCTCATATTCTATTGCATTTTGTTTCATTTCTTGGTAAATGAGACAAGCATCACACTGATCATTCTTCGGTGTGAAAAAATATAGGTTGTATGACTTGAAAATACCTCTGTACTGGTGGCAGCTGATTCCTGCAAGGTTTGACTCCTTTCTTTCTTTTAGATAATCTCTGTGAAGTTCGGCGATAGATTTCCCGTAAGCAGACATTTTAACATATTATATGCTGCTTTGTTTTAGTTGAGACTGCTATAAAAGCTAATGTCAAATGCAAACCGGATTATCTGCCAATAAGTCATACAATAAGTGAGTCGTGTAATTTCTGTACCCGCTATATCAACTTTCATTGATTTGGAGAAAACTGCAAAAAACTGTCACATATCTAGCGTACATAAGTAATTGCATTACAATTTTTTATATAATGAATTGGAGTAATAAAATTACGAAAAGCGTTTATTTTTCTATATATGTCTAGCAATAATTAAGTAATTTCGATAAATAAAATGGATAAAGCGGATTTTGATACTCACTTCGTGATATAGAGGCTTTTGAGAGTCAACTGAGCCGACATGGCGGGTTTAGAAACACACGCGTAGATCATTTTGACACACGAGCGTAGTGTCAGAGCGGCGGCCATATTGTATTTTGGCAAAATAACTGCTTGTGATTGGTTGAATCCGATATAGCGCGTTTTGATAGTAACTTTCTGTATGATATAGCGGATTTGGTTTCTCACTCGCAGTTTTAACATGGTTTTTGGTCGTGATAAGGAGGGTTTTGAAACTCAATTTTAGGCTCCTCTTGTTGCTCGCAAAAATGTGAACAAGATGTCATACTCAGATCATTTTGTCAAAAAATCGGATATAGCGGGTATAGAAATTATAGGATTCAAGTCATATGTGGGTAATAATAAAAATGTACTATTGTGAGATAATTCAGTTTTACTTACATGATGGACGTTTTTCCTCCTTGAAGGTTTTGAAGCGACAAGCTTATTGCGAAATAGATCTGTCTTCTGTTAAAAAAATGGCGATTCCCGCATAAATGCATTCCGACCCAACGCCATCTGACGGATTTTTATTCAACTATACGATATGCTGGTTCGACATAAAAATAGATGGGAAAAAAAGACATTTTTTGACACCAACAACTAGCAGCGACGAGATATTCATTCTTAGAGAAAAGTGTAGATAAAATAAAAACAGAATTTAGCAAAAAAAAAATTGTATTGTTTGATTGATAAGACATTCAGCTTGTTCTATTAATTTATAATACATACCTACTTGTCTTCTAGTTTTTTTAAATCATGTAAATAACAAAGAGTTTGTTTTAAATAATTTTTAGATGAGACGAAATCAAAATCTGAAAAAATAACTTAACTTCGAAAATAAGAAATTGTTGTTGAAAAGGGCCAGTTGTGTCAAAGAATTTTAACAATTCATTCATTGATCAAATTTCAAAGTTCGTTTTCAAGGTCTTTTTTTATATCATTATGGGCCAGTTAATTCACATAACTGAAATAATAACCGAACTTGAAAATGAACTTCGAAATTTGATGGACTGTTCAAATTCTGTAAACAACCTGACTTAGAATCATTCTTGTGATCAATAGATCGTGTGCAGAATAACTTGCACACTTTTGAATTTTCTACCTCCTTTATCATAGTTCTCTTCAAGATTCTTTCCATTCCTTAAAAAGTCCCTCCGCACAGCATCCCCCCGCGATGGAGTGAGCCATATATCCTGCCATGTTTCAGGGCCTCCGGGAGTAAAACATCAAAATAGCTTGATGTGAAGGATGACATTGATACTTTTCTCCCATCATTTCCAGATACTGGATGACGGGCACCTGCAAGCCTGGCAAGCAAGAGCACAAGTCCTCTGACCCCCTCGCCCTGGAGCAGTTCCTCTCCGCCTTCCTGCTGCTGATGGCGGGCATCCTGCTGGCTGCGTTGCTGCTGCTTATGGAGCATATGTACTTCAAGTACCTGCGCCAGCATCTGGCCAAGTCCGATCAGGGCGGCTGCTGCGCGCTCATCTCTCTCTCCATGGGTACTGAACATGGGTTCAAATACTATTACTGTTTTAATGTAGTCACGGTGTTAGAGTTTTTTTTTTTTTTAAATTCTGTAGGATGGTGACCTCATCTACATATGAATAGTAATCTGTCAAGCTTTATTAAATTCAACGACGTATACAATATGCAACATCTTGTTGATGGTTATAATGGAAATTCCAATAAAAAATTTCTCAAAACACCTAAATTGAATTTTTTTCATGAAATTTTTAAAACTCGTTGGATTTAAGCAAAGATATTAGAAGAACGAGATATGCTATGTTGGCCGCCGGACCGTAGGCGGAATACTACCTAATTAGGGTACTTTGAATACTGTCGGGACGTGTACGCACAGAATTCTGTTCTATGTATTCGTGCGGATACCTAAGCGCAAGCGAAGGTGTGCAGTAGTATTGGTGAAAAAAACCGGCGACACTGGGCAAAACAATTCCACACAGTATGAACTGCTCATAGCACATCTCGTTCTTCTAATATCTTTGGATTTAAGTATGTTGGGTTTTCAACCTCAGATTTGATCAACGAAAATGATTGTCATTTCAAACATTGAACATTTTAAAGACATCTCAGTTAATTTGGTCAGTTTTGATCAGCCATCGTGCATAACTAATGTGATCATTTATTTTTTCTTCCAAAACGGGACACTTGGCAGACAAAAGTAATAATGTGACGATGTGTGTGGCTTCCAGCTTCTTTGTTTATAATATGTTTTCTTATTGGTCTGATTTGAACAAATTTTCTTGAACAAAAATATCCGGTGATGATTTGTACGATTGAAATTCTTGGCACTTTTATTATTCACCTTAGTGATGAACGTAACTTTAGTGAAGAAACACGCAGTTGCGTTTTGTCAGCCACAACATGTTCATTAGGGGGAACTAACTTTGTACTGGGGCATTAGTGCCTGGCAGACATAAAATATTCTCAAAACTTATACAGCACAATAGCACAATCAATATTCCTTGAATACGCCTGTATCTTTTTAACTAGTACATCCTTTAACTGATTTTTGTACTTCTTTTCACGAGTGCATTATGGTAAAATTTACCCAATCTGACTGCAGCGTGGATAAAGTAGTCCCAGCGAGAAGTATTATTAATAAGCATCTTTTTCCTTCTAACATGTATTGTATGAAAACGAAAAAGGTAGAAGATATTCAAACAGGACGTCACGTACGACCTTTCTCTGTGACTATTGTAAGATTCCACTCAGGGATACAATCGGCTTGGTTTAACCTTTATAAAGATTTTTCTCTTAATTTGATGTCGCATTTCAGTAAATGGAGACATTTTTGCATCCAAAAGCTCTCCTTGGGGACAACACAGAATACCAATAATGGGACAGTTCTGCTTACTATGGTCAGGTTACGCACAATTGTCACGCTGTTACTATTTGATCAAGTGATAAAACGGGTCGAGAATCAGAACCCTTAAAATTAAGCTGTTCATACTTACTTTATGGGTAGGTTGTTACATGAGACATCTCAAGCATTTATTCTTATATCAGTATGAGGTTACCAATCTACAGATTCTGCATGTTAAATTTCCTAAGACGTCTTTTAAAATTTCTTAAGTTTTATTAAGGTATTCTTGATTTAGTGAATACCAATATTGTCATATTTATAAAAATGTGTGATCCTCTTTTATAATACTCAACTCAATGTCCGAATTGACTTGTAGGTAATAATAACATTTATCATAACATTTCTGGTGAAATTTATATTTGTCAATAGAAATATTATGCGCATACCGTTAATGTGATGTAGATTATTCTTATGTTTTAAAATGTTTGTATGTAAGTAAACAATGTTTTAGGGTATCTGTAAGAATGTGTTAGTACCTTGTAGTAATGTTATGAATGAAATGCCGAAAGTAGCATGCTAAAACTCAACATAGTCCCTACTAAAAGGAAATGCAAGATTGTTTTTTAACCATTTATGAAAGCAAGTAATGTGTAGGTATGGAAATGAAAAATTATACCAGTTGCTCAACAGAGATGAAAGCAGGTTGGATATCTGAAGTACAGAAATAGAAAAGTACTCAATCAGAGATTTAGTGATATTATTATGTTTGTACAAATGGATCATTATAAGATCTCATTGTCAGTATTATTTGCCTACACATATTTTACAGGGTGACTCGTACTTAATGCGAAATGCTTAAGGTTGCTATAGATGTGACGTAATACAATAAGAGCTAATTCTTTCTGGCAATATCTTTGTATCATGTTCGATGTTTCGCTGTCAGTTCAGTGAATTTTTCAAGTGGTTATTATTATCTCTTAAGAATATTGGTAGCCAAATAATCAACCAATCTAGGTCTCTTATATTGGTTATACTCATTAAATAATCAAATTGGATCATATTTCGTAAAGAATTATGACAGTGCTCACATTAGCTATTTTGCTTGTGCTCATACCATACACATAATGTCGATGACCTAGAGTAAACAAGCGCTAAGTGCATATTTATTAAAAACAATTACGTGTTTTGAAACACGATTACATACTATGTATTTGTAAATAAATGTTTCGTGGGAAATTTGCATTACTTATTTCATTTAAATTGATAAAAAGATATTCACATTAATTTTGTTGTTAAACACATTATAATTAACCTGGAGTATTCTTATAAATTGTATTTTCAAATTGCACTTAACACATAGGTGCACTAGGCCATCGATGTAACGCCTTTAATTATTCTTAAATATTTCGCAATACATACTGTCACATGTTAACATCGTAGTAGATAAAACTGACCATGCAAAGTACCTTGTAGTCTAAGGTAGGCAACACATTACGCTATACGCATCATGGCTTGGCTTATTTCAACGTGTCGCTTGTCATGCACTACCAATGGGAATGTATGGCGAGCGATATGCTGTAATAATAGGCCAAGCCACGAAAATATAGTGCGCTTATTGCGTGGTCTGTCACAGGCTTAAATCAAATTTGAAACTAAGTATTCCTTCCAGTGATGACTCATCGCCATGAACAAACTAGTTTGAAGAATTTGCCCGCTCTTTTGCTACAAGCCAACGAAAAACCACACCCCAATTTTTTTAAAGCTTCTGAAAATTGAGGTTGTTCAACTGTCCCATAATTCCTAATTTTAAGTACTAACGGCTAGCAAATTTATTATATATTATAATACTGTATATCGTGTGTGTTTGTATGTAGGTATAATCACTAGAGTAAAATTCATAACATTTATCATATTTACTATAAATCTAAAATCAACACCTATCACCCGTTGGTGAATATAATAAATACTATGAATACGTAGCGTCCCATAGGGAGACCGTACCATCGTGTTAGACGTAGTCGTGTTTATAGAGGTTTTCATTTGATTTTTTAATTTCTTTGTGTAACCCTTTTGATAATAACAGAGTATTTTCACAAACCACATAATCACAAAACAATTACCATGTTTCTTTTAAGCGCAATCGGACCGAGCCCGCAACAAAAATAGTTAGTATACATCAAAAACCATATTTTAAATAAATTAGATTTCATTAAAAAAATATTATTTTTCCTATAATAATTCTCTACCAAGAGAAGAATTGAAAAATTATTTTTTCTTTTATTTATTTTCACCCCTCCTCATTTTTAAAAATATTTTTAGTCTGTAGAAAAACGTAGTAAAAACGATGATTCTCCAAAATAATAGGTAAATCTAAGGTAATTTTTTTTCCACTCAACAACAATAACAGTCTACAGTCATATTGCAAAATCGTTCACCGAGAAGAAATCATTTTCTAAAACAAACATTCATGTCAATAGTTTTTTCATTCTATTAATATATCAGTATCATTACACATCACTATTTTATTCTACCGAGATTCAGCAAATTATGGAACTGCTGTAGGTGACTACCTACGAGTGAAAAATTATACTGAAGTACCGGTGACACTGATTTTGTCAAAAGAAGAAGAATTTACAAGTATGATTAGCTAAAATCGGCAATATTTAGCTACTGGTTACATAGACAAAAAATTGTTTGGGTCCCAACCCAGGATATGTGGCTTCAATCCTATGCTAGCTAAATTCATAATAGCACAACATTTACCACCTATGTATAATGATGGAAATTAGAGGAAATCAAATAACGTTATCTGATTATTCGTAACCTGGGAATTTTTATTTTTAAATAAAAAAATTAAAACAGTTGTTTTTCTGTTAATTTAATTTGATTTCTTCTCGGTAAAGATAGTAAAATTGATATTACATACATATTTTTTAATATTAAACCGTCACACAATTAACTACATTTTAGGCACATTTTCACTCATAAATGTTTTGCTTGTGATTATACCTACATAATCACTGTATTTAAAAGAATTTTATTTTTGGTATATTATACACATTTTGAGGCAATTTCATTTTAATAAAATGCCCCAAAAATTATAATACGGCCATGCTTGTCACAATCAAATGAATTTTATCGTTATAGCAATCTACGGTGATAGATTTTTGGTAATTTTAGAAAATTCCCAACATGTTATTTTCCAGGACTTTTTTTTGTTGGTAAAGGACATTTTTTCTTTATGCAGGCAGCTTTTGCAGGGGGAGAGGATATTGTTCCTTTCCACTAATCTCACCGAGACAATAATATTGAATACCAACTAACTTAAAGTTTTTTTTTTGTGTATTTCAAAATTCCCATTAATATTTACCTGCTTAATTATTTTGAGAAAATTCCACAGGCTGCTTTGGTAAAATAATATTTTGTATTTTGAAATACAAAAAAGATTAATAATTATTTATTTTGGGGGACAGTACAGCAATTATCATATTTGTCTAAACTTCTGTATGGAGAATAAAAAGATGCCTGGAGTTTTTTCACTAATTTATTTTGACATAATCGAATTGAAGACGATGGGGAATATTGAAAAAACTTAATTTATAATAATCTATTTTTAAAAACTTATATTTTAATCTATAGGGTTTTCCAATAAGAGGTGTTAAATAAAAATTTAATTTATATACATAAACACACACTTGCCACAAACTACACATCACTTCTTATAACTTTTCACTTCTTTTATTTTATTATATATATAAATTAAAAATGACAGCTTCAAAAGCAACATCTACCGAAATAGCGGGCTATTCAAAATAACACCTCTTAATGGAAAACCCTAAATAAATATCTATACCCTTGTCTTATTTATTATTCCATATTATGCATTGTCCATATTTATTACTCTCCTGATCCTGATACTGAAGTGTTTTAGCAGGCTGAAATTTCATTATACAAATTACAAATATATACTACCTTTTATATTTGCGATTTTTGCACACATTCAAACCTATTTGTTTTACAGGTTGCTCAAATGCCTAAAAATCTAAGATGTTAATTATATTTCTGTGCCATAATAGAATGTACAATTTACGACATTGGGGGATTAAAACTAAGTAGACTGAAGAAAGAATAAATGGTTTGTTTACTGTAGGTATACTTTATGTTTCACGCCCGTGCGCAAAGTACAAGAAAAAAATGCTGTCACAGTTTATCAAACCGAAAATGTAAAAAAATTGCAATTTATAAAAGTGCTATCGCATTTAGATTTTAGTGACAGACAATAAAAAAACCCTTTCCCAACCAGCAGTAAGGAAATAAATTAAACTTTTTCCCATAGGTATAATTTGAGATTTTCACGGCCAAAAGTATTATAGTGATATGTTTTTGGGGTATTATGCCGTGTTGCGCTACTTCCTTCATTAGCCAATGTTTCGGACAGTATTGCAGTGTCGATCATTACACATTTGCCCTGATACTGCAATGCAGTCCGAAACGTTGGCTAAAGAAGGAGGTTACGCAACTTGGCATAATACCCCAAAAACAAATCACTTTAATGTTTTCCGTGGGTTTTAATGAATAATCACCCTTTTGAAATTTTTGCAGTGTGGTTCTAAAAACTGAAACATACACAGTGTCCGGAAAATCGTAGTATAAGCGGGAGACTGCTGAATTTACATTACGTTAGGAGTCGATTTCACGGCATAAATTTTTTGGATTTGAGCTTTAGTTTTCGAGTAAATCAAGTCCGAAGTTGGAATTTTTCAGGTCAAAATGAAAAAAAAGGTAGCTAGGGGTTAATATCAGCTTTTTAATCTCTTTAAAATGCTTTCAAACCTGGCTCCAGTAATCTTTTAACTCATTAGTTGCCGAAAAAAATGTTTTTTTTTTTTTTTTAATTATGGATATGCTCAGAACTCCAAACAATTTTTATTTTAGTTATCTGTATGTTCTAGATTCACCAGTTTCCCTCTTTTGTATAATATAATTAATGTAATATTTGGTACCTAACTAAACATTAAGTAAATGTATTATACATATTTACAATGGTGTCGATAAGTGAAACCTTACTGACACACAACCCATAAAACCTTCCAGGCAAATCGCTCACGTTCCGTGGGGCCGTATATGAGGCCACGGACATAATCCGCCAGCACCGCTGCATAGACCCCATGTGCGACTCCCGCCTGTGGAAGGCCCGCCACGAGCTGGAGTTGGCCCGCCTGCGAATCCGCCAGCTGCTCAAGGAGATGGAGGCCCACGGAGTCAAGGCACCGCACAGGAGGTAATCACGCCTTCCTGTACTTAAATTAACTTGGTAGATTGTACACCTATGAATAACTTGAAGGGTGCTGTAATTTGAGTTAAATTAAATTGGGTTGTAAATTGAGCAAAATTTTGGTACATCTCAAGTCCTTGGTCATTTATAAAAATGGAAATACATGTTCATGAGAGGCTGTTATTCCTTGGTTAATTTTACAAAAAAAAGGCAATAGATACCTACTTCGTAATAATGACTTATCCATTTCTTGTTTCGTCAAAAGCGCAGCATTTGTTATAGGTATGCAAACTTCCGCCTGAATTTCGTAATTTTTTACCAAAAATTCTTTTCGTTGATTCACAGATATCCTTGGAAGCAAAATTTTAAAAGGTTACAATACAATCTGTGATATTTATGAAAAATCTTACTGTTCTCAAATGTTTCACGTCTTTGTAGATAATTAAAATTTAATGTGTTACACATTATTGGCTTTTGTGACTGTGTTTACTTTCTCTCTTGACTAATTCTTCTTCTTCTTCTTTATATTATCACAAAACACCTTGTGTAGGTAAATGCACAAAATTTAAACAGATGATTTTGCATGTTTTGACATCAATTTCAATTAGTCACATTTTGCTATATTGTTCACTTTATAAAATTTATAGTAGGTAAATCACTTAAGTACCTTATTAGATTACTAATACACTGGTGAGAGTATAAAATTTGTAATGTTGACACTATTTGTTGGTTCATTATTTTCAGAATGTCGGCGTAACAAATTTCCAAAATCTAATAGAATTTCAGGAGGGGTACCATATTTGACAAAAAGATAGGAATATGTTTGTTCTTTATTGTTCGTTTTCAATTTCAATAAACGAAGTACTGTGAAAATCATTCCTCACGAAAATGGTAGCCATGAAACATAGCGATTTGTATAGGAATATCTTTTGAAGGTTATATTTACCCATCAATGTAGTATATCATTGAAGAACAAGATAAAACTAATAAATCTAAACTAAACATGAAACTGAACAAGACACCGAAAAAATAAAGTAACTGGTCAACTGGGAATGGAACGCAGGATATTTGTCTTACTGGGACAACGCCTCAACCAACTCACCCGAGTAACTGGTCAACTGGAAATCGAACCCAGTATCTCTATCTTACCGGGATAACGACTCAACCAACTTACCCAAGTAACTGGTCAACTGGGAATCGAACCCAGGATCTCTGTTTTACCGGGACAATGCCTTAACCATCTCACCCGGGTAACTGGTCAACTGGGAATCAAACCCAGGATCTCTATCTTACCGGGACAATGCCTCAACCAACTGACCCAATTAACTGGTCAACTGGGAATCGAACACAGGATCTCTGTTTTACCGGGACAATGCCTTAACCATCTCACCCGGGTAACTGGTCAACTGGGAATCAAACCCAGGATCTCTGTCTTACCGGGACAATGCCTCAACCAACTGACCCAATTAACTGGTCAACTGGGAATCGAACCCAGGATCTCTGTTTTACCGGGACAATGCCTTAACCATCTCACCCGGGTAACTGGTCAACTGGGAATCAAACCCAGGATCTCTGTCTTACCGGGACAATGCCTCAACCAACTGACCCAATTAACTGGTCAACTGGGAATCGAACCCAGGATCTCTGTTTTACCGGGACAATGCCTCAACCAACTGACCCAATTAACTGGTCAACTGCGAATCACACCCAGTATCTCTATCTTACCGGGACAACGACTCAACCAACTTACCCAAGTAACTGGTCAACTGGGAATCGAACCCAGGATCTCTGTTTTACCGGGACAATGCCTCAACCAACTGACCCAATTAACTGCTCAACTGCGAATCAAACCCAGTATCTCTGTCTTACCGGGACCACCGGGATTTGTCTTGTTCTGTTTCATGTTTAGTTTCGATTTATTAGTATTATCTTCTTCATTAGTGAAATATTTCTCTTTCATTTGAGATCCAATTTGAAATATGGGTAATATTGAGGGCTGGTCCTGTGCCCAAGGAGCAAGGAGCCAAGGAAGTGATAATAACTCAATACCTAACACAGGGCCCTTGAGGTTTTTTACTAGCACTAGGCGCCATTTGGCTCAGGGCCGGCCATGATCATATTTAGATTATTTCCAGCTCAATAATATCTTATTCAATTCTTCCCATTTCATGAAGCGATTTCCACTGCAGATACGTAATAATATTGGGAAATGGTAAGGAGCCGTCCATAACATACCTTACTCAGAGGGAAGTTTAAACGATAACACGCTACTCATGAACCAAGAAAATACCACTCTCTACGAGCAAATTTTTTTTAGCAATTAGAAGCAAGACAAAAAATATTAAAAAAAACTTTAAAAAATAAAATATATATTTTTTTAAACTATAAAAAAACCTAACCCTGTGGACGTCTCCTAGTTGGTATAAGTAATAATAATGGATTGATTGGACGGGTAGGGGCGTGGTGGGCGCATCATGTTGGCCTTGCGTCCCAGTGGCCATGGAGTCTCCGCCCGAGGTGATGGCCTTCAAGACCTCCTTCTCCGCCAGTGAATCTCGTCTCGCGGAGTAAGTCTCCATCCCAGAAAAATACAGACCTCTAGCCCCAATCTGTACCAGCGAAATATTTTTGGCCTTAAAAACCATGTTGTAACAAAATCATATTGCCAATCTTCAGGGGTAATTATGAAGCTGATTCAAAAAAAAAAAAAAAAATTTCAAATTAATTAAATTTAATTATTGTTACTATTTGTTTACACCACTATTTAATAAAAATAATTAACACGTTTCATAACTAATGGTTTCTTCATTAGGACACAAAGCATAAAAAATTAATATATATTTTATGAAAAGACAAAATATTAGTATGGACAGTAAGTAGCTAAAGACAAAAAAATATTACAATAAGTGTGATTACGTAGTTGTTATTATAAAAACAATAATTACACAATAAATAAAATGGTTGTATTAAAAAATAAATTAAAATACCAGAATCCTGACGAAGAAACCATCGGTTTTGAAATGTGTTGATAATTTTTATTAAATAAGTGGTGTAAACGCAGATTGTTATTTACTAACTAACGAACTCTAACAGTCATGCCGTTTCCCATTTGCTGTTTTATTTGACTAAAATGAAGCCAAAAAAGTGATTTTGCTGTTATTGAAGAACTAATTATTTTTGTTAAACTAAGGGTGCGTATAAACATGCGAGCCGAACTGCCGAGCTGAACCACGACTTATGGGAAAGGAACGAAGTAACCGAAAATGGCGCGAAACGCCGCTGGCGGTTGCTTCATTTCTTTCCTGTAATTCGTGACTCGATTACGCGTTTTTTCACTGAAGTTACACACGTCAGTAGTATTAGCACTTCTATGTGTAACATCCGGAAAGCTTTGAACATAAGGACACCTAATTAATTTCAAAATAGTTTTCACAGAATTTTATTAAACCCCCTAAGGATTCGCAGTATTTGAGTGAAACATGGTTTATATAAATATTTTATGTATTTTTTCGTAAAAAAAATTATCGACCCTAAGGAAATTAATTAATTAATGTTTGCAACATCATTTGAACTGTATTAGCTTCTTATAAATAAAGGCATTTAGCGTGCAATTGAGGAGCACACGTGAAAACAATGCGATCAAACCTTCTTTAAACCTATTTGTTTATTTTTAGGCATAACTGAATGTTCATAAGTTAACATGTGACGGTTTCAATTTTATGCCTGTAAGAGGTTTTCGCAAATTTGTCACGATTGCGTGTTCCAAATACAAGAAATTAAAAAAATATATATTATAGGTTGACGTGCTGAATGGTTTTGTTCAATTATTAAGGTCTAATATATCATTATTTGAGATGGTCAAATGTACAAAAATATAATGTCTACCTAATATTAGGTATACATATTATGGCTTTTAACTGTTGTGTTTTTTTCTAAGTATTAATAATCCATTAGTGCTTTTATATTTCTTTTGTATAGAGATGTTGATTTCATTGGAACTTCTAGAGTGAGCTAAGTGGCACCTGATGTATTGTTTTTTTTATACAATAACGCTTGTAATATTTCTTACTGCTTTCATAGGTTAAAAAAGCTTGAGTATCCTACTAAAACATGAATAGCTTATCACCTGTAAATCAAAATTAACCCATCCAAAGTGTAATAAACCAAAGATTTACCCATTCTAAATTAACACCCAAGAATACTATTCCAACCATTATAAAACATAAGATTACTTAGGTCCTTGGTGCACAGTGATACTTACAAGTCATGTGACGTACACGGCACTCGCTGAATTATACTGGATGTGGATCATTTATCACGTGTAGCCGTGGAGTTAATATGAGTCAAGTGAATCGAGCGATGAAGACAATACTGTTCTTCTTTATCTTTATTATACTCGATCTATAATCTTATAACGTATCTTATAAATATTGGTTGAAGTGCATTCGAAGCTGCCAAGAAATTACATGAGAATGATGTCAGATTGACATTTTTTCCAAACTAAATCCATGCCTTCTTGGCTAAATCGTTTCTTACGTATTCCGGTAAATTATAGTTAAATTTACCACCTCCAGAACAAATCATAAAATCATGCTCGGAAACCATTTCGGTCAAACGAGTAGAAGATGCGTACGCAACTAGCATAGAGTCCTACCAGCACTGTCAGTAGCGTGCAACTAAAATCATACCCATTGTCGACGCGTCGCGTTGTGTATGAAGACTAGCAAACTAGTATGATGGATACTCACGAGCGAAGCATATGCTGCGCACACAAAACTCGAGTCACTTGTAAGTATCTCCATGTACGAATGGCCTTATCCGTCCAATATTATTATGCAATATTGCTTTCTATCCAACTTAATAGTAACAAATAGTAATCTAAGCCCAATCAATTTTTCAATGCAAGATTACTTAATCGTTCATCATTAGAAAGCAATATTACTTACTTACATTATATCCTGTGTTAAAAGGCAATGTTATTACGCATCCAATTTGAAAATGAAAGATCACTAACTTATCCATCCAACATTAAAATGCAAGGCTACTTACCCATCCAATATTATTAGCATTACCTTTTGTTTTATTACCTTGCATCAGTCCTTTCTCATGTTTAAAATGCTGTCATGGTTGCGAATTGCATTATATTTCTGCAAAGCACACATTTGCCTTTGATAAAACCGCCTTGCCTTATTTTAGAAACACAGAATTATGTAAAAATATATTATTATGTACCTAGTATAATTGAAACACTGTAATCAGCTTTTAATATTTTTGCTATCGCTGATCGCTATATCGTTTCTTATTATCCTGAATAGAACAGATGCCAGTATGCACATATCCTAGTATGTAAGAGGGTCCAGCATACCTACATACATTGTATAATTTCACCAAACTTATGAAGCTAACTATGCATAATTCAAAAAACTATCCCACAAATCCGTTGACCAAGAAATTTTCACTTAAGGTATAATATCTTACCTTTTAAATTACCCACACATTTCTCCAGAATGTAGGTACTAATTTTCGAAAGTTTAAGTTTGTAAACTAGTGTATGGGTAAAAGTAAAATTACTCACGAACTGTTCATAGATGACACTTATTTTTTTTTTAGGAAAGAACACTTTTTGCAAGATATGCTTTAAAATATTTAAACGAATTATTTGTTTGCGACAGTACATACACAATATGAGTATGAACAGATAGTCCTGTCCATGTAAAAACTCAATTCTTTCAAGAAAGGTATATAAATACAATGTTGTATCGGTGATTCAATCTAAAATTGTATTTGTGTGCCTTTCTTCAAAGAATTGAGTTTTTATACGGATAGAATTATTCATATTTATATTACGTATGTAACATAAAATTTGTCTTAATAATTTAAAGCATAACATGCAAAAAGTGTTTTTCAATTAAATAATCAAATTAACGTCATCTGTGAACACGTTGATTGTAACATACTTGTAAACTATTTGTTTCCTAAAATTATTAAATTAGCGCCACCTTAATAAATTTAGCATATTCCCTTTTACATATTTCATAATGTTTAGTGAGAAAACTATCCACAAACATTTAGATTATAATAAAAGCCCAAGCCATTAGAAAAGGCAATGCCTTCAATAAGTTCCGCAATATGCTTCATTATCAGTCAGGTATGCATTTCAATTGAAATAACCATTGATAGTAAGTGTTTTTTCTTTCTTTTACATTCTAGACTGGCGAGTGCGTCAGATTTACTACGGGCTGGGACAAGGGACATGACTAGAAGTCAATTGTTGTCACCAGAGTTTATTGGAGGCAGCGCCAGAGATCTTTATCGGTAAGCAATTTTTCACAAGACATTTTTCATATATTTTCAAAGTGGTAAATAAAGTGGTTACAACCAATTAACCCGTTTATATTAAGATTAATTAAAAATTAATTAACCATCACGCCATTTAGGCAAGGATAGGAAGAGAGGACGGACCGCCAAACAACTTGGTCTTGGCATACACTCCTTGCCTCATTCACATGCATACATACTCTTCTATTATTCTGACTCTTGGCATGGCCCGACTCAAGTATCTGATTCACTTGATCATGCCATGTCTTTCTCGGGCGTCCCCGACTTCTGCTACCATTCACATTTGCCTCATATTCTCCTTACACTACTTTCTTCACTCATTTACTCTACATGCCCAAACCATCTAAGAGTCCTTTTCTTGATCTTACTCACTACGCTTACATCAGCCTTGCATTCATTGTTGATCACCACATTTTTCACACGATTGTACATGGTTTTACCACACGCACGCCTCAGGGATCTCATTTCTACAACATAGTCTACTTTCATCCTTTCTCTGCCAGTTCCATGCCTCCCTTCCATACATCAGTGTAGGTACCAAGCACTCCATTGTGGACTGCTAGCGCCGCTTCTTTGGACAATTTTTTGTTAGCGCCAACTGCGTTCAGTCCTCCATTAATGGAGTTACCTGCATTTACCCTTCTTACAATATCTTTGTCAGACTTCCCATCTCTCGTAAACATACTTCCTAAATACACAAACTCATCCACCTGCTCCAAGTATTCCTTATTCACAACTATATTGCACACTGTTTTCACATTCTCTCTTTCAAACACCATGACTTATATATATTCTCGAAAATGCTAACAAAGAAATATTCCTGGTTCGTAGTACTGATGAAATAATAATTTCTAGAACAGTATTATTGATTATTTTACAAGCAAAAATTATTCGCCTGAAACACTCATCCACATTGAAAAATCTCCTGATAAAAGATACATGACACCAACGGGACTTTATCAGGAGATTTTTCAATGTGGATGAGTGTTTCAGGCGAATAATTATTGCTTGTAAAATAATTGCTACCCTTTGTACTATGCATAAAAAAAAATCTTGTCTTAAACATTAGTTTACCAAAAAAATAATAATCAGTATTATTGAGTTAACTTTTTTAGGAGTTAAATATGTGCTTATGAAAACGTATATGTAAGTGTAATATCCTTGATATTAGTACGTGAGCTCACTCATAGATGGCACTAGATTATAAGGTTACCCGTAGATGGCATTAGCTGTCCAGAATAATCTATCTATACAAATAAAAATGTACATGTTCGTTTGTTCAAAATCTTAAATCTTCGAAAGTTCTTCACCAATCATTTTGAATTTTGACACAATGTTGCATTCGAATACGCTTGTGTTTTTATATACCTATATCATATAGATGTCACCTGTGACAGGTAAAAACTTTTTTTGAACAGTGCCACCTGTTTGACATAAAAACAAAACGCACTATTGTTTCTCTATCTGCACAGACAGACTGAGCCACCGCAACGCGTGGCGGGGTACAGCTAATGGGATAGTAATTAAGGTGAGAACCTCAGGTCCAGATATCACAATAAAAGTTCAAGGGTTTTTTTGAAACCGGTGTTTTATTGACTAAGAGAGTTCTGAATCCTGAAACGTTAAAATCTGACTGTTTATTTCACATTATTAATGTTTCTCTTTCCTAAGGCATTGTTAAATGGCTATTATGAGACAATACGTCATCAGTCAACAATTTAAATTGATAACTTATGAGACATTTGTATTTTCAGGCCGGATCGAACAGAAATAGCAGAGATGGAAACTGTTCTGTGATCTACAAATCATTCTTACTGCCGAAGAATCCACTTATATTAGTTATTTTTTTGTACAAATCATCCATAGTTTTAAAATTTAAAACCAAAAGGTTTTAGTTTTTACAAATAATCCCACAGTGATTCACAGAATACAGGGGTAAACTTAGTAACATTTTTGATTCAGTGGTTATAGAGTTGTTTCCTTGAACTAGTGTCAAATTTTGAGATCTGTAAAATTTGAACATTGCAGTAGGTACCTGTGTCCATGATTTTCTGTCACAAGCCACATATTCACGGGCATTAAACTTCAAGCATTTCTGCATTAAATTTCATACAGAATTGTTCCTCGCCTGTGACGTCATGGTCACCTGGATATGCTCGCCCGTGAATACTAGGCTACACCTGTAAACACAATATTATTATGTTCTACATCGGTAGTTCCCAATTAGTGGTACACGTACCTCCAGGGCAGGCGGGTGCATTCTATACAGGCATTAAGCCCTGCCGAATTTACCCTTTTCGCATTGGAATATCAAATAATATCAAACTTAATACAATCCAACAAATTTTTCAAATGATTGTTCGGAATAATTTGGAAAAATCTTTGAAATATATAAAGTTTGATATTTTATTTCATTATTTGTTGTGAAAAATGTAAATTGGGCGGTAAAATGCACGCGCCTGCCCCGCCGTACGCACACTGTGCGGTACAGACTATAAGTACATTTTGGCTACAAGGGGTACGCGATTTGGGGCTCATCCTCAAGAAAAACCAATTGGGAACCACTGTCCTACATAATACATTATGAAGAGTGTATTAAAAGATTAATTGAGTAAATATCAAAAAAATAATTACAAGCAGGCTAATTTTTGAAAAAATAGCCACTGAAATGGTACCATAATTTTCATTTGAGGCATTTTGTTTAATTTGTTAGTAGATCCACTTGGATCACTTACTGATATCATTCAGCTTTCCCTAGTTTAGGTGAGGTCAGAAACCATCAGTATTTCAAAATATAAATGCTGTTCCACGAGGTTAAATGTGCATAAATATATTTACTGCAGTGTTAAGATGGGATACCACCAGAAAATTTAAGATGTGCCAAATTTTATTACATAGAGCGTGCCAAATTATGAAATGGTGTGCCAAACCTTGAGAAATGCGTTACGCAAGATATTTTATCGGTTTACCCCAAGCAGAATGTAAAATATTAATATAATTTAGAAGCAGTATTTTTTAAATTTGTTTGGTGAATAATATCCATGATGATGCTTCCATTATTCTTATGAAGCAGTATTAATAAGTTGGGTAGTTTTCAATAAAACTGAATAATTATCGGGAATGTGTAAAGCTTTTTGTAATGGAGAAGTTGTACTTGCATTATAATTTGGGAGTTCACATCTCTGTACATGGTTATAAACTATGAAACCCATACTTTATAATTATGCAAATAGTTGTGGCTTATTTATAATATTAGGGCATAAACATAGTAACAATAGTAGATTTAATCATTCATAATATATAATGTACGTAGGTAGATATATTATGTAGATTACAAATCAATAAAAATACATATTTTGTCTTACAAAATTTACAATGATCACGAACATGTGTATATTTATTCCGAATTTTTTTACAACTTCTCCACAATGAAATTATAGAAATGAATATTGATTGAATCAGTTAGTTAGATATGTGGTGGAAATGATAATGACAAACATGGATAAATAATATACATATTTAAAGTGTGCTATTTATAAGGTTCACAGGTCTCGGAGATCCGAGGTTGGTGACAGTTGGGCGATGTCTCTGTTGCACGCAGTTAGTAATGTTCCTGTACAGATAACTGTTACGGATTTGACATTGACAAATGGTAAATTATATTCGTGTTACTCTTAAGAATATTACTTGGATGAGCAAATATTTACACCAATTATTCTAAGCCTAATAATTATCTATGTAATAAACAGGAAATAAATGAATTACACTGTAATTATTAAATAAACTATTTGAATTCTTAAATTGACTGTAATACATGGTAGGATAAATCAGAGGTTGGCTCATTTATATTTCAATAAGATCGAAGTCATTTTGTACCGGAAAAAGTCTGGGAAAAAAACACTTTTCATTGTTCTTAAAGAAGTATAATTTTTGTAAAATTGCGTCCACATTGCATTTTGAATTATTATTTTCAGAATGTTTTTCTATTTAGTTTTCTTAATTACGAGTAGATAGGGAGGTAAGAAACCCAATAAGATTGTAATGAAGTTGATTTGAAAAATAATAATATATTTTTTACCTGAATTTGAGAGCTTTTCTTTTTCAATACATAAACGATAGTTTCTTATGAAATTTGTTGGAAATGTTGTTGTGCCCATAGTGGATGGATTGTTATTACTGTTAACTGTTGTTAAATTGTTGTTATACCTCACTTAGCTCAATTCTGCGATTGCAGTAGATCCCTTTCTTACATTCACTGTTACGGTTACCTGCCACCTTATTCCAATCCATGGCTGGGGCAGGGATAACTTGACACGTAACTATTAAAGAGTCAATCTTTTATTACATTTAATGCTAACAAGGTTTATTTAAACTACAAACATAATAATGTCACCTCAAAATCAAAAGGGTAATACAGTTTTATTGGTAAGTTTACTCAAAACAAACAATTGGATAAAAGATAATTAATTAATGAAATCACATAGGAACATAAATAAATCATAATTTATTTTACATGTATTTAAAAATTACCTAACCCCTATGAAAATTTAGTAAACTTCTCAAATCCAAATTTAATATTGAAAATTTTAATAGAAATAATAGACACACTTCTACAATGTCAACTTTTTTGATTTGGAATTTACATTGGCAGTAACGAAATACATTTAAAACTTAGCTTTGCATACTGCACACTGCAGTGCACCTTAATTTAGTAATTTCACTGGACTGCAAATGTAGTCAGATGCACTATAGGGGTTAAAAAATGTTCAGTTCATGTATAAGGCTTAATAAAGCTAAAATATTTACGGAGCAATTATTTAAAAAAAATTTGGTCACAAAATATATCTCTGACGGCAATCCTTCATTTTTCAGGAGAGATAAAAAACTGGCGATGATTTTACCCAAACAGAAGGTAATTGAGATGTGCGGTGATTCTATTTTCATTGCAAGACTATTACTTTACATTGAAAAAATCCTAAATTAATCCAACCGATGTAGGTTTATTACAGCAGTTAAATGGCGTTGCAGGATGACTTACGCGGGGATGGATTGCCGTCGAAGATATACACAATAATAAAACACAAAAATGTGTGTTTTGTTAAAAACACAATTAATGCACAAGTGCCACTTTGATTTTAAGGCGACTTTATAGATAAATATGTAGTATCTGATATAATATTAATCAACTTTATTGATTCCATTTTATTAAACGTCGTCGGTGTAAATCCTATTCCAAGGAAGAATCATTTGTATAAACGTTCAGGAGGGACAAAAACTACCTAGGGATACGCGCTCTTGCTCGCTTGTGTACTGAGGATGGTTCATTTGTGGTATTGACTTTAACCGTGTACAAGCAGGCTATTCAACTAAAAGTGCCAAAAAACGAATTTTGAAATTATTTGCTCATATGAAATTATATGAATTTTTTAAAAAAGAATTCCTAAAATCACAAATGTTTTCTTGTAATACTTATTTTTAATGATACTCCGGTCTTATTCTCACGTTTTTTTATTTAATCTACCCTTTTTAGTTATAGAATAAACATCACTGAATGCTTGACGCACAAAATGCAAATGCACAACATAAGCAGGCGTCATTATGTGACGGCAATCAATGGGTTACAATTCAGATAAAGAATACAAGGTAATGATTTAACCCATATTTCTTTCATTAAAATGTGTAGGAGCATTATTATATTAAAATAGATGGATTCTGTATCAAAATTAATTGTTTTTGAAGCTGTAAATACATGCTGAGGTATACAAACTGCGAACATCTACTGCAATCAATGAATCATAGTTGTAGTTTAACTTAAGGAGCTCAACAAACCGCTTATTGTAATCTTAATACATACTTGCACACTGTGTGTCATACAAACTCACTCACACAATCACATGCATTTTGTACTCATTAATCTCATTCCATTCATTGTACTCTTCTCACTTCCTCTAAAGAACAAATCGGAAACAATAAACTCTGTAAATAGCTTCTAACGTAATAAGACGAAGCGATATACTAAGAATAATTAATTAAATCAAAACTTCACTTCAGTGTGGTTTTGGTAACAAAATATGTACTGACAAATTACTGTAATGTGTGATGTATTACTTTTGTTAATGAATATGAATGTTATGAGGATGTAAACATTATGTAGGTATGTGTATCAAAATAATACATGTATAATACCTTTTATAAAAAGCACTGTCTTTTATTGTTACACTTTTTATTTATTTAATCTATAATCAATATTCTTCAATAACCTGCAACTATGTATATACAATTCATCAGAAAGGAAATGGTCGATATATACATAATGTCAGTTTTTAGCTACATATGTATTTTTACTTTATTTTCAGGGGTTTGTTGTTCGTAAACCACTAGATTTATTTTATATTAGTTATTCAATAAGACCACCAATTCAAAGACTGATAAACAGATAGAAAACAATTTAGTTTTACAAAATCAACAATAATTTAATCACAAAATGTTACATAACACAAATTTAGTACATACTTGTAGAATCTGAATTTATTGTTATTTATAGAAGCAACAATCTTCAAACAATTATATTAAATATCTCTTACACCAGTTGACACAAGTAATGTCAACTATTTACACAGTGTTCGCAAACTCGTAGTATAATCGGGAAGTTGGTGAATCTACATCACAAAGAAAACAGATTAAACTTTTTTTTTTCGTTTCGAGCATTTGAATTTTTGTTTTTTTTTTTAAGGGCGGAGACGGTTTACCCATAGTTCCCGTGAGCACTTAGGCCATAGGCCCACTGTGCTATCTCCCATTTTACCTCAATCCTTTAACAACAACCCAGTCCCTTTAATAATGTTCACCAGGGTTGTCATCGGGTATGTGGCTATGTCTTCTGGTTCTACTGTATGTCTCCCCAGGTATCTGAGCCTAGTTCCCACCAGGGCAGGACATTGGCACCATAGGTGAATTGGAGCCTCTTCATCCTCTTTACATTTTCTGCATCTATTGGTGTTTTCCACTCCCAATATCTGCATGTGTCTCCTGAGATGGCAGTGTCCCGTTAGTAGTCCTACCAGTTCCCTCAACGAGTTTCTGTCAATATCGAGTAGTTTCTTGGTTCTTCTAGGGTCTGGTCTTTTTATTTTATTACATTTCCCATTTTTTTCGGCAACTAAAGGGTTAAAGAAAACTTTGAGCTGGGTCTACACTTCGGAGCATTTTAATAGACATTAACATGAAGGTACATATATATTAACCCTCTAGCGACCAATATTTTTAAAATTTAACCTAAATAATTCCAACTTCTGACTTGGTTTATTTAAAAACAAAAGTCCAAATCAAAAAAACTTATACCCAAAAATCGACTCAAAATGTGATGGAGATTCAACAGTTTCCCGTTTCTACTAAGAGTTTTCCGGACACCGTGTATATTGTATGAGATAAACAGAACAGATACATTGCAACAACGGTGCAAAATATAGTGAAACAACAATATTTTAAAGATGTCACAGCCGATAGTATGTTTATTGGTTGTTGGGTGATAATGCCCCCTTGAATTTCCTCCATCTTTGGCCAATATTTCACTTATTCCTCTACGCAGATGTAGCATAATACATAATCAACAAAGTTTCACTAAAACATATAATGTTATGTCAAAACGTGCTACGTGGTGTGATAGATTGCGTTGAAAAAGCCAGCTTTTCAAAGTATAGATTATTAGTACAGTTTTATTCTCTATGGCTCTCGGCTGACGATGTTGAAGTAATAATCATGTATTGTTTCATAGTGCTTTCACACAGAGTATTGAATTCCTGTCTAAACATAAAGAAAAATATATCAGAAACATGCATTTTAAAAGTAATTTTCTAAGTCTACCCCGATTTTGACAGTAGATTCAATTAATAAAGAAATGGGAACATTAACACAATATAACAACACCTGAAAAAATACAAAATTTAACAGAAAATGTATTAAAAAATAATGTGTTCCTTAAAGAACGATTTTCATTTATGAGATAGAAGATGTGTCTTCAATGTTGGCATATTTTTGGGAATAAAATCGCATTTATGGCACTTTAGCGGGGTCGCCATATATTCCTTATGCAGGTCATCGGATAATTTTTTAACACAGTTATTTTTTTCAATCATCTTTAGTAGGTCTGAAATGCAAAATAATACACCATCAACTGAGACTTCTGGGGATAAATTGTCGAGATTATCTAAATACAAAAATAAGATTTTACAAAGCTATCGTAGATTTCATAACCAGTCGAACGACGGCTACCCATATATAGGCCTCATCGCTCTAGGCCTTGAACGATGGCTGCCTAAATTTAGACAATTTTTCTGAATTTATTTTTAAATTTCCGCAAACAGCTCAATTATAAAACCTACAAATATGGAATAAACGATGAAATATAGATGAATTCATTGACTTCAAACTACAGTAAGCACTTTATTTATGAATGAGCCCTGGCGAATACAAAACCGAATGCCTGAAAATCTCCATCGCTCATGGCAATTATTTTGTGAAAACCCCATCGCTCGAGTGGTTAAGTATCTATACAATGCATGGTTCTTGTAAACTTGAGGAATACAATTTTGATCTAACAATAATACAAAATGTTGAGGTCAGAATTGTTCAACTTCACAAAATCGCTGGCTGAGGACAAGAATGTTCGATATAAGTATATGATGGAATTTCTTGAAACACCTTATATATATAAGTATTTTCTAAAGCAGTGATGAGAAACACGCGAGCCATACGCGCTTCAAGCCCATTCTGTACGCCCGCGAGACTTTTTGCACTTCCCAGTCTTAGCTAAATAAAATATCAAAAAATTCTGTTTTATAAGGGTAGGTGTATCTTCAAATTATGTTTTTCTAAATTCTATGTATGTAAATAACAGAAGAGAGTTTTGATATGTCTAATTTAATAGTAATCGTTCAGAATTCCGGGTGCTATTATCGAATATTTAACGTTTTCAAAATCTATATTACAAAATATGAAAGGGTTTGGCAATAAACTTTTGTCTGTCTATTTTGAATCAGCCTCTCAAAATAGCAAGTATTTTTAATATTGTTTCTTATTTCAGAATGATAAAATCAACAGAATTTATTGTTTCAGCCGTGGAGACGAAATTTTTTCACCTGCAGTGAATTTTTTTGTATTGTATAGTTGGTTTATCAAAAAAATACAGTTTTAAACAATATAAATAGGTTTGCATCACCACCGACTGCAAAATCAACCACGTCAAGCTGAATGTACCCTACCCCTTGCGGCCCACGAATAAATTGAAAATAGATATATTGGCCCTCCGGTTAAAAAGTTTGCTCATCACTGGTCTAAAGTAATACAAAATCATGATTAAAATATGCACAGTGCCCAAAAAGAATTCTGTTGAAAGCGATATAAATCATTTCAATAAAAATTGGAAGTGCCAAGCATAAAATTGCTCAAATATTAATAATAAGGTCTACCAAGGGTCTAAAATAAATAATATCTCTTAGGCTACTTCCCAACCATCCTATTCCTTTTTCTTTTTTTTCCATACATCGGACACACTTGGGCAGTCACAAAAAGGAATTATTGAAATTTCAACTTAGTAGACTAATTATTTACCTTCAGATGGAATGAAGAAGTTGGTTGTGAAGCTATTCCAGTGCGTTTTACTCTTCAAAGACGGTGACACCATATCATCGCTGATGACGTGAAGATGTAATCTCTGCATGCTGGGAACACTGTGGTAGCCTATCTTAAAGGTAACCTCATCATTATCCGCGATGACTTTCCGTGCAACTGTTTCCATATGTCTGAGCAGGGGCAAATGAGTTTTATCCAGCTTAAATATATTGTTGATATTCTCTTTCGGTAAAACTAAATAGTGAAATTTAGCTTTGGGGTAGCTGTCCTTTATAACTGTAACTTGTTCATCTTGTATAACGATGTTTTCAGGGTTTTCCATGCTGGCCACTAATCCTTGAGACCAATGATTTGATGTTTTTGATTTCTTCTCCTCTCCTGCCGAAACCGTCTCAATCGTTCTTCTTTTAGTAGCCGACATTGCTCTTCCAGTGTTGTGTACAATAAACCTTAACAGATCTCAGTTTAATTAAGAATACCGGCAATTAAATAACAATACCGCGCAGCGCAGACGGGCGTAATATTATTATAATATTACGAATTATGTTTTAAAGTACTGCGCGCTAAATAAACATAACCTGTAAGAAAACTGACAGTTATTGACACCATTGACAGAAGCAGTTGCCATGTTGCCAAAAGCAAACAGTTGAAAATCGGGTTGGTGGAAACCGGGGAAGGTTGTTCCAAAAATGTATTTCTTGGTAAAAGTACCTACCTAGTTTTTCTTTTAAAAATATTTTATTTCTAGCCAAATAACATTTTTCTAGACGTCAAAATTTAAATGTGAGTGATTGATTTATGGTTAAAATTACTGGCGAACAAAGTCTGAAAAATTAAATAAAAATATTTAATTATATTCATGCAAGGATAAAAACAAAATATTTGAACAAACTTATCGAATTCCGCTGCACACTTAATACGATAAAAATATGTAAATAGCACATAGTTTCAACTTAATTTCTACAATAAATAATTATTTATTGTGGGAGATGGTAAAAGATGAATAATTCCATTTTTCTCAATCAAAGTAAGTTTGAAGGTTAAAAAATAAGCATAAATTATTAAAATAACCCAAACTAAACCCTAAAAACCTATTTTGTGCATGTTTATTTAAACCCCCTACTTAAATAGATGTCTCCATTAAATATTTAAGTTAAAGTAGAGTTTAGTTTTTAAAAAGAACCTTTGCTTGCAGCGGAATTTGACAAGCTTATCAAAATTTACTTAAGGCGAAGCTTAATGCTAAATCACTATTTTGATTAATCTTTATAACGAATTGGTGTACATTATGAATACCAAAAAATATGCTTTAGATAAATTGAAGGTTATCCTATCGTTTGAGTAGAATACAAATAAAAAATAAATTACCCAATAAAAAACATAAATGTAAACTACTAAAAAAAATATTTTTCTATAGAAATGTATGAACGCGTAAAGGAAACAACTTAAAAAAACATTATTATAGCTAAAATTATCTGTGACAGTTTCACTTGATTAACTTTTTTGCTTTCTTATAAAATTATTTACAAAATAAATAAAAACCAATTTTGTGCTTGAAATCAAACGTTTCTAGACTCCGTTTGTCAAGCGGTTTTAATGTCTTTTACCTACAATATAAGGTATACCAAGAATATACACATTTTTGGCTTGTAGCTTCCTCTTAAGATGTGATTTATTAGTTTGTTGACGATTTTAAGTGTTTCAATAACGTTAATAACTGAATCGAGTTTTTGATTTATTTTTCATTATCCATATTATCATATCCACGTCTTGGAGTAATTATGGAAAATTATTGTTCCTTCGAGATCCACATTATCCTACGCGGAGTTTATTGTTTATTTACATGTTGTCCTTTTAGTAAAATGATAATAAGATTATTTTATTTGTATCAGGATGAAAGTGGAAGGCAATGAAATCACGGTTTTTCTTACACTTAAGTTATTTTATTCATCAATACACCTTTTCAGATTTGGCTAAGATACTCAGTGTTAAATTGTAAATACACGGATTGAAGGTCAGTATTTACTGTGTGATTTTCATTACTCTACAAACTACACTCAACTCAAGCAAATACAAATGTTTATCTTACCATTCAAAGTGCTCAGGTATTTTAAAGTAACTTTCCTTAATTTATTGAATAAACAAAAAGTAATTCTGTGCATGATGACGTCCTACTTTTGATTTATGAATTTCTTCTTTTTTATTCTTTGTACATTTCTTTTAATCTCTTAAATGGTTTTGTTATGAGATGAAACAACGAATAATAGTGCATTATAATAAGAACATTAATTGGAAGTTTTAA
This sequence comes from Hesperophylax magnus, assembly GCA_026573805.1. Classification (NCBI taxonomy): domain Eukaryota; kingdom Metazoa; phylum Arthropoda; class Insecta; order Trichoptera; family Limnephilidae; genus Hesperophylax; species Hesperophylax magnus. The sequence goes on along the minus strand of JAIUSX010000029.1, from coordinate 7,069,993 downwards.
ATAACTAACACAATTATTGAACACATTTAATAGATTTTCACGTAAATATTATTTCTGAATTGAAGACATTTTGATTTGATCGTGCTGGATTTACAAACATTTTCATAATTTATAAGTAGTATTTTCAATAGATTTTAGAACAGCATTAACGAAAATCACCATAGTTAACTTTTAACTAATACAAATTATTTCATTATTAAAGCTATAAAAATAATAATAAAATTACTCGATATAAATGCCACATAAATAATATCGCAAATTTCCTTTGTATTTGCAACAACAATAACTATTAATCCAATCTTGCATAACAGTGAAATAATTATTACCAATCAATGTTATTTTTTTTTCTTACAAACTTAACAACGTGCTTTAAAAATGTTCACCTACTGAAATCGAAAATATTATGCTTATATCAACGCAATTTCACGTTGACTGGCTTGCTGTTACCAGAGGTTTTAAAGATACCCTTTTTTGTTACAAAGACAAATAACTTAGTTCGCATCACTTGATTTTTATATACACAATCTGCATGTTTCGCGAACCATGTTCGCTTCATCGGAGTAAATGTACACTTACTATCTTACTAATAGATACTGCCTGCTTTACACCATCTTTTTTTAAATCAAGTTTGTCTATTCCTAGCGATTCGAGATGAAAAAAGGACGTGATCTATTTTGGTAGTTTGTACCGTGAGTGGTATGTATATGTTGGTACCGATTTTCGTACAGTTTCAGATGGCGGACATTATTTGACCTCAGTCATCGCTCATTGTTTTAAGTTACTATATTACGTGAACATGTTGCTTGTTTATTCAGTTTTATATTTTAAATATTAATAAAAATACTACAAATTAATTTATTACTACTTGTGAATGTGTATAACTGTTAGGGTTTATGAATTTTGCATTTATGTTTGATGATTTGACATTTTGTTTTGAGGATATAATACACGAGAACTTTACGAACGTACTGTTAACTCATAGAATTAAGAATATCAATGTGTGTTAACTTCATATTGTTACATGCTTTTATTAATTGATGAACTGAGACATGGTTGTGAAAGCTATTGCTTTGGCATCTGCGCTGCCGTGTTTTGATGGTTTCACCTTATATGTTATACGAATATCGTATCAATCAAGGTACGGTGATAAGGCAGGCAATTTCATAGAGGCATAGGTAATCATTATGATTAAAGTTCAAACGACGAACGGATAGACCAAAACATCGATTGGATAACGACCAAACACGTGACACAGTTCGAAATGACAGTGAGAGATGCTTTCATAATTGTGATCTAAGGCTATGTTTAAGGTGTTGCCAATTTTTGATGATTTAGTACCGTCCCAAAATATTATTTCTCTTCTAATGGCAATCTGTATGAAGTCGTAGGTATGCAAATAATGATCATGTAAAGAAAAGATTTTTCATATAGGTCCCGATATGGGGATCAATATGAAAAAACGGATGGTGTAAAGTTGCATGGGTGTACATTTACTCCTTATGAAGCGAAGATTGTTCGCGAAACAAGTAGATTTTGTATATAAAAATAAAGTGATGTAAACTAAGTTATTTGTCTTTTTGATAAAATAAATAATGCCATTACAAAGTAATGACTGATTAGAAGAACCTTTTTTAGAAAAATTAACACAATTTTTAATTTCTGTAACACAATACTTCGTTATAATATGTTTAATTAATGATCGAAACCCATTCAATATAATTTGTAGTATTTTTCAACGGTTATCATCTCATATCCATTCTCAATAATTATTATTATTTCAATCTTAATTAACAGCTTATCATAAATATTCTTAATTTTGTCTTGTGTTAATGGAACAAGTCACAATATTGATGTATTATCAGGTTTCTACCAGAAGCCATTGCGTTTCCAAAGTTGATTTTGAGTTATTAACTTTGGACAAATATTGATTTTTCAACGAAAGTGAAAATATGTTCGTATCAACACAAAAGTTTTACAGGTTGGTAAGAACAACATGATTCTGAACTACGTAAATCATTAAGGTGGCCTCTGTTCAACATAGAACATTCAAATGTCCCTTCTGGTCAACATAGAACACTTAAAAGTAACCCCCCGTTCAACATTGAATTTTGAAAGGTAACTTCTGTTTAATATAGAAATTCAAATTAGACTTCCGTTCAGCTGAAAACATTCCACGGTGACTTCCGTTCAACATAGGACATTCAAAAGTAAATTCTGTTCAACACAGAACATTAAAAAGTACCTCTGTGCAACACAGAAAATTAAAATATAATACAGTTTGGGGCATTATTTTTTACAGGATATCAGTATAGAAAGCTTTTTCCGACGTTTTATGACAGCGCAATGAAAAATATCACTTAATTTAAATTAGCTTGCGTATTACAGGAGTTTCACAATACATCATGTTATCCATTGTGAATTACACACCCGCTAATGTTTTGAACTAGAACATTTAAATTATGTACATTGTGTCACGCAGGAAACAATAAGAGCTATTTAAATAATATTAGTGATAAAGGAAGCTACGTTTTCTAACATTGTCTAATGAATGAAGTTGGAAAGATTGTGCATGAAATTTAACAAAGGATTAGTTATTTTGTTTTAATTTAAAAGAATACAAGATTCAACCGGGCACAATTTCAAATTAAGGACATACACAATTCTGTAATTGAAATATTTATTAACAAAAAAATTTGTTGTGTTAAAACAAAAGTTTCTCACTATTGAAAAGTAAGTTCGTCAACTGTTGTGGGATCCGAACTCCTTTGTTAGCAGATTCTTCTGGTTTATTTCTTTATTGGTAGGAATTGAAATTACTTGCGTTTACTACATAGAATGAATTTCTTAGTTTTTTTCAACGCTTTTAACGAATTTTTATTACTTTTTAATAGTGTGTTGAGTTTTCATTATTTTAATGAATTATCCTGACTTTATTTAATTGTGCAATTTTAACAACCGGATTTAATTCAATATTTAATCTTCCACGCTTATTGATTTTTCTACATAAACATAAGTGTACGATAAAGGTTAGTTTTGGTCTTCTTTTACCAAATTGGTAAACTTTTTATCTTTCGAAAAACGTACGAGATGAATTATACGAGGTTATGAAGTTGGATGAATTTAATAAAATATTCTCCAGTTTTTTTGGGTACTAATAAGTCACAAATAAAAGTATATATTAATAAGTAAAGAATATAACCTGACGGAAAAATATTGTACCTACTAAGAGCTAAGGAAAAATGTCTGTTTAGTTAAAACTTGTGCCTATGACATAGTACGAGAAGTAGGTAGTTAAAAAAGTTCTTAACATAGAGGAATTCTCTTAACGTTTAATTTATAAACTGATATCTTTCATTTTGTGCGTTGGGTAAACTCACACTGATTTTCTTACAATAATTAATATAAATTAATTTAGTTTAGTTGTGTCGCCTGCAAAACATTATTATTATGTACTAAGATAATGATAATAGTTCATTGGATAGAAAACAAATATCGGTTTGTTGCAGTAAAAAAACTGTCATTAAAAAAAATACACAGGAAGAGGTATTTGCTATTTTTTGTGAATTCTCTATTCTGTTTATATCGTCCAACAGCCAACCTAGTTGCTTAAAAAATTAATTTTAAACTTATTTATGCAGTTATTAAAACTTCGTTATTATTTACATAAATTTTTTAAAATTGTATTAAATTATATTTTGTAGGAATTTGAAACAATATTCTGTTTTTTTGTAAACTTTTCTTGGCCCACTCGGCTAGAATAATCAATCATTTAGAAATTTAGAGTATTTTCGATGTTTAGGATTCAACAATTTTTAGTGATCTGCAAAATTTTTTGTTTTTTTTTTTTAAATAGTCAATTATTGTTGCCCGTTGATAAAATGAACCAGATTTATAGTTAATCCAAACAGAGTTTTACATATTTTTTTGTAAACAGTTGAAGCTGTGGTGAAGTTTTTCAGAGGTTAAGCCAATCAATTATCTGTTCAGGCCACGCTTTACAATGCTTATAAATCATTATCTACTTAGAAATAGGTTACAGAAATAAACAGAACATAATGTTTTGTACATGATGATCATAATAAATATCAAGGTAATTAATTAATTATACAAAGGCATGGGCGAGACCATCAAACCGAGTTTGGACGAATAGAAATGTTCTTTGCGCCATCTTGTCGGGGAGGAAGAAGGTGAGACGAAATGAAGACGTTAACAGTGAACATGACATGACATGACATGACATGTATTGCACAACCTGCCCCGGCTGCCCGGGAGTGTCCCAGACCACACAGTTCCCACGCGGATCGGGTACAAAACAATTGGCTAATTAGACTCGAACAATAACTTAGGGTAATCACTAATCACATCACCTCCACTGAGAGTATGTACACGTAGCCGGGCCGGCGCGGCGGTCAGGAGAGCGGGTATGAGCACGAGGAGGGCTCGGCGGGTGCAGGCGGGGGCTCCTCGGCTGGTAACACCGCGGCCAGGCGCCACTTGTCCCGCACCTCCTCCACGCGGCCCAGCGCGCGCACCACGTTCAGCCCCGCCAGCTTCAGCACGTCGCGCTCGCTCCACGCCGGGTCAGCCAGAAGCTCGGCCAGCAGGTGCGGGTAGCGCGACACGTCCTCCAGCCCCGTGGGCGTCATATTGATACCGTCGTAACCCGCACCGATACCTACGTGATCCACGCCCGCCACGGCGCGGATGTGGTTAATGTGCCGGATTACGTCTTTGATGGTGGCTGTGTCGTTGCACGTCACCAGCTGTGAGAAGAAGTTCACCATTACCACTCCCCCGTTGCGCGCTACCAGCTTCAGGATGTCGTCCGGCACATTGCGGGTGGAGTTGCACAGCGCCATGGCACCCGAGTGGGAGAACACGACTGGAGCGTGAGACGCGTTGAGCGCGTCGCGAGCAGTGGTGGCCGCCACGTGCGACAGGTCGACCAGCATCCCTAGGCGGTTCATCTCCCGGATGACTGTGCGGCCAAAGGGCGTAAGACCCTTATCCCCTCCGGCGGCTCCGGCCCATGGAGTGTCGCACGTATGAGTCACGGTGAGGTACCGCGCGCCCAACCCGTACAAAGATCTAAGTACCCCCAAGGAGTTGCCTAGCGAATGTCCACCTTCGACACCGATGAGCGAGGCGATGCGCCCCGCTCGATGAGTGTCGAGCAACTCTCGCGAACCCGTCACCAGGCTGAGATGGCGTGGGTTGAGGTCGATGAGCCGTTTGATGACATCGATCTGTTCCAGCGTGAGCTGCACGGCATCAGCGTGTTGGGCGCCACACGGCACGTAGGCTGACCAGAATTGGGCTCCCACCAAGCCTGCTCGCAGTCGCGGGATATCCGTGTGAGACCACTGACTCTTGGCCCAGGGTTCTACGCGCGCCAAGTCCGCGCTTAGGTTGAGGCCGCCGATCTTGTTGTGCATGAACTTGCGTACGTTCCAGGCGAGGTCGTTGTGCCCGTCGACGAGCGGTGAGTCCCTGAGCAGGCGGCGCACGGTGTCCAAGCGGGCTTGCGGGGTGTCCCGGCGGCCCGGGCCCCCGAGCGCCAGGGGCAGGCCCAGCCCAGCGCCCAGCGCGAGCAGTAACGCCAGCGCCACCAGCCACAGACGCCAGGGCCGGGCGGGGGGCGCAGGCCCCTTGGCGGGCTCCCCGGACGAGCTGTAGCTGCTGGAGGCCGAGTCCGCCGCCAGGAAGTGGCCCCCGTTGCAGCGCTCCGCTACGTCCGGCAGGTCCCGTCCACCCTGCAACGCAATAATTATTTTCAGAAATATTCTAAAAGAAAATTTTAATCAATTGTAGTGCTAACCCGAACAATCGAACGAATGGTGACAATGAAAAAGTTTCTATGAAAAATATTATGACAGGTTCTCAAACTTATTTCGACTTTGAGATTAAAACAAATATTTGTGCCCCCCATGTTTTTTAACTTACCTTTTTACGTAACCACCTTTTACATATCCTAAAAACAGTAATTGCAAATATAGTTTTTAAACATGCATTATTTTATGAATAAGATGAACAGGGTATGTAACTTATAACGTATTTCTCAGATCAAATCATGTTTCAATGAGAGGAAATAAAACTCATACTTAATCATATTTAGAAGTATTTTTAGTAACATTAAAAGAAGGCTTTGAATTTAAAACTTATCTAATGTGAAGGATGAATCAAATGCATTTCGACGATTAGGCTCGAATTCACTTAAAAACAGCCATAAGTCGCCACTTTCAGTAACTTGCAGCCGATTTCTCTTTTTAGTTAGCAACATTGCTACAGCACTAAATCCACGTTCACACAAATACGACGATAACCCAGGGTACAGTTGGGAGATTTGTTTCTGTAGCTAAAATTTAGATAAATTTTGTTACAAATGTTTTGTCATGAGGAAGTAAAACTTACTATTATTTTTTTTTATTTCAGCTAGATTTCGTTGTATTTTTATAGATATAATTTGTCTGCCGTCGCCCCTTCAAATTTCCTTAACGCCCCCTTATTTTTTTTAGCCTTCTACTGCCTCCCTAAAGCCTCCAGCGCGCACAAGGGGGCGTTATCGCCCACTTTGAGAAATACTTATTTTGAAAGATCAACAAACGCTGATCCTGAATATATAAGTTTTACTGTATATAATTTACGTAGAGTTTATAAATCTAAGTTAAATATTCTTCCTCTTACAATATCTGTATGTAGGACTAATTTTGATATTTTTTGTCATTTTGGTCTACCAAATATGTATACAATATGCAATGCAACCAGCAGTTCCCAATCTTTATGTTTTTTACCGTTTATTATTTAGCATATATGTCTCTTATTTTATATATCTTATCTTATCTTAAAACCTTTTATAAAATTTTCAAACCGTTTAACTTAAATTATTTTGATTGTAAGGTCATGTTATTATTAATCTAAAATATAAACAAATTACATCTGTTGAGATCCCTCTAGAAACATTTGAGATTTTCGTAATACGTTCAACAGAAATAATTAAAATGCGAGCGTCGAGTAAACCCCCGTTATTAGAGTCTTATGTCGCATTAATAAGTATCAATGTCTTAAGAAGAAAATGTAGGGTCGTGTTGGAATGTTAAGTACCTACCTACCTAGTATCTACCTATGCTAAGTAAGTCGAAGTTTGTTTTTGTTATCCCGTTAACTTTTGTAAATGGCAGATAAAAGCTGTCATATTTTAACTGAGTACGTACCTACCGACGAATTTTACTTCGACTAGTCACTAAAGCAATATTGCTGGTCCTCTCCCTCTCCCCAAAATTGTTACTACAACATACCACCGTTCTTCCTTTATTCCCTACTTCTCAGTATGTTCATAAGACCTAAACAATATAACACGTCTAAATAAGCTAATAGCAGTCACGTCATTATCAAATAATTAAGAAAACATTACAATTTAATGCGGGAAAAACAGATTTCAAAGTACCATACAGAATAGAGAATCTATTGTCACAATTACTTTCTCAATAAATCGGTTCAACCGGTAATAAATCATTTTAGACATCACTAAAATTGAAAGCGGGTAAATAGAATCATATAAATAAGTCGTCTCAACGTGGCCTAACCACAGGTTTTAAAAAGAACGCCGAAACTGCTGTCACAATAATAAAAAAAACTAAAATGCTTGCATAATTTAATAATAAAATTATTAAATTTGATTGACATTAAATAAACAAATAATAATTCTACTAAATATACACAAAAAAACAATTATTGAGGAGATGCCATACGTGGTAATGCAAAATCATGTGTTTTTGGTTTGAAAATTTGGTCGCCTAGAAATGTTTCAGATGCTTTAATTGAATACTGCGAGTAGAATACATCTAGACCTTTGAAATAATCGAATATTTTTTAGATAAGTCTTTTTATAAGCTCAGAAAAAAATAATGTATAAGGCATATGAAAACTGCTTTAAAGTTCAAAATCTCCTACTTACGAACCCATTTTCGGTTATGATTTTATTGTATAATGTGTAAAATTAAGTTATTTATAAAATTATCGAAAAAAAATTAAATATTTATGCCTGAACATCCACAAAATAAAATAAAAGGAACTTTTTGGCCATGTTTTTTTCTTGCATAAATCAAAACAGGCGGATGGTGTTAAGCGGGAATTTAAACCTTAACGCCATCTACGTAAGGGTTGTTATTGATAGCGGCTCAATTTAAAATATTACACGAAGTAGTGCATCGCCTTAATTAATCAAAACTTCTTCCTTCAGATTCATAACATTCCCAAAATCGGGGTTATCGTAGTCCCACTAGCAGTCCCGACTGCGATATAAAACAAAATTATTTTCAGGATGATACAAGTATACAAAACAAAAATAAAATCAATCGGACCATTTATTCCATTAAAAAGTTCTGTATCGCCAAGCGGGAGAGAGGAATGATTAGGTAACTACACGCTTGCTTTTATATGGATCGATTTCACGATTTGATTACATTCTCCATTCACAGGATTTTAGTTGGAATTTCGAGCCACGATTGTCGAATCATGCTCTCGGCGTGATACATTTAGTTTTTCGACTGATTTATTTCGATTCACTCCACACTGGAAATGCAATCCGGAACGAATTTGCATTTGAATAAATGTGTTGTTGTTCGGAGCTTTAGAATTTATTCGATTAATGTTGTGTTGGCGTAGGTACCTACTCTGCCTACTAATGTTGAATTAAATTGTATCGACTTAGGGACTCTGCCCACTATAACGTATCATACCATGACCGTAACCGTATCGACACATGCAATTTTTTTTTAAGTGAATACCGCTCGAGAGACGTAACTGCTCCCAACCGTCTAGAGCAAGTGAAACTATGACATCCGCTATATCCACTAAACACGGCTAAAGCCATTTCAAGCAATGTTTCAATTCTGAATTGTGGTCTTACACCATGGCGATACTAAGAGTATCTTCCACTCTGAAACGTGCCGCAAGTACAATATACTTTATTCTATATGAATAAATTGTGAAATAACACGAATTCATCTAATGACATTTACTTGCGCACGCCGTGGTTTGAAACTGCCACTACACCGTTCAGTCACCGACCAACACCGTAGCGTGCCATGACCGAACCGTCAACAAATCCACGGCTATTTATAACAATATGACCATTACCATGTTTGTTAAAATAATGTCAACATGTATTTATTTTTTCTTTTGAATTTGACGGCCTACATGGTTGAATGGTTACGATCACCAGGACAATACTGATAGTATCTTACACTCTGGAACGTGACGCAGGAATACTATATATTAGTTTATAATAATAAATTGTGAAATAACACAAATAAATCAAATGTAATTTACTTACTCCCGGCGGGATTTGAACCCGCGACAAGAACCTTCAACCAAGACCACGGAGGCCGTCCTTACTCTTATATTTCTGTCGAACCGGGTCATTAAATCAAAGGGCTTTTCCATAGTTTAGCAATATCTTTGTCCTGTTCCTCACTTTCTTATATTTCATCCTAACAAAACGCTTCCTGTCCAGGGAGTTCCTCGTGAATTGATCGCAGAATTGATAGTTCCGTAAGCTTTATAATGGTCATATAAACTTTCTAGTCAGGCGGCGCGGGCGTGATGGAATGCGGAAACGTGTTCGCAAAATTAATGGAAAATTTTACTCATAAATTATAGGAAAAAATACCCCCAACGCTAACTCCGGGTTATGGGTTATGGCTCTGCGCCTTGCGATGTTATGAATGGAAATACGGGAACCAATTACAGTGAAGATCGTAGCCTAATTCATTTTTATATTAAATTAATCTCGCGATGACTAATGAACAATCACGGGATATTGTAAGTTTAGGAAATGAGAAGCTGAAAGTACCTACTAATAAAAAATCTTTCCTCGAAGGAAGAATGATCGTTGCCTTTCAAAAGAAGAAATTTACCTTTCGAATGTTAGTAAATTTGTTTTATTAAAATTAGCTCCACACAGGAGGCCTTGAGAAAAAAAAATCCCCCAGGGCCTATGTCATCTTTGGGGATGCTATTTGGAGGGTTTTTTTATATAATTATATTGAATAAAGTTCTGGGAAGGAAAAAGGTACGAGGGGTGGGTTAGAATCTGGGGGTCGATGTGTCGAGGAGTGACGGACGTATGAATTCATCCCTCCCACTGCGGGACAAGGCCAAAAGAGAGTCTAGCTGAAGAGGTCAAAAGGTCTCCCTCAACCAGTCTTTCCCAATCCGACCCGCAACGCAATAGGTGTTCAAACGCATCCATCGCAACCTAGAGAAACATGAACCCGGGCACCCCTGCTAAGTCACCAAACAAAACACTTGAGGTGACCTATGGCAGGGGTGTTATTTATCCAATAAATGGTTCCTGGGGCAGTGCGATCCATACCCGCCTCCCAAATTCGATGTAATGACATTATAATAATCCAAGACACGTCAAATACATAGGTACTAACCAAACAATAAATGTAACGCCGCTTATGAAAATGATAGCCATTCAAAGAATATTAGGCCCCTAAAGTATGTCCACTGGACCTAGTTCAGTGCATTGGCATATTATATTCTTTATTATGGTTAGTGAAACCACGAGCTTAGACTTTTCGAAAAAAACAATTTATTCATAAAATATTGTGGTCCCTACTTTATCGCTAGTCTGATATGATAATTTTCAATTAGCAGTTCCAATTTTCAAAATTCAAAGATCACGCTTTACATAGAGTATAATAACATTATGCAAAATATAATTACATCATCGACATATGTTTAATTATCAGAATTCTTTTTAATAACTAATAAGTTTCATATTTTGAAATTATTTAGCCGTGTATGTAAAATATGAAACATTTCTGCCGCCGTTGGATAAATACAGATCAATATTTTGGTCATGGCATTGAAACAGTGGCGGCTCTTCTATGAGGGTCATTTGGACCTCCCAAAAATATGCTGCAGTAGCATTAATATTTAAAAAAAGGGATTTAACAAACTACGCGATTATTAGTTTTGTTTTGATTAGTTCCAGTGCCATCTAGCGTCAAAATGAGAATCTATTGTATATACGTACCGTTGGTCACTTTAAATTTTGTCCCAAAACCATCTCCTTTCTTTCTCTTTTCTAAACAAAGGATATAAACACTATCATATCTGACAAATGCTTAGAATCATACAAATATTATTTTTAATGGGTTTTCGGATATGACAGCGGTTAGATAGAGATAACCCCGAAATAAGATTAGTAATGTATTAGAGGGAGATGTGAAAAAATGTCAGTCGAAAGTTTCTTTTGTGATAAACGATAGCCATCTTGAACTTGAATATTGGTTCGCGAAATTATGTTTTTCATTGTTGAAGTAATTTGCATGCAATAATTACAAATATAAATTCTGTGGATATCGTATTGAAAGAAATCGCAAACAATTCATTGAATCATGACAAACGTATTCAAAGAAAGTGACAATTAGTTTATGTTACAAGGGAAAAATAAAGAGGTTTTAAACAAAAAGTTAAAATTTTTATCAGTGTATTTGCGAGTGCAATTAATGTATAGGTACTTTTTCTTTCATTTTTTTATTTTTCAAATTTACTTCATTTACTTAGGACGGGTTGTTTCGGAGAATTTGAACAATTCATCAAATTTCAACGTCCATTTTCAAGTTCTGTGAAAGATTTTTTCAAGTTCTGTTTTTATATCATTGTAGGCTAGTTGCTTGACAACACTGAAATAAAACAGAACTTGAAAAAATCTTTCACAGAACTTGAAAATGGACTTTGAAATTTGATGAATTGTTCAGATTCTCCGAAACAACCCGTCCTTACATTTACTACTCAGGTCTTAAAATACTTCACACAGGATATAAAGCATCGCAAATAAATAATTTTGAAATTTTAGAAATAAGAAAACATATCAATATAAAATCAGATATAATTAATAAGCAAAAAAAAAATATTAACCCTCTTTTAAATATTTTCCCACTCAACTAGTCTTTCCTGTCTAACCATCCTGATAAACCCCGCCCACTCTAACCCCTCCCCTCTCCTTCCACTTCTTCTTTCCAATTGTAATCTTTATTTAATTTTTGACCTCGGAGTATACTTACTCCTGATGAGGTGAACTTCGTTCATGAAACATGCAGTGGTTGCATATAATAAAGTGATATAAACAAAGTTATTTGTGTTTGAAATAAAGTTTAATAAGGTTACAATATTTTATCTATTTCCGTTGGATATCAATGTGAAAATTATATTTATTGGACAATTTGTATATTTTTTTTATTTTATTTTTTTATTTTTTTATTTTCATTTTATTAACGCCTAGAAGGCTTTTACATATACATGTTATGGGTTTTGTTGTTCAGTAGCATTATAAAATATTTTAATTACATAGCAAAATAAATTGAGTATGAACTTACATAACAATGTGTAGGGTTATTGTTATGGTGTTATTATTTTATAAACATAAGCAAGCAAAGTTTATTGTACAAAGTACGTCGGTTGAATATTTTACAGAACATAGGTTAAACTAATACATAAACTTGAGAAAAATATAACAGATATAGGTAGGTAGTTAAGTAGATACAATTCAAGTATATAGTTACGGTGTTATTGGAATTTGGACAATGAGTTCGATAAGTTTATATAAATATAGTGTAGTTACAAGAGTACAATAATGTAAGTAGGTAATACACACAAGACAAGTAAGTTTGTTATTATTATTATAAAGATAAACACTTCAGTTTGTTGTAAACCATCTTTGTAATCATCAATCTTTATTTTGCCCGATTGGGAATTTTACAAAACAAAGCTTAGTTAATGAAACAATAAAATATGCGTTTGAAAAAAAAAATTATGAATCTGTTACAAACATTCTAGTATACTGTATTTTAGTTTGTATACTGATTGGTGATGATAAACATCAATTGAGCTATACTTATTACCGAGTATGTGAAGTCTTTGAATAGGTGAGTTTTGAAAATAATTGTTAGCAGATATGGGAACATTATATAGAGCGGTCTGTCGAGTGTCGCGCGTAGGTACACGGAGCGATATAAGACTCGTCAAATCAATGGCGTCCAGTCTGCCATTCGAAATTTTGAAAAGAGATACTAAGTCGCACACTGTGCGTCTCAATGATAAATCGGTTAAATTTAGTAAGTTCATGAGGAAAGTGTAATTAAGATATTCGTTTGGAATTCCTAATTTATAATTAATAAATCGCAGAAATTTATGTTGCACTCTTTCAATTTTTAATTGGTGAATCTTATAAAATGGAGACCAGATTGTTGAGTTATACTCTAGATTACTTCTAACTAAACCAGTGAATAGCAGTTTGAAGGAATTTATTAATTTAAAATCTTTCGCTGTCCTTAATATAAAACCCAAACATTTCATGGCCTTGTTGGTTATTTCGTTTATATGAGGAACAAATGTTAGTTGCCTGTCAAAAATAATACCAAGATCCTTAATATTCTCAACTCTTTTTAGGAAAATGTTGTTGAAGCTATATTGATGCGTAATGGGATTTTTGATTCGGGCAAAAGTTATCGTTTGACATTTATCAATATTGAGAAATAGTTCATTGTGGGTGCACCACTCTTGTAGCCTCACAAGATTAAATTGTAGTACGTAACAGTCATGAATATTTGTAATGGTTTTAGAAATTTTGAGATCATCTGCAAATAAGAGAATCATGACTCCATCAAAAACCGTAGTTATATCATTGATAAACAATAAAAATAGTACTGGTCCTAAATGAGACCCCTGTGGGACGCCGGTAAAGACTTCGAACTGGTGTGAATAGTGTGAGTTGAGTTTAACACATATTTTTCTTTTATGCAGATAACTCTCAAACCATCTCAAAATATTCCCTGTTATTCCAAGGGCACTAAGTTTATGTATGAGAATTTTATGTGAGACTTTGTCGAATGCCTTACTAAAGTCAGTATACACTACGTCTGTTTGAAGACGCTTTTGCATTGTATTAAATAGGTATTCCTGATAGATCATCAAGTTTCTAAAAGTAGATCTTTTTGCCATGAAACCATGTTGACGATGTGAAATAACTTTGTTAATCTCAGGCGAGAGTTTAGAAAGCAGAGCAGATTCAAATAGTTTAGGGATTGACGATTGGATACATATAGGTCTATAGTTAGAGATATCTGATCTATTTCCTTTCTTAAAGATTGGAAATAGAAAACTGGTTTTCCATTTTTGTGGAAAGGTACCAATTTTTAGAGACAAACTGTATAGCGCCGCTATTGTGAGATATCACCGCAGGGGCGCTATATTGTAATAATCTATTAAACATATATACTCTCCCTCTCTCTGTGAATGACCTAATATGTTCCTTTTAAATGTAACTGTTGTTAGTATCACTTAAACTGGGCGAAGCCCAACCAAGTGCCGCCGCAGGGCCTAGCAGCCAAAAATCCGCGAGGCGGGTTTTAAACTGCTAGTATTGATTATATTGTTGATATTTTTACATCCAAAACTTTGTTTATCTTCAACTACAATGTTACAACCGTATTTTCCAGTACACTGTACAATGGCTATTATTTAATGTCCGCACAGTTCGCCTTAATACGATATAATGTTTTCCTTCAGTGGCAACATTACCCTATGTTGCAAAATCCCTATACCTACAACAACTAAGCGAATGTAATATTTATAGCTGCAATATTCTCATTTGTAATTGCTATGGCAAATTTCCGCATTCGACGCAATGTCGAAATTACAGTACCTATTTATCCGTTTCCTAGCTATGTGTATAGGAATGTGTAATCTCATACTTTATTCATTTCCCATTCGTATAAAGCTATACACACAATCCCTATGGCCGTAATCTGTATTGAAATATGGTGTTTCATGTTGCGATTTCTTGCAGGAATAAATGTCATCACCTGGCAACACTGATTCAGCCCGAGGGGTAGTTTGGGGAGGCTTTGCTAGGTGGGGGAAGGCAAGTTAGAGGATAGGGGTTGAAGAGGCCAGTGCGTCGATACACATAGAAAATAATAAATAAACGCAATGCCAATAAATGTTCCAGCCATCTGCCCGGATTAAATCGTAGATAATAAACCTCCCCGCGATAATTGGGGTTCTCACCTATATTAGGGTTAGTTTATAGATTTTTTGGGTCTCTACTATTTACCCAATACCGCATATAACAAACGCTCGAAGTAGTCCATTTTCGAACATTCCCTCATTGCTAAAAATCATAGCATCTGTTAAATTTATTCATTTTATTAAAGTTGAAAATCAAATTTAAAAAAAAAATTAAGTCAAATTTAATCATTTATTTATTTAAAATTAACGTCACCAGTGCTATTTACATAAATGAAAGTTATTGACATAGTAGAATATGGAAAGAAAGGAAAAATTATAAGATAAAACAAGAAAAAATAATACATATTAGTACAAAGTTATTAAAAGAAATAATGAAGAAACAAAAACCAATAAAAATCCTGTTATGCAATGATCTCATTAAAATGTGCATTGTAGAGTTATATTCTAAGAATCTTCTAACGAGAGATGTGTGAATATTTTTAAAATCGTTGGAAATGCTTATTATAAAACCCAATATTTTCATAGCCCTGCTAGCGATAGAAGTTATATGAGATACAAAACAAACGTCAAGTATTTCGACTACAGAGTTTAAGTCATTACACAACGAAATTATGTTAAGGCCATGCAAAACGAATTAACGCAAAATCATATGTTTTCGTTTTGAAAATTTGATCGCTTAGAAATACTATATACGCTTAAATTAAATACTACAAGTAGTACGCATCTTGGCCTTGGAAATAATAATTATTTTTATGAGTCTAGAAAAAAATCAAGCATTAGACCAATAAAAAAATATTTCAAGTTAAAAATCTCCCACTTACATATTTTCTTTCAAATGTAATTTTATTGTACTTTGTGTGAAATTACGTTCTTTACAAAATAATGGTAAAAAATATTAATATTATTTTCTGAATTTCATTAAAAAAATAAAACGTTAATTTTGGCGATGTTTTTTAACGAATTAACACAGGCGGCACACAACGAATTGGTAAAGGAGATTTTAAACTTTATGCCATCTACCGAAGGACTTAGCTTGGTATCGGTTATAGTACGAGAGCCCACGACCAAAACCATGTCTCATAGCAATACGGCAAAAACCCTATAAAATCGTAAGATTGTATAATTCTGAACCCGACTTGGTGTGTAGTAACGGTCGAAAGTGTAGCAACTGCGTGGGAGGCCATTTCTGCTGTGTCAAAAAAAAATACCAAACGCTACGCGGAAAATGTCTGATATTGGTATTTTCGAGTTCAGGATAATCGTATCTATCGATTTGATGCGGTTTTGGCCGTATTGCTATGAGACAAAAATTTTGGTCGTGGGCTCTCGTACTATTAGTATCGACAAAGATTTTACGGCGAACGGACTCTTCGCTCGGGAAAAATCCTTTCCCAATAACAAAATACCGTTAGACTAGCGACAACTAGAATCTTCTCGGAATTTTAAATATCGCCCACTTTCGAACTACAAAATCGACGCACAGTGGTCAAATTTTAAAAAATCGAAAATTATTAGGTAACTTAATTTTTCATTTAAATTTGATTTAAGCAAAAAATTACCTAGCGTTATTGCTTAAACTACCACATTCATTTAATAATAGTTGGATAATTTTAATAGCGCCGTTTTTGTGAAAAATCACTTCAAGGGCGCTATAAAATTGCAATCCTTAGAATATAGGTAAAAGGTGGGAATGTCGTGACCGTTTCATTCGAAGGAAGATGTTCTAAGAAAGTAATTCTTTCCGAATTTGGGCAAAAACTCTGGAATGTCCATTAATTTGTGATTATTTCTCTATCTTACGATGAGGGTATCTTTAAGTCTGAAATTGATCGAAGAAACAAAAGGCATGTGGGTGTACACATATACAATATCCTTCCCGATAGCCTGACAACAGTAAATAGAACGAATACATTTAAGAAAAAAAACTGTTGGTCTTAAGATTAGTGATCAAAATAAAAATGTACTTATGTGAGTAATATTAGAATACGAGTACTTAGTAGAATACTTAGTAGAACACTTAGTCGAATAATTAGAAGAATACTTAGTAGAATACTTAATAGAATACTGAGGTAGTAAACAATAATATAAAGATTTTATTAAGGTTTACTTAACTTATATATATCTATATTTTTTTTTAATTGCCTAATATACATGTTCTTCTTCCAAGAACCAGCATTCCCAGAAACTATTCATATTGTGGGGAGAGGTCTTTAACGAACTGACTGGTATTTTAAAAATAAAATCTTTGAATTTACTGAAAAAACCCTACCTAAATCATGCAGTTGAACCATAGAAGTCGCTGAATTCCATCCATCCAAAACCTGGTTCGCTTCGGCCAAGCTTCGGCACAGGATCTCCACTGAGAGTGATTAAGATTTAAGAAATCTTTATGATATATTTTCTCTTTTTAAATTTATATTTCAGATATTTTATTTAAATAACGTCAAAATTATGTAGTAATTAAATAAAAAAAATTGTAAAATTAATGTGTATTTTTACAATAAATTCATTAGGTTTATTTGTCGACTCTAAAAGTAAATGTGTTTAATTTAATACTAGCATAGTTTGTAGTTGACTATCACATCCGAAATTACATTAATTGATTAAAACTTTATTATTCAATCACTAATAACATTATATTTATTGTTACCGAAAAAACTTAGGTACCCAGTAGGAACATTGGCGGAGCCCCAAAAAATATCGTATTATTTTTTTTGTGTAGGCGTCAGAAGTTTGATGGATTACGTGAGATTTGTTTAATCTCAGCGCCTGATAAAGCCCAGAGTCTGTGTGTTCATCTCAGTCTTGTACTCCAGGTACTAATGCTTCATGGGACGTGGATACAGAGGTGGACCGACCATCAAACTGGTCGCAAATTTTTGTTTTTAAGTATCCCAATTGTTTTTATTGAGTTAGATTACATAACGACCGTGAGCGGCAATAGCGGCACACTTATAATTATGAAACTACGTTATTAAATTAGTATCTATTAAAAACGAGATTTATTATTTTATCCTTATTTTTAACGAATTTTGTATTCGATTGCCTTTTTAGAGTAAGCCCGGAATATACATTCCGTTTGGTAATCTTATCAATAACTGTTCTAGGCTGCGGCTTGCAGGATGACGATTGACGTGATGATAAACCAATCTACCTAGGATAGGGCAAAAGAAGAAGAAACGTAATCTCTTGAAGAGTGCTTTGTGGCCCTTAGACAAAATATTTTACTCTATTAAATTCGTTTTCTCTTTCGTCGAAAGGCTAGCTGCCGAGAGTTTTACAGGTATTTCAACCGAGCCTGCTTGAAGAGATTTATAGTATTCAACCTCTCCGCATCAGTACACTAGCCAAAAATAGACAGCTAAACATAATAGATAGCGAGTCGTCTTTTCAACTATTTCTTATAAAACTGCGCGCAACGACATACATTTTTTTGACGATTTTTCCTCCTTAATTATATCCACATGTCTTTAAGCATTAACAAATCCTTTTAAGCAGCTTTAACTTTCCTCACCACGTTGTTTAAACGAATGGCGATATATCTCCCCTGATTATAAACAGTAGGTGCTGCCACAGGGAACTGTTGGGAGGTGTCACACAACAAAATTTAAAAATGTGTGCTTGCTATAATAAATTTACTGCATAGGTCAGGCAGTCGATATATTTTGACTGCCATTCGTATTTAGCACCGTATCGGCACGGTGAGACGGTAAATTTTAAATTCACCAATCCGGCCCTGCCGTGCGATGTGAAGATGTTGATTATGACAGATTGGCTGAATGCTCTATACTCGACACCTCCTCCGCAACGTCTCCTTGAGTCTTTATTCGCGAGGAATTTATAACGCGTGCCATCAAGAGACATTGGGAGTGCCTGAGGGGAGGGTTTACCGGGATAACTTTATTAGAATAACGTTTTTGTAAAAAGTTATTGTCACCCACATTTTTATAAATAATATCACTCTTTACTCGCGAGGGATTTATTAAGCGTGCTATCAAGATACGTTGGGGGTGTCTGAGGGGAAGGGGTTACCCGGGATTACTTTATTAGAATAAAGTTTTTGATGAAAGTTGTCACATTTTTGATAATATACACTTTTATTGACATTAGTAAAAATAATTTACGAACTAGCTAATAAATTATTTTTACTGGAGACAAATGCAAACGCATCCTAAGTACACGTATTAGATATAGTACGAAAGTAGGTACACAGTGGACACGCAATCGGGTACTCTGGGTATTGCATTGGTGAAAGGACACCATTTATAGTAGAAACGTTGCTTTAAAATTTTCAGCCATGTTTAATGACCAGATCTGAAACTCACGAAATGGGATTAAATCTAAAATTAGGTTTTTTTTTTTTTTTTTTTTTGTATTAGGCAATTCACCCTAAAGAAAGTGCTTTGTGCCGATTGGGATAAGATATATGGTTAAACTGATGTGAATTATCTATAAGGGGACTGGACATATCATATATTAAAGTCATTCAAATTTATAAACTTATAAAGAATAGAATATACGCGAGAGTTGTTGAGAGACAGCAAATATGGAATACTAAGGGGAGACTGGTGGGTGATTTTAATAAGCAATCGATACATGCCTTTGAAAGAAGAATGGTTTTTACAATTGAAGAAAACATGGTCAAGAGTCTCATCCTCCACACCACACTGGCATAATGAACTTTCGAGCACCCGAATTTTAAACAAATGAGTTGCAATAGAGCAGTGGCCAATTCTCATTCTCGAGATACAGGAAATAAATCTTTTGGACTTTTTTTTGCCGTGGAACCAGGGTTTACTTGGAATATGATTTTGTATTCCAGCATAGAAAGATCCAGTTTGAGTTTTCGTGACTGTCCAATTTTCTTCCCAGGAACGAGACATGTTGGATTTAAGAATAGAGAAGACGTCAGAGACAGGAATTTTAAAATCTAAAGGAATAGAACCAGATACAGTTCCAAGTTTAGCGAGAGAATCAGCTTTCTCGTTACCCTCAATTCCTAGATGGCCAGGCACCCAAACCAGTATTGTCTCAAACATAGATTCGTTTAAAGAATCGAGGATTTTTTTAATATTACAAATAACATAGTCTTCTGGACATCGAACGATATTAGAGGAAATTTTTAATACTGCACTTAGAGAGTCAGTACACAGTAAGGCTCGACGAATATTAAGGAGTTGGATTTGAATTAAAGCTTGTTCAATTGCGAAGCATTCTGCAGTAAATATGGAAATTTCTTTAGGCAATTTATAAGACAGATTAACATTGAATTCAGGAATATATACCGATGCGCCACATTCTTTGTGGTCGGATTTGGAACCATCTGTGTATATGAGGGAAAATCCAGGAAACTTTGAAAATATAAAGTTTTTAAAATGTTCTTCAACATTTTGAAAGTTATTAGCTGATGATAAAATGTTCGTCCGGAAGTCAGAAATTATTACGTTTGGGATAAAATTAATAGCATTAAACGGGGTACTGTAAATAGGAAGGATTGGATCATCTTGTAGATTTTGAAGGTAAGAAGACAGAGATCTAAATGATAGAAAACTTTTTAATAAGAGAGGGAATCGATCTCTATCTATTACCCTCCTTCTGTTATTCAAAATACTGAACAAACGATCGAGACTCTGTTCCAATGAGTGACGCGATAAAGATAACGCTTTGAAGATATATCTATCCGCGAGGTATTGTCTTCTCATAAATAAGGGAGGATCTACACATTCTATCTGAAGAGCATTAATTGGAGAAGATTTCATTGCCCCAATAATCATTCTGAGCCCTTTTGATTGGATTCTTTCAAGTTTTTTATCCAGATATTTAGGAAGTGGGTCGAAAAGAAATGTGCCATAATCCAAGTGACTTCGAACGAGGGAATTATACATTAGTTTAAGAGTAGTAGGATGGGATCCCCACCATACTCTGGAAACAGCTCGCATCATATTAAGCCCCTTTTCACACTTAGCAGAAACGTTCTGAATATGAGGGAGCCAGGAAAGCTTATGGTCCAAAAGCAGGCCAAGAAATTTTATTTGCTTAACGATTTGAAGGGGGAAATTATCAAAAGAGACTGTAAAGTTAGGCAGTTTTCTTTTGCGAGTAAAAGCCACTACCTTGGTTTTAGAGGTAGCTAAATTCATTCCATTTGTCAACATCCAAACTTTAATATTATGTAAGGCCAAATTTAATTCCTTCGCAGCATGCAATAAATTTTTGTGAGATAAATATATGAGAAAATCGTCCGCAAAATAAAGTCGCTTAATAGACGAAGGGATTACAATGTCCAAATCACTCATATAAATATTAAATAATAATGGACTGATAACAGACCCCTGGGGTAGCCCTTTCCAAAGTTTGCGCTTCAATATGTTTGAGGAAGAGTGGATAATAATGGATCTGTCTGTTAGCAAGTTGATAATAAATTGAACTAATTTTATGGGGATTTTTATTTTAATTAATTTTTCCTTCAAAACATCAATTAATACATCGTCGTAAGCTGAAGAAAGATCTAGAAATGTGGCCAATGTACAAGAGTTAAGGGATTGAGAAATACGGATATCTGTTGTTAACAAACTTAAATTATCCATAGTAGATTTCTTTTTCCGAAAGCCGTATTGATTAGGAGGGATAATACTGTGATTTTCAACAAACCATTCTAATCTGTTCTTTATCAAATGTTCCACTACTTTAATTAAACACGACGAAAGAGCAATAGGACGATAAGATGAGACTTCGGACGGATTTTTCCCTGGTTTTAAAACCGGGAGGATTTTTTGAACCTTCCAGACATCCGGAATAAATCCTGTTTCAAACATGTTATTAATTAAGGATAAGAAATATTCAACCGACATGTCGGAGAATGCTTTAAAGAAGCTATATAATATTCCATCAGGACCCGGAGAAGAGTCAGAAAGAGATTTGATTACTCGTTTTAGTTCACTAACTAAGAAAGGAGAGTCTAGCCAGTTAGAGTGAGATGGATATGAAATAAAAGAGGGCATTTCTTCACATGTGGCAACTGAAGGAGGGGCAATCTTATCAGCAAAACCTATAATAATTTCCTCCGGAATATGTTTGGTACGCTCCGGAGCATATGACGAACCGAATTTTTTTAAATTAGTCCAAACAGATGACTGGGGAGTTTCAGGAGACAAGTTTTCACAAAATTTTCGCCATCCAGACCGCTTTTTATTTTTCAAAATACGTTTAGTTTCTGATTGGACGCGTTTCACTGATAAGAAATTTTCAAAAGACATGCATTTGCGGTAAATGGAAACTGCTTCTTTTCTAGAGTTAACAGCACGAGTGCATTCTTCGTCCCACCACGGAGTCGAATGTTTAGTTTTAATGTTAACTTTACGCTTTAGAATGGATTTTTCTGCTGCTTTTATAACTATACTAGGAAATAATTCACATTGTGTTCTGATGTTCCCAAGAGAAGATTTTACAGAGTGAACAAGAGAGTCTAATACAGAAGAAAAAAATCCCCAGTTCGCATCTTTCGTTTTAAATTTAAAATTATTGTTAATTGTAAAGGAATGCGAGGTGGTTAGATGGTGAAAGAGGATTATAATAGGGAAATGATCACTGGAAAGGGGGTCTTTAAGTATGTTCCAAGAACATTTACGTATGACCGAAGATGAACAGAGAGATAAATCAACAACACTTTTCCTTTGTTGAGGGGGGGTGAATCGGGTTGGAGATCCGTCGTTTAAAATACATAAATTATGGGAATCAATAAAATCTAAAAGATTACGGCCAGAACGATTCGTTAATTCACTACCCCAAGAGGTAGAATGAGCGTTAAAGTCGCCCAGTAACATATACGGGGGACGGATCTGAGACATAAATGATGACCATTCGTTTTCATCAAAAATAGTGGAGGGAGGGACATATATTGATAGTATTGTAATATCACATACAACAGCTGCTACTATCTGAAAATTGTTAGAGAGAGTATGAAATATGATTGGTTTGAAAGGGATAGAGTCATGGATGATTAAGGCAGCGCCACCTTTACCATCCAGTCTATCATGTCTAAGACAATTATATCCAGAAATCTTAAATAGATATGAGGGTTTAAACCACGTTTCAGAAATAGCGGCAACTGAAATTTCATGTTCATCGAGTAATTTTACAAGTTCAAATTTATTACAGATTAGACTTCTGATATTCCACTGAAGAATTCTGTTCAGTTTCGGAGACATTAGGAAGACAGGATAATAAAGATTTAATGCAATCGGCAGCGTTGGACGGTATATTATTGTTGTTTGAAAGAATAGAAATTAAGAGGGTAATTAAAGTCTGAATGAAAGCAGAATTTTCATTCACCACTTTCCCTAAATTAGGGGAAGATTGGATACTATTTAAAGCACTCCCATTGAGTGTCTGAGATTTATAATTCCCATTTGGGTTAAACAAAATATCATTATGTTGATTTTTATCAATAGAAGCAATAAATTTTGGTTTTGGTTTGAGTGGTATAAAAATTGTTTCCCTGTGAGAAGATGATGGAGGAGATTTATAGTAAGATAGATTGCAAGGAATTGAGGTAGATGTTATCTCTGCAAACGATTTTATTGCAGGTGGGAATAATTTTGATGCCTGGAAATAGGAAATGTTGTCTGAAGCCATTGATTGTTTAATATTCCTTTGTCTGGTCAATTCTGGACAGGCCACACTAACCGCTGTATGATTTCCCTTGCAGTTAATGCAACGTGGATCATTCGATGATTTTTGGCAAAGATCAAAGGGGTGGTCTTCTCCGCAATGAAAACAACGTGGAGGGGAACGACATATGGGTTTTGAGTGTCCGAAACGGCAGCAGTTAAAACACTGGATCGTCGGGAATTTATATACTTCCACAGGGAGTGCGTTGTAATAAATAAATACCCGAGATGGCAAAGTTTGGCCTTCAAAAGTAATAACAACCGATTGTGAGGGTTTCCATGTAGTGGTTCCATTAGATGTATCTTTGTAATTTAATCTACGTGCTTTTAAAACCTTAGGGGTCACTTGAGAATCATTAAGTGCATCAACAATTTCAGATTCTGAGAGATCGGTTGGTATACCTCTCACTCGGCCCATTCTAGTAAGGTTGTAAGTTGGAATATAAGATTTAAATTTGTGGTGTGAAAGCGTATCTATTTTTTGGACAAATTCATTTGCAAAGTTTGCGGATTTAAATTCTAGGGATAACTTATAGCGGCCTTCCGGCTTAATAGATCCGTTAACTATGCCAAGGTTACTGTTTTTTGAACTAAAAATGAATTTCCCGAAATCCAGAGGATGAATGATTTTTCCTTGTTCAGTACTTTGGACATTGACAATGAATGGAGCCGAGGAGGATGGGGAATAACTTAGTTCAGTATTTTTAGATTCTGATAATATGGTATCCTTACGACTTTCCTTAGGGTTTGAGGTTTCATCGGATTGCGAAGGTTTAATTTTGGGTGGTACATTAAGACAGAGCGATGGTCTTCGTTTTCTGGAAGGGACTATTATAGAAACATCCGATTCATACTCATCTCCAATATTAAATATGGACTCGGGGTCAGGAGGTCGATTTTCATCTTCCTCCATATTTATAAATTAATTAACAAAAAAAAAAAATAATACAGTCTATTTGATTGACTGTACACACGAATTTATCAAAACCTAAATATAACAAACAAATAATAGAAAACAAAAATGTAACAATAATTTCTTATCTGTACGAAGTCCGCGACAGCAGGTAGGCAATTTGTCAAACACAGAGCACGACTATCCACTACCGTAGTTCGATGACTAATCAATTAGGTTTTTGATAAGAAAATGAAAACGGCCGCGAAGCCGTTCCTCTTAAGACATTGTTGTAATATCATAATTTCTACTATTCGATTGAAACCTTTGAGAACGATAACAGTAAATGAATGCGCATAGCTGAACACCAAATGTCTTAGATGCACGGGGCGGCCATCTTGGACGCTTCCTGAGCAATCGTACAAAATCGTTCTACTATAATTTTTCAATAGTCAAGTAGTTACAAATACGGTGATATTATTTATTATCTTTTGTACGCTTTAACGATAATTTTAAAACGATCTTTCCAGAAAACATTGTAATTGTGTAGTATTATATTGTATTTTATTAAAAAAATGAACAAAGGAGTTAGGTAAAATTTTCTTCGCGTGTTGGTTTTTTGTGTATCGCGGAAAAGAGAAAAGACCTTCAAACAGATAACGCGGCATTATGTGTTTGAACTATATCTACGTATTACCAGAGAGAAGCTTTCAGAAAAGAATGTAGCAGCATCAACTGTATAAATTAAACTAGGTCGAGATAAAAATATCTACCGAACCTCGCGGAGAATGGCTTAAAGGTATGATTATGTAAATAGGACTGTACGAAAATGGGTGGTATTTTTTCGATGAATACATGACCACGGGTAGAGAAATGCCATTTCCAAGAATTTTCCGAAGATGGTATTCCCAAGCTTTGGGCTTGTACCATTTACATGAAGATTTTTTTTGTTCAATGTCGACTACAGTTGTAGCAGATCGGTAAATGAAATGCGGGTCAACCCCGACCTGAATATGTTTGAATTAACTAGATATTAACTAGAATTAACTTATTGTTTTTGTCTGTTTTGAAGCTAAATAAATTTTAATTTTTGTAATGATACTGTACCCGATCAATAAGATTTTCCCGAAAACGTCTCCGGGAAAGATTATCTTTACGCATTTAAATATTTGCTATAATTGGCTGTTTAGCTTTTTTTAAGGACTAGATCTGGGGGTCTAGCACAGTGAGATCGATGACTTCACAAAATCGGATCGATAGGCGTAACTACGATGATTTTAAGCCGATTTCGCGAGCATGGTCGTGCTGTTGACAGCCAGACCGAAATTGATGATGAAATAAAAAGAAATCGACATACGCTGGCAACACTGGCTCATCATCTGTTTTTGTATTGACATTCCCAAACGTCACACGGCTACGTAAAAGATAAAAATGCTAGTAAATTAACAATGTCGGATTAAAATATTAATTTTTGTGATGTATTTTTTTGACGCAAAAAAGAGAGTAAGCTAGTTAATAAGGGCTTTAGTAATAACTAACAACTTTTGTTTCTTTAACCTGGACCGAAATCGATTTATCGCAACTTAGATGAATTAATAAAGTCTGTTGATCGTGTACCCGATTTCTTTCAATTCTGAGAGCTTGGTTAGTTCGCCTCTACTAATAATTCAGTCATTTTGCATGATGATCAACATTGTTCAAAAAGTTGTGTATCTTGACAGCGTATCCGACATCTTGGAGGCCGCGTTAAAAGCAGCGGCTTTTGTCTACCGACTGTCTGAATGATATTCTGACCGTGCTCACAAATATCGCTAACTATTATTGTATTGGTATAGGGTTTTATCGATCTACCGTGCTGAATGCCCTGATAAGCCAGGTTTCTACTTTCATCCAAATTTCATCTTCCATTTCCCACACTTCATTTAACCTGGCTAATAACATCCGGTCACTAAACGCGGCGCACACAATTTCAAGAAGCGTTTAGTTTTTGAGTGATGATCTTAAAGGGCGATAATCAAAGTATCCACCACTCTGCAACGGGTCTTTATCAATATATTAAATACATTTTTAATTTATATGAAATAATACAAACATCAAATTAATTGTATCTGGGTTAGAAAAGAAGGATTTTAAGTGCTCAGCCACATCTGCTCGTTCCTTAAAATGCTCGTCAATGCTGTTTGTTTTGTTTTGAGCCAGTGGATTACGGTCTCATTAGAGCCAGAAATACACATATTTCAGTCAGAAATATGAAATCATGGTAATTAGTATTAAAAATTCTGATGATAATTGCGACATCTATTTGTACATTTATCATTCGGTTGGTAAACTTTTGACCTAAATATTCGTCCCCTGTGCCGGGAATAATTCCAGCCACCACCGCCGCACCACGTAGCATTTATGGGCCACAATCAGAGTCAGAGGGGAGATAAAACTTGAAGCATGTTGCGAATATTTCGGATACCAAAATTATTTGCGTAAGCACCAAACATGATCTCCTTTTGATATTTACTTGCATCGCAGATGCAAAGATTGTGATAAATAAGGATTCGTAAGATGATGTAAAGTTAGGAAATAAATCTTTATAGGATAATACACAGTATCAAAAAAATTTAAAGTAGTTTTTTTTATATTTCTCAAGGGATTCCTCAAGGTTTATCGTACGGTCCATCCCTAAAAGAGGCCCGCAATGAGTTAAAACATACACAACAAACGAGAGATGTTTTAGGAAAGCTTATTTTAGAAAACGGACTCCAGAAGGTTGCAAAGAAAAATAGTAAAAAACACATTCAGAACATGTTTTCATAATTAACGCCATTACACGAAAGGCACTGGGCCAACATTTGGGAATACACGCACAAACACTACGGTATCTTACTAGCTACTCGGCAACTCCATTCCCAGAATATCTTTTTCCACAACAACACCATTTTTATGTAATTTAAATATTGTCAGCCATTAAAATAATACTTTGAACGAACGATTTCACTTTTTAATCCAACCGCTGTAAGTATGAAGTTGAAAAGTGTTGAATAACCCGTGCTCCATACTTTACCACAAAGAGCACAAATACGACGTGCGTGAAATTGAGAGAATAATACGAAACGCTCAAAATGTATGAGAATGCGTATTCACATTTCCATATGAGGATGGTTCCCGAACAACTTAGCTTTTTGCTATGCCACTGGCTCTCATAACCTTCGTTTATTACAAAGTTACCCAAATCCAACAACGTTTTATAATAAGTCGATTGGAGCTTATTAAAAAAACTGAATGGAGACAATGAAAGCGAAGAACTTGGAAATTTGTTTTCCCTTTGAAGACAATGTACAATTTACAGGAAGGTGAATATAAATGAAGACTTAACTAAGCATTAATTTCAGCTCTATACAATGTAAAGAATTACCTTTCCCAAATCCCGTTCTGCGGTACCTACTTACACAACAAAATCTTTGTTTTTTTTTCACTGTAGAGCTAGCAAGCATTTTTAATGAGTTTTCACTGCTTGCAATGAACTACTCAAAACTTTAACTGCATTAGTGGCTTTACCGTTGGTGGACCAAATACAACGCAGCCGTCTGCGAACAATATTAATGTTATTGAAATAATTATTAGTCTGATTTTCTTCGGTAGCGAAATCTATTTTTTTTAAATTTATTTTACAATTTTAACCTGCTAAACTGCTTTTGCAGTTTGTCAGCAGGTACATACAATGACACGGTTAAGTTAATATAACAGAATCGAAAAAAATAGAATAATATAGTTGCAGTGATCTATTATTTGAAGAGGTACGAGTTCTTGCTGTGCGGCAACTGTACATAAGAATAATTATTTTACATACACAAAAACATCGACACCACTATTCATCCATTGATCATCTCCACAACACCCGTCATGTAAGAAGGAATCCAGTAGTTCCACCCACTACAAACACATCACATGCACAAAGACAATACTCCTACTTAGTGCCTAAAGTGTTCAACCTCATTTCCGAAGCATGGAAATTGAAAAGTGCTAGCGCGTTGCGAAAATGGGTTAGCAATTGGCTTCTAGACATGGGGAGAGTCGAGAGCGAACTCATGCTAACACAAACTCACATATCTAATATAAACTAATAAGTGTTTAATTAAAAAAAAATTAAATTATTATTATTGTTTTTTAGTACTTATTTAAGTACTTAGAAAAAAATATATAATGGCGTTGATAAAATTATGTTAAATTTTATTTTTTTATCTTCCAAAAGGCTATTTTATACTTAAGAGAGATAAGGAACTAAAGTCAGTTTTTATTTCAAGTTTAAAAATGGTTATTTTTGTTCCTAATACTTGATCTTCATTGCTGTTATTATATAAATTTAAATTTGCGAATCTTTTGCGCGGTTTTATTTTGATTACTGTATAAACAATGACTAGCCATTTAATAAATTTTCAAATTGATTCGAAATTTTCAAATTGGAAATTCATATGTCATACGGCATATATTCTGGTCTAGTAATGTGTAATTTCTATCACCTAAGAAATTCTAAAAATATAGTACTATAGGATTCATATGTCTTATACTGATTTATAAATGTGGAAATTCTAACTATACAATTGTAAATGTTCTCCAAAATGCCCTGGAAAGAATCTCAGACTTGTGATGTCCCGAAAGAAACCATTCACCTGTTCTGAATGCAATTACCTTGTTGTTCAAATTGACCCTGGTAATAAATTACATCTTTGTGATTCTTTCAAGGATAAAGAAACCATCCTGTCACTTCGAGAATGCAATCAACAATGTTCTCAAAATTTGTTTTTTATTTATTTTTTATTTTTTTATTTTATTGATTTATTGTGAAAAACAGTATAATCCATTTACATTTCACAAATAACAGTTTATAAATTACAGTTTATAATAAGTAAGTACATACATTTATTTGCATGGGTAAGTACATCAATACTATCTGATTAACCAGATTTGTTAAATAGTATGCTTATTGCCGTCTTAAATTCTCTTTGGTTCAAATTGAAAATGTCAATCACAGAAGAAATGTGATTTAACAAAGTAGTTATTCTCCCCAAAGGCATGATCATTGGTAGGTTGGTCCTGCCCCTTGGAAAAATAAATAATCTGTGCTGTCTAGCTCTGATGAAATTATCAGGGACATAAAAAAAAATCGTTCCAGAATATCTGGATTGCAAATGTGCCCATTTAGCAGCTTGTGCGCCACTAACACCATTGCAATATTTCTCCTAACGTCTAGACGTTCTATCCCCAGCATTCCGGCAAGAAAATCAGAGGGATACAATAAAGGGTAATATCCGAACTCTCGCATGTAGAGGTATCGCATAAACTTTTTTTGCACCTTTTCTACATCATTTGAGTAAAGGGCATCTTCGGGTCCCCATATTATCGATCCACTCTCAAGAATGCTGCGAAACAGAGTAAAATAAAGCATTTTTATGACTGCCGTATTCGTAAAAGATTTCGAATTACATATAACAAAACCCAGCATTCGCATTGCAGAGTTGCACACCGAATCGATATGAGTTCGAAAAGTCAGACGCGTGTCAAAAGTCTTCCTAAATCCTTCGTTATCGAAATATGTTTTAGAGAGGTACCAGACATTTTATAGTTAAAATATAAAGTACGCTTTGCCCTTGTAATGCACATAATTGTACACTTACTACTGTTAAAATGAAGTTTATTTTGATGACTCCACTCTACTATACCGTCGATATCGATTTGTAGACGAATGGAGTCTTCATTTGTCGTTATACAGGTGTATAGTTTAATGTCATCCGCAAATAACAAAAATTTTACAAATCTTATAAACATCCCTTTGTCATTAATAAACAATAAAAATAATAGTGGTCGTAAATTAGACCCTTGAGGGACCCCAGAATTTGTGGCGTAGAGTTTCGATGTGAACTGCCCGTGAACAACGTATTGTTTTCTGT
This sequence comes from Hesperophylax magnus, assembly GCA_026573805.1. Classification (NCBI taxonomy): domain Eukaryota; kingdom Metazoa; phylum Arthropoda; class Insecta; order Trichoptera; family Limnephilidae; genus Hesperophylax; species Hesperophylax magnus. The sequence goes on along the minus strand of JAIUSX010000029.1, from coordinate 7,039,448 downwards.
TAGACAGATAATTATGAAAGAACAAAAGCAGCATGTATGAGAAGCCGAAGCTTTCAAGTTTATTCAGTAATATAAGGTGATCTACTTTGTCAAAAGCTTTCGCAAAATCATTATATGAGACATCTACTTGTTCGTTGTTGTCCAATATATTTGAGACGTAATCCGTAAATACCATTAAGTTGGTCGTTGTAGACCTGCCCTCTCTAAACCCATGCTGCTGGTTTATGAGAAATGGTTCTACTTTATAGTATATACGTTTTTGTATTACGAGTTCAAATAATTTGGCCGGTGCCGAAAGAATTGCCACAGGTCTGTAATTAGATACACATGATTTATCGCCGTTTTTGTGTAAGGGCGTGACCTTTGAGATTTTCCAACGGTCGGGGAACTTACCGGAGATAAGTGAAATATTAAAGATATGTAAAAGCGGTACCATTAACGGATCTGCATATCCCTTCAGGAAAATTGTGTTAATAAAATCTGGTCCAACAGATTTTTTTGGTTTTAGTTTTTTAATTGCAGCTAGGTAATCATTTTTATTTACACTTAAAATTTCAACATTTTGAGCTAGTGAAGAGTAACCGCCTGGGGTGTATGAGTCAAATTCTGCACTATGTTCGCTATAGACTGACTTAAAGTAATTCGCAAATGCTTCCGGAATATCGGGCCCAGTATGAGTACTTCCATAGACATGACAGCATCGCCATTCCATTGTAAGAATATTATCTACTAAATACACAATTTGGCTGTCCTGAAACGGGAATTCTTCCCAGTCGGACAGACAAAGGTTCATTTTGTTTTATATTGTTTGTAATTTATATATATAAATAAATAAAATGGCAGTATAAGCGTTATATATCAGACAAGTACAATTGAAACAGTCCCATAGAAAGAATATCCATATTTAGCATACATAGGTTGGTACAATTTACTATATATTTTTAAGTTCCATTGTGAATTCCAATTAGCTATACAAGGGCCTCAGTGGGGCATCAGTACATATCGTCTATGTCCAATAGCCATTTTCTTAGATTATTTTTGACTTTAGTGGTACATAAGGTATTATTTTTGATTGACATTGGTAGATTATTAGATATCTTGGGCGCAATGTAGTTTAGAGTTCTTTCTCCGTACTTATTGGTACATTTCGGAACCATTAATCCATCATTTTCAGTGAATCTTGTGAATGTTTATGGTAGACTCTTTCCTTAAACAAGGAATCCGACGATACAATTTGTTGACTTATGATATTATACAACAATAATCCTTTAACAGGTAAAATATTAAAAGACTTCTTTTTTCTTTTTTTTTTTATATATTCTATAATATTGTTATTGGGTTTATAAAAACAGTTTATTTTTAAACAAGTTCTGCTGTGTAATTATTATTACGCGTGACAGCTGTTTCGCCCTCTGAAGGCATTATCAAATTGTGGGTAGCCAACTTACTTGTACATTATTTTGATGTTACTTCTGTGTGCATTTGTGTATTTATGGATTAATAATTTTATAATGGAGTTTTGTAACGTTTATATACAGCTTATATTTGTTTCACAAGAATGTCCCCAAGACGTAATTCCATATCGGATAGTGGATTCGGCCAGAGATGGGTAGATTAATTTTAAGGTACTTATAGGCACGAAGTATTTTATTTTATAAATCCTACTTACTATAGCCCGTAAACGTTTACAAACATTAGTGAATTTTAAAGTCATGAAATTTGCACAGTTTTTTTAGCTCATACACTTCTCAGAATCTCGGCTTCTAACTAAACTATCAAACTAACCATTCAGCCATTTATCTGTAGGAGTAGGCAGGCTATGATCTCAAGGCCGGCCTTGAGCCAAATGGCGTCTGGCGCTAGTAAAAACCTCAAGGGCGTTGTATTAAGTGTTAGGTATTTTCAGTTTCTCTCGACTTCTTGACTCCTTGGCGCCTTGACAAGTCATCGCTCCAATTGCACCTGCACAGGGCCGGCCCTTTGCCGACGTATGTTCTCCCGCAAAAGACCCCGCACATCCAATATCTACCGATTTATATAAAGTTTCCCTTTAACTCCTTAAGTTTTCTATACATTTCTAATGCCGAAACATTTCTAATTCGTAAGCTCCGAAAATTATTGAAAACAAGTTTTGTTCTGTTATTTCATATATTATAGTCATGAAAAAATTCACCGTGTTAATGCTACTAAAGCATTTTAAGAGAGATTTTTGCTATATTTTAAAAGAAGGAGTCGTGTTTTATAAAACATTTTCAAAATTTTCGCTTAATTTTTATCGTTTTTTAATATCCCGCTTTAATATATCGCGCTCCCTGAAATATTCGTATTTACGTATCTCCCATTCAAACCATATTTGAACGCTTACCTCGGGGCCTTAGATATTAGATTCCCTTTGCCGTCACATGCCTTCTTGGGGCCTTTGCTACTTCTTCTTTATGTCCGGATTCATGTGGTGAGGTTAGTCCAGGTTTTGGCGCGGCGGATGCATTTGCCCATCAGATGCGTGGCGGGTCGGATCGGGAGAGTTCGGTTGAGAGAGACCCTTTGACTTCTCTAGGCGGAGTCTCTCGACCCATTGCCTTGCACCGCAGTAGGAGGGACTCTCGAACACACTGACCTCTAGATTCTTACCCACCCTTAATTCCATTTTCCTTTCCAAATCATCGTCTCCTTCTTCTTGTTAAAAATACATTCTACATAGCCTCACCAAGGATGATCTATTTAATATTTTAATTTTAAGCAATTTTTTTTTGGAGTAAATGCATATTTTATTATTATTTCACCCGTAACGCCAGAGATGTCCCTGTGTTATGGCGGGTGAAGCTCATAGATTGTATTAACAAGACTGATAATAAAATTAATTATACATGTCAGTTCGATTTATAAATATTTTATATGACAATTAAACACTATAAACGAGAAAGAGAGGGTAGAGTGCATAATTTCTAGCATTATTTATTTATTTTACGCCGTTTAAGGCTTTTACATTCTGAAATGTTTTGCAGTTGTAAAAATCCATTGCGTTATTTTTGTTTTGAAACTTAACTCATTTCTACAGCGTTCTACTACTTTCTTCTATAGTCTATATTATAAGATCCATACTTTGGCTTCAATTTTTTCGATAAAACGTTATTAAAAATTATCAAATTTATAATAATAATATACTGGAAAATAATGAAAAGCATTAAACAAAATTGCATCCATCGTAAGCACAGTTGTCACTTGTTTCCTTAGTAATCGGCATCGGTTATTAAATGCTGCCCGCATGAAAAGCAGACTTATTATTCAATATTCGCGTCCCCTGGTTAGGGAGTTTTGGCTAACAGTCAGATCCGGACCTGCAATACACATTTTTTATACCTAAGAGAGAATAATCGTAGAAACAAAATTGCTGATTTTTTTTTGAATAGCCTCATTATTTGCGTTATAATATCAAAGCCTTGTGTGGTGTAAATATGATGCTGCACGTAAGGTCAGACCAGTGAAAATTTTGACTAATTGGCGTTTATTTGGTTAAAACTAAAAGCTCAAGGCCGGCTTTACCATAACAACGTGCTATGATTGGGTGTGTAAGAATCGAATTAGTAACTGTAAACTGATGCAACTTTTTGCATCAGTTTACATATTTTAGAGAAACACAGATAAAGAGTAATTCTTATTAATAAGACAGCATTTAACGTTAACTTGAGAATTAGCCTGCATCACAACTATTTCTCACGGATTAACACACAGATTAAATTTTACAAATATTCTTCACATAGGTAAATTTATGGGATTTTTTTGTATTTAAAAATGTTGTGTTCTAAGTTTCTCTTATACCTGCAGTAAATCCGGCCCTGTCGCCAGTCGGGCAAGTTTCCATTACCATCGCAGACGCTTTTATCGGCAGCACAAAAAAGCTCCAGGCTTTTACACGGATCTCCCTCGCTGGCTTTGTTCACACACGGAACACAAGTTACTGCTAGTAGCTAGAGGATAGGGTAGGTGCCGCCTGTATCTGTTCTCCGAGTACAAATTCCGGGACCCAGTATCCGAATTCTTTCGCGTCATTGTCCCGCCCGGGCTGAGTACATCATTTGGAAGGAAGCTTTTATCATTACTTCTTTATTTGAATATTTTAAATCGGGTTTTTTTCAGTTTGTGGGGATCGATTGCGCTCTGGCGGACGGTACTGGTAACCTATTATGTAGGTACCTACTTACTTTTACGAACCATGAAGAAATATCATAATTTCAAATGTATTTTTTTACGTTAGTTCCACTTAGGAAGCTCTGAGGAAAATAATTCCCCTCATGGCCTAAGTCATCTTTTGGGAAGCTGTGTGGCCAGGGTTTTTTAATGATGGATAGGAATTTATGTGAAGGAACAAGGTACGAGGGGTGGGTAGGAACCTGGGAGTCAGTGTATCCAGGAGTGACGGACGTATGAATCAATCAGTCCTGTGGAGAAGTCAAAAGGTCTCACTCAATCATTCCGGCCTGCCATGCAGTTTATGAATATTCGTAACTGCCGCCAAGACCCGGACAAACCTCGCCCCATGCACCCGGGCACCCCTGCTAAATCACCAAACGTAGTGAATCACTAAAGATAACTTATACGTGTTGTTTATCCAATAAATGGTTCCTGGGGCGGCTGTACCCTTATCCGCCTCCCAAATTCCTTTGATTCTAACAGTTCCATCCCAACTTCTAACTCGAGTGAAAATGTTACCTATTTTAAGTTGCGAAAATAGAACCCTTGGTAGGTTTTCTAAGCCCAAAATCATTTTCTAACCCATATCCTAATCGCTTCCACAATGCGCCTTCAGCTTGTACTGGCTACTTCAGTATCTTCTGTCCATTGCAAGCCCAGTATTCCCCTGCACTTTGGAGTTGCTTTCATCAGCTTTATTTGGGACGGCCATCTGAATAACAGTATTTTGGGGATCAGTATCTACCACACATTTAGAGATGATTTTTTGATTTGGTTTGACCTTTAATTTTCAAGTAAACTGTGTCCGAAGTTAGGTATGTATATTTAGGTAAAATTTAAAAATCCAATACAAGAGGGTTAATATCAGGTATTTAATATCGAAGCCTAGAATTAACTTCAAAAGATTTTCAATAATTTTAATATTTAAAAAAATTTGAAAAAGTAAACAAATAAATAGAAATGGCAAAAAAACGTTTTTCTGGGTTCTTCATGTGACTTAGTTTCATCAGTTTTCCGCTTGTGCTACGAGTTTTCGGATACCGTGTATATATAAATACTAATGTCTATTGGCAGGTTTTTCTTTACAAACCTAGTGTTTAGTTCAGAGATTTCTCAGAGCAGAATAATGCCCGGTCAATGGTGGGTACTCCATAAAATAATTGTAATTTTTTTAAAAATATGCTAGGATACCTGAAAATAATACGGAATTTTTAATCTGTTTTCTGCGGCCACCCTGTTATTATGAATACGCATTGAAAATCATGTTTTCGTATTCATTTGGTTCCGAGTGTTCCTACGGCGTCTGCCCTCGAGTGAAAGGGCCCGCTCAGACGCCAGACGGCCGCGGACTTAAAGTTTTAATGAAGGCTGTTGTATTCTTTGTGCTTCCCCTTTTTGTTTGGCGAAGGTGAGACCGGCGGATCAGTGTTATGACTTCCCGCGCGGCTCAGGGGCCCGGAGGTGTTCGGAAAGGAGAAGAACTTTTGACTCCCGAGAGCCCGGATGATGTTCTCCGTGTACTTATAGGCCTGGTTTCCCTTTCTTTTCTAGACAGAGTGGAAAATATGAGAGAACTTTATGAATAAAGCTTCCGGTGAAAACAAAAAGGTTGAAGAACACGAGTAGGTAGATATATCAAATTTTTATGTGCACCAAATTTTTATATGCATCTATTTTTTTTCGCATCGTACAGGAGGCCCTGAACCTGGGTCTTGAAGATACCCATTTTGTAGGAGGAAAGATACACAGAGGCTGGCAAATAATTCCACATCCGAGTTGAACTCAACTGACAAATGTCAACTGCGTACAAATGTTGGGCGTTTCATCATCATCATCACTTTTGGCTCTACAACCCCTGGTGGGTCTTGGCCTCCTCAAGAGTCTTCCTCCACTCATCTCGGTCCCGCGCCAGCTCTCTCCAGTTTCGAAGCTCCAAGGCAGACAAATCTTTGAGGACGTTGTCGCTCCATCTTAACCTTGGCCTTCCCAGGCTCCTTCTCCCTATCGGTCTTGAGCTCAGCAGGGACTTTGGTTCTTGATGCTCGGTCATTCTCTCCACATGACCTAGCCACCGAAGTCTTCCCAGTTTTATGAATTTTGTGACGTTTAGCTCCTTAAACAGAGTATAGAGCTCATTGTTATAACGTCTGCGCCAAAATCCATTTTCTAGAATCTAGAACTTTGAATTTGAATTATATATATATTTAGAATATGCTTTTTACTTAAAACCAAAGATATTAGAAGAACGAGATGTGCTATGCGCAGTTCGTACTGAGTGGAATTGTTTTGCCGAGTGTCGCCGGTTTGGTTCACCAATACTACTGCACACCTTCGCTTACGCTAAGGCATCGCTAAGGTATCCGCACTAATACATAGAACAGATTTCTGTGCGTACACGTCCCGATACCGTTCAAAGTACCCTAATTAGGTAGTACTCCGGCTACGGTCCGGCGGCCAACATAGCATATCTCGTTCTTCTAATATCTTTGCTTAAAACATATACAAACTTTTCGATAGAAAATAATTTAAAATATATACCTACCTATGATCAAGTTCACATTACTTGTTGGGCGCTTATATTCTAATAAGTAAATAAACAAGTTTAATATTGTTTTATTCTCAGAAACTCTCACTAAGAAACCGTTCCTACGGCACTACGTCCCGTAATGTTAAAAGTAAAATTAGTTTTTTTATGAAGCTTAAGAATTTATATGAGCGTGTTTACACTCGCCGACGTGATCAAGAATCGTGAAAATTCGACATTTCGCGACTTACGTTTTTGTCAACAAAAGACGTATGCGGATACAAGACTATATTTTATTCTACCAAACCAAACGAAAATATAATGGAAATGCTTGTATATAAAACGAAAGTAAAAACATGACTCAGAGAATAGATTGAAAAATCGACTTGCATACAATGCAAACATTATAAAGACAACTAAATACTATTTACAAAAATATTTTTAAAAAAACTATTGGTCGTCTCAGAACAGGAAACCTTTGTGAGGAGGACTGTCAAAACTTTGAATTTGAATTATATATGTATTTAGAATATGCTTTTTACTTAAAACATATACAAACTTTTCGATAGAAAATAATTTAAAATATATACCTACCTATGATCAAGTTCACATTACTTGTTTTTTTTTAAATGTCGTTTTTTGCTTGACGATTAATTATCAATATCTCTTACACGGAGAAAACTTATCGATATGAAATATTGTTTTTTAAATCTGGTAAAATTATTCATTTTCCTGCTAAAAATGGGACTGGAGGCTTATAACTATTTGACAAATTTCATGACAAACTATCAGAAAAGCACGAATATATATATATATATTTTTTTTCATGTTCTCCATAAAACGGTTATACACCAATGGAGAAGATTACAAATTAAAAAGTTTACAGAGGCAGTTTTACTATTTAATATGTTATGAGGAAGTCGGAACACGTGTTATTCAGAATAATATTAGATTCGCATCTCGGCCATTATATTTATTCGGACAAGGGTACCTGCATGAACACGTATTCAGATATATTCTGAATGACTAATATTTTATTGGAAAATGATCATGCAGTCACACTTTTAACAAAATCTTGATAAAAAATGGCGTACTCATTTTTCTCCGTGTACCTAACGCATATCGCCGATTTTTCTTCGAGGTTAATAGATTTTCTAACGTTTGTGTCTTGTTTTTTCAAATTATTTTAAAAATTTTCAAGAAGATCGTGGAAAATAGCTATGGATATACCAAAATAATTGACTTGTTATTTTTTATTGATAAACTAATGTTTATAAGACAAGGTAAAGCATAAAGGATAGCAAATAATTATTGTTTATAGTTATTTGTTAATTGACTTGTGTTGCTGCAACTGACGCATTAGTATTCGAAAGGTTCCTATGTGATGTCATTGTGTCACAAGTGGATGCATCCAGTGTCTTCTGGTTTTCCTCTAATAGGCAAGTGATATACCAACCCAAAATCATGAGAGTATTCATCTTGTTTAGAGTGTCAATCTTGAATACTGGACTCTGTCGGCTGATAGAAAATAATTTTTCATGGATTACAAATCAAGTACCTATCTGTTTTTCAAGCATCGTGATACATATATGTATGACGTATATTGCCGTGGGAACGGGCCGTGAAGTTGCTAATTATAAAATAGGTATCGCAGTGGATGTTGAAGCAAACACGATTCTTACACAGATGCATTGTTTACATACAGCGCGTTTCGCAGAAGTCAATTGATTAATACAAAATTGCTAATAATAAAAAGTCGACCCGCAGTAAAACTTTTTTAGAATGACACATCTTTTCAAATGTATTCTAAAACTTTTAATAAAATGTCTTAACTGAGGATTGAAATTCCTCCACAGGGATTGACTAAATTTAGAAATCACCGCTAAAGGCGTTAAAACCTAAGCCAAATCCCAAATGAATAAGACCGAATTTTTTTCGGATATTATTTTTTTTTAAATTCGCGAAAAGAATCCAAAGTGCTATCAATAGTCTGGAACCAGTGAGACCATGGCATCCGCATTTTGGGTATGTTGTGAGGCTGAAGGAAGTGGGGAAGAGAAGGAAATGAGGAGGAGGAAGTTGGGGAAGTACCTGGATATTCAGATCTGGTCACCATACACGTCAAAAACCATTTCAAGCAACGTTTCAATTCAGATTGGTGGTCTTGCACCAGGGCGATACTGAGAGTATCTTTCACTCTAAAATATGCCGCAAATATATTATATGTTATTTTTAATGAGTATAAAATTTACTTGTGCACGCCGGATTTGAACCCGTGATAAAACTTAACTTACTTAAATTGTACATAACTGAAGAGAAACGCGAATATATCCACGTGTGTTTGGGTAATTGACACCAATAATACATTTTCATCGACAACGAGTCTATCTACAAAGTTTCAGCCTTATCGGATGTCGGAAAATGGGTTAATGTTCACTTCCAAGATTTGATTTATTCACGATAACCAAATCGAAATTAAAAGAGAATTTAAAAATACTGTCAAACTTTACTCGTCAATAGAAATATATTTTTAAGGTTCTGTCCTCACAGCACTACCCCTAAAGAAAGTAATTAGAATTTTTGTTAATTAATTAACTCGGGAAGTTTTCCAGGTTTTGAAACCTCTTCAAACTAAGAATTAATTTCTATCCTGGATTATAAGCTTTTTGGAAAATAGACCACAGCAAGTAAAATTATTAAATGAACTAAGTGATTCCTAAAGTAATAATTTCTCGATACCACAAGGCCCAGTTTTAGGACCACTATTGTTCATATTATATGTAAATGATATATTTGATGTTGCATGCACACAATGTTTGACCATCATAATACCAGCGAACGCCTAGTTTTATGGTTGAACTACCCTAAAATGTGAAAATAATTGACAAAGGAATAATTGAAACAATAGTCTCTGTTAATAATTTAATTTAAATTTTATTCGTTTTGTTTCGAACTTCCTAAAACTGTCTTCAGATTCCTTACAATAATTTTAAATCTCATTAGCGAAAAGAAAACATTGGGCATCCGTTTTCTCCTTAATTGAATCTCCACTCTGTTAGGTACTTGATGAAACAAAGCATTTTCAAAATTAAATCTCGAAAAAAATAAACGAAAATTCTTTGGGCTAGTTAAGGGTAAGTGGATGGCGCAGGGTAAGTAAAGTTAATACAAACTACGGGCAGCATGAATAACAATAGGGAATAAACTCCCACGTTTACTACGTATTTTACAACCCATGCCAGAAATTATCTTCTACGTAGATCGTTCTCTCGTACGTACATTATTTTATGCTTTTAGTTAACGGTTTATCTTGTACATCATAACGATAGTTAAGTTTGGCGTAAAAATTGGAGGTACATCACACGCGTAAAATACCGGCTGAAATTTGGATTATAATATAGGTAATTATTTAATAAATTGTGTAATGTTGAAATAATTTATTTACTAATTTTCTGGAAATCGACAGTTTATTTTTATTTCAGTTTGTTCATAAGTATTATATAGCCAAAATAAAACCAATTATGGATTTCATCCTCGTTAATTTACCTCTACTGAGACAGTATAGTAAGGAATAAGTAAATTAAATTTGTAAGAAAAGAATATAAATTTAAAAATTTATACAAAAGTGTCCTCACAAGAGTGTCACATAAAAAAAAATTAAAAAAAAACAAAACAAAAGATTATATAAAACGAAAAATTTACAAAAAAATTCACCTTGATAATACGCTGTTGTAATTATTACATAGTCTGTTCAGGCAATACATAAAACCATTTTAAGAATATCTAAAAATCGATGAAAATAAAGTTTCTTTAGTATGTTTGTTACTTACCGTCTTGCCAAGACCCAAAACAAACATTTTATGCTGATTTGGAGCTGTTTTCGTCGAAAAATCAGATTGCGGTCATTTTGACCACTGGCGACAGTTTGAAACGTATTGGAAAAAATCAAATTTTGTTACCAATGTGTCCAAAGGCAAAGAAAGCGTTGACAGACATGGGTCGCAGGGATTAAAAGAGAAGAACGGAGAAGTGCGGGGTAGAACTACGGGTCTTACGAGTACACAGGGCACTGAAAGTCAAGACACGAGACCGAGACGGGTGAGAGTAGAGATGGAGACGGCAGTGGCGGTAGAGTACCAAGCAAGCATCCCCTGCCCAGCAGCTGATTCTGGGCGGTGGATGAAGAAGTTATGGTCAAGTTTGAGAAAGTGATTCGCAAGATATGTGTTCCCCCGCTCGGCGACATTAAGCTGGGCGTGAGATGAAGAAAATGCGGTGGCAGTGGCCACAGTGTGAAGACAAATGTGCTACTAGGAGACTTTGGCTAGGAGGGCCTAAGCTGCAGAACTGCAGAACCTTCATCGAGGACCTCAGCCTTACTCAGGCCCACGCAGAGAACTCAGTGACATCAAGGTAATTACAGTGAACAATATTGTGCATTTAATTAACAATGACGATGTGAAAAATGGAGAATCAACCCCGAACCATATGACAACTAGTTAAGATTTAGAAATAAGTAGATCTTGGTATAATTAAGATGATATATTAAAACTTGGCCAAACCTCATTAAAATCCACTTAATAGATATTTTACATTTCAATTCATTCCCTTTTTCCATCTGAAGCGACCCAAATTTGTGAGAAAGCAGAGTAGAGTACTTACTCCACGACAGAAGAAGTGAAGTATAAAACTGCAATTAAGTAATAGTTTATAGTTTAATAGTTTATTCTGAGCTAGTTACCGGAGACGAAACGGAATGTGGGTTATAATGAAAAATTATTAAAAAAATATATTTTCAGTATATTCTAGGACTAATACAAGTTAAGGTGGGTATAGGTTTTGAAATATTCCAACTGTACGACGAAGGTTCGCCTATCAGGAGAGTTGTTGTCAAATACTTGTAGTTGACGGCTGCCGCAGTGTTTGTCGTGTTCTTAGGATCATTAAACTAGACATTCTAGACAATCAACATCACAATACTCAGACTGGAGGTTCACAAGTTCTTATTAGTTATCAGATGGATACTGGTTTAATGTATTGCCATCGAATTGTTCTACTGGGATTCTCCAGTCTCCCATAAAACGTCTTATTTGAACTATTTTGTCAATATTTTAAAATTAATTCAAAGCTGCCAGGGTTTTAAATCGAGAATAGAAAAGGCGCCTTTGAAAACCGGCGAAAATCACATATTTTTATAACTTTACAATTAAAAATACGTAGTAAATTTACTATAATAATGCATGATGTGTTTATTATATCTCACAAACGCTCCCAGCATCACAGTGGTGATGGATTGTCAGAATCAAAAACTGTGCTCCTAATGGCAATGGCTGTGCTTATTAACTACTTCTTAACATCTGCCAAATTCCTGTAAATTGAAGATCTAAGTTTATCAGTGTCTAAAATTAAAGACAACATTTTCTAACGATTTCGATGATTTGATTTCTATTCTTTTCCGCAAAATACCTTCAATCTAAGTGCCAACTTAATTAAACAAATATTAACATATTGATTAAAAAGTACTTGCACAGAAGATACTATTGAGCGTACCATAATTTTTTTAATGTGAATACCGCATACGAATCCCGATTACTCCCAACCGTTTGGAGACAGTGAGTCTATCACAACCATAATATTGGTATGTTGTGAGTCTGAAGGTAGTGAAAAGGGAAAGGAGATTATGAAGAGAAAGTTGGGAAGTGCCTGGCTATTCGGATCTGGTCACCAAACACGGCTAAAGCCAGTACAAGCAACATTTTGTTTCTGATTGGTGGTCTATCACCTGAGCAATACTCGGAGTAACTTCTACTCGGAACGTGCCGCAAGTATATTAGCTATGATATAATGCAACTATTTTGTATTCTTACAATCTGTATCTGACAAAAAGGCGCTCGCATACTAAACGGAAAAGTATGACGAAACGACAGCGAAGAGGCGGCAAACGAAGTTAGTAAGAAATATAAACACAAGGCAGCGGGAAGTTTAACTGGTGGGGGTGATATTTTATTAAACTTGGAGGAAAACAACGGAAAGATGGTGGGTGACAGGGAAAAAACTTAATGTCTATATTCACTCCGCAGCGTACATAGTAACACAACCGGCTTGTAAATATACCATGAAAAACTTTCACGTATTTTGGATATCAAAAGTCTCCCTGAAAAATGTTGGTATTGCTGATGTTACAAATTGAATTCTTGCTTTTTTATTTGATTAGGCATCTACTGGCTTTATCGCCAGATATGAACTGAATAATGTGTTACAAATAATCGTAATTTTCACTGATATTGAAATAATATTGCCTAGTTTTTTAGACTTTTTGACCAATAAGTCAACTTCAATTTAATTTTTCTTACACACGTAGACAAAAAGAAATCACTATTCTGTTACATACGATTTTATTCATTGTTTTGCTAAGCGAATTGCCCGTGATTAATATTCGTTTGGAATGTTTTATTATTTAATATTCCGACTCTGATAACTGAGAACGAAGTAAGAAAAATACTAACAAATGCGCTAGTAATATTTCTACCGAATCTTTTCCTCAATTAATATTTTTAAAACATACACAACTATATGAAGTCACAAAGTTACAAAAATTGCAAAGGGGGACCCTATCGAATACGGTCGAATGATCCCTCGCAAATAAAATAAAATAAAGTCAGGATCTTAACGACGTAAGTGAAGTAGACATGTAAAAAAATATTCGACTCGCGGCCTGGCCTATTTTACAGACCTGCGGTCGCATTTGCCCTAGCAGGCCAAGTAAAATTAACTAATTTAATTGTTTTGCAAAACATGTTTTGTTAAATATTTTAACGGTAAAGTATTGTTTTTATCAATTTTAAATTTATATAACTTACATCTGTGGGTAAAGGTTTGAAAGAAAAATAAATTATGGTTACGAATTCGTCGGAAATAATTATATTGTGAGCCTCGACCATTAAGACCGTTATGAGACGATTAAATTCATGATGGAAATTTCATCCACAAATTTGAACTTCCAGACGACAGCGATGAACCTCGTTCGAGAGTATTTATCACTTCATGCAATCAGATTTTCGCTTTATTGTTGAACTATTTCAATTTCGTCACTGCAAACGCCATCTCTTGATTCTCGGCGAGGTAATATTACATTCTATATAGATCACAAGGGCAGAGCTAAAATTCCCTTCAATCTAAGTTCGTTACGGTTGTTGTTTGACCGAAGCCAGAGTTGAAGGGTTAAACAGCAGTGCGTCCCTTCTCCCTCAAGTGTCATTAATTAAGTTTAATTGCTCATAAGGCAGTGTTTCACCGCAGGACATAACTAAATAATAATAATCACTAGCCCTGCGTTACGCTGTATATTCTGTTTAAGGGTGAAGGGCATGCATTTATCACATACTATATTTTATTAGGGGTGAAAAGTTCGATGGCGTCTGGGAATCTGTCCCCAGGCAAATTACACGGCACGGAAGTTTTGATTTATACTGATTGTATGGACACTGGTTTATTCCAATCAGTTCGTATTTATATCATTTTGCTCAAGGAAGTCTTAATTTTACTCACAGTAATATAAAGCAGTTAAAAAGCAGTTAAGCAGTTAACTAGCAGTTAAAAACCCGCTCCGCGGGTTTTTTTCTGCTAGGCCCTGCGGGCGGCTCTTAGTTGGGCTTCGCCCATTTTAAGTGATATTAACAACAGTTACATTTAATAGATAGATATTAGGACATTCACAGAGAGAGGGTGAGTATATATATATATATATATTGTTAAAACACGGAACAGGAAGGAGTTAATTAATAATAACATGCTAAATTTACGCATTATAAGAATGACAGTTGTTTGAATAAATGAAATTTTACGTATTTGTGATGGATTATTTCAAATGAAACACTATTATTGACTACATGTCTACAACTGATATTAACTGTTGTCGTACCTAATATAATTAGCTCATAGGAGACTTGCAGTGCTTAAATATGTGTTATAACCGTCAATGTCTATTAGTTGAATCCATATCGTTTAGTTTGTCACAATTAAAGATAGTTATAACAAAGTTGACTTAAATAATAGATTATTACATATTGATTAATCGTACCCGTGTTTATGAATAAAAGGAGGGTAATTGTGCGATGAGATTAGCAGTCGGTTTAATTAAAAGGTGTTAATTTTACTCCAACTGGTGGTAATTCTTTACCTACAACTGTTACTGTATCTAATAAAGTTTAAAGTTAGATTATATATACAACATCATCAGGAGAGTAAAAATCTATATATAAAGGAAGATTATTACAATATAGCGCCCCTGAGGTGATATCTCACAAAAACGGCGCTATGCAAATTGTCCAATAAATAAATAAATTTAATGTTTACATTTTATTGTGTATACACCGAAGTCAAAAATTAAATAAAGATTGCAATTGGGAAAGAAGAAGTGGAAGGAGGGGGGAGGGGTAAGAGTAGGCTGGGTTTATAATAATTAGGAATTACAATATCGTTAGACGGGAAAGACCAGTTGAGTGGGAAAATATTTAAAAGAGAGTTTATAAAAAAAATCTTGTTAATTATATCTGCTTTTATATTAACATGTTTCCTAATTTCTAAAATTTCTAAATTATTTATAGTGAAGTATTTTAAGACCTGAAAAAAACAAATAGCATATAACCATAAAACAATATATTCATAAGACAAATAGCATTTAATAACGGTTATTCTAATAAACTTATAGTTGAAATACTAAATAAAAAAATTAAACATATTCTCTTCAAACGGCTTTTCTAAAGATAGAAAATAAACAATGGCGTAGAATTCTGTATGTAGATAACGATACTTCTAAAATTATATATAAAAACAATCCTGGTAGTATTCAACTGGCGTTTTACACTAATAACAATGAAGAAATATATTCTTAATAATAGAGATAGCAAAATTCAAACAAAAAAATCAGGAGTTTAATAACTCAATTGGGATGATTGTAATTTCTTTTACAAAGGTAGAACCAATAGAAACTTTGAAGTCAGAACTAAAGAATATCGCAGGGCTCTAAATGGAAATAGTGAATCTGGGTTTGCAAATCATCTTTTGAATAATGATCACACTTTCGATAAAAAAAATCAGGTCTTAAAATACTTCACTCAGGATATAAAGCATCGCAAATAAATAATTTTGAAATTTTACAAATTAGAAAACATGTCAATATAAAATCAGATATAATTAATAAGCAAAAAAAATATAAATAATAATGAAAAATGCCATTACAAAGTGATAAGCTTCCAGAAGAAATCTTATTATTAAACGCTTGTTAATCGTAAGTAGTCAAATATTGTGAGCTGCATTTTTAAATATTCGCGCCATTCATTTGGTTCGTTTTTAAAGCGCCAGGGGTGCGCTCTGTCGGCCATCTATAGCTGTGCGTATCGGCCATTGAAGGAACGCTTGATTTTTTTATAAACGTCAAACATAATCACGTAACTATGGATAATTTTCATTGTAATGTAATTAATCCAATAGGTTGTGAACTTTCTAAAACATATTTTCTTCGATATTATCCAAAAATTATATGAGCAGAAACGATGATTTTGAAGAAATCTCGTATTATTATGAGGCGATCATATTTTAGTATGAAATCGTTTCTTAATTTTCAAGTTAGCTGAATTTACCCGAAACAGACAATTTTAATTTGACCAATCAGAGGGCCTACATCATCCAGACGCTAGGACATTAATACTATCAGATTAATAAATTCGTTCGATTTCAACACCTTAGAAGCATCCCGAAAAATATTTTTAGGTAAATACTATCAATACACCCGTCAATAGGTAAATACTATCAATACATCCATCAATAGGTGAATACTACCAATACATCCGTTAATAGTTAAATACTACCAATACATCCGTCAATAGGTAAATACTATCAATACATCCGTCAATA
Organism: Hesperophylax magnus; assembly: GCA_026573805.1. Taxonomy (NCBI): domain Eukaryota; kingdom Metazoa; phylum Arthropoda; class Insecta; order Trichoptera; family Limnephilidae; genus Hesperophylax; species Hesperophylax magnus. The sequence continues at coordinate 7,022,818 of JAIUSX010000029.1, read as the reverse complement.
GGTAAATACTACCAATACATCCGTCAATACTACTTAAAAACTGTGTTCATGTTCTAGCTCATTCTATTCCATAATTTTTAATTTATCTTTATCTACCGGTCATTTTATGAGATAAAAGTCAAATGACCACTAAGTATTATGTCAACACTTCCTAATCTTTTGGAAAATATTATTTAGGAAAATAATGCATAAAATTAAACCACTTACGACATCGTTTCACCAATCACCATGGTTTTATGCCATGTAGATCTATGATATCTAACTTATTGCTTTACGAAAATTGTATTTCCAATGCTGTCAAAGGGTCACTAGTCGACTCGATTTATATTAATTTTTGAAAAGCCTTTGATACTGTTTCTCATCGAATCTTAATGGAAAAGTCAGAACGTTTGGGAATAAGTGGTAACTTTATCGAATGGCTTAGAAGTTATTTATCAAATAGGAAACTATCTGTAAAATGACGTCCTCATCTTCTTATACTTTTTTGCCTTATGTGGGGTCCATCAAGGTTCCAAGTTTACAAATGCTTGGATTCATTCTCAGAATCAAAATAATAAAGAAGAATCAACAACTGAAAACTTTAGAAACCTAAAAACCATAAAATTATTGGATAAGTATCTGGTTAAAAGTCTAGTAGAATATAATTCATGCATTTGGTATCCTCATAATAACTCTCGTTGCTTACAAATCGAAAATCAAAATACATTTTTACGCTTGATTAATTTTATAATTGGTTTTCCTATAAATTAAATCAATTATGTGAATTTACGAAGTAAACTCAATTTATCGAAATTATCCGAAAGACGAAAAATGTTTGATAAACTGTTTAAAGTTGTTAATTTAAGATTTGACTGCCCTGACGCTATAAATTTTCTTTTATTACATGTACCTCCGAAGCATACTAGATGGAATATATAATTTCATAACGATAACTTCGTGTTCAATTGAGGGAGGGAATACGTAGACTGGGCAATGGGCTTATTTTATGCATTGTTTTATTCATGTTATACATACACTGATTTTTTTTGTTGCCCAATATGTCATTACTAAATAAAAGCTAAACATTTTTTTTTACATATCTCTAGAACTTTACTTAATCCACTTATATTGAAAGAAGTTAACTTTTATATGCCTCAAATATACTCGTTGGAGATCCCATGCACTTTTTTATAATTCGAGGACTTCTGCCTATCAGAACTCATTATTCAACAGAGCGACTCAACAGCTTAACGGTTCTGCAATGACCATCGATATTTTCAACGTCACTTACAGACAGTTCAGCAACTGTCTTTTGACTTATGTCACAAAATAGTAAAACTGCCCCGTGACCTTTTATACTAACATGTTACTCAAATTTACAAGCTTTTTTATTTATTTTGAATGGTTTGAAATCGGGAGTTATTTTGCGAAAACATTATAAAATCAAATTCAAGATAAAACTCCAACATTTTGACTGAAATAACTCTTCCGCATTGACCTGATCACAATTTGATGGAAAGCTAAAACGAGCCTTGAATCGGTGAAACACTCCAATGTAAATGATTTTTATAGATGAAAATTGTATAGTCTTCTTGGCGCTTTACTGAAAAACTTTAAATTGTATAGTCATCTTGGCGCTTTACCGAAAAACTTTAAATAACATAATGGTCTTGGCTCTTTATCGAAAACTTTAAATTGAAAAGTCATCTTGGCGCTTTACCGAAAACTTTAAATTGAATAGTCATCTTGGCGCTTTACCGAAAAACTTAAAAAAAACATTGCTCTGGCTCATTACTGGTAAAACACCGTTAATTGTTAAGTAAACGGAGATAAATTACCCATAAAAATATTGCTAATCTCTTCAAATTATTCGTGATCCGGTTATAAATGGTATTGCAGGCCCCGAACGAACGAATTTGATAGGTTTCTTTGTAAACATTTAGTAAAATACCAATGTATTGTCACGATGTCGGAACACGTGTTCGTGGAACACGTGGAAAACGCAGGTGCATGAACAAGTTTTCCGATATTATAACGAATTTACGAAAAGTTTATCGGGGAACGGCCTGCAATCCCCTTTAACCGGAATGCTAATGATTTGAAGAGATTCTTATTAAATTAGCAATATACGTTTTTCTCCGTGTACAATTACTTAATCTCTAACAGTTTTAATTTCAGCCCAACTATATGAATGCGCTTTTAAAATTACAGTAGAAGAATTATTATTCATTGAGAAATACCTGTTTTCAATCTAAATTCGTGTCCGATTCGCACTCACGGACTTGATTATACAAAAGTTGCAATCTTCTCTTAATGAATTGTTCCTTCTGCGAGATAATCAAGTTTAGCCAACTGAAGCTTGCAGCGGCGCTAAAACTGCAACAAATGGACAATGCACAATGCGCAGCACACAGTGCACCTGCATATAGTGCTCACTGCTCATCCCGCGGCTGCACTTAATTGCAACGGCAAATGGCAGCCTCCCAGAGATAAGCAATAGTTAAATGACTTTCAGCGCTATACCTGAAAGGTGGAACAGTGCATGTCTGTTAAAATACATCTGTAGGAAATTAAAAGCTTCAGCAACAGTTCCGGATATTTCTGAGTGAAATATAATTAAATAACAAATAAAGCATTTAAAATAAAGAACTCCAGTCCATTTTTTTACACACTGGTATATTTGTTTTAATTTTTACACTAAGTTTTAATAGTCAAAATAATGTTCAATATTTTAATTTATCGGGTCTCACGAAAACACACCACGTACCAAGTAAGAGTTTCAAAAATCCAACTTTTTTTTCAACCGGCGCTGTGTTTTGTATAGGAGTGGCAACGTTTTTTAAACTTAAGATTACCCGTTTTTAAAATTGAAAACCAACTGTTAGCATCTCTTCACCAATGTTATTGTATTGAACCAAAGTGCAAATGCATGACCGCACCTGATAAAAAATTTACCGGTATTTAAAAATCTGCATTATAACAGTTTCATCGATTCGAATGTGAATGTAGACCAGGTTGAAAACTTGATGCGAAAGAAAACGAAAATTTAGTACACTCTCGCAATTATTGTAAATATTATTTTTCAATGTGGTTGAATAATGAAGAAATGCCCAGATATTAATTGTAATCTTATTTGTTTTAATACTATCAATATGTATAACTTTACGAGACGTGTGGGATTGCACCATCCTCCCCACATCCTGGAATAAAAAATATTATTATTATTATATCTTGTTTTCTTAAATAATGATAAAAATAATATTTTGATGATTTGTATAAAGCCGTTTATGTGAAGAATCACCTCAAGGGCGCTATACAAATATTTAATAAATTTCTACAATTATCTATCCTATCACTAACTACAGACTTAAAGTATTATCAAATTTGAATAACAGATTGTACCACCGGTTCGATGATCAAAGTATATATACAATGTATATGATCAATGAACGTGTTGCTGCGTCAGAATTTACCGGCATTTACAGGACCATACTTACCTAGAAGGTCACTTGAAATTAACACTGTTAATTAGAAAAATTTTGATACGGTTTGCATGCAGGGGACATAATTGCAAAATATGTAATTTTAAATTCCATTATTAATTACGGTATTCATTTAATAATATTTATTTACATTCTTCGATGAGCGTGCTTAGGAGAGGAAAAGAAAATTTGATGTAAGACGGTACAACAGGACATGGATTTGATCAGAATTTATGGTATATGATTGTATAATATACCACATTTTAATTGTCATGCATATTATGTATTTAGTTCTACTTAATAGATTATTGTTGTATAATTATTTTGTAATGTTTTAAATACCTGCATTTTGAATATTTGCATCGATTATCATCTACATCTATTTTGTTTTATTCTCTTTATATTATAGACACTAGAAAAATACTACATACAAGACAAATCACTAAAACTACATTACCAACGCTACTCTGATTTGTGGGATTCAACTAAGTGCTGGAATAGACTACGCTTAGTTCTAAAGATACATAATATATCAATAGTACCCCCATACTGGTTGCCCAGATCATGCATCCTAGTGGTCAGTGAGAATGTCCCATAGTTGGTTGTGTACGCATTTCAGAATAATGTTATATTTTGTCTTGTATTCATAGTCGGCACAAGGAATTTAACAGTGGCAGCGATGGCAAGACTGTCAATTAAGTTGTTAATGACTTTCTGTAACAGCATAATAAAAACTCTGTGTGACGGCATAATAACACTTTCTCCTAGTTCTCCTAGTGATGTGTTCACGAATCTTATATAACTGTTATGAAAAAGCTGTTGACAAATACATTGACAATTCAAATTCAACAGGCCGCAATACAGGAATTGTCCTTGCCGACGCGATTTAATTACAAACAAATAGGAGAGGCGAAAACCTTTCATAAATACTCTAACCTAACCTTCACAGATAGCACTAATAGTATCTTATTGATCCAAAAATAATACAGCTTTAACAAAAAATTTGGTTGTAAGTCAGAGTTAAAAACATTTTTTTTAAATGTTACGTTGCACACCTAAAAATTTAAATAAATTTTAACAATGCAAGAGTAAAGCTAAAATAAAATAAAAACTAAATCAACCAAAAGCCATAATAAAAACCAGGTCATCAACAAATAAAACACTGAAAATTCCGATAACATACACCAAACACGGACAAAGACACTTTCAATACTACGCAACCAAACTTTTTAACAGTATGCCCATTACTTTGAAACAACTAATGACTACAAATACATCTACAAACTTTCTCAAAAAACATATCGTAGCCTGTATAAAAAATCAAGATATTCACTTTATTCAAAAGATTATAATTCCAAACCAAACATAACCAAAATATGATAAGTAAAATTAAATATTATACACGTTCTTCAATAATTATCCAAAAATACATACAAGCACATATAAATGTGTGTTTTCATATTTCAATATATGTCTGTGAAAAAAAAAAAAAAAAACTTTCTACTACAACACATAAATACCTGTCACACTTAATCACAAACACGTTAACACCTCAGCACAGGTTCTCCTAGTGAGGTGTTCACGTAACATACAATATCACCCACACACAGTTTTACCTATATCAACCTATGTTCTTTATTTTTTATACCTTTTTCTGTACTTTTTTCTCTGTACTACAATATAAACCACTGTAATCATTTGTAAAATGTGTATTCAAGAATAGACATAAATAAATAAAGCTTAAAAACTAATTCAAATTTCTGAAATACTGGCGCAAGTATAGCAACAACGTGTATGATTCCAAAATTCGCACGAACAAATCTGCTGTTCCAGTTGGAATTGTTTCCTTCCGGAGCGAATATGTTTTCCGTGTTTTATTTTGTATATGAAATGTTTTTGTTTTAGTACATGGCAACTAGGTAGTAGCAGTTCGCGGCTGTTTCCCAAAGATCGCATCAGCAATTAAGGGGACCACGGCGCAGGGAGACGGCTAAAATTCCGCCCATTTTACTGGACTAATTACTTCATTTAACGGCAATGGCTTAATTTGTGGAATCAAAAAATAAGTTTATTGCCCATTTTAAAGATAAATAGGTCTGAATGCGCCGTGAACTTACAGCACATTGGCATAATTACTTCAGAAGCTGCTTTACCAGTTCGGTTTTAGTAGGACCAGCGTTTTGCTAGGTGTCAGTTAATGAAACTGAAATTACTCAGCAGTGAAACTGATAATTAAAAATACTAATTTCAGTTGTAGCTCCAAATTTCCGTTTGTAACTCCGGTTCAATGAACTCTTCAACTCGGATTTGCTCTGAATTAAAGTGTTTTTTTCGAAATTGTTAAGTGTTTGTTTGAAAAATTCAGACAACAATAACAAGTATATAATGTTTTTGATTAAAAAATTATTTTAATTAAAGATAAATATTGTAGGTATTCAGATTATCCGTGATTTGTCACGGTTTTGCGCTAGGTATATAAAAATAAATCGAATAAATCATCACAATGATAATTCATCACATCTTTAAAAAGTTAAATAAAGTCATGGAAAGTGATGAAACAAAAACTTTATTAACTGGGTTATGTAGGTTAGGTTAGGTTAATTTTTTTTTCATGGGTTTCTAATGACTTTATATCATTTTTTAAAAGTGTGTTGAATTGTCACTGTGTTGAGTTATCATGGAACCAACAATAAATATCAAAACACGAACCTGTAACGAAACTCACCAAACACAATAGCCTAGTCTCTTAATGGTGAAAAAAGCTATTATGATTGTTAAGTTTATAATACAGCGAGAACCTATAATAATGATGGCATATTTGTAAAGAAATAGATAAAAAAAAGATTTAACTCTGTTACAGTAGTGGTGTTACAAATCACGAGGAAACCATTTATACATTTTTTTAATATTTAATTTTAATGTGATTGCCGGCTTGTAACTTAATAATAATACGAGATACTATTCAATTAAAAAACACACCTAAGTTTTTAAAAATATATATTTATATGAGTTTATTTGTCGGTCCCCCGTCTAATTTTGGAAAGTACTGCCTTGTTCTGCTTACCAAATATAATAAGCAATTCTTGAAAAAGCTACCCATATTTATATAAATTGATTTAACTAACACAATAATAAAATAATGCATTGACAGGCCGGTGTGTTGCCCCAATTTACTATTTAGTAGTGTCCTACCTTAATAACAGAGAAAAACTACCTTATCACATCAGTGCAGTCTAAAGACCCAAAGGTCCATGAAGTAAGACAACAGGGGCTCTGCCGAGCTTTAAACCTAATATATAATAGTATAATAATAAAGAAGGCAATAGTAGTAACTTTTAAAACATAATTAATTACCTTTTTAACAATATCATTACAAAACAATTCAGACAAACGTGCCATCATCGAAACACGTTTAAAACCAAAATATTCACAATAAACTTAAATGATTTTCTAAGTTAACTGTTTTTTATAGAAAATATGCTTAAAGCTCTATAAACGATGAACAAATAAAAAAAGGATAGGGGTTTGTAAAATCATATCCTAATTAAGTGGTTTCAATGTGCCATGACCGCAGTTTGATAGTAGCGGTAAACGCCGAAACAGCTGTCACAATTATAAAAACTAAAATACTTGCAAAATTCAATAATACTTAACATCACTAATTTTGATTTGGCTTAGTTAAAAAAATGGAATTCTACGAATCAAATACAATAATGATAAACCCTAATTTCTTTTACATCATTTTATCTTAATTTCCACATCAAGAGATGTCACAGACTGCGAAAAAGTTCACAATTTATTATTCTTAAATCAACCATAATTATATTTTTGTAATTAAAAACGCAGCAGATATAAGGAAGACCATAATTGTACAAAATATATTGCAAGCTGTTGGTTTAGCATTTCGACACAAGCGGAAATTAAAAATATTAGCCGGTCTGAAATATTTTATGTATTTTAAAATATCTCTTTCTACATCCCTCTATGTTTTAAACATTTGTTGCTTGACTTTTGTATTATGCTGGTCTACTGTTTATTATTTTCTTATTATGGAATACGCTTAAGATCGGGAGTGTTAAATAAAGGCTTTAGTTGGTCAAAGATTACTTTACGAGTACTTTATTATCGTAAAATAATAATAATAAGTTCTATCAGAGGCTATGGGTTATTCTGACGAAGGGAAGCGACTGGAATTGAGCTGACAACCTAGGAATCGGATGGCATTAGCTATACTCGTCATCAATCGGGTACTACTGACATCCTGTCTCTTTCAAATGGTGTACCGCCATCTATAGAAATACCCTAAAACTACATTAACTGGATAATAATAACTTAAATCTACACACTCAACCGACATGTGGTGGGCAGTATCGAAACTACAACCAAATAACACTACAACTTTTGACTTATTAAGATATGATGATGGACACTCAAAGAATGTACGAACCATTGGCTAAAGAAGATGGAGAAAGCGCATAATCAATTTATTTATACCCAAAACATGATTGTCTTAGAGTCCAGCGATGTGTGCACAACTTTCCTGGGAAACGCTGTAGGTGCAGGTAAATCATTTTAAGTAGATCCTTGCTTATGTTGTGTTACAAAACAAAACAAAAGAGTCTAAATTTAAATGAAATTGATAAACGACGCTACGGACCTATTATCTATTAGCATTTGAGTGGGTTAAACCAAATGTGTGTTAAGCCAATGTTTGAATTTCAAATAAACAGTCTGACGGTAGAAAAGCACGAACGTTGCTTTGACTCCGTTGGTACATATTTGCATCCCAATGAATCTGATTGTCGGTTGTTCATCAGGCGACAGTAAAATTATTCCACAGTTACCGTATATTTTTATCCTTGGTCCGAGTTTTTTTTATCTCTGTGAATCAGTTCGCAAAAAGGAATTTGTAAAAACCGTCTACCGAAAGTGTTAAGCGAATGTCAGAGCAAAGTGAATCACAGGTCGCCGATGTGTTAGGGAGATTTAATTATCTCCAATCTACTTTTAAGGCTGTTGGAGATCCCATTTCTCGGCTTTTCGATTTACCCTAAAGAAATAAATATTCATTAAGCCACGCTTTGAATACTTAATAGAAGCTCTCGGCATTTTTCCATTGAAATCTTTATCGAATTGAAAGTTTTTTTTGTGCTTATTGGAATTCTGGGAAATTAAATATTTTTTCAATTATCTTCGGATTCTAAACAAATATCCCCCCTCAAGTTGAGTAGGAGACGGCTTCTTTTGATAATGCATTTTTAATATTTAAAACGATATATTTTTAATAATATTACAAGCGCATGTTGTAATCGTAATATTATCAATTTTTTTTCAATTATGTAAAAAATACCAAACAATTTTTTTTTTTTAAGGAAAGACAAACATCCCCGGGTTATGAATAACATGACAATATTTGAAAATCTCCTACTACCACCACAGTAAGCGGAAAATGTTACTTGTGTTGCAATGGGGGACTTAGCCAGCCGAGGAATTGAACACACTACGCATGGGTGGGACACAAACGCGATGTCAACTCAGCCATCGACCGGTCAAATGGATTCTAGGTGGAGATTTCAAAGCTCTGTTGCTTACTGACCTGCGTGGATCTAGGAATGTCAAAAAAAGGTCTTGGGATCTTCCTGAGGTATTTTTTTCTCAAGGACATGAGTTCCAATGATATTAAATTGAATTCTGCTTAGTAGTTTTTGGAAATATAATAATGCTTTCTTGCGGATTTCTAACACACTTAATTGTAACCTTTTTAGACATATGGCAACTAACAAGGATTCTTATTTTGGAAAGGATTTTCTACACTTGATTTAGAAAAATATTTTGAAAAATTTTAACTCTTGCCAGAAATATCTGTACAAAAAGCATTCAACTTTAATTCGGATTTCATTCATACTTTCCCAGCAAATCTTCTTGATGTTATTTTTGCAGGTAAAGTTTTCTTTCTGGGTTCTCATTCTGAATTCTCAATTGGCTGAATTATTCTTACAATGTTAGTGCGTGCCGACCAGACAAGTCAAACTTTCTTTAACGAGACTTTTGTTTGCAATCTCTCTGAATGTTTAATGTGAACGGGCCGCCTGAAGAGGTGAGGGTAGTTGGGATAAATTGGAGCCTTTTAAAATCACTTACAAACCTGACATATCCAAAAACGTTTTCGTTTAGTCTAGCATTTCTCTTAACAGATGATTTAGATGAGGGTGCGGTAGTATTCTTTCTAAATAGGAGCAGACTGTAATATATGCAGGCTTTCATCAGGAGGGAATAAGGACATTGCTTCGACTAAAGGAAACGATTGTTTTTCTTCATGCTCCCCCTTCGAAGACCATTTCAGAGCATCACTTCCAAAATATATTTCAGAATGGGAGAGAGCGTCAAGATCTGAAGAGTCAGATACTTGATTCGCTTCCTGGAGGTCTAGCACGGATGATCAATAAAGCCCTATATCAATACGATATTGACGAAATCCGTCATTAGTCATTTAGCGATATTTGCGAGCACGGTCAGAAAATGATTCCTACAGACGGTAGACAAAAGCCGCTACTTGTAGCGTGGCCTCCAAGATATCGGATAAGCCGTCAATGTGCACAACTTTTTGGATAGTGTCGTTTGTTATGCAAAATATCTGGCTAGAAATGAGTTGAGATGAACTAATTAACGTTTTATAACTGAAAGAAATCGTACACATGATCCATAGACTTAATTAATTCATCTAAGACGCGATCAATTCATTCCTTTTCACCAGCGAGAAACAAAAGCTGTTGGTGGTGACTAATGACTCCATGAACTAACTTTTTTGTAAAATGAAATAAAAATACTTTTTGTTTTAAAACCACGAGTTTTTAATAATTTTTTGAACCGACCGGTTTCGCTTTACTCAAGCATCTTCAGGGTACAAATTATTACTAGGTCGGTTCAAAAAATTATTAAAAACTCGTGGTTTTAAAACAAACAGTATTTTTATTTCATTTTAAATATGTCAAACCACAAAGTGATTGCTTTCTACAATAATAACTTTTTTGTCGTCAAAATTTACATGCAGAATTCCAATGTATATTAAACTTATTATATCAATTCAAAATTGTCAATTTATTAGTATTTTCAACTTTTACGTAGCCCTCCAATGTTTAGGAATTTCGATTCATAGACAGATGTTGATCGTGTATGACGATTTGTATTATCAATGTGGGTCTGGGTATCAATAGTACCACCGTGCTAGGAAAATTGGTATAAAATCATCGGTAAGTACGCCTATCAATCCGATATTGCAAAATTAATAATTCACTGTACTAGACACTCTAGTCCCAATTTCCTACCTGTCCCACATCCTTCGATCTTGCAATATACCTCAATTGGGGACGAGATAGTACCGCTGGCTCCGGGCAGGATCTATGCGGTAGTCAGAAAAAGAATTGTCTCCCTCACACGACTTGATTGATGTACAATAATACACTTCTATAAAAATGGTGCCGATTATTGTGTTGAAATCTCGATCTTTTTGAGATTGTTATATTTTGTAAGAATAACTTGAATATAAGTAATTTAAGTGATTTCCGGAAAATCAAAAGCTGTAAATACTTCATTATCTAAAATAACGTAATGATAAGTGTGTAAGAAAACGATTTTTGGATATTTTGGATATGTATAAACGATAAGGGCCTATACTGAAAAATACTTTGAAAGTATTTGTACAGAACAACGTACCTCGATTTCGAGTTTATTTGTACGCGGTTTTAATATAAACGCTTCTGTCATTCTTTCCCTGTATGGCATAAACGCCATTTGACAATTATGTGACTTCATCTGACCCTGATTTAAATGGCTCCACTTAACGAGGCGAAAAATCTCAATTTATAAACTTTTTTAGTGTGAAAACGTGCTTTTAAAAATACTGACACTTTCGACAGGAATATTTTTAAAATAATATTTCAGAGTACTGGAGTTTTTTGAAAACTTACGCGGAGGCACTAAAAAGTTTTAATGGTCATACTTCTTAATGTCTTGATATATTATGTAATATTTGTCGATTGTAGATGACGTGGTGTACTATTTCTAGCTGCTGGCATCCTCACAAGCACATACATATAGGAAATATTTAATACAAACATTCACGATATGCGATAGAGGCCTTAAACTTAATGCCATAATGTAACAATGATGGTTGATTGTGATATTATATCTAATGAAAACGCCTCTAAAGTTACTAACACGTAGATTTACAATCAGATTATAATAGCGATAAGCAGAATCGATGAGTCATCAATGATTTACTCGAACGTTTGAGCATCGAAATATTTCGATTTAATGTCATGGGCAAATCAAAAATCATCACACAGTCCGAGACAATCGTTTGGAACGTCATCGAACAAGGTATTGATTCTGTCAAAAATAGTTCGAAACCACAGCCGTCGCCTCATTGGACAGAATGAATCACTTGAATTCACTTAAAAACCGTTAATCGATTCCCAAATCCGAGAAACGTCAATAATATCTCGGATTGCTTGACAAACGAGATATTATTCTCATGGTACATTGTGTTACGTACTACCTGATATGATTTGGGATTATGCAATTATTCTTTGCTAATTTTCAAATATTGGTATGTTGGGTATTGGATATTAGCTGTTTCATTATGAAATTATCTATCAACCGAAGAAGCTACGAGTATGCGCACAATTCATTCATTTTTAGGATGGGATTTATGGCACCCGTGCATTTAGTTTGTTTAAAAAATGGCATTTTAACTATAATTAGTTGAGATGGTTATTAACAAAAATAAAATGATTATTTTTATAGTGCCGTTTTGTGAAAAATCACCTCGAGAGCGCTCCACAAAGAATGAATATTAAGGTTGAATGCATGTATTTGTTGTGAAAGATGCAATCGGCCCGATTTATTAAATATTATTTTCATAAACACTGGTTTTACCCATTTTCGCAAATGCAGTACTTACCTACCAAAATGCTGCCATACCAATCTACCATACTTTGTGCATATGCCACTAAACTTGTAAAATCCTTGATATTATTGATCAGGCCAGACCTTTTTTGCAGGAACTACTGGCCGGATATAAATAATAAAATAATAAGATATTTAATATTACATGCTCATTAATTTTGCGATCGTTTGAAAGTCCTTCAACTAGCCCTTGGGAGAGTTCACCCTTATCCGCCCACTGTCGAAAATAAACCTCCTACAATTGAGTGGGAGTTTCAAGGAAAATTCATCCCCAGCCATAAAACCTTTGAAATAAAAAAAAGACCGTGGACAGTTCTTCCACCAGAAAATAGATCTAAATATGTTCTGGTCTTAAATTTGACATTTGAGTAAGGTTGGGTTGTTTGAAAATTCGTCAAATTTGATTGACAGTCGAATCGAAAACCAACACCATTTCGTGTTTGACATTTAAACGATTCTTGTTTAAACGATTCTCGGCCCGATTCAGCGTTGGTTCAAATGTTTGTGATCAGTCGTAAGGCGTAGTATTATGACTAGTTGTAAGCCCCCAATCTCATTAATCCCGTTGTCAAATAGCGGAAATGAATATGTTTTAAACTTAATTTAAAACATCATCAAAATATCACCTACATCATGTACAAACTTTGCATTTGAAACTAATTGAAAAATAAATATTGTGATGTGAACGAAATATAGGAATGGATATGTTAGGAATTTGAAGTCTATTAAAAAATCTGACTATTCGAATCTGAAGAAATCAAAGAGTTAGCTATTGAAAGCAATTTCTGTTTCTCACCATGACATTTATTTTTGTATCAGCTAAAATAATAATATTATTAATGTTATAATTTTAATCAATAACTGCTCCAAACTAAATGTTACATTAGAATAAGAACAAACAAAAATTAACTTCTGGTAGGCCACACAATAATTATAAAAGAAGTTTAGGCACCCTTGGTATATGTTATTATTATTAACGTGCACTGTGTTCAGCATTGTGCGAGCATCAAACCGGTAGTGTGGGGGAGAATGGGGTGAGTTCGTCCGGTCATTAAATATTTACTCTGCGTACAAATGAAAATAATTTGGTTGAATTTTAATAATTGGTGCACCCTACTTGTTCCAAAAAAGTCCAAACATTATTCGTTTAAATTTGGAAACTTCGTTAAAAAGGTATGATATTTTGAGCACACACAGCACGTGAAATTTTGAAAAAAGGTTGACGCAAAAAATGATTAGTGAGCAAATTCTTTACACAATATAGAAGCATGACTGAGGCCATGTCAGTGCCGTGGATAAACAAAGTTCATATATTTTTTTCTGATACATCATATTTTTTTTAATAATATTCAAATATTTGAATTATAAAAACATAAAAAAAAATAAAAAAGACAACCTGCAACCTAGAATCGAACTCGAAATCTTACGCTTGCACTTATTCTATAGTGCTGTTTTATCAATCATAAATAATGGTGCATTATGCTTCTTTTAAAAAAATGCGAATTCAGAGCTCAACTGTTGCGAGTATATGCGAGATGTGATGAATTATCACAATGATAATTCATCACATCTTTAAAAAATTATATAAAGTCGTGGAAAGTGATGAAACAAAAACTTTATTAACTGAGTTAAGTAGGTTAGGTTAGGTTAGGTTAGGTAAGGTTAAAAAAATAATTTTTTCGTCGTTTCTAATGACTTTATCACTTTTTGAAAGTGTGTTTAATTGTCACTGTGTTGAGTTATCATGGAACCAGTATATATATATATATATATATATATATCCGAGTCTGGTCAATTTGAGAGTATCTACTCGACGCACTAGGCGTAAGGACCAATTTCGATGTCACCGTTCACAACAAATTTTCTAGTAATCTTGCCAATTCTTCGCACTCATTTTGCAAATGAATATACCAATGATATCGACACTTTTAATGTTACAAACTCAATTAAAAATATATCAAAATTGGTTATTTAATTGATTTAATTTTTTTTCACAATAATAAGAACTTGATCTGATAATAGAGTAATATATATTTTTCAAACACATTAGCTTAGAAATTGCGCTAACCATGGACAAAAAACAAGCACATTATTAATTTTATGATTGAAAACGAAATTTATTGTACCTACCTGGCGAACAATATTTTATTTTATCGGTGCCTTGGATAATATAATATTCTTTTGGGGCAAGTACTGCGAACTAATTTCAATTAAGAAAATCATATCCGTTATAATTCTAGTGATTTTTCAATCTGCTATCGGTTTTAACCCCAAAATAAATTCATTTCTACTGAAATACAGCGGTGGAAATGTTAACGAAAAATGTACATTTCATTAAAAATAAATGGTAATTATATTAATGACGCCGTAGAGTTGCAAAACAGTTTCCCCGTGAACAATGCAGGGGCAATCACAACACATCGATTAATTCCCTCGCGTAGCATTTTTACCCATATTTACTGAAGCTTTCGCCGGCTTCCCCTGGTTTCCCCAATCGCAGGAAGTTAATGTATTTAGCCACAGAACGCTGTCAAACATTGCCAGAAAACCGCTAATGAAAGCCATTTTCAATTATTTTTGCACGCTCGGAACAAATTATTGTGCGAAGCGCCGCTGCATGCTTCGTGTTTGCAAATATTTAGCCACTGTCGCCCGCTGAATTGTTGACTAAATGTCCCTTTTAATGATCCGTATGCAATTGGAAATCAACACACAGTTTTTAAACACACAGTAAAATAGGTGGTGATCAACGAAAAGCTTTGATTGTGATTTTGCAATCATAATTTAATTTTAACACTTTATCCATTTAGATTTTCTTTTCAAATTGTTACGTATTATCTTCTACCTGTTCTACTTCTGCGGTGCCCACAATCTTGCATGGTACAATGAGGTTTTTGAGCTTTCGTTTTGTAATAGTCTCGTCTGTCATCTACCTATTATCTGTTATCTCGAAGTGAAATGTAGTGCTCGTAGATCAATAATTAAGGCGAAATAAGACGCCAAAAAAATAACATTTATCGGCGTGAAGGTGCTTTAAGTGGGCGGAGCCAGATACCGAACCATTTCGTATCAAGTTTCATTTGCTCGCCGCGCTGGACCAAATATTGCACAGTGTGACTTGGTTTGATTTCACACGAACAAGTTTTATAAATATAAATTTCTGTGCGATAATAATAATTATTATTATTGTTAGCATTAGTTAATGAATTGCATAATTTGCATGATGTTTGGAAATTCATGGTATCTACGTACAGTGAAAAAATTTGTAAGGGATCCCATAAAATTATAAATCACAAATCCTTTTTTGGTTAATAAATTTATATTTATTTGGTAGACACTTTTGATAGGAGCCAATGAAAGCTAAACAAAAAAATCCCACGTTTTTAATTATTAATGATTTTTTTTTATTATTTCTTGCTAAAGCAATCCCGATGAGTTACAATATAATACTCACTGTAAGACGGGAGTAACTTACAATACATAGGTGGGAATTAATAGGTTCCATTTTTACACTGGTATTTTGATATCAAAATTACAGGTTTCACATACGAAACGGTACAAAAATAGAAAAATAAAATATTTTTTACTAATAAAACTTTTACACAAAAAATAGTTTTAACATTACAGTAATTTTTCATGTCAGATTGTCGCCATAGATATCATGTCTCCGCGATCGCTTTACGAGTCGGTTTTGCGTACGAGCCCACATACAATTTAATATTGAATGTCATTTTTTCTCATCACAATTCATCACAAATACTTTTTTAGTTAATAAATGTATATTTATTATACAACGTGACAGGATTCACTTTTGATAGGAGCCAATGAAAGTGGGAAACTCACTGTGGGAAGGGAAGAACTTACAATACATAGGTGGAAGTTAATAGGTACAAATTTACATTGTTATTTTGATATCAAAATTATAAGTTCCACATACGGAACAGTATAAAAATAGAAAAATATATACATATATATGTAGATATATAAAATTATTTAAGCTGACATTGTACAATTATGTTCTGTAGAAAACTTATCCCAAAAATCTGGTTTTATATGTGTATTTCAGTAGTACCTTCTCCAATCCGTTAAGCATTTTCCTTGGTGCCATAATTTTGTTTGGGATAAAACTCCTTTTGTGTTCTGCTTTCCCATATTTACTTTAAAAAACTTTGGAATATCTAAAATTTTATACCTATCACTTTGTGTTATTTCTTATACTAGGGCAGAACCTATGAATTATTGAAAAATCAGCTTGCAATCTAAAGTAAAGAATTTTTTTGTTAAAATATTATATCAGCTATAGATAGGCATTTATGGCATGTGTGAATTCTTCACAACCACTTCCAATTTTTCAGTCCCCAAAAATTGGCATGACTGAAAGCCAAATAATATAATTTGTATTTAAAAAGAAAATATGTACATTATTTATAATAATTATATTTGAAATACTTTTCATGTGAAAAATAGTTCTAATTTATATAATCATTTTTAGGCGTTACAATTACAAATAACAATTATACATAACAGCAAAACTTTTTATTGAAAATAATATTTAAGGTAATATTTAACAAATGAAATAAAGAATCTTAAGAATTTTTAAATTTCTACACAATAAACTGTTTTCATATTTTTTTATCAATGTCCAATTTTCTCTGAAACTTGACCACTGTGCACATTTAATGTACAAATTATTTCTAAAAAATAATGTATTCTTTTGTATTGGTAAAACATAAAAAAAAACCTTTAATTAATTGTGGAAGAAAAGAAAATTAGAAAAACAGAAAATTTCACTGATAGATTTAAAAGTAATCGTTTGATTAATTAAATAAATACGTAAAAGAAATCACCGTACATTCGGGCCGGGAAAGACACAACCTTTCCGGCTTAAGCTCTGGCCGAGACTGAACTATAACAGTGTAAATACTTCAGCACCTGCACACGAATACAGTTACGTGCGTTGCAGTATTAAAGTAACTTACGGCGGTGTTTCCTTTGGCGGTATAGAAATTGGATATTTCCGAGTGGTATATTTTAATTAATTCTTATGAATACATTAATAAAATCTCTAATGTTTCTAGAGGGATTCGTCGGGAAGTTATTAATTCATCGTCTAGTAAAATAAAATCTGGTGCTTGCCGCTTATCTTACAACATTTTACATTTAATCAAATGTACATACCTTTTTGCATAATATATTTAATGGTAAGGTCCTGTTTTTATTGATATTAAATATAAATAACTTGCATCTCTTCTAAGAATCCCTCTAGAAACATTTAAGATTTTAGTAATAAGCTCATCAGAAATAATTAAAATGTGAGCGTCGGGGCAAATCCCCGTTATCAGGGTATTATGTCACCTTAACTACGTTTTTGTTATTAATTTATTTTAAATACCTCAAATTAGGCACATGTTCGTTTCATGGTGGTAACATAGCACAAATATTAACATATTTATGTACAATAATACATTATTTGACATCTCCGTTAAATTATTTGGGCACGTGTCCATTTATTGGTGGCTGACGGATTTGAATCGTTCGGTGTTGGTAGGTAAATCCGAAGACGTCATGTTGGATAACAGGTTATGTATGTATTAGAAATACGCCACATTAAGAAGTTTCTCTATATTCCGCTAAAGAGAACATGCTATAATATGTATATATATAGTTTACACATAATATTTTTTATAAAAAAACAAGAAAAAAAATTTCCGCTATCAAGATTTGTACAAAGTTTCGCACAAGTTTGATTCATTGATTAGGTTTCTAATTTATATCTAGATTCGATTCTCTTACAAGGCAAGTATATATATTAGTTTAATAGTTGAATGCTTCATAATCTGCATATCGAGCTATTGTAGGCAGGGATGTTCGCATAGAAACTACAACAAATCGTGAATTTAGACAAAATATCACGAAATTAGAGAAAATAAAATGAAATTACAAAAATATCACTAATTTGGATAAAATACTACAAAAACAGAAATATGCGATTAATTTTGACAAAATAACACCAGATTAGACAAAATATCGCTAGATTAGAAAAAATATTACGAGATTAGACAAAATATCACGACATAAGAGAAAATATCACGAGATTAGATAAAATATCACGAAATAACAGAAAATATCACGAGATTAGACAGAATATCGCGAAATAAGAAAAAATAACAAGAAATTATCAAAAATATCACTAAATTTGGATGATTTTGACAAAATATCTGAAGATTAGACAAAATATTACAAGATTAGAAAAAATATCAGGAAATATGACCAGTATCACGATTTTTATCGAAACAATACATGTTACGAGTATTTGAGTATTTTTTTGGCAGGTCCTGAAATAACCTTTGCCGGAGTGATATAGTGAGCCGGGTGATATATCAAGTAACTGACAGTGACTCTCCCCGGAGAGGAGTCGTTGGCCCGGTTCACACCGCGCGACAGAAACATTTCCGCGTTCAATTATTTACTTCGACTGGATATTCTAATATTCTGATGGACGGTGGCCGATATGATGTACAATATTTTAGTATTTATAAAAACTTTACATTGTTGTATTATTATTTTAAGCGTTTTTTGGCTGGCGCCGCGATGCTATGCTATGAAAGTTTTATCCGTTTTCTTTTTTGGGTAGTTAAAAATGCTATTTTTATTAATATTTCTCCACAGAAAATCGAAAAACCACGACTAATTTTTGTATCAAAATTCCTTCGAATACGTATGATGATATATTGAGATATAAAAATATATATACTTATCAAGATGATAATTATTTTGGAATTGTTGTGAATAATTCAAAAGTTGTATGAATATATATATATATATATAAATATGCAGTATTTTAACTGTTGTAGTTATAGAAAATAATAGTAATATATAGTATACAATCTGATCTAAACAACCTACATAACCTAACACAGTCATTCTTATCTTCGAGCCATACCTAATCCCATTGGCTAGGAGCACAAATATTGTATCTATAATTCTACATGAACCATTAGTTAAATTTTTTAATCTCTTTCATTGAAATTTTGTATTTATCTACGTGTATACGTCTACATCTTTGGATGTATGTATGTTAGAGATGCCATATTTTAACACAAGAAGATTCTCTTTTGAAGTCTGTGCTCCAAACATTTAAGCCATCGACATGATATTGATAACTGTGTAAACTGAAGGTGTAGCATGGATGATCGATAAAGACCTACGTCAATATGATATTGACTAAATTCGTCATCTATGGTCAGTTAGTGATATTGTCAAATAATATATATCATAGAGAAGATAAGCGTCGGTTAACTGTCAATATATACCTACCTCTTTTTTAGAAAGCTGGTTCGATACGAAAAATTACTGGCTTTTTAACGAACGGTGTTGAACCAAGGAAGCACTTTTAATTGAACTAGCTGACGTGCACCCGGCGTTGCTCGGGGTTTTGAATGGTTTGGAGTAAAGTTTTGAGGTTGTGAATTCCAGGATAAACTTCGACTTTTCTCAACTTTCAATAAATATAATATGCATGTATTATATATATACAATCCTTCCGGAAGAAAATTTCTAAATGATAATGAAAACCCTATCAAAACCCGTTGCATAGTTGAGAAGTATTAAGCGCACAAACAGACAGACTCGGAGAGTGACTTTATTTTATATTATTTAGTAGAGATAGAGAAGAAGACGCAGGTATACGCGGCGAGTTGAATCCGTTCGGCCCAATGACGCGACATTGGTTCGAGATTGGAGAAAAAAAATTCGTTCACATAACTAAATTGTGAATGAAGACCTTATTAACCAATGAACATTCTGTTTAGTCTAAAAAAGGTAAATGCGGATTGCTAATGCATATTTGGGTTAGTATTTCAATTCAACACTTTCAATTTATTAATATTTTTACGTAGCTAGCTGACGTTTGACGCTTGGAAATGTCATTTTACAGACAACACCTTCAGTGTTGTCAGCGTACATCGTTTTCTTCTTTATTGTATTATCAATATCGTTCTAGCTATCAACAGCGCGATCGTACCCCTGAAAGCGGTATAAAAACATCGGTAGTTACACCCATTTATCTTATATTGTAGAGTTATTATTTCACTGTTCCAGACTCCCTGGAGGCCATAGAATGGATTGACTATTGCGAATATAGTAAAAAACTATATATTTTATTTCGTCTAAGCTAAAACATTTCGCAATAGTTTTCGCATGAGTGTGTTCACAAAAATACAGTGTATTCACGATAACATTTTCAATTCTTTGCGCTAAATTAATATTCTGTGCAACATTCACTAAGCTGTAGTAATTTTTGGCTGGTTCCAGTACAGTTCTCATCACTGAACCGACACGGAGCGTCCGGCGGTGTCGGTGGTCAATCAATACATTTCCAATCTAAAATAATCGGTAAACTTATTCAGGGATAGTTCGTCGGAATCGATACCACTTTCCCAAAGGGTTTTGGGATTGCTACCAGATTTGTTTTGATTATTAATTGGAGTCGAGTTGATGAGATATACTGTACACCTTTGTAGATTTAATTCTATATTAATTTCGAACTAAAATGCTCATAGTTGGAATTGGTTCTACTTTTTAAAATTGTTTTCAAAGTTGACAACAAAATTTGTTTTTCATTAAGTATACTAATTTCGGTTAACTGTGCATTAGTCCTGCGTGGAATCTGGTTCGATAAACTCAAATTCGCTATGAATTATTATAATTTTAAAAATTGGAACTGATTGTTTGAAGAGTTTAGAAAAGCGATAAAGTACCTGCAACATAATATTCTTTAACAGAAAAATATTTTATTTGCCATAGAAAAAATTGAAAGTGATTTGTCGAGAATTCAGACTGCTCTAGTTAATCAATCTTATGATTACAGAGGAAATTTCGGTTTAAAAAAAATTTGGAAGTCGATAAATATATCAATATTTCGCTCAAGCATTTTGCCAAAATACTTATTTTGGTTGTGTTTTCTTTGAATGTAAATGTCATTTCAATTTTCGAATTTGAATTCAAACTAATTATGCAAAGAATTCAGATAAGCCATAAAGTACTTACCTATTATTATAATATTTATAACAGAGAATTTTTTTAAATGTAATTTACAAAATTGGAGCTGATTTGTCGAGATTTCAAACTTTCCCGTGATTATTCACGGGTCATTAGCAATAATTATTAAAAACCCAGTGAATTTAAAAAATTACGAACAAAATCAAACCTTTCCATCGATTTCCATGGTAATCGAATCTTAACAAATCGATGACCTGGCGCACACATGTGTTCAATTTTTAAAAATACTCCGGGTTAATTATGAGATTTAAAGCAACACAATTGTTATGAAGATCTACTTTTTATCCACTAAAGATGAAATAAGTAATATAAATTTCGAATGAAACATCTATTTACAAAGTAAATAATGTTGATAAATTCTTTTCAAAACACGTAATTGTTTTTACTTAAAACTGCACATAACACATGTGTGCGCTAGGCTATCAAAATACAGAACCAAACCACCGAAGATATTTACTCATAGAAGCATGTTTTGTCTAGTGTATCTAGTGCTGTTTCAGAGTGCCAAAATTTTACCTGTTATGGCTATTCTATGGCAAAAAATTATAATTCTGTATATATTTACCGCGCAGCATAAAGAAAAATTAGAATATAAATACAGTACTAGATTCACGCGCAATGACGGGTTAATAGTTCCTAAATTTAATAGTAAATACGGACAGAGAACGTTTGAATACAACATACCGAAGATATTTAATTTATTACCTGACACTATAAAGCAATGTAAGTCTATGAATAAGGTTAAATATATGGTGAAAAATTGGCCATCGGAAAATAAATATTTACTTTAATATGTATGAAAAATTGTATGAAATTGTTGATTCTGTAGATATAAGATGTAAGTTATAACTTATAAAAATGTTTATGTAACTAAACATTAAGCACCTGTTGACAAGCCAATTCAATTGGCTTAGCAGGACTTGTTTGTTGATATGTATTAAGTATTTATTCAATAAAAAAAATTTAAAAAAAAATATAAAAAATAATGTCAATTTTCCTTTACTTTGTTTTTTTCTCATGAAAAATGTTAAAATTATGTAACACTATTACCTTTATATATTGATAAAAAGTTAGACTGCTATTTTTTCGTCTCTCAATTTCGGGATCCGCGAGTTCAGGCCATCTTTCAAGGAATCATCAAAATGAAAACCCTTTTTTCAGATTATACTGAAGTACCATTTATTGGCAACATAGTTATGCATATGATTAAGAGTTATCTTAAACCTATTGCACGGAACAATTGTATACTGGAAGTAACTGGCTCTGTATCATTACGTTAGTTAAAGGTACCATATATTTACAGCGCTTATGGCTGTGAATCGATGCGGGACGTACTGGTTACTCATCCGGTCTCCATAGCGTGGTTTTAACTCTCCAGAGGTAAAGTAAATCTGCATTCGGCCTCGCCGCTATGTGTGGGTGATTAGCGGCTCGTCTCCCGTCTCTCCAAACTGAAGTCTCGGGCTCTCAGAACTAAAGTGCCGGGTTCTCCGAACTGAATTGCAGTATTGCCACTATGTGTGTTCCCGATTCCCCTCCTGTTTCGTCTCCCCACTCCAATTTTTCCCTCGTCCGTAGTTAATCATTCCTTTTATGGGCATGATTTTGCGTTAGCGCTTATCACTCTTCCGACGATCGGGTAATCTTTCTGATTGGACGTGACCAAGTCATGTTTTACACGTCTTGAAGATGCTTGATTAACGGAGGATATGGGCAACTCATAACGACAGATAATCTACTTCACTATCCTGTGCGGGGCTTAGAAGTCAAAAGATCTTATTTGAATTGGGAAAATCAAATCTGTAAAATAAGTAGGTTTCTGTGTTACCGACTGTATTTTTTCAGCTTTAGAGGCAATAGTACCACGTACTCTGTTAACTGATATATCTCTGCAGTTGAGCACATGACAATTAAAGTATAATTATGCTTTTAATAAAAATAATGAATTTTTCGCTCTCATTCATTCAGAGAGCATTCATGTGAAAACATTTAAAATAAAATTCATTGCTATGAATCCTTGAAATATTTTTAAATGAATTCATTTTTATATGACAGGATGACATGAATTTCATCAGAGAATTAATTAACTGAGTGAGTGCAATTAAAATGTTAATTATTGCATTAATTAATGTTACATACATTTCTTTTGTGCTGGAAATTTTTGATGGGCAATTTAAATTATGGAACGTTTTGGTAAATGAAAATAAAATTTTAAATTGCGCCCAGAGTTTTGTATTGCTAATTGAAAAAAGCGATTGCTACATTTATAATAAGTATAAAAGATCGTGATTTTTTTACATAACTCAATATTTTAAGTTTTTTTAAACACGGTTGATTATCAATTGTATACAAAAAGTTTCAGGTTCCACAACATCTCTTCCCAGTGTCTGAGTTTTCTACCTGTCTATGCGGAAAAATTGGCAATATAAGGGACATCAAAACATGTCATTTTCGGTTAACAGAAATTTAGCATCGTACTAGCTGGCCACTAAATAAATAATTCACCAATTTAACCAATGTCGCTATTGACTTAATACCTTGTCGTTTTAGCCAATTCACGACGCGCTCTATCTCTCTTATACTGACGTCGTATATCGCCATCCCATGTGAATTTTATATATTGACTACAAAACAAGGTTTTTATTGGAAATGGCCAGATTGTCCCGACTTTTGAATCGCAAAACACGCTCATATAGCATAACACCGTATCCAGAAACTCGTAGTACCTAAATGAATAATAGGTATCGGTAGTTTAATATCATATTTTTAATGTCTTTTAAAATGCATCGAACAAAAAAATAAAATCCCGGAGACAAAGAAAAATATTTAAAAATGAGAACAAAAATTTTTTTATGGGTTCTCTATGTGATGAAGATTCACCAGTTTCCCGTTATACTTCGAGTTTCTGGACACTGTGTATAAGTTTATGCCTTTAATTTTTTTTGCGGGTTTTATTCAAATCAAAAACCAAAATAATATAAAAAATGTAACATTAATGTATTCTAAAAATTATAATCTTATCTCACCTGACACGTGGTGCCAGTAGTGGAATGGCCGGGACCTGGGCAGCACATCTGGAATGAAAATAATTATCATTAGTTTGGATACTATTTTTTTATTTCTCATCAAATAACTAATTTCGGTGCATAATTTCCAACCAATATGTCGAAATTCATTAAAATATCAATATAAATAAAAATTGAGGAGGCCAAGACCCACCAGGGGTTGTAGAGCCAAAAGTGATGATGATGATGATAAATACAAATTTAAATGTTCGTTTGTTCAAAATCTTAAATCTCTGCTAGTTCTTCACCGATTGCCATGACATTTTTGACACAGCGTTGCGTTTAAATACGCGTGTGTGTTTATATACCGATATTATATAGGTGTCATCGACGACAGGTAAAAGCATGCTTTTTTGAAAATCAGCGCAATCTGTTGGACGTAAAAGCAACACACGCTATTGTTACTCTATCTGCACAGACATACTGAACCACAATAACGCGTGTTGGGGTACAGCTAGTTTTATGAATAAAAACGTGTTTTTTTTTTATTTCGGGCACTAAAATTACGACTTTATTAGCGAATCCAGCGTTCATAATTCTCAACACTTTTATCACACATAAGTCTTAGAGATCTAACTTTTACTTTTATAGCCTTCAGTTTACTTCCATCATTCTGTTTTTAGTTACATGCTTCACCACCAATCAGAATCGGCATTCTTCCACTTATATTCAATTATATTACATCCCATCTTCGTTCTCTCTCTTACAAACGAAATGACTTCGGACTTACGTTCATCATCAACTCATTTTACATATGCATTTCATTCATCTTCGTTCTCTCTCTTTCAAACGCCATGCCTTTGAACTTACTTACGTTCATCACCAATTCATCCTATATATAATTTAATTCATCTTCGTTCTCTCTCTTTCAAACGCCATGCCTTTGAACTTACTTACGTTCATCACCAATTCATCCTATATATACATTTAATTCATCTTCGTTCTCTCTCTTTCAAACGCCATGCCTTTGAACTTACTTACGTTCATCACCAATTCATCCTATATATACATATAATTCATCTTCGTTCTCTCTCTTTCACACGACATGACTTTGGACTTACTTACGTTCATCAACAACTCATTCTACATATACATTTCATTCATCTTACATACTCAAGAAAACACACTGATATAAAATACTGTTAATTTATTAAAAATCTTTGCAATTATAAATAATTTGAATTTATTTGTTTTCCTGTTAAAAACAGGACTGCAGGTATTTAACGAATGAATTGACAGAGTTCATAACAAAATATCAGTTGAAAGCGAGTGTTTTATGAGTACAGCGGAACAAGTGTTTTGTTACAAATACGGATTTTGATATTTATTAGGTAAAGAATACGTGTTCTCGATATATTCTGAATGACTAATATTTTATCAAGAAATTGGCATGCTAATATCAATTAAGACATCATAAATTAACCGAAAAATGTAGGAGATGTCATGAAGTTTTAGGTCTCTACGACTTACAAAAAAGTTTTTTTAAAACTAAAAACTGCAATTGTGCCTATTCCGCAGGACAAGGTTAATAGAGTTAATTTTTCGTTTTTTTTACCGTATTACTTAGAGTAACTTATGCAATAACAAAGTCAATGTCAAGACTCTCCTTACACTATTTACTTTGAAAAAAATGGTCAAGGGACTAAAATAGTACCTAAACGGAAATCTGAAGGCAGCATCAGGATCCTCATTCAGTTATCGCCTGCGTACTTTTTAGAAGAAGGCTGTTTTGTTAAACTCATCTGATATAATGTACAGAAAATGTAAAGCCTGGTGTTTTTAAATCAGAACACGTGCTGCAGACAGTTAACACGGAGATATCAGATAAAGGTTAGAAAAGAAGATGTTCCCAAAGATTCTAATTTTGTGATTCGCGAGTACAACCCTCTATTCCGTCAGGAAAGATTTTATCATATTCCTGATTTTTCTTTTGTGTGTTTTTAACCAAAAGGTTACGAGAAAAGGCTTGAAAAGAATATTTTTGTTGAAAAGTACTGACTAATGAAAGCCAAAATTGTAAAAAAATTTAAAAAAAATATTGTGTCGGTTTCACATATAACAATTATTGCTGAAAAAATAATACGAAAAAGAAAAATAAGTGTACGATAAATATTATTATTCACTTCAATGTACAACTGTTCAAGTCTAATACAAGACAATTTGGTTTCTGTATACTAGCATTACTAATGACTAATGAACTAACGACTTCGCACATTTTTACGTATACTAGCATTACTAACTAACTAAGCGACTTCTCCCAAGTTTACCTGTCAATTTGGGTTCATTTTAAAAGTGGATACACTATTATTTAATCATAATAAGTATTTGTTTCAATAGATCGTGTCATACCTTCCTCGGGCGTCATCGACTTCTTTAACCATTCACTTCCAACGCACCTCTTTCTTCGTTCATTACGTACGCCTCATTTTATTACAAATGTTTGTTTGATATGTATTTTTCTAGCATTCGCTTCATGTAATATCATGAAATCCACATTTTTACTGTTAAAAACTACATTATATCGACTACAATTCAAATTAATATCTAATTCTAGTGCAGATATAAGAGTGAAGTCTTCCTCGGGCATCACCGACTTTTTTGAAATTGACTACTGTAGGTGTACTAAACTGTCTTTTAAAATTCTATCATTTGATGGAGTTCTTACTGGTATTCTGGATTATTTTTACTAATGCTTTTTGTGTTTTAACGAGCTGCTTCATGTGGGTGTTTGAGGCAAATCAATATCTAAAAATCCCATATTCTATAAGTGATTGGCAAAGACCACAGTAGACTTTGTACAGATAATTTTAACGTATTTTTAAGCATATCACGTATTTTTCTAAAGTAGTACATGAGCTATGTGAGTTTCTTTGAATGCTTTTTATGTTGGAGTCCCGTCGAAGATATTTTATGCTTCTAGAGTGTGTTATAGTGTCGCAGTGGTATGATTGCGTTTTTCCTTCACATTCATATCATTTAAGAGCATAATCATCAGCTGACTGTCCTCTGTCTGTTATATAAAACGTCAAATACAAATTTAGTTTTGTTATCATTAGGTATGGGTAAATTTTGCTTTAAGCCATTTTCGCAGAAGGACAAGCCATTGTTCAGCTTATTATATTTAGGTTATCCAATAACTTTTATTGAGTAAAACGACAGCATCGTCAGAAAAATTAATTATTTTTCCTCTGGTGTGTAAGTTGCAGATATCATTGATATACATCAGAAATAGTACTAGTATAGTAATAGTATACGCTTCCTTGCGGTACACCGCATTTGATTGGGAAGCGATAACTTTTTTGCTGTTCATTTTAACACACTGCTAATGTTCTTACATGTAACTTTTTAACAGGTTTAGAGTTTTTCATTGGTAGAGATTACATCATCCCCTGATACGTTTGGTTTTAAGGAAATTATTATACTTTAGATTTCATCAGGGGTTATTTGTTTGAAATTAAGTACGTTTTCTAGATTGGTAGCTTTATTTGGTGCAACTGCATCATTAAGTTTCTTTTCTAGATTGGTAGCTTTATTTGTTTCAATTGCATCGTTAAGTTCGTTTTCTAGATCTACTTCATTTCGTTCAACTGCATCATTAAGTTGGTTTTCTAGATTGGTAGCTTCATTTGGTTCAGCTGCATCATTAAGTTTCTTTTCTAGATTGGTAGATGCATTTGGTTCCACGGCATCATTAGCACGGAGTGTAATTTGTTTTGCTAATTTTGTCAGGGTTTTCGGCATATAGAGTGGGAGCCATGTTAATGTTCACTTCAACGATTTTTGATGTATTGCTGGTGGATTTAGAATTGGTCACTTCATTTATAATTTGCCACATTTTTCTAGAAGTTTCGTTACATGCTTCTATTTAATTTTTGTAGTGGGGTTCTTTTGTGGAATTTATGAGGTTTGAGAAAATATTTCTAAATTTTTTATAGTATCGTAGCTTGTGTTTTTGTTAAAGTTTTTTTTTATCTAAGTCTCTTTTTCGTATACAGTTTATAATATTCTGTGAGATCCAAGGCTTAGTACGTATATTTTTAAATGAAATTTTCTGTACAGTGATTTTGGTATTGGACACTATATTATTTTGAATTAAAACAAACTAATAAGAACAACACATTCAGCCAAATTGATTCAGTAGTTATGGAATCTATAGGGCACAAACAAAGAAACATTAAATTGTATAGATTTATTCATGACAAAGAATTTTTGTAAATAACAAGGTTTGTCTAATAAAAATACGTTGTCAGCTTGTGCCAAGTGAATATCATTACATATTCAATTTACATAACCAAATAGTTAATTGTATATCTTTTTAAAGTGGGTCTAGGATTGTTATACAGGTTCTGTTGTTTTGAAATATCTACAATAAAATTGAAAGTAAACAGTGTGCCGCTAATAAAAAAACTGCCTTTGTAGACAATGGCCTGTTTATATGTTGTTCGATCGGGAGGGTGAGTTCACAATTCCCACCGACAACTGAAAATATAGCGGTACAGACTGAAGTAGCGGTAAAGCTGTCGAAAGAAAAAAATTAAAATATCGATATCTTCGAAAAAGTCTGTTTGTTTTTGTTGCTAAAGTTGGATCCAATAATTTGTTGCGCAAGGTATACGACGGATGTGAAGAAAACGTAAAATAGTTAAATTGCGAAGTTACTGACAATGATTTAGTTAAAGTTTCTTTTACAAACGATGATTATATTTTTAAAGGTGGTATCTAAGAAGTGCGATACTGAAAGTATATTCTACTCTGGAGTGATGTATAAATAACACTTTGTTATGAAAATTGTTATCATATAAAATATACCCAAAGTCAAAATATATATATATACATAATAATTATTTTATTTTTTTATTTATTGTAGTCACAAAGTAGAAAGAAATTAGTAGAAAAATGTGATGATTTAAAATCATTTAAACTTGTACTACAAAACAAAAGGTCTTGCCTTGAGTTGACCAGTCTAATCATTCTTGACAATGGTGAATAGTATCCATAATTTTTAGTTGAGTATTGATTGAGGAAGAGCTGTTCACTAAATATGGGAAGATAAATGAGAACTAATTGTATAAAATATTTTTCGGCGATCTTCTAAAGGATTTAGAGATAAATTTCATCAGATTTATTAATTTGAGTAATTATTTATTTCAAACTAATGTCCTAGCAATTCCTCTTAAGAACTGTCGTTGAACTGATTGAATATAACGAATATGGACAGCATAAAAATGAAACCAAACTACACAAGCATATTCAAGATGTATGTGAAAGAATGTACCAACTCACACATATGATCATAAAATTACCGTGCATGTATTTGTACTCCGTCATGTTTTTAACACATCACTTCTGAGCCCTGGGGGTCTAGCACAGTAACTACCGATGATTTTAAACCGATTTTCCGAGCATTTTCGCGATGGTTGATATACGAATCAGAATCGATATTCACTGGCAACACTGGCACATCTCTCTGTGAATTGACATTCCTAAACGTAAAACTCCTACACAAAAGTTAAAAATATTAATAAATTCCCAAAATTCCCAACTTTCCATATTCAAAATATGACCTTTGTATATATTGGCAGTCCGCATGTACATTTTGACACTAAAAAAGGGATAACAAATTATTATCAGCAATAATTAGTCGCTTGAAATATCCATACAAATGGAAAATATCTCCCGAGTAAAAATAAATGCCGCTGACGGGCATTGAATCTGGGCCTTCTGATGTCCGTTCAGGTGCTCTGAGACCACTGAGCTACGTCAGCTTATTTATAACACGCCAAATAATTCAATACGTACCAGTAATTCAATCAACCATTAAAAAGGGAGTTAATTGATTCAGGAAGTAATTACTTATTGAGTCAAAACATCAACATTTGTTTCTGGAAGCTAGAAGGGAATCAATAGATCGCATCTTAAATTAATTAATGAAGTCTATGGATCGTGTAAACGATTTCTTCCAGTTCTAAGAGCTTATTTAGTTCACCTCCATTCATTATCAAGCCACTTATTTTGCATAACGAATGACTCGGAGGCCGCACTAAAAGTAACGGCTTTTGTCTACCGACTGTTGGAATCATTTATTTATTTATTCACACCATAAAGTCTTTTACATGTACATTATATTTAAGGTAAGCTGATCACGAGTACAATAATGTATATATTATATTACATAATAGGCTGAGTACGGACAATATAAGCAAGTACAATACAAGTTTTCGTTGTGAGTTGTACATTCAAGTAATAGTTGTTTACTTGTTGTGTACTATGAACGTAGTAGCGGAATGGAATTAAGTAACGTTGGTGATGTTAGTAAAATAAATGTGATTTTTTTTATTGCTAAGCATGTTAGTATTTAGCAAATTTTTAAAATGCCAGATTGGGTACTATACAGAACACAGCCTAAAATTAGTATATGAATATACCAGTACGGTTTGTTGTAAAGCAAATTTGTAATCAACAAACATTTATTACGCCCGATTGGGTGTTTTATGGAACATCGACAAATTTATATAAAGATAAAGTGTGCATGTAAAAAAAATTAAATTTTTGTAGATCAGTTACAAATATTCTATTAGATAGATTTTTAAAAAATTATTATAAGCAATAATTAGTCGTCTGAAATATCCATACAAATTAAAAAATATATCCCGAGTAAAAATAAATGCCGCCGACGGGAATCGAACAATAAGCAGTAATTGTTGATATGAGTACTAGTATATATTGAATTATTTAGCCGATATTTTTAATAAGCCGACATAGCTCAGTGGTCCAGAGCACCTGACCGGACATCAGAAGGTGCGGATTCACACATTATCTTTATATAAATTTGTCGATGTTCCATAAAAAAACTAATCAGGCCTAATAAATGTTTGTTGATTACAAATTTGCTTTACTACAAACAGTTCTTGTTTATTCTTATACTAATGTTAAGCTAGGTCCTGCATAATACTTAATCTGGTATCTGTTACTAATTATTACCTAGTCTGTATAGCCTATAAATTGGTGAAATTTGTAAATAATAGTATTCGAAATAAATAAAAATAATAAATAGCAGACTTGGGACATTATAGAGAGTGGTCTTGTCTTACGCGTGGGTACACGCAGAGTAATAATGTTCTTATATGGCGTCTAATCCGCCTTCGCTATTTTGAAAAGACAAACAAAATCAGCCATTGTGCATTTTGATGATAAGTCGTTCATGTTTAGTTAAGTCCATTAAAAAGGTGTTAATTAATATCTTCGACTGGTATTCCTAATTTATAATCAATAAATCTAAGAAATTTATGCTGCACTCTCTCGATTTTTAGTTGGAGAATTTTATACAATGGAGCCCAGATTGTCGAACTATACCCTAGATTGCTTCTCATTTATATGAGGAGCAAAAGTTAGTTTATTATCAAAAATATTACCAAGATCCTTAATTGGCTCGTCTGTTTTTATAAAAATGCTATTGATGCATGATAGATTTTTTTATATAGATAAAAGTAAACGTAGTATGACATTTTTCAATATTTAGGAATGCACCCTTCATTACGGGTGCACCACTCTTGTAACCTCGCAAGATTTATTTGTAATACATTACAGTCATTGAGATAAGAAACAATTTTGTAAATTTTAAGATCTTTTGTAAATAGGAGTATCATAACTCCATAATATTCTGACCGTGTTCGAAAATATCGCTAACTGATCATAGATGATGGATTTCATCAATATTGTATTGACATAGGGCTGAAATGGTCGTCCGTGCGAGACCTCCAAATATAAGGATATAAATTATTGGCAACAAAAACCGAATATTTTGAGCCTCGGGTATTCATGAATATATTGAAATGTCCCTGTAAAACAATCCTAAAGTGGCTCCCTTATATATCCGGAAGTTAGCTACCTGAGTAAAATGAATGTGTAATGACTTAAACCACGGGGTTGGGCAGGTACTCACCCACTTACCTAGGGTAGTACATAGTACAGTATCTCTCCTGTGGGGAGAGCAAAGAGGAAGGGATTCAATTATCATTTAACAGGTTTTTCAAGGATGGCTTAACCGCGGGTTTTCGCAGTTCAAGGGGCTTTTATTCACCCTTTCCGTTTAATTTAAAACGTTATAATTTATGAGGACTCAAAAAGTGTTATTAGGATCAACAAAATAATAAAATTATCAATAGCACCGTTAGCGTCGAAAAAATGTTTCGGCTGTGTAATTTGGCAAAACAAATTTGAAATTTTTACGATTTTTTCACACGGATTTTTGTCCCGAAACGTGACCTTTTTTAATTCAATTAATTTCGACAAGGAAATCAATAATGAAATGGAATGATATTTTCAATTTCCATCACGGAATACTCTCGCATTGGTGGCGGAGAATACATTCTATCAGTTCAATTTAATACCCCAAAAAATTATCAACAGAGATCCAGATAAATGTCCCTTCAAAATATTGTTCCTCAAAAATAAAATGTGTAGCGCATCGTACTTTGCAAAAACAACGGATCTTCAAATCAACTAAAAATATATATTGTGATTTCAAGCATTTATCGAATAATTTTCGAAACATCTATTTAGAGTCGGATCATTTAGGCGTTTAACACTGAAAAAGGATATCATTCGTATACCAACCTAATTACTAAGAAAATTACTCATTCCGACTGTTACTTATAAAATTACAGGTACTAATGTATTAAAAAATAATAACTAATTGTACATATAAAAAAAAATAAATTGCAACTAAAAACCGATTCGTCATCATTTAAAATCATATAAATATGTGCAAAGAAGTAATTAATGATAAATGAGTGAGATACTGGATGCCAAAAAAAAATGACAATTTACCAAGTTTATGAACAAATTTGAATTATTTATACATAAGAACATTGCTTCAACATAACTCACTAAAACTAACCAACCATCACGCCATTTCTCCGCAGGGGCAGGCAGAGAGGACGGAACGCCCAACAATTCGGTCTTGGCCTACACCACATTGATTCATCGCTTCAGCGTAGCATGCCATCAATTATTTTACCTGTTTGTATCAATGACAGCCTTTTGTGTTATTTATTGTTTTTGTGTTTAATTCGTAGAACTCCATTTAATTTTTTAATTAAATGAAATTCAATTTTTTTTCAAATCAAATGTTTTCAAAAAGAATTAAAGACTTACAGTATTATTAGTTAAGCAACTCATTCCAATTACATAATTAATACATTATTATGATACGCTTCTTGAATCCGTCAATTCTGCACCGATTGATAGATTAAAGCTGGATTTTAAGTGGCGTATTAATAAAAAGAAATATACAATGATTGTAAGTAATTAATAACAAATTAGACATTTGTAAACTTGGATGTACAAATGGCTAAAATAAAATGAATAAATAAAATTTTACATAAATAATAAAAGACCGTAAGCCCAATATACAAAGGGGTAGGGTAGGGAGTAGATTCGGGGGGTAAAGTGCACTAACTTAATAGGCGATTCTACGTGATAGTACAAGTGTAAAGGATCACTTGGAATTCCAAAGTTTTGAGGTAGTTTTCAGGTAAATAAATTGAATTTTTTGTTAGGATAAAAATATTTTTGCAAGGCGATTTACCTTGATAGTATATGTCATGATGATTTGAAGGGCTAATAAACAAAAAAAATCTATATTATATCGATGGATAGGTAGCATTATATTTTAAATGTCGAAGGATAAGGTACTGACGTTAAGCGATAATTTTATTTATAAACGATATTTGTATTGATGTATTCTTCCACTATCATCCACTTATTTCTATCTCCAGGCTTTTGACACGACTCGTTTTCCTGATGCCTTTCCGGTTTCGTTTTCCATCAGGATGTGAATTTGTGCCATGCTCTGCCTCGTGGTGAAGTGGTCTAGTAGGATAATGAGTTACGGAAGAAGATAATACGTGTACAAAGCAATTTCATATTTCTCACAGAACCGTAACTTGTACATTACTGTATTTTTTCTTCATTTTATAAATTGTATCCAAACGTTTTCCGATAACAACTGATACTCATATTACGTTATACATTCTAATAATACAGCATGGTTAGGAATTATACATAAAATATTATTATTATTTAATGAGCTTGTTTCAAGTGCTTATACCATCACAGAAGAGCTCATCATTGTAATTAAAACAAATGAAGCCCTATTTATATAACTTTGTTTAGTAAAGTGGGTACTTGAAATGCGTTTGGACCCTCCCCAGGTATTGCGAAGGGTTAATTGTTGATATAAGGGTTCAAACGAGAGGTGTTGGGGGTGGCAGGGGAGATTCATTAACCCTTCCAAGCTACACCTAAAACCATCCCTATATTATTTGCATTAGAGACTGTTGTTTGCTCTGGAGGGTAATATAAGGGAATAAGGTTATTTATCTACGTTTAACAATGCGCAATTTGATTTATATTACCAACTAGTTATCCCAAGATATGTGTGCGGTTGTGGTTAGCAAAATCATAACTAACCCAATAAGCTTTCCTGCAATAAGAACAAATTAAATACCATTGTTTGGAATATGTTTACTTTTGGTCCTTAGTAACGTGTTCAATCCTAGGCGGTGCAAAATTTGATATTCTCAACATAAATATTATGAAACGAGAGATTACCTTTTTTTAAAAATATTTCAATAAGTTTTTTAAAATTTCTTCAACAATTGCAATACTTTGTGGCGTCATTTTAATTTTATGAAAATTAAAGACTTTGTAAACAAAAATATTTAATCTATAAGAATTGACATGTTTCGACACCTATGGTTTCATCTTCAGGATAAATATAATACAATGAAAATGAACAAATTTAAAAATAGACAAATGAAAAAATAGATATGGTAGTTATTATTATAAAAAAATCTATTATATAAATAGAATTCTAATAAAACAGTTACATTTTACATTTATGTATACGGCTAAAACTGAATGAATGAAATGATTCCATATAATAGAATAAAGGAGTTATTATTGTTATTAAAAGATTTTCGATGTACACATAAATGTGTTAGTGTACATTGAAAAATTGTTGTATAAAACATATGTATGTAATAATAATTTAATTGATTTTATATAATTTTTGTGTAAACGAACTTATTTGTCTATACTTGTCAATTTTTAAATTTGTTCATTTTCATTATATTACGTTTATTCTTGAATACAAAATATTTATATGAAAAATATTTATTTATATGAAATATTTTGCATATTACGTGTTGTATACAAAATATTTCATATATCATTTTTTAATGTTTGAAATACAGTTCCGGCAAACAACTACTCTAATTGCATAAAGTACCTAGTTCTGCTTCAACTACTCTAATTGAAGAAATTATCTAGTTTGCTTCAACTATCTAATTGAATAAATTACCTAGCTCTGCTTCAACTACTCTAATTGAAGAAATTATCTAGTTTGCTTCAACTATCTAATTGAATAAATTACCTAGTTCTGTTTCAACTACTCTAAATGAATAAATTACTTAGCTCTGATTCGAATTTATTTTATTCTTTAGTATTATTTTATCCCATCTCACTGGCTACGAAGAAAGGTCCTGGGTTCAATTCCATATCCAGCCGTATATTTTTCTTATTCTTCTGTTTGAAATTCTCTTTTGAGAATCACAAATACTGTCTTCAAGGATTAAATGATTAAATATTAAAATGTGAGATTTCGTTCATTGGAACAATCCACAGGAATTAAAAAAATAACAAAATTTAATTTGTCATTTTAACATTAAGATTAAATACTTCTTATTCGCCTGTAAATATTATTTTTACTTTATGGGCCTATGTCATCTTTGAGGATGCTGTTTGGAGAGGTCTTTTAGAGGAGTTGGAACAATGAACATGGTTTCGAAGAGACTCCATTTTGCAGGAAGGAGGGAACACATAAGCTGGAAAATCGTTCCACAGTCGAGCTGTTGAACTCAAGAACGAGTCGAAGAAACGAATTGTTCTTATGTGACAAATATCGACTGTGTAAAAATGTTAGGCGCGGTAAACAATTTGCTGGTGTTTAAAAACTCGCATTAACGTGAATATTAGGGTGTATCGATTTTTAACTTTTTTTTTGTTTTCAAATTCCAAGTTGAGAAAAAGTTGCTACTAGGTACCACAACTTACCACAAAAAGTGTTGGATTTTTAAAAAAATGTTTAGGTCTCCCGCACAAGGCCTAAAGTTTTATTTTTTTTTCAAAAAATATCAATTTTTTTTTAAATTTAAAAAAATAAAATCGTAACTTTTGTGTTTATTCCAAGTTAAAAAACAGTAATATTAGGGCATAAAAATAAGTAAGAAACGATTTTTTTTTATAAAAAATAGATTTTAGGTCTTCCGCACAAGCCCTAAAGTTTGTTAATTTTGATGAAATTTTGTAATTTTGTGTACATATATGACCCATTTTTTTTTAAAGTTTAAACCACCGGAATTAATTTTAATTTTCTTACAGAAGGCATAAAATGAGTTCAGAACACAAAAGTTACGATTTTATTTTTTTAAATTTAATTTTTTTTATATTTTTGGAAAAAAAATCAAAACTTTAAGCCTTGTGCGGGAGACCTAAACATTTTTTTAAAAATCCAAAACTTTTTGTGGTAAGTTGTGGTACCTAGTAGCAACTTTTTCTCAACTTGGAATTTGAAAACAAAAAAAAAGTTAAAAATCAACCAATGTTGCCAATTTCTATGTTCTAAAATACCCACATGAAATGAAGAGATTTTCAAATTGTATTGAAATTGGCATTGTTTTTTCATTATCTACTCATTTTCGGATTTTTCTTTCATGCAGGCTTTAAATTCGAAAATGAAATCTAGTACCTACGTTGTCACAATAATTGTAAATATTATTTATCAATATGGCACATGGTAACCGAAAAATGATCAGATCTCCCACAAAAGGGTTCTCGGCAACTTCACTAAAATCTTAGAAATTCCCCGCATTTAATGACATGGTGTTTTATTGGTTTTTAAATGACGATTTATAAATTCTACCTATAATAATATATGATATAACTAATATATTCAGAATCATCGTTTGTTGATCTACATAAATTTTTCCAAGCCATAATATTTTTCACTGCAGTTCTTTATAAGGCCGTAAATAAATAAATAATATTATATTATTTTTAGGTGTTACTGGAAGTGTTTACCTGGCTACGCATGAGTTTCGGTACTTTTGTATTGGTACAATTAATATATTGTTTTAAGAATATAGCGTATTGTTTTATTTTTCCTCATATTGCCCCCGAATTCCCAGGAGTAATGGTGAAAATAATGAGGCACGCAATAAAAATCTAATTCATCTACAGCGATTTATGAAAATTTGTCTCTGATATTTATACAATTTAAGCTTTTATTAAAAGAAACAATTTTTAGTCAATACTAATATTTATTGAATATTGGTATTTTATCAAAAATCTCTTCAAATTATACCTAAGCCGGTTAAAAACGGGATTTACGCATTTCGTCATTTAATACTATCAAAAAAATGCAGGTGAATGAATACGTACAGCCTGTAATCCAGTTTTTTAACAGAATTACTAACAATTTAATTTAATTGTATTTCAATATAAATAACCGTTAAAATTCCAAAGCAGTTGTTCAGCAGGTCATGTTTACAATATCAATTATATAACAAAAGCGCTCATTAAAAATATTAACATTTGTATTTACTTACGCATTTTTTTTACAATATAGTAATTTATAGTATTTCAAAAGGTGATCATTGAGATATTGTTTGTTATATTTATTAGCTCCTGAAATACACATTGTGGTGAATACTAAAATAAACAAATAATAACGCAATACCTACCCACTCGTACGCTAAAAGAAGATAAACAAAGGAATGCTGAAAAACGCACGATAAAATTTAAATAAACAAAGCGTTCTGACCAATTTTCATCATCGCAATAAACTCAATATAGCCCCAAATTGAATTCAAATTATTGAATGATTGTATTGTGTATGCAACAAAACAAACCATACCCAGTAGAAACATATACAAAGTTAATGTAAAACCGGCCTTCATTGAAAACAATTTCTCTTGGAATTCGCGCTCTATGAAGTAGGCTTTCAAGGAATATTATACAGGCTCCGCGGGGCGCACACGGGCGGCGGGGGCGAGGGCTGGCGGCAGGTAGCCGCACTCATTCTCGTGCAATTACACGCCCAGGGGATGAAGGCTGGTGAGAGGTATGGTGGAACAGGGGTGTAGAAGTATGTAAGGGACGGGAGGGTTTGATATTACATGTGGGGGTGGCGGACATTTTGTTTCAATGCTGGGAATGACGTGACGGGGTGAAATTTGGATCTGTCAGCCGGTTAATACTTGACTTCTACACTCTACCTATGCGGATATGCACCTGAAGTTGACTGTTTTTAAACGAAATTTATCAAATTAAAAATTATCGCTTTAAGAAGGTATATCATTTATTTATTACATATCATTATACAAAAATCATGTTTTATTCTCATAAAAATCAACCTCGCTAGGACTAAACCTGTATCGAGGTTTACAATTTACATTTGAGTGAAGCAAAAATAGAGTTCACAAACATTAAGCAATACTACATACAAACACAAAATATTTCAAAAAGAAAGGCAAAATATGTATTGGATGAGGTACCAGATGGACAATTTGACAGCATATTGCAACAATATTTTAACCATAATTACTTATTAATCATTATTCCCAAGAAGAAACAAGGTAGATAATAAAGACAGATAGGAATGGGACTTGTATAAAATCTTATTATTTAAGAAAGGACAAGGATGAAAAAATATTAACTAACTTTTTAAATTTAAATAGACTTAATATGATTTGCAAGAATACTAAAAAAAGTGGTGCCTGATATGATTGTTAATTGTCTTAAGTCCTCTTTTGCCACAATGATAACCTTCTTTAAAAGTTACATAACCTATTTAACTTAGTTATTATTTCATCGCTTTTCATAACATAATATCACTTTTTAACCCTTGGGACCTTCTAAGACCCAAATAGTCCCAAATGCCGTGCGCGCATTATACTCTCCTAAGACCATATTTGTCCCAGAACGACCGCACATTATTAAAATGCATATATCTCTCTTCCTCTCATCTTAAAATTAATTATTTCTTTTATGTCAGAAAGAGAACGAAATAGTGCCTGTTATTGTCTTTGAAATATTGAGGCTATTTTACATAGATATTTTACAATCTTCAATCAAAGTGACCGTTTTGTTTCCCGCCCTTTATTGACAAGTACAATCGTGAAGTGTGTGCGTCTGAATTTACAAAAAACCGTTTTTAACAAAAAATACGACGAAATGTCTAGGTAAGTAAACTTGTATTTGTTAATCAATATATTATATACGTGTTTATGTTATATTTGATAGGTTTTGATGATTTAAAATGCAATAATTATCCTATAGAAAATTAAAAAAATGCTAAAATCGCCGCAAACGCATTTTTAAATCCATTTTTAGTAATTGAGTTCCCTGTATTTTATGAATATTTTTATGTAAAAAGTGGAAGCATATATTTACATTTAATATTCATGAAACACTGTAATGACTTTTTATATAATTACAAAGTATTGTTCTAAAATGTCAACTCGAATGTCGAAATATGTTTTATGTATCAAATTTCTGAATTGCATAATTTAGTGATGGGGCCAACCAAAATTGAATCGATAATTTATTCGAAGATTTGTGGGTATTAATTATTTATTTTGTAACTGTAATTTTAATTATATTTTTTATAAAGTAGGTATATTATCGTTATTGTGCATAATCTTTATCTAAAATTTCTTTAAATTTAAAATTTAATAAAAATCTTTTTTTTTAAATATCAAACTAAAGTTTATAAGACAAAATTTTTATGCATAGCACAAAGGATAACAAATTATTATATGCTATATTTAAACGTGTTCGATTCTTGTCAGTTTTAATGGATATTTCAGGCTAATAATGATTGCTTATAATCATTTTTTTATGTACTATCGTAATAATATTAAATATTGATAATGAATTGGAGAAAAAAAATAACATACAGAAATAATAAATAGGTATCTAACTGTAAAGATTTTTGGTTACCAAAATTCAGCGATAGAATAATACATAAAACTCATTATTGTGACAATTACATTAGGAAATTATGGAATTGCGCAACGGAGGAAGAGCCACCAACCGAGTTGCTGGAATTTCTCGAAACAGAAATGATAAGTACCAGCAGCGAAGAAGATGACGAAGAGACGAGTGAGAAAGAAATCCTCAACCCGGTTGATGATTTCGAAGAGGTATTCATTATTTATTTTATTTCACACTGCACTTG
Organism: Hesperophylax magnus; assembly: GCA_026573805.1. Classification (NCBI taxonomy): domain Eukaryota; kingdom Metazoa; phylum Arthropoda; class Insecta; order Trichoptera; family Limnephilidae; genus Hesperophylax; species Hesperophylax magnus. The sequence goes on along the minus strand of JAIUSX010000029.1, from coordinate 6,981,962 downwards.
AAATAATGCGGTGAATAATTATATAATAATATGTTTGCTTTATTTACAGGCGTCATCATTTTACGCAAGAAATATGGATGTGGGGATGATGGAAGTAGTTTTCCAGACCACGGACGATGGTATGAGTGCTAGTAAAAATATTGCAGTAATAAATACGTAACATAAAGCACAGTTTTTCTTATGAAAATATCGAGAAATGTACTTGCATTCTAATAGTTTGATATATTTTCAGAATTGATGACAGATGTCAGTGGCGGCGGTACTAGCCAGGCGGGAGGCAGCCATGCAGAACGTAAATTCATTTATATTTATTTTTTAAGATATGTATATATCGATTTATGTACTTGCATTCTAATAATTTGTTATATTTTCAGAATTGATGACAGACGTCGGTGGCGGTAATGCTGGCCAAGTGGATGGCAGCTACGCAGAAGGTACATTTTATATACTTTTTATCTATTTATTATTATTTTACATAAACTTTTACAAAATATGACAAAAAGTAAAAATTTCTATAACTTCTACCATTATTTTTAGATTTCGAGCTCCTTGTTCCACTGGAGGCGTCACGGGGGGGTAGACGCGGCCGCGGAAACAGACGCACCCGCGGAAACGGTGTTGGGACCGAAGGCAGCAACATCGTCCGGGCTGCTGTCCAGCAACGCCGCCGGAGGGCACGTCCTGTTGGAGCGGGAGATACCTGGGTATCCGGGAATTTACCAACTGAGGTTTATGCGACGGATGACCAGGTACCTCCCGAGCTCTCGGCTTTATCTCGGGCACAAATGACCCGTATGGCTCGCGGTGGGCGCATTCGCCAAGCGCGAGGTGCACCGTTGCCAGCACGTTCTGATCATCGGCCAACACTTGAGGCAGATGGTGAAGAAGTGGATGACCCCATTTCGGATACCGGTGATCATTTGTTGACCGATAGTGAGAACGCATCGGAGTTCTTTTGGGCTGGCATAAGTACATATGCCGGTCAAAAGGAAACATTTGTGCCCCAGATGTCAGGGCCTACCTCTAAGTATGATACCATCTATGACGCATTTCGAGCTATATGGACTGATGAGATTCTTGATTTTATTGTAGCAGAGACGAACAAATATGCGATGGACGCTCGGCGTCATGACAATCCTAGCCTTACATGGAGGAACACTGACAGACATGAAATTTTAATTTTGTTTTCATTTTTCATGATGCTAGGAATTATTCGCATGCCAACAATAAATTCTTGTTTCTCAACTCATTGGTTGATGAAAACTAATGTGTTTAGAAAATTAATTACTTACAAGCGGTACGGTGAGTTGGTGAGGTGTTTACACTACAACGACAACGACCGTAGGTACACTTGTCCTGAAGACATGCGGCTTTCGAAAATATTGCCTATAATAAATCATTTGAATACCAAATTTCAAGAACTTTATGTTCCAGGCCAAAATATTTCAATTGACGAGTCGTTAACATTGTGGAAAGGTCAATTGGGTATGAAGCAATACATTAAAACAAAGGCTGCTAAATTCGGATTGAAGAGTTTTGAACTTTGTGATTCCGTGACTAGCTATCTGTGGTCGTTCTTTGTTTATTCGGGAAAAACAACTGCTGTAGATTCAACACCTGGGGTTTTGAAATCCACATCCACAGTGCTTAGGCTTATAAAACCACTATTGAATAAGGGCTACACGCTTTGGATGGACAATTGGTTCAACTCTCCTCTACTAGCTAGGTTCCTCAAGCGAAATAAGACAGACTGCGCTGGGACATTGCGCACTAATAGGTCCAATGTTCCACCAGAATTCAGTCGTATCGACATGGCTGACGGACATTATTTCGGTCGCCACGCTGGTGATGTCGCCGTACTATCGTGGCAAGACAAGAAGAAGGTGACGACTATATCGACCTACCATGGCGCAGAAATGGAACTTGGACCTTCCAGGGGTAGGTCGAATATATATAAACCAAAAGTTGTCAGAGACTACAATAAATACATGGGAGGTGTTGACAAAAAAGATCAGATGCTGGAACCCTACTTAATTGAACGCAAGAGGTGCCAGAAATGGTAACACAAGATGTTCAAGCGTCTGCTCAATGTGAGTATTCACAATTCTATGGTGATGTATCGGCAATCGTCTTCATTGAAGGTGACTACTTTGATGCTCAGGACGTCGCTTGTGTCGCAGTTGACGGAAAAGCACCTCCTGTTGGCACAGCTACGGACGCCGGCAAGACGAGTAGTAGTGAACGACAAGTTTGCCAACCCTTCCCGCCTCCGCCCTGGTAACCACTTCCCAAAGACTAATTTCATGACCACTGACTTACAGACTGAAACAAACGACATACAACCTCCACCAGTAAATAAAAAACGGCGCCTCCGGTGCATTTGGTGTGCCGACCGCAACAGGGTTGAAAAGAGAACAATTTTTATTTGTGAAACCTGTGAGGTACCACTCTGCGTAGAACCATGCTTTAAATATTATCATACCTGCCTTTAGTTTCGCAGGTATGGTGTATTTAGAGCGGCGACCTTGTTGTGCGCAGAAAGGAATCTTATTAGTTTATCAAATATAAATAAATCTGACTGAATACTCATATTGTGTCGACAGGGTTACAGTGTTTTCTGCTTGTCGTGACTGATCATCTATTGTTGATTGTTATCATCTGGATGGCTAATTGTGCATATATTTCCCTCCCCCAGGCGGCCCAGTACCTGCTTTGCACATTATAATGCTATGTTTTCGTCACTCGACCGCCCGTCGTGGTTCTCTTGAGGAAAACTTTGCTACTGCGGAGATTTGAATTACTTAGTCTGTTTAATGCGTGTTTCTTATCAACGTTGTATTCAATTATCTTTAGCACTGCTGCCTGCAATTCACCTGCTATCAACTCTCAAGTAGTTTTGTTTGACGTATGTACATTAGAACGATCACGGTCCTTAGCATGGTCACGGTTTCACTAGTTACTTTTCCGAATCTAGCGACATAATGTTTATATATTTCTGAAAACCAATAATTCGTTTCATCTTGTTACAAGCTTGTTTTTTAAATTTTTGGTTTAGTATTTTTTAGTATTCAGGAATTTGTTGTGGGTTCGCTTTTATAAGTTGCTTCTTTTGATGGCAAGTGTTTTTCAGTCAAGTATTTTTCCTAACGCAATATGTGTCAAAACTTTTGGGATTAAACATGTCTTAGTTGTCGGCTGCTTTTGGTGTCCTATGTTCTTGTCACAAAATACGAACTCAATCAATTTTTTTATTACTGTTGTGATCATTCATGTAGGCTAAGATGATGGAGACACGATCCTATTTTGATCTGCTACGATAACATTTTTTTTTTCTTTTCTTATGGCTCGAATAAGTCATACTTTTTTAAATTCTGGTATCTTTCGCACAGGACGTCCCGATGGTTATGTTAGCTATTTCGTTGTGGTCTTATTATTATTAATGTACCTATTTTTAACGTGTTTATTTTCTTGTTGTTTTATCTCCATTTTTTTTTTAAATTAAGCTTGGCTATAATATGGCATTAACGAAGATTTAACTGTTCTAAAATGGGGAATGTCTTCACATTTAATTTATTTTATGTTTGTTTTATCATTATTTAAAATCATCAACAAACATTGCCATTGCATAGTGAGTATCATAATTACAATGTACCCAATAAATACAATACTAGACTCCATGCTCCATTCAATGTAGTTGCTTCTCGCACTAATTTTTATATACAGTTCTTAGATATTGTATCGTGTGGGGAATGAAACTTGCTCTGTCGATATATTTCACTCTAAAAACATTGCTTCCAAAGCAAATATATATGAAGATATGCGATAATTCTTAAGTTTTTCCGATTGTTTTTACATATTATGTTATTACATATTTTGTTATTTACAAGATTATTATTCGTTCTACTTATATTCTTTATAAAAAATAATTTAATATATATTAAAGTAATAATAAATTACTAGTGCGCATAAATATTTTTATTAGAAGTTTAATTTTGTACCCCAATAAACAAAGCGAAACCGGTATGTCATGTAAATAAATTCCATGGTTTTTATATTGTTTTATTTAATTGTAAAAAACGAACGCGGGACAAAAAGAATCGATTCGAATCGATCCGTAAATCGATCTGTGTCTTGTAAACTGCACATCACTAATAATTCAAAATGGCAGTTATATTAGCGTGCGAAACGTCTAGGAAATCGAGTTTTTTGCGTGTTCTAATTTGAATATTTATAGTATAAATTGGTGGTTATACCGTTTTGTTTTAACAATTTGATCAATTATGTTATATTAACCAGTGAATGTAAAGTTCTGCGTTGATTTTATCGTCACGATTTTGAAGAAACAGAATTTTTCAGTGGAGTATTTTTTTTGAGGTTATATGCGTAAGTTTTCGTATATGTGATAAATATTCTTTAAATTTTACAGGAAATAAACAGAAGTGATATTAATTTATTATATAAATGCTTTAGGCATATGTGCATCGTAAATATATTTAGAATCAGATTATTCAATCAATGGTTTATGGAAGTTAAAGTTTTCAATAATTTAAACATGTTGAATAAAAATATCAAAGTTCAACCCTCAATTTTAAAAGATAATTATATGAAAGCTATAAAAAGTGAAGTGGTACTTTAATTTTAAAAAGTGTTGAGTGATGGAAGGTGTTTTCAAAATTCCGAGTTTCGTAAATTTTTATACATTTTTTAATGAAAATACACGGGTAAGTTTTTTTAAGCCTATGGGCATTTTTGATATCAAAATTTATTTATTTAGAAATAAATATGTTGAATTGTAATACACACATCTCAAAGAGTATTTTATCTAGTTTTCAGAACAGTTTTCGTTTTGGCAAAGAGTTACCAAATAACAGTTTTATCTGAATGATTGTAAAATTCAGTAAAATATTGAATCTACGGAAAAAAATGGAAGATTGGAGAAGCTTCTATACGTGCAAATCAACAACGTCTCAAGGGTTAAAGATGTGTTGGATCGTCATTTTTATGAGACTGTGGCGTCGAGAAAAATCTAGATTAACTAATTAATAATAAACCGCTCGACCTACGTAGTACCTACTCCCGAATAATGTACCTGCAGTCGAAATCGCATCGTAAACAAAGCAATCTACTTACTACAAGCACCTACTTGTCTACCAGGTGACAATACGTCACAGGCCGTCTTTCACGTTACGAGAACTCGCCAGAAGGTTCGAGTCTACCGCCTAGGCATAATTGCCGCGACGCCGAAAGTTCGCGAAAGGTCCAGACCGAGCGAGTGGCCTCGATTTAATTGCAATTTACTACCTACTGTTGCCATCGGCCGTGTAGTATAAATAAGCCCGACGCAGCGAGTCAGTCAGTTAGTCATCAGTCCGCCGAGAATCAACGAGTGAATACCCGCGCTCCTCTTACTAGCGCAAAGGACAATTTACCCGGCTTCGCCCGTACCATCATGGACTCTATCGGGACATCATCTTAGCGCCTTGTCCAGATCGCCGTCCCTGGCAAGCGCTACTCGGATTACAAGCGCCCTGGTTCCAGTGTCTCTGACCAGCGCTTCTTCCACGCCATCATGACCACCACGAGGACACGCATCATCATGATTGGCAATCATCTTATTGAAAAAGATCATACCTTCAATAAAGCACCGGTGCTAAGATTCTCCATAAAAAAGACCATAGTAACAAATTGAATAACCTAGAAGCGCTAGAAATAAAGAAAGCCATTAAAACCAAAAGTTTAATTCTGAATCATCAATTAGATTTGTCAAAAAGCCCAATACTGGGAATATTCCCTGTAAACTGTAAAATTCCCAGTATCCCTTAATCACCTTACAATTATTAATGCCTATTCTCTATTATTATAATATTTATATACACTAATCGTTTTCTTGTAATATATTGTTGTTTCGTTTTGGTTTTACTTTCTCTCTCCCTCTGTGTGTATATATAATGACACATTTTGTATTATTGATTAGTTTAATTTTGTACCCTGACGATGCTCGAGTGAAGCGAAACCGGTCGGTCTTAAAATTAATAAAAATTCGTGTTTTTAAACAAAAAATATTGTTTTTATTTCATTAATATATTTTATGTTTAAAATTGATATTGTACGCTTAATGATGTTGCATTTTTTCTAAAGCAATCAAAATGACAATTCAACACATCTTTAAAAAGTGATATAAAGTCATGAAAAGTGATGAAATAGAAACAAAGTGAAGTATGTTAATTTTTTTATCGCTTTTAATGACTTTACTCATCATCACTTTTTAAAGATAGTGTGTTGAATTATAATTGTGTTGAGTTATCACGGAACCGAATACATTTTTTATATATGTGTAATAGAGGGTTCCATGATAACTCAACACAGTGACAATTCAACATACTTTTAAAAAGTGATATAAAGTCATTAGAAACGATGAAAATATATATTTTTTTAACTTAACCTAACCTAACCTAACTTAAACTACTTAACCCAGTTAATAAAGTTTTTGTTTCATCACTTTCCACGACTTTTTTACAACTTTTTAAAGATGTGATGAATTATCATTGTGATGATTTATCCGGTCACCGTAATAGAAATTTTACATTTATTTCCGTTACAATTAAAGATATCAATATCATCTTATAAAGCAAACATTTTGATTATAATTTAAATTTTAAATTTTATTTTTTCTAAAAACATTTATATATAATACAAAAATACATAATGAATGGTATTAGAATAAAGTAGTGAAAAAAAGGTGTTTTTCCTTAAAAAGATTGCTCGAACGTGTGTGTCGTGTCACTAATAGATTCTGTTAAATAATTCAGGACAGTCAGTTATAAATTTTGTTCACGATTTTATATATCAACATCGCATGTGAAAATTGCAATAATGCACCATAAAATTTATTCGAATAACAAAGCAAAATTGTTCGATAAATTATAAATGTAATCCCCTCCCTAAGAAGTCAAGTGCTTCTCAGAGTGTTCAGTGATTTAAACTGACTTACAATGTAACACTGCACAAGAATTTTAATAATACTTCACGCGTTCACGTAAAAAAAATAATCAAGTACCTTTTATAAATAATGGGTTATTTTTTCCGAAATAAAACTAATCAAAGTAGCTAATGTGATACATGATTTATTATTCAAAGCGCTCTTTTTCTGTTATGATAATTATCAAGGAAGGTTAATAACAAAATGAACAAATAAAAATCCCTTCCAAGTATAATTCCCTCTAATTGCTAGAGTTTCATTCCAGGAGTTTGTTGATATTCCTTGAGCGTTCTAGATCTTAAAAAGTTCAACTATAAGAGGCTTAAACTGTTCGCTATTCTAGAAGTTAAAACGACATCTAAACAGCTTATTTTTTGCGCGTTTCGCAAATTGATTCATCAAACCATGTGTTAAGCATTCGACAATAATTGTACCTGTAATTGTATAAGAGAGTCAGTTCCTTATCAGCCTCATTTCTGATTGCTAATAGTTCAGAAAATATGTTTTCCCAATAACATCCTGGGTTCTATGATATCTCAACAAAATGACTATTCAACACATTTTTAAAAAGTGATAATAAAGTCACTACTAATAAAAACTCACATATAAACGTAACCGGTTGGTGGCTGAGTTGACATCACGTTTGGGTCCCACTCAGGCCTAGCGTGTTCAATTCCTCGGCTGGCTAAGTCATCCATCACAACACAAGCTACATTTTCCGCTTACTGTTGCGGTAGTAGGAGATTTCCATATATTGTTACATTATCCGTAACCCGGGAATTTTAGTCTTTCTTTAAAAAAATAAATATTAACCTACACAGACAAAAATGAAATTGCTAATTTATTAAGATGCTCTACAAATGATTGGAAATCTCGAAATTTTAGGATTTTTATAAACATTTGTTCCGACATTGTGATAAAACATGGCATAGTTTATCAGGAAACCTACCAATAAATGCGTAAAGGGGCTGTAATCCCGTTACTAACCGGATTACGAATATTTTAATAGATTCTTAGAAGTATTTTTTATCAGTAATTTTTCTCCACGAACTATTTAATCTAGTTTTTGTTTCATGACATTATATCACTTGTTAAAAGTGTGTTGAATTGTCATTTTGATGAGTTTTTTAGACACCATCGTCGTGTAATCACACAATCAATTGGCAAGTACATGACACAACAGCGAACTGCAACATCAAAAGACTTTCTTTATTAATTATTACCTAAGAACAAAGTTCCGAAGAAACAGAGCAAAAGCGGAAATTCCTGGATCAATCAATTTGGGGCTGACGGACTAATTGACCCGGAACCGCTTCGAAAAGTTAGGCCAGCAAATTTAGCCGTCTCAAGCGAACAATGAAGAAAAAGAGTGCATGAAGCTTTTGTTATCCGCCGACTATAGTGAGGTATTTTACCCATATAAGTGGGGTGTAGGAAATAGCTTCTTGCGGAGGAAACATTCAACCACATGAAAGAAATTTAAAAAATATTAAACCTATTTACAAAGAATTATTACGTAGTATTTCATTACAAGTTGAGACGCGCTGTGGAGCTATTTTAATCAATGCAACATTCTGCATAATATATTTCCATGCTATGGCACTGAACAATAACCTTCTTTGCCAAATGAAAATAAGTTAATATAACATATAACAAACAAAAACAAACAGTGTCTCATTTCCGAATTACTTCAGTCATTCAATATGTTTGTTTTTGTCAACGTTGATAATTCGAATCAACCAGTTAGGTTTCTGCTATAAATAGTTATAATATTCATAAAAATACTAATTGCTGTGCGTCTTGTGTAACTCTGGTTCAGTGAAATCGAATTTGCTTTACAGTATGGTGTCACTTTCAAAATTTGAACTGGTTATGTGATCTTATCAGCCAAGCGATAAGCACCTACCTATATGTTTTTAAAAAAATGTGTTAATTGCCATTTTCAAAATTGGAACTGATGTATCAAGAATTCAGACTATTTGGTGAATGTTCTAGGGCCTGCACTAATAATAAACAAATTTTAAAATTGTATAGCGTGTCGCTGCTTAAAAGTTGCTTAGTAAGTCATTCTTTATAAACAATCTGGATAAGAATAAATAAATAAAAGAAGCGTTAAGGGACAAATAAATTGGATAAATTTGAACAAAGGCCAAATGTAAATCAAAACAAAATCCAGTTATCTGCTTCTAGTTTTATTGATGACAGTCGTCAAATTGAACTAACTCTATTCTTTCAAAACCTAACCTAACCTTCTACAAACAACCACTCTCACATTTTAAAATTATTAAATTTATTATTAAATCCCGTATATAAAATTAAAAAAAACATTATTATCAGAATCGTGTTACTTTCTCTTTTAACTACAATATAAGATCCCGAACCGACTGCTACTGGATTTATAAGAACATGGAGTACGCTTTCGCAGTGTCTCTGCACCAGTAAGAAGATGAACAACGATTATTCCCGAAACACAATAGAAACAGGTTTATTCATCCCCTAGCCTTTCTGTGCTCCTGTCACGATACTCCCCTCTTTCCAAAGCCTAACACATGAGTATATCACCCTCTTACTTCCCTACATTCTATCTTCTATCTCCTTGTTCCTTAAAGTGGCACAAATTGTTGGCACAGTAGGAAATAAGAGCTTGGTTTGGAAACAAATTGTCGTGTATGTATTTGTATACCGATGAATTAGACACGTACTGAGAATGCATCCAATTCGTGAGAATCTTTCGAACAGAATACACGTTACTACAAACTAGCAATAATGGAAGTTTGTCAACGGATATATAAGTAGAACGGAAGTAAAATTTATTGCTAGAGTGTTGGTCTCGGTAAGGATAGATGATAAGGGTTTTAAACCTAGTTACAGATGTACAATTTTTAAATTATTGTTACTGCCAAAAGTATGTAACTTACAAAAACATGTTTTGGATTAAACTCAATTTTAAAGTTTTACTCGTATCCACATTATGAAATTAGGTTTTCGGGAAATAATGTTAATTTAAAAATATATATATTTTTGGTATTTATCCAACAAACATGCTTATTTTGTCGTTTTTATAATATTTATCTTGTTTTAATTATAAAAAAATGAAGTTAAAAAGTTTTATATAAAAAGCAGTAGCTAAAAACCTAGTTACCGAAATATGAGGGGACCCAAACATATTCCAGACATAGATTATAATACGTAAACATTAAAATCATCGCTAACTCAAAAATCCAGATTTTTACAATAGCTCTTTCTCCAATAGCTGGTACAAATTTACTTTCCTTTTTGTTATTTTATAGAATTTATTTATCCAGTCTCTTTTGTCTTTATGTCCAATGTCTATTGAGGATGCCCCTAAAAAACCACATTTTAGAGATTTTAAAAATCACATTTTAAAGTTTTAATGGAAATTTTAATATTATATTTTTTTACTTGACGTAATTACGAAATTTATCCTTTCATTTTTGTAATTTCATCAGTGTATATCAATTAGACCTTAAAAAAAAAAAACTTGAAATTTGTTGGGTCATATTATCAGCTCAAAGCTTTTGTCAAAAGGAGGAAAGATGGTTGGTATTTAGGCAACCAAAACTGTGCGGTCCAAATTTATCCTTGAAAAAAGTCGATATTGTATTGTATTGGAACGAATGATGTTACAAAATACAGGGTGTGGGGGGGTAAAGTGCGCTAACTTTGGGGAATTTCGAAAAAGAGTTATTTATATTTTTTTACTTCTACCATAATCTAGAATCATTTTCCGAAGTTAGCGCCCCCCGACCCCCGGTCACCCTGAATATTGACACGCTGTATAAATCTCAAAGTGGCAAGCCAAAAACAAGACTAATTGCTTTTGATTTCGTAGTTTTAATAATAAACTGGCACGCGTCGGTGGTGGTCTACTAGTAAAAGCCAAAAAATAAAATGTCGTAATAACATAGGGGAGACCCAGGCAAAGCGGATGTGTTAAGGGAGATATTAAATAAAACACACAATGTTTGCATAACATAAAAACTTTATAAAGTGTAATGCTAAAAAAATGTTTGTCTACAAAAGTAAAATAAATGAAAAGGTAATATTAATTAGAATTATAACAATAATGTAAATTTAAAAAACTCTTCGTATTGTTCACTTTGCCCGGGTACCCGGGCAAAGTGAACTTGGGCTCCGGGCAAAGAGAATTAGGAATCACAATCGTAGTAGAAGTAAGAACCATATCCACTATATGAGGTGCATGATTCGTGAGCCCAACTTTTACACTGGCTGCATTGAATCCAATCCTCTGTTAGTGGTTCAACATAATTTTAGTCACAATTAAGGCAAATCAATTTTTTCAAACTTTTAGTGCGCTGGTAGATGGGCCAAGTTTTTTTTTCTTTATTATTTTTTTTTTTCGAATGTTGGCTTCATTTTTGTCTTTTTGTATGTTTTTTATGGGATATTTAATACGCAATTGAACATAATCAACCAAAAAGTTCATTCGCTCGGGCAAAGCGAATGGTCCATCCGCTTTGCCCTATTCGCTTTGCCCAAGGCAGTATCAAATAACATTTTGTTAAAAAATACAATGTGGTTTCTGTATTTCTTAATTAAATTTAGTTTTTTAGATAGGAAACAAATAAACATTGGATGAAATAAACTAATCTTCACATTAAATATAACCAAATAATAATAATCACAAATACCTTACCTTCGTTTATCGTAAGAAAATTCTAAAAAAACTATTTTTTACCAAAAGGAGCGTGCGTTCTTGCCAAACGACAAATATTCACTGTCATGGCGTCGGTAGTGATGCGGTACACCGATTGTGAGAGTATTAGCGCATTGTAGTGGTAATTTTCGGAAATATTCAATTCATCCGCTTTACCTGGTCCATTCGCTTTGCCTGGGTCTCCCCTAAATCGTAATTACACTAAAATTATTTTATTATTGTAAAAATTACAATTAATTCTACAGTTTCCCGAAGATTTTCGGCGCCATTAGATAAAGTGAGATAGCGAACGTAGCAACATAAAAAGAAGGACAACCTAACAGCAGTTGGTCGTCTCATACAGTATTCCGTTCTCATCTTATAGTGTAAGCGGGTAAGCATAACTTGTTATCTCGGTCAGTCCTGTGATGTAAAATGTAGAATTCGACGCAAATGCGAAAACTCCGCCCGCTATGAGCTTTTCTAGATTGAATTAATTGTGTTTTATCTACTGTAGAAGCCTTTTGACAGCCTTCGCGATCGAGGAGTAAGGCCGAAGCCGAAGGTTGCGGCTTCAAATCCCGGCGTGCGCAAGAAAATTTAATTGATGAATTTGTGTTATTTCACAATTTATTCATTAAAAATAACATATACGGTTGCATCACGTTCCAGAGTCAAAGATGCTCTTAGTATCGCCCTGATGTACGACCATTATCCAGAATTGAAACGTTGCTTGAAATGGCTTTGGCCGTGTTTGGTGACCAGATCTGAATAGCCAGGTACTCCCACACCTTCCGCTTCCCTTCTTCCTTCCCCTCCCGACTACCTTCAGCCCCACAACATACTCCGATTGGGGATGCCATAGTCTCACTAGTTCTAGTCGGTTGGGAAAAGTTGGAACTCTTGTACGGAATTCACATAAAAAGGTAAAAATGTGGATTTGACATGCTATACGCCAATCAACCGATTAAAAATCTTCATTTTATAGCGATTTACAAACTTGACATAGGCACTTCTAGCATTAAGCCCACTAGCCTACAAGCTAAACTGATTGAAATACAATTTCTTTTTGTTATAAACAGGTTTAGATTAAATAAAAATATTTAAAAATTCGCCAGCCAAGCATCACTCCCAGCGGGGCTATTGAATACTTCAAAGGGAAGAGATGGACCTACGCGCACGATTTTCCTTTGATGAGGCGGAAATCTATAAAAATATCATGCTTTACTTATGAAATGTGTGAGGTAGTGAAATATAGCTACAATGATGCTTTGATTTTAAAATAAATTGTATTGTCACATTTGTGGACAGGATGTTTTTTATTATATTTATTTACAAATCCCAAAAGCAGTGACGGTTCTTCTTTTGGGATCATTTGGTTAATGATCTCCCAAAAATATGCTGCAATATTATTAATAAAAAAATGGATTAATCAAACTCCCCGATTATTAATTTAGCTTGAAATATTCGTACAGTAATAGCGGGTTTCAGTGCCATGTAGTGTCCAAATAAGAACTACTGTATTCCAACCGTGGTTTTCTTTAAATTTTGTCCCCCAACTATACATTTCTTTCCGTTTGCCATAAAGTCAAAGCCACTAAACACTATCATATCTGACATATTTATTTATGGTAGCTGTCTTGAATATTAGTTTGCTAAATTACTTTTTTTATTTTTGACGCTGTTTGGATGGATTCATTTAAAATGTCAAATTCTGTGAATATCGTACAAATAAGTGATGGTAAAATATAAAAATGGTTAAAAACGAAATTTTTAAAAGAAAAGTTATAATTTTTCTTTGTTTTTGTGTTCTATAAAATGAACGTATAGGAATTTTCGCTTTCGTTGTTTGCTTTATAACTCAACTGATAAACATTGGACTGAGATTGGAGTTAGTGATTTAAAAACATTTTAATAGGAAAAGAGTTTTTAAAAGAAAAAAAATGATTGATTGAAAAAGTGATTTCAAAACAGTTTTATAGTAAAAGAGTTGAAAAAAATGTTTTTTTAAGTGTAAATAATTAGATAAATAATCTTAAATAAAATAATTTTGTACTACCGGTTTCAGAGTACAGGCACATATAGTTTTTATAATATTAACAACGCCAATATGTATTAACATTTCATATTCATTCATTTTTATTTGATTGACCTTCCACTTCTGAACCCCTAGAGCCGCATCTGCCCAAAAGGGTGTTATCGTTAGTATTTATTTATCTTGTATATATCTGTCCAATTTATTTTACGGTAAACCAGGCGTTTATTAGTGTATGTATAATATTTATATTTAGATACATAAACCGCCGCAGCAGACAATTATTTCCGAGAAATTTATTTGTATCCATAATCATACGTCCTCACATGGTTAGTGGGTAGCAGTGTTACCAGATATGTGATTTTTACCATGTTCACAATATTAGGGGAAATCTCGAATTAAGTTGTCAATAAATAATATGTACAAATTAATAAAATGTAGTGAATATATCACGTAACTTTAATTGGGTACCTACCAAGGTACTATACTATCAGTGTTGCTTTGGTGAAATACCACCAGTCAGAATCTAAGTTTTTCTTGAAATGATTTCAGCTTAGTGACCTGATGTGAATAGCTAGGTACCCGTTCCCTTTAACCCCCTTCAACGCTCTTCAGCTCATTTCAACCCTCCTCAACCCCTTAACTTTCCTCAACTTCCCTCAACTCCCTTCAGCTCGCAACATTCCCCAATTGGTGTTGGCGTAGTATTGGATCTGAGCAAATTTTGTTATTAAAAAAAAACTTTTATTAGGTGAAGTTGATATTGATGGTAATGCTTTTGTCCTCACCTATAAAGAGTTTTGTAATAATCCAGTAGGTACCTATCTATATATAAAGCGTTTGTTTCGGAATGCCGTATAGAAGCTATAGAATCGAAAAAGTGGATTTACCGATATCTGACGTTATGAGAATTGAGTACGCACCCATGTTTCTTAATAAACGGTTTGTGAGGGTTATTCAACCCTCTTCCGACTTTATTTTATTTGATATTCCCTGTTTTTCTTTATTCGTCACGTTCTATGCATTTAGCGTCTTGCTTGGAGACGTGACCGGGTCAGATTTCCCCCCACCTTCCCCCCTCTCACCCTCCCAGCATTTTGCCACCCCCCGATCCAGGGGGCACAAACTACGGAACTTTACCAACTGAAGGAGAAATCATTAGAAGTGTGATCAGTACCGATTCGAGAGAAAACTGATTATGAAAAAAAATATCTTATCCACCATATCAATCAATCCATCTACCATCGACCTATCCACACTTTTAAATTACAACACTTATTAAGTTTTACCATTGATCGTATCGAGCTGATATTATTATGAAGTCCTCTGCTTAAATAGAGCAATATTGTACCTTCCAAATCAATGTCTTATTAGTACAGGTGACAACATTAAATTGTTTATTGACATATTTGTAATCCACCTTTTACCTATTTTTGTTATATCTTTGTATTATAACATTCATGTATGTAAATTTTTTGGCATCATGCCTTTATGTACTGAAATAAAATATATATTTAAAAAAAAAACATCAGAGCGATTTAGCGGTGAGTCCAACTACCGTCATATGTATCTAAATGTAGTGTTAAATATCTATGTAGTTTGAATGTCGCTCAACAGAAGCCGATAGGATATAAAGTTTTATGTGGTTTTAAGGTGTCTCCATAGGTGTCATTAGTAATTCTATATGATAAAGACAAACGTCGGACGTTAAGGTCTAATACCCGAATGGTTTCGAAGAAATCCAATCTACAGCCAAGCATTTTCAATGAGTTATTCTTCCGCTTCAGAATAACTTCATTGTAAATACAAGACGATAATAAACAGACCCGTAATCTTAGAATGAACCGAAGTGTTATTAAAATCTCCCGATCAACCAAGTTTATTACTAACGAGATGAATATATCAGTAAACCACATTAACTAATTTGTCTCTCTAATTGATGTGTAACGTCAGAATGTGGGTTGTGATAACGTCAGAATCATTGAAAAGATAACTCTGAAATTTTCATCTATTTAAACGAATAAAAAAACCGATTTGAAAGTAAAATACAGACATGTAAATTAAATAAATCTACCTGTATTTCAACGAAAGATGCTCCGTAGAACTAGCGTCATTGATCCCTTCATCACCGTTGTGCCTTACATTTGTACACAGTTGATGTTTGACTCACGAGAACGGGTTGTTTTTCCACTATTTCTTGAGTTCAAGTCCTCCACAACACAGGTGAAATCCTAGCGTGGAGGACAATATACTTTTCCTTTGTCATACTAATATATTTAAGAATAAATAAAAAAATTATATTTCTTAAATCGTAAAACATGGGTATCCTGCAAAATCCACGTTCACTCCCGCCCTTTCTCCCCGAAAAGACCTTGCGCACAGCAATTCCAAAGATGTTATAGGCTATGCTGGAAATAATTTTTCTAAAGGCCGTTTTTTATTTGGATAAAACTCTTTTTTATGTGAATACCGGACAGACATAGAACCAGAGGGACTATGGCATTCCCGATTGGGGTATGTTGTTGCCTGAAGGTAGTGGAGAAGAGAAGGAGATGGAAAATAGGTATGTGGGGGAGTATCTGGCTATTCAGATCTGGTCACTAAACACGGCGAAAGCCATTTCAAGCAACATAGTTATTCTGAATGGTGGTTTTATATTAGACCGATACTGAGAGTATCTTCCACTCTGGTAAGTGTTGCAAGTGTACAAAATATTATTTTTATTTAATAAATTGTGAAATAACACAAATTCATAAAATAAAATTTACTTGCGCACGCCAAACACTACCCCTCGACCACGGAGGCCGTTACTCGTTATTAGCGCGCTCCCTCTAACATTCGTATTTATATATCTTCCTTTCAAACCATCTTTGGACGCTTACTACGGAGCCTAAAATATTTTGTTTACTCAATTTTAGCGGAACAAAGAAAAAAATGAGCTCAGTTCAGATACACTGATACGCCCACCATATACTTCTATTGGATCATTTTGTTCAGTGGCTTTACTTCTAAAATGTCACGGACTACCGGGTAAAGACAATACGGGACTTTGCTTCAGTGTTCCAGTATGCATATTGCCGTGTGTCGTCCTCGAGATAATAAGTCTCCTCAACTTGTAAGTTTAGCATATTGAAGTAACAAACACCCCGCTCTGATGAAATCTCACGTACGGATAGTTTATTTCGACAAGCTGAGATGTTGAATGTACGACCGCTTGGTGTTTAGGAAGTTTCGAGGCCGATTCATGCAAGGCGAGTTACTTATTCTTTTGTGATAGAGGTCTGCTTTTTTGTGTGAAACTGCACAAGAGTCCCAACTGCTTCCAACCATCTGGATCCAGATAGAATATGGCATCCCCAATTGGGGTATGTTGTGAGCCCGAAGGTAGTGGGGATTGGATGGAGATGGGGTAGAGGAAGATGGGGAAGAAGTAACTGGCCAATCATTTTTTTCATTGGTTTTACACAAGAGACCCTGAGCAACAATACTTTCCTTCTGGGTCTATGTCATCTTTGGGGATGCTGTGTGGAGGTTTTATTTTAAGGAAGCGAAGGAGAGAACGATCTGGGAAGAAAAAAGGTATGAGGGGTTAGAATCTGGAGGGTCAGTGTGTCAGTGTCTACGAGTGACGGACGTTTGCATTCATCCCTCTCTCTGCGGTGCGTATCTGCCGCCAAGACCTAGACAACCCCCAATCCATGAATCCGGGCACCCCTGCTAAATCACCAAACGTGGCGAACCACTTGGTTTGATATATGGAAGAGGTGTTGGTAATCCAATAAATGTTTCCCGGGGTAACGGTACCCATACCCGCCTCCCAAATTGAAAATATTCAGATACGGTCACCAAACACGGCCAGTGCATTTCAGGCAACGTTTCAATTCTGAATGGTGGTCTTACACCAGGGCTTTACTGAGAGTATCTTCCACTCTGAAACGTGCCGAAAACATACTATACATTATTTCAATAACACAAATTAATTTAATAAAATTTACTTGCGCATCGCGCCATATTTACACCGCGTTTATGTTAGATGGTACCTACCAACCTCGATGTTCAGTTTAGGGTAATTTTTTTTTACAAGTAATAATTGACAGTAAAATAATACATATATTGTACCGAGCGTCGAATTACACGAAATGAAAAAATGCTTTTAACTTTTAATTATTTGGTTTCTCATACATCATTCATTGTACAAAACCCACAATTTATTATTAACTAATTGACATTTACCCGGCGTTACTCGGGGTTAAGAAGTAATGTTTTGAGGTTGTGCGTTCTGGTGTATCTGAAAACTAGATGCATTTTTAAGGTGGGAATAATATCATTGTAAAGAATCCAGAGACACAACATATACTTGTACACAGTGCCACTGCAAAACCAGGCTGGCCCAAAGACACATTGACTATATTGGCCCAAAATTGTTTAATTCCTTGCCGAATTCCATCAACATGTGCCAAAACCTAAACTCGTATAAAATAAATGTTAATAGCTGGGTAAGAAAAATCTGGAAATGAGAAACATTTTTTATATAATTTGTATGATGATGCCCAAAATATGCCATTACCGTCTACATTAAAATTACTTTAACATTTATTTGACTTAAACTGTTTTTTATTAAATTCGCAGAAACTCTAGTAAAATTACATTCATCTATCTACAGGTACTGTCTTTTATTTTGGTTATTTATTTAACCACCACTGTTTTGTATACATAATTTATAATGCCCACGCACAGGCTTCGCCTTTGTGGGATGTTTTTGATATATTTTGTTTAATTATATATGTACTTGTATGTATCAAAAAAGTTGCCAAAAATTATATAAAAAATAGAATTTTTGCTTTTTTAAAGTATTTTTTTCACTTGATCCTGCCATATCTTTCTCGGGCATCCTGGACTTCTTCTGCCATTCACTTCCACGTGATTAATTCCCTTTGCACCCCTTTTGTCATTCATCACATTTTACCACATATAAGTATTTTTTTCATTTGATCGCACCAAGTCTTCCTCGGCGTCCCCAATTTTTTCTACCCCTCACTAATACTGTATAGCGTATTATTACCATTATACAACTTAATTATATCGATTTTAATTCTTCCAGGTATCTCATTCCAATGTAGAGATAACGCGTTAAGTTTTCTCGGACTTTCCTGACTTATTCTACCATTCATATTATTCTCTAAAGACTCCTGTCACTAATAATATCAAGCTTTGAAATTTTCCACCAAATTGGTCCAATAGTTTTTCAGTCAATATGGCGCATACATATGAACGTTGTCTTTTGTTTATGGATGTTTTATTTCAAAGATGAGGAGTAGTTAAATGGGAATTACATATTGCATGTGACTATAGATGTAGGTATATGTATGAGATGTGTATTTATTTTAATTAATTCTGAACTGTGAGTGGGACCTAAGAACCAGGGACATTTATACTGATTATCAACTATTTTAGTGATACGGGCATTTTTGTAAGGGCTACTATTGACTATTAAATTGAACTACTAATGTTTTAATTCAAGTACGTATTATTATGCATGCACTATTATTATAAGGCTACACATATAATCGTGTTCCATGTTCGTATTCAGTGCTGGATGAAAGAAACAAATCCCTTTAAACAGTATTGTTAATACAATGACATTCCGAGATAATAGGGGTGGCTTAATTTGATCTAAGTTCAAAACGTTTTACTATTCATGTAACTGTTATTATTATTATTATTATTGGACAATTTTAAATGTCGCTTAGCGCTAACAATATCAGCCCAAAGGCGAATTGTCATTATTGTTGATTGTAGTTAAATGACACTTAACTCTGTTATTATAGTACCGTTATCTATAATATGGTATATTATACTCGTGTGTTGGAATTCACGTAAGTACAAACAATTAAATTAAATATAATTTCAAAGATTGCTTTTCTCCCCGAAATAGGAATGGAAAAGAACAGTCCTCACTTTGTAATTATATGTTCATGGCGTGGTGGTGGGTAAATTGAGAGATGCCTGATGAGGGAGACTCTTTGACCTCCCCAACGACTTGCATGGCAGTGGGAGAGATGGATTCATAAGTCACTCCTGGACAAACTGACCTCCCGAGTTACCTATCCGCCCACCCGCCCCTTATATATTTTTTTATTCCTAGAATTTTCTCTAATTCCTTCCCTTAAAAAAACCTTCCGCACAACATCCCCAAATATGAATTAAGAGTAGATATAGTGATTGATATAAGAGTAGATATTCTTTGTACGGTTATTTTTGTTTATTTTAATACATTAGACAAGCATTCTGCCCAAAACTTACCTAAATTAATGTTTAATTAAAAGTAATGCAAAATTAGTTAATTGTTTTATGGGTTTAATCGGGCAATTA
Source organism: Hesperophylax magnus (assembly GCA_026573805.1). Taxonomy (NCBI): domain Eukaryota; kingdom Metazoa; phylum Arthropoda; class Insecta; order Trichoptera; family Limnephilidae; genus Hesperophylax; species Hesperophylax magnus. The sequence continues at coordinate 6,961,898 of JAIUSX010000029.1, read as the reverse complement.
ATTTTGTATTTTTTTTATTTTCATGGTAAAGGAGAGTTGTATCCTAAATTTGTGTGGTAGGCTTTGATGCAGAAAATGTATTTTAATGTAATTTCGTACAAAATGTATGGTATATCAACAAAAAGTTTACATCTGGCTGTCCAGAAAGTAGTTTATGGTTTAAAATTCTATATGTTCCAATTTGATCACATAAACCAAGAGGAACGGCTTCGCGGCATTTTTCATACAAAACTTAAATTTAGATTTGAAACCAAAATTCTCAATGAAACAGAAAATTTATATTTTCAATCAACGGTTAAGCGAATATCTAGTGAGGATGCTACTTTATTTATTTGTGTTTTAAACCATAAGCCATTGAAGAATATATATTATTATATATATAACAGAAAGATAGACATAAATAAACCCATATTATGTCGTGAAATCTGCCACATTTGCCCTGATGATGAACACTTTAATACTGTCCGAAATTTAGGCTCGAGAATGAGGTAGCGCAACACGGCATCATCCCCCAAAAATAAATCACTCTAAACACTTTGAACATGTCGTGTTGTTTTTTCAAATCAAATTTGAGCCCAGAGCAAATTTTCTTTCCGCACTCTCATTGGTTTAAATCTCAGATCTTATACAGGGTTTTCCAATAAGAGGTGTTATTTTGAATAGCCCGCTATTTCGGTAGATTTTACTTTTGAAGCAGCCATTTTTTAACATTTGACTAGTACGACTCATACACGCTTTAACAACGCACTGAAATTATTAAAATTCACTTGAGTGAATCAAATGCAAATCATCTTGAGTGATGAGGCCCATTTCCACCTCGGTGGCTTCGTCAACAGGCAAAATTGTCGAATCTGGGGCTCAGAAAACACAAGAGTTATTGTTGAAAAGCCTATTTATCCTCAACGTGTGACTGTTTGGTGCGGTTTATGGTCCGGCGGAGTCATTGGACCTTACTTTTTCGAAAATGAGACCGTTACGGTGAATGGATCGAGAGATGATGATTAATGATTTTTTATGGCCGGAATTAGATGGTATTGATCTGGACAACGTTTTCTTTCAACAAGACGGCGCTACGTGCCACACAAGCAACGAAACTATTGATCTTTTACGATTGAATATCAAAATAACACGTCTTATTGGAAAATCCTGTATTTTACCATTTTTTTAGGTATCCATTTAAATAATAAGCTTTATTATTCTTTTTTCAAATGCATTTCTCCCACAACAGACAGGAAATAATACAAATAAAAACTTTACGCTGTAGAAAAATAATTAATTGGTAAACTACAGGTATTCTCTGTGAAAAATAATATTTTCCGAAAGACAATAGGTGTAGTTAGTTACCCGGCCGCCGTTTATCTGCGAGTATTTGCTTTCCCAGCATTAAAATTACACTGGAAATTTATGTTAGACTCGCTCGTATTCGCATATCATATTATCTGCTTGCCAATAAAATTCCGGCCGAAGACAAAAACGTTAATAATTTACCTCGGCGAACAGAAGTGGCTGTGCTAGCGCTACTGGAATAATACTTCGTTCCTATTCTGATACCCATTTCCATAATCCAAGACAGGATGATAGAACCTGTTAAGTAACTACCGTAAAATAGCATCACTTTGCCTTTGCTTTCACTTTGCCCATTAAAAGGTAACTATGCCCAATTTTTTTTTTAAATATCTCAAAAAACATGATCAATTAATTTTTTTACCTGGAATGTAGTGCTTCAGGGCCTTTATTCTCGACCAAGTCATTCCACTCGAACAAAGAATGATTCGACCCACTCGTTGTACGAGAGGAATGACTTTGGAAGTTTTTTCAAGAATAAGAATGTCGACCAAATGTATATGCTTTCAACGGCGATTACGAGCGATCTGGATTGGAGAATCGATACCTAGTACTCCGTTTCGATTCTAATAGTGAAATTTTATATTATTTTGTCAGTGGGAATTGTCATTATTTTCGAAATATGTAATTTCTTGTTTTACAAGAGTTTTATTTTGTAATTTCGTTTCCAAATTTGTTACAGATACATCTAACTAATTCAGATCAATTCTGCGATTCGCACCCTCGACAAAGTGCTCCGTCGTTAGCAAAAGTAAAACCTGCAATCTTAAAAATGTTTTTGGAACTGTTAAATTTTAAATGATTATTTTAAAGTAACTGCAAAGTTCTCAGAATTTTTCAATTTGGTGAAGGAATGAAAAAAAAAATCCATTTTTATAAACAATTTTTGAATTTGGAGGAGATCGCAGGAGGAATTTTGCTTCGGTACCCTTCAAAATAATGGTGACCTGATAAATCATCACAATAATAATTCATCACATCTTTAAAAAGTCGTGGAAAGTGATGAAACAAAAACTTTATTAACTGGGTTAAGTAGGTTAGGTTAGGATAGAATAGGTTGGGTTAAAAAAATTCCCAGAGGCCCAGAGGAAAATAATTTCCGTCAGGGCCGATGTCGTCTTTTGAGATGCTGTATGGAAGAACTTTTTTAGGGAAAGGAAGGACAGGAAGTTATGGTAAGGTAAACCGGTCGGTGGCCGAGTTGACATCGCGTTTGGGTCCCACCCAGGCGTAGTGTGTTCAATTCCTCGGCTGGCTAAGTCCTCTTACTTCTCCTTACTGTGGTGGTAGTAGGAGATTTTCAAATATTGTCAGGTTATTCGTAACCCGGGAATGTTTGTCTTTCTTTAAAAAAAAAAAAGGTATGAGGGTTCGGTAGGGATCTACGGATGATTGTGTATATGAATATATCCATCCCACTGCGGCGCAAGGCGACGGGTCGAGAGACCAGTTAGAGAAGTTAAATGGTCTCCCCAAACCAGCCTCTACCAATCTGTCATGCCACGCAGCTGGCGGGCAGGCGTAACTTGAACACACCTCACCCGATAAACCCGGGCACCCCTGCTAAATCACCAAACGTAGAGAACGACTTTGGGTGACCTATGGCAGAGGTGTCGGTTATCCAATAAATGGTTCCCGGGCGGCGGTACCCAAACCCGCCTTCTAAATTGAAATTTTTTTTTCTCACGTGGTAATATTACCCCAAATGTAGCAAAGTAAGGCCTTATTACAGGATAGGGAATGTGCCCGAGGGTATCGTTATGATGGGTGTTCCATTGCTAACGCAGCTTTTGAGGATGAGGACGCCTCCGGCCTTAAAAAGTTCAAACGCAGTCTTTCTACCACATTTATTTCGGAATTCAATAAAGAATTTTATTTGTATACCATACTTCCGTTTTTAAATTCTTTAACAAAAAACCTAATACAAGAAATATTTTCTGGTTATTTTTTATATTATAATCACGCTAGGATGTCAGGAAGCAGCAGTAGGTATTATATATTTATGAATGGTTATTCATACTAAATCTTCATCTGATCAAAGAAATTATTTGTATCAGGCTTCAATTCTATTTAATATCCTTCCAGAACACATTAAGTTGTCTAATTTCTCGTGTACTTTTAAAAGAAAGTTAAATTATCTTTTAACTTTTTTTTTCATCTTTGTCCTTTAAAATTAATGGAATAAAATATTGAACATGTATATTTTTCATCTTTATCCTTTAATAATGAAATTATATTTTCTTTCCTCTGATCCTTTTTGAAATAATAGTTTATTATGTTTTTTTTCACAATAAAATATCAATGTATATCATGGTCACCCTACATGCTTACTACATTATACTGTAATGAATTGGCTGGAATTAGCTAAATAGGTACCCAATTCGTAAAACATTGATGTAATAATATTGTTCTTTCAATATATAATCTTTTTCTTCATATGAAGCGGTTACTTTGTGATGTGACATTATAATTTAAAATTATATACTACTTTGTAAACATCACTTATAGGTAAATACTTAATGCCGACCGGGTTTCGCCACAACCGTAGCTTCATCAGGGCAGTATAATAAAAGTATTATACTGCCCTGATGAAGCTACGGTTGTAGCGAAACCCGGTCGGCATTAAGTATTTACCTATAAGTGATGTTTACAAAGTTATTGTTTAATTTTAAATTATAATCTTTTTGTTATTTTTATTATTTTGTAAAATTATTAACCTCAACACAGGCCAACGTGAGGTTAGAAAGTCTTATGTAAAAAAATACAATGTAAAGAAACAATAAACAACAATTAATTTATTATTGACACATTCTGGTTCCGGTTAAAGGTGGTGGCCTTGTTGGAAACTACCTTTTTATCCCGCCAGAGTTCACATGATCGTGGTTCCTACTATGAGTTGTCAGATCGGAATAACCAATATTATGGTACTTACCTGCCAGAAAAATTTTGAAAAAATAATAAATTTTAATTGTGTTGGCGACATTTTTTTTGGTCAAATTGTATAATTTATAATTATAAATAAAAAATAAGAAGGTAGATATTTCAGTACCTACTTAGAAATTTTAGGATTTCATATGAAATATTGGTTTTGATTTATTAAATAAGAATCACACTTTTTGGACGCGAGGTCTACTGTTCATAAGATGAAAAAAAAATTGTTGAGGGATGGAGGAAAATAAAATAAAAACGGTTATGGTTAGTGTGGCCTTATAACGAAATGGTTTAAAATTTTGTTCTTGCCTTTTTGGTGAAGTTTATTTTGCTTTCAATTTTTAGTAGTTGCTCTTATGTTTAATCCACATTTAGTTTACAGTAGTATTACTTAAAAGTCGTAATTAAGTGGATAGATTCCACGGTGGAATCGATGTGAAAACAGACCGGGAAAGGGTGTAGAGGGTTGTGCGGAAGAAGGTTGGAACAGTATGAGAAAGTTGAAAGACTGGAGAGAAAATGGCTGAAGATAGTGGAACTGCTGTTGGAAAAAGTTGGTGGAAAAAAAATGTTAATGAGTGCCAATCCAATTCTGCAATGTGACGTTCATTTCATTTAGTTGTAATGACCATTGTTCATTACAGTGTATGCAGGCCAGACAGAACATACTATCTCCAAAAGTATCTCAGATCTCTCAAACGTGCAAAATGGGCCACGCGGAATCTCAAACAAATCCCAAATCTGCATTTTCTGAGCACTTAAATGAGCCTATTAATATTAATAGAGATGAGGGGGCTAAGCTTAATAGTTATTGTATTGGGTATTTGATGGCTACACCAAAATTAAACGCCAAAACCACATTTATTTAACTAATTATTAAAGTGAAATACCGACCTTAAGAGAATTAACTGCAAACATGATCACACACTTCACCACAATTTGCAATGTTAATGGATACTGTAACGCTGTCCGAAACGTTTGCTAAAGAAAAAGGAAGCGCAAAAAGTTATAATAATAAAATTATTCACGATAATACTTTTTTTCGTTTAAAATCTCCAATCATATCATTGTAATTATTTAAATAGTAAAACATTTTTTTAATGTATTTATAGCAGCTAATTTCACCATAACGCTGAAACAAAGTGATCCCAAAAACCGACTCTGCAGCACGGCTTTTAACTGTTCACAAATTTATAAACATTATTAATGATTTTTATAAATCCTTCCATTCAACGATTTTTATCCCGGTGATTAAATAAGATCCATAAAACGCTGTGGATTCATTGTCATCCCAGCCGTGTTTTTATTAACTTAGAACCGAATCAGGCTGCCGGTAAACGTGTGTTTTCATTTAAATTTTGATGATTGGATGTTACACCGCAATAACAATGTAACCCCTAACTACCTAAGGCAATGGAATGGGGTAGTACTTCTTGTGATATGGAAAAACGTGGGGTCTCCAAGCACACAGTTCGAAGTTGCAATTAGTTTACAAAAAATGCCGGCGTGATGCCTTTGCTTCTGATCAGGGTCGGGATTTGTAGAGAGAATTAATTATCTCCATGACTATCAAAATTGTCAATCAGCGAGATTAAACGATACCCCGATCATTTGTTCGTTTCGCTTTTGATCAAATTTTAATCGGCTGTCAACAAAGTCATCCAAATTAATAGACAGTCAGTGAAAGGAGACCAAACTAAGTTGGGGGGGAGGCGGCGTGACCGTCCCACTTATTTGTCAATATATGAATCGGACAGTATACAGAAAATTCGAGAGGAAATTTTATCATTCAGTCCTTAAAAATAAAATCTGCTTTTGAATTACTAGTCCTTTTTACAATGGTGCGCAAATTGCTGACTGCTTAAAAATATAAATACAAATCCAAAATCGGGTAACAAAAGTTCGGGCTTGTAACTAAAATTTAATATTTTGTTACACTATTTGGTTTAACACTTTTACAAATGTTTGACAATTTAGCCAATTCAATCAATTTCAGAGTGACTACATCAGATGATCCGTGTAAGAACGAACATCCAGATGCTGCGCAGAAAAGTCCCACGATAAACAGCGCTGCAAACCTTTGCCTTACTATAGCAAACCTTAGTTTTCTGCGCATGGTTTGGTTATTTCAATGTGCCCTCTTTGGTGGTCAACATAAATAAACCACTCACGTCTGATGTCGTAGTTTATTCAAAGCATTCTCAAACCCCCCTGTTGCCAGAAATATGGTCACGTAGTTTGTTGGTGGACAATATATGACTGATGTCGTACTTTATTCAAAGCATTCTCAAACCGCCTTGGTGCCAGAAATATGGTTACGTAGTTTGCTGGTGGTCAATACATGACTGATGTCGTAGTTTATTCAAAGCATTCTCAAACCCTCTTGGTGCCAGAAATATGGTCACGTAGTTTGCTGGTGGTCAATATAGTCTTATGTCGTAGTTTGTTCAAAGCATTCTCAAACCCCCCTGGTGCCAGATATATGGTCACGTGGTTTGCCTCCAGCTCGTCAAAATGATACCCATATTTCATGTTAGCGCAAGTCTATTTATTTGAATGTCTATGGCTGTCGAGCGTTACTGCCATACTGTAATGATTTTTAGGCATCATAATTTGTTGAAATCTGAAACGCACCCAGAAGCGCGTTTAAATGAAAAAAAATCGAATTGGGGATGGTTGACGATTTAAGAGTCAGAAAAAACGACGGAACGAGTGTTTGCAACACCCCGAAATAACTATTTGTAAAGTTAGCATTTTGGTTACAGTACACCACCGCTTTTCACAACATTTTTTTTTTATTTCAAGGTAAATTTCATTTCTGCCGCATTCAATTTACATTACGATAAACGCGTTTATTTGAGTTGTAAAGCGTTTTGCCCGACACGGAAAGAAAGAAAATAATTAGGTTCTTTGTCCATCTCCGAACCTCCTCCATTTCCCACACCTGCCATTACATTTTCCCCGCCATTACCTTTCAGCGGAAACAAACTTGTTAGGCTTGGAATTACAAATTATCGTTAAAATTAAAATTTAATACAAAATATTTAGGGCAAACCAGACACGAAAGATTTTGCGGCTGTTCTGATAAACACAATGTAAGATCACACTAATATTATGTGGAATCGTATTTTGTTCTTAAAAGAGTTATATAATTATTAAATTGAATTAACGCGAAAAGAAACTGTGGAAATTATCTAAAATATTTACATAAATAATTATTTAATCTGCAAAGATAGTAGTGAGCAGTCGACGTAGTGTCTAAAGGGGTATGCTTCTAATGTTCTCTAATTAGAACGGGTTTTTTCACAAAATTCGAACAATTCGTAAAATTTCGAAGTTAAAAATCAAGTTTTGTGAAAATTATATTCAATTTCTCTTTGTATTTCATCATGAGGAGTTATTTGACAGTAAAAAAAACTTGAATAGGACTTTCCTCTTAACTTGAAGATTAACATTGAAACTTGATTTTTGTTAAAATTCTGTGGAACAACCCGTCTTTAATAAATCAAAACCAAAATTTCCTCTGAAATCACAAGATTGTAATTATTATTTTTTTTTACTTTAACCCCACCCGGGAGGCCTTTAGGAAAAGAATTTCTCTCGGGGCGTATGTCATCTTTCGGATGCTGTGTGGAGGGTCTTTATTAAATAAAGGCAGCAGAAGAAATTCTTGGAAGGTTAAAGGTGTGAGGGTTGGGTAGGAATCTATGAATCATTGTATCCAGGAGTGACAGAAATGTGAATATAATGCCTCCCACTGAGGCGCAAGGTGATGGGTCGAGAGACCAGTTGGAGAGGTCAAAGGGTCTCCCCAAAACAGTGAGGTTTTTCCAATAAACGGTTCCCGGGGCGGCGGTTCCCGAACATGTCTCCCAAATTGCTCCTAATTAGCTAGATACTAATACAGTCCAAATAAACACAACGATTTCACATTTAGAAAAAAAAATCTTTACTGAACCATTAAAACGGCTACCATCTTGAAGCCAAAACGGAACGTACAAAAAATTTAAATGCACACAAAATGCAAAATGATCGCTCAGGTTATATTAATAAATATACCTTTTAACAGAACTAAAGAAAACTTCTTGAAGTTAAATCTCAATATCATTATTGATTGACCACTTTCACACAGCAAAATTTATATATATTTAATATACAGGTTTAATCTTCTTGGCTAACTCTCGCTGACAAATTGGTATTTAAATAATTTAAAAAGCCCAACTTACAGCTCTCGCACTAATTACTAATCAACCCATTAATCATTTTAGAAGAAGATAATATTAATAAATCTAAACGAAAAACGAAACAGAACAAGACACAGAATATAAAAAAAGTAACGGTCGCAACTGGAAATCGAACCCAGGATATCTGTCTTACCGGAACAACGTCTCTAACCCATCTGTAACTAGTTGATCTTTCATTTAAATCTCGTAATAGGCAATATCATTCTCTGCAAATTTTCCCATAAGACTATGTGGTTACGTTCGTTACTTTTTATTTTATGTGTCTTGTTCTATGTTTTAGATTTATTTGTTTAATCTTCTTCTTCAATGATTAAACCATTTTATATCTTAATAGACAAAGCTTGAAATATCCATAAAAATAATACAATTATGACATATTCTAAGCAATAACCTGAGAGAAAGAAGATGCTGGATTATAATAATTGCCAAGTGACAATATTTTTTTAAAGCTGAAGTCCCCAGCGTTGTCCGGGATTTTTTCGAGACATCAGACTTAGACAGTGACCATTTTCGAGTTTTGTAGGTCATGTGTGCGTTTCATTAATCTTGGAATAAATCCGTAGATTTATATAATTTAAAAAAACTCCGTCTGCCGGTGTTTGCCCGCATAGATTTTATATATATAACACATGCATATTATATTTAAAGGAAGTAGAGAAAAGCCGCCGAACAACGCTGGGTACCCGTCAGCTAGTATTAATATCAAACTAACTGACATCTAGCCGGTGTTACTCGACTTTTCTCGACCTTTCGGAAGAAATTTTCTAAATTGTAGTGAAAACCCTATCAAAATCCGTTGCGTAGTTTAAAAGAGCTAAGCACAGAAACTGACAGACGTGGATACCGACTCTATTTTAGTATAGTAAAGATAGGGAAAATGACTCTTCATGTTGTCCTGAAGAGCGGTCACTGCTATTTATGAAAAAATCAAGTAATTATTTAGTCAAAAGTTAAGTTAAAATAATTAGGTTAATGTAATTAAATACACACACCTGCGTAATTTTAGTATTTTTAATGCACCCTCGAGGTGATATTAGAAAAAAAAACAACGTTCCAGAAATCGTCCAATTATTTCGGGGGTTTAGGATCGCAGGGGCCTATCTACAAAAACATGGTTTTGAGATAAATGCTAATGAAGATTGGAATACTCATATGCCCACCTGTAGGCATAACTGATATGCCCAAGTGTGTTTGTTAAACGGTTGTATATAAGAGATAGAACTTCATGTCACTAATAAATTTGACTATGATAAATTGAAAATAAGCCTAACTCAAAACATCAGTTCTTGTAGTTAGGTCCTTGTGATCATAAGCCCCCGATTTTATCTCTTACGATAACCATCTTCATAGCCATTTGGGTCTTTTTAAATGGGAAAACAAACATAAAGATTCAAAGGTTCCACATTTATTTGACAAAAGTTAGTTGGAATTATAATTATTTTTATAACCTTTGTGCTCTAATTTTGATTAGAGATTATCTGGAAACGTGACCACCAAATAATGGCAAATTTGGGGTTTTCCAATAAGAGGTGTTATTTTGAAATTCGAAGAAAAATGCCATTTTTAATATAAATGATCGAATGTATATTTCATTATAAAGAGAAAGGTATGCCGTTAATAGTGAAAAATAACATCAGTCAAATGACCACCACGACCACGCCTACAGGACCATATCCTTTTCATGAAATTTTCCATAACCAAATCGCAAAGTGGCTGCCTTATGTCCTCGATAGCCTCACGAATTCCATCTTTGAGGTCTTGTATCGACGCTGGGCTGTTGGTGTAGACCTTCTCTTTCACGTGGCCCTAAAGGAAGAAGTCGCAAGGTGTTAAATCACAAGATCTCGGTGGCCAATTGTGATCACCTCTTCGAGAGATAACACGGTCCGGAAACTTTTCCCGTAAAAGATCAATGGTTTCGTTGCTTGTGTGGCACGTAGCGCCGTCTTGTTGAAAGTAAACGTTGTCCAGATCAATACCATCCAATTCCGGCCATAAAAAATCATTAATCATCTCCCGATAGCTCTTTGAATATCAAAATAACATATCTTATTGGAAAACCCAGTACTAGCGCAGACCCGTGAAAAATCACAAGATATTATAAAAGCAGGATTTATGAAGTTGAAAGTATTTTTAAAAATATTTCGAAGTATTCATAGAATAATTAGTAAATTAAAGCGATTTATTTTTGAGGTATTATACTGTGTTACGCTACCTTCTTCTTTAACAGATGGGCAGATCTGATGATGGACATTGTGATACCGTCTGAAACGTTGGTAAAGAAGGAGGTAAATACCCCAAAAATAAATCACCATACTACCTACTTTTTAAATAAAACGTTAAAATCTCAAATCATATCATTAGTAAAGTTACATTTGAGAAAATGGCGAAAATATTACAGTGATTTATTTTTGGATTACACATTTGCCCTGATGATGGACAATGTAATGCTACCCAAAAAGTTGGCTAAATAAGAAATTAGCGCAACACGGCATAATACCCCATGAATAAATAAAAAAAAACTTGAAAACTTACGTCTGACATCTGTTAAAAATGGAAACAAAAGAAATACACACTTGAAATACAAATATATTATTGGTACCTAATGTATCGTTCCGACAATCAGTATTAATTTCGAAAATCAAGCAAATTTCAGTTCAAGAGGAATAACAACCTTTATGTAGATTTCTAAGCGCCCCTGAGGTGATAACTCACAAAAGCGGCGCTATAAAAATTGTCCAATATTATTATTATAAGGTTTAAATTCCCGCTTAACACCATCCGCCTGTTTTGATATATGCAAGAAAAAACATGGCCAAAAAGTGCCTTTTATTTTATTTTATGGATGTTCAGGCATAAATATTTAATTTTATAAATAACTTAATTTTCCACATTATACAATAAAATCATAACCGAAAATGGGTTCGTAAGTAGGAGATTTTGAACTTTAAAGCAATTTTCATAGGCCTTTACATTATTTTTTTCTAGGCTCATAAAAAGACTTATCTAAAAAATACTCGATTATTTCAAAGGCCAAGATGTATTCTACTCGCAGTATTTAATTAAAGCATCTGAAACATTTCTAGGCGACCAAAGTTTCAAACCAAAAACACATTATTTTGCATTACTACGTATGGCATCGCATTAATACAAATAACCAATCCCATATTAAGGGCCCGCTTTCCGCGTAAAGAATTTAGATTTGGGCAACACCTACAAAATTTAGTGTTAAAAGAATCCGACAGAGGTGTCTGAATTCGTATTAGGAATAATTTTGGGGATTATGAAATTAAATTACCGACATCTATTGCAATTTTAGAAAAACAGAACCATTTTTAGTTAGCACCGACCTTAGAGTAATAATGCACCGACCAAATGAGAAGGAAGTCGAAATGAAGATGGTTCTCAAAATATGGGTTTTATTACGGATTTAATTAATTATTTTTTTTTTTAATTTTACAAAAAACATTTACGAAAGTTATTTGTATAGGTATAAAAATTACTTTACTTTACTAAAATACTATTCTCACTTTTATAAAAGTAATTTATAACTTTTATAAAATCAATAAATATATTTTTACATCAATAAGGTTTTAAACTTTTTTACTCGAAAACTATCTTAAAACGTTGGAATTCCAAAAAAAGTTTTTTTTTCTTTTTTACTTGTACTATCAATTAGAATCACCTCCCGAAGTTTGTGCACTTTACCCCCGACATCTTGTATAATATGCGCAATATAATATTTATACACGTGTAATATCTACTTTTGTACATTTATATAAATTATATACACGTTTACATTTTTATGCTCATCAAATTTATTATATTATAAAGATAGATAGAAAGATCCTTAGTGCTTCCTGAGGACTTACAAATCAGAAGACTTTTTTGTAATTATTTATTTATTCATTTAAACAATTCAATAATTATAAAGAGTAATAAAACATGTAAGCAACATAAAATTACATTCTAAAATGTGAAAGGGGCTCTATTTATTTACATTTTTATGAAATTACTACTTTTAATAGTTTTAAGCTTTCAGTGAACTTTCAATTTTATTTTTAACTTCTCTAAATATTATTTGTTTAAATCGTCAAATATAATTTAATCACAAACACAAGATTCACTCAAAATGAAAGATTGGTGGTTCTGAAATGTTCCCATAAATACGGTGAAAGAACCCTAAACTATAAACTTATTACCCTAAACATGCTTCGAGCGAAATGCGGATCTGGAAACCTTATCGTCAATCTGAGCAAAACATACCATGAACGTCAATATAGCAACAGCCTTTGTTCTGCTGCAGTTTCATTAAATGCCGAGAGATCCGTTTACAGTCTCCAAAAAGCAATACTGGGGCACAACCCTAGAAGCAAAGCTAAATGATTGGAATACAGAAAGATAAAAACACACCATTGTCAAAAATATCTTGGCCGTAAATGATTAAATAAAATTAGATTTATTCAGGAAGGCAAGCTATCGATCAAATGATTTGCGAATTCGGAAAAACCGTTATTATTGAGGTTTTATTGATGTTTTGTTTCTCCCGATTTATTCGTATAACCCATTAGTCTACATAATTATCTAGCGGGTTTTCCATTACTTGTGCACTTATGTTAATGTATTTTATGACCGTCTTTGTGTTGCTTATATTTGTATCATGTTGTCTCCCTCTATATTTTGTTATATATATGCACACATTATGTACTTCTTGTTTAGTATTAATTTGTACCCTGATGATGCTTAAGTAAAGCGAAACCGGTCGGTTCTTAAATTAATAAATATCGTGGTTTTAAAACAAAAAAGTATTTTATTTTATTAAATTATATTCCCCACAGTTTCAGAACTTTCAATAGCTTCTTTCGCTCGCATGTTCATTATTATTCTGAATTCCACGTTCGAGTATTGTTATTTGAAACAGATGGCCCGTATATTATTATTACATATTATATTATATTTCGGACATCGTTGCATTGTGAATTAATAAGAACTTGCCCTGTAATTTCTAATGTTTTGGAATTAGTTTTATTTCCCAAAGTACGTATTCTGAAAAAAATAAAATAAAAATTTTTATAACTTTTTACTACACAATACATAAATAAAAATAATAATTAATTTTTATAATAAATTATCGTTTATCGTATTCTGAAAAAAATAAAATAATAATTTTTATAACTTTTTACTACACAATACATAAATAAAAATATGAATTATTAATTTTTATAGTAAATTATCGTTTATAATAAATATAAGCTTATAAATCAAAAATTGTATTTTTTTCTTCTCACCTATTAGATAGGATATAATTTTATGAGATATCATTTTTTCTTTGAAATACGGGATATCTTTCGTGTATTTCCCATCTTTGAAAAAACAATATTTATTAACTCATAAACTTTACACGCGTAAAAATTATCTTTATAGATTCAAATATTTGCACGTAATCGCACGTCTGTAGATCATAGAACGTTGAACGACATGTCTGCCCCCAAAGCCCTCGAGTTGGCGAATGAACTTTTCAAAGAAGATAGGTTAATCTTCAAGTCGGAGCGAGCGCGCTATAATAAATATGATTTAAAAGCAATAGGCGTAAGCGACAGTTGTGAAAATGTTTAATAAATCACGGCGTATTTCAAAAATAGCAAAAATCACTTTTGGGGTCTATTGAGTAGCATTAAAAGAAGCATTGTGATTTTTTTCATACATATAACTTGTAAAATAACAGAAATAAACGTGTTAATAATATTTTTCGGAGCATACTTTGCGATTTATTTCTATCGAGGGAATTTCAAATAATTACCGTTTCGGCTTTTGGAACAAATAGATACTATCTTAAAGAATAACATATATTTTTTTAAGAGCTTAAAAACTTCAAAATTTTAAGGAAAGTATGTCGGAAATTGGATGAAATTCGAATAGTGGGCCCTTAAAAACACCATTAGGCCAAAGATGCGTGTTTAAACCAATTAGGCATCTACATGCATGTCTTTTGCGAAAGCTTTTCTGAACGTTGATAACTTTTAACACAGCAATAAAATTGTTTCTCTAATATTCAAAAATACTTGAAAGTCACATGAATTCATTGCTCATGTGGAAAATTATAGTAAAATGCATTAATTATGTGGACATCAAAGTTATAACCAAACCTAATATACAAATTTAATTCTAATGGTACATAATTGTATCCAGGGCCGGCCCTACGCAGGCGAAATTGGAGCTCCGGCGCGCTCTGGGCGCCGAATTGCCAAATTGCCGAAAGCGTCAAGGTGCTCATACCTCACCTAACATATCGTCCTTGAAAATATTATTCATAATAACGGCGCCACACGAAAAATACAAATCATCTAAATATACTTGATTAAATTGTTATCATAAGTTCTACTGGCGTCTCCCATTGATGTGGCGTCTACTGGTGTTGACAAGGGACGCCAAACTTGTAATTGCTCCTGGCGCCGTTTGGTTTAGGGCAGGCCTTGATTGTATCTATTCAAATTTTTCAGAGATCACTGCCAAATAAATGATTGATCCAAAATTATGTTTGATGACTACTGGTAGGTGTCATCAAACATACTAATTTCCCGTTCTCTGTGATATTGTGCGTGATGTAAAATATTTGCTATGAAAATAATGTTTTTTTTTATGTGAATACCGCAAAAGAGTCCCAACTGCTCCCAAACGTCTGGAGCCAATGCGACTATGGGATACCCAATTGGGGTATGTTGTGATGCTAATGGTAGTGCGGAAGGGAAGGGGAAAGTAGCGAAATACCTAGCTATTAATATCTGGTCACCAAACACGGCTAAAGCCATTACAAGCATAGTTTCAATACTGAATAGTGGTCTTACACCAGGGCGATACTGAGAGTATCTTCAACTCTGTATTATTTTAAATGAATACGTTGTAATTTAAAACAAATAAAATTTGGTTAGGGATCTGAACCGGTGACCTCATAATTGTTAGTCAAGAGCCTTACCCCTCGTAGATCAAATAATTAATAAGTTTTTTTTATTTATTAACCAATATTCATATAATACATAATATATAATATTAGTGGTAACAATACCTCCCTAATTGAGAAATTCTCGTGTTGAGGGAGGGAAATTGACAGTACTATACATACTTATCAGTTGTTACAATTCGGATGCATGAAGGACTACTTTTTTTATACATAATGAAAAATATAAGATGGCATTTGTTTTGTACATAATGGAAATATAGGTTGGCACATCGTAACACATACTTAGAAATTATATAATAGTAAAATGTTTTTTGAGTTTTTGTTTAAAAAATTTATAATTCCTTTCGGATTGTATTTCTATAGGGAGTTCGTTAAAGCATTTTATGCTGAGTATGTGTAATGATGTTGGGCTGTTGTAGTATTAAGCTTAGGGATTATTATTTGTCTTAAGGTTCTCGGTCTGGTGCTGAATGACTTTATTGTTAGTTTCTCTTTATGGATTTGTAGTAATGCGTTTTTTTGATAAATTTTATTTATTGGTAATACTTTGAATTCATCGAATAATTTTTGAGTTGAATAGTCTTTTTTTTATTTTAATTCTTCCATATTTGAACTGTTTATTTCTATTATATTATTTTTTAACAGTTTACTAAAGGTTTTCATTCAAAGGGTAAATTTGTGACGTCTCTCTAATTTTTAAAAAAACATATATAATTATATTTGAAAGAAAATTAGCATAATTGTTTATGAAATGCTATGAGATCTTCAGGCAAATATTTAATAAATACTTTAAAAACCCTACAAAAATATCCCATGATTTCTCACGGGTTTGCGCTATAAAGAAGAACCATACTTCAATAAATTGCTGTAAGTAATTATTTGGGGATCATTTGCTGTGGTCCTCATTAAAATAATTTCCTTTGAAAAATATGTGATATATTTTTGTGAATATTCGAGACGGATATAATAATGTAGGGAATAGGTTAATAAGAATTCAATCCATGCGTGAAAGTCGAACTCTGCGTAAAACATAACTTTGAACAATACGAGTATAGCTTCCCGTTTCAATATCGGAGAGTAAATAAAACCAGGAGTAACTTACCACGTAAAGAAGCCAAACTTAGCATAATAAACATGTTTCTTTACGTCCTTTGATAGGCTTCACTTTCCCGAAAGGAAACGGATATAACGTATTTTGAAACAATAAAACTGTGAAGTTATATTGAACTATAAGCAATCTTGCTCTCAATTTTATGGTGTTTGATTTTGTAATATAATTGGGGGAATGAATTGCTAAACGAATGAACTTCATAAATTAGAAATTCATATTAGTTAGTCAAACAATAGACTAACAATTAACGATATTTGCTTACGTTCAAGTTATTATAGTTTACTAGGCTGAAGGATATTAAGTAAATTGTTTTCTTAGAACAACCTAGTATTGTCCAAGTACATAAGTAATATAATCGTTTTTTACAAATTTTATGGTTTTTTTTATTTATGAGGGGTGGGTAAGAGTCTGAGAGGTCAATGTGTCCAGGAGTGACGGACGTATGAATCCACCCCTCCCACTTCCGTGCAAAGTCGAAAGGTCTCCTTCAAACAGTAGGTGGACAAACTCATCCACCATGGCATGGGTGTCGCTAATTTAATAAATGGTTCCCGGGGAGGCTGTACCCATATCCACCTCCCAAATTGCAACTAAAGTAGATTTGCAACAAAGAGGCTGGCCTGATGATGAATTATTCATTTTGCCCATGCTAAACCGAAACGAATTAAATGTCAAGCAACATTTTTTCTCTCATTTTAATGTCTTGTATTTTGTGGTTTTTTTGGCTTTATTGGTTGTAAAAGAATTGGGTAATCCAAGGGTCAGGCTGGTTCTAATAATCATTTGATCTGCTGTCCAGCTGCTGCAATCGAGACCAGAAGGCTGTAGGCTATATACTACCCTCCCCTACCCCCGGGGTTAGCCATAGAGTCTTATTTATGTTGCCAATAAAAACGAAAAGATTTTAGGGTAGTTTTATTATTAGGTATTACTTACTTTTTTTTCTAGAGATTGAAACGTAGAACCGAATTGCAAAAAAATATTTTTTATTTCTCGTTTGTGATCTTTCATTTTTAAACATACTCTTTTTCATGATAATTTATATTAATGATTATTCGCCCAACTGAGCTTTCAAATAAATATTTATAAATAGGATGTGTGATGTATGGTAATAAGCTGAGTATTTTAGCGATAGATGGCGCTAGTCATAAAGCTTACTCCAGAGTCCGTCAGATGTCGCTAGAGTGTAACAATAGCTTGTGAGATTATAGTGAAAGCAAACCTTCTCGAACCAAAGAATTACCAACTCTCGGGTAATGAATAGTGTAGCTAAATCCAGACCTATGATTTGTATCGTAAATAAACACAATTATAAGTATAACCTTGTGCTTTTTACAAAGAGTTACCAACAATCTGCATAGTAAGACAGATATAACAGTATCTTTGGCATTTTACTTGCTAACAATGCTGGACTAACACAAAAAAGTCAATTTCTTTATAAATATTCTGGTAAACATTGTTAAATTAAGCTCAGTTCAACGCATTTTTTAGTAAGCTCGTTAAGTATTCTAATTTCGAAAAATTACTGCATTTAATTAAAACGGAGGTGCGCATTGCGCAGAGTTTTCGGAGAGCGAAGAGATAAAAAATCACGGACAAAGTTTTCTGCGGTCGCTTTTAGTTAGCGCGAGAGAGTAAACACTTAATTTCTCATATTTTCGTCGAGGAGACAATATTATCATACTAGCAGTTAAAAACCCGCTCCGCGGGTTTTTTTCTGCTAGGCCCTGCGGGCGGCTCTTAGTTGGGCTTCGCCCATTTTGAGTGATATTAAAAACAGTTACATTTAATAGATAGATATTAGGACATTCACAGAGAGAGGGTGAGTATATATATTGTTAAACACGGAACAGGAAGGAGTTAATTAATAATAACATGCTTAATTTACGCATGTTATTATTAATTAACTTCGGTGGCTAGGTCATGTGGAGAGAATGACCGAGCATCAAGAACCAAAGTCCCTGCTGAGCTCAAGACCGATAGGGAGAAGGAGCCTGGGAAGGCCAAGGTTAAGATGGAGCGACAACGTCCTCAAAGATTTGTCTGCCTTGGAGCTTCGAAACTGGAGAGAGCTGGCGCGGGACCGAGATGAGTGGAGGAAGACTCTTGAGGAGGCCAAGACCCACCAGGGGTTGTAGAGCCAAAAGTGATGATGATGATGAAATTTACGCATAATAAGAATGACAGTTGTTTGAATAAATGAAATTTTACTTATTTGTGATGGATTATTTCAAATGAAACACTATTATTGACTACATGTCTACAACTATAACTACATGTCTATAACTGATATGATATACAACTGATATGAATATATGTCTACAACTGTTATCGTACCTAATATAATTAGCTCATAGGAGACTTGCAGTTCTTAAATATGTGTTACAACCGTCAATGTCTATAAGTTGAATCAATATCGTTTAGTTTGTCACAATTAAAGATAGTTATAACAAAGTTCACTTAAATAATAGATTATTACATATTGATTAATTGTACCCGTGTTTATGAATAAAAGGAGGGTAATTGTGCGATGACATTAGCAGGCGGTTTAATTAAAAGGTGTTAATTTTACTCCAACTGGTGGTAATTCTTTACCTACAACTGTTACTGTATCTAATAAAGTTTAAAGTTAGATTATATATACACCTTCATCAGGAGATTAAAATCTATTTATAAAGGTAGATTATTACAATATAGCGCCCCTGAGGTGATATCTCACAAAAGCGGCGCTATGCAAATTGTCCAATAAATTAATCAATATAATGTTTACATTTTATTGTGTATACACCGAAATCAAAAATTAAATATAGATTGCAATTGGGAAAGAAGAAGTGGAAGGAGGGGGGAGGGGTAAGAGTAGGCTGGGTTTATAATAATTAGGAATTACAATATCGTTAGACGGGAAAGACCAGTTGAGTGGGAAAATATTTAAAAGAAAGTTTATAAAAAAATTCTTGTTAATTATATCTGTTTTTATATTAACATGTTTCCTCATTTCTAAAATTTCAAAACTATTTACAGTGAAGTATTTTAAGACCTGAAAAAAACAAATAGCATATAACCATAAAACAATATATTTATAAGACAAATAGCATTTAACAACGGTTATTCTAATAAATTGATAGTTGAAATACTGAATAAAAAAATTAAACATATTCTCTTCAAACGGTCTTTCTAAAGATAGAAATAAACAATGGCGTAGAATTCTGTTTGTGGATAACGATACTTCTAAAATTATATATAAAAACAATCCTGGTACTTTTTGTTATTTGTTTTTGGGGTGTTATGCCGTGTTGCGCTAACTCCTTCTTTAGCCAACGTTTCGGACAGCATTGCAGTGTCCATCATCAGGGCAGATGTGTTATTTTGTACTATTTTGTGTTATTTTGTAATGTTACAAAATAACACATCTGCCCTGATGATGGACACTGCAATGCTGTCCGAAACGTTGGCTAAAGAAGGAGTTAGCGCAACACGGCATAACACCCCAAAAACAAATAACAAAAATACTTTTGGCCGTGAAAATCTTAAATCATATTTAATCCTGGTACTATTCAACTGGCGTTTTACACTAATAACAATGAAAAAATATATTCTTAATAATAAAGATAGCAAAATTCAAACAAAAAAATCAGGAGTTTAAAAACTCAATTGGGATGACTGTAATTTCTTTAAAAAGGTAGAACCAATAGAAACTTTGAAGTCAGAACTAAAGAATATCGCAGGGCTCTAAATGGAAATATTGAATCTGAGTTTGAATAATGATCACACTTTCGATAAAAAATTCAGGTCTTAAAATACTTCACTCAGGATATAAAGCATCGCAAATAAATAATTTTGAAATTTTAGAAATTATAAACCTGTCAATATAAAATCAGATATAATTAATAAACAAAAAATATATAAATAATAATGAAAAATGACATTACAAAGTGATAAGCTTCCAGAAGAAATCTTCTTATTACGCTTGTTAATCGTAAGTAGTCACAATATTGTGAGCTGCATATTTAAATATTCGCGCCAATCATTTGGTTGGTTTTTATACCGCCAGAGGTACGCTCTGTCGGCCATATAGCCGTGCGTATCGGCCATTGAAGGAACGTGTGATTTTTTTATAAACGTCAAACATAATCAAGTAACTGTGGATAATTTTCACTGTAATGTAATTAATCCAATGGATTATGAACTTTCTAAAACATATTTTCTTCGATATTATCCAAAAATTATATGACAGAAACGATGCTTTTGAAGAAATCTCGTATTATTATGAGGCGATCCTATTTTAGTATGAAATCGTGTCTTAATTTTCAAGTTACCCGAAACAGACAATTTTAATTTGACCAATCAGAGGGCCTACATCGTCCAGACGCTGGGACAATAATACTATCAGATTATTTGGGAAAAATAAAAAACGTCTAAACCAAAACATTACTTCCTTGGTAGAAGTTTTCTGTTATACCTGTAGTATATAGTAAATTTTTTTTTTAATGTTTAGTTCTAAAATACTGACTTATCGATCCGGTTCACACGAGGATAATATCCATTTTTTTTCAATTTATCTAAGTATTTGAATTTCTCTTTTGTTTTCTTGAATAAATGAAGTGGAATCTTGGAAGTGGAAAATAATCCACTTCTGGACATCCAGGTAAGCTGATACCCAGCAGATAGACTCGTTGTCGATCACAGTGTAATCTATCTACTTTTGGTGGCATTCACGCATATACAGCTGGTCATATAAGCATTTCTCCGAAATTGGATGATATTACAATTGCGTCATTGTACGTGTATGTGTGTATACGAAATAAATGTCGGTCCTACCCAATCGAAATTGGGCTCAGTTATTAGCGCGGTTGACTCTCGTCACTGGGGAGGAAGGATCAATCCTAAG
Organism: Hesperophylax magnus; assembly: GCA_026573805.1. Lineage (NCBI taxonomy): Eukaryota > Metazoa > Arthropoda > Insecta > Trichoptera > Limnephilidae > Hesperophylax > Hesperophylax magnus. The sequence goes on along the minus strand of JAIUSX010000029.1, from coordinate 6,940,422 downwards.
TCAAGCCGGTTATTTTTTTATGTTTTAAAAGATATTTTAAAAGTTCACAGCAGTTAAGAGCCAGTCCCCGGGAAGGAATGAACAACCCCCAGTCAAACCCAAAAAAGTTTTTTTAATAAGTCTATTAATAAAAATAAATGTATTATATTGAAAAAGCTATGATTTTTTACTACTGTAAGTATAATAGGCCTTAAAATAAGGTATCAGGATAAAGGCAGAAACGATATGAATATTATCCTTTATTTATTCAGCAATATTTCTATATTTCGTAGAGGAATTTAATTATTATAACCCTTTAAGACTGATACATTTAACACTTATTTATAAAATTTACATAATATAAGTATATTACCTAAGTGTAAGTTTAAAAAAAACTCCTTAGAAGCAAATTAATAATTTGTAAATATGTAGAACAAAGTTATGCAATAAAGTTTTTTATTCCCGATAGTAAATACCTACGATTAAAAGCTTGATGATTAACATTACCACCGCGGGAGTCTAATACGCAAATATTACGTAAACAAATTTATAGTATAACGTAAAGTTATGCTCAATAAACCGCGCAACCTCTCAGTTTAATAAACCTCGTCTGTTAGACAAATTATCAATCTTAAACAAAACTTGTCAACTCACCCGCTTTTAACTCCCTTCTCTCCACACTCTCTTCCTCCGCCCTTGTGCAAATATCTGCTCCCACCCCTATCCTACAGAATAGTGCCAAAACAATGCCTTAATTTAAGGCTGTTCTGTGACGTGTGAGGCTTTTATTGGAAACAAAACTGACTATTGGAATGGTGATTATTTTCACGGTGTAATTAATTTATTTGTCACACAATTAATGCTCATAATTGGTATTATATTCAAATTTATAATTTTTGGGGATAGGTATTGGGTAGGTGTCTAAAAACGTTAGTTAATTATTTAATTTCAAGCCCTTATTCAAATAGTGGAGGTTTATTCTGTTAATGTTATAAAGAAGACCTGTGGATCTATTTTCTTTCTGAATAATTAATTAATCTGCTAGTAAGAGAATTATAAAAAAAAATTACATTATCTCTTCCCTGAATTTACCCCCTCTGCAAATGATATTTTTATGATGCTATTTGGAGGTAGTTGTTATTTAGAGAAATTTCTTGCACAGCCATGTAGTGAAGCACAGGTAACTGAGTCGTAAAAACAACCCATTCTCAAGGTGTTCTCAAGTAATATGCAGAACATTTTTTTGGTGGTGAATCAATGTCATATCCAACTTAAATATACCTAATATTATTATATATTTATTACTGGAATATTATACACATTTTGTATTACTATTCTTATATTTCTAATGTTAACTTGAATTGTACGTATGTTTTAATCTTATTTTGTTTTGAATAATAGATAAATAATATGACAGCAACTCTTAAGAGAACTTTCCCATAAAATACAACACTCGCATCCCTTGTCAATGCGTTGTTATATAATTAATAATCATATTTAACATTTAAGACAGTGTTAGCGATTCCTAAACAAAAATTTAAAACAGAAAAAGATAGGTCACATTTAGGGCTCTAATCCAGGAATCCGAATCCTTGCCTTGCCGGAGCACGGATCAAGGGTCCTGGGTTTGAGTCCTAGATGTGATCGTATCTTTTTTGATTTTTCTGTTTCGAATTGCTAATATTGTCGTCAATAACTAAATATATACTATTTATACACTCCTAACGAATGCACAGAGGAATTTATATTTATAAATAAGATTAATTTACGAAAATAATCATTGTTTTAGTTTTAATAAGATTAATTTATTAAGTGTATTGCAAAGATTGAAGTTTTTTTTGTCTTGAACACAACACGAAAATTTTGTAATAGACGTTAGCTTGAAAAGGTTTAAACAATTTTGTGCCAATTAGATAACATATGGGTTGATAAATAATTCTGTTATATTTGTAGTGGTTAATACAGTTTTTTAATAAAAATTTTCAAATTTTTTTTCAAACTTTTCAAATTTCCCAATATCTTTGGTGAAACCGACTACAAAGTTAACCGTGTCGAGATATATAGAAAAGTGTATGGTGGAATTTATGTTTATCTGCATATTCTGACCACCCCTGCAACATTGTTAGCGCTAATTAAAAATAAATGCAATTGAAGCCACGCTGGTTCACCAAGCTCGCAGTAACGCCTGCCATTTGTAACAACTGCAATCTGCATAACACCATCCCATTTAAGGGTTAGTACGACGCGAACCGAACGGCGATCAGTTAAGTAACTACCCCTGCAGTTATGCACACCTGGTACTGTTATGTAGGGATGGATTCATTTACTCCCCGCAGCTGGTGCGGTAGTTTGTTAGTGTATAGCAATCGTATTGGTTTTGTTAACATATTTTTACGGCTTTACGAATCAATGTTTGAATTGAAAAGTTTAATAAAATCATTTCCACGTTAGTTTTTTTACTCAAATAGCTTCATCTATATACCGCACATCTAGAAAAAAACTTGTTGGCAGTCACGCAGGCAAAATAAAGTGTTTGAAAATCAATTATTGTGACTATAATGTAATAAATTTTGGAAAATTTATCTATGTCCAACAATTGCTTGATACTTACACACAGTTGATAAATTGCTTAATTGTATTTTAACGTTGTAAAACTTGAACGATAAAAAATGTATAAAAACATATTTTAGCCTTTTAATTGTTTTTTTAAATCAATACACACAGTTGAGTTAAAATTTTGCTAGGATCTTTACCAAAGGTAAAATTAAAATTACAAATTGAAGTGCACAAAATTATGAATTTGTTTTCAAAACTAAACGGAAACCTCTATTACTTTTTAAAGTGAGGTATGTTATGAATTAATACACTCTATATTTAAATAAGACGTTATGATTAACTTATATTTAATTAGGTACATTATATTAATTAGGGAAGGTACACGGAAGTAGCACATTGCCTCCGGGCTTTATGTTATAGGGGCGGCCGGAACCAGCTTGCTAGGGACAGGCCAAGCCAGCCGGTCAAGTAAGCTCATTAGGATGCTGGGAGGTGTTCGCACATTGAATGATATCCAAGCGGCCAGGTTCTGCCTACTGAGCTACTCGGCTGCCCGGAGAATGGTAAATTCGTCGACCATTGGCCGTGTGTTTATCTGGGTGGGGCGCTTTGTTACTGCCTGCGTGCAAATGGACCAGTTATCAGATGGATCGCAAATTTCCGCTGAGCGGAACGTGATGCATTAATACGGTTTTATGTTTTCATGATGAACTCATAAATTATATTTTTTTACTTGAAGACGGCCTCCGTTGTCGAGGAGCATGGCTCTCGGCTAGCAATTTTTTTTCCAAGTACTCAATTAAAATAATATATAGTATATTTGTGGCACGTTCCATAGTAGAAGACACGCTCAGTACCACTATTCAGAATTGAAGCGTGGCTTGAAATGGCTTTGGCCATCTTTAGTGACCAGATCTGATCAGTCAGGTACTTCCCCATCTTCAGCCTCACACCAAACCCCAATTGGGGATGTCATAGTCTCACTGGTTGTAGGGAGCAGTTATGACTCTTGTGCGGTTTCACCGACAAAAAAATGGAAGTAATTTATTTTTGGGGTATTATGCCGTGTTGCACTACCACCTACTTTAGTCATCGTTTTGTACAGCTTCACATTGTCCACCATTAGGGCATTTGTGTCGGCCACATACTCATCTGCCCTAATGATGGATATTGTAATGCTGTCCGAAACGTTGACTAAAAAGGATGTAGCGCAACACGGCAAAATACCCCAAAAATAAATCACTTATAATTTACTGGGTTATTTCAAAGCTCTGTAACTTGTTATAAGGATGACATTGGGGCTGAAATTATGCGCATTAAATTTTAGATTTCAGAAAGATTCTAAACACTTGGGTGATGTTGCTGCGTAAAAACATAAAATTGAAATATTTTAATTTTTACATTTTTGTGAAAAAATTTAACATAATTGTTAACAGATGCACCAAATGCTATTTTTTTAAACTATATCGTGTTAGTACTAAATGTTCTAAAACTATAAATTAACATTGCTTACTTAATAAATGATCTCTATAGATACCCGTATAGGCGTATTTAGAAACCCGAAGACAACAAACAATACTTAATAATTTGATAAACTCTCTTTCAATATTATGTACTGACAAAAGTAATCTTTCATGTTTTTTTTACAACGATAAAAAGCAGTATGTAATACTTATTATTATTTGTCGAGAAAAAACGTGCTTCCAAACTTACGAACCCTTCCGTGATTATTCCAACTTCCCTCTTTTCACCCCCAGTTGTGGGTTACTAATAAATCACGTAGTCGCTGAATACAAGCCACGCTTTAATCCTGGATATACTGAAAACATATCTCGCTCAGGTAAACAAACAAGCCGTAATCTATGTCGATAGGTGGCGCCCTGTCGCGAGCCGCTTCAGTAGGCACCAGCCACCGAATATATAATAACTAGAGGGGTATTATGATAGTTAGATATATTATAGCAAGAATAAGTTGGGGTCTAGCACAGCCACATCCACAACTTAACATAAGAAACGACAAAATTGACTACGCTATCGATGTAAGTGTTTAATTTCAACCAATTAGAATGCCCGGAGCTGCTGTATATATTAATAATTTTATCAATGTCAGGAAAATCTGCCCTACGATGGCTACACTGACCCTTTCACACGGAGAAAAATGATGCTAAGATTCTTAAATAATTGCTAATTTATTAAGAATCTTCTTTAATTATTTACTAATTATTTGGTAATCTGGTAAAAAACGGTATTGCAGGCAGTAAATTGCTCATGCATCGGAACACTTGTTCATGCACCTGCATTTGCCTCGATAAATATATGAAGAGATGCGAAAATATTATGATTTATGAACACGTGTTAAGACGTCGTGATAGTAAATTCCTCTTTTACTAAAATATTTAGAGGAAATCTATCAATTCATTCATCGATCGAAAGTTTTACCAATTTCTTTTTCCGGAAGATTTTCTGTTTTATGGTTTCTTCATAATAAACATTATTTGTGATTTTCAGCGCCAAAAGTAATATCGTGGTTATATTTAGGGTTATAGCACCGTGTTCCGCTTCCTCCTTTTTTAGCTAGCATCTGCCCTGGTGAGGGATACCGTAATGCTGGTCGAAAAGTTGGCTAAAGAAGGAGGAAGTGCAACATGTCAGAGTACGAATAATTTAATGAGATTTTTAGTAAATTAGTAATATTTTATATCAGTAAGTTTTTTCCGTACACCTGCTCTCCCTTTCGATGTATACAAATTACAACCATAGTCAAAAAAGTCAGCCATCGACAGCCATTGTCGGCCATTATCCGTAATAATATGAATGTCCGTTGAAAATCCATGTATACAAGTTCAAATTTTCGTTCATTAAAAAGTAGACAATACCTCACTTATTATCTATGTTTATCAGAACACAACTATTTGGTTTATGTCAACGATCGACTAATTGCCGACATTGTCGACAAAATCTTATCGTCTCAATGTCAAATGTTCAAGCTTCGACCTTGACGTCACCATTAGGCGTCAGACAGGCAAATGATATTGTTTACGTGATAAAGAAAGAATTACAATATTTAAAAATATTTGAGTAATAACTGCAGAAGTAGAAAAAAAACTAAGCATACTTTGGGCATACGAAAACGTCTACACCACACTTCTACGAGTTTACTTCTTCAGTGGTAGCAGCCATCAACAAGGAATAGTTATCGGCAGAGTTTGTAGGTTAGTAGGTAGTACTGTATAGAGAAATAAGCCTAGGATCTTATACCAACTCTATTGAAGTTTATCTGACAAAGGCTTTTGCTGATTAATTATAAAGTAAGATTTGTGGTTTTGGTATTCACTTAGTAGAAATACAAAAGTGAGATTTCTTAAAATCACTCAACTTATAATACTGTTTTTTTACAAAAAGTGGGTAGGTGCTCCATCGACATTTTTAAGCATTATTGAATATTTTCTTATCGAATTATGTATTTAATTAACCTAAATACCTATTTGTAATGAAAACAATCATAATTTTAGAAACTGTTTATTACTGTTTACACTGTCCAGCTTGAACCAACCAATTCTTAGCACCCATTTTATCTTATTTAATACTCAACCAATACTTAAGCCCTAGTGAGGCCCACATTATCAAACAATATTATTTTAAAATAAAGATGTTGTAAATCAATATATATTATAAAAGTAGATGTACAATGTGCGTGCCGCTAAAATCCAAAAACAAGTCCCGGTATGATCAAGGGTGTTATATGGTGTGGTGGCCATTTATCTCCCATCCATGAAGAAGGTTCCCGTTTTTACCTAGAGTTTTAAAGGCTGGAAGTTTCGCCCTCTAGAAATGTCTAGAATAGTTGTTGATTGCCCAGAACACCTAGAACGAATTCAGATACGAGTTCCTAACAGACGAACCAGATCAAACATGATTTTTAGCCTCCCCCAATGCAACACTAATTTTAAGCAGAATTCTTTCATCTATCGGGCGTCCAACACTTTTAACACACACTATTCACAATTTGACATATTTAACTCTGCACCACACTCCTTAAAATCCCACAGACACTCTCTCGATACATTACAACAACAATAACTACAGAAACCATCTAATACAACCACCACCTTATTAACTTCCTTTATACATACCTCAACCTAACCGATCCCTCCTCATCCTACCCCCTCCCTATTCCCCCCTAAATAACTTGTTTCTTGAAATGTAATTTTCATTAGTAAATATCTCGGAATCACACTCAGATACACTTGTATATAATACCTATGTGGAAACCTGTAAATGGTTTATTTACTGAAACTAAATTATTATTATGCTATTATTGATGTAAATTGTTGGTATCCCAAATAAAATAAAATAAAAAAAAAATAAAATAGTCCAGAACATTTGAAAGTATTCGAGAGCATTCCATAACATTTCAGAACATCCCGAAATATTCTGGGATGTTGTGGATTATTCGAGAATAGTTTGGAACGTTTGAGAGCATCAGTGAACATCAAAGATCAGAATGAACTAAAAACGGGTTATCAGGCCGTTTCCTGATAAACTTTTAGTAAATTTGTAAACGTGACAATACATTGCATCTCGTAATAGTTTAAAACAAAGTCACTATCTGTCTGTTTGTGCGCTTAGTTCCTTTAAACGAAAAGTCGAGCAACGCCGGATACATGTCAGCTAATATAAAATTAAAATAAACGTATGTTTTGAACTTAAATTGAGTACCTGGATGCAAAAAACGTGTTTTGAGATATTCGCGTTTAAAAATTTTCAACTAATATAATTCATCAACTGTAGTACTTTTGTTCAACAGTATTTTATCCTATAACGAACACATCTTTTTTCTGTAACATTTTTAATGTTTTGGACAAAAAATATTAACCCTTTGTTTTTTAAATTAAAAAAAAGTAGGTATTATATAGAGGTTGTTCTTGCATAAAACTGTTTTTATCCTTATTTATATGGATAAAATAAATAGAACTTCATTGTTTTTCTTATTTCAAGAGATTAAATAATAAGAAAATTGTTGTTTTTATAATATTTTATTTATCATAAAGTATCTAAAACAATAAAACATGAGTTTTTAAAACCAAAATAAAATTATTCAGGAGATGTAATTTTTTAAATTTGTTTTATAATATTAATCATAGGTGTCTGAAGACTCGTCTTCTACAACTTCTGGATTATTAGTAATATTGATAAAATATTCTGAAGCCAATTTGCATTTTGCGGCTTCATGAACTTCAAAAGACTTAATAAGTCGTCTTTTTTTGCTTTTTTGAATCCGGGTTTCCCAAAATGTGTCAAATATTCTTTTCTGCTCCGAAACGTCACATTTTTTGTAACAGTTTTTAGCATAACACTTAACAACACAAAATTAAACGTTTTACCACCAATTTTCTTTCCGCTTTTTTGTAGATGTGATTGTCCACGACATTTTCTATTCTTTAAGATGTTTCTCTTCCACTTATCTTCATTTCTAGGCTTCTTTAAACCTATTTTTTCGGGAGTAATATGCAAAAACGACTCTCAAAGTAGGACAAAACAAATGCTTTTAGCACAATCTCTAGAAAACAGACCGAACTGATTTTAATAAAGTGGGTAAAGAAGGAATCGATCGTTCAAATAAAACGTTTTACTGAAAAACGACCTACGGTCCCTGAGGTCATTTTTGCATCTAGTTACTCAATTATTGGCGTAGTGTCTTATTGTCAAAATTATCAAGTGATCAATCATTAGGAGATGAAAGAGATGGAGAAGAAATCATTAGTAGATGAAAATTGTTTTAATAAAATTTAAAAAAAAAAAATAGCTCTTCAAATTTCATCAGAGATCATCGATCAAAAGTTTAGCCAATTTATTTTTTGAAGATTTGCTGCTTTATGTTATCCTCGTAATACACATAATATGAGATTTTCAGCGCCAAAAGTAATATTGTGAATAATAGTAATATTTTTGGGTTATAGCGTCGTATTGCGCTTCCTTCTTCTTTAGCCATTATATGCCCTGGTGATGGATTCCGTGAAATGTTTGCTATGGAGGAAGTGCAAGACGGCAAAAATACTCAAAAATTAATCACGATTTAAAGCACTAATTACAGTTTTCACCCCATTCATGATATTAAATACATTTATAAGTAAACATATCGTATTAAATGAAAAAAAAACACACTTTGTAATACACCACTTGTTTATTGAATTACCCAAAGACAGCCAACCAGGTTTCGCTTATCTCAAGCTTCATTGGGGCTATTATCAGTTAATATAATAGCCGTGATGTAGCTTGAGATAAGCTAGACCTGGTTGGCCGTCATTTATTAATTCAATAAAAAAGTATTGTACTACAAAGTGTGTTTCTTCATATAATATGTAATTTCAAGAACTTGTTTCGTTAAAATTCCTTTAACCATCGTTTCATTAAGATCCATTATTACGGGAACTTTGGGAACCGTGAAATATTTTACCTAATTTTTACAATTAATTAAAATATTGCAAATAAGCAGCAAGATTCAAAACTACCCATTTGTCATTTTTACTGAAAGATTCCCTTAGTGTCAAGTTTCTAAAGTTGGCCAATTTTTCACCCAATCTTAAATAGAACAAAGGTCGTGGAGGAATCGGAAAATGAGAATAAAATAGGGTGAATGAAGATTAATGAGAATTGCGGATGACTGCTCTTAATGGGATTTTCAGGATCATCAAGAACTCAATCTCAGTTCTGAAATCTCCGATGCATTTATTCATTGGTTTTTTGTTTTATCAAAAGAACAAGGTGTATCAAAGGCAACACTGTAAAGATATCATGTTTTTTTTACTAGCTGTACCCCGCCACGCAATGCTGTGGTTCAGTCTGTCTGTGCAGATAGAGAAACAATAACCCGTGTTGCTTTTACGTCCAACAGATGCAGCTGTTTTTTTTTTAAATCATGTTTTTACCTGTCACAGCTGACATCTATGTAATATAGGCATATAAAAACACACGCGTTTTTGAATACAAAGTTGTGTCATAATTTCAAAGGAATCGGTGAAAGAACTTTAAGATTTTGAACAAACGAACATTTTTATTTAAAAGTTTATACACTATTCAATTGAGTAAAATAATATTTACAGCTATAAACGGTATCCGGAAACTCGTAGTAAAAGTGAAAAACTTCTGAATCTACATCACATAGAGAATCTAAAAAAAACGTACAGCATTTTTTTTCCGCAAAATAAAAGTTTAACTTAACTTTTGACGCATTTTAAAATACATTAAAAAGCTAAAAGATTAACGTTCCTAGGAACGACTTTTTCAAATTTCAGTTAAGAAATTCCATCTTCGCACTACTCAATTTACTCGAAATCAAAAGCTCAAATTACAAAGTCGTAAAATTGACTTCAAATGTGATTCAACAGTTTTCCGCTTGCTCTATGAGTTTCCGGATACTGTTTATAATGTCAGTTGGTGTATATTTATAATTTTATATTTCTTCCCAAAAAACATCTTTTCAGCAATGTTAAAATTTTTTGTTATATATTGTTAAAAAAATATATATTTTATAGATGACGATCTTGCCAGATCTCAAGGAAACATCAAAATGAAAAAAAAACTTTATCCAGTTATATTGATATACCATTTATTTGGCAACAAGGTTATGCATAATATTCGTACATTAGCTTAAAATAATTGCACGTTGGAGGTTACTGGCTCTGTTTCATTACTTTTGTTAGAGGTACCATATATTTAAAAGGCGTTTGCTGCTGTGCACTGATGTGGGAGGTTTGTTTTACTTTTCTCGTGTCATCATCACGTCGTTCAACCCTCCAGAGTTAAGAGAAAAACAGCTTTTGGCCTTGCCACTATGTGCGGGTAATAACCTCCCACACAGCGGACGGCGGCTCGTCTGCTCTCTCACCTGAAGTTCACGGCATTGAAGTGAGGAGTTCTCCATCTCCAGTGCCGGTCTCGCTGTTCCCATTACCCCTCCCGTTTAATCTCTCCCCCTCTTCAATACTTAATCATTTATTTTATGGGCATGATTTTTGCGTTTGCGCTTCCTGCTCGACCGTCTATCAGCACATAAGGTTATCCTTCTGATTGCACGTGACTAATGCATGTTTTACACTATATTGCTGCGTGATCGATGTGATGGTGTGTACTCTATGATTTGTAGTCGTAGGGATACTTGATTAATGGAGGATATGGGCAACGCATAACAATAGCGTTATATAAAATACATTTTAATATTTTTTTATATTTCAAATCCCCACCGTTCACAACGGCGAAAATAGCTTATTTGGCTTCAGCGGAAAAGCTCGCTGTTTGGGAGCTTTTGGTGAGATGGCCAAATAGATTTTCTGCATTATATTTAAGATATATACGAATAATCATTGGCAGCTCTAGGGGTCAGAATTAAAAGGTTAATCGAAAAAAAAGATTAATATGAAATGATAATACGTAGTGCTAATGCGTAGTGAATATTATAAAAAAAACAATTAAGGTAATTGATTTGCCGGTACTCACATATTCTGAAGCTGGTAGTAAAATATTTATCTAATGATTTTCACCAAAAACTATTTTTATTTTTTTAAAGATTTTTTCCCATTAAAAGATTTGAAATCACTCACTCCAATCTAAGTCCTTTGTTTATAAATAAACAATGACATCAAAAGTATCTATATGTTCTTTTTATTGCACTCGTAAATCCACTGACAAAAATTATAACTTTTGGTTTTAAATATGATTTTCAACATCTTTATTTTTCACTCTAATAACATATTTTAATACGTTTTTTATGATTCAATGAATTGTTTGCAATTTCTGTCAATACGATACCCACAGAATTCGACATATTAAATTATTCCCTGAAAATTATATCAAAATATACACATTATTTCGCAACCTTATATTCAAGTTTAATATGGCTATCGTTTAACACACAAAAATTTCGACTGGTAGTTTTCACAATTCCATCTAATACCTTAATTATCTTAAGTCGTAGATATCCCTATCTTACCATGGTTATATCCTAAAACCTCTTTAAAATATTTTTTTATGATACTAAGCATACGCCAGACATGATGGTATTTTCCTCCTTTGTCTGTAAGCAAAGAGAAAGAATAGTTTGGGACAAAATTTAAAGTGACCCATGGTAGGTATATGTAATAGCTTCTCAACTAGATTATATTAATACTATTGCAGCATATTATTAAGATGTCATTGACCAAATGACTCTAATAGGAAAGCCGCCATTGCTAATAATATAGATTATTATTATTTTTTTTATTTTTTTATTCATTTATTTATCTTTTTAAAAGAAAGACAACCATTCTCGAGTTACGAATAACCTGACAATATTTGAAAATCTCTTACTACCACCACAGTAAGCTGAAAATGTTGCTTGTGTTGTGATGGAGGACTTAGCCAGCCGAGGAATTGAACACACTACGCTCGAGTGGGACCCAAGCGCGACGTCAACTCGGCCACTCGATATTCAATAATTAATTTTAAGTTTGTAGGTTTTATAAAAAATACATTAATTCACGAATGCGTGAAATTCGTCTGAATATTGACAAAAATGGTTTTGAATGGTACTTATTGCAGAATATTTCGTGAACGTGTACTTAAAATCCACTAGAACAAAGAAACATTTGTAATTAATAACATTACACATTCATACATTTTTTTAATACAATGTATTTACGTAAACCGCAAAATCGCTCGTTCGTTTTCCATTTTTCAATCATACTAAAAATTATCTTAGAATAGTAAAAATTAGATTTTTTTCTTATTTATGAATCACTCTAACTAAAATAATAATAAAAAAATACACATGACACGATATTTGACCTTTTATTTAACGATAATTCAGGTACAGCACAAAAAAAAATTTTTTGACAGGTGGAAATCAAATTCCACTTCAAGATCTTATTTTTCATTTTAGGACTTTGAAATAATTTTAAATAAGCTGAACGTTCAATATCAAATACAGTGATATAAAATACATAAAAGAATTTGTTTCACAATTTTTTTTGCAACGACTAGAAAGCATTTCAAAAGTGTTTCGATACTGAAAAAACTTGGTTTTATTAGAGCACTGCAAAGAGATGGGACACATCTATTGAAAAATGGGGAAAATATTTGATGTGTAAAACTATTAGAGCTCAGTGAATATCGCAGTTACGAAAACGCGGGAACTTTAAAAATAATTCCTAATTTGTTAAAAAAATATACATATCTTCGTATTTGCTACATTTTGGCAAGCTTAAGCTCGGGGTTTTGCAAATTGGCCAAAATGAGGCCAAATAAACTCCAGTGGAGACAACACATAATGATTCCAATTCAAAATCTAATGTTGACAAAACTCAGGTTTTACAGGAAAATTATTAATTTGCCAGAAAGTGGTCAAATAATGTAACGCTATTCCGCATTCACCGGAAAGAAAGTTTAGGATTTCCGTTGCAATAAACGGAACCGGATTCGCCAGAACAGAGCCTCGGTGTTTCAGCATCCCACCAGGGGGGCGGGCATTTCCATATCGATGGGGTAAATAAACGATTTTTCATGAATTTATGCATGGGGACAGGATTCAAACGATACCCTGAGTTTTCTTAAACAGTCCTTTGTCAGCGGATTTCTTGCGAGAAAAAACAAATATCTGATTTTAAATAGCGCATTTGTTTACTTATGAAACGGATCACTGTCTATCTTTCTGTTTCCAAAAATATAAACTTCCTTGATAAAATGATTTTTACCAAACTGCCAAAAGGGGTAGAAATGGTAATCAAATCCTGTAATATAAAAAAAGACTTTCTTTGATTTTTGTTTAAAAATTGTTTATGTGCTTTTCTTTGCGATAAACGATGCGAATAATCCATAATATGGTCGTTAATAGTTGAAGGCATGTGGTTGAAGTGCATAAGATGGCTTTCCCATGCACCATAGAGATGAAAAATTATTATAAGTAATAATTAGTCGCCTGAAATATCGATAGAAATTGAAAATATCTCCCGAGTAAAAACAAATGCCGCCGACGGGAATTGAACCTGCGCATTCTGATGTCCGGTCAGGTGCTCTGGACCACTGAACTACGTCGGCTTATTCCCAACGCCAAATAAGTCAATATGTACTAGTACTTTAATTAACAATTACTGCTTATTATATTTAAACAACTTTATTTTGTATAAAAGGCTTTGTTAGTGGTAAATTTCACACAAGATGGCGTCGAGACATATTATATCTATATATGTTTGTGAAATATTTTTACTTGTCAAATATTATTATTTTTTAAAGATATACCAATGTTTATAAGACAAGGTTTTTTAATGCATAGCACAAAGGATAACAAATAATTATAAGCAATAATTAGTCGCCTGAAATGTCAATTAAAAATTGATAATATCTCCCAATGGGAATATAATTTATGTGGATATTTCAGGCGGCTAAGTATTGCTTATAATAATTTGTTATCCTTTGTCATTAAAAAATAACTATAGAGTTGGGCAGGGATAATCCTTGCTCGATCTGTAGGAAGATTAGGATATTCAGCGGAATTGAAACATGAAATGGCAGTAGCCGAGTTTAGTGAGCAGATCTGAATACTCAAATTCTTCCCAACCTTCCACTCTCCCACCTCCTTTCCCTTCCAACTACGTTCAGCCTCACAAATTGGGGATTCCTTAGTCCAACTAGACCCATGTAATATGAACTCACGTGCGGCATTAACATCAACGAATACAAAAAAGTGTTAAAATAAATTAAAGCAAAAATCATCCCACTATTTGGTGTAATTGATAGAATTGCCCATCTCCTACCAACAGAGGTAAAGAAGGGCTTATACTTTAGTTTAATCCAGTCCTATCTAAATTATTCAATAGAAATATGGGGAAACACATACATTACATACCTAAATGATTTACAAACAATACAGAACAAAGTTATTAAAAAAAACTCTTCAATTATAACCTGGACACTCCCACAAAAAAAACTATATCAGGAAATGATACTCTTGAAAATAAGAAAATTTTACGAATACAACATATGCCTCCTAATCTACAAAATCCAAAATGGACTTATACACAAAAACACAATATTTAAACAAACGTCATAAGTACACTAACATGATACTAGGCAACATAACAAATTGTACACAAATACCGTAAAGACTGAAAGTGGCAAAAGAGGCATTGGCCACGAGGGTGTACAAATATACAATCTCCTTACAGATAACCTCAAAACGGAGAGTATAAATGTATTTAAAAAAAAAACTTTTTAATCTTAAGTTGTCAGAACAAAATTAGAAAACTTCTTGTATGTACTTATTTAAGTTAAGAAAGTGAAATTTAAAATTACTTTTAACTTAATAAAAAAATAAAAAAAAGGTTTTGTGGATAGAAAAAAATCTTTGGATTTAAAAAAACTACCTTCCTTTGGCCGCCCGCAAAGTTTAGCGTGTCAAGCGTGAGTTTTTGATCATCCCTGCCACCAGCTACTTCAGCTTACTATATTTACCACGCGACATGCATTAATGCGAACCACGCGTCGCTGTTGAAACTATCCGCTAAATAAACAATGATTCCGTTAACGGCTATTGTTTAATCAGTACTGACGTGACTACTCTCTCGATGGATTACGGAACATAGTGCAATTCAAGTGACTACGCAACAAACACCTTTCATTGTTTTAAATAAAAAAAATTATTCTAGACTTAAAATTGTACAAAATTTTTACTTATACACAAATGGTTAGGTTGGGGTTCATTAAACTTTTCATTATGGTTCATTAAAAGCATTTGATGATCATTGTATCGAAGACCAGGGCCATTTTGAATTTTCGAAATTTTCTGGCCATTTCAGCTTTTGAACAAAATCATCAGTATAACATTCAACTTGTTACACTTATTTTTTTTGTTAGCACGATCAATAGAGGGTTCTCCTGACAACTGGATTTGTCAGGAGAATTTGAGTGTGATCTTGAAGATCACACTCAAAACTTGTCTCTTTTCTTGAACTCTAATATTGTTACAAAATTGTAACATAAAATTAGCACTTAAAAATTATAGTATCGATAGTAATTTTAATTTAAGAAGTAGGTACTGCAACTCATGCAGAAACAACATCTTTTATATGCATTATATACGAATCTTCGGGTTTATTTTTAATACAAATCTACTGTTTTATTTCAAGATTTATGAAATTGATACTTGAACTTAAAAACAATTCAAAACACTGTCTTCATGAGATTTCTAAAAACCATTCCATTCACCTTTACCACCAATTAAAGACCAATAAAGCCTGGGAAAGCCGGGTTCTTCAGCAGGTTTAGTATAAAATTAACGTTCTTCAACATAAATTATATACCATATGATTTTACCAACACCTCACATTTGCTTTCACGTCGACAGTGAAAATGTATAAGGGGATTATACTTATCTTTGCAAACATGATATTATTTTTTCTTCATTGTGTGCAAAATGCAATTAGGAGCTGAAATGAAAAAATATTATGGCTTGAAAATATATATTCATATAGGTCAACAAACGTTATTTGTAGATATATAAATCGTCATATAAAAACGATTAAAACACCACGACAATAAAAACATTCCATTTGGTTGGTGCGACTAATCTGCTGATTAATTAAAACCAATCTAAGTCAGTAATATATATATATATTGTTTAAAACATCCACACCAGGGTTGCCATTTCGTGGAGTATCCCCAAATTGCGGGATATATTTAAGATTCTTACGAATTTAGTTTTTTGCCGGCAGAACCTTTTTGTAGGAAAAATGTAGGGATTCGGAGCATTTCTTAATTAACCAACCATATTGAAAAATTATTATGATAATGCGCTATCGCTGCACTGTCCATTTTTAGCATTCGTAAACAATTTGCTAAACCCAAATTTAATAAAAAACATTTTATTTGTTTTTTCTCTTCTCCCTGATACAGTGATGTGTACATAAGAACGATTATTATAATAATATTATTTTAAAGACCGCTTTATTTTATTTTACTTTTATTATTTTTTATTTGAGACACAAACAGGACATTTAAAGTACATTCTTGTAAAATATAAAATAAATTTATATACAAATATAAATGTCCCTAGACTAATGTGTCTGCAGCAATCACATTTGCAATAATTTCGAAATTATGTTTAAATTAGGTATATAATAGAAAATATCAAACCATCAAAAATCAACAAACAATATTTGTTTTTTATTTGTTTTTTTTTTCTTTGTTCGAAGTATCAACTCAAAGACGCTCGTACCAATTTATATATCATAAGTAACATTATTTTACCAAAAACGTAAGCTTTTATTTAGAACCGTTAAAAAATAAAACATAAGAAAAACTAATAAATAATTTATATGCAAAAAAAATATTTTCATGACTGGCTTTAATGATCATGTTAACACGCGATTTAACAATATTATATGACTGCTTTGTGTCTATTAATAACAAATTCTGCTATATTAATGTCATCATTATCCTCAACATTCAACACAAATTCATTTAGTTTAAGTGCGAGCTTTAGAATGAAATATTACAGTCCTAATATCCACAAAAGGATTCCCTTCGATAATGTGATATTTACAGGGTGTATCAGCACGTACCCAAAGGATTTAACCAGTGATTTTTGAGAATATTTGGAGTTAAATGTGTACATGTAAATTTAGTGTTCGATGATATTTATTAACATTAAAAACTAAAAAACATGTTTTTTCCATAACACGTCGCCAATGGGTGAGCCTAGCCGGTCACGTCATATGAACTCCATATAGTTCCAGCAGCACCGTACTGATGAGATAATACGCGTATCACGTGATCCATTGCGATATGTGGCAGTGTGATCAGTGGCGACGTGTGGTAGACAAACAGTTGTTAATGATTTATTAACAAAAAATTATCAGTTGGCAAAATGAAATTTACATTTCTTTAACTCCAAATATGCTCAGGAATGTGTAAAATCATTCCGGCACGAGCTTCAGTGTTTCAATATCGATCAAAAGAAAATGTCGTTAGATTGTGTAGATTTAAGTTAAGTCATGTAGTTTTAAGATGTCCCTACAGATGGCAGTAGAAATACCATATGTCGGCCGCTTGGGTCTAATAACAGAAAGGTTTGGTCATGTGTACAGCCAATGTTAGCCAATCTACAGTACGAGCATCTCAGTATGAGTCCCCTCTCGCGACATAATAACTTAGAACTTCCTGAGGAATAGACGTAAGTCGTGTTTGATGTTTATTGTAAATATCTCACGATTATAATCAAACTCTTAATCTCAGACGAAACGAAGTAATTATTGATATCTACCGATATCCAAGTGTATTACAAATTAACAAGAGAATTATCAGTACACCACAGTGCTGATACTCCCTGTATAGATAACGGCGATAAATAATAAAATGTAAACCTCCCATAAATAGTGGAGGTTTTACTACAAAGGAATATTTTCCAGGTGTAAATATTTGAAGGGGTCACCATTCATTTATCCGCAGGATAATAATACGACGATCCGAGGAGATAATAATAATCGTAATATAGTGTTATCGATTATCATGGATATTTAATAGGCTGCGCGGCCTCCCAACACTTTAGTGATCTACATTCCTTTCAGACCCGGGGGAGGGTAGGTTGTTAGGGGGATTGGGGGTTGGTTGGGACTAAGGCAGTTTGAATTCTGATGGTGAGCTGCGACCACAGTGGAGCTATTGGACAGGTACGCAATGGATGTGGGCCATAATTTCGTTATTTCCCAATATCACCCTCTTTGGGAGATCCTGGAATACACACACAATACATTTATAGTAGATACCTACCTTTGTAAGGCGTTTCCAAAGGTAACAAACTTTATACAATCTATTGGACATCAGAAGATACCTTGAGAGATATTTTAAAGTTTTTTTTTAAATTATCTTCTTTATTTTCCTTTCCCGCTTTTATCGGACGTTCACTTTCATCAGTACAATTTTCACACAAAAAAAGGAATATTCTATCAACTTTGTCTATATTCCACTTATTTTAATAGAGCCACAATTAGAGGCGTACGAATATTTCGTCGAAACTTGTATCACTATTAAAATGCGACAAGCGGTTTATATAGAATTGGAGGTAAGTTGGAGATAAAAAAGAGGAACCTATTTTTTCGTAAATATTGGTGTAAATATATTGGATAAATACTAATAGTCCAATATTTAATTTATTCATTTAATTTATTCCGTTAACCTCTGATAAAACTGTTTCCTCCCTTCCCCCTCCCTACCTACCCATCCTGTAATCAGTCTACATCCTTTCTCGTTCTAGCAATAATAAGGTGTATGCTTTTTTTATTTCTATCTCTTTCACTCGTGTATGTTATTTTATTTCTATCTCCTTTTCTTCTTATCTTTCCTTGATTAAATAAGCCCTGACGAAGCTTGAGCTAAGCGAAACCTGGTTGGCTGTAAATATTAATTCATAATAAAAGTGGTGTTTCACAAAGTGTATTTTTTCATAACAAAGTGTTTGCTTTCTTCGGTAAGGTTCTTAAATACATACAAGTAGTTACCACCTCGTTCGAAATCACTCATTTTTCGGCAACATTTTATCTTGCTGAATAATAATAAAAAAAATTAAACTCGCTTATGTTCTTATCTGTTTGTCGCCTAAGATGTCACCGTAAAAGCTTGTTTTCCCTACGGGGGGAGGCGGGGTTGATGTTGGAGAACAGAGATCGGAGAAGGCTCTATCTAGGCTATACTTTATAATCTATATCATTATCCAATGTTCCTTGATCAGAGCTGTATGCTTCCTAGTTATATATTTTCAAGTCATCATTCTATTAGCTCATTTTGTTATAATTATGTTCGAGCTCTATCAAGTCGTGTGATTTAAAGCTTATTACATGTCTTACATATAAATGATCCCCGTTACATATGTTTTGTAATAATGTACAGTCGATGTAACTATCCTTTAATAAGGCCCGTTTGAAGTTTGGGTAAAGAATATACATTAAAAAAATAAATTTATTTATGTCTCCGTAGTAAGCGTTTAAAAATGGTTTAAAAAAGAGATATTTAAATACGGATGTTGAAGGGAGCGCGCTAACGATAATAATAAAGAGAAAATGGTGAAAATATTAAATAAAATACGACTCATTTGAAATAGAGCAAAATTTTCTCGAGAAATGCTTTAGTTGCACTTAAAGATACACTTTGAATTTTTTCAGGTCTATATCATATTAAATAACGGAACAAAACGTGTTTTTAATAATTTTCGGAGATTACTTTGCGATTTTTTTCCATCCAGGGAATTTCATAGAATTGACGTTTCAGCATAACAAACGAATAGATATTATCTTCAAAAACAACATGTATTTCTTTTGGAACTTAAAAAACTTAAAGAATTAACGAGAAACATGTTATAAATCGGTAGAAATTGGGTATGAAGGGGTTTAACCAAAACCTCCTAGATCACAAGGCCGGGACACTCATTCAAAGCAGTCTCCTAAATTGTATGGGATTTTATGATTACAAAAAATTTCGTTCTAATTTTTTATTTTTTATTTATTAAAACATCTTAAAATGTTTTAGTTAATTTTAAAAAATAAATAACAAATCGTTTTCTGGAGGTTCCCATACAAGTTAGGAGGCTGATTGGATCCCGGCCTTGTGATCTAGGAGGGTTTGGTTTAACGCCCAGAGGTCTTTCTCATGCAGCAAGTACAATTTTAACATGGGAAATATTTCGAAAGTAAATAAATAAATAATTTAATGGTAATTTCGAAAGGTAAAAAATACAAGAAACTAATCAGAAAGATTTAAAAAAAGACAACAGAAGGTTCAAAAATAGGGTTGGAATAAATATTAAAGTAGTCCACAAATCACCCGTGTACTTATAATTGGTTTAACATAGTGCGAAATCGCTTTATCGGCGAGTGAGCAACGTAATTGCCTTTAGGTTAGCTGCAGTATTTAGAAAAGTGTATTTTATTTTTGGGTATTTGTAAGTTTATGAGGAGTTCGTAATAGTCGAATTTAGAGTTTGGTATAGTAAATTTAAAACGTTTATTTTACGTCATATTGTCATGCTAAAATAGAACATTTCTAAAATTATAGAAACTATTATGTAAATACGTTTTAATCAAATATTATTTTATTTTATTTATTGGTTCGTTTTCTTACCTGACTGCACGCCACTGGTTGATATGAGCCTAGTTTACTGAGTGCGTATTCCCATTAAAGTAGCTAACTTCTGAATTATGAAAACACCAAAATATGAGAAAGTTTCGTCAAGAAGAGATGACTGGCAAATAACTTGGCAAGCTGGAAAACTGCGTTAATAAAACTTAAGTTCCCGTAGAACTTCTAATTTGTCCATTTGTCATGGGTCGGAATATCTTGATAGTTATGCTTGATGCCTTTTAGGAAAAGAAAAAAATTAAGAACAAGAATTGAAAGAAAAACGAAGCATTCTACAAAAGACGACGGGGCCAACGAAGAAAAAAACTAATTTGAACTCACCCATTTCCCTGGAACTTAATTTTGTTGTCTTTGTCCTTTTTATATTAATTCCAAGAGTAAGCAACATTAACCGAAACATTGTCCCAGCATGTTTGGCTTGTTAAATAAGTGTTGTACACGAATACCGAGCTTAACAATTTAAGCTAAACGAGAAAATGGTATTTCGTTGAATAAATAAGGTTGGTAACGGTGTCGCCGCCTGTTCTAAATTATTAATATCCTTATTGAAATCCCATAATCACCCCCGGGAACACACTCGCGTAATTAGAATATAATCTTCCCTTTGGTTTGATCGTGGAAATAAATATTAATGAGGATCCTGTGCGTAAGCCTCTGGTTTAACTCCTGCCAATTTGGTTGGGAGAGGAAACGGAGGTTAAATATCCAACGGAACGTTTGTTTACTAAACAATTAGGAGATGCCTCAATGCAATAAAGACATTATATTATGTAGAGTGTAAACACTTGTTTTGTTTGTCTATACATCTTTTGTAATTGATAAGGATACATAATGGGATTCTCTAACTGTTTGAAATCTAAATATTCATTACCGCTTAATTATTTAATTGTTGGAAACAGAATGTTATTTTCATTAGCGCGCCTTAATTTTATATCTCATTATTACTTGTAGGTACAACGTCATAATTATCATTACTTTTAAGTAGTTTATTTTACATAACTCTACACAAGAGGCCCCGTGGAAAATAATTTTCTTCAGGGCCTGTCATCTTTGAGGATGCTGGAAAGGAAGGGAAGGTTAAAGACTTATTAAAAGGAAGGGAAGGTTAAAAGTTCAGGGAAGGAAAGGGATCTGAGGGATGGGTAGGTGGGTCAGTTGAATATAAAGAAATTTTTTAAAATATTTAAGAATGTACTTTTCAAAGGTCAACGTCTGTTACATGTTTATATTTGTTAATTTATTTATTTAATTTTTTATTAACATAACATTATCCGTTGCAAACACACTTTGTTCATTAATCATTAAAACATTTAGGTAAGTTTCCGAAAAATTAATTAAAAACATGCTTAGTTTCTTTGAAATTTATTTTAATTTAACTTAAATCTAAAAAAATTAGGTTTTTCGATCCCTAAAATATTCACAATTATGTCGTACCGTAACCACCAATTCAAATTCAAATAAACAACAAAATCACATGATGTTACAGGAGAAAAATTTTGGCATATTCGTTAGACTACAAAGGAATAAATTTTAGTCTTCATACTAATATGAGAGTCAATAAATCGGAATTCCTGAATCTTTTCATTTCTGTCCCTTACGTATTTTTTTTATTAATATTGCTAATTTAGTTAATTGCATGTATAATTGCAAGTAGTTAAAATCACTCCGATAGCCAACTTCCAATTAAAATAAATAAAGTTGGCTAATATATATTTCTTTATGAATAAAACCTAAAACTGTAATATTTAATTATTAAAGACAAAATAAGCTATTTATAAACGAAACTTTCAAACAGAATAATCAGAAAAAGATACATTTGATTTGATTGATTTTTTGGGATAATTTAGTGTTAGGAAGTGAGTTAGCTAAGAGCTTCACAGATGCACTCATAGAGGGCAGTGCAAAGAGCTTGCTCGGAAGTCCGCAAGATGGCAGCTAGTAGTCGCTAGAGCCATTTAGGCTGCTTCCAGACAAACATGATGTTTGCAGATCTCATTTAGCCAGCTCCTAGTTAGGTCGACCATCGAAGTCGCACTTGTAATACGCGAAGAATTGATTAAATCCCTGATTTAATATAATGAACTTTTTTTCTAAAATCCCCTTCCACGACGAGTTGGAGAACTGTTTGTGGGAACACAACACTGAGTGAGTAAAACCTTAAATTGTAATATTAAATTATTGAAGACAATATCAGCGATTCCTAAACGAATGTTTGAAACAGAAAAGTAAGAAAAAGATACGGTCACATCTAGGACTCAAACCCACGACCCTTCCACAGGCAAGGCGAAAGTCCTGGGTTCGAGTCCAAGATGTGACCGTATATTTTTCTGATTTTTCGGTTTCAAATATTCGTTTAGGAATCGCTTATATTGTCTTCAATAATTAGAAAAACGATACGATCGCATCTAGTACTTAAACACAGGACTTTCGTCTTGCCGGGGCGCTGCTCTACCAACTGAGCTAATGGGACCGTATTTTCTATAGTCATATTTAACTGTATCATACTTCGAATAAGAAATACCAATATCATGTTCATTTTCTCAACGCACATTTTTATTGGCTGTTACATATATCTACGAGTATGATCACAATAATTATTTTGTAAATTATCCATAATTAAAGCTTTAGGACTTCACGTATGTACCATAGAATCCGAAATAAAGCCATCAATGATTAAAAATATAAACGCAAACAAACAACTACGTCCTGCGCGCTCCAAATTATTTTTTAATCTCTCGTCAAAAAAAATCTTCATCAAATTTTAGCACACGTTAAGTTTAACGTGAATTTTTAATTAATATAGCCGAGCGGGAGATGTTCCCAGAGGGAGAGATGAGCATTTTACACGTCGTTAAAATAGCGCAGAGTGGTAAAATTTTACATAAAATTATGAATTAATTATTATTTTATTACTTGAGATCGTAATGTTACTATTCACACCGTAATTCAATAAAGTGCCATGAAATAAAGTAGATGAAACGTTTCGCAGACCGCATAGTTTCATAATTAAACTTGATTTAAATTTGAATTATTTTACGAAATTTCACAAAATTTGAACAATTCATCAAATTTAAAAGTTGATTTTCCAGTTAATATAATGGTTCTATTCAAGCTCTGGCACTATTTCAGTTTTTTTAAACAACTCACCAATAGTGCTATAATAATAATTAATAATTTATTTATTTATATATATATACGCCTAAAAAGGCTTTTACATAGAAGTGATACATGATGCAGTACAATAAGAGAATATGTATTGTACAGGAGATATTGACAGTAAATAGATGTAATCCATTTTAAAGAAGGTAAAAAATACACACTTGTAAAATTGTGATTACAAGTATAATGAGAAAATATTAAAAAAATATGAAGCAATATTAGTAAAACGTAAGAGTAACATAAACTAAAAAAGAAATTACAACAACACTACATATAAAACAAATCATTAAAACTAATTTACCAAAGCAACTCTAATTTGTAGGATTCAACAAAGTGTTGGTGTAGATTATGCTTAATTCTATATATAGAGTCAATAAATAAATCAATAACACCCCCATACTTGTTGCCCAGATCATGCATCCTATTGGTCAGTGAGTGTGTCTGATAGTTGGTCGAGTATGTATTACAGAAGAATGTTATATTTTGTCTTGTATTCCTAGTCGGCACATGTAGTTTAATAGTGGCAAGGATGGCAGGACTATCAATTAAGTTGTTAATGACTCTGTGTAACACAACCAGGTCTGAAATAATTCTCCTGTCAGACAGTGTTATTAGATGCAATTGATTCATCAAACTGACATAATTAATGTAATCAATAAGAATTCCGAGCTTAAAATTTACGTACTTAAGAAATTTGTGCTGAACTCTTTCTATATTATTGGAGTTAACTTTATATAAAGGTGACCAAATAGGTGAATTATACTCCAATTGACTTCTGACTAATGAAATATAGAGGGTTCTCATACAATCTATGGACTTAAAATCGGTTAAAGTTCTGAAAAGGAAGCCAAGCATCTTTAAAGCCTTATTAGTTATATAGTTGATGTGTTCAATGAATGACAAGTTTTCAACGAATATTACACCCAAGTCACGAATATGTGATACTGGTATTAATTTAATATTATTTAATGTATATTCATGTAATATATTATAACGAGTTTTGGAAAATCGTATTACTTGACATTTCTGAATGTTCAAAAATAAAGCATTTTGTTCACACCATTGATGAAGTTGTTCTAAATTACTCTGTAAAATTTGACAATCGTATACATTTCGTATTCTTTTATATATTTTTTAGTCGTCAGCAAATAGCAGAACTTCTACATCATTAAATTGGTCAACAATGTCATTGATGAATAATAATAAAAATATTGGGCCGAGGTGGGACCCTTGAGGAACCCCACTTGTGGCCTCGAATATATAAGATTGTACAGAATTAATCTTTACACTAAGCACCCTATGGCTAAGATAACTAACAATCCAACTCAATAATTTACCTTTGATGCCCAACAATCGATGTTTATAAATAAGTATGTGATGTCGAACCTTATCAAAAGCTTTACTAAAGTCAGTGTATATACTGTCCACTTGTTGTTTTAGACCCAGAGATTCAGATATGTAATTTTCATAAATCATTAAATTACTTAAGGTAGAGCGACCTGTGATGAAGCCATGTTGGTTAGGAACAATAATAATTCTAACTGATATATTATTTTTATTCAAAATTATCAAATCTCTCATTGACAGCCCTGAATTATTGGAATTAATTTATATGAATGTACCTGCTAGACAAACTTGAAGCAAAGACACTTTTAAATGTAACAATAACCTCAATACTAACTACTCTATGTATTCACCAATTCCAAGAATTCATTACCTTGCAAACAAATACTGTAAACTTATTGATATATTTGGTGTTAATAACTTTGTGAGTTTCAAAAGGCAACTAATTTTAGACCTATTTGCTAGTTATTAACGTGTATTATTTATTATCTTTAAAAAAAGGTCTTTCTTTCATACTTTGATTTAATTCACCATATTATTTTCTAATTACCATATGAGTAAATTATATTTAGCTATTTTATCCATGTACATGTTACACTTACATACATATACCGTCAACTTACTATGTAAAAGCCCGATAGGGCGTTAATAAATAAATAAATAATAACAATACCCGAATAAAAGCTTCACAGAACTTGAAAATCAACTTTGAAATTTGATGAATTGTTCAAATTTTATGAAACGAACGGTCCTAAGAATATTCAATTTTAAAACATCAATGATATTGAAAAAACTTTATAAAGCTTTGAAAATAAACCAGCATGATTCCTAGTTAATCTAAAAACGTTCTAGAGCGACCTCTTTGATAGTCAAAACGTAAATCAAATGCGTTATGAATGTTAATTCTTGTTAGTGTATTAATGAGTGATGAATATTAATTCATGCTGGTGTATTGAGTGATTAATGTTTTTCGTATTGGCGAATTAATGTGACGAGCGACGAATGTTAATAACTTCATGTTGGTGTATTAATGCGTGATGAATATTAATTCGTGTTGGTGTATTACCGTAGGATAAATGTTAATTCATTTGGATTTACACCAACATGCATTAACTGAAATAACCATCACTTGTATCGTGATGAATGTTAATTAAAATTGGTGTATATGCTTGATAAATATAAATTTATGTTGGAGTAGTAATGCGTGATGATTGTTGATTCATGTTGAAGTATTTATTCATAAATAATGTTAATTCGTGTTATTGTATTAATGCGTGATGAATGTTATTTAATGTTGAAGTATTAAAGTGGGCTAAATGTTAATTCAATTTTATTTACATCAACATGAATAAACTTAATCAACAATCAATTTTTTTTAACCTAACCTAACCTAACCTACTTAACCCAGTTAATACAGTTTTTGTTTTATCACTTTCCTTGACTTTATATAACTTTTTAAAGATGTGATGAATTATCATTTTGATGATTTATCCGGTCACCGTATAAATTTATGTTGGTATAGTAATGCGTGATGATTGTTAATTTATGTTGGAGTATTAATGCATAAATAATGTTAATTCATGCTCTTGTATTGATGCGTGATGAATGTTAATTAATGTTTGAGTATTATTGCATAACAAATATTAATTCATGTTGGTGTAGTGCCTGATGAATGTTTATTCATGTTGGAATATTAATGCATAACAAATGTTGATTCATGTTGGTGTGGTTTTGCGTGATGAATGTTAATTTATATTGGAGTAGTAATGCATAACAAATACTAATTCATGTTGGTGTGGTAATTCGTGATGAATGTTAATTCAAACAGTGTGCAATGTGAATCCAATTAGATGAATTTGTCCGAAAATAGATAACGTCTCTGCAGATGATAACTGATGCCGCATGATGCTGTACTTAACTAGATATCCTACTAATATAGCACTACTAGTGTTGTTTGTAACTAGGGAAACGTGTTACTTGGGAATAGAAATACGTGTGATTACAAATATGTCTGACCAGTGTGTAGTACCGGAAACCATAGAGAGATGTGTGTTACTTCTAAGACAATACTAAACGAATATGAATAATTTATCTTTTGTATTAAGGTCAATTTTGAAGTGGCCGACACAAATTACGTTAATTGGCTGAAATAGTGTTTTTTTAAATTTTATTTGCCATTATATATTAGGAAAAATTTCACTTACTCTGAGTAAACTGTCATTTGTTAACCCGCCGAGTAGCGTTTATTATCTATGTCACTAGCACTGAGTTACGCCACCCGTCAAGTAAATGTCTGTTTTTTCAGCTTCCCTGTTTGAATGACTAAAGTTACGTGACGAATAGTTAATCAACAGTTTTCTCTTAAATGGTAAAATACAACTCTCAGCATTGAGTAGTAAATACTCTCTGTACCTATTGCCCTAGTGAAAATTACAATAAATTCAGACTCTTAACGTTCCTAAATTGTATCAAACTTGTTTTGTGACTAGATCAAAATAATCAGGTAGGTACTTTCCGATCTATCTTTCTATCTCCTTCCCATCTTAATTTCCCCAAATTGTCTCAAAAATTGGATGCCATAGTCCCAATAACTCCGATATGTTGGAATATTTGCGCAGTAATCACTTAAAAGTTTATCATTTTAAAAATAAACTAATACCAAGTTTTTTTCAGATTTCATATTGGTTTTGCAAATTTTTTCCGTCCCAAAATAATGGAATTTATTGAAAAAAAAAACTTTTTAAATTTCTCCAAAACTTTATTTTCTGAATCCGCTTAAATTATTTTATGCAAGCATGGCTAATATATTTTATAGTTGCTACATTTGTTTAACAGCGGCTCAACTTTGGCTGCCGTGTCGTTAACTTGCTTCAACTAATCTAGTAATTGTTACACATCTAATTCAGATAGATTTAAAATCGATTGAATGGTTGCATTAAAGAGAAGATTAAAATCGCAATTCTGCCTGATTTTCATGAACTTTCTACAGTTTAGCTATGGTCGCTTGTAAGCCGAGCTTATCATAAAACTTTAAGTTTTTTTAATAAGGCATAATATAAAGCTCAATAACTTATTACGGAATTGATGTGGTGAGCTAAGCATAGTTTCATTTTCCTTGTAATTTGTAAGAGGAAATCTGTACATATTTTTTGTAGTCCATGATTTTTGCTGGTTCAGGCATCAGACTTGCAAATCATAAATAAAAAAAATGCTTACCCATGTACAAATAAACTCAAACACTGTAAAAGGAATAACAAATTTATTTTATTATTTTAGAAACAGTACTCTCGCAAAATGAGTGGAAAACAGTTTACAAGGTTTTAAAAATAATTACAAGTACGGGTACCACTGACAATTTTTTTTATTGAATATGCATACAAATCATTACATGTTGCGCTGAGATAAAGAAAAAAATGCTTTTCCTCTCTATGAAGACCTAGGCTCTTTTTGGTGGTGGAAATTCACGCTCAAATAATAAAGTCATCGCAAAAGTAAGTTGATTTGTTTGCTACTATAATTTGTAGAATTGAACAAAGTGCTGTGGTATAGATTACGCTTAATTCTATAAATGGAGTAAATAAATATATCAATAGTACCCACAAACTTGTTGCCCAGATCATGCACCCTATTGGTTAGTGAGTTTATCTGATAGTTAATAAAGTAAATAAGTAATAAAATATTATTTATTAATTTTCGGGAAATCGACAGTTTACATTTATTTCAGTTTGTACATAAGTATTATAAAGCCAAAATAAAACCAATTATGGATTTCCTCCTTGCGACTTTACCTCTACTGAGACAGAATATGAATTAAAAAAATTATATAAAACAAAAGATTATATAAAACGAAAAATTTACAAAGCAAAACATCTATCAATACATTTATAGCCATGAAGAGAGGCTGTAGATATAAATAATAATAATAACCAGAAAAATGCCAGATTTATTTAGAAAAAGAAGATTTTTTTAAATAATAACAAATTTGGACTCTTTTAATATTGTCAATCTTTATGATTTGAAATAAGCTTATTGATATAAGTTATTCCTAGGTAGGCATTTTGAATATGCCTGATGTATAATTTTGAAATTTTAATTTGATTTTTATTTACTGCTGATAAGTTAAATTATAAGTTATTTAGCTGTTTTTCTTTAAAAATCTGTAAATTGTTTAATTTTGTTTATATTTTGTCTACTGAAGGTAAATTAAATATTGTAAAAAATAATAAATTTAGATTGCTTTCAAGAGTACTGTTTCGATTCTTGGAATATTTCCGGTCGCGAGTTTCTTGTGTACAAAATATAAAAAAGGGAACGGAATAGAACTCTGAGAGGATGCCACAAAAATATAGAAAGGGGAACGGAATAGAACTCTGGGAGGATGCCACCAAAATATAGAAAGGGGAACGGAATAGAACTCTGAGAGGATGCCACCAAAATATAAAAAAGGGAACGGAATAGAACTCTGAGAGGATGCCACCAAAATATAGAAAGGGGAACGGAATAGAACTCTGGGAGGATGCCACCAAAATATAGAAAGCCCTCCTTTCATTTGTTCCCTCTCTCTGCTAGCACAAAAACTCCACGGCGAATTGCACTTAACCCGGAATTGAACCTGCAACCTGTGATTGGTTGCGCGGTAGAAAAGGTACTGTTTCGGTACTTCCCGTCTCATGGTGACAATGATAATAGGACGACGATGGAAGGAGGTAGGGAGTAAACTATTAAAGAAAACAATCGGCTATATGCCCGAACAAGAACTCAATCAATCTTTGAATTAGTGTATTTATTAATTAAATATAATCAATTGTTTCTATGAAATATCTGAAGTATTTTAATATACATTTTAGCGGGGTTAGTATAGCCTTCGAGATAAAGACAAACAAAAATATGTACTGGTAAGTGTATATGTTTGTCTAAGTAAACGTGTAAAAATGTGTACCTATGTGTAAATGTGTACCCATGTGTCTGAATTGTGTTATTTATTAGAGCGTTGTTAGTGCGCATTGATTATGTTACCAGGGGGCCTACTCTGTACCTTTCGAAACTTTCCTTAGCCAAGTCACAAACCCGCATTAACCCTTCCCTTACGGTGTTTAAAAATTCCTCGTCCGGTGACATACACTCGGTGAATATTTATATATAGTTATACTTAATGCAATATATAAATGTATTGCGGAGGAATACCTAAAATTTAAACTCTGTCTTTAGTATATTTAGAGAGATATTTTATTAATTAGAGACGATGTTCACTCATTTGACAGCACCGGCAAGGACAGGTTAAACCACGAACTTACTGGTTTGTTAACCCGAAAGATAAAGAGTAGCCCTTAGTATTTTCCTTAAATGAAGGCATATAGTTTATGGAGAGTTCTTACTTAAGCTTGCTAAAGGTTTATTGTAAAATATTTACATTTCCTCCGAGGCAGTTAACTAACCTAGCAGTTATGTCTTCACAACTTTGATCTGATCAAGAACTGCTGTAAATCATCAAGTTAAATGTAGGTAAGTACCTAAGTTTTGGGATGGCATTTGTTGAGTAATTTGAAATGTTTGCGTTTAATAATAACTGTTATTTCTCATATTATTTCCAGATAGTGATTCGGTTACTGAAAACTATTTCACGATTCCGTGGTATATAACAAGCAAAATTGCATTCCTAACATTTCGAACGACGCGTGACGGCTTCAACATCTGTCGTGTTCCTATGACTTCATGGACGTCGTGGACTTCAATCCCTTAAACTACATTTATTCCGGAAAAAAGGCACAATCTCATTTGCGCTGTAGGGGTAGTCTCTACTATTCTGGTAGATATGGTTACCTATAGAATGAAAACTTTTAAAAATATTTTGATAGGTTGTTGATTTATTAGATAGGTTATTTACTTTACTTTTCGCGCTCGATTTGCGTAATACTTCACATTAAAGAAGTGTTAGTATCTTTATTTATATTCACTCTCTATTTTCTTTCTATCTTTTATTTTTAGAGAGTCATCTATTTAATCAAATAAAAAATGCTAATTTTTACGGCCGCAGTCATTTCAACTTGTTAAAAATTCGAGTGGCATATTTTTCAAAACCGAAGTGAAACTGTTACTGCAAGATTATACGGGATAAAAGCTATTGACGTTTCTTAATTACAGATAATAACAAAGTTACCGGGATTCACTTCATCTCTTCGAAAAAGTGAACGAATTAAACCACATTCAGTGTAGTTACACTGAGAAAACTTACGGATTTAAAATATTTTTAATTCATTAAAATCTTCTAAAAATTATTCGTATTCCTGTAAAAAACGGGACTGCAGGGATTCAACGAATTCAATATCACAGATTTCCTAATAAAAATAAACGTTTTGTAAAACACGAATATGTTATGGCGACGTCAGAACACGTGTTCATAAAAATTCTAATATATTTGAATTTCGTCATTATATAATAACAGGATAAGCAAAGCTGCATGTTTTAATTCATTAATTCTTTCATTTTAGTGCAGCTGCATTTATTTTTATTTCATTTTTAACAGAATTTTAATATACTAGCAATATCACTTTTCTCCGTACATGACGTTGCATTACCGTAGCACAACATGGTCGTTTTGCGTAGGTACCTGCATAAGGCAGAAATGGGAAAAATAATATGACTTGGCGTTGTGTAAATGTACCTTCACAACGGGATGATCCAATACCTCCTAGAATCATGGGTACCAGATGAGCAGTTAAGGCTTGATAATTCTGGGGTCTCAAAAGTTGCATATTAGGGTCTATACATATATCACCTAACACGGGGAGAAAAAAGAATACGGCTTTTTAAAATCATGATACTGTTCAAAATGTGACAGCATAACCATTTCCTTGTAAAATATTAGTCATTCAGAATATATTTCAACACGTGGTCACACAAGTGGCCTTGTCCTTGTGTAATGAACAAAACAAATTTATTTGTATATAATTAGCTTATAGTATAAGAAACACGAGTAAATAACAAAACAAATTGAGGTCCTGTTTAAGTAATACAATATTGGAAAGAAAAAAATATGTTTAATTTTCTGTAAAAAAAGATATATACATTACCTTATCTATCTTAAGTAACTGACTTAAGATATTTGAGGTACACAGTAAATTGAATAGTTCTGAATGAGAATTGTAAATAAAAAACATGTCTTATGAGCGTGTATAACGTCAACTTAATACAACATAGAAGGTGAGATCCTGTACGCAATACAATGATTAAAAAACATATTTTCATATTATATTTAATATGTAATTAACCTAACATAATGGTGAAGTATATAAATATGTAGGTAGATGCTTAACGGTAGGTATATAATGGGTAAAATACTTGTTATATATTAAATAGTTGTTGTTGATTATACATCACAAGACAAAATACAAAATTTCCTATGAAATAATGTTAATAAAATTATTATAAAATTTGGAACTCGTGAAAAGAGGAAAAAAAGAAAAGTTGTTAAAATAAATTAATGATATTATGGGTTGTAAGGGTTTATATTTTTGTAGATAATTAATATTTCTATATAATCTATACATGTAATAATAAAAATAAATAGGACAATCGGTAGAAATATGTATAGCATTTTCGTCAATATAGTTAATAAAAGGAAAGAACTTCTTAGGGAGCACTTATATCAGCCGTAGATAAATGTTTTTTTTTTTAATTATATAAGTACATTTTTGTTTATTTGTTACAATATATGATCAATATTTCAAGACCCCTCTTCCATAGAAGCATTAGCTTTTGGCTAGAAGAGGAGTGTACATTGTTTTATTACAGTATGTAAGTAATTAAAAATAAAATGATTTTAAACCTATTTGAAGAATGGAATGTTACTTAAGGAAACTAATTGAGATTAGTTATTCTTAAGATTAATTCAATTGGAAGTATTTATTATTTGGATGTTATCATTAATGTTTCTAATTTCTTCGGTTGTCGATTGAAAAAAATTCTCGCCCGGTAAGTGTAATAATTTTGTGCAAAGGAAGTGTTTAATTTTTGGCATGGAAAAATATATTTAAGTCGAGTACGGTTTTCAGTTAGAAATTGGTACTGTTTTGTGAGTACATATCTATATTGTGACAGCGATATATTCCATACATCTGTTATAAGTCCATAAGTATTACCCAAGTTTTGGATTCTATTTATCGGACTGTTGAATAGTACGGCAGTTGCAGTATTGTAACAGTAATAAGATAATGATATTCTTATATTTCTGGCTGGCACATTAAAGTTGACTAGCAGTTAAAAACCCGCTTCGCGGGTTTTTGCTGCTAGGCCCTGCGGGCGGCACTTGGTTGGGCTTCGCCCAGTTTATGTGATACTAACAGTTACATTTAATAGGTAGATATTAGATCATTGGGTAGATATATAATAGAAAGACATTCTGCACCATTAAACACCCCTCACCCCAACATAAATCTCGTCAATGAGAAAAATGTTTCCTCTTCCATACCACCGAAATGATTTAATTTTTAAATCGAAATTAAATTGCAAAATATTTATATGTATCGAAAATAAAAAAATTTCAACATATTACAATATTACATATAACTTTGGTAAAATAATATACTCTTACCAAAAGACTGTCAAAGTAATTACATTTTTTTAAAATATATTAAGAATTATTTTATTGGGATAAGTCCTAAAAATCTACATATTTGGGTGAAATAATATTACGCTCTTACCTAACGATTGTCAAAGTAAATACACCAAAACTCTCTTAATTCGCGAAAACCTTACAGGTGGGATAAATTGAGTCATTTTCATTTCAAGGGACACAAAAAACAAAACTTTTTAAGCAAGTACAATTTATTATACTTTTATTTTTTACAATCTACAACATAATATGATACACTTTCATTAGGAAAAAATCTCTTTTTAAACAATATTATCCGTATACCAATCAGTCAGAATTTGTATAAATAACGATGACTGCCCTCAAACTGTCCATAAGAAAATACTGGTTCAGGAAGTAACAGTCCACCCCGTTCAAAAGTTTGTCCTTGAGATTTATTTAATTTAATTTAACTGGAAACTGTTTCCTGCACATATTGAATTATATTTTAACATCCGACAAAGTGTTTTAAATTCTAGGAATGAAATGTACTGTACCTTTTCTGTTCCCTGTAATGATTTTGGCTTGAATTAAGTTACAACTGAAATTTTTATAGCACCGCTTTTGTGAGATATCACCTCAGGGGCGCTTTCCGTTGAAGTACATCCTCATTGATTGCATAAACATGACTATTTTTAGGGCACAATATGGTACGTTGACTCAACCCTAAGGCATCAGCAGTTGTATGTGTCTCACCGTATATATAGTGAATAATATCTTACATTGGGAATAAGCACAGATGACTCTAATGTTCCTTCTACAAAAGGAAGTTTGCCATCTTCCAAGTCCAAAAGCCATTTAGAAAATATATTTTCACTTTCTAAAGCTCTGACATTTGTTTTTAATTGAAAAGTTTTGAAATGGTACCAAAGTGTGCTGCTTTTATGCAAGCGGCAATTAATTGTCCTCGTGAAGCACGTCGACACACTGGAAGGATCTGACGAAAGTCTCCGCCCAAAACAATAACTTTGTTACCAAAGACAGAATCACTTCCCATGATATCACGTATAGTACGCTCAATTACTTCTAAAGCTACACCTGCCATCGGTGCTTCATCCCATATTATAATATCTGCTTCCGTTATAATTTTCCGATTCTTTGATGTGAACTTACACGTTGTATTGTCCTGTAAATTGAGGGGTAAATTAAAAGCAGTATGACACGTTACCCCACCTGGAAGCAAGAGTGCTGCAATGCCTGTCCAAGCGACTGATAAAACTCTTTTACCTTTTCGTCTTAGAGTGTGAATTAAAGTTTAGTAAAGGTATGTTTTCCCTGTTTCGCCTGGGCCATCAATGAAGAAAAAATTATTGTCATCATTTTCATGTGAAAAAAACTTATTCAAAATAGAATTATATGCTTGAAGTTGTACGTCATTGAGTTTGGCAGCCATCAATTCACCTAAAGTGTTTTCAGAAATTACATTAAAATCAGATACTTGTCCAAAACTGCAACTTTCATCAGGTTCAGGTAAGCCCTGCATTCTGCAAGATGAATTCTCCTTCATGAGAATATCCTGTATGTTTAAAAGACAAAGATTAATAGCTGTTTCTTCAGCAACACCGTGATGAAAAAAATCTTCAGCCGAAGATCGAAGGGAGACATTGTATTAAAATTAAAACAAATAGATGTCTAAGAATTTTAGGCGTCAAATACAATGAAGCCTCCGTCATACTGCGACCATTCTCGTATGTCATCAATGAGCTTCAGTTCACGCGCCGCATCATGAAAAGTAGCTACATAGTAAATTGCCATCAACAGTTCGCAAAGATTCAAAGGATGTAGCTCCAGCCACCTTTATAAGAATCAGCCGTAAATGATACAGTTCTATATTTCTAGGAGAAATTGAAGGTATTCATCCAATGATGTTTCCGCCTCCCCGCTGTCGCCTCGTCCACTTTTTACCAGCTGTAAAGACATAGTTATTTGGTACATCTTGATAGAGAATAGAGCGTCCCTCAATATCTTGAAGATTCAATTGGAACCACGCTGTTAAAGAGGTGTTCCTTGTAGATGCTTCCCTGAGAGCCTGTTCCTCCCGCCCAGAGGGGAGGGAGGAACAGGTTTATTTTGTAGAGACAAAATAAACAGATTGGCTGTCGGGTAAATGTAAAGCCAGAAGTAAAATTGAGTGAGATCGATCATGTATAGATAAATAAATACTATCCAAAGAGGAACAAATTTTAACATTAATATGAGCATCATATTTTTTGCTAAGGAATGCATTATATGGAACAACAAATCGATTGTCGATACGTATATCCCGAATAACGTGATTTTCAGAAAAATTATCACGTCTCCTGTAATCTGGGTAGCCTGCGGAATTATTATCAGTATCATCTTTAAATGATTTGGGGAATTTTTTAGAGCACTTACCGTCTACCATGCAGACTGACCTTGGATTAAGTACGCCACATGGTCCATGAATGTTATTTTTTTTAAATAATACGGTACAAAGCCGAATTCTTCAGATGGGGTAGTTTTGCAGATACGGCATTATTAATATCAGAAGCTGTATACAACTTATCTTCGCTGCAAAGTGTAAACACACCATGTAGATGAGGTAGTCCTTTTTTTGCTGTTCAATTGTATACACCCAACAAATTACCTTTCCAAAAACATGTCTCTCAGTCATATCATGAATAAATTCCTTGACTTTTAGATGGAAAACCTTGGCTACTATATCAGGCCTGTCCGCGGCCGATTGATAATGTTCCAATTCGGTTGGTATTTCTGGCCATTTGGGATTGCACGTAAAAGTTATGACGACGACAGGACGACCAAATTTACGTACCATAGCCATTGAAACTTGATAAAGTTTATTCACATGGCGTGGTCCACCAGTAAATGAAGATGGAAGAATGACTGTATTACCTGCACATACTCCTCTATCAGTGGCTAAATTTCTTACATGGTTTTGCAAACCTTGATAGCATTCCACTCTGAGGTGTCGTTGGTTTTTCCTAATGTAATCTAGGCGACCAGATTCATAAATAATGATAATAGATAAATAATGTAAGTATGAATTAAATACTGTTGAAAAAGTTTACCCGCATAATGGATTGGATTAAATATGTTTCTTCGCACTGCTAATTTACTTGCATAAAACTACATAGCAGTTACAGTATGACATTGAGCAGTACAGAAATCAGCATGATGCTTAAAGCCTGGGGTCCAACCACATTCACCTGATGGAAATAGTAGTGGGAAAACCATAGGATCTAAATGCTTTGATAAAGTTGCCATCCTTTGAAGTCCTTAACATTTTTAGGTTAAACAGCGATATCCATACCCGATGGCAAATTCCCGTCTGTCTGCTACGTATACCATGGCGATATCGTGAGAACTGGTTGGAGCATTTTACCTCTGATGAACGTGTAAATAATAGACGTATATCTCTCACCTGCCCACCCTCAGCCGCAATGCGTATTTCTTCTTCCTCGACAGATTCTTTTAGTTTCTTATACTGATGAGGGCTTATTTGGCGCATTTCACTATCAATTATTTGCATTATATTTTTATAGCAATCGGCATTAGATGGATGACTCATACGCACTCTAACAGCCTCATCAGGATCGTATAGATAAAGCTGAGCATAGGAAGGTATTTCACCTCAACTTGTATACTTCTGGAAGTGAGATGATAAACCTAACCAGAAATTTTTAAACAATATGGACCATTACCTGGGATATTAGCTATTTGCGCTCCAAATGAGGCAAATCTATTAGCACTCTTGTATTGACAAATAAAATTCCTAAAGTTCTTAGATTGATTACAATCTCCTGTCAATAATTCGGTGCTGGATAATAAGCTAAAATTTGTGGTATTATTTTTCCAGTATGACAGCAAGAATGTAACAGTTTACCTTTTTATATGACACTCTTTTGATATGACGCCGAAATAATTCTGTTCTAGAAGCACATAATTAGGATTATTGAGCACACTTCAAGAATACACTACTATCGCTTCGCTTGGTAAATTTCCCTCTCATTCGAACATTCCGAAATTCGACCAATTCTGGTAAAATATTGTCCACTTTCTTTTTAGCCATAGTAATTAAATTGAAATAATAATCTGAAAACAAAATATTTCTTTTTAGCGATTCACAGGTAGTTTGTAAACAAATTTCTTAGTTATCACGTCAATAATTCTGTAATTATCACATATGACACATATCAAACATTGACAGCGCATGGTGGCGCATGGGGTCGGTGTTGTAATATCAAAAAATAATTAATTACGTATTTAAGTATCGAGTGGAACTGGTTATTTTAGCAGCCGGCTTTTTATGGTGGATTTATAATAATATATTATATTTATAATTATATATTTGTATATATATCTAACTTTAAAAAATTACACTGACATTGTACATTGCTTGACACTAACTGGCTATAAAGGCTTTTTGCATTGATTGGAAATCGATATACGCTGGCAGCACTGAACAATGTGTCTTTCGCGTGAATAATGATAAACGTCAAATTTCAATACGTAATTGTGGATAATTTTTACTGTAATGTAATTAATCCAATGGATTGTGAACTTTCTAAAACATATTTTCTTCGATATTATCCAAAAATTATATGAGCATCGTGTCTTAATTTTCAAATCGTGTTAATTTTCAAGTTAGCGGAATTTAACCGAAACAGACAATTTAAATTTAACCAATCAGAGGGCCTACACCGTCCAGACGCTGGCATAATAATACTATCAGATTAGCTGCAGTAACTCAGGGCTGTCAATTTTACAATGGAAGAATTTAAATAACAATAAAAGATCGGAAACAATTCTTCATTCAAATTTAACAAATTCGTTAATCGTAACAGATAAGGACGGATTTCTTCGGAGTATTTGAACAATTCATCAAATTTCAACGTTAATTTTTGGGTTCTGTAAAAGTTCTATTCAAGTTTTGTTATTATATCATTATAGGCTAGTTGCTTGAAAGAACTGAAAAAAAACAAAAATTGTAAAAAAACTTGAAAAGTAACATTGAAATTTGATGAATTATTCAAACTCTCCGAAACAACCCGTCTTTAGTGTAGTTTATAATTTAAAAAGCTTAGGATTTTTATGGTTATTTTTCTTTTTTTGTTATGACTTTTTCACAACATATTCGTGCTTTAGTGATAGTTTGTTATGACATTTGCTAAATCATTCGTTATAGGCCTCTAGTCCCGTTTTCAACGGGAAAACGAATAATTTTACCAGATTTTTAATAAATTAACAATTTTTTTATCAGTAATATTTATCGGCGCAATATCTAATTATTTTAAGTTTTATTTTAAGGAAGTAAATTATAAAAAATAAAAATCTCTTCAAATACAATTTGTACTTGCTTCATTGCTTAGCACGACAGTATCTTGTTATACAGTGTTGTCACTGTATTCAGAGCAATTGTGGAGTATTCCCCGAATCAGATGTGTAATTCAGTGAGACGAATTGTGGACACCAATCGGTGTGATTAATCAATACGTCATTGGAGCTTATCGGATTACCTCGTAATTATTACAAATCACTTGACGAACGGAACACTCGTGGAATATGGCAGCACGTTCCACAGGAGTATTGTAATACATGCACGACGATTTGCATCGATTGAGTGAACATGTTTTTCACAGTTTGAGGGAAGACCAATGAGATTCAGGAACATTTTCACAAAGAGAAATATCTACCCAAAAGATTTTTTCTCTATTATTCTCCATTTAGGAACACGGAGAAAAATAACCGTGTTAAAAAAAGTGAAATCATGCCAATTTTTGAATAAAATATTAGTCATTCAGAATATATCGCGAAAACGTATTCTATTCATAGTAAATATCATGATGGAATGCGACAATATCAGTATGTCAATATCAATATCAGTATTTGTATGAACACGTGCTCCGCACCATCATCATAAAACATTCGATTTTAACTGATACTTTGCTAGGAACTCTGTCAATTAATTTGTTGAAGACTTGCAGTCCCGTTTTTAACAGATAAACCAATAATTTGACCAGATTTGTAATATCGTTATTTTATATCGGTTTTCTTCAAGTATCTACATTTTTTTTAATTGTTAGGTTGGTAGTGCCTACGCTGCCTACAAATACACGAGAATTATGCGTGAACTTCATATCGGTGTTATGTCAAAATGGTACGTCGGTTGGCAAATTTTCGCGCAAATTATTATTTAAAAAGTTGTTGTTTATTGTCATTAAGTTGAATCAAATGTTTTTTTAAATATGTGTTAAAAACGGTAGTAGTAGGTAAAATTTTACCCAACTGTTAATGAATCAAATAAAGTTAAAAGTTATAACAAAGTAGACTGAAATAATATATTATTTCAATTTAAAGTTGACATTTTATTGCGTACATATGCATTGATATACAACGGAAATAGATTAATTAATATAATCTTACTAAAAGCTTGTGAATGGCCAAGTAATTTTGCATAACTATATGTATTCTTAGCTGCATATATAAATATTGGCGCCAGTCATTTGGTTCACTCTTATGCCGCCAGAGGTGCCCTCTGTTGGCCAACAGGGAAACTACTCCAGCTTGCGTGAGTTTCGGCCGTTTTCAAGGAACCTCAGAACGCGTGATTCTTTACAAACGTCAAATATTTAACACGTTATTGTGGATAATTTTTACTGTAATGTAATTAATCCAATGAATTATTAAGTTTCTAAGACATATTTTCTTCGATATTATCCAAAAATTATATGAGCAGAAACGATTTTTTTGAAGAAATCTTGTATTACATGAGGCGATCCAAAAATAATACATTTTCTAACGGCACGACGGCAAAAAAACGGTGTTTCAGTATGAAATCCGGTCTTAATTTTTTGGGTCCGGTCGCCTGCAAACCGAAATGAACCTTACGGGCCGTTAAAAATGAGGGGCAGAGTGGTTGGTTTTTGCCTGCAGACCCCCGATTTATTTATTTTGCGCGAAGGCTATGCGGAATTTACCCGAAACATACGATTTGAATTTGTCCAGACGATCAGATACCTACCCTTTTGTAAAAGTGAAATAACAAGTTTCGTATATAATGTAAGTGAGCCATTATCAAAATATTTCAATGTTTCCAGTTGAGTAGTGTGAGTAGGCCACAAGTTATATAAGAAATAAACTTTATTTCTGATTCCCAATCAAAATGTTTGCCTAGGTACTACATATGCATTTGTTTGCATGTACGTATCAATGTGAAGGTATTACATATGTTTTAAATTTTTAATTAAGAATTTTTACAGTTATTTTTTAAATGTAAATCAGAACTTTAAAAGATAAAGCAAACAAAGAAACATTAAAAACAATTATTTTACTGTAGAACTAAAATTGTTTGGTATTTCACCTTGATGATATTTATTTTTTTCAAACGTGTAGATATTTACTCTTGTGTCGAAATTCACATTTTCGACTTCTCTTAAATAAATATGGCTTTTCGCAGACGAATTGAACAGTTAATTTAATTTGCAATTAAAGATTATCATGATATATGGACCCTAAATAAAATATTCACTTAAAACTGCCTCATACATTTTTTTTATATTTCTCTGTCTAAAACGCTCCTTAATTTATGTACGTGTCTTAAAGTATTCTATTGTATTTTATTTGATCTCTATTTTACTGACATTGTTTAGCATGTGTGTATTATAAATATTTTCAATTTGTTTTGTGAACGTATCGTAAATAAATAAATATTATTTTTTTAAATCTTGCGTTTCAAAAGGTTGAAAACTACCTTCCCTCCATTGATGCCAGTCTTCATGTATTTGCAATATAAAGAAGTATGTAGGCATTCAGGACCCCAACAAAAGGTTTAAATATGTGACTAAAAAGCCGTTCCACGTATTTTCATTACGGGGAAACATTTCGGCAGGAATGGAAAAGCGCCTATGTCGCCATACAATCGACGAGACTACCGGAAAACTGAAAACAAGAATCTGAGGGTACGATTTCTAAAACGTCTTTCCAAATAGCGCAGTGAAATAATATGACCGGACAGTAGGCGAATCACACGCCGTCAATGAGGAAAGATGGTCAAATAAAGATTACCTTAGAATCTTCAGAATTTCATTCGGTATTATTTTGTTATAAACGTGAACCTATTGAATCTCTTAAGGGGGATACGGTTATATTGAAAAAGGGTTAAGTTTGCACATTTAAAGCTTTTTAATTTTATTTTTATATATTTTGAGATATCCGCCACCATCGAAAGTAATGAGTTTAATCTGTGTCATTTCCAATACTGAGAATTCAGTCAAATTTAAAAAAGTGCCGGTTACTTGAAATTGCCTCACCTAGATGATTTTCTTTGCGGCTACTTGCATTTATTTTAAGCTGTAAGGACGCTTATAATAACAGGACATCGATATTCAAAATAAAGTAAGTAAATAGAGGCAGACCGAGGATGAGATGAACTGAATTTGTGGAAGAAAATTGGATCAGGATGTGAAGGTTGGAGGACGGGTATAAATTACTTTAGACCAAAGTCAAAGGAAAAAATTTCTAAATATGGCCAAATCGCAATATGCGGTCTACTATCATGCCATTAATTTAATCAATCCGTCGTTTTAACGTACCCCGGCATAAAATCGTTTTTGTTTTTTTTTTTTTACATTAACCCTCACAATGTATCATCTATGTCATATTTGGGCACAGTGTGAGAGGCTCTTTTTAAGGAAAGGAAGGAGGGAAAGTTCTCGGAAGGAAAACAGTGCGAGGGTGGGTAGAAATCTAGGTATCAGTGTGTCTAATGAATTTATATAGCAGAGAAAAAAATTCGCACCAAAAGTATACATGTAAATAATATTGTATCGCACAATTGGTTTAAAAAGCGGTAGCAGAAAGCTATAAAACTATGAAGGTGAGATCGGTTTAAAAAGAGGTAGCAGAAAGCTATAATGTTGAGATTGACTTAGAATACTGTTGTGGTGGAAGATCATGAATCAGTAATAAGACAGTTTTTTAAGGTGTGAGGAAAGAACGGAGGAAATCGGATAATATGGCACCTCGAAATAAATTTTATGACAAATTGATTTATGACTTTTTTAAATATTTTGATGTAAATATTGTTACAAATGTTAATCTTTATCACCAAGCCAGTTTGACATTGTATTTAGTTTCCTGTTTAGAATTAAACAATTGCAAAAAGTAGTCCAGAAATATGAAAAGAGATTCCTCGTCTACGGCAGTGATAATCAAAATACAGATTTTATTTAAATGGGGATTTATTATGAAAATGTTTATTTTTTAACCGAGCTTGAAATAATATACCAGCGCTTTAAAAAAATAATACGAATATGTAATTTATTACCGCGAGAAAACGCTTTCACTGCATTTCTCCAAAATATTCACATCATTTAATATGAGAGATGTATATCTCAAATATTTTCAATATTTCCTGGAAGCTTTGTTTTGTTATATTCGCTTTGCTTGTTTTTTACAAGAAACGAGGGGATGTTTCCCGTCGGCAAATATATTTGATATATTTGCAGACCAACCGTGATAAGGGTCGACGTTAGGGGAGTCTAGGGATCGGTGCCGGGTCTCTCCGGGTCCTCGGGGCCCCGGACTAAGGGCCTCTTACCTGGAGATGCGGAGATACTGGGAAACTGTCATATTTAATAAAGAGTGTCGTGAACTTGGATTATGAACCCGAAAAAGCAATAATCCAGCATAAATATCATTACGAGCAACGTACATTTTGATTTTCTACGAGTATAATAATATAAAGATACGTTTCGTAAATTGAAATAAAGGATGCTAAAAAATAGGTACGTTGATCGGAGTGGGAATTTGAATGCGATTATTCTCAAAGCAAGAAATAGTACTTTCGTGCAAGGCATCATCAAGCATTCAGAAGGCGAAAAAGCTGTCACGCTTAGTTATAATTACACACTACTTCACTTAAATATGTATGTTTTAATTTATCTTGTAAAATGGTGATTTATAATACATACGAAAATTATTTTATATAATAAAAAAACTGTTTTTTTTTCAGTATAATACTTTTAAATTATTTTTATCATCTGGGTTTTTTTATTTACGTAATTTGAGAGTGTAACCGATTAGACTCTAATCTTAATTGATCTAATCTCTAATCATTAGAGATTAGATCAATTAATATTAATTACGTATAGATTTTTGCATTACTAGCTTTTCGTTGTTGTTAGGTTGGCAGTTATACATACCTATAAGTGAATTTTACATCGGTATTCTTCCAAAATGGTGTCAGTTTGCAGATTATCGCGTAAATTAATATTTACTTTAAAAATATTACTTAGAAATATTTTTCTAAATCGTAAATGCAAAAGTTGTTTCCTTCCGTCGTTGAATCGATGTTTTTTTTGTAAATACGTTATTAAAAACGGTAGTTGTAGGTAAAAGCTTGCCAAAAACTAATCTTGAAAAATCTTAGAAACTCTGCAATTTAGAGAATTCTCAACGAATTGGCAACCCCGATGTGGGTATTGTAGATCATAGATATATTATTCAAATAGACTGGT
The DNA here is from genome assembly GCA_026573805.1 of Hesperophylax magnus. Lineage (NCBI taxonomy): Eukaryota > Metazoa > Arthropoda > Insecta > Trichoptera > Limnephilidae > Hesperophylax > Hesperophylax magnus. The sequence goes on along the minus strand of JAIUSX010000029.1, from coordinate 6,896,097 downwards.
TTTGATTAATCAAACGGTGTGTTTTAATGCGATCGTGTTTTATTCGTTTTTAAATGACTATTTATAAATTCTACGTAAAATTACAAATAATAAAACTTATATATTTCGAATCAGCGTTTGTAGATTTAAAATAATATTTTATATAATTAAATAATACATAAAAAAGTATGGCATTGGCACTCTCTTACAATATTTTGACAGTCATAGCTCTGACGAAAATCACATTGCTAACTGAAGAAAGTTACGTCAACCTAGAAATTCCAGACAGAAAATATGTTTAAATTGTATTATTGATTTGCAAGTTTATTTGTGCCTTACCCAACAACATTTTTTATCAGTACAGCATGCTTATGTAATTTGCAGTATGTAATGCAGCAATATAAATTTTAATCATTACACAGAGACATGATAATAATAATAAAGATTTCAAAAATAATTAATGGTAATATTTTGATGAAAAATTTATCTATCATCATTTCAGCCACATAATATTAGGTTGAGCACTATAATATATATATATAGCTTAAAACTAAGGCAGAGAATGCTAAAATGTTATGTGTGGTCGGTCTTGTTGTATGGATGTGAAACATGGACCTTGAAAGTAAATACCATGAACAGGTTAGAGGCTTTTGAAATGTGGCTTCACCGGAGAATACTCAAAGTCCCATGGACCGACATGATCACCAACACATAAATTCTCAGGCGGGCTAGAGCAGAGAGAGGACTGCTTAGATTAATAAAAATCAGGAAAATTTCATATCTGGGTCATGTACTTCGAGGGGAGAAGTATCACTTGCTCCAGTTAATATTGAAAGGCAAGATAGAGGGTCGCAGAGGGCCTGGTAGGAGACAAATGTCTTGGCTGCGAAATATACGAGAGTGGACCGGCATTAGAAGTGTGGAGGAGCTATTCCGGGCAGCGCAAGACAAAGAGACATTTTCCAGAGTGATCGCCAACGTCGGGGGGACCTGATACGGCACATAAAGAAGAAGAAGAGCACTATAATATAATTTATTTTTTTCGGGTAGTTTATAATTTCCTTATATTAAAATAAGTCCTCAAAGATTGTGTTCATGACTTTATGTATTTACAGATGGTTTTAGTCTATGCTTCAAAACAGAACTACTTGTCACTGTGCCTTTTCAGTGTCTATTGTCTCCTGCTGTTATTTCAAAATTGGCATCTGCAAGTTTGAACAATTTTCTTTTCTACACAAATTAATTAACGTGCCGCTTGATGAGACAATAATCTGCTGCGCATATTGCATGGGCCAGACAAAACCTACCGATTGCAGGAATGGATCTACAACATATTAGTGCACGTTTTTATTATACGTTTAGGCAATTATCTTGACAGTAATCTTTGATGTGATAATAAATTGTCAGTTATACTTTTTTGGGTAGAAAGCCCGTTTTTTGTTGGGGCTATTTACACGCTCCAACAATATTTTAATGTTAGGTACCTTTGTAGTCAAAGAGTATGAATAATAATACAATTAACATCAATACAAATTAAAAAGTCGAGGCAGAACTACATATGTAGTTTTATCAATTGAGTCGTCGACTTGCGAAACCCGCTCTGAAATTTTTCTAAAATTTGTAGATATCACGAAAAACTGTTTGAAACACTTTGGATATAAAATAATATACCTTTTATGCTAAATAACAACGTAATTAGGCATTATTCTTTTGATATTTCTCGAAAAATATATATTTTTTAAATTTATTTTAGGCACTTTGCGAATGTATTAGAATAAGCAAACGTTTCCAGTGTGGGTATTGCAAGTCGACGAATCAGTAAATCTAGTTTTTCTACTTGCCTAAACAAAATTTACTATTTATAGTGATTTATTTTTAGGGTATTATACCGTGTTGGGCTGCCTCATTCCATAGTTAAAATTTTGGACACTGTAATTCTATGCGAATCGTTGGCTAAAAAGGGTAGTTAAATTATAAATCTTAAGGAAAAAATCTAAACATGGGTGAAAGAAATTAATGCAGACATACTAGAAAATGTATTAAAAACATCATAGAAACTAAATAACAGACAATCAAAGAAATCTACCAGTCCGCCTCAGCACAGGACTACCTAGTGAGGACTAAGAACAAACAGATGAAGTATTATAGATTATCATATATTGTAACTCTCATCAAACCTGTAATTAAATAGACACTAATAAACAATAAAAAAAATCAATTGAATACTTTTGGCCGTGAAAATCTCAATACCTATCTACGTTTAGTTAAGTTTTGTTAACATTCATTAAAAACTGATTCCACCCAACAAACATTTTGTTTTTTAATGTGAGCGCCAAAAATTAATTTACTAACGTGTCTCTTTTTCGCTGATATCCTTCGATATACAGTTGGTCGTTGCTGATATCACTTTGAAGAGATAGATACTTTTTCTAAAAAAATACGTACAAAACATTCGGAACTCCATTTGCAAATGGGTTTCGCAAACGTTTGCCAAACCGTCGAAAGCTTAAACGTTCGCCCTCAAAATCACCCGACCAATCTATCGAAGTAGTGATTTGCCTCGATTAGATACTTTGCGAAAAGGCAATCTTATGAGGAAACTTATGTTAACCCGAAACCAACCTACCAAGGACAAGGTTTGTATAAACTTATATTCTGAAGAAACTTATACGAAAAGAAAATGCTATCCATCAAAGTAAAAGCCACGAACTAAAATGAAGACTTCATTTGGATAATGTGAGAAAAAACTTTGTCTATTTTTTTAAGACCCTTTTCTCTATTCTGTGACCCAGCGACGAAAAACTGACCTAAATTTTATTTTACATGTGTTTAAAAATTGGGCAAAAAAATACACACCATGTTTTGATTAACAAAATGAAACAAACGTGTGATTGATGTATGAGAGAGGACACCTCTGCCATAGGTCACCCCAAGTGGTTCGCTTCGTTTGCTGATTTAGCAGGGATGCCAGGATTCATCGGGTGTGGTGTGTTCAGGATTCGCCTGCTCACCAGCTGTCGTGGCGTTTTGGCGAGACCCTTTAACCTCTCCAACTGATCTCTTGACCCATCGCATTGGGAAGGATATGTTCATATGTCCGTCACTCCTGGACACACTGATCCCTAGATTCCTACCCGACCGTCATAACTTTTACCTTCCCAGAGCTTCCTTTTTACATTCGAGTTTTAGTGACCATATCCGAAATATTTTTCTAATTGAATGGTTTAATAATAAAGACCAATTTTTTAGATAAATTTGAATTACAAAAGTTCCGTAAAGCAGTTCATTATTGAAATGATATTGCCTGCTAATAGTAGAGTAGTGTAGCGCTCTTCGTGGCAGCTGGACGCGTCCTAACGCGTCTTGAGCGTCAACCGATTTGTGTTTTTTTAGTATTTCAAGGGAAATGAGGCAACATCCCTGTGAAATTATGTTTAAAATCAATCAATCAACATTTTAAATAAACTTAACAACCATTTATTAGATTTATAATATGTCATTTGAGTGCAGTGTGTTAAAAGTGAATATTCGGATATTTTGCTCTAAATATTCGACATTCGAAACGATCGTCGATCGGTAAATGCACCCCAGAATTTCAACGGAGTTCTCGGAAACTCTGAAGGGCAAGTGTCGCTAAGTCCAGGGTAATTTACTATTCCGACCGTCGCCTTTTTATTGCGGGCAGAATGCATTGCTTCAACAATCGCCAGGATGGACTCGCCGAACGTCTATGTAAAGTGTCAGCGCTTTATTAGCAGCAGACACATACCTGGACGGATGACGAACCTCGTGCTGGCACTGTTGTTGGACTCTCTCGCTGCAGCAGCTGGTCCAGTTTCTTCACCACCTACGATTCTTGCTGCAGAGTCTCCATCTTCTATCTTCGCCGAACGTCACAGCGGTGCTCCCAATGTCTGGTATCTGTGAGAGGATATTCTGTCAGCGCTTTATCAGCAACAGACACATACACCTGGACGGATGACGAACCTCGTGCTGGCACTGTTGGTGGACGCGGTGGACTCTCTCGCTGCAGCAGCTGGTCCAGTTTGTTCACCACATAGGATTCTTGCTGCAGAGTCTCCATCTTCTATCTTCGTGTCACCTGTTCCTGTACTTCATTTTACTCTTAACTTCACTTTATTTTGATAATATTTATATTTTTTGTAATACCTGCATCAATTGTAAATATCTCACAAAAGCGGCGCTATAAAAATTGTCTAATAAATAAATATATGATGATTTAGTTCACCAACAAACTCCGTACAGAAAAATAAATGTCACAAATCTAGAGGTCAGATTTTTTCTTTAAATTTCTCGCACACATATTACCCGGCATCAGATCAGCATCGCCTCAGCTCGACACGTTCTGAGTGGGATATTTTCACGTCTAACTTACGTCAAAAATGTTTGGAAGATTTAAAGTTTATTTTTCTGATTCTAATCATTGTACTAAAATGTGTCATATTAATATTTTCATTCATAATTGTTGATTTTAAAAACAACACGTTTTGAAACTGTTCCAACTGGCTACAGCGTCATTATGACACAGAAAACGCCAATGTCGGGTAAGACGGATGTCACCAACATCGCTCGGCGTGACGTCTACGCAGCTGTCACCAAATTCAAGAATAAAAACTAACCTGTTAGACAAACTGCTAAAAGCAGTTTATCGGGACTTTTTTTGCCTTATATTTGTAAAGTGTGTAATATATAATAAAATAAAATTAAAAAAAAACGAATCGTTTTGGCGGCAAAACTAAATTGGCTCATTTGAAATTGTTACAGGAAATTTTATTTATTTTTATGTTGACAAATTAAAAATTATAACTTTTTTTTAAAAAATTTTTCAGAATAAAAAAACAGTGAAAATATCCAATTCTTAACATGAAACATGCACACTAATCAGCATTGTAACGGCATTAGGTTCTGCCACACGTACATTTCTAGGCCGCCAAGCAGTAGAGCCTCACAATAGACTGCTATGTAAACCGTTACCTTACTTTCGGACTTTACTTTTCTGCGCGGCGGCCTGGAGTGGCGCGTGGCACCGCCGCTCCGAAACGTACGTGTGGCAGAACATATTGCCTCGCCTCGGGATAAGTTGTGAAATGAGGCGAAGCGATGCCAACCCGATGCCGAGCTGATGTGTGTGATAACCCTTACAGTTAAGATTAACCAGGTTTCTAGCTACCTTATTTTATTTTTTTTCCTGCGTCTTTTATACCCTGCAATTTGAATGGAAAAATTATATCTTTGGCTTATTTTGGTCATGAAAATAGACATTTTAATTGTGTGTTTTTTTCGTTAATTTTATGTGAAATCACACTAGTGTCTCAACTGCTTCCAACCGTCTGGAACCATTGAGAACACGTCCTCCCAATTGGGGTTTCTTATGAGGCTGAAGGTAGTGGCGATGCTAACAAGATGGGGAAGAGCTTGGTAAGGAAGTACCAGGTCATTAAGATATGGTCACCAAACACGTCCAAAGCCCTTAAAAGAAACTTTTCGATTCTGAATGGTGGTCTTACACCAGGACGATACTAAAAGTATCTTTCACTCTGGAACATGTCGCGAATAAACTATGAATTATTTTTGATTATCTAAATTGTGAAATATCACAAATTAATCAAATAAAGTTTACTTGCGCATACCGGGATTAGAACCCGCTACCTCCAGCTTGCTAGTCGAGAGCCTTATCCCTCCACCACGGAGGCGGTCAAACTGTTTTATATAAATGTCAATCAATGAGAACCCTTCTTTCCGAAAGGTTCATTAAGAAAAATTGGAAAAATCATTGAGAACACTTGATCTAATGGCCAGTTTTCCCGGGGCGGAAATTCTTTATGAGAATCGATGAAAGAAATGAAAAGTTTATTAATGAAAGATTATAATCCTAAGATTGTAATCCTATTAAATGTTTTGAAAGGTTTTTGGACCTATGTAATTAGTGACGATAAAATGGTTGGTCCAATGAAAATCCGCATAATCTCTCCCTTGAAAATCCCATAGGGTAGGTATCGGATTTAATTCCGTGAGTGGGATAAGTACGCATACTTTTTAATAATGGTTGATTTATAAAGTTTTTAATCCTGTTTTGTTAAATTAAATCTTCAAAACAAATTGAGAACATAATTATGAAAATGGTGAAAATATTCAGAACGGTTTCACAGTCATAACTTTTTGCGGTTTTTTTTATAAATGCCCAATATTTCACGAAAATTGAAATTTATTTGCTCAAGATTTACTACGTAGTAATGTAAAATCTTTTTTTTTTTTTTTAATTTTTAATGATTTTAAATTTTTAAAGGTTTAATTAAATACTGTGTGTAGAAAACATCTTGGCCGTCGAAATAATCGTATGGACTATCTGTAAAAGTATTATAGTAGTGTGGAAGATTATATATTACTGCAATTACAGTGCTTGGTTGCTAGCCCAATGAAGGTTAAAAATCAACCTGATATTGTGCAAACAATGTACTGGGTGTATAAGGTATTTCAGGATGCACCCAATAGAAAATTTAACCAGTTATAATTCTTGAGCTTTACTAAAGTAAAAATTTAAATGGGCATTTTCGCAAAAATTTGAACTTTTTTTCATTTTTATACTTTCCATTCCGTCACTTTTACGTTTTATTTATATGTTTCCACCAATATTTTATACTTTCCATTCCGTCACTTTTACGTTTTATTTATATGTTTCCACCAATATTTTATACTTTCCATTCCGTCACTTTTACGTGTTATTTATATGTTTCAACCAATATTTTTTTTCACGGCAGAAAATTGGAATATTAATGTAGTGAAATAATGTGAATTATTCTGTAGACATCTTCAACTTATTAAATACAAAAGGTTGTTGCTGAGGCACTTTAGTTATGTATATGTTTTTTTAAACTCTTACTATTGTATTTTATTTTATAAAATATTAGCAAAGAGGGCGTTAAGATTAAATAAAGGTGGTTATGGAATGGAACTAAATATATTTAATGCTTGATGTTTATGTTGTGTTATGTTGGTCCAACTTTATATATAAACTTTATTGTAGATTGAATAATCAATGATTTTTATCTTAATAATTAGTTAAAAAATGAAAGCAGCTTCGACAATTGTATTTAACTGACCAAATAAAGTAAATTAACAGGTTAACTGCTAGCCTTGGATGGTGAAGGCTTGGAAAACTCCGATTTGTAAACTTTAAAAGCTTTGTCACTCATGTTCAACATGCTATAACTTTAAAGTAGGTGTAGGTACTGTAGGTAGTCGAAACCGCGCGGGGACAACAATTTTTGATTTATTCAAGCATAAGGCCAGCACAAAAACAACATGTAGCGATAGTTGCCGGATTTTTACTAAGTGAAATGTATTCACCCAAACATTTATAAAAAATCAGTAACTTAATAAATATTGGACGTTTAACGTTGAGATGGGGGTGTGGGTTAGGTTAGGTGAGATTAGTTAATGTAAGGTAAGTGTTGGAGACGTATTAGCGGTTCCTAAGCTTATTTGGAGTAAAAAATGTATTTGGTATTTTGGTGTCCGGTGATTTAAACAATTTTTTTTCACCTAAACATTAATAAAAAATCTTTAGATGTTGGACAGTTAGTATTTTTTGACAAGGTTTTTATGCATAGCAAAAAGAATAACAAATTCTTATAAGCATTAATTACTCGCCTGAAATTATAGCGTGAAATTCACCACTAGCAAAGCCTATATAAAAATAAATTTGGTTTTTTACAGGTGAAAAAATATCGACAAAACAAGCAGTAATTGTTGATTAAAGTACTTGTACATATTAAATTATTTGGCGGGTTGAGAATAAGTCGACGTAACTCAGTGGTTCATATCAGAAGGTGCGGGTTCAACGGATTCCCGTCGGCGGCATTTATTTTTACTCGGGAGATATTTTCAATCTGAATGGATATTTCAGGAGAGTAATTAATGCTTGTTGGGGTAGGGGGTTATGTTCGGTTAGGTTAGGTTAGATTAGGTTAGGTTAGGTAGGTGTTAGGAGACGTACCAGTGATTCCCAACCTTATCTGGAATAAAAAAAATGGCTTTTTGGGTCCGGTGACTTAAAAAAATTGTTCACCTAAACATTAAAAAATTGTATTTGACACTTACGGTGGGGATGGGAGTTGGGAGGTTACTACAGTTAACAGTCACTCACTTTTGATACAATTTTTCTATGTGAAAAAAAAAACAGGAGACCAAAATTTCAATATCATTTTGACTCCTAATAAGGTCAGAAATCACTGTTCGATGTTTGTCTTAACACCATGTATGTATACGTAATATCCCAAAACGTTTTGATTTATTTTATATAATACCCTCCAAATATTTTATTTCAACCACATTGAAAGTGACCTCTAGGCAAAAGATATTATTGGTCTTCTTTGGAGGTCATAAAAATGATTTTTCAGAACATTTTTTGTTTTTTTTTTTATCTCCATCGTTGATTTTATAATTGAGAAACTCGCGACGAAGCAAAGGAATAATCTCAATTTCTGTAGATAAAGCAAGGAGGCGAAAATCGTGAGGGGAGACTGGGGTAATAAAACAAAGAAGTAAAGTGTTTATAAGGAAGATAAATGATACTCGCGGAGATTTCCCTCTAGACTAGGCAGACAGAACTTCGTGTGTAATAATTGTTATTTTGTTCCACTTCTGTTTCTTTCACGGAAAGAGATCTGTCAAATTAATGAACTACAGATAATGGGAGTAATTTTTCTGTTGAAATTTTGAAAAGTATGTTTTTTGACTGAGCGTAGAGAAGTTTTGACTCGACCACTTTGCATTTTGTCTGTCTGTAAAATTGTATGTGTGTATACTGTGTATTCCGTTTACGGACAATATTGCGCCAGAGCGCATAAAAGTAGCACAAACCATTATGGCACTATTGCGATCTATCAAGTCGAGTTATCAATATCATAATTATTATTCGCAGAACTGATAATAATAATAATAATTTGATAATTTGTAGAGCGCCGTTTTGGTGAAAAATCACCTCAAGGGCACGTTTGTAATTATATCTTTGCCATACAACAACTGAGATATGTGATGTCAACACATGCCTAACTGCTCCCAACCTAACCTCAATTCAGGCATGTTATGAGGCGGAAGGTAGTGGGGGGTGGATTAGTTTCTGGCTGTTCAGATCTGGTCGCCAAAAAGGCTAAAGTCGTTTCAAACAAAGCTTCGAAAATGAATGGTGGTGATTCAACATTCGAGGATCCCACCACTTATGCGTCCCGGTATAGGTAACTTATGGTTACCCCTTCAGGGCACTAGCATGGACTCTAATTGTTTTTTCATGAACGACTCTACATTTAAAGAACGAAGCTAAACCTCGAATGTCCCCGCATACGTTGTTAGCAAGCAGTATGCAAGTGCTTGGTTATGTACAGGTTAGTATAGTGTTAGTAAATGCTTACCTTTTGATTAGTGGATATAGGGATGAAGAATAAAACACATAGGAGGATACTAGGTCCGCCGAAACCAGTTTTGTGTACATAATGCACTTGAAAGGAAAAGTCAGAACATTATATTTAAAATGAAATGAACTAAGGTACATCTGAGAGAGGAGCTAAGAACTTCCCTCCCGGCAGTCCAGAGTTGGGTGAGACTGTGATCAGGCTGTCCGATGCGAGTTTCGGTGTTTCAACAGGTTGATACTGAGTGGGTCATCCCTTCTGGAAATATGCTACCTATATTGTATTATTTTTATAAATATATATTTCCCGCAAATTAAACGCCACGCTTAATAAGATTTTTTGTAATCTTTTATATTCACCATAATTACTATTAAAGAAAACTATCCTCATTTACGAAATTTTTAATTTTACCATTCAAATTTTAGTAACGTAAAATGAACATTCGCTTTCGTTTTAAGGGATGACAGCCGTTTAAAATAATTTTGTTGATGACATTTGCTTATGTTGGTATTCCTGATACTATATGAGTGGCTAGAAGAAACGTTATTACCATTGAATTTACGCAAATTTAGGTAGGTACTATTTTGGCGGAACTCTGAAAATAAAATAAAAATAAACAAATGTATTTAGGCAACTTTTTAAAAATATGAAAATATTTTTTTAAATGATAGGATATTATAGGTTAGGTGAGTACAGTATAGGTTGGGTTAGAATAGGTTAAGTTAGTATAGGTTAGGTTAGGTGAGTATAGTATATGTTAGGTTTGTGTAGGTTAAGTTAGTATAGGTTAGGTTAGGTTAGGCTGGGTTAGGTTAGGATATGTTAGATTATGTTAGGTTAGGTTAGGTTAGGTTAGGATAGCTAAGGTCATGTTAGGTGAGGTTAGGTTAGGTTAGGATAGGTAAGGTCATGTTAGGTTAGGTAACGTAAGGTTAGGTTAGGTGAGGTTAGGTTTGGTTAGGTTGGGTTAGGTTAGGTTCGGTTAGGTAAAGGTAGGTTAGATTTTTTTGGGTACAAAAATATTTTTTTACATTTATAAAACTTGCCTATATAATTTATTGTTTCTATAGTTCCGCCAAAATAGTGCCAACCAATATGCATGAATTATATGGTTATAACGTTTCTTTAGTCCCTCGTGTGGTATCAGCAATACCAACATATGAAAATATCGTTGACAGAAATGATTGGAAATGGTTGTCATCCCATCCCAACGAAAGCGAATTTTATTTTTTCAAAAGTTAAAATTGCCAGTCAAGCAATAGCCAAGTCAAGTACAAATCATACTAACAATATCGGTGTTACGAACGCGTCTGGTTCAGGATTTTACATAAATATATATGTTTAAATGTCTAAATGTACAAAAGAGACATTCTTGTACGAAAGAGATATCATGATTATACTGACGTATAAATGGATATGTCTGCTTTCGTATTGTCTCTTTATACCAGTTACCTTCCTTTGAGTAATTTGTATAATTATTGCGACAATGAACAGTGTAAGTAGTGTACCTACTCTCTGTTGTGATTAAGTTACCCACCCTAAATATTACACTAAGACCATCCACTAAAGTAAACAAACTGAAGCCTGGCCACCACAAATTTGCGCAGTTTATATCACTACAAATTGGCGCAGTACATGTCAATACAAATTGGCGCAGTTTATATCACTACAAATTGGCGCTGTCCATGTCAATACAAATTGGCGCAGTTTATATCACTACAAATTGGCGCAGTCCATGTCAATTCAAATTGGCGCAGTTTATATCACTACAAATAGGCGCAGTCCATGTCAATACAAATTGGCGCAGTTAATATAAGTACAAATAGTAACAATTCAAAAAAAATATATGAAATGTTTTTTTTTTCTTTCGGCGTTATTATAAATATCTGCTACTTCTGCACATTGGTTATAAGCTGTGTACGCGTAGTATATGGAAGTTTATAAGCGAATTGGTATTAATATGATTGTTGCAGTGAAAGATAGATTTAATTCATTTAATGCAGGGCTGTCAATAAGAATTAAGGATTATAAAAAGAAAAATAACTTCAGATACCAATCTTCTGTTTGAACCATCGAGAAATTTTGAAAGAATATCCATTAATCAACCTGCTAAGATACTAAGCTACTTTCATTAGCATTGCTGCTGGAGCACAAAGGAAAAAACTTTAAGCGGGTTTCCAAAAGTTGGTACATAAATGTGATAAATAGTAGTTAATTCAATAATGGTACAACTACAAGAATCGTGAATAAAGAGATTTTCCCCGAATTCTCTTAGAGTTTCCGGACTTTTAAACAAGGGAAATTAACAAGACGTTCATAACTATAAATATTTTACTTATTAGCGCAACTTTTCACTTCCTAGAGATAAACGAATTATTTGTGTAACCAGCTAGAAGCTGAATTATAGTTGACCTGTTATAACTGCACTGCAGCTTTAGAAAAATTCACCTTTAATCCTGAGTGTAGTGTTTGTTTTTCATTCAACTTCGGAATAAAGTTTTTAACATGTTTCCGGAAAAACCCGCGTAATTTCTTTACCAAACCCTCCCCCACCCCAACCACTTTATTTGGTCGATGTCTACCTGTTTTCTTTCCAACGTTGTTATGTAATTAGATATATATTATGTGTATTATTTTGTAAATACCGTAATCAATTAATACATACCTTATACTCTGCTTACTGACTTCAAGAAACTAGAATATTAAAAATTAGAAACATAATCACGGGTTGTTGCAGAGAATTTGAACAATTTTTTAAATTTCAAAATTATTTTTCAAGTTCTGTGAAAGATCTTTTCAAGTTCTGTTATTATTTCAGTTCCATCAAGCAACTTGCTTATAATCATATTAAAACAGAACATGCATGGGACTTTCATGAAATTTGATGTATTGTTCAAATTCTGTGAAACAACCCATCCTAATTGAACCTCGCGTCATGATAAAAATGACATCAACAATTAAATAACCCCTAAACTTTCCATATTCCTTTTCAAAGAACTAACCTAACCTACCGCTTACCTCTCAATAGCTTCCACTATAGCGGCAAGATTCCGAAGATATTTAGTGATGGCTCCCAAAACTCAATAACATTTATTGAATCTCTTATTTATAGAATACCGCACAAGACTATGGCATCCCCAATTAGGGTATGTTGTGAGGCTGAAAGTAGTGGTAAAGAGAAGGAGACGGAGGACAGGAAGGTGGTGAAATACCTGGCTATTCAACCATGCCTAACCTTAACCCGCTTCATAACTCTGCCCAACCAGGTGGCAATATAGTTCCTCCGTCTTTACACTGTACAGACAAGGGCGCTCTTGTGAGGTGTCAAATAAAAAAAATAAAAAAATCATGATAACACACAAATTTTATATGAATACTGCACCCAACCCCGTCCGAAGTCAGTGAGACTATGGCATCCCAGTTGGGGTATTTTGTAAGGCTGAAGGTAATGGGAAGGGAAAGAAAATGGGAAAGAGGAAGATTAGGAAGTACCTGTCTATTCAGGTCTGGTCACCAAACACGGCTAAAGCCATTCCAAGCAGAATTTCAATTTTGAATTGTGCACTTAGGCCAAGGTGATACTGAGAGTAACTTTCACTCTGAAACGTGCCGCAAATATACTATGTTTTATTTTAAATGAAGGATTTGCGAAATATCAAAAATTAATCTAATAAAATTTTAGTTGCACGCCGGGATTTGAACTCGCGACCTGCGGATTGCTAGTCAAAAGGCTTACCTATTGATCGCGAAGGTTTTCACTTGTCGCAAACTTAATTGCAATTATTTTTTGTTGTTTTACATACTTATTTATTTATTCCGTTATATTATTGTACACCAATATTGAACGGTTGGTAGTTATTATTTGTTTTGTTATTTATTTGTATTTTTTTGTGTTAACCCTCTATTTTTTTGTACATTCTAAATACAATAAATTCTTACGGTTTAAAACATGTATTAAAATAAAGTATCAAAACAACTTATATTTTAAAAATACTTTTGTTAAATTTTAAATTGAATTCAAAATGTCTGCATATTTTTTTATTCGCCAGTACCTATTTTTTAATTATATTACTATCTATTTTTGTGAATGAAAATAAGAGCTACTTGGTATAAATAAATAGGTAAGTGTAACATTGGGAGACACTTTATTCAGCGGAAAATCTCCTACAACGCAGCCATCACGGCCAGCCAGGGCGGCATGTTTGCTTCTCGCAGTTAGCTATGCTGTTGGCTGCTGTGAGTTTACTGTTAGCTCTAGTGCTGAAGCTAACAAGGGGTGTCAGCGAGGTGCCTGGTGCTAACTAACGGTGCCGGCGTCACGGGTGCCAAGAGCGCTGCATCACGCCGAACAGCACTATTGTGAAGAGATTCGAGTTATTGTAGTTAAATGCTTGGAATAATGGGCGGCCATTAAGCGAGAATATGGAATTACGCCTTACAATGTGTAGGCGTGCGACTACTGCGACGGAAATGATTGAGCTATCCTTTCTATAAATAATCGAGAAAAAATCCTTCGTATTAATAAGTACAAGATACAGAGTGGTAGCTCTTCACTTTTAGGAGTAATAGAGTGCTAATATAAAAATAAAATTGCATTATTGATGTTGTTGTGCTGAAAAAGGTTATTGTTTTTCGAATATTCAATTTTCGTATGAAGATTTTCAGGAAACCGGTGCAGTGCACCACCAAACTGAAATTTCCTGAAAATCTTCATACAAAAAAATTTATCGAATTTTCGATAAAAAAATTTAAAAAATCTCTTCCGCACAACAACATCAATAATGCCATTTTCTTTTAAAAGTTTCAGGCTACAACAACATCAAAAATGCAAATTTATTTAATATTAGCACTCTAGTTCACTCAAAAGTCACAAGTCGCCACAGGACAGAGATGAGAAACATATTTACATTTTTAATTCCTTTGCATAATTCGTTAATTAGAATGTTTCTTTACAATTCGTATAGTTTTTAGGTACTGAGAAACGGGAAGAAATTTTTTTATCTTATATTTTGATGTAAAATTATAAATTATCAGTTGGATAGCCCTGATATATTAACGTTAATTCACTTTCATGTTCTCACCATTAGCTTGTATGTTGTATGTGAGAATTATGCTACGGTTTCAGGTTACAAATCTGTTATAAATAGATTGGACATCATTGGTAAAACTTATGCTATGTTAGCTGATGTTTTTAATATTTTAAGTATAAAGCTATTGAAGTATAAATCTGTACTAATTAAAAATTTGAGGAGTTCATATTTTAACACACTCACTACATGACAAGATTTTTGTGTTTTCTTTCTTCTTAATTTATTTATTTAACTTTGTTCTAGTGTATTATTTTTCTTGTTTATTGATATCATCTTAAAACTTTTCTTTTCTTTAGTGATTATATAATATTGTACTATAACTGTCAATAACTATCATGTTTGTAAATTGCACTTGTATCTTTAATTCTTAATAAATAAGTGATAATAAATAAGGACTTTGGTTAATATCCCTCTCCCTGACCTTCGAGGTCGTCTAAAATTATAGGTTCTTTTAAACAATTTATAATAAACGCCGAACTTAATATATCCCGTGACCCGAAACATTTCTGGACCTATATTAAAGGAAAGAGAAATAATTCTGGTTTACCGCATATTATGAAACTGGGTGACATAACTGCCGTGAATCCCTTCGCAATATGCAACCTGTTCTCACAACACTTCGTCTCAACTTTTAATCACAAAACTGTTTCCGATGTTCATTCTACCAATTATCACGTAGACAATCAAGTTAACATATCTTCGGTATCAGTTTCCAAAGAAAAAATAGAAAAAATAATTGATACTATCTCTTACTCACTGGGTGCAGGTAGCGATAAAATTCCGGCATTATTTATCAAAATGTGTAGCAAGGTAATCTCGAAGCCACTATTATTGCTCTTTCAATCCTCATTGAAAGAAGGTGTCTTTCCGGATCGCTGGAAGTGTGCTCATATTACACCAGTATTTAAGTCTGGGGCGAAAAATGAAGTACGTAACTATCGTCCAATATCTAAATTACCGATATTCAGTAAGATATTTGAAAAAATTGTTCATGAACAACTGTATGACTGTGTCCAGTCTGTAATAATTGCTAACCAACATGGATTCATGAAAAAAAGATCAGTTGTCTCTAATCTTGCAACTTTCACTGAAAATATATCAAAATATATGGATGATCAAATCCAAGTTGACGTAATCTATACAGACTTCTCCAAAGCATTTGATAAAATTGATCACAGTCTTCTTTTATCTAAACTACTAGCTCTGGGAATCCACGGGGATTTGTACCGATGGCTGGTCTCCTATCTTAATGGGCGCACTCAAGGAGTAACTATTAATGGCTTCATATCTGAGATTGTAAATATACCTTCAGGTGTGCCCCAAGGATCTCACCTGGGACCGTTGCTGTTCACAATTTTCATCAACGATATTATAAAATGCTTTAATTATGCAAATATTCTACTCTTCGCCGACGATATGAAAATATTCTTTCCTATTAATTCTATTATTGACTGTTATAAATTACAAGAAGATCTATATAGACTTGATGACTACTGCATTATCAATCATCTCAACATGAACACCTCAAAATGTTATGTGATTACCTTCACTAGAAACAAAATAAAATTTGAACATAACTACTACATAGCCAGTCAAGTACTTAAAAAGGTTACACAAATTCGTGACCTAGGTGTTCTGCTTGACAGTAAACTTACATTCGAGGCGCATGTTGACATGATTGTGAAGAAAGCCCTTAGAATGTTAGGATTCTTATTCCGTATTGGAAAAGAATTCAATAATATTCAAACACTTAAAATATTGTATTTTTCTTATGTTCGTAGTCATCTTGAATTTGCTTCTCAGATATGGAATCCTCAATATAACATTTATGTAAAGCGCATTGAAGCCATCCAAAAAAATTTTGTCAATCATTTAAATTTTAAGATGAATATTGGTAACCACGGGATTAACAGCTCGATGGAATATTATGGACTAATACCATTAAAAACTAGAAGAGACTCCGCAGATATAATATATCTCTATAAAATTATCAGTGGCCTTATTGATTGTTCGCCCCTTTTGTCTGAGATTAATTTTAGAGTCCCTAGCTTTAGAACTAGAGATAAGTCACTTTTTCATCTTCAAAAATGCTCTACTAATCTCAGACAAAACGCTTTTATTTTCAGAGCTTGTACCCTATACAATAAGAATTTTAATTGTATTGACATATTTTCGTGTAGTTTAGGAACATTTAAAAAAGATACCTTAGCTATTATTAAATAATAATTAATAACATACTGCAAGTTATCATGTTGTTGATATGAACCCTGTCCAGTTACAAGTGACTCATTTTATAAACATCTGTTCAGTTTAGTTGTAGGTATATACATATATTGGTGATTATTGGTGTTGTGTGAGGATAAAATTGATATTTTGTAATTTACTTGTGTTCTTATATCCGATGTTATGTTTACTTTATTTAGTATTTTGTATTTTCTGTAAATATTTTTTGCCCACGGGTACTGGACCCTTAGTTTGTTATTATAATTATTTTTTTATGTGAAAACCTATCATTAGATATTATTTGTATTTTTTATAAGTTAATTATTTAAAGATGTAAAAAATCTGTTGGTTTTCCTAAATAAACAAAATAAAATAAAATAAAAATAAAAATAGAACATTTGTCTACTATTTGACTTTTTGGGAGAGCAGACGAGACAATCAACATAATATTTTTATAGGTCACTATAATTCTAGAGTAACCTAAAATTATTGGTACTCTAGAACATTTGACTACTATTTGTTTGACCTTCTGGGAGAGCAGAGGAGACAATCAACATAATATTTTTGCAGGCCACTCTAATTCTCGAGTAACCTAAAATTATTGGTACTCTAGAACATTTGACTACTATTTGACCTTCTGGGAGAGCAGAGGAGACAATCAACATAATATTTTTGCAGGCCACTCTAATTCTCGAGTAACCTAAAATTATTGGTACTCTAGAACATTTGACTACTATTTGACCTTCTGGGAGAGCAGAGGAGACAATCAACATAATATTTTTAAGTGTTTATCACGAAGCATCATTTAATTTTAAAATTTCCATCAAATTAAATTAACATCGATAAGAGTAGCCAGTAGTATTTTTTTCTTGATATTTCTGCAGCAATTTTCTTTGTTCTTTACTACTTTAAGCTTCACAATTATAATTTATACCGCTATTTTCACGAATCTGCACCAGTATAATTTATAAAAAATCACAATAAAAAGTAAACTTCTAAAGTACTTTTGCTTGGATCCCAAAGAAGTAATAAAAACGATTACTCTCTGAAAAAATTCACAGTCTCGCTCAGTACGGCGCGCGTTAATATGACTTGAATATTCTCGTTTGTGACGGGTAACACTTTGCAAATCGTTTGTTGAACGTACCAGTACATGTCATACATGTTCCGAGTTGGCAGTTGAGCGCCTGAATTTAAAATGTAGATCTAGCATTTCATTGTCGGCGGGAAGTTAGATCATATGTGTGAAAGATGCAACTCGCATTCACTTGAAATTCCACTTGTACGTCAAGGAGATGCGACGAGACAACATGGCAGAAATGAATTTTCTAACAGAAGTGCAGCTGAAGCATTTTGATGTGCAGTAAATATTCAATTCCTTTAAAAATTCATTTGAACTTTTTTAAATACAGACAAAAAAATAATGAATGTCAACCGTCCAATGACATTGTACAGTAATATGAAAAAATAAAACAATAAGGCCCTTACTAATAAACGTGTTTTACATTTTACACAACCGATAAACATTCATGAATATTCTTTCTTGATATATCGGTCTACCATAAAAACTATTATTTACAACCACTTGATGACATAACTAAAATTATTGAAACTTTCAGATAGAAGATTCGTTTACGACTTGACTTTAATTTTTAAATTGTTAGTGGAATTATAGAAAGCCCTGATTTACTCAGCCTAATATATTTTTAATACCAACTACAACTACTCTATTGAAAATTCTTTTTATTTGAACCAAAAACATCAAGACTGAGCCATTTAGATATTCGCTTGTACCTAGATTACATGCAATTGGCAATACTTTCGCAGAAATTGTAGATATGTTCAACAGCACGAAATATAGTTACAAGAATGCTGTAATAAAATACCTCAATAAAGCTTATAATTAATAGTAAGTATGTAAAACAATCATATAAAAAACAAGAGAAAATAAAACTAACTTGTTTGTGATTCGTTTTTAACACGATTTTTAATATTATTAGTGTTTTTAAATTTGAAATAGTCATAATATTCATATACATATACTCTAATCAACAACGAGAAATAACCTACATCGATGGTGTTATGAACGTATATCATGTATTTTGTTTTTTTTTTACTGAGATTTGAAAATGACCTAGCCCAATCGTACAAATGATTTTTACTATAAAATATGCATTGATATTATTACATTCGTGTTTAGTAAGCGTATTGCTCGAAATGCAAAAATTAAAAACGAAGTAAAATAGGATAGGACATGTTCTCAGATCACCATCGATATGTTATATATTTTTTTTAATCGGCTCCAAGATTTATGGGCAGTACCTAGCCATTGACGTCTTCACTAGGCATGTTTCGATAGCTCTTGGAATATTTCCGACCGCGACTTTCTTTTAGAAAGGGGAACGGAATGGAACTCTGAGTTGAAAACCCTACCTTGTATTTGGTGTCCTCAGTGTTTCGTCTCTCTGCCAGCACAAAAACACCACGGAGAAGTCCACGTTACCCGGAATTGAACTAGCTACCTATGATCGGTAGAAAAGGTACTGTTTTAGTACTTCCCGTCTCCTGGTGACAAAGATAATAGGATGGGGGTTGGTAGGAATTAAACTATAAAAGATAACAATCGGCTATATGCCCGAACAAGGCATTTTTTTTTGAAAGGTGAGGACGTTTTTTGCGCACTGTAGTGAAGATAGCAAGTGATTGTAACCAAGTTTTTGATTCTATAGGTGCTCTCAAACCATAAAGATTTCTTCTAATTTCTGGACATCATAATATAATTAATATCGGTAATAAAATCAAAATCAAATTGTATAAATAACATCAGTTATTCGACACGAGTATTCGCTTTCATTTTTATTATTCATTTAAACTGATTGCTAACATTCGAAACGTCATAAAGTTCACCCCGACAGCGTTATAATGGTAATATTCGAGCGACCGTCCGAACCAGACGATCTTTCATACACACGAATGAGTGGTACATGTTCAACGTACTATATATATATGTGGGCAGAATAGTATCTTCTTTGCCAGGGGTATCCAATAAGACGGTCGTTTACAATGAATGTTAAGTCTTTTTTGTGAGGCCGTGAGACTATGTCATCCCCTAATGGGGAATGTTGTGAGGCTGGAGGTAGTAGGGAAGGGAATGATATAGAGAAGAGAAATGTGGGGAAGTACCCAGATATTTATTTCTGGTCATCAAACATGGCTTAGCCAACAAATTATTATAAACATTAATTACTGGCCTGAAATTATCCATACAAATTGAAAATATCTTCCGAGTAAAAATAAATGCTTTCGACCGGAATTGATTTCATCACTTCTGATGTCCGGTCAGGTGCTCTGGACCATTAAACTACGTCGGCTTATTCCCAACACGCCAAATAATTTTTTAACTTGTCAAATATATATTTTTTTAACCTTTCCTTATCTGTGATGTGTATTTACTACACATTACTTCTAATAACTTTAATAACTCTATAAATATAATAATTTTTGGCTTCAGATTTTAGGTATTCCTCTGTTATACATTTATGCACTGAATTAAAAAATAATATTTTACATAGTTTTCAAATTCAATTAAAAATCAGAGATTTTTGTCAAAAATCGGGAACAAATACACCAATAAAATCAACCGTGTGATACTAATGCGCGAAGAGTGTGCGAGGAAATGACACGCTATTGATGTCCCGCTTTAATTCGCTATGCGGAAACATGAGACATCCACACGTCTGCAGTTGTAATTTGATTTAGACCATCGATACCTATGCTACACAAGCACAGCTGTGTTTGTACCATCCGCCAGCCGCTAGCCAGTTGGCCGCAAACCGTCGTTAGGTGTGGACCCCTCGCACGTTTCTTTAGCATCTGCCGATGGTTTTTTCATGTTTTCAGCAATTAAATTACAATTATTATCACTTTTGATATAAAATATAATAAACATAATCAATTAACTATAAATATTCATATTTTTTCGATATTACGAGATGTGTATTGACTAAACAGCACCGGAAAGCGTGGATTTTTTTAGCATAGTAAGGGAAAGGTTAATGACAAACTAATGCTTAAGAGACATGGTTTTTATGCATAGCACAATGGATAGCAAATTATTCTAAGCATTAATCTCTTGCCTGAGATATACATTAAAATTAAAAAATATATATATATATATATATTTATATACATATAAATAAAAAAGGGTGTATATATATAAAAGGGTATATATATAAATAAAAATGATTATAATAATTTGTTATCATTTGTGCTATGCATAAAAACCTTGCCTTTTAAACTTTAGTTTATCATTTAAAAAATAATAAACGGCTTAGCCATTTTGAGCAAAATTAAAATATTGAATGGTGGTCTTACACCAGAGCGATACTCAAGTATCTGAAACTCTGGAACGTGCCTCAATAATACTTTATAATATTTTTAATTAATAAATTGTGAAATAATGAAAATTAAGTAAATAAATTTTTACTTGAGCACGCCGGGATTTGAACCCGCCACCCCCGGATTGCTAGTCAAGAGTCTTACCTCTCGACCACGGATGCCATCAATATAGGAAAACAATTGACTAAAAATGTCTAAAAACTCGGGCTTAAGCAGCACACCACAATAAAAAAAACGTTAGTATAAAATAAATATATACCGAGTGGTTAGAGGCATAGTCAGAGTTCTTTGGTTCGATTCCAAGTTGAGAACTTTACCTTTTTATTTATGTGCGTCTTGTTCTATTTCATGTTTCGTTTTGATGTACCATTAGTATTATTTTCTTCTTCAATAAAATATGTTTTTCTAAAGTGCTTTTAATTCATGATTTACAGTACAGACCTTTCAATGAGCATAACATGGTCTGAAAAGTAAGTAAATAGATCCCGCTGCGTGAAACTGGGAAGGTTTGACTTCCCACCGGGCTATCAACAACCTCGTGCTGTTATTCCAACATTATGTAGTATTAACCCTAATGTGAAAGAGGCCACTCGTTTTTTTAACGTACACACTCTATGCAGCTTTGACTTTGATCTTTTGAAATTAGTGTGCTCAAAAATAGATTTTTATAAGGAATCCTGCATCATTGCTGAATTAAATCGGTCCGGTATAAGTTTAGATTAATTTATCAATTGTTCAAGTAATTTTTAGAACAAAAAAAGAAAGAATACATAATAATAACGGCCTGCACTCTGTAGGCCTATAATTCTAACATTTTTTTTTATTATATATATATTTATTTTTTTTATTTTGTTTTTTTATTTATTTATTTTTTTTTTATTATCAATACAATGTTTTTTTACAGGTTTTTTTTTCGATGTCTGTCTCACTAGGATAAACCTGTGTCGAGATTTATTTTATTTTATTTTTTATATATATAAATTACAAACAATACAAAACAAAATTAACCTTTGTCAGTCCAATTGGGAAGGATTCCCGTTTCAGGACAGCCAAATTGTGTATTTAGTACATAATATTCTTACAATGGAATGGCGATGCTGTCAAAACAAATTTTGAGAACATTTTTGATTGCATTCGAAGTGACAGGATGTTTCTTTATCCTTGAGAGAATCCAAAGATGTAATTTATTATCAGGGTCAATTTGGATAAAATTAGTAATTGCATTCAGAACAGATGAATGGTTTCTTTTGGGACATCACAAGTCTGAGATTCGTTCCAGGGCATTTTGGAGAACATTGAGAATTTTATAGTTAGAATTTCCACATTTATAAATCAGTATAAGACATATGAATCCTATAGTACTATCATATACATTGAAGGGTGCAACTATTAATTATAGAGTTCACAATATAATATTATAAAATCTAATGACGATAATGTCGCATGCAACACTTTGATCGACTGTTATTTCTCATTTTCTGGGTCCTCTATATCAAATTCGAAGAGCATATCTTTAAAATAATTGTTTTGAATTGTCTATACTCTTTTTATAATCATAACACTATGAAATGATGTTGTTTATACAAAATTTAATTGGATCGGAATATTTTTTTG
Organism: Hesperophylax magnus; assembly: GCA_026573805.1. Classification (NCBI taxonomy): domain Eukaryota; kingdom Metazoa; phylum Arthropoda; class Insecta; order Trichoptera; family Limnephilidae; genus Hesperophylax; species Hesperophylax magnus. Next base: position 6,873,362 of record JAIUSX010000029.1, on the reverse strand, counting down.
ACGATATTGGTAGCATGTCAGTACAAATTTGCTCCATTGTAGACGCCCGATGCACAGTCATCAATAAAAATCGTTCAGTCGTTAAAACCCTATCAATACGTTATTGACTAAATCCCTCATCTATGGTCAGTTAACGATATTTGCGAGCACGGCCAGCATATGATTCCGACAGTAGAATAATACATTTAGACAAAAGCCGCAGTTTTTATCACGGCCTCAAGGTGTCGGATAAATTTAACTGCCGGTTATTTCTCAAGATACGAAACTTTTTCAATAATGTGATTCGTTATACAAAATAACTGGCTTATTAATGACCGAAGGTGAACTAACGAAGCTTTTGAAATTGGGAGAAATTACATTCACGATAAATTGAATCCGTTCCAGCTTTGAGAAAATAAAGTTGTTCAGGTATCACCAGTTATGAGTAAATACTTCATTAACTACATAACTGTTCTTATATTGTCAATAAGTAAATATGGGTTGCCAATGTATATCAAAGATAATATTTCAATTCGACGTTGTCAATTTATTGTTTTTTTTTTTACATAGCCGTTATATATACACCAGACATATCCGCCAGAGTTTGATCCGATATTGTTAAGTTATCAATTTGATCATGCTAGACCCCCTGCAGGCAGCAAGACTAACTTGTCATGGGTCATGCCGGTGGAGAGGACCATTTTGTTGAATGGAATCGCTTCGAAATTAGACACTTTTGTAATCAATAAAGCTGTGTTTAAACAACAAGCTTTCGTGTTGTTTGTTTTTACTGTAACTGATTTTTTGTGTTAAATAATAAAGTTTTGTATTAGGAACCCTGATTTAATGACCTAATTTCTAAAAAATACGCTTTGAGACATTCGGTACTAATCAAAAAAATGATCTCAGGCTGTTTTTCAAACTTTATTCCTGACTTTTTTAAATTTAACTTTTCTTACAAAACAGTTAATGAAATTATACAAGTCAAACGTGACAATAACATACTTAAATTCAAAATTACTTTTAAATTGGCTGCACATGTTTTACTTGATAAAAGTGCAGCACTTTTTTTAAGGCACTTTGTATTATTTAGTAAAGTTAGACGACACCTGACCCACGAATACGTCTGGCAGAGTAACCACCTCCCCCTCCCACAGTCCCGTGGCAAATGCAGAGCAGTGCTTGCAGTGGGCGGGCATTATTATGAATACTTGACGGCGGGCGGGGGCGGTGATTCACTCCTTCAGTCCGCCCAGCTGCCCAGCCGCCCAGCGTCCCACACCGCCCTGCCCAGCGGGCGCAAGAGCTTTGTGATGCACATCTGCGGGAACACGGCGATCGGAATCAATACGTTCTCATATTTTATGTACCGCAAGCTTTGTTTAATAACAGAAAAAAACATCAACAAACGACATACTCTAAATAAGGTGTTAGAGAATGTTCAGATGCTATGGACAGTCAAGCGCACTAAATATATCAATTTGGGAGGTGGGTATGGGTGCCGCCGCCCTGGGAACCATTTATTGGAACCTGCCATAGGTCAACCCAAGTGGTTCGATACGTTTGGTAACTTAGCAGAGGTGCTCGGGTTCATGGGGTGAGGTTTATCTAGGTCTTGGCAGCGGATGCCTTTGCTCACCTACTACGTGGTGGGCCACATTAGTCACAACAGCGAGAGAGACTGGTTGTGGCAGACCTTTTGACCTCTTCAGCCGGACTCTCTCGACACGTCGCCTTGCACCGCAGTGGTAGGAATGGATTCATACGTCTGTCACTCATGAACACTTTGACCCCCACCCCTCATACCCTTTTCCTTCGAAGAACTTCCTCTCCATCCTTTCTATAAAATATCCTCCACATAGCATCCCCAAAGATGGTATTGAAAAAACAATCAGCTTCCAAAGTAGGATATCGGCTGTCCCAACAACCAACACTAAGATACTTCGAATACGGAGCTCACTAAACTGAGATTTCGTACCAGGATAATATCTTTCAATTATTTATGATAATATCACCGATAAGTTGGAATGGTCATTTTTACAAATACTATTTATTTGAATTTTGATTTTGTTTTCATGATTGAATCCAATGATCCATTCAATCGTGAATAATGAAATTGAATCTTGGAAGTGAAAATTAACCCACTTCCCGACGTCCTATCGAGCTGAAACTCGACAGACAAACTCGTTGTCGATGGCAATGCATTCTATCGACACGAACGGTGGCACTCATGCACACATACGCGCGCACATACGCATTTTTTTGAAATTGGTGACTTTATATTTTAAAAAATTTACGGCATCTACGAGATAAATTTCGGTATTTCCCAATTAGAATTTGGCTCGGGTGTTAGCGGTGTAGACTTCAGTTCGGGGAGGAAGGTTCAATCCTCAGTTAAACCAAAAAAAAACTGTGGAATTGGCTACTAGCTGGTCCAAGAGATGGCGCAACTAGGTGGAAAATATAAAAAAAGATATGTAATAGTAAAAAACTTTTTTATACGATTTTTTATCCTTTATTTTGAAAGATCTATTCAACTTCCACACTCAAGGCAGACAAACCGACACCACTTACAATAAGAGGGTGTATTTTTCACACAACTTTCACGAAAAACTATTTAACTCAGCCTCAATAATGGAATTCATAAATCCAACACCCACAACTTTTAGAGCAAATTAATTAGCTTTTAAAAGACAACATTTCGCCTGCGAGGAAGCATGGAATAAGTGCTGGAATGATATTTTCCCTAAAGGAAACCCTCTACCCTTTTGGAAATGTAAATGCGTACATTACTTTCTTGTCACAATATAAATAACAAGTCAAATAGTGGATACGCTTGGGTAATCCCTAAGAAAATTACACAGCCTTATCTCCCCATCCTCCGACACACAAACAAACAAACCCTCTTATGGAAATATCCCTCTTCTATAGCCTTCAAAATTTATGAACAGTTTTTTTTTTACATTTGTGAAAATGTGAAGCGGTTTTTTTTATTCAGCTTGTGTTTACCCAGCACGGATTTCACGGTGGAAAATGATATCAAAGTGAATTATTTAAATTTGAAACATTCATTTCGTTTTTACCGTGCGGAATGTTGTCTGTTGCCAATAAGCTGGAAAACAATTACTTGTTTCCGTGGGTTTTTTTAATGAAATCTCACCAGGCGTCGTGAATATAGGTTTGGGATGGAGATTCGTATCTAGAAAAATGTCGGTTTCGCATCGAGTATTCGAAACATTTCACGGCCAAAAATGAGTTTGATGACCGCTGTGACAGAGTGATAGGAGATTGAACTTTGAAGCAGTAGCCTTTCTGTTTTATTTACCTTTCCACTATCGATTCAGATATTTTCCATCCTAGATGACAAAACTTATTACGAATTTTAAATTTGCTTTTAAAATGGCTTAAAAAAAGCAAGAGAGGAAAAAAAAGGTTTTCAAACACGAGAGTTTTTCAAGGGTCAATTAACACTTATCTTTATAAGGCCATAACCATCATAAGCTTTAACTAGTTACCTATGTTCATGTTTTAACGACTTGAAATGTTTGATGACTAGATCTGTATATCCAAGCACTTCCTATTCCCTATCTTTTTTCCTTCTCCACTACCTTCAAGCCTCACAATATACCCAAATTGGGAATGCCATAGTCTCACTGACTCCAGACATTTGAGAGCAGTTGGAACTCGGGCAACGCAACGTGCAAACTTACTCAATGCACAAGCAAGTTGGTAAAAGCAAAACTGTTTTTATAAATTCTATTATCTTTGCTTGTATTGTTGGATTTTCAATGACAAGCACCGATAACATCAATAAAACACGACAGTTTAAAAAAAAATGAGCGATCAAGTAATAGTCCAAGGGTAGATTAAGACCCGGCGACCAGGAGAATAGGAGAGGATAGGAGAGGAAAGAATGGCAGTTCGATCAGCGGAGCCATTACGTCTGTATTAGGGGCATTACGGCCCAGCGGAGGGGCTAATCGGGCCAGATCACTCAAGGGGCAGGGGGCACAATAGGCTATGGGACTGGTTTGGCCCGCTCTCCGGTCTACAATAGCCCTTATAACGGTTAAAATGTTACGCCAAACGTTGCTACAAACGTTTTTCAATGGGAATTTTAGATTAAGGTTTACATGCTCGATTGACGACTGAAATGAGTGTTTGATCTAAAGCGACATCGGAACTGTGATTTGTGATTTTACAAGAGATGACATGATCATAAAATCATAGTATTTTTGTTGTTGTTGATTTTACATATTTTTTTTTATTTAGAGCAATTGAACAAGTGCCTTTTTAGCCTAATCAAAAGACAACGTTATCATAAAATGGCCATTTTTCTGATGTAATTTCGTTATTCCAACGAACAAGGGTTTAATGTGGTGATTTTAATGATTTGTAATTTTTCGGAAGAACATTGTCATGAGATAGTTTTTTCATTGTATGCGTAAATGATTGTTGATTCTAACGCTGGTATACTATACACTTTTGAGCTGAAACGCGAGTCAAACCATGAATCATGGGAAAGGAAAGAATCAACCGCTAACGGTGCGAACTGTTGCACGGAGAAAAATGAGTATTGCTGATTTATTAAAAATCTCTTAAACTTATTCGTAATCCAATTAAAAACTGGATTACGGGCAGTTTCACTATAAACTTTAAGTCAATTCCTAATAAATCGAAACACGTTTTCATGCAACTGCGTTTGCCTTGATAATATATAATGCCGAAATGTGAAATTATTTTGATTTTTATGAACACATGTTCCCACATCGTGATAATACATTCCTTTTTTACTAAAAGTTTAACAAGAAAACTATCAATTCATTCGTTAAGGGCCTGCAATGTTTCCTTAAACCTTTCAGTAAAAAACGAATATGTTATCGCGATGCCTGAACACGTATTCATAAATATTCTAATATTTTCGCATTTCGTGATTGTATATTGACAAGACAAATGCAGGTGCATGAACAAATGTTCCGATATATTATGAATATATTAAAAATTTAAAAGAAAACGGCCTGCAATCCCGTTTTAAACCGGATAAGTATGAAAACTCATACAGAACTAATAAGACATAATTACATTTGTACACGTTTAATAACAATAAAATAACACGCATTGTGCACGATATTGAAAAAATGTTGCTTTGGATTGACAAATTAGAATAATTAATAAATAAAACATCTGTAAAACCACTCGAGTGCTATTCGGTATACTACGCCGAGTTTACGCGTTTGTTTTTACGTCTTGAGTGATCGCACGCCAGACTATACCATTGTGACTCAGAATTCGCGCATTTAAGATTTTTTTATAAATACTAATAATATAGGATAAACGGTAAAACATAGTTGAATTTATTGGCTATATAGCACTATGGTCAGTTTATTTGTTTCCGTATTAAAATTCAGAGGTATGATTTTTTTAAATGAGGGCGAGAAATCTCCAACTCCTACGCCAATCACTCAACTCTTATTCTAGTTGTTGACGCGATCACTCCAGTGATTAAAGTAGCCTGAAATTAATCAGAACTGGACAACACAGTAAGTAGTAAAACTTAGGACGGGTTGTTTCGGAGAATTTTAACAATTCTTCAAATTTCGAAGTGAATTTTCAAGTTCTGTTATTATTTCATTTCTGTCAAGCAAATAGCCGATAATGATATAATAACAGAACTTGAACACAGAATCCGAAAATGAACGTTGAAATTTGATGAATTGTTCAAATTCTCCAAAAGAACCTGTCTTCAATGTGATATTGCAGGAATCATGTATTTCATAAAAATCTCATAATATAACTGAAGTATAATTTAGTGCAATCTGCCATTGCGTTATTCAGGTGTAGCTAATTTGTAGCTAGGAAACTTTTGCACTGCATTATTCATTATTGATAATAGGCTGCAAACAAACGTAATAAATAAATAAATTGATGTGATAAACAGACGCAAAAAAACAGTTTTCTTGATGCAAGATCCGTTGATGTTGAATTTTACAAAAATGATGTTTCATAATGATTTATTTTATAACCGTATAATACTGTTTTTATAATCACAAGTTGAACAAGAGCCTCATTAGACCTTGACTAACATGTTAAGGATTAACTGCTTAGGTAAGTATTTAAATAGCGAAATTCTGAACAATTATTTGTGAATAGCGCAGGCTTTTAGCTAATGTGGATTACCGGATTAAATAGTTTCACATTTCTCAAGAATAATGACTTATGTAGAGTGAGAGCTTGGGTTTATATTCAGCTATAAAGTTATATAATCTGTTATTTTACAGTGATTTTGTATGTGAGACATCACGGAAAATAGCGAATGGAAGTTTTATTTATTTATTTATTTTTATTTAATACAATATTTTTTACATTTCAAAGTTTTCCAGTAATGTTGGCCTCACTGGGTGGCTTGTCCGTGCTGAGGACTTCATTTTATAATATGAAAATATAATCTACATAATACATTTAAAGAGAAAATAATTCATTTAAAATATGATCTTGTGTGTTTGTGAGTGATGTGTGTTTATATTGATTTTGTGTGTTACGTGTAGGTTTTATTTTTATTTTATGCTATGAAATTTTGATAATTTGTCTTTTTTGTTCTTTAATCCATTTTGTAATTTTGTGTGTAAATTTATTTTTACTTTCCTCAATTTTAATTTCAAGTTTTACACTGTTGAAAGCTTTTATAGCATGGTATTGGTAGTGTCTTTGTCCAAAGCTCGAATTTACTGTCGGAGTTTTTATGTTTTCTTTGTACGCTTGTCTAACTGGTTTGTTAGTGTTATTTTGTGTATGTTGAAATTTATTTTTTATTGTCAAAAATGTAGTTTAGTAGTGTTTTAACGTATAATTGGCGTTTATCTAGTACGTCACAGCTGTTGAATATTTGGTATTAATAGTTTAATTCCATATGTTTGCTTTCACTGACGTTATTTACTTTTTTGAAAGAATACATTGAAAATATATTTTAAAATAGCTGACGTGTACCCGACGTTACTCGAAGATTGGTTGTTTTGGAGAAAAGTTTAGAAGTTGTGAATTCTATCGTACTAGAAAACTGGGTGAATTTTGTGGAAAACATATTATTACAAGGAATTGAAACATTTTTTTTTTAAAAGAATTTGTTCCATTAGATCTACCATTCGCTTCCATATCATATGTTCTCCTTGCACCAAATTTGCCTAATTTTACCATACGTAGATATTTGTTTAAGTTAATCATGCCATGTCTTCCTTGGGCGTCCCCAAATTCAATTACAATTCACTTTCATGTCATAAATGCTCTTTACACTACTTTATTCCATCACATACGCCATATTTTACTAAACGTATGTATTTTAATCATTTGATCGCTCCGTGTCTTCGTCGAGGGTCCCTAACTTTTATACCATTCAGTTCATGTATGATCAGGAAACCGATTACTTCCATTCAAATTTGAGTACTTATCTCATTCCAGTGCAGAGTTAATGCGTTAAGTCTTCCTCAGACATCCTCGACTTTTTCTACACGTTACAACCATATTGTTACTATTATAAAACTACGTTAAATCGACTTTTATTCAACTCCGTATCTCACTTCAGTGCAGAGATAATGCGATCAGTCTTTCTCAACTTCAACCTTCCAAACCACTCCCAAAACACGACGCGCATATATGGAAATTGCCTTTTATTTAAATAGATAGATAGATGAAGGAAGAACCTGAAAGTTAGTCAAAGTTTTGATTTATTTTGTTAGTTTTTATAGAACGTTTGGGTCATTATAATTTCTGCAACCTTAAGGTGATTGACAAGATTTTGTTTTTTGTTTTTTTTTCGTAGAAATATGTTTTTTTCTTAGATTAATAAAATTATTACCAATATAATACTAGCAGATAGTTCCACTTTTTTAAAGTTCATGGGAACTTACTCGATCAATCTTCGTTATTCGGTAAGGTTCTAAGTTCACCAAACTTCACTATTTAAAATAGTCAAATCACTTTTCTTAATTTTAAAGTATGCTTGCGGTAAAACTCTGTACCAATCACCAGCAACAACGAGTTGCTGAACAAAAAACGCTGCCATTTGAAAACTGCCGTTGCTCGATGGCACTGACTTAATCATGTGACACTTCAAAATCCGTCGCACACTGACAAACGTGATATACCATTCACCGTCGCGTATCTCCCGTCCAAATGGAATAAGAATTTCATTGTCTATCCATAATATGGGATATCTATTTTTTTATTTAACCTCACATAGGAGACCATGTGGAAAATAATTTTCCTCAGGGCCTATGTCATCTTTTGTGATGCTGTGTGTAAGATCTTTTTTACGCAAAGGAAGGAGATGCATTTATGGGAAGGTAATAGGTATTAGGGGTGGGTAGGAATCTAGGAATCAGTGTGTACAGGAGTGATAGACCATGTGCACATATCCCTCCCACTGCGGCGCAAGGCGATGGGTCGAGATACCAGTTGTTGTGATCAAAGGGTCTCTCCACACCAGTCTCTCTCGATCTGGCATGCTAGGTAGCAGGGGGCAAGCGCATCCTGAACACACTTCATCCAAAGAACCCGGGCACCCCTGCTAAATTAGAAAACGTAGCAAACCACCCGGGGTGACCTGTGGCGTATTTATGTAATCATTTATTTAACTCAATGGATTTTGTCTCATATTTTTTGGCCTATACAATATTACTTTCCCCAGAAACATTAAAGCACAATCTCTTTATTCTACCCGCAAGTTCCGCCCAAACTTATTGCAGAGACGGATATGAAGCTCAGAAATTACCATGTTATCAAGTGAAACCGACCCCGAGGACTGTTTTACTTTACACTCCCGACTTTTGCAATTTATTATCCCCGCTGACATATTATTCTGCGAGTGTTGAAATAATACTTTTGATAAATAATATTTGTTGAGATGTAAAATTCACAAAGGGAGGAAACAAAAAAATGGATACCAAAAATTGTTTTGAATGATTTTTTGCTTGATTGCTTGGGAAATATTTGTGGTAGGTTTCAGAGTGAAATTTTTTTGCATTATTGCCCTAGTGAAAGACTACCAAGACATAGTTTTAGCCGTATTTGGTGTCCATATCGGAAGAGCCAAGTTTTCCACATACCTCTTCCCATCTCCTTCACCATCCGCTACCTTCAACCTCATAACATACTCCAACTGGTGATGCTATAGTCTCGCTGGCTCCAGGCAGCTGGAAACATTTGGGTCTCTTGTGTAGTACTCACATAATATTTAATAAAATGATTAGGAATGAATTTACGTCATATACCTAGATACCTACATACTGTTGCCTGCTTTTATTTGTAAGCTTTCTGGCGTCTATTTCGGACTTTGGTCTCCCTCAAGTTTCTCAAGTTTTGTTGATTCTTGGCCTATATGAGGTATTTAAGCATAGTAGAATAATACTCGTAAAATGCTTTAACGAGAGTGTACTCGTAGGTATGTACCTATCTTATAAAATATCTGTGTTCTAGCGAGATAAAAAATGTACCGCCATTTTTTCTACCGAAGTCATTACCTTCAAAACCAGTGGAGCTTTAAAATATCACCTTCATTGTTAAGAATAATGAAATACCTATGTTTGCCGATTTTTTATAAATGTTTGAAGTAAATGTAAAGCCAAGTAATAATAGTTATCAGATATGGAGAAGCATATATACAATACATATGGAGAAGCAATACATTAATGCATTTGAAAGAGCAAGCTATATTCTCGTGGCTTGACCTATTTTACAATATTAATATAAATATATATTAATACTATTTTTTTGATAGAACGGAGACGGTTTATATATAGTTCCTGTGAGCACTTATGCCATAGACCCATCTCCTATTTTATCTCATTCTAACAGTCACCCGATCCCTTTTATAAAGTTTAGGCGGGTAATATTCCACTTCTCCTCGGTTCCCTGAAGGCTCCATGGGGGAAGAGAGCATCATCTCTCCTCTCCATTCCTCATAGGTTCCCTGAAGACCCCACGTTGGAAGAGTCCACTCCTTTTTGATTCCAAGCCCCGCGAAGGAAGAGGGCCTCATCTCTCTTCTTCACTCCTCCTTTGTTCGCTGAAGGCCCCACGAGGGAAGAGGGAGTTTTTGAACGGTTTATTTTTTGTCCCACGAGTATCCAGGGAAATAGAAGGTCCACTCCAGCAGAACCCCGAGTGCTGGGGTAAGGTCTTAATTTTCCGAGATGCGACCCTGTTTCTCGGAGGCACTGTTCTCTCAGGTCCTTCAGCCTGAGCACGGTAGCTCAAACATTAGATTACTTTGTACCTATATGTTCATGCATTCTATTTATGATTTGGTTTTAAGGCAAGCCTTCAAAAATATACATGCTAAACCCCGTTAAAGTATTTACTCTACTTGAAATCAGTTAAATTTCATGATGTGAATAAAATTCACTATTATTTAATCTTGAGGCAACAACATCATACTTTGGGAATTTATAAATATATCAACATTTAAAAAGTAAAAAAAGGTGTTTTTGATTCTTTGTGTTTTTTTATACACTTCTGTAAGGACTTAATTGAATAAAGGTTTGTGCCCATAAGTAGCGTCAAAGAAAACCAAATTTATCTTCCAACTTATAAATCCTATTGATGTGGTTCTCGCTTTATAAAGCGCGCCTCGAGTGCGAAGAAAGAAACTTAAATTTGTCAATGCCACGATATCCAACCGTGCGCAGTTCTTTGAGAAAGGTGAGAAGAGTTAGGGGGTGTAAGTGCTCTCTTAGGGGTTAATTCCACCCGTCCACCCACTCTCCCAACCCCACCGAGTGGTGGGGGTGGAAAACCCCCCTGAAGATTTGGGGCCACTACTGACCAAACGGCCGGGAAAATTGCAACCATCAATTATTATTACATCAGACAGGATCGAGGACTATCGGATTAGGGGTAATCAAATGAAAGGGGATTGTGTGGATATGATCTGAGACGTCTGCTTTATCTTATTTATTTCTGTTTGAAGGCCCCTAATAATGTTGTAAAGCCAGGTTGTCAGGTCGAATATAAATAACAATTTCACATTGTCTGCGACCAGTCGCTGAAGCGTAGGGGTGGTTTACAATAATTTTGAGAATCGGAATTTCGCAAGTTAATTTAATATTTTTTATCCCTAAGAAAGCGATCACTTTGTGATATTAAGTAATAAAAAATAAAATGTTGCTTTGTTTTTACCACTTTATCATAATGTATACATTTTGCCCTTGATGTGATTTTTCACAAAAACGACCCTATACAAATTATCGAATTATTATTATCGCATCTAGTTTACTTTTTTATATTTTTTAAGTGAAAGCGCCCAAGAGCTAACTGCTACCAAACGTCTTGAGCCAGTGAAACCATGAAATCCCCGATTGGGGTATGTTGTGAGACTGAAGGTAGGAGGGAGGCAAAGGAGATGGAAAGAGTAAGGTGGCGAAGTACCTGGCTCTTCAGATTTGGTCACCATACACGGCCAAAGCCACTTCAAGCAACGTTTCAATTCTAAACTATCTATTCTTAAGCCAGGGCAATATTGAGAATAACTTTCACTATGGAGTGTGCCGCAAATATGTAACATATTATTTTTAAAAAAAGTTCACTTCCCGACATACGATCGAGCTGATATTCGGCAGAGAGACTCTTTGTCAATTTGCACTCTATATTTTGGTGGCAATCACGTACCCACGGATATATATACACATTTTTTGAAATAAGATGATATTACAGCAGTTAATATACGAAATAAATGTCAGTCCTACCCGATCGGCATTTGGCGAGGTTGTTAGCGCGGTCGACTTCAATCCCTGAGAAGAAAGGTCCCCAAACTAGGCAAATGACCGAATCATGGTAGTAACATAGAACAAATATGAAGATAAAACATATTCAATAAAAACAATGATATGAATATATGTAGTAAAACTAATTATATAAAAATAAAACAATAATAATATTTAACAAAAAAAAAGAAAAATTAAAAAAAAGGATTTGAGTGCCTCGGTGCTAATAGGCAAATCCGGAGACGTCATGTTGCATAACAGTAGACTCTTAATCTGCTTCTTCAGTCCTCAAATCCAGTCCTATCCAGTCCAGTCATCAGTCTATTATTCTGAACACGTATATGAGGTTTAAATAAATAAAAATATTATCACAATGATAAAATCTTAAAAATAACATTATATTTGATTTACTTTAAATTAAAAAGTAATAGAATGGATTTTTACGATTTAAACTTAATTACAATATATATAAACGACTCATAATTATCAATTTTGAATAAATTTTATTTTCATACTACATTATTTATTTATTACCTATTTTCAGTCGATATACTCGGATATCAGAGTGTCAGGAATTCATACTCTTTTTTCCGCATACCAGAATTTATTCAAAATTATTCGCTTGCAGTAGTGAAAAAAGATGTGTACGACTTTAATAAGTTCAGTAATATTTTTTCTTTAGTTTTTCGCTTTTCTCGTTTCTGAAAGGGTATTTATTTAAAATGGATGGGGTATTTATTTTCAGAAAGTATCCAAAGAGTAAAATAATCTATTTTTCATATGTTATTCCGAACACGTAATATGGTTTAAATAAATAAATAAATACATATTTTACATTTAACCCGTTGCAAAACTTTACATCATTTCAAAGTGTAAGTAAAATATAATTAATGTTACTTTTCGATGAACGTATTGTAGGTTCTCATTAATTTTGCAAATTGTATTTACATAGAGCAGTTGCAAAGTTTCAGGAATATTTTATTATTTCAGTTATTCTTATGACCTACGGAATATAATTATTCTTCAGCAGCATCTTCAAAATAACCAAGAACTATTGGGAGCAGTTTTTCATCATTCCGGTGGCGGGAAAGTTTCAATATTAACTAAGGACTTTATTAACAAAAATATTATTTTAAACGGAGTTTTTATATTATTTGCGACATATTTTTTGATACAGGACTATAAAACTTTTATTTTAACATTTTACGTGAAAATATTTTTTACCTCATCTTCACCGCAAACCGCTTCTTTGACTAATTAATTGGCTGATTGGCTGACTAGGCAAACTGAAACCGTATTCGATAAATATTTTATTTAGGTATTAGCTCTCAAATATGCAAATATTAAATGGTGCCTTCCGAGCAAATGAATTAAATATAAATGGATGAAATTAAATATTGTATAATTGGGACTCATAACTTTATCAGAATCATCTGCGATCTGCAATCTTTAATCTGCGATCAGAAAAGGTTACAACAAACAGAAAACGACATCTGACGACTCAAGCCACAATTTAACGCGAACACTGAACTCTTTAATAATGATTTACTTACATCATGTCTTTGACTATATTCAGCTTTGTTTAAAAGAAATTTTACTACGAAATATTGTAAATTTTGAACTAAACTAAGATTTTGTTACGAAGAAAGCAAATACTTTGTGGTGTGACATTCTATATATTAAATGAAAAACTTTCAGTATTTCATTCCATGATACATCGATTGATTACCGTACCATTGAAAAACAATATTTTTTACAATGAATTATCTACCATTAAACAAATCGCTTTAAATAACGGATACGATGGAAAACTAGTATAAAATATTGTTAAAATTTTTTATAACTTTTAAATTACGAATATTAATTACAATTATAACATCACAATCTTAAAAGCCAACTATTCACTACAGAGAACCTTTGAAGAGACCATGTTCCGTCAAAACATTAACTATTATAAAAACTATTTCAAATTTTGGTTAAAATACACAAAAGAGATATATTTTTCTTGTAAGTCAACAGTCATCTGTATTAGTATTTACTTACATCAGTTTTGTTCTTGATTGTACTAATAGCACAACTTTTTTGTTTTAAAAAAACATTAATCGGTACATTTTTATGTTCGGTAATAATAATGTGAAATGTCTGATAATGTCAATTTTTAAATTATTTTTTTTTGTTTTCATTTCATTTACTATTTCTGTTTTTATAATTTAATTTAATATTACTTATGTTCACCCATGTACAGGATATGCCTTTGTAGGATTTTCGGCTACGCTCTACACTGTAATATTTTTTGTATAACTATTCATTATTTACATATGTATCAAAACTAAAAAATACAAATTTTGAGACTCCGACTCCGAAATCGGCTCTTTCGAATCATACATAAAACGATACCTTTATTTCCTCTCCTATTTATGTGTGCCACAAATTAAAAATGTGTGTGTATTATATGTACTACTATACATGTACTACTCTACCTTACTCACATATAAAAAATTCCATTGTAATACCGGTTTTATTAATTATCTCACGATATGATTGTGCAAGAAGTAGGCGTACACCCCATAAATCATGCAAGCTTTTCCGCGCTTCTTATGTCTACTACATCAAATAGCTAGATTCCATCTGTCATAGCTACGTGTTTTAATAATGAACTCTAAAGTATCTATCTCTAGAGCCTATTATCGCATGACATTATTCTGTCAGATGGAACAACTGCTTCTAGGTATTATTTGAGATTTTCACGGCCAAAATTAGTAAAGTGATTTATTTTTGTGATAATATGCCTTGTTGCGCTACCTCCTTCTTTAGCCAACTTTTCGGTGAGCACTACAGTGTCCATCATCAGGGTAACGCAACGCGGCATAATATACCAAAAATAAATCACAAACAATGAGACAAGGACGAGCGGCTTCCATTCCTGATCGAGGTGTAATAATGCGTTTAGCTTTAAAATCTCATTTTATTTTTTAAATACATCAGTGGATTTGTTTTGAACTTGAAACTAACTCCCGAACCTTTTTAACTGATCCATTTGCTCGTGCCTTTTGATAATCGTGTTTACGTTGAGCGTACGTAAGGTATTATGTTCTTGAAGGCCTATTAGAAAGAAACGCCCCGGGATATTTGGAACAACTTGTATATATTGTAATAATATTCCGCAGTATGTTGAACACTTGTTCCCAACTTACGAACATATGTTCGTCAATTATTATTCTGAAGTCTTTTAAGACGAAACAATACCCTAAAATAACGTCGGAATATTAACGACGTAAGTAAAAATGCCATGCACAGAAATATATTGAAAGACGCGCGGCCCTGATGTCTTGGATAGGCCTACGGTTGAATTTGCCGTAGCAAATCTCTAAAATAAATTGGGAATCTTTTTTAAATTTATTTATTTATACTGGGTTTTTATAGATGTTCTCACTTGCGTGAGAACTATCCCGTTACAAAAACTCAGTTAAGTTACGGACAAAAATCGTTAAAATTACATACATACAGGTAAAAATGCAATTAAATACAAGTTACGTACAATTAAATAATAGTATAAAATTATAGATAAGCTCAGTAAAATGACAAATAATACTAGGAGAGTTACAGTGATGCATAATATAATTATCTATAACATATTATTTAGCAGTAGCTGAACATTTTTTTTAATCTGTATAGATTATCGACGAAAATACCTATAGCACACTAAATCTTATTATACAGTCGACACATTTGGGTCAGAGGGCTAAAATAGGCGATATTATTTTTGAAAATATTCCGGTGAAAATGCTGTGGTGTCTGAAACAATGGGAATTGGTAACATTTATTTCAATATTGCTAAGACATAATGAGGTATCAAGATGGCCATGGATAATTTTAGGCAAAAATATTAGGTCAGTCAATTGCCTTCTTATTTAAAGTGTATTAATCTTAAAGTATTCACGGCGTGCGTCGTATGATCTAAGATGGTCATGTAGTCCACATTTGAAAGACCATAGTCTAAGCATATTTTTTTAAACCAATTCTATAATGTTTTCATACTTGCAATAATGTGGATTCCAAATAGACGACATATGGTATGAAGTCGTGTAAAAACAATTATTATAGCCCGGCTATTAAAAAAATGGATGGACCTATTTAAATTATTTTTGATAAACGTATTACTAAGTTCTCCGATATTTCTAGAGGGATCCCTAGGGTAGTAATTCATTAATCCACTAATTCATCGTCAAGAAAAAATAAAATCTGGTGCTTACCGCTAATTTTATAAGGTACTGTTTCTAATAATCGTTACGAATTCATCGGAATTAATTAAAATATGAGCCTGAAGCGAATATCTGTTACTAGAGCTTTGTGTCGCCTTAATGTTGGGAAAATTTGTTAATTGTTTAGTTTATTAAGCACGAAGCTATGAATACTAAGCCGATTTTATATCTCAATAATATTACATAACTAATCAAAAATATATGTTACCATCATTTGGCATTCCACAAAGCTGATATCAACCCTCATAAGTGGCTGTGAGGTATGGAACTGGCAGAAAAATAATGAAAACATACTAAACGTTGTGGAAATGAGATCCTAAAGGCGTATTTGTGGTAACACCATACACCTATTACAGTGTTACAAATATAAAGATAAAGAAATAACGCATGATCGATTTAAGCTTACTGAACAAGATTAAGAAAGGGACGCTTAGTGTAATGTATGGAACATTGTAGCGGGTGAAGGTCGTACACAATAATTGACTTGATCTTGTACTGATATTTATTGGGGAGCTGCTTGTAACAAAGATTGATTGGAAACAAACAATTCACAATTTAATTTTTTAAATATTTTTTCTCAATTTAATAATTATAAAAAGTATCTTAGATATTAATACCTAGAGGATTATATATTTTTATTTCATATTGTTTTCTACCCAGTTTTGTGATTTTTTATTTGCCTAATCAAAGCTTAAATTTCCAATACAAAGCTGTGTTAACGAAATTTAAATGGGATGGCGACAATATCAGGCAAGTGTAAGTGAGACAGAGTGCAGGTTATTGGGTAAATGGGATATTTGTTTCCATTCAAATTCGTATGGAAGGCACTTCTAGTTTTTTTCTTTATTCTATGTTGTCTACCTTTATTTGTATTTTTTATGTTCTCTTGCTCATGCTGAAACACCGGTATATATTTTTTTTATTTTTTATACTTAGTTTTAATAGTTACTAAAGTTTTAATTTTATAATGCCCGCAAAAAGGCTCGTGACGTCACAAGAAGCCATGTGACGTCACAAGCAGCTTACTTATTGTATCAACAGGGACAACTCAGTACTAAACTGAGACAGACTCATAATATACTTTATATATTCCTTTTGTATTAAGGTGAGATATATGATTTAAGCAGTGTTAGAAAGAAATAATACCACGCTTTGTATTTGCACCTTAAAACTTACCATATACTTGATTGTAATAAGTTCCAAGTCAATCGTAAAACTTTAAATGTTTACACTTGATTTGCCAAAGTTTGTGAATTTTCTATTATTATTTTTAAATGAAACGAAAAAACGTTTTTTTTATACATTAGGTAAATTTAAATATATTTTTCACATTAATATAAAATTGTATTCTACAGTTTACAATAAAAAAGGAATATTAAAAAAAATAAGAAATTTTATATTTGTAATAATATTTATCCGTTTGTTTTATTTATTATAGACTTATATCTGCTTACAAAACCAGTATTTCATTTTGTTATACATTCAAAAACAGCGAATCAATTAGGGTCACAAATTTCTCGAAAAAATAAAACCCGCGTAGATCTGCGGCGTTACTCTAGAAACAGTCGATGCTGTGATTCCAACTAAGCAGGGTGTTTTGAAAATATTATACTTGTGATGTATGGTAATAAGTTGGGTTCAAGCGATAGATGTCACTAGTCAGAAAGCTTACTCCAGAGTCCGACAGATGTCGCTAGAGTGTAGCAATTGCCTGCGGGATATTATTGACAAACAACAAGCTTCAAGAAACAGAGAATTACCAACCCTCGGGTAATAAACAGTGTAGCTAAATCCAGACTTTTTAATTGTTACGTCAATAAACACAATTATAGTAAAAGAACCTTTTACTTTATCAAAAAGTTCCCAACACAGAAATCTGCAAGTAAAGCAGAGACATAACAATTGGCGCATCCTTTTTACTTTAATTCGTGTTGAAAGTTAAGTTGATTATTTTATATGTTTGATTATTTTCAATTTTTGTACTATTTTGAAAGTGAAACTTTTAATTTTTATATCAAAATAACAATGTAAATTGGTACCTATTAACTTTCACCTATGTATTGTAAGTTCCTTTTGGCCTACAATGAGTTTTTTAACTTATCGGAATTGTCCTAAGAAGTAAAAAAAAAAAATCTTTTTAATTTTTAATTATCTATTTCTACGTGTAATAAAACTTGTATTATTCAGAATCAACGTTTGTTGACCTTTAATAAACAAATATTTTTCACTGGTTCGGTTAAGTTCTAGTCAGGTTCGGAGGAACGGCTGCGCGGCCTTTTTCATACAAAAATTAATTTGAATTTGTGGCCAAAATACGTGACCAAACTTAACAGTATTGTTTTTATTTAAAAGTTATAATAAATATCTAGTACGGCTAACTTCTGCATTATTTATTTGTGTTTCAAATTATAAGATGTACGCCAATAAATAAATCGATTTTACACAATTTTAAAGGCAGTTTTGGCAAATATTTGTGAATAGATGATATTCAATTAAAAAAATAATAAGCCCTAATTAGTGTGTAAATATAATGAAATACAGAATAAAAATACAAGTCATAAAAAATCACTTTGATGGGCTGAAATTTTAATTACAACTGACCGGCTTACGTTGGAAAACATAATTGTCGTAAATAAATTTAAAATTTCGACCCAAATTTGTTTTTAATTATGTAATTTTCATTAACTCACTAAAAGTAATAAGTTCTGACCTCTAAAATGATAAAAAATTTAATTCTTTAACGGCCTTTATTTTATAAGTAAAAAAAACAAATAATTATATTTGCACGTATCCGTACTTCATATTTGCTATAATTCTTGATAAAAAAACATTTTAGCTTCAAATCCAAATTTAAGTTTTGTAGGAAAAAGGACACGCAAGCTGATCCTCTTAAGATTCCGAATAGGAGAATAGTGTGGATGAGACGATGCATGAATGTAACTGAAGCACAATAAAATTGTAAGGCGGTCCATCCTCTCTCTCTACCCCCGTGGTGACACGGCTTAAAAGTCAGATATACTAGTTTTTTTTAACACTCAACGGTCTCCGAATAATATTTTTTCTATGTTTTTTTATTAATGGAACTTTCATCCCCTTTTCCTAGTACGTTCAGGACCTACTTCTTTGATAAGATTCCTCCAGGCACCCCTATATTGCTTTTCTTCCGTGATATCAGTCCATTGTGAACCTTCCCCAAAGCTCCTCTGATCGCTACCTGGAATATAACCATCTTAGGCCGGAAAAGAAAACGATTTGACCGAGGATGCTTTAATAGTTATGAGAAAGAAGTAAAATCGCATACATTGCCTAGTTTTTTAAATGATGTTTTATATTACGGATTTATTTCTTTTATTTAATATGTTTTGTATGCTATGTCAATATGGATTATTATTACGTCGCACAACCCCAGAATGTGTAACTCAAAATAAAATATTTATATAAACTGTTTTAACTCGACTGTTTTGTATTTCGTATGTTTGTAAATTGCGTGTGCGTTCCGTTTCCATTTCAAGATGGTGGCTGTTTTATTGGTTTAGTAAAGTTGATTTTTTCAAATGTGATATCGTAGTATTCTTTTGGACTTTCTCATTCATATGCATGGTATTATTATAGAACCTGAAGAAAGTTTAAAAAGACTCCTTCACCGGCCTCCGCCCGCATAGCCTTGAGCTACGAACCTATTGCTGTGACCACATTTCGGAATTTACCACCATTTATCTCCACCATCCACTGTGACGAGAATCGGCCTGGGGAATTCGCCACCGTTCATCTGCACCATCTAAGGTGTCGACAAACTCACTGGAGGACCAGGAAAATCCGTAATCTTCACCACCAGCTGACAACAATATCACTGAGCGCAGAGCCACATCCCGACGTGATGTGACCTTGCCGACGTGCATTCCAATGTGATGCGTACTACCACGCTACAAAATTATAATAATGACCATTGTGATACCTATATTATCATCTTTCATTTGTTATACCGTTATCAACAATACAAATATTATGAATGCTAAATATGATTTAAGATTTTCACGGGCAAAAGTATTTTTGGGGTGTTATGCCGTGTTACGCTAACTACTTCTTTAGCCAACGTTTCGGACAGCATTGCAGTGTCCATCATCAGGGCAAATAACACATCTGCCCTGATGATGGACACTGCAATGCTGTCCGAAACATTGGCTAAAGAAGGAGTTAGCGTAACACGGCATAACACCCCAAAAACCAATAGCAAAAAAGTATGAATGCTATCTGTAAGATAATGTTTTCTAGTTGTATCTAACCAGAAAAGGCAAAATTTCGGTTGTTCGTCATAGGTACCTACGAGGTTAAGTATTACATTATCGATTATTCTCAATGTGTCAATCCCGATCTTAAACAAGAAATGTGAAACTAAATATAATCGGCTTCATTTCATTTTTTTATAATTTTGGACGGCTGATTCAAATTACTATTTCGCTTCAGCTGAATAGTTTTTAGCTTTCTGTAAAATTTTCAGTAGAGTCGTGCTACTGTGCTTTTGACAGCCGAGCTTAATGTGCTTGAAAATAGACAGAAGTGTATTCGTTTTTAAGAGGATTAACATTGCTGCAATATGAAGAATATTAGGAAACTAGTCTTGAAGGAAGTCTTTTCGTAACCGGGAAATGTCTTTACTGCATTGCGATTATACAAAATGATAATTTGATTGCACGGAGATAAAGATATAACGAAATTAATATATTTTTTTAAATATAAGTAGGCATATTAACTAACCATAATCATTACGTGAAGAGGAGTAAAAGTTAGTACCAACTTTGAATATCGATCTTGGTAAGTTCAAAATTTAGCCGAACATCCTACCAATACTAGCGACGTACTTGTTTTGAACGGCGCTTAATCAATAATATATGTTTATTTTTTGGAATAACTATATTGAGTAAAACCTCAAATTGTAATATTTAATTATTGAAGACAATATTAGCGATTTCTAAATAATTTGCGGTGAAAAAATGAAGGCATTGTTGGTAGTTCTTATTCGAAGTATGATACAGTTAAAAGTGACCGAAGCAGATAGGGTCCCATTAGCTCAGTGGTAGAGCGGTGCCCCGGCAAGGCAAGGGTCCTGGGTTCGAGTCCTAGATGTGACCGTATCCTTTCCTGATTTTTCTGTTTCAGATTTTCGTTTACAAATCGCTAATATTGTCTTCAATAATTAATAATATATGTATATAAAAAACTGTCCCGATGTGGTATCGTGGGTTAATTTATGAGATTATGAAAAACCACCCCCACTCCTTTTCCCATCCCTCTAAGCAGAATTTTGATGCTTTTTGATGGAATTTTGCACATTTGATGTTAAACTGAAAATAATTGGAAGCGTGATGTAGACGTCGCTAATGTAATAACAATAATAATAATAGGAGGCCGACAATTTGTCGTTAATCTCTTCAGATCATAAGTATTACTTCGAACAGTAAATAGATTTTTTTATATACAAAATTCAATTTAAAACAAATATAAGAAAAAAGAGTCCAGTTTGGAATAAATGTGCATATGGCGTACATACATTTTTTTGTGCTCGTTATTACAGTACAGAGCGTAGTGTAACATTCAAGTATTTTTTGCCTATGACCCCAATTATGACCCAACTAAGAACACAAAGAAAATCCCTGTTGATTGATAGAAATCGTCACCACATCTCATCTAATGTACTTTTTTAAATCAACATTTTCGTCGTCACTTACGCGTTACGACACTACAGCAACAATATTTTGACATATGTCACAAAATAGAACAGCTGCCCCCCATGATCTTTTATACTTACATGTTCTTCAAACATATAAGTAAAAAATTTATAATTTTTATAGCGCCGCTTTTGTGAGTTATCACCTCAGGGGCGCTTCATGAAATTTTCACTCCAAATTCACAGTTAGGCTAACGAAATTAATTTTTTGTTCAAGAAAGATTTTTCACATTTGAAAATCAATTCACAATAAATGGGTCTCTATTTTTTTAATAATATTGTGTACTGAGAATCTCACCTAAATACTGATCTAGAACCACTTAAATTGCTCACAAATTGTTTCGATTTTTTTTTTCAAATGTTTCTGGCTATTATTAATATGTACGGTGAATTTACATATTCATTTCGTTTATATTGGCGAATCTCATAATTATTTAGAAGATTGAAGTCAAATTAATACTTAGAAGAGATGAGATGTTAAATGGAGGGGTTGAAAAGATAAGGTTTGATTGAAGAGAGGATATTTATTTAGAGAGGCACAACCAAAAATATGTGAACTAAAATTCCCACTACTTGACCGCAGAATGTACAATCTGAGGAGTCGAAAAGCATGCCAAATTAAAAATGCAAGAAGGAACGGAACAATGTCCAATTCTCATTCGAATATATGATGAAATTTATTTTTTGGAGAAATGGGTATTATGAAATTATATTAAAAAAATAAATAGATATCCAACAAATTGACCTTATAAGGAATGTAAAGTCATGAATTTTAAACTGATATATTTCACACTAACGCATTTTAGAATTATGAATAGTATAAATTTGAAGAAAGAAACTTGCAAATTTGTACTCTGTGCTAGAATTAGCTCTGAAATACGCGGCAATATAAACTAATTCTTCTTTTGGTCAAAAATATTATTTGCATCGGGCTACATTTATAAATAATAAATAGCCTTCTAGAATAAATTTTGTACATATAGAACGTCATTTTTTCAATATATTGTTTATTTTTATTAACATCAATACAGCTCTAGTGAAGATAAAAATTAATATATATACAATAAATAAATATAAATTTCACCCGAACGAGAAAAAATAACTCTATATACTTCAGAGCCACAGACACACTCACAAAACATATATATATACTCGCAATTTTGTTGGCGGATTTGGGTACCGCCGCCTTGGAGCCATTTATTAGATAACCAACACCTTTACCATAGATCACTCCAAGTGGTTCGTTACGTTTGATGATTTAACAGGGGTACCCGGATTCATCGGGTGAGGTTTGTTCAAGATGCGCCTCCCACCATCTTAGAAGCGTACCGGATCGGGAGAGGCAGGTTTGGGGAAACCCTTTGATCTCTCCAATTAGTTTATATTGACCCATCTCCTTTGGCTGCAGCCGGAGGAATAGATCATTCGTCCGTCACTCATGGATACACTGATCCCTAGATTCCTACCTAGCCTTCATACCTTTTTCCTCCCAAGAACTGCCTCTCCTTAAAAATATCCTCTACTTAGCATCCCCAAATTATCTCTTCAATGTAAAATATATTAAAAAAATAATAAATTCATGACATCTTTCCAAATAGCTGAGCAATGGCTTGCATGTGTGTTTGTTCTCATGCTGTGTATTCACGAAGCTCTGTGAATATTTATTATTCTTTACTCGCTTCTATCTAAATTTGTCGCTCAAACCGAGCTGGTTGGGGAACAAAGTGCAGTGGATATTTGAAACTAATGGACCTCGGGTGAAGAACTGATGTGAAAATATCGCTCTGCCATTTAATTGACAGCGAAACTGACTTTATTTGAACCCAGGGACAATGGATATTGGACAGGTTTCCCGTACCTCCAATCATTGGTAAAATATTGCATTTGAAATGCTATTTTGTGGGCACCTTTGTTTGCTAGAGTAATGTTTAATATATTTATGAAATGTGGGCTTACCTCTTCTGTCTCGATCCAATAATCCATTTTATTTGCTTCAAGATATGGGTTGAGTTTTCAATTCACAAACCTGCAATGGAAAAGTGTTATAGTCAGTAATGATTGTGATGAAAATGATAATGTTTGTTCTTGTTCTGTTAATTAATCATAAATTTATTTAAAAAAATTACAAATCATGTCTCTATCAAATCAACAATATTCGTGTGTTCGGTCAACATCACACATAAAACGATAAATAGAATCGTATGTAACGGAATATGAATTGCCTAGAAAGAGTCTAGAGTTTCTCTCATAGAAAAAATCGAAATCATGCCTTCAGTAAAATGTCAAATTTGTCAAATAATATAATATTTCGGTAAGACGACTCTATTTAGACAACTTTTTGTATCGAGTTAAAATCAGATGGACACTAATTTTCTTCTCATGTTGAACGTCAATATTAGAGTAAAAATTTCACCAAAAAGTATCACAATTCTGCATTAAGACGAGAAAAGAAGAGGTGGGGGTGGTTTTTAAAAATATAATGTAGACAGTGACCTTTCTCCTGTTTTTAAGGTCAAATTTGTAAAATTTTATCCATCTTGGATTTAATCTCAAGATTAGTTTAAAAAAAGCTCATCACACCGGACATTCTTCTTATAAAATATATTATATCCATGTGCATTTTTTTATTACATAAGTTAAAATAAATGTACATATTTCGCTTTCTTCTACAAAGTACTATTTCTCAACTTACATATTTTATTTTATATATGAGCCTTATTAAAAGAAATCACTTTTTTACCGTTAAATGGAGTTTTTGTTACACATTGCATAAATACTGTAAAAGTTTAAATTCGAGTTGGTACTAATAAAAATTAAATTAGATCGGTTTTTTAAATCCGGCAACATTGCATTTTGCATGGATTGCACAAATTATGGGACTCCCCACGCATGCGCGTTATTAGATTATCTTACCGTCGATATTGGGGATGTCAGTTATTTATATGTAAAATAAAAAAAAATAAAAATAAAAGAGAATCTAAAAATAAAAAAAAGATAAACAATAATTACGTGAATACAATAAACTTTAAGGGGTATAAGAAAATTTATAAATAAATTACAAAATAATCAATTAAGAATAAATAATTATCAATTGAATTAAATTTTCACCACAATCCTGTTCATATTCAACGCCCATATTATGGAATTTTAAATACTAAATTTGTCTGTGTATCTATCCTGTTTAACTCTGGGACAATGAATTCTTAAAAAGGATTTGAATTAGAGCCCATAACATAATATTTTTTAACAGCAAATTATTTTTTAAATTGTAATCATTATAATATCCAGTGACTGTTCACGGTGCAACAGGAGTAATCGTGAAGTAAATATAGCTTTTTGTTGTTTCCTATCGTACATATATCACTATTATTATCTAAATTGTGTATTTATTGTTTTCTATATAACGTTATTTTGCATTCGCTAAAACAAAAAAAACAAATTTAATATCAATACCATTTCAATCGGATTTTTCCTGCGTCCTTTGGATAAGAGATTCTAAAACATATTACAGCCGTGATTGAATGGAAGAACAATGAATAGGTATGTTTTTCAATACAACCTTTCCGTTTTGTGCGAAGATCCGGAGCACATAAGCCCGTAATAGGCGCACGTGTGACCGTTTTCACTTTCACCACCTGGGCCTATCTCACCAGCTACCCTTCTTAGCCGATTCGCAGGAACCTCCATAAATAAATTCTATCATTTTCACTTTGCGCGGGCTCTTTTAAGACCTCTTATTCCGTGCGACACGAGGGTCGCGGAAGGATTTAGAACATAAATGCAAAATGTCTCGCTGGATTGAAAGGTGCCTCAAAACTTTCAACGTCACGGACACAAAGGTAATCTTTACTAAAGCTCCTTAAAATACATAAGATTCATAAATGGATACATTATGTATTGAAAAGTTGCGATGCCAGTCCGAGATACGGCCCGAACTTTCCTTTGAACATTAGAGATACGAGTGGGAGGGTATTTCGTAAATTCCATATTTCATGAAGATTATTTTAATAAATACTAACTTGATATTTTCTTTCTAAGACCCGTAATATATTTGGAAGAGATTCGCCGTATGTGACTTGTGGGGAAGGCGAGAGAATGAAACATTAATGATATGTACTGGTTACTGGTTACGGTTGCCGAATAAGTAATGAACACATCTCGCTGGAAATTCCGAGAATATCAGCTAAATGTAGTCTTTTAACATTTTTTTATCTGGGTTGAAGTAAATATTCATCTTGAAGCAGGTCGGCGACCTAGTTAGGGGAACACATTGATGTTTAAATTACCATAATATCGCAAAGAAGACCAAACAAAAAGGAAGAGTAAAAATATAAGATTATCGGTATACAATATTTTTTTACTAAACTGGGTTGGTATTTTTAAGTGAACGTAAGTAGCTTTGTTTGTAAAACAGCAAAAATTCTCTAGTAGTGAGGTTCAGCTTCAGAAAATTTCCACCGCTCTTTTTTTCTGGGATTTCTAGGTCAATGCGAGTATTTCTAACTAGCAACGTTGTATTCACCGTGAGCTTTGAAACAATATTTTACTGCCCAATGAATAATACATGATGTCATATTGTTCAAATTTAATAAAATATTTCTCAAACATGTTTTTAATTCTAGGCGAAGCTGAAAATTGTGTATTTTCATATTCTACGAATATTGTTAAAAATGGGTTTTAGATATAAAGTTTGTTTTCCTAATTCTTATCATTGTAATGAAAATGTGTAGTTATAATAATTTTCATTAATAATTAAAGATTTCAAAAATGATCTTACATTATAGAACGGTTCCAACTGGCTACAACCGGGTCATTATGACATAGAAAATGCTAATGTCTTGTAAGACGGCTATCACAAACGTCGCCCGGCGTGATGTCAACGCCGCCGAATTGTGAATTATGAAAAAACGAAATTCGTAAATATCCATGTTTTTGAGGTTTGGAACAAAGTGGTGCCAGTCTAAAAAAATATTGCATGAATATTATTATGAGTAAAGATTTAAACCCGAGCAGTATACGGCCCTCTTCCTCGTATAGCTGTACCATCGCTGCAGCAGTGCATTAGGGAATCTTTATAAGTTAGACTGAAATTTTATACATTTTAAATATTACATAGTTATGTTGATTTAATCGATTTTTACATCGTAGGATATCTAATTTCATCAGGTACTTATAAATTTTCTACATTTTGCTAACCCATGTGTATTTAACTTTTATTTTCTATTCTTTCTAATGCTTGAAAAATTGTAATTTCTCAAAAATCTGTATAATTATGTGATACCAATAAATAATATTGCAGTAGAAATATGATTTGAAAACTTTTTTAATATTCAATCAACATGTTAGATCGATAAATAAAATAAACACATAAAAACACCCTGGCCATGGCCATACAGTATGGAACTATGGAGGTCATACGGACGTCATTGGCGATGGTTCTCTTTCTTCTCAGACGTCTTGTACAAAAACCAAAATGACAGACCTCTCTCTTGTACTACCATATAGAATATCAATGTACTTGTTCCTGTGGATAGATATATTCATTGAGCATGATATATAAACAAGTGTACTAAGTGGCCGCCGTTATTTTGACAAATGATAGTCAACGTAATATCACATAAATCCCACTCGCGTCGGGAGCCCTCGAGAGAATATAATTGCTTTAAAGATTTAAAATTAAAATGAACGGTCATGTGCGCCGTCCCCCGCTTCAGACTAGGAAATTAATATTTTATTTTTACTCGAGCGCAGCTTTTTGTTAAAAATTCAGAATATTAAAAGCGGGAACAATAGTCCCAACAAAGCCACGCTTGCGAGTCGGTAATCGTAAATTAACTAGGGGATTTTTTTTACGACCAACGGATCCAGAGAAAGTCGGAACAAGGATTAAAATTTGAATTCATCAACTGTTATCAAATTGCTTTACTGTGTTTTCGTTACGATAATTTGGGCTGAACTCCAAAGTATTTATAACGCTTTGTAATATCTGCCCGGAAAACGAATCTACCTTCTTTCAATGTGATATATGAATCCAGGTACAGGTTATTTTGTTCCATATAAAGTATTTTTAACGCGGGTATGATTACTTTTAAATAAAATTTCAATAACCTAAGTCAGACATTATTTGTTGGTTTTGAAAGCAATTACTTCCAACGATTATCATGCGTATTAAAAAAAACTCTCTCACTTGCTTTCTACATAAAACATCAACTAAATTAAAATTAAATTTCTATTTTTTCAGTCCTTAGATAACACTTGGTGGAACATCATCGTGTCGATAAAATATACAATGTTTACATGTCATACGGTATTATTATCTAAAATAAAAAAACCCTTTCATAGCCATAAAAAGACAAGGCTCTGATGGAATTCTAACTCAAATGTAAAAAATCATATAAGATTTAATAAAATATTGCAAATAATAACAAAAAGATAAGTAAGAAAAATGCAAAGTTTGTATATAATAGATTTTATGATTTTGTTTTAAAATAATAACAGATATGTGGACTCTTATAGGAGACAATTTTCCAAATTTAGCTGAAATTCGTGAATATTTTCGATAATTTTTAGATTTAGAGGAAGGTTGTTAAAGTAAGTTATACCTAGATACAGGTATTTTTAATGTGTTAAGTATTCAATTTTGGGATTTTAATATTATTCTGATTGCTTGCTTAAATATTGAATTTTAAGTTATTTAATTGTTTTTCCTTAAAAAATTGTTTTATTGAATATTTTTTATATATTTTGTCTACTGTGGGTACATTGAATATTGAATAGAGAATTTCGGTGGAAAATGTAGATGGTTTTTCAAGATTTCCTTAATAATCAATCTTTAAGCTATTTTAATTGGATATACAATATTTTCATATGTTCTTTCGCAGCCATATTGTAATGTAGGTTGAACAATTGTAATGTAGATTGAACAATTGCATAGTTCACTTTTCTTAGGTTTTCTAGTCTAAAAATATTTATTTTATATTGACCGATTAGATAAGTTACTTGTGAACAAATTATTAGAGATTATCATATTTTTATCATAGTTTGGATACATGGGAATGGCATTTTACGAAACATCTTATTTCGGCCCAAGGTATGGAACGGTCCCATACCGTGAGTCATATTGTATACAACTTGGAACGATATATCGCACGTTATGTAAAGTAATTGTTCTATAAAAGTGTTTGTAAAGTTCTGTATTTCTATTGTTTTAAACAAGATGTATTACACAAAGTAGAAAACGACAAAATTTGTGAAACAAAACACGCATTCTATGAATTATTGCAAGAAAAAATAATTTACATAGTAAAAAACTCTTCAATAAAAAAATATGTATTTTTTTTTTATTACAGGTTTTATTAACTTCAAAAGAGGAACAAATTAATAGAGATAAAACGTACCAAAGTACCTACTAAATAATAAAAAGGAAGTTTATCTTAAATCAAAAGCCTACGGGCGTAATGTCCAAGGCACGGAACACACAGATAGGCAAATATATTTTTTTGAAGTTGAATTTTCTTGGATAAAGATATTGTTGGGGAAAATATAATAAATTAACAGAAGCATAAACAAAAGTAACGTAAATAGCTTATATTAAATTTCAAAAATTTACAGAGTTGTTGCTTACTAATTGGGCGGAAGACATTTACTATGTTACTGTAATCTATGTTATTGTAAATGGAACTTAACTAGTTTATTTTATACTCAACATCTTAAATGCAAAATTAATTCAAATGTTTAACTGAATGTTTCCTAAATATACTCAAATGAAAAAGTTACAATAAAAAAGCTTTGCGAATATTTTAACAGATGGCCGACGGGAACCGATTGACTATGGTACGGACCGTGAGTGGTTTATTTACGTACGGACCTGTCCAAGGTTCGGTCCTATGCGCTACATTATATTTTATTGTGGTCTCCCCATATGTAGTGTGCATTGATCCTTTCTATGTTTCCAGGTATTTTGGAAATTTTTATGTGCATTTGAGCATTTTCGCTAAAGTTTCTAAATTGCGTTTTAGTTATTTCCCACGATTTGGATAGGCTTTTCGTAGTTTCGAATTATGGAATAATGAAAAATTATTTAATTATCTATGCTCTACTGGGCTTCCACATCAAGATCATAATGACAATATATGATAACGGTACAACACAAATAGAAAAGATTTAAAAAAATAAAGTATAAAAAACAGTTATCATAACACATACTTTAAAAAGACCTCTTGAAATTTATGTAGGTGTAATAAAAAAAAATATTGTCGATAATATATTATGCCTAAAATATGATCAACTACTCTTTATTTACATCAACTAATAATTCTGAACTAATTAGGATTTGTATGTGTCTAGATTTACAGCAAAAATATCATCGATATTAAACTCATTGCCCAGCCTATGTACCCTCACCATAATAGAATTGAATATGAAGTAAAATATTCCATCTATTAAGTTTGGGAGGTATATATAGTGACAACAAACTTATAGCGTCAGGGCAGTCAAACATTAAAAACGAAGTAATAATTTCATATAATAAAATGAGATCAAATATTTTTTGCCTTCTGATAATTTAGATAAATTGAGTTTACTTCGTTAGTTTACATAGTTGATTTGATTTAGAAATTCATAAAACGTAAAAAAATATTTTGATTTTTTTAAATTTGTAAGTAAAAATGAAAAGACCAAATTTAAATTCTTAATATTTTAACACGCAAAATTACTAACTGTTGAACCTGCATATATTTTTAATTAATTATTTAGATCAATATGTAATGTGTTTTTACCATCTCCCATTTCTACATTCAATGAAGCAACGTCTGATTTCGTAATTAATTTTAGGTTTATAAGATGAATTTGGTGGTTTCTTCAAAAGCAAACATTTTTTGGAAAAATCATACGTAAACTTCGACCAAAATTGAGAAAAATTACTTTTAACATTTCAGAAACCGTTCAAAAATCCATTAGTTCCATTGTTGATTAATTTTTTATCGTCTTTTACGTAGAAACAGTTGATAAAATTAAAAACAATTATAATTATTCAGTACATAACTGAACTGCCCCAGCAACAATCTTTTGTAGTTATTAAGTGATAAATTGAAAATCTCGACAAAAAATCATATTTTAACCCTCCATTAGTACCTATTCTGAACAATGAGTACATATCATGGTAGTTAGTCTCAGAATTTCTACACTGTAAAAAAATCACAACTTCTTCGCAGTCTGGTATTAATTGGTGTAAACTTAAAAATAAAAGGTAAAAGTAACTGAACGGAAAGCCTAAAAAATTAACATCTACAATCTTTGGCAAAAATGCCCATTTACATTAAGCAGGAATTTATATTAATAAAAAAACTGACAATTGGGCTGATAATTCAATTTGGGAGGCGGGTATGGGTACCACCGCCCAGGTAACCATTAATTGGAAAACTGACACCACTGCTTTAGGTTACCTGAAGTGGTTCACTACGTTTGGTGACTTAGCACAGGTTCATGAGGTGAAGTTTGTTTAGGTCTTGGCAGCAAATGCGTTTGCCCAAACGGGTCGGATCCTATTGTTGAGGCAGTTTTTCCTCTCCAGCCGGACTCTCTATCTCGACCCATCGCCTTGCACCACAGTGGAAGGGATGGATTCATGCATCCGTCACTCCTGGACACATTGACTACAGATTTCTACCCACTCCTCTTACCCTTTTCCTTCCTTTCCATAAAAAGACCTTCCACACAGCATTCCCATAGATAAGATAGGCACTGAGGGATTATTTTTCCTCAGGGCCTGTGTGTGGAGCCATTATTAAAAAAATACAGATTAGTATATTATTTGTAATGATTTATTGACATTTGCCCAAAAAGAGTGAGTACCAGGTGAGAAGCGTATGTCGTTAGGTATATACTATCTCTTAAATCTCTTCTCCAATCATAAATCATAGCTTTGCTCCAGTTTCTTCGGCAGCGAGATCTGGAGAATCACTGCCTAACCAGAGTTTGGTGGCTCTTCCGAGTTTAGTGTCCCATAATTCTGCAAATGTTTACCCTACCCCCTCTTTGTATCCGTGTTCCTACCCTTGAGAAGAGGCGGGGGGGAGAAGGGGTGGAGGGGAGTAGTGAAGCCTTTTCCCACTTTACGTGTTTACTTCCTAAACACGATCGATTCCCAATACGCTTGAGAAGGGGTTGAAAACCCGTGGCCTGACATCACTTTTTAAATCATTGTATTTAGATAATATTGGAAACATCGACAAACAAAACGAAGATGAAGAGTTGGGTGTTATAATTGTTGCTTAGAAGAAATGTAAGAGTTTCATTTATTTATAAATCACACAAGAAAAGGATTAACGCCTCTATGATGGTGTAATGAGAAGCTCAATTCCAATGCACATATATTTTTAATACTTTTTTTTCTTCTTCCGAAACCCTTGTATTATTTAAATGTTAAATATCTGTAGCACGAGGAAATAATGCCAGAAACTAAACACCAAAAACTGAAAGCCGAGCAGCGAATGATATTATAACAAGAACCAAACCAAGGATGAGATGGACTGTATTAAAGAAGTTTACTATAACAGGATGAGCTTGATGGCTAGAAATGAATGACTAGGGAGAAAAAGCGGCAAAGAGCATTTAAGAATTAGTCTACAATCACCTAAAGTGATTAAATCACAGTGGGATATAACGATAGTGATGATTCTGTAGTACCTTAGTTTTATTTTTTTATTTCGTTCACTTACAGTCATCATTCACAGTGGGATGTGGTTCCTTGATAATGATGGCTATGATTCGGTTGTACTTTCGTTTTTTTTAATGTTTTGGTGGGACAATAAACAGATTAGTTCAATTTGTAAAATAAAATTTTAAAAATCCTAGCCGTTTCTATTTTTCATAAAAAAATTTCATCCCGATGATAAATAATGATTTAACTAAATTATTGCCTTTTTTACCTGAATAAAGCGCGAAAAAAGGACATATTTTCAGCCCTCTACTTTAGAGGGAGACCTTTAAATAAGGCGGAAAAAATAAAATCAAAATGGTTTCTTTCAAAATATATTTTTTAATACCTATTCAAATAGATTTAATTTATCTACTAGGATAAAATAATCCAATCCCCACTTTTCTCAATTCTTTTTGCACTCACTCGTCACACTGACTTTGAAATTTCTAATATTTCTTATTTTTGTTCCAAATTTGAATGGTTGCAGCCCCTCTCTCCCCCCCGCTATGATATTCCCCCCTTCTTTATCCCCGCCCCCTCCGGCTGCGGTATTATCCCGTCCCGGATGACTTACGACCGGGAAACACCCGGTGAAAAACTTGGCCCGATTTTCTAAAGAGGCCACCATAAATTTCATTATTTCAAACGAATTAAATTCGCAAGTTCCCCGCAAAATTTTATATCAATATTCAATGAACATAAGACCTTAAGCGGCTTGAACATAATTTTCCCGATTTTCCCCGTTTAAATTGCCTATAAAATTATTGTATCTTTTCGATGCCAGAAGCAAATGAATTGATAATCAATCTTAAAAACGCCCATTTTGTTTAAACTTTCTCACTAATAAAGACCTTTTCCCAGGGCTTTATTTAACAACGATTTTGTATTGCCCATAATACTTAATTGCCACTCATTTCAAAATATATGTTGCACGTTCGATTTTTTTTTAATCATGAGCTGTCTACTTTAACAGTCCATTGGCTCTTAGCCTCTTTCAGCCGCCAAGCGTAACGGCACGGAGGAATAGCGGTCATTCTGTCAAACTTTAAGCAGATTTAAATTTGAATAAAAACTGAAAAAGGCCGAGGTTTGTTAAAACATCAAAATTATCGATTGAATTTGACATAGATATAAACAGCCCTACATAAGAATGCTACCAATGAATTATTATTTTCATTGAAGACAAGGAAAACAATGAAAAAAAATAAAACAATAGAGTAAGTTAAATCTACAACAAATTTTATACATACGGAGAGAAAATATCCTGATAAAAAAATATTGCTAATTTATTGAAAATCTCTACAAATTATTCGTATTTATGTTATAAACGGGATTGTAGGCCAATAACGAATTAATTGATAGGTATCCTAAGAATCTTTATAAATCTAAAAAATTATAAAAATAAATCTTAAAAAATACAGCGATTTTATTTCACGATTTCCGAACACGTGTTCATAAAAATCGATACATTTTTGCATTTTGCCCTGATACATTATTAAGAGCAACGCAGGTGGATGAACACGTATTCCGATATTATTACGTATTTACCCATGCTTTATCAGAAAGCGGCTGGCATTCCAATTTTTAACATGACGACTAATAATTCTTATTAGAACAAGAATTTCAATAAATCAGCACTAATCATTTTTCTCCGTGTACGTAGGTTCTTTGGTAATAGGGGTTAACCTTTAACATTAAAACTATTGATAAATATTTTTCAAAACAGCAGACTGTAGAGGGATGTAAATTTGATTAACTTACCTGTTGGGTCAAGCCTGCAAAAGGATAGAGGGTGTTGGGAGCCAAGGGTTGAGGGAAGCTTCAAAGAAGGTTTAATCGTATAAACTCCGGGGCTAAAGTGTGACCCGAGTACGCTGATATAAGTAGTTCAGATTGATCACTTCAATCTCTTTATATTGTGGAGATATCAGAAGTTCTATTTTTTTTATTTAGTCAAGGGCGTATTATCAAAAAAAAAATCTGATAGATTTAAAAATCTGTGACGTTAAGATCTGTCTATTAACTACCCGACTTCATTCAAGATACCAAAACTATTTTTCTATCTGGTAAACATTGCAGTCTTACTCATAATCGATAAAACGGGAGAATTGAATCGAATTAATGGGTTTGTAAAAAGCGTCACTCATAATCACGCACTTGCGTATTTAAACTGAGTAAAAGAACGTGAAACAGTTTTTTTGGAAGCGTTTAAATTCAAAAATGATTACAAAAGTTTTGTTTTTGTGATAGCCGTTTTAAAAAGTGTAACTAGGCTTGCAATAATTTTAATAGATCGAAATGATTCCAATAGAGCACAATATGTTAACCACATTGCAAAAAAACGCTTACTCGTCGAACGCTTTCACCGTAAATGTTTATCCATACGTACGCAATACTCACACATAAACCGCACCGTAAACTGTTCAAAGAAACGGTTTGACCCGCCTGCGATTGGCCGCCCGTAAACCGATGCAAAGAAACGCTTATTTACGAAACGTTTTCTCGTTAAACGGTTACCCATTACCTACTCGTACATGATTGGCCGCCTGTGAACCGTTGCAAAAAACGCTTCCACCCGCCTGCGATTGGCCGACCGTAAACCGATGCAAATAAACGCTTATTTATTAAACGCTTTCTCGTTTAACGGTAACCGTCCCATCCGTGAATGGCTGCTTGTAAACCGATGCAAGGAACTACTTGTTTGAAC
This sequence comes from Hesperophylax magnus, assembly GCA_026573805.1. Taxonomy (NCBI): domain Eukaryota; kingdom Metazoa; phylum Arthropoda; class Insecta; order Trichoptera; family Limnephilidae; genus Hesperophylax; species Hesperophylax magnus. The sequence goes on along the minus strand of JAIUSX010000029.1, from coordinate 6,838,237 downwards.
GCTTTCTCGTCAAACGCTTTGATGTTAACACTTTCGCTGCAACCGTTCATCGATAAATTTAAGAATCATAATTCAATAAAGGGTTCTTAACAGTAATCCCAACGCGATTACAAAAATATAAAATATCTCTGAAATACAACATAATTCAACTAATTTTTGGAACGCAATGAACCCTTTACCGTAGTGAATTATAACTCGTAAACCAAAAAGTTCTTATTTTTACAACATGTCTTTTCGCTGGTAATTCAAAACAGAATGTTTAAAATAAATCTGGTAGATTTGTTTTATGACTCATTTTAAGTCTCAAGTAAGATAATAATAATATTTACTTCCATTCTATGGTCCACATACTTGTCACTATTCCACTATCTAAAGTTAACTTTAACATTGAACTCACTGCAACTAAATCTATCGCCATAAATAACGGATATACCCATACCTTAATTGATAAAATCCTTGCAAAAAAACAACGACTCATACTTTCTAATAAATTCCTGTACAATAGTATCCCCAACATCGCAGTAAGTAAAAACCACGGTTGGCGTAGAATTTTATACATTAATAATTTCTCATCTTCATGTATTTTAAAATTTCCAACAGAAATTAAAGCCGCTTTTTAATCAATTTTTATTTTTGGGTAAACTTTTAATTAACTCAAAGGATAAAGAAAATAATTTAAGCCATTCTGGCATCTATAAACTTAAATGTAATGATTGCGAAGCATTTTACATTGGTAAAACTGCAGGAAATGTTCAAACGCAGGTAGTTGAGCACTTGAAATGCTTAAATAACAGAGGTTTTTCGGAATTTGCAACACATTTAATAGATAAAGTGTCACATAAATATTATGTGACTAGTGCAGTTCTTGCATATTTGGATATTTTGTCTATGGTGTTTTTTTTGGAGATTGGCAATTTTTTTGGGAAAGACAAATGGTTTTTTGTTTATGGGCACTTCCTCCCGAACAGCGATGGGCTGGCTGTTCGTGAATTAGTCACTCACCATGGAGGTGTTTTAATCACAGTAAATCATGTGAATCCAAGTTGTTTTTATCCTTAAAAAAGGGCACGGGGTGTTCTTTCGTAACACGAATAGTTCATGTACGGTATTATTTTTTGTGGATGATATTTGTATCCCACTTTTTTCCGGTGTTGGCAGTTGGCCATTTTGTGGAAATTGTTTTTTGGACATGAAATTGTAAAGTGATTGGTCCTTGTTGCGGCTAGAATAATATGCCTTTTTGACCCCGCGTCGCGAAGTCACGGATTGCTGAAAGTTCTTCCGAAATTCGTAAGTCTCGGAGACTGGTTGGGCCACGTGCCTTTCGGATGGAGATTGTTGAGACAGCCTGAGGCTGGAGACGCTCCTTGGAGGTGTAGCGCCCTTCTTCCCAAATAGAAGGAAGACATAGGCTCCCTGGATTCCGCGCCGTCTCCGGATGATGAGGTCGGAAGTCCTGTCCCGGGTCCGTTCCTCTCTACGAACCAAGATTTCCTTCGTCATCCAGTGTTTTCCTACAATATTCGGCTTCGTTTAGTTAGCTTAGTGTGTCCAGGAGTCCATCTGGTATGTTTATGTTTTGTATTCTTAATATTACATTGGTATAAATTTAATCCTAACCTTTCATTGGTATAAATTTGCACTCCCATGTTTTGTTTATTTTGATGGCTACATTATAGTTTTATAAAGTTCATCTTCTTTTATTTACTGATTTCCTACCTACAAGACAGAAAACTAGTCCCATAATCCTGAGCTGTGGTCTCTGCTCTGCCGTATAAATTACACTACTTTGAACCTGAACATGATTCCATTTCAAAAGATCACTCATTTGATAAGCCCTCAGGTATAGATGTATTACATAGAAACGGGATAGGTTTACACCTCAAAAATATAGATTGAATAGATAGATAGAGAAATAAAAAAATCCCTTATAGTCAATAAAATCAATTTATTAAATATACAATTATGTTTAACAAACAGCCCCATTTTAAATATATTTCGCTTCCCTGCACCTATGTTTACACCCTCTCTCTCTCACCTAAGTCTTCAACCCCCACCAAAGATGATGTTCTCTCTCCCTCTTCCAGCTTAACTATAAGCACCCATACACCTCTGTAATTAATTTAATATGTTTTTATTAACACTGATGAAGGTTCGGGTTGAACTGAAATATATACAATAAAATGGTATTCAAACAAAGTTATTTTATTTGAATTATTATAATTATGTATACCCAGAAAGTGTTTGCTCCAAGAGAAGAAAAATATTTAAAAAAATATTAATAATTAATTATTAAAGAAGATTAATTTTCAATTACTTGAAGTCATAAATAATATTATTATTTGAGGGGATGTAATATATCAGTGTTTTGTGAAGATATTTTCTTAACTTCAGTATCCTCAAATCTACTGTATCACATTTTAAAACGCACTTATAGAAAACTCCTTGCAAATTTAACTTTGTTCATTTGTAAAACTTCCGGTCGGCAAAACGTGATTTTTCCGCTTGCAAGTCAAACTTTATTTTAATAAGTCATTTTAATAAATTTGAATACCGCACAAAAGTCAATGGGAGTATGTCATCCCCATTTTTTTACATTAGCTCCACACAAGAGGCCCAGAGCAAAAAAAAGCTTAGACCTTAAAACTTTGGGAATGCTGTGTGGGAGAGTCTTTTTAGGGGGAGGAAGTAGAGGAAGTTCCGGGAAGGAAAAAGGTATGAGAGGTGGGTAGGAATCTGGGGGTCAATGTGTTGAGTAGTCATCCCTAACTTTTTTTCTCCACACAGGAGGCCCTGAGGAGAGGGGTGGGTAGAAATCTGGGGGTCAGTGTTTTCAGGAGTAGCGGACGTATGAATTCATCCCTCCCACTGCGGCGTAAGGCGAAGGATGAAGTTGGATATGGATTGGACACGGTTAAAGCCATTTATGCAGAATATTATTATTTAATTTTTAATTTATTTAAAAAAAAAAAAATTGTGTATAACGTTTTTTGTAAACGGTTTCTAGTAACCATTTATTTTGAGAAACTAGAACGCTTTCTGTTTTTTTAAATAAACCGAAACGCCCACCTCTAACGTATTGCGTATATTATAAAACTGTATTAGTAGCTGTCCGATTTTTAAGCCACCGGACCTCCAGGAATAGAAACGTATTACAAAGATGGCGGGCTTTGTTAACAATATGGCGGATTTGACAAATATTGATCGGTCGCGCAATGAAAATGTAAAAAAGCAGTAATACCCATTTGCATAAGAGGAATATTTTAAATCGCAATATTGATTTACTAAAGGAAATACGGAACGCGTAATCGAATTGGCCGGATTTCGAAGCAATTGAAAACAAACCGGGTCAACGACATTACAAATGACATCTGAAGAAATCGATACGATTACGGTCGAAGTAAGACGGAGATCGCAGACTTTGTTAACAATCTGGTTGATTTGACAAATATCAATCGGTCGCTCAGTGAGAATGTAAAAAGGAGTAATACCCATTTGCAGCACTATCAGAGGAATATTTGATCTAAATAACGATTTAGCAAAGCAAATACTGAACGCATCTGGATTTCGGTGTTCGTTCGAAAGATAAGTATCTGATCGTGAAAGGTAATGATCCTGAGAATTTTTTTTTTATAAATATAGGGTTTTCCAATATTAGGTCTTATTTTGATATTCAATCGTAAAAGATCAATGGTTTCGTTGCTTGTGTGGCACGTAGTGCCGTCTTGTTGAAATTAAACGTTGTCCAGATCAATACCATCCATTTCAACTTCATAAATCCCACAGTAAACAATATCCCGTATTTTTTCTCGGGGCCGCTCTAATTTATGCATAATAATAACGGATTTTCTAATTCGTGTTTACACCATCATAATGCAACAAACGGGGATTACTTTTCCAATGCATTCACTAGTTACAATATTTGAATTTTCCCTTGTCCGTAATGAAAGCGGTTAAAATTTTTGTTAAATAAATGAGTACTTGCTTGGCTTTTTATTTACTCGGCTACAAAACGGTCCATCCACTTTCATTCAATTCGATGTGTCACTGCCATACATCTGTAGGTATCAGAAATGAAATGATACTTCCTATGACAATCTTTCATTAACGACTACTAAATTCGTCCATAAATTGGATCCCCTGCCTTCGCCCTTCTGCCAATGTCATTATCTGCTTTCTCATCTCTCTCGAACATTCTTCTGAAAACACACAAACTTATTAACTTGCTTCATGCAAAATAATATTACGAGTTACTTAAAGCTTACATTTTATTTAACACAATTAGACGAGCTTCTGACGGTGGTTAAAACCCTACCATAATAAGGTTGTGTGCTGGCTGTTGCGGAAAACGGAAAGTCTTCTCAGAGATGTCAGCGCGTAGCCTACTTCCTACTTCCGGCTGCTTCCGCGCTTCGTTTTCGGCAAATAGAACCGAATACGCTAAGGCGATTATTGTCTTCGATGTCATAAATGGCGCTCGGTTAAGTTTCCTGAATACATTTATCTTCATTTACATTTGCTGTGCGTGTGTAATATTAGTATTGTCCCTTTATGTCAATATTTTTACAATTTCAATAATGTGAAATGTGCTGCTGAGTGCACACCGGCTACTGACTCGGCATCTTAAAACATTACAACACGTCTGTTGGCGAAGTGATATTATATTAACGGTTTTTGGCCAGTGGTTATTGTAAACCTAAACAACAAACTTTTGATTTTGAGCCCTATTTATTAGGAACGCGTTTAACAAATATAAAAAAGGTGTTACCGAGGCAGATTAGTTATGTTTAATTAACTTGTACTGTATTAATCCATTTTTTTTACTCTTCGTTTGTAAAAGCCCCTAAAAAGGTCGTTAATAAAGAAAAAAGAAATAAATATCTCGTTCCTATATATCACCTTCTCAACAGACATTCGATAAGTTCAGTAATTCGCCACCACTTCGCCCGATTGAACAAAGTTTGTCGTAACATTACTCTACACTTTTATTGGCTCCGTTGTAAGCGTTCAAAAAGAAGAAGAAGATTACTGAAGATGATTTGAAAAGGATGTGTGGAAAAAGGAATGATGGAAGTAGCGTGGTAATATTTAAAACGATCATAACATCTGAGTTAAGTAGCATTAAAATAAAAACTGAGATTTTTTTCATACCTAATGAACTAATTTTTTTATACTTTTCAGAGCATACAAATTCAAATACAGTATACATTAATTTGTATTATTTTGCACTACAATAACCAGTAATAGACCTTCAAGTGATCTCATCCGCTAAATTATTCCAATAATAATTGCTAAATAGAATGATAGTTTCCGAGAAGATGGTATTTTACTCAGAATTCCATTGTGCTCCTAACGCGTCGCAAATCAGGGGTTGGTTAATTTATTCCTAGGTATATGTAGCCTGTTAACCCGAAAGTAAGGTCTGCGAACTTGATATCTGTGTTTTATTTTGGGTTCATTAAACCTTCCATTATAGTGAGGTTTCTGATCCACTAGTTGATTGGTTTAAAATGTTATTTTTAGAAATATAAAGTTTATACTTCGAAAGTGGAAGCATTTTCTAATGGCTTTGAACACCAAGAGTTTGAACGGAATCCTTTCTGAATTCACACAAATTAGGTTGGTACGTACTGATTTGGAGGGAAATTTACCGAAAGGAGTTCGAGACACCGATCCGTTCAGATTGGCGTGTGTTAAATTTATCGCTCTGAACTTCTTCTTAACGGCCGCCGAAAGTATAAGAAACTTTGAAGTGCAATTTTAAGAAAATGGTGTGATTCGCAGATTTGAACAAAGAAATTTTAATCACCCGTTGTTTCTATCTTGAAAGTTATAAGAGTAAAATTTTAGCATATACGGCATTAGGTGTATTTCAGATGGCCTATTTTGTGTAGTCGTTCCCAACATTTTAAAGTGATCTCCTATCAATAGACTTTTTTGTTCTGCTGACTCCCCTACAATATCTGTGAAGCACTTTAAACAAACTATCTTACTCTGTATGTTTTGTTTTTTTGACATCATTAGTTTTGTTCTGCTCCCACCAACCATAGAGCATGAATTCGAACTCCGCGCTTGATTTTGTACATGAAACGGCACGCACCTAGGAAAAAGTGTGGAAAATATTAATTCAACCGTCATCGATTAAAGACCGGAGAGAAATACCGCCGTTTAATCTCATTATTCGAAGCACATACTAACCGATTGTGTCCATTAGTTCATGTGAAGTAGGGTGACTTGTGATTAATAGAACGTTCTTCGCAAGTGAGGGGCCCACTGGACAAACCAAAGAATCACCAAACCTGGAAAGTGCAGAAATCTGGAGATTGCTTTGTGTGTTGGTTGGGGTAGCGCAATCTCCATTTCGAATTACAATTCTCCTGGAACAGAGAAAGGATAACGCCTTTCTCTACCCCAAATTACGGTGACGCAATTCCAGCGTCAACACATACTGTATATAACTTAGGACTTCAAGCTAAATTTTTTATTTTTAAACGTAAATTCCACTCCTGGAGTCATTTAACATCAGTCGTTTGAACCTCCGTTATATAATGGACATTTCGTAATATGATTAACGATCGAAACTAACTTCTCTAGTACATTGTTAAAAATAGATTATGATCAATTACAAATACCGAGTTATTTTTTTCATATTATATAACGTTAAACTAATTAATTGTATGAAATAATTACTAAGTAATTATATGAAATGGGAATGGGTAACTTAAGTGACATTCGTACGATTTTTTTGTTACATGTTTGAAAAACTTTTGTTTCTGTTATGCTTCGCATCATAATTTGACTAAGCACTGAAACGGACGGAAAATCATTGGTTAACGGTGACCGTTCAAATGTAAAAATGTCGAACTCGGGCTAGTCATCAATTTGATTGTCAGTCAAATGTGACGGGCTTTAAAAAATCCCAATCTCAAACTAACAATCTCAAGACTAAGACAATCTCAAGACTAACAATCTCAGAATAACATCCCCATTTGTAAAACGGATTACTGTGATATTTAAATGCTTTGTAGCTCGTGATAAAAACCGCATGAATTCGCTTCATTCAAACATTATTGTTTTATTTTAAAGTTATTTTACTACATACAAGATAAGTTTCGAGTAGATAAGTAGTTTTAATACCCAATACGCTTAACATAAAGCTAAATTGGTTAAACAAATAAGCCGCCTTGTTTGTTCCCAATGTTTGTTTGTCAAAAATGGTTAGGAAAGTCTTCCACAGAAGGAAGATGTGACTCCGCCCCGCCCCCTCTCCCCTCTCTAGCCGTATCCTGTATAATATAATCGGCAAAGTTTAAGTTGCCTGAAATTTCATACGTTTCTCTTACAAACTCTTTCAAAGATCTGCTTTATATTTCCTTTAGTATAAAAACAACTTGAGAAAGAACTCGCGACAAACTTTCAGCGATGTGAAAAATGAATCGGAACAGAATTCTTCGCAATACAGTTTTGTGACTGCAACGACTTCCAACTTTTTGGTGTTTTTGTTCAAACCCAGTGAGCGAAAATAATTGACAGGATTCAAAAAAAGTCTTCAGTAATAAATGAGAATGAATTATTGCTCAATGCATTCTTTTTCACCACAGCTTTTTTTAATGTAATTAGTTTCCGATTTTATAATCAGGAACCCCATCATAATATTTTCCTGATTCTAAATTCCAACTTAAAAATATTGACTATATTATATACTTCCATTGTATTATTACTTAAAAGGCACAATACGCAAAAATAAAATTGGAATCTTAACGACGGGCGACATAAGTGAAGAAGACGTCTACAAAAACATTCGGCTCGCGGAACAGCGTATTGGACAGACTTATGGTCGAATTTGCCTTGTCGGTGCCAGAATAGTGATCTTTCCGCGAGGTTTATTTTAATTAATTCTGATAAAGGTTATTAATAAAATCTTAGATTTTTCTAGATTAATTCCTCGGTAAGTTACTAATTCATAGACAAGAAAAATAAAATATAGTGCTTATAAAGTGGTTGAAAAACGTTTTATAAATTTATCAAACCGTTTTAAATGTAAAATATTTTAATGGTAAAGTACTGTTTTTAATAATCTTAAATATAAGAAACTTCTATGATATTTCCGAATTCATTTAAATGTGAGCCTCTTTTGTCGGCTTAAATAATTTATATCTTATGACAGTATTCCTATAAACTAAATCTGCTTCACTCATTTGTATGAAGTTCTGACTTCTAAATGTTATAAAAGATGAAAAACTTCACTATTATAATTTTTTAAATAATTTATATTCATCACTTAAGTTACCCATTCTCATTTCATACAATTACTTAGTAATTATTTCATACAATTAGTTAGTAATTATTTCATACAATTACTTAGTTTAACGTTATATAATATGAAAAAATAACTCAGTATCTGTAATTGATCATAATCTATTCTTACCAATGTACCAGAGAAGTAAGTATCTTTGTAAATTCCTACCTTGGCTTTTTGCTTATGTGTATATCCCTGTTTTATTCGTGTTGAGTTTTTTCTTGTTTTTTCTACTTAACCTCCTTTTTCTATTTCTGTACTGTTTTCTACGTAAAACTTATAATTTTGATATAAAAATTCCAATGTTAAATTGAACCTATTAAGTCCCACCCATGTTCCAAGTTCCTCACTTCCTACAATTAGTTTTGTAACTCATCGTGATTGCTTTAGCAATGAATAGAAACTTCTTACATTAAATTAATTTATTTTGTAAAAACTGTAAGAAAAAATAAAGATCCTTAACAAAAATATTTAATAATACAAATGAAATCCGTTTATCTGATTTAATTTGTATTATTAGCAAATACTCAAGAACAGTGTATTCTAGGATCATGTAATTTGCACAAATGAGTCTCTTCAGTGAGATTTAATCGAATCGAAGGAGTTTGTGTTAGTTAACATAAGCAAATTTTTCGTTTTTTTATAACATTTATAAAATTCAGGGCTTAATGCTGGAAATGCCTATGTCAAATTTGTTAATCGCTCAGGAATGAATATTGATTATCTATTCCTTGGCGTAAAAAATTCTGAAACAATATTTAGACTTCATCATGGCATGATCAATTTCAGCATATCTCTCGCCATACAATACTAATGGGAATGTATGGTGAACGATTTGCTGAAATAGGCCAAGTCACGAAAATATAGCGCGCTTACAACGAGGTATGCCACAGGTTTAAATTAGAGCACCTAACGTAGGCATATTTAGGTTCATGAATATGAAGGTAAAAGTTAATCCAACTTTCCATAAAGTATAAATAAAAAAAATGTGTTTTCTTTTGTTTCAAGTAAGTGACGTTTTTGTAGTACTTAAATCAATAACCAAAATCTGACATAGGCACTTCTAGCATCATCCCTTTGAATTTCAGTTTCAGTTTCAGTTTTAGTTTCAGTTTCAAGTTCAGTTTCAGTTTCAGTTTCAGTTTCAGTTTTAGTTTCAGTTTCAGTTTTAGTTTCAGTTTCAAGTTCAGTTTCAGTTTCAGTTTCAGTTTCAGTTTTAGTTTCAGTTTCAGTTTCAGTTTCAGTTTCAGTTTCATGTTCAGTTTCAGTTTCAGTGCCTGCAACCTCGGCGATAATTTAATTTTGATTTTGTTTTATTACAACGTTTTCTCTAACCGGCTCACTAGACAAAGTCTGTTCTGAGGCGGGTGAGGCTGAATTATACTAATTAACTAACCATCACGCCGTTTATCCGCAGGGGTTGGCAGAGAGGACATACTGCCAAACAAATCGGTCTTGGCAAACACTTCTTGCATCATTCACATTCATGCATTGTATCATGCATAGACTAATTTTATTCGAACTCTTCACCTGCACCGAATCAAGTATTTGGTTGACTTGATTGTGTCATATTTTTCTCGGGTGTCCCCGACTTTTTCTACCATTCACATTCGCCACATATATCCTCCTTAAATTATTTTTATGTATTCAGCCGCTCTACACGCCCAAACCATCTAAGCGTCCCTTTCTTAATTTTACTTCTAAATCAGCCTGGCAAATTTGCCAATCTCTGCATTTCTCACGCAATCATACCACACATTTGTCTCAGGGATCTCATATCCACAGCAATCATAGTACTTTATTAGGCTATTAAAAAACCTTGCACAATTTTTTTTGTTCAAATAAATAGTATTAATGCTCGTAAACAGGCAAGTTATCGAGTAAAATAGTTATAAAATGTTTGCCTACGCTGATATTTCTATTCATATTTAGGTTATGCTTTTAACATGTAGTTAACTCGCCTTTACTCATGAATAATACGAAGATTGGAGGTCAAATAATTAATTCCTATCATGCACCGTTCAGAACACCCTCTAGTAGTTTTTGTCAACCCTTCATTCGATTAAATCTCACCGATGAGACTCATTTGTGCAAATTCAAAACCTTGTGCTTCGATATGAAACACGCTAGAATGGGCACCAAAGCACGTAGTTGGGCTCATTTGATTTTAATGTTTTTAAATTGTTCAATATTTTAAAAGCATAAGTAAATACCAAAATTCTGACAGACGTAGAAATATTATATACCTGTGGAGAGCGAAAAAAGCAGCGACCTTAGCTTACTTTACCAGAGTAGGTACTTTCTATTGGTGGCTTGTCTACCAATAGCTGAGACATGATGATTGGAGGTATATCTCCTTCACTGCGAGGAGCCGAGCTAGCTGGAACCAATTCATTCCGTTCCTGATTGCCGAAGTTACGAGAGCCTTCTCCATTTTTTTGTTATTAGATTTAAAATATATCTGTGAGAAACTTTTAGATGTTTTTGATATAATATTACTATCATCTATATACCTATTTAGATTCATGAATATAAAGGTAAAAGTTAATCCAACTCTCCACAGAGTATGAAAAGGAAACATTGCGTTTTATTACTTAATTTAAAGATTAAACTTAATTTAAGATTTGACGAAGAAAATATGTTGCTACAAATGACGAGGTGGCGCATTTAGAGGAGTTTTTGTAAAATATCGTCTCAACTTTGAAAATGCTCTCGGAAGGCGAAACAACTGTAATGTGCTGTGATAATTACACCAAAAAAGTTATTTACCAGTAAACGTTTTTAAAAATGTAATTATAAGGCATATTATGTATCTAATTAAACAAAAATGTAAATATTCGTTTGTTCAAAATCTTAAGTCTCGGAAAGTTCTTCACTGATTGCTTTAAATTTTGACAGATAATTTGACAGACATTTCGAATACCCTTGTGTTTTTATATACATATATTATATGAAAGGTAAATATATGTTTTTTTCATAAACATCCCCATCTGTTGGACAAACACGTTTTTTAAATAGCGCCATCTGTTGGACGTAAAAGAAACACAAGTTATAGTTTCCCTATCTGCACAGACTTGAGCCTTCACAATGCATAGCGGGGCACAGCTTGTTAAATATTAATAAAAAATAATAATTTCAAAAATCGTCTCAATATGTCACATTTATTATTAAAATTTTATTATTGAATTAATTATTTACCCTACAGTGTGCGTATTACATTAATTTTGTACAAAAATAAGATGATTTCCTGCGCCTTTTGAGAAAATTAACATAAAATATATAATAATTATTGCAAGTTATGAACAAACAATCAAGGCATGAACAAAGTGAGCGGAAACGAGAATCATTCTTTATCAGTTTTTTTTATGTTGTGATGCTGAAGGTAGTGGGGAAGAAAATGTGATGGGAAAGAAGCAGGCGGGGAAGTACCTGGCTATTTAGATCTGGTCACTAAACACGGATAAAGCCATTTCAAGGATACTGAAAATATTTTCCACTCTGAAACATGCAGCAAATACGTTTGTATTATCTAAAATTGCCAAATTTTTATTATTAATTGTTTTTATCAATTAATTAACGTAGCTGAGGAGTATGTTACTAAAGGCCATTTATTTCAGAAAATTGTAATTACATCAAATTTCAAAATTAATTTTAAGTTTTTTTAAAGTTCCATTCAAGATCTGTTGTTATTTAATTACTGGCCTTCTACAAGTTTAATTTTCACTCCTTCCTCTCCTCAAAAATTCCCTCCACACAGCATCCAAAAATATTACATAATTCCTGAGGGGTATTATTTTCTTCAGTGCTCCCTACGTGGAGCTAATGCAAAAAGGTGTTTCCCAGAACTATTTACAGAACTTGAATAAAAATTTCACAGAACTTGAAATTTTATGCTTTGATCAAATTCTGTGAAATAACTGCCTCTTACATTAAGTTAAGACGTTGTTCAAAATTAGAACGAAAAGCAAGAACAATTTGCAAGCGAAAAATAAAACAATATTGTGCCCAACGATGTAAAATTTACGAAAAGTTCTCTAGTATATTGCGTTTCACTACCCTTGCGATTTTCGCCGTTTATTAATGAAACCTCATACGCAGATCTCCACCATGAAATGTTTTTGCGAGGAGATAAGGGTAGCAGACGAAGAGTAAATTAAACATGGGATCTCTCCAGGAGTAAAGTATTAATCAGCTTCTAAAATATATTAGTCCTTATTACTCAGAGGAGATTATGTTTTTATTTTTAAGAAGTATTGTACGTCTATAAAATCGGTTATTATTACTTACTTTCATATTTTATTTGTCTCATTATTTCGTAGCCAATTAGATTATAATTCTGTTATATGGTCGCCTTACCAATAGACAGAAATGTTGAAAAAGTTCATCGAAAGTTTTTTGCAATTTATTAATTTTATGTTGAATACTCCTCAGAATAAATTAACTAATTATTTATTTATTAATCTTCGGGAAATGACAGTTTACATTTAATCAGTTTGTACATAAGTATTAAATAGCCAAAATAAAACCAATTATGGATTTCCTCTTTGTGACTACCTCTACTGAGACAGCATAATATGGAATAAGTAAATTAAATTTCTAAGAAAAGAATTTGAATTAAAAAAATAATATAAAGATTAAATAAAACGAAAAATTTACAAAACAAAACATTTTAGCCATGGAGAGAGGTTGTAGATATAAATCAAATCATAATAGAGATATAAACAATAGAGACATAAACATTATTCACAAACCATCAGAGAAATATTTTTTATGGATGTCTTGTATTTGGTAAGTTCGCAACTGAAAATATCAACCTTAGGTAATACGCTATTGTAATTTTGGCGAAAATTCTGCTTAGAGTTCGCTTTGCATTGATCAACCCTGAACAGGACACAAGAGCGTGTTGAAGGCGCAGGTACATTGAATGGAATCTTGTTTAGCAACTCTGGGCATTTTATGCTTCGTTTTCAAAATTTGTTAATTCGGAGCTCAGCTGTTGCGAATTTAGTCTGCTCAATTTAAGAGTACCTACTCGACACACTAGGCATAAGGACCTATTTCAATGTCACCAATCACATACCAATTTTGCAGCAAACTGGCCAATGTCTCGCCTACACAGTTTAGCAAATGAATATACCAATGATATGGACATTTTTAGCTTTACGAATTCAATGTTTAAAACATACTTAATCATATTGTTTCTGATAATTTCAGTTCATAATTATTTTACTTTTATTCCATCCAATTGTAAACCACTAAAATGTAAGAATTATTTTATTTTTTTTTAAAGAAAGACAAATATTCCCGGGTTATGAATAACCTGACAATATTTGAAAATCTCCTACTACCACCACAGTAAGCGGAAAATGTTGCTTGTGTTGTGATGGAGGAATTAGCCAGCCGAGGAATTGAACACACTACGCCTGGGTGGGACTCAAACGCGATGTCAACTCAGCCACCGACCGGTTGTTTTTGCAATCATTGTTTATAACTCCTGTGTACAAAATTGTAAACATATATACCCAACTTATAAGCTCCATGGACATATAAAAAAGTAAATAAATAAAAACAGTCATAAAAAAAAGTGAATGTAATGAATCTCTTAGGCGTTAGGTGTATTGGTGTACGAATCTTCCCCCTTGGCCGTATACTAAGAAATCGAGATACTTTCCATATTCCTTTCAAAAGAACCTATTTAATATATTAAAACACAAATAACTTTGTTTACATCACTTTAATATATATAACTTCTACATGTTTTATGAACAATATTCACCTCATCGGGAGCAAGTATATAGGTACTTGTATATACTTGCTCCTGATGAGGTGAACATTGTTCATGAAACATGTAGAGGTTATATATATTAAAGTGATGTAAACAAAGTTATTTGTATTTTAATATAATAAATAATGACATCACAAAGTGATAAACTTTCAGAAATATTTTCTTTGAAAAATTAACCTTTTTAACCTTCTCCCAACCTCCTATGTAAATGTCTCGACTATACATACTTTGTCAATTCCGATTTTAGGTTCTTGAATCTCTTGTTTTACCTCGATTCAAACTTTATTCCTTCTGTTTTTTTTTAGATGTTTTTGTTTTACTTTCTTAGTCCCCTACTTATAAACATGTTTTAATCCTACGTTAATGGTTCTTTACCAGTTTTGTATAATTTAAAACGCGTTTATTAATAATTAGTTAGGCTGTTATTTTTAAATGGTTTTATATCATTGAATGCCATTAACCGTTTGTATTTATCTCTAGCTCGAGAGTGCGTGCTAGACGATGTATGAATTCCAATTAAGCCATATTAAGTAAGTTCCAAGCAGAGTTAGTTGGCCTATTAGTAGTTAGTTGGCTTATTACTAGTGGTCAATAAAGTTAGGTTTCCACTCAGCGTTGCGGGTTCAATCTTCTAGATAAGTTCTCCACGATTGCAAACGCAACATTTTCCGAGTATTATGATGGAAGCAATTGAAAAAATAAAGTCCGGCTATTCATAACCTAAAAATTTTTGACTTAGTTCTACGATACAAAGAAAAAATAATTTGATTGCGTTCAATCCTCCATGTCTACCATAGCATGAGGATTCGTTGATAAGCTAATGAATCACAAATCGAAATGTTTTCATTTACTTACGATGATTTGAGATTCCATTAAGGAGAGAAAAACGATACGCTAAAAGGTATTAAGCCCACCTGTCTCCAGTTTCACGAGATAATGTGTCTAATCCACATCCCTCCGCCCCTATAAATACCTACTCCTGAATCCAGATCTGGGTTAGTGTGACTGACAGACCCTTATTCATCCCTTGTTAATCTCCCGGTGCAATGATTACAGGAGGGTGAAATATCTCTAACTTATTCGTCAGTTTCCTTTGATGCTGCAATTAGTGATTTAAGCGCCGAGTTCTAACATGAAGTTCTAAAAAAAATCAGTTTTTTTTTTATACTCATTCGTAAAATCAGATTGTTTCGCTTGGAATAAAAATCACATCCAAAGAATTCATTAAAAAAATTTACAAAGAATAAAGTGAAATTGATGATATTGTTAAGTTCCCGACGTTCCTCTGTTTCTTCTTTATTCCACACTGTTCAACTTTGCAAGAATAATTACTAAATTTAGAATACGTAGGTACCATATATTTCCAGATACTGTGAGGTTCTCGGAAAGAAGAAAAAAAGTTTGGTATAGATTATGTGGGTACAATAATTAATGCTTTACCAATTATTTTTTTAAATTTAAATTATAAAGAAAGGGTATATATTAATAATAATATCTAATGTTACATTTTTATTTACTAATTTAATTACCCAGTTAATAGAGAAATATTCTCCAGTATAACTGAGGAGCTAGTATATTTACTTATACTTATAAAAAATAGATGTGTTTGTACAAAGTAGTAAGCAAATCTTAGTATTATCTTCTAAAATATTACAAATATTTGACAGTAAATTAATCAATAAAATTAAATATAAGATAGCAAGAGGAAAACAAAAGAAATAGCAAAAATAACATATATGAAAATCATCAATAAAATATCGATCAGGTTTCGGATAAAAATGTAATATTGGTGTTTTTTTTTTCTATTTTCAATAGTTCTTCTCACTTTTTATTGAGTCCGGTAAATCACTAGCTTTAGGCTTCATCATTACTCATTATTTATTGCATCCGGTAAATCATTTCAAAAGCTTTGGGCCTCATCATTACTCATTATTTATTAAATCCAGTAAATCGTTAAATAGATTTGGGCCTCATCATTACTCATTATTTATTTTATTTAATTTTAATTTTTAATTAAAAAACAAAGACAAACATTCCCGGGTTACAAATAACCTGACAATATTTTAAAATCTCCTATAACCACTACAGTAAGCTGAAAATTTTGCTTGTGTTGTGATGGAGGACTTGGCCAGCCGAGGAATTGAACACACTACGCCTGGGTGGGACTAAAAACGCGAAGTCAACTCGGCCACCGACCGTTCATTTGCATCCAGTAAATCGTTAAATAGATTTGGGCCTCATCATTACTCATTATTTATTGCATCCAGTAAATCGTTAAATAGATTTGGGCCTCATCATTACTCATTATTTATTGCATCCAGTAAATCTTTAAATAGATTTGGGCCTCATCATTACTCATTATTTTTAAATTAGTTAGTGTAGGTATGTTTTAATTAAAATTTATAAAATTGTATGAGAATAACAATTATAAACCTTTTCTGGATCCATTAAATAAACTTTAGGAAAAGTCTCTCTCGGTCATAAATAAAACATGCGCTGTTTCCACATTTCAAAGAAAATAAGTTAATTTTATTAAACGCGCTGAAAAAACGCGTTTCCGGCAGCTAAATGAAATTTATTTTTCTTCCAGAATTCAAATTGCCCTTACGGAGACCTTTGCACCGGTTAACAGGCGAGGGGAAAAGGGGGTTTCTTTAGGGTTGGTGGTTTGGGGTAGGAAGGGTGAGAGAGGTTTTATAATATCTTGCCCAGAAAAGATTTACCGCCCTCCGCCGACAGAGGAACCGCCGCAGGGTTTATAGATTAACGTTTTAAAGTGCAGATAAACGATTATCAACCTTTACTATAGTATCTGCGAACGACCCCTAATGAAAAATAACACAGGTATTATTAAGCGTAAAACATAATGTTATTGAGGCGCCTACATAAAACTCGAAAGTTAGCCACTATATTAACCTTTTTTATGTTTTTGTCCCCCATTGAAGAAAAGAAATACGATGATTGCTTTTACCAAAACATTATTTAGGTTTTATAATCGTATGGTGGGCTTTCTCTTATAACTATTTGCTCTGAAAATTGTTATTTTCAAGGAGGAAATGCTTCTAACGTAAGGTTAATTGCATTTGTTTAAGAAAGACAATAAAATGTTATTTCTTTACATAATTGTGTCGTTAATTTATTATTGCTAAAAAACGCCGCACATTCTTAAAAAAACAATTGTTAGGAATAATAAGCTAAGGGCAGGAAAAAATGCATTTGTTGTCATTCTTATACTAAAAACATTGATACCACTATTTGGGAAGACATTTTGATTAAATAACCATATTTTATACAAATATTATGAAAGTGCTGAAAAATAGTAGCTAAATGGGTTATTAAGAAAACTAAATTATTATGCTACCCTATAACTAACTATAATGAAAATAAGATTTTTTTATTTTATAGCATAAATCAGTGAAGGGTCAATGCGTTAACTAAATAAAATGATAACTTGAGGAGCTGACAGTAGAAATTTTTTTTCGGTAAAGCAAACGCGTGTTTTGTGGCACAAGCCTAGGCAGTAAGAGATAAATAGAATACTTTTGAATGGGTACATTTTTCATTCATAATTTTACTACTACCATGCTTAGTATTCTGTAAATAACACATTCCATAAATTCCTTCCTATTCATAATGCAAAAAAAGCTACGTTTAATGTGTTTAGCCGCGGGCTTACGTAGGCAGTTGAAGTCGTAGATTGTAGGCTGTAGGGCGATGTTGTACGGCTTTTGAACTTTTTTGTGGCAAATATCATTTTATGTAAGCTGACTCCAGTGGATCATATTGTGTGAGAATTCTTACCTTATTTAATGTTGTTATTATTCTCTTTATAGGGCGCGGTAAAAAAGGTTTTTTGCTATAATTTACACCAGGACTACGCAAGCGGCACGCATGGGGCTTATTCGTGATCTTTTATTTTATTTAGAAGGAATAATTATTTAAGAAAATATTTTCACGGTAACAAAACTACTCGTGTTAGAAATATTATTAGCTATACTATACTAAACGCTGACCAGATAAAATTAAGTTGTACAAAGAAGCGAAGTTAGCAGTCCACAATGGAGTGCTGTTACCTAACCTGATGTAATGAAGTGAGGCATGGAACTGGCAAAGAAAGGATGAAAGTAGATTGAATGCTGTAGAAATGAGATCCCTGAGACGTATGTGTGGTAAAACCATGTATGATCGTGTGAGGAATGTGAGGATACATAAAGAGTGCAAGGCTGATGTAAGCGTAATGAGTAAGATCAAGAAAGGGGAGCTTAGATGGTTTGGGCATGTAGAGCGAATGAGCAAAGAAAGGAGTTTAAGGAGAATATACGATGCAAATGTGAATGGTAGCAGAAGTTGGGGACGTCCGAGGAAGACATGGCACGACCAAGTGAATCAGATAATTGAGTCGGGCCATGTCAAGAGTCAGAATAATAGAAGAGTATGTATGAGACGATGTATGAATGTGAATGAGGCAAAGATATGAGTGTGTGCCAATACCGAGTTGTTTGGCGGTCCGTCCTCGCTGCCTTCCCCTGCGGGGAAACGGCGTGATGGTTAGTTAGTTAGTGATTTATACCCATCTGAAATGAAAGTAATATCTTATTTACGAAAGATCTTTTAAGACTTTTTCTTAATCTCTCTAGTGGTACTAAATTGCTGGTTCCATTCTTAATTTTATTGGGAAATTAAAAATAATTTGAAAAATAAAATAAAGAATAATGTGTATTAAACAATGGCATTAGAGTGAAAACATGATTAGACACAAACATACTCACACTAAACATATCGAAAACAAATCCACAACGTACAGTATAAATAGCAAGGACAGCCAAAAAATAACACCTTAAAAATACACGAATGTTGAAACATCAAGATCTGCGATTGTCCTTCTCTAAAAAATCCAAATAATATAATAAAAATCATAATTGTCCAAAGATGGACACTTCATATCAAACAAATCACAAATAAACTCCTAAAAAAATACACATTTTCATAAATATACGACACATATAAACACCAAAAAAATGAAAACAGTATAATTTGCACATTGTAAATCTAATAAACTCAGCTATCGGTCATATGGAAATCGTACAGAAAACCATCTAAAACATAATACTTTAAAAAAATTGAATGACTGACACAGACCAAATATTTAACATGTGTGATGTACTAGACATACGCCAATATACCTACAAACCACTACTAAATTACATTTTTGACCAATCAAACAAATTTAAACAAAAACACACTATCGTTAATAGACCATTTAAAAGAACGTACAAAAAACATTAAAAAATCCGACGGTAAACACAAGCTTTGGACAAAGACATCTTTCACACGATGCAAATTTAAAAGATGGATTAAAGAACAAAACAGGCAGTATTACTAAATTTTTATAGTGAAAAATAATAAATTATAATGTATAAGCAAGTCACAATAACGCCAATTAAGTTTATTTAAAAGGTGCTCCCGACCGGAGACGTGGTATTCACCTAGTATGCATAGAACATCATAGACAGACATGCCAGCATATGCCAAGCGTATCAACCTATGAATTCTCAAATAATTAGGCATACGTCAAAACAGGCTGTCAACTGCAGGGGAGTGACATGGCTTTTCAGAAACAAGCAGGCAAAATTAAACGGTTGTCTAATCAATAAATTAATTTCTTCATGTTTGGTTTAAAAAATCACCCATAATATGATTTGGCATAGTGGAAATAGGTAACCCTGGTGAAAATAAGATTCGGATTCAAATGAATTTTTCATCTACTGATTTAAATTTCTTTGTGAATATTATTCAGCAGTATGGTTAAAGTTGGCAAATACCGTTGTATTATTAATATAAGATTTGCAACCTCTCGAGATGCGAATAAAGAAGACGTCTCAGATTAATCTATGAACCGCAGCAACCTGGCCGATTGTTTGTTCCGGGGGGGTTGTGACAAGTGGTCATAATTTATAGCCACCCCCACCCGCTTCCCCAAGCGTAGAATATAATAAAACCGTCAGCCTGCGATACGAAATGCAAAAGAGTGGTCATATTTTGTCTTATCCACTTGCTCCTAAGCATAAACTCTGGGTTATAGTTTTAAAGTAACAAACATTCCCGGTTACAAACAAACATTATTTGAAAACCTTGTACTATCATCATTGTATTCGAAATATGTTACTCGCACAGTTGACTTAAATGCTAGAAGATTGAACTCGCATCACCTGTTTGGAAACCTGACTCATTTGTCCACCCAGCTACTAACAGTTGCCGGCAGCGCCGTTGTGTTCAGTAGAATCGAATATTCTTAGTATCGCTAATCTTCCGTTATGACGATTGTCATTTTCGTGGCTAGGTCACATTGATAGCTTCATTCGGCTCTACCAAACACAAAGCTAGGACACACAGTTGTGTCCGCGCTTGATTCACCCAGAACGCCGTGCAATGAACGCAGCTGGCGTTTAATGCCAACTAGTTTGAGGCAATGACTAATTCTAAAATCATCAATGTTTTTTCAATGAGTAATTAATCTACTTCCGTTACCCCTATACGTAAATAGAGATACCGCTGTGAAACGCATTCCAATACGGCATATTGGAAAGTTTCGAGTACCTTTGTACAGATTTTAAACCGCCGATAGATACCGCCGTTGCACATAATTATTTACAGCAAGGGATCGCCGATTGTGTATGAAGAATGTTAGATCGCAGAGGTGTGTACTAATCTCGTATACATTCAAATTCAAATCATACATTTTCGAAGAACATAGGTCATAACCATTCGATAATAATTCATTCGACAAACCTTTAAAAAGGGATATATAGTCCTGCAAAATGATGAAACAAAAACCAGATTAAATAGTTTACGTAGGTTTTTTTTCCATTTTCCATAAATCACTTTTTAAAGGTGTGTTGAATTGTCATTTTGATGAGTTATCATGCAATCATTCTCGCAAGCTCTAAAAGTAGTCAACCGATATCGCTGGAAAAGTTTGTTCTTATTGGCGTTTAAAAAGTTGGTTAGAATGATAGAAGTCGGGGATGCCCGAAGAATACTTAACGCAATATCTTTATACCTGATGGAGATACGGAGTCAAAGTAGTGTAGTTTTTTAACAGTAACATTGTGGTATATAGTAGTGAATAATGGAAGAATTCGGAGACCCCGAGAAATACATTACCAGAAGCGACGCATTGCGGAGTCCATATTCAGTATTAGAACAGAGTGTATACTTTATAAAGTATTTATTTCGTATTACTTTTGACCATACAGCGTTAGTTAGGGTGCGTTTTGGCCTTGTATATTTTTTAAACACTCATGTACACATATTTTTTGATATTTCATAAATATCAAACTTATGTACGTTATTGGCAATGCATCTACCAGTGCAACAGCGATTATGCATTTCCAGTACCTAAACTCAACTCAAAACTCAAACTAAACTCATAGCATAAAATACTTTAACCCATACAAATCAGTAGCGGGATCGCCTAGTGCGGGCTACAGCAAGGCCAATACAGCCTCGGCACTAGGCCCCGACTCGGCGCGAGGCCAGGGCAAAGCGGGCCAATGTCCCGCCCGACTCGCCCCGCCTCGCCTCGGGTCAGGGGAGAAATTAAGATGATGTTAAGATGTTCTTGCTAAACACAAGGTTTCATTATTTTGTGATATATGGCTCTCGAAAAGATACATTTTTGGGTAGGGCCCTTGGTTGGGTTCGTTTGCAGCTTTCTGGATTGTTTTTCCTCTGTTGTAGGATGACATTTATTGTGTTTGAGCATTGATTCTTGTTTTTTTTTAATATCGTAGCCATTTTCATGTTTACAAAAACAGTTTCAGCCTAGAGTCAATGCTCAAACACAATTTTTTGGAATTATTTTTCTTTTAAAATTAATTTGAAATATGGTTAAACAATTTTGTAATTAAATTATATTAAAGGTTACTTGGTTTATAACCACTTTATTGCTGAACAAATTGAAGTTGTGCTTAAGTTCGTCTGTTTGAAAATCTGTAATTTCCGTTTCCTTTTCAAAGGGGGTCGCCGTTTTTATGGTTCAATTTTTTCAATTAAAGATTTTTTTCAATAGTCTCTACCTGTCTAAAGAAGAGGAAATTTTGGTTTTGATTTATTAAATACGAAAAAATTAGAAACATATACATAAACATATAAGACGTAACGTCTACTGTTCACAGAATAATTTGGTATACTAAATTCATACACATTATGTCAACTATTTAAGGCTATATCCAAATCTTCTTCGAAACAGTATTATTAATTTCAAGCTACAAATTGATTTCTGTCTTCGATAATTTAAACGAAATGGCGTAATTTTTAAACTCAATGGGTGGATTGAATTTTTTATAGATGCTGAAATAAATACATAATTACCGAGTGAGGGCGCATTTCTCTACGGGTCATCAGCTGCCTCACCACGTCAAGTCCCTGCTTGATAACCTTCTGATTTCTACCTCTTCAAGAATACCCGGCCCTCTGAGGCAACCGTCAGGCGCCTGAAGCAAGCATTGGCGGAGTATATCCAGTGACCACCACCTTCCGAGCACTGGGTGAGGGAGGCAGTCTAAAGCCCCATCTCTCACCGACATCCCCAACAGTTGAAGAAACGGTTTGGAACCGGTACCTTTAATCTACAGTCTTGTACAGGCAACCCGTCTGGTACATAGCCAGTAAAACGCATTATTCGTTAAAACCCAAAAAAGCGCCGTTGATCTAAAAACCTCTGACAGAAAAAATCTGTACACATTAATTTCATGACGCAAAAAAACTGCTCAATGTTTTCAATGTCCCCTTTACAAAATCTGAATTCAATCGCGTGGAACGGAAAATTCGTAAGCATTTAATTATTTTCAATCAACAGGCCATTACGAACTTATAATAATTAAAACGATAATATCAGCTCCCTGTAAACAAACAATGCGGTAGCAAAATCCATTCACACAATTCCGAAGTTAGCGAGCCATTTGGACATTTCGGCATTTTCCAGTTCTGTGTTCCTAACACTAAATAGTTCCGGGTAGTTAACGTTAACTGTAATTCCCTCGCTAGGTATTTGGGTGAAGGGGTTGGTATTTCGTTAAGGGAGTAGATATGGCAGCCAATTTTCTTTGCGATGCGGCGTACATTAGTGCCGCTGGGGTGTGATACGGAACGGGCATTTATCTCAATGAATTGTACGTAAATAACCACAATTATTAATGCGTCCTTTATTAATAAAGGAGGGAAATCTCCATATAACCTTTTTAGCAAATAATTACTTTGGAATTGTGATTAAGAGTATTGTGTTGTCGGTGATAAAATTAACCGAGAATGGATAATCCATTGTATTTATGAAAATGGTATCGAACCACAGACAATATTTTAACCTTTATATATTACTAAGTGAAGTTCCTTGTATTGCCCGGAATTCGAACAAAGATTTTCTAAATCAGATGTTACAGAAATTTTTCTCTTGTTTTGAACCTCAAGTGTGCTAAATTTCATCAAGAAGTATCAAAATTCTTGAGGTGGGAAATGGGTAGACATGTAGACAGTCACCCTTCTCTTGTTTTATTTATATAGAAAGTTTTTATTTTATTTATTTCATATAGATAGTGCAGTATTAAATTTTGATGAGAAAAATTAAATTTATTTAAAACATAACAAATAAAATGACAGTAAAGAAAGAAGCAATGACAATAGCCTGTTATGTAGTGACCTCATTAAAATAAGTGGCGTTAAAATGTGTTATTAGTGCAGCTTTATACTTTACAAGGGGAATATTAAAAGTATCTGCGATTTTAGCATAAAAGTGTGTGCAATCTATTTATAACTTAGTTATGTGCTGAGACTGTGGTATAATTGTCAGAATAATACATACTAGAGGACCTTGATCTAATGGTAGGTACATGAAATTGAATCCACATAATATGTCAGAGCTATCCAACTGATAATTAATAATTTTGTATAAAAATATAAGATTAAAAATTTTTCTTCTAACTTAGCAATTTTAATGAATGTAATAAGAAATCATAATCTATTGTTTCTAAAGGAATTCCAAGCCTAAAATTAATACACCTCAAAAATTTGCGTTGGACTTTTCAATGGTATTAATGTGATTATTAAAGACAGGTGACCAAATTGTAGAGTTGTATTCTAGAATACTTCTAACGAGAGATGTGAACAGAATTTTTAATGTGTTGATATTTTTAAAATCCTTGGAAATTCTTACTATAAAACCTAACATTTTCATAGCCCTGTTAGCGATAGAAGTTATGTGAGATATAAAGTAGAGTTTCTGATCAAACATTATGCCTAGGTCAAGTATTTCGATTACAGAGATTAAATCAACATTACACAATGAATAATTATACATTATTGGGTGTTTGATTTTGTGGAACCTCACAACTTGGCATTTGTTAATAAGGTCTTGAAGGTCAAGGGTGCAAAATTTCATCAATCTTGGAATAAATCTGTAGATTTGTACAAAAAAGTCACGTCGCCACAGACACTCTTCTCTATAAATATTTAGCTTAAGTCCCAGGCGTTGTCTGGACTTTTATTCGAAATCATTTGTGTCGTTCCTCCTTCAAAATTTGATCAATCTCGCAATATAACTGTAGATGTATAAAAATCATATTCATGCCGCCCGCCCCGTGTCTGCCACCTGGTCGCCCGCTATAGACACTTTTCTATGATGATTCTACATAATGGTGGAAGCAAAAAAGATAAAAGTTAAAGTAAGTTAGACTAAAAAGTTAGCGGACTTTACCGCCGAACACCCTGCACAATTAGACAGATTAGCTGAAGTCTCCGGCGTTGTCCAGGCTTTACACAAACTATATTTTGAAATCAGACATGTACAGTGACCTTCCTCTTGTTTTATAGGTCAAATGCTTCATCATTCTCGGAACCCGCATAGCCGCCATAGACTATCTTCTTTATGTTTTTTTAAATCAAACAAAACAATTTGTACAATAAATATATAATTAAAATTATTATTTCACCCGCTATGCCAGGTATGTCACTGTGGTATTGCGGGTGAAGTTTATAGAATTGAGTTATTCATATGATTGATGATAATAATTTCTTTACGTATTATGCAATTCTGTTATATTTTAGTCCCTAGTTTAAAGTTTTTATGTTAGATATACGTCTTAGATGTAAGTCACTAGTTATTATTATGAAACTTTGTTGAAAGCCATATATATGTTTATAGAACGCCCTTTAAAGTGTTCACGAAAACAGCGTTACATAATCAGCAAAATATTGTCATTTTTTTACATTAGCTCCACAAAGGAGGCAATTAGAAAAATAATTTATCCCAGGGTCTGTGTCATCTTTGGGGATGCTGTGTAGTGGGTATTTTTTAAGAGTAAGGGTTAGGGGAAATTTTGGAAGTAAAATGGCATTAGAGTTTGGTCGGAATCTGGGGGCCAGTGGTTTTAACTTAACGATTTCTCGCTAAAGATAGTGTTGATTCAATTTTTCACTTTTAGTAGGTATATCACAAATAGTTACAATTTGAGGTATTATTAATGCAATTATTTAAATTATTTATTTTTAAACAAACAAGCAATGAGCCATGACGTAGGTAATTTTTTGACAGTCATTTATTGTGAACTAAAATTAGTTTCGTTGACATCAAAGGCTGTTTAAATTTCCACTTGGCTGAAAATAATGTCAAGCGTACGTCAGTCGTTTTTCGTAATGTGTAGGTGAATTAATGAAGAACTGTAGTGCCACGCGATTCATTACGTTATGTGTATGATGACCATCGTTCCAGCTCGTCAGCGCTGCGTCGTACGCGTGCCACTTATTCCAGCCTAAACATCGCAGATCACCATTCAAGAGTTTTTAGTGAGACCCCTGATATAAAAAAAGTTCTGCTTTAAAGTAAAGAAAGGACAAGAGAAAAGTAGTGAGGAATATTTGATGGAGGACTAACCCTAAATCATCAAAAGCGTGTTTGTCTAAACACTTACCTTTCGTGCCATGGAAGTCATCCTAAAAATAACTTATAAGTTATAACTAAAAATCCGTATCCAGTCATTACTTATTACTTTAAAATTAATGACTTTAGTGCCACCCCAACAATTTCCAGGATGAATTTCGAATTCAGTTTCAACCATAAATTTCTCCCGATATTTCGATTTTTTTTACGCTTTTCCAGAACCGATGAATTGAACTAATGAAATGGAACAAACGCTTTACCTCCGCGGTAAAGGCTGACATTTATGCAGCCCAATAAATACAATGTTTGCCAAAATAATGATTTAATGAATTCAGGTGGAATTTTTGGGTCACCCTTTACTACATGATTGCGGTTTGATGAATTTTGTTTTTGGATGACGGTCCTAACGGCATTAACGATTAAATTTTCAGCGTTTTTGCTGATTTTAATGGCGTTTGGTATTGATGGGCCCATTTTGAATAATTATCAACGTTTTCGAATCAAATCAATAGTTTAATTTTTTGTCAAGCTATTTAGTATCCCTAAAAATTAACCCAACATTCCTTTTAGTGAAACACATTAAAACTTACAGTAACTTAACTAGAACAAAATAAGTCTCACGACCATTTTTTAGTCATTAAAATGTATTTTTCGTTTTCGATACCGATTTTGTTCTTTCTTTCCTAGGAACATTAAAATAATTGGGCTTGTTTATTAACTCAATTAGAGTGGTTTGAAATAGAAGAAGTCGTGAGGCCTGAGAAAGACAACGAAAATAGCGAAGCATTGACTTGTCCGCTAATTAATAAAATAATGTATTATATTGATGAAGATTGCTGCATGTCCTGAGATTAAGCCATGAAGTCATAACATTTTATATTTTTTTTAAATCCGGTTGTACAATTATTTTCCAGGGTAGCGTTTATTTCATTATAAAGAAGCACACCCTTTTTATAAACCACTTGCCTTATTGAATTCTCCTCGAACAACTCAATCTTGCTTTCGGAATTTAGTGCTATCAATTCCTCCAGGAGATTTAATAACCCATCAAGTCGAGGGTAGTATTCAACACTCGATCAAAAACTATGGGGTGACCAATCCCCCAGTACTAATTGGCGGCGCTTTGAGGGCATTAGTGCCGTAAAGAAGTACCGTCACACCGCATTTAAAATCATCCATCTGGCACAACAAGCATTCTCCGTGACCCTAGCGGGGGTCCCTCCCAACCCACAACCTAGTTCACCTTCTCGCTTCCACTCCCCGCACAGCCTCTATCGACTGTATGGTACAGGGTTGGAGCCTTTTTAGAACCAATACTTAGATTTTGGATGCTGGTAGATTAGTTTTTGCAAACTTGCCACGCGTCGGAAATATGCTATGCACCTAATGACTTACTGATTATCGTTTTAAGCATTCCTCAATGAACTCAAAGTTTTGATAGGGAACAATTTTTTTTCTAATAAGTTGATGAGGTTGAAATTGCTTCGTAGCGCCAATCGCCTTAATGAAATATCGTTAAAAGTTATAAATAGTATCTACACTTCTTTCTTTTGATCTGTAAATTTCAGTCCTGATTTATTTGTAGTAATATGTAAATTGTATAACTACTTCTAGATCATACATTGCTTGAAATTTTACAATAGCGAACTATGGACAAGGTGCACATAAGACGTTATGAATACACTCCGAGGACAGTATAACCATGCATGCAGGGCGCTGTTCGGCCTCCCTTGGCAATACAGCGCCTCGCAGATGTTCGCAGAGAACGCCACAGAACAGCCGGGACGAGTGAGCGTTACCGGAAATCGCAAAACACTCTCGTCCAGGCCGTCGCCCGATGGCAGGGCGCGATTCTAGACCACAGGTGGAGAATTTCCCTCAAGCCACCGTAATACTATGAAAATTAAGAAAGAAAATAAAAAAAAACAGAATAAATTGTAATTTTATATTTATTTCAATTTTAACTCCTATATTTAATTTATATTATGTGTGCTCTTATATGGCAAAAATAGTTTTGCACTCACTGCTCTGTTTAGCTGAAATAAAAATTATTATTATTACAAAGGAGAGAGATTTACCAATCCTCATAATTACTCTAGCGATTTGTCTTATATCAATAATTTTATCAAAATATTAGTAGGGAAACATATAAAACTGCTTACTGCGGTTTAAAGACAATGAATTCTTCTAGATTTTTCCGTTTATCTCATATTTTTAGGTTCTATACATATGGCACATTATGACAAGCAATCGCTCTAAACGTTTTTTGCAAATTTGTGATAATATTCCAAAAACCTCTCCAGTGGAAGGATTATAATCACCTTGCCAATATTACTTAACCTTAATATAACCAGGTTGTAAAAGGGCTATGTTCAACCAAACTACCAAAAATAAGACCAATGTGGAAACCAGTATCAGTATATGACTTGCGTTGGCACAATAACCAGCTTCCAGTTGCAGGTCACATCTCAATCGCGTTCCTGATCCAGTGAGCACTTGGCATGGCATATAAATTAAAAAAGCAACCTATGGAGACCATGAACATGTACCACTGGGCACCCAGATAATCGCACATGTGTTGACCCTGAATTTGACTCACTGGACATTACACCCAGATTTTAAGCACCCTGTGCAAACCCTGAATCTGACCCACTGAGCCGAGCCGAGCCGAGGATCGTCGATGGTTTTTTTTCGTTTTTTGTGGTTTGCGACATAACCACAGAAGTCGTTTTTGTCTGGCTTGAGTTTCAGCCAGGCCCCGCTACTTTTGCCGGCCGGAGGAATCCCGCCGGCCCACTGAGCAGGCGCTCGCGCCCACCCAACTGCCTTTATCAAGGCAACACTTTTCAAGCAATACTCGAAAAACCGTAGACTCACGCTGGCCCCCGCAAACCGCCCACAAGCTCCAGAGACGTGCTCCCTCTTCAAGAGGAGGCACCGACTACCGCCTGTCAAGATGTTCCCGACGAGGATGCTCCCCGCTGACCACGAGGACTCCCCGGTCGTGGTACCACCCGGCGCTCACCAAATTGCGCTTCGCAAGAAGACCGGGACCGTGCGCCTTACGGTCCCCGCACCACAGCCCCGCTCCGAGGACCCAAGGACCCGGAGACCATCCACCACCACGACTGCCACCACGCCCGACGAAACTGAGATGACGGAGCCCGCAGCAGGCCCCTCCTGGGCAACAGGACCCAGTCCTGCCCCCAGGCGCCCCCCGATAGGCCCGGCGTCGGCCTACGTGGCGCCCCCGAGGCCCCAGCAGCCGATGGAGACGGCTGCCCCCCAGGATGGAGGCTGGACGAGGCCGTCCAACCCCGCAAAGAGGCCCATGTCCCCACGGGGACCACAACCGCTCCAGTGTGGCAACCGTTTTGAAGAGTTGCCCGAGGTAAGCGAAGGCGCCGGCGCGCCGCGTAATAAGCGTGCCAATACTAATAATTATTTCTCCCCCGCAGGTACCGGAAGGAGAGACCGTGTTCCCCCGGTTGTGATGACCCTGGGGAACATGACACACGCGCAGATCACAGCTGCGGTACAAGGACATCTGGGGGCGGGTAAGCTCTTCACTTTTAGATATAACAGGGGCGGCACGGCCAACATCTTCGTGCGCACGATGGAGGACCATCGCGCCCTCACCAATGGACTGCGAGCGGAGGCGCGCGGCTTCCACACATTCACGGCCGAAGCCGAAAAAATGAAGAAGGCCGTGATCAAGGGCCTGCCTCTAGTTGAAGTACAAGACATCGCGGCGGATCTGGAATCGCAAGGATTCCCAGCTGTGAAGGTGGTCAAGATGACTGCCTCAAATGAGTATCCCATATACTTAGCGCACTTCAATAAGGAAGTCAACATGGGACAGCTGCGCGCGGCCGTCAAATACCTGTGCCACTGCCGCATTCGACTCCAGAAGCACAGGAGTAATCACCTTCAGCACGGCACCCAGTGCTACAGATGTCAAGACTTCGGACATGGGTCCCGAAACTGTTCGCACACAGCAAGGTGTGTAAAATGCTTACTGGAGCATGCTTCGGCAGAATGCCCCAAGAAGACGAGAGACGAGCCCGCCGCATGCTGTAACTGCTCAGGCCCGCATCCCGCCAACTACAGAGGCTGCCCCAAGCGGGTAGCGTACGTCGCCTCAATCCAGCAGCGACCTGCCAGAAGGCCCCAACCTCCACCGGCAGAACAGAACCCGAGCAGGCCACCTCCTCAGCCGAGGACGGATGGACGCACATGGGCCAACGTAGCCGGAGGCACCGCCCCCGCCCAAGAGCAGCGCGAGACCACGCCGCCCCCACAGCACCGCCCCCAGCCCCGCTCGCAGCAGGAGCCCGTGCGCGCGCCCACCACCACAGAGGACGACCTGGACATCATGGCCCTGCTCCAAGGCCTCCTGAGGATGCGATCGCAGCTCGCCCGCTGCACATCAAGAGCAGAGAAGCTCGTCGTCCTGATGGAGCTCCTCACGACCACCCTCGATGTCTAATCCCGAGAAGGTGAGAGTCCTCGTATGGAACGCATTTAGCGTGCGCAACAAGACAGACGAACTGCTCGCTTTGGCAAATGAATTAAACACCGACATTATTCTCTTATCAGAATCCCACTTGAATCCAAGCGTACCGCTGAGAGTGCAAGGTTTCGAGATTCACCGAGACGACCGACAGGGAAGATCAGGCGGAGGAACCGCAATATTCGTTCGACAATCAATGACGTCCACAAGAATTCCCACTCCGAAGTTGAAGCACGCTGAAGCCACGATTATCGAAGTCACCATAGAGGGTAGAGCGCATACCATCATCTCCGTATACTGCACCCAAAGTAACCTAGTGAGAGAAGATCTCAATAAATTGCTCAATCTGGGACCAATCGTTGTGATGGGAGGCGATTTGAACGCCAAACACAACTACTGGAATAACTACAGAGGTAATGCGAACGGAAATACGCTCTTTACACACATGCAGACAAATACCTATTCGATAATGGCGCCCGACAGACCTACGTACTACTCGCAACGCTCTAGATATCCGAGTACATTGGATATAGTACTCGAGAAAAATGTTAAGACAATATCTCCACTGCGCACATTAGACGAGCTGTCTTCGGACCATCTGCCCGTGTGCTTTACTATAGGCGGCACAACTTCAAGGACCCCCAGAAAACAGCGCAATTATAAGGATGCGGACTGGGAAGGATTTAAAAAGGAAGTCAACGAACGAATTCATCTCACTTCGGGAACTCTGCGCTCGCCACAAGAAATCGACGCAGCTACAAGCACTCTCACAGAGATTCTTCAAACAGCACAAGATACACACATTCCTCTCAAAGAAGTACATTCATACACGATCAAGCTTCCCGAGCACGTTTTATCGCTCATCAAGGACAAAAATCGCCTGCGACGCATGTACCACCGCACGCGTGACGAATACTTCAAGACAGCGTACAACTGCCTGCAGAGGGAAATCAAGACTGAAATCGCAGAACTCAAGCGCGAACTTTGGGACAAAAAAGTCGCGTCGCTCACGCCGAAGGATAATTCATTATGGAAAATGGCAAGCGCGCTGAGACATAAAGATTTCACAATCCCCCCGCTACAGAAATTGAACGGCCCTGGGACGGCTTTGTCGCTACAAGAAAAAGCTGACACACTCGCCGACGGCTTCGAGAGAGCCTACGCCGCTACAGACGGCCTTTCCGACCCGGCTACGGACCGGATCGTAGCTGACTCTCTACGAGATTTGAACGAAGCAGAGCAGACAAACGCTGAAGATATTCATTTCACAACGCCGAGCGAGATTGCGGTCACAATCAAGCGACTCAGAACGAACAAGGCGCCGGGAAGCGATCAAATTCACAACATTTTACTCAAACATCTCCCTCAAAAAGCCATCATATACACTACAAAATTGTTCAATGCCTGCCTCATGACTGGGCATTTTCCCCAGATTTGGAAATCAGCGACCGTGTTGCCATTCGCAAAGCCGAATAAAGATAGAACGCAGCCGACAAGCTACCGGCCGATTAGCCTACTATCTACGTTGAGCAAGGTATTTGAACAAATTATACTAAACAGGCTTGTCCCACACCACGACGAACACAAGACTTTGCCAGACGAGCAGTTCGGCTTCAGAAAGAGGCACTCCACGACCCATCAACTCACCAGAGTAGCGGAATTCATCGCAAGAAAATTTAACGAACATCGCTTCACCGCTGCTGCGCTCATCGACCTAGAGAAGGCATTCGACACCGTATGGATAGACGGGCTCGTGCATAAGTTGCACCGCACCAACACGCCCATATACCTAACGAGACTGATACAGGAATACCTAAAGAATAGATCGTTCAGAGTGTTCATAAGGAACGTGTTATCTTCAATGCGTGAGATTCCAAAAGGCGTGCCGCAAGGAAGTTTACTGGGACCATTTCTCTTCATTCTGTTCACCTACGACATCCCCCGAGACGAGAGATGCAATCTGTCTATCTACGCAGATGACGTCAAACTATACGTTTCCTCGCTGAAAGCGAACATGGCCGCGATTTACCTACAGAGGGCGCTCGACGCGCTCGTAGAGTACTACAAGAAATGGCGCCTGAAACTGAACGAGGCGAAAACCGAAGCCATCATGTTCACGAGAAAACGTATAAATAGAACACCTGACTTCAACATCGAAATGGGAGGACACAGCATTGAATGGAAAGATGAAGTTACATATCTCGGCCTGACCATGGACTCCCGCCTCAACTGGAAATCTCACCAAGCAAAGATGCACGCGCGCACGCGAAAAGCGATCGGCATGATGAAGCCAATTTTCAATAGACGGAGTCCGCTACTTCCCAAAACCAAACTCCTCGTCTACTACTCGCTCATTCGTCCGGTACTCTCGTATGCGATTCCCGTATGGAGCAGCATCTCACACACAGACCACAAGAAACTACAGACACTTCAAAATCTCTGCATTAAAATCACATACAACACGAGACTCAGAACAAACTTGAAGAGATTACACGAACGAGAACAAATTCCAACTCTATTCGAATTCACACACAGACTCACTACACGCTTTTACAAATCACTCACACTTAGTAAAAATCCACTCATACGAGACATAGGACAATACAACGCTCCGAGCGACCTGACATTCAAATACACACACAGACTACCTAAACACATCCTCATGGACCATGATCACATATGGTACATACCAGAATCAGACGCGGACGAATAGCGAGCAGTAGGTATTTCCTAAACTCCCGACTTTCCTCCTAAAATATATAATGTTTATATATCTATTTATATATTTATATAATATTTTATAATTTGTATGTATATGTATGTTTATTTTCTATCCTCCCATAAGTATATATTAACATAAAAACAGACACACACACACACATATCAAAAAATGCAGGACATCATATACCGATGTTACTGAAGGCCGTATACGTTTCAAGTTGACGTTCGGCCGCTCCTTCCGGGTAAGGTTTTCTGCGATTTTCCTTACTCCCAACGGCAAATGCGGAAGGAACCCAACAATAGGGCGCAGCCGAAATTTCCTCCCCCCATTCCCAACACAACACAAACAGACACGTATGTAGTATATGGCCGCTGTCGGTCGCTGGTGGTGCTGATGCTGGATGAAAACATGCAATTTTAGTAGGGTTTTTAGGTAACAAATTTTTTCCCTACCGAGAAAATACAAGGCCTCTAAGTCTATAAAAGCCAGGTAATATTTGAATAAACCCATATGAGGTAAAAATTGTGAGGCGCATATGACGCCGTTCTATTTGTATAAAGAACATTAACTTTAAATTCAGTAAATTTAAATGATTCACCACTTCATGGAATATAAGAATCTAGAAAATAAAAAAAAAAAAAAAATAAATAAAAAAATCTGACCCACTGGGCACCGCGTCCAGCCTTGCAGTCACCTGGTAGACAGCCCTGTGGGTGACCCACTGGCCCACATTGTGGGGGTAGGAATGCCATTAGTGGGCGCCGTCACCCCACCATCCCGCCACTCCGCATTGCCCTCCCCCGCCCTTTCACCGCTCGCTACCAGGACGGCAAGGGGAAACAGAGGTTGGAAAGTGTATGTTACAATTCCGGTATGATTTTAATCATATTTAGTTTCGATGGGCTCCGTCACTTAGCTTTTTTTTTAAGTGAAACCGCTCAACAGTCCCAGCTGATTCCAACCGTCTGGAGCCAGTAAGACTATGGCATCCCCAATTAGGGTATGTTGCTGAAGGTAGTGGAAAAGAGAAGGATATGGAGAGAGAAGGGTGGGAAAGTGCCTGGCTATTCAGATCTGTTTACCAAACACAGCCAAAGCCATTTCAAGCAACGTTTCAATTCTGAATGGTGTTCTTACACCAGGTCGATACTGACTGAACCTGCTGAACTGATAGTACTGAACCTGCCACAAATAAACTATACATCATTTTAATTGAGTAATTTTTGAAATAACACAGATTAATAAAATATAATTTGTTTTAGCAAGGCACGATTTGAACCCGTAACCTCAGGCTTGTGAGGCTTGCCTTACCCCTCGACCACGGAGGTCGTCAAAAATAGCATTTTTACTCACAATTTTGTACGGTCAAAGATTATTAAATATACACTATACAATTCACATTATAATTCTTTGCCAACATAAAACACGTTTTCTTTTCGCCCCATGTAAATTATTTTAAAACTTTTAATTACATGCATTTTAAACACATTGATGTTCCACACACTTTTTTCTTTTTATTACTAATTTCTATATTAATTAGTTATGATTAAGAACCGTTCTCATGGCATACGAAACTGCTAAGATATCAATATATTTTTTGTGGATTTACGAAATAGAATGGTTAACTTTGTATAATATAATAAACTCTTTACTTCTAATAGCTGATAAACAAACAAAAAACGCGTAATAGGTACACGGAGAAAAATACTAATTTTAAATATTGCAAATTCATTAAAAATCTCTTCAAATTATTTTTAAACTGTTAAAAACGTGATTGCAGGCCGAATGAATAGATAGGTTTCCTAATTTACTTTTAGTAAAACATGAATGCGTTATCACGATGTCGGAACACGTGTTCATAAAATATTTTCGCATTTCGTTATTGCATATCATCAAGGCAAATACACAAAACTGTGTTCTGATATATTACCAATTAACTAAAAGTTTACTAAAAAGGAAAGAGCCTGCAATTCCGTTCTTAACTAGATTATCAATAATTTCAAGAGATTTTTAATAAATTGGCAATACTCATTTTTCCGTGTACTTGCAAATGCACTTTAAGAATATTTTCTAGATATTTATATCAACAAGTGGAACATTATTATTTAGAATATATGTTAATGACATTTTCCAACAGAAAATTAAAAGGGAATTAATTTCCTACGCAGATGACACTGTATTATCAATAAAAGGTCAAACATGGGAAATACTCGTAGTTAACAAACTTGCAAATGAAGAAATTAATGCTTTAAAATCATGGTTTGATAATAACCTGCTCACACTAAATGCAGAAAGTTAGCATTATAATCCAAGACAAAAAATGTGATAGTGTAAACTGTAAGCAACACGATTCTATTTGTACTGTAATCAAATCTTCTTCTGAAATTAAATATCTCGGTGTGATCATTGATCAAAACCTGAAGTGGAACAGCCACATTACAGAGCTAGTAAAGAGAATAAGGAAATGTATATATATATTTGTGAGGTTAAGAAATATTTTAAATGTGAAAATAATCAAAAATGTGTACTATGCCTTTGTCCACTCTTTGCTTATCTACGGAATCATAGGCTGGGGAGGATCCTATAAAAATAATCTAAACTCTGTAAAAGTTTCACAAAGAATCATCATAAAAGTAATACAAAAATAAATTCTACCTTATCAAAAGAATCACTTCTTTAATTTTTTCCAGTACCAAATGTCAATCACATTTTTAAGCAAGTTTCCATTATAAAAATGTGCAATAAAAAAAATAACAAAAAATACCAAAAATTTTACAAACTAATGAGAAATGGAAATCAATCAGTTACACTTAATTTAAAAACAACACAAATGCAAAACCATTATATTTACCAAGCTATAAAAAACTACAATAATCTACCTTCTGAACTGCGCTGTATTGTCAACCAAACAGAATACATAAAAAAAATTAAACATTACTTTGTAAAATCAATATTCTATACAAAAATATTATTATAGAATTAAACTTATGTAAGAATCGTGGCTCCCTCATCAGGCACAAGAACTGCTCTTTTCTGTAATATTTATGTATCTATATTACTTCTATCAATTCCTTCTATTCCTTCTATAATCTTCTATGTAAATAAAAATGTAAATCATAAATCTCCGAAATTTCTTCATCAATTGCTTTGAAATTTTTACACAATGTTGCATTCGAATACGCGTGTGTTTTTATAAACCTGTATAATATAGATGTCACCTATGACAGGTAAAAACATGTTTTTTGTTTGAAAAACAGCGTCATCTGTTGGACGTAAAAGCAATACGCGATATTGGTTCTCCATCTACACAGACAGACTGATCCACAGCAACGCGTGGCGGTGTACAGCTTGTTGTTTATGAATCACTTTAAATGCAGTTACGGTACATTTTCCATGTGAATTGTTTTTTTCATTTGGTAATCTCTACTTTCTAATAATGGACATTTGTAGAAAGCTTTCCAGAATGACGGAATTAACAATCAATAGGAAGATTGATGGAATTTTTTCAATATTTTCTATTCAAATATAAATAATCTTTAATTATTGAAGAAAAGTGTGCTGGGTTCATGTCCTAGATGTGACCGTAGATTTTTCTGTTCCAATTTTTTGTTTAGGAATCGCTAACATTGTCTTCAATAATTAAATATTAAAATTTCAGGTTTTATTCGTTAAGTTATTCCGGAAATAAAATATAAATAATATCTTCTTCTCAAACCATGGAGATTTCTCTATCTATCAACAATAACATTATTTATAATAATCTGTTTTCGTGAATAATTTGTCAAAAGCCTTATTGTCCACAATAAAGTCACTTAAATTTTATAACTCCATTTATATTTTTTTAAGCCCAAAAGTTCGGGTTTTTTTGTCCAACCCTCTAGAGGAGAATTATATTGTGTGTGTGTTCCCTCGCGTTTGTTTAGTCAAATATGTTGCCCTATTCATTTGACTTAACATCAAAACAACCACCACAAAAACGTTTCAAACTTTTGTTTAATTGTCCAACTTCATATTTCCTCCCCTTCAAATGGCGGTTGAAGGGACTACAACTAAAGCATTTCTGCTCCCAGATGTGATCTGGCTAGGTTGAACTCAGCATATGGACATAAAAGCGAAAGAGTAGACCAGGTTCATGACATTGTCAAATATTTACAAAGACTACAATTTTGTTTGATGTCAGAATGGCTGTCAAATGGACTGCAAATGAAAAATAGGTTAAAATCACTGGGAGTACAAAAAGAAGTGAAAAAGGCTTATTTTTATGCAGTTGATTTCTTTTGATGTTTTATTTTTGGAATAACTTAATGAGTTAACCTAAACCTAAACCTTAAATTGTAATATTTATTTATTGAAGACAGTATTAGCGATTCTTAAAAAAAATTTGAAATAGTAAAATCAGAAAAAGATACGGTCACCTCTAAGAATTGAACCTAGGACCCTTGACTTGCCGGGGCACCGATCTACCAAGTGAGCTAATGGGACCCTTTTTCCTTCGGAAAATGAAGATATGTTGATAGTTCTTATTTTAAGTATGATACAGTTAAATATGACCGACAGAGATAGGGTACCATTAGCTCAGTTGGTAAAGAGGTGCCCTGGCAAGGCAAGGGTCTTGGGTCTCCTAGATGTGATCGTATCTTTTTCTGTTTCAAATTTTCGTTTAAGTATCTTTTGATGTTGTTGGTTTCCTGAAAATTCAATCGCATGAATTACTTGAATTACATACAACTCATATATTCACAATTAAAATTTACACAACACGACTCTTTTTAATTTCGCCACTCAACGATATTGATTTTGGTGAGGAACTTTACACGGTTTAATGGACTTTTCACGAGAAGTATTGTATGAGCAGCAATATAAGAGGAACGACTACAATATTAAATACGAATAAAACAAACGACATTTGTGTTACAATCACAATTGTTGAATATCACTGGAATAGGTTGATGGTTTTGTCTTCTTTCTTCTCAGGTAAAACTTTAATGAAGGTTTGGGATCAAAAGAGATATGACAATGTTTTGAACAGGAACTTGGAATATGGATGAGTCACAAAACTGTTTTAATATTAAACACCTACTTTGTCATTATAATTTCAGACTTTCACGGCCAATGTTTTATAGTGATATATTTATTTGGGATATTATGCCGTGTTACGCTACCTCCTTCTTTAGCCGACGTTTCGGACAGCATTATAGTATCCACTATCACACATCTGTCTTGGTGATGGACACTGTAATCGTATCCATAATATAGAGTAATTTTCCTATTATTGAGAATGTGAAATGTGCAAAATTTCAATAATAAGTAAAAAAGAATCTGCTTTAAGGGTGGGAAAGGGCGGTGGGGTGTTTTTTTTTTTAAATCTCACGTAAATATTACTGACCTTCCTTCCATTTCGGAGGTTAAGTGTGTAAAATGCATCAAATTCTGAATTAAACTGTGAATTGGTTTTAAACCTTCTTCTCGAATATATAGATTGATTGTAGCCCTTTTCATTAAATTGCACCTTTTATGACATTTTCGGCTTGTTTGCGGCGAGGAAAATGTTTTAAAAGTAGCTCAGCTCCGGGGGAGGGGGCGGGGGAGAGTCGGAGTATGATATTATACAGTATTTAACATATTAACAAATATTACTGGAGTAATTTATTTCTAAATGCAGATCGATTATCGAATATTTTTTCTAGTATTACCTAATTTATGAAGCATGTGACACGAAAAACGGCTAAGATATCATGCAAAACTGAAGTTCATACAAAAATCAATAAGAATACGTGTTTGTTAAAATCTGAATGCTGTCAACATAATCGCTAACTAAATAGTATAAAACAAAATCGCTATTCGCGTCTGTCTGTCTGGTTTTTACTTTCATATATTTTATTTTTCTAGGAAGGTTTATATTTATAATACATGAATATTATATTGAGAGAAGTCGATGTTTTGTAATCAGGTCGTAAATGTTCGGGCGCTTAAATTTCTAACGCTGGCTAAACCTTATGAAATACATCAAAATAATGTACTACCGAATGGTATATCTTAAAAAGGCATATAGAAAAGTCCGTAGTGGTACATGTCTATCTCTTAAAGATAAGCCTCTGTAACGCCGGGTACACGTCAGCTAGTGTTAAGATAAAAATGGCGAGCGAACTGCCATCGCCATGTGCACCAGCGGAGAAAGGTATTAGAATTAAGAACCTTGCAACAACATTATCCCGAAGGCCACCGGTTTTGTATGTATTTTTAAATGAGTAATTATGTAAATTGCGTACTTCTTTGGTTACTCAAAGGGCATTACGTTAATTGTGTTACCAACGTAACGTAACCAAACTTGTTTGGTTACACAATTTGAATATTCTTAGTTCCTACCTGGATGTCATTTATCCAGTTCCTACTTATCCCTAGCCATCAACTTGCAGTAAAAGAATTTTAAATGTGGAACAATGGAAAGAACATGTGCAAATTTTAAAACTGAAAGGGGCTTAGGACTACCTTGGAAGCAAGTTGTTGGTGTTTTTCGTGTACATAATCTCGTTGAAAAGTAAAACGAAGGAAATTGACTATTGTGGTGGAACTCCCTATACTGTGATTGTGTTGTGTGCTCCTTTCCAGAGATACAGTAAGTGCCTGGTCATCCCGTTTTCCTCTCTTCCACACTTTGTTCATTCCTACAAATACCCCTACATATTACCCAATTCCAACAACCACCATTTCATTTTGTCTCGTTTAAATTAGTTACAGTCCACTTTCGAGCCCACCTAAGCAGTTATTCGTGAACGGTTTTGGATGGAACAAATTATTTTTGTTAAAATTACAATACTAGTTAATACTTTCCTGGCGAAGCTTGATTACAAGCAAAGCATGACATGGTTTTATATTATTATAAACATCGCTGCCTCAATAGTATCAGTTGCGTAGAACGGCATTATTTGCTTGGTTCCGTCAGAATGGGAAATGTTACGCGTTAATTTCGGTAATAGGAACTCGAATGCGGAATGCGTTGCATTCCAGGTGATATTACAAAGTTTATTATCTATCAGACATCAACCAGTATTTATTTTGTCAATGTTTATAAATTTATATATAGCTTTCCCAGGGTAGCTACTTATATTTGAGAAACGTAGTTTTTCACTCTGATGTTATAAAAATATAATA
Source organism: Hesperophylax magnus (assembly GCA_026573805.1). Classification (NCBI taxonomy): domain Eukaryota; kingdom Metazoa; phylum Arthropoda; class Insecta; order Trichoptera; family Limnephilidae; genus Hesperophylax; species Hesperophylax magnus. The sequence continues at coordinate 6,797,834 of JAIUSX010000029.1, read as the reverse complement.
TTGAAATGAAGACATACGACAATCTTATTCAGTTTATTATACTTTCCAGCTAAATGAGCGTTCTTCACTATAAAAATAAAACGTATGAGACATTCCTGTAAATAAATACAGTACTGTGTCTTTTGAGAATCGGAATTATCACATTTGACATGAAATTTTGTGACGAACTTTTCACAGAAAAAATAAGCATATTTTCAAGTGACAAAACACCAAGTCAGAATATTATTAAGATACATTATTTCTTTGCCAAGCGAATAAAATTATACAGGGTTTTCTAATAAGAGGGGTTATTTTGAATAGCCCGCTATTTCGGTAGATGTTACTTTTGAAGCTGTCATTTTTTGACATTTGACAAGTAGAAACTACGCCATTAATAAAAATGGAACGATACACGCTTCAATGACACGAATCAAATGCAAATCACCTTGAGTGATGAGGCCCATTTCAACTTCGGTGGCTTCGTCAACAAGCAAAATTGTCGCATCTGGGGCTCGGAAAACCCAAGAGTTATTGTTGAAAAGCCTCTCTATTCTCAACGTGTGACTATTTGGTGCGGTTTATGGTCCGGCGGAGTCATTGGACCTTACTTTTTCGAAAATGAGGCTGGAGCAACAGTTATGGTAAATGGATCGCTATCGAGAGATGATTAATGATTTTTTTATGGCCGGAATTAGATGGTATTGATCTGGACAACGTTTAATTTCAACAAAACGGCGCTACGTGCCACACAAGCAACGAAACCATTGATCTTTTACGATTGAATTTCAAAATAACACCTCTTGGAAAACCCTGTATATTTGTTTGGATTAGGAGCAATTTTTAAGGTCAAATCAAAATGCCATAAAAGTGGGGTGAGCTACTGGCAAATCCAGGGTGGATTTCTTGGAACACAAATATCTTGGTGGTTTATAATTCGAGAGGCGGGTATGAGTATGGATACCATTTATTGGATAACCAACATATCTGCCGTAGGTCATTCAAAGCCGTTCGCTGCGTTTGGTGACTTAGCAGGAGTGCCCGGGTTCATTGGGTGAGGATTGTCTCGGTCTTAGCGGTGGGTGCGGCTGCACACCTACCATGTTCATTAGAATAAATTAAAATAAACCTCACGGAAAGATCGATTTTCTAGGCCTGCTAGGGCAAAGTCGAACGTAGATCATTCTTCCTCTTCGTCTCCATCATTTCGTTAAAAAGATACTCCACACAGCATCCCCAGAGCATCATCCAAATTATTTTCCTCAAGGCCTCCTGTGTGGAGTTAATTAAAAAAAAATCATAATAACCCTTTTAACATTTTCTGATATTCCCTACTCTGAGTTCATACCATTAATCAAAATGTTTAAATGCCTTTTAAACCAGGACGAAACGTTCTCTCAGTAAAAGGTTTAGTAGATCTAATGATTAAACAGATAAACTGTCTTCCTTTTAATTTAACCCTTTGGCCTCCACTCAACAGGTGTATTTAGTTTTAGTAGCTACACATCGCGTGACGGGTCAATTAGTATTGCAGTCAGAACTTCGAAGCAAACTATTGTTTATGTTTTAAACGGGTTGCACGTAATACAAATAATTTAGTTAGGAATATTATGCTTTTGTACAATGTAACATCTATCGAGACCTACGGAATATATTTTATTTTAAAAATTACAACTAGTACAGGAGGCTACGAGGAAAATAATTTCCCTTGGGCCTATGTCATCTTTGGAGATGTAGTGTGGAGTGTCTTTTTGAGGAGAGTGAGGAGTGAACATGGGTCTTGAAGACCCATGTTCACTCCTGGGTCTTGTTCACTTTTGTTGTAGGAGGGATGATACACAGAGGCCGGCAAGTTCCACAGCCGAGCTGTTGAAGTCAAGAACGTTTCGTAGAAACTGGGTACAAATGTGTGTTGGGCGCGCGTATGGCACCGGTGCTAAAGGGATCAATGACGCTAATTCATCGGAGCATCTTCCATTGTAATACTGGTAAAAGGGATGCAAACTTGCCTGTGATCAAAAGATTTCAATCTGTTTATTAAGATAAGGGAACCTATCAATCGGACCGCCCGTTCCCTCACAGAATCGAGGGTTTTCTTCAAGTATTTTGGTGTTCCAGACCAGATGTAGCTGTATAATTCAACACTGGGGTGCACTTGCGATTTGTATTGGGTCAGAAGTTGTGTACTATTAAAGTATCTGAAGGCCCTGTACCGTACGCTCAGCTTCTGAGAGACTTCCTTGACGGTGGAGCCCCCGTGCCTGAGCTAGCCACTTAAGATAGTGCATATCAATGAAGGAATGAACCTAGGTCTTGAAGATACTCGCATTGAAGGAAACTTTATTATGTCTGCATGTCATTCCACGGTCTTTGGATTAGGACTTTAGAACGATTCTTAGGAAAGACCGATCTTAATAAGAGTGTAATTATTTGTTTTTATTTAAGGCGATGCACTACGTCATGTAATATTTTAAATTGAGCCACTATCAATAATAACCCTTACGTAAATGGCGATAAGGTTTTAATTCCCGCTTAACACCATCCGCCTGTTTTGATTTATGCAAGAAAAAAAGATGGCCAAAAAGTGCTTTTTATTTTGTTTTGTGGTTGTTCAGGCATAAATATTTAATTTTTTTTCGATCATTTTATAAATAACTTAATTTGACACATTATACAATAAAATCATAACCTAAAATGGGTTTGAAGGTGGGAGATTTTGAACTTTAAAGCAGTTTTCATAGGCCTTAAACATTATTTTTTTCTGGGCTTATAAAAAAACTGAACTAAAAAATACTCGATTATTTCAAAGGCCAAGATGTATTCTACTCGCAGTATTTAATTAAAGCATCTGAAACATTTCTAGGCGACCAAATTTTCAAACCAAAAACACATGATTTTGCATTATGGCATTGCCTTGAGTATTTGGTATGAACACGATCTTTATTATGACCTTAATTTGGGTATATTATAAGATCGTTTCTTGTTATTTAAGTATATTTAAATCGATGGTAATACACAATTACAAGGATTCAGTTATAGGTAAGCTACAGAATAAACAGTTATTGTATAACGTACGATTAGTAGGAACTTAAATGAAATTGAGCAAATACAACCACGTTTCGTAAAATTAATAGCTGAAAAATAAATATTTGATCAAAAAAAAGGTTTTCATAGCAGGGTAGATCATTAATTAATGTTTATATATTTATATTTATGGTTAAATTTATATAAAAAGTGGCTGAAAAATATCGATTTCTTCAAGAAGAGAAATAATATTTTTTTACATTAACGCCACACAGTAATATTTTCCCTCAAAGCCTCATGTTATTTTTGGGGATGCTGTGTGGTGGGTATATCACAATTCATTTACTATTGAAAAAAGTCAAGGAGTGACAAAATAGAACCACAAACATTAAAAAAATAGCTTGAGATTATCGAGCGACCAAATATCTCTATATTCAAATTTATTTGTCGAGCAGCAAAATACTAAAATAAGTGTCGTTACTTTTTAAGTAAAACTGGCTCTCAGAGGGTTAAATAATATTCGCACAAGATGGCAGATAGATTAGTGACCGCAAAAATTAACGTGTATCGCATAAATCTGCGGGAAGTCTCCCACCTTAATTAATTAACTAAATTACTTTGTTTGCTCGTTGTGAAATATACATCAAGTTTCATTACTCTGAGGTAAGCCTCTATTCACTACTGAAAAGGTCTCAGCTTTGCCTATGTGTCTCAAGGTGTTAAGTATACGAATAGATAGATAATTTCAGAACACCTTCATCTGTCGCATTTCGTTTCTTCTTCCGGAATTTGATCATTTTCTCAAACGTTTTGAGAGCAATAACCTTTTCAATACCAGTTGGTGAGAATATCGGCTGTCAAATAAAAATGAATCCATCATGCTTAATGTGGATTTCGTTGAAATGTAATGGGTTAAATAGGTAACACGTAAGCATGTAGTAAAGGTTGAATATAAATATAATAAACTCACACACAAAAAACACAGCATTCGAACGCTTCATAAGACATTTTTTGAATATCGCCAAAGAGACTCAATTGCGTAGAGCCAGTGAGATTATGATATCCCCAATTTGGCTATTTGGTGTAGCTGAAGTGAGTCTGCAAAGGAATGGGAAAAGGGAAGGTTTGATCTTATTAACGTGTCGGTTCAAATCAGGTCACCTTCAAGATACCACACGGCAGAACAGATGCTCTATCACATCATCGCATGACAAGAGGATACCGCTATTAAAAAAAAACCTTTAACAGTAGATACATCATGTAATAACTCTTTATAATCCTCCTCCTCAGACGCTGGGGCTTAGGTATTTGATACATTTTTTTTTGCTGGGAGAATATTTAAACAAATGTGAATGGTAGAAAAGGTCAAGGACACCCGAGGAAGACATGGCACGATCAAGCAAACCAGATACTTAAGTCAGAATAATAGAAGAGTGTGTATGAGATGATGTCGAATGTGAATGAGGCAAAGAGTGTGTGCCAAGACCGAGTTGTTTGGCGGTCCGTCCTCTCTGGCTAATCAGGTAGATTAGTTTTTAATCATAGAAGCCATAAAAACTACACAAAGGGAGCAATAATCTAAGAGGGTTGTGGCTCCAGGGTTGATGGTGAAAAATGTACCATAGTATGATCACCATATTTCTTATAAGCCCAATCATTACAATGTTTTTGATAAACTCACTCAACTGTTTTGCGCTGTGATTTAATTAATATTAATATTTGTACGTTTTGACCTATTATACCCAGCCAGCCTCAGCCGGATCCCTGCTGCATTATGCTAAAATGTTATAGGGAAAGTTGCCCGGTGGCCTAATTTACATATATTTTTCCAAGGGATCTCTTTCCGCTAGCAGCGGATACAGGTCGGCTACGGTGAAAAACACGGAGAAAGTTATTATGAATAATTTCATCTGTTGCTCCAATGATGTAAATTTAACGATATCAAAACAATTCACTCGGTCGAGTAATGGTTTCATTTAACTACGTGTCAGTATCACTTCCAGACCAAATAAGTGTAAAAAAATATGTAATTGAAAAACTACTAAATATTTTTTCAACTGAGACTGAGAATCGATCTAGAAATCAACTGTTTGGTGCGTTTGCCGATTCCGCCATTGAATTGCCTTTTAAGCCATCTTAATAAATTTAAAATTAAGTTGGTTAAACACATTTGTAAAAGTTTCTAACTAAATAGTGTAAAAAATATTAAATTTTGGAACTTTTGTTTTCCTGATTTGGATTTATGTTGTTTGTTCTTTTACGCATTCAGAAATTTCCGCGCCATTGTAAAAATGACTTTTAATTCGTTAATTCGTAAGCAGATTTTATTTTCGAGGACCGAATGGTGATATTACAATGTGAGTTGCCTGTATACTTTCAGATTCATTTAATGACAAATCACCAAAAGTGGGACGATCATGCCTCCCGAGCTCTGCGCAGGTTAGTTTGTCCCGCATTCCCTCATCGGTTATTAATATAGATGTATATGCGTAAGTCACAATATTGGTGTTTCTTTATTCATAAATCTTTTAATGATTACAATTATTTTGTTGTCTACAACCACCATACTAGGCTCATGCCCGTATTATGGTAGTGGTAATGTTTTTGATAACAATGTTAAGATGTACAGAGATAAGATAGAGAGAGAAAAAAGAGGTGAAAAAAAGAAAACATATGAATGGAATGGAATAAAAGAACAGTTAATTTAATTTAATGACACGAGAAATTCTTTGAAATAGTTCTTTCCCTTTATCAATAGCCAATTCTGAATATTTCTTATGAGATGATCAGTTTCCGATTTTCTAATATCTATATTGAGTGATTTGAACATCTTGGGAGCAATATAAGAGAATTGTCGCTGGGCGGATGCTGTTTTTGTTGGAGAAATTACACATTTTAGGTGTAACGAGTAACGGGTGTGAATATTTTGTTGTGTTTTTTTCATGATATTTTGTATCATATATATATAAGAATAGTCTTGTATAATTTATAATGTATAATTTACTAATATCTAGGATCTTAATTTTTTTGAAAAGTGGCTCTGATGGGTATGACGGATGACATTTGAATATTACCCTTAGTTTTTGAGTTAAAATCATGGGATGGAGAATCGAAGATGCACAACCTCCCCATCCCACAATCCCATATGTAGAAATTGCTTGAAAGAGTGCAAAGTAGACACATTTTAATGTTTTTAGGTTAAGGATAGATCTGAGATCTGAAAATGTAGAATAATTTGCGGCGTCTTTTTGTTGTATAATTGAAATGTGCCTCCATATAAAAGAAATAAATCATTTATTTATTTTCTAAGTCTTCAAGAAAGCATTTGAAAATATAGTGCCGAGAACAATCGAAAAGACCAGAAAACATAATGACAGCTATTATAAACATGGTCCTGCTTTTGTGAACAAACAATTCGTGATTTGTATTCCTCTTGTATATCTGCTGTAGAGAGCTTTTGTTTCTTTAAAATTCTTAATTAGTGGTCTGCTCAAATGAAGTGCCTATCCGGAGCATTGAACAAACAAGCTTAATGGCATCAACTTGTTTGGAATCAGAACAGAAAGTAATACAGACCTAGATATATAAATATACCAACAATGTACCTACATGCAGACAGACGTACATACAGACGTACAAAGGAATTTATGTATATTATATTCCCTATAGTTCCGACCGCGGCACATTTCCAGTAGTACGGGGAGACTGACTACACTAATATAACTAATATTACTGAAACTAGTTTTAAACTTAGTTTAATTCGGAGGTGGGGGAATACTATTCAACTCCTAATGTATTTCAAGAAGTTCTTGTTGGGACAAGTGTTGAGCGGAACTGCAGTATAGTCAAAGATATTGTTTCAAATGTTCAAAGTCAGCAAACGCTTTGTATGTTGCTTAAAAAAACAACTAAAATTGTATTTGGTTTTAAACCACATTTAAAAAAAGTAATACTACAATTCTTGTATTACAAATATACTAAAAACATTAAAGAACCATCTTCCATTACTATAATTATTGTTGTGTTTCCGGGGTTTCTCACAAACTATCTTATTAACAAAACACTTGGACTTTTAATGTGATGGATTAACAATGAGTTCTTATTAATCTTAATTAGCAGACGGTTTGAATAATATAGAGCCTTGAGGTTCCCACCCTATTTACCGTCCATTTGGTATCTACAATACTCGACAGCTAACGACATCTATGGGTAATCTAATAGACTAATCTCGTGCCATCTATGGGTGAGCTCATACACCAAGGATATTACAATTATAATTAGAAAATGTTGCTCGTGCAATGGTGGAGGACTTAGCAGAGGTATGCTTAGCAATTGTACTCACAAAGTACAATAAAGAAAAGGAAGGAGAGTAAGTTCTGGGAAGGTATGAGGGTTGGGTAGGGATCAGTGTCTCCAGGAGTGACGGACATTTGAATATATCCCTCCCACTGCGGAGGCGGAAATAATTATAATATTTGGATGATTTGTATAGCGCCGTTTTTGTTAAAAATCACCTCAAGGGCGCTAGGCCGAGATAGGTCGAGAGACAAGTCGAAGAGGTCGAAGGGTCTCCCCAAACCAGCCTCTCACGATCTGGCATCTTGAGCACACCTCACCCGATGAACCCAGGCATCTCTACTAAATCACCAAACGTAGCGAACCACTTGGGACCTATGCCCATTGAGTTATATAAAAATAGAGTCTACATTCATTTTCAATATCAGTGTGAAATATTTTTCCCGTGCGGAAAGTAGGAAGAGGGTGTGACGTCTGTCGAAGTCGCCCGAAACATTCCGATGGCGGACGAACTCAACGAACGCGTCAAATGTAACCGGCGAGTTTTTTACATTTATAAGTCAATTTACACGACAACTGATTATGGTAAACCACTGATTACAGGTGAAAGATAACGCTTTCCCTTTATTTTCCAGTACGACTTGTTCAATATCTCAACGTACATGTTGGTATTTTAAAGTTATCGCCGGTGACCTGTGCCCGGCGAGCGCTTGTAACTGACTGATGCCCGTGATATCTCACATCGGACAATGATCCGATATGCGTGGTCCATACTTCGAACGCCAAAACTGACTCTATCTATACATCTTATTGCCCATGCCTGAGGTGTTGGTTATTCAATTAATGATTACCGGGGCGGTGGTATCCAAACCCGCCTACCAAATTGAAATATTCATAGCTGAGCACTAAATTTAATTCCGATATGAAATCAATATATCAAAATAAAAAAAATAAAACGCTTCTTAACTCTTCGTGTGCTGGAAGTGCCTATTGGCCACAAAAAAATGTTACCGTCGGACGCCACCGTTGCCGATAGGCACATTCAAAACATACATTAGAGTCATAGAATTTTGAACCGTAAAAAATGTTAGTGGCTTACTTAACTAAATCTTATTGAATTGGCAACAAAACAATGAGATGGGCGTTCTTGTTTTTCGTTTCGTGAAGATCAACCATTTTATAATAATAACAAAGATACTACCGGGTTATTCTTCAACGCGCACTTCGTCTAATTTGTTGTGTGTTTTTTCAGCGTTTTTTTTATTTATTATAAAAAACACTTATTTAGCTTTACGGAAAATGTATTTAAGAATTTCTTCAAAATATTTATTTTATAAGATCACTTTTCTCTGAACATAATCTGCTATTCTGGGAAAACTACTTATGGTAAATTATGTACTCTTTTTATAAATATACAAAAACACTATCTGGTAATACGGTACAATTTAAAAAAATTATAATTTTGACAAGAACAAATAAGTTTTTACGAAAATACAATCATCTAACACACGGCAAGCCGTGCAAAATTTTTGCTTCGGCACACGACAGAGGTCACAGCAACTCGGCGTTCCAAAGGTTAATAAATAAGGAATTCCATTTGTGAATTTGATATTCTCTTTGAATTTTGACTGAAAAGGTTAATGATATTACGTACGCTTCATGGTTCATGTGTTCAGAATACCTACGCATTCCAATATATCATTTGGCCATTTTTTTATTCATTATTTAAGTCTAAAAGGTTCTTTTTTATTATTCTACATTTTCCCTTATCATGTTCTGTTGTTCACATTAATATTAAATCATAGAAATAAACCAAAAAACTATATTTTGTGAATAATTTCCTTTACAAACTTAAATATTATTAATATATTTTTCAAATGGAACACATTTTGGAAAAGGTCTATAAACAAATAATGGAATTTTTTAAGCACTGCAAAGCCCTTTACCAAACCACATACAATTATTTTACTATAACTAACGTTAGATCACTACTTGATTTTACTGGTTTGGCGTGTTTAATTATGTACCTTCGACGATATTCAAGAATAAGAACGTCGACCAATGTATGTACAGGGCTTTCTAATAAGAGGTGTTATTTTGATATTCAATCGTAAAAGATCAATGGTTTCGTTGCTTGTGTGGCACGTAGCGCCGTTTTGTTGAAACTAAACGTTGTTCAGATCAATACCATCCAATTTTGGCCATAGAAAATCATTAATCATCTCTCGATAGCGCAATCCATTCACCGTAACTGTTGCTCCAGCCTCATTTTCGAAAAAGGAAGGTCCAATGACTCCGCTGGACCATAAACCGCACACGTTGAGAATAAAAAGGCTTTTCAACAATAACTCTTGGGTTTTCTGAGCCCCAGATGCGACAATTTTGCTTGTTGACGAAGCCACCGAGGTTGAAATGGGCCTCATCACTCAAAATGATTTGCATTTGATTCACTCATGTGAATTTTAATAATTTCAATGCGTTTTTGAAGCGTGTATCGTTCCATTTTTATTGATGGCTTAATTTCTACTTGTAAAATGTCAATAAATGACAGATTCAAAAGTAACATCTACTGAAATAGTGGGCTATTCAAAATAACACCTCTTATTGGAAAACCCTGTATTTTCAACGGCGGCCTGGATTGGACTATCGATACACTGAACGCCGCACCAGATCGAATTAGACTCAAGAATAAGAACGACGACCAATGTATGTACTTTCGACGGCAATTGCGAATGTCCATAGATCGAATGATTTATTTAGTATACAACATTATAAGTTTAACTATGACCAAAATCATTAGTGGGACTTATTTGCAAAATATTGAACAACCTGCGAGATTAAGAATTTTCGAATGTATCTTGAAAACATATAAATTTTAGGTACATTATTATTATTTGCTCTGTTCTTATTGTATATATACAAATATCGTTGAGATGGGGAGACCGGGGCTAATTGATCTATATTTAACTTGATAAAAAATTAAGCTTCATAAGCATGTTATGTTAGTCTAATAATGCACCACAATGGGAGGGATGCATTCATGCGTCCTTTACCCCTGGGCATATTTACCCCCATATTCCTACCCCCCCTCATACATTTTTTCTTCGCAGAACATTCTCTCAATGAGATATGTAGATTGTAGGCCCTGATGAAATTTTATTTTATCATTGCCATCTTGTGTGGAGATATTGTAAAATAAAACTCTACAATATCCTTCTATAAGGAAAAATAAATTTAAAAATATGTATTCAACAACATTTGTGTACTTATAGAGTTACATGAACGTAATAATTTAAAAATAAGATAACTGAAGAAGGAAACTTCCTATTTAGATAGATAAAAAATGCTCAAAATTATAGCTTATTGTAAAAAAATGTAAGCGTTATATACTTGTAGGCAAGCAAAGGAGAATCAATTTGTAGTTATTGGGATTATTTACAGATCATCTGAATTACAGTTGATGCATCTGTAGTGAGTCGACTAGCCGAAGTCGCCATTTTTTATTCGACTGCTACTTTCAGAATAAGATTGGTCCGGCAAAAAATATAACTACCGGAATTCACTCAAAATAGACGCCTAATTAGCAGATTCTACATGTTTACATTATTCTCATTATCTCAGGGCGCTCCGAAAAGAATGAAATTGAAGTAAAAAAGTTACTCATCGAATCAAATTATCGAAAATCACCTCTAAGTAAATATACACATGTGATATAAAATGTACAGATGAGAAGGAGGACTTAGAGCACCCTCAGTTGATAAACAGACGAGTTATCACCGATGAGTCTACAGACCTGTGGTCCACTAACCCTGGTCTCCCGAACCTTTAAATTATTTGTTTGTTTATTTAATTGGTTCATCAAATATTGATGTTATGACGTAATTATCTTATAATGTTTCCCAAACACAATTTTTAAAAATATATAATAAGGGAAGCTTGTAAATGGTTTAACTCAACGTTGAAATATGAAGATTTTTCTAGATCATTCTGAATTATTTTCAAAAGTAAGAATTTCAATTAAAATGGAAATGAAATTTCACCGTAAAGCATTTAAAAATTATATAAATCAAAACAAACAGCGCAAGCTTCTGGACACGGCTGAAGCTTGTGCGGCTGGTCCTAGGGTGGCTGGAGCTAGGGCGGCTGGAGGCAGAGCCGTTTTAATGCGAGGGCGGCGAGCGGATATCGAAGGCTGTTGTATTTCGGGGGCATTGTTCTGCTCTCGCGCCGCTGGGCGGGTAGCTAATCGGCACGGAAAACTCTACCGGGGCACCATAATACATGAGTGGGTTCCATTGCAACTCTTGCCTTACCACCGGGACTGTGATCTAATATCGATAAATACCTGCTTAATGAAGGCTTCTATCTGTGCAGCGATCAACTTTGCATTTTGTTTATCAACTCTGTTACATCATTACATTTATTATTTACAGATATAATACTTTATTCTCCTCTTGGTGGTGCCACCAGACCTTGTAACTTAATAATAACATCACCAAAAATACTAATATAAGTTGTAAATTGTTGTCTTTTTGCGTAACTCTGGTTTTATGAACTCTAATTTGTTTTGAACATAACTTTTATTTTCAAAATTGGAACTGATTTAAGTAAAAACATATATTATTTTGTTGATAAACGAAGCCGAAAAAATGGTTCCACGTTTTTGCTTCCAAATAGTCCATTTTGACTTTCAATGCTCTTTCAACGGTAACTACCGAATCCGGTCCCCGTGCACTGCTACTCGCTTGATAGTGGTGGAACACGTTTCAACGAGACATTACTACGCAATAGCGCCTCTGTGACGATCCCGTCATTTCTCGGGACTGCGCTAGCTATATACGACGTGTTTAAGAAAAAAAAATTTAATGGTCATTTTCCGAATTAAAATATTTTTATAATACTACATCCCATAAAAACATTTACCATTTGAATAGGATGAGTTTTATAATAGTTTTGTAATACACCATAATGTAACATGCGTTATGCACCATATGCACGTTATGCACCATATGCACGTTATGCACCATATGCACGTTATGCACCATATGCACGTAATGCACCATATGCACGTAATGCACCATATGCACGTAATACATACAATGATGATATTTATTAAAAAGTATTGGCTGAAGTTCCCGGCGTTGCAGATCGGTAAAGGCTGGTTTGGGGAGACCCATTGACCTCTCCAACTGGTCTATCGCCTTGCGCCGCAGTTGGAGGGATATATTCATTTGACCATCACTCCTAGACGCACTGAACCCTAGATTCCTACCCAACCCTCATACTTTTTAACTTCCCAGAACTTCCTCTCCTTTCTTTCCTTAAAAAAGACTCTTCACATAATATCCCAAAAGATTACATGGGCCTTGAGGGTATTTTTTCCTCAATGCCTCCTGTGTGGGGTTAATGGAAACATAAAATTTAAAAAATACCGTCGGCAAACACTACTCTTTACATAAATAGATAGACGGATAGATAGAAGATAGATTTAAACTCTCTCTATCGGAAACTACTTAGAAGTAATAATCGACCACCATAACACGGGCATATGTTTAGCATGGTGGTTGAAAAACCCTCAATGCACGTAACAAACAATTCAATGAATAAAGAAACTTAAAAAAAAACTTTTAAAAAATGTCCCGGTAAAAGATAAAGGATATATAATTTTTGAAACACAATCGTTCGTCAAATTAGTGTGCTCTCGTTAAATAATGTTAATAATGAATCACTAGTGCAGGTAACTTCTACGGAAAATCTATACTTTTTTTATTATTTTTTTATTTATTTATTTATTGGCTCGCCAACAGAATACATCACATAATTTTAACAGTAATTTACATTTATACATGGTTATAATGATGTTCATAATTATAGGTGAGCACACATTCAAACAAATACTTAAACAAATATAGCGACCCATAGACGAAGGCGGTCTTGGATGGAGTTTGTTAAAGTTTGTTTAAGTTTGTCTTAAAACGGTAGCGTGGCAAAAGCGAACTGCTACACCGCTTATTTAAAAGTCAAAATGGTACAATTGTCCCCGGTCTCCTCAATTCTAGAAGTGATCTTGTAAAGGTAACGAATTTCCAGTAAGGCTCAAAACACACTAAGCGTTTCTTGCGCCGCGTACTGCTCAAGATACGCGTCGCAAAATAAGACGAGACAATATCTTAAAATAAAGCCAGAATCTTAACAATGTGATAACAACTACCAAATAACTTAGGTAAGTTTTTAGATTCTCACGGCCAAAAGCATTTTTGTTGTTTGTTTTTGGGGTGTTATGCCGTGTTGCGCTAACTCCTTCTTTAGCCTTCCTTTTTTAAAGAAGGAGTTAGCGCAACACGGCATAACACCCCAAAAACAAACAACAAAAAAACCAAATAACTTGATAAATTCAATGCTTTTTTGTAATTAGATTCTCAGTATGTTACGATTTAGCGATGGGATAAGGTAAAAAGTCATTCATACAAAAATGATAGGTATTATAATATGTAAATATAAAACAACAGTATCAAGGACTATGAAAATACAAATTGCCATCTGATAGTATTATTACGCCAGCGTCTGGACGATCTAGGCCCTCTGATTGGTCGAATTAAAATTGTCTGTTTCGGGTAAATTCAGCTAACTTGAAAATTAAGACACGATTTCATACTAAAATAGGATCGCCTCATAATAATACGAGATTTCTTCAAAAGCATCGTTTCTGCTCATATAATTTTTGGATAATATCGAAGAAAATATGTTTTAGAAAGTTCATAATCCATTGGATTAATTAAATTACAATGAAAATTATCCACAGTTACGTGATTATGTTTGACGTTTATAAAAAATCACGCGTTCCTTATTCAATATGGCGGATACGCACGGCTATAGATGGCCGACAGAGCGCGCCTCTGGCGGTTTAAAAACGAACCAAATGAATGGCGCGAATATTTAAATATGCAGCTCACAATATTTGACTACTTACGATTAACAAGCATTTAATAAGAAGATTTCTTCTGGGAGCTTATCACTTTGTAATGGCATTTTTCATTATTATTTATATTTTTTTTGCTTATTAATTATATCTGATTTTATATTGACATGTTTTCTAATTTTAAAAATTTCAAAATTATTTATTTGCGATGCTTTATATCCTGAGTGAAGTATTTTAAGACTTGAATTTTTATCGAAAGTATGATCATTATTCAAAAGATGATTTGCAAAAACTCAAATTCACTATTTCCATTTAGAGTCCTGCGATATTCTTTAGTTCTGACTTCAAAGTTCCTATTGGTTCTACCTTTGTAAAAGAAATTACAATCATCCCAATTGAGTTTTAAAACTCCAGATTTTTTTGTTTGAATTTTACTATCTTTATTATTAAGAATATATTTCTTCATTGTTATTAGTGTAAAACGCCAGTTGAATAGTACCAGAATTGTTTTTATATATAATTTTAGAAGTATCGTTATCCACAAGCAGAATTCTACGCGATTGTTTATTTCTATCTTTAGAAATACCGTTTGAAGAGAATATATGTTTAATTTTTATTTATTTAGTATTTCAACTATCAATTTATTAGAATAACCGTTATTAAATGCTATTTGTCTTATGAATATATTGTTTTATGGTTATATTCTATTTGTTTTTTTCAGGTCTTAAAATACTTCACTATAAATAATTTTGAAATTTTAGAAATGAGGAAACATGTTAATATAAAAGCAGATATAATTAACAAGAATTTTTTTATAAACTCTCTTTTAAATATTTTCCCACTTAACTGGTCTTTCCCGTTTAACGATATTGTAATTCCTAATTATTATAAACCCAGCCTACTCTTACCCCTCCCCCCTCCTTCCACTTCTTCTTTCCCAATTGCAATCTATATTTAATTTTTGACTTCGGTGTATACACAATAAAATGTAAACATTATATTTATTTATTTATTGGACAATTTGCATAGAGCCGCTTTTGTGAGATATCACCTCAGGGGCGCTATATTGTAATAATCTACCTTTATATATAGATTTTTTCTCTCCTGATGAAGGTGTCTATATAATCTAACTTTAAACTTTATTAGATACAGTAACAGTTGTAGGTAAAGAATTACCAAATGATTACCCTCCTTTTATTCATAAACACGGGTACAATTAATCAATATGTAATAATCTATTATTTAAGTCAACTTTGTTATAACTATCTTTAATTATGACAAACTAAACGATATTGATTAAACTTATAGACATTGACGGTTAACACATATTTAAGCACTGCAAGTCTCCTATGAGCTAATTATATTAGGTACGATAACAGTTAATATCAGTTGTAGACATGTAGTCAATAATAGTGTTTCATTTGAAATAATCCATCACAAATACGTAAAATTTAATTTATTCAAACAACTGTCTTTCTTATTATGCGTAAATTTAGCATGTTATTATTAATTAACTCCTTCCTGTTCCGTGTTTTAACAATATATATACTCACCCTCTCTCTGTGAATGTCCTAATATCTATCTATTAAATGTAACTGTTGTTAATAATACACGAAACGTGCGAAGCCCAACTAAGAGCCGCCCGCAGGGCCTAGCAGAAAAAAACCCGCGGAGCGGGTTTTTAACTGCTAGTTTATTATCCATACCTCATTGTGAATGCAGCGTTTGCATTTCCGTTGGTACTAGCAGTTTATTTATTATTCCTATAAATCCTATACTTGCTGTCGTAGTAAATATATTATATTGTTGTTTACATTGTTGAAAAATTTAAAAATCTACGTACATTTAACTGTCAAAAAAAATTATGGGTGTTCAAAGTTTTTTTGGTCAATTTTTCAGAGAATTTTCAGGTTGCTTTATTGTTGAATTTGACTTATTATTAGTGTTTGATGTTAGACAAATTTTTATTGAAAAAAAATTTTCGGTAGTCCCGGTCAAAATTTTTAGAATAATTTTTTCAGAATATATAAAATTTAATTTTTATTAATGACTGATCGAATTAATTTTTGAAGAATTTCTATTTTTCGTATCCATTTTTATTGCGCAATGTACAGATCGCAGTAGAATAGTATATTTAATAACTTACTTGAAATAAGTTTTCTCAATGTTACAATAAATACTGCGAAAGTACATACTCTCTTACGTGAAGGTACACTATTCATTTTTTTACCAATTAAAAAATAAAATCAACGCCGCATAATGCATACATCTCCAAAAAATAATAAAACCTAAAAACAAGGTTTGTTTACCATTTCACATCTATTTTAAAATGTATTTTATAGCATAAAAAAAAATTTTACCGTCCTTTCTAGAGACAAGAGTCAACCGCGCTAAAAATCTCACCAAATGCAGATCGGGTAGACCGACATATACTTTGAATATCAATTTCTGTAATGTCATCGATTACAGAAAAATGCACATATGTCCGCGTGTGTATGTGCGTTTGCCACCAAAAGTTGAAAGAATGCATTGTCATCAACTACGAGTCTATCTGCTGAGTTTCAGCTCGATTGAATATCGGAAAATGGGTCAATTTCCGCTTCTAAGTTTTGCAATCAATCAGATGTGTTACACCAATATTTAATTGGTTGTGTTCCAAAATGATGATTCGGTATTGTTTTCCTACCATCATAAATGTCAATCAATGGTAACCGGCATGCCCTTTTATTATTTAAATTAACAAAAATATATCATGTACATCTGTTCAAACCCATGCAAGGATACACCTATTTGGCAAACTACTGCAGAAGTCTAATGGGTTTTGATTAATAAGAACAAGCCAATATCCATAAGCACTATTATTCATTAGAGATCCTCTTACAAGAGTCTGTTAATCCAGTGTAGTTTTCTATAAAAATGTATCTCATCTATCGATCGTGTGTAACTCGATAGCTTAATACAAGTGCAGTGGAAAGCCTTCTCGTGTTGAATTCGTATCGATGCTGGAACTGCAGCTCTTGCCGAGTGTCCGGTTTATTTTGTCAGTGTCTTGTTTCCTATTCTCAAGTTTGAAGCATTGCCGCCAGTACTAGTTTTAAGGTTACTCAAATATTTGAGTGGAAATAGAAACCCTCCGTTTAAGAATTGAAAAGAGCTTCCAGTAATTACTTCGTGAAAATACAGGACTACATTTTGATATATTGTTAGTTTATTTACGTAAGCGCTCTACTATCTGATTTCACTATAGATTTAGATTAACCACAACCACCAAACGACAACCACCACAATAATCACCACCACAACCACCACTACAACCACCACCAAAACCACCACCACAACCACCACCACAACCACCACCACAACCAACACCACAACCACCACCACAACGACCACCACAATAATCACCACCACAACCACCACCACAACCACCACAACAATGATCATCACAATAATCACCACCACAACCACTACCACAACCACCACCAAAACCACCACCACAACCATCACCACCACCACAACCACCACCACAACCACCACCACAATCACCACCACAACCACCATCACAACCACCACCACAACCACCATCACAACCACCACCACAACCACCAAACAATAAAATAATATAAAATGTATTTTCGCCATGCTGGTAGATTAAACAGACCATATTGAAACGTTGCTTGCAATGACTTTAGACATGTTTGGTGGCTAGATTGAATAGTCAATTGAGCCACTCAGGCATTTACCAACTATGTTGCAATGATTGTCCATCATTCTACATAGGTAAGACAACCAGAAATATAAATATTAGAATCACGGAACAATTTTTCAGAGTTGGCCAATCATCTTATTTCCACCAATCATACTTTTAATAAGGACACAGGGGTTAAAATTCTTCACCGTAATAATAAAAGTAAAAGATTAGATAACTTAGAAGCCCTTGAAATCAAAAAAATCCCTAAATAATAACGCTAGTATATTGAATAACCAAATTAATTTATCGTTTAGTCCCATTCTAGATATATTTCCAGTAAACCGCTCTGTCATTGCCGGAATTCCCGCAATTATCCGTCCCCCTTTGTTAACCTCCCACTCAAACACCTAAATTATATTTTTTGTGTACATATCTGTCAATATTTTGTATCATAGGTTAGTTTTAATATTCTCCTGACGAAGGAAGGGTGCTTCCGAAACCGGTAGAGTACAATTAAAATTAAAGTGGGCAAAAACAAATTTATATCTTTTATTGTAAATTATGACGAGCTACAAAGTAAATGCTTATTACAAATATGTAGTTAATTAATTATTTTTTTATATTTTCGTAGAAAGCAATCACTTTGTGGTTTAACATTTTAATGAAAATAAAACAATATTTTTTTGTTTAAAACCACGAATTTTTATTAATTTTAAGACCGACCGGTTTCGCTTCACTCGAGCATCGTCAGGGTACAAAATTAAACTAATCAATAATACAAAATGTGTCATTATATATACATACAGAGGGAGAGAGAAAGTAAAACCAAATGAAACAACAATATATTAAAAGAAAACGATTAGTGTATATAAATATTATAATAATATAGAATAGGCATTAATAATTGTAATGTGATTAAGGGATACTGGGAATTTTACAGTTTACAGGGAATATTCCCAGTATTGGGCTTTTTGACAAATCTAATTGATTATTCAGAATTAAACTTTTGGTTTTAATGGCTTTCTTTATTTCTAGTGCTTCTAGGTTATTCAATTTGTTACTTTGGTCGTTTTTATGGAGAATCTTGGCACCGGTGCTTTTATTGAAGGTATGATCTTTTTCAATAAGATGATTGGCAAACACTGAAAAGCCATTGCTATTTAGGCATCTAAGATGTTCTTTAATCCTAATGTTGACATTGTGCGTTGTCTTCTCGATATAAAACGCTGGACAATTGTTACAATTTAATTTATAAATTCCTGCATGACTAAGTGTGTCATCTTTATCTTTAGAATTGACTAAAAATTTACCTAAATTGTTGTCGGTATTTTTATTTTATTTTTATTTATTTATTCATTTAAATTTACACACAGTACAATATGATACAAGATATAATTAAAATATTTTGTGATTATTGATTATTGTACCTTATCAGGTCGAAATTATTGATTCCTAACTAGGCAAATTGCCCGTTCCAAGAAACCAAAAAATATATGAAAGTAAGTGTGTGATTTGTCTATGTCTATAATATATCTCATTAATGTTTTAATTTGTGATGTTTAATCGTTACAATCTTATGATAGAGTCGAACTTGAGCTGTTGTGTATGTTTCCATTGTGTATGAACAATAATTAGAATAATGGAAGATATATATAGTGTGTGATTAGTCTATGTCTATTTATTACGTGACGTTTTTTAACATTTTTTCAGATTCTCCTCTGCCCAGTCCAATCAACCATTTAGTTATTATTGGGCCTATGTATGAAATATTACAAGTTTTAATGTTTAATTCAGGGGGGATTTTGTTGTACAATTTAGGTCCCAAGTATGTGTGTGTCTTTTGGTACTTTGCCGTATTGCTCGTTGGGATCATAAGGTCATTTCTGGTGTGGCTTCTTGTGATGTGTTTATGGTCAATTTTATTAATATTGTCTAGATTTTTATGTACATGGATAATAACCTTTTTTATATAGTTTTGACGGACATCTAGTACATTAAATTGTTTAAAGAGCTCATCGCTAGAGAACCTATATGGTTTGCGCATTATGACTTTAATTATTGATTTCTGGGCCTTCATAAGCGGATCTAGAATTGATCTTCCTGATGCTCCCCAGCCAATGCAACCATACATTAAGAGGGGGTTGCACAGTCCAAAATATATTTTTCTAAGATCTACTTGTCTAATTATGTTTCGCACTGCAAAGAAAATGTGAGTAAGTTTTCTTACCCTAGTTGTAAGATTGTCAATGTGATAATTCCACTTAAGATGATTGTCTATTATAACACCTAGGTACTTGATGTTTTTCACACATTCAAGATCTTCACAATTGCAGTGAGGTTCAGTATTATAGGAGTTACAGTCATGATTATGTGTTTTTATTGTGTGTGTTGTATTAGGTTGTCCCTTTATGGTTGAGCTGAATCTCATGTATTTGGTTTTAGAAGTGTTCAGTGTTAGTAGATTTTTGTTGAGCCATTGTTTTATCATATTAATTCCACTTTCAGCAAGTTTGTGTGTGTCAGTCCTGTCATCTCCTTCAAAGATAGCTACCGTATCGTCTGCGAATGTAATAATTTTACCATCGATTGGTAGCTCGCACAACTCATTGATATAGATTATAAATAGAAGGGGTCCCAATGTGCTTCCTTGTGGTACACCAAAGTTAGTGCCTAGTGAGTTACTCAAAGTTTTACCAGTTTTGAGTTGCTGGCTTCTACCTGCTAGGTAACTCTTTAGCCATTCGTATGGCATACCTACAATTCCAATATTTTGTAGTCTTTTGAGGAGTATTTTGTGAGAAATTGTGTCAAAAGCTTTGGCTAGGTCTAAGAATATTGCGATGTTTTTCTTTCCACGATCTATATTATTAGAAATATGTTCTGTGAGTTGTGCTATGGCGTCGTCCGTACCTCTCCCTGATCGAAAGCCGAACTGATTTTTGCTTAAAAGTTTTCTGTTCTCTATGTAATTACTTAATCTATTTTTAAAGATTTTTTCAATAATTTTTGAGATAGCGCTCAACAGAGATATTGGTCTATAATTGTTAACTTGGTTTTTGGGTCCACTTTTGTGGATTGGTACTACTATAGATTTTTTAAGATGATCGGGGAAAATCCCAGAGGAAAAGCTTTTATTGATAATGTTTGATAGAGGCGTTGCTACATTGTGTTTAATGATTTTAAGTATAAATGTGTTTAGATTGTCAGGACCTTTAGAGTGTGTAGTGTTAAGACTGTCAATGATTTTTAAAACCTCTTCGTTTGTCGTAGGTGTGAGTTTAAATGAAAAAGGATTTTGTTTTGATTCTATTGACAATGCCAGTGAGTCTTCGGTTTCCTTGGTGACACTTAAGATGTTTTCTGCAAGCTTAGACCCAACCATCGTAAAGTATTGGTTTGTGTGGCACGCAATTATGTCCGAATCAATGATGGATGTATTCCCAATTTCTAATTCGTTAATATTGAGTTCAGTTTTATGTTTAGTGTATGTAATTTGTTTAACGATTTTCCACATATTTTTGCTAGATGTGTCTCGGTCGAGTTGTTGCTTATAGTACCGTTCTTTAGCGTTACGCATAACATTTTTACAAATGTTACGGTACCTACGGTAAATCTGTTGTTTGAGAGTATCCTGTGGGTCTTTTGTCGCCAGTCTGTGTAAGTGATTTCTTTTGTGTATGGCTTTTACAATACCCCTGCTGATCCAAGGAGTAAGTTGTTTTTTTTTATGTGCAGTGAGATTATTTGTTGAATTTTTAGTTATGTACTTGTCGATTTTGCTAATAAATAAATTGAATGCACTGTTAACTTCAGTCACTTCACACAAATCTTGCCATGTTTCACCATTCAGATCTTTAATTAGTCCCTCATAACAGATAGTTGATATACAGTGGTTAGTTTTTACTTGGTTTTTATGGGATGTGTCCGGAATGCTTATTGCGGTTGTGTAGTGATCGGTTATTGTATTGTGGATAATAAATGCGGTGGAGTCCGTAATATTTCTGGTATTTATGTGGTCTAAACATGACCTGCTATTACCTTGAATCCTGGTAGGAGCTTTAATATTTAATGCGAAGTTGTTTTCTGCCATGGCGCATAGGTAATCGTGACATTGTCTGTGTATATTTCCGTAGGTGTTGATGTTTATATCCCCCATTACTATTTGTTGTTTGAAATCACTACATTTTTTAAGTTCAGATACGAGATTATCCAGAAATTCCTGAATGTCAGTGAATGATGGTGATCTGTAAATGGCTAAAATACATAGATGTCCATTAATTACTATTTTTAGACAGTTTGATTGACTGATATGAATTTCTTGAACTTGGGAGTGAATATCATCGCTAATGTAGGCTACCACTCCACTGTTTTGATTCAAATGTTGTGTTGTGTGGTATTCATGATAACCTGTAATTTGTTTTGCGAGATATGAATCATTCAATCTGCATTCCGACAGTATTATTATATGAAATCTCACAGTCATCTTAGTATTATCTAAGAATAGAAGAAAATCGTCAAGATTATCCATTGTGCGGATATTCTGATGTACAATATTAAATTTATTATTTCTCCAGTTAAATTCTTTGAGTTCATCAGTACCTTCTAGGATAATTTCAGTATTTGGGTCCCCAATATTATCTAACTCCGAGTAAGCGTTTAAGATCATTTTAATTTAGATTTATTAGGAGGTGCTGTCATAAGATCACTGAGTATTAGGCCTGTATTTATACTTGCATGGCGGGAGTTTGAGCATATTATAAAACAAACATTAGTGTAAATACTTGAGAGATGAGAGAAGAATAAATTATATCTAGTGTACAATATCATGGTGGTGGTAAGACTCATAGAACAAAAAGAAGAAACAGTCGATCTAAATAATAATAATAATGATAAGTAGAGAGAGAGTACATTATTTTGAGTTTGTGTTATCTTGTCGAAAGTTAATAAGTCGAAAGTAGCCAATAGGGAAAGTAAGAATACATATTGAGTGTTATAAAATAACGGATAAAAGCATATTATAAAGTAAACATTACTGTAAATAGTTGATAGACGAGAGGAGAATAATTTATATCTCGTGTACAATATCATGGTGGTGTTATGACTCATAAAACAAAAGTAAAAAACAGTCGATCTAGATAATAATAATAATGATAAGTAGAGAGAGAGTACATTATTTTGAGTATATGTTTTCTTGTCGAATGTAGCTAATAGTGAAAGTAAGAAAACATATATAGTGTTATAAAATAGTGAATAAAAGCATATTATAAAACAAACATCAATGTATATACTTGATAGATTATAGAAGAATAATTTAAATCTCGTGTACAATATCGTGGTGGTGTTATGACTTATAAAACAAAAATAAAAAACAGTCGTATAAAACGCCGGTTTGACTTCAGAAGGAAGGTTAACTATACTGCAGGAAGAAAAATTATTAATAAATAGAATACGGCGCCATTGGAAAGGAAGATTATTATTATTAATATTATGTGGACTCTCGAATAAGAAGTTTTTAACTGCTAATTGTTTTAGTTTTTTACTTAAAATTCTATCAATAAAATCTGGATCGTATCCATTATTAGACGCTATTTTTTTAATTATTGATAATTAAGTTTAATTCTGAATAATCAATTAGATTTGTCAAAAAGCCCAATACTGGGAATATTCCCTGTAAACTGTAAAATTCCCAGAATCCCTTAATCACCTTACAATTATTAATGCCTATTCTATATTATTATAATATTTATATACACTAATCGTTTTCTTTAAATATATAGTTGTTTCATTTGGTTTTACTTTCTCTCTCCCCCTGTATGTATATATAATGACACATTTTGTATTATTGATTAGTTTAATTTTGTACCCTGACGATGCTCGAGTGAAGCGAAACCGGTCGGTCTTAAAATTAATAAAAAGTCGCGGTTTTAAACAAAAAAATATTATTTTATTTTCAATTAATTATTTGGTGATTTACTGTGTATTTACTTACCACGGCAGTATTTACGGAGATAAGTAGGTACTTATCTTTGACGAATAATTAAAACTCTTGTGCAGAATCACAAATAAAAATATAAAATAAAACTAGTCTTTAAAATTTTAATAGAATGGAATTCTTAACAGAGCTCTTCAAATAAAATTACCATTTAAGCTAAAGTTGAACTTAAAACGATCCTGTTCACACTCCCCAATATATGAAAGCTTCCAAGAACCGAATGAGCTTATTGGCAGAACCCGTTTGTACGATATAGATATGGGATATTACAGATATGGTTTGGAGGAACAGGAGCAAGGGTTGGTTGGGTACAATATCTGCAGAGAGGTCTCGGTACTGGAAACTGGAAACTGATATTAAACATAGCACTTATCGCGCTCCGTTAAATTCGTTCCGAGCTCAAATTGAAAGCGTCCCGATCCATTGTCCGTTGTAACAAAGAAGACATTTTTCACCAAACTTAAAAGTGCATTAATTTTTAAACGACAAAACTTCGGTTTTCTAAGACAGTTTTTTGATGTTTTTTTTTAATAATTTTTCTAAAAATTTTAACAAATTTGTGGTTATTCGAATCGTTTTAAAAAAGTATATTTAAATAGTCCGCTTGGAACTGACGTCATCAGAATCCTATGGAAACATCTCGCAGAGACATTTACAACTATAGTGACGTCATGTGATGCAAAAATATATACCTAGTGTCAGTAAACGTTCAAACAGGCTGGTTTTAACAAGTAAAAAATCATAAATATATATGATACATGGACGGGTTGTTTCGGAGAATTTGAACAATTCATCAAATTTTAAAGTCATTTTCAAGTTCTGTGAAAGATTTTTTCAAGTTCTGTTTTTATTTCAGTTCTGTCAAGCAACTAGCCTATAATTATATAATAACAGAACTTGAATCGAACTCACACAGAAACCGGAAATGAACGTAGAAATTTGATGAATTTTTCAAATTCTCTAAAACAACTCTTCACAGAATTTGAACACTTCATAAAATTTCAACGTTTATTTACGGGTTCTGTGAAAGTCTTATTCAAGTTCTGTTATTATTTCTTTATAGACTAATTGCTTGACAGAACTCAATACATCGCTTGCTTTTACCGGTATGCCCTTTTATTTACTTCACTTTACTTTACTTTACATTTACAACATTTTTTTTTTTATACTGAAACATTCTCCACCGATATTTCTAATGGAAAAGTAATAAATTAAATACCAAATAGCCAATCTCTGAAGATAGCTACAATTCTTTATCGTACAACAGTGTTTATCGTTTTAGCTTGTAAATGGCGAGATTCCCTTGTCCGCGCCGAGGCATCGATATTCGTCTTGCGAAAGGATTGTGTTAACCTTTCGGAAGTGTACAAAGATTTATGATGATATATTTCAGTGTTTGTTTATGCGGGGAAAGAGTAAGAACATGTCAGGGGCAATCCGTCTTCTTTGTGCTGGACTGCGGTAACTCAGGAATAGTTCCGCCATCCATCACCGCCCGGTGCACCCGGCAAGCAAGCAAACAAATACCATTGATTGTTAAGAGAGACAAAATGCTGCCATTACCGGACAAAATGCGACCATTTTCAGTGGAAAGTAAATTGGGTTCGGTTGTAAAACGATTTCACTTATATCAGTAGTGAAATGGTTGGTAGCGTTACTTCGTTGTCTTGCTAGACAAATATCGTAACATACTCAGTAGGTAATTGTAACTAAAAATCAATAACAAATCAAATACCATTGATTATTAACAGCGACAAAATGTTGCCATTACCGGACAAATTTGAACCATTTTTAGTGGAAAGTTTGGTTTTAAAACTATTTGACTTATACCTTATATCAGTGGTTATAGCGTTGGTTGCGAAACTTTGTTGCCTTGGTAGACAAATATCGTAACATACTGATTTGACAATTGTAACTAAGAATGAATGACAAATCAAATACAGTTGATTATTATTAATAGCAACCAAATGTTGCCATTACCGGACAAATTGCAACCATTTTCAGTGGAAAGTAAATAAAGATTTGTTTTAAAACCATTTGACTTATACTTTATATCAGTTGTTAAGTCATTGGTTGCGTTACATCGTTTTTTTGGTAGGCAAATATCGTAACATACTGAGTAAGAATTATTATTTAGAATGAAATGGCAAATCAAATACAATTTACTGTTAAGAGCGACCAAATGTTGCCAATACCGCACAAAATTTCAGTGGACAGTAAATTAAGTTTGCTTATAAAACCAATGGTTTAACGTATAGTAGTTAAAACGTTGGTTGCGTTACTTTAATGCCTTGCAAGACAAATATCGTGACATAGTTGATGAGTAATTTTGGAATGGAATGGCAAACCAAATAATACCATTGCTTGTTGACGGACAAAATGCTGCCCTTTGCAATTGAAAGTAAGGATTGAAAAAAGTACAGTTCGGTTTTAAAATAATTTCACTTCAAGGTAAAAAAAATCATTTTTTACATAAACCCCGCATAGAAGGTCCTGAGAGAAAATATTTTCCCTCGTGTCCCTACGTCATATTTGGGGATGTGTGTGGAGGTTTTTTTAGTTAAAGGAAGGAGAGGAAGTTCTGGGAAGGAAAAATGTATGACAGGTGGTTAGGAATCTAGGGATCAGTGCGTCCAACAACGACTGACGTAATAATCCATCCCTCCCGCTACGGTGCAAGGGGATGGGTCGAGAGAGGCCTGCTCAAAGGGTCTCCCCAAACCGGCCTTTTTTGATCCGGCCGCCACACCTCACCCAATGAACCCGGGGACCCCTGCTGGGTCACCAAACGTAGCAAACCACTTGGGGTGACCCATGGCAGAGGTATTAGTTATCCACTAAATGGTGATTATTGATGATAGAAATAATGATTATTACTTCAATTAAAGCTATCCATATAATGGAGAAGACAGTAACACTTCTGAGATTCGAGCTCAAGCCATTCTACTACAAACCAAGCGTATTAACCACAACCGGGCTATCGACTTATTTTATGCGATATCGTACAAGACACAGGACCGTACTAATATCGTAGAGTGTCCAAAGTCAAGTAACTTAGCACTCTGCCACTGAGAACATTATTTGAATACAAAATGCGAACATCCTTGACCTGTTATTTATCAGAAAACGTTTTTTGTCACCAAGCAAAAATACAATAAGCAGTATAAACCGGATAATATCATTTGTAAAATCCACCTAGGAAGCAGGCCATGATATACGCTCCATCAAAACAATTGAATTCCCAACCCTCCCTCAGCCCCACCCCCAATGAATAAACACAATTGACCACGATCTTCACGGAACACATGTGATACCAAGTTCATGAGAAATACGGCGCCGGGTGGAAAGGGAATACTAATGAGACCGCCTTCTTAGAGTTTTCTTTCACAAAACACAATGAAGAAATTTCTTCTCAAATCTGTAGGACGCGTATGAAAAAAATCTAGAATTTGATATCTTTATAGGAAGTAAAGCAATATGTCTGGCAGCTATGTTCTGGAAGTTTTCTCAGGGCGTTCCGGAAAAGAAAATGTTATATATGTTATCTATAAAACGTTAAAAATATTGTGCCTGAAATTTTCATATACCGGCGGCTTAAACGAGAATTTTAACCTCGTCGCCATCTACATAAGGAATGATTTTGTAAGCAGCCCGATTGCAAATGCTACACCACATGGTGCATCGCCTTAATAATAGTGTTACTTTCTTGAATGTATTTTTCCATCACATTAAAGAATAATAATAATGTATTTTTCCCTTAGTTGAATTTTTTGACAAATTTTCAAAATCTTTTCTCTTATTGAACATTTGAAAAGTTCAGAGTGAACAATATTTTTTAATATTTTTCAATACTTGCATTGATAATTCAACTAGTTTTACTTCCATAGCTCATTGTGGAAATGACTATTGGATCTGACGATATTTAAGAAATGCGTTTTCCTTTTCGCGACCAAACTTCAATGTTAACAACATTAGATCAGTATATAGAAAAACCTTTAACTATTTTTTTCTTAAATTCCTTCATCGAAATTTAGGAAATACTTGGTAAAACAGAGTCGAAAAGTGTCCATAATTGTTCTAAAAAATATAAGAATATAAAACTCTGCTTATTTTGGTAAGGTTTTAGTCATTTTACTCTTAGATTAAAATTATTTACCAACATTTTTCTAATAGCAGAATTTGTTACGGCCTTTAATAAAGTAGTCAGCGCACGTGCTCCGTGGTTGGTATCACAGGAAGGAGGAGGGAGGGGTGGAGAGAGGGGATATCTCACCCTTCTATTTCCTCTCTCCATCCCGGTCTTTTCGTTGAACTGGATATTTCGTACCACTAATACAACTTTATGGACACTACAAAGCCAAAAATACTTCATGATGATTGGCTCGTAACTAGCAGGAAGTTTGAGGTTTTTTTTTAAAAAAACCGTTTTATATGCCTTCTAACTACATAGTAAATAAAGTAAACTTCACATCATGTCAATTAACACTTTTCTAAAATAATAATTCTTTACATTCGTTAATACAAAACACAAGAAATAACAACTAACACGTGTTTCAGAAACACTACATCTCAAGGTCATAAACATATCCAACAAGTGAACAACTATGAATATAAAATTTGCACAAATAATTGGTACTAAACTCTACAGCGAAATATCACTCTCATTCAAAAATCACATGAACATTACAAAATTTCAATCTGAAATCTATTGGATCAGAAATAATCAAAGATCAAAAAAAGCTGGATCAGAAATAGAAAATATTTTGACACTAAAAACAGACTGAAACCGAAACCACTTTAACTACTGCACTAAAAAACAATACATCATATATTTTTATAATTCCATCAGAAAAAAAAACACATAACATGTTCATAATTACTGGATATTATTATTATTAAACATCCTATGAGTCTTCAAAGAAACTGAAGATTAATTGGCATCTGCAGTGAAACCAAAAAAAAATCCATTTTCATTTAAATACCCATTAACGACAAATAAATAGATTTTATAAATTATTTTCGAGACTGTCAAGTCCCCAATTTTAACACACATAATATACTAAAAATCATTCAACACAATATGACATTGCCTTTATCGAAAATTTTCTATAAATGTTTTTTAGGGTTTTACCAGACCATCTTAAAATATCTATAGTAGTACAAATCTACAAAAGTGGACACAAAAAACAAGTGGCCAATTATAGAAAAAATCTTTAAAAATAAACAAAATTATGATGAGATTATTTTCTGGGAAGTAGCATCTAAGACTGAACATCGCAGTATGTATCCCATAAATATTTGTTGATGTTCCGTGAAAATATTCAGAAAAAAATTATTTTAAGACTAGATACAAAAGCCAATTATATAATCGAATAAAATAAAATTTTAATTATTCTCAGCATTTAATTTAAATTCAAGCATATAAAATGGTATGAATGGACAGTAATAGAGTTTTCCTTTTACAAAAATACCCAATTAATTTTTTTTAAAAGATTGTCAAATACACAATGATGCTCCTTGAAAGAGGAATTTAAAGTCAAAAGGCGAGGGACAAAAGTTTTTCGATTAATTGAAGAGCAAGAAAGTCAACAAAGTAATGCGACATTTTAATTGGAGGGAGACGTATTCACACTATCCGTGCCGAAAACAAATTAATTACGAAAAATTACTGGCCATACAAAATTTTCAAATAATTTTTTTTATAAACCCTACGAAGTGCTTATTGTTTATTGCGATTTTTGCCTCCAAAAGAATCCTTTTTTACCAAGCATACGTTTCAAAGAAGTAGGTAGTTTGTTTTGTACATTAGGTACAAAACCTAAAGAATACATCTTTCGCATTTTTCTTTGATATAATAACGGGGCTCAAACAAACAATAAACATACTCATTTCGGTTATTGGTGCATGGGTAAGTAAGTCAAGTGAAATTGTCATGCACATTACATTATTTAAGTTCAATGAACTTTTATTTTTAATATTGGAACTATCTATCCTATCAGACAAGCGATCAAGAAGGTATCAAAGTTATTTTATGAATTAAATTGATGTTTATTTCAAATGTTCAATCGAAGCTTAGATGAATTATATTATTATAGTGAAGATACGACGTTACTGAGACGTGCTATCACCGAATTAGGTCCGATGGACATACTTTAGCGGCCCGTTCAGATACTTATTCTTTGAATGATAATCCTTTTCATAAGTGGTGCAATTTTTTTTTTCCATTTTAATATTGTATTTGTACTCGTATAATAAATTTATATTTTATGTACAGTATATTTTAGGCAAGTTTCAGAGAGGTAGATATTACCCTCTACCTAGTTGCAGAATCCTGATTGAAGACCATCATCCAGAATCTAAACTGACCTTGAAATGTATCTAGCCATTTTCAGATCTTAAAAGCGCTCTTGAATATTTATTTATTTTTATTTTTATATTTAAAAGATTTTTTTTAATTTTTATGAAGTGCGCAGCCGGATTCTTTCCAAAAATTCCTATTTGTCGCCTCTTTCCCGTTCCACTACCTTCAGACACATAACATGCTACATTTTAGCATGCCATAGTCCCACTGGCTCCGGTTAGATATATAACCATGTAGATACCTACGTTTTACGTTGCACACGCAACGATAGATTGCCACTACCCAAACATCTTCTATATCACTTTAAAAAAATTAACTTCACATGGGAAAATCGATAGTGGTTACGCATTTTCTTTCGGAATTATTCCAAAACGTGCATCCCTTAAGTCGGAAATTCTTGTGATATAATACATTCAAATTGAATTTAAATATGGCGCCTTTCCGCTTCCGTTTCCCGGCCAGTTAGGCACTAGGAAGATATATTGTTATTATAATTATAGTCATCATATTCTCGTTCCGAGAGATGGCGTCTTAACCAGTGAAAGAGTTTTATTTAATGACTTGTGAACATTGAGAAAGATAATTTATCCGCAAGCCATTCGCCGGAAACCTATATTTTCTACGATTTGTATTCGAATTATTTGTGAAAAGGTTTAGAATAGCAAAAGCAGGAACTCACCGAATAATTGACAGTTTCTTCGTTTTTTTCGTTAAGTTTATGTTATTTTTAAAAAATACGTAATTTTGATAACCATGTTATTGAGTAGATATTTTTGTTTAAATTAACCTCACACTTGAGGAAAATAATTTCCCTTAAGGCCCACGTCATGTTTTGGGATGCTGTGTGGAGAGTCTTTTTTAAGGAAAGGAAGGAGATGAAGTTCTGGGAAGGTAAAGGTAAAGAAGTTTAAGGGTCGGGCTGGAATCTAGGGATCACTGTGTCCAGGAGTGACATGAATATATCCCTACCACTGCGGTGCAAAGCGATGGGTCTAGAGAACAGTGCAGATACCAAACCAGCCTCTCCCGATCTGGCACACTACGCCGCTGGTGGGCAGGCGCATCCTGAACACACCTCACCCGATGAACCCAGGCACCCCTGCTAAATCGTCAAACGTAGCGAACCACTCGGGGTGACCTATGGCAGAGGTGTTGGTTATTCAATAAATGTTTCCTGGAGCGGCGGTACACATACTCTCCTCCTAAATTGTAAAAATTGTAATAAACAAGCACAAAACACCAACTGGGTTCAGTTCAGCATGTACCTTCCTCAGGACTAGAGGTGAGGCGTATTTATCGTACTCAGTAAAAGTACCGGGTATTTTCATGCGATACTTTGTACTTGTGACAAATCTCCAAAATACCTGGTTCCAAAACAACTAATCCCCTTAACAATCAAGTTTACGTAGAAAATTTTTGGGGAATATGTGGGTAGAATAAATGTGAGTACAGAGAAATTACCTATTCTTAATCAATTCGTAGGTCGGTATTAAATACTCTTTAGTATTTTGTCACCGGTATTTTTACCAGGTATTCCTTTGTACCTGTACTCATTGCACCCAGTAACGAAAAATACTCACAGGACCCACCTCTAACTCGGGACTGTATAAGTTCATACTAAAATTAATGCATAATCACAGTAAATTTGGAAACATAGATGAGGGAGACAGAAAATTAACTTTTAAAGGGAGGGTGATGAAAGAAATTGTGTAAGTGTAGGTGTGGGGAATTAAAAAGGAACATATCTAAAAGTCGAATACCTTATTTGGTAAATAAATAGAATTTTTCCAGCATTTCCAGATAGTTTAATCGTACACCTTTCCCATTTCTATTGAGTACATTTATACCTGAAGATTACCGAAAGGAGTGATCTTCATCAATGAAATTTTACGCTAATTTAGAATAAACTACTTTGTTTAGACACCTCGTATGTTCAATCACTTACCTCTTTATGATTGCAGTTTTTTACATGTTATATTTTGTTTTAGTTCTCTCGAAAAATATTGCTGTTTTCAAAAGATAAGGTTTTTTTTATATAGGTGTTTCAGGCAAATAATTATTAATAATACGTTATCGTTTGTGCTACGCATAAAAAACCTTGCCTCTTAAAAACATTAGTTTGTCACTAAAAATAATAAAATTTGACTAATGAAAATATTTTTTTCAATAAATAAAGATATAATACCTATATCTCGTGCCATCTGGAAGAAGATTTAGCATTATCTAAAATCTAATAAACAATAATTGTTAGATGAAAAATACTAGTACATTATTGAATAATTTGGTGGATTTTGAATGAGCCGACGCGCGACGTAGCGCAATTGTGTAAACCACCTGACCGGCAAGCAGAAGGCTGCGGGATCAATTCCCGTCGGCAGCGTGAATTTTTTCTCGGAAGTTTTTTAAATATTTATATAGGTGTTTCAGGCTAATTGCATAAGAAATAATACGTTAGTGTTGTTGTTACGATTTTCATGTACAATATCTACCTAGTGTAAGCGGTTCTTTCTGAATATAATACTTTTTAATACTGTGGGAATTTTTTACTGTTTTTATGAATTATGGTTAAAATAGATGAAATGAAATAATTTTAAAAATGCTACGACAAAAATGCATCCATTCCGACGAAACTCAAGGCTTAAGAGAGTTATTGAAATTTTTATATCCATTTTTAGTCAACTTGAAAAGCTCCGCGTCGAGGCGAGGGCAGCAAAATATGCGATTGTTATATTCTAAAGCTAAATGCTTCACATTTCCTCAAAGTAGCGCCCATTTGTATCCCGAGCTCAACCCTGTATCATGGAGCAGATGGATGCGTTCAATAAAGTGTATACCGTGGAGGGAAGGAGTCAATTCTAATTCGAGTAATTCTTAACTTATGGAAAAAAATAGCAAGGTTTTTTTTAACGAAATACAATAATATAAAATAATTTGTTTAACCGATAGAATAATAATAAAAGTGTTTAGGATCACAGGGACGCAAATAAAGATTGCCCGAAAACTGAATTGCCCAACTGGTATGATGTTCTGATATATAATCAATTTCGGCATTGAGCGATCGGAAATGTTTAAGTGTTTGGTTTGTTGATTTCCCATCCTCTTTCAAAAAATTATATCTGCGTAATTAAATATGGAGACACATAAAGTGTTTATAGTGCCAAAAATCCATTAAATGCACGTACATTTGATCACTTATCGCATATTATTAGGGTTGATGATAAAAATATTGAAAAATCGTTAAATTTATAAAGCGTGATTTCTGCTTATTATTTACTTTAAAGTTACTGTTTGCTGTATTTACTCGGAGCAATATTAAATATTTTGAATTTTGTGTATTGTCTATGGTCTAGTTGATAAGCACTGCTGTAAATTTAAATTCTAACATACATTTTGTATTATGTAAACTCATGATCATTGATTTGTCAGAAAAAAAAATTGCAATACTTTCGGTTTATGAAATGTCAATACCAAACAAGTCAGAAGAGATTTATTTATTTCTATACATACATTACAGTGTCTACCAAATATTTACATTTGTATATAATACATAAATTTAGAACTGTTGTTAATATGGTGTTTTATTTTATTTTATGTTTTTATTTTTTATGCTGGGTGTGAGGTATGAGAGATGCGAGACATCTTTTATTAGTGTGAGACTACTAAGTTAGCTTTATGATTAATCGACGATTTTAGCGCGCAGGAGCTTACGAAATAATTCCAATAAATTTTTTTAAATATATCTTCAAATTGCCCACATCTTGGACAGCGTGAGCTTGCGGGCATTTGCAAATTAGCCAAAATGTGGCCAAACAAGCTCCAGTGGTTATGGCGTTACTGAAACCAAGCTCTCAAAACACCAGTTTTATAGTTAGGCCCCTGTGATCTTAAGCTCCCAAAATCAGCCAAGCAATAAAGTATGTAACTTATTTTTGATAGATTTCGTGAATTTTAAAGTTTACTGATTGAAAAAAAGACAAATAAATTTCTTATCATCTCTCTAATTTTTCAACAGCAAAATATCATTATATTATTTTTTTCAAATGACTGTAATATTTGAAAGGCAATGATCTTGAGTTTAATGTTTTATAAATACTTTCATATTCACGAATCCCTCAATCATCATAATGTACCGTAATTATTCACGGAATATCAATCTTGACGGCCGGCATAGTCCAGTGGTAACGCATTGGACTGCCATTCCGAAGGTCGCGGGTTCGAACCCGGCGTGCGCAGATAAATTTTATTTGATTAATTTGTGTTATTTCACAATTAATTAATTAAAATAATATATAGTATATTTGCGGCACGTTCCAGAGTGGAAGATACTACCAGTATCGCCCTGGTGTAAGACCACCATTCAGAATTGAAACGTTGCTCCAAATGGCTTTAGCCGTGTTTAGTGACTAGATCTGAATAGCCAGGTACTTCCCCACCTTCCTCTTTCCCTTCCCCACTTACCTTCAGCCTCACAACATCCCCCAATTGGGGATGCCATAGTCTCACTGGCTCCAGACGGGAGCAGTTGGGACTCTTGTGAGGTATTCACTATAAAAAAAAAAAAAAAAAAAAAAAAAAAACTAATTATTTTCTGGTTAATTCGAGAAGGTAATGGTTTTTGGGGCCACTCAGTGAATAATAACATTGTACTGCATTTTAATAATAATAAACACATTTCACCGAGGCATCGGTGGTTAGAATCTTCCCTAAGCTGTTCCGGGGAAAACATCCATTGAAAAAGAGGAAACTTCTCTGAAAGGCTAAACTTTACTTCGCTCGATCCACAAAAGGCTGTATTTCAAATGACTCGATACTTTGAAAAAGGCTGTGGATATTAAAAAAAAAACCCTTTAACATCCTTTCAACTTCCCTAAGAACGAACCTATGTATAAAATGTATAGAAATTTTATGGCGTAATAAAATGGCGAGAAGAATTACAAACGAACGCGAAGAATACTTACTGATATAAAATAATGTTAATTTATTAAAAAACCTGGTAATATTATTAATTTTCTTGTTAAAGATTAGACTGGAGGCCTATAATGAATGATTTGAAAAATTTCATAACAAACTATCAGTAAAGCACAAATATGTTATGAGGAAGTCGGATAACGTGTTCTTCAAAATAATAATAGTGTCGCATCTCGTCCATTATATTTATTCGGACAAGGGCACCTATATGAACACGTCTTCAGATATATTCTGAATAGCTAATATTTTTTTGGGAAATGATTATGAAATCACATCTTTAACAGTATCTTGTTAAAAAAGGCCATACTCATTTTTCTCCGTGTACATTTTGATATTATTGCAATCAATCAAACGTACTAATTTCGATTACCGGTAAGTGAGGTGTGAAGTATTTTTGCGTGAAATTATACATGTTCAATGAACTCCAATTTTCTTTGAATTATAAGTGCCATTTTGAAAATTGGAACTGTCTATGCACGTAAAAAACTTTGATTTATTAAGAATTTCTTTAAATTATTCCTAATCCGGTTAGAAACGTGATTTCAGTCCCTTAACGAATGAATTGACAGGTTTCCTAATAAAATCTCAGTAAAACACGAATGTGTTATCACGACGTCAAAACACATGTTGATAAAAATTCTAATATATTCGCATTCCGTCTTTGTATATTATCAGGACAAATGCAGATGCATGATCACGTGTTCCGATTTATTATGAATTAACGAAAAGTTTATTCTGAAACGGCCTGCAATCCCATTTTTTATAGGATGTTTATAAATCAGCAACTCATCTTTCATCAGGTGTGAAAAATAATGCAGATAAGCGATAATGTATGTACCTAAACCTAATATAATATTTTAAGGCGATGCACTACGTCGTGTAATATTTTGAATCGAGCCGCCATCAATAAAACTCCTTACGTAGATGGCGATAAGGCTTATATTCCCGCTTAACACCATCCAGCTGTTTTGATTTAGGCGAGAAAAAAACATGGCCAAAAAGTGCCTTTTATTTTATTTCGTGGATTTTCAGGCATAAATATTTAAATTGTTTCCATTCATTTTATAAATAACTTAATTTTCCAGATTATACAATAAAACCATAACCGAAAATGGGTTCGTAAGTAGGAAATTTTGAACTTTAAAGAAGTTTTATAGGCCTTATAAATATTTTTTTTCTGGGCTTATAAAAAGACTTGTGTAAAAAATACTCGATTATTTCAAAGGCCAAGATGTATTATACTTGCGGTATTTATTTAAAGCATCTGAAACATTTCTAGGCGACCAAATTTTCAATCCAAAAACACATGATTTTGCATTACTACGAAGTGCATCGCCTTAACGGATATTTATTTTAATTATTGTTATTTTCAAAATTGGAATCATAACATCCCGTGATTTGTCATGGTCTGAGGTAGTCATTTTATAATAATGTTTTTTTTTTATTTTTAGAAGAAGTTTAGTTTAAGAAATTGGGACATAACAGCAGTAGATGGAAAGAAGTGAATTTTTTTGACAGTGCATTTGTAAGTATAAAAAAATATTCTTTGCCTTCAACCCGAACGTTTATAATTATATTTTTACGTAACGAATATTCGTTACCTACCTCAGCAGATAATGTTATCAGACGGGTATTGGCAAGAATAGTTGATGTAAATCAAATTGCATACACAACAGATATCATCGGGTTTTAATTCCTTTCTTTTGTTTCTAAATTACAAAACAGAAATTGAAGTATTTTATTTTCAGTCCTGCTCACTAAAGATTCCTGTTACGAGACGGACTGGCAAATTCATGTCTGTTTATTTCCACATCTTCATGTTTGTCGACTGTAGTGTTATTATTATTTCACAAACCAGAAGAAATCAGAAGCATTAATGATAAAACCTGAATACTGCTCTCTGTCAAGAGACACTTTAAAAATATTCTGAAAAAAATGAACTACTGTCTTAGATTAATTAAGTAATTAATCTCACAAATATCCTTAGTTTTCCATAACTTCCTTTCTTTTTTAAAATTTATTATATTAATATATTACTAGCAGTTAAAAACCCGCTCCGCGGGTTTTTGCTGCTAGGCCCTGCGGGCGGCACTTGGTTGGGCTTCGCCCAGTTTATGTGATACTAACAGTTACATTTAATAGGTAGATATTAGATCATTGGGTAGATATATAATAGAAAGACATTCTGCACCATTAAACACCCCTCACCCCAACATAAATCTCGTCAATGAGAAAAATGTTTCCTCTTCCATACCACCGAAATGATTTAATTTTTAAATCGAAATTAAATTGCAAAATATTTATATGTAATTCGAAAATAAAAAAATTTCAACATATTACAATATTACATATAACTTTGGTAAAATAATATACTCTTACCAAAAGACTGTCAAAGTAATTACATTTTTTTTAAATATATTAAGAATTATTTTATTGGGATAAGTCCTAAAAATCTACATATTTGGGTGAAATAATATTAATAAACAAAGTGTTTTATTTGATTTAATAAGAAATAATATTACGCTCTTACCTAACGATTGTCAAAGTAAATACACCAAAACTCTCTTAATTCGCGAAAACCTTACAGGTGGGATAAATTGAGTCATTTTCATTTCAAGGGACACAAAAAACAAAACTTTTTAAGCAAGTACAATTTATTATACTTTTATTTTTTACAATCTACAACATAATATTATACACTTTCATTAGGAAAAAATCTCTTTATAAACAATATTATCCGTATACCAATCAGTCAGAATTTGTATAAATAACGATGACTGCGCTCAAACTGTCCATAAGAAAATACTGGTTCAGGAAGTAACAGTCCACCCCGTTCAAAAGTTTGTCCTTGAGATTTATTTAATTTAATTTAACTGGAAACTGTTTCCTGCACATATTGAATTATATTTTAACATCCGACAAAGTGTTTTAAATTCTAGGAATGAAATGTACTGTACCTTTTCTGTTCCCTGTAATGATTTTGGCTTGAATTAAGTTACAGCTGAAATTTTTATAGCACCGCTTTTGTGAGATATCACCTCAGGGGCGCTTTCCGTTGAAGTACATCCTCATTGATTGCATAAACATGACTATTTTTAGGGCACAATATGGTACGTTGACTCAACCCTAAGGCATCAGCAGTTGTATGTGTCTCACCGTATATATAGTGAATAATATCTTACATTGGGAATAAGCACAGATGACTCTAATGTTCCTTCTACAAAAGGAAGTTTGCCATCTTCCAAGTCCAAAAGCCATTTAGAAAATATATTTTCACTTTCTAAAGCTCTGACATTTGTTTTTAATTGAAAAGTTTTGAAATGGTACCAAAGTGTGCTGCTTTTATGAAAGCGGCAATTAATTGTCCTCGTGAAGCACGTCGACACACTGGAAGGATCTGACGAAAGTCTCCGCCCAAAACAATAACTTTGTTACCAAAGACAGAATCACTTCCCATGATATCACGTATAGTACGCTCAATTACTTCTAAAGCTACACCTGCCATCGGTGCTTCATCCCATATTATAATATCTGCTTCCGTTATAATTTTCCGATTCTTTGATGTGAACTTACACGTTGTATTGTCCTGTAAATTGAGGGGTAAATTAAAAGCAGTATGACACGTTACCCCACCTGGAAGCAAGAGTGCTGCAATGCCTGTCCAAGCGACTGATAAAACTCTTTTACCTTTTCGTCTTAGAGTGTGAATTAAAGTTTAGTAAAGGTATGTTTTCCCTGTTTCGCCTGGGCCATCAATGAAAAAAAAATTATTGTCATTATTTTCATGTGAAAAAAACTTATTCAAAATAGAATTATATGCTTGAAGTTGTACGTCATTGAGTTTGGCAGCCATCAATTCACCTAAAGTGTTTTCAGAAATTACATTAAAATCAGATACTTGTCCAAAACTGCAACTTTCATCAGGTTCAGGTAAGCCCTGCATTCTGCAAGATGAATTCTCCTTCATGAGAATATCCTGTATGTTTAAAAGACAAAGATTAATAGCTGTTTCTTCAGCAACACCATGATGAAAAAAATCTTCAGCCGAAGATCGAAGGGATACATTGTATTAAAATTAAAACAAATAGATGTCTAAGAATTTTAGGCGTCAAATACAATGAAGCCTCCGTCATACTGCGACCATTCTCGTATGTCATCAATGAGCTTCAGTTCACGCGCCGCATCATGAAAAGTAGCTACATAGTAAATTGCCATCAACAGTTCGCAAAGATTCAAAGGATGTAGCTCCAGCCACCTTTATAAGAATCAGCCGTAAATGATACAGTTCTATATTTCTAGGAGAAATTGAAGGTATTCATCCAATGATGTTTCCGCCTCCCCGCTGTCGCCTCGTCCACTTTTTACCAGCTGTAAAGACATAGTTATTTGGTACATCTTGATAGAGAATAGAGCGTCCCTCAATATCTTGAAGATTCAATTGGAACCACGCTGTTAAAGAGGTGTTCCTTGTAGATGCTTCCCTGAGAGCCTGTTCCTCCCGCCCAGAGGGGAGGGAGGAACAGGTTTATTTTGTAGAGACAAAATAAACAGATTGGCTGTCGGGTAAATGTAAAGCCAGAAGTAAAATTGAGTGAGATTGATCATGTATAGATAAATAAATACTATCCAAAGAGGAACAAATTTTAACATTAATATGAGCATCATATTTTTTGCTAAGGAATGCATTATATGGAACAACAAATCGATTGTCGATACGTATATCCCGAATAACGTGATTTTCAGAAAAATTATCACGTCTCTTGTAATCTGGGTAGCCTGCGGAATTATTATCAGTAGCATCTTTAAAAGATTTGGGGAATTTTTTAGAGCACTTACCGTCTACCATGCAGACTGACCTTGGATTAAGTACGCCACATGGTCCATGAATGTTATTTTTTTTAAATAATACGGTACAAAGCCGAATTCTTCGGATGGGGTAGTTTTGCAGATACGGCATTATCAATATCAGAAGCTGCATACAACTTATCTTCGCTGCAAAGTGTAAACACACCATGTAGATGAGGTAGTCCTCTTTTTTGCTGTTCAATTGTATACACCCAACAAATTACCTTTCCAAAAACATGTTTCTCAGTCATATCATGAATAAATTCCTTGACTTTTAGATGGAAAACCTTGGCTACTATATCAGGCCTGTCCGCGGCCGATTGATAATGTTCCAATTCGGTTGGTATTTCTGGCCATTTGGGATTGCACGTAAAGGTTATGACGACGACAGGACGACCAAATTTACGTACCATAGCCATTGAAACTTGATAAAGTTTATTCACATGGCGTGGTCCACCAGTAAATGAAGATGGAAGAATGACTGTATTACCTGCACATACTCCTCTATCAGTGGCTAAATTTCTTACATGGTTTTGCAAACCTTGATAGCATTCCACTCTGAGGTGTCGTTGGTTTTTCCTAATGCAATCTAGGCGACCAGATTCATAAATAATGATAAAAGATAAATAATGTAAGCATGAATTAAATACTGTTGAAAAAGTTTACCCGCATAATGGATTGGATTAAATATGTTTCTTCGCACTGCTAATTTACTTGCATAAAACTACACAGCAGTTACAGTATGACATTGAGCAGTACAGAAATCAGCATGATGCTTAAAGCCTGGGGTCCAACCACATTCACCTGATGGAAATAGTAGTGGGAAAACCATAGGATCTAAATGCTTTGATAAAGTTGCCATCCTTTGAAGTCCTTAACATTTTTAGGTTAAACAGCGATATCCATACCCGATGGCAAATTCCCGTCTGTCTGCTATGTATACAATGGCGATATCGTGAGAACTGGTTGGAGCATTTTACCTCTGATGAACGTGTAAATAATAGACGTATATCTCTCACCTGCCCACCCTCAGCCGCAATGCGTATTTCTTCTTCCTCGACAGATTCTTTTAGTTTCTTATACTGATGAGGGCTTATTTGGCGCATTTCACTATCATTTATTTGCATTATATTTTTATAGCAATCGGCATTAGATGGATGACTCATACGCACTCTAACAGCCTCATCAGGATCGTATAGATAAAGCTGAGCATAGGAAGGTATTTCACCTGCAACTTGTATACTTCTGGAAGTGAGATGATAAACCTAACCAGAAATTTTTAAACAATATGGACCATTACCTGGGATATTAGCTATTTGCGCTCCAAATGAGGCAAATCTATTAGCACTCTTGTATTGACAAATAAAATTCCTAAAGTTTTTAGATTGATTATAATCTCCTGTCAATAATTCGGTGCTGGATAATAAGCTAAAATTTGTGGTATTATTTTTCCAGTATGACAGCAAGAATGTAACAGTTTACCTTTTTATATGACACTCTTTTGATATGACGCCGAAATAATTCTGTTCTAGAAGCACATAATTAGGATTATTGAGCACACTTCAAGAATACACTACTATCGCTTCGCTTGGTAAATTTCCCTCTCATTCGAACATTCCGAAATTCGACCAATTCTGGTAAAATATTGTCCACTTTCCTTTTAGCCATAGTAATTAAATTGAAATAATAATCTGAAAACAAAATATTTCTTTTTAGCGATTCACAGGTAGTTTGTAAACAAATTTCTTAGTTATCACGTCAATAATTCTGTAATTATCACATATGACACATATCAAACATTGACAGCGCATGGTGGCGCATGGGGTCGGTGTTGTAATATCAAAAAATAATTAATTACGTATTTAAGTATCGAGTGGAACTGGTTATTTTAGCAGCCGGCTTTTTATGGTGGATTTATAATAATATATTATATTTATAATTATATATTTGTATATATATATCTAACTTTAACAAATTACACTGACATTGTACATTGCTTGACACTAACTGGCTATAAAGGCTTTTTGCATTGATTGGAAATCGATATACGCTGGCAGCACTGAACAATGTGTCTTTCGCGTGAATAATGATAAACGTCAAATTTCAATACGTAATTGTGGATAATTTTTACTGTAATGTAATTAATCCAATGGATTGTGAACTTTGTAAAACATATTTTCTTCGATATTATCCAAAAATTATATGAGCATCGTGTCTTAATTTTCAAATCGTGTCTTAATTTTCAAATCGTGTTAATTTTCAAGTTAGCGGAATTTAACCGAAACAGACAATTTAAATTTGACCAATCAGAGGGCCTACACCGTCCAGACGCTGGCATAATAATACTATCAGATCCTTCACTATTATCAAAAAAATACTACAGCAAACATACATTTATGAACAATGAATTATTTAAGTACTAACTGACAACAACATTTATGTACACTCCCCTTCCATACACATGCAAATGCTTTCAATGGAAGAGTAGTAAAAAGACCCAAGATGTAAAATGAATTATGTACCATGTAAACATTTTTTTTTTTATTTTTTTTTTTTTTTTTTTTATTATTTTAATATACATCATATGGGTTACATTAATACATACATATTTTGCAAAATATAATATTAAGGTTCATAATTGGTCATGTATACCTGAATAATACATATTATTAAAAATAAAAAATAATTACAAAAAAATATATATACATTTTTTTTTATTTCCTCAACTTTTTGTATACTTAGCCATATGTTCTCAAGCCTCTTTATGACCATGATATTTTTAGTTACATTTGGAATGGAGTTATATTATTTTGTGGAGTGAAATTTATGGTTTAGTAATATTGTAAAAATATTACTACTAATTCCCACAAGCATTCAATCGAATCATAGGCACAATGCAGGTAAAGCGCATTGCGGGTAATGCAATTGTAATCCTCTACTACAATTAATTTAGATAACGTATCTATCGTCAATACTAGAAACCAACTATTGTATTGTTTCATTTCTACTTCAAATTGAAATGGTATCTTTAATCTACGAGCAACATACGGCTTATATGTAACTTGATTCAGTATTTTATAACCATTCATATTATTTTCAAATGTCTTATATAAATGCTCTAATTTTTTATTATATTGGTCATAATTAGATTTTTTAACGATGGTATGGTAAAGCTGGCCTTGAGTCTGGTTTAAGACCGTTTTAACTAAATAAACGCCATGGTAATTAGTCAAGTTCACCGTTGTGTGCTGTCAAAAATTGTTTCGGAGGTTTGTTGGGCCCTTTAAAACAGCCTTAAAAGACTTTATTTTTAAATGAGTTAAGCAATCATTCATACAACATTATTTATTTATAATTTAATAAACTCGTAACTCATAATTATTATCCTTGCTCAGTGTACATAACCTCAAAAACTTGTATGATTTATAAAATTTTTAACAACGTCTGTCTAAAATTAAATAATCCCCTTCCCTGCCTTCCCGTTTCGAATACGAGGAGAATGTTTTCCATCGACCGCGGAAAACTCGAACATTGCGTTTTCGAACAAAAATGTCGATAGGAACGCCCCCTTTTCAAACGTTTGAGTCAATGTTCGTCAT
This sequence comes from Hesperophylax magnus, assembly GCA_026573805.1. Classification (NCBI taxonomy): domain Eukaryota; kingdom Metazoa; phylum Arthropoda; class Insecta; order Trichoptera; family Limnephilidae; genus Hesperophylax; species Hesperophylax magnus. The sequence goes on along the minus strand of JAIUSX010000029.1, from coordinate 6,754,163 downwards.
AAGGTTTGAAGTTGTGTTGTGGAAACGATCACTGGAGATGCGGTTGTAGGTAGTCAGAAAGACCCTGCTTGCTTTGCGGCTGGTTAACCCTAGAGTGGGCGCGTCTTTCCGTAAAACGTTAGTGGGCGCATGGGGAGCATTTTGCCGCTCGTTTTCGTGGACAATTTTAAGTAGGAATAGTGCAATTTAATTAATTTATTTTCTCAGGATTTAAGTAAAACACAAATAAAAAATTACAAATCAACATATTTATTGAACTCTGTTAAAGGATCTTTGGTTTTCAGTCGACTTTAAAAAAAATAATATTTTAATTTACTTTTTTTAAGTTATCCTACATTATCCTTCTATAATATTTTAAAAGATATGAAAAAAATAAGAAAATTAAATATTTTCTAAATTTAAAGGATATGCTTTGGCGAAACAGTCTTCACATAAGTATGTGCAATGTTAATTGCACGGTAATTTTGAGCACTGTCTGTAACACCCTTTTTTCGTGAACCTATTTTTTTTTGATGGACATATACTGAATTTGCCTTCCTTCTTTGAAGATGATGCTTGTTCAATAGGAACAAAGCGAGCAATTCCGTTCCTCAGAGGAATATTTAAGGTGTCTACAGAACACCTTGCGGTCATATATGGCTAAACCAGGACCATCGCAATCTCCCTCAAGTACTGTCGGCATAGCATCGAGTGTTCAGTATTGGCTTTGTAAATTATTTGGCTATTTATACCGGCAATTTTCATCATTGAAAAAAAACAACTCCATTGGCCTCATATACGTAAATATGAATTTTATTGAATATTCTGGCATTGTTCTGGACACGTGTGATACACTGAAATAAAAGGGCTTTTTTAGTTTTTGCAATAAAAGTATCATAAGATATAGTCTACATTTCAACTTTGTAAATAAACAACTCTTATTTACTCTAAGCACAATAAAATGTCCAATTGCTATAGACTTGCGTTTATAATGATACGTAATAGAACATTCACTTTTTCATTCTACCCACAATACTGTAATTTATTGGTGAACTAAGAGTGTCCGACTACTTATAAGTTTCTTTATTTAGAAGTACCTACTATAATACTCATAAGTAATTCTTATATTTAGTTTTAAGTATCACTTGCATTTTTCATAATAAGTGCTCGGCACGGGTTGCGAACGATATTAGGGGCAGCTACTAAAAAGCGCAAAGTTTACGCGCAATATATTTAAGAATTTTCAATTTTTTTTTGGCAGAGGGCGGCAAAATGCTCATAGCGCGCTCACTCTAGGGTTAAGGAAGATTTTAACAAAACATCTATTGTGTTTAAAAAAGATAACTTGATATTTTTCAAATAACTACAAAATGATTTTATCTAGTGAGCCTTGAGTAGAGATTTAGTCAAGTTAAAAACCTTAAAAGCTAAAATCTTACACCTAGAGAACAGTAGTAGCTTTTTTTTTTTTTATTTTTTTTATATTTACTCCACACAGGAGGCCCTGAAGAAAATAATTTCCCTCAGGGCCTATGTCATCTTTGGGGATGCTGTGTGGAGGGTCTTTTTGTGGAGAGGAAGGAGTGAACATGGGTCTTGAAGAGTCCCATGTTGTAGGAGGGAGGAAACACAGAGGCCGGCAGTTCGTTCCACAGCCGAGCTGTTGAACTTAAGAACGAATCGTAGAAGCGACCCGTTCTCATGTGACAAGTGTCAACTGTGTACAAATGTTGGGCGCGCGTTTGGCGTGTATCCCGACTACGCACCGGTGCCGAAGGGATCAATGACGCTAGTTCCTCAGAGCATCTTCCATTGTAATACCGATAGAACAAGGACAGCATACCTACCTGACGCCTGTGCTCTAAAGATTGCAGTCCGTTTGTTAAGATTGGGGAATCTATCAAACGGACCGCCCGTTTCTGCACAGAGTCAAGGGTTTTTTTCAGGTATTTTGGGGCTCCAGACCAGAGATGGCTGCCAAATTCGACAGTAGGGCGCACTTGCGATTTGTACAGGGTGAGCAGTTGTGTACTATTAAAGTATCTGCGGGCCCTGTACAGTACGCCCAGCTTCTGAGAGGCCAACTTTACTCTGGCTTCGATGGAGCCCCCGTACCTGAGCTGGTCACTTATAGTTACACCAAGCATATCAATGGAAGGCCTGTTCGGAAGATTGCTTCCGTTGAAGGAGACTAAATTATCATTTGGATCCCTTTTAGACGTAATCAGACAGGATTGGGTCTTTGAAACATTAAATTCGACGAGATTATTTTTACCCCAGGAGGAAATACTCTCGAGATAACCGTCCATTCTCTGCTTCAAAGCCCTCCGAGCCGTTGGAGTTTGTGTGCCCTTTGGGGGCTTGTCAAACAAAAAGCTATCATGAACTGTACTGTCATCCGCGTAACAATGAATCGGTGCACATGTCAAAAGGTCATTGATGTGCAACAAAAACAAAGTCGGAGACAGAACCGATCCCTGTGGGACGCCAGCATTTATGGAGTGCGAGGAAGAGGTGAAACCGTCAGCAACCGCCTGAATCGACCTATCCCTTAAAAAGTCAGCAATCCACGTACACAGGGATGCGGGAAGTCCGTAAGAATGCAATTTGTTGACAAGTCCTCGGTGCCAGACCCGGTCAAAGGCCTTGGATATGTCTAGTGCGACCGTTTGGGTCTCACCGTGACGTTCCAGGCACCGCCCCCAAACATGCGTCACATACGCGAGAAGATCACCGCACGAGCGGTTCCGCCGGAATCCGTATTGACGGTCGTTGATAATTTTGTTCTTCTCGAGGTATGTGAGCAGTTTGTCGTTGATCACACGTTCCATCACTTTGGACAGAACTGATGTGATCGCTATGGGGCGGTAGTTGGCCGGGTTGGAGCGGTCACCTTTCTTGGGAATAGGGTGAATTACCGCTTTTTTCCAACCAGAGGGCACAGTGCCACACTTCAGGGACATTTTGAAGAGCTTTGTCAAAACTGGAACTATTTCCGCAGCACACTTCTGCAATACCAGGGCAGGTATTCCATCAGGTCCACTAGCTTTGTTAACATCGAGCCCCCGTATGACGTGGAGTACATCCCGATGCCGGATCCTCAGCTTTTTCATAAAGAAGCCGCAGTGAGGAACCGACGGCGGAACAGCACCCCCGTCGTCGAGGGTCGAGTTTTCCGCAAACATTTTCCCTAAAAGGTTTGCCTTTTCGGTGGCGGTGTTTGCTAGTGAGCCGTCAGGTCTGGTAAGAGGTGGCAAACTGGGTTTGCAAAAATTTCGACCTATTGAGCCCGCAAGCGACCAGAATGCTCTGCTGCCATGCGGGCAGGCAGCCAGCTTTTTGCTGATCTGCAGGTCGTGTTCGAATTTTGATCTATTGATGATTCTCTTGCATTCCTTTGCCGATTTGTTGTATGCTGATCTGCTTTCGGGCGTTCGAGATGTGTTGTAGGCTCGGTAAGCCGCGTTTTTTCGTCGAACTGCTTCGGAGCATTGTCGACTGAACCACGGCTTTGAGCCCACGCCAGTTTCTTTAGTAGTCGATTGTATGAAGCCATCCATCGCCGATTTGATGACTTCACCAATCTCCTGGGCACATCTTGAAGGGTCCGAAGTCCGAAAACAAACAGCTGACCACGGAAAAGCATTGAAATGGGCCCGCATACCGAACCAATCTGCTGACCTATAGTGCCACACTTTTCTCCTCAGCCTCTCATTGGTTGGTCTGAGGCTAACGGGGATTGATGTCGTCACTAGGCAGTGGTCAGATGATCCCAGAGGCGCTGTGACGTCAATCTTATAACCGTGTGGCACAGTAGTTAAGAATAGGTCTAACAGATTGGAGCGGTGAGTCTGGACATCAGGAACCCTTGTAGGCTCCTGAACCAATTGCTCTAATCCGTAGCAAATGGCAAAGGATTCCGCCTGTCGGCCAGCCGAGTCCGTTGGGCCTGAGAACTTCAACCATGGTTCGTTATGAACGTTGAAGTCCCCCAGAACAACAAACTCGGCCGAAGGGTAGCGGGGCAAGAGATCATCAATAGTATCGCTCAAATGTTTGAAGAGCTCGGAAGTGTCTGATTCGCTATGGTTCGGTGAGCGGTATAGACATGCGTAGAATCTTGCCGTACTGGCAAGATTGACGCGCACCCACATTACGTCGAATCTGGAGTTTTCCAGACTCAATAGTCGCACACAGTTGACGTCAGCTCGACTATAGAGGCAGACTCCTCCTTTCAGTCGGAATTTGCTTGCTAGCTAATTCTTACAGACCTTCGTTTTTAACACAAAACACATATATGTCTTAACGAATGCACACATTTCACACTTCTTGAATTGAAATATATTAACAAAAAACTTATACCTCACTCTCATACCACGATCACATAGCCATAGGTATACTTCGTTTTTATATACAATTATTTTAAATAGTTCTACACTTTTGTGCCGTTACAGACAATAATAATGTTCACCTGGCTACTCGAAGTTTCCCTGTTGACTATGAAGCACGCTCAGGTTAATAGTATTGTGTTGAAAGGAACTCTCTATAGAGTCTCTAAAGCACAAGAAGAGAACAGAACAGTAAGAAGAGATGGAATAAAAGAGAGGTAGTATAAAGTATCTCACTTTGCTGCTGCGGATCATAAACCAGGTGGAACAGCTCATATTATATTGCTTTACTAGTAAATACCAAGAAATGCTTTGCTATTGCTAATGTCTATCTCAGACTTCTTCTACCATTCAATACTTTATACCACAATGTTACTGTTACAAAACTACACTAATTCGACTCTCAGTATGGTTCAAAGATATTGCGATAATTATTCCTCAGACATCCCCGACTTTTTCTACCATTTAAACATATTTAAACACTCCTGTCACTTATAAAAACACAATTCTAAATTTTTAGCGATATCGGTCGACTGCTTTTCGAGTTTCGCGAGCAACATACGTAGGCTGATTTTTTATATGTCAAGATTAGAAACCAGTTTGAAATTAACTCAACCATTTGGAATGCATTTTATAATATAAGACGTTGTCCTGCCACAGACGGCCTTCTATGTAGGCAAGTTAAAATTTGATATTTTAGGTGAGAAATTGGAAAAAAAATGTCGTGTTCCAACTGCTCCTAACCTCCTGGAGCGAGTGCGACTGCGGCATCCCTAATCGGGGTATATTACGAGGCTGAAGGTAGTTGGGAGAGATCTGGCTCATGTTTGGAGACCAAAATTTCATTTACACTTTTTGCTACAAATAATGTCAGGAATTACTGGTTAAAGTAAATGAAGTACGTCCTTTAACACCCTGTAAACAACAATGACAATCACAGACATTACACAAGAACGTGCAACGAATTTAGCAAAGCAACCGAAAAATGACAAAGCCAATACACACAAAAGTTTACTATACGAAGGAATATAATATTATTTATTTATTTATTTATTTATATATATATACGCCTAAAAAGGCTTTTACATAGAAGTGATACATGATGCAGTACAATAAGAGAATATGTAATATACAGGAGATATTGACAGTAAATAGATGTAATGTAATGGAAAAAAAAATAACATAAAGTAAAAAAGAAATTAAAACAACATTAGATATAAAACAAATCATTAAAACTAATTTACCAAAGCTACTCCAATTTGTAGGATTCAACAAAGTGTTGATGTAGATTATGCTTAATTCTATATATGGAGTCAATAAATAAATCAATAACACCCCATACTTGTTGCCCAGATCATGCATCCTATTGGTCAGTGCGTGTGTCTGATAGTTGGTCAAGTATGTATTACAGAAGAATGTTATATTTTGCCTTGTATTCCTAGTCGGCACATGTAGTTTAATAGTGGCAAGGATGGCAGGACTATCAATTAAGTTGTTAATGACTCTGTGTAACACAACCAGGTCTGAAATAATTCTCCTGTCAGACAGTGTTATTAGATGCAATTGATTCATCAAACTATAATGTGATCATCAATTGATAGACTCAGACTGGATTATAAGCGCCTTACTTATAAAATAAAAATATGTAAAATGATCATTAGTGTGGGCAGTTGTCAAAAGTTTGACAGATTAAACTATTTTGTAGAGATTTTTTTGACTAGGTGTTCAAACATCATTTATTGTTGTTATCAACCATCGTTTTGCATGAAATCAACATGACACCCGGTACGTACTTTAAATATTCTAAGCGCCGGATTGCAAACACTAACTACAGTGATACGTTAAACATATCCAGACTCCCATTTGTCAGATTCCCAGCATCCAAAGTTCGGTACAAACAGAAAACAAGCGTGCTTACACCAGCAGCGATAAATCAGTAGCTGGCTAGGACTAGCCGCACCACAAGTATCCAACATTAAGTCTAAAGAAGTGCTTTGTACACTCCCTCCAGATATACTATACAAGTAGGTTTGTATCTCGCTACAAAGTTGCTCGTATGATGTGCAAAGCTTGGACAAAATTACTCCGGCTTTTTACTGTAATTCAAACTCCATAAATTCTTCAGTTGCTTCTTTCCAGAGTATATGTACATTTTAAGAGATTATTTACAGAGCAGAGGAGCGCAGCGCAGCGGAGACTTCTATTTGTGCGGAGAGATGCGAGTAGTTTGCAAAGCTCTTTGAAGGGTTGACTAAGACTTACTATAATGCTTACCATTGTAATAATCAAGACTGGCTCTTTTTACCTGTGGAAAATGGAGGAAAAACTGGGTTATTACTTCATAAAAAACTTCAAGTTTTTTATGAAGTAATAACGTAGGTAATCATAATACATACGCACTTGATGCAGTTAAGGCTTATTGACTGAGAGTAACACCACGACCATTTGGCACTTTTAAGGCTCCCGACTAGCAAACTCCTAATTAAAAATAAACTTTCCCCCTCCTTCTACCAACCCATCTCTAAAGGCGATCGATATTGAATTTATAAGTTAAGTGTGCATTTTCTCCTGAGGAAGCGAGCATTGTTCGCGATACATGTAGATTGTGTTTTAATAAAATAAATAATGACATCACAAAGTGACAACCTGTTAGAAAAACCTTTCTTCGAAAAAAATATTTTTGTGTTGTGAATGCAATTATAGCGGTTTATGATTTTTATGGGGTATTTGATGAGGTAAGAAATTTACTAGGTTTTGATATTTTTCATATATCTTTCCCCTCAAATATTAGTTTCAAATTGCTCCGTCCATGACTCTTTGGGTCCTTGGTTCGCAGAACTACTAATTCCAACATTGTGTAAAAATTCGTATACAGTCGTCCAGAAAGAAGTAAAACAGATTTTAGTAGATTCGTTTCTTTGATAAAAATGTAGGTATATTTGTTCTTTATTGTTGTATTAGAAATTTAAGCAAACAATGGTCTGACTTTTGGATCACGAAACACGCCTACATAGCATTTTTGTGTTTTTCTTTATTCTGTGGAGCCGTCATTATGATTAATATCACTTAATTTATTGTGCCACAAACTCCTTTCTTCATTCATGTTCAAACTTCATTAATCGTCATGTCGACTATTATTGTTGTTTCAACAACTCAAAAGCCAATCAGGGCAGGGAAAGGAGAAACAAACCAACTCAGGCGGAGCGCAGGAGGGGGCGTGGATATACCACTTTCGGTGATTTGTCAATAGATGAATCTGACAGTTTACAGGCAACTCGCATTATAATATCACCATTCGGTTCTCGAAAATATAATCTGCTTACGCATCAATAGTCCGTTTTACGATGGCCCGCAAATTTCTGACTGCGTAAAAAAACTTAATTACATATCCCGAATCGGGTTAACAAAATTTCCTGCTTTTTTTCCAAAATTTAATATGTTTTGTTTTACTATAAACACTTAACAGGTGTTTAACTAAATGGTAATAATTGTGTTATAATTTACCACCTCACTCAAGTTTAGCGTCGCTATGCCAAGCGATTCGTTTAAGAACAAACATTCTGATCCTGCGCAGAAAAGTCCCACAATGAACTGCAATGCCAACCTTTGCCATACTTTAGCGAACTTTACTTTATATTTGTTTATAACAATGTGCGCACTTAGGTGGTCAAAGTACAAGTGTGGTCATAGTTTGTTCAAAGCATTCTCGAACTCTCCTGGTGATAAAAATATGGTAACGTTGTTTTTCTCCAGCTCGTCGAAATGATACCCAGATTTTGTGATAGGGCAAGTCTATTGATTTGGATGTCTATGTTTCCAACAATTTATTTCTCGATTTGAGTATTTGATATACGTAATCGTTCCACGCCCAATTTATATGTAACCATCTACAAATCATATAACCATATCCTGATAAACACTGTTCAATAAATTTAAGGCGATGAACTACATCGTGTAATATTTTGAATCGAGCCTCCATCAATAACACTCCTTACGTATATGGCGATAAGGCTTTAATTCCCGCATAACACCATCCAGCTATTTTAATTTAGGCGAGAAAAAAACATGGCCAAAAAGTGCCTTTTATTTTATTTTGTGGATGTTCAGGCATAAATATTTAAATGTTTTCCAATCATTTTATAAATAACTTAATTTGCCACATTATACAATAAAACCATAACTGAAAATGAGTTCGTAAGTAGGAAATTTTGAACTTTAAAGCAGTTTTCATCGGCCTTATAAATATATTTTTTCTGGGCTTATAAAAAAACTAATGTAAAAAATACTCGATTATTTCAAAGGTAAAGATGAATTATACTCGTGGTATTTATTTAAAGCATCTGAAGCATTTCTAGGCGACCAAATTTTCAAACCAAAAACACATGATTTTGCATTCCTATGTAGTGCATCGCCTTAATTGCATTTAGTTCTTTTGAGACCTATTAAATCATAATGTGGACGTGGTTTTACCACAGATAATCCTTATGGGACTTAATTTCTAGTCCTTTTCTAATTTGGTACTTTATTTATTAATTTATATATTTACGCCCTTTTGTGCTCTTGCATGATATAAACATTAAACAGTTATGTTAACTATTTGTTGTACTTAGAAGCAATGCTAAAGCAATAACATAGTTTGGATTTATAAAATAAGTTGGAGTCGCAATATTGTCTGCAAATCAGTTTGTGGTTTCACTGTGGACTGTAATAAATATTTGACACAGCTATTGGGGTAGGCGTGGTCAACAGTTAGAATCGGAAAAGGATTCCGATCCCTTGGTCTTTTTGATCGATACTATGGCATTGAGAGACAGTGCTGGTTATGACAATGCTGGTAATGACTCAGTTTAATGAATTAAAGGAACTGCACCGGTTTTCTTAACACACTGGTCATGTTTAAATTAATTGTTTCAATATCACTGAATGGAGATACTCCATACTGTCGGGCAAAGACGGGTAATTGGGTGAAGGAATGCAAGAACATAATATGTTAAAGTGAGATGTATTTTGCGTAGACATAAGTACAGTTTAATTCAATTCAATTTGTTTATTAATTTCAAAAACATTACAAAAGTAAACTCGTACAATTTAGAAAAACAATTGTAAAGATTGCATTTCATCACTAATACGGAACTTTTATACTTGTCTACAACATTCCCACATCTATTATCAAAATTATGCAGTCAATTTATAGGAGTGTAAGCCAGTTCCATTATACCTTACTGTTATATGCAGTGCAGTGCAGATAAAGAGTGAGAATTTGTGGAGAATTCGTTTTTGTATGATTAATTTTGCATAAAAAATACGGCAAATATGTTATGAAGCAGGTACGTGGGTACTTAGTGCCGTACTCTGAAAACCTTATATTGAAAGCTTTCGTTACTTTCTAATAGTTACGTTGATCTACCCTTAACATGAACGCGGATAATTATGAAAAAACCTTTGAAGGCTGTCGGGCGGAAGATATACGGGTTGAAAACCCACTGAGCTAAGAGTTTAGGGTTTACATGTCAAACCACCCTAATCTTATTGGACAACTATGTGTTTCTAGTTTGTTTTTCGTACCGCATGCATACGTACAGTGTACATACGGTAATATTATACATGCGCAAACTGACATCCTCCATTTGAGGTTATATAAATAGAATTATCTTCCGTTGAAATAGAGTGCACTGGGGGAAGCGTCTGATGGTAGTTAGTTTAATTAATTAATAATACACTCTGAGAAAACCGCACTTTATTGTGAATTAGTATTACGATAGCCAGTGTGTTTCGACCTTAGGCTGTAGTTTAATCAAATTCAAACCCCGTAAGTCAGTTTTAATAATAAATTCATATTAAGTTGAAAATTATAAAGAGTTGTAAATGGAAAACTATTTCAAAAGAGGACTAAATAACTCGGCTTGACATTTTATAAATGTTAGACAATGTAAGAAAAGCATAAGACCAACAAGATACAATTGTGAAAAATTAGTAGTTTTAATCTGTCAGGCTATATTCATACTAAAAATAAGTAGTTTTAATCTGTCAAGCTGTATGCATAGTAAAAATAAGTAGTTTTAATCTGTCAGGTTGTATGCATAGTAAAAATAAGTAGTTTTAATCTGTCAGATTGTATGCATGGTAAAAATAAGTAGTTTTAATCTGTCAGGTTGTATGCATAGTAAAAATAAGTAGTTTTAATCTGTCAGATTGTATGCATGGTAAAAATAAGTAGTTTTAATCTATATGCATAGTCAAAGCGATAAATAATACTTTGGAAATAGGCTTTAGAAGAGAGGTCTGTATTTAGAGTTTGGTAGGTCATGCAATGAGAAAATTTAATGATATAAAAATATTGCTAATTTATCAAATATCTGGTCAAAATTTTCGTATTATTTTTAAAAACAGGACTGCAGGCCTTTGATTAATAAATTAAGAGATTTCCTAACCAATTATCAGTTATTTGTTTCTTAACATTGTATATTTTTTACGTTAGAATTTCAACATCACTAGGTTAAGCCTGTGTCGAGGTTATTAATTTTACAAAATAACAGAATAATTATATTTTGAGAGAATAATATTGTTAGATTAACGTTTATACATGGTTCCCATGAAGCTAATTCCATACAATTCATTACAGTATAATGTAGTTATCATGTAGGGTGACCATGATATATATATTGATATTTGATTGAAAAATAAAATATAATAAATTATTATTTTAAAAAGCACTAGAGAGAAGAAAAAAAATTATACCATAATGAAAGGACAAGGATGAAAAATATACATATTATGCCATTAATTTAAAAGGACAAAGATGAAAAATGTATGCAATCCTTGGCTATCACAAATAATTCAATATTATTTTTAAAAGAACACAAGGAATCAGTAAAACACGAATTTGTTGAGGATGTCGGAACACGTGTTCATAAAAAATTTAATGTTGTCGCATTTGTTTATCATATTTATCAGGAAAATCACAGATGTATGAACACGTGTTCCGATAAATTCTGAAAAGACTAATATTTTATGAGGAAATTGCTTGCCATCACATTTTTAACAATATTTTACTCAGTTTTCTTCGTGTATCTTAAGGCCCGCATTTCTATAGAACACTTAGAAATTTTAAATTTCAAAAAAAATATATGTCCATTTTGAAGATAATATCTATACATTTGTAGAGTCAAAACAGTAATTCTATGAAATTCTTTCGATGGAAAAAATCGCAAATTATGCTTCGAAAATTATTAGAAACATATTTTGTTCTGTTATTTAACGTGTTAAGTATGAAAAAAATCACAGTGTATCTTTAAATGCAACTCAGGCATTTGTCGAGAGATTTTTGCTCTATTTTAAAAGAGTCGTGTTTTATTAAATATTTTCATAATTTTTGCTTAATTGTCATCGGTTTTTTATTTTGATTTTAGCGCGCTCCCTCTAAAACTCGTATTTTCAAGTCTCCCTTGAAAACCATAATATTTTTCTTCTTTTTGAACGCTTACTACGAAGCCTCAAAAAGAAGACCGTAATAAATAGTACCTACTTATCGTATCGTAAATCCTAATACAAACGGAAAATAGAAGTGATTTACTTGTTACATAGGAGTACATCATTATGCCGTGTTTATGTTCACATTGTTGATTTAGCTTCAGCAAACTGACGATCATCGGCCAAGAGTTAATTATAATCATGTTTGATTTCTGACAGGAAACTGAATTCAACTATGACGTCTGTAGATTCCTTGAGAGGTTTTAGATGTACATGTCACTTACAGCAATATATGCTAGTAAGAAATAATGAATAATTTCCTAACGTTTCTGTACTGAAATATTTACAAAATATCGTGATTTTTGGCGTGAGTTGACCCCAACACATTCGATGCTTGAATTTCGAATAACGATTTGATATCTCGAGCTCTGATACTGATAATGGACGCGATGCGAAAATATAATTATTTTTAAGAACACTTGTTCCGACTTTCTCATAACATATTCGTGCTTCACTGATAGTTTTTTTAGTCAATTTATTTAGGCCTATAACGAATAAATTTTTCAATTTGTTCGTTATAGGCCTTCAGTCCCGTTTTTAACATAAAAATTAATAATTTGACCAGATTAACAATACTTTTCAAGTAGTAAGTTTTCTCCGTGCATCTAACGATAATGATTAAATCTCGACTGAATGACGTTGCCACATCCAAACATTAAAAAAAAGCCAAACTAAACGTCACCCCATCCAATTTTAACATTTGAATTTCGAACTCGTTACCAAATCCAACACTAATTTTTAAATTTCTAATGAAGAACACCCAACAATATTTTTTAGTTTGTTAGTAGCGAACCTGTCACTCATTCATTCAGCCACAAAAAAACCAAAGTGGGGATGTGACCAACTAAGATACATATCAATAATTGGATGAACATTGAACATTAGCAATGCTTCAATTAAGGACACATTAGCTGGGTTATATTCCTGTCAAATTTACTAATCCTATTCACGCTTACCTGAATGTTAAAAGGGTGTTTTTTTTCCACGAAGGCCAATCTTGTTTATATATATCATTATTCATGCGTGGTCTAGTATGAACAAACCGCAGAGAAGCCGAGCGGGCTGAGAAAACTTCGCGAAAAGTTTTATTTAATTAAATTAGTATTCTGAATTTCTCCCCGTGAAACCTTAAACTGTTGTTATTTTGGGATAAACGGTAAAGTTATGCGCGTGCCTGTGTATTTAAATAAACCGCATTCCAAAGCCTCCTAAATGTAAGTTATTCATAATATTTCATCTAGAATACAAAAATTGCATACACCTATATATTATTATTAGATAATATCAGCTTTCGAAAGGTTTTAAAAAACAAATCAAGCAAAGTTTCAATTCTGAATGGTGGTCTCACACCAAGGCCATACTGAGAGTATTTTCCAATCTGAATGCGTCGGCTTTGTATATAGCTTTGTTTTATAAAAAATCACTCTTAAAACAGTTGGTATGACTCGTTTCAGCACAATATTCTAGGATCCTTCCCAGGAACTTCCCTCTTAAGCAATAATGCTTCTGTAAAGCTCAAAGTAAGGAAATAACATTTCTGGGAGCTATGCTAAAAACTTCTTAGATTATGAAAGGATGTGTTATTTTAATACTGCCCGCCCTAGGGCGTGTGTCGAATCCCCATGTTGAGGGCTGGGCGACCATACAGAAACAACTTACCATCTTCTGCCAAACTATCTCCTATATTCCAGTGATGTTTCTAACAAAACTTAACAAACAATTTATAAAATTTTATGAGCTATTTCTACGATATACCTCAACTGAATATGTGAAATGTTTTAAACACGAATAAAAGTCTCCACAGATGTTACTTCTTAAATTACGCATAACTAGGATGACAGTATTCTACAAATACATTGCAAGCAAACGTTATAAATGACATTCTTCTTCTTTCGTATTGTGGTGGATCAGGGGGGACATCTACGTCTGTGAGCCAGTCTAGGGCTTCAGGGCATCCAGAATAAGTGGACCTCAGACTACAAATTATGCCGCTACATAATGGGCCGAATACCGACAGGTCTCCCGCCGAAGCGGAAACACTAAATATCCGAGATAAATTAAAAATGTCGTCCAGGAATATTGAGGAAACATCTCACTCAAATGTAGATTTTTAAATGTAAATGACATTAAGCTCGCCTGTAAAGAATTCCTATCAAAATTAACGAATACAATAAAAAAAGATAAAACTGAAGTTTCCAAAAAAGCTTTTAACATTTTTTTGTTAAAAACAATTATTAGCTGCCATTTTTTTTCCTATAGCCTGATTTAAAATTAAAGTTTATTTAAATCATATTTCGTATGTGTACACTGTATAATCCTTTTGAAAAAATATTTTATTCTGTTTATAAAGGTACCATAAACAAATATTTTCTCGTTTAAATAAAACTAATTGTAAAATTAATTTACCGTCCATCTCTCGTGGGTGATTTGAAGCTTTCATTGCATAACATATTGTATTATATATTCCTCATTTGTGTGTCTATCGAAAACCTACATTAGCAAAATAGTGGGTTCTAGATTTTGAATTTGCCCAGGGGCAGAGTGGTATTTGCCAGGCCAATGAATTAAAACCCAAACTCCGAGGACCAATTACTTATACGTGTAAGGCCGAAAATTTGAATATGTTTCACAAACCAAGGGATGCATACACATTTCTAATGTCTGTAGAGAATTCCTTGGGTTACAAAGCTCTTAATTTGTCATAGAACTAACTGTTAGAATTTAATTTTTGCTTACACGTCACTGCTTTCCCCAGGGGCGGAGTCGGGCCACTTGGAATTTATTTCACTTTGCGCTGAGTAAAAACGGCTTTTTACGCTTTCCGGGCTCCAGGGAAGTAGTCGAGCGTACTGCAATATTTTACCTGTAAAAACACGAGACATTAATTTATTTTTATTGGAATTATTTTTTTTGTTAGAAAATTTTACTTTCTAAATTACTAAATACACTCAAAAGTCGGGATCACTTGAAAACAATACAGAAAACAAATCAGTGGTGTCCTTGACCTGATCAGTACAATGGGACAATACAAGAATTCTACGGTAGTTCAAACGCGGAACTTTGTCAAAATGAATCCACGAAGACGCGATTTATGAACGAGTTTGCGAAAAATATTATATGTGTTTCGAAATGCTTTTATACCAAAATGTTAAAGTGTTCCATTTACGCGATATTTTTAAGCCGTAATAGGAGATCCGAGCTACGAGAACCGAATAGCGACTGTATATTGTCCAACTGTTTTGTCAAAACGCGTTTACGTGCGGCCGGGCTCGGTAGCGGGGGTAAGACACTATCCTGCGTAGCTTGCCCATATATCTCTGGAATAGTGTCTCGATTCATTGTCCCGTCTTCCAAACTACAGTTCACACTAGGACAGCGGGTCCGGAGCTGGGACAAAACAGTATTTTACTGTCCACGTGTGATCGCTGCATTAGAAAATATCCTGATAATAATTATTCACACTTGGTGACCAAAAACGACAATATTGCTATAATAAGCATCACACATAGTTCCGTTTCTGAATTGTTGTATATCACTAAGGCCATACTGAGAGTATACTACAGCTCTGATCTTTAACGTTTCCAAGAGAAAACCATGACTTCTCGTACCCTTTTTGTAAATAATGATTTTTACATTTAAAAAGAATAATTGTTACACCCTTCTGGGCTTAAACATAAACAAAAAAAATACAGTGTGTGGCAAGCCTACGCACGACGGAAGTGAAACTTTTAGTATTCTTCTCTCTTTTTTTCTGTCTATTGACATATTTATAAGTAGCATGTGATAAAAAAAATTAAAATAAAATATTATAAAAATATGGGATTCGAACCCGGGTCCTGCATAACGAGTGTCAAACGCTCTGCCTCTAGAACGCGAGGAGAAATATTTCGCGCGACGCGGCGTTATCGGCCTTGATTGGTAATTTTAATGATTCAAAATAAAAATAATTAATCAAAATACCGAGCGACCCTACCGGCATGATTTGAAAGCTATATTTCGACCAAAATATCATATAGGTACCGTAAATTAAAGTAAATGTAAATTAACAAATGTATGTAATTTTTTACTACATTATTACAAATCGTTGATAAAAAAAAATAATTAATCAAAATACCGAGCGACTCTACCGGCTCGATTTGTAAGCTATATTTCGACCAAAATATCATATAGGTACCGTCAATTAAAGTAAAGGTAAATTAACAAATTTATGTAATTTTTTACTACATTATTACAAATCGTTGATAAATAAAAATAATTAATCGAAATACCGAGCGACTCTACCGGCTCGATTTGTAAGCTATATTTCGACCAAAATATCATATAGGTACCGTAAAGTAAATTAAATTTAAATTAACAAATTTATCTAATTTTTTACTACATTATTACAAATCGTTGATAAAAAAAATTAAAAGTTATAAAAATATGGGATTCGAACCCGGGTCCTGCATAACGAGTGTCGAACGCTCTGCCTCTAGACCGCGGTTATTACGTATTCGACCAAAATATCATATAGTCAAAATATATTAAAAGTCGCAGCACGAGAGCATTTTATCACTTTAAAAAAAATATTATTAAAAAAATCACAAAAAGAAAATACAAATCGTTGATAAAAAAAATTAAAAGTTATAAAAATATGGGATTCGAACCCGGGTCCTGCATAACGAGTGTCAAACGCTCTGCCTCTAGACCGCGGTTATTACGTATTCGACCAAAATATCAGATAGTCAAAATATCTAAAAGTCGCAGCACGAGAGCATTTTATCACTTTAAAAAAAATTATTATTTAAAAAAATCACAAAAAGAAAAAAAAAAATAGTTAAAGCGGGGATCGAACCTCGGTTCTTCACGACGACAATCGGGCGCTTTGCCTCTAGACCGCAAAGCTGAGTTTGGGGAGCGACCGAAAGTAGGTATATAATTTTGGCTAGGCTCCTATAGCGAAATGATCACGGTTTTTGATGACGGTCATGAGTTGGTTTTACTCCGGTCCTCGAAATTGCATAACGCGCGTAAAGAAGTTTCACGTCAAAAAATATAAATGAGCACAACATAACAAAAAAATATTTTACAATGCCGGATGGAAAAATAGTAGATTAGGAGTAACATAATAAATCAATAAAATTTAACAAAGAGCCCTAATCAGTTTGTTCAATTAGACTTGTTCTGCTTGACGGTATACAATCTACTAAGACTTATTTAAATTTCGTACTTATTTTTGTTAAAACTGTCCGGAATTCGTTCAAAAAGCGATGTCCATGTGTTTTACTCAGTAAAAAAATGCCTTTGAATTTAAAAAAATGGTTCTGAAAGATCTCAAAAAGCTCACAAAAACGTTCCGGAGCAACCCTGTCAAATATTCTTCTAAGGACCAATATTCCGATTCGAATAATTTGTGAATGGTTCGAGATATTATGATTATTAACTTATTGATATAAAAATTCACGTAAAACCAACTTCTTACATAAATCTTCCTTCACTCCCCTTTTTTTCTTCCATAATAACAGGGCTCTGGCCCTTTCTATGGAGACTTTTTGGCAGCGAATTATTAGTTCTGGGATAATGAAATATGCCTATTATTCTTAGGTCAACAAAACTTTTACATCTTAGTTCGTTGAGCAGCCCATATCGTCTGGCAAACAGGCCTCGCGGGTTAAATCCTCCATCATTACATAAACAAGTTTTTAACCTCATAACGATGGTTATAGGAATAAAAAATTTGCAAGGTTATTCTTTACTTTTCTTTAAAAATATAAATGACTATTTTTTTATTTTAAAAAGTTCTGTAAAGTATTTTGTAAAATAAGATAAGTCCACCCGGCTTCTCCTGTTTTACAAAACGCTTAAAAATATTTGTGATACGGAAAAAAATATCTCATATCAGAAACCGTTTTTTGCCAAATGTTTTTTCTCTTTGATGAAAACCGTAGTACGTATGAGGGTTTTGGTAGAACGCTAGTCACTTCCTTGACAAAACGTTAAGCGTTTGTATAATCTCGTCCGCGGCTACCCTTACAGAGTTGTATAAAAACAAACCCACCCCTAACAGGGTCTCAGAGACAAGAAGATGGAATTGACTTACTATAATCACAACCCCGCATGGGTCCCAGTTTATGGGTCACTTGCGCAAGGGTTGCCGGGGAAACCCCTTGAATGATTCAAATTCCTATAAAACTAACTCCCATCAAACATGTATGGGGATCACAGATGCTAGCGGAGACAACTTTCGGTTGATTTGTCAAGATTTTTTTACCCTTTCCTTGGGTTATTCGAAATGAAGTTGCCAGACCTAAGATATTTATATCGCATCACCGTACAATTTTTTTTAATATGTGTTTATTTACGGATCATGATGCACTGATGAAATCTTGATGACTCCCATTGTGATGGTTAAAATAAAATATTGTTTAGGGGTTGGATTAAGAAAAATATCGCTTTGTGCATAATAATAAAAAAGGAATACATAAATTTGTCGCGTTGTTTTAGAAATAACTTTAAATCTCGTAAAAAGTTTTATCTTTAGAAGATGATTTTATATTAATATATCCTAAAAATAGTTTACCTTTTATATTGTATAAAAATCAAAACATGCTTTGTATTTTCACAGAAGGTTTTGTCTAACTGCAATTTCCTCAATTTTTAAATGTGACCGAATTTTACATTGTCTTTTTCGGAAGAAATGAGCTGGTTTTGACATGTGGTTTATTGAAAAGAATACAAAGTTTACAGACCGTGGATTGGAGAGAGGTTGATTGTTACACTAGTGTGTTGTTGAAATTATGTGAAACAAAATCTTTTAAGAATATTGGAAAAAAGTTATTTTTAGAACATATATTTTTTAATCAAATATTATTTACGCGGTATCATTCAACTCAATTATTGCTATTCAAAGGTCCGTAATATTTACTTGGATTTTTTCCACCTCCGTAATGATGTCCTTTTCACGTTGGTCTCTTTTAAGTATGATAAACACGCTGCAATAAACACGCTGCAAACAAAAAACACAGCCTTTCAGATATTTCAGAGGCCGACAAATTGTCTAGAACCTTACATTTTCGTCGTACTTTCCACCCTAGTTAGTTTACGACACAGATCTTATCTCATCCTCCAGAAGGATTCGTCTTCCTTAACTTTATCCTCGTCACGATACTGCTGAAAGATGTCCGTCCTTAAATTTAACTTTTTCCTCCCCTTACATGCATGGAGGAACAAATGGATTTGGTTAGGCAGGAAATTACATTTCCAATGGGACTTTTATTTTGCAAACTCGTATCGTTATATTATTTTTACATTTTTTCTTCTCGGAAAAATAAATGTTCGCATCACACGAGTATGAAACCAAAAATAAATTTGGTATAATTTGTGGAAATAAAAAAAATATTTGACAAAATGATTTTTTGTTGTTTTATACACATTTTATCCGATCAAATGTAATCATGGCGAATAATTTAAATTATTTTAAAAATATTTTTTTTTGAAGAATGTTTTTCACGAATTGTGATTCAGTTAATAATACATCTCTGCTCAGGACACGAGTTGCTTACAAAATCATCGCTCAATATCGCTTTTAAAACACCTGAAATACGGCTATCTACATGAAAATCTTTATGGGTCGGCTAATCGTTCAATTAGCAATCATCGCATTATTTCAAAAACAATTAATCCCAAATTTCTTCCCGATCACATCCCATCATATACCATTAATTCCCTTCCTGGGGTGCCTAAAGTGCAAATCGAAGAGATCACCTATATCGTTTCGGAAAAAAATGATGAGTCATTAATTCCAATCGATGTTTAATAAACAAGCGTTAGAAAAATATTTTCAAGAAATTCTTAGTAATATATATATAAAACCATCTCATCCACTTCTCCAGATTATTATTATAAACTAGCTTTACCCTTCCACGCATTGCTGTGGCTCAGTCTCCCTATGCAGATAGAGAAACAATAGCGCGCATTGCTTTTACGTCCAAAAGATGTCACTGTTTTAAAAAAATAACATGTTTGTCCATCAGATGGCGCTGTGAAAAAACATGTGTTACCTCTCACGGTTGACATTTACATAATATAGGTGTTCCGTCACGCCGTTTGCTTTTGACAGGCCGTGTGCTAAACAATAGTATGGTCAGAATTTGAACTGTGTAGTTTAAATTCACACACGTCAGCTATAACCACGGAGTGCCGTGAGCCACACAATCGCACAAAAACGTTCGTCCTGTCAAAACCAATGTGTACACTATCGCCGGTTATTTATCGGAATAATCCCTTAATACGTATTTTATCGCAACCAATTCAATATAACGAGTGCTACCGTACAACGATCACCGTTCCAGTGCTGACAAATGATTCTCGAGATGCAGATTTCATTCGCCACCCGGTAAGTTGATTGTGAATTAACCTTACGAATTGTGTTTTCGCATTCGCCTGTCATAAGCCATAGGCTGCATTCATGCTTTATCTGTGTGGAATAGCCCTTTATAGTACGGCTATCCCAACCCTTGTTCGTTTCAACAATAGGTATATAAAAACAAACGGGTATTCAAAATTTCAAAGCAATCGGTGAATAACTTTCAGAGATTTAGAATTTTAAACAAACGAAAATTTAGATTTGTATTTATATAGATAGATATATTACAAGTCAAAGTCATTGAAAGTACGTACAACATTAGGATTCGTCTTATAAATGCATCAAATAATATTGGGTAAATTTATGTATTATTAGTGTCACATATTAAATACTTTATAGGATTTCAGAAAAAAATCGTACTATAATTGATTATCCTACGAACAAACTGACACAAACAAGCGGGTTGCTTTATATTTACATTGAAAAATGAAAATTAACGGAAAAAATTGTTGGAAATGCTACCTCTTAATCTTGTAAACAGAAATATCAGTAATTTAACTCTTTAAAAAAGTAATTAAGGCCATTTATTTAAAATTCGCTTGGAAAATTAGGTTTGATGTTTATTCTCAAGATAAACGTTTCTTTTAACAAGCGTAAAATGGGGTGGCATCTTCATAAATGGGGTGATTGCTTTAATAAATATAAGGTTCTCTGAAGCATTTCCGGGTGGCATTCCTCATAAAATTGTTATAAAAAATACAGTATTCTCGAAAATGACACGAAGCAAATTCAATTGCGGGTTTTACGATCGTCAGGAGGGTGATTTGGAACAGGGCAGCTGTTGACTGTTTTCGAGTTGCAGTTCTAATATTGTCTTTATTAAAAAGCCATTTAACAAGTTTCTTAGAAGTTCGATTGTATTAAATCTAAGACAGGATAAATGTGTTTTACATCTTTTTATTCCTCGTGAAGGCTTCGTGCATGAATGGTTAAATCGCCGCGGTCGTTAAAATGGTCGCGGGTTCAAATCACGGAGTGCGCAAATAAAATTAATCGCATTATATTTTTTAATTGATAGACTAATATTTACAAGATAAGGTTCTAATAAATAGCACAACGGATAACAAATTATTATAAGCAACACCCATACACATTGAAAAAATCTTAAGAAAAAAAATAAATGCCGCTGACGGGATTTAAGTCGAAACCTTCTGATTACTGGTGAACTACGCTAACTACTACAATACGTCGGCTTATTTTAAACCCGCCAAATAATTCAATATGTGCTAGTAGGTATATTTTTATTAAACACTTATTGCTTATGAGATGTTTTTGTTGAATCACACAATTTGTATAAAACAATATACTATCAGTATTTAGAATCAAAGTGTTGTTTTAAAAGTTTTAAAAGTGTTTGGTGACCGGATCTGGTTATGATATGTTCTTCCCAATGTTTCTCATCCCTATTTCCTTCCCTGTGCCACTCTCTTTAGCCTCACAACATACCTCAATTTGAATGCCATAGTCCCACTAGCTTTGGACATTGTTGGGATTGTTGTGCTCTCATCACATTTAAAAAATCAGTGGGTAGAAGTATCCTTCAAGTGTCTCTGGTGCTGTCAATGTCTTTGGACATTGATGGGATTGTCGTGCTCTCATCACATTTGAAAAATCAGTGGGTAGAAGTATCCTTCAAGTGTCTCTGGTGCTGTCAATGTCTTTGGACATTGATGGGATTGTTGTGCTCTCATCACATTTGAAAAATCAGTGGGTAGAAGTATCCTTCAAGTGTCTCTAGTGCTGTCAATGTCTTTGGACATTGTTGGGATTGTTGTCCTCTCATCACATTTAAAAAATCAGTGGGTAGAAGTATCCCTCAAGTGTCTCTAGTGCTGTCGATTTTTGCTCGCATCTAAATAAAAGCAGGCGCTTTTCATTCTCGCCCATAGGTACTACCCTTTACGCATTTATAAATAAGGAAGAAAAAAATATTCAAAGTTTTAGGAGGTGTTGAATATCGAGCACAAAAAAATCAATCGCTGCCACTGTCTTTAAGGGTTCCTTTATTGAGAACCGCTTCTTCAAATTCGCAATTCATTCCATTTGCATAAAACATACTTCTGTCTGCAGTATAATGATATATATCTTGTTTCAATTAGGGACATATTTTTATCTCTAACCTATCAGTATTTTGTGGATGTGTCAAAGTGTTAAAATAAATATAAAAATATTGGAATATATTTTCTTTTAATAACTTTTTTTTTTTATTTAGTAACGCCTTTTTAGGGGCTTTTACTTGAGAATATTAAGAAATATACATTATTTATTGTACATAACTGAATTGCTTCATTAACAATATTTTATATTTCTTTAAAGATAAATCGAAGATGCCCACTGACTTGGTATAATTGTTTCCTTCCGATAGTATTCTGGGCAAAGTGGAATACATATGGTAGTTAGTCCCAGAATTTTTGCACTGAAATAAATCCTGACTTCTAGTATTACGTTGTGGAATCCGAAAGCTTATCAATTCCAGCAATACCGGACTTTCAACTAAATAATTTAGAATTTTATATAGAAATACCAAGTCAGTGAAAATTATTGAGTGTTGTAGTTCAACATAATTGCTGTTTTTTTATTCTTTCAACAGCTTGTACATGTATATTATAATGTGAGTTCCTTACAGGAGAATTGTAATTTGAAGATTATTATCATTGAAGAAGAAGATAGGTAATGCTAATAATTCTAAATGAAACACGAAGAAATCAAGACTCGGAAAAATAAAAAGATAAAGGTCTCAACTGGGAATCGAACCCTGGATCTCTGTCTTACGTCTTTAACCACTCCACTATTGGGTCCAAATTATTATACGTAATTTTTATCGATCTCATATTTCAAATTAAGAATCAACAATATTTGCTATCTTTTCGAATGATTAAATTAAAAATTTGAAATAAGAAGTTGTTCCTGAATATTCATTTTGACTTTTGAATCCTATATAAATAAAAATCGGATATGTTTCACCGAGACCCTATCTAGGTAACAAACTAATTTCATTTGAAACTTTGTTTCCATTTAAAAAGGTAGATGCCAAAAATATAGGAAAAATTAGTTGCACGATGATATTGTTAATTCTGAATTTGAGATATGACGTTTAGTAAATAAGTCCCGATGGTCAAGTTGGATAAGATGCCTGTCCCGGTAAAACAAGAGATCCTGGGTTCAGTTCGTAGTTGTGACCGTTATCTTTTTATGTTTCCGTGTCTTGTTCTGTTTCGTGTTTAGTTAAGATTTATTAGTATTATCTTCTTCTTTGATGACCTAAATAACTACTTATATCGCAATCATTTCCTTCAATGACATTATAAAATATATTTTTTTGCGAATATCTGCATTTGGTATAAATTTACATAAAATATTTATTTGTAGTTTTATTTTCTTCTCTCAGATCAATGATTGTTATTAAAACTATCATAAGTTTACTTTTTTTGTTCAATAACATTATCCAATATTTGATTATTTAATGACACAATCTTCAAGTCTTTGGTTTACAGCTAAAATGATTTTGTCAAGTTTTCCTTGTAATATCAGGTAGTGATAAGATTTTTGAAGTACACAAATTAAGTTCCATCAGCTTTATTGAATAAAAATCAAACGAATTGCCCAACCCCCGGCATCTCTAACAAGCGAGGCGTCATTTAATTAAATAAAAAAAGTGTTCTCTATTCAGGACATTTTATTTTCTCAATTCCTCCCACCCCGAAGCCTTATTCCATCTAAGGGTGGGACAATTGACGAGACGGAACATCCCTGGGAGTAAAACTCGGCACTGAGCTCCCGTTAGGGGTAGTACCTGATACCTACCCTCTACCCCCCACAATCTACTATGTCGAGGTGATGTTTTTTATACGAAATTAACGAAACTTGGAGACATGATATCCCCGCTTTGATTAAATGCTGTGTTGCTATTTTTGCCTAGTCTGTAAGAATATGGTACGCATTTTTCAAATCGATTGTATAAAAACTTATGTGAAAAATGTTAACTTATGTGCTAGTATTTTAAAATTCACTATTCGTTTTGATTTACATATTACCTGAATCAATAGAAAATATTTGATTTACCTACAAATATATTTTTCAAGTACAAAGTTTTTTGCGTTTTAATTATAGGTTCGACTTTTCCCCTTTACGCACCACTTACATTTTATTTAGCAGTAAAATTTTGTTGTTACCTTTTTTGTCTTCGAATAGAGATTATTTATTCAATGATGTAGTTTAACTCTGATTGTGCAAAATTAAGTTGTTTGATGTCTGATGCAATTTAAAAATTTATTTATTTTTTCTCGTTTAACTTTGTGAAAATATTGTACAAAATATACAAATATACGACATGTAAAAGTTTATTTAACGGGGGTAAAAAGATAAATTATTAACTTATTGTATTCCTTATTCAAATTCTTCGATGATTTAATTACAAAGTAACATCAAAAGTATTCATTGTACCTAACTAACTAACTAACTAACCATCACGCCGTTTCCCCGCAGGGGTAGGCAGAGAGGACGGACCGCCAAACAACTCGGTCTTGGCACACACTCCTTGCCTCATTCACATTCATACATCGTCTCATACATACTCTTCTATTATTCTGACTCTTGACATGGCCCGACTCGAGTATCTGATTCACTTGATCGTGCCATGTCTTCCTCGGGCGTCCCCGACTTCTGCTACCATTCGCAATTGCATCATATATCCTCCTTACACTCCTATCTTCGCTCATTCGCTCTACATGCCCAAACCATCTAAGCGTCCCTTTCTTAATCTTACTCATTACGCTGTACCTAATGATACTTATATTGTTATGAAGCGGTGTTAAGTCTTATTTAAAAGTAATTATTTAAAACACCTCTTCAGAACAAGTACCATTCATAGCATTAATTTTGATTAAAATTATAGAGAGCACGGTCTGGCAACAAATAGACCGCCGGGCAGTCTATTGTTTGTTTCCGTTTCCTTTCGCTGGCACTCTGGAATTGTTACACGAGCGGGGCGGCCGTGTAATGAT
Organism: Hesperophylax magnus; assembly: GCA_026573805.1. Lineage (NCBI taxonomy): Eukaryota > Metazoa > Arthropoda > Insecta > Trichoptera > Limnephilidae > Hesperophylax > Hesperophylax magnus. Next base: position 6,728,859 of record JAIUSX010000029.1, on the reverse strand, counting down.
CGCACAGTGAATTAGATTATAATTCATTTTTACCCTGGATGGGCGATCGTATTAAAAAAGTGAACATCAGTATTCCTGATGCGGGTTATTCGGTTCTTTTTTACAAAAACCAAGTCGGTGCAGGTTCTATTAAATAAACGTCCGTATAATGGATGACCGTGTGTGTGTTCGTGAAGATCACAAATAATGTTCTACTGAAGTTTATATACGCGATCCCTTGCAAATCGTTATACCGCGGACTCCGGGAAATGAAGCATTCACCTCAAGTGGCGCGATACAAGCCGTATTTTTCTTAATAAGAAACGGATAATAAAATCACAAGCCCGGACGGCACCCGCTCAAGTAATCTGCCGATCAGCTCAATGGATGGATTCGCTCCATTAATGTTACATAAACGATAGACCCGATACGCTCCAGAACCGCTTATCAGCCACCTTGTCGGAGACGCTGGACCCGTCTCCTGGACCAAAGCCCTGATGGTGCCAGCTCGATCTGTCGGGGACAGACCACCGCCGGCCGTATAGAAGCTCCCCGCTCACTTCCCGTAATTAAGTGGTTAATCAGTTTTAGATAGAATTAAAAAAACCAATTATTGATCCCTGGGGGTAAGTGCCGAGTCATAATATGTAACATGTTAACTTAAATATATTCTCCATGTTTTATAATGTGCAAAAACAAAACTACAGCTTTCATTTCACTACAATCAGTAGAACCTGAAATCCTTTGTGTGCCCATGCCTTGGCGACAGTTTCATGCTCTGCCCATCCCGAACATTACTCGAGGACCGAGTATTGGCGCGCAGAAAATCTGCAAAGTTCTGGATGGCATTTAATATAAAATATGGCCGGTAACAATTGGCGCCTCAACGTGTTTTGGCTCGTGGTGATTGCATGTTGTGCTGATTTTGGTGAAATGTTTCATGATTAATTGACATAATATTGTATCACTTATGTCTAGTGATTTGAATATTGTTTCATAACCTCAAATACACTCAGTATTCTTGTAACGATAATTCATAATTTGCGTTATTCTATGGTAAAATCTTGCGTAAACTTTCATCTTTCATGAAATCTATGATTTATCTATGCTTTTGTAGCTGTCAAATTTTATGTCAACACTAATTGGTAAACAAGATGATTATATGGGAGGTTATGTCAAACTGTCTAATTCATAATTATTTACGATTATTTTACGATGTCATTCACTTGTTTGATCAAGGCATATTTGCGTTTTATAATATTATTAGATTTTTACGCTAATATACATAATATTAAAAACATTTATGTCGGCGTTCTACAATACAAATTGTAAGTCCACATTACAATCGATATGCGTTTTAATTACTCGTAAGTCAACAAACACTCAATATTATTTATATACATACCTACGTCATTTTTTTTTTTTCGCCCAAATTAAATGATATCTTTGATTGACAATTACATTAGGCCGACGTTTAATAACGTTTCACAATATAATAGGGTGGTCCATTTTTCGCAATTCTCATTAGGGTGGAGCATATTTTTTTTAACAATTTTTTTTTGTTTTTTTTCACAATTGTACAATAGAAGTTGAGCTAATATTACGTCTAATGATACTACAGCCGTCAATGAAGAGTTTCTTTTGTTTTATAAACAAAAAAAATTAAATATTTATTTTTCTCTTCTTTTACTTCTTTCTTCCTATCTGAACATCAAAGAACGTAATCATGTCTTCACCAATACCAATACCAAATATCAATGGGGCTTCGAAGGAGGTTCTCATTAAAGAACTTAAAGACAGGAATATTGATCCATCGTCGACTTCTCATGAGTTACGTTTACAGGCGCGCGCTTATAATAAAGAGATTAAAACACCTGCTATAAGTGAAGTGAATTCTGAATCATCGGATTCTGAATTAGACGACACAACCATTAAGAAAGCCCACATAATTAAACAAACGAAGATTATTTATAGGGACTCACACTCAAATAACGTAGACGGTTGGAAACTGAAATATGACGGAAAAAGTAGTGTAAGGGAATTCTTACTATTAATTGAGGAGAAATGTAGGACAAAAAATTTTAACCAGGATCATCTTGTACGCGTTTTTCCTGATCTTTTAGAAGGTTTAGCACTCCTGTGGTTCAGGTCTATTTACACTCAGGATTTGAAATGGGACGATCTTTCAAAACTTTTGATAAGACAATTTGAAGCAAACGACCTTCAAACAGATCTTAAGGTAAAACTATTTAACATGACACAACCTAAAGGTATGTCAGTGCTAGAATTCACTCTCAGAATGAAATCATTAAACAATATGCTTGAAGCTAAACTACCGGAATTAGAACTTTTGCGGTTGGCAAAAAAAGCTTTATTGCCTATGTATACAAATTTACTAGTCTCAAGAGATATATCGACATTCGAGCAATTGACTACTCATGCAGGCAACTTGGAATCTTATGCATCACTGTCGGATGATTTCGTATCTTTCAACGTTTCTCAACCAAAAGTAGACTTACCTGTCACTAATAAACCAGAGAAATTTGATAGTACTGCTAGACAAACACCTAATTTTAATAATAATAATATTCATAGACACCAAGGTTATAGCCAAAATCAGTACAGAAAACCAAATAACAACAATTATTCCAACAACTATACTAAAGTTAGTCTTGGAAACAGAGATAATAATTATAAATACAATAAACCGTCTTCTTCTACTTCTAACACATATACAAAAACTGCACACGAAAATTCTAGAACGTTTTACAATAAACCATTCTATTCATATTGTAAACTATCGGGACACGTTATAGAAGATTGCAGGAAGAAAAATTCAAGGTCTAACAATCCTAAAGTGGGAGCTATCAATGACAAAGCTCATAAAAAGTCAAAAAACTAGGTCGGAGTCTCTCTTGCTACAAGCCGTCCTTGGCGCAGAGGAAAAGCGAGTGGGAGAGTTGGCTCCGAATAGTTGATAAATTTCTTTCATCCCCATCAACCGGAACAGTGGGCCCGCTGCCACGGGAGATGGCTATTGAAAATGATAACCGTCCTTATACTTATGTACATATTATAAATAATTTCTACAGTGGAATGCTAGACAGCGGCGCTTCATTGTCATGTCTAGGAGGCAATAGTTATAAAATTTTTAAGGAATTAGGTATTAAGTTAGTTAAAGTTAAGTTTAGTGTTTATACAGCGGACGGTTCAAACCAACCAGTCTTAGGGACAATGTCATTGCCGGTCACGTATAAATCATCCACAAAGGAAATTCTTTTCTACGTCATCCCGACATTGTCGCCTTCAATTATTCTAGGAGTTAACTTTTGGAAGGAGTTCCACATCGCACCGGAACTGTTTTCGAAAGCTACTCTTCCTGTTTCGGAAGGAAATATTAGTGGGTTGCGGGCTATTCGGCCAGCCTCATCCCTAACTATTGAAGAGAACAGGGAACTCTCTAAAATAGTTAAAAAATTCGAGTCAATTTCTTTTGAAAAAAAGGGGTTAGGTCTAACACACTTAGTTAAACACAAAATAATTACAACAGGACCACCCATCAAACAGCGGTATTACCCTCTTTCACCCGCACGGCAGAAACAATTAGAAACAGAAGTTGATGAAATGCTAAAATTAGGGGTTATTCAACCTTCTCGTTCACCATGGTCCAGTCCAGTAATAATTGTAACAAAAAAAGACGGAACAGCTAGATTCTGCCTTGATTCTCGAAAAATTAATAACGTCACGGTACGTGATAGTTACCCTCTTCCCTATATTGCGCGTATCCTAGATAAACTGGGCGGTGCCAGATATGTTTCCTCGATTGACCTCTCCAAGGCATTTTGGCAAATAGCCTTGGACAAAAAATCATGTGAAAAGACAGCATTTGTTGTTCCTGGGCGGGGCCTCTTTGAGTTCACTCGCATGCCGTTTGGTTTGAAAAATGCTCCTAGCGAATTACAAAGACTAGCGGATGCATTGTTTGGACCTGATTTCGATGATAATGTTTTTTGCTATTTAGATGACCTTATATTAGTATCGGAAGACTTGAAATCACATTTAAACTTGTTAAATCGGGTGTACGAACGTCTACGAGACGCGGGTCTCACCATTAACTTAAAAAAGTCAGAATTTTGTAAAGCCGAGCTTAAATACTTGGGCTATATGGTGGATTCCCAGGGACTTCGCACTGATCCAAGTAAGATAGATAGTATTAAAGATTTTCCTATACCGAAAAATGCTAAACAAATTCGGGCATTTGTTGGCCTGTGCGGTTACTTTAGACGGTTTATCAAGGGATTTTCAAGCATTGCAGCTCCTTTAACAAGTATTACTGGTTCAAAAAAGGGAATTAGTAATTTTAAATGGTCACCGGAAGCTGAATCCGCATTTATTGCACTAAAGCAAGCACTTACTTCTGCCCCAGTCTTAAGTTGTCCAGATTTTTCGAAACCCTTCGCTATACACTGTGACGCAAGCTCCGTAGGCATTGGGGGGGTATTAATTCAAACTATAGATGGACAGGAGCACCCTATAGCTTATTTTTCGAGATGCTTAAACGTTCACGAACGTAATTATGGAATAACTGAGCGCGAACTTTTAGCCGTACTAGACTCCGTTACACACTTTAGACCATACATTGAAGGAACTCATTTTACAGTTGTAACCGACCACTCAAGCCTAAAATGGTTAGGTTCTCTGTCCAACCCCAGCGGTCGTCTCGCGCGTTGGAGTTCACGCCTATCCCAATTCTCGTTTGACGTAATCCATCGTAAAGGTACTCAACACATAGTCCCAGATGTCCTTTCGCGAATGGATCTTGCCGAAATCTCCATTATAGATTCAGGAAATATTCAAGATGAGTGGTATCAAAATATTTGGAAGGGTTGTCAAGAATTTCCCCAACGTTTTCAGAACTTCCAAATTCGGGAAAACGAACTATTTCGTCACACGAAAACTCGTTTAGCACTGTGTGAAGACACTGCGTGGAAAAAAGTAATTCCTCAAGAAAAAAGATTAGACATTTTAAGTAGTGTTCACGAGTCTATTCGATCTTGTCACCCCGGCGTTTTTAAAACTTATAAAAAAGCACAATTACGGTATTTTTGGCCAAATATGTACAGAGACATTAAACAATTTGTAAATCGCTGTACGGTCTGTAAGGCCCACAAAATCAGTACGGCCTCACCTAACGGTATTTCATCACATCCAAAAAAAGTTACACGTCCAATGCAAATGTTATCGTTGGATTTGGTAGGTCCATTACCGAGAAGTTACTCTGGTTTTACCGTTATTTTATCCTGTGTCGATGTTTTTTCAAAGTTTACCTGGCTGTTCCCGTTGCGCAAAGGTACCGCGCGAAGCATTGTGAAGAGTTTAGAAGAAAGTATCTTTCTTGTACATGGCGTACCGCGCACCATTGTTTGTGATAACGGCCGTCAGTTTGTATCCAAAGAATTTAAGGACTTATTAAATAATTATAATATACCTCCTCCGTTTTATAACTCTTATTATACCCCTCAAAATAATGTGGTAGAGAGATATAACCAAACTTTGGGCACCGCATTATCGATATTAGTTGAATCAGACCACCGTAATTGGTCAAAATTTTTACCACAAATACAATCAGCTATGAACAATTCCGTAAATTGCGCTACGGGTTTTACACCTTATTTTCTAATGCATGGTCGGGAGCAAATATTAGACGGTGATTTGCATCGTAACCCTATAGCTGATACGGAATCTAATTTACAAAATTGTACTAGTCAGAGAATCTACGCACAAAAATTAGAAGAACTGTCATCAGTTTATGAGCAAGTCTCAGATGCTTTACTAAAAGCTTATCAAAAAGGAGCAAACCATTATAACCTGCGGAGAAAACATGTTAGTTTTCAAGTCGGAGATAGGGTTTGGCGTAGAAATTTCGTCCAATCAAACGCTTTAAATTACTTTGCACAGAAACTAGCTCCACGCTTTGTGCAAAATATAGTCGTGAAGAAAAAATCAGACTTAATCTATACATTAGCAGACCTCAAAGGTAAGGAAACTGGTAACTTTCACGTGAAAGACATCGTCAAGTCAGAAAATATACCGGATTAATATGTTTCTGATAGTGCTTTGGTGGGTCTGGCCACCCTACCAAGTACTCTCAATTAATTAATATTTCAAATATTTTTCAATGCACGGGAGCACAAAGCGGCTTGATCACCCGAGTTGGAGCGACCCAGCATTATGACAGTCCTTAGTCCTGTCCTAGTTAATTTTCTTTTAGAAAATATAGAAATTTCGTAAAATGGTTAGTATAATCGGTAAATAATAGAAAGAAACATAATAAATTTAGTATAACACTCTAGTATCCTACTCGAGTTTGTTACACGACAATGATGTTGTTCAGATAAGCTTATAGGAAAATAATTTAAAAAAAAAAAAAAAAAATGACTTGAAATATGGCTTTGACTAAACAAGTGAAAGTTAGGTAGCATGGGATATATAAACTGCCCAAATCTTGGAATGCACGGTGATACTTTTCCACTATCCCCGTATATTCTAGGTTTCTTAATATATACTTATGTTCATATTGTATACGTTCGCCCGTTACTTAGAAAGTGAAGATGTACCGGTCCAGTACATCTTTGTTTTCTAAGCAGTTTTAAAAAATTTTATTATTAAGAATTGAATTTTACCAAATATATTTTTGTTTACTTTATTATAATTATCTTGTCATGTTTGAAAATGGTATACTTATGTTAGTACTCTTGATATTTTGTTTAATAATTTCATAGTAATTAATGTTACAATTATAAGAGCTGGTTCAGCATATGTCTTTTCCTTAAATTCCTTCTATAACTTTAGTTATATTAAGTAAAAGTAGGTTTTATCTATAAATTAGTACAATAATACAATTTTCTACAAATTGCACCATTTACAACAATGGATGTATACAATTTTCTACCAATTGCACCATTTACAACAATGGATGTATACAATTTTCTACCAATTGCACCATTTACAACAATGGATGTATACAATCTTCGACCAATGACTCCATTTACAACAATGGATGTATACTACTACTAATTGCACCACATCTATAAGATTGGTTGTTGACAGTTCCACTCGATTAAACCACCTTACACACCTGCGTGTGTGTAAAGGTTAAAAGTTTTTTCTACTATTACGAAATAATGCTTTCCAAGGATGATTATTTTGTCTTATTGTATAAATTCTCTTCGAAAAACTTACCCAATAACCAGGTCAGGTAGAGTAGATAGAATTTCTTCGAAGTGTGTTTTATCTCCAACGGAGAAGTAGACTCAGTGAAAAGTGAGGGTTGGTTTACCTCCCTAAAAAAGTGTTGCCTGAGTGGCTTATCGCCCTATTAAAGGGCCAGTGAAGCTTTAACGCTTAAGTTGTTTAGATGTGTTGAGAAGAACAATAATATTTTTTTATATACCTACAGGTTTACCTACAATTTTGTTTAAGAATATTTTCCGTCACAGATGTAACGCTAACGGCAGTCTTCGACAATCGTCAATTTATCATCACCCGGTATTCCGATACTGTGGGTGCTTGCAGACTCCGTTCACGTAATATCTTCTAAAATTTGTAATTAAGTTACATTAATCTTAAGTTATCTTTAAGTTCTAGAATGGATGAATCGCAGGCTCAACCATCCGGCTGCACGCTCGATGGGTGCGATTGAAGCTGCGGCACACCCATTCATCATAAGTTTTGCTATCCAAATCGTAGATTTTGTCTTATTCCTTACTTATCTTACAAATTATGATGCTCATGTATAATTGTTGATTGTTTTTTTTAGAAACCCAGAGGATCTTTTCAAGCTTAGTTATTGCAGTTGTAGTTTTTTTTAGAGTTGTATTAATGTTTGGGGACAAACATTTGTGTGGCGCGGGGGGTAATGTTATGAAGCGGTGTTAAGTCTTATTTAAAAGTAATTATTTAAAACACCTCTTCAGAACAAGTACCATTCATAGCATTAATTTTGATTAAAATTATAGAGAGCACGGTCTGGCAACAAATAGACCGCCGGGCAGTCTATTGTTTGTTTCCGTTTCCTTTCGCTGGCACTCTGGAATTGTTACACGAGCGGGGCGGCCGTGTAATGATCGCACAGTGAATTAGATTATAATTCATTTTTACCCTGGATGGGCGATCGTATTAAAAAAGTGAACATCAGTATTCCTGATGCGGGTTATTCGGTTCTTTTTTACAAAAACCAAGTCGGTGCAGGTTCTATTAAATAAACGTCCGTATAATGGATGACCGTGTGTGTGTTCGTGAAGATCACAAATAATGTTCTACTGAAGTTTATATACGCGATCCCTTGCAAATCGTTATACCGCGGACTCCGGGAAATGAAGCATTCACCTCAAGTGGCGCGATACAAGCCGTATTTTTCTTAATAAGAAACGGATAATAAAATCACAAGCCCGGACGGCACCCGCTCAAGTAATCTGCCGATCAGCTCAATGGATGGATTCGCTCCATTAATGTTACATAAACGATAGACCCGATACGCTCCAGAACCGCTTATCAGCCACCTTGTCGGAGACGCTGGACCCGTCTCCTGGACCAAAGCCGTGATGGTGCCAGCTCGATCTGTCGGGGACAGACCACCGCCGGCCGTATAGAAGCTCCCCGCTCACTTCCCGTAATTAAGTGGTTAATCAGTTTTAGATAGAATTAAAAAAACCAATTATTGATCCCTGGGGGTAAGTGCCGAGTCATAATATGTAACATGTTAACTTAAATATATTCTCCATGTTTTATAATGTGCAAAAACAAAACTACAGCTTTCATTTCACTACAATCAGTAGAACCTGAAATCCTTTGTGTGCCCATGCCTTGGCGACAGTTTCATGCTCTGCCCATCCCGAACATTACTCGAGGACCGAGTATTGGCGCGCAGAAAATCTGCAAAGTTCTGGATGGCATTTAATATAAAATATGGCCGGTAACAATATATTATTTGTCTGTATTATTCAAAATTAATGATGTCTGTAAAACCTCTACGGGTGTTCAATAAATCAATAAAAAAACTGTAATATCTCTTTGATAATTAAATATATATTGAAATAAAATGTGTTTACCCTTTTGGGGATCAATGGTGAGGCACAAAATGAAAGAAGGTTGTGAAGGTCACATGTGTTTTATTGGTGAGTCAGTAGCCGTGACAAGGAGATGATGTAGGACAAAAGTTGAATACTCCGGTTGCTGCTGTGATGTGCTGGCAGGTCAAGCGCGGGTCAGTGAGTCGACGCCGGGCGCTGGTGACCGGGACTCGATGGAGGTCAGGCACTGGCGAAGAACGTAGGTCTTCAGGCACTCCAGTGCTGACGAGACGGCCGAAGGTGCGGCGGACCTTGTAGGCGGTTGAACGGGAACGATGTAGGCCAGTGAGGATGCTGCGTGTCCTCGTGGTGGTCATGGTAGCGTGGAAGAAGCGCTGGTCAGAGACACTGGAACCAGGGCGCTTGTAATCCGAGTAGCGCTGGCCGCGGACGTGGCCGAGGCGCTATGATGATGTCCCAATAGAGTCCATGATTGTACGGGCGAAGCCAGGTACGTTGTCCTTCGCGCTAGTAAGAAGAGCGCGGGTTAACACTCGTTGATCCTTGTAGACTGGCGGCAAAATTATGACTGACTGACTGGCTCGCTGCGTCGGGCTTATTTATACTACTCGGCCGACGGCGGCAGTAGGTAGATGGATGGCAACTAAATTCTAGGCACTCGCACAGACTGTGTGTTTCGGGAACCTTCGACATTGCGGCGATTATGCATAGGCCGTAGACTCGAACCTTCTGACGAGTTCTCGTAGTATCCCAGACGGGCTTCAGTATTATTGTCGCAAGTAGGCAAATAGGTTGCTTTGTTTTGATTTCGGCTGCAAATACGTACCTAAGTAGCAATTAGCAAGTACGTACCTAAGTAGGTCGAGCGGTTAATTATTAATTATTCAATGGATTAATATCGACGCTACAGATACCCCCTTCCCAGCAGCTTCGCTGAGGGCTGCGATAGAAGAAATAGCTCGGAGACGAACGTCTTTTAAGTGTGACACTTCATAAAAAAATTTTTGCAAAACACATGTTCACAACACAGGTTGAAGATTCACTCAGATAACCATGGTGGCACTATTATCCGCGCTTGTGCGGAGATGGTCTGGTGCATGCTGCTCCGTGGTGCTTTTACTGATCACCCATTTTGAGACGGGGTTACCGGTAAGTCGGGGTAACACTATCACGTCGGGCTGCAGAATTACGTCAGGCTGCAGATCACGTCGGAGTGCAGATCACGTCGGGCTGCAGATCACGTCGGGCTGCAGATCACGTCGGGGTCACCACTTTGGGGATCTATGGTGAGGCACGAAATGAAAGAAAGTGTTGAAGGTCACATGTGTTTATTGGTGAGTCAGTAGCCGTGACGAGGAGATGACGTAGGACAAAAGTTGAATACTCCGGACGCTGCGGTGATGTGCTGGTCAAGCGCGGGTCAGTGAGTCGACGCCGGGCGCTGATGACCGGGACTCGATGAAGGTCAGGCACTGGCGAAGAGCGTAGGTCTTCAGGCACTCCAGTGCTGACGAGACGGCCGAAGGTGCGACGGACCTTGTAGGCGGTTGAACGGGAACGATGTAGACCAGTGAGGATGCTGCGTGTCCTCGTGGTGGTCATGGTAGCGTGGAAGAAGCGCCGGTCAGAGACGCTGGAACCAGGGCGCTTGTAATCCGAGTAGCGCTGGCCGCGGACGTGGCCGAGGCGCTATGATGATGTCCCGATAGAGTCCATGATTGTACGGGCGAAGCCGGGTACGTTGTCCTTCGCGCTAGTAAGAAGAGCGCGGGTTAACACTCGTTGATCCTTGTAGACTGGCGGCAAAATTATGACTGACTGACTGGCTCGCTGCGTCGGGCTTATTTATACTACTCGGCCGACGGCGGCAGTAGGTAGATGGATGGCAACTAAATTCTAGGCACTCGCACAGACTGTGTGTTTCGGGAACCTTCGACATTGCGGCGATTATGCATAGGCCGTAGACTCGAACCTTCTGGCGAGTTCTCGTAGTATCCCAGACGGGCTTCAGTATTATTGTCGCGAGTAGGCAAGTAGGTTGCTTTGTTTTGATTTCGGCTGCAAATACGTACCTAAGTAGCAATTAGCAAGTACGTACCTAAGTAGGTCGAGCGGTTTATTATTAATTATTCAATGGATTAATATCGACGCTACACCCTTATTTAAAAGAGAAATTTAACAATATTGTTGCAGTTTGTATCAATAAGTATCTGGAATATTTTAATCAGCGATACAAGAGCGTTTTTGGAGTAAAAAATATATGTGACGGTGATTTATTTTTATTTCTATTAAAAAAAATTTTTTTCCATCACACGTCGCCACTGGGTAAAACCTAGCGCATCACGTGACATGCATTCCTTCTCATTCCACCTGCACCGTAAAGACGAGAGTGAGTAAGTATCACGTGATTCGTTTCGACGTGTGACAGTATGACCATCGGCGACTTGTAACGGAAAATGTTTTTTTTGTTGTTGTTTTTGATTGAAAATTAAATAACAAAAAAAAATTATTCCCGATTTGCTCAGGAATCACTGCTTAAAGTGTAACCCTGTATCGGATTCTTAGTAAGAAATTTTTGTGGCATTATTATATTACTTCATGAAATGTGAGAGTTGTAACAAAAAATATTTAAAATGGAAATCTGATATTCCCTTCTATCGGTTTAATAATTTGATAGCTACATCATAAGTACGCCTTTTTGCTTTTTCATTGCGGTGAAAGAAAAGGCATGAAAAGCTTTTGACATGAAATAATGGGAAATTTTTTGGTGTTAACTGACTCAGCTCATTTTACTTTTCTGTAAAAAACGCCTTGAAAATAGCTTCTGACGGCTAAACTGTATTACTCTTGCGGTGAATTTTAAATGAAAGTTAAGTTAAATTGTTACATACATATTTTACAAACTGTGGTTGTTACCTAGTTGGATGAATTCAAATTTTAATTGAAATTATTATTACTTGTTTTCTAACCTTTGAACCATATGAGGATTTGTGTTTGTTTGAAAAACTTTAATAATCGATCTTATTAATAAAAAAAATAATTTTAAGCCTTTTAATACAAAAGTTCATTGGATAAATTGAGCACTGTTACTCCACGTGACCAACATTTCATCCCAAGTTAAAATTAGCACGTCATCAAGATAATCAACCAGTGGAATAAAAATCTTTTTTTTTTCTTTTATATATTTAATAATTCTATTATTAAAATTATAAAAAAACAGTAACAATTTCTGTGGTGTAATTACTTTTACGCGTACAGCTTTTTCGCCCTCTGAAGGCATTAGTAAACTGTTTGATGTTCTACAAAATTGAGTTCTTTAAATTAAACTTGACAATAATAAAAATTAAAAATTATTCTTTATAAACTCTAAAAAAATATTTGAATTATCACCTTTAAAGATAGATAAAATTCAATATGATTGTAATATCCTTCGTAACCACTTCGTTACAGATAGTTTTTATTAATTTATTTAACAGTCGATCACGATCTACCGGTTTGTGAAAATTATGAAAATTTTCTTAACAATATTGAAATACAATGTCGAGTACCCAAAAATATTTTTAATGTTTAAAAAGGCGTTACATTACATTCGTCTCATTTTGTTACAACTGACAAATATTGGAGACTTTTTTTTCAATTCGTAAATTTTTGAATGTTTAAAAATTCATATAAAACATAGAATTCTTTTCAATTCAATGAAATTGAATTTCCGGTGAAGACCACCCAAACCTACACCCACCGCCCGTTTAGGTGGCTAGTGAAAGAATACAATCTACCACAGACCACATAAAATTAGTTCAGTCGCAACTAATCCAGAGTTTAAGCCCTGAATGCTTATCATTCACGTAGTAATCCTAAGTTAACTAACTTTAGTTAAATGGTGACAGTTTTCCATAAAATTATGTACGTGGATTGTTTAACAAACTCTAAGCTCTCCTAAGTGATTTCGTTAATGAAATCATGTTGATTTATTATTGTGTACATGTACCGCATGACAAACAGAATATTTAATTACACATGAGAAATAATAGATAATTGAAATGAAGCAAAATTTTTGATCAACGTCTAAAATTAGTGATGACAGTTATTATTTTTTTAAACTTTCCACTATTTTAGCCGTAAAATTCAGTTAATTGAACAAAATGCCATTTATGCTGTGATTTTTTTTTCAATCAATCAGTTTCTCTAAATATTACTTATGCCCTAAGGGATTTTCTTTGTCCTGGGTTGAACTCCATTTTTGCTAATTAAATCCATTTTTTTGCAAAAAAAACGACTTAATACGATATTATATTCAGTAATAATGAGAATACGCATCAGATCTTCAAAAAAAATCCACTCTTTATTAAATCCTAAATTTAAAATGACAGGTATTTTTTCATTAATCAGAAGAAGAAAACGTTGTTCACGTTAATTGAGTTACCTTCTTATTTTCCTTCACCTCCATTCTTATCCTACAATTTCTGTCTCATCGCAATTCACGGAGGGAATATTCTTTTGAAACAGATGGTTTCCGGTTTACAATAACAGGAAACGGTAAAGTTTAGACAATTTGCATTCAGACTGTAGTTAAATCCTGTATTATGTTGTAAGGTTTATTGTTATTATGTTGGCAATATTCTCTACGCGAATACTTAAATATTAAATCATCTTACTTAGCTTGATACGACGAAAAATTACTTGCCAAAACTCCAACGTTATAATATTAATTTATTAAAACATTTTAATAATATTCAAACAAATGAAAAGAAAAAAAGAAACTCCGATGTGAATTGAACAAAATTCAATGCCAGATAAAATAAAAATACATATTTTTCTATAAAATATACTTAGTTATTAAAAAATTGTGTATTCCAAAAAAAACATAAGACACTAATCTCACTAGGGAATTCCTGTGTCGAGATATGCAGCTTTACAATTAAAGGAAATTATAAAAAAACTTATTTTAAATTGAAAATATAAACCTGAAAAATAATTACAAAAATACACACTAGTTATTTAAATTAAATTACAGCTAAGCAGTTCGTTTAAAGTTGGCAACAAGAACATTCTACTGACTAAATAAGTATGACAAAGTACCTGTGTTGGCTTATCAGCAACAATCATAGAGTATCCAAGAGGGATAGTATTAGTAATAATTATTAATATTATTATAAGTTATTAAATTTTAGCTATTCTTAAACGGAATATTGTAACAGAAAAATCTGAATAAATACAGGCGCATCTGGGAATATTAAAATGAATATAGAATATAGTTATCCAAGACACTCTCTATATTGTAGTCAATTCGAATTGAATGTTGCAATCATAGGCAAAGATAACATAAAGCATTGAATAAAAATGAAGATAATGTTTGTAGTTCTTATTCGAAGTATGATACAGTTAAATATGACTGAAGAAAATAAAAACGGATTAGCGCAGTTGATAGAGCACCCTCCAAGATGAAAGTCCTGGGTTGATGTCCCAGATGCGCTGGTATTTTTTTCAGATTTTTATATTTCAAATTTTTATTTGAGAATCGTTAATATTATCTTCAATAATTTAATATTACAATTTGAGGTTTGACTCATTAAGTTATTATAATATATATGCAAAGCAAGTACAAAATAATAAGAAAATAATTATTAGTAAATTCAAATTTGTACATAAGTTAAGTAAATAAATTATAGGTAAATTAATTAGATACGAATAAGTACATTAAATAAATCATTATTTTGTAAACACTAATAAATACATAATAATAAATTATTAATTATAATAAGTAAGTAAATGAAATGTATTATATTGAATGTCTATCATTTTATTTTTTTTTATAATTTCTGATATATGCATATGCATGTTTATGTTCATGTGAGTAACGCACAAGAGTCCCAACTATGTTATGAGGCTGAAAGTTGTTTGGTCTCCAAACACGGCTAAAGCCATTTCAAGCAACGTTTCGATTCTGAATGGTGGTCTTCACTGATACTGAGAGTTCCTAACAATCTAGATAGAACGTGCCGCGTACATTAAAATTTACTATGTAATTTTATTTTAATTAATAAATTGTAAATTAACAGAAATTTATCACATAAATTTTTCTTGAACCCTCGACCTCCGAAATCGTAACCAAGAATCGAAAACTAGTTCTAAAAAACCCTTTCGAAACTTTTGATGCTATGGGTATGCATCAAATACATTTAAACGTGCGCTCTTCGAAATGATTTCCCTGTCAGAGATGGTATAATATATAATATTATGAATTCAAAAACCAGGATAATTTTGAACATACAATCTCGGGTCGATTCGCAAGATCCTTCTTACAACAAACACCTTAAAAATCTACAACGTAAACGACCTTTGGACAAAAAAATATGCATAAATAAAAAAAGTTATTTATTATCCTCCCTCTTGCAATAAAATAAACCATTAATAAAATCACCGTCTGCGAAAGAAGTATAAAGATATGGATTATGGACACGGGAAGGAAGAATATAAATACAATGTTGCAACATTACAAATATTAACGTTTATGTTACGTTTTTCTTCTAGATACTGATTTATAAATTTCCTCTTGTAATATTTTAACATACTTTACAAAATTTTATAATTCATACAAAAAACATGTACAATGTCACCTTGTAATAGGGTACCCCAGTAAGGTCACAATCTTTTCGACATTTGTAAAATATTATAAATAAAAAAAATAAAAACTTGTTTATGTGTTCATTGTTCGCGCAAATTATTAGTTTGTAAGACATCATAGACGAATACATTTGCTCTGATACATACATGAATAATTTATGTGATGCACAAACTGAGATAAGGTATAACTCATTCTAAGAAGCTCGGTGATAGTAATCAGGGTTTACTTCCTTGGTACGGGGCTAACTACTCATGCTAATACATTCTAGTGCAGATGCTTTCCACGATAAGCCCTTACACATTGAACTGAATATCTCCAAAAATGTAGCCTTTACGGTAATTTAATAATAATGTGAAGGTGTGAAATCGTGAATAAATTTGAAAAATCGCGGTATTTTTTTAATAATATGTATTATATAAAACAATGATATAAAAAAAGGTGGAAAAAAAAAAAAATTTTAATCGCCACGGCTAAAATTGAACCTGCTTGGAAGGCAACTTCGTTGACCATTACACCACCAACTACAGGGTTTTCCAGTAAGAGGTGTTATTTTGAATAGCCCGCTATTTCAGTAGATTTTACGTTTGAAGCTGTTATTTTTGGACATTTGACAAGAAAAAACTACGCCATTAATAAAAATGAAACGATACACGCTTCAACAACGCATTGAAATTACTAAAATTCACTTGAGTGAATCTAATGCAAATCATCTTGAGTGATGAAGCCTATTTCCACCTCGGTGGTTTCGTCAACAAGCAAAATTGTCGCATCTGGGGCTCGAAAAAACCAAGAATTATTATTAAAAAGCCTCTTTATTTTCAACGTGTGACTGTTTGGTGCGGTTTATGGTCCGGCAGAGTCATTGGACCTAACTTTTTCGAAAATTAGGCTGAAGCAACAGTTACGGTGAATGAATTGCACTATCGAGAGATGATTATTGAATTTTTATGCCCTAAATTGGATGGTATTGATTTGAACAACGTTTACTTTAAACAAAACGGCGCTACGTGCCACACAAGCAACGAAACCATTGATCTTTTACGATTGAATATCAAAATAACACCTCTTATTGGAAAACCCTGTACTTTAGACTATAAAGAACGGCAACAAATATTATTTTTAATAAATAATATATAAAAGAATTCGAAATGTATACGACTGCCAAATTTAAAAAAAATTAACTCATATCAATTTCATCAATTGTGTGAAAAAAAAACTTTATTTGTGAACATTCAGAAATGTCAAATAATCAATGATGTATTGTATTTAAATGAGACACGAACGAAAATATAGTTTCCGCTTTTTTTACCTCTAATTGACCTCCAACTCTCTATATATAAACACTCCTGGTATCACTAAGAACAAATTTTGAAATTTTGAGCGATATCGGTCGAGTTTTGCAAGCGCAAATATACACAGGCAGAATTTATATTAAGATTAATATATATATTTAGGACGGGTTGTTTTGCAGAATGAAAATAGTTCATCAAATTTCAAAGTTAAAATTCAAGTTCTTTGAAGGTTCTGCTATTATTCATTGGAGGCCTATTTTTTCAAAGAACTGAAATAAAAACAAAACTTTAATAGATTTTTCTAAACCTGAAAATTAACTTTGAAATTTAATGAATTGTTCAAATTCTGTGAAACAGCCCGTCCTAAGATTTTTTTTTGATTAAAAACCCATTATAATTTTATTTTGAAGTAAAACTTCTTTATGCGCGTCATGCATTTTCGAGGACCGGAGTAAAACCGATTCATGACCGTCACGAAAAACCGTGATCATTTGGTGGTGGGGGTACGGGACCCCCACTACCGCTCACCGTTCACTGTCGCTCTCTCACCGTAGTCGCTTACTGAGGTGAGGGAGCCACTGACGAACGTTCTCTCTCTCTCTTCTCTCTTTTCCCCTCTCTCTAGCCAACGACGCCACGCCAGGCATCAGCTGCTTGCTTCGTGTACTGCGCGGTGAGTGTAATACGAGTGAAATACGTAATTGATTGGTCAAAAATGAGTAGTGACGAGATAGAAGTGAGAAAAAAGAGAGAGAGAAGAATACTAAAAGTTTCACTTCCGTCGTGCGTAGGCTTGCCACACACTGTATTTTTTCAAGTGGTAGAAAGGTGATAATCATAAAAAGTCATAATAAATAATGTCACCAATAATTAGTTATTTTTTTTTTTAATAAAGAAAAACTAACATTCCCGGCTTTGTTAGCCGAAAATAAGAAGCTGAAAATATTAAAAAAATCTTCTACTTAGTGGTAGTCCACAGTAAGCCTAAAACGTTGCTTGCGTCGTGATGGAGGACTTACCCAGCCAAGGAATCTAACGCAGGATGCCGGGGAGGGACGCAAACGCTATGCCAACTCAGCGACTGACCAGTCATGATGGAATTTCACTACGAATAATATTAAAGGTTTTTAATTCTATATTCTTATATCTATTATACAAAAAAATAGTGTCTGTGGCTTCCGTGGTCGAGGAGTAAGGCTCTCGACTAGCAAAATTATTAATTCAAAATAATAATTGGTATATATTTGAAAGATACTTCCAGTATCGCCCTGGTTTAAGAAAACCATTCAGATTTCAAACGTTGCTTGAAAGAGCTTTGGCCGTGTTTGGTGATCAAATCTGAATAGTCAGGTACTTCCCCTTCAGCCTCACAAAATACCCCAATTGGTGAAGCCATAGTCTCACTGACTCCAGACGGTTGGGTTGGGTTTCGACTCCTTGTCCCCTCACAGGCTAATCAATTTAATAATCTATTCAAAAGAGTTTTTCTAAATTTGAACCCTTTAGCATTTTGAGATAAAAATTACCTCATTTCTGACACACAGACACGGCCATTGGGCACTTATACCAGTTCATCTTTTCAGTGCCGGTAAACACTTCTGGCCCTTTCTCGTGTACCGTTGGGGAACTGTCGGGAAAGTTACGTAAGGGTTTAACGAAGTTAATTAACACAGAACCACAAACTTACCATACCTATCCCAACATAACCAAACCTTGCCTATCCTAATCTATCACCTACGAACATAAGAACTGGCATCACTTTTTTATGATATAAGATGATGTTTTTTTTTATTTTCGTTGCGGCTGAACTTGTTTTTAATGTTAAAAGTCAATATACGGTATCAACGGTAATGTACAGTATCAAAGACAATAAGAAAAAAAACACATTCCTATATTAAATTAATACACAATGCGTATAATTTTATAAATATCTAGGCTTACAACCTACGTCCGGATCATGTTCTAAGCTGCGCTAAGCAAGCTTAAAATCAACTGATATTCCGTGCAAAGAACCACTGGCTTCGGGCAGTTGGGACTAATGTGCGATGAGTATATAGGTACGTACGAAATTACATGTAATTACGTACGTCAAAAAACCTATCATAATCTAACTTCTAATTTTTTTGTGATATTTAATTTAAAACTTAAATACTATGCAATACCAATTAAAAAAAACAGATATTTATAATATATTTACCTTATCCTCAGCCCTATTCTATCAGAAGGTCAAAGTAGGTACTTCCGCTTTGCAATAAAATTCAAATTAATTGAATATTACTAAAAGTATCCGAAATGTAAAAAGTGTTTCTGAAAGGTGCTGAAATACGCTTTCAAATGTAACTATTTTAAATAAACATATAATTTTGAATGCACTACCAAAAAAATTTAAAAAGTTGCTCACATTACGTTTTTTCTAACTAAAATTACTGATAACGAAAAAAAAGAAAAACACCCACCATTTTTAATAGTCAAATGTAGTATAAACCTTACTGTCACTTCACTTTTTTTCGTTTCATATAAAAATAATAAATTAAGTTTCATAATTTTTTCTTAAATTGCGGTCGGAAACTCTGGTTTGATTAAGGTGCAAAATTTTAATTCTTCTGTCGTTAGCTTCTAGATTTGAATATAAAGCGCGGTGTTTTATCTTTATTATACCGAAAAGTTAATATTTTTCACCATGACAATGATGAAAACAACGATTTCTGTGAGACCTATATGATCTGTTTCCAAAAGCGAACAAATTAGCCTGAGGGATTAATTCCAGTAGGTGTAACTCTCTCTCTTAGTGTAAATCCGTCCGTAGGTAATTCTGACAGTTATTCTATTGGTACGTGAAATTCACGCCTTTGTAATTTCACCGTGACACCATGCGAATACAACAATGCAGGAGCCGTGTCTACGTAGCTGAAATTAGAGAGCCGATCACTTACAAGGTAGAAACCACTTACTACTTGTAGTTAGGCACCTACTGAAGTAGGGGAGACCAGAGACAGTTGTACCATAGGTCAGTAGTACGAAAGCGAATAACTCATTAAGGCGACATACACATTTTAATTATTTCTGATGAACGTGTTACTAAAATCCCAAATGTTTCTAGAGTGATCCCCATGAATGAAAGTTATTTATATTTAAAATTAATAAAAAACAGGACCGTGTCATTAAAATATTTTACCTAAAACGTTTTGAAAATTTTATAAAACGTTTTTCAATTATAAATATAGCGGTAAGCACTAGATTCTATTTTTCTATCCAATGCATTAGTAACTCGTACCTCGCGGATCCTTCTAGAAACATTGGAGATTTTAGTAATACGTTCGTCAGAAATAATTAAACTTCCGGTAATTGTTTGGTTTCGTTTGCCTCCTTATTGTACCTTTTTTAAATGTCTGCTCAGAAAATTCTCATTTCTGAGCACAAACTGCCGCCTGTTTTACATTATGTTTTAGTTTTAATATTCTTGTTTTGACCTGTCCTGCTGTTATTATTATTCTAAGTTGTGTCATCACTTTTTATAAACTGTACATTTAGGGTTATAATATTAGATCTGTATTGGGTAAGGCACAATCTAGGAATAATTTTAAGAACGTGACCACTAATACTAAATTACCATTTTTAAGTTTGTTATAGTAATGTGTACTTGAAGTGAAATGATACTAAGCTGCTTTATGTAAATGCTTTGTTATTGTTATTAAAATAAACCTCACGTAAAGACTGATTTTCTAGGCCTGCTTTGGCAAAGTCGAGGTCCGTCCATCGATCATTGTTTCTTCACGACTTCATCACTTATATCGTTAAGATTCCTACTTGAGTTTAGAGATTTGAAAGGGAAAATTCAACCGAAGGTCTATCCAATATCCATAAGTCGATAAGTTTCTGACTATAATTTAGGGTATTATCTCATTTTAACTATAATAAGTAAGTTTTGATACGTCTTCAGGTGATGGCCCTGACGAGTGTGGACGCGCCGTCAGTAGCCTGCGGGACATAGTGAAACCTAGACGTTTGCTAATGGAAGAAGATTTTTTTGAGAACGACAAGTAACTTTTTTTGATAGCATTCATAACATAATATTACAATTATTTTTCTCTGTTTGTACCTGTTTTACTAAACACACATTGCTTTGGACAAATGAGTTTACTTTAGGACGGGTTTTAAGGCGTTCGTGAGTAAAGAATAACCAACATTTTGCGTTTTAATTTTACATGACTAGGAAGGTCGGATAGTTGTACCGATATATCTAGGGATGGCTGTACCGGTACAACTGATGCCAAGTTTTTTGGAGTTCATGTTAGTTTTTTTAAGCTCCCAAGTCTTATAAACTCAAGTGCATGTCCGTCCGTGACACCTTCAATGTCCAATTATTTGTTCTTTGAATTTTTTTCTCTCTCTTTTCTATGACAATGGTGCTATTTTCATTTCCCTCGATCTGTTTAAACGCTTAGAGTTTATTTTCTATTAAATTTAGAAAAATAATAATATCAGAATTTAGTAGATTAAATTATCTGTCGATTAGATATTTTTTCATAAACCTTACACCTAACACGTAAAAAATGGTAAAACTCAAACAGGTATTGGTATAAACAGTCCCCGACCTCCCCTACGTATGTACGAGTATATACATATGTGGGTAAGTGCGCGCGCCGGGCATATGTGCGATAAATTGGAGTTTAAAAGGCACTTTGGTTCTGTAATACTTCCGCCGTAATACCGCCCAAGAAAGTGATATCAGCCACGAAGGGCGGATCCGCTTCCAATTTCAACTTGCTTTATTTATTATTTCTAGCGACAACGTTTTAGCGAATATAAAAGCATTTAGACGCAGCGGAATCCGTTACGTCATTACGCCATTTTAATTTAGTAACTAGAAACAAAGCAATCTACATGATATACGAGTAAATACATCTGAATATCTCAGAATTTTCAATTATACATGTTTAAATTATCTATCTTTTGAATTGTTGGGGGCCTCAGTGCGGGTAAAGAACCCATTATAATATTAAAGCATGATTACAAAAGATATTGGGGAGAATTAAAAAATCACTTTACTAGCTTACTAATTACCGAGCTGTTTCTCGACAGGGTAAAGCAGAGATGATCGACCGCCAATAAAATCGGTATTGGCACATACTAATTTCATTGAGCGACTTATATTAACTATATATGTACCTTCCCTTTCTGTCATTCTGACTCAACTATTTGGCTCACTTGATCTTGACATTGCTTCTTCGGGCGTCCTTGATTTCTTTACCTATCACATTCGTGTCATAATATTATTTTTTAACTCTTTTCTTCGTTCATTACATGCCCAAACCATATAAGCATCCGTTTCTTTATGTTTACGCTAACATGCACTGTGTGAAAATCGCCAAATTTCTCAAACGATGATGTTATATGGTTTTGCAACATCCACCTACGCCTCAGGGATCTCATTTCTACAACATTCGGTCTACGGTCCACAAAAAAATACTGTTCGTGTGATTTTAAATAAAAATTGTCTCGAAAAAGAATGACATATTTTGTTTGAATGGTCAAAAATATCACTTTTTAATGTAAATGCTGCACAGTGCACATCGGTCTTAACCTCTGGTTCCATAGAGCCTACGGCATCTCCAATTTGGGTATGTTGTAAGACACAAAAGAGTAGGGGGGGAAGGAGATCGGGAAGTGCGTGAGGACCATAGACATATGAATATTAGTAGACCTGC
This sequence comes from Hesperophylax magnus, assembly GCA_026573805.1. Lineage (NCBI taxonomy): Eukaryota > Metazoa > Arthropoda > Insecta > Trichoptera > Limnephilidae > Hesperophylax > Hesperophylax magnus. The sequence goes on along the minus strand of JAIUSX010000029.1, from coordinate 6,706,163 downwards.
CCTAAGTGATTAAAAGCGTATTATCCCCACTCCCCATACCGGTTCCATTGAGCCGGCTGGGCTCGCGTATGGCCTCAAATGAAATTTGAAAACGTGACGTCATCATTCTTGTGCGAACTATGGTCGAGGCATCATCGGTTCATTTTACTAAATAACACGGCAAAATTTTGACTTGTACTATGAAAACTGGTAAAAATAGATGTGAAAAAAGAGAATAAACCCAATTGTCGTATTACATTCCATATATAAGCATTATTTTACTTTATTTTAAGCATATTCACATCGTATAATATGAATCAGTTGTTACTATCACATCGAGAAACGTCTGGACGCGAAACACAAAGCTGGTTGGTTGCTGGGAAGTAAATTATGAACATTTATAAAAGTGTCTTAACTAAATACTCTGAAACTAACTACGACTCTGAAAATAGAAGCTGCCTTACTTTGCCGAATTTGGACTTCGCAAATTTGTTCATAACGTGGCGAGTAATTTGCGCTCCCGTGTAAAAATGTCTATTCATTCAAAGCAGATTTTACTTTTAAGAAGTAAATGGTGATATTATAATGCGAGATGCCTATTTACTGTCAGATTGATTTATTGACGAATCACAGTCAGCTTCACTCCCTTCGTTCTTCAACAATTGATTTTACCCCTCGCCCATATCTTCTCGTCTATTAATTCCTATGTCTGTGGTGAGGACGGTTAAAGCCAATTCTAACTGCGACTCTTATTGGTTTCGATCCTGAAACTTTCCTATCAGGAGGTCGTCAAAATTAACTTTAATAATCGTTTGGATGATTTATATAGCGTCGTGTTTGTGCAAAATCACCTCGACGGCACTGGAAAGAGGACGACTATCGCGAACATTCAAACTACAGTTGACGTCGATTGTATTAAGAACACTTTGGACTTGTCCTGTCACAGAATTTGAACAGTCAAATTTCAAGTTTTTCAAGTTAAATTCAAGTTTTATGAAAGCTTTATTCAATTCCTGTTAATATTTCTTCATGGACCAGTTTTTTCACAGTACTTACTTGGATAGTAACAGAACTTGAATAGGACTTCCACCGAACTTGAATATTAATCCAGAAATGTGATGAATTGTTCAAATTCTGTGAAACAACCCGTCTTTGCGAACTGTTGTTTATTCGTTGGAGATCTGCAGTCACGCTAGGGAACTATGATAATTGATTGAAATTATCGATAAAATCTCTATCGATCGACCTTACTAGATACCCAGCTCAGCAAACCAAAATTCTAACTATCTCAAGTTAGAACCTTAACTTAATACTTATAATAGCACAAAATCGATAATTTCAAAGTGGTTAAGACGATGATTTTGGGTTAAGAAAGCTATTAATAAATTAATTCACTGGCGGGCCCAACCAATAGATTGATTGACTTTACCCATTTTTTCATTTCCCGCTTTCCGACATAACAGCCGGGTTCGTTTTATCCTAAATTGAAATGCCAATCAAGTATCTGATGAGGCAAATTCTTAGCCAAACCCAATAAGGAGAACAGAGCATTTGCCATTTACCCCGACCACGCATTTTAGATTAAAACTATTAAAGGCAAACAAAAACCAACAATACATACAGCTTTTTTAATCATCTGGTAGGTATCCTGGGGAAATGTTTTCGTCCATGTAATTGAATTGTTAGAGAAGTTTTTTTCAATCAACTCACGAGTAGGTGAGTTACTACGGTATATATTCAGTACAAAAGTTGTGCTTATTTAAAACAAACTTGTTATCATTTTATATCATTGAAGAAGAAGATAAAACTAACGAATCTAAACGAAACGCGAAATAGAACAAGACACGGAAAAAAAAACATAAGGGTCACAGCTAAGAATCGAACCCAGGATCTCATGTTTTATCGGGACAGCGTCTTAACCATTGGGACCTTGTTGTTAAACGTCATATTTGTCAATCGCATATTTCAAATTCAGAAATAACAATATTATCTTGTAACTAATTTTTCCCAATTTTTGGCAGCTACCTTTTTAAATGGTTAGAAATTTCTAATTAATTGGTTGGTAATCTAGATAGTGTCTAGGATGAAAATCGAATATGTTTACTGTTGTGTCAGTTGTTATATGTGCGTTTACTTTGCAGACTTCGGGTGTTGGGAACTCTTTAAAATAGTAAAAGTTTCTTAATATAATTGCGTTTCTTTATGTTACAATAACCTGTCTGGCTAAACTACACTATTCGTTACCCGATGGTAGGTAAATCTCTGAGCTTCCAGACGCTTGCTCTTTCCGATAATATCTCTCGCAAGTACCTGCTATACTAGCGACACCTGGCTGGACCCTAGCGTAACCTTTATGTCTACCGCCATCTATCGATTAACTACTCAACCTAATTACCGTACATCACATTTAACAGGCACTTTCCTCTTCCCCATCTCCTTCGTCTCCTTACTCAATCAAGCCTCAAAACATACCCAAATCGAGAATTAAACAGTCTCGATGGTTCCAGGCAATTGGGACTCTTGAGCTGTATCTTTGAACGCAGCATTTTGGTTCTAAAAGGTGGTAAAGTAACATGTTGATTATGAGAGTAATCAACTGATATTAATCGAGGGGTTTTAAAATAATTTAAAACTTACATTTATTATCAGTTGTTCGTGTTTTTTTTAGTTTTGCGGACTGTGAAAACGTGTAGATTTATGGGATTAAATTACAAAGTAAAAAAAATATATATATATATATATAATACGCTGTTTTAGGAGGTGCTGAATCGTGCATAGTCATTCCGGTAGAATCGCGAATTTCAATGGCAGTATTTCTAGAAAACAATTTGAGTGAATGCTCTAATCTTGATTTAATTTAAAACAAATTATGATTACTTTCACAAGTAAAAAAACCCAATTCAATTTAATACATTTCTAGGCCTCAAACCAAACACTTACCGCTCCGCCAAGTAGGTCGTTATTAGTATGAAAAGCAAGCATTCAATTATTAACTTGTTGGAACCCAACAGAGGAGTTTAGTTACCTACGCAGCGCCGGATCTGTTATTGTAGGTACAACATCTGAATAAAATACCGTGTTACGCTTCCATTTTCTCTCGTTAACGTTTTGGCTAGCGTTTCACATATACCCTAACGATGGACACTAAAACGCTGGCTTATTAAGGAAAAAGGACAATATGGCAAAATGACCGAAAAATTAATCACCGTAAAACTTTTGGCAGGGAAAAATCGCTAATCATATCAGGGGTCTAGCACAATAAAATCGACAACTTTACAATATTGAATCGATAGGCGTAACTACCGATGATTTTATACTGATTGCCCGCACGGTCGCGCTACTGATAGTCAGATCTATATTGATAATGCAATAAACAAGTAATCATTATACGCTGGCAACACTCTATAAATTGACATTTCTAAACGTTAGACGGTTACGTAAAATTAAAAAAAAAACTAATAAATTGACAATATCGAATTGAAATAATAACTTTAATATACATTGTCAGTCCGCATATACTTTTTGAAAGTGAAAAGAGAGTTAATTAGTTCATGAGGTCACGTATAACTAACGGTTCCATGCTCAACACAGTGACTATTCAACACACCTTTAAAAAGTGATATAAAGTCATTGAAAACGATGAAAAAAAAATTTTTTTAACCTAACCTAACTTAACCTACTTAACCCAGTTAATAAAGTTTTTGTTTCATCACTTTCCATGACTTTATATAACTTTTTAAAGATGTGATGAATTATCATTTTGATGATTTATCCGGTCACCATAACTAACAACTTCTGCTTCTCCAAGTTGGAACGGAATCAAATATTAAGTCTATGAATCGTTTATACGATTTTTTTCATTTCCAAGAGCTTAGTTAGTTCACCTCCATTAATTAATAAGCCAGTTATTTTGCGTAACGAACGATGTTATCCAAAAAGTTGTGCATGTTGATAGCTTATCTGATCCCCGGAGGCCGCGCTAAAAGCAGCGGCTTTTGTCTACCGACTGTCGGAATCTAACCGTCGTAGATGACGGATTTCATCAATTATATAGGTATAACATAGGTTTTATTGATCTACCGTAGAATATACCCAGAGCCAAATAATTTTATTTACCATCGCCATTTACATCGCATGAACTTTGGCGAAATCATTGCATTTATATTTTTTACGAAAGACCCGTGAAACAATAATGAAGAATATAATATTATCAAACCTTTAAAACTATTTTCATAAGGACAATATTGGCAAATCACAGTTAGGTTTTCATAAAAAAGTGAAATCGATTCTGCTTTTATTTCGATACAAGTACTATTGCCAAATACTATAAGGTCAAGTTCGCACCGTATGTACAACATTCTTCAATAAAAATAAGTATTTGGTAGATAGTGTCAAAATCATCAATTTACTTGGGTCAACTCAATCTGTAAGGGGTGTACTTGAATTACTTTAACTTTTGATTCCTGACATAATTTGGAGTAAATATGTATTTCAAAGTTTGGTCTCCGGTGAAATTATTGTTTTCTTTTTCTTTTTAAAAAGAAAAGGTATTGGAAATTTAGAGCCGGGGTGAGGGGTTGGGCAACTACTCGGCTGAGTGACCAATGGCAACATCTGTTGTGTAATTTTTTATTTTTTTAAATAAAAATTTTAAAAAGGCAAGAATTTGACTTGATTCCAAAATTTCATTGATTTCAAATATGTAATACTAATATAATATATATTAAAATTGGTTAAACTAAGTCAAGTACAACCCTCAACACCCTTTATAGGTATTTATGTAAAGAAGCGGGGGAAGGCGTTGATTTAATTTTTTTATAAATTTGAATCCACTTTTTTATTCCAAGATTCAAACTTAATTTAATTGATTTAGACCAAGGCTGCCCAACCCCAGGCCCGCGGGCCACAATGTGGCCCGCGAACGAATTATAAGTGGCCCGCGTGAAACATTTTCAAAAAACCCGCCAATCCGCCAATTTGAAAAAGTGTCGCGGGCCCGCGGTAAAACAAACAATGCAGCTTGCGCGCGGTCACCCCGCCAGTGATTCAAAATCGTCAATTTCGCCCAACTGCTAAAAAGGTTGGGCAGCCTTGATTTAGACCTTCAAAGCAAGAAAATGATCACTCTACATGAGATTTTGAAAAACCACACTAGTGTTCATGCACCTGCGTTTATCCTTTTGTCTTTATAATTTATAATAACGAATTGCGAAAATATTTTCGATTTTTATGAACACGTGTTCCGACGTCGTGATAATGTATTCGTATTTTACTAAAAGTTTATCAAGAGACCTATTAATTTACGAAAGAGCCTGCGATCCTGGATTACCAAAAATTTGAAGAGATTCGTAATATTAATTTCTCTCTGTGTACCATCAGATTTTGTAATTATATACCGTTAAATCAGTTTCAAGTAACTTTTTCTATTCTGAATAATTGGCATTCACTACGGTGACACTAATAGTTATCTACCTCTCTGGAATCTGGAATATCTTCAGCGTAAACTTTTAATTTTTTTTTAACATTAATTAAAAGCACTGCTCTCTATTTAAAGTAACTTTTCAGGCCTTCACCAGGCAGGACGCCATTTTAATTCCCGGACAGGGCACAAAATGTTTTAGTTCTGGCCCTGCGCACTGCCTGACCCTGCTGTGAAATGGTACGGTGTTAGGTTAATTAGTTAGTTACCGCAAGACATCCCTCCACGCTCATAATCGAATAAAATGCTGAATATGCAGAATGGGAAGCCGGCATTCCGGTGGCTCCCCTTTGCTAAATTCGTTTGAAAAGTTTCCTTTTATGTGGCGAATGTATTTCCTGGTCTAAGGTTATTACAGATCTCGTTAGCGTTAAGAATGTTTCTTGCCAGGTTCATACTAATGAGTTTCCTTGGTAATCGCATTACCTGCCTTCCCCGTGTGGAACACCCACTCTTTGAGGAAAGCGTCTTAACGCCTCTTGGCAAAAAATATTACCTGCGTTGTTATTAATATAAATATTTAATTAATTTGGTATTCAGCAACATTTATGCTTACCACCAACGCTTTATCGTATAGCATGTTAATTGAAAAAGTACGTAATAATATGTACCTATTATTCAAACAGCCTTACTAAACATGAAAAAGTCTATAAAAAAGCTTACCACAAAAATTTTTAATCAAAACGTCGAAAAATTGCAGAAAAGACTTTTTTTTTCGTTTTTTTAACGAATTTTCAAGAAAACTGTCACTTCACTATATTAAAGTCTATTATTTAATTATTACAACCAGCTAATGGGTTGTAATTTTTAATCATATCAGTTTTGGGTATATGGTTTATTAATAATCGTACGTACATCATCAAATATTCTACATAATTTTGAGTTTCTCTGCGCCGTTTCTTCACTCGTATAGGACTATGAATAAGGTACACACAAGGTGTCATGAACACATTCCGAGTACAGAATAACCACGCATACAGGGCGCTGTTTGACATCCCTTGGCGATGCAGCGCTTTACAAATACGCCACAGAGTAGTCGGGGCAAGTCAGCGCTACCGACTGGATAGAAAACATTCGTGTACAGGCCGTCGCCCAGTTGCAGTGGCGCCCCTACACAATAGATGGAGAATATTCCTCAAGAACAAGTACTAAATATGTCTACCATTATTTTTTTTTTATTTAATATATATAAGTGGGTACAGGATATAATATGAGTACATAAAAAATATATTTACGTTCTTCTTCTTCTTCTTCTTTATGTGCCGTATCAGGTCCCCCCGACGTTGGCGATCATTCTGGAAAATGTCTCTTTGTCTTGCGCTGCCCGGAATAGCTCCTCCACACTTCTAATGCCGGTCCACTCTCGTATATTTCGCAGCCAAGACATTTGTCTCCTACCAGGCCCTCTGCGACCCTATATCTTGCCTTTCAATATTAACTGGAGCAAGTGATACTTCTCCCCTCGAAGTACATGACCCAGATATGAAATTTTCCTGATTTTTATTAATCTAAGCAGTTCTCTCTCTGCTCTAGCCCGCCTGAGAATTTCTGTGTTGGTGATCATGTCGGTCCATGGGACTTTGAGTATTCTCCGGTGAAGCCACATTTCAAAAGCCTCTAACCTGTTCATGGTATTTGCTTTCAAGGTCCATGTTTCACATCCATACAACAAGACCGACCACACATAACATTTTAGCATTCTCTGCCTTAGTTTTAAGCTGATATTATCATTGCAGAAGAGAGATTTCATTTTAATGAACGCAGTTCTTGCTGTTTCAATTCTGCACCTAACCTCTACATCTGGGTCAAGAGTCTCCGTGAGAATACTGCCGAGGTATTTAAATCTTTCGACCTTTTCGACATTGCAACCATTTAACTGTATCACTGATTCAGAGTGATCTAGTCGTCCAAATGTCATCCATTTTGTTTTATTGACGTTGATTGTTAGGCCCAGTTGCTCACCAGCATTATTAACAAGATTTAATAGGTCTTGGAGGTCATCGATACAGTCAGCTAGTAATACAGTATCATCTGCGTATCTTATGTTATTAATGACAACTCCGTTGATCTTAAGACCCTTCTCAGTATTACTTAGGGCTCTTTTAAAGACATAGTTGGAATAGAGATTAAACAATAGTGGCGACAGGATACAGCCTTGTCGTACTCCACGCTTAATGGCAATTGCATTAGATCTCTCATTCCCATGTCTTATTTCTGCTGTTTGGAACCAATACAGGTTTTTTATGAAATTCTGGTCTTTGGTGTCAACGTTACAATCCGCAAGCATTTTCATTAGGTCAGCATGTTTTACCCTGTCAAATGCCTTTTCGTAGTCAATAAAACAGGCAAAAACTTCCTTTCTTTAGTCACGACACTTTTGCAATAGTACATCGATAGACAATAATGCCTCACGCGTTCCAAACGCATTTCTGAAACCAAACTGAGTGTCATCCAAGTCCTGCTCGCACTTATTGCGTATCCTGGCATGTATTATTTTAAGGAGTAATTTAAGGACATGACTCATCAGGCTAATTATTAATCGATAATCACTGCACTTCTTAGGGTATTGTTTTTTAGGCAATGTCACGAAGGTGGATTTTAGCCAATCTTGGGGTATATTACCTGTGTCGTATATAGAATTAAATAACCTCAACAGGTAGTCAACATTTTCATCATTAAAGAGCTTCAACACCTCAACTGGAATATCGTCTGGTCCGCACGCTTTTCTATTGTCTGAAGTCTTTATCGCATGAAGAATTTCTGATTTTAAAATCGATGGTCCATGCAATTGATCATTGGGAATATTAATGTCAGGTCTAATATCTTTTAATGTATCATGAATATACTTTTCCCATGTTTGTAAAATATCTTTTTCATCCAATATTAATTTATTGGAATCGTCAACTAAACATGATGGAGTAAATCTTCTAGAAGTGCCTGTAATTTCCTTTAATTTTTTGTGAAGTTTGAATGCATTGTGACTACGACTGTACGACTCTAGTTCTTAACACTGTGACTTCATCCATTCTTCTTTGGCTTTTTTAATTTCACGTCTAATCGTTATTTGTAAGTTTTTATATTGTGTCTCATTATGTTTGTGTTTACGTCTCTCATCCATTAAGTTCAAAATGTGGTCAGTCATCCAATTCTTTTTTCTAATTTGCTTATCAGCTTTCAAATTTGCATCACAGGTTTCACGTATAACTGACTTAAGGTTATCCCATTGTGTTTGTATTTCTATCGATGGATCACCAGGGAGTAGCCTAATATTATCGTTCAAAGTCTGAGATACCCTATTTCTGACCACTTCTTCATGGAGTTTCGAGATATCCATTTTAATTTTGGTATTATTTACGTTACAAAATATATTTATGTTCGCAATCTCACCAATGAAGAAACTGGTTCTTGTGCTTGGTGAGAGAGTTACACTAATTATAAGAAAAATAGAATATCATTATGCTATAAGTAAGTATATATATGATAGGAACAATATATAAAGAGACAAAATCTAAATACAGTGGAGATGAGTATAGACTGATAATAAATATCAATGAAGGGAAAAACAGGCAATTAATTAGTGAATTATTTCTGAAAGAGTAACTTCAGTTTTAGTTTAAGTATGTTAATATCCTTTAATTTCTTTATTTCAATCGGAAGGTTGTTGAAATACTTTATTCCTAAATATTTATAGTTATTTTGCATTTGTTTGGAATTACATTTTGGAATTTTGATATTGTATTGATATCTTTTAGATAAGTGGGTGTCAATTTTTTTAATTATATTATCTTTATAAATTTGGATAATTGCACTTTTCTTGAATATATCTTCTACTCGGGGCACCCCGAAATCTGTAAATAGCGTTTCTGTTGGATACGTGGAGGGTTTCTTGATTTTAATTTTCATTTTACTGTCATGTAATTTATTTAGATGTATGCTTGTATATGACAGACAGAGTATTGCACTCACCGCTCTGTTAGGCATAAACAAACATTATTATTATTCTTATTGTAGACAGAGTATGTAAGGCCACTCAGATCTATCCTGCGTGCACTCCTTGCATCCATCTGATTCCTACTTCGACTCTTACACACAATCGCGAATCTCATCAAGACCCTTCACAAGACAGTTGTTGCAATTTTCCTGATGTTTTCCTAGACATTGTTTTCCTAGAGCATCCTCAACTCTTCTTTTATTTACACTCCCACGGCAATCATTTCTTCGTCAACGCACTCTAATAAATATCCAAGCCTGATTTGATTGTCCCTTTCTCAATCTCACCTAAACCTTATATTATTATTTCGTGTTTACAAGGTTTTACAAATAATTATAAGGATCGGTACCAATAACACATCTCTGTGAAATATCTGGAGGAATTGTATACATTTTACCTGGCGAAGTTTCTACATAGATAAACGTTATATGTTATATAGGTGTAGTGCATTTGTGTGTATGTAAGTGTGTGTGATTGTGTGTGTGTGCTAATTTATGAAGCGTTGTGAGTGCGCATTGATTAAGTTACCTGTTATGTTATTCTAAAATGATGGCATAGAGTCAAAGAATAGAATGTTTAAATGGGGAAAATATAATTAAATGTTTGGAGTAAGAATTTATGCAGAGAAATCAATTGATGGTTTTTGTTTCATTTGATGGTTTTTGTAAGCTGTCTCCGACACCTTATTTTATCATTTATTTTTATTCTCTTTGCTTTGCTTAAATTCTGTTCTTTTAATTTCCATCTCATTACGTTATTATTACTTTCAGCTGCCTTAAAAATTCAGTAGAATAACGTCCCTGTAGTCCACAATGCTTCAGTTTGGATAAACTTAATGCGCACTTATTTCACAACAAGGCGAGAGTTACCCTTTAAAATATAAGGCTTGTATTTAACCCGCCGTTGGAATGCGAGAAATGGAGTATTAAAATATCCCAACAAGGCGGGATTTTGTTTTGTATTCCCTTCGACCACTGTGTATTATAATATATATCCGTCATCCTTTTATTCAGAGTTCGGACTTGGTGCTTAATTTCTGTGTTTCATGTTTTATTTGACTTGGCCTTTTATTTCTCCGAGTGAACGAACAATAATGATGTCCCTTGGCATTGCTTGCTACTGCGGGCGCACACTTTATGTCCCCCATCGAAGGTCTTTTATTTTATTCATATTTCGGCTGTTCGTAATATTTAACCCGGCGGCTTAAACCATCATGGCGTATTCATTTAGAGGCCCCGTAACAAGGGCAAACCCACGGGAATATAAAGCATATTAAATTATATAATAAGGTTATTTTTAATTGAGTAGACGATATATCTACCATAATGTGTAAAAGCGTACAAGTTGAATACGGAATTTCAGATTCCCATAATTTCGAATAGTGATTACTTTTTTTGAAAAACAACATTTTAGCAAATAATAGGCTGTATTCGATAAACTTGTTATTAAATACATAATTTAAGAGTTTACCAGCCAATAACATTCTCGGTATCCGGTATTTGATGGCTACATCAAAACTAAACCCCAAAAACCACAATAATTAAACTAATTATTGTATTGAAATACCGCCCCTTAGATGATTGACCACAATCTGCACATTTGTCTCGATGATGGACATTGTATAAATGTCCGAAATTTAGTAAATGTCCGAAACATTTAATAAAGACAGACAAAGCTCGACACGGCTTATAACTGAAAATTAATCAATATAATTTTATCTGTTAATTTGTTTTTAGTAGTGGGTACTACATACTTCAGATGATAAGTTTCTGCCTTTTACTTGATAGTTAATGAGCAATGGCTGCTTCTCCTTTTTCATACAAAACTTTAATGTAGTTTTGACACTAAAATAAAACAAAAACAAAATTGAGAAACTGAAAAAGGTAGATCAAATATTTGGTAAGGATATATTATACTTTTCATTTTTTTATTTTAAGATATAAAGGCCACTGATGAATTCAATTTTCAAATATTTTGGAGGCAAATTTGGCATTTAAAAAAGACTTTTAAATAATTTTGTCCTACATTCTGTCTTAGTATAATGAAATATAAAATCAAAATAAAATTGATTTATTGATAGGATTTTATTTTCTAATTTAAAGCACACATTAATAAATAAGCCCATATCCGTAATAGATATTTGCTATACCTTTTGATCTTGAAAAGGCTTCAAATCAAAATTTACCCTTTTTATGAAAAAGGTCTCGCGGTCTTTCCTCTTACCTTGCTTTACAAAGATATGTGTTATTATAATTTTAGATCATTTATGGCTTAATATATGTACAACTCGTTCATACATTTTTGGATCCAGTAGAAGCACGTTTGAAACCTTTGGAGTTACCCCTAAAATCCACAACTTTGCAGAGACAAATATTTCTATTTAAGGCCTAGCGAATTTGCATACATAACTCCTCCCACCATTGTTTTGCATGTGACTAATTTATTTTTGTTTCTTATTTTAACTAATTAATTTTGATAAAATCGTAAAGTTTTCTTTATAGAATCAACAAGCAAAAATATCACGTGCATTGTACTATTTTGAGGAAATTCAGAAGTTGTTTTAAACAGACCAGTATTATAGAAGTCCTTTGACCAAACTGAAGTCTGCTTCTATGGTTCACTGCTGGTTCACTTTACGAAATTGCAGGGGGACTACCCTAGTTCCACTCGATGGCATCTGTTCCTTTCTCTAACCATCTATGTCCTCCTCTCTCCCGTACTAGGAAGCAAGAGAGAATATGTTACACATTTTGTTTTGATCTCCGGTGTTACTGATTTGTGTTATTTGTTGACCAAACTAAAAAAGGTTATTTGAATCGCAGTTATAATTGTGTAGTACATATTAAAACCACACGCGGATGTCCACAATTTAACAAAAAAATCAATTTTATTTATAAAAGCTTTATTTTTATTTTTAGAAAACAAGATATCCACCATAGACGATTTCTTGTCGTGTGCAGTGAGTAAGTATAATTGTAAACATTCTAAATATTATCGTTATTTATTTTGGGTTATTATACCCTGTTGCGCTTCCTCTTTCTTTAGTCAAAGTTTCAGCGTTACAGCGTCCTGTCCTGGTCTGATTATGGTAACAATAATTTGCTATTATTACCCCCCGACATACAGGAAGTGCCTCACTGGGTTCCCGTAACTTATTTGAGTTTTATATTTTATATATTTTTAAGCGTATGTAAAAAATCAAAAGAAATCACCATCTTTGTTAAAATATTGGAAAACCCAAAGAATTGTAAAAAGCAAAAAATCTACTTCTTTTTTTACTAAATTACTAAAATATCGGTAATTAAATGCTGTCGATGTGATTATATCATTATTTGTAGTTAAAGTTTTAACTAAGCTTAAAATATTCTGTGCATAATATGAAAGAAATAAAACTGAAAAATTCAGAATAAAAATCAAAACTTTTCAATCTTTAAAATTATGATGACCTTTAACCCCTTTAGCGTTTGAGGGTCATATATGTAAGGGCGTCCATATTTCATAAAAAAAAAAATTCTGTCGTAATTTGTTTGATCTAATTCTAAAAATAGCAAAAATTATAATTCATATTTCGCGCCGCTATCGTAACAATCGGTTTAACTTTAAAAATTATTTCTATTTTTCTTATTAAATGAACGAGATAAAAATGAAGGTAAAGTTTTCTTACAAATTCTCCAAACAAAACGAATGTGTACATTGAGTTTTCTCAATTTTTCTATGATTGGAATAAAAATTAATTAAAAATGTGGTTAGCGTTTTTGACAACATTTTTCACGTTTGATATCAAAATTTTATTATTTAGAAATAGTTATGTTTATTTTAAATGCATACACCGAAAAGATAATTTTATTTAATTTCTAAAACAAATTTTTTTTACTGAAAAAAATGTATTTAGCGCATCAGAAATACACAAAAAACATTGCAAACTGTGATGAAAGTACTGACGAGATGTAGAATAATTGTTTACATAAGATATTATATTTTATTGTTATATTTTGCAAAAATTATAATTGTGATATGTATTTACATAGATTTTAATTATATTATATTTTAGTTTGAAATTAGTACGGAGTTCAATGACTATCAAATCTTTTCTCGGAGCGTAAAACTGGTATAAAAAATAATCAAACAATTCTGGACATGTTCCAATCAATTTCCCATAATTTTATGATTTATGCATTCATGTGTTTATGAATATTCTTTTACGCATTCTGTAGCAATATTTATGACATAAGGAAAATTATGTTGTAATGTTATGTAAATTTATGTTTGTTTGAAAAGGGAATATCTGACTTTTTGTTTTTCCTTTGCTTCCTTTATTAATAAATTGAAACATCAAATTGAACTCACACCACAAGTCGTTACTGTGTAGACCATCACTCTATTAGTATTATATTTTAAATAATAATCTGTGTTATCAAAATAAGGGACCGACGTTCATTAGGTCCTCCCAGTGGCTGTGCGCTTTGTTGAATTAAAGCGTTTCCGCATCTAAATTTATACAACTCGATGTAAATTTCCAACTTGTTACATATTCATTCGTATTGATATAAATTCGTTTCAGGGACCTTTTTCCTTCACATTCCCCTTACCATATTTATTCTGCATCATATTCTTCAATTAGAATTTAGTCCCACTTGTTCTGTAGAACTTCACAGTGATGGTAACCAAGTTTTTTTTAAAAAAAATAAGAAGAAATTTCAGAAGAAAATTTCTTCTGAAAGCTTATCACTTTGTGGTGGTATTATTTATTTTATTAAAACATAAATAACTTTGTTTACATCACTTTATGATATACAACCTCTAAATGTTTCATGAAAAAAGTTCACCTCATCAGGCGTAAGTATACACTGAAGTCAAAAATTAAATATATATTTCAATTGGAAAGAAGAAGTGGAAGGAGGGAGGAGGGGTAAGAGTGGAAGGATAAGCTTGGAGATGCGCCAGACACGTGCCCAAAATTTGTATACGGTTGGCATTAGATAGTGTGATATCCTTGATATTAATGTAAAAGATTACCCTTAGATGGAACTCGTTGTAGTATACTAGGTTACCCATAGTTGGCGTTAGCTGTCGAATATTGAAGAGACCGATGGGATAATAAATAAAGGTGGTTTATATTATTCCAACCGCCTGCGAATTAAGATAGCAGAGCACATTTTATGTAAAGCTATCATATTAACAGTCCAAGTGTTTTGTTGAAGCCGGAGTTTTATTTTATCAGGGAGTTTGTGAGAAACCTCGGAGACACGACAATAAGAAGGGGATGTTTTTATATTTCTCATGTTCAAAAGATTTGGATTTATTTATTTGTTTTTTTCTCTTCTTCTAATATGTATTCCTGGAAGAGCCAGGATAATTTCTTCCTTTCCGTTAAAATATCCTACAGGCACAGACCACAGGACCCAGGAAGACACAGGACCTAAGGGAAGTCTCAAAGTCAACGAGTGTACATTAAATGTAAAAATATATGTGTTTGTTATGTTTTGGAGAAAATAACGTTTTTTTTTCTCATCCATTTTCATCATACTTCTGGTTCCCCCGAGTAACCAGTTATTTCTTCTACCTCCCTCGCTTGTTGACTCTGCCGGAGAAGTTGTTGTGAGACGTAACTCTGCAAATATGCAGTCGCAAAAGGAAGAGAGAAGAATGCAACTTTCTTTGCAACAGGACCAGGATGGCTTGTGCAAATTTCCTTCGAGGAAACTTCTCCTGGAAAATGTAAACAAGATTCTTTGACGACTGCATAAGCGAGCTATTCGCGATCTATTTGTGTTTCCCTTATTTAATATTCACATGTAACGTAAACAGTAATTTAATTTGCAAGAAACTGCAGTTTCCGACATTATTATTATATTTTTATAGAATAATTAAAAATAACCAGTGGCCGTCAGCCAATAGAATTATGAAATTTAAACTAATCTTTAGTCCATTTTACGTCATTTTAAATACCGATCCATACCATCATAAAAAACTGAACAAGTGTTTGTTATTGTAACAGTTTACGAGTATCTTTGCGATAAAGAAGCTAGGAATTTTGCTAACTAACAAACTAACCATCACGCCGTTTCCCCGCAGGAGTAGGCAGGAAGAACGGAATGCCGAACAACTCGGTCTTGTCACACACTCATTGCCTCATTCACATTCATACATCGTCGCATACATACACTCCTATTATCCTGACTCTTGACATGGCCCAACTCCGGTATCTGATTCACTTGATCGTGCCATGTTTTCCTCGGGCGTCCCCGACTTCATCTACCAATCACATTAGCGTCACATATTCTCCTTTCACTCATTTCTTCGTTATCTGATCGTCCCTTTCTTAATCTTAATCAATAGGCTTACATCGATAAGATAAATCATTGTAGAAATATATTTTGTTTGTACAGCGCCCTTATTATTAGCGGATCTTCTCATTTCTTACACGATCATACAGCATTCAGTCTACTTTCATCCTTCCTCTGCCAGTTCCATGCCTCACTGCCATATATCAGGGTAGGTACTAGATCTCCACTGTAGACTGCTAGCTTCCTGAGACAGTATTTTGCTAGCGCCAACCACGTTCAGTCCTCTGTTAATGGAGTTACCTTCATTTGTCTTTCTTTCAATATCTCTATCAGCATCTCTGGTAAACATTCTTTCCAAATACGCAAGCACAACCACCTGCTCCAAGTATTCATCAATCACAAGTAATTTTAAAGCTTATTTCTCGAAGTTTTTGACCACAAGTGCGTTCTTTCTTAGAATTATTTTTAATAAAAAGTTTGACATTGTTTATTAAAGCATCTCTTTAGAATTGTAAAAATAGCTTTTTCTCTCTACATATATACCCCAAAAATTGGTTGTGAGATGAAATGGTGGATTCCACTCCCAGTTACGACCGTTATTTTTTTTTATTTTTCTGTGTCTTGTTTTGTTTCATGCTACATTTAAATTTATTGGTTATATCTTTTTCTTCAATGATTAATATTACATCGATGGGTAGATCTATATCCTTCCGAAGTTATTACAATAAAATCAAAGTACATATTTAGTCGTCGAACAAACCATGACATGGCGTCTATTGGCATATTTCGTAAAAAGTAATTTATATTCACCACTCTCTCCTCCCTTTTCCCAATGTCTTCTAAACCATGGGTCTTTCAATTTCCTACAATCCCAAAAAAAAATCATTCAAACAAACCCTCCAAAAAAAATAGTCTTCATTCAAACTCACCCTCAAAAAAAAATAGTCTTCATTCAAACTCACCCTCCATAAAAAAAAGTCTTCATTCAAACTCACCCTCCAAAAAAAGTGTTGTTGAAAGTAGTTTCTGCGACAATGACGATAAATTTAGAAGTGTCCTGAAATATTTGTCTAAAATTTAGTATTCAAAACAGCGCGACGCGACGCTGTGCCACAGGACTTTGTTGAGATATTAACTTGATATGCTTTTGGTTTAATATCCAAACACAACACCGCACCATATGCACGACACGACAGCCTTCAAGTGCACAGCCTTTATTCCACGAAGTAAAGTCGACCAGTAAACTTCTGGTAACATTAAACTAAGTGCATAAAACAGACGAATATTCGTGAACAATATAGCTGCAGAGTAGTGAAATGAAATATTCTAATTACACTGGTCGACATTTATTTTTTTAAGTGCAGTCCCTTAAGCATAGCTAATTTTTTATATGTATTTAGTATCCATAAACACGAAATGAAACCAGAAAAAATGTTAATAGGTCAGGTTTTTTTATTATTACAAAGTTTTTTTACATAATTCTCCCATAGTATGACGGGTACTTACTTAACAAAATTTCAAAACTAATTCAATTAATTTTTTTTTGCTCCTTATTTGCGCTTGTGAGTATCTTGAGAGTCTCTCTGCAGGGTCCGGCAATAGTCTGCTAGCATAGATGGACTCCACTTTCCTTGGTATCGCTTTTCCATAGCCGCAATGTCCTGGTGAAATCGTTCGCCGTGCTCGTCACTGACATCTCCCATATTTTCGGGGAAAAACTTTAAATGAGAGTGAAGGAAATGACATTTGAGCTTAGTGTTTTTTTTTAGAATTTACGGCACAAGTGCCATTTACATACAAAGTTTTTTATTTTATTTTTTTACATATACATACAGTGTTGCCATATTATAAAAAAAAAATCAATGATAACTCACGAATAAATATGAATTAAAACACATTTTAGTAAAACTTAAAACCCATAGAAACCTGACGTGATAGAAAAAAACTAATCACATATCTGAAATCAACGTGAAATTTCCTGTCAGATTTGGCTACTTTCGTTAAAGAGATAAAAAATGTGTAGACCAGTGTTATTATGAATATTATTAATTTAATCTCATTCAACGAACTCGACTAATTTTAATATATATGTTAAAATGCTACTTGTATCGAACATGAAAAATTATTTTATTGCATTTAATATCAATTGCGGCTAAAGTTGCACACCTGCAAGTTTGATGACCCCTTTTTCCAAATCATAATATTTTCCAGTTGAAAAATGCATCAATCTGTTACCAGGCGGCAAAAAGACTGGATCGAACATGAAACAGTTCGATAACCCTATTTTCTAAAACGTAATTAGAATATTAGCAAAGCCAGTCGCTGGGCGAAATATTATTCGCACCAAAATACCTGCCTTTTGAAAGCGTAATCATGTTTTTGCAAGCTGACGTCACACAACCGCTTGTAGGAGACATTAAAAATAGGCCATTAAACAAATATTGGCGGATTCAAGTTTTTAAAAATATTCAAGTTTTTACGTTGTAACTGGACGGAACACCTCCAGTTACAACGCGATCTGTTATAATTTAAAATTATAAATTCCTGAGTGTCAACTGAAATCTACATTTGCTTCTGTTCCTCCATCACAGCACAATCATTTAAAAGATTACAACTATTTGCAACGAGCTGTTTACTGCCGGCACTCTAGCTGATAAGCTGAGCCAGACGCATCTGTCATCATTACAATAATGGGGCGTCTCTGTGTACCGACCCTTATAATCAAATTACCATGCCGCCGCTGAATTCCTGTGACTGAACCAGCAACAGATGCTGACAACCTAAAGGCTGACGAATACCTGCTGGCTACCGACTGGATAAGCCAGTGCCGTTGATCACCTAGAGGCTGGCCAATCCCTGATCCATTGATGCTGACAACCTAGAGGGCGGCCAATTCTTCCTGGCTACCAACTGAATTAGGCACTGATGCTGACAACCTAGAGGCTGGCCAATTCTTTCCGGCTACCGACTGAATTAACCACGGATGCTGACAAAATAGAGGCTGGCCAATTCCTGTTGGCTACCGACTGAATGAGCCAATGATTCTGATCACCTAAAGGCTGACCAATTTCTGCTGGCTACCAATTGAACTGGCCACTGCTGCAACAGTCGCCTACGCCATTTGCTGTATCGTATGGCACGATGATGCACAATGTGCTCCAATCTGAAATTATAGCTGAAAGAATTCCGATTCTCTCAGTTTCTATCTGTGTATTAAAACCCAGTTGTATTGAAATACATATAACTATTTCTTATGAATTGGGTTAGCTGTAAGAAATAAGAAGTACCTATCAACTACACCCCTTTGTACGTTTTGTATACCAGCACAAAACTTATAATTAAAATGTGAATTTTGATTTGAATCGTCTTTATTTCATGATGGTTTGGATAGAACACCTCACTGTGTTTTACTTAAATCATTACCCAGGTTGAGAACTGATGTGTGCCGGTGCTTATTATTTTCAGTATTTTATTGTGCAGGCAAACACGTCCCGTACACTACTCTCTTGATATAATTATCCATTTTAAATACACTTTTATGAATTTTGGTTTTGATTTCCTGATTTAATTAATGAATTGGAAAGATAGACCCATCATCGGGTGTATGTGTTACTCGTGCACACACACGCCCGCACACATTAATTTTTCAGAACGTGAATTTTACTTCAGTAATATAGCAAATAAATGTCGGTACTTCAGCTATCGGCCATATCGGAATCGCACAGAAAACCATCTTGAAGGAAATACTTAAAAAACAATGAATGACTGGTGGACACAAAAAACACTACTAAACTACATTTTTGACCAAAAAAAAAATTTCAACAAACTCAAACTATCATTAATAGACCAGTTAAAAAATCGTACAAAAAACATTAAAAAAAACTGCGTCTATAAACACAAGCTTTGGGCAAAGCCACCATGAATACAAGGCAATAAAAGCATTCAATCATCTTTCTAAATACCAAAAATGAGAAAAACAACAAAAACTTCAGATGCAAAACTAAAAGATGGATTAAAGAACAAAAAAAGTAATACGACGATAAACAAAGACGGAACGGACAGTATCCAAAAGGATATCAGAACACTTTCGAAGATGTTGACTTGGCCACCCTGACAAATCGGCAATTGCCGAACACTTTGATGCTGGCTATTATTTTTGATTTGTTCCTAAAGTCCTGGAAACACTCAAACACATAGAACATGCCTAATTACGGAGGCGATTGAAATTCATAAAAATCCTTTCAATCCTTTTAAACGCAGAAAACCATTTTAAATTGTTTTAACCAGCTATTTGAGGACTTGAGTTAGCAATACGACATCGCATACATCCTCACAAACATCCCCACAATCTTTACTCTTCTGCCCTTATGATGGACGGTATACTGTTATCCGAAAAGTTGACTAAAGAAGGCGGAAGCGCAACACGGCATAATACCCCAAAAATTAATTACTGTAAAAAAATTAATTACAAAAAAATGATAACGTAAAAGAATACAACATTTATACGTAATATAAAAAATAATTACAATTCACACTTTATTTAGAACCGTACCACATAATATTTTCCGATTTTTTTTTTCATTACCGCCTTGATATTGTATTTTATTTTATTTCGATTTATCACTTCTTTTTATTGAAACTTATTAATTTTTAAAATGGGGGCCACGAGAAAAGTATCCAGTAAGGGCCATATTATCATTATAATAATATTTGAAAATACATTACACTATTGTATTAATAAATCCAAATATAAATCAAAATATAAATAAAAATGTTAATATTCGTTTGTTCAATTTCTTATATATCCGAAAATTCTATACCGATTTGCTATGAAATTTTGACACAACGTTGCATTAAAATACGCGTGCGATTTTATATACCTTATCAAGGTATATAAAAACATACAGAGAGTCTGAGTCACAGATACGCGAAAGCTAGTAAAAAATAAAATTAAAAAATAATAAAATTTTACCTGAAACGAATTGGACGCTTTCAACCACACGAAGCCTCAAATTCTCCTGAAGTCTCAGGGCTATACGGTTCGTAATGATGAAGTTATAATTCCATCTGTTACCCAATATTCGTTTATCATAGCCAGCACCTTTGTCTCGCTTCTAATATTCTCATTAGTTTACATGCCTCGCAGTCTACCTATATTCCAGATCGTTCATTCCGAGGCTCTTTGTAAAGTTGTCATTACTGTCACGATGTTCTAAGCGAGAGTAGAGTCCACGTTTGTGCTCAAAACGTCAGAGCAAACATAAATGTTATAGGGTGCGTGGTTATATTATAATATGGCTGTGTTGATACATCGCAAACCTGCAACCATTCTGCAGTTAGTCAAAATATGTCACCGTAGGAAAAAGGATTATATAGTTTGGCATCTTTGCTATAATATACAGGTTGTCCGAAAAGATGTTACCACTTACACGGGGTTGACTTTTATTTTTAGATTTAGATTTAGAGAGTACATGTGGTTTTTTGTGATATTTCACCCTTCATGCTAGGGATGACCCTGTGTTATGGCGGGTGAATTTTACAGTTTTCGGACACACAATCTATACATTACTATAATATAAAAAAGAAAAATAATAAAAATTCTAAAAATGCTGTATAGCTAGTTTGGGTTGCAAGAAGAGAATGGAGAAGTTAGAGAATTATAAGAAGATGACAAATTTGTGAAATTATTAGTAAATAGATCACACTAATTAATTGTGTACATACTATACCGCTAAGTTAGGGAATAAGGATTTATTACGTTTTGGCTGAAAGGTGATTAAATTGATAGAGTGTAGAATGAATGGGTATTGTAGTTGCAATGTATTCCACGTGTACGGATCCATTTCGTTATTTGTTTTTTTAAAGGAATGGGGTGGACTCACGGTTTTTAGGTTTTCAGGGATAAGATTTTAGTAGCTAGGAAGAAAAATTGTCTTTGAGCTGACGTGGTATGTAGTGAAGGTACTTTGTAGTGACCGTTGGTTATTGTTCTGGTGGTTAAGTTGTGTTGTAAGAGAGTTTTGTTTTTATATTTGAACAGGAAATGTATTAGCGAAAATTTTAGATGGAGTTGTCGTATGTTTAAGACCTTATACTCTATGAGGAGTCGAGTGGAGGGGTATCTTGTCGGTCGCTTGTTAATGACACGTATTACCATTTTTTGGGCTTTTAAAAGAGGTTCGATGGTAGATTGTGCACAGCCACCTCAGATTATAATGCCGTAAGCTAGTAGGGATTGGCAGAGAGCGTAGTATACAGTTTTAAGAATTGAGGTGGTAAGGATATTTCTTAGATTTCGAAAAGCATAAGAGAGCTTGCGGATGCGTGAGGTTATACAGGCCAAGTGCTGATCCCAGCGAATATGTTGATCAATGATGACCCCTAGGTATTTTATGTGGGTGACTTGTTCCAGAATTTTTGTTTTTTCCAGCATTAAGGGTAAGGAGATTATCATCTAACCATTTTTTTATAAGGTCTATGTCGTTTTGAGCTATGTCGAATGCTCCTTTCCAGTTTTTGTGTCGAGATATAAGCACAGTGCCATCTGCAAAAGATATTAGTTTTCTGGTTATGGGAAGGTTACAGAGTTTATTTATATAATTGAAGAACAGAATGGGGCCTAGGACACTCCTTGTGGGACTCCGAATTAGATAGGTATATTTAAAAAATATATGTGTGTTATACTGTTATCTAGGAAGTTACTCTCAGGATCGCCCTGGTGTAAGACAACCATTCATAATTGAAAAATTGCTTGAAATGCCTTTAATCGTGTTTCGTGACTGGATCTGAAGAGCCAGGTACTCCCCCACCTTCATCTTCCCCACCTCCTTCCTCTCCCCACTACCTTCAGCTTCACAACATACCCCAATGGGGGATACCATAATCTCACTGGCTCTAGACGGTTGGGAGCATTTGTGACAGCGGTATTCACATAAAAAATGCACATACGTCCAAAAAATTACTATTATGGTAATTATTTGAATAATATTGTAGTGCCATAATTATTATAATAAAAGTTATATAATAACATTAATAGTAATTTTCATGATAATAGTAATTTACTTGTATTTTTAAAAAATTATGTAGCACCATGTGAGTGGAAACAACATTTTGGAAAATCCTGTATTTTAAAAGTGAATCAAGTTTTTATAATAATATTTATTAGAAACCAAGTTTGAATAATAATGATACCTAGTATTAAAACATTTTATATAAATAACACTTTAGCATTCAAACAACAACAAAAGAAGTGCGTCTAAAAAGTCTTCTAAGTTCCATTATCTCAGTTACACTTCTTTCGAATTATGGTAGTTCCTGAATGTGATAATTGCAAAGAAACTCGTTCTTTCATTCATTACATTTTAACGTCTGCACATATAAGTTTGACGATTTTTAGTACGCCCTTATCGAAAACATTTCTTTGTGGATGCTGCTTGGATAGTTTTTTTATCTAAAATTAACTACTTATTTAACTAAACTAACTATCTCGCCGAACTCGGATTAACCGACACACAAATCGGTCCTGATAAACGCCCTTTGGTTTATTTATATTCATACATCGTTTCATATACATTTCTCTGTTATTTTGACTCTTGAAATAATATGACTTTTTGAATCAATCAATAATCCAAATGTTGCTTAATTTGCGTCTACAATAAAACGAATTTAATGTATCGAGAGAATCTCCTATCCACATCCTATATTCCTGTTCCTCTCCCCTTTACTTACTTATTTGTTTTAAAGTATAATCAAATTCCTAAATTAAACAAACTTCAACACATTATAAGAAATGCTTACGGCTAAACTTTATAACCTCGTATGTATCTAATTAATCTTTCTTTGATTGTCTTGTATGCGTTCCTATACCATTAATCTATTTTGGCTGAAAATTTAAGTCTTCTCTTTTTAGTGCCAGGAGTGTTTGGAGAGTGGTTTGAATGATGAGAGAAGTCGGGGACGCTCGAGAAGGACTTGACGTATTATCTTTGCACGCAAATGAGACATGGTGTCGAATAAAAGTCGACATAATATAGTAACACTAACAATGTAGATTTCATGATACTACATGAAGTGAATGGTAGAAAAAATTGCGGATACTCTAGGAAGACATGAATCAAATAATTATTTATAGTAAAATGAGACGAAGTAATGAACGAAGATTGAGGTGTAAGAAGAATGTATGACTGGGAAGTGAACGGTTGAAGAAGTCGACAAAACCCGAAGAAGACACTTCAAGATCCGTTTTCCACCTTAAAAATAGACCCAGTTATCAGATACTCTAGAAATCATAACCTCAAAACTTAACCCAAAACCATTTATACGTCCACGAGCAACGCCGGGTATTCATCAGCTAGTGTTTTATAAATAACTTCGTATTATGAAATATTCAGTAATTATATAATATTGTGTGTTTCTTTATGTGGGTGTATTACTTTAGCAAAATAATACAATTTTATATAACCAGCGCAAAACCCAGCTCCATTTTTTTCAGCCGGCATTAGGGGATGATTGATTCTTTTAACGTCAATACGACAAAGGCCTCATAATTCCCAGAGCAATATTTGCAGAGCGGAATTTACGAGATCTTTCAGTAATTCGGCAATATTTGTTGACGTTCCGCACAAGTATAAATCAATACGACTCAACAGTGAAGGCATTTATGCCTTGAGCCGCAGTCCGGTGCCTCTCGCCCTATGCCGCGCTGAGGGATGGAGAGGGACGCTAACAGCTAACTCGCATGTCGACAAATCAACGCGGGGTTTCATTTGGACTCTCGTGCCTATGGGTAAATGTGCTAGGGATACGTGAAGGTTGAAAGAGATTGACATTTTGGAATTGAAATTAAGATGAAAACATAACATAACTGTTTCATAAGCAAGTTTCCAATATGTTCCAGAATTGTTCCAACGTACAATCTTAGAAATCCACAGTAATAATTTTTATCGATATCACGAATAGTTTTGGAAATAATCTCTACGAGAAATTTATATTTACTGTCATTGACACAATGTTTAGGTATAACATTCAAAGAATATGAATAACAATAGGAGAAATGATGATTCCTGTCCAACTACGACTCGCACTTGAAAATATAGTATTTTCACTGTTTTTTTTTTTACTCTCGAAAAAAGGTGCTGTAGTGAAGGAATATTTATTTAATTTTTGTATTGACGAATAAATTGGCTAAAACGATTAAAAATGTTTCTTTTTTGATTTGTCGCAAAACGACACGTCCGTTTTTGTTCGTGAATATGGCATTGTTGACGTCACACCGGCCAACATCCGTGACAGCCACCTTATCAGCCAATAGCGTTTTTGTGTCATAAGGACGTTGTAGCCAGTGGTCAGAATTAGAAAAACAAACTTCAAATCTTCCGCAATTTTTAACGGTATTGGCAATTTGTGAAAATACCCTACTCTCGTTTACAGGGCGAATGCTTTCACATTTTTGCCACTTAATCCAGTTTATGTATATTCTATCCATTTTTACCAACCACTTAAATTGTTGGAAACTTTGTTTCAATACATAAATAGATTGTATGTTCTGAAAGTGTATTGTAGCGTGTAGTGTAGGTGTATTTTTTCTGTATTTACGCTATTATTTTACGCCATTGACATTTCGAACATCCAACCCCTCGCCTCAGAATGTTAATTTTAATTTCGGAATAAATGGCTACCCCACAAGAAATTGTGGAGATTTTAGACTTCAAAAACAAATTTGACGGGAATCCAAAATAATCCATATTTTAAAGGATTTAAGATTTTAAATGCATTACCGACAGATGTCAAAGAAGCTAAAAACCTTGCTGATTTTCGTAGGTTATGTCTAAATACGATAAAAAATAAGTTTTAGATTATTGTAAAGTGTCCTCAATGTAATAGAAATAAGTTAAAAGGTTTATACTTGATTTAATATGTAAAAAAAATTATAATTAAATAAAAACATAAAAAAGAACCTGAACCCATTATTTCCGGGACTTGAAAAAAAAATGGTAAAGACATCCATAAATAAGGTCATAGTCATTTGTGGTTGTACAGATAATTGAGCCCGAAATTTCGGATTTATTTTAACGGTAGTAATTTTAAGCGCTTTGCTATGAATTGTAAATAAATTGATAAATATATCAATTGCGGAAATCTGTTTGTTTGTTGAAAACGTTATAGTTTGGTTTCATTGATTTCAGCATCGTCTTTCAGTCGCTTTTGAGCTCTCTACATAGTCTAATTTCATTATTATAAACATTTTATTAAACTGGCTAGTTGTTTTGAGTGATCAGTTAGCAACAGTATTCCGTGCTCCGCGCCGCTTTTCACGGCTTCTGCTGCCCTAAAAAGATGAACCGATTTAAGTATGTTATGGGACTTATGGGTGTCTATGGCATAACTGAAGTAAGGTAAATGTACGGGACGGCACTGTAGTCGCCGGCCGCACAGACGATGTAGCGGGAATGGCCGGCTGGCCGCTTCGACGCCTAGGAAGAAAAGTCGGGAAAAAGGAGGGAGATTGTGGAAAAATTGGGAAAAAATATGAGGAAAAGGGAAAAATGGGGAAAAATGTGGTAGAAATGGGGAAAATATGAGGAAAGGGAAAAATGGGGGAAAATATGAGGAAAGGGAGAAATGGGGAAAATGTGGAAATTATGGGAGAAAGGTATAAGGCAGGGGGGAGGAAGGTAGGGGGGAACCTGCGCCCTGACAAAGGGCGTTTTGACTTTTGCAAAATGCTTCTTCTTGGTGAGCACCAGGGAGCCAGGAGAAAGAAGAAGGCCAGGTTGAAGTGAAGGTCCCAGAGCAGAGAAGAGGCTTGAAGAGGCAGTCAGGAGCAGTCCAGGAGAGATGTTGTCGAGGCGATCGTTTCTGGATCTTTGCCGAATTGTGCAATTTGTCCGCCTTTTAAAGAGCCAACGGGCCCTGCTCTGCCTTTGTTTCCTAGAGATTCCGAGATTTATTTCGAGTTCTTGGAATCTTCATAGGGCAGAGGCGCCGTTGTTGCGCAACGCGCTAGCGGACGAAATTGCCTGGGTCCCCTGACTGTTTCTTCAATCCGCCTACCCGGGTCATATTTATTTTCAGATATTTTTGTGAGTTTGCACAAATAGACATTTACATACAGATATTTTAAAGGGAAGCTTTGCATAAATTTCGATTTTAGCAAACGGCGAGTTTTGTAAAGGAAACTGCGTTTGCACAATTTCAAACTTCATGCAAGTCATCCATGTTTTTGTACAAATTTTGAACATTTAGGTGTTTTAATTTTTTTGGGGGTCAAGCCTTTGTTTTTTGTCTATAATGATGACTGCTTGACCCCGAGATTTTTATTTATTAATCAATTTTTACAGTTTATACAAAAGAAGGCATTTGTTGCATAAATTCGAAGATGCGCAGAGGTAAGTTTTTAAAGGAACTACCTCTGCGTAAATTCAAATTAATGCAAATTAATTTAAAGTCGGTCGAGGTACAACGTCCGGTACAATTAATTTGACCCTTTTTTACCCTATTTAAATTGTTTAAACCATTCCAATGTATGTAATTCTTTCGTCAATAGACATTATCGTAATTTTCGAATCGTAACATTTTTTGTAAATTGGTTTCAGCAGTTTCCTTTCAAATCTGTGTACATCACACATCTAGGAACACAGTGCTCTACTAGTAACATCTACTTAGAAATGAACTGCTTAATGCTTGGGTTTTGTTGTTTGACCGATGTGATTGAATATTCCCTCCGGTAAACGTCAATTTTCACCTGTCAGCAATTGGTTAATTTTTTATTACAGTTATTCTTGATCAAACAACTTTCCAAATTTCCAAAATATTCAAATTGTCGATTTGTGATGATGTTTAATGTTATGGTCAGTCAAACAACTGGTCCTTTACTTTTAATAATTATAATGATTCAACGGGACCAACGGTGATCCATCTAAATGGAATGTAATAATTGTTTATAATGGCATGTTTGTAGTCCTTGATAGTAGTCAATGAGCTTACCCAAAGATGACACCAGATTAGACTATTGCGTAGACCACTAGACCCATAAATTTGATTGGGTGAGAACATATTATTCCATCTGCCTGCTAATTAAGACATTGCTCATTGTCAATCAATCACATTAAAGTCCAAGTGGAGCAGGAGTTTTATAATAAGAGAGTTTATGAGAAACCTTGGAGACAAAATAAAATCTCTAACTAAATAAAACTTCGACTTGATATTAGTGTATGAGCTCACTCGTAAATGCCACTAGAATAGTCTATTATGTTACCCATATATGGCGTTTAGCGGTCTAATATTGTAGAGAACGAGAATATTATAAATATGGTGGGAACTTCTTATTTAGATATCAGAGGACATTATTATTTTTTATTTTAATAATAGAAGATACAATATAATAAAATAATACATAACAATCTTTATTAACTAATTACAATTCCCGGTTAGTGGAGAATTATTCTCGAGTCTAACTGAGTAATTAGTCAATTTACTATTTTTTTATTATTTTTAATTATTATTATTTTTAATGTTCTCCCATAATAAGCAATTGCTTGTGTGTATGGATTGAGGTATTATTTGTTTAGTTTTTTAGATTTTTATTTTTGTATTTTGTTTTATTTATTTTTTAAAATTTAATTATCAACCTTATTAAATTGTGTTTTCTTGAAACCCGAGTTTTATTAAATAAAGACAATTTGTGTGAAACCCCAGAAACACAACAGTTTTCTTGCCATCCTACTACCTAGTATGATATTTTCCAATGATAACCAGGAGGTACCTTCTCAAATTTGATACGTAGAACACGAATGTAAATTGGCAGATAAACAGAGTACACAAATACTTAGATACATGATGGCACATTGTATGTGAAGGTACTTACATGTACTTGACATGTTCTGACGTCATGTTTGCGAATGAGTAAGCAAACACCACCATTAAATAATTAAATGGGAGGAAATGCTTTCCGTTTGTTTCAGAGGCGAGAGGAAATTTTGACTCTGTGATTTTTCCGTGTTTATAAAAGCTCTTTCGGTGCGCAAACAGAGGAATTATTTTCAGTAAATGGGAAAAAGGCATCGAGCAAAATTATGTTTAAGCCATTTACATGCTTATATAGGTACATACAAATGTTTGTCGTAACGTTCGTGTGTGATTAAATTATTAACACAACAAATAATATTGAGTGGAAACTAAAAAATAACCTGACATATGAAAAAAGGCCATTAACAAAGACGATTTATCAATTATTTGTGTGATAATAATATATTTTTTTTAAATTGCCCTACCTACTACATAAACAAAATAAAATATTTTAAAAAATAACGGGTTTAAATTTATAGTACAAATGATTGCTTAAATTAAACAAAAAAAAATTGTAAATAAATCTTTAATTTTCAACCAAAAAAATTCATTATATTTGCATTGTAGGTTGGAATAGATATTTTTTGTAAATTACGTTTAAAACACAACAAATTGTGTAAGTTGGCTCTAAAATGATGAACATTAAATTCTTTAAATGGCGTATATGTTATAATTTAAAACACAAAAAAATTGCTTATTCGCATTATTTCAATATTTTAGTGCCTAACTAAGTACCTGCTTAAGAAAAATTTGATTAAAGAATAATTTTCATTGAAGTAGTGACGTTTCTTTGGACAAATTGTATAATACCTTAGTGGGAATATAAAAAAAATTTACATGAAATTTATGTTGATTTTTTAAAAAATTTAATATAAATCTAATTAATTAATATATATACATAAAATAATAATTAAGTAGGTACCCTTATTTTATTTCTGATTTGTTAAATAAGAAAACATTAGAAACATTATTTTTTGGACGTTAGGTTTAACTGTTCACAAAACTAATAGTTGAAGATTTCAATTAAAAAAAATGTTTTTTATTCTTTAAAGTATTATTGTATTTATATTTTCATCACTCTTCAATTCTGTTCAAAATTTTTTATAAGTTCTCCTTAAATATCAACGCCGTTCTTCAAAATTGGCTTGAACAAGATCCCGAACCACCAGATTTTTACAGTCGTCGAAATGAAAAAAATCATCAGAAAAAACCTCGGGTGCCATTTTACCCCCATCTGAACAGGGCCAAACTAGATCCGTAATTAAATCACTCTCTGCCATAATTGATATATTATATTATACATAGAGCTAGAAATTACTTTGCACGATATCAGATTTTGTTTAAAGTCAGTTTGTTCACTTGAATCCACGTGAATCATAAATTAGATTAGCTTAGATCATTGTTTCCGATATGAATGTGAAAATTTTTAAATAATGTATTTTTTAAACGTTATTTTAATTGTTTAACTGATGTCTACTGTTACTATGTATACAAAATTGAATGACCTGCATTTAAAATATAGTTATATTAAATTTTTTAAAAATCCAAAAAGGAACAATATAATTTGCCAAAGAAACGTCACTAAATATTAAAAAGATGTTGATAGAAGTCCAAATAAACGCCGCAATTTAACTTTTATAAAATAAATATTTAATAAAATATTAAATCGGCTACCTTTTTGAAACGGAAACGGAACTTACAAACAAATTTGCAGACAGACGTAGTGCAAAACGGTCGAGTCAAAACTAAAAGATATTGAAAAAATCAGTTCGATTGGTACGATAAAAATCTCGAATAGTTTGACGATTAAAAAGTTACGAAATGTTTCGAAATACCAATAACCACAATGTTAGAAAAAATTTCTATACGTGAATGTATTCATACATCACGTTACACTATTTGGTAAAAACAATTCCTTTGTCTATCCATTCTTCCTTTTAATATCTCAGTTTTTCCGTTGAGTAATGGGCACAATGAAGTACGCCAGTCAGTGGTAGTACCCCTTACCCAATACCCTGGCAGTACCTACCTCAGCTTGGCACGTAACCAAGCTTTGGAAGAGATATGTGCAAATAGATTCGCTAACACATCACTTGAGAGGGATTGTGTAAAACGTTGGAACAAACGAGGAATTTGCCAAAAAAAATGGCCGGGCATGAGAGGAAGGTAGTTTTATTTCCAACCAACATATTCCCTATACAAGAAAATATCTCTATCAATTACCCAGCTTTAGAATAAAATTTTTGATGTCGTTGAGAAAAAAATCTATACATTTTAAAATGCGATATTCTGTGTATAATGTCACATTTTACACAGGTCTTTATTAAACTACCACACGAATAAAAATGAGTATTGCTGATTTATTGAAAATTTCTTTAAATTATTCTTAATCCGGTTGAAAACGATTCCTGTTATGCTTTTAGTATGTTCCTAATATATCGGAACACGTGTTCATGCACCCGCACCATGCCTTAATATATTAATTTAATGACGAAATGCGAAAAAAATATGATTTTTATGAACACGTACATATACATACATTCCCCTTTTAATAAAAGTTTAACGATAAAGTACGAATAATTTTAAGAGATTCTTAATAAATAATCAATATTTAATATCCGTAAGTTTTCTCCGAGCAGATATTACGCAAAAAAATTATATGTCTTATTAACATTTTAGTATCGCGGCATTTTTATTTTTTTCCTATCGAACGATTTTATTTTTAAAATTTTTCTTCTATAAATCCAACAATATTATTATAAAATTTATTTAAAAAAATATATATTTATAAAAAAGTTCTGCTTCGTAATAAATATTGTTACGCCTGACAGCAGTTTAGCCTTTTGAAAGCATTATCAGAAGGCGAAACAGCTGTCACTCGTAATAATTATAACAAAGATAATTTTAATTGATATTAAACTAAAATATAATGATTGAACAATTTAGAAATTTGGATTAAACAAAAAGTTACAACATGAGATATTTTTCAAATATATATGAATATTTTTTGCATTCACTCCACGCGTATATATTTTCCATCGGGGCCTACGGTGTATTTTCATGCGAAACAATCACTTAGTGATGTGACTTTATACTTTGTTTAGTTTGCATTTTCAAAGTCAAATTGACCTAAAAATAACAAAAAATAAAGACAAAAATCTATGCTAATTTCATGACAAATCACTCCGTTTGAGTACAACTGCATTCAATGAGATATTAAAATCGTGCTTAAATCTCGGACTAAGCCAGGCACACAGTTTTAAATACGAATTCAATGTAAGTTGCATTAAAATAGCAGTCACCGAAAGAAACAAAAAAAAATCTAAGCTGATCGTTTAATCTGAGCTCCGTCTTTCATGAGGCCACTTCTCCTGAATGGAAGCTCCGAGGAAGCTACTTCTCCTGATCCTGGAGCAATCCAAACTTGCTCAGCTGTAAATAACTTTCACAACTCGCATAAAGCTGAGCCACTCCACTAAAAGACGTTTCGGGCAGGGGTGGTGTGGGCGGGTGGGGCTGGCATGGGGGCAGGGGGCCAGCAGGTGTTATTGCAATACATCGGCCCAATAAAACATCTTGCCCCCCAATCACTTTATCGAGAGATCCATTCAACTAAGATGGTCCTTTCAAACGGCGGCACTTAAATCGGCTAGGGCTTTTCATTTTATTTAACAGCTATTTAATATCTCCACGAGATTCTTTTATTATTACTTCTTCGCATTGTTTTATCTAGGGGAGTGAGTTATTTGTTGTAACCGGCAATGAATCGGAACAAATCGCTCGATAAACGATATTAGTTCATTTGGTTGTGCGAATTGTTTTGTTTATTGAAATCCACTCGATGTTTATAGCGGAATAAATTTTATTGTAAGGGGTTTTAGTATTATTTATGAATACTCGATTTCTTGTATATTAGATTAATAAAACAATCATTTCGTTTTTACTTTCGAATATATATCAATAATTACATACCATTAAGCATCTGCGAGAAACTTGGCAGATAAGTTAACAAGTTATTAACAGGATGATGAGAAAGGGTTGGTTTTCCGTCGACAATATGTTAAATCACGCATATGGAACGAACTACAATCTTTCACGTTTCCTCCTTCATTTAGTCCGGAATTTATCAAGACCCGCTTTAAGCTTACCCTTCCTTTTACATCGTTGCTGGGTTACGATAAAGTTACCCTGGACGTACATGATTCAGATATTGACACGAATAGTTTTCTACATCTATCCTAATATATACTTCGTGTCCAAGATGCATTAGTACACCTGTAAAGGTTTAGAACTTCATGCCCCGTTTTTACTTGACTGTTTTATAATTTAATAATATGGTGACATTTGTAACATAACTATGAAAAATTATCTTCGAGTTTTTGACCACCCTTTATATAATATTCTGAAATGTTAACTCCCAACCTTTCAAAATAAACTTTATTTTGTTATACAGAACTTGCGCATTATTGAGATTATTAATTGTGCTGCTTTTTAATTCATATTTTCTACCTTATTAGTTCGAACCTACAAATTCTTTGTGCTAACCATCTACTAAACGTGTACTCTGCTATTATTCCCACCTCAAGAATTTTATCAGCTTTACCATTTGCCATGACCGATTGGGCAAAAAATAACTTGTAACTGGGGGAAAAGAACAGAAAAAGAACTTAAACCAGATGGCCTATCACCCCACTGAGACAGCTCGATGTAGACGGCATCCAGAAGCAAAATATAAAATAAAATAAGTTTTGGGATAACTTATTGAGGCCTCTGTCTAACAATGGACTGAAAACCAAAATATCATATAAACCTTTTCACTGCCGTTCTGTAGGTACTCCTTCCAATTGCTATCTTGTCGTAATTTGTTCTGATTTTCCACCTGCCTAGCTATCTATCGTTGTATCCTTATTAGGTATGGCTGAATAAATTCAAACTTGCACACATACTATGATTCAATAACCACTATATACTTGTCTCATCGACATCATTTCCACAAATACATACCGTAATTTCCAAATTACATTACATTTTCTGCATACCTCGTGCGTATATTCCTATATTGCATCTTTATGTTCATATAGTCGGAATAAATATGAAGATGTCTAAATATCTCATGATAAAATATCTACCAGACAGTGGTTTTATCGATGGATGGGTCATTTACAGTTCAACAAATCTACTTTAGTATAAATGTAATCCGATGATTTATTGTAATTTCATTCAATTGATTTCATGTCCCTATTTACTTGATTATTAATACCAATTCCAGAAAATATAATAGCGCTATCGGAAGCTACCATTAAGCATGAATCACTTTAATAGGGAAGAGATTCTCGAATTTACATAAATGATCGCCTTTCAATTTCCTGCAGTCCCTGGGATTTATTTTGTGGAATCTATCCCCGCTTTCTGTTGCCGAACTATGTATTTCTGAGAAGGGGTTGTGTTTACAGAAGATGTTTCCAGAACCTTCAAGACTGTTAGTAGAATCTTACAGAATGTTTGTAGAGTTCAGGAGTGGACTGGTTTTTCTCGGTGGGCTGATATCGGAAGGACGCCAAATTTTCGGCGGCTAAATACAATGTGCTGTTTTACCTTTAAAGCTTTTGTTTACGCTAAGTGGACCATTTTATTTTACCATTTTACATTCGGCTATACTATTCTACTCGCTCCCTTTGCCTTTCCTATTGTTACTTATAATTGAAGTGTTCGTCAGAAACGGATTAATTAATTCAAATTGGATTACGACGCCTAATGTATGAATCGACTATTAATTGTCTGCTAGATTTGTTGAATAGTTAAATGATAAGCGGGGACAGTTTAGATTTTGGTAATTTGAAATGTCGACTATATTCAGAATCATTTGTTGAATGCATTGACCCAGCATTGTGATCACCATTCAACCTTCCAGTACTGAAAAGTGCATTATTCGTGATAAGGTTTAGTCCTTCGGGCCGGAATTAATAAAGATAAATATTGTAAATTCTGCTGATTCCTAATAGTGAAGATTTCAGGATTTGTGACATTTTTCTTCGTTTTCGGTGGTAGATTTTTTTGGGAGGGTTATTTTTAAAAAGCTGGTTCTGTCGTTGTAAAGATATTATCGATTGACAATTTACATAGATATCTTAGATTAATAAAAATAAATAAATAAAAACAATTAATTTGTTGGCTTAAACGTATATACACAGAGAAGTTTTATCTGATCCTTCGTGGCTAGCATCCATAACAGTCAGCCACGTGTTATACAATAATGTCCACCAGTATTATCATTTCCTATTTTGACTCGTAGCTTCAGTGCACCGGAATAATCAGTGTAGTAGTGTAATGTTAGCATCCCACAGGGATCGGTTCTGTATCCAACTTTATTTTTGTTTCACATCAACAACATTGTAACAAGATGACAGTAATGTCCATGATCTGATTGCGTTTAAAGGGAATTGAAATCTAGACTTCTTCAACAGAAGCAATCTTTCCAACAACCCTTCCATTGATATGTTTGGAATAACTCTAAGTGACCTGCTCAGGCACAAGGACTCCATCGAAGCCAGAGTCAAGTTAGAAGCTTCTCAGATGCCAGGCGTGCTGAAAATGAACAAGACTCCCTAAATATTTTGATAGTGTACAACCGCTGACCTTTTAAAAATAGAAAGTGTGCCCCACCGTTGCATTTGTCAGCCTCCCATAGTATGGAGCCCCAAAATAACTGAAAAACGTTTGAGTCTTTGTAGAAACGGGCAGTTTGATAGATTCACCTCAACAAACGGATTGATATCTTTGGAGCACATACGTCAGGTGCGAATGCCATCATTGTATGTTAATGGAAAATGCTTCAAGAAACGAATGTCATTGATCTCTTTGGTGCTCAGTCAGGAAGCACACTAACCATGCGCCTAATATTTGTCATGGTTCATGTTTGTCACACGGAAACGGGTCGCTTTTACAACTCGTTCTTGAGTACTACAACTTTAATTTGCTAGCCTCTTCTGCCGATGTTTCCTTACTCAAATGGCATGAATTTCTCCAAGACCCAGGTTCACTCCTTCCTGTTCTTCAAAAGACCTGACACACAGCACTCCGGAAGATGACAGTGGCAAATTATTTCCATCAGGGTCTCCTTTTTTTAGTTAAGTTTTTAAAGAAAAAGAATTAGTGATTCAAAAAGATTTTGTTTTGTGGATTGGTTTTAGGTATTTTGTGATCCAATCTGACGGGTCGCGATCTCCCGGACCTAATTTGGTTAACAGTTCGCCCCTGGCATGACCTGCCGGAAGCTCTCAGATAAGCAGAGTGATGCTAATGCCGCGTCACACTCTCTAGGAGTTTGCGATGTTTGACAAACAAACATCATTCACACTTCCTACCTCATTGCGACGCGATGTTACGGCACAAGAAGTGGTAGCGTGCATTAAACATGTTAGCCATTTAGATGATTTCGTTTCTACATTTATTAGGAAATTAAATCTCATTTGGTATGTAATATTTATTATATTGCTTACAAGATAAGCTTGAAAACATAGATTTTATTGTTAAAATGTTTGATTCCTAAAAACTCAACTTTTTAATTTTTTTTTAAAATTAAAGTAAATAAAATTTAATTATATTATTATTATGTTAAATAAGTATTCAATTTGAAAGCGGGTTTGGGTACCGCCGCCCCAGGAACCATCTATTGGATAACCAACACATTTGCCATTGGTCACCCAAAGTGGGTTCGCTACGTTTGGTGACTTAGCAGGGGTGCCCGGGTTCATCGGATGAGGTGTGTTCAGAATGCGCCTGCCCACCAGCTGCCAAATTGGGAAAGGCTTTTTGGGGAGACCCTTTGACCTCTCCAACTAGTCTCTCACTCCGTCACTCCTGACGCGCTGATCCCTGACCTTTCTCTCTCTCTTCCTTAAAAGACCCTCAACTCAGCATCCCGAAAGATGATATAGGCCCTGAGGGTAATTATTTTCTCCAGGGCCTGTGTGCGATAGTTTAAAATATTTGTATATATATATTTATTTTTTTCTGAAAGCTTTTTCGACGTTTAATGCCATTATCAAACTGTGGTTATGGTTGGGCCACATTGGGATGACATATTTTATTTCCCCCTATCCCGTTTTAATTTTTTATTTACCATTTAACTCAAAAATAATAATCGATAGCTAAAGATACCTCAAAGCCATGAAAAATCAAGTTCTATAATGGCCTCATTGGCCTTTATTTTATAATTTAAAATGCAAATAAACGAATACTTGCTTTACCTTTTGATTTTAAAAATACACTCAGTATGGTTTTGTAGTTATGAAGACCTTAAATTCAAAATTAAATTTTGGATGAAAAGGGGATTTCGTAAATTTCGATGAAGAACATCTTTTAGCTTTAGTCACCATACAAGGATTTCCAGAGGATTTTAAGATATAATCAACCATATTTGCTCGTTACTAATCACTTTAGGGATGGAAAAAACCTTAAAATGTGAGTTAAAAAAATATGCTTTTCGTATAATGATTAACAAATACAAGTTTGCTTACTTGAACATTTCAACGTTTTTTTTACTAAGCTCTGATTTTGTTGCGTGGAACCGTCCTCAGAACTTTATGTCAGAAATAAATATAAAAATTTAAAAAATCATAATTCATACATTTTCATATATATATTTAATTTATGCCACCGTTCTTATAATAGTTGCTGGTATTACACCATTACGGTCATTGTTGCCTTCCAAGCAGTTCGATCGGGGGTTTGATTCTTGTGCGTGGATTTTTATTATTGTTTATGTTTTATTTCTTTTAAACTTTTTTTAATATTTTTTTTTTATATCCCGTGATTTTTCTTGCGTCTGTACCAGGTTTACCAGAATACCCTTACATCTGAGAGCCGAGTCGATATTTTCCTTCATATGAATGAATTACTTATTTTCCGTTCGTTGTGACGGTTAATGGACCCCCCAAAAATATCCAGGGATCATTTCTTCCATATCTAAACATTTGTTAGTTATCTGGAGATTACTCTTCCAAGAAGAAAATTACCTTCCTTAAGCTTGTTCACGAACAACGCGAACGTTTTTTTTATTTTGTCAAAATCTTTGAATTTTATTACGAGTCGTTTTCGGTTTTGCAGCACAAAGGTAAAAAATAATAATGGTCAAGACATTGACCAGCGCAGTTTTTCAGAGAACTTCTCTGCCATCATATATTATCTATATAAATGCTGCAGACTGAAATGCCAATCCAAGAAATCAATTAATGGCCCTATTTGGGACTATGTCATTTTTGATAATACTGGAAACGGCAAACCAAAAATATAATATACTTCTATACGCATCCTGGAGCCACGCCAAGCGCGTGTTCAACTTCGTATATGGTTGACGTTTTTGGCCTTGAAAGTGATCTGTTTTTACCACTGTGTCTAATCCTCGACAACTCGATTGTGGTATGACTTGATAAACGTTAGTCTACCCTCCATTATTTTAGACTTAATTTGTTAAAAAGACACTCTGGAAAGTATCTGCAAAATATAAGTCCTACAAGAATAAAATAAACAAATACCTCTCTCTGAAAATCAAGTAAGTACATCGTGAGTAAATTAAAGGTTCTTTCTTTTTGTAAAAAACAGGGCTTTAGAAATGAAAACAAGAAAATCTTCAGAATACAAGAAATAATCCCTGGGTTTTCTGAGAGAATGGCCCAGCATGAAAAACATCTAATTATAGAGCAACGTTTCCAATCTCCATATTAGATACCCTGTGATTTCATTTCTATCAATAATTGGTCCAGCGAACACAACGTTTGCTTCACATTTAATCTCCTGCAAAAACAAATCACTCGACGGCAAAAACCGCCGCAGCTGATGATGGCGATATAAACCTCGGAGCAAAAAGTTCGCTGGGTTTTGATTTGATGAACGTGGGCGATCGAGGTAGGGCGGGGGCGGTTTGAAGGAATGGGAGGCGATGTGGAGGGTAGGGCGGGGCGGTGTGGAGGGTGGATTAGGGTGGCGGAGGGTAAGGCGGGCTGGGAGGCTGCCCGGGGCACGCCGGGCTTCCAGGGGGGTTGCCAGGGTTACCAAACATCATTTAAATAATGTTCCATTGATGGATTGAATGAGTTTGAATGACTCCTATGATTATTTTGTTGAATGCATGGTTAAAGTGCTTAAACTCCTATAGTCTTGTAACTTTTCTTTCTCTTACATGCGTCGTTAATGAAAAATAGGGAGGAATTTATCTCAACTAAGCTTTTTTACTAAAGCCAGTGAAGAATATATATTTATATATATACATATTTTAAAAACGTGAATAATCGAAACGTTTGCCGTGACCATTAGGATACATAATAATATCACAAATATATTTGAAAAGTTAACAAACCACGCTCATTTTTTTTTTGTACCTGAAAGACTAGTTCAAAACATCTTTATTTAAAGTACCCACGTAAAAAACAGAACCTCCTATTCGTTGAGCCTCGATATGGGTTTCACATGCAAGTACCATTGATGTGATTTTTAGCAAAAACGGCCCTATACAAATTATCAAATTATTATTATAATTAAAACATATTAAGAGAAACAAAAAAAAGTGGCTGCCGATATTCAATTTTTCTTGTAATATTAGTCATTACTAGGTAATTTATTAAAGAAGAAACTATCAAAATGTTAACTCCATTATTGTAAAACATGCACGGCTTTATAAATTTTGAATTTCAAGAACAACGATCCTATTTTCTACTAAAGAACTTTAAGCTGTACGACGGATTTTCAAGCCAATATCTTGTAGAGTAATTTGACAAATATTTTCTATTATTAAAGCATAAACTATTGCCAAAAATTCGATGACCCTGAAGTCAAAATGTTCGCTGAGATAGGAGAAATGAGCAGGGGGGTCTGTACGTAACCTCGGACGAGAGTCCCTGGGCCAGGGGAGAAAGGGGGAAGGTAGACGAAGAGGGAGAGAGACTCCAGGCGAACCCCGCCATTCATAAAGCCTGACCCCCCGTTACGAAATCAGAGTAAAGCTGCAAGACACCTCAGAAAAAATAACAAACCAAAACTTCAATCTGAAAACTTAGCAGAATTTTTGAAAAGAGCTTTTTGAAAAAAGCTTTTGTTTTACTTCCCTATGATGTCATTGACTTAATCGGAGAACCCCTTGGCCAAAATTCAGATAGTAAAGGCACTTGTGGGCTACAGAATCAAAACCTCTAAAGATCGTATCGGCGAAATCCATAAACAGTTAAGGGAAATTTCAGGTTGTTTGCATACTACGATCTACTTACTCAGATTTATCTGCGAAATGTCAAAGTCCCGGAGCGGGGGACACGTGTCGGGGTGTTGCTCATTTTTCGGTCACTCATAGGAAATTTTACGTGCCAAGGAAACCTGTTGATTTATGGCTTGACGTCTTGAATACAGTGCAATTTAAACACGAGAGCCTGAAGTTATACATAGTAAATCCCAAGTATTGTTAAATTA
The DNA here is from genome assembly GCA_026573805.1 of Hesperophylax magnus. Taxonomy (NCBI): domain Eukaryota; kingdom Metazoa; phylum Arthropoda; class Insecta; order Trichoptera; family Limnephilidae; genus Hesperophylax; species Hesperophylax magnus. The sequence continues at coordinate 6,666,124 of JAIUSX010000029.1, read as the reverse complement.
AAATCTTTTTGTATATATGTCCCGATCGGTGATCTCAGACGTCATGAATATTTACGTGAATGTAACAACTTTCGGAATTAATCTTATCCGAAGAGCTCCGAAATATATATTCTGACTGTCAACAAATAATATAAGATGCCGTATTATTGGATCCATTCATTCCAATCCGAATCTCGGGCAAAACCAAATGCACCAAATATAATTTTAAAGAGTAGACAATATTTCAAATATCTTAGCTTAATAATTAATAGAAAGCAAGCCTACATCTTCAAGACTCTGAAAAATATAAATATATATAATATATATAAAAATATAGTTACATTTAAAACGGTATATTATGCGCTTATTCAATCAATGCTTTCATATAATGTTGTCTGTTGAGTTTATTGTCACAAGACTACCCTAGAGCCTTTAAATGTTGCATAAAAATTAATTTAAAAAATAATATATGACTATAGTTTTTTGTATTCATCGAAGTTATTATACTATAGTAAAAGTCAAATTATATAAATAAGGAGTTGTACATAATACAGGCTATCTGTAAATTTTTCAACAACATTGATACTACCAAAAGATCTCAACAAATGCGCAACACTAGATTGGGTTCTTCTTTAATGTATCAGCCGGTGAATACCAGAATATCCTTTGGAAAAAGGAGTTTTTTTTCTTTTAGAGCTCCGTTGCTTTATAATACGCTTAGTGAAAATATAAAACTACAGGTGCGTTCAATGTATTTAAGAAAAGGGTCGAAAATTCTATACTAGCTGAGAGTGGCGATTTTAGATTACCCATATCGTGGCTTTTATCAAAAATCACTGTAGAGACCCTATTTTCGATGTAATGAATATCTATGTATCTATTATGTATTTTACTGATTTTATATAATAAAGCTGCTCATCTCGAAACAGAAATTTTGTAGTGATATTAGCGGCGGAGGAATCTATTGTAATGTATCATGTTATGAATGAATAAATGTAATGTTTTGCGCAACATTTTTTCTTTAAATAAAGTATAATTTTTTAAAAGTGTAATTGAGGAATTATACTTTTAATTCAAAGAAATGCGACCATCTCAAAGACAATCCGTTTTTCAAAATTTCTTCAGGCAGGTAGGTACCGTAATATTTGAAAAGATGGTTGCAGCAGAATTACGAAACAGGAAACGGAACGTACAAAAAACTACAGACGTAATGTCAAACGGTCTCATTAAAACAGGACTTTAATGGTAATATTAGTTAGTTAAAGATAGTTTGATGATGCCTTCGGAAGGCGAAACAGATGTTACGTAATATCTGTTGCCTATCTATTTTCATGTTTGTCGATTTGGTTTCGGTTTCCTCCTTATTGTACTTTTATGTTTAATGTCCACCTATTATATAATATTTTAATGCTTTCCTGTTTTATATAATATTTTAATTTTAAAGTTCTTATTTTTCGTGCACTGTTATGGTCTTTTATTGTTGTCCTCTACTAAAATAGCACTGTTATTGTTAAATTTTATTCTCTGCTTTTGTGTAAACCGTTTATTCTTTATTTCATATTATGTTATTAATTTTTTTTTAAAGGAACACAATAGGAAATTTTATTTTTAAGTTTATTATAGTTAAGCGCACTTGAAGTGAAACAACACAAAACTGCGCTATATAAATACTATGTTATTATTATTAAATCATTTATTTCATTGATTGAAATAAGTTTAGGATCATTAAGTGAGTATTGAAATGAGATCGGGTTTTTGGTTTTATAAAATCTAATAGTTTTACATTTTCTTAAATCAAGATGCAGTTAATTGATAATACACCAGTGGTGTAGGTTTTTACACAAATGCAATCGTTTATACATTTTATAATTTTATAAATATTATGTCATCAGCAAAAATCAAAAATTAACATCAAAAAATTGGTCCAAGGTGCAATCCTTGTGGTACACCACATAAGATAAATATAATTTTAAGCGTAAGTTTTCGGTTTTTATATTTTTTTCGGTTAGCTAACTATCCATTAAAGAAGAGTCCCCTGAATAGAAAATTATGGTACATTTGAACGTGATTTTTAATGCCTATCATCTCTGTTTCTTGCTTCCGTCACGTTAAGTTTGTCCTAGAAACATGTTTATTTCGTCGAATCAGCGCAGTTTAGGGCGGCCTAGAGCCCTCTTGGGTAAAACCTGAAAGAACCTTTGAAAAGAAAGTAGGGAGATGCGTACCAAGCATCACCGGAGGGATAGAAAAACAAGCAAATGGGTAAGAAGATAACAAAGAACCCAACGTAATTGAAAGCACCAAATAAAATAAATAGCATTGAGTGGTATTGGATAGCGAGCAAATTATGGAGAAATTATTATATTTTAAGGAATTTCTGCTAACAATTTTTTTTAATATAGCTTGTGGCAACGAAAATATATACAAACTATTAAACTTAAATTATCCGATAAGCATCAGATGAATCAGATGACGTCACCGTAGTCGTTCGAAAAAGCGTCTCGATCGGATTCAGATCACATCAGAGCGAAGCCGGTGCGTTCAAATCTGAAGATTTATATTGATTTTTAAACTTACTTGTAGAGGTCATCAGTATGTTATTTGTTATGGGTAAATACATATTTTATCAATGCTATTTTCACTGGAATTATGCAGTAAATTTAGGCTTCAACTCAATATATTTTAATCATTCGAATTTATTGTACCTCTTCGTACCTGAAAGTTTTTAATACCGGAGTATTTTGATTTCAGGCACTCTTTTGGTAAGGTCTGTCGATTTCAATAGTGAGCCGCATTTGCTTATGAATTGTATGTCGGGGCTTTATGTCGAAGCGTCCTTTTATGGAAGGAAAGTGGTTTCTGATGGGTTATGTGGCGGATTTTACCCAAAAATAGTTTAAAGAAAACTTAAAGAGGCTATTTTTGCGTTAACATGCTAGTGACATGTCACATTTAACTAATGTTTCCACTTATCAAAACTGTGTCACTCTAAGTTGACTTTTTGTTTTATGATTTTACATTTGGCTATCCTGGTTTGTTCATCCATTTTACCCTTCTGAGCCTTTCCACTGGCATTATGATTAAGTTGTTTGTCAAAGATCGATTGTCACTCGTCATTCTTACAAGTTACATAAAATTTACATTTTGTACGTAGAAGACTTTTATTTTAATCCATAGCTAATAATATTTTTTTTTCTATTGTTTTGATCCTCAACATTTAAAATCACTATTTTCATTTGTGATTCTGTCTGTAACTTCGGTTCAATTAAATATAGAACTTGGATATGCTCTCAATTTTTTCGTTTTTAAAATCGAAACTGATTATAAAAAACAATTAATATAAGTCTTTAATTAGGCTCCAATATTATTTTATTTTGATCGATATTTGAAATATTGTAACTATTCTATCTTTGAAATGTTTATTTCTGCTGTTGAAATTTTTGATAGATAGATGTCGTAATTTTTCAAATTTCCTACCGGTGTTCATTTTAAAGGTAAATTGTTTATCGTCTCTAAAATTTACAATGTTTATTTTTGAAAGGTCTGCGCTAGTTGTATGTAAAAGCATTGTCCATTGTCTGTTGGAATACAAAAGAAAACGTTTTTGCGGGTTAGCCATATAATCTTTATTTAAAATGTATAAGTAGGTATTAACAAAAGAACTTGTACACATCAATGAATAATATAGAAGGTAAAAGTTATATGTTAAATGATAGGTATTAAATATGATAGAAATTAACAATGATATGAATCAAGAATGATAGGTATTAACAATTAAAAGAATTAAAAACGTCGGGCATTAAAAATGAATTAAGAAGGATAGGTATTAACAATTATGAGAATTAAAAACGTCGGGCATTCAAAATTTTAAGAATGATAGGTACGCACGATGATATTAAAAATATTAAAATTATAGGAATTAATACGTCAAAAATGATTGAATTAAGAATGATAGGTATTAAAAATGACCGGAATTAAAAAAAATCATAGGAAGTAAAAACATCGGTTATTATTATTAAATGCTAAGAATTAAAAATGATTGGTATTCACTATGATAGGCATTAAGAATTATAGGTATTAACAATGTCTATTAAAAATGATAGAAATTGAGAATGAGAAGTATTGACGATGAGAGGTATCAAAAATGATGAGGTTTTAAAAATTATGGGAATTAAAAAAGTCGGGCATTAAAAATGAAATATACTAACGATGATAGGTATTAAAAACGTTAGGTACTAAATGATAGTTATTTAACATTATAGGTATAAGAAATGATAGGCGTTAAAAATAATGTCAAATGAACCATAATTAATACGTTATTCGTGTTGTATTAAAACGTGTATTTTCGCGAATAGTGTCTACAATTATTATATAGTACTATTCGGTGATATTCCAACCTAAGTGAATATACCCTAATAGCTTAACCTTTAAATATTATCCATTATCTTAGATAATCTTCAATACAATACGACTCCTACAGAGGTGTTTACTTAGTATAAACGAAACAGCTTACATCTATGTTAATAATAATATTAAAGTTTTAGATCGTTTTCCTTCCTACGCTTAAATTTTGATCGTTTTCAATCCTCGTTAATGTCACGAATAGTTATTTGAAGATGATTTTGTGGAGCTTTCGAGATGATGTTGAAGGAGTAGATTTTTGAAGGACTAAAAGAAGCGTGTTCGAGTCGCCCATAGGGGGCGCTTTGTGTTTCTCACTACAAAAGGAAAATAATAACCGAAGAGGTTTTACAAGCGAAGGGAAACACAAATAGCTAACGAAATTATTTGTTTTTTTGGGTTACATTATATCGTATTTTATTTGTAAAGGGCAGTAGAATATTATTTTCTGTTATTTTTTAACATAGTTAAATATATAAGACTTACATTCACTCGAGCGTTTTGCATTTCATCTGTCTGTAAATATGTTTCTAGGTTCCGTTTCAATATGGTAGCCGTTTTAATGTTGAGAATTTTTTTTTTAATGTGAAATTGTCTTGTTCATTTTGACTTTCTTATTCGTATTTATTTTATATATTATGGTACCTACCTGCCTTAAGAAAGTTTGTAAAGAATTGTCATTGAGATAATGATCTTTTTCTGGAAAAATTGTGTACTTCCTTATTTGAAATAAAAAAATGTAGGTTTTTTTTAATTATGTAGGTAGGTATTTAAATTTAAACCTACTTACAAATATTATGATTTCGGAGAAAATTTTGAATTTGATTTATAAAATAAGAAAAAGTATACTGGTAATACTAATAGGTAGTGGTCGAGGGGTAAGACTCTCGACTAGAAATTCAAGAATATATTTATGGCACGTTCCAGATTGGAAGATACTCTCAGTATCGCCATGGTGTAAAGAAACCATTCGAAACATTTTGTTTTAATTGGCTTTAGTCGTGTTTGGAGACCAGATCTGAATATCAGGTACTTCTCACATTTCTCTTCCCAATCTCCTTCCCCTCTCCACTACCTTCAGCCTCACAACATTCACCAAAATGGGTTGTCTTAGTCTTACTGGCTCCAGACGGTTGGGAGCAGTTGGGACTCTGGTGCAGTATTCACATAAAAAAACTTTTTAAAATTTTATCCCGCGTACAAAAAAATATACAAATATTAATATTATTAAGTGTTTTCGTATTAGAGTATTACGAATTAATATGGTACGAGAAACAACTTGTCAGCAAAATCTTAGTCGTTGGTTAACTAACCTGTATTAAAATATCTAACACATAACACCAAAATACGCAGGGTAGAGTGGGGTTATTTCTAATGGCGGGTAATACTGAACGATGAATTTATAGAAAAGCGAAAGACATTCTAACCACTGAAATACCCGTGCCAAGGGGCCATTTTCTCCGTCCGCTTCTATTGACTTGCAAGTCGAAGACAAAAATATAAGGCATTCAAAATAAGAACTTTTATATTTTAAAAAAAATATAAGGCATTCAAAATAAGAACTTTTATATATAACAATAATATAAGGCATTCAAAATAAGAACTTTCATATTTTAACAAAAATATAAGGCATTCAAAACAAGAACTTTTATATTTTAACTAACTGACTGATCGGTAAAGATGATGCCACGAAATAAAATACTCGTTTTCTCTGCGGAATCTGAAAGCTATTTGAAAATTTAAATTTTATCTTTTCTGCTTGTAAATCAGTTTTCCGAAGCTGTACAAACTGATATCCTGAGGCATACAATTAGAATAGTTTTTTCTCTGTGTAATTTCAAGTTCAAAACGACTTTTTTCAAGTGACGTCATTTTCTTCCCTCTGTGAGATATTATGTAACCACACGGAGAAAAATGAGTAGGTCTGATTTATTGAAATTCTGTTAAAAGCGTTATGGCCCTTCATTTCCTGACAAAATATTGGTCCATTCAGAATATATTGGAACACGGATTCCGCCGACCCTATAAAACATGAGCATTTTACTGATAATTTGATAGGAAATCTTGCAATTCATTCATTAATGGCCGGCAGTCCCGTTTGGAATATGAATAATTCTATCCTTTACTAATTCCATCGTCAATGGCCTAGAAGATAACTCACAAATAGATGTTCTATATACTGACTTCTCTAAAGCTTTCGACAAAGTAAACCACTCAATCCTTATGGCCAAACTATTTGCTGTCGGTATTAGAAACCCCTTGCTCTCATTCTTTAATTCTTATTTAAGCAATAGAAAAAAGAGAGTAAAATTAAACAACTTTGTGTCTACTATTATTGAAGTAACGTCCGGCGTACCTCAAGGAGCACATCTAGCGCCGCGGCCGCTTCTTTTTAACTTGTTTATAAACGACATTATTTGTATTTTCTCTCATACACGCTTTTGGGTTTTTGCGGACGACAATAAGATTCTAAAAATAATAAAAAATCACGATGACTGCCTTCTTTTCCAATCGAATATCGACTCTTTCTATGATTGGTGTAAAATTAATTGTTTGAAACTAAATGTCGATAAATGCAAAATTATGTCCTTCTACAGATCAAAAAAACCGATTGTCTTCGAATACAAACTTAATAATATTTGCTTAGCAACTGTTACATCTATTAAAGACCTTGGTGTCTCTCTTGATAGCAAGCTTTTTTTTCGGGATCACATAACTGCAATCGTTAATAAATCCCTCAAAATACTTGGTTTCATCACTAGAATCACTTCGGACTTCAAAAACGTAAATACCCTTAGAACTCTTCACTGCTCCTTGGTTCGCCCCCATCTTGAATATGCTTGTGTTATCTGGTCTCCTTTTTATGCTGTCCACATTCGACGCATTGAATCTGTTCAACGTCGGTTCTTAAGAGGGATTGCTAGGAGGCTAGGATTAGAAAAAGGTAAATACTAATATGATAAAATTGAACTAACTCTAAACCTCTCTCCTTTGGAAGTCCGTTGGGAAAGAAATGACCTCATTTACTTCTTCAAAATTATAAATGGTATTATTGATTCACCTACTCTACTTCAACTCATTTCCTTCAATATCCCCTCGCACAGATTCAGAAATAATGAACTGCTCTTCCTCAACCATCATTCGACAAATTATGGATATTATTAACCACTGTCCAGAATGTGTAGACTGGTCAACTCAAGTCAAAACCTTAACTTTTTGGGGATAAGTCTGAATGATTTTTCCCAGTCGCTAAACAAGTGACGGAATATTATAAGTTTCTTGTGGTCCTGACCCACGGCGTAGTCTTGACTTGATTCGACTTGTCACTTTATTTCTTTACATTATATCTGCCTTATGTCTTTGCTTTTATGTACCTTTGTCTACTCCTGTATTTTTCATTTTACTGTATTCGTGTTATTATTTTGTAATTTGAACGAAGTCCGTTAATAAATAAATAAGTTTAATTTATTTAACTTTAATAAATTAAAAAATTTAAATCAGTAAGGTTTCTGCGCTCTCAAAAAAAAAGAGACATTGCTTGTTCCATTTTTTTTATTCGAAAAAATAATCAAAAAATTAGTATAATCCAGAGAGGCTAAATATTAAAATAAGTACTAGTATCTCTAGTTTTTATCATATTAAAAAACAAATTCATCTACAGAAGGGAGAATCAAAAAAATGTCAGAAATTTGGTGAGTTTTCTGATTTCATTGGATTTTTATGGATTTCATGTGAAACACTATTTTTCTGAAGATAAGAGAGTGTGATGTAATAGTTCATAAATAAAATAATATTATTTTTCAATTATAGTCTGAACATACCCCTCTCTCCTTTGAATACCACGTGTGCCCACAAATAATAACGTTAGTGAGAATACGGTGGGTAATTCCTCCGCAATAATTACACCCGCCGCGCGCCACGCTCTACGCCACGCGGGGCGGGGTGATCAATTTATTGCCCGGCTCGCTTTGCAACGTTCCCGTGATACGTTGCAGGTTGCAGCTTTACGACGTTTCCCATGTTAGGTTGCAGGTAACAGCTTTGCAATGTTCAACGAACGAAACGTTTATCGGAGAAATCATGATTTGCCATAATTTGCGGTTACTTATAAAGTAAACTATTTTTGCTGCCCATCTTTTTTCAAATACATCCATTTTAAGTTTAATTTTGTTTCATTGATTAAACGAAGTGGAATCTTGGAAATTTAAATTAATCCACATCCCGACACCTGATCAAGCTGTAACTCGGCAAATTGACTTGTTGTCTTTGACAATGAATTTTATCAACTTTTTGGCATACATGCATGAACACGCGATTACACACGCACTTTTCTGAAATTGGATGGCATTACATTAAAAAAAATTTAAAGCAGTTAATACACGAGATAAATGTCGGTACAATCCAATTAGAATTTGGCTTAAGAGTTAGCGTTGATGACTCCATTTCCCGGGGAGGAAGGTTCAATCCTCAGTCAAATCAAAAAATATATGCATTTTAAATAATCTAATAATAAATTACTCCAACCTTACCTACTTTCCTCAGTTATTAATCTTTTCTTACTGACATAATTTACTATATCTATATTTTGTAGCAAATGTCCAACCATGCCAACAATAACTAGCGTCTAAATGGGTTATATATTTTAGCGAAAACCCGACATCTTTCTCAAAGCTGGTCGTGAATACACAATAATACGCAGTAGGAGAATAATAATGCTTTCGACATATTATTTTCATTTAAACAATATAAACTTTCCAGTAAAAGTTTATCAACAAACTTTATCTGGCGATTAAATTTAATTAATTTTGAATTTTTCATAACAGAAGCGGAAAGTCGTAATTTCTTTTAGGGTCCATTTCTACTTAGTTTTCCCCCATAAATTTAGCGTTCCGTTCTCGCGCGGGCTTACCGCAAACTCTTTTATCAGCAACGAGCTTTTATTTTAATATATTCTTCCATGTTACAAGGTTTCAACTCTACAAAAGATTATTCGGACCACAAAATCTACATAACATTCTAAATTAAATTGCGGAATAGTTGAACTTAATTGATTTATGCGACGTCATTATCTAATGCTGCCTGTTTAAAGGCCAGTCGTTATAATATTATCACAATACTCGCCGGACATAAGCTAATAAATCAGCTGGGATAAAATGGAAATCTACGCATTTGATGTTCAGTTTGTGAATATTGAAAATCAATTATATTCTAGATTCATAGCATTTGTCGGGCTTCGTGATATTACATTAAAACGCGTGCAATTTACAATGCGAAATATGAATAATTTGCTTCTACAGTAGTGATGAGTCGATCATGTACGATCCAGCTCATTTTGATGATCCGTATTTGTACGACTCTCGGTAAACCCTACGGTGACTCAATTGAACGGTTACTCTTTTTTATTAGGAGATATTTTAGAAAAATAGCGCCATTAATTGTTATTACATACTCAGAGACGTGAACGACGTCCGGCAGTCCGACATCTGTACATGGGAATTTATACTTACACCTACTAACTACCTAGCATCTATTTTTCTCGCGGTACAAGCGGCATAAAGTCTGAAGAGCCGTATCGGGATCTGTGTAGCGGAGGAGCCGTATCGGAGGAGCACAGTATTCTCATTGCTCATACGCCCCGAGCTCACGGCTCACGTTCAATTGAGCCGTCGTTTAATTGAGCCGTTGAGCGACTCTTTGAGCCGTTTGACATGGCTCCCGCATTTCATAAATAGTCATGACCCATCGCTATTCTGCAGTAACTAACTTCAAAATTAATGATATAATCAGTAACGCAGGTGGAATCCTCTTGATTTATGTGTCATTACAATTGAATTACCTTTGTGTTCCTGGTAATTGAGCTCAGATCGTTCTCTGTTCCAAAACGCATAATGAATCTACCTTTTAACAATCTCCCTGTTAAAATATTTTAAAAATTCTTCTATGTCCTCACCCGTGTTACCTACAGACGGTGAAAATGAGTATTGCAAATTTATTAAGAATATCTTCCGATTTAATTTTTCTCCGTATAATATTGTGAAGTTAGAACAGCTGAACAGTTCCAGATATTTCTTATTTTTCAACTTAAAAATATGCTTACTTAACTAAAGTTTTTGATTTTGTTTCCAAATTTTTAAAGGCATTTATTTTTAACATAAATGACAATAAAAATATTAATTAAAATGCATACAATAATTTTTTAACCACATTTTCATTAGCAAGAACACCGTAATTAATCGTATTCTGCGTTCTCGTGTTTTTGCTTATGGGACTTTGTATATTGTCTTATTCTCGGTATTTATGTTTTTTTTGTAATTAAAAAAAAAATGCAGAAAAGTGTTTCGTTTTGACACTGACATAAATTCTGAGCTTGGTTTTCTTTATTACGCTATTTTCTTTATTATTTTAATAGCGTGGAACGTACAATACCATACTATATATGGAACGCATAATACAATCATAAATTTATATGAATAGCTTTGTACGCATAATACAATCATAAATGTATATGAATAGCGTTGAACGCATAATACAATCATATATTCATATGAATAGCGTGGAACGCATAATACAATCATATATTTATGTGAATAGCGTGGAACGCATAATACAATCGTATATTATTATAATAATAAACAATTGCAAATTATGTTATTCGCATTAAGTACATAGTACCTATTTACATTGAAAAAACACAGATCTTTTGTCAACGAAATCTGAGAGAGACTGACCAGTAGTCATACCGCATTGAGGGGTTACCTAGAAAAAAAAAATTGGGAAGTTTTAAGGAGAAATACTAACCAATAAAAATCTAATTCTTATGTTTTTACATTAGCTCCACACCTGTGTCATCTTTGGAGATGCTGTGTGGAGCTTCTTTTATGGTAAAGATGGAGAGAAAAAGTATGAGGGATGGGTATGAGCGAACGTAGTAAACTACTCGGCGTGACCCATGGCGAGGGGGGTGGTTATCCAATGAATGGCTCCCGGAGTGGCGTTATTTTATTTATTGTAATACAGAGCATTCAACAACATTTCACGAAGTATTAGATAATCATGATGTTGCATGAATAACTGTTACATTAATAACATCAGTTTTGTTTTCCACAGACTTGTGTTGAACAAAATATTGTTTGTTTATTTATATATTATTTATTATTAGATGTTTAAATGAAAAACATCTAACTCCAAACAAATGTAGTTGAGGAGTGTAGTCATTCTCTGCAAAGGCATGATTAGTGGGATGGTCTTGCCTCTTGGACAGTAAAAAGGCTTGTGCTGCTTAGCTCTAGTGATGTTATCGGGGATATAAAGCGTTATACGTTCCAGAACATCAGAATTGCAAATGTGCCTATTTAGCACCTTATGTACTAGGTACTTACATCATTGCAATATTTCTCCTTATATCTAGACCAGTCGTTCCCAACCTGCGGCCCAATTGAAGTTTTTCGCCGTCCAAAATGATGTTTTTAGCCATCTATGTTTTGAAACTAAAAATATCGTTATCGTAAATTTATCACATTTATCTTATTATTTAATAAGTGGATGGTGGGTGCAAATGATACGCAAAGGCGCGTCTATACACGTTAAATACGCCGGTTAAACATGTGCCATTTTGTTTACAATGCGTCAAAGATATACAATTGGATAGTGCAGTATTGAAGCGAGAATAATAATTCTGTGAATATATAAAACGCATCACCAATTCGTGTCTGGAGATGTCAAAGAATAAATCAACACCCCCATCGAGAGTCCGAGCCATACTTGTAATGTTTATACCAGTTCCGACATCAGCAAGCTTATTGTTTACTCGTGTTAGCAGTGATGTCATTCCATATAAAACCTATGAAAGTATGTGAATTTTTCTTTGGAAATTCTCTCCTCTCTGACATTATTCGCTGTGTGGTCCACCTAAGCTCAGTTATATTTATTTATTTATTTTTATTTATTTATTTATTGGCTCGCCAACAGAATACATCACATAATTTTAACAGTAATTTACATTTATACATGGTTATAATGATGTTTCTAATTATAGGTGAGCACAACATTCATCTCAATATTATTTGTGTAATAATAATTGGTTAGTTACAGTAATAATAAATTTAATTAAAAGAGTGTATATAAAAACAATGAGGATCGAAATCAATTATTAGGAAGAAACTTACATACTTATTAATATATTATACATATATATGTATACGCATACATGCATACATCTAAATACACATATAAATACACATACATACATATATACACACATACATAGATGCGTACATACACATTTAAATACAAACACACTCATAAGTGTGTACACTGTACGCATATTGTATGCAAACATATATACACATATGCACGCACGAATCATATATAGTGGAGCTAATGCATAAGTAGGTGATTGGTAAAGAAAATGAAATCATCAGGTATAAGTATGTGTAAGTTCTTTCTGAAGGTATTAATTGAGTTTGAAAATATATCTAAATCTAGAAGATTGCAGTATCTATTATACAATCGAGTCATTCTCGATGTTGGTTTGAAAAAACTTGTATTACTACGACAAGTATCTATCCAAAAGGTTTCAGGGTTTCTTGTGGATTTCGGTCTTATATTAAGGTTAATTTGATTAATTAAAGATGAATCATATACATTGTTAATGATTTTAAACAGAGAGATTATATCTGATACGTTTCTTCTTTTGGCGAGTGAGATTTCTTTAAAGTGAGTAAGTCTTTCAGCATAGTTACTGAGATTCCGATGTACTCCAGATTTGTAAGCTAGTATTCTTAAGTATTTTTTTTGAACGGACTCCACTTTCCTGCTATGAATTGCATAATGTGGTGACCAAATCACAGAGCCGTACTCTAAGATGCTTCTTACATATGAGTAGTACAAGATTCTGAAGCTACTGGTGTTCTTAAATGATTTAGTGACTCTGGTGATGAAACCGAGCATTTTATTAGCCTGATTGACAATGTTTTGGTAATGGTTTCTGAAGGTTAGCTTCGAGTCAAGTAAGATTCCCAGATCTCTAATGGAGTCTACTCGTTTTAGGATTTCATCACAGATCGTGTAAGCGAAATCAATTTTACGGACATTTCTCGTGAACGAGATGACATTACATTTGCCAATATTTAATTCCATGTTATTATCTATACACCATTGAGACAATGTGAGGAGGTCTTTTTGCAAAGTTTTGCAGTCTTCTTGTGAATTCACGGGTTGAAAAATTTTTAAGTCATCCGCATATAGTAAACATTTACAAAAAAGTTTTGCCGTTAGATCATTTATGAATATAATAAAGAGTAGTGGTCCTAAATGGGATCCTTGAGGGACACCAGATGTGACAAGTTTGGGAGAGGACTCATAACTATTAACTTGTACATATTGACTCCTGTTAGAGATATAAGATATGATCCATCTCAGGAGGTTGCCATGGAAACCTGTTCTTTTTAGTTTTTGGATCAGAAGAGGATGACTGACTTTATCGAAAGCCTTTCGGAAATCAGTATAGACTGCATCTACTTGTGTTCTTTTGTCAAAATTGGTACATAAAAAATCTACATATTCGATTAAATTTGTGGTAGTGGATCTTTTGCATACGAATCCATGCTGAACAGAACTTAAAATATGTTTAAAATGTGTAAAAATGCTTTTATAGATTAAGGATTCGAAAATTTTCCCAAAACATGAGAGTATACTTATTGGGCGATAATTAGAGATGTCACTTTTATTCCCAGATTTGAAGATAGGAGTGATACGTGCTGTTTTCCAAAGATCAGGAAAAACACCTTCTTTAAGAGATTTACGAAATATAACATGAAGAGGATAAACAAGAGATTTAGCACAGTTTGATATAAATAATGGTGGAATGGCATCTGGACCTGGACCTTTGTTTGAGTTTAGTGATTTCATAGCGTTGAATATTTCAGTCTTTGAAATTTCGACATGACTGAGCTCATAGGTACTTTCTTGAGAATCATAATTTACATGTTGATTTGATACATCATTTGTATTAAAAACAGAGCAGAAGTAATTTGAGAAAAGTTCACTAATTTCATGACCATTGTTTGCTACAGTTTCATTGAAGTGCATTATTTTAGGAATTAAGTGAGTCATACCTTTTGATTTTGCATAAGTCCATAGTGGTTTTGTACTATGATGTAAAGTGTCTTCGATAGAATTAATATAAGATTGGAAGCATTTGTGAATTCCAGTTTTGACCCTTGATCGTAGGATTGTGAAACTATCATAGTCTCTAGGATTCCCAAACTTTTTGAATTTTTTTCTAAGTTTGTCTTTTTCTTTGATTTGATGGATAACAACACTGGAATACCATATAGGATATTTGTTTTTATTCACTTTTTTTGGTGTGTGTTTCTCTATAATTGGCCAGATGCTATTATATAGGAATTGAAGAGACTCATTGCAATTTAGTGTTACCATTGGGGTCCAGTCGATTAGGGATAATTCATTGGTACAATTAAGATAATCAGTTTTCTTGAAATTGAATAAAGGACGTTCAAGGTTATCATTAAGATTGTGCATTGTATTAATAGTTAGATCCATTTCAATTGGTGGATGGTGCACGTCAATTTTAGAAAGAGCGAGGGCAGGTTGAACATTAAGCGTAAAATCAGAGAGAGCTAGATCAAGTATTCTACCGTTAACATTTTTTGTATAGTTATACTGATGTAAGTTAGAGAAATGTAGAAATTCTAATAACAATGAAGATTTTTGATTAGCAAATGATTCAACATAATTACTATCATTGTTGGCGTTAACTGACCATTCAATGGAAGGGATATTAAAGTCTCCCAGTATTAATGTATGAGAATTGATGTGTGATTTAATACAGATATCTTGGCACTTGTTGATGAAATTAGTAAATGCGTCAGTTGCAATATCTGGTGGAAGATAAGCTATACAAATATTTATAAATTTTTTATTTGATCCGTTTGATTTAATTCTTACCCAAATATGTTCAATATTAGAGGGTTCATCATATATTTGATAGGCTACAATGTTTTTCTTGATAGCTATTAAAACTCCCCCTCCGTCTTTCTTTCTGGATGTTAGTTTTTCTCGGTCTTGTCTGAAAATAGTGTATCGTTTATCCAGTATCTCTGCATCTTGAATTGAGGAATTTAGCCATGTCTCTGTTAAACATATAACATCATAGTTTGAGGAGAGAGTGTTTAAAGAGATTTGATCTAATTTGCTTCTCATCCCTCTTATATTCTGATAATATAAAGACACTTCCATTTTGATTATCAGAGGGATGTAGAAATGTGTATATGTATGCAGAAATTAGATTTTCTCTAACACGTCTTTGCTACTTGCCCATATTGCCGGGGAATTCTCATTTTTTCGAATAAATATTTTCCCATTCCGTACCCAAATGAATTTAATGTTTTTTTCCTTGGCTGCGTGACGTACTGCGGCGTGAAGTTCTTTATTGTTGGGAGTAAGTTGTTCCGATACATATACAGGGGTTTTTCCAGTAATCTCCAGATGTTCACTGTTGAGTTTGCAATTTGGGTATTTTTTATTGTAGTTTTTTACTGCAGACAGTAAAGCATCTCGGGTATAGCTGCTAGGTAGTTCCACTACAATATTTTTAGGTCGAATGGAGCTTTTGTTTGATTGAGGGACACGATGACAAGCTAATATCTCTTCTGTCCGAATTGGGAATGAAACTGCTGAACAAAGTTTTTTAAACAGGTTCACTGGATTTTCATTAGATTTCTCAGGAACCATTTGTATTTCTATATTATTTTTCCGATTAAATTGTTCAAGAGAATCAATTTTCTTCGTAAGAATATCATTGTTTGTTTGGAGACGTTGGTTATCGACACATAATTTATTTATTGTTGAGGAATTTTCTTTGGCTTCTTTGCATAAGCGATCATATTCTGTAGATAGGAAATCCAGTGAGGTCTTTATTTCGTCGAGCATGACAAATTTTTCTTTTATTGAGTTCAATTCCATTGTCACTTTACTTGTAATTATATCACTAAATTTTTGAATTAGGTTATGTTCCAGAGCTGCCGTCAGTTTTTCGAGTTTATCATCGATGTACTTGGTGTATTGCTGAAAGTCATCTTTATTGAGTGGTTCGACATTGATATTCTGATCGGTTTTTGTAGAGCACGCATCTGAACTTTGCTTCGCCCTTGTGTTTTTCATGTTGATGTTTTTAAAAGTCGTCAAAAGTGACAACACTATTGACCAATCACGAGGCAGATGACAACACTATTAACCAATCACGAGGCAGATTACAACAGTATTGACCAATCACGAGTTAATGTCAAAAACTATCTGTGTTTCTTACGGTGTTGGACTTTGTTATATTTTAAATCACGATATTTAACAGCAAGCACTCCAATGTAGAAAACAAATTGAATGAATTATGAATTCATAAACTGATTTCAACTTTTACGCACTTGAAGATGCGAGGATTAGCAAATTCTTCTTGTTTCGTTAGATATATTGGGGAGCGAAATTCACTGTTGCAGATTTGACAGATGCGACCATAGACTAAATGATTTGATGATTTGAGTTGGGCAATTGGGCATACTTGATCTAGCTTTCCTGCAACTTTCTTTTCGACATTCGATGACTTACATTAACTTAGTGTGGTGGGCGAAGAATTGCTTATATTCTAATAAATATATTCTTTTAAATGTGTCATTATTTGGCATAATAGTGAACGTCATGCAGGAAGATACCTTTGTTTGAGGGAAATACCCGAAATACGATATTTTTTAATGTGCAAGTGAATAATCTACCTAATTATATCAAGCCTTACTAAACCAACATGTAATAATATTTTATGATTATTATTTAAAACTATACTGTTTGATAAAATTGTGGATCGCGGATCGATGGGTGTTTGAGGGTTATGGGTTGCACTCAATAGGGTTAGCACTTAAAACTACCGGTATAATAGCAAACCTTCGATATGAGAGAACAAAAGAAGAAGGATTATAACAGCTCTACCAAATGAGCGTAGTACAGCACCGTTTCATATTTACTCCAAATGCAATTAAACGAGTTTTCATGCATTGATAATAATCGCAAAATAAACTATAAAATATAATGTTTGTGTTATGGGAGCCCTTTTGAATTTATTAAACGTAAATTCCCGAGGCAGTAAAAACCGCCGTAAACGTAGAGCCTCATGAAATTACCTGCCGTAATAAAATCGTGAAATATTCGTTAATATTCCACGTTTTATTGCTGAAGACATCCATAGGAATTCCTCTTCAACCGAGAGTTTCTTCAACGCAAGTTTTGAATAACGCGTTATTATTTTATCACTGTTCTTAACAATATTTTCGTAATAACGTTTTAGACACGTTTTCCGTTATACGTGACATTATAACATCAACATTAGCGTTCACAATATCACTAAAATATTTTTAATATACATTTTGAATCGTTTTAATTATATCTAACATCTTACAATTTTACTAAGTATATTATATAAGGAATACAATTTATGTCGAAGGGTACGAAGTAAAGACGACAATTTCGTTTTTGATTAATATTCCTTGTTATTTATTTGTAATGTTAATTTGACATACGAATTCTAAACTAGATAATTTATTATTCTAACTGTCGCGCACAAAACCAACATTTTTTCGTGATAGATAATTAATTCATTTAGCCTTATATTGTTAAACCGATTTCAACATAATAATAAATGTTTTATTTTCATATTTCTTCAATACCAGTGCAGATGATTATATCCTCAGTGAGATCACCCAATAAAGATTTCATTAACATATTAAAATATAATTTTATGAATGATATGTGAAGTTATTGAAAGAATTATAAATACTTTATATTATGCTTTTTTAAGTGCAGTTTCTGTAGTTTCGGTTTCACACTGTGTAAGATATATCAAACCCGAAAACACAACATTTAAAAAGAGACGAAGACTAGAATTAGTACCCTGCGGTACGCCAGACATTAATAAAGACGAGTTGTTTCGGAGAGTTTGAACAATTCATCAAATTTCAACGATGATTTTCGGGTTATGTGATAGTTCTATTCAAGTTATGTGATTATATCATTGTGGGCTAGTTGCTTGACAGAACTGAAGTAATAACTGAACTTGAAAAAAACTTTCACAGAACTTGATAATTAACTTTGAAATTTTAAGAATTGTTAAAATTCTCCGAAACAACCCGTCTTTAGTATTTTTGTCTGGTTTTATAAACCGCTGTTTTTTTCCTGGACCGTTAACCCCACACTAAGAGAGAGCTTACTGTCATACTGTGCTCATGAGCATTATTTTAACGTAAGTTTAAATGGAATTCTTTTAGCAATGGCCTTTAATGTATCGGACATAAACTGGACTTTCTTTTTATTTGCTTTCTTCTAAAGCGAAATTATGATTTTGATGAATTTACGAGGAAAAAACTGTGAATATGTTTAAAATGTTGTTTAAATAGCATGATTATCTATAATATTTACGGTTTCATTATCTCCTTTAAGTTCGGCAGGCGTCCTTTTGCTTCAACCCGATGCCACCAAGCAACCATGCTACTTTCTACTTTCCTATGCTACTTTGTTGTATTTTGTCCAGGCCCAGTGGCCCATCATTTGAACCCTCGAAGGTACTATTTTATTGTATATCTAATGTTGGTTTTTTTTAGGTTAGAACAGTACACTGACTTAAACACTGCAAACTTAGTCCAGAGACCTCGTATTATTATCTTTATCACAGAGCTGTCCAAAGAACATAGAACTCCTGTTGCCGCTCCTATACTACAGCCGATATCTCCGTTCTGCCGGATATTGCTTCGAAAATTTAACATCAAGGTGTTAAAACTGGTTGACTTAACAGCTCATAATAACGGGTATTGCGTTTGTGGTCTTCCAATAATCAATTTTATGTTTTAAAAGTAGTTTTCAACCCCAGTCTTTCTTCCACATTTATATATATATATTTTTAATTCGCACCTAGAGAAATCTGTTTTGTTAAAAATGTGCATAGCGTTTCTACACATAGTTTCCCAAGATTTATCTTCAAAAATGTTGCGTTGCCAAAAAATTTTTCAACCCCTCCACTATTTTTTTCGAAAGGGGTGAAATTCGTGTATAACCATATATACATGCAAATCGTTATTCTAAATTCAAATAAATTCAAAGGAAGTACTTATCCCTACCACGCTTCGTTTTCCACGGGGCAGGTACCTACGATTTGGCGGTAAAAATTGTGAAGAAAATGTAAATAAAAAAGATTTTTGATCAAATAAATTCGTTCTCTGTGTACGCACAAGCGACACGAAATTGAATTGGAAATTTTAATTGTTCACGTTTCATGTTTTTGGGGGGTATTATTTATTAAATGGTAGCTTTTTTAATTCACCTGAACGTGATTGTTTTACCTTCCGAGCGCGTATCGGGTTCCTCTTTATTTATTCTAAGTCAATATATTGTGCGTATCTTTATTGAATCTTGCTCTGAAGATTAATATTCCTAGTAAATAAAGCGGTAATATTGATTCTGAAAACGTGTGCGAGTAAACGGAGCAGGTATCTCAAAAGTCTTTGGAGAGCTTACATAATTTTGAGATGACATGTTGCTCATGAAATATTAAAACACTTTAAGTCTTCACCCAATTTTTTATTTTTTTTTCCGTAAAATAAAATAAGTTGAAAAAAGTTAAAGATCAAAGTGGAATTCCACCACGGTTTTTCAGTATCACAATATAAACATGTTAATCAACTGTCTGACAGTTAAATTAAAACTTTAATTAAAATACACACATAATCAGGTTAATTTATTAAATTATTTGAACATAGTTATAAATAGGTACATAGTAACCTTCGTCTTAATACGATCCTTACTCACGTTTTTAAAAAAATAACCATTCATTTATTTTCGTAATTTAAGTTAAATTTTTTTTATGTTTTCTTCCGATTTTATTTTATCTGGTAATTCGCCAAACGTATTCATTGCTCCGTACTTCAACGACTTTCGACTTTTTTTTCTGAAGGGGAGTCTTAATTAATTTATTTTCCTAGTCTCTTGTGTGTGTTTGCGCTGGAGGTTTACCATTTTTTCTCAGAAACTCAGTTAACGTATGGCCATTATTTTTTATTTTTAGTTTAAAAATTAAGTACTGAAGTAAATGATATATTAAATTGCAAGATAACTCTTCAATATTTCTTTGATTTTCATAAATCTAATTTCTCTCATTATAATTCTTGGTAAATTTTAAGTATTAATACTATATGAGAAGACAAATAAATAATATTTTTCCGTCTGTTGGTAAAGTTTAGTGCACTTATATCAAGAGTTACTTCTGAGAAGTTTTAAAGATAAATCAGATTTTTTAAAAATTCTAGTATTTTTATTCGTTACAAAAATATTTTTACGTAGAAGAATATATTTTTAATATAAACAATAGAATTTTCTTACCGGAAACTACCAAAAAGTTCAAATTAAACTTTTTTTACATAAATAATCAGGTAAAATCGGCTTAAGCGACATCGTATGGAGCTTTTTTATTTGCTTATTGTAATAGCAGAAAAAAAACATTGTTTATCCAAATTCTCGTAACAATACTTTAAAAATTCTATATTTATAGGTCTTTATATGGTAAGCTGTCAATTTATGTATGTGAAAATTTCGTCCTTTTAAAATGAAAACTGTCAAAAAGTGCCTATTTTTTCGATTGATTTAAACTATCTATAATCTATCGATTATAAAAATCTTTACATCAAATGATTTAACGTTCAGTTAAAAATATAAATAGTCACACAGGTTTGCCCTCGGTGGAAACTTTAGCGAAAAAAGTGATGGTAAAGCAATTATACGATTTTATCCGGTTTGTCTCCCCTGTGCTCAAAAATTCTCGTTTAATTCAAAACTATATACGCAAATCTTTTTAAATAAAAATTACAAGGCCTTCAAATGTCAATCAAAATACTTAAATTTTAAGAACATAATAGTTTCAGTCATATTTGACACTTTTTGACAGATTTCGCGAAAAAAGGCGGAATGTATAATTTTCCATTTTCTAAATCGACATGTTATGTAAAGACATACATAGAAAAACTAAATATAATTTTTAGAGAATATGGATGATATAAGGCGTCTTTTATTGCTATTACATTACTGACATTTAATTTTTGCAATGTAGCTCCTTTCTAACACAGAATCACCTCCCGAAGTGACCACAATTTACCCACGGTCACCTTGTGTACAGCGCCCAGATAGGTGATTTTTCACAAAAACAATGCAATCCGGGGTTTCAAAATATTCGCACATTTCAGAACACCTTCGTAACCTTCACTGGCTCAAGGGCCCTGAAAGAATCCAATACAAATTGTGCTGGATGGTGTTTAAATCTATCAATAAAATGGCCCCAACCTACATCTCTGAACCATGCATCCCGGAATACACTGGTCTGAGGCAGTCAACTCTTAGATCAGCAACATCATCAGCTGTAGGTAGACTGATGGAACCTAAGAGCAAGCCAAATACTAAATTTGGTGATCGCGCTTTCGGAGCATCTTGGCCCAAGGCTTGGAATAAACTCCCTTAGGAACTAAGATCCATAATAAGTCCAAAAGAATTCAGGTCTAAACTAAAAACTTATCTTTTTAAGCTGGCATACCGTTATATCTCCAATGTCCTAAATCCTGTATCTAAATTTCGCTAATATAAAATTAGTTAATGTTTATTAAGTGTTAATCTCAAGTGACCTACCAGGTAAGTATTATATTGTATATTATCTCTTTATATAGATAGTAATAACATAGAGCATTGTAGAAATGTAATACATATTTGTACAGCGCCCTTGAGCTGATTTTGCATAAAAACGGCGCTATACAAATCATCCGTTATTATAAATATTATTATTATCCAAATTACATGTTTTTTCTTTATTCTATGAAATTACTCAATTATTATTGTTATTGTACGTCATATTTATGTTTATAATTATTACATTACTCTTATTAGTATATTTAGAAATTTTCAAATTACTAGTATGAAAAGGGATGAGGTTTATAAGTATTTATGATGCCCACAATCAAATAGATTAGAACATACTAGCTTTAAAAATGATATTAGGATTAAATTTCAAACTAGGATCAGGAAAATTTTAAAATGCAATCTACTGCTAAAAATTTAGTAAAAGCAATAAATACTATTAACGTACTCATTTGGCATAATTAAATGGTCCAATACAGATTTAGATAACTTAAAGCGATTAATTAGAACTACACTTAAAAAGTATGATTGCCATCATCCAAATTCAGCTATAGAACGAATTAATTTACCTAAAAATTTAGGAGGTAGAGGTATAGTCAAAATAACTTCTTTGAAACATAATCAGGTAGAAATGCTAAGAATTTTTTTTCCATAGGAAAGCTTATAGCTCAGAAATGCACAAAATAATTTGCAAGGTAGATAGAAACATTACACCTTTAAATTTATAAGGCGAGAATGCCAAAATTTTTATAAATGCCAACCAGGAATTATTAGATTCCTGGTCAAATAAAATTTTACACGAAAAACACTTCAATTATCTCAACCAAACATATGTTGACAAATTTTCGTCAAACAAATGGTTGAGTATTGAAGTATATACACATCTGCCCTGATGATGGACACTGCAATGCTGTCCGAAACGTTGGCTAAAGAAGGAGTTAGCGTAACACGGCATAACACCCCAAAAACAAATAGTAAAAAAGTATTGGAGAGTTGAGCGCAGAAATAGAAGGATTTATGCTTGCCATTCAGTTGGCTTTTCCGGAAACTATAGAACATATTATATCGGGATGTTCTATATTAGCACCGTCCGAGTATATATTTAGGCACAATCAAGTTTTAAAAATAATTCACCAAAGTTTGTTAATTAAACATAACTTGATTGACTGCCGTAATATAATACCATATTATGAATACGAACCAAATTCATTTTTAGAAAACGAATTTTATAAAATATATTAATATAAAACTATACTAACAGACAGAACGATTAGTCTTAATAGAAGCGATATAGTTTTACATGACAAAATTAAAAAAAAATAACTTATATCATTGATGTCGCTATTCCAAATTCCTGTAATATTCAAAAATCTGTTAATGAAAAAATAAGAAAATACACAGATTTAGGAAATGAGATAAAAAGAATTTGGCATTCTCAGACTATAAAAATATTACCATTCGTTATTTCGGCTACTGGCATTATACCTAGCTCTCCCATAAAAAATTTAGGAGTATTAGATTTATCAAAAAAATTATAAATGAAAATTCAAAAATCAGTAATTTTAAATACATGTAGAATAACGAAAGATTTTAAATCAGTAGGATTTATAGGCCCTGTTAGGAGTTCTACCGAGCCAAACCCTCTGATATGAAAATATATGGTGAATTATTTTCCCATTTGATCTCTGGTATGTTGATGTGTTGTTCTTGTATTGTTTTGTATTTATTTTGCTTATATAATTCACTTGCATAATGTTGATTGACTAGATGATCATTTGTGGAAAAGTGTGTGGAAGGGTTTAGTTTTTCCTATGGGGAAGATTTAACCCGGACATAAAATCGGAAAACATATAAAAATATATCAGTATTGTCATTAGGTACGGGGATATTACTTTAGGTTTTAAGATAACATGAACCTACTTTACTTTTCACTAACATTATACCAAAGCAGTATTCATCATTTTCTCTCGTACAGCGATTCTTTATTGCGAAATATTCCCGGTGGAAGAAATAAGTATGCATTAGTGTTAGCGTAATGAGACAACTTGAGAGTGATGGGGATTCTAGACCGTAGACGCTCATTTTCACGGTAAAAGTATTTTAACTACAGAATTTAAAAAATACATTTTATTACAGAATTTAGTTTAGGGTTTTTTTAATTTGTTTAATATTTTAAGTGTTTAGTTGTTAAAGGAAAAATATTTTTTCATTTGGAATGATAAACTACAAAAGATAATTGAAATAAGGCACACGGAAAAAACTTACTAATTTAAATTTTGTTAATTTATTTAGAATCGCTTCAAATTACTTGAAATCCGGTAAAAAGTAGGTTTGTAGGCCTATAATGAATGAATTGATAAGTTTTCTAATAAAACTCAGTAAATGAGTTTCCTAGTAAAATACGAATGCGTTATCGCGATGTTCATTTAAAAATAATATTTTCGAATTTTGTCATTGTATATTATCAGGACAAATGTAGATGCATGAAGACGTGTTCTGACATATTAGAAAAGTACTTAAAGTTTAATAGGAAACAGCCTTTAATTCCGTTTTTAACAGGATTTTATGAAGTCAGCAATACTAATTTCTCTCCGTCCACCACTTTATTTAATACGCTTAATTTTCACCCTAATAATAGTCTTTGAATATTTCGCCTGGAATCCATAATCACTTGAGCGATTGGTGTCATATTTAGGTACATATAAAATATTATTTAATTAAAACCATTTCTCATAATATTAATATGGAAACATATGAAACTGTTTACTGCGGTTTAAAGCCAATGAATCCGTCTAGATTTCACTTTTTATACCATACTTTTAGGTTTTCACATTATATCAAGCGATCGCTCAAAACGTTTTTGCAAACTTGGCATAATGTGCTAAAAATCGTTCGAATGGTTAATTATTTCTTATTTCATGAACTTTCCCCGATAAGCACATATTTTTTCATACACCAGATTTACATTTTAGATCAACTTAATTGTTAGCAGACGTTTGTATTTAAAATAATAATTTGCTTTAAATCAAGTAACTATTTATGTTTTATTTTGGTCCATTGTTGTTAGATTTCCTTTTTAAAGGCTCTGTCAAATTCTTGTGAAACACAGACTGTTTTACAAAAAAGAATTCATCGTATCTTTCCTTAGTTGAATCTTTTGAAATAGGTTACTGGCTGTCAAAAAGAAACAACTTAGTTGGATGCAACGCGCGGGGAAATGAAAACACTCAAATGGTATAAATAACGGTTGGCAAGACATGCTGGCTTACTATAGCATGGCACCATAGACGCGAGGATTTCTATACAGACTCAAATAAAACAACGCGACTCAAGAAAGTCTGCACAAGATTCGCAACGTAATAGACATTAAAGGCATGTACGAAATTTAGTACAATGCGAGACTCCAACAAATTTAAGACGCGGGTTGTGGAAATGCAATGGAGCAGAATTATTATGTATGTTCCCAGGGCAGGCTGCGAAGTTTTCTACACATTTGGTAAATATTCACATATGCAATGCATACAAAATACATCTTATTATTATTCACTTAACATCCATGATATTGCGGAGGTCATAAAGACCGCGATGGGGTGTTCATGTGGAAATAATTCCAGATGACAAGTTACCGAAATTCAGGACACAATGGGGTGCCTCGGTAGAAGTTACAACACGAGAAAGGGGTGGCCTACTCTGTGCAAGATAGAGAGATGCAAGTATGAGAGAAGAGGAGAATAAGAAACTCTAAGGACTGGCGATAACTTAATGGCTATGGACCGTTTTATGGAGTAATCCAAATCCCACACTTAGATGCAGCGCAGTAGATAACGATATTGCATGTAACTCTGAAGTATTTTTTTTTTTTACGAAAGTATTTAAAATATTAATTTTTTATATGTTTTAATCCATTTGCACCATTGATTAGAGAAAAACAAAGAAATTTTCCAAATCATTGAGAGAGAGAAAACAAGTAAATTATTCATTGGCATCGCATAATTTCACTCTTCTTTAGCCATCGCGCATCCCTTTCTAGAGACCAGACTGGTTTCATCGCCAGCATTTTTTTTCAGTCAGTATTTCAGTCGGCTAGTTATAAAATATAAGCTTAAAAAAATTCATTAACAATTTAAGTTTATTAAATAATCATTCAAAATGCCGGGAAAGTGTTCAGCTAACGACAAAAATGTTTCGAATAAAAAAAACGGCAAGAATATCATTTCATAGGTAAGAGAAAGTTTCTGATACCTTTGCTGTCAAATATTTTTCAAATCATTTTATCATTCAGATATAGCTTGCAATATTTAAGTATGTTGTTAGTTTTAATCTTTTTCTTCGACGTTCGACGCGAGTTGACATCGCGTTTGTGTCCCACTCAGGCGTAGTGTGTTCAAGTCCTCCATCACAACACAAACAACATTTTACGCTTAGTGTGGTGGTAGTAGGTTATTTTCTAATATTGTCAAGTTATCCGTAACCCCGGATTGTTTGTCTTTCTTTAAAAAAAAATTAAAATTGTTTTCATCGAAAAGCATATTTTTCATGACGATAAACTCAAAATTTTATTTTTTATCATTGTAATGGGTAGCCGTCATTCAAATATTTGCATTGCACAATGAAAACACAAGCGAATGCGGCGCGGCCCGAGTCTAATTTATTTTGGTAAAACAATTTATTTTTATTTATATCAATGATAACATTTATAACAACACCTCTATATGTAAATTCATAGAAATATTAATTAAACACCTTTCAATGATTTTAGATCGTTATGAAAAAGGTTAAGGACAAATGAAATTACTTTCACATTTGTAAAAATCATTAACTTTGTGGCTCGCCATAGTTTATAATAGAAACACATCAATTTGTTTTTGACTTTATTTTAATTACCCTCAACCTGTTTCAGAAGTACCCTTCCTTCACAGGAGAATATTGAGACTGTTTGAATAATATCATAATGAAGGAAGGGTACTTCTGAAACCAGTGGAGTCTAATTAAAATAAAGTTGTTAAAAACAAATTAATGTGCTTATATTGGATATTACTTACTTTTCTTTGTTTACAATAATGGAACATTACGAAATCACTACTCCAACTGTTGCTGAAAATTCGTACTCAAGTTGCGTCATGATTTGTTTTGTTTAGTACCTTCCATCTTCATAAGTATAACATGATTGTGATGTGCACCTTTTAGGTATCCAAAACAAATTGCATCGAAGCTATGCGACCTGAGGGTTTAAAGTCAACCAAGAAATCCCCCGTGTTCAAAGTATTTTGAAGAACGTTAAAAAAAAAAAAAATTAAAAATACGTATTATAAAAAATTATGTATCCTTGTTGTTAAAAATGATTGTAATTTCCTCGATATTAGCTACAGAATTTTGGGCTTGCCAGAAAAATTACATTATTTAAATACAGCATTGTACAAAAAAAACCGTGTTTTATTTAAGTGGAATAAGATATTTATTTTTTGGAATAACTTTATTGAGTAAACCGTCAAATTGTAAATTTTTTTTATTGAAGACAATATTAGCGATTTCTAAACGAAAATCTGATACAGAAAAATCAGAAAAGGATACGGTCACGTCTAGGATTCGATCCCAGGACCCTTGCCTTGCCTTTGCACCGCTCTACCACTGAGCTAATGGGACCCTATTCCCTTCAGTCACATTTAACTGTATCATACTTCGAATAAGAACTATTAAAATTGTCTTCACCGCACATTTTTTATTGGCAACTATCTTTATGTGTGATCGCAAAATTCAACCCGAACTAAATGCAATCTAGACAGCGTCTTTTAGATAAATCGGAAAATAATACAGAAAAATCAGAAAAGGATACGGTCACAACTAGGACTCGAACTCAGGACCCTTGCCTTGCCGGGGCACCGCTCTACCACTGAGCTAATCGGACCCTATCCCCTTCGGTCACATTTAACTGTATAATACTTTCAATAAGAACTATTAACATTGTCTTCATTTTTCACCGCAATTTTTTTATCGGCAACTATCTTTATGTATGATCGCAAGTATAATATATGATAAGTTCGAAATAATTATTGTTTCCCCCAAATGACAAGCCGCTGTAAAATAACCATGAAAACGTTTATTTTTGAACTAGTGTTTGTACAGAATGTTTTATTAGTATGCCAAATCCTCTTTTAAGTATTTTGTTAATCATTGATTTGTACATCTTCACTACTGTTATCATCATCAATCTTCAAAAAATACCAATTTTGGGTGTGATTCTCAAAATAGAATTTGATTTGTTAAGAATTCTGTTGCTTTAGTAAATAACAAAAATTACGACTTTTAAAAAAAAACAACGATTTTAGTGCTTGTTTTGTGTGATGCTTTTAAGATATACTGTTTTGACTATTCTAGGTATACTAATGGCCTGGTATTATCTATGTGGGATTTTTTTTTTGCTTTATTTTTTACTTTTTCTTCGTTAACTTTCTTTTTTGAATTGCTTTCTCTGCATATTACGTTTTATTTTTTTTTTCTTTTGCCGCTTGAAGAGAAAATTTGTTTTATTATGTTCGTGTTCTGCAAATAAACGTAACTACGCATGTGTAACAAAAAAGTATTAATAATTTTTTTTTTTTTTAAATTTGAAACGCGTTTACCAAACACGCGATATTTGTTAAGTCCTACGCTTTCACTAATGTTTTATTGAAAAATACAGAGTGTACGTCGTAAGCGGGTTTTGCTGAATACACAATAGGATTATTTTTTGTGGCACGTTATTTGCATGTCGACATTTTTCGTCGTATTTGCTATTTTCCGCCTATTCTATGTTCATTGAAAAAAAAATGAAATGTTATGAAAAAACAAACATAGAAATTAACTAAATATGATGTGCGTGAAATCCATTTTCAATTCTGTGAGTCAGTTATTAATACGATACCACTAAAATATTTTCACCACAACAAATCATGCACAACGAAAATTCAATCAACTCATGGCTGTAACCGTATAAAAAAAGCTCGTATGCTGCGTATGCACTTGCGAGCCGTACTACAAATCATTGGATAATAAAGAACCGACCGCAAGTGGCAGGTCTTGGCATAATATCTACCGTATTATTGCGACAGCTCCAATACGGAATAAAAATTGTACACTCCCGTTCGCCGTATACAGAATTTGGGTTGGGATTTTATGGATTTTGTTTACTTCAACGCAACCATCACTAAATATGAACACTTCTTTTTCGAATTATTTAATCTATTTTTTGTTATTTGTTTTTGGGGTTTTATGCCGTGTTGCGCTAAATCCTTCTTTATCCAACGTTTCGGACAACGTTACAGTGTCCATCATCAGGGCAGATGTGATGATGGACAGTGTAACGTTGTCCGAAACGTTGGCTAAAGAAGGAGTTAGCGCAACACGGCATAGCACCCCAAAAACAAATAACAAAAATACTTTTGTCTGTGAAAATCTTAAATGATATTTAATCTATTTATTGTACCTACGATTCCTAATCTTCTATACTGCATCTTGCATTTTAGCGGGTTCAGACGTTACAATTTTAATTGTTCAACTTTTATTGATCATCAAGATATCTAAGAAAAAAAGTTCACACTTGTTAATTTATTTCCAAGTGTCGAATTGACTAAAATTGAAACGTCTGAACCAGCTACTACAGAGTATTGGGTTTTTTTTATGTCATGCTCGATTAGATTTTCTTTGTGTTATTTAAAGTTTAATATTAAATTTTATGACAGAACTGCAGTCTGCAATGGGAGTGAAAATATGCATTTAGAAACGGGACAATGCTTAATTATTCAGGACAACTAGAGTGTGCCGGTGAAAGTTTACTAAATGCTTGGAGTTCAATTAGGATTAAAATTATATGCAGACAGATAAACATCACTTCCACTACACCTTTTCAGGATTTATTAATATTTTGTTATGGAATTTTATAACATTGCCACTAGTATTCTGTTGTAAATCTACCGGTTTCCAAATTCTAATTTATATTAATTAATCTCTTATAGTTAATCAATTATTAAAATTTTTATTTTGTTTGGTTTTACGCCCAGCTAGGCTTTCACATGCCTTCTAGAACAGAATATACCTAGTGAGCTATAGACTATAATACACAAAGTTTTTAAACCATGACATAACGTTAAACTGAAAAACTAAATATGAAGCAATATTGGTAAATCATGTAACAGTAACATAAATTTATAAAAAAACTAGAACAATACTGCAATAGACAAATTACTTAAATTATATTACCAACGCTTCTATAGTTTGTAGGATCCATCGAGGTGCTGGCATAGAATACGCTTTATTCTATAAATGGAGTCAGTAAATATATTAATAGTACCCCTAAACTTATTTCCCAGATCGTGCATCCTATTGGTCAGTAAGTGTGTCTGTTAGTTGATTGTGTATGTACTGCAAAATGATGTTTAATTTTGTCTTGTGTTTCTAGTCGGCACATGGAATTTAATAGTGGTGACGATGGCAGGGCTGTCAATTACGTTGTACATGTCTCTGTGTAACACTACCAGATCTGACGTAACGAAATGTTACGTTTGTGCGCTAAGATATCCATTATAGATTTTAAGCGAATACAAACTCAATATGATTTTGTTAGGGTTTGCAGTGCTGAATTTTAGATTTCATGTCAATAATGTCAAGCTTAGATAATCTTCGATTGAATCACATATCACGTAAAAATTATTTAAAATGATGAATTACCTAATAATTGTCTGAAAAGCGTGTATTATTAAGTAATAGTCTGAAATTTTGTATTATTAAGTAATAATCTGAAAGTTTGTATTATTAAGTAATAGTCTAAAAGTTTGTATTACTAAATAATGGCCTAAAATGGTGAATTGCCAATAAATAAGGTAAACACCAAGTACCTTGCTAAATAATAGTCTGAAAAGCATGTATTATTCAGAAATAGTCTGAAAAGCATGTAATACCAAATAATAGTCTGAAAAACGTGTATTTTACTGAATAATACTCGTAGTTTGAAGTGCATGTATTACTAAATCATAGTCCGAAAAGCGTATCTTACTAAATAATGGTCTAAAAAGCATGTGCACTGAAATTGTTCCGTGACAGCTCAATTGCCATAACTTGGCGTACTAAATTCATTATTCACAGGCAATAAATCTGAGAAAATTGATAGGCATAATCTTCCCTCTCTGATATATAAAATAATGCCTGGGGTGGAAACACCAACGTTAACGTGTCGTAACAAGCGCGTCTGTTTGGCGTGACATCAATATTTACGCAGATTTGCCGAGATTTAGCATAAATAATGCAGAACAACGCCATTCAATAATATGGAGATTGATATTGACGTGGAGACGAGATGAGGGGTTCACGGCTCACGGCTCTCGGCTCCTGTTCCAGCATCCCTTGTTCTGCGTCTTGCCTTGTGTTTACAGAGACAACTTGGATTATAATTGGCGTGACGTCGGCCTTATTGTTTATAGACTACGGTACTACGCAGTGGAATTTCAATATCGTTCTTGTTTTAAAATTAATTCGATATAATATTTGGATATTTTTTTCCAAGATTGATTCTTACTACGGTCAAATCCTTACACCCTTTTGCATATTTCCCTAATAGTGCTGAATTATGAACATCAAAGATTTAATGATGTTTTTTCTACGGGATCATCTCAAACTTTTAATAAAAACACCGGTTTTAACAAAACACTTTAGACTTTATTGCGATAGATTTACAATGGGCTATGGTATCTTAAAAAGGAGGTTGAAATATTCTGGACCTCGACCTTGAGGTTGTCACCTTATTTATTCTGGACATCTAATGCCATCTATAGCTTACCTTATATACTAATCTAGTGCCATCCATGGGTGAGCTCATATACTAATATCACAATGATATTTACACAAAGCATTAATGATAATTTTACTCATCGTTTTAACTATTGCAAAGCATAATGCGCATAATATTTTACTATTCGCAATCGAAGTGATGACAGATAAAGGATTAGATCAAAATGGTGTGAAGAAGTGAACGTGCGGGGCTTAAGGACCTCGGGTCCTCTCGGGTTAAACGGGAACCAGAAGTTCAATTCGAAGGGGCAAATAGAAGGTATACCACATTCAGACATCACTTTCTTTGTCCTTATAAGTATGTATGTCTAATCCTACAAAGTGTCAATTCATTAATCTTATTAATATGGAACTGCAATGAAAATATCATGGCTTAAGAAATATATATTCATAAAGACCAACAATTGATTCTGAAAATATAAGTTTATTTTATTATACGTAGATTTTAACACGTCATTTAAAAATGAATAAAACACCATCACAATAAATCACACAATTTTGTTTTTTGGTACGACTGAACCTGCAGTTTCGTCATAACCAGTCTACGTAAGATACACTGTAATCCATTTTCGTTATCAACAAATATTCATAAACAATCTTTTTAAAAAAAACCTGAACGAAAGAGGAAATCCGAAAAAACATGCCGATTTCAATAAAATATTGTTTCATTTTCGCGGTAAAGGAACTTGTGGGGAATTTGAAAATCTATTCATCTGTGGATATTTTAAAACACATGCATTGGCAACTCTGGTCCAGATTCACATTTGAACCGATGTAAATACATCAGGTGCGGTCATGGATTCATTTTTGCTCTTTGATTATATACGATAACATTAGTATATTTTACCTAGTGTGTTAATCTTAAGAATAAAAAACATCTTGACTTCCATACAAAACACAGCGACGGTCGAAAACAAAATGTAGGCTTTTTGAGACTGGTGATTTATGCGGGCCTTACAGCACTACATAGCAACGAAGATGGGAAAATCCATATAATTGTAAAAAAAAAATTGTATACCAATCCTGTTAACCGCCACCCACTCCTCCAAATGTTATGTACATAAACCATAGTTAAAGGAATAATTGTATCAGTTTGAAGATTATAGAATAAGCTAACCAGTCACGGTCAAAAAATTAAATAAATGGAAAAAGTTTTGAATTGTTTCAATTATCATAATAATAATTACAATAAAACTCTCAAACATTTTGTGAAAATTATTTCTATGAAATTGACTTCTCTGAAGTTAAGAATCAAAAACATTTTCTGGTTTATGTTTGGATTAGAGGCGCCTCGTGATTTTTGGGTGTACTAGAGTGCTAATATTATAAAAAATAGCATTATTGATGTGGTTGTAGTTGAAAATGATTTTTTTTTTTTTTGAAAACTGTATTTTTTTTTTACCAAACTGAAATTTCCTGAAAATCTTCATACAAACAGAGCCGCCACTGGTTTGAACCCAAGTGTTGAGAACCTCAACTGTACAGTGAAACGATTTGTCTAGATTAAATATCCTTTTCTTTTCAACCACTACTTTTGAAAAAAAATGTGTTTCACTGTATCCGCAAAGAGTAACGAAATCGGGACGTCGTGCAGCAAATTAAGTGTAAAATCGTAGGCAATTTCAAGGATATTTCAGCAGCTTAAGCGAATCAGAGGCGGAATATCGAAGGGATTATTGCGTTATGTTGCTGGCCTCATCATGCGATACCCCCATGCTGCCCCCTTTAACCTCTCGGCCCTGGGGACTCTTTGTACCCGAAAAGGGAAACTGTCTTAGATATGTAATGTTATCTCGAATGGGTTTCCTATTGCATCGGCCCTAGAGATAATATATCTAGGCTAAGGAGTAAATCACCGTAATCGCCACTTGCTATTGTTACCATTATGTCAGATTGTTAACTTCTAGAATATATTATATCTGTTTAAGAGTAGTTTGACCCTTTAGAGTACATTATTCAGCTAGATGAAGTTTCCTTCCTCCTGTGTATTATCTTGTACCTGGCATCGTTTGAAATGACAATTGTATGTTAGAAAGGTATTTGGGTGTTTTTTTTTTAAATCCCATGTAGACAATGATAAATTTTTAACAATCTTGGAATAAAACTGTAAAGTTTTATTTAAAAAAAAAAGATTTTTTTACTATAGTTTATTGGGAAAACAAACATTTTGACATATTTTATATAAATAATTACATTTTACATGTTTGCATGAACCAGTAAAGTTTATACATAAAATTCATGTTACATACAGAAAAAAAACACAAATTAAAAGAAAAACTTACTAACAGCTGAGAAAATACGTATACAGAGGGTACGTAATTAACAATTTGATTTAATTTTCTTCCATATGCATTTTGTGAACCGAACTAAGGACAAATGGAAATTATTGGCGTCTGATAATATATTATTGTATTTTGTGCATGTCCTTCTGAAAAATGAATGTTGTGTGTAGTTAATTTTTGAGTGTGGGTTGTGAAATAGTTTGTTTGACCGTGTGTTTCGTACTGGACAGTGGAAACGAACATCTTCCAGAAGGCAGTCTAAGTCAACAGGGTTGTGGATAATTTTGAATAGTATCTCTCCTATCTTTAAATATTGATAGTTTGTGGAATGCTTAAGGGTCTTTTAAAGTTGGGTGGTGGAAAGAATTTAATGTATAAGGACGGGTTGTTCCACAGAATTTAAACAATTCATCAAATTTTGTGAAAGTTTTATTCTTCGTGTTTAAGGGTTTCAGAGCTTTTTTTGAATTCCTTCTAATCTTATAATATAAACTTTATATTAGGGATTCCATATTAATGATCCAACTTCTAATTTTGAGCGAACAAAAGAGTCATATAGTATTTTTATAACATTATAGAAATATATATAGATTATTTTCGATTAAAGTATGTACCTAGTAAATGTTTTGCTTTTCTATTTAGGCCAGAATACGGTTTTCATGATTCCATTATTGAAAAAAATATTTTACTATATTCTATTGGTAATATAAGTACCTACCCATCTATTATGTATGAACACCTCAAAAGATTATATCTACTGATTGCCTAGAGTTAAATTAAATTGTTAATATCAGATTATTTAAAATGTGCACTTTCATATTGCTAGTACTCTGTGCTCAGATATTTTCTCTTTTCATTGAATGTGCACAAGTAAAGATATATTTCTCTCAAGCGAGCTTCTACATTATAATACCATACCTGTATTTGAAAAGTAACTCCTTTATCTGATGAAGAATGAACAGTAATGCAGCTAGGGAACCGTGAATAATCCCATGAATCCTGGTTTGGGCGCAATTGGACGGAGCAAAGAGCATTATCGTTGCAATAAAGACATTTCACGGCGTAACAGGAGCTGGCGTTAAAAAGCTCAGGGAAGCCTCCTCTAAGCTTGGTGGCCATATTTCTTTACTATTAAGGGATCATTCTGACTTCGGGCACTGCGAGAAAAGGGTGGTAAGTAATGGCCAATTAAGGTTAAATAAATAATGCGCTTTTATGAAATAAATAAAAAAATGCTTAATCCGTGGCATTAGATAAAATCTCATTTACGTTTAATTTTTAAAGACGAGTCGTTTCAGAGAATTTTAACAATTCTTCAAATTTCAAAGTTAATTTTCAAGTTCTTTTCAAATACTGTTATTATTTCAGTTCTGTCAAATAACTGGCTAATAATGATATAATAACAGAACTGGAATAAGACATTTACAGAACTCGCAAATGGACGTTGAAATTCGATGAATTGTTCGAATTCTATGACACAACTCATCCTTAAGGTTTTTAAAAATGATTATCTAATAAATCAAAAACTACCTTAACAACAATTTTTTATCGATTTCCATGTTTTAGTTTTTATTATATGTTTTCGGAATGCCATTTTATAAAATAACATCTTCTGACTTCGAAGATCCAACTAAATTCGGTAATTCACTTTAAGATATTTGGATGATATAAAATAAAAATTGAAACACAAAAAATGAAAATATATTTATATTTCAAAAAATAAAGATGGTTGTTTACAGGTGAAAAAATATAATAAGCAATAATTGTTGATTGAAATACTAGTACATATTGAATTATTTCTCGGGTTGGGAAGAAGCTGACGTAGCTCAGTGGTTTAGTGTGCGTGACCGGCAATAATTTCTCGTCGGCAGCATTTATTTTTACTCGAAAGATATTTTCAATTTTTCTAAGATATTTCAGGCGAGTAATTATTGCTTATAATATTTTGTTATCATTTGTGTCATGCATAAAAAACCTTGTCTTATAAACATTAGTTATCATTAAAAAATAATATATTATAGGGTTTTTTTCGTATTCGTGTTTTTTTTTGCAATTATAGCTAATATCTTCGATGTAATTTTCAAGTTAATAATACTTTGACGAGAATTTGGTCCGTAGTGTGGTGGGCCTTTATGTATTTGACACTCTTTTGTGCCATGTCTTCCTGTATGTATAAGTATATTAGATATACTATATATATATATATATATTACTATCAATAGTATAAAATCATTTTTAAATACTTATTTGAATTTCAAATGCAAATCTTAGAGATGTAAATTAAACCACTTCCCGACATCTGATCTAGGTAAAACTCGACAGATTCGCTGTCGATTACAATACATGCGGGCATATATCTATGCATTTCTCTGAAATTGGATGAAATTACAGCAGTTAATATACCAAATAAATATCAGTCGTTAGCGCGGTTGACTCCTCCTTGGTATAGAAGGGACAATCTTCGGTCGAACCAAAAAAAAATAGTTTAAAGGCATGTTAAAACAAATGTACCATAATAACCGTTCAGTCACCGGTATATAGCTGAGTTGGCGTCACGTTTGGATCCCACCCAGGCGTGGCATGTTAGATTCCTCCTAAGCTAAGGCTTAGCCTTCCAACACAAGCAATATTTTCCGCTTACTGTGATGGTAGTAGGAAATTTTCAAATATTTTCATGTTATTTGTGACCCTAGAATTTTTGTCTTTCTTTGATAAACATGTGGTTACTGGAGATGAACTTGCTGAGTTACACTTCAATGAAAATAACTATATATCACCTAAATTTCTCAACAAAATAATAGCGCAACAACAGTGCCACTACGGCGTTCACTAACAACTGAAATAAGCATGAAACTCAAAATGTGTTCATTATTAATACCCCTTTATCGACTATTGTAAACATCACGATAACTTCATATTTCAATAAACTAGGTAGGTATATAAAATCTCTAATATCTTTTGCTAATTGTTTATATAATGAAATTATCATTTTGTTTGATCTCACGGTGTTTACAATCTCGTTCTAAAATCTTTAACGTAGCTGTGGCAAATAGTGGGATGATGTAATTAATATAATTATTACAACATAAGGTTGCTTATATTGCGTAAACACCACTTTAGGAGTAATTAAGAAAGCAAGTAAGAAAAGCACCCTCAAAAGATTAACAAAGAAAATTTAATTTTTGTTTGCGAGGTAATTACAGTAAAGTGCAATTGGAGTGAGATACAATAAAATTATGACCCAAAATTACACAAAAAGTTTCAACCGTATTATAGTTTTGCCGTCTTAAGAAATCTGTTTTATAGGTAAGTACACCGAAAGTTAGAAATATGGCTGCCACTTTGGATTTGTCCCTGAATACTGTGAAGACCCAAAATCACATTTCTTCTGTGATTGACATTTTCAATTTGAACCAAAGAGAATTTAAGACGGCAATAAGCATATTATTTAACAAATCTGGTTAATCAGATAGTATTGATGTACTTACCCATGCAAATAAATGTATGTACTTACTTCTTATAAACTGTTATTTGTGAAATGTAAATGGCTTATACTGTTTTTCACAATAAATCAATAAATAAATAAATAAATAAATAATGCACATAGCACGTCCAACTGCGAAAGCAATCGAAGTCCACAAAAACTCTATTATCAATAGAGATGACTGAGCTAAGTTTAACACTACAAGGGTTTTCAGGCTGCGCATTTATGTGAATATATCGGTGAATACATTTAAGTGAATATATCTTATAATAAAAATTACTTATCAACGACGAAGAAGTCGACTTTCACAAAAATCCTACACTTATACTTAATTACATAAACAGACATTACACAAATATCGGAGCAAGCCTAGCCGAAAATATAAAACAAAAGTCGTCTAGTAACGATAATCAAGAACCTCAAAAAATTCCGACTCAGTGCACACACAAAAATAGTGACAGTCTATTCAAATTACATAGAGTAACTCTGGAAGATACCAAAAAATTAATACATTCCCTAAAGAATAACACAACATCAGGTCCTGACGGAATAGACTCTAAAACAATAATAACACTAAGCCAACAAGTACTTACTCCACTAACATACGTTATTAATCTTAGCCTGAAAGAAGGAATTTTTCCGAGCAACCTAAAAAAGGGTCTGCTTATTCCTATTCATAAATCAGGACCTGAAAATAATGTAAACAACTTCAGACCCATAACACTATTAAACACGTTGTCAAAAATTCTTGAAAAAGCAATAGAAGAACAGCTGCAACATTATCTGGAAAACATGCAAATACTCTTAGTTAACCAACACGGCTTTAGAAAAAATAGGAATACAGAAAACGTAATTGCCACTGTAACCGAGTTTATTACACATAATTTAGATGCCAAAAAAAAGTAATTTCAATCTATTTGGACTTATCTAAAGCCTTCGATACAATTTCGCACAAACAACTTTTCAAGAAGCTAAAAAACATTGGCATTAATGGAGTAGAATTGGAATTAATGAAAAGTTTCATGTCTGACAGAACACAACAAGTTAAAATTGACAACAAGACAAGTGAACCACTTTTAATCACGTACGGAGTCCCACAGGGGAGTGTACTTGGCCCATTAATATCCCTCATATACATAAACGAATTATGTGACATTGAAATTGATGGTAAAATCGTGACCTTCGCTGACGATACAGTTCTTCTGTGTCAAGCAGCCACATGGAAAGATTTATTCACAACAGCTGAAAAAAAGTTTGTCAATTGTCATAAAATGGCTAAACAGAAATACTCTTACCGTTAACACAGTCAAAACAAAATACATCACACATAGTATTACACAAATAGGTCAACCTCCTTCTAACTTGAACTTGTTTTTGCATGACTGTAAACTAACATCATCCTATTGCCAATGCGAACACATCGAAAGGGTAAAACAAATAAAATACCTAGGAGTTATTATTGATACACACTTACAATGGACTTAACACATTAATTTTATCACTAATAAACTAAAACGAGTCTTACACCTAATAAAATCATCAAAAACATTTTTCCACTAACAATACTCAGATCAATATATTTTGCACTGTGTCAATCCATTGCCACTTATGGAATATTAGCTTGGGGAAGCGCTACAAACACAACAATTGACCCAATTCAAAAAGTTCAAAAGGCAATAATAAAACTCATACTGCAAGTACCATTATACACAGACTCAAACAAAATCTTCAAAACTCTAGACGTTATGTCAATAAGACAACTTTACGCCAAAACTGCTCTCCTACATCTCATCCATAATAATCTTCATATTACAAATTAACCAAAAGCCATAATAAAAACCAGGTCATCAACAAATAAAACACTGAACATTCCAATAACACACACCACACACGGACAAAGACACTTTCAATACTACGCAACCAAACTTTTTAACAGTATGCCCATTACTTTGAAACAACTAATGACTACAAATACATCTACAAACTTTCTCAAAAAACATATAGTAGCCTGGATAAAAAATTAAGATATTCACTTATTCAAAAGATTATAATTTCAAACCAAACATAACCAAAATATGATAAGTAAAATTAAATATTATACACGTTCTTCAAGAATTATCCAAAAATACATACACGCACATATAAATGTGTGTTTTCATGTATCAATATATGTCTGTGAAAAAAAATAAATAAATAAATAACTTTCTACTACAACACATAAATACCTGTCACACTTAATCACAAACACGTAAACACCTCAGCACAGGTTCTCCTAGTGAGGTGTTATACCTTTATCAACCTATGTTCTTTATTTTTTATACCTTCTTTCTGTACTTTTTTCTCTGTACTACAATATAAACCACTGTAATCATTTGTAAAATGTGTATTCAAGAATAGACATAAATAAATAAATCTTGAATACGTCTAAATGAATATATCGGTGAATAATTTTATGTCAATAAATTTAAGTGAATATATCTGTGAATACATCTAAGTGAATAAATTTATGTGAATATATCGGTAAATACATTTAAGTGAATATATTGGTTAACATATTATTGAATTCGAATGCCTGTAAGTTGATACAAGCACAAATTAGAGTTTTTTTGTTGCTGTTGCGTTTTCAGCGTTTTTTTTTGCTTTTTTATTGAGCTGATCATTATTATAATTTTTCCATGGAGGGTGTATTTTTCAATGTCTAGGGTCCGAAGATGCGTTCAAGCATTTAAAAATTTACTTAGAATTTTTCCTATGGAAATTTTTGTTTATGCAAGCACGAATTTTCAGTTAAAAACAAAGCAATGTATTTTTATAAATATTTATTCCAAAAAATAATGTTACATAATT
This sequence comes from Hesperophylax magnus, assembly GCA_026573805.1. NCBI lineage: Eukaryota > Metazoa > Arthropoda > Insecta > Trichoptera > Limnephilidae > Hesperophylax > Hesperophylax magnus. The sequence goes on along the minus strand of JAIUSX010000029.1, from coordinate 6,625,582 downwards.
TGCTGAAAATATACATATTAGGTGAAATAATTATTTCACCTAATTTTATACATAAGTTGTACTACCATAATAAAACTAGGCTTTTGTGTATGGGAGATATGCCATTTAGTTCGTTTTATGAATATTATTCCAAAGTTAAATATTCAATGTGATTTTTAACGTCAATTTTAAAATCTTTTTTGTTATTTATATTTCGGACACTTTCTGGTAATGAATAAAAAAATTTGCCCCAAAATATTTATAGAAGAATTGCCCCATTGTTTTTTTGTAGTTAGTATTAGTCAGTATTGTTTTTAAATTGTGCCTTTTTTTAGAGTATTATGTTTTTAAATTTTTAATGTGCATTTATTACATGTTTCTCAATACAGCAAAAGCCACACCACCAAGTTTAAAAGCCGAAGTGCAATCATCGTAACTTCCTTTTTCAATACTAAGGGACTCCTTTGTATTAGTTGGCATCGGGCGGAGTTTGGTTCTTACTTCAAAGGATTCTGATTTTACAAGGAATTTGGAACTATGTCTTCAATTATTTGAAAGCTCACATTTTAACTGAGGTATATGAATTTAAAATTACACGAACTAATTACTTACCATTAAGGCGATGCACTTCGTCGCGTAAAATTTTAAATTGAGCCGCTATCAATAACCCTTACGTAGATGTCGATAAGGTTTAAATTCCCGCTCAACACCATCCGCCTGTTTTGATTTATGCAAGAAAAAAACATTGCCAAAAAGTGCCTTTTATTTTATTTTGTGGATGTTCAGGCATAAATATTTAAATTTTTTTCGATCATTTTATAAATAACTTAATTTGCCACATTATACAATAAAATTATAACCGAAAATGGGTTCTTAAGTAGGAGATTTTGAACTTTAAAGCAGTTTTCATAGGCCTTATACATTATTTTTTTCTGGGCTTATAAAAAGACTTATCTAAAAAATACTCGATTATTTCAAAGGCCAAGATGTATTCTACTGGCAGTATTTAATTAAAGCATCTGAAACATTTCTAGGCGACCAAATTTTCAAAGCAAAAACACATGATTTTGCATTACTACGTATGGCATCGCCTTAAAAAGAGAGGTTAAACAAACTAATCTGCCATATTTTAATGAAGTGATAAATTCCAAGTGACATCATATTTTTATGAGAAGAAAATTATTTGAAAATGATATTCATTTTATGAAATTTCAAAAGCTCAAAAATGTAAAAAAATTATTTCATCCTTAATAAAATTGTTTGTCATATTTTACGCCTCGCGTAATTTAAGAGTGATCCCTTTCCATAACTCTTACTGTTATATCCATGAATCTACATTTAAGTATGTGTAATTATTCTTATATCATCATAAATAAAAATAAACCTAAAAAGCCCATTAAATAACTTACCTGCTAGCACACCACTGTAGAAGTTTAATGGACTTTTATTAAGAATAAAAGATAAATAAAAGGATGCCCATCAAACAGGCATTTCAAAATTCAACCCAATTGGGAGCCTGTTCAAACTTAGGAACATTTCAATTATTTACTTGGCAACACTTAGCATCCTCTCAAATGAAGTACTAAAAAGCATAATAATTATTAATAAGGTCGTTCTTTGCAAGCTGAAAGCATTAAGGGAACAACCTCAGGATGATAATTATAATATGTCCTTCAACATTCTACTCGCACGTATGTCGTTGCGGTGGCTCATAAATAATACAAAGTTACATTTTACAAGGAGGTACAACAGTGGCGAGTAGCAACCCTCACAAACACTGTCCATCACGGCAGTTAGGCGCGCGCCTCGCTCTGGAGATATGAATACTGTACGAGCGGGTGTTCGCAGCCATTAATATTTCACCCCTAGGAGTGCTGAATGATGATGGGTCAACCCTTATAGTGGGCAGTGGCCGGCGACCACCCTGCGTCCGGCGGGAGGGCGGGAGACCCATCGCCGTAAAACAACATTATCATCTCCCACACAACATGTGCTCCCGATACATTCGGCCATTTGATTCGTATATCAAATTCATTTATTTATTGATTTTGTGAGTATTTTTTTGGTTTTTTAGAATTTTGGTTATCGGTGTGTGAAATAAAATGCTTCTGCGGGAAATTTTTCACGTTAAATGCTCTTAAATTTCCTATGAAATTTTCAAAATTGTAACTGATTGTCTGAATTCAGACTTATTATTGAATTATTTCATTTCTATTAATCAATATTTCTTTGTTTGAGATTCATATTTTTTTGGTTAATTTTTTGATAGATTTCGTGATTTCGATGGGACTTGCATTTGTTAGTAGATGTGTGAAGGCTTCTGTCTAAGATTGATCTATGCCGCTCGCGTCAGAGTTATCGGTGAGGAATTTTAGGAAGAACTTATTCAGGATATAAAAAAGAAATTCCTGATACTTTGAACCAGGCTGCCGAATTTCTGGGAGTCTTAAAATCTATTGATCATTTTCAACCAACGTTGTATAAAAAAAAGTACAACGCAGAGATATGGGAAGAGCATGCGGAAGAAAAGCGGTTTCCTCTGTCTAAGTTTTTCTGTATGCAACATACGTATGTATCTATCAATCAACCCATGTGTTTTTTTGTCTCACCTACATACTCTTACCTAATATACCAACTGATATTTCAATGTTTCTACATTTTATGGAGCCACCTAACGCTAAAAGAAATATGTTAACAATAATTTTTCAACAATTAAAAAAATCGGCAAATTTTCATTACAGCAGGGTTACTCTTTCAAGTAATAGTTCCCCACCTTCTTTATGATGAACCTAAGTATGGCTACCTACAAAGCAGATGCTTTTTAAAAGGATGGAAAAAAAACCTAATTTATGGCCTATATGTTTTCATTTCGACTCTTCGTGTAAATATAACATTCCAAACGGTAGAAGTTCGGGTCCATCATCGCAAACTTAAATATCACGAGGAACTTGATACTTGATACAAGTCACTTGAACCCCAAACTTTCAAAGAGCTCAATAATAATTAGCTTCACATCGAATATCAGAAATTTACTTGGAAAGCGGTCGACAAACCTAGACTGATTTTGCAGGTTTGTCTTCAACTTGAAATTGAAATCTTCCGCTGTTTGCTCTAAAACTTGTTTATTGTTTATTTAACTAGTTTGCTCAGGTTTTCAGCATCTCTTGCAAGTATCAAAAACTTTTTTTATGTCAATAATAACTCGAATTGGAATTATGAAGATTTTAGGGGTGTGATTAAATTTTTTTCAGGGTTGTTTCGTGCTGCAGTTTCCAGAGTTTTTATTGTCCTGTCGCTGAAAATTGCTGAACTGTATTTATTAATTTTATTGTTGTTACTTAATAAGTAACAACAATAAAAAACACATTTTAATTAGACAAACATAAAATAAATGTTATTATTATCACCTTTTTATCGTTTTATGTAAAAAATATAAAATTTGACTGTGTGAACTTTTTGACGGTTTTTTTCTGTTTTATAGAATTATTTCACAATTATACGGAATAGTCAATGGTAAACTTTAAAATGCAAAGATAAATTTTGGTGTTATCTTATTCTAAAATGGTTTATATTGTATGTCTGACCATAATAGAAAATGAGATAGATCGAGTTTAATGAGGAAGTTTCACCTGGTGATAGATACTACGTAGCAATTATTTTACAAACAATAATTATTAGCCTGAAACACTCATCCACATTGAAAAATCTCCTGATAAAAGATACATGACGCCAACGGGACTTGAACCCGTGTCCTTTCGATTTCCGGTCGACAGCTCTGACCACTGAGCTATGGCGGCTTATCTCTTATCCGCGAAATAATTCAATATATACTAGTGTTTCATTCAACAATTACTGCTTGTTACATTTTTTCACCTGAAAACAACCAACTGTATTATAACCACTGGAGCGACCACGCGAAATAAATAATTTTGCCTCGATTGCTCGAGATATCCAGACGATATTTTTTTTAATTTTTCGCCAACATTAAAAAAAACATAACTTAGAATTTTTACATGGAGTCATACAAACTTGTTATGGTGCTATATAGCCAATGAGTTAACCTGTATTTTACCGTTTGTTTCATTTTTCTAGGATGTGAGATCACGAGATAATTTGCAATTTTTTTTCAATAAAGCAATCGGAGGCATTTATATTACCAAAAGCAATCTTGTGGTTATATGAGAAAGGCATTGTAAGTGCTAACTCTCTCACTAGATGGCGTCAAGACAAATTGTCTACATTTTTTGGTACTACGATGATACTACGTAGCCCGAGCAGTTAAAATGAATGTATCGATGCATTTCTGGGTGGGTACATCAATATACAAACAGGCATTTTTTTTTTCAAATTGCATTAGAACTCCGATCAGCATTTTTCCCCTACTCAGATCAGTACCTATTTAATAGCACTATTTGACAATATGATTGAAGATCAACATAGCTAGATGCTCAGTATTTGGTTAAAAGAGTTTCATGCGTACAGTGATTTTCGCAAAAAACTTTGGCGAGAGAAATGGCAAATTATTGGAATAAAGCGACCACACGATGGCGGCAGCCATGGACGTCAGGATGCATGCTTTCCAATAGGTTACCGATCGTCCGATAATTATTGATATGAGTAACGCTTATTAATTAATATTATGTTTAACATCAGTAACATTAAATAATCATTTGAAACAATAATTTATTTAGATTATAAACTATAAATATGAAAATTATTGTTTTTTGTCCCGTACGCGTTCCTATAACATTCATCCGATGAACGGTGAAAATTTCAATTGGAAGCGAATGGTTGAAGAAGTCGAGGACGCCCGTGGGAGGCATGGCACGATCAATGGAAACAAGTACTATTTACAATACAATAATATTATTTTCACCTACGGTACACTAGAATTCACAACCTTAAAACTTTACTCCAAACCATTCATAAGTCCCCGAGCAACGCCAGGTACAAGTTAGCTAGTGTATCTTTCTGTGTAATTTTGATGCAGCCAAATTTCATGCTTCAGGCTAGTGGCTTTGTTCGTTGAGTCCGTTTGAGGTCGGAAGGATTCGGGAGACATCGACAGCCACCACACCCCCCGTTCTTACTTCCCGCACGGGAACAAGACTTTACACTTATTTTGCAAGGAATTGACTCTATTTATATAACTCAATGGTTGGTTCATGATTTTCGTTAGAGTTACCATAATCCGTTTCACAAAAGGCCAGATCGATATATATACATATTGTTTTTAAAATCAGAAAACACTTATTTTTTTAATGATAAACAAACGTTTATATGACAAAGTTTTATGCATAGCTCAAAGGATAACAAATTATTATAAGCAATAATTAGTCGCCTGAAATATCAATACAAATTGAAAATGTCTCTATATGACAAATCAAAATATTTCTCCAACAAATATAGATATAATATGTTTCGACGCCACCTAGTGGGAAATTTAGCAGTAACAAAGTTTTTCCTACAAAAATAAAGTTGGTAGCTTACAGGTGAAAAAAATAAATAATAAGCATTAATTGTTGATTGAAGTACTAGTACGTATTGAATTATTTGGCGTGTTGGAAATTTTTTAAGTATATCTACAGATAAATTATTGCCTTAGAATGAACAAGTTAAGTGCTTACCCGTTTCTTGTCTACTCTAGAACTTAAATGGCCTAATATATGGAACAATCATCACGCCTTTAATGGCCCAAAAATAGTGATAGAAAATGAAAATTTCACAACTGGAAACTTGATATTGAACTTTTTCAATGAATAGATTTATCGAAGATTTTCTTATCCTGTGAATTATATACATTTTATACTTTTAGATATAGTATTATTTTAACATTTTGTACTTGTTACTTTATACTTTTCTTTGAGTTTTTGTACTTTTACATTTTATACTTTTCTTTGAGTTGTTGTACATTTACAGTTTATAATTGTTACTTTATACTTTTCTTCTAGTTGTTGTACTATTACACTTTATACTTTTCTTTCAGTTGTTGTACTTTTACATTTCATACTGTTACTTTATACTTTTCTTTGAGTTGTTGTACTTTTACATTTTATACTTTTACTTTTATTTGAGTTGTCGTACTTTTAGATTTTTTACTTGTTACTTTATACCTTTCTTTGAGTTGTTGAACTTTTACATTTTATGCTTGTTACTTAATACTTTCGTTTGAGTTTTTGTACTTTCACTATTCTTACTTTTGTTGATTCCAACGTTATGCCGTATATATGAAAAAATTAAATAAAATACTAGGTATAAATATATACAAAGTCACATCTACATACGCAGTTACTGTGCTTACGAAATGAGAACATATTTACATGATATTGCTCGAAAGATATGGATCCATTACAAAGATGATATAAAAATAGTAATTAGTAGGAATGTATTCACTTAGCAACGTAACCGTGTACCGATGTACTGATGCATCAGATATTAGGAGTATTATTCTCGTACTGTTCACGATCTCGTTAACTGGTGCTGATTAGCTGCAGCTTCCTACATTAAGCGAGTACCAATCAGCCCTCAAATCCGGGCTAGCCGGAGGATCATTATTAATACTTGGACGTAGCGTAGTGTATTATGTTCTACGAATCGTATCGTGCTTTTGAGCCAAATATAACTAGTAGGATAAAGCAGAACAAGGATTACACTTTTTTTAAACGGTATTTTGTATGGTCTCTATCAATGTGAAAACATTTTTAAAAAGGTTTCCAAACTAAAGTCACGCAAGGGCTAGCGATTAAACTATTCGGCTGTTGCAGATAATTTAAATACAACTCGTGGCCCAAGGGTCGTGGCGCCATGTAAGTTGTATATTCTAAAACTAAACCATTGTTAGTTGCTTGCAAGTGGCCTAACCTCATCAAGCGGGTGAGGGGGGAGGGCTATAATAATAAAAGCCTCGAAATTCACTCTACGCAACCAAAAAATCAGTCATAACTCCACGACGGAAAGGGTTAAACGAGTTAATAGTGTGTCCTCCTGTAGATCTTGAAGTTCTCTAAAAAATATACATTATGAGAAGTGAAGAACTAAAAACGTTTTCACGCAAGAAAGGTAACGGTAATGTGGAGATTCTACAACCCCCTCACTTTTTAGATCACCTAAAGGAATACACGACGTATGAGTCGTGTATATAACTGATTGAAAAGACGGGTTGTTTCATAAAATTTTACAACTCATCCAATTTCAACGTGAATTATCAAGTTTTTTAATTCTATTATTATATAATTATGGACCAGTTGCTTCACAGAACTGAAATATAAACAGAACATTGAAATTTGATGACTTGTTCAAGTTCTTTGAAAAAACCCGTCTTTCGTCGCGCAGATTGAATATCAGGGCTCTTATCTCACCCCCCTCCCCGCTCAATGACGTCAGCGTGCAAACAAGCAACGGGCATTGGTTTAATTTTAGAATATACACACCACTTAGCGCCACAACCATTGATACTTAAATATTCGGCGACAGCAAAATCGTTTCATCGGTAGTTCTGGAGAGACCTTATAAAAACGTTGACGTTTAAAAACACGCGATAAAAGATTATTGTTCTTACTCATACATCTACTGACAAATGACCAAACTGTTGTAAACTACTGAGCTATCTAGACAACTTACAGACCCAATTGAATAATAAAATAAGTTTTATTGATTTAAGATTCTCTCCACTGCGCTAGTGGCCTCCACCATTATTTATTGCAAGCGAACATTTTATACGCACGAAATAACGGCTAAATAATGTCGTGGAATTGGTTTTCTGCTTTGTTGCAGACTAGGTGAGAATTAAATTTCGGTTTTGATTTGATTTAAATTAAGGGAATAATGATGGGCAAATGTTTTGAACCAATAAATAATCCTTAATTTTATGTAATTTAATTACTTTTACGAATATATGATGCAAATGTGAAAGGTAGCATTCAAAAGTCGAGAACGCCCGAGGAAGACATGGCACGATCAAGAGAATCAGATACTTGCATCGGGCAATGTCATGTGTTAGAATAATTGAAGAGTATGTATGAATTTGAATGCGGCAAGGAGTGTATGCCAAGACCGGATTGTTTGGTGGTTCGTCCAGTCTGCCTACCCCTGTGGATAAACAGCGTGATGGTTAAAGTTAGTTAGTTCATGAACTGTAACAAACATAAAATAGCCGTCACGGAACGCCTGGCAGATGTGAAACAACAAAATGAAAATGAAAATAAAAAAGTCTTTATGCTTTTGATAATGAAAACAATATTTTATTATTATTAATATTTCACAAATTCAAATTTCGTTATCATTTATAATGGATCCATTGCCAATTATAGTGAGAACAGAATCAAATATACAGCACAGAGTTTTGGCTGCCGGGCGGAAAGAGCCGACTATTCGCGAGGCTGGTCGAATGAAGCGTCGATGCGTGCAATAGTGGCGTTCCGTTTTCATGCAAGAGCGTCGTCCTGTTTTGCCACGAAAGTGTTGGTTTTAAGCCAAAAGATGATTCATATCAAAAATATTTGCAATTATGATTTTAAAGGTAGTGGGTAATAGTTTATGTACTACCTACCCATAAAAAATGAGTCTTGCTTATTTATTGAGAATCTCTTCAAATTATTTGTAATCTAGTTAAAAACGGGATTTCAGGCCTTAACGAATAAATTAACAGGTTTACTGTAAAACTTTTAGGATCTGACGAATATATTACGACGTTGTCGCGGAACATATTGTATTCATGAAAATCCTAATATTTTCGCATTTCGTCTATATATATTAGTAAAACATATGCATAAATACGTGATCTGATAGATTAGGATATTTTTACAAAATTATCAGGAAACGGCCTGTAATCTCTTTACTAACCGGATTATCAATAATTCGAAGAGATTCGCAAACTCATTTTTCTCCGTGTACCTAACCTTACCATACCTATCTTAAACTAATCTAATATAACCGAACGCCACGGGTTCAAACCTCTGCTAGTATTACTACATCATTATAAAAACAACGTTTTTTCTCTTATGATGATGGGAAAAGGAGGAGATTTTGAAATAATAAAACATACTTCTTTCATCCAAAATACTGTAATGATAATATTTCTGTGATAGATTTTGCTCTGTCATTTTAAGAGTACCTACAAGGCTGTGTTCGCTGAGCCACGGCGTTTTTTTATTGTTTTCCATCGGCCACGGAAAACAAAAACGTTATGTGGTCCTGCCCCAATGTTTTTATTTTCGTCGGATGTTTTGAAAACATTTTGCCGCTGGAGACACGCTTTAACGGTTCGATGAACACAACAGGGACAAAAATCGTTGATTACCAAAATAACGTCTGATACTCATATAACGAATTTATAGAACCATTTGTTTTTAGTTTTAGTAAACATTGAGGTTTGCCTGTATTTTTCAAAATTGTTATGCCGAACCTCGACTCAATTACTTATTTGAGTTACTACTACAGTTAGACTCGGTGGGTTTTTCAAAACCCCATCGGCCTCATCACAATATTTAATTTAATTTAATTTTTATTATTATTTTTTTTTTTTTTATTTATTAAAAGTATACAATACATAATATAGTATATTATATAAAGCATTGTACTCCCAGGAGTTAATAAACTCAATGCATTTTTTTAAACAATTATTTTTGGTTGTCGGTGCATGGGTGCGTGATTTGAAATTGTTTTTCTGCGTAATGCACAAAATTATTCACGTTCAATTAAATTAACATTTTTGAAATTGGAATTGATAAGTATAAATCATAGCTGAAAAGCGATAAAGTAGGTAACAAAATAATTTTATTACTAACTATTCTTTATTTGAAATTTGTACTACTTTTGTTCAAAAGTTTAACGCAATTTTTCAAGTTAACTAACATTCGAAAGGTAAGCTTCTTTTTTTGAAAGGGCAAATATACTGTGACACTTTTCTTTGGTAAATAATTTCGGATATGATGATAAGTGAACTGACGTTATTATTTAAGATGCATTTAAAAGTAAGCCAGGGGGTTAACGGAGCTTGATTCGAGTAGCGACAGGTCATGACTAATTTTATTAGGAACTGGAGTCACTGTACCAGCTCAATATTTTCGTTCGCCTCGAAGAGCCAACTCAATTGAAAGACAGCTCAATTGAGTGGGAACCGTAAGTTCAGAGCGTATGATACGTATAGTGCTCGCACGATATGACTCGTTTGATATGGCTCCCCGGTACGGCTCCTCTAGTATGGCTCCTCTAGTATGGCTCCCACGATACGGCTTCCAGCTCCTAGCTCCTTGCTCCCAGTTCCCAGCGTACGAATCTTGTTACCGGTACGCCACCTCGTAACACGAGATAAATAAGATTCTAGGTAATTAGTAGGTGTAGTAGGTACATACTTCTAAGTCAAGATGTCGAACAGTCAGACCCGTTCACGTCTTTGAGTAAGTAATAAAAATTATTACTTGGATAATTTTAATGGCAATATTTAAAAGGAATCTCCCGATTAAAAAGGTTAACCGATTAATTGAGCCGTGGTACGGTTTACCGGGAGTCGTGCGAATACGGCTCATCAATAGCTCAACTGTGCGGCTCGTTCATGAACGACTCATCGCTAAAATCAATTTAGTTGCTGGTGTCCCATCATCTTTACCCAGTGCACTTTTGGTGAATACTCATCCACTTTTAAAACTTAATTTTTACTTTTCGTCCGGTCACCTGAATCCTCGAAGAATTTAATAGTGAATTTCAACCAGAATTTCGACAGTATTTTTTTCAGTTTCCGTTCCACCCTCGAACGTTTATTTGCAGTTTTCATGACCATAGAAAATATGCGATAATGATATTTATTTATTTATTGACGCCCTATTGGGCTTTTAAGTACATAACAATTACAAATTTCATTTTTAACAACAGTAAAAAACAAACAATAGAAAATCGAAATAAAATATAATGATTTCTCATACATTATTAACATTTAAAAAGTGGTGGACTAATTTGGCTTTAAATGTATTGAAGTATAAATTAAATATGTCAGCGACATCACTTAGTTCATTGCCCAACCTATGTATTCTTTCTAACACAGAATTCGTAGCGAAGTTATTGTTGTAGAATAAAATATTCCGTCTAGTATATTTTGGAGGTATATGTAAAGATTGGACTGCCATTCAAAATTGGACTGCCCTGATGCTATAAATTTGTTGCCATTTCATGTACCACCGAAGCATACTGGATGGAAAATATAGTTTTAAAACAATAATTTTGTGTTAAATTTGGTCACGGAGAGGATTCACAGTCTCGGCAATGAATTAATAGTTGCCGCTTGATATTTTAATTTTAACTTTTGCTGCAATTAGAACCGAATTAATTAATAACTTTTTAGTAAATCTTAATAGCTACATATCATAATTTATGCATATGCTTAAGTTTTCGTGATATTTTATTTTTTATTTTAAGGGTTCCTCAGTTGGCGTGCTACTTGTATTTCATGCTTTATGTATTTATGTTATATTATTGTTATTTATTTAATTAAAAAGCCCAATAGGACGTTAATTAATAAATAGAAGTAGATATTATCATCCACCAGATCACTCACTGGAGCCAGGGAATAGAAATCTATATCACTCGCTTCATAATCAATGCAGTTACCAAGTCTCTTGTGGCTGCTGTACCATAGTCCTAGTTAAACTTGCCTAGAGATCACAATACACAGAAAAAAATGAGACTTGCTAATTTATGAGGATTCTTGATAAACATTTAGTGAACGCCCAATATAATGGAACGCGTATTCGTGCACTAGCATTTGCCTTAATAATTTGAAGAGATTCTTAATGAATTAGCAATACATACCAGGACCAGGAGGATATAATATCCACTACAAAAATGGCTAAAAAACTAACTAACTGACCATCACTCCATTTCCTTGCAGAGGTAGACAGAGCGGGCCGACCGCCAAAGAACTCGGTTTTAGCACACACCTTTGCCTCATTCATATTCATACATCGTCTCATAACTACTATTTTGTTATTTCGGCACTGAGTATCTGAGTATACCTTACGCAGATAGTAATGGATATCACTCATTACATACACGTTACAGTAATGGATCATTCGCAAGATATTCAACTTAATTGCCAACAAGTGCTACAATTGCTTTTGTAAAATAATTATTCCAGTTCTATTTTCAATGCTGTTGTACAACATATGAAATCCGTATAACACGATCCATCCATAACAGACACCATTTACCTGATTGGAGTCATGAGTACATGTAGTTTGCATTTCCCATGAGTTTACAAAATACAGATACTGTCTACTTCAACTCCACTTATTTAATAATACAATTCCTTCCTCTGCTCTGATGACACCCACTGTATGTATGACACGTTACAATAACAAACGGCACTCACCTGAGAGTCAGTGTAGTTATCATTATTACTTTTATATTTTATTTGGTTACATAATATAAGCGTCTTTCCAAATAAGTTTGTACTGTTGCAATCTCATCGGAGGAAGATTCCAGGTAGTTGCTTTGACTAACTTCCCGCGATACTTATCCACTGATCCCCAGTACGTTGCTGTAAGCTACACCGCTGACTTGGATACAGACACATCTCATGTGGTTTCAGAATCCAGGTACTACGCTGTCTCAGCTACAGTTAAATATACTGTATTCCTCATAGCTGGAGCGGTTAGCAAAGTTATGACGTCTGCTGCAACTAGTGAGGATTGTAATAACCTACGGCACTCACCTGATAGTCCATGTAGTTGCCATATCCCATGTGGTTACAGGTACAGGCGCACGTCTGGATGTGCTGCCGCAGCTCCAATTCCACCTCCCAAGGACTCTCCATGCCTCCCTCCCCGTCACATACCTCACAGCCCTCCCCCACCCCCACCCTGGTAGCCCCACCAGGTGGCGGGGCACATCACAAGCCACTAGGCCGAGGGCTGACGCTCGGGCTCGCGAGCAACTGGTGCTGGTGCACTGACATCACTCACTCAAATCACTACCAACCACCAAACAATTAAAGTTTACAAAAAAAAATTAAAAAATACCCAAAATACGAAAAATTAAGTCACCCTTCACTTTTGATCAACACAGTTTTTAAAATACCTCTAATAAAATCTTGAAGCTTGATGATGTTTATAAGTAAGTTTTTTTTATCACTGCATTCCTTAAGCACTTGTTTTTTTTTGAGAATTAAGTAATGCCACTTGATTGATGATGATTAATTATTAGTGAATCACGCTTGTATTTTGGACAACTGAGCGTTTGAGTGAAGGGAAAGAGCGCGCGGCGGAGGCTTGGCGCGGTAGGGGGGCGACATGTCGCTCGGTACGCTGCTCACGGCAGACTGTTGGTAGAAGCCTTTACAGCCTCCTTCTGGACCCCCTCTCCCCACATCCTCTCTCCTGCTCCTACCCCCACACACTAACCAAGGCTATCGGTGTTGCCAGTTGAGAAGGAAATTCGTTTTCGCAGGAAAATCTTGCAAAATTATGTGTAGATATTATATCGTTGCGAAGTAGGTTTCATTTGTATTTTGTTATCAATGAGTTTTATGATGAGGTAATTTTAAATAATACTTAATAACAGTCAAGGGGATCCCACGCTTTTCCACCCCGTTCCAAGTAACAAAATTACTCCTATTAAGGTTCTCAAGTAGTCTATTTTTTTTTAATTAAGCTAATTTATTTAAAACTACTCTAGATCCTCGAGTGTCCCTGTACAGCAGGATGTAAAAACAGAACCTAACATTGGATGTGTCCAACTACTTTCCCGCTCTGTTATAAATAACAGATGGTTATTCCTCCAAGGCTCTGACAAGGACAATTTTTTTGTCATAAACGAAGCCACATTTAATATGAAACGAATTTAGATCCCTCCAATGTTTCTGCATACGGTGTTAGTAAGCAGTATGCAAGTGCTTACAATTCACACACAAATATTACACACTCAAGAGTTGGTCAAAACAGTTTGCACAGTATTGAGATAATTTTATGTACAATGTGTAAGTATTTACTTCTTCTTCTTCTTCTTCTTCTTTATGTGCCGTATCAGGTCCCCCCGACGTTGGCGATCACTCTAGAAAATGTCTCTTTGTCTTGCGCTGCCCGGAATAGCTCCTCCACACTTCTAATGCCGGTCCACTCTCGTATATTTCGCAGCCAAGACATTTGTCTCCTACCCGGCCCTCTGCGACCCTCTATCTTGCCTTTCAATATTAACTGGAGCAAGTGATACTTCTCCCCTCGAAGTACATGACCCAGATATGAAATTTTCCTGATTTTTATTAATCTAAGCAGTTCTCTCTCTGCTCTAGCCCGCCTGAGAATTTCTGTGTTGGTGATCATGTCGGTCCATGAGACTTTGAGTATTCTCCGGTGAAGCCACATTTCAAAAGCCTCTAACCTGTTCATGGTATTTACTTTCAAGGTCCATGTTTCACATCCATACAACAAGACCGACCACACATAACATTTTAGCATTCTCTGCCTTAGTTTTAAGCTGATATTATCATTGCAGAAGAGGGATTTCATTTTAATGAACGCAGTTCTTGGTGCTTCAATTCTGCACCTAACCTCTACATCTGGGTCAAGAGTCTCCGTGAGAATACTGCCGAGGTATCTAAATCTTTCGACCTTTTCGACATTGCAACCATTTAACTGTATCACTGATTCAGAGTGATCTAGTCGTCCAAATGTCATCCATTTTGTTTTATTGACGTTGATTGTTAGGCCCAGTTGCTCACCAGCATTATTAACAAGATTTAATAGGTCATGGAGGTCATCGATACAGTCAGCTAGTAATACAGTATCATCTGCGTATCTTATGTTATTAATGACAACTCCGTTGATCTTAAGACCCTTCTCAGTATTACTTAGGGCTCTTTTAAAGACATAGTTGGAATAGAGATTAAACAATAGTGGCGACATAAGTATTTACAGTAAATTAAAATATCACAATAGTTCAATGAGATAAGAACTACCGGATAGTGCATTTAAATGGTCATCCTGCAGTCCTAGTGAAAATATGTGTGTTAACGAGTTAACTTAACTTTCGTTAGTTTCTCGGTTGTGCCATGAAGAATGTACTTGGGAAAGTAGAGGAAGTACTTAAAGCCCGTAAGTAACAAATTATCTGTAGCTAAATACCGATTTAAGAAATGATCCCAGATTATAACCCCTCAACCTCTCCAGCCGGACTCTCTCGACCCAACGCCACGCTCCACAGTGGAGGGGACGAATTCATATGTCATTTCTGGATACTCAAATCTCCAAATTCCTACCCACAATTTTTTCAAGAATTTTATTACCTTCTTTTACTTTAAAAAACCTTCAACACAGCATCCATAAAGATGAAACAGGCCCTTGAGAAAATTATTTCCGTCGCAGCATGTGTGTGATTTTTTTCTTAAAAAATAACAAATAATATAAGTTTAATGAAACATATTTATCTGTATTACCGTAGAATATGTTGAGAAAATAAAAATCCACTATTTTGGAAACAATTTAATGGCAATATTATGTAAAAATTGTGTGAACTCGTTTCAATCTTTGTTTCATGTTTCCCTTAAAGTTGTACAATCGAGTCGTTGGCAATTGTCAGAAAATAAAAGTTTTACTGACACTTTAACTCAACCACAAAGAGAAAAATCGTCTTAAAAAACCAACCTCAACCCCCTTTTATTCCCATCTATTGATTTTGATACATTTTAACCCGTTAATTTATTAGGAGACCAAATTTGGTCCCAAACATCATATGAATTTGGTTTCCAAATATTTAAAGGGTTAGTCAAATTTCGTACACTTCACCCTTAAAATAAATAAAAAAAATCCTGTCAGCATCTGATTTTATAAAACTCTTCGCTAAACCCGGACAACGCCGGAAACTTCAGCTAGTAAATAAATAAACACATTCAAAAAAGGATTTATTAAAAAAATACATAATTCAGAAGCCTTAAAATCTCGCCAAATGTGGCGAGATTCTCCGCTGGCAAGTCTGTACTTTTCTCCGGGCCAGCAGCGGCTGCGGTTGCCTAGCGACGCCCGCCCCCACCCCGGAGCACGCACACAGGCGCGCTCAGACGGGCACGCACACACCTGTCCCGACGCCCGTGCCGCCCCCGCGGCCCAATGCCGTCCACCCGCCACCGACTATTTACACCGCCGACACCGGGGTACGCCGGGACGAGAAGGGATGACGAAATGCGATGCCGGGACGGCACTGCTGATGGCTCGTGGTTGTAGACCGAACAGAAAGACGGTAAACATGCTTAGTGGGAACACTATTACTTTTATTTTGTATTTTTATTTTATTTTTTCATATATACGGCATAACGTTGCCATCAACAAAAGTAAGAATAGTGAAAGTACAAAAACTTAAACAAAAGTATTAAGTAACAAGCATAAAATGTAAAAGTTAAACAACTCAAAGAAAGGTATAAAGTGACAAGTATAAAATCTAAAATTAAAACAACTCAAATAAACGTAAAAGTATAAAATGTAAAACTACATACAAAACGTTACCTTTTCTATTGCCTTTTTGTTTATAGCCATTTTTATAACATTACGTATTTGTGGTTGCATGGAATTTATTGAAAGATTAAATTTATTTATTTTTATAATGTACTATATTATTTATTTCTTTATTTTTAATATTTGCTATTTCATTTTGTGGCGTCATTTTAATTTAAATAAAACAAATATCTTTGTATAAACCTCTGTTTGATCAAAAAGTATTGACATGTTTCAAAAGGTGACCGGATAAATGACAATTCAACACACTTTATTATTAATTGCTAATCTAGTTTTACATTTTCACATATCTATTGTACAATAAATGTGTATGTTTTGCATGACGTATGACATTGCACTAACTAATTCCACATCCTGGAATAAAAAAGCATAAAGATACTACATATAGTTATTGTGTTGTTAATATAAATTTTCTCAGAAACACAAACACAACAATATTTTAAGAAACATTTTTTGTTTAGTTGGTAAATATAGATTGCTTGCGTTAATACATTGTTATAAATTTTTCTTTATTTATGTGAATAGCATACAGCTCCAAATGCTCTAAGCCATCTGGAATCAGTGGTACTAAGGCATCCTCTAACACGGTATCTTGTGAGGTTAAATGTACTGGGGAAGTGCCATTCAAATGTCGTCACCAAACACGTCTGAAATCATTTCAAGCAACGATTTAACGAAGGACATTAACCTTAAATAGGAGACACATAGGAACATATTTCATCTTTTGGGATGCTGAGGGGAAGGGATTTTGAATGAAATGAAGAAGAGGAAGTTCTGAATAGGTAAAAGGTATGTAGATTGGGTAGGAATCTAGGGATCAGTGTGTCCATAAGTCTTTGTATTGTCTTGTGTGTATTACCTACTTACATTATTGTACTCTTGTAACTACACTATATTTATATAAACTTATCGAACTCATTGTCCAAATTCCAATAACACCGTAACTATATACTTGAATTGTATCTACTTAACTACCTACCTATATCTGTTATATTTTTCTCAAGTTTATGTATTAGTTTAACCTATGTTCTGTAAAATATTCAACCGACGTACTTTGTACAATAAACTTTGCTTGCTTATGTTTATAAAATAATAACACCATAACAATAACCCTACACATTGTTATGTAAGCTCATACTCAATTTATTATGCTATGTAATTAAAATATTTTATAATGCTACTGATCAACAAAACCCATAATATGTATATGTAAAAGCCTTCTAGGCGTTAATAAAATGAAATAAATAAAATGAAAAATGAAATAAATAAATAAGTGACGGACATATGAATATATCACTCCCATTGCTGCGTATGGCGATGGCTTGAGAGATTAGTTGGAGAGGTTGCAAGGGGTCCCCAAGCCAGCCTCTCTCGATCTGGCACACCACGCAGCTGGTGGGCAAGCGCATGCTGAAAAATCTCAACCGATGAATCTGGGCACCCCTGCTAAATTACCAAACTTAGCAAACCACTTGGAGTGACCTGTGGCAGAGATTTTGGATATCCAATAAATTGTTCCCGGGCGACGGTACCCAACACCGCCTCTCAAATTGATTATGATATTGAAAGTAGGATTGGTAGTTATAAAAAATTATCCAAAGAAGCGATGCTAACAGTCCACAATGGAGTACCTACCCCGCTGTATAGTAGTTAGGTAAGGAACTGGCAGAGGAAGGGCGAAAACAAACGGAATGCTGTAAAACTGATAGTCCTTAGGTGTATGTGTGGTAAAACCACGTGAGAACGTATGAGATGTGTGGAGATCCGCAAAGAATGCAAAGCTGAACATTTAGAAAGGGACGCTTATATTGTTTGAGCATGTTTTGAGCAAATGGACGAAGGAAGAAGTGTAAGGAGAACATATGACGCAAATTTGAATTGTAGAAGAAGTCGGGTATGGCCGAGGAAGAAGTGGCATCATCAAGTGAACTAGATACTTCAGTCGAGCCATGTCAAGAGTCAGTATAATAGAAGAGTATGTATAAAACGATATATGAATATGAATGAGACAAGGAGTGTATGCCAAAACCGAATTGTTTGTCGGTCCGTCCTTTCTGCTTTCCCTTGTGAAGAAACGATGGTTAATTAGTTAGTCAACATTCACAAATATTATATAAATTTGGGAAAAATGGTAATATTCGCCTTTCCTTAGCAAAAATAATATACACTTTTTACAGCATGTCTTTGATATAAAATAAATAGTTTCTGCTCACCAGGTATGTCAAACTATTCCAATTATTTCTCTTTCTTAATTCCAGTAGTTTGTTCACCATGCAAATTATATAATCTGCATACGAACATGTTATATTACGTTTGTACAAAAAGTGTCAAGGGTACACGACGAAGGAAAAATAAAATAGCTCTGAGAAAGAATGGCGCCGCTTTGCGAGAGTGAAAAAAAACTTTAATTGAAAAAAGGATCTTTGGGATTGCGCAGGGCAATGGTTTCTACAATTTTCTTCAATCTGGGAATGGTAGGGTTCCAATCATGTTGGGACCTTGATTCAAAGTGTCAATTGCTTGTTTTTGTATTAAATTAATATTCACAGTAACTCTTGTTTATTTAATTGAAACTATGGACAAATTTTTAAATTGGTTAAGTTAATTTTTAAATGTTCTGTTGTGAAAAATTTCTCTAATGGTGGTGTCTACAAAATTTAAAACTTGCAATTTTTATTTACCACGCTCAGTTTCGAAGCCGTAATTCTAGGTCAAATGAGTCTAGGGGTATCATGCACGGAAGATCGATACAATCCTATATCAATACAATAGAGACGAAATCTTCCATCTTTGGTGAGTCAGAGATATTTGCGAGCACGTCAGAATGTGATTCCGATTGTTGTAGACGAAAGCCGCTGCTTTTATCGTGGCCTCCAAAGTGTCGGATAAGCTGTCAAAATGTAAAACTTTTTGGATGATGTCGTTCGTTATGCAAAGTATCTGGTTTATATAAGTGAACTAACTAAGCTCTTAGAATTGAAAGAAATCGTGCAACCGATCAATGGTCATAATTAATTTATCTAAGACAGTTGATTTTATTCCAACTTGGAGAAACAAAAGATGTTAGTTACAACGTAAAGACCTCATGAACTAACTAACTCTTTTTTTAGGGTCAAAACGTACATGCGGACTGCCAATTAATATTCAAGTTACTATTTCATTTCGAAATTGTCAATTTATTTATATTTTGAACTCTGTGCATGTTGATATATTACAACAGAACACATCGTACAAGACTATCCCCTTGATCAGTTTGCCGTTGACATATCTGTACTGAACCGAGTGACTTCTGATATCGTCGACTGGTTGCGTAACCTAGGCACCCTACTTTGATCCTCTCCTCCACCATACGAAGAAGAAAAATGAATGAATTAATTGAATGGATGAAAAAATGAAAGGATATCCTAATATTTCTCTAAATCAGCGGGCTAAAATGCTTATTGTAAGGCCCAGTTGTTTCACGAAAATTCAAATGTAACATTGTCATCCTGTGGTCATTCAAAGCAATTTTGTTTTTTTTTTACATTTGAAAGGTCCCCATTAAACGCTGATTCTTGTCATGATAGTTGTCCTCTTCTGTTGAAATCTTAATTTGTTCAGGAGCTTGAAACTGGCTTTAAATCGTAAGGCCTGCAATCCCGTTTTATAATCGGAAATACCAACAATTTGAGAGATTAATTGATCAGCAAAATTCATTTTTCTCCGTTAAGCTCTAAAGATTTATAGATTCGATTGAGTCGTGAAATTGGCAAAACTTCAAAGGGCGTACTTCAGCATAACTAATCCGAAATATAGCGAAAAAAATATGTTGTTTCGAACATGGAATAATTAACTCTGACTTTTTAGACAAATAAATCAAAAATATACGTTATACTACGGATTATCTATCAAGAGGATGGTGAAATACCTCCTAAGTGAGTTCGTTCGGCAATGAGGGATGCTGTTACTGGATGACTTAAATGAGGGATGCTGGTGCTGGATGGCTTAAATTCTCGACATACTACGTTGATAAAATTTTCTGCAATTGACGATGCCAGTTTATGACTGCAATTTTACGACTGCTTTAGGTACACCCGTTATAAATAAATGAACATGGTAAATCTTTAGATAAAGTGGATGAGTTGTTGTACTACGGAAATATATTTGTGAGAGACGGGAAGAACATAGTTGTACATAGGTACAACACGACCCGTAACGTCTGAACAGTGAAAAACTTGATTATCGGCTAAAAGCCGGCTTTACCATACCAACTTTCAAAAATATTATAAGTAATACAGACGTTCATAGGAGTAAACAAAAAGCATTATTTTCGAGCGTTCTAAGGGATGCAGTGAAAATTTTAAAACTGTAATACCGGTGTGTCCTCTTGGGATGGATGAAAGTTTTCAAGAGGAAAGTGTGAAGAACTACAATCTTACCAAAACTTAAAAAAAAAAAAGTGTTCTACCAAATGTTTGCAGTACAGGACCACATAGAAACAACAACACAAACAATGGAAAAGTTTCATGGGAAAGAGTTCATTGGTTTGATGTATTCGCTACACGCCCAACTGTAAACCAGTTTAATAAAGCTGCCAAGTGTTCGCTAAAACAGTAACAGAAACTGCGGGTGATCTCTTCTCCCGCAATAAACATTTAACGACACCTTTTAAAGACGTTATGGGTTCATTAGGCAACACCAGGGAGTACCGTCAGGACCTCAACAGCAGGAAACCGCTCATTATCTGGACACCCTTGCAGCGAGATAATTAAACAACATTTTATATGAATTCGGGGTGTTTTAAAACTAATTATTTTTATTTTTAATGTGGTATACGGTACACCAAAAGTACACAAGCATTTGAAATGTTATGTTAATATCTTGATTTAATTTTTATGGTTGTACCTACAGTCATAGATGATTTAAATAAACAATATTCAAAATAGCACAACATGTCTCAACATGTAAACTAGGACACTTTAAATCAGCGTAAGAAACGGACAGACACACTCAAACTATGGTGCTGAAAAATATTATTCAAGATTCCTTGAATAGCCAGGCATAGTACTAACCCGTCTGCCTGAAAAGACTAGAAGAAGCTTTAGTCATTAGCAAAGTGGAAAACAGGAGTAGCAGATAAAAAACCACCAAAGGGATCACCACTGATCCATCAATCAATTTTATTGCTAATTCATTTGTGTTGTGAAGTTAATGATTTCATAGTCAAAGAAACAGTTCAGAAGACAATATTTGGCTCTTTAGATAGGGGCATTAAACCAAAATAAATATTTTAACTGGATATGATCCTCAGGGTTATGATACTGGATATGATAGGGGTCACGTCTGGCTACTGTACTGCTTGGGACGATGTGATGGGTTTGAAGAACCACCTTCCCGACCCAATGCTCATTGTGTCTCTTCGGGACCGCATTGCCAGAAGCTGTAGCTGCTGTTTTTTTGCTGTATCCTGCCTTAGGAGCATAGTTTGTTCCCATTTATAAATATTGTCTCTCCGCTAGCTTCACAAACAATAATAAACTGCATTAGATGACAGTGCAATCATTTTTGGTGTAATATAAATGCACGTTGCATCATGTTGGGACAGTCGGGAGCTTTTTGAACAATAAAATTAAATAGTCGCTTCGTTAAAAATAGTATTTTGACGTGATAATAGATAGAAAGACCCATCAGGGTATCTAAGCACGGTAGATTGATAATACCTGTTATCAAAACGATATTGACGAAATTCTTAATCTTTGGACAGTAAGCTATATTTGGGAGTATGATTCCGACACTCGGTAGACAAAAGCCGCTACTTTTAACGCGGCTTCCAAGGCGTCAGATAAGCGGTATAATATCCACACAGTCTAGTACGCACGCCCAGTCGATAGCAAGGATGATGGTGTCGGTGCAGGGCGGCAGAATAACGGCTCATAACAAGTCAGGGGATGCTGGTGAAGGACGATGGTTTCGGGCGCAGGGTGGCAGCCGAAGGGCGAGAACAGTATAATGACTCACGAAAGGTGATGTGATGCTGGTGAAGCACGGAAACAGTTCTATGGTTTCCAGGATTTACTAGGGTTGCGGCCATTTTGTAACGTATCGGCATGGGCTATAGCGTCGGTGGTGGAGCGTTTGGCGAGATCGGAAGTAGTTCAAAATTCACTACAGGTGAGGTAATTCGGATGTAATAACATAGTGCACAACTTTTTGTAGTGGAAACACTCGTAAACAATAATTGGCAATAGGGTGGCAAGGCTCGTGCCGCGTGGCCGAAACGTGTAATGTATTTGTGTCTGAATTCGCCGGCCACCGGAACTTTACTGTTATTCCATGCGTGCCTCCTACACTTGTTCATGTCGCGAAGGGGTGGGATTATTGAATTTTTTATGTTATCTCTTGTGGAGATGCAGTTGGCACGCACTTCCTCATTGGTCGATTTGTATCACGCCTTTTATGCATTCTTGTCATTGGTAGTTCCTGTAATATAAAACTATATAACATCTGGGTAATGCGTGATTTTACTTTTACGTTATCGATGTAGTTTCCTATTTTAACCTTCCCTTTGCAAAACGTGGGAGGTAATGAAGTATTTTTACACTATGCAGTTTATTATAGTTAATATTTCAATTCGACATTGTAAATTTTTTAGTTATTTTAACTTTTACGTAACATTCCCAGGTTTAGAAATATCAGTTCATATAGAGAAGCGCCAGTGTTAGAAGCGTATGTCAATTTCTGATTTATTAAATTATCAAAATCGGTCTTGCTATCAACAGCGCGACGTGCTCGGAAAGTCGGTATAAAATCATCGGTAGTTACGTCCATCGATCCGACATTGTGAATCGAATTAACTATGCTAGATCTCCTGGTCGTTAAAACAGCTCGGGAAAGTGGTGGGTGCCCTCGACTTAAATATGACACCGACTAAGACCCATTTCCATTCATTATAATAATAATAATAATAATAACATGGAATTTATATAGCGCAGTTTAGTGTCATTTCACTTCAAGTGCGCTTAACTACTCGTTTAACAAACTTATTCCTACAGTGTGCCTTACCCAATACAGATCTAATATTATAACACTTAATACACTGTTTATACAAAGTGATGACAAAACTTAGAATAACAATAACAGTAGGACAGGACAAAACACGAATATTAAAACTAAAACATAACATAAAACAGGAGGCAGTTTGTGCTCAGAAATGAGAATTTTTTGAGCAGACACTTTAAAAAGGTACAATAAGGAGACAACCGAAACCAAACAATTACCGGAAGTTTTAGAATATGGCTTATTATAAAATATTGAAAAGAAGTTAAAATTTATAAATGGTAAGATTTTTTAAATAATTTTGTTTTTAAAGCTCGTTTAAATTCAGCCAAATTCTGGAGATTAGTAAGAGCTGAGGGAAGTCTATTCCAGATGAGAGGGCCTGTTACACTAAAAGAACGATCATAGTAAACAGCTCGATTTGACCTAGAAAGTTCGATTAGACGATTACTAACACGATTACTAAATGGTTTCAATTCTGAGATTTTCAATGTACCTTCAGGTGTCCCTCAAGGATCTCACCTGGGACCGTTGCTTTTTACTATATTTATCAATGACATTGTAAAATGCTTTATGCATGCTAAAGTTTTACTTTTTGCTGATGACATGAAAATATTTCTTTCTATTAACTCTATTACTGAATGTTATAAACTGCAACAAGATCTTAATAGGCTTAATGATTATTGTACTCTCAACTATCTCCACATGAATACTGCAAAATGTTATGTAATAACCTTTACAAAAAATAAAAATAAAATTGAATATAATTACCATATTACAAACAGTCAACCACTCAAAAAAGTCAATCAAATTCGAGACCTCGGTGTACTGATTGACGACAAACTTTCATTCAAGGCACATGTGGATAAGATTGTCAAGAAATCATTGAGCATGTTAGGATTTTTATTCCGTATTGGAAAGGAATTCAACAATATCCATACACTCAAAATTTTGTATTACTCCTACGTCCGTAGTCATCTTGAGTACCCTTCTGCCATATGGAATCCTTTTTATAACATTCACACAAAACGCATTGAAGCTGTTCAAAGAAAGTTTGTACATCACTTGAACTTCAGGAGACAATTACGTTATTACGATATGGAAAGCTCTATCAAGCACTACGGACTTAAAACATTAAAAAGCAGGAGAGACACTGCGGACATGATTTACTTACACAAAGTCTTGAGTGGTCATATTGACTGTCCAGCCCTTTTGTCATCAATCAATATTAGAGTCCCAAGTAAGAAAACTAGAGACAAATCATTGTTTCATATCGAAATTGCTTCAACGAGTCTCAGGCAAAATTCTTTCTTACTAAGAACTTGCAATCATTATAATAAAACTTATTTTGATGCTGATATCCTGTCATGTACCTTAGGAGCCTTTAAAAAAATTGTTAACAGAGTATTGTAATAATTAACCCTTTTCTAAATTTAATACATTACATTCATCATTTATTCATTATCACTCTTACATATTATTTGTATTTAATATCAAATGTACGTGTGTGTATGTATGTATGTATGCATGTATGTATGCGTATGTATGTATGAAACTATGTATATGTATGTGTGTACGTATGTATTTATATGTGTATATGCATGTGTATGTATATATATGTATGTATGTGTTTATACAAGTATATATATATATATATATATATACACATTTTCTCTTATTATTTCCTTGTTTTTAACATTTCTTTGTTTTTAACCTTTCTTTGTTTGTTTATTGCTTTTTAACCTTCTTTATCTTAATTGCATGATGTGAACATTGGTTATTGGGTTGTAACCTAATTCTTTTACTTATTTTTTCTCTCTCTCTATGCATGTTATGTTATAAACCTGTTAATGTTCCTAATAAAATAAATAAATAGATCTGCTGACCTTAGAGTAAGATGTCTATTGCTTAAATTTTGTCGGATACATAGTTCCGATATATATGCTGGCGCCATTCCTTGCAATGCTTTGAAGGTCATTAAGCAGATCTTAAACTCTATTCTTTCAGGGCATCGAGGCCAGTGAAGGCGATCCCTTAGAAGTGGGGTTATACGGCAATACTTAGATTCACCAAAAATCATTCTTGCCGCAGCATTAAAAACTGACTGGATTCTATTGATTTGTTTCTGAGGTAGGCCGGCATATGCACTATTGCAATAGTCCATACGTGAGACGACGAACGAATTTATGAGTGACTTTGCTCCATCAGAGGGAAGGCATATCCTGATTGATTTTATCTGCCTTAAATGGAAAAAACCAGAATATAAAAATAATATAAAAATAATAAGTCATAATTGCGCTTACTTCTCCTTCTTGAACGAACGTTTCGTGTTCAATTTGGGAGGTGGGTTTGAATACCGCCGCCCACGGAAAACATTTATTTTAAAAACAACACCTCTGCCATAAGCCACCCCAAGTGGTTTGCTAAGTTTGGTGATTTAACAGGGGTGCCCGGGTTCATCGGGTGAGGTGTGTTCAAGATGCGCTTACTCACCAGCTGCGTGACTTGCCAGATCGGGAGAGGCTGATTTGATAGCTCCAACTAGTCCCTCGACCCATCGTCGTGCGCCGCAGTGAGAGTGATATATTCATATGTCCGTCACTCCTGGACATACTGATCCCTAGATTCCTACCCAAACCTCATACCTTTTACCTTACC
The DNA here is from genome assembly GCA_026573805.1 of Hesperophylax magnus. Lineage (NCBI taxonomy): Eukaryota > Metazoa > Arthropoda > Insecta > Trichoptera > Limnephilidae > Hesperophylax > Hesperophylax magnus. Next base: position 6,599,417 of record JAIUSX010000029.1, on the reverse strand, counting down.
AGAACTTCCTCTCCTTCCTTTCCTTAAAAAAAACCCTCCGCATAGCATCCCAAAACATGATATAGGCCCTGAGGCAAACTATTTTCCACGGGGCATTCTGTGTGGGGTTAATGTAAAAAAATAGAGCCATGCAGTTTAATCGGGAAATTTGTGATTTTATCCGTGTGCCTTAGTACAAAAAATCAATAGTTGGTTGGTGCTTACTAAATATAAAGAAATTAAAAAAAGTTTACCCTGTATTTGGTTATTGAATTCTCCTGGGTGAAATAATACTCCTGTCTAAGTGTATTATTTGCAAGTTCAAATACCGTTTTAAGTAGGTACTTTTAGTTACAGGTAGCTTTTAAGCACCTCCCAAGGTCTTCGCGCGGTCCCATAAATATTAAATATAAATTTCACCTGTCAAAAATCGCTTACTTCATCGTACAGTTTTCGGGAACGAACTTTAATGGTCGCATCCAAATTTAATGGGACTGCCGTGGAAATGGCCGAAGTTTGTACACAAATTTTACGATTAACCTTTTAAAGGGAAACGCGGCCAACAGATTCGGCCCGCGAAGAGGACTAAACATTTCACCGTTGATTTTACTGTCTGATGCCCTGAATTTTATACCATCGAAGTTTAGTAATATATATAAAATGAACTCTTGAATAATGTGTAAACCAACTTATTCCAATGGGTTTTTAGCTTAAATGAACTAATAATAATGCAGATCTGAAATGAAGTTTTCTTAAAATACTGATTCTTTTACTATTTTAAGATTAAATATTGTACAGTTAAATAATGTTTATATTTTTTACTATAACCTGTCTTCGTTCGTGTAAGGAACACCATTCATTGAAATCTTTTTCATGGTTAACTGTTGAGGCATATATTATTATGGTATATTCGATTAGCGTCTTATGTTATATTTTAAGAGAGAATATTTGAATTCTGAAAAGCTCATAAAAATGTTGAGGTTATTAAATGGTAAAGATGTAATAACCAAGAAGTTCCAGACGAAAAATTATCTCTTAAAAAACAAATAATACATTTTCATCAACAACGAGTCAGTTCAGCTCGAACGGATGTCACGACCAGTGGCGGCTCGTGACTTTTGGGTGTTCTAGAGTGCTAATAATATTACAAAAATGGAATTATTGATGTTGTAGCTGAAAATTTTATTTTTTTGTATGAATATTTTCAGGTAATTTCAGTTTTTCCGCACGGCTTTCTTGAATATCTTTATACAAAAAATCGAAATTTCGAAAAAAATAAAAAATCGTTTTCAGCTACGTCAACATCAAAAATGTCAATTTTTATAATATTTCACTCTAGAACACCCAAAAGTCACGACCCGCTACTGTTCGGGACGTAGGTTAACTCTCTCTTCCAATATATCATGCTTTAATTTATTCATTGAATCAGAAAATAAATTCAAATAAATGTATGACAACGACATCTGAGCTCACCATTCAAGAGTTTTCGCTGCTTCAGCACACAACCACATATACGGTTGCCCTCTTGAACGCCAAAGCAGCAAGTCATTTCAATAATCCAAGGGTATCAAGGCCAATAAAAAGTTTTAGATTAAAATTTAACGCAGTCAACAACATATAATAGTGTCACAGTCAAATCAAAATACACATAGAGTAGAAAGAAAATCATACTGTTATAGAGTTGCATTAACTCGGGAGCCAAAAAAATATTCTTATTGTGAGGAATTTTCTCAAACACAGCCCCTTGTTCTGAGATTTATCTACCATCTTCCTTAATTCTAGCGCTGTTCATTAGGAGGACTCGAGCTACTAATGGATCGCATCAAATTACAGACTCCATTAAATATTCCAACTTGTAAAATATCCTTTATTATTTAAAGAGGATCGCGAATTATCTTCACAGATTAAAATCACCTCGGACTTCGAAAAAGAAAAGAAAAATAAACTCACCATAAAACAGAGAATTTCAGTCGTTGAGTAACGCCAGGTTGTTCTGCAGTTTTAACACCTTTCCGAGGTACCTACTCTTTAATGTTCTAAGGTACGCAGTTAAAAATCAATGTTTAAGATCTAAGGCATGGCATTTTAAAATGATTAACCTTCCCGTTGCCAACAGGGGTAGTAAAAATCTCTAAAATAATAATATCCATTAAGGCATTATAGTTTTGGTATTTTTTCCAAACCTACAAACGTATAATCTACCATTAAAAAAATACACTAAAGTACCTACTAGATTAAAACAGATTTCTTTCAGAAACATTTTTTTAAATCAGATATCATTTCTTGCCACAAATTAATCGTGTTTTTGTGCACTTGAACCATACCCACAGTAAAGTTGTTTGAGGCTGTTGTTGTACGGAAGCCATGTTCATTGATGAATGAAGATATTTTTTTATAAAATATTAAATTATATATATAATATTTAAAAATATTAATTTTTTATAATAAAATATATATATATTCTAATAATTTTTTCACGAAAATACATTAAAGTGCCATAAAATGTATGAATAAATGGAAAAATGAAAATAATAAATTGAATTGATTAAATGCTTGGGGTAAATGTGTTATACCCCTCATGGAACAAAAGTTTAATTTTACGTGAAGAAAGTAAATATATTAATATTTACTTGATTCTGTGTTAGAATTCACAAAAAAAACAGGATCCGAGGCCAAACTAATAAATAAAAATAATGGTATGTGATAAAAAAAGGAAATAATATTACATATTTTTCCTTTTACTGTTCAAGTCATAAAAATAGTGTGCTTAAATATGTATAAATAAATGAAAAACATGATAAATGCGTGGGGTAACTTTGTCACCCCTCATGGAAATAAAAGTTTTATTTTGCATCTTGACTGCCGAAAGTTAAAAAAAAACATGATAACTTTGTAGCGTCGATATTAATCCATTGAATAATTAATAATAAATCGCTCGACCTACTTAGGTACGTACTTGCTAATTGCTACTTAGGTACGTATTTGCAGCCGAAATCAAAACAAAGCAACCTACTTGCCTACTCGCGACAATAATACTGAAGCCCGTCTGGGATACTACGAGAACTCGCCAGAAGGTTCGAGTCTACGGCCTATGCATAATCGCCGCAATGTCGAAGGTTCCCGAAACACACAGTCTGTGCGAGTGCCTAGAATTTAGTTGCCATCCATCTACCTACTGCCGCCGTCGGCCGAGTAGTATAAATAAGCCCGACGCAGCGAGCCAGTCAGTCAGTTAGTCATAATTTCGCCGCCAGTCTACAAGGATCAACGAGTGTTAACCCGCGCTAATCTTACTAGCGCGAAGGACAACGTACCCGGCTTCGCCCGTACAATCATGGACTCTATCGGGACATCATCATAGCGCCTCGGCCACGTCCGCGGCCAGCGCTACTCGGATTACAAGCGCCCTGGTTCCAGCGTCTCTGACCAGCGCTTCTTCCACGCTACCATGACCACCACGAGGACACGCAGCATCCTCACTGGTCTACATCGTTCCCGTTCAACCGCCTACAAGGTCCGTCGCACCTTCGGCCATCTCGCCAGCACTGGAGTGCCTGAAGACCTACGTTCTTCGCCAGTGCCTGACCTCCATCGAGTTCCGGTCACCAGCGCCCGGCGTCGACTCACTGACCCGCGCTCGACCAGCACATCACAGCCAGCATCCGGTGTATTCTTCTGTCCTACATCATCTCCTCGTCACGGCTACTGACTCACCAATAAAACACATGTGACCTTCACAACCTTCTTTCATTTCGTGCCTCATCACCATTGATCCCCAAAACTTGTTTCAAAAAGCGTTTATTTGACTAGGAAAATTTGCACAAGCGAGTCACAAAAGAACAAAAAAACATTGAATAATTAAAAAGTAATGTTACATGCATAAAATAACAAGAGAGATTTTTTTTTCTTTTTTCTCCATCATTCATGCTTTTAACCCGGCTTTTCGGTTGTATTAGCCACATAAAATATTAAAAAATTTACTTAGTATTTAAAATTTACATTTTTTTTTCGGAAATTCATGAAATTATTCAACAATAAATTGTATCTACCAAAAAACGTGTTATCTTGTCAACTCTCTCTGCGTAAAATGGATCGTTTGTGCTACTCCATTCTCTTGTATTGCGCAGTAGTTGCTTGGATAGTTATTGGGTTCTCGGATCCTCTCAAATAATCTCACCGAGATCGTAGATAAGGCATTAGAATTTTATAAATATATTAACTTACACATCGATGAAACTACTAGCGATGCAATGAGAATGCTCGGTTTTATTTTGAGAATGGGGGCAAAGTTTAAAAAGGTGTTAACTTTAAAACATTTATATTGCTCATTAGTACGAAGTAAATTCGAATATAATTCAACATTATGGTCACCGTTCTACAAAGTCCATTCTCAAGCCTTAGAAAAGGTACAAAATAAATTTCTTCGGTACATCAATTTTAAAATGAATATTTCCATCGAATTTATAAATTATAATAACTTACGTACCGAAACCAGACTTCTCAAACTATCGGATAGAAGAGTTCTAACTGATATATTATTTTTATTCAAAATTATCAAATCTCTCATTGACAGCCCTGAATTATTGGAATTAATTTATATGAATGTACCTGCCAGACAAACTCGAAGCATAGACACTTTTAAATGTAACAATAACCTCAATACTAACTACTCTATGTATTCACCAATTCCAAGAATTCATCACCTTGCAAACAAATATTGTAAACTTATCGATATATTTGGTGTTAATAACTTTGAGAGTTTCAAAAGGCAACTAATTATAGACCTATTTGCTAGTTATTAACTTGTAATATTTATTAGCTTTAAAAAAGGTCTGGCCTTCATACTTTGATTTACTTTACCATATTATTTTTAATTACCTTATGAGTAAATTATATTTAGCTATTTTATCCATGTACATGTTACACTTATATACATATACTGTCAATTTAGTATGTAAAAGCCCGATAGGGCGTTAATAAATAATAAATAAATAAATAAATAAATAAAGATTCCTGCTTACTTTTTAAAAACATTTTATCCATTATTAAAAGTTGTAATATAAAATTAATAAAAAACTGCTTACTTCTAAAATGCCTCAATCATTCAAAGTTGTAATTGAATCGTATCGCTAGTTAAATTTGAATTTCTGAAATTCGATTTAAATACCAACACTGAAAAATCGAACAAGTTCCGAGTTTCTAACACAGGGGTGTTATAATGTCTTTTCATTGTCATCGGCTGACTGGACATTGAATATTTTAAAACTCAACTGAAAGCATTTCAGCGTCGACCATTGTATAAACTCGCCCACATTATTTTAAGAACAATGCTGTATTATTCATTTTACAGAAACGGAATCAGCAAAAACTAAGAGATGAATAATTTTTTATAGTTGACTTAAAAATATCGCAGATACTGGAACTTTTATTAACATTTTATTTCGGATATAAAATATTGACCGTCTAACTAATTAGATTTTTATATGCCCGTTCAAAGTCAGTGTGCTAAATCTGGTCTCAAGCATGGTTTAAGACAGTTTTAACCAAACAAATTTGCCATTATAAGTCAAGTTTGTCACTGTTTTGACCATTCGCGCCACGTAATATTTACACCACGTTTTTCAGTAAGGCTGTATGTCATCATCCTTGGTTCTAGTCACGGTCATATTTTAAAAATTGTTTCACTACAGTTCATTATACCCAAGTGATGCATTGCAGTCTTTGTATTTACAACCTTCTGACATGTATGTTATGTTTCTCATCATCTTAAGAGGCAACTATCTCATCATTTGCCGGTAACAGTTGTTTTTTATACTGAAAGCCCTGATATGTCATCTTTGGGAATGATGTGTAGAGAGTTTTCCAAGGAAGGAGAGGAAGTTCTGTGAAGTATGAGGAGTGGGTAGGAATCTGGGGTCAGTTTGTCCAAGAGTAACGCATGAATGAATCCATCTCTCCCACTGCCGCGCAAGGCGATGAGTCAGGCTGGAGAGGTAAAAATGTCTCCCTTAACCAGTCTCCAAATCATCAAAGGTAGGCATCCGTCACCAAAACCTACACAAACATAACTCCATGAACTCGGGCACCTCTATTAATTTACCAAAAGAGGCGAGCCGATTTCGGTGACATATGGCAGAGTTGTTGGTTATAGAATAAATGTTTCCGAGAGTGGTGGTACGCATGAGTATGCCGCCTCCCAAAATAAAAATTAATTATAATTTTTTTGTTGTATTAAGTTGCTAGAAATACATTTTTTTGTAGCATCAAAGACTCTTATAAGGATCTGGATCTCAAACATATCCGATACCTTTTCGATACTGCCCGTGAGAATAAAGCACTCCAAACCGCAATTTATCATTTTTACTATAGAGACAAGTTTTGTATTGTTCATAGAATGAATCTGTTCCTTCTGGTGAGTCGTCACGATTTAAAATGATTTTGGGATAAAGCATCTATGATGATTCTGTTCATTTTCTGGCTTAAGTGTCATTTTTCGACGTAACGAAAAAAGATAAAGCCAAGGAAAATGAAAAGACTCACAGCATCATTTTTCAATATAAATAAATGCTTAATATGTCTTCCCTGGTAGGTGTTCCGATTTACATAAAGCAAAATTAACAAAAGTTTTCAGGTATGATTTTAGAGAGTTATTCAAACTTTAAAAATCTCTTACTCCTTAATATGTTTCATGGTTCTGCACAACTTTTAAAAGAAACTCCAATAATTGTAAACTTAAAAACATTAATGTTAAATACATATGTTATGATCTAGTAAAAGCTATAACCAGAAGAAGTATTTACGAACGTACTTAGTGTAAAGATGGGTATTTGTTTTCAAGATATGGCTTGATACAGTGTATCATCTTACTGAGTAAGATCAAACAAGAGTGTAAATAACGAAAAGTTATGTATGGGAAGACCGATAAATGTAAATGAAGCAAGCAATGTATGCCGGGAAAAACTTGTTTTGCAACCTATCGGATGGTAAATTAATTAGTAAACAAACAAGATAGATTTTAGATTTTCACGGTTCTTCCGGATGTAATCGTTTTGGTTCCCCTCAGGCCGCTGGCATATTGACCGTTATATTTCTGAAAGGCGCTCAGAAGGTCAAGAATTTTTTTTTATTTCCACTTTGCAATAAAATTCAATTATAGAATAGAAATGTAATAAGGTATTGGAAAAATTATAGAAATAAACATATTGTTTTGTAAAATACAAAATTTAAAGGCAAAAATAAAATTTAAAGTTTTTTAACTGGCTCGCCTGACGTTTTTCGTCTAAGCATTGAACTAAATTTACTGATAAAACGAACAAAAAAATACACATTTTTTTATACAAATATATAATAAACATTATGGTGACCTCACTAGTTTCTTATATACCTAAATAATGAATTAGAAATTACACAAAGTTTCATTATTTCTTCTACAAATACATTCGAAACCATTCGTATCAAATAGGTATACGTTTTAAAAATTGGTCGGTGGTTATTTTCTGTATTTAAATACAAACCTTTTTTATTTCGAACACCGTTTAGTTCTTATATCTAACTATGACAGTAAGGGAGACACAACAATTTCTGCGAGACCATATTAGCTGTTCCCAAGAGCGAACAAATTAGACTGGGTGGTTAAAAAATGCTTTTACTGTCTCATAATAAAATGTAACAGAAATGAAGAATTATATTTGTTCATGGAAATTTTTAAGGTAACGATACTTTCAGAACATCCGATCCTTTGCGTAAGCCCATTGTTCAGTGGATATAATATTTCGATCACAGTTTAATTGGCAAATGCTACTAGCAAACGTATCAACAATCCTTTCCACTCCAACTGTTATGTCGTTAGCACATCCTCGATGATTAGAGATGTGAAATTTTCGCCATCCAATAAAAGCAATTATCCCCAGTAATTCTACCCGAATTTCGTGAAATTGTGATATTTCAATAAAGAGAGATTTATCAAATTCAAAAGAATCATTGCAAAATTTTATAATTCACGGATTTGAACAAAAAAATATGATGATAGATAAATAGACTCTTAGATTATTGATTCTTTGTCGGTAGGAATATGATATATTTTCTTTTTTAGTGTCTAATGTTTTCTTACTAAAATAAAAGTGTGAATAAATCAATTAGTTTACTAAAATGCCAGAGGTATATAACTTTTAAACACAATTATCTCTAAAATACTACGTTTTATAGTTGTCTGACAAATAAAATCTACTTTTTATGGTTGTCTAACAAATCTACGCCTTACAGTTTTATAATAAATCTACGTTTTATAGTTGTCTTACATATCTACGTTATATAGTTATCTGGCAAATCTACATTTTATAGTTGTCTAACAAATCTACGTTTTATAGCTGTCTGACAAATCTACGTTTTAGAGTTGTTAAACAAATCTACATTTCATATTTTTCTAATAAATCTACGTTTTATAGTTGTCTAACATATCTACGTTATATAGTTATCTGGCAAATCTACATTTTATAGTTCTCTTGTGTTCTTAGATATATTCTTGACTGTTTTGTTATTCCTGATGTTTTATGTACATCCTATATACATTTCTTGTTTTAATTACGAGTACCTTTATAATCTTAAAAAATATTGGTTCTAAATCTCTTTTATGTTATATTCATAATTTTTTTAAGTTATTAATAAGTTGTCCTCTCCCAATCACCCAACGAGAGTGTATAAAATATTATGTAATACATTACATTTTGTAAAAAAAAATTAATTAAAAAAAAAACAAATCTACGTTTTATAGTTTGTCTAACACATCTACGTTTTATAGTTATCTGACAAATCTACGTTTTAAAGTTGTATAACAAATCTACGTTTTACAGTTTATCTAACAAATCTACGTTTTATAGTTGTCTAAATTATTTACTTTTAATAGTTATCTGACAAATCTACGTTTTACAGATTGCCTAACAAATCTACGTTTTATAGTTATCTGACAAATCTACGTTTTACAGTTGTCTAACAAATCTACGTTTTATATTTGTCTAATATTGATAATTAACTGATAACTTATTAACTTAATTTTTTATTTTGTGAAATAATACTATCATCGTAGTTTATTTTATTGCTTTTAGTATAATCATGAGAAAACTCTATTAGGTACTACTAACTGTCTTTACTTGTTTTATAACATTTTGTAATTCCTTATAATGCTTATTTATTTTTGTATTTCTTTGTCATTTATAAATATGTTGTGTAGGTACAAATGCTAAAACAATAACTAAAATAATTTTATTGGTCTAGAACATATAAATAATTACTGTTTATGTTTAAATGTACGACTTTTGTTTGATAAATATAAATTTAAAAAATGATCCCGTAAAAAACCAAAGTTTTTTTACTAAGATACATCAATTATATAATGTCTTTTAAAACTCAAAAAAAAAGTTTTGACTTACTTCCATCTTACCAAATACCGATCGGGTAGTATTGATATTTAATTCATAAATTAACCGCTATGATGTCATCTGATTTCAAAATAAAACGTATATGTCAGCGTGTGTGTATAAAAATTGATATAATGCATTGTCAACTATTAGTCTCTCTGCCAAGTTTCACCTGAGAAATGGGTTAATTTTTACTCCCAAGATTTGCATTCATTCATAATCGAAAACAAAAGCGAAATTCAAACAAATTATTTACAAAACACTGTTTTTATTTGAACGAAGCCAGTAGTTAATATTTCAGTGAAACAAGGAACATGGTACTATTCCTTTTAAAAATAATAAGATCTCTCTATTTTATCTATATAATAGGATCAGCCATCCAATTCCGTTTATTATCACAGCGCCATAGCACATTATATAAATATTTAAATAAGTACGGCGATATCCGCTGTGAATATTTCCGCACAAGATGCGGCCCGACACCTCCGGTAATACCTACTTCTGAAAGAGTTTCCTCTCGGGAGATGCAATTTCCCATAAAATGATTAAAGATTTCTCCACTTCTGTCTCCTGCGTCTTACGACCAGACTTGCAATCTTTCATTTTGTTATCTTTAGAAGCATTTTATTCAATCATATTAACAAACCAATGAAATATATACACACTAAAAAAATCGATCCGTAAAAAAAAAATATTTTGCACAATAATACTTCAGTTATAGTTTTATTGAAGATTGAACTTTCTTCTCGAGGGGCTGGTAGACAATAGTCAATCGTGCTAAAAACTGAGCCAAATCCCGATCGGGTAAGACTGACATATATATATATATATATATATATATATATATATATATATATATATAACTGCTGTAACTTTGTCCAAGTTCAGATAAATGCGTATATATCCGCGTGTCTATGCGTGATTACTACCAAAAGTTGCTAGAATGCATCGTCATTGATAACAAATCTGTCTAGCATGTTTTAACTTAATCGGATGTCGGTAATTTTAATATCCACGATAAAGAATTGCATTCAAGAAAACAAAATCTAAACTCAAATGGATGTATTTGAAAACAGATTTCAGATATGTCTTAGAGGTACACTATTTTTTCATAACCTTTTCACTCTTAACCAAACATAACTATCATCAACCCGACAATCTGATTTATTTTATCTACCCTCTTGTAGAACAAACATTCGAAAAAATTCCCCAATTCCTCGTATATGTGCACAATATAATATAAAATTTTACAACATTGACATTTTTGGTAATAACAAAGAAATATCGATATGAAGTAATGCGTACGATCGATTATTAATATAAGAGTATGGAATGTATCGGGAGCATCTCCTATCCTCTTCCTATTTTCCCCTTCCTCTCCCTTTCCTAACACCAAATTAATTTTAAGATACTAAAACTTCATTTTAAATGCACTTTAACATAAGAAACTTCTGTGGCTTGACTTCATTTAACTTGTATATTTATATCTATCAAGGTATATTATATAAAAGCTATTTGTTTCTTACAAAATAAATAACACATATCAATTAGTATTCTCTTTTAGTCTTAGGTAGTTCATTAGTTTAATGAAATGGTATCCTTTTATTTTCTTTTCTCTAGATTGTACTATATTGTGTTTGTATAATATTGTTATTTTCAACTCAACTTAACCGCTATTAACCTAATATACAGTATTACAGGGGTGGAACTTTACCACAGTAACTCCTTAAGAGTCTCAAAGAGGATACTGTGTTTTTAGATATGACAGAAAAATTGCAATTAATGAATTTGCGAGCACCTCAGAACAGGTTCTCCTAGTGAGTTATTCACAAAACACTACTTTACCTATGTGCATATAGGTTTTAAATATTATCATTTTATTTGTATTATCTACGTAAGCTGTAATCATTAGTAAAATGTATGCACGAGAATAGAAATAAATAAACAAATTAAACAGAAAAACCCACAGAATTAAAAAAGGTATCGGTCGCAACTGTGAATTGAACCCATGTGATTTGTCTTACCGGGACAAGACTTTCCCAATTGAGCTGTTTATCTTCAATTAATTCCTGAATTTCATAAAGATAGCAGCCTTAAAAGTATCACTCACACTTGCCTGACATTGTATATCCTCATCCCATTTGCATTTCATAATGATGATGAAGCACAGTTTCGTATTTAATGTAAGGCGTGGCTTAGTACTAAATCACTATTTTGATTAATCTTTATAACAAATTGGTGTACATTATGAATACAAAAAAGGATTTATATAAATTGAAGGTTTTCCTACCGTTTCCCTTGAGTAGAATACAAATAAAAACAAAATTACTCAATAAAAAATAAAAAACGTAAAGTAATGAATTTTTTTTTTCAATAGAAATGAATGACCGCGTAAAGAATCACCTTTAAAAAATACAGTATTATAGCTAAGATTATGTGTGACAGTTTCCATTAATTTCCTTTTTTTCTTTCTTACATAATTATTTACAAAATAAATAAAAACCACTAATGCGCTTGAAATCGAACGTTTCTAGACTCCGTTTGTCAAGCAATTTTAATGACTATTGCCTACATTCGTGACAATATAAGGCATACCAAGAATATACACATTTTTGGCTTATAGCTTCCTCTTAAGGCCCAATTGGCCAGATTGTTGGATTACGTAATAATCTCTCATCGCATATTTTATGTTCTTCTTTATGCTATGCTATCATATAATTAATATTTGTTTACTAGAAGTTTGCTCATTTGATCTTTTCTATTGACCAATCGTAAAACGCACATGAATAATAAATTATCTACAGCTCAATAACTCCATTAAGTCAGTTTTAGAGTTCCACATTCCTTTTGTACCACCGGATAACAGTGATGTCCTAATCATCGACAAGGTTCATATACAATGACATTGTTTAACCCTTATTTTAAATTGAAAGAGCTATTTCCTCTGACTATTAGTGACTGAAAAGTGGGTTTAATTAATTGAATTTGAGGTCGGAAAGTCTTCTGTTTCCAAACTAAAAGCATTCATTAACATCATATTGTCGTTACTTGGTCGGTTAAGATCGAGAAGTGTACTTAATAAGGTACAATAAAACTTTAGTACAAGTTTATCATAATAAACCGAGCTATTTAGTTGGGCACTATCATATGGGAAAGCAATTACGATAAATTTTGTTAATAGCTGTTTTTTATATCTAGTCATTTGCACGTCTTAAAAGATAACATCAACATTGACAAATGAGATGAGATAAAGTCTATTTCTTTTAATAATTCTAGATTTGATGTCGCGCTGTCATTTATTTTTATTTGTATACATGATTTTACAATATGTTAACGATTATAGTAAAAAACTCAATTCTTTTTTTTCCATATTTAAATAGTACTCAAGAGTCCCAACTGCTCCCGAACGAATTCATCCAGTGAGACTATGGCGGAGAAGGAATGGGAAAGAGAAAGGTTTGGAAGTACTTGCTAATGAGTTTTCGAACAGTAAGTCGATAATAAAATGTGGTCTTTCACCAAATATCACTGACACTTGTGATATATACCACTCTGGAACTATTTATTATAAAAGAAGAAGAAAAAAAATTACACAAATTAATCAGATAAAATTAACTTGCGCCCACAGGGATTTGAACTCGCGACCTTCGGGATTCTAGTCGAGAGCCTTGCTCCTTGACAACGGAGGCCGTCAATTGAAGAAAATAAGAAAAAAACTCTTAAATTTGGACGAAAAACGATTATTACAAGATAATCCAGGTTAAGATTGCTGGAAGAACAAGCAGAGAAAAAGTCGCTTGATGAATTCGTTATCCACTTTACTGGTACGGGTACGCAGGGCAGGGTGAAGATTACCCCGATGATAGTTGACTTACCATAAGATAAGGTATCAGAAGAAGAAGAAAATTAATTTTCCTTCTGATTATTGATGGAATCACTTACCTATATTAAATGTTTTGTCTTGAACATAGTAAAAAATAATAATTTTAAGTAATTATGAACGGCAAAAGAAACCTAAAATACAGTAATATTAATAAAATAACTTTATTTGACAATTAAAAACACACTTTTACTGAATCAATATATGACAGCCAAACAAGTTCCATCTATTTCAATCTTCGTCAGGGCTTATCAATAATTATAATTAAATACGGACACATATTATGTAAGAAAATAATACATTGACAGAAAGAGATTTGCTCTCTCTCTCTTTCTTTCTGTCATTTTAATATTTTCTTTTTAATTATAATTAGTTGATTTATAAGCCCTTACATATTCTAAGATAAGCGAAACCTTGTTTGGCCAACATTGATTAAATGAGTGGAGTATTAGAAAGTTATGTTTTTCATTTAATGTATAATGTGACGTCCCAAATATTTGCTTCCTTTGCTAGATTTCACCGTTTATCCCATATTGTTAGGTTCTATAAATTTGGCAAATTATGGCAAACGATGGCTCAAAACGTTTTTGTAAACTGGTATAATATGTCAAAAAATCTCTCAAGTGGTTATGTACTCAATATAGTGCTGTTCAAACAAAGTTTTTTAGTCTTAATTATATTTATGTACTACCACAAGGTGATTGCTACATGCTAAAGTTTAAAAGCCATTGATGTAAATTACCTTGTCTGGCGGTATCTTACGAATTCAAGCTAGAAATGAAACATTATAAAAAACTGTGATAAAAAATAACAACCGCCTAAAATATCAATAAAGTTCGACATTTACATACATGAAACATCAAAACTCATAAAATACGTCCTTTGTTTGAACCTTCGCCCTCGTTCGAAAGGACCGATGAATTGATTTCCACAAATCCATTAATTCCACATGAATCAGTGGAAATGTGGTAACAGAACGTAACTAAAACATACGACGCAAAATGTTAGTGACGGCCCTGCCCGTATCCCGCCGGTTCCTTCATATTTTCCCGGGAGAGAAATATCTGGAAATATTCCCGTGAAAATATCTGGGAATATTCAGGAGAAAATATTATAAAGGAAAATATTTCCTCGAAACGGCACGAGAATGTCGATTCTCTGCGTAAGGAGGTTTGTTATTTCTAAGTCAGGCCCGAGCGAAACGATTTCAATATAAAGAATATTTTTCTTTAGGCAGCCCGATCTTGAAAATAAATAAAAAAAACATACAAAAGTTGAACGCGCGTTTTGAAATTCAGCTTTTTATGTGTTGATTAGTTAGAAACACATACACAAAGCATAAAGAAGTTTTATTTCCATAAAATTTTGTTTTCACTTGTGGTTTGGCAAACTCTGTATTATATTTATTATTAAAATTTTATTCCATTTACTTTGTGATTAAATATTTTATTTAAAAAATAGTGTGTTTTATCATAATCTGTTTTTTTAGTGTTTTTTGCAAGATCAATTTCTGATCTAACATCGTCGTCACAGAAATATCCGAATAAGTATTCATAATTCTAAATAACATTATTTTTTATGAATAATCACGGGATATAATAATTCCAATTAATTTAAAATGTCAATTAATATTTTTCTGTTAAAAACTATCTACTATGTCATCCATAAGTAGGTATTTTACCGTTTGGCTGAATTATTCAAACAAACACCAATTTTGGAAATGATCACACTTAGGACGGGTTGTTTCGGAGAATTTGAACAATTCATCAAATTTCAACGTTCATTGACGGGTCTTTGAATGTCCTATACAAGTTCTGTTATTATATCAGTATAGGCTAGTTGCTTGACAAAACTTAAATAAAAACAGAACTTGAAAAAATCTTTCACAGAACTTGAAAATTAACTTTAAAATTTGAAGAAATGTTCAAATTCTCCGAAACAACCCGTCCTTAAATTCAAAGAAAATCAGAGTTCCAGACTTCATCAGACGCACAACCGATATTAGTGGTTTGTGTTACAAATTAAAAGAAATCTTTCTTTTCTTAACTTTGCAAAAGATAAATGACGCCTGTGATTTTGCACTGACTTGAATGTCCAAGGACAGTCTGCATTATGAATCTCCTCAGTAGAATCGTTGCTTGTGAATCCCTAGCAACGCCGGGCACGAACCGACAGTAACAAATCATTTGATTTTTTTACCAAAGTTACTAGAGTTTATTTCAAAGCACATATCTGTAAAATGCTTAGTCCGGGTTTACTTTTTTAAGTATATTTAGGAAACTGAAATTTTATCGCATTACATTTATTTTTGTTTAGTAATAATTGTCTTTCTATTCAATATTCATTAATTTTATTAATTTGGTCTTGTATTTTTTTACAATTATCTACTGACCTTATGAAATTGTATTATGTTCATATCGTCGGCTTAAAAAATAAAATCAGAATGACTGAAAACATGTTGATGTCATTGAAGTACAAAGTAAAGAGCAGGGGCCCTAAATGGGAACCTTGAGGTAACTCCGAAGGAATGCTTAATATCTGTGACATTTAACTTTTTAGGGCAACAGCTTGACTTTTATTTTTAATGTAAGATGAGAACCATCTGAGGACATTTCCGCTTATACCAAGTATTTCGAGTTTCTTTAGTAGTATATCATGATTCACCTTGTCGAAAGCCTTAGAAAAATGAGTATAGGTAGAGTCAACCAGTTTTGTTTTGTCCATAGAATAAAAAACAAAATCGGTAAACTGCCCCAAGTTTAATTCAACAGCGCCTTGAAAAAACCGCGTTGTTAGGGGTTGATAATTGTGTTTTAACATAAATTAAAAAAATTATTATTGAAGACAATATTAGCGATTTCTAAACAAAAATCTGAAACAGAAAAATCAGAAAAGGATACGGTCTCGAACCCTCATACATAAAAATAGTTGCCAGTAAAAAATGTACCGTGAAAAAAAAAAATTAAGACAATGTTGGTAGTTCTTATTCGATGATAGAGTTAAATGTGACCGAAGGGGATAGGGTCCCATTAGTTCAGTGGTAGAGCAGTGCCCCGGCAAGGCAAGGATCCAAGGAGTTCGAGTCCTAGATGTGATTAGATTCAATTCGATTTAGTCCTGATTTTCGTTTAGAAATTGCTAATATTGTCTTCAATAATTAAATATTACAATTTCAGGGTTTACTCAATAAAGTTATTCCAAAAAATAAATAAATTAAAAAGTTTTTTTTGCTATTTGTTTTTGGGGTGTTATGCCGTGTTACGCTAACTCCTTCTTTAGCCGACATTTCGGACAGCATTGCAGTGTCCATCATCAGAGCAGATGTGTTATTTTAAAAAACATAATGATTTAAGATTTTCACATTGGCCGTGAAAATCTTAAATCAAATTAAAAAGTTGGTCATAAACGATTTTTACATTGAGTTTACTTAAGACGCATAGTTTTGATAAATATTCATAAATTCTCAATATCGTGATTATCCCCCTTAACCTAAAATAATGGGTAGATGCTACCGAAGAAATAAACTGATATAAATGTAATCTAATAGAGACACTAGCCAATTCACATTATACCTTTCTTTTCCAATGCCCTAGACAGTCCGATGAAAATCGTTTTCTGTTCAAGAAAAAAATTCAATGTTCGAAAATTTGTTATCAATTTCAGGAAAAAGAGGAAAAAATAACCTTAATTCAAGCACACAGAAACTCAAATATCACTACTATCAGTTTATCTATTCATTGAAACATACCTTTTTGTTTCAGTGGCAATAACATACACATACACATACACATTTCACACCTTGGTCCAATATTGTTTGTCTTTATTATGATTTATTTAGGGTAATATGCCGTGTTGCGCTACCTCATTATTTAGCCTATGTTTTGAACAGCATTACATTACGTCAATCATCAGAAGAGATGTGGGTGTATTTATTTTGTTTATATATGATATTACAAAAATATTTCATGACGTATTTATTTTACTTTTTGATGATGACATCATAATTTTTAGAAATTTTCAAAATATTTATAGTTGTAATATTCTTCAAGATATTGTTAATTGACAACAAATTGTTAATTTGGTGCAGTGAAAACAGACTTCTATCTCATAATTTAAAATATTCAGATTCATTACAACATTAATAACAATACTCTTGAGATATTTACACAAATTAAAGATTTAGGCATCATTTTTCAATCAAATATTTCTTTTGGGTATTTAATATAATAATTTTGGGTTTTTATAACTAAGTTGACTAGAAATTTTAACCAAATTAACTGTGTTAAACTGTATTTTATTTTTGTTAGAAGTCAAGTTGAATACAATTCTCCCGTCTGGAACCCACATTACAATATTCATGTACAAGCCATTGAAAGAAAACAAAAAAAAATAAAGTTTTAAAATGGGTATTCCAGAAATTTTGTTAAACCTCAACACTCTTTTAAATTAAATGAATAAGCTTAAATTTTCTGACAGAAGGATTTTCACTGACTTCGTAGTTCTATATTAAATTCAAAATGAAGAATTTTACACTCCAGAATTGATGGCATTGATCCAATACCTATTATTAGAAGTCGGAATTTATTTCAATGCAAAAATTATGGTACTAACTACCATATGTATTCCTCTTTGCCCAGAATACTTATGGAGGGAAATAATTATACCACTGAACATCTTTAATTTATCACTCAACAAATTCAAAATGTTACTGAGACAGTATAGTTATGTATAATAAATATATACTGTATTAATGTATATTTTGTACTATTCATATGTAGCATCCCCTAAAAAAGCGTAAGTAAAGTAATAAATAAATAATTTTTAATTTTTATTTTCAAAAAAAAATTCACTTTTTTAACACTTTAATATGAAATAATACTTCAATAGGTAACCAAAGACTAAATATAATAAAATTTCATCCTATAAAATGTAATAAAATAATTTGAAAAGACAATCTAAAACTTCACTCCTCTTATAAACACACAATACAAGAAAAATAACTAAAACGCATATAAATAACATTAGACATATCTAACAAGCAACTTTACCACATTTACAATATTTGGGCAAAAAGCTTGCTATACTATGGTACTAATCTCTACAGTAAAATTCCACTCTCATTCAATACTAATAACAATTTAAAAACATTTAAATCTTAAATAAAAAGTATCAGAAGTCGGGGACGCCCGAGAAAGACATGGCATGATCAAGTGAATCAGAAACTTGAGTTAAAAGTCTTGATACAAAAGTCAGAATAATAGAAGAGTATTTATGAGACGATGTATGAATGTGAATGAGGCAAGGAGTGCGTGCCAAGACCTATTTGTTAGGCAAAATAAACCTCCCTGCCTACCCATGCAGCGAAACGGCGTTTTGGTTAGTTAGTCAGTTAGTTAGTTAGTTAGAAATGGATAATAATATATTATTCTAACACCAAATGTAGACTAAAACCGAAAACACTAAGCTGAACAGAAAATCACTATGTAATGTATTTATAATTATCACTTTTTCATTCCTTTTTCTTACTTAATATTAGCCATTTTACTAAATTATATGTTGTGGAATGGTATGTAAATAAAATCTTCAGCACAGGATATCCTATTGAGGATATCATTATCTCTATTTGTTACATAAAAGGAAGAAAATAATACACACATTGTTATTATTTTTTTTTCAATCTCACAAATAAATATTAAAAACAACGAACTTAAGACGAAATAATATTACAGCAGGTAACCAAAGTCTAAAAAGAATGAAATTTCATCCTACAAAATTCAATGCATCAAAAATTAAAAATAAGTTATGAAAAATTTCGGACGTAAATTAAAAAATATGAAGGAAAAGCAATTTTCTTATTCACAAGCCAGAATCAGGCTACCTAACTCAAATAGATGTTTGAAGGTCCGGAATACAGTTGCTCTCGTCCCTGGAAAAAATATATTCCACTGGAAAAAAAAGATTTTTTTCATTTCATCCTTAGTCCCGCCTAAATAAGTTGTACACAATGATGAAAACATTTTAAGGGGTGTGTTAACATTGTTGTTGAAAAGAACAAAATGGAAAAAACTTTAAAAATATGATAGTGACACTGTTATAAACTTTTAGACGGTCGTCTTCCATGAGTTTTTTTAAAGATTTTTCATCATATAAGTATATAGATATGTGAATAAATGTGTGTTATTTTTGGATCAATTAGATACCATTAGTGCCACCTGTGAAGGTTAGGTTATAGTATTTATGAAAGGTTCTCGCCTGTGGTATTTGTTTGTATTTAAATCGCGACGGCAAGGACGATTCCTGTATTGCGGCCTTTTGAATTTGAAGTTTGTCAACTGTCTTTGTCATATAAAAGGTTAGGTTTCATTAAAAACGCTCTCTTGCTCAAAAAAACCAAAGGTTTCACCTTTCCTAAAGAATTTTTCTAGGTAATTGTTTAATTTTAAAGAAACAAATTTTTCTAAAATTTTATCAAGTGCAGGCAAGATACTAATAGGTCGATGGTTTTCTATTTCTGAGTGTTTTCCTCCTTTGTATATAGGTCTAACAATAGCACATTTAAGGTCATCAGGCATTTTCCCTTGTATAATAAGTCTATTTACAAAGTGTGTTAAAACAGATCCTAAAATATCTGTATGTCTTCTTATGTCGTACATTCTTATGTTGTCCATTCCCATAGATTTCGAATTTTTCATTTTTTTAACAATATTTTTAATCTCTGTGATAGTTGCCTCGGGTAAATATATGCTTTGAGGTAATTCTACTGGATCAGCATTGGATGTTTTAAAGTCACATCTGTGCAACATTTGGTTTATACTATCTGAGAAATAATTCACATATTGGTTTGTTACACTTTCCACAGTCTGATCCTTTAAAACATATCGCGATATAACTTCATCGCAATTACTTTTTGTTTTTCTTCACAAAATTTTATTTGTTTCATCCCACGTTTGCTTAGAATCATTAAAATTACTTTTGAATTTATCTTTAAAAAAACAAGTTTTACGTTTAGTAATTATTTTGTTGACATTATTTCGCAAAATCTTGTAATCATTCTCAAATTTTTCATTAGAAGGTGAGTTTTTCCATCTTCGACACAATAAATCTCTTCTTTTAATTTTCTCCAAAATATCATTAGTCATCCATTTTTTTAGCGCATGAGGTCTTTTGCTTGGTTTTTCAAAATACGATACCGTACATTTGGCATATAGATTAAAAAATATATTTTTAATTTGTTGATACACAATAGTACAGTCTTCCTCATTAAGTATAGAATTCCAATTTATTTCTTGTACCTGACTATCAATACGTTATTGGGACAATACAGTTATTTTCTTCTTGTTATCTAAAAATTCTTTTGTAGTATCATATTTAATACTAACGGCTGTCACATAATGATCTGCTATGGAAATCTCGCATACACACGCTGATAATGGTTCCATTTGCTTAAGCCTATTAGTGTATCTAACGTATATATGATCTATACATGAACGTGTTACTCGCCCATTAACTATTGCTTCCCTCGTGACATCGTCAATGCATTTAATCAAATAATTGCTTGCAAGAATATTCTCATAGGAGGTTACTACAGGATTTTGAGAATTCATTAAGTTTAGATTGATGTCCCCAAAATACAAAACATTTTTTCGTGGGCCTATTAAATCCGTCAGAATAGATTCTATTTCCCTAATGAATAATTGTTTGTTAAGATTCGGCGGTCGATATATCGTTACTATACTCAGGCTTTCTTTATTTGTAAGAGTAATTATACCATAAGCATTTTCAAAATAGTCCGATTCTAATAGTTTTTGTTTAAATACCAGATTGTTCCTAATATATAGCAATATGCCCCCTCCTGACTTATTAGTGCGACAGTAGTTATAACTTGAGTAACCTGGAATCTCATACATATTAATTAGGTCCGCTTGTATGTTCGTTTCGCTAAGCATTAAGATATCTATACGCTCCCAACAAGTATTTAGGTACTCATTCAATACATCCCAATTCTTAAATAATGATCTTATATTTAAATGAATACATTTTAAATACCCAGTTTGGCTTTTTTTAAATTTTTAGCCACTGATGAAGATCGTTTGTCCTTATAAATTCAACTTCAGTGTCTTCCTCTAAATAATTACTTTCAGCCATATTTTTGTATGTATATAATATGCATTCTATATATGAAGCGTAAACAAAAATCAATAATAGAATTTGATGATAATTGGAGAGTAAATATTTTGACGCAGATATCTAAATGGTTTTATCAAAAATATTAAGGACATCGTAAAAACTTGAGATCTTGTTATCTCATAATGACTTTGGCTCTGCACGTCCGATATACTCCCCACGGTGCAGTCTCTGCTGCGCCCAGCTACTCCGTCGGGCGTGTTCTGTTTCATCCCAGCGTCTCGTGTTTGCAGTTGATGTCATTGAAAGGGGTTTCGGCTAGGCAGGTGTTGTCGTGCTGGTGATTGGATCGGCTGGTGTTGTTGAAGCAGGTAGTATGACGGCGATTTTAATGGCCGGTCTAACATATATTCCGGAACTTGTCTGGATACGGGCTGTCCTGACTTGTCCGTCGGCGGCGGGCACGGCCTCAAGGACGCGGCCACGCGGCCAGCTGTTCCGTGGCAGCGTGGAGTCCATAATGACCACCAGGTCATCCTTCTTAATGGGTGTGACCGGGTTGTGCCATTTTTGCCGAGCTGCCATGGTGGGAAGGTATTCTAGAAGCCACCGCCTCCAGAATATGTCTGCAAGTTGCTGGCCGATACGCCACTGGCGGCGAAGGCATATTTCCTCTTCCTTTTTGCCAAACATGGACAAGAGGGGACGCTTTCCAGCCGACCCTAGAAGAAAGTGGTTGGGGGTCAAAGGCTCTTCGTCGCGTGGGTCAACTGATATGTGAGTGAGTGGTCTGTTGTTCACTGTGAATTCAGCCTCTGCCAGGGCCGTGAGTAAGGTTTCTTCTCTAGGTGCCCGTTCCTTAAGTGTGGTGCTCAGGGCTCTTTTTACTGACCGTACAAGCCTCTCCCAAGCTCCCCCCATGTGGGGCGTCATTGGAGGTATGAAATGCCACTCAATGCCCTGGGTGGCTATGGCATCAAGCATTCTGGCATCGTGGCTCAATGATACCAGAGCGTCTCTCATCTCTGCATCGGCTCCATGAAAATTTGTTCCATTGTCGGAGTACATGGCTGCGGGTTGTCCCCTTCGCGCAGTCATCCGCTGTATGGCCATGATGGCTGAGTCTGCGGTCAGTGAGGCGGCCAGTTCTAAGTGAATGGCGCGGGTCGAGAGACAAGTGAAGATGGCTCCATATCGTTTTTCCCGATGTCTGCCAACCGTGATCTCCATAGGCCCGAAGTAGTCGAGTCCGCAATGTGTAAATGGGCGGATGTGATGCATCAGTCGAGGTGGTGGTAGCGCCCCCATTAGTGGTGGATAGGGTTTGCTTCTCCTTATGTGGCAGGTGGGGCAGGCGTGTGCTATCTTCCTGCTTGTAGTGCGCAGACGCAGTACAAAGAAATCGCCCCGCACCTCCGCGACCGTCTTCTCCGTGCTGGGATGGTCTGCCTTCTGGTGGTAGTGGCGAATCAGGAGCTGAGTGTACGGGTGGTCTCCATCCAGGATGACGGGAGTCCGTGCTACACACTTCGTTTTCGCTAGAGTTCGCAGCCGGGTACCCATCCGCAGGGCGCCGTCTTGTCCGAAGAAGGGGTTTAATGAGTTCAGACGACTACCAGTCGGCAGCATTTGGCCTTGCTTGAGGGTGGTCATGTCAGTATTGAAGGCGTCCTCCTGAGACCTTTTTATCCATCTGTCTTCCGCCTCCTTGATCTCCTCCGCTCGCAGTGGGCCCCCTACAGATTTGTTAACTTTCATCCGACATTGTTTCACAAAGCGGAGAACCCATGCTGTTGCACGAATCAGCCGTTGCCATGAGGAGAATCTCTCGATGGATGGTAAGGCTTCCCTTGCAGTTGATAGATGGCCGACGTAGTGAGGCTTAACCTCTAGTGTCTGGTCGTCGGGCCTTTTGACAGGTGCACGCTCTTTTGGCCATGCACTCTCAGGTAAAATGATAAAGGCCGGGCCGGTAAACCACCTTCCTTTGGGTGATAGGTCGGGCACATCTGAGTCCCTTGTACCGATGTCAGCGGGATTGAGCTTGGTTGGCACCCATCTCCAGTCGAGTATGTTGGTTAACTCATCTATTTCGCCCAGTCTGTTTGCCACGAAGGCAGAGTACGTACGTGGGTCAGTTCGTAACCAGCACAATACGGTTGCAGAGTCTGTCCAGAAGTACGTTTGGGATATACGGGCCTGGCTTTCCTTGTGGATGGTCTGGGCTAGTCTTGCCGCGATGAGTCCGGCTTGTAACTCAAGACGGGGAATGGAGAGGGGCTTCAGTGGCGCCACTTTGCATTTACTGGCCAGAAATGTCGCCTGTAGCGATCCATTTACTTCTTCGGTGTAATAGGCGACAGCGCAGCAGGCTTGTTCTGACGCATCGCAGAAGAGATGTAGGGTCACGCTGTTCTGCTTGAGATGGAGGCAGCGTCTCGGAACTGAAATGCTGTGTGTATTCAACAGGCTCAGCCATTCGGTCCACCTCTGTGTATGTTCAGGGGTAATGGGGTTGTCCCAGCCTATGCTCGAGCGCCACACGGCCTGCAGTAGTATCTTCGACCGGATTGTAAGGCAGGAAATGAAGCCTACTGGGTCGAAGATTTTCATTACTATTGAGAGCAGCTGCCTTTTCGTGGGTCGCGTGGCCACTTCTGGGGTAATTGCCTCTTGGAATGAGTACAGGAAGTTATCAGTGGATGGGTCCCAAACTAGTCCGAGCACTCGTTCCGTCTCCGTACCCCCACCGCTGATCCGCACTGTGGAACTGGCCCGGTCTTCTGTGGGAACACCGGCTATGGAAGCTGGACTGTTAGATGCCCAGCTAGTTAGGTGGAATCCTCCTTTCGCGAGGAGGGTGCTCACACCGTGGACGAGTGAGGCAGCCTCCTGACAACTGTCTACCGCATCTAGGTAGTCATCCATGTAGAATTTAGAACGAATGGCTGCTGCGGCAGTCGGGTTCTCATGTTCGTATTCCCCGGCTACCTTGTTCCGGACGAACTGGGCGCTGCTCGGTGAACAAGTGGCTCCGAACATCATAGATGACATCTGGTAAGTATCAGGTTCGTGTTGGTTCGGTAATCTCCAGAGGTAGAGTTGGGACAGCTGATCTTCCCGCGTTATCTTGATCTGCAGAAACATTTCCTTGATATCTGCGGCAATGGCGATGTTTCCCTCTCGAAAGCGCAGAATATTCCCTAAGAGGGAAGACAGCAGGTTAGGGCCGGTAAGCAGCTGGTCATTAAGGTAGGTCCCTCGGCATCGACTGGCGGCGTCAAACACTATCCTGATCTTCCCTGGCTTATTGGGGTTTGTCACCGCAAAGTGTGGCAGGTACCATTTTCTGGGTGCGGTTGTTGACGCTTCCAGTTTAGACAGCTTCCTGGCGTAGCCTTTGTTGACCAGCTGGCTCATCTTGTCGCTGTAGGCTGCTGCCAGATTCTGATCTGCTGCTAGCTTCTTCTCAAGGGAATGAAGTCGTTTCAGCACGCACTGCCGGTTGTCAGGCAATGTGGCTTCCGGATTACGCCACAGGAGGCCAGTTTCCCACCTCCCAATGCGAAGAGGCCGGGTAGTCGTGTTCATTAGTGCGATGGCCCTTTGTTCGCTTGCTTGGGTTCTCACCGCGGCAGTTACGCCAAGAGAGTCGACGGCAAAGTTGCATTTTACCAATTCTCTTAGGCGGATATCTGCGGCTGATTCAATTTGTAGTGCCAGCGTCGTGGATTTATTGTCACTGCCAGTCCCGACACCCCCATGGGCGATCCACCCCAGTGCGGTTCGTGACACTATTCGCGTAGTGTCATGGTCTTCGCGCACTTCCCGTGAAACGATCAGATGAGCATTGTCTTGCCCTATCAAAAGTTTTGGGGTGACAAGGTTTCCCTGGGCCTGTTGTTCTGGCAGGTTGAGGTCGGAGATCGTGTTGGCGATGATGTAGTAGGTGTCACTGCTATCACATGCTCTTATGGTCAGCTTCACTCGGCGGGAGAGTGTGTCAGAGGTGCACATCCCTTTGGCGCCATGGATCCGTATGCCGCGGACTGGGCCGCTCACCCCGATCCGTGTCGCGATGTCAGCGTCGACAAGTGTCACAGTTGAGCCTTCGTCGAGGAGCGCGAACACCAAAACTTTGCTTCCTTGGGGGACGCCCAACATAACCTGCACAATTTTTAACAGCACGCTCCGGTCCGTCGTCTGGCGTCACAAGTTAACCTCACCGACAGCACCTTCCGGTACAAACTGTGGGTCACGAAGCAAACGGTGATGTGGTGATCTGCACCCTCCTATGCCGCACCATGCCTTGGTTTTACAGTCCCGCGAGTGGTGTCGATCCAGACACTTACGACACAGGTTCTTCTGTCGCACCATTGTCCACCGGAGGGCGAGACTTTTCTCCGCGAACTCGGTGCACTCGCGAGTTTTGTGGTTGCCACCGCACTGGCCGCAACTTTCACTAGACAGTTTGCGTTTACGCGTATTGTTCATTTTATTTTCGCGAGGCTCACTCCTCTTTCGCGATGTAACAAATTCAGCGGGTCTAGAGTCTGGTTTAACTTCTTCACCGTTTACTACATGCACCTGCTCGGTCCGTCGCGGTCGAGGTCGCACTGGGTCGATCATACCGCTGTTGGGTATAGCGTTAGCCATACTTTTCAGAAATGCTGCCAGCTGAGTTATTGTAGCTAGACTCGTAAGACCACGTGTCTCATACAGCCAGGTCATCCGTAGCGTAATCGGCATCTTTGTTGTGATGTCATTCAGTAGGGTGGGGTTGGTCAGGTATCCGTCAGTCCTAAGGATCCTAAGTGATGTCACCAAGTTCTGGACGGTTCCGGAGAAGTCTGCCAGGTCCTCGAGGGTTGCGTCTATTGTGAGATACGGCAGCTTTTTCACCTTTTCCAACATCAGCGTGGCTATTGCGCTGGCGCCACCGTATCGCTGCTCGAGGACAGAGAGGATCTCTGGAACTTGAGCGGGATCCATGAGGAGAGGGCCGACTGCATCCCGAGCCTTCCCTTTTAGTGCACACTGCAGCCGGATGAGGTTTTCAGATGAAGTCATTCTGCAAGTGGTTGTGGATTGGGTGTACTGGGCTTTCCATGTGGGCCACTCGAGCGGGTCACCCAGGAAGAGGGGAAGATCCTTGGCCGTGGTCTGTCTTGCGATTAAGGCGGCCATCCGTGTATCGTCCTCTATCGTGCGAGGGCTTTCTTGGGCACGGGACGTGCGAAAACCCTCTGCTATTGCTGAGGTGATCTGGGACAGCTGATCAGCGCCTTTTTGCACCCACTCGTGAGTGTGCTGTGCTGTCTCATCGGCCGTAGGGAGTGGCGGAAACAGTGGTGAAAAATCCTGACTCGTAGGGAATCGCTGCGATCTGTTATGCGTAAATTCCACTTCTCCAGGTACTGCTGCTTGGGGCTGTCGCTCGGGGTACTGTGGTAGAGTATAATCGGCTATGGGAATGCTTGCCACGGGTGCCGTGTGTCCCGTAGTTTCCGACAGTATGTGCACTGAGCGTGCATTCGAGGCGGGTCCGGGTGTTATGATAGCGTGGCCAGCATTTGAGGCGGGCCGTGTTCCCGGCAGTGTACGCACCGGGCATGCATTCAAGGCTTGCCCGGGTGCTGTGATAGTGTAACCGGCTTTCGAGGCGGGCCACACTCCAGGCGCTGTTTGCACCGGGCATGCATTCGAGGCTTGCCCGGGTGCTGTGATAGCGTAGCCGGCATTCGAGGCGGGCCACGCTCCAGGTGCTGTTTGCACCGGGCATGCATTCGAGGCTTGTCCGGGTGCTGTGATAGCGTAGCCGGCATTCGAGGCGGGCCACGCTCCAGGCGCTGTTTGCACCGGGCATGCATTCGAGGCTTGCCCGGGTGCTGTGATAGCGTAGCCGGCATTCGAGGCGGGCCACGCTCCAGGCGCTGTTTGCACCGGACATGCATTCGAGGCTTGCCCGGGTGCTGTGATAGCGTAGCCGGCATTCGAGGCGGGCCACGCTCCAGGCGCTGTTTGCACCGGACATGCATTCGAGGCTTGCCCGGGTGCTGTGATAGCGTAGCCGGCATTCGAGGCGGGCCACGCTCCAGGCTCTGTTTGCACCGGGCATGCATTCGAGGCTTGCCCGGGTGCTGTGATAGCGTAGCCGGCATTCGAGGCGGGCCACGCTCCAGGCGCTGTTTGCACCGGGGCTTGGGTAGTTGTGAACCTGGAATCGGCAGGTTGGTGGCCTGCTTGCAGTGCGGCGGATGTCTTTGTTGCTGCTGCCAGGGCTGCAAGTAGGTTGGCGGTGTGCTTAACGTGCTGCTTCTCTCGAGTGCGCAACTCACGGCGCAACATTTGTATTGCATCCTCAGTTGACTCTGACCGTTGGTCATCATCCTCTCCGTCGGACTCCTGGGGGGCCAGGGAACTGTGGGTCAGGATGGGACCCCAAGCTGTGGTTGATTGTTCAATGGAGTCCGAGGCAAGCATAGCTTGATCAGCTTGCTGGGGTGCATCTTGGCTAATGGGAACATCAGTTGGAGAGTTGGAAGTAGGGTCCGGGGCTCGGCGAGACATACGTTTGTCTCGGTCTGCGGGAACGCTGGTTGCTGATCGCGACGCCCCGGATGACGTAGAGATTTTATGGCCACTGCGAAGCGAAGGCATCTTTACTGAAGCACGATTAAAGGCGTAATGCGTAGAACCGGCACGAAGGACCAATTTGTACGGAACCAAGTTAGTGAAGCCCGCACAAATACTGCAAATTCAATAGGGCACCGGCACACATTGACACCTTGATCTGAGAGTTTTTGCAGGGGCAGTAGGAAAACATTAAATTAAACAAGTATTACTTTCCCGAGTACTCTCGGATGAGAAGTGACTGTTTGTACCAGTTACTTCTCTATTTATTGGACAAAATTATACATTAAATTTCACAAATGTTCAATGAGAGTAATTAGCGATCACCCTTATCTCTTCACTGTGTTGAACAAAACAAAAACATTAGTTTTTAAATGTATGGTGGCGCCGAAAATCCATTAATATTAACTATAGCAGTCGCACATTAAGGATGTGGAATAATATTATAGTATCATATTTATTTTGACGCAGATATCTAAATGGTTTTATCAAAAATATTAAGGACATCGTAAAAACTTGAGATCTTGTTATCTCATAATGACTTTGGCTCTGCACGTCCGATATAATGTAATTTCATGTGTTATTATATTTGTTCTTAAATACCTTTTTTATCACATTCTCAGTTTCTGGTTTTCCTAGCATTACAGCCTTGATGTTTTCATTTTGTTCAATAATGTCTTCTATTATGTTATCCTTATAGTCATTATCAATGCCTTTAAGAATTAATGTTGTTTTTTTTTCTTAATTTCTGTGGTATTTATGTCTGTAAATTCTTTACCAATAACGTTGATCATTTTTTCTGCATCATCTTTTGTCGAGCATGTTATTAATAATCTATTTTTTGATATTTTAGTCAGACCGATTTCTTTAACACCTTCCTTACGCAAATTAGTATAGCGTTTGTTTTTATAGTAATTGCGTGAATTTGTCCTTTATTGAATTTATTGGCTTTATCGTGAATATAATTAATCAATTCATCTACAGCTCCTTTAGCAGAGTCCATGTATTCACGAGGATTCATGTTAAAATTATTTGTTGTGTGTGTTATCGCCCTCTTTGAATTTAAATACAAAAGTTTTTAAATGTATGTAGATTTATCACAATTAGCCCTTGAATGCCATCTGTGATTGATGAGTCCAATTAGTTGTTTGTACAGGTTTGAGTTCCTAGTAAGATAATTATAATAATTGTAATATCCACTCGCGTTATGTTACAGGTACAATACGACTTCTTAGAAGTGATTATATGATGGTCCTTCCTTAGAAATTGATTATATGATTGAATATCACTGAAGCACAGGATATCACTTTAATGTACGAGTGATTACACGTTTTATTGGATATTTTTTGTTGTTTTTAATATGTTGATAAAATTTAGTTGATGACAGTTCAAGACCATAGAAAAGATTACTGATGATTATGATAATGTTCCGCGAATTAAATCATGGAGAGCTTTCATTTCTATGTTACCGATGGTTATCTCCGTCACCGATAGCATAGACTGTTCTATCGTATCTCCCAGCCTACAAGGCCTTGATTCTCGACGAAGTCATAATCAACGAGTGGAATGACTTTTGACGTTTAGCGTATGTAAGTGTGTAGCTTCGATGAGACACAAAAATAAGAATGTCGACCAATGTATGTACTTTCAACGGTGATTGCGAGCGGCCTGGATTGGAGAATCGATACCCATCACTAACTTACCAATGGTCATGCTGTTGAACAGAATCAATTCGGATTTCGACTTACATACAAGTAATTAGCGCCAATGAAGCTGCTTTTAAAAAGCAAACCTTTAAACTACTTGTGCTGTTACCCGTACTGATTATGTTTATGTATTTATTTGAAAACGCATTTAAGTGAACAATTTTGTAATGTTTTTATAATTACAAACTGATTTTTTTTTTATTTTACAAGCAATAATTATTCGCCTAAAACACTCATCCACATTGAAAAATCTCCTGATAAAAGATACATGACGCCAACGGGACTCGAACCCGTGTCCCTTCGATTTCGGGTCGACAGCTCTGACCACTGAGCTATGGCGGCTTATCTCTTATCCGCGAAATAATTCAATATATACTAGTGTTTCATTCAACAATTACTGCTTGTTACATTTTTTCACCTGAAAACAACCAACTTTATTTTATATGAGAAAGGCATTGTAAGTGCTAACTCTCTCACTAGATGGCGTCGAGACAAATTGTCTACATTTTTAGGTGAAATCCTTGAACTTGTCAAATATTAATTATTATTAGTTTACCAAAAAAATAATGATTATTTTTTTCTTATATGTGGGGTAATTTTGACATGATGAATAATTTAGACACGAGAACGAAATAAAATAAAAGTAAAATTACAACGAACAAAACACACATTCCTACATGAATAAAAATACTTGAAACGAAAATTTTAAAAATACAAAGAATGGATAGGTTAAATAAAAGAGACAACCATAGGTTTAAGAAGAGAATTGGAATAGGTTTTGAATGTTTTACAATATTCACCAATTTAACATTACACATATCAATATCACCTAAGTAATGATTTCCATTAGTGTGAAACCGCTATATCGGAGATTTTGCAATGTAGTTGCGCTTCTGCATACTGTAGTGGAATAGAGTATTATGTCGTATTGTTTTTGTGGGTATGTATAATTTTATAAGTTGCAGGAGTTCGGAACAGTCTAATTTAAAGTTAACTATTTTAAATAAGTTATTTTACATCTGTCTTCCGATGTATGAATTATGAAAGGATAATTTATTTATTCTAGCGGGATATTTAATTTAAATTTTTTGTAACTGTGATGTCTGTACGAATGTGGATGAGTGCAAGCGAGATGGAATGCTTGCAAGATCTTATAAAAGGCGATGCACGTTAGTTGTATGCCTCTTTTGTTACAAGCAGCTCCCCAATAAATACCAGTACATAAATCACCTAAGAGTATTATTGCATACTACCCGACACCCTATACATGGTGTCCGGAAACTCGTAGTACAAGCCGGAAACTGGAGAATGTATACCACACGGGGAACCCAAATAAACATAAAGTTTTTTGATTTGAGCATTTTTATAAAAAAAAAAAAAAAACAAAAAAATATATTTTTCGGCTATTTCAGGGTTCAAATTTTTTCGTCATTATTTGTTTTACTTTTAAATTTTTAAATAGTTTTAATTAGTTGGGTACTTTGATCTTCAGTAATAATTTATAAGAATTTGATCAAAAAAAAATCAATTTCTGACTCGATTTACTCGAAAACGAAAGCTCAAATCAAAAAAAATTATACTACAAAATCGACTCCAAATGTGATGTAGATTCACCAGTTTCCCGCTTGTACTACGAGTTTCCGGACACTATGTATAATGGCACGATAATACTCCATACATTAGAGTAACATAGATTTTTTGTATTCGCTCAATTTTATTAAGATGAATTTTATAAGAGGGAGACCTAACTACAGAGTTGTATTCGATTAAGCTTCTGACAAGAGATACTTATAACTACACAATTTATTTTTGGCGTATTATGCCGAGTTTGCAAAACGTCTTGAGTGATCGCACGCCATAATATGCCATTTATGACTTGCGGAATTAGCGCATTTACAATTTATTTATATTTTTGTTAAACATTCTAAAAATATACAATAAGCGGTAAAATATAGGTAAATTCATCGGCTATATAGCACTATAATCAGTTTATATGTTTTCTTAGTTAAATTCAGACAAATATTTTTTTTTAAATGAGGGCGAGAAATTTGATACTGAAACGTCAATCACTCAACTCATATTCCAGTTATTGACGCGAGCACTCGAGTGGAAAACAGTTGTATGACTGTAAAGAATTACAGTTATTGGTCTTTTTAATATGAAGCCTAGTGTTTTCAAACATTTGTTTGCAATTTGGTGGATGTGACTAGCACATATATTGAAATATGCTACATTTCATACAACCTCCTGATAAAGCAGATGCTTATGCTTAGGAGAGGAGAACTTAAATATTAACTAATTCTGTATATTATTGTGTAAATTAACAAATTTAAAAAAAAATTAAATAGTGAATTGAATTGGAAATACAAAATCCACAATGATGTTTACCAATAAGATAGTTCCGGACAGTTAACCTTAGGTATCCAAGTTTATTTGATCGTGGTACTGCGTCTTCGACAGGCCAGAGCTAACACAGTCCAGGGTAGTTCAGGAAAACATTAATCTAGTTTTGTGAAGCTAATTGGGTTCCTATTGTCATGTTATAAAAACACTTAAAGAACCTAGTGTACCTTGGTGCTCTTTATTATTTCATGGTTGACCTATCTCGTGTTTACACATTTTAAGGGTATTGTATTTGCTTTTCGTTGTTTGCAATACGTAGGTAATAAAACATTTAATTAGCATGGATTTTTATTTTTTTAGAGAAATACTTACATTTCAAAATTATGAATACAAATTATCTAACAACGTAACATAATAAAAAAGAATACAAGAATAATGTGGGCGTATTTCGTCATCTAAAATTCTTACAATTCCTTGCCATAATTCCAAATAAAGAACAGTGTTATCATCATTATCAAATTTTAATTTTGATAAAATAGGAGGGCGATATACGATGACATGCAATTATAAGAGAGAAAGCGTTATAAATGTTAGAACAAAACAGTCAGTGGCGACATTGATTTCCATTTAGGTTAATTCATATTTACGTGGCATCTCTAGCGTGTATTTTACAAAGTGGGCAAAAGTACTATCATAATGTAAATTGGCAGCCATTTTGTTAAAAAAAATTAAATAGGGTTCTGTTTTCACGAAAATTTTATTTGAAGGTCTAAAATTGATGAAATTAAGTTGAAAAAATGATTTCCGTAAAAATTACCAACTCTGAATTGATACACATTTAGAATTATTGCTCGTAAAATATCTGGCTCCAAATTGATGATTTCTTGTTCAATGTTAGCTTTCAAGACTTGCAAGGTTTGTGGTTTGTTATGGTAAATGCATGATTTTAATAAGCCCAAAGGAAGAAGTCTGAACACCCTCATCCAAACGCTTGATTTTTCACGCACATGGTGCTGGATGATGAGGAAAACGACGACGAAATTCAAGCTGCTTTAAAACAACAGGTCAGAAATTGGTCAAATAAGCAGTAACAATAATTCCGCGTTCTTCAGGTGTGTGTCGCTTAATTGCTTGTTGTCAACTTATTCTCTATCTACAACATAAATTTCAAAGCACAATGTTAAAAATATTATAGCACATTCGCCTTATGACATTACTTTTATTCCACCTTGTATATTCAGTTCCTGCCAATATTTCAATATTTTTCTTACTACCGTCATTGTGAAAGTTATATGTAGCTTGTGCAATATATATATATATATATTTTTTTTTTTACAGTAATACCGCACAAGAGTCCCAACTGCTCCCGTCTGGAGCCAGTGAGACTATGGCATCCCCAATTGGGTATGTTGTGAGGCTGAGGGCATTGGGGAGGGGAGGGAGATGGGGAAGAGGAAGGTGGGGAAGTACCTGGCTATTCAGATCTGGTCACCAAACACGGCTAAAGCCATTTCAAGCAACGTTTCAATTCTGAATGGTGGTCTTACACCAGGGCGATACTGAGAGTATCTTCCACTCTGGAACGTGCCGCAAATATACTATATATTATTTTAAATTAATTAATTGTGAAATAACACAAATTAATCAAATAAAATTTATTTGCGCACGCCGGGTTCGAACCCGCGACCTTCGGATCTGTAGTCAAAAGCGTATACCACTAGACCACGCCGGCCGTCAGATCATCAATCATCTCACGATAGCGCAATCCATTCACCGTAACTGTTGTACCAGCCTCATTTTCGAAAAAGTAAGGTCCAATGACTTCGCCGGACCATAAACCGCACCAAACAGTCACACGTGGAGGATAGAGAGGCTTTTCAACAATAACTCTTGGGTTTTCCGAGCCACAGATGCGACAATTTTGCCTGTTGACGAAGCCACCGAGGTGGAAATGGGCCTCATCACTCAAGATGATTTTTCGATGGAATTCCGTATCATTTTCACGCATTTCAAAGACCCGTTGTTGAAGCGTGTATCGTTCCATTTTTATTAATGGCATCGTTTCTACTTGTCAAATGTCAAAAATGATAGTTTTAAAAGTAACATCTACCGAAATAGTGGGCTATTCAAAATAACACCTCTTATTGGAAAACTCTTTATAAATAACCAAATTTTTAAAAAAAATGGGCAAAAAATTGTGAAAATCTCATAGTCAAATATAATATTGAAATTTATATTTGAAATACTAAACAATACCTACAATATTGACTTTTTTTACTTTGAAATTTTCATAAACGTTAACAAAATACGTTTAAACATCTAAACCTATCTCTACACACTGCAAGACTGCAGTGCACCTCGAGGTAGGTAATATTCCACTTGACTGTGAATGTAGCCAGCCGCACTGTAGGGGTTAAATAATGGTTCTTCCAACAAACTGAAAATATAACTTGTACACAAAAAAAAGCATTTACTCTAATAGCTTAACCTATAAATAACATCTAAGTATACATTAACATGGATTACCAATTCAAATTATGTACTTATCAAAAGTTAGATCGACATACGTTTACATGTACACATTAAAAGTAACTTGTTTTCCGATATGAAGTAACCATTTCCCAATAAGTAAAGTTAGGGAGAAGAATCATTGATTGACTCCACCTAGAAGGAATTCATGAATATCAAAATACTCGCGTGTCCCCTCCAGCGGGGAAAATTGTTGATCAAATTCCAACCCACTTACGTATGTAAGGGTTACATTTGATGAGCAGGAATCAAAAATATTCAACAGCACAAATGAAAAGCTTATAACTTACGACTTTCATTTGGCAATTTATTTGGAAGTACCGAACCCAAGGATGAGATTCGCAAGATGGGGTGAGATGTGGAAAAATAGGGTGGGATCTGGAAGTTTTTAACTTTCCGTTGGGAAGGTAAACTGAGGCAAGTTTGGCATAAACATATCATAACCCTCCACGCGGGGGAGTGAACGGTGCGCACTTGTGAAAATATCATGAGGAAACGCCAGCGTCATTCCCGCAAAGGATGGGCCATTGTCCCACTTTTAACTCTGGCGTAAAA
Organism: Hesperophylax magnus; assembly: GCA_026573805.1. Classification (NCBI taxonomy): domain Eukaryota; kingdom Metazoa; phylum Arthropoda; class Insecta; order Trichoptera; family Limnephilidae; genus Hesperophylax; species Hesperophylax magnus. Next base: position 6,564,255 of record JAIUSX010000029.1, on the reverse strand, counting down.
TGGATTATTTCGTAAAGTGCTTAGAAGCGTTGGTTTTTAAAGGGAAAGCTTAAAGATTTTATGTCTTCATTATTTTTTATACACTGTTTTTATGACATTGATGTTACTCAACACAAAAATCCAAAACATCCTCAGCTAAAGAAAATGGTGATGTGAAATAATTTTGAGTACGTTTATCTGTACGCCAGTGTATGTGTAGTCTTTGGTATTTTCAAATCTACCTAGATTACTGTCCACCATGCCTACCTATGGAAGAAATGGGATGATGGTGATTGCTTCAAAAACTTTTAATAAAATTCTTCTAAAAGAATTAAGGGAACGACTGCGCGGCCCTTTTCATACAAAACTTAAAAATGGATTTGAGGCCCAAATACCCAACCAAACTTAATTAAATATCTAGTACGAATATGTTGTACTTTATTTTTTTAAAGAATAATATACAAACCATTCAATAATGAAACTGTTCATGATTTTAGAGGATATTTTTACAATTATTTATAGTTCAAAAAATTATTTAAAAAAATTATACAAATTATTATTTGAACACGATGAAATATACAATAAAAATAAAGGTGCAAAAAAAGGCATTTTGGTGGCCGTAAATTTTAATTGCAAACGACCGACTCACAAATTTGTTGCGTATGAAGTAAATTTTCTACAAAAAAAATGTCCTTTTTATGATGTTTTATTTTTATTTTATTCATCTTTATATTCAAACAATAGGTAAAATATTTTTTAATGATTACAATTATATCAGTCATGCAAAAATAATATTAACATATATAAATAATATACCACACAACCGTACTAAATATTTGCTATACCTTTTGAATAAAAAATGGTATTATTCAGTTTGGTTGTATATTTTGTCCTAAAATCAAAATTTGAGTTTTGTATGAAAAAGGTTGCGCAGTTGTCACATTTAGACGATAAAATACCCTTAAATAAAGTCGGAATCTTAACGACGTAAGTGAAGAAGCTATGCACACAAATATGCGACGCGTGTTCCTGGTGCATTAGACACACCTGCAGTTGGATGTGCCCTAGCAAAAAATGAAAATAAAATGGCAATCAGTGATGTAGTTATGTTAAAACAATATACTCTCTACTCTCAAATTTTCCCTAGCAGGCCTAGAAAATTGATGTTTTCACGGGGTATGTTAAAATTATTTTTGATGAACGTATTACTAAATTCTCAGATGGTTTTAGAAGGATCCCTCGGTAAGTTACTAATTCATTGTCTAGAAGCTAACTCCTGTGATTAGGTTCTCGTGTCGCCTTAAGCTTGTAGTACCTACGCAATCATGTTATTTTTAATTATGGAAAACTCGAACGGTGACCTTCCCAAGGCATGCCACCAAACCTACCAGTAGGTACTTAACTCAAAACATTTGATATTTGACTTAAAAAAGTGTATAAACATGGTATCCAAAAACTCTTAGTATAAACGGAAAATTGCTGGTATAATTCTTTTTGATTTGAGCTTTTGTTTTCAAGAAAATCGAGTCCGAAATATTCGGTCGAATTTAAAAATGATCGCTAGGGGGTTCGATGTCTCTTGAGATCCGCCGAAGCGTAAACCTGCCTCTAGAAGATTTTTTAACCCTTTAGTTGCCGGAAAAAAAAGTGTTTTTAGTTCTCTATACGATGTAGATTCACCACATACTACGAGTTTCCGGACACTGTGTATATAGAATTCAACCAAAAATCTTCGTAAATAGCATGAAATGTAGTATTAACATTTTTATATTTTTGACTAACGTGATGTGTAAAAAGCTCAAAATGAAATATTTACCTATATAACACAATATTCGCGAAAAGAAAAAAAATATTCATCCTACATTTGCAGAAAATTCAATAGATGTCGCACATTGAAATAAAATAAAAATATATATGTATATTGGATTTACTTAGCCAAGACACTATCTAGATTGCATCAAACATAAATCTAGCAGTTAATTAAAATGTTCAACAAGAAAATTAAGATAATTTTGGTAGTTCTTATTCGGTTTATGATACTGTTAAAGGTGACCGAAAGAAATAAGGTCCCATTAGCTCAGTTGGTATTGCAGCGCCCGTCTTGGGTTCAAGTCCGAGATGTGACCGTACTTTTTCCGGATTTTTCAGTTTGAAATTTTCGTTTTAAAATTGATAATATTCAATAATTATGTATTTATAATCATTATAAATCATATATGGTGTGTGCTTTTATGTGATTCGTGCAAAAAGTATATTATTGAACTCGTTATAAAGTAACTCGTTGAACGATAATTAATTTTGCACACAAGTGAAACACACGTCTGGTGGTGACATTGAATCACACAACGAAATGAAATCCTTAAGGTTTGCGGTTCTTGCTTGTCATTAGCAGGAACATTTTCCATCGAATATTAATGACGTATTTGCCTTAATCCTCAGCCAAAATTCTGAGAACTAACTACGTGGGAGGAAAACCGATAATTCTCATGAATATATTATGATTTTATGATAAATATGCACATTTGGTAACACTTTATTCGTGATAAATTTGCCCATCAGGATAGGCATTGAGGTGTATTTCCTAGAACGAATGGCTTGCTTAAAACTATTAACGCAAAGCGCATTTTTACAATTTTACAAAATTCATCGACTCCGCTTAAATGTTCAAAACAACAAGACAATTTTTGCTGACTAAATCGTTTACATTTGGCATTTAATGTAAAATGAATAAGGAACTACAGTAAAAAATATTATGGCTTAAAATTTATATGTTTTTTTCGTATAAATCAACAAGCGCTGATTCTGAATATATGAACACCATCTCATTAAAACACACCGTTTGGTAAGTGCGACTGAACTTTACTACTGATTGATCATAACCAATCTACGTGAGTACTTTATCTATGGTGTAAAAAATCCACATCAAGGTTACCAATTCGTGGAGAATTCCCAAAATTGTGAAGAATTTCTAAATTTTTTTACGGGGATACCCTTTTTGTGGGTAAATGCGGGGATTTTGGGCATTTCTTGATTATATATTGTTATACATAGAATTTATAAATCTCCATTTTAAAACAAATAAAACACCGTCATTCAAACTTGCCGTTTGGTAGAGCCGACTGAACTACGAATTGAATATAACCATTTTTGTTGTTTGTTTTTGGGGTGTTATGCCGTGTTGCGCTAACTCCTTCTTTAGCCGACGTTTCGGACAGCGTTGCAGTGTCCATCATCAGGGCAGATCCGGTAGATCTGCCGGATCTGCCCTGATGATGGACACTGCAACGCTGTCCGAAACGTCGGCTAAAGAAGGAGTTAGCGCAACACGGCATAACACCCCAAAAACAAACAACAAAAATGCTTTTGGCCGTGAGAATCTAAAAACTTACCTGAATATAACCAGTCTACGTGAGTATTATATCTATGGTTTACAAAATCCATGCAAAGGTTACAAATTCGTGGTTTTTTGCGAGGAGAACCTTTTTGTATGGAAAATTCGAGGATTTTGGCCATTTCTTGACTATCCAACCATGTTGTAAAATAATATTTACGATAATTGTGAGAATACACTATATTTTGTTTTCGTTTGCAGCAAATTTTCAAAACAATCATTGGTTTTTTTTTGTAAAGTCTGAACGAGAGAGAAAATCCTAAAATCACTAGATAAAAAAACATAAATGATAATTTTAGTACAATTATGTTTCATTTTAGAGATAAAGAAACATTTGGGGATTTTGAGGGGAATTAAAAAATCTATGGGTATTTTAAAACATATGCATTGAAATGAGAAATATAATTGAATATCTATTTTTATTCATTAACTTTTCGTAGATCCAGAATATTTTAATTCCCTATTGATCATCACATTACCCTTAAGTCCACAATATAAAAAAGGAAAATGTATACTACCTACGTTAATTAAAAATATACGAATGGTTGAATACGAAATAAAATCTGAATATTGTTTAATTTGTACTGACATGAAACCATCCTCACTAATATGATTGCCTGGGGGTTGTTATTTCAATTCAAAGCAAACTCCGGGGCACAGGTTATGGGGAGGAAATAATATCAGCCTGTTTTACGCGGAATTCATGGCTTACTTTTGTGCTCAGTAAATATTACGATGAATAATACGTAAGTGCTTATTTTTAATGACGACGGTTTAAACTAAAAATGTTAATTAAAAAATAATATTTATGTAAGAAACTTTGATAAACCGCATACTTCAGTGGTCCAACTTTCCGGAGACAGTGAGAATTTGCTAACTTGTATAGCGGAGTTTTGTGGGTGAGTAGAGTAATTAGCAAAGAAATTTTGTGAAAATTTATTTCAAAAATGTAACAAATACTTTGTTTTTAACCACTAATTTATTTAAATTTATTCACCGGTCGTTTTCGCTTGGCTCAAGTTTTATCGGGTAAAAATTTAAACTACATAAAATACACACTGTAGACATGCATAAGATACTTTAAATACGATGGATTTTCACTAAGTGAACTACTTTAATGTACATTTAAATTTGTATGAAAGGAACTTCTAGTATTATATTCTATGGATGTTGCGACGGTAGATGTAATTATTTTTGGTTTTTAATAGAAAAAAATATCACCGGACAGGAAAATGACATCTACATTTTTTCTCCAAATACGCTTAGAAATCTTTGGTAAAAATCCTTCGGTATAGTTACTGTTATACCCTGTATTTTTAAATTTAAAACACAAAATAAAATAGCTTACTATGTATACTAGATATTTGTTAATATGAATTTTATGTGAAAACCTTACTGGTTCATCCAAACATCTAAAACATGTGATTATTTAAATACATAATTTCTGTTTGTTTCCCTGATAAAATGAAAAAAAAATACTGCATTTTGTTTAAAAAAGATTTTCGTTTGGTTCGGTGTTTTGGAATCATTTTTTTTTATTTGACTGACGATTGAAATTTCCTCCACGGGGACAGGAGTCAACCGCACTAATAACTGAGCCAAATTACGATTGGATAGGTCTGAGATTTATTTCGCATATTACGCGTGAGTACTAAGTAAGCCTGATTACTACCAAAAGATAATAGACTTCGTTGTTATCGGCAACGAGTATATTTCTATTTATTTGGGAGGCCGGTGTGGGTACTGCCGCCCCGTGACTAATTTATTAGATAACCAAAACCCCTGCCAAAGGTCACCCCAAGTGGTTTGCTAAGTTTAGTGACTTAGCAGGGGTACCCGGGTTCATGGGGTGACTTTTTTCTAGGTCTTCGCGACAGATGCATTTACCTACCTACTGCGTATGATGCGAAATCAGAAGAGACTGGTAGGGGGAGATCTTTTGATCGGACTCTCTCGACCCATCGCGTTGTCGCCGAAGTGGGAGGGATGGATTTATACGTCCGTCACTCCTGGACACACTGACTCCCAGATTCCAACCTTTTCCTACCCAAAACGTTTTCTCCTTGCTTTCTAACTAAAGACTCCTCCATACAGCTTCCGCAAAGATGACATATGCCCTGAGACAATTTTTTTCAGCAAATGAAGTGAGTTAATTTCCACAAGATTTCATTCAGGAGAACTAAATCGAAATCCCAATAGACGTATTGAAAAAACATATCGATCTGAATGTAGGGCAAAATTGGGAAACTAAACTAGTACTTAAATAAAGAAAACTAGTGATGGGATGACGATAACACTTCTTTATTCTTATTTCATACTCCTCCCTTATGAATCAAAGCATGTAGCATCCAGCATCCCTTGCAGGTTGGTTGGTTGGCCGGTGAGAGATCAATGGGGCATTGAGTCGCCGAGCCAATCTCCAAATGGAATTGTCTCTCTCGGGGCCGGCAGAGTAAGTGGAGGGGGGAAGGAGCGGACAGATATGGCTGCGCGGCGGTGGCACGTGATATTACGCCCGCTGCGGGGTAAATCTCAGAGCGGGCCCTCAAAGGCAGAACGACACAGAAACTAGAGACAGTGGTGGCCAAAATTGTATAATATGAAAAAAATGTTAAAGGTTTTTTTTATGTAACTTATCTAGCATATTAAAGTGTAAAATAGTAGATATCGGTTTCCTTTTCAGAGACTTCGTTTGGGAGAGTTGAGGTTTTATAAAAGAAACACTATCTATATAATACACTATAATATAAATCTACTACTAGCGCAGATCCGTGAAAAATCTATAAAAAAATATTATAATTGTTGGATTTATGACGCTCAAACTATTGCATTTCAAAAACAAATATTATCAATTTTAGAAGAGATCAGTACTATTGAACACCGTTCGTAAACAAATAAATTTTTCAAAAATTTAAACAAAAGAAATAGGCATTTCAAATATAACATTATACAAAAATTTATTAATTAAAGTGAAATGATTTTTGATACATTCTTTATCGCTTGTATGAATTGTTCCCACAATCAGTTTCAATTTTGAAAATGAAATTTAAAATTTAAAGCTAGGATTGTGAATGAGTTCTTTGAACCGGAGTTACAGACAGAGTCATAACAGAAATTATTATTTTTAATCAACTGATTTAAAAAAAAATCCATCAAAAAAAACGATACTACAATAAGGGCGGCGAAGCAGTGTTTTTCTTCCAAGCCAACCTTATTTTTATTACATAAAATACGATGTTTTTATTTTTTCTTCGCTGGGTATCGAACCCTATCTTACGCCTTTAACGCTATTTCAGAAGTCATCAAGCTCATGAATATCTCTGTTATTGCGTGATAAAACATATCTTTGAAGGGAATCGAATGCCCGCAAAAGTTCTACACAAACATCTGTTGTCATCAACACTACATTATACAAGGGATATGTGCGAAGGTGTGCGTCATCATTCACTATGCATTATGCACCCTAACCTAACATAACCTAACCTAACCGATCACCAAATCGTGGTGCATTACGTTACTGGATGGGCCCTACATGTTTACCCACCGTATATCAAGTGGTTTATTTTGACAGATTTTTTTTATTGTATGTTATTTTGTTTTTAGGTTAGATTATATTAGTTTGGCTTAATTAGACCAATGGTAAAGTGTACATTTCTTAGCGATGTGCTAAGTCACATGCTGTTCAAAAACGACGAATTGCACGTAATTTTTTACTATTTATTGAGTTTATTTCGAAAGAAATTACAGTACTTTATATATCATACACATTTTTCCGAAGTGGAAGAATCGGTCCCGAAGGAAACAGTTATGTATTATAAGTAGGATTGTATTTTAAATAATTCCTTCTATAAACATAAAATGTCATTCCTTTGTACAATAGGTCACAATCTTAAATTTTCCCAGTTTTTATCGTAAATCTAAATAAAATAAGTGTACATAAAAAATGTTATTCCTTTGTTCGTCCTCTACAGACTCAAAAACTACTCGACCGATTTTGCTGAAATTTACCCAGTTTTTTCTTATTAATACCAGGTATGTTTAGAGGATAATTTAAATGGTAGAAGACGTTGGAAACGCCCAGAAAAGAATTCGCATTATCTCTGCACCGGAATGCGATATGCAGTCGAATAAAAGACGATGTAATGTAGTTTTTCAATAGTAATAATTTGGTATACAGTAGTGAACGGTAATAAAAGACGATGTAATGTAGTTTTTCAATAGTAATAATTTGGTATACAGTAGTGAACGGTAATAAAAGTCGATGTAATGTAGTTTTTCAATAGTAATAATTTGGTATACAGTAGTGAACGGTAATAAAAGACGATGTAATGTAGTTTTTCAATAGTAATAATTTGGTATACAGTAGTGAACCGTAATAAAAGACGATGTAATGTAGTTTTTCAATAGTAATAATTTGGTATACAGTAGTGAACGGTAATAAAAGTCGATGTAATGTAGTTTTTCAATAGTAATAATTTGGTATACAGTAGTGAACGGTAATAAAAGTCGATGTTATGTAGTTTTTCAATAGTAATAATTTGGTATACAGTAGTGAACGGTAATAAAAGTCGATGTTATGTAGTTTTTCAATAAAAAAAAATTGTATACAGTAGTGAACGGTAAAAAAATTAAACGCCGAGGAAGCATTATCTTTACACTGGAATGAGATACAGAGTCGAATAAAAGTCGATAGAATGTAGTTTTTTTAATAGTAACCATATACAGTAGTGAATGGTGGAAATCGGGTATGCCCGAGGAAGACGTGGCAAGATCAAGTGAAACAAAAACTTGTATAAATAAAGTTTTCAATTTCTACGAATAATATTATTTCCACCATAAAAATAGACCCAGTTTAGGTACACTAGAATTAACAACTTTAAAACTCTACTCCAAACCACTCAAAACCCCAAGAAATTCCGGGTTCACGTCAGCTAGTAATAAAAAATAAAAAATGTAACATTTGAAATAAGTCTTTAGTCCTTTAACTGAAATAAAGCTACCGTTTTTTAATAAAATTAAATTACATTGCACTTTTTGCTTTCACTGTGGTGTAACTAAACCATCTCTCATCTCGTCTATTCTGTGGAAATTGAGAACTTCAACTTCAGCTTTCGTTCTACTCTATATAAACGGCAATTGCTACGCGAACGCGTCAATTCGAGAACAATTTGAAGCCGCGCGGTGAGGGGCATGATTTGTGGAAAATGCCAAAACCTACCTATTTTTTTAATGACGTATCCCATTCTTCGTATCATCAAATAGCATAGAAAATACGCCGTTATAACTGCATTAACAACACTAAAATTCAATAATAATAATTCATTATGTACCACTTCGCATACAAATCAGTTCAAATGTTAGTCATACAAGATGGCTGCCAGGCAACATCAATGACAATATTGGCTTCAATGCCATTGATACAAAATTGCACTAATGCTCTGTCCACCGCATTTTAGGTCCTTGATTAAAAAGGTAGTAAGTAACCAAACCCATTGCAATATAACAGAAAATAGAGCAAGTATAAACGCGCCACAGTTCTTTTCCATTTCCAAACGATTTGTTCTATGAAATAGATCATAGAATTGATCAAGTGGGATAACTTTTTAGAAAATGGATGTAAAAAAATCCATACGTTGTAAAGTTCATGGATAGACTGAATTTAGATTCGGAATTTAGATACCGAAATATTTCATCTCTATAAGCCTGTATAGTTTTGAGATGGTTCGTCAAATACAGAATTTTTCGAAGTTTTCAAAAGTAACCCATGATTGTGGCTTTACGTTTTTTGCATATTTTTGTTTGATATCTTGATGATTATGATTGGTTTTATGAGAACCCTACACAGTTACTAACACAGCGACAATTCAACACACATTTAAAAAGTGTTATTAAGTTATTGAAATCGATGAAAAATAACTAACCTGTACACCTTACATATGTAACCTTAGTTTCATCATCTATCATGACTTTATATCATTTGTATTTGTCATTGTGCTGAGTTTAAGTCAGTAGATATAAGCCTTAGTGGTAAGTCATCTAATGTATGTCACTAGTTACTATGAATCTTTCCTGCAAATTCAGTTATATTTATTATTCGATATTTATATTTGTAGAGCATACTAGAGGTGATTTTTCACGAAAACGGAGCTACGTAAATTAGCAAAATATTATTATTATTATTGAGTCCGGTTACCATTTGGAATAATAACTGCCACCAAAATACAAATATCTTTTGAAATAGCTTAATGAGCACAACCTTAAATTGTAATATTTAATTATTGAATATAATATTAGCGATGATACGGGGCGCCCTGCTAAGGCAAAGATCCTGGGTTCATGTCCTGATGCAACAGTATCTTTTTCCAATTTTTCTGTTTCAAAATTTTCGCCTAAGAATCGCTAATATTGTCTTCAATAATTAAAATTTAAAATACTTCATTTACGATCAAAATAATTCACAGTTCTTCAAACAGAGAAAAAGCTCCTCGCCACTGGACAAATTCAATCCTACATTATCAGATGCTTTGAATAATTTACAGGTTTCTATTGGTGATTCCGGCAGTATGCAGTTAGAGCTATTTACCATGAAGGGATGATTTTGCTACTGGTCCAATACTGTGTGGTGTGTAGATAAGTCAGTGCAGAGTAGGTTCTGTCTCTAGTGGAGACTCTGGGGGTTTCTGTGGGGTACTGGAATTTATTATATATTATTTGGTGTAGTTATTATTTTACAGAAATTATTACTACTGACAGAGAAAAATACGGTCATACTTGTAAGTATGAAGTAATAAGCTTTATCTACAGGAGTTCTACATTTCTCTACTGGTATTATATCTAAATAACATAAAACATCAAAGATGGCAATGATTCCGGAAAGTACTTAATATAATATAATTATACTTTAATTACATACTTAATAACACCGACTGGTCGGTGGCCAGGTTGACATCGCGTTTGGGTCCCACCCAGGCGTAGTGTGTTCAATTCCTCGGCTGGCTAAGTCCTCCATAACAACACAAGCAACATTTTCAGCTTAATGTGGTGGTAGTAGGAGATTTTAAAATATTGTCAGATTATTCGTAACCCGGGAATGTTTGTCTTTCTTTTTTAAAAAAAAATAATAATTAAGTACTTCCCTCAAAATGTCTCTCCGCATTGAATTAATACTTATCACAATCGAAAATCTTACAACCGATTATATGACGTACTGCACGATCGCTTTCACTAGTGAACTATGGACAAGGTACACACAAGGCGTCATGAACACACAATGATTAAGCACAACCACGCATACACGGTGCTGTTCGTCCTCCCTTGGCAATGCAGCGCCTCGCAGATGTTCGCAGAGAACAAGGTGGATGAGTTTGCTGCTTGGATCTGTCAGAGTAGCCGGGACGAGTCAGCGCTACCGAAAATCGGAAAACTCTCTCGTCCAGGCCGACGACCAGTGGCACGGGGCGCCCCTGCATCATAGATGGAGAATTTTCCTACCGTTGTACATATGTTATAATTTAAATGCATTTTATATCCCATATTAAATTTTATATCTTTTAATTCATTTAAATTATGTTTGCTCTTATATGGCAGATGGAGTATTGCACTCACCGCTCTGTTCAGCTGAATTAAACAAACATGCAATTTTAAGCATCTTTCGCAGAGTTCTTGTATCATTGAATTTGCGCAACTTTTTTGGTTTTCGAACTTCAAGAATAAAATAACTCTATTCAAATCGCTGTGCCATTTTTTCAAAAACTTATGGAGATTCAAAATATTTTTTTAGCGTACTAAAGATTAGTAATATTGTTCCATTTTTATCAAGTGATCCTTCAATTTTAAAATATTGTCAAATAACGGGCGTAAGCGGGTTGAAAAATCTTATTTTTTCTTATAATAATCACTTTGTTGTTTATCGTATAACTAAAGGAAACACTCTGTCTCACTATATCGTCTCCCTCTTTACCTATATATGTTATAACCAAGGTTTTTTAAAACATTAATCCATTTTTATTTCTTTTTGACCGGACCGGTTTTGTACAATCACGTCCATCTTCAGAATAAAGAGGTAAAGAAATAAATTTTTTATAAAATTTGTTTTATTATATAATACGGTTTCATTATAGTTTATTAATCAAGTAAGATAACTAACTTAAAAGCATCCATAAAATATTCAAATTAACTAATCTTTATCAAAACGACAGAGAAAAAAAACATTTGTTTTTCTTCAAGCAAAGATATCTATTTTTTTATTAAAATTAGTTAATCATCCAAAAATCTTTAACTGGAAATCTGATTTTTTTTTAATATATGTGTTTATTACACGGACTACGTAGAAATACTTTTCAAAATAAATGGAATACTTTTTTATATAGTATCATAAACAGACAAAATTTAATAAAATTATGAAAAGGTTTGGTTGTGATTATTGTTTTTATTCAACTTAAAAATGTGCCGTACTTGCGCAGGCCAATAGCGAAAGTTAGAATAACAACCAAGGATTTAACATTCAAACAACGAAAACTTCACCGTCCTTGTATAATATTACGAGCATACTTACCTAAATCAATTATAAAAGAGCCCAACTTTGTAAATAGCGAAAAACAAGAGAAAAACGAAAACTTTATAAATTGAAATTGTATCCTTGTAACTTACCTTTGTGGCAGAAGATTTCATTGTAGGCAAATTTGAGTGGAGACTGATACAATATTTAAACGTTTCAATACGAAATACCTACCTTAAAATTTGACAAATTAACTAACAACTCAAAGCAATACCTTCCTTGTACGTTTATTGATATTTATTTTTTATTATTATTGACTTGTCACTGACAACACGGGGAAAACTCAAAACATGTATTTTTAAATGTAATTATGTTGGTTTTCCAACATAAAGCCACAATTGTAAATATGTATGTCATTAGGTCACTAGTATTAAGTCAGTAGTTATGAGTCTTAGTCGTAAGTCACAAGAAATTAATCTCTGATGTAAGTCATTAGGTTTAAGTCGGTAGTTATAAAACTTAGTCGTATGTCACCAGATATAAGTTTTAAATTAAGTCACTAGTTATTTTGAATCTTAGTTGTATTTATTATGCGATACATATATTTGTACAGCGCCCTTTCGGTGATTTTTCACGAAAACGACGGTATATAAATCAGCCAAATATTATTAATAACATATATAAAAATTATGTCGCAATAATTTAAGCACTGTGCTCTTATATAAAAAAACAAACATCAAAACTATCTACCAAAAGCGTTAATTGCAAATTTTCTGGGAAACTAGTAATTTATAAAAGAACTATCTAAAGTCCCTATCATTGCCCGGGTTTTTCCCAGAGTTTTCCGAATCAGATGTAGACTGTGATTTTTCTCTTATTTTGAAAAGAAGTATCAAAATTCAGCTTTAAGGGATGAGAAAATGAGATCGGGTGATTTTTCGACATCTCATGCAGCCAGTTACCTTCCTCTTTTGAAGGTCAATTGTGCGAAAGTGCATTAACCTTGAAATAAAACTGTAAATTTGCATAAAAGAAAATCCATGCCGCGCCGCCATGGATGCCCTTCATCGTGAATATTACAGAGACAGATAGATAGACAGATTGATGGAGTGTCAATTGCCTACCAAATACGAGCCAAATTGAAAATATGTTCGTTCTGACTAGGACAGGCAACTCTAGGTTAATAATGCCATTTGACCCTCTGTCGGGATGTTGAGTCAGTTTTACGACTATAAAAAGGCCTGTAATACAATATTTTATACGCTTCATGGAATTATTTAGCTGTTGTGGACGCTGCGGTTATTCCGCATTTTTACTACGAGTGCTTTAAGAGTATTTTTTAATAAAATGTTCTTAGTGGTCAGTCCGGGGACATTATCTCCATGAATGGCACTCAGAAGTATCGTGAAAGCGGAAAAATGGAGAAAGTGGCACAGAAAAGGTGGAGAGATGCCAGAGAATTGAGAATAACGCGTCTTAAGGAGGTCTTTTCTACGCAAAGGGTGAAAATTACAATACTTGAGGCACTGATATAAAGCGAACTAGATATAGGTACTCGTACTGTATTGTCGTGTGAACAGCCCTATGATCCATAAAGCGTTGGAATGACTTCAACAAAAGCGCCTTCTGTCTGTTCTTTTACAAGTGATATAAATATAAACGGATCGCCTTAGAGCCGCAGCCTGTTTGTCTAAGTCTTTCATTATAACTTAGTGGTCCACGTACCTTGAATTTTTAGTCTTAGAGTCAGGGTTTTCAGAGATTTAAACAATATATATTTTGCTTAGTAACTACTTGTACGTCTGTGTGAGCAGAAGAAAACTAAAATTATTATTGGATATTGATTTTAATTTATTAATTTTAATACAAATTAATTATGTACGTATTTATTTAGATATTATGTAGATACAGTGCCTCAGCAACACATCATTCGGAATGGCAAGCTTTTGCAGTTTTGCCTACGTAGGATGAGAACTGAGAAAAGATAGATTTTCTTATGTGGTAATGATCTGAAATAATTAACATTCACCTTATAATCAAGTGGGGGAATTGGACAACCCGCTCAAAGCATTAACTATCATAGAATAAAATTCATGGCAAACAATGCGAGCTTTTTACTACTCTACTTGATTGCAACAGGTCTGTCAAGCCATCGCCTTGCACCATTTGCGGGATGTATTTATACGTCACTCCAAGACGCACTGATCCCTAGATTCCTACCCACCCTCATACATTTTTCCTTCTCAAAACTTCCTCTACTTAAAAAGACCAAAGCATCCCCAAAGATGGCATATGTCCTTAGGGAAATTGTTTTTCACAAGGCCTCCTGTGTTGGTTTAATGTAAAAAAAAAATAATGTTTTTAGAATTAACATTGTAATATTGTGTTGATGGAAATAATTCTATCACAAGGTATAATCTAGTAAATTCTATTCCTAAGATGGATGGAAAATTTTGTACGGTGGTAATTGCCCCGTGCGGCTTCTCGGGCGGGAAGTGGGGAGCTTCAGAGTAACGCGGTGTTATCGGTTTATTAATCTAAACAATGTATGGGGAATTCAATATTAGCCTGGGGTGGTCTTATATCTTGAGAAACCAGTGAAAAATCACAGGAAAACACTCTAATTAAGTTGTTTTTAAATTTACAGTTAAAAAGTTGTCGATAAAAATATTTGTAAGCAGCAAGTAAAATTGTTATGATATCAACTCTGATTTATGAAGTGAGGCACGGAACTTGCAGATGAACATAAATCTAGTTCTAACATAGGTCGGGGGATAAAGCTCTCGACTAGCAAGCTTGATGTCGCGGGTTCAAATTCCGGCGTGCGCAAGTAAATTTGATTGGATGAATTTGTTTTATTTCATAATTACTTATTTAAAATGATACATTTGGTGGAAGATAAGTTCAGTATCGCCCAGATGTAAGACCACCATTCAGAATTGAAACGTTGCTTGAAATGGCTTTGGCCGTGATTGGTGACCAGATCTGGATAGTCAGGTACTTTCCCACCTTATTTTTCCCCACCTTCTTCTTCCCCATCACCTTCTCCTCCTCACTACCTCCAGCCTCACGACATATCCCAATTAGGGATGCCATAGTCTCACTGGCTTCAGACGGTGGAAGCAATTAGACAAATGTAAACAATTAGTAAATTAACTCCACACCAAACAGACGCGTTGTCATTTTGTACTCCTGTAGATTGCTGAGTTCGTTGCCGCTAACTCACATCACACATTCCACAATACAATAATTAAAATATACCTTAAATGTTCCTAAACAGATTTTACTGTAGGTGTTTTTGAAACAATGCTTCAGAAATCATTAATACATTTATGAACCTATTAAATTCCTACACCTGAAATAGAGATACAAATTTGTTAAATGCCATTGTTTTGATTTGAGTAATTCGCCAACTTTATTCAGCCAAAATTGTCACGCTACAATAACCAAGCAACAACCCACTCAAGTTTTGTGAAATTTTCCGCAAGTACTACGGCAGCGGAAGCAAGTATTCCTATAGATGTTTGTTAGCGGAAACAAGTGTTAATTACAATAATGATACGCCAAAAGACAAACTTACGATAAATAGTTAATTAGGGTTTAACAAAATGGGAGCAGTTTACTTAGTAGCTTAATTAGCCAATAATGGAATACCTTCCTAAAACACTAAATGCCTCAAAGCAGCGTTTGAGCCCGGCCTATGAAAGATTATTTCATCTGCTGTGGGGTGTAATGCTGAAAATTCTCTCTGGATTATAATTTGATGGCAGATATACTTGATTGTACTAGCTTGCACTAAAAATAATTCTAAATATACCCTCTAATAATACTTCTTTTTTGTTTTCAAGTAATGTGTCTTCTCAAATCGGAGGTTGGTTAACATCAAGGTAATCTTCACGCTGCAATGCTTCCCGGAACAACTCTGCGCATCTGGAATGATAATGCTGCTGTAAACGGGTAATCAAATTTATTTTGGATATCGATGTATCAGAGTCAATTTAAGAGTACTTACTCAACACAGTAGGCACAAGGATCTGTTTCAATGTAATTATTCACAAACAAATTATGAAGTAAATTCCACAAATCATTACCTGAAAAATTACACATTAACAAATGAATATATCCACAGTATCAACATTATTAATGTTACAAATTCGATGTTTAAAACAGACTTAAGTTTGAACGTAGCGTACGTTATAATCTACGCATTCATAGATGACGTTAATGTAATTATTTTATGAAAATACATTTTTTATAAAGTTTTGTGCGTACAAAAATTCAATTCTTTCAAAAAATACATATAAATACAACATTGATTGAATCATTGATACAATATTGTATTTGAATGCCTTATCTTGAAAGAATTAAGTTTTTATAGAGATAAATTTATTTATTCATATTCAGAATATACAAGCGCAAACAAAAAAAATCGCCATTATATTATAAAGCACAATTTTTATTTAAATTAACGCCAATTATGAACGCATAGGTTATAACTAACGTTACGCTTACCCTTAAACATTTTTTGTATGTAAAGATAATTTTAGTTTATCATTATTTTTAATTTAATTTTATTCAATTATATAGGTACCACTGTAATGTAAGAAATTATTTTTTCGCAACCATTGTTAATAATCCTTTTGTATTATTTATAGAGCGGAGGCGGTTTAAATATAGTTCCCGTGAGCACTCTCAAATTTTACCTAATTTCTTTACCAGTCACCCTGTCCCTTTTATAAAGTTCACCAGGATTATCATTGGATATGTTGCTATGACTTCTGATTTTTTCAATGTCCCTCGGTTCCCTGAAAGCCTCAACAAGGGAAGAGAGCCTTATCTCTCCTCTCGACTCTCCTTTGGTTCTCTGAAGGCCCCAAGAGTTCACGGAAGTGACCTCATCTCTTCTCTCCACTTCTCTTTGGTTCCCTAAAGGTCCCTCGAGTTAAGAGGGTCTCATCTCTCCTATCCACTACTCCTTAGTTCCCCGAAGGCCCCATGGGGAAAAATACCAGTCCCCGTTGGTAGCCCGAAGGTCCCACGACCAAAAAATCCACTCCCCCTTGGTTCCCTGAAGGCCCCAAAAGAGAAGAGGGCCTCATCTCTCCTCTCCACTCCCATTTGGTTCCCTGAAGGCTCCACTAGGGAAGGCTTCACGGAGGTGGCCTAAGCTCTCTTCTCCACTCATCCTTGGTTCCTTGAAGGCCCCATGAGGGAATTTTAACATTTCAATAGGCCTAATATATCTATGTATGCCCCATGAACGTTTAATACACATCAACAGAAACATAATTACTCTATGAAAAGAAAAAAATACATAATATTTAATGCACATCAACACAAACAAAATCACTCCATGCAAAGAAAAAATACATTATATTTAATACACATCAACAGAAACATAATCACTCAATGAAAATAAAAAAATACATTATATTTAATACACATCAACAGAAACATAATCACTCAATGAAAATAAAAAAAAATACATTATATTTAATACACATCAACAGAAACATAATTACTCAATGAAAAGAAAAAAATACATTATATTTAATACACATCAACAGAAACATAATTACTCAATGAAAAGAAAAAAATACATTTTATTTAATACACATCAACAGAAACATAATTACTCAATGAAAAGAAAAAAATACATTATATTTAATACACATCAACAGACACATAATCACTCCATGAAAAGAAAAAATTAAGGAATCGCTTTTCTAAAGAAGTCAAAATCATAACTGTAAAGACAGGTGAAGATCTTCCGAAAATACTAATCTATATAAAAGAAGAGGATTTCTTTTTTCCAATTTTTATGTTTATACCGCTCAAGAGTCCCAACTGCTTCCAGTCGTCTGGAGCCAGTGAGACTATAGCAGCCCCAATTAAGGTATGCTGTGAAGCTTAAACTTGTGGGGAGGGGAAGGAGATAGGGAAGGGGAAGGTGGAAAGAGTACCGAAATAAGTAACTATTCAAATTCAGTTACCGTACACTGAACCATTTCAAGCAGCGTTGAAATTCTGAATGGTAATCTTAAACCAAGGCGATACTGAGAGTATCTTCCACTTTCGAATGTTCCGCAAATATGCTTTAATTTATTTTAATGGCTAAATTGTAGATTATATAATTAATCAAAAAAAAAAAGATTAATTTAAAAATTTTAGTTGCACACACCGGGATTCGAACCCGCGACTTCCGGATTGCTAGTCAAGAGCCTTACCCCTCGACCATGTATTATGTGCTATTTAATAAATAAATAAAATATGAAAGGCTCATTAAAATTCACATTAATAATGTAATTACAACTTATTAAAATGTTTAAATATTGAAGACAATATTAGTGATTTCTAAACGAAAATCTGAAACAGAAAAATCAGAAAAGGAAACGGTCACATCTGGGACATCCAGATGTGACCGTTTCCTTTTCTGATTTTTCTGTTTCAGATTTTCGTTTAGAAATCACTAATATTGTCTTCAATATTTAAATATTACAATTTGAGGTTTTACTCAGTAAAGTTATTCCGAAAAATAAATATTAAAATGTTGCTTCTGCTTTACCTACCGGCCCAAAGACAGTATATTAAAAAATATTGAAAATCCTAGTAATAATTTTTTGAATAAGTTTAAATTTTCTAAAAGACGTAAATAGAGAGAAGAGACAAAAATAGAGATGCAAGTAATATATGATGTAATCAGCGCAACATATTTTTTAGCAATAGCTGAACATTTTTTCTGAATTCTTATAATTTAATTACGAAAATGTCTACTTCAGCATACTCCATCTCATTATATAGTCGACACATTTGGGTCAAAGGGCTAAAATAGACGATAATATTTTTTAATGTATTCAGGTGGAACGTGCTATGGCGTCTTAAACAATGGGAATTGGTGACATTTATTTCAATATTGCTAAGACATAATGTATCAAGATGGCCGTGAATTATTTTGTGTAAACATATTAGATAAGTCTAACATATTAGATATGGTCTTCTAATTTTAAGCGTATTAATCTTGAAGTATTCAAGATGTACGTCGTGTGGTCAAAGATCTAAGATCATTTTTAAGAATTGACGAATACATCAATAATTTAAACTCTAAGGTATATAGGTTTCAAAGAGGTGATTATTTACTAATTCATTTTGAAACTTCACTGTCGGAAGTCAGAATAAATATATTGAAATAATGCACGATGTAATCAAATAAACACTATTATGTTTGATGCCCCAATGGCGGTTAAAATGGACTGTAAATGAAAATGAAAGTTTCGTTCGATCGGGTGAAAATCAATGGGAAAACGAGGAGATATGAAAGGAAGCTTTGACTTATCGTGATATTGGTTTCTTTTGTTGATGTTTTTTTCTTGTATATTCTCATCATTTGGATAACTTAAAGTTTATAATCACAATTAATGTTTCATTTCCACAACACAAATCTGTTTAATTTCACCAAACGATGATATTGAATTGGAGGATAAAATTCATAATAATGAATCGAACAGCAAGATGATATAATAATATTACGAATAGTGAAAAAATGCCACTCGTGTTACAATAACAATTGAATATCACTGGCGTAGGTTAGTAATTTTGTCTTCTTTCTTTTTTTTCAGCTAACACTTTAAGGAAGTAGAGGAACAAAGGAAAAGTCAATTTGAACAGGACATTGGGATATGGAATAGCCAGATAACTATTTCTTCTATAAATATTCTATGACTTTTAATGAACTTTATTTGCTTCCTTGCTTCACACGAATTCCAGAACAAATTCAGTGAACAGACCAGAGAGCCGTTAATATTCAAATGAATGTGGGGGAAGTGTAAAAGATGGCCGACACACTCAACGTAAATATAAGAATATAAATAGAAATGTCAGCTTGTCGTCATAGGTACCTTTTAACTATACACGTCCCAAAACTCGGAGTGCAAGCGGGAAGAATCTGCAACTCACTAGGAGTCGAATTTGTGTAATAAGATTTTAGACATGATCTCTCGGTTTAAAATTTGATAAAAAATATTTGCTATGGGGTTAATATCAGCTGTTTATTGTTTTTTAAATGTTTCGAAACGTAGACCCGGTATCAAAAGTTTTTTATCCCTTTAGTTGCCGAAAAAAAGATTAAATAATATATATATATATACATATTTGGTTTCTCTGTGATGTAGATTCACAAGATTCCGCTGTACTACGAGTGTCCAGACACCGCTTTACACGTGTTTACAACACAAATAACATTATTTTAAAATTGTGCTTCTCGCATTATATTTTTCTCTCAATAAATGAACTAAAAAGCAAATTGTAGCAGCTCAATAAAACATAATATAAGCTGCGGATAAATTTATGCTCAGTCGTTTTTACATGTAGTCCTCGTGCATGACAAGCAAAAGCTCACCCTTAGGCAATTATTTTTTATATCTCCCGCACGAAGAATAATGTTTGTATTATCGAACGCGAAATACTACCCTGCCATAATGATTTTTATTTCAATAAGCTACGGAAAGCATAAATATTAAGTGGAATTCTTTGGAAAAGAACTGTGTGTAGGAACTGTGGGTAGGAACTGTGTGTAGGTAACATTAATATCTGCCCGCATTGCCTGTTTGAATAACATTATATTTTATTCAGGTCGTTCATGAGTTGGCATTGATCGAACATTTTGTATTCGGATAACAGGGGAAGATTTGGATTCAACCTCAGCTTGTAACGAGAGATTAGGACGAGAAAGGAGCCGTGAAGATAATGCATTCACAGAAGAAAGGACGGTGGACGGATAGATATATAGGGTATGCTAATGCAGTAACCAAATTGAAGGCACTGCCAGAACGGGGTGGTTAGAAGGCCGTATTTGTTTATGGCGAGGGGTTGAGGAGGCTCTAGTATATCAATCATCCTGTTGTGCTATCGTAATATATTTTCTGTGAAACATTTGACCTCTTTTCTCGCATTTCTCCTCGGAAAGCCGTGTTCTTTCCTTCACTGATGTGTTTACGTAAAAATCGTTTGCGGAAATACTGAGAAATGCGTGTAGTAAGAAATTGATCGTGTTTTGTGAATGGAAAAATAAAACATCCTTTCTTCATTTCTTCTACAACAGCGAGCTTTTAGTCCAAAACTACAATTGAAATCGAAAGTAACACAATTTCTTTTTTCAGCAGTACAATAAACGATTTTCATGTTCATTCTTAACGTTATAGTTTATTATTTTTATTTTGCACAAGAGTCCCAATTCCGTTTCAACTGCTTGGCACCCAAATTATACACCTTTGGCTTCTATATTTTAAAAAATTGTAGAATTGTTGTATCGAATGAAGGAAGAAAAGAAGATGGACAATAATAAGACTGGGGATGTACCCGAATATTCAAATCAACACACCTAGCTAAAGCCATTATATGATGCGTGAAGGGAAAAAATCTTTTTTTAACCCACATTTTTAATTTGAACCAGTAACCTGGATCTAGAGCCAAGAAACTCACCACTGTACCAGGGATGTAATAATATCAAACTTACACAATTAACCCCTCGCGTCTAGACAGTACAAATATCATGTCATCAAATAAGTTCGCTGTTTTTTGACAAGCTTAGTGTTCTCTCTTTCTAAATCTGTTTATGTTATATTTCTGACCTTAATAAAAAGGAATTTTATGAAGACTTATCATTTGGTGACAGATATAGCAATATATGACCCGAGTGGTTTTAAAACAATAATATTTTGGGTTCTGGATTTATGTTCTCCTTAAAGTATTTTGATTGTTTCTACGATATGAAATAATATATGTATTAAAATTATTATTTTAATTTATTAAAGACGTGTTTAAAGTACATATTGTTTGAGTTTCTGAAGTGTGGTGGGAATTTTAGGGCTAGAGGCCAAAAATATTAAATACTTATATAAAAGTACTTTGGGGATCAAGTGTGAGAGGCACGAAATAAAAGGCGGTGTCGTGAAGGTCACTGTGTTTATTGAGTCAGTTGCCGTGACGAGGAGATGACGTAGGACAGATCGTCACCTCAGTGCTTAATTGTCCAAACGACCATTTGCAAATTTTACAGGAGGAGGTTTTCTTTGATTATTTCAATGAAACATTATGACAGGTGTTTAAGATGAAAATATTTCCGTCAAGCTAAAGGTCTGATCAGCTTAAATAATTCTTTGTAAATTGACTAAGGATAGTTTTTGATACTTTTTTTTACATTTTAAAATGGAGATTGAACAAAAACGCACCACCAGAATTTTGTAAATGGAGATTGAACAAACTGGAATTGGAGATAGGGCAACTTTTGCGTAGAACTTTCCGTGCTTGTTTGTTCAAACGACCACCTTTAGTTATATACAGGATGAGTTTATTTTCAATATTTCTATTATGGATACTGACAATTCGTGGTGGAATCTATATATATATATATTTATAACAGTGATTTTTTCTTTGTTTGTTCCTTCTTATTTCCTATACCTTTTCTAAACATAAAAGTGAGCTCTGGCGTTATGAAATTTATATACAAATTCACATCTTATTTCCCATACCACTCTACCGACTGCGATAAAACTTTGTAACTTTGAGTTGTGCGCATGCCCGCGAAGGTTTCCCTATATTATATTGAACTATGGCGTTGTGAAATTTGTATCTTTATACAAATTTCACCTTTATTCTCTTATTATTTCCTATATCATTCATCCGATTGCGATGAAACTTTGGTGAGTTGCTTTGCGCACGCCGGCGAAGGTTTCCATACATAAAGGTGAACTCTGGCGTTATGAAATTTGCATTCAGATTGTATAATAGGTGGCGATCGAGTTGTTATAAAAATCTGTGCATTATTTCTTGTAGCTTAGCAGTAGGGACTGAAAGAGGGAAGGGTGAGGATAATCCGTGAGGGGGGAGGGTTCGTGGGATGCGGGACAAATCTTTCTTTGAGTGGCATTGAAACGCGTGCCAGGTACTCGACAGTTCCATTATAATAATTTACTTCAATGATAATAATATATTAAACAATGTCCAACTTTTTTTTATTTCTGACCGTGACCGGGTTTAGCCTATCAACCATCTTTAGACTTCCATCTTCGTTGTTACGACATAGCAACGAAAATGGGATATCCATATAATTTGAATAAAATCATTGCATTCCACCCCTTTTAATCCCCCTCCCTAAATTTAATGTATATAAAGCACAGCTTAAGGAATATCTGTACCAGTCTGAAGATGACCGCAATAGGCTGAATCTCTTACGATCAGATTTTTTTTTTATGTGACACCTCACAAGAGCGTCCCTGCCAGTATACAGACAGGGGAACTATGTAACCACCCGGTTGGGCGGCGTTGTGAGGCGGGTTAAGGTAGGGGCTGTATGAAGGGATTTATTAATGCTGGCCTTGAAGAGGCTCGGATTATAGGAGAGAGATGCCGGTAGCTCGTTCCACATACGAACCGACTTACAAAAAACGACCCGTTCTCATGAAGCTAACGTCAATCGTAAACGGGTGTTCCGCTCGTGTCCGTCGAGTTTCGCGCACGTGCACCGGTGCATCAGGGATCAATGCTGCTAGCTCCTTGGAGCAGGCTCCATTGAAATACCTGTAGAACAGACACAGCATGCCTACATTGCGTCTATGCATTAGAGAAGGCAATCGGTCTGTTAACAACGGATTGTCAATCAGACGGATCGCCCTCCTTTGCACAGATTCAAGTAGGTTAATTAAGTATTTTGGGGCACCAGCCCAGAGGTGGCTCCCAAATTCAACTGTTGGGCGGACTTGAGACTTGTACAGGGTCAGCAGCTGGTCACTGTTGAAGGATATCCTAGCCGTGTACAAGACGTCCAGCTTCTTGGAAGCCTGATTTACTCGGGCTTCTATGGATCCCCGATACTTGAGCCGGTCTGATATACTAACTCCAAGCATTTCAATGGAGTCTTTATTGGGGAGAGTGCTCCCATAGAATTGCGCCTAAACAGTACGCGTGGCCAAAAAACTAAATCACTTAAATTATATGAAATTTATGCAAATTATTTCAGTGAATAATATACCTATACATGTTTTTTTGGCTAAAAATTAAAATCCTACCGTTTTTGTTGGTAATGCTCAGAATCGTAATCAAAACCCCAAAACACACAAATGAGGAAAAAATCAGAATTATAATTTATTATATAACTATAATTTATTTCAACAAACTGCATAATCACTATAGATCAATTTGTAAATCTCAAACGGCTACATACAAATACGGATATACTGAAAATTTCGAATTGAAATACTAATCTAACTAGTTTAATATGAATCGTCAGTCAAAAAACCAATTTTGACAGCAAAAACTTGCAAAAAGTAGAGTCTGAGCGAAAACAGAAAAGTGAACACGCTGTATGACAAAATTCATTGCAATGTAAAAAACAAAACAAATTTGGTATTGATAGAGATATTTAAAACTAACACTTACCGCTCTATTTCCGCACTGCTGCGTATGTATGCACTTTTGTAATTAGTTATTGACATTTTCCTGTTGTTTTGTCTATCAAAAACTCCTTGGTATATATTTAAATGCTTTTTTACTTCCGCGTAACACCAGAAAACAAACACCGTTGGAATGTAAAAACTTAAGATGGCGGCATCACGTGATCCTCGCATCGTGCTGTAATTGGTCGGTTGGTGGAGTTTGAACAAACTAGCACGCAATTTTAATTCTCGACTCTAGGAGGTTGGCCTAGTAAGGAGATTGGCCAAACAAGGACTCACTTTTAGAATATTGTTGTGGACATTGACATTTTAAAATGCTTATAATTAATTGTAGGAGGCTGATAAAACTATTTTTTCTTCATCGAACGACGCGTAATTTGATTCTTAACAATATTGCGTTAAAAACTCATTTTCGATAAAATGGTCGTTTGGACAATTAAGCACTGGGGCGACGAGATGTTGAATACTCCGGTTGCTGTGGTGATGTGGTCTAGGCGGTAGTTGGCGACGGCGCGCTGAGACCGGACTCGATGACTGTCAGGCACTGGCGATCTGGGGAATCAATACTCCAGTGCTGACGGAAGGCCGAAGGTGTGGCGGACCTTGTAGGCAGTTGAGCGGGAACGGCGTAGACCAGTGAGGATGCTGCGTGTCCTCGTGGTGGTCATGGTGGCGTGGAAGAAGCGCTGGTCAGAGACACTGGAACCAGGGCGCTTGTAATCCGAGTAGCGCTTGCCAGGGATGGCGATCTGGACAAGGCGCTAAGATGATGTCCCGATAGAGTCCATGATGGTACGGGCGAAGCCGGGTATCTTGTCCTTCGCGGGGGGCGCGGGGGCGCACCGATCGTCACTCGTGAGATTAGTAAATCGTTGCCGGCAGATTGATGACTGACTGCCTGACTGGCTGCGTCGGGCTTATTTATATTGTTCGGCCGGTGGCAACAGCGGGTAGTTAAATGGCAACTAAATCGAGGCTACTCGCTCGATCTGGACCTTTCGCGGACTTTCGGCGTCGCGGCAATTATGCCTAGGCGGTAGACTCGAACCTTCTGGCGAGTTCTCGTAATGTGAAAGACGGCCTGTGACGTATTGTCACCTGGTAGACAAGTAGGTGCTTGTAGTAAGTAGATTGCTTTGTTTACGATGCGATTTCGACTGCAGGTACATAATTCGGGAGTAGGTACTAAGTAGGTCGAGCGGTTTATTATTAATTAGTTAACCTAGATTTTTCTCGACGCCACAGTACTAAACATTAGTTGCTTATCAGTAATTTAGCAATATACTACATATAACTGCACATTTGTTGACTCTCTCTAGTCCAGAAGCCAATTGTTAACCGATTTACGCAGAATGCATGCACTTTTCGATTTTCATGTATCGGGTATGAAGTAAAATATTTTTGGTTAATTAGAGTTCTCTTTGAGCAAGGGATGTCTTAGTAGTAGGTGGAACTGCTGGATTCCTCCATGCATGACAAGTGTCGCAATTATGGTTGATTATAAAAAGAGGTGTGGACTTGTGTGGAATTATTATTAAGCCTAGAGCCATATTTTTATAAATACAGATTTCACACACGTTTCTTTGGGCCTTAGTTTTAATAAAATAATAATAATAATTGGATGACTTGTATTGCGCCGTTTTTGTGAAAATCACCTCAAGGGCGCTGTATAAACTTATAATACATTTCTACAGTGATCTATGTTATTACTTAACTATTTATGGAGATAATATACAGTACAATACTTACCTGGTAGGTCACTTGAGATTAAAACTTAATTAACATTATCTAATTGTTTATTAGCGAAATTTAGATACAGGATTTAGGACATAATTGGGAAATTGAATATAACTGGACTTTCTCTTAGGAATGGTATATTTAATTTAAGGGTACGACAGCTTAAAAAGGTAAATTTTTAGTTTAGACCTGAATTTTATTGGACTTGTTATGGATCTTAGTTCCGGAGGGAGTTTATTCCAAGCCTTCGGCCCAGATACTCCGAAAGCGCGATCACCAAACTTAGTATTTGGCTTGCGCATAGGTTATATCAAATCAAATCAAATCAAATCAAATCAAAAATTATTTATTGTAAAATAAAAATTAAAAAAGGTGTAGATTATGGGTAGACCCCATTTCTTCCAGCTAACCACATTTATTTAATTACAATGCTTATATAATATTATTTGTTTTATTATAATAATTGCAAGGTTTATACAGATAAAATAACAATATACCAATGAAAAAATAAAAAAATACAAATATATATACCAATAAAAATAGGCGTTTCATTTACGTGAGGTATTCACTCAACGTGTAGTGACATTTATTAACAAGGAAATCATCATCAGTCTGCCTACAGCTGATGATGTTGCTGATCTAAGAGTTGACTGCCTCAGACCAGTATTTTCCGGGACGCATAGTTCAGAGATGTAGTGTGGGGCCATTTCATTGATGGATTTAAACACCATCCAGCACAGTTTGTACTGGATTCTTTCAGGGCACTTGAGCCAGTGAAGGTAACGAAGGTGTTCTGAAATGTGCGAATATTTTGAAACCCCGGTTATGAGCCTTGCTGCTGCATTAAACACTCATTGAAGTTTGTCAATTTGATATTTTGGAAGGCAAGCATAAATGCCGTTTCTTCGTTTCTTCTACTTTTCTATGTTCACATCACAAATTTCCCCAATGGAATATTTTCACTGAGTTATTATTATCATTAGTTACATTAGATAATTTATGGATTTTTTTTTGATTATGTTTATCGTACTAAAAATATGTAATTATAATATATTCATTCATAATTACTCATTTCAAAAACCATCTAAAACCGTACATTCCTAAACGGTTCCAATTTTCTTTAATGTCGCCCGGCGCGAAGTCAAGGTCGCCGAATTCACAAATAAAAACGAACGTGTCGTTTTGGCGGCAAATGGAAAATGTTGCTTTTTATATCGTTGTAGAAAATTAAAATCCAACAAAAAAACCAAATTCAACAAAAAACTAAATTCAACAAAAACTAAATCCAACAAAAAACTAAATCCAACAAAAAATATAAACGCCTTCAGTATCGTAAATCTTTCTTAATTATTTCAGTGAAAATGCCCTATTAAGTTGTCAATATCCCATTGGCTTCGAGCAAAAAGAAAGTTAGCTAAAATTATCTTAAAAAGATAATTTCGAATAGTGCTTTAAAATATTGCGTTTGCTACTTAACGACAAGCTATTAATTCTTCCAACAACATGCTCATCAGAGTTTGTTTGCACTAAGTGCTTGTCAGAGTTTTTAATGGCAAAAAGTTTACCGACCAGACTCAAATGTGCACTTTGTTAGCTGTTAAGTAACTACTCAAAAAACGCCTTTTTATTGAACTTGCCAATTTAGTTACACTTATTTCGTTATGACCTTGCAATTATCGTGGAATCAAAATAATAGTGTATATTTTTATGTTTTTATTTATTTATTAACACCCTTTTATGGGCTTTTACACATAAATATTAATTATAAAGTATGCATAGTTAATAATTATACAGGATTAATAATTACACATAGTTATTATCCTTTCCTAAACATGAGTTATTCTCAATTAGGGAGGTATTAATTAACAGCTTGAAACTTTAGATAATATATGTACTTACGGTTGGTATATATACTTTCGTATATGTACTTAGTAATTTTCTTAATCTAAACCCTCTGTCTGCTGTACACTTACTGTTGATCTCACTTATTTCTATCAATATTTATAATACGGTATCACTCTGTTAATAAATAAATAAAATAATATAATTGCCTCAGTAACAACATTTTGTATTTGTATGGTGATAAATTAAAAATTTCCACTGACTCGTATCACACTGGTATAATTATTCATCTTCATTAGTATTCTGGGCAAAGAGAAATACATGCGGTAGTTAGTCCCAAAATTTCTACACTAAAATAAATCCCGACTTCTAGTATTAATTAAAGTAAGGAATCCAAAAGCTTATAAACGCAAGTAATTTTGGGCAGTTAAATGTATTATTTAGAATTTTATAAAGAATTACCGAATCAGTGAAAATTCTTCAGTCTGAAAATTTAAGCATTTTCATATTATTTAAAAAAGTATTTTAGACCAACAAATTTGCTGGAATACCCATTTTAAAACTTAGAATATTTAAGAATATCTTTTGTATTCTTTCAATATCTATGAATTTTAAACATACCTTAAGTTTTATTCTATCTTCTATCTAACCCTATCTGTGCGGTGTTAGTTAAGTGATTGGTTAAATGCCCAGGTTTCAAAAATAATATAATTCTACAGAATTTCGGAGAAAGTATTTATTATTGCAATGCTATGATCAGTTATTGGTCAAGCGGTCCAAAGCGTTGCGATTTAAATAGATTATTACATTCATATATTTTCTGGGAATTATCTGTTATTGATAGCTTGAAAATTATTTCCATTTTATTTTATTAGATTTTTGAAAACTTCAACCGGTACATTATATTTATATCGTCAGGTAGTAAGTATTAATTTAAATTATCGAAGGAAGCAAACACTTTGTGGCTTGACATTATTACACAAATGAAAGAATATCTTTGTTTTAA
Organism: Hesperophylax magnus; assembly: GCA_026573805.1. Classification (NCBI taxonomy): domain Eukaryota; kingdom Metazoa; phylum Arthropoda; class Insecta; order Trichoptera; family Limnephilidae; genus Hesperophylax; species Hesperophylax magnus. The sequence continues at coordinate 6,535,354 of JAIUSX010000029.1, read as the reverse complement.
ACCACTTTATTATATTTATATACGTCGACCGGTTTCGGTTGAACTCAACCTTCATCAGGAGAGTACAAATATAAACTAAAATATAATACAGAGGAAGATTATTAAGTAAACAATAAAGAAAGAGAAAGTTTATAAATGTGAGGGAGAGAGCATCAGGGCAGCGGAATAGGTAGTGGGGTCGGGGAGGGGTGGGCCTGTACTAGCTGATATCTTTATGGATAATATAGAAAATAAAATATTTGCATGTAAATCCCCATTATTAAAAAATATTCTCTTGTGGAAACGTTATGTGGATGACATTTTTTGTATTTGGACGGGCACAGAGCGCCAGTTAAACACTTTCCTGACACTCCTTAATTCCTTCCACTCACAAATCCAGTTCACATTAGAGATGGGCATAATTTCCAGCTTAAACTTTCTAGATCTTTCTTTGTCTATCGTTAAAAATAGAATTAACTTCAACATTTTTAGAAAACCTACATTTACTGACACCGTAATCCATAATACCTCCAATCACCCTATCTCACATAAACATTCCTCCTTTCACAGTATGATCCACCGGCTAGTCACCATCCCATTATCTAATAATAATTTTTCTAACGAACTCCTTACAATAAAACAAATAGCTAATAACAACGGTTATCACTCTGATCTTATTGATCAAATCCTTTCAAAAAAACTTCGCCGAATCGCAACAAATAAATTTCTATATAATGCTCTACCAACTATTAATAATAATAATTTAACTACTCAATGGCGTAGAATTTTGTTCATAAGTAAATTCTCTTCCCTTTGCACATCTAAACTTCCATCAGAAATTAGGCCGGCCTTCTATACTAATAATAACTTAGCCAAATTTTTAAATAATTGTAAAGATAAAGAAGATACGTTTAGCCACTCTGGGATCTACAAACTTAATTGCAACGATTGCCCGGCAATATATATTGGTAAAACCGCGCGTAATGTAAATATTCGAGTAAAAGAACATGTCAGGTGTTTAACAAATACCGGTTTTTCAGAATTTGCCGAACACCTAATTAATACTAATCATACATTTAATAGAACGACAGGAGTTCAAATACTACATAAAAATAAAATAGGAATACGTCTCAATAATTTAGAATCATTGGAAATCTCAAAAGCAAATAAAAATAAAAATAATTACCCAATTTTAAACAAACAGATAGAACTTACTAAAAGCCCTATTTTAAAGATGTTTCCTTTCTCCCTGGGTAATCCCCACCCCTCCCCGACCCCACATTTATATGCTTTCTCTTTCTTTATTGTTTACTTAATAATCTTCCTCTGTATTATATTTTAGTTTATATTTGTACTGTCCTGATGAAGGTTGAGTTCAACCGAAACCGGTCGACGTATATAAATGTAATAAAGTGGTTTAAAACAAAGATATTCTTTCATTTGTGTAGTATAAATTTAGTTTGTGAGTGTTTAGTTGTTGTTTTTATTTGTTAATTTTCATCCTGACATCATTTGTTATTTATAATAAAATCACAATCTGTTGTTAAAAAAGCTTCATAAATTAGGAATAGCAGGGTATTTATACATGTGGTTTAACAGTTATTTAAGTTTGACTGTTATTAAATTAAAATTAGTGTGGGCACCTAGTTACGCTAGTCATTCAAAATGTTAAAATAAAATCATAAATTCTAAAATTGACAGCCCTGAACTATTATACTTGATTTCTTTACATATACCTCGCAAACCAACATTGAGGCATTCTCTACCGTTCTTTTGTGATAACTCCAACACAGAACCACAATTGTATACCCCCGTTCGCCGTATACAAAATTTTGGTGATGACTATAAAGATGTTGTTGATATATTCAACACATCCTTCACTAAATATAAACAAGTCATTACCCAATTTATTTCAGAAAAAAGAATATCAAATATAATATAATTTAACTATAGAAACTAAGTAGCTCCACTTTATTTCGTTTTGACATTATTTTTGTTTAAGAGTTTGTGTTTTATTATGTCTTCTGTATCGAACATCATCAGCATCATCAATATAACATGTACATCAAATATAACAAACACAACAAAATGCCGTCATATTTACCACTGTCGAAAACTATGTAAAACCTTCCATCAAACTAATGTTGATAAACTTGCCCTTCATATAGGTAACTCATGTTTAAAAACCTGCCCTGCCGTTTAGCGGTAAATTTTATCACAACAATTGGAAGAGCAGTTGTCTCGCCTTAACGCAAGTAACTATCTTGCTCTCGCGAAGCAAACGCTCATTGGCTGAACGAAAAAGCCCGCTCTCTCGTCAACAGGCACTGAGAGATTTAGAAAAAATACTAGAATTTGCAAGCCTTTTCTGTAATAATAGGAGACAATGTTAACTAAATAGTTTTATACAAAGATACTTACATGTTAATTAAATAAGCTCGAATAGAAATAAAATATGTTACACGTAAGATAATTATGTACTCAGCGAAACTCTGAAAATGTTAAAGATATTTGACCACTTATCTTGTAGAAAATGTCTTATTATAACCAAATAAAAAATATTGCGATGACGTGGTTTTGGCGAAACGACAGCGGTAGACAAGGTCTAATATTGTAAAATATTTTCTTATTTCTGAGATAAACAGATTTAATCCTACAACGTGGCGAGCTTCATAGCAAAAAAAAGGCCAAGCTCGTTACGGGAATTTGATACTACAAACAAGGGTCGGAAATGCGGTCGTAATGAATCTTATAAATACGCCGCAAAAACCGGTCCCTGCCCCATTCCGCTACAAGCCTTGGACCGAGCAACATCTACCGTTGTCCGCTCTGCCATTACTCGTTTCGCTACCTGGAAACTAACTTGCTGTGTTTGATTTCAACCCGGTTCCCCCCCCCCCGCTCCACTTCCGCTGTCTACTAAACCTGCCTGCTAGCCAACCTCGGAGAGGGGATCTGCCATAGCCTACTGAACCAGCGCCCCGCAGAGCCGTTATTGACTGAGCCTGGAGGGATACAAGGAGTTTTACCCGCAATAAAAACCAACCGTCTTTATAAAGGCGTTCTTTTAAAAATGCAAATTACAAATGTCAAATATATCGTCTTTCTTAAGACGCATTCGTTTATGCAAACATATTACAATAGTCGATAATCCCTGGATCGAGGGGATCGAACGTTGCCGACTGAGCCAGCCCCGGAGAGCCTTACCTACTGAGCCTTCCCGCCAGCGTGCGGTCCTGCTCACTGGCCCCGATGTCGCAGAGCCATTACTGACTGAGCTTGGACGGATACAAGGAGTTTTACCCGCAATAAAAACCAACCGTCTTTATAAAGGTGTTCTTTTAAAAATGCAAATTACAAATGTCAAATATATCGTCTTTCTCAAGACGCATTCGTTTATGCAAACATACTACGAGAGTCGATATTCGCTGCATTTTTATGGTATTTTGGGGATCAGGTGAGAGGCACGAAATGAAAGTCGGTCGTGAAGGGTCACTGTGTTTATTTATGAGTCAGATAGCCGTGATGAGAGTCGATCGTATTGTCGCGGGTAGGCGAGTAGATACTTGAAGCAGGTAGGTTGCTTTTGTTTTGTTTACGATTTCGGCTGCAAGTACGTACCTAAGTAGTTCGAGCTGCCTATTATAAATGAGTTAATCTGGGTTCTTCTTGACGCCACAGTATTTTAAATAACTCTGTAACGGTTCAAATGAAATACCTCAAGTGCTTTATTTGAATCATTACAAAGGACAAAGGTAAATGTGTGCCGGTGCTTATATTTTACCGTTTTTTCTTGTGCAGGCGAACACGTCCCTTACATCTTCTATTTTCTTTTTGATTTTACTTTGACTTTCTTTGTTTTCTTTATGATTTTGTTGTGTTATTTGTAAAAAAATAAGAAAATAAAATGTTAAAGCCCAGCCGGGCGCCATTTATAATTTATTTATAATAAAATTTATAACTTATTAACAATAAGATTTATTATTTATTTATGATGAGATTTATAATTTATTTATTCTTTGTTATTTATTTTATTTTATTTAATTTTTTTTTTTTAATTTAAAGTGAATTTTCAATTATTGAAGAAGTTTAATTGTTTATTTAATAAAATGAACAAATAATAAGAAATTGGAATCTTGTGTTCTTTTTTTATTTCACGACGCCCGGTTAGTACCTGCCTACACACTACTTTTCAATGAGTACTTTCAAATTTGGCAAAAATTTTGTAGTTAAAATACAAGTAAAGTAGTGAAATATTTGTTGTTAAAACTTTAAGCTTTCTAAGTTCACTAAAAAAAATGTAATAAGAGAGATCATTCGTATTGAAATTCCTGTCATTCGACAAATTGTACAATTATGAGTCGAGTTCAAACATGAAGCGTAACAAAACTGCCAAGAAATTACAGTCGCTCAGTAAAAGCAAGCAAAAGCAGAACAGAACAGAATAATACAATTTATATAAAGTTTAAGCAGAGTGTTCTGTAACGATTTGCTTGCAACCATTCTGCTCGCACAGAATCACCGATAAACTTTAGCAGAGCAAACTTCATACGGTAATAATTTCAGTAGAGGCGGGTTCACTCCTTGTGTGGGCGTGGGTACACCGGGCAGGATGTTCCGAAACTCACTTGCAACAATAATAATAAGAAAATTATTCATAGAGCGCAATATAGTTCTGTTTCACTTCAAGCGTAGGTACTTGATCCAAAACGGTCGATAAAATTTCATAAAGAAAAGCTATTTACTGCCTAATTTTTAAATGAACCACATTCATGTCCCGAAGAAAACACAATTGTTCTTAGTTCTTGTGTAAATGGTTAAAAATTCGAATTAATCAGTATCGTTTTAGAAAAGATTATTATGGAAATATATGAACTGATTACTGCCTGGATTAAAACCAATGAATACACCAATATTTCGCCATCTATCCCCTATTTTTACGTTCTATAAATTTGTGAATTATGACAAGTGATCGCACAAGATGTTTTTACAAATTTGCTATAATAAGCCACAAACCGTTAATTCATTTCGATAGCTCGATTAAGATCCAGGAATTGAACTTCGGCTTACCAGTGACATTAGTTTTCTTTCAATTCCAGTTAAATTTTTAATATTCTTTACGAATGTTCACCTTTAATTTTACTATTGTTTACAAATATCGATTTCAAAATTAAAATAACATTCCAAGTTTAAGTTTTAAAAGCCCGCTTAAATTCTGCCGGGGTACGTGTGACGTCATGCGTACCCCATTTTGACGGTTAACAGTAATATCGGGTCACTTGGGTCAGCAATCGACAAATCAAAATTTAACAAGTTTTCCAAGAAACATGAATTCTTTAGAAATTTATTTATTTATTTTATTTTAAAAAGAAAGTCAAACATTCCCGGGTTAAGAAATAACCTGACAAAATTTGAAAATCTCCTATTACCACCACAGTAAGCTGAAAATGTTGCTTGTGTTGTGATAGAGGACTTAGCCAGCCTAGGAATTGAACACACTACGCCTGAGTGGGACCCAAGCGCGATGTCAACTTGGCCACCGACCGGTCAATTTAAATTATTTACAATAATTTGTATACTACAGTGGTATTGTACTTAACGCAACTTTGCATAAAATTGTTAACATTTTAATGCACCTGGCCGACCGACGCGAGAGGTAGCGGTGTAAGATCTGTTGGATCCCGCCTACCAGGGCGTATATGTCTCTTACGGTTAAATCATTTATAAAAGACTATTTATTAATTCTACGTTTAATGATATATAATAAAATAATAAATATATGAATATGTGTTTTTTTAAGCCAAAATATCACTCTTCTTGGAATCATTTTTGACGTTCTCCCGATTTTATCATTCGTGACTGAGCGTACCGCCTTCCTGATTTAACTCGGACTATTTGTTTATTACGTTCCGATTCCGGTCAAGACGGTAACCGTTTTGAATACTACCTTTTTGTACCGCCAGAGTTCTCATGATCGTGGTTTCTACCATAAACTGTAAAATGAGAATAATCAATATATGGTGAAATTTCTTTATAATTCCTTATTCGAAATTTTTTTAAAAAGTTACTTAAAACATTTATGATTTAATAATAATAACAAGGTACCTACTTAATGCAAATCTTATGATTTCAGTTACAATTATATTTTTTTTATCTATTTAATAAGATAAAGGTCTGATGAGGTCTACAAAATGATATCGTTCATTTTTTTTGTATTGCTAGAAAAATGGAATTCAATTTTTGTGTTTTTAAATAACGCCTGTGCTCATTGAAAAGACATAAAATGACGCCGCTAAAAAATTCGTGTGTTCTGATTGAATAAAATAAATTCACGTAGAATAGAATTTATCTGCTAACCAATGTATTGATCCCCCGGTTAGCTCTGCCTTGAATTTCATGACCCGTTGACTTTTCAATATCGGTTTTCGTCAGCCCGGTTATATTCAGGATGGAAATATTATTTGATTTGAAAAAATATATTTATTTAGAAATGTTTGAACCTATTTCGTAGGACGGAATGCATCTCTAAAGACCGGAATTTAATGTTTTGTAAAATAATAACAAAAGCAAGAAGGTCATACTGAAAATTAATATAGGCAGATAGAACAGAGAGATATAATAGACAAGCAGAATAGACAAACAAAATAGGTAGACAGAATAAACAGGTAAATTATGGCGAAGCTTAATGCTAAATAACTATTTTGATTAATCTTTATAACAAATTGGAGTACATTATAAAATCCAAATAATTTTTTTAGATAAATTGAAGATTTTTCTATCGTTTCGCTTGAGTAGAATACAAATAAAAAAATAGATTACTAAATAAACAATATAAATTTAAACTACTAAAAAATATTTTTTTTCAATGGAAATGTATGAACGCGTAAAGGAAACAACTTAAAAAAATACAATATTATAGCTAAGATTATCTGTGACAGTTTCACTTGATTAACTTTATTAAAAAAAATTGTTAAAAAAATTATTTACAAAATAAATAAAAACCAGTTTTGTGCTTGAAATCGAACGTTTCTAGACTCCGTTTGTCAAGCAATTTAATGCCTATCACCTACAATATAAGGTATACCAAGAATATACACATTTTTGGTTTGTAGCTTCATCTTAAATAGATATAAAGACATATAGGAATGACAGATAGAATAGAAACATATAATAGATCATATAATAGACGTATAAATTAGATAAACAGAATAGACAGAGAAGATAGACAGATAGAGTAGAGAGTTAAATAGACAAATTAAACAAGCAGTTATAATGCACAGATATTTCATTATTAAAGACGAAAAATGCCTAGCAAAAACTAGTGAAAATAATTTTTAAAATTACTGTACAAATTGTTATTGTTTCAAATCGGGAGGCAGGTTAAGGAGTTAGGGTGCCGTTGCCTCGGGAATTTTTTTTTTGGATAACCAACACTTATGCCATAGGTCACCCCAAGCCAAGTGGTTCGCTACCTTTAATGATTTAGCAGGGGTGCCCGGGTTCATCGGATGAGGTGTGTTCAGGATGCATCTACCCACCAACTGCATGGCGTGCTCTCCAACTGGTCTCTCGACCCATCACCTTGCGCCGCAATATCACTCCTAGAAACACTGATCCCTAGATTCCTACACAACCCTCCCACATGTTACCTTCCCATTACTTCCTCTCCTTCATTTCTTTAAAAAAGACTCTACACAGAATCCCAAAAGATAACCTCAGGGCCTCCTGTGTGGGGTTAGTGTAAAAAAACATGAATATAATTAATTGTACTTCTGTAAACTGATTAATTACGAAACGACGGCAAAGGTATACTCCTCTGCATTTAGTAATTGCTCCGCATAGTCATAGTAAAAGCTTCAGTACAGGATAGCCTAGTGAGGCGGTATTTGAGAAACCTCAACTGTACTTTTATTTTCTTTTTACCTTCACAATATTATGTTTGAATTTTTCTGTTAATTTTATAACCTTAAATATAAAAGTTACAAATCAATGTACACCATAATATGTATGTATAGTTGTAATGTGTAAGCTTTCTTAAATAAAGATATTATTATTATTATAGTATTGCATGAAAACAACGATTAAACCTCACCTGACTAAACTTCACCTAAATACCTAAATTGTCAATCTTGAAGATTTAGTCATACTTAAATTATGTAGAAGTAATCGCGAAAAGTATCAGGAGATCATAAAATTGGCGGCTAAAATTCCGAAATTTTGTTTGCACCAATATTATAATACTTTATAGATAATAAAATAAACAATCTAGTATACAAGAAAGGTTTGTATGAAATGTACTGTTAATACAATTTCAAAGAACCTTGGTGAAATACAAGGAGAAAAATAAAATCATGCAAACAAAATACAAGTAGGTATTATTTGAGAAAATCTTTAAAAAAATCCTGTTAACTCGGAGGAGATCATCGAAACGATGGTAAAAATAACCTTTGGTTTATTTTAAATGGATCAGGAAACATAAAAATATTTTTTTTTAAATAGGTTTAAATACCAGAGAGTAATAAAAACGACGGTTAAAATAAATACGTATTTGTGATTTAATCAACAACTGACAGCGAGTAAGCTTCTTCCAGAATCATTGAACCAAACAGTCTCCTTTTGGGTTCAGCAAAAAAGTTGAAATGAATTTAAATGGAAAATCATCTCGCAAACCATCAGGAGACCAGGATATGGTAACGGTTAAAATAACGTACAGTTTTCATTTTCTCAAATAGGTAATAATTGTAGTAAATTCTTGGATACAAACTACCTCAAGAATGGAATGAGATATAGGATTGAATTAAATCCAATATAATGTAGTTTATTAATGGCACCAATGTATAATACTTTAACTTAACCTCCGAGGTAACCGAAGACCGCAAAATGTTAAATTTGTGTTAAAAAATGAACTAAAATGGAACACCAACTTCATTTTGCAACAGTCACAAGGCATTCAAATTTCGAACTACATGCGCTACGGTCGGGATAAATTCGAACATTGGACCCAAAATTTAAAACAAATACGAGTTCATTGAACAAGATTTACGCATGACGCGTAAATAACTGAAATTAGTATTTCTAGTAATCACTGCACACTCGCATATAATGAAAAAATAATGGCATTTTGATATCGCATGAACGAAAACACGCATTTCACGTCTTCGGCCCCCTTGCGCTCTACCATCGCGAACCCTTCTAAATCAATAAAACACGAAAAGCGTTTTATGTAAATGAATCATTTTTACAGCTTGCCGTCTAATACCATAAAACCTTTCTCTCATAAAGGCCGTCCGGAGACCCATGTCCCTTTATCCCCGGCCGACAGATAAGGCAGGCCCTGTACTCCAACAAATCCGTCCTTAAGAATGCCAGGCCCTTTGAATTCTCAGGATCAAAATTTCGGCGAGATTAGACAATCCATAAATTCTTGACCGCCATAATACGAGCGGCAGGTGAACAGTGAGAATTTAATATTAAACTAGGCGCTTAGCACGAGTGAATAGAAGCTAAAAGATACTAAGAATGAGTTGGTACTTGTGTAATGTCATTACGGAATAATGATACAAAGCATCAGTGCGTCTACTAGGTTTCTGAGAAGAGAAGAGGACTGAACATTCCTGAATATGTTTGGATTGAAAATGTAGATGTCATTTTGATGTCCGATTTTACATTTTTTCATTAAAAAAAATATAATTTTTGCCATCACACGTCGCCACTGGGCACTGCCTAGTAGGTCACGTGACACGCACTCCATCTAGTTCCAGCAACGCCGCACAGAGCGAGACACAGCGCGTATCCATTGCGATGTGTGGAAGTTTGATCAGTGGTGACCTATGGTAATTTTTATTTTTTTATATAATAATACATCAACATTTTTACTCTAAACATGCTCAAGAATCACTTGATTAAAAATGTTCGGATATATGCCGATACACCTCTGTATTGTTTATGCGTCTATTTTTTTTAATATCAAACAAAAATCTCAGCTGCCCTGATCTAGTGGGACGATGGAATTCCTAGAAAGTACTATGTTGTTAAGCTAGAATGGAGAAAAAAATAAATATGACTACTGGCCTGACTATCTAGTCAATAAAAAACTGCTAAAGCGAATTCAAGCGATGGAATATATATAAAAAAAAATATTTACTAATAAAAACGGCATGTTGTTTTGTTTACTGCCACTTTCCGAAAAAAGGAGTTTTACTGTGAGGTATTTAACTTTCTTCCGCAATTTATCTTCCTAAACGGTTTCCACTCCGCAAGTAGATAAATCACAGATAAACTGTTGAACATCTTAAAGAAAATATCATTTTATCTTGAAAATGATGGCTTAATTTTGGGGGTTGCGTTGTGTTTATGAAACGACGCGCTCCAAAACATTTTCTATATAAACACAAAGTAACTGACGAACCAACTAACTAACTAACAATCACGCCGTTTCCCTGCAGGTAGGCAGAGAGGGTGGCCCGACAAACAACTCGGTATTGGCACACACTCATTGCCTTACTAACCGCGCTAAAAAAGTTTTTAAATGGACTCTTCGCAAAACAGACGTGTTGTCATGTTGTACAGCTCAAGACGCTGAAGTGGCAGCCCGTCAGCAGCCACTGACCCACATTCCGCATACACATAATAAAATGTATACCTAATGTCATTCAAAAGATTCAACATGGTCGAATTTTACAGATGTAAAAAGTTTGATCGAATCAGTATAAAAACGATAATTTCGGAGGTGTAAATCTGTGTCTAATTGTTATTCGGGTTTAATGAACTCGGATTTGTTTATATTTATAAATTGGAGTTGATTTTGGGAACGATTCGTACATCATAATTTTTCTCTTTTAGTAATTAACATATCTAATTTAGTAATTTTATATTTGAAACTTTTAATTCTTTTCTTTAAATTTTTTCAGAATGTCGCAACTTTTGGTTTGGTTTCAACGGTGTTCATTAGAAAGGTTAATTTCTGATCGTATCTAGGCATATATTTTCGACAATGCAAGAATATTAGATTTTTTTATGAATACGTGTTCCAATATCGCGGTAGCACATTCGTATTTTACTAAAAGTTTATCAGAAAATCTATCAAACCATTCGATAAGGGCCTGCAATCGTGTTTTTGACCGGATTATGAAAAATTATCAGTACCTACTCATTTTTCTTCATGTAATTAAACTCATTTTTTCTCATACTCGTAGATACAACGTACCTTAATTTATTGAGAATGCTATAGTTCCACTGTCACCCGGAAAATGGGTTTCGTGTGCGGTATTTACACAAAAAAAAGAATCACCGTGAGATATTTCCATAGTGACTTGCATCGCAACATTTAAACAAATGTTAATGAAAGAAAATAATTTGAAACGTCAAGTTGTTCTTATCTCGGAGCGGCAGCTAAATATTAGCATTTAAGTTGAAGATTTGCGCTTCGCAAAGAAGAGTTTGTGGAAGTGCTGAAAAGTCTCCAGGCTGTGTATTTATATACCGTAGTTATGTGGATTTGTACTGGGTTTGTGAATAAAGTTACATTAGAATTATTACAACAGCGGATGCATGCAAAAAGTTTTCTTGCAGTTTGTGCGGAAGTGTTACATTATCTTTGCTGAGATGACGTTAGATGCATTCTATGACATAAACTTTGTTTTCAGATACTACGAAATATGCAGTGAGCATTAGGGTGCTTCAAAAATGTTCGAAAAAAAATCTACCTTGCTACGGGGAACTTTTTCATATGTCGCCATTTGTCTAAAAATTAACACTTTTTTTTCAGATTATTTAAACTTTTTTTACCAGCTGCGCATGGCTAAAAAAATATATGAGAAGTTGGTATTTGAACAAAGTATTTATTTTAAGCATAAATAAAATGAAAATAAAAATTAAAAATGAAATAATTACAAGGAACATTTAAAAATCAACAATAATTATTCAAGATTACGTCAACGTGGACTTATTTCAGTGGGGAAATTTTCTTCGATAATCTCTAACCGCAAAGAGTAAATATTGCTTCTGCGCTTCATCGGTGGTTTGAAGACTTCCATGAATCCTACTCCCCTCTCTGTTGTCATTAAAAACTTTCATAGAATGTACAAAAGTCTTAGATGTGTTGTATAGCATCATCATCCTTCCAGGTGTTAACTTCGTTAATCAAAAAAGGACGCGAAATTCTTTTGAAAAAATTCAATGTTTAATTTATAACAACTTGTTTTTAACCAGAATGAGAGCATAGTCAAAGGTTGCTTGGTCTTCTAAATCTTGTCTTTCTTGGGCTGGTGTTTAGTTTTCAAAGAGACTTCATCATCGAAGAATGCAAAAGCAACAGGCTCTTCGGACAGATACTAAAGATATCCCATATTTTATTTCGTAGCAGCTTTTGCAGGGGTTTGGTATATCTTTTTTGTATACCACTAAGTCCTTCAAAAGCTGTATATTTGCCGAACATCACACGCAGTGGTAATTCCAGATTGGTGTTTGTTTCCTCACTATAGTTAAATAATCAAAAAACACAGTCATCCCTTTTTTAATAGACGGTAAGCTTGGTTAGTTTTTTAGATTCTCACGGCCAAAAGCATTTTTGTTGTTTGTTTTTGGGGTGTTATGCCGTGTTGCGCTAACTCCTTCTTTAGCCGACGTTTCGGACAGCGTCTACCGGATCTGCCCTGATGATGGACACTGCAACGCGGTCCGAAACGTCGGCTAAAGAAGGAGTTAGCGCAACACGGCATAACACCCCAAAAACAAAAAACAAAAAAGACGGTAACCTTGGTTGATACGAAGTTTTTATAAGGTGTCCAATAAACTTTATATGTCTGTCATTTACTTAGTTTTATTAACACTTTAAATGGTAAACGCCATTTATATGGTACGATCGTAAATTCAGTTAAAGATTAAACGCAAATATAAAAGATGGCGTTAATTTAGATATGTTCTAATTATGAATCAGAAATCGTACAGCGGCCACGCTGGTGTACTTAGCGGCTAATAATCATTTAATCAAATCTGAAATAAAAATTTCCTTTGTTATCAGCTTTTATAAACTCAAATCAAATGATATCAGGCGGTTTTCAAATACAAAAACATATTTCGCAGCATTCAATTAAATGCCATTTTTCTGATACAATAACGTCATATTTTAAAACATTTTTTGATAATGTTAGCCTCAATGCTTTACCCGTGCCCCATTTTACAATTTCAATAAAAAGGTAATATGAGATAATACATTAAAATAAAATACAGTAAAACAGCGATGAAATAAAGTAGAATGCAATAATAAAGACGGCGATTAAAAAACATTTTATTAAAACGGTTTCATTTCAATGGTATTTTGGATTACGTCTATTCGTATTATGTTTTGTTATTTTATAGATTTTTTGTTAAAATACACTTTAAATTTTCTATCTGAAATGTTTTTGGTTTTCCTTGTTTTTACGTTGGTTGTTGAATTTATTTCCTGCTTGCTAGGCCAATTGATTGCTTTCATTGACTTGTTTTTGTGGTGTCTTTGTCCGAAGCTTGTGTTTACCGTGTTAGTTTCTATATTTTTTATACGCTTGTCTAACTAGTCTATCAATGATAGTTTGTATTTGTTTTTTTTGGTTCAAAATGTATTTTGTAGTGTTTTTATGTATAATTGGCATATATCCAGAACGTCGAACATGTTGCGCTTAGTCCGCCATTAATGGAGAAATGAACGCAGTTGGCGCCAACAAAAAAATGTCCAAAAAACCGAAGCTTGCATTCCACAATGGAGTGCTTTTATCTACCGTGATGAGTGGCAGTGAGGCATGGATCTGGCAGAGAAAGTATGAAAGTAGACTGAATGTAGAAATGAGATCCATGAGGATTATGTGTGGTAAAACCATGTATGATCGTGTGAGAAATGTGGAGATCCGCAAACAATGGTTTGGGTATGTAGAGAGATAGAACGAAGAAAGGAGTGTAAGGAGGACATATGATGAATGAAATGTGAATGGTAGAAGAAGTTGGGGACGCCTAAGGAAGACATGGCATGATCAAGTGAATCAAATACTTGATTCGGGTCATGTCAAAGGTCAGAATAATAGAAGAGTTTGTATGAGACGATGTATGAATGAGGCAAGAAGTGTGTGCCAAGACCAAATTACCCCTACGGTGAAGACATGATGGTTATTTAGTTAATCAAACATGTTGAATATTTGGTCTGTGTCATTCATTTTATGTTTTTCAAGTATTACCTTGAAGGTTGTTTTCTGTGAATTTGTTCCAGTGCATAAAGTATATTCTGACGGACTCTGCATCACGAAAATTATTAAGGGTCTGAAAACACCACATGAGTTGAGAAGTGTTATTTTTATTGCTGTGCTATTTGGAGCCATGCCAGATAGGGGCTAGAATCACTCAAAGGATGAGAATTCCGTAACTGGATGCTAACTTTAAACGAGTTTAAATGTTCTAGTATACTCCCACCTTTATTGCTTTTCTTGTGCCATAAATATTGTTATTTAATAAAGATCTCAACTATGAAGGATTAAATCTGTTGTTCTGGCTTATCGGAATAAATACACCTTTTCTTTCTGGAATTTCTAGGTCATTGATATTATCACTTAATACATTACCCTATAACCTGTGTTATGGGGGATGAATTTTATTGGTTGAGTGTATTGAATTTAATCAAAATATGATTGGTAATAAAGGGTTTTCCAATGAAAGGTGTTATTTTGATATTCAATCGTAAAAGATCAATGGTTTCGTTGCTTGTATGGCACATAGCGCCGTCTTGTTGAAAGTAAACGTTTTGCAGATCAATACCATCCAATTCCGGCCATAAAAATCAGTAATCATCTCTCGATAGCGCAATCCATTCACCGTAACTGTTGCTCCAGCCTCATTTTCGAAAAAGTAAGGTCCAATGACTTCGCCGGACCATAAACCGTACCAAACAGTCACACGTTGAGGATAGAGAGGCTTTTCAACAATAACTCTTTGGTTTTCCGAGCCCCAGATGCGACAATTTTGCTTGTTGACGAAGCCACCGAGGTGAAAATGGGCCTCATCACTCAAGATGATTTGCATTTGATTCACTCAAGTGAATTTTAATAATTTCAATGCGTTGTTAAAGCGTGCATCGTTCCATTTTTATTAATGGCGTAGTTTTTACTTGTCAAATGTCAAAAATGACATTTGACAAGTAAAACATTTGACATGTTGTGCGGTATTCACAAAAATAACATTTTGAGAGATGATTAATGATTTTTTATGGCCGGAATTGGATGGAATTGATCTGGACAACGTTTACTGTCAACAAAACGGCGCTACGTGCCACACAAGCAACGAAACAATTGATATTTTACGATTGAATATCAAAATAACACCTCTTATTGGAAAACCCTGTACTTATGTAAAAGCCCTACGGGTGTAAAATGAATACCATAAAGATGTTAAATTTCCGTTTTTAACACTAATCTTCAATTAAATTTGAAAATAACGAAACGGTATGAAAATAACAGCAAAAAACTTAAAAATAATAGGTCAAAGAGAACCTAGAAAAATGCACAAACAGCCATTATTTTAATTACACCCTCCTGGAAGTTGAAATGTTCGGTCCAGTGAAATGGGGTGCACTGTGGTACGCGGCGCGCATAAAGGTGGGAAGGTTCCGGTATATTTCATAAGATAATACTCCGTCGGTTGGCGGTGGTCCAGGCCAGCATCCCGCCGCCATATTAAGCTGCCCGAGAGATGCGACAGCCTTACCTGATCTCTTTTATTTACATGCACCGCAACCCCTGACATTTATATTTAATACGGACGCCATAATATATTGGGTGCCAGTTGCCAAAAACTGGTGTATTGGATGAAAATAATTGCGATAAGCAAGTCTTGGTCCTACGTAGAAATGTTTTCACTTTTCTCTCATGCGTCTACTTGTCATGTTTTTACTAATACAATGCAATTCTATATTTTTTTACATCAAAATATGTTTCAGACAAAAAACTCTACACTGAATTTTTGGCGAGTAATGACGAAAATGACGGTAATGGCGAAAAATGAGTATTGCAAATTTATTAAGATTATCTTAAAATTATTGGGAATCCGGTTAAAAACAGGATTATAGGCCTTAACGAATGAATCAACAGGTTTCCTGAAAAACTTTTTGTAAATTATGAATATATGATCACGTAAGAACACGTGTAATCCGAATCCGAATGAAATCACTTGCCTTAATAGTATATCATGAAGAAATGCGAATTTTTATACTAGTCTTACCTTAAATAATAAGATTTTGTAAGTTCCATGTGCTGAAAACAGAATGTCACCCTAGTTTTTTTTACGTTTACTTTATTTACTTTGGATTAAAAATGTTGAGATTTATAACTAGGCTAACCAGAAATTTAAAAAAATAAAGTGTTTTGAATTGTTATATTTTGCCTATGTAAGAAGTCAACTTGAGTAGAATTCTCCTGTCTGGAATCCACATTATAATATACATGTACAAACTGTTGATAGAAAACAAAAAAAAATCTTATGTTTTATAAATTTTAAAATGGGTATTCCAGCAATCATGTTGAACTCCAACACTCTGTTAAATTGTATGAAAAACATGTAAAAGCCCCGAAAAAGGGCGTCAATAAATAAATAAATATTCTTACTGGGAATAAAGATTTTTTGTTATACGAAGCAGATACTTTGTGATGTGACGTTATAATAGAGGTGACAATGAGGTTAAAATAAATAATGAAATAATAACTAACAAATCGACCATTGCAGAATGTTTAATAACTTTTTTACAAATATAGTAGACGAGGTACTTGAATCTTCCGGCATTAATGTTAATGATGATTATATGGAGACCTCTCCTCAATTAGATTCTAATAACGATTCTATTAACTCTATAGAATATTTTTCTCCCATTACATTTAATGAAATTGAAAAATATATTGATAGCCTTAAACCATCCAACTCTAAGGGAAATGATGGACTATCATGTGATACATTAAAAAAAATAAAACAACATGTATTAACGCCATTACAACATATTTTTAATATATGCCTCAAAGATGGTCATTTTCCAGAACAATTTAAAATCTCCACTATAATACCTACTCATAAATCTGGGGATACAATTACAGACCAATATCCTTTGTTTCAAACCTATCAAAAATATTCGAAAAATGCATCAAATTTAGAGTCGTTGAACAATTAGAAAAATATAAAATTCTATCGAAAAACCAATACGGTTTTCGTAAAGATCTAAGCACTGAGGATGCCATATATGAATTGACAAAAAATATTTATACATCTATCGATAAAAAAAAGAAATGTCTTGCCATATTCCTAGATTTAAGGAAAGCTTTCGACACCGTTAATCATAATTTACTCATTAAAAAAATAACTCGACTGGGCTTCAAAAAAGACACACTAAAATTACTATCAAACTATCTTAAAGACAGAACACAAAAAACAAAAATTGGGAATAATTATAGTTCAGAGACACAGATAAAAAACGGAGTTCCGCAGGGAACTGTTTTTGGCCCGATTTTATTCTTAATTTATATTAATGATTTATGTAATTTTGTAATCCCTGGTAAAATTGTTTCTTACGCCGACGACACGGCAATAATAGTCGATGGTAATAATTGGACAGAAACTTTTTCGAAAGCAACTGTATGTATTTCACTTGTTTAAAAATGGTTAAAATACAACAAACTTTTCATAAACTACAGCATAACATTTTACTTACCTTTTTATAAAAACATAAGAAACAAACCAAAAGAAAACCTTAAAATTAGAATCCATAATACAACTTGCAATCAAGAAATGTGCTTCCTGTGCAACGAACTCGCTAATGTCAAAAATATAAAATATTTAGGAGTATCAATAGACATTAATCTTAATTGGAAATCACATATTAATCAAACCACTTCTAAACTAAGATACCTTACCTACATATTTTATAGACACAAGGAAATTTTAAACGCTGAAAAATTTAAAATGATCTACTTCTCACTGGTGCAATCTGCAATCACTTATGGCATAATAGGATGGGGTGGTGCACCTGATACATTTATTAAGCCTTTACAAATAATTCAAAAACACATAATTAAAGTCATATATAACAAAAATAAAACATTCTCGACCGATCTATTATACAAGGAAACTAAATTATTTAACATTCGTAAATTATTTATATTACAAACTATGAAATATTTATTTAAAAACAAAAATAATTTCAAAATAAATGAAAACAGAATGAGCAAAAGAACAAATAATATATTTTACAACCCCCATACCAATACTAAATTAATGCAGACACATAGCAGTTTCATTGGTCCTCGTACATTTAACCTTCTACCACTACAAACTCAAATGATAAATAAATAGATAGAATATATTAAAGAGGTAAAATTATGGCTGAATGATGCAGATATTGAAACGCTTTTACTATAAATTTATTGATACTTTCTACAACTCACTTACTGAAACATTATAAACTATTGTACATAATGTTTTCTCTTTACTTTTTATAATAACTGTAAACAAAAAAAAAACTTTTTCTACTAATGTATATTATACTTTAGGTACTTGAAATATAGTAATCGTTTTATATTACCCACACTCAGGCAGTGCCTTAGTGGGTTTTCATTTCTTGTGTATACTATTTGGTATTATATATTATGTTATTATATACTATCTATTAATATGTATAATATGTGTAAAGAAATGAAAATAAATAAAGTAAAAAAAAAAAAATATATATATATATATATATATATATATATATATAAATGAAAACATTGACTTAGTAAACACCACTACCCTGAAGAAGCTTGAATTGTAGCTTAACCCAATCGGCATTGAGTTTAAAAAATAAAAGTGGTTTTCTCTTAGTTATTGTTTAATTAAAATTTATTTATGGTTCAAATATTGTCACGGTGAGAAACTTTTTTTATTTTCTTCTTTTTCTTTTAATATTTTGTATCTATGGTGATTACTTGATATTGCTTCACTTAAATGTGCAAAGTGTTAACCTCCATACAGGTTATTAGTCCTAGTTAGAATATTATTAGTATCCTTATTAGTTTATTATTAAGAAAGAATGAAAAAAAAAATAAAATCAAACCTATAAATAAAATATACCTTTCGGTTAAAAAAATATATTTATTAAGTTTGGTTGGGTTTTTTGGCCTCAAAATCAAAATTAAGTTTTGTATGAAATGGACTGCAAAAGCTGTTCCTTATAAAAAGAAAAAATAACATTCAATATGCGGGGAAAATATTATTATCATGTGACGTGTATGTGACCGATTCCAAAAAATAATGCAGGAAATTCGATCTGCGGTGAATGTTCCGTTGAGATGACCCATATTATTGGTTTATCATTAAGACACAAAGGGCCTGTAATGGGGCCTTTTCTAAGTTTTCCTGATTCTGATTTGATTGCCATTTCATTCCTGTCGTTATTTGATTTTGGATTTGCGGTACAAAACTACCAACCTAAAACACCAGGCTGTCGTATACTAAAATAAAGAAGATTAAAAAAAAAACTGGAGGATGTAAATTCATATTACGAAAGACTGATTTACGTTGAAATAGAAATTTCGACACAAAACACAACACAATGTTTTATGATTTTTTTATTTTATATTTCTTTGCCTAAACATGATGAAGATTATTTTTTCAATAATTATTATTAAATCACAAAAAATTACTAAAGTTTATCAAAATGTATTGCTGATTTATAAAAATCCTGTTAAAAACGTGATGGCAGGCCATGTCCTAACAAACATTTTTTACATTCAGAAAATATCAAAACATATATTAATGCAGCTGCGTTCATCCTAATAAATATAATTATTATTTTATTATTTTGGAATTTTTATGAACACGTGTTCCGACATCCATCATTACACATTTGTGTTTTACTAATAGTTTGTTAGGAAACCTGTCAATTCATTCGTTAAAGGACTTCTGTCCCGTTTTTAACCGGAATTTGACCAGATTTTTAATAAACTAGCAATATTTATATCAGTAAGTTTTCTCCATGTAGGGTATTAAAATTCTAATTAATGACTTATGTTTTATAATTTAAAAGACAAATAAGTAATATAGTCACATACGTACTTGGAATTTGCTGCATATTTTTAATATTTATTTACTACTTTTGTAGCGTGTTTTGTCCATAAATCCATAATTAAGTTTTGTTTGAAAAAAAACTACACATCCTCATGTTCTTGACGCCAGTTCTAAAAGATTATGCAACAAATCAATGCGCTCATCATTAAGTCCACTATTAATCATTAAGTCCACTATTAATCATTAAGTACACTATTAATCACTAAGAACACTTAATTACTAGTACAATATTAATCATTGAGTACATTTCATTAATAAAACGCTATTAATCATTAAGTACACTTCATTAATGGTACATTATTAATCATTAAGAACACTTAATTAATTGTACACTATTAATCGTTAAATAAGTACACTTTTAATCATTTTTTTACGTTAGAATTTTTACCCTCACTATGACAAGTTTGTGTTGAGGTAATTATTAAGAACACTTAAATACTAGTATACTATTTATCATTAAGAACACTTAATTAATTGAACTCTATTAATCGTGAAATCTTCATGAAAGTACACCTTTAATCATTTTTTTTACGTTAGCATGTTTACCCTCACTAGGACAAGTCTGTGTTGAGGTGATTATTAAGAACACTTAATTACTAGTACACCATTAATCATTAAGAACACTTGATTACTTGTGCACTATTAATCATTAAGTTCACTTCATTAATAGTACAATATTAAGTTTTAAGTACACTTCATTAATAGTACACTATTAATCATTAAGTACACTTCATGTAGTATCCTTTTCTTTTGACTAACTTATTACTACATCGTATCTGTGTCATATTGTGATGTACTTTATCAGCTACTAACCTTGTGTGTACGTATACAATACTGCCGCCATGGGGGGAACCGCAGTATCCTTATTTTAAATCTCAAGAACGATGATGTTTTTTTTTTGCTTACAACTGTATAATAACACTTTACTTAAAACACGCGATCAACTGTGAGGTTTTTACAAAACACCACTACTAACCCAAACGCTTATAATTATACATATGTAAGATAATAGAAATTAATTAATAAATGCTCTCTTCTTCATTTGAGAACAGATTAAAAGTTTATAAAGACAATTTAATGTCCAGTCGGAAGAGCGGATTTTTTTAATCAAAATATGCAAAGGAGAAGAGTTCACAGTATTTTCATTTTTTAATGTGAAACCACACAAGAGTCCAAACGGCTTTCGATCGCCTGAAACCAGTTAGACCATGACATCCCCAAGTGTTGTGAGGTTGAAGATACTAAGGAGGCGAAGGTAGGAAATTACCTGACTATTCAGATCTGGTCACCAAACACGGCCAAAGTCATTTCAATCAACTTTTCAATTCTGAATCGTGGTCAGATCAGGGCGATACTGGGAGTATCTTCTACTCTGGGACATGCCGCAAATATACCATACGTTAGTTTAAATGAATTGAAATTTGCCTACGCAAATTAATTATAATTATAAAGACTTTATTATAAAGACAACAAACTAAGCCATTCAGGCATTTATAAATTAAATTGTAAGAATTGTGCGGCATTTTATATCGGTAAGACAACACGTAATGTTAACATTAGGATTAAAGAACATTTTCGTTGTCTCAATAATAACGGTTTCTCTGAATTTGCAAATCATCTGATTAGCAAAGATCATACTTTCTGTCATAACACAGGCGCTAATATTTTACACACAAACGGGCATGGTAACAGACTCAATAATCTAGAAGCACTGGAAATAAAAAAAGCTGTAAAAACCAAAAGTCCTATTCTTAATAATCAATTAGATATATCAAGTAGTCCAATATTAAGCTTGTTCCCAATAAACCATTAAAAATATCCAAGTTCTCCTTATCACCCCATGTCAGTTGATGCTTTGTTTCTTCATATACATTATTATAATCCATTAGTCTACATAACTATCGTTCGGTTTTTCCCATGTCTTTTGCACTTGTGTAAATGTATTGTATGATTTCTCTGTGTTTGTTATATTTATATCATGTTGTCTCCCTCAAAATTTTGTTATATATAAGCTCACACTTTGTACTTCTTGTCTAGTAATAATTTGTACCCTGAAGATGCTTGAGTAAAGCGAAACCGGTCGGTTCAAAAAATTATTAAAAACTCGTGGTTTTAAAACAAAAATTATTTTATTTAATTTTAAATATGTCAAACCACAAAGTGATTGCTTTCTACAATAACTTTTTTTTTGCTCATCCGCTCTACATTAGCCTGGGCGGCCACCGTATGGCGAAAAAAATTGACTTATTTCAATAAGCGCTACCGATATAAAGATGTCTTAGGTCTTTATTGTTCATAAAAAATAAAAAAAAGTCATTGAATGTTATCATTTTTAGGTTCCATTTTGCGATCGAAAATTGATTAAAATACATTTTTTGTGAATTATTCCCAAGTGATAAGGTAATGAAAGAGTTATAATTACAATTTTCACAATCATTTATTTAGTACTAAATGCTGTTTCAACATTAAGAATTTAACTCATGGGTACATATTACAGATATTGTATAGAAATAAAAGTAATCAATTATTAGGGTATGAAATCACGCTTAGTTTCAATTTTTTGCATATTTTTTCTGGAGATTATGGTGGTAGTAATAAGGCCTTCCCTGTTCTTCTTGCCACACACTTTCGGAGATGCTTCAGTTACAACCTTCACACAGCGTTCTACCGATTGTGTGTGACAGGGGAATCTCTCAAATTTTATGAAAATGGAACTGATTTCTGAAATTAGGTTAAGATCCTCCAGGTCTTGTTTTGTTACACCTTCTAAAATGGGAGGATATGTGATCGGCGGATCTCGACAAGATATCATATCAATATAGCATTGTGTATTAAAATTCAATGTTGGTACTTTAAATGTTCGGAGCTCTGTCCGGGAAAACTCTCTGGCTTTCAACAAACGTCTTATCCCAAGTTCTTTGATGATAGGCGATTCATCGGTTATCATTGATAAGAGTAAATTTTCCGGATGAGCGTAGTAAGCATTTCGCTGTATTACGGGATAAATGATGGCTTTTAATTCGTCCGGAAGATAGCGCGAATAGTTTATCATATTATGATAAACTCCCATGTAACATCCCATGTAGTTTTATATCAAACCATATGGGAACATATACCCTCATGATAAATGTGGTTAATATGACCAGATTTTCTGATGGCGTTGCGCATCCAATATACAGTCGTAGGATACGATTCGCTGTAGTAAGCCATCGTGCATGTGACAACACTCCTGGGTTTCTTCTGGCAATATCAGGATGACAACGTCCGCTGGAAACTGTTTTGAAAATATCGAGCAAGTATTTTTGATCGGTGCTTAAATCAGCATACAGGACATCGGTCGAGTACTCTACATCAATATTTAAAAAAGATTTAACCGGCAAACTATGACAATTATGAAGAGCCGAACCTACTGGGCCAGAAAAAGCACGAGGTCCAGTAGTTGTGCCATCCAACTTAAAGGCATATAATAGGCAAGGCAGATTTCCGAAACTACCAAAATATGTTTATTATTACATCGCTAGGTGGCAGTAAGGATGCCTTCACCGATGTACAATATTCAACATTATACGTGAGTTATGAAGAGACATATAGATATTCAAGTAAAAAAACAAACCAATAACAAAATGTGGCTTGTTTATGGAACTTACAATTTGGGTAGAGTATTTAGTATGATCTTTTTTACAAATGTTTCATCATTTGCTTGTTATTGTAAATCATATTAGGTTTGAAGAGCTGACAATAGGTTTTTAAGTTCGCGATATTATGTGAAAGGAGGAAAGCAACCGTAAGCGGCGTTTTGCACCGTTAGCGGTTGCTTGGTTCCTTTCGTGGTCGCGTTTCGTTAGGGACTGAAGTGTAGGTAGGTAGGTAGGTAGGTAGGAGTGAGCGCTATTCCATTATAAACGGTGTTTGGGATCTCATGGTTCAAGTAATCCATTAAATTATTATCAATAAATTTGACATGTTATTTAATGTTATCATGTTATACATTTTATTGTTACTGTATTTGTAATGTTAAAGTGTTGCTTTGCTTGATTCTCCGTAATGGCAATCTTGTATTATTCTTCTTATATATTGACCTCGAGAAATAAAATAAAGTTTTTTTTTATATTTTTTTAATTTTTCTGTGTTATTTAGTACAACTAAACGACAATATTTTTAACCATGTTGTCTGTCGTGCAAGGCCGCAGAAAACCATGACAAAACTGCAGCGACACTCACTCTTTATTTTAATAAAACAAATATAATAATGAGAGTTTATTCCAGAATGTACAAAAATAGTACAAATATTGACAAAATAACAATGCATTCATACATAGAATGGAACAGAAAAGAAACAAAAAATATAGTATATGATAATAAATGTTCATGGGGGATATTTGACAGGCTCCTGTTTCGTTTGAAGGCCATCAGGGGGGACTCCATCCAGGCAACCATGGCAGTGATGATGGTATTCTTCGACTGGCGTAGTCTGCGCCATAAGCTTCCCCTGCGGTGGAACAAAGGTTTATTTTAATATACACAGGATGTTAAGGGACGTACTTGACTTACTTTAACCAGTGATTCCTGACATTATTTAGAGAAAAAATGTAAATAAAATTTTGTTCTCCTGTGACTTTTTCAAAATGTCACCGGAAATGTCACATCGAACATCGAAAATGTCACCGGTGACCGTAAATTCATTTACAGTTTTTACTGCAAATAATATCAGGATTTACTGGTTAAAGTAACTCAAGTACGTCCCTCAACACCCTGTGTATATGTTTAATACATTAAATAAAAGGAACTTCAAGGAAGGGTTCTTCAGAGTGAGCTCTTCAGAAAGTTATCTAAAATCGTATCAGAATCTAAAATTTGAACAATATTTACATTAGTTTCAATAACACGTAACAGATTTTTCTTGCATTTTTTAAGTTTTTCTGTTCGAATTTGTGTCGCTGCTTTTCGTTTTTTCTCCAACGCGGATATAATATACTGTGGGTCACGAATGGGCATTGATCTTTTAAATCTAGGATCTATGATTTCTGGTAATAAACAATCCATAAAGAAAGTACTTAATCTGCTTTCCATCTTTTCTCCCCAAAATTTGTCATCTCGTTTTATTATTTCTATCTTTAATGGAATTGCTTCACCCAACCAGACGGCAAAAATACATACAGACTTATTGGAAATGTGAAGTTGACCCTGTACTTGATAATACCAGTTGTGATTTGTATTTGTAAAAAAAAATTTTTTGTTTTTATCTTCCTTCCAGAACGTAATTTTTTTTTTTGCTATTGCTTCTTCAAATAGCATCCCACTAGCAGAAATCGGACATTTAATTTCTAATATTGTACCATTTACCAAACCATCTGGAGTGGCTCCTAAGAATGGGAAAATTTCATCAATAAATAAGCCACAGTCATCGACCACAATATTTTCTTGAATGCAAAGTTGCCTTTTTGCAACTTGCTCATGGTCTCTACCATATTGCACAGATTTTATATTATCTAGAGAGCGGCCGTATAATATTGATTTAACTAAATTAGCACAACTGATGATTTGACTTCGTTTACAGATATTACCAAATAAAGAAGCTGTTAACATGTTTCTTCTGCGTTGCAGCCACTCCCCGCTATCAGACTGCAAGACAGTTCGTCTTTCAACTGCCTTCTTTTCACTTTTTGAAATGTCGAGTAGCTTTAAGAATTCTGCCTTAGCACATTCATATGCATCATGTTCCATATCCATTTTTTCGCACAATTCGCCATAATGGATATCAGGTGCTCCTGATTTTGTAAGTAAATGTCTCCCTTGTTTTTTTCGTAAAGATCTTTTATCGTTTGTTTTAGAAGCCATTCTTCTTTTTTTTCTTTTCAATTCTAATCGTTTCAAAAAATTACTAGGGCTCCTGTTGAAAATCTGCTTATGTAAAGAATAATACGGTCGCTTGGAATTGAAAGAAACTACTGCAGCTGCACAACGACCCATATATGACTGTTTTAAAGAATAATTAATTCGTTTTCCACCAATAAATTTTGCAATAACTCCATTGAAACTCTCAACAATATTACTGTCTAAACAATGTACTAGACTCCGGGCATTGTTGACAAGACGAGAATTAGCTTCCATAATTTTTGAAAATATAATATTGTTTTGTAACTTTGGAACGTGATTGTGGTCTAATGTTTTATTTGGATCAATTTTAAATTTGCAGAAGTACAGTAAACAATCTTTATGTTCACCGAAAACATGTTTGGGTCCATTTAATAAATCTTTCCTTAAATCGATAATTTTTTGGTCTAATGTACTATTTGATTGCATCCTATAATTTGCAGCTCCAACTACCGCCTTCCTAAGACGAAGTTTGTTGGTTGAAACAATTTTTCTAAATTCCAAAGGAAAGCCGGTATCTTTCGTATTTTTTTCAATTTGATTGCTGTAGTTTCGAATTAAGTGGTTAGAGCATTCTATTTTCTGTACTGTAATATTGGGATATGGGTGACTACTTCTGATTCTGGCGTAAGTGCTGGAGTCTCCATCGGCAATGAGGGTTGAATATATAAGACCGTACATACTTATCGATTGTTGAAATCCGTCTAAAATTGCTTCAGCTTCCATTCCGCTTGAAGAACCAACATAATTTTTGAAGCATGTGTGCTCGGGCACAGGAATTTTCAAATTTATAGCTCTTGCGCAGTTCGTACAGTACTTATTTTTAACTGCCATGTAAATAATTTTTTTTGTGCGGTAACCGATTATCGTAGCAGCTCCTGAGAGGGCGGAATAGTTGGTTTTATAAGATCGTTTAGACCAACTTGCATCAGCTACTACAGTGATCATTGGCGTCCCGTTTTCATCAACATCGCCGCTTTGAATAGACAGTTTTTTTTCTTCATCGGCTGCCGCAGCCATACTGGTAAATTTGGTTTTCTCCCACCATTCACAAACCTTCTTATGGCATTTTCCATATCCAGCAATAGATAAGGACGGAACTTCAAGGGTAGCACATAGTTCTTCCATGCCCGAATAACCCGATCCTATGCTCATTATTCCCGACACAAAAGATTCGTTGATGCCAATGCCTTCTTGTATGCTTTCGGACGTTTTAAGTTTAAAATGTTTACCACATAACACACATTTTAAATTAAAAGTAGAGTTCAAACCATTTCTATTTTCTGAGGTAAATCGTAAATGCTTTAAATTGCAGTTAAAAAGGGAATCATGTTGACTAATACATGGTAGTTTCATGTGAATGTGCAGGGAAAAGTATTATGCCTACTTTATTTAATTTTTGGAAGCCTTTCCTACGATTTTTTATAATTTTGTTACTATTTTATGTGTAAATATTTAATATTTTTATACTATAGGCTAAAATAGCTTTTTGACATTACACAATTTGTGCGAAATAAATTACGCCTATTGATGTTAATCGCAATCTGCATTTGTTGTGTTTGTGTTCGACCCGTACTTAGAGTTTCCTTCCTTATTAATTTAATATTAAAAATAATTATTTATAATCTTTCACATGGAAATATGTACTTGCAAATGAAGGTTAAACATATATTTTACCAAAATTACTTAAAATATGCGCTAAAAACATTCACGAAATACATTTTTTTCTATTTTGCTACAAAACGCTAAATTATGCCTCAAAATGCTATAAAACCCTAAATTTCCAATTGTTAATGCTAAAAAATCTGAAAATTAATGCTAAATTTTGCCATCTCTAAATATAGGTAAATAGGCTATGAGAAATCGTCTTTTCAAACTTTGACACCTCATATCTCAGAACAAGTTAAATGAAGTTAGAACCCTATCCAAATGAGGTGACGAATAGTAAATGCGAGATATTTGAAGTATATAAGTACCTTTTCGACAGTAGTGGCTGATGAACCAATAAGAATATCCTCGTGGTCTAAATCTTCCAAGTTTGGTCCTTTGTGTGCAATATTTACAGTAGACTCATTTGGTTCTATCGTATGTTGGTGTTTTTGCTGTATTTTTTCCTAAATAAAAAAGCAAAAAAAAAATTATATTATGATGAAAAAGTCCAGAACCCCCCCCCTCCCCACCACCGTGACTCCAACGCACTCAAATTCATTTGTTGCGCGAAGCATACCTTGTTTGGAGTATTTTTTCCGGCTGCTATGGATAAATCATGTGTTGATCTACAAAGAGAAAAATAATATAATTATTTGAAACTGTACAACACAACACATAGATAGAATATCTTTGATTTGACAATGTGTGAATGGTTACGTGTTTATACGCGGAAAGGTGATATGAACTAAAAATGATCTGGCGTGAGATGGTAATTTTTGGTTCAATTACCAAACGTGCCCTATGAAAAAACGTCCAATCTCCCACTTAGTCAGAGCGCGTAAAGACAATGAATTCTCTCACACACACTTGCATAAAGATGCCGCCAGTAAACAACATGACGTTAGTGCTAACCGTTAGGAAAAGGAACGCATATAGAATGTTGGATATTACACGTTTCAAAGAATTTGACACTTGAAAATATACAATACGTCAAATTTATATGAAAAAAGAGAATTTGTGAGTACTTACTGTTTTCGTAGCTTCATAAGATTATTGCAATTCTTTAAGTGAGTCGGTATTCTACTTTTAGACCCATTAATGAAACATTTTGATGGCATTTTCGAAATATATACGCCGTAAAACAGGGAGCCTATAGCTCCACCGCCATCACCGGGGGCTTCCATCCCGGAATAAGTAAAAAACTGTGAAATGCGTTGAAAATTTGGTGCAAGATGAAGTATTTATTTAATTGTTAATATCCACAGATAGCATAACGATAATAAGAGGCCGTACTTCTACAGATGTGTGTATTATATACATATTTTAAATTAAAAATATAGTATAAAGCCGTTATTAACGCCATAATCATACATCCAAGTTTTAAAAGTGGGTTGTATGGTGTATCAATGTTTTTATTTTTTATAGTCGAATGCCTACAACAACTACAAAAAAAAATAGGCAGACTGAAAAATAATAGTCCATTAATTGGTATAAAAAAATATGAAGTCTGAGAATGACATACGAAAGGTAGTATTAAGCCGTTTTAGGGAGCTGTTTTCCAGCAAATCACCATTATGCCCTATAACCCACTCTTAATAATCAAATGGCGTAGAAGCAGCTCGTTGCAATGAAAAAGACAGATCAGCCACTGTACTGGACGATTTAAGTGTCTCTCCATCGTTCGAATCTCACCATCAGTTGTTCCCGTGTTAACATTTGTACCATCACATCCAATTGCTTTTAAATGGTCAAGTGAAATGTTTTGACAATCAAAGTATTCTATAATTGCTTTGTTTATATTAACGGGAGTGCCTGACCTAGGGGTAATATGGGTCAAGAAATGAGATTCTGGTTCCAAGATTAACGATACGTGTTCTTGAAGTACCGTGCTTTTATAATATTTCTGTCCTTTTATATTAACCAAAGTCTTGTCCTTTCGACCATCAAAAAATAATCCACTTACTTTATCCCAAGTCTTTAATTTCATGAGTATAGATCTGGTACGCAGACGTGCGCGACGCAGTCTATTTTTATCTATTACTTTATTAGTATTATCCTGCGTTATTATGTTGCAATCATTTAAGACGGCAGAAGCGATTGCCGCACCAGCTCGATCCGATATCCTAAACCTGTCACAGATCTTGGAGAGAACTGTAAAAGATGGAGATTTGCTGGTCGTCGGAAAAGCAGTGGTATTAGTCTTAAGTAGCCTGCTTGATTTTGCGATCGGAGAAGATGATTTTGATGTTGAAGTGGAAGATAATGATACAGTGTCTACAAATTCTTTTTCTTCACACACCTGGTCTTTTATTTTAGTGAGATCTTTTCTCTTTCTCTTCATAGATTTTTCCATTTGTTTCGTATTCGGTTTATCAACACTGCCGACGAACATTTTTCTCTCACCTCTTTGGTCTTCCAAAAACTGTTTTTCTTTAAGGGAAACTTTCCTTGCTTTTGAACAAGTACAATAATTGTCTTTACATTTACAAGAACAAATATCGAACAGTCGGGAGCTTGTTTCCTTAAATTGAGATACTTTTTTGTTGAAACAAACTGTTATCGAAGGAAGCAAACACTTTGTGGCTTGACATTATTACACAAATGAAAGAATATCTTTGTTTTAAACCACTTTATTACATTTATATACGTCGACCGGTTTCGGTTGAACTCAACCTTCATCAGGACAGTACAAATATAAAACAGTTTTATATTTGTACTGTCCTGATGAAGGTTGAGTTCAACCGAAACCGGTCGACGTATATAAATGTAATAAAGTGGTTTAAAACAAATAAATTCTTTCATTTGTAAAACAAACTGTATTTCTCTTGTTCTTTTCTGTCTTCAACAGGAATTTATACTTAAGATGATAAACCTTAATAATTTTCGCAATTCTTTCTTTCGAAATCTGGCAAAAAAACTTTTTCACATATTTCTAAAATACTTGAAATTACCTTCAAAACATTATAACGTAACGGAGGGTCTTTAGGGCCATGGATCGATTTCCACTCCGATCGCTCCCACTCACAACACTTCAATACGTCTTCTTACGTGGGCAACACATTGTCTAAGCACCTTAAAATTACTAATAATGGCACGTGGTTAACTGCCTAATATTAATTTTGCTCATTTTTACACTGTTACCAAAAAAATACGCGTGACCTCTCCTTTCGAAAGCAGTTGGTCGACTAAAGGCAAGACCAAACCGCCGCGATCATTCTGCGTCCGCGATGGCGTGCACGGTGAGCGTCCTGTCTGCGTGCAGAACCGTTCACACCAAACTAGCGATCAACTAGCGATCAGCTGGCGTCCGTGGCACTTGTACGTTCGTATCGGTTGTGTGGTAGGTATAGCTCGGAGCGGGAACCATAAATAATCATAATCATGTTTGGAGACGAATCTGAAGAAGAATTATTACTTCTAGCGGCTATTGCAGATGATGAAGATAGTAATGCACGGTATGATTGTGTCAGAATATTATATTTATTTATACTTAATATATGGGCAATTTTCAAATATTTTGTATAATATTTCGAATTATCTATTTTATAAAAATATCAACATTTTAAGGGTATTTTTTACAGAAAACAATTCCTTGCATATTCTATGTTATTAAAATTACCAAGGGACCATACATTTTACGGTATTTTAAGAGAAATCTCAGTTTCTATGAGAGACGGCAGAAAATATTTGTCCAACGAGTGACCGACAGGAATAATCACTATGGACGTAGGTATGTCCAATAGTTACTTTTAAGTAAAGTAAAGTAAATTTACACTGAGGGGGTTTTTCACCATCCTCCCAGTAGCTTATCTACCCTAATAACGAATATTTTCGATTTACGATTTATTTATTTATTAAGTTGGAGTTTATAATTCGGTAATCGAACCTATGTATAGTGGCTATATATTGGATAAGTTGGCCGATTTTTTTAACCACTGCAAGTATTTTATTTTTATTTTAATAATATTCGTTATTAGGGTAGATAAGCTATTGGGAAGATGGTGAAAAAGCCCCTGAAAAGTGTAAATTTACTTTAAAGAGGGTTTGATAAGATAAATAATTTCGACGGGTTGGTAGGATAAAATGAAACCCATAATGCAATTTTGTTAGAATTTATGTATATTTGAATAAACTATTTTTTAATGAATTTTAATTACAAGAGTTTCTTTCGATTTCAATATTTTAAATATCAGATTAATGGGGATAAAATTCTTAAGAATGGTTTACGCTTACATAAAACAAATTAATCGAACACATATATAATACTTACAACTTCTTTTGTACAAAATATAAACATAGGATAACAGAGGAATAAATACATGTAATTTATATGAAATATTTTATCTTTTATTTTATATCGATATTAATTAGATGAACCATTTAGTCTAGCAATTATAAAGATTTGATTAACAACATAAAAAATATATACCCTTCTTTATATTAACAAATTTGAAGACGCTATTTCACTATTTTGATCTGGGGACAATTCTTTTTCCATACACCTCGATATTAGTACTTTATTTTTTAGCACATTTTTATATCTAAATATAGAATGTTATTCATTTTTACAGTCATCATTATTTAGATAAAGAATGACAGTATTGTATTAAAAAAAAACTCGATTAAGAAAATAATTTCATCGGATATTACTGATGCAAGGTTCGGGACAAGTGAAATATGTCAAAGACAAATATTTTGAAAATTGCCCATATTTATATTACAAAGGTATGGTGTTTTGTCCTCCACGCTAGGAGTTTGCCTGTTTTTAGTTAAAACATGTTTACGTCTGCTGTCTAATAATGAAAAGGGTAAAATGATTTATTTTTCAGGAAAAAGAATAGGATTTGGATCCATAACATAAATAAAACTAGAGAAACAGAGGGTGAATTCCATACCTTGCATCCGCAATTACTTCTAGATGAAGAGCATTTCTACACATATTATAGAATGACTATACAAAGTTTCAATGAACTTCTTGATATGATTAAGGATGGTATTAAGAAAGAGTACACCAATTATCGTTGCCCTATATCACCAGAAGAAAGACTTGCTATAACTTTGAGGTTAGTATGGGAACATATTTATTGATTTCTTTGATTATTTAATTGTGCACAGATTATTAAAAAAAACACTCATTTTCAATCATTAATTAGGGCTGTAGTGACTAAAATAAGTTGCAGTATTTTCATTTGAAACATCAGATAAAGGATTTGGAGACCGTTCACGGTGGTGTTCCATCTCTTGATCTGCCATCAACTCTGCCAATTTAAATTTTACCATCGTTTGTCTCGCAGGAGAAAATTTTTTGATGGTTTTTGCATACCCCAGGCATATTAGATCTATATCATCGTATTTGTTAGCTGAGCGGTTGTTAAGGTAACTTATTACTCTATCTGTATGAGACTCACGATTCTCCGAATTACTTTGCCTGATCAATCTGTTGGGCCTGACAGTCGAACGAACAGAACCCCGATCAGTAAGCTGTGTATGTCCGTATGGTACTGAAGTTTCAGTCTCAAATGCATGTTCAATAGGTAAAACATCTAGGTTGTTGGATTCTTGAAGAGCGGTAGAATCTATTTGGTCAGATGGCTGGTCGAGGAATAAGGCTTCAGGAGACTGGACTGATTCTTGTGGAGCGAGAAGTTCAACGTACCTGGCCTCGGAAGATGGTCCAAATAGTTCCTGTGGTGTAATCAAATCTTCGGAGTTATTTTGATGTGATACATTAGAATCAGTTGGGGTTAGTTGAAAATATGGCTTAAAAATAGTCATATGCTTTGCCCACGGCCAAGCTCTGTATCTGTCTAGGGTCTTAGCTTTTTGTCCTGTATGTGTTTTTTCTGACCTTAAATGTTTAGTGTAGCAGTCTTTGAGACTCTTCCACCTACTTTTTACATTATCGCCTAAAACAAAAAATATATATATATTAACTTGTTACAGGTATCTAGCTACAGGAGATACTTATAAAACAATTGGGCACAGCTACAGAGTAGGATATTCTACCGTTAGTGCAATCATAAAAGAAGTTTGCAAAGAGATATGGGTAAAACTTCAACCCATATATATGCCTGAACCAACAAAAGAATGCTGGGAAGCATCTGTGGAAAATTTTAATTCTCAATGGGATTTTCCAAATTGCATGGGTGCTATTGATGGAAAACACGTAACGATAAAATGTCCGAAAAATAGTGGATCAGATTACTTTTGTTATTTGAAAAAGTTTTCAATCGTTTTGTTAGCCATTGTGGATGCAAATTATAAATTTATTGCTATAGATGTTGGAGCATATGGTAAAAATAGTGACGGTCGTATTTTTGAGGAATCTGCTATCGGACGACGCTTAGAAGAAGGAACTATAAATGTTCCAGAAAATAGGCCACTGCCGGGAGGTCACACACGTATACCATGTGTACTTATTGGAGATGAAGCTTTTGGATTAAGTTCAAGTTTGATGCGTCCATTTCCATACAGGCAATCAAGAGATAACCCGAGATTATCTAATTACAATTATAGATTATGTAAAGCAAGGCGTGTGGTGGAAAATGCTTTCGGCATATTGGCTCAAAAATGGCGATTTTTTTTTAGACCCTCGGAGGCAAAACCATCTACTATTACTTCGATAGTAAAAGCTTCATGTGTGTTACATAATTTTTTGAGGTCGAATAGCAGAAATGTGCATTACGATAATTTACTACCACCGTTGGATGAGAGCGCAAACGGTTTTCTCAATATGGAAAACAATAATCGTAGAAGTACAAACTATACATTCAGTGTACGTGAACACTTTGTTAATTACTTTAATTGGTAAAAAATTAGGTTTTTTTTTCTGTATTTGTATAATAAAACTGTAAATTAAATCTAATATATGTCCTATAAAAATAAATATATTTTTTCTAAAACTTACCACTTAATCCTAATAATTCTCCTATTTCTTTCCAAACTTGATACTTCTTTCTATTATTTTTGTATTCTGGATGTGAAGTGTCATAAAGTAAACGATGCTTGCTAATTTCGTTGATAATTCTCTCTGTATTTGTATCCGACATCATGAGAAATACCACAAACTCAGAGATAATTACGTTGCGTGCAGCGTGCAGATTCTGCAAGCAGCAACTGATCGCGGACGCGAGCGATCGCCGCGTCTAGACGCTGCACAGGACGCCGCGGCCAATCTGAGAACGCTTCGATGTGAACACGTTGCTACAAGTTCATACACAACATCTGATCGCCACCGTGCACGGGATCGCGGACGCGCTTTGAACGCGGCGGTTTGTTCAGGCCTTAAGGCCTAGGGCAAATACAGAACGGCGAGTAAAGCCGGGAATACACATGCCTGTAGCTGGCACACTTGCATGCAAGCTCCTTGCACATGCCAGCTACTATCATGTGTATACGCTAACTTGCATGCCTGTACCTGCCGTGCAAGTAGATTGCACAACATTTGATTTACTGGCATGCAAGTTGAGGGAGGGGACGAGGGGGGCTATGAAACCGGCATGTGTGAACGTCGCGACAAGTACGGGCATGCCAGTAGCTGACCTGTTGTTAGATTAGCCACACATTGTACTGCCAATTGCAATACGATGATATTTAATTCACTTCGAATGTTTTCCATTGCCAAAAAGCTTGAGACTACACAGTCTCAGAGTGATTTGAGACACGTACTGTCTAGTGACTGGCATGTGTATACGTCTTGCAAATACAGGCATGCAAGGACGCAACTTGCATGCAAGTTTAACTTGCATGTGTATTCTCATTGCGCCAGTAACTTGTACATGCCATTAACATGCATGCAAGCTACTGTTCCATTTTACAGGCATGTGTATCGCCGCCTTAAAGCGCGCAGCCCGTGCGACGCCGAGGCTAGGAACTGCGGGCGGGAACTTTTTTGTGTCGCATTACTACAAAAATAATAGATTCTAGTTATATGCAGTAAAGCTACATACTTTATTAAAGAAGATGGCCGGTCGGTGGCCGAGTTGACATCGCGCTTGGGTCTCACTCGGGCGTAGTGTGTTCAATTCCTCGGCTGGCTAAGTCCTCCATCACAACACAAGCAACACTTTCAGCTTACTGTGGTGGTAGTAGGAGATTTTCAAATATTGTCAGGTTATTCGTAACCCGGGAATGTTTGTCTTTCTTTAAAAAAAAAAAAAGTTAAAAAAATAAAAAAGATTTCATAAATGCACATGATTAAACTGATCCAGAATACTTTATAATGAAACTGAAAAAAACTATTTTTTAGCATATTTTCTCCAACTTTAAAGGCAAAGTGGAGCATTAAGATATTTTTTGATTTTTTTTAAAGTATATTATTTTGATGTTTTAGATACAAAGACAACTTTTTATAAGTAGCGTAATGGAATTCTGAAGAAAAAAAAATCGGCCCACACTACTGTACATGCCCAAACCATCTAAGCGTCCCTTTCTTAAACTTACTCATTAGTTTAAATGAGCCTTGCACTATTTGCGGATCTGCACATTTCTCACACGATGAGCATGGTTTTACCACACATCCTCACAGCCTCATGAAATCTCATTTCAACAGCATTTAGTCTATTTTCATAATTTTTCTGCCAGTTCCATGCCTCACATCCATACATCCGTGTAGGTACCAGCACTGCATTGTGAACGACCTTCGCTTCTTTGGGCATTTTTTTGCTAGCGCCAACTGCATTTAGTCCTCCATTAATGAAGTTACCTGCATTTCCACTTCTTTCAATATTTCTGTCAGCCTTGCCATCTCTCTTAAACATACATACTAAATACACAAACTCATCCACCTGCTCCAAGTGTTCCTCATTCACAACTACTCGTATATTGTACACTGTTTTCGTACTCTCTTATTAAGTATATATGTTTTATTTATATTTGTGTAATATTGTATTTGCCTGACATGGGCAAAATAACCCAAATTCGTCTATGTTTTTTTTACATTATTCTAAAAAATACTATAAAACCAGTACGTGTAATGTCCAGCCAGCAGCCGCCAAGAAGTTACCAATCTCCGTTACCAATCTGTTTAAAATGAAGTCAGCAGTTTTGCAATGTGGCTAAAGATGCCAAGAACTCGGCGCTGCGGAACGGTTATTCCCCTATTTTACATTTTTCAGGTGAGGCGTACACCTATGTGATACGGGTATATGGATCACCTGATCACCAACAAGGGAACAGCAGGGGTGGGCAACAAAATACTACGTTTTATTTCAATTAAAATAAGTTGTTACATAAACACGCGAGAGCAATGGCTTTCCCCATTTATCACGAAACAAAAAGTTTTCGGTTGTATTTTTATATAAAAGCTTGATCTGCGGACAAATACAAACATAACTTCGAATTTGACGAGAAAAACTCATCCTCCAAAAAAAACTTTTTTTTCATAAAATTCAAATTCAAGATACGCAATCTAATAATAAAATTAATTACTAAAAAGACAAGTAGCTAAGTTTACATCATTTTTATCAATAAATAAAGTGATTGTAACTTAGTTGTTTGTCTTTTTAATAAAATGAATATTGTCATCACAAAGCGATTAAACGAACTTTCCTTCGAAAAAATAATTAAAAACATTATTTATCTAAGCTGTACATTTTCATTATCTATTTATTCGGCCATTTTTTGGCTGATTTAATCTCCACTGTGATGTTTTCAAAACTCAAATAAGCAAAGTAACTAACGGTTATTTTAATTTTCACTTCAAATTTTTGAAGTGAAAATTAACCCACATCCAGACATTCAATCGAGTTGAAACTCAGCACTGCTTATTATAGATGACATGCATTCTTTCAGATGTTGGTGGCAATAGCAAACACACACGCAAACATATATAGCTAATATTATTACAGCATTGTTTGCAGATATGGCAAACAATTCGTGAATCGTTGAGTTCTTGTAGAAGATCGTTTATGTAAACATCAAATAAGTGGGAGACATACTACCCCTTTGCCTGACTCAATTTTAAGGAATAAATTTCTTGAAGAATCCTTTCCTACCCATTGAATGTGTGTGCATTTCTCTGTTCCTACCCGATCGGCATTTGGCGAGGTTGTTAGCGCGGTTGACACAAATCCCTGGGAAGGAAGGTATAATCCTTAGTGAAACCAAAAAAAAATAAAAAATTTATTTATTTTCAAAAGAGTTGTATTGTAGTAAAAAACTTTGTTTTTTTATAGATTTTTTCAATGATTGAGATTACATTTCAGCTGGATTTAGCTACTTAAAATTGATCGTATTTGAGATAACTCAGATGATTTTGCACAAAAACAGCGCTATAAAAATCATTCGAATATTATTATTATAACATAAATTATATAACAATATGGTATGTCTAGCTCGCCAGCACAAGGTTGTCAATCTCTTTTTATATCCGGCGGCGTGTTGTTGTGACAAATCCTCACGATGTAGGTAACTGCCAGAGCCGGTCAGGGGTAGGGCAACCTGGTAGGTGCGTGGAGAGAATAGAATGCCATTCAACTGATTTTTTTACAAACAACTCCGAGCCAGTGGGGCAATGGTAATCCGGTAAAATGAGGTATGATAATTTTCTTCTTTTTTAATTTGACCGTCTTACATTTCATCTGTCTGTAAATTTCCTAAGTTCCATTTTAAGATAAGAAACAGCGATGTGTAAAAACTGATCTCTATGCCTACAATATGGCCCCAAGGAATCCAAAACCAACCCTGCATGCCACCCGCTAGCCTTTTACTCTGATACGTGCACTTTCTGTTTATGATGACGAATAACACCTACCAGCAATTTTCATTTTCCGGAGTAAGATTTCCCCAGAAACTCATTCTATTACGTCTTCACAATCATATTACCCGTACATATTACCTTGTGCGGAAATAACTAATAACGGAAAGCTTGTTATTAGTTACCACATCACTGGATTGTGTTATTGGTGACTTAATTCGAATGCAGTTATAAAATTGTAACGACGTAGATGAAGCATATTATAATATTATCAAAGCTGTTGAGGTATTTTGCTAAGAATAGTTAAAGGCTATTCACGGGTTACGGTGTGTAACCTGAGAGATCTAACTAGGTAGGTGGGTTCCCTTTGATACCTTAAAACACCCCCTGTTTGTTCTGCGTTCTGCAAGGAGAGTGTAATTATGGAGCGAGTTTAAAAAGTGATTTTGGAAGTTTTTTGCATCATAAAGAAGTCAGAATTAAATTAATGGGGTAAGCAATACGGTGTGTATGAATGTCGGTAGTTCAAGTAAATGAGTAACTGCACACATCTATCACATCAGGATTTTCAGCAGTCACAACTAGAAACCTTACCGGTATATGCGTTTTAACCACTGAACCATTCGGATCTATTTATTTAACGTCATATTTTTCGATCTAGCAATTCAAATTCAGAATTAATAATATTATATTGAATTTAATTTTTCCCATATTTGTGGCATTATGTCGAAAATAAAGATTTTTATTATTATTAATAGAGACTATTTTATTTTTTTATTTTATTTTATTAGGAACATTAACAGGTTTATAACATAACATGCATAGAGAGAGAGAAAAAATAAGTAAAAGAATTAGGTTACAACCCAATAACCAATGTTCACATCATGCAATAAAGATAAAGAAGGTTAAAAAGCAATAAACAAACAAAGAAAACAAAGAAAGGTTAAAAACAAAGAAATGTTAAAAACAAGGAAATAATAAGAGAAAATGTATATATATATATATATATATATATATATATATACACGTATAAACACATACATACATATATATACATACACATGCACTAGAATGATGGACCCGCGGAACGTCACAGCGATGCTGCCAAGGTCTGTTATCTATGTGAGGATATTGTGTCAGCGCTTTATTAGCAGCAGACACATACCTGGACGGATGACGAACCTCGTGCTGGCACTGTTGGTGGACGCGGTGAACTCTCGATGCAGCAGCTGGTCCAGTTTCTTCACCACCTAGGATTCTTGCCGCAGAGTCTCCATCTTCTATCACCGTGCCACCTGTTCCTGTTCTACATTTTATTTAACTTAAATTCACTTTATTTTTGTAATATTAATATTTTTTTGTAAAGCTTTATTAGCAGCAGGCACATACCTGAACATTAGGGCATCCCAAGTTGTTATTTTTCAACGCATACCCTCTAATTTTGTTTCAATAATGACAAAACACTTATAAATAAAATTTAGTTTACTGCAACCCGTGCCGACTTGCATCGAAACATGTTAGTACTTGTATATTAAGACGCCTGCGAGCAAACGTGTTGATGAGCTTGTAGTAACTCGCTTTTTTGTTAGTAAACGAATATCACTCATGCAGGCAAGATGTCGTAAGATTTACGCATTTTTAAAAAGGGTATATTTTTAAGTCGGAGTCATAAAACACCAAATATCGGATTTTAAACTACCAGCTAATGAACAAGTTCTTGAAGTTTTGTTCTACAATATCCGGGAAGTGAATTTAACTGTCAATCAAAGTGCTAATCTCACTATTCGCGAGTGTGTTATCCATTGGAAAAAGGCGCGTATACCAACCAAATCTTTACCTAATTGTGTGAAAAAACTTTCAAACTTATATCAAGTTTGGAGGGAATTGCAAAGAAATGCGCAGAAAATGCAAGACATATTTGAACAACGTCGTCAAGAGTTTGATAAAAACTTAGATAATTTATTTGACATTTCACACGCCGATGATTTTGAATTAATAAAAATAAATGAAGTTAGAATCTTCTTGCAGCCGCAAAGAGAGCCAGGTCATCCTGGCTACTTAGGGGGGATTGACAAAAAACTAACAGATAAAGAGGAGAGAGCGCGCCTTAGAACAATCGAGGAAGAAAAGCGGCGTACTAAATTTTTATCTGCGCCAACTCCTTCAACATCTTCTTACGAACTGTTACAAAACGACCCATCTTCTGATTCTAACGAAGACACAAATTTAGAAGATTTTCCAAAACCGCTACAGAAAACTCAACCTGAAACCAGTAAAATGTCGATGCGAAAAGACTAAATTACTCCAAAGTTAGTCGCAGAGCTAGACAGGTGCCAGTTAAGTATGAGAGTTTCTGTTTGCATTTTCGAAGCTACTATTGAGGCGCTTGGACATAATATTGTTCAGTTTCCAATAAGTAACTCTTCAATTCAAAGAATTCGAGATACTACTTGATAAAAAATACTTGGAGATGACTAAAGAGAGTTGTTAGAGCTCTCTGTGATATTTTTAAGCGGAGATAGACCGTTAAAATTAAAGATTCGGCCTCCAGGTGCTCGATGGATGGCAAGGGCGATTTATTCGTTGAAAATATCATTACTTTGTGCGCAATTTAAAATTACCGGGAGTATTCATAGTATCATCCTATGTCAAGCCATGGCTACAATGTATTATAGCAGTTAAAGCACCTTACCAGGACTTGTGCTTACGAAAAAAATGATGAAAACATCTCAATGGCAGCTTTACAGAAGTTCAGTTAGCATTTATGGTATTTGAACGATGAAGTATCTATTTTATCGCTGTTTGTCGACGCTGTGCATCAAACAACTAAAATAAAAATGTTCGAAAATATCAAAAAAAAAAAAATTATCAACCCATGACAAACGTTACATCCCATCGAAGGAAGATCTTGGTGGTAAATTAAATGGTAAGTTTAATAAGTAGTTACCATTTTGTTTTGTATTGAGGTTTTTGTTCATATCATAATATAGTGAATTTTTTTCAGAAAAAAATATTTACGACTTCATTTCAGTCAAAAGGAAGTCTTTGTTTGATCGTCTGAAAATAAATGCCAGTTTTCTTAACGAATGCCCTACGATGTGGTCAAATAATGCTTCGTATCAAGAAGCCAG
This sequence comes from Hesperophylax magnus, assembly GCA_026573805.1. Taxonomy (NCBI): domain Eukaryota; kingdom Metazoa; phylum Arthropoda; class Insecta; order Trichoptera; family Limnephilidae; genus Hesperophylax; species Hesperophylax magnus. The sequence goes on along the minus strand of JAIUSX010000029.1, from coordinate 6,493,918 downwards.
AAAGAAGGTGTCGTCGCTGAGGGTAGTGAATGATATAGCTGAAAGAGCTGTTAAGTTAATGCAAGATTTTCATAGCTCAATCACGGTCGAAGAGTAACAAAAACAATTTTTGTTACGATGCGTTCAGGAACACCGGAAAATTTATCTTGACTGTAAAAAACAAACTTTGAAGAGAAAGTTTAATCAATAAACCTTTTTATATAAAACACTACATAATTGAACATTTGTGCATTTTTTAATTTCATTTATCCAACAAAAATGAAAGTTTTAAATTCTTCCATATTAACTCAGTACAAATTTTTGTACCATATGTTTGACATCAAGTCGGCACGGGTTGCCGGTGTTTAATCAATATAGTATTTATTATATGAGTTTATGGGACCAAATGAAATAAAATAAGAGGGTATGTGTATTTAAATTCATGAAAAAAAAATTCTTCCTTATGTTCTGGGACACCCTACTGAACATAGCTGGTCCAGTTTCTTCGCCACCTAGGATTCTTGCTACAGAGTCTCCATCTTCTTTCTTCGTCGAACGTCACAGCGATGATGCCAAGGTCTGGTATCTATGTGAGGATATTGTCTCAGCGTTTTATTAGCAGCAGACGCATACCTAAACGGATGACGAACCTCGTGCTGGCACTGTTGGTGGACGCTGTGGACACTCTCGCTGCATCAGATGGTCCAGTTTCTTCACCATCTAGGATTCTTGCTGCAGAGTCTCCATATTCTATCTTCGTGTCACCTGTTCCTGTTCTTCATTTTACTTAACTTAACTTCACTTTATTTTTGTAATATTTATATTTTTTGTAATACCTGTGTCAACTGTAAAGCGCCCCTAAGGTGATATCTCACAAAAGCGGCGCTATACAAATTGTCCACTAAATTAATTAATTAAATAAATTCTATTATCAATAAATAAACATTAGTAGAATCTTCTTCTTCAATGATATATTACATTAATTCAATTGTATAATGATATAAAAATTCATTAAAGAAAAAAGTTTTACCTGATTATTTAGGTATCTCAATCAAATGCAAAACCTCACACGGTTCTTAAATCAGAAATGTATCTGAAAAGTTAATAATACCCTTGGCGATTGCTACACTTGACCCATATACATGGGGGGTAAGTATAAGCGTGCCCTAGCTTAGGTGGTGTGCTTTCAATTTGCTATTGCGTACCAAAAGACCTGTCCGGATGCTTTCATACACACATATTGGATGAGGAATATTTCGCAGTGAAAAATTATCAATATAACTTGTATATTTCAAAATCATTTTTATGATTGCGTATCCTTACCCCAGTACACTCACCTCATCCAACCAAAATAAAATAAATTTATGAATGTATGAGAATTGCCTCTTTATACCCGTGAACCTATCATCAAAATAAAATGTCATAGGCCACACTATTCTGATGCAATTGGTTAGACAATAGCACCCATGGTAACAAAAAACCATGAAAAAATGAATTTACCTGTCAATATTTTTTATTTTCCGCTTGAGACTCACTGTACATACAACCTGCTCCAAGGCGACCCAAGGGGCTACAGAATTGATGAATAAGCTCAGGTAAGGGCACGGAATAGTCGCAAACAACGTTGCGTACACTTGCCCACTTAGTAGATTACCCCACGTCACTCTAATCATGCATCTGAAATCAATCATCGGTTGGTCTTTTGCAGATGTATCTGTTAGAACCTTTGAGAAATGTAGAATATATTACATGCTTTTACGTCCAACACGAGAAAACTAACGGAAATAAAATATTGCTAATTTAATAACAATCTGGTAAAATTATTCGTATACTGTTTCGCAACTTCGTTAAAATTATTTTATTATTCGAAATTACTTTTGTGAAACTCTGCCTTAAATTATAAGGTAATACATACGTGGTACAATACCCCACGCGCTGCATTTAGTCCCGTTCATTGTTACCCCATAACCGCCAGCGAACAATGCAGCATAGAGTTATTAACGAGAGATCAATTGAAAATTATATTTCAATGTTTATCCACATTTGTTAGCGGGAACAATGGAAGCGTACGAGCTGACAAATCAATTAGGACCCAACACTGTTGTTCTAGAGACATGAATTAATAAGCTGCTCTCTTTTGACGCTATCAAACGTGTTTGAATAAATCTAAAAATGCTGTCATTTGTATCTTTATTAGTGTACTTACAGATTTACAGTGCAATGAAACATTCAGAAACGCTATGTATTCGCAATTTTTTTGCGATTCAGTTTGTTGTTTTATTGTGGACCGTAATCAATATTAGGGTAGTTATGGTTAACCGTTACTATTGGAATAGGGCTCTGACCTACCCTTGGCTTTTCTGATCGATGTTTTTTTATTATTTTGGTACAGTACTTTTTACATTTCAAAGTAACAAATTTTGTTTATCCGAGGTTAATTTGTTTTCTTCTAGGTATTTTATAATTTGGTTTTTTTATACTCTTTCGAAAATCTGTGAAAACGAGTTTAAGTTATAAATGGATATATATTATGGACTTGAGGGACACTGCTTGGTCATCACTACACGAGCTTCCATTCGAATTAAAGGCACTGAAGGAACATGTTCACTGTACCGGTTTTCTTGACAGACTTTTATGTATAAATTAATTGTTGCAATGTCACTGAATGTAGATAAGACAAAGACAAGTAATTGTGTGGATGAATGCAGAAACACAAATATGTTAAAGAGAGGTGCATATAGTTGGAAAAACTATATGAGAACATTCAGATGTGAGGTTATTCAAATTTGACATATAACAAAAACAGTTTGTTTAACCTTTCTGTAACGGCATATTATTTTGTTGCCAGGGAAATATGATTTTTTAGCATGCTAGGAGCATTTTTTTAGATGCAAAATCACACCAAAGATATTATATATTGTGTTGTTGACAGGCAAGGCTGGCGCACAAGAGGTTAAACGTTTTAAGTAGGGCAGACCGGGGCTAGTTGACCCACTTTTCACTTCGTGATTTAAAAAAAAAAATGAAGGCTCGTCACCACGGACTGTTAATCCAATAATGTAACATACACATTTGACTATGTGATCAGTTGATAAAACATCCAACTACAGGTCAGCAATTATGTTTCCAAAAAAACCCTCCCACTGAGTCAACAAACCCCGGGTGTGGGTTCGACTCATAGTAGTGGGTTAGTTGACTCAAATGAGTCAATATCGAATTGAAAAAGAATACAGTCAAAATTTACACATGAAAATTTATTACACATTATAAACATTACATATCGTCATCTGAATTACAGTTTATGCATTGGTAGTAGGTAGCGTTGCCAGATACACATTTTTTGTGAGCCCATAATTGGCAGATCATACACTTCACCCATTCTTCCCCAGGAACATTACATGTGTAGGGCTCATCGCAAATCATGCATGATGTTTCATCTTCAGAATCCTCGTCGTCATCAGTAAACAAAGTTTTGGTAGCCATTGTTAATTTAGTAGTGTTGGATTTCTTTTTTTTTGTTAGTTTTTCCAGATTGCTTCTCTTTTTTTATTTGTATCGCAAGTTTCGCAGCTTCTATTAAATTTTTTTACAGGTGTATCTGTGAGTATCGCTGATGATCTCTTTTTGGGGTGAACTCTGACGCTAGTCAGCCGGGGACCTGCCTTGGGTAATGGTTTGACTACCTTTGGAGATAAAAGTGTCGCAATAGCAGAGGTACTTGCAATCGTATTACCAGAGGTACTATCAATCTCAGTATCAGAGGTACTGGCAATCGCATTACCACCGGTACTTGCAATCGCGTACTTGCATATTAGCAGGTTTTTCTTTTGTATTTTCTCATTGCGAATATCTATCGAAATGAAAAGTTCTCTGTTAAAATTATACGTATGCTAGCGACTTACAATTATATGAATTACAAAAATAAAATATGAAGTAAATATGCAAATAAATACAACGCGCTGGGGTTAGTCGACGCAGCGAGTCGACTAACCCCAACGCCACTGAGTCGACTAGCCCAAGTCGCCATTTTTAATTTTAAAGCATTATTTCCAGTAAACGACCAGTCCCACAAAAAACACAACTATCGCTATTCGCTCACAAAAGAAGCACAATTAGCACCCAGTTTATGTTTATATGATCTTGATTAATTAGGGCACAGCAATAATAAAATAAATTGCAATAAAAAAGTTACTCACCAAAGCAAAATATCGAATATCAGAACTATATAAACCGACACGTGCGTAGGGATCCAAAGGAACACAAATACTAATCCGCACCGGCTATTTAAATGATGGGAAGGACTTACAGTGCCCTCTCTTGAGAACCGTTCAAGTTATCACCGCTGAGTCTACTAAGGCCTATAGTCAACTAACCCCGGTCTCCCCTACGCGTCTTTCCCATTTTGATTTAAGTTTTATTTTTAATTGTGTTTTTGAAAAAAAAAACAAATATTACAGAGAGACTCCTTAATTATTCACTTAAATTCAATCTGTAAGTTTTCACTTTAACTTTGCTTTGAAAATCTTCACTTTCAAATTTGTCAACTTATAACTTCACACAATAATAAACTCAAATAGTTATAATATATAAGTTCCAAACTCCTAAACACAAGCACAAACACTTTAGTAGGAGTGTACGAAATCACTACGTAATAATATAATAATTTCATATAGTAATAAAATTTATGGAAAAATTTAAAAAAATATATAATTTTCCTCCAAAATCATGAATAATCTATTTTGGCTCAAATCCAAAATTAGGTTGTGTATGAAAAAGGTTGCGTAGCCGTTCCTCTTATTGATGCTTTATATAATTGTCAAAAACGCCAATAAAAACTATTAAATTTAAAAAAAAACTTATTTTCCGCCATTATATTTTTAAAGCGGATTGAATCAATTGGCACAATGGTGCAATTAATTTCTTTTGTATCCTCTGAATGATTTTACTGCCGAAATGTTCGTATACCATAAAGCAGTTTGCGGCTCTGCTAAATTATTAAATTCACACAAATTTGAACATGTTCCACAGCTAATGTAATTGAATTTTTACTCGCATTCATTGTTTGCGTCTGTTTTATTGTTGTTCGTTTTGCATCAGAATCGAATAGATATCAAATGAATTCTTCGTTTTATGAAAACGCACTAAATTTATGATATATTTACAAGCTAAATCGTCTCATTCAACATGATATTTGGTAGCAAGAGATTTTTTTATCTAAAAATGTAAACAAATTTACATTTCTTAATTTACTTCGTTTTAAAACAAGAAAGATAAACTTTATCGGGTTACAATTGACATAATCTGAATTCTCCCATCATGGGAGGTGAAATAACTGCCGGTAGAGCTTTTCATTTGTAGGGAATTGGACGATGCTTTTATAATTCTGATCTTCCTTGGCCACAAATCACGGCGTGAGCAAGTATTTTTTTCATAATCAATTTGATTTATTCCACAATTTATTAGTTTTAAAAAAGCATCGTAGCATATTTGTGGCGCTTTCCAGATTGGCAGTAACTCTCAGTGTCGCCCTAGTGAAAAAACGTCATTCACAATCGGCTTTGGCCATGTTAGGTGACATCTGAATAGCCATGTATATTCCCACTTTACTATCCACATCTCTTTCCCCTCTCCACTGCCTTCAGCATCACAACATACCTACCCCAATTGGAGTTACCAATATGGTTTTGAGCAGTTGGGATTCTTGCCCGGTACTCACATCAGTTCAGTTTCTGGTATCCAGCTTTGAAATGCCTCTAGCTATGTATATTATCGGTTGTCTCTAATTTTGTAGTCTATTGGCAACAGTTTTCTCGGCGATCTCTATATCTCTTCTCATCTTCCGACAATATTACATAAAAAATAAATCATCATGTTCTCCGGACAAAGATAAAAATGTCTACAAAATCAGCAGGGCGAACAATAGTGCCCTTATGCCAAAGATAACGCAATCTTATTTTTTTATGCGTTCATTTTGATGATGTTCCGCTCAACGGCGTTAATTTCACAGCGAATTGAGTTTGTAACGATCAACTTATTACAACATAAAGGCTATGAAGAAAGAGACGGGAAAATCTAGAATAGGATGTGGGTGGGGTGCAAAAGGGAGAAGGAAGAAGAAGGAAGCACCAACAATAGAACGAATAAACTTTTTTAATGCGTACATAAACGCTACCTTATTATGAACGGAAGAAATGTAAACTCTTTATTACTCAAAATGAGAAAAAACGAGGTAGAAGTATTTCAAGTAAGAATGCTTTTTAAATGTATTTTTTATGACTCAAGCCCACGTGCTTTTGGGATATACACAGTGGTCCAGTAAAAAACACTGTTTTTGCGATATGTTTGAGAGTTTGCGAAAAGTATTGTTGACAGTAAAAATACAGTTTATACATAAGTATTGAATTCCTACATATGTGGTATTATGTAGGTATACAATAATAAGGTAAGGTTTTAAAAGAAAATTCATTTTTTTATCAGAATGGGAGGCCCTGAGGAAAATTATTTCCCTTCTGGGATGCTGTCTGTAGTATTTTTTAAGGAAAGAAAGAAGAGGAAGGAGGGGAAGATCTGAGAATTAAAAACGTATAAGTGTGATCAGGAGTGACGATTGAATTCATTCCCCCACTGCGGTGTTAGGCGATGGGTCGAGAGAGTACTGCTGGAGGTAAAAAGATCTCCCTGAACCAGTCTCTCCAAATCCAGCTCGCCACACAGTAATCGGACAGACTTGCACTTAAACTAGGATATTATTTATTGACAGAGTTCTTAAACAATGAGTTTACTGACTCTAGCATAATTGCAAATTTGGATTTTCTATTGAAACTTTACATGGAATTATTTATTATGGTGTAGTGAAATGATACTTAAAACTATACTGCGACTTGGGACAGGATTTATTTATTTTTATTTACTTAATTGCCTACTCATTACGGAGAATTTCTTTAGTTTTTTGTGTTTCGTAATGTTATTCTCGGTGTATTGATCGAGAGTGTAATGGTTAGATATTAGGCCGGCGTAGAATTGAAACAATTAAATCCTGACTAAATCAGAGAAATGTTTGCATCTTTATGGATAGTTTAAACCGTGATCCACTTAAATTGACTTAAAGTAAGTGGGCCGACGCATCCGCCGCCAAGATCTAGATCATAGGTTCCCAAACTTATTTAACCCATGGCCCCCTTTTCAGACACAAAATTACACAAGACCCCCCTGAAAATTTACTTTTTAAAATTAATAATCTTAATGAGACAAACAAACCTGATGTATGTCAATTACGAACCTGATGTAAAATCTTCGGAAGTATTTTTTTAGGTTATTTTTTGGTACTTGTTGACCGACCGTCATAGGCCCCTAGCGGTAGATTCATGAACTACATGTGTATGCATAAGCGGACATTACACGCAGAGTTTGGACAGAGGGTCGCTTCAGGCCGCCGCGCAGAATAGTCTCACAATGAACTGCGCTGTAAAAAGTTACCTTGGTCTTTACTTTCCTATGCGGCGGCCTAGAGTGGCGCGCGGTACCGTCGCTCCGAAGTTGACGTGTAATTGCCACTATATGATTTGAAACATCACAAAATCATAGCTGATATTTATTTTTGAGGTGATTTTTATCAAAAACTTTTGGTATATAACAAATTAGATACGTATGAACATCGTGTATTAATAGATTTTTAAAATTCTATAAGGTTATAAATTTTAGCACCTCATGGCCCCTTATTTACTTCCCAGGGCTCCCCTACTCTCACAGGGCCAGAATTACCCCTCAGCTCCCTCCAGGGCCACTGGGGGGCCAGGGGGCCCACTTTGAGAACCTTCATAGGTTCATATTCTATATTCTTCATATTCTAGACAATTTTCACCCCAAACGTAACGAACCACTTAGAGTGACCTAAGGTAGAGGTGTTGGTTATCCAATTAATGGTTCCCGGGCGGAGGTACCCATTCCCGCCGCCCAAATCATTTGAAATTTTAATTGAATGTTAGAAGTATTCAGGTTTTTTTCTGGCTTTCACCCTTCAAAGTTCTAGGCCATTATTTTAAATAATTATGGTAAGTGGGAAGGTTTTTTTTTAATGGGAAAATTCCACAATTACACGGCTTCTTTCACAAAGAATTCGAAGCGCTGAAAATATTTGTTCTTTAGTATTTTTTACAATAAGAAAGCACAAGAGATTTGTAGAAATTCCAGCATTCTCAAATTACTTACTATGTTGATTTAATATTTATTTTATATTCCGGCACAAAAAATATCGGACAATACAAAGTACCTAAGAATTTTCATTATGTATATTTCGTATTGAATAGATTTCCGTAATATTAATTTTTCCTTATATTTCGAGTTTGATTCTTGGTCGCACACGAATGATAAAAACTCTTTTTTTTACTATCGTCATTGTTGCAATAATTATTCGGTGACCTGACAGCTGACCCGACGACAGTTCATCCCTCAAGCAGTTGATCCCCGGAACAGTTGTTCCCTCGAACAGTTGATCCCCAAAAGAATTATTTCTTCCGTTAATTCCTCATGGTAAAGTAAGTATGGAGAGAGGATATGCGTCCGAATAACAATATACGATTTTTTATGCAGTCTGTTTAGGTAAATATGCTTTATTTGCTTAGGTAGGAACATATATTTAAATGTAATATATGTAATAGTATATGTCGTATTTTGTTATTTGGCCGTACATTCTCACTACTTAGGCCTTCGGGACACGGCATTATTGTTAGTCGAAATATTTGTACAGCAGACTTCCACTCAAGACGCTTACAAATGTAAGTACGAGAAAAATTAGTCATAAAGCTTCATTGAAAATCTCTTAAAATTATTAGTCATCTTGTTAAAAAAGGAACTACAAGCCGCTTCCTGATAAAGTGTTGGTAAACTCGTAATAATAGCGGAACACATGTTTGTCCACCTGCGTTGGTCTTAATAATATATCAGGATGAAATGCAAAAAATTTAGGACTTGTATGAACACGTGTTCGGACATCGTGACAAAACATTGGAATGTTGCTAAGGTTTTTTAGTATACCTATCAAATCATTCTTTAATGTCATGCAATTTCGTTTTAGAAATAATACGAATAATAATGTGGTTAGCTGGAAGAAATGGGGTCTAGCCATAAGCTACACCTTTTGTAATTTTTGTTTTACAATAAATAATTTTTGATTTGATTTGATTTGAATATTAAGAGATTTTCAATAAAATAGCAATATTTTTTTTATCGGGAAGTTTTCTCTGTCTTTTGATATACCTACGGCAGTATATCCTATCCGCATGCACTTAGTAGATATAACGTATTTTTCTAAACAGACTGCAGTATAATTATGTCAAATTTTGTTATTCGGCCGTTTGTTCTCTCTGCAAACTCCTTCGGGGATACGGTATTATTCAACTGTCATGGAATCAATTATGTGTATCATAATGGAAGCCAAAGAACTGTAAAATATCTCAGATATTTGTAATATTAAAAATAACTTATGCAGATGATTGTCTCAAGTAAAACGATGGAAAATAAAATGATAAAATTTGCAGAATTAAAATATGTTTTTTTAACTGAGCATACCGAAGTCCTGTTTTGACAGGACCATTTCATCTGTCTGTAAATTTATTTGTTACGTTCCGGTTGAAGTTGGTGGCCATGTTGGATACTATCCTTTTATCACGCCAGAGTACGCATGATCGTTTGTATATAGACGAACTGTCATATTGAAATAATCAATGTTATGGTGCTTACCTGCTGAAGAAAGTTTGAAAAATGAATTGTCATTAAAATTAGGCATTTCTTTGGACAAATTGGTTAAAATTTATAATTCCTTATTTGAAAATGTTACGTAAAATATTCATAATTTATAAGTTGGTAGGTAATTTTTGGATGAAAATAAAATATTATCAACGACGCAATACGGTTTTAGGAAAAATCTGGGTACTGGTGATGCTATAGCTAAAGTAACAAACACAATTATAAAAAAAACTGGATGAAGGTAAAAAATGCTTGGCAGTTTTTATTGACCTTCAAAAAGCTTTTGATACAATTGACAATGAAATACTATTTTTTAAATTTAAAAAAATGGAATAACACAAACAACTCTAAATCTACTTAAAAGTTACTTAACTGGAAGGGAGCAGTATGTACAAATTGGTAAAAAAAAGTAGCAAAACTCTATCAATCAAGTACGGTGTCCCTCAAGGAAGCGTATTGGGTCCAATACTATTTCTCATTTATATTAATGACCTTATGAGTTTTCCCATTGAAGGAGGCATAATGAGCTTTGCAGATGACACTGTCACTATATTCTATGAACAAAATTGGACAAGCACACATAAAAAAGCGGAGCAAGGTCTGACTGTACTCCAAAAAAACTGGTTAAAAGCAAACTCCCTTACATTAAATGTGAGTAAAACTAAATATCTAACATTCTCTAAAAACAAAAGAGGTCAACCAACAAATGAGCATACACTCAAATTACACGAATGTCTAAACAAATATCTACAATGTTCTTGCCCGCATATAGTCCAAACAAAAACAATTAAATATCTTGGGATCGTAATTGACGACAAACTTCATTGGGATGCACACATCGAAGGAACCTCAAAAAATCTAACAAAACTCATCTATTTCTTCAAAAAATTACGAAATATCTTGTCAACTACAGATCTAAAGAGAGTATATTATGCTCTATGCCACTCTCTATTGGAATATGGAATAATAGGATGGGGCTCAGCATCATCAAACCATCTTAAACAATTAAAGAAAACTCAAAATTGGATCATAAAGACCATATTAAAGCTCCCCGTAAGGACGCCAACTACTTATATTTTTAATCTGTTTGATGTTCCAAGTTTACAAAAAATCTATGATAAAAATATTCTTGTACATCACCTAAAAAATAAACCAGAGGCAAACCCCTCTCACGATCATAAAACCAGAGCCAAGCTAACAGACATACTAAATATTCCTAAATGTAATTCTACCTTTGGACAAAGAAGCTCTGAATTTTTAGCAATAAAATTATACAATAAACTCCCTCTCAACATCAAACAGAGAAAAACGAAAAATAACTACATTAAGGACATCAAATCTTGGCTTAAGGAAATATCGGAAGAAGAACTAGCTAATATATTAAAAACATCATATTAGTCGCTGAAAACGTATACTAACATATATAGTCCCCCTCAGCACAGGATCTCCTAGTCAGGAGGATTTCAATGATCTGTTTTAATTTTATGTATATTTTTTTTCATGTGCCATACAAAAATGTACCTAAATATTTAAAAAAGTAACAAAAAAAAAAAAAAAAAAAATTAGGTACCTACCTACAAATCTAATGATTTCAGGGGAAATTTTGGTGTTGATCATAGAGCTATACGTAGAGGCGCTATTACGTACTAAATATATCGTCGATACTAGTTCCGCTATTAGAACGGACAAACAGTGCGTGTAGACCGGATTCAGTAGTTTTAGTTAGAGCGTTGGGAGAGTTGGAGGTCAGTTGGAGGTAAAAAAGTAGAACCTTTTTTTTCGTTTCATGCTAAGTATAATACATCAGTGGTGTTGATTTATTAGTAAATAAAATTAAATACATAGTCTTTTGGACGCAAGATCTACTGTTCACAAAACGACTAGTCTCCTTCACACTGTTTGAATATTATTTGCATTTTTTTTAAATTTACATTAAAAATATTTATTTTTTATTATTTTCTTTATTTTGGTACAATATTTTACATGTCATAGTACAAACCAGTAATATTGGTGCGGAGGCCACCGTTTTATAATACAAAAAAATATACATAATACATTTAAAAAAAATAAATGTAATGTTGGTGAAGAAAAAAAATAAGATTGAGATAAATTTAAAATAAAAATATAGATTTAAAAATAAAATGTAAATAAAAATGAAATAAAGTTAAAATCGGTATATTTATATTATATGTTGTGTGTTTGTGAGTGATGTGTTGTTAGATAATGAGTTTCCACGGACTCGAACCGCGTAGGAAAATCAAATATACAATATTCACGATTACAGGGATAGCTCAAGCCGGTTTCGTGTCTCCAGTTCGTTTGTATGGAGAGAAAACAGCCGCCTCCTATAGATTTATAGAACAAAGGGGTTTCTTGGAAATAAAACAATCTTATTATGGTGCTACAAAATGCCTTCAAGAAGATCTATATTACAGCCCTTGAATCTACGCGTAGGGAAAGCTTAAATCTCTTTGTGGTCGGTTAAAAGAATGGAAAATGATGTTAAATTTATTGGAAGAGAGCAGAGACAGAAATAAACAGAATAAAACTGGAACGATACCGCAGGAAGATGATTTTGTAGACGTCCAGGTTGGCAGCAGCGGCGAATACTGACTCAAAATATACTAGTACTTAATTTTTGGTGGCAAACACTGTTTTGCAAAGCAAATCTCGAATTCCAAGCGGAGAAGCGAAACAACCTTTGCGGACGAAAGCTAGGAACCAAGAGAAGCTCTACCCTCCGTCAGAGCTGGGGACTTGGGCCTCGCCCCGCCTACCCCGATAATGTTTAACGCCCCCAGAGGATTACCATATGAAAATATTTAAATATACAAAGTACTTGATTTTAAGAAAATATTGCGGGGTTGAATGTTTTAATTGTAAGAAAGTTCGTTTCATAACAGTGTGTTTTGTGTGTTGCGTGTAGGTTTATTATATTATTTTATGAAATTTTCGTAATATTATCATTTCTATTTTTTTAATCCATTTTGTAATTTTGTGTCTGAATTTATTTTTGTTTTCCTCAATTTTTTTTTTCAAGTGTTAGACTGTTGAATGCTTTTATAGCACGGTATTGATAGTGTATTTTTCCAAAGCTTTTATTTACCGTCGGAGTTTTTATGTTTTCTTTGTACGCTTGTCTAACCGGTCTGTTAGTGATATTTTGTGTATGTCAATTTTTTTTTTTTAAATGCAGTTCAGTAGTGTTTTAACGTATATTATTATTTACATTCAATCATGGCTGTATTCTATAATGTTATTGTTCAACCCGTGGTCATTGAATTCTAACCCGTTGGTCTTGGCTATATATTTGTCATTTAAAGCGTACCACCATCAAAACAACGTTCGCTTAATCCAACTAAAACCCAGTGCAGTACGAGTTAGTACCACTGATAGGTAGAAAATAATGTAGGACAGCAAACAATGTACATTCTAAAGTGCGGCACACAAGTGACAATAACAGATGAAATTACGCGGCATGATGAATCTCTAATGGCGGCGACAGCATAGTATTTATTGTTCCGCGTTGTGCCATTTCGCAGCCCCGACTGTTGTTCAATTATGCTGAAAAATTATGATTGCATTTCCAATGGAATAACAGGGAAAAATAATTAGGTAAATAATTAAAATCATAAGTAACAAGTGTTTTAAATTCAGATTATTCAAAAGAGCAACTCCGCGGCAAGGCTGAGGTCTTGGGTTCAATTCTTGGATGTGATCTAATCTTTTTCTTCTTTTTACATTATTCGTGAGAGATTTGTTAATATTATCTGTTATAGTGATCACATATTACAATTTGAGGTTTTACTCAATAAGTTATTCTATTATAAAAAAATATTTAATTTTTATCCTAGACTTGTGAGAAAACTCTATAGATGTCGCATATTAAAAATAAAAATTGATAGATTTATAAAATACACTTTCTAAACTCATTAAAATCTTGCAATGATATATAATGACCGCATCCTACACAAATATGTGTTAGGAAATTAAAGAAAATTTTCGTAGTTCTTTAAATATGACCGAAAGAGATAATTAAGGTCGGATTTGCTTACTTAGTCCTGAGTTCAATTCTTCTGATTGTTCTGTTTCACATTTTTTGTGCGAGAGTTGTTAATATAATTTGATGATTAAATATCAAAATTTACCTAAAATTGCTGTCAAATTTTAAATTTTTCTCAGATCTCGACGATCAGCGTTTTTCTGATTATTCGATATTTTTAAAGTTAAACCCCGTTCTCTATCTTCGGTAGGTTCTCTATTTTCTGATCAAATTGTAATAAGCTGTGTGTTTTAAATTTAAAAAAATATATAACATCCTTGTTATTAATATATTTTTTGTCACACTTATTAGCCTTATTACATTCTCATCTGCGTGATGTAACCTAACTAGGTTCTAGTGTGTACGAAATGTCCACATTACTATAACCGTATTGCGGAATTTACACTTCTGGTCAATTTGTGTAATGCAAAAATATAGTTGTTTTGACAGGTCGCAGACAAAAATTGCAATCGCCAAAGTATACTAGCTTTCTACTTGGATTGCATGTGGCGGTTAGCAAAAATCGAACGTATAACAATCAGAAAACAGTCAATCGCAGGCGACCACTCGCCATAAGGTTTAAGATGCACTGCGATTAAACACGCACTTTGGATGGCGTTTTTGCTTAATTATATTTCAGTACCACCATGAAATAGAAGTGAAAGGTACCCGTGTTTAACCAACTATAATTTACTAAAATACGTAATAAAGGATTTTGCGAAGCCATGGATTGGGGTTGGAAAGAAAAGTCTATTTGATCTGATTATCACGTGGTTCCTTGGCAACAATGAATGGCCTGCAATTGAAATTTATTTAGTTGTATGACTGAACCAAAAATCTTTTTTTAGATCGTTTTTTATGCTTATAAATATAAATAATAACAATATTATGGTCTTTGTCGCTAGAGTCACTTGACATCGAACACTCGACGACTGCGCATGAAAAAATAATCATGTTCAGTATTTTTCGAGAATCGGTAGGCTACTCGTGATTGCATCACAGTAGCTCAGCTCAAGAATCTCCATGTACAAAGGGCCTTACGGTTGCAATTTACAGATGAGTACGCGATTTTCCGGACCGGTTCTGATAGTTGAGTTTAACCATTCGTAGGCCGTGGTTATAAGTCAAGTTTCTCACTACTCTGACCTTACGCGCGGCGTAATATAGTCTACAAACAAGATTCGTCAATCTAATATATTATTATGTCACATTACCAACATAATATCGCATACTTATTTAATTTTGTATTTGTTCAACATCATTTTACAGAACGAGACTCAATTTCCACGAAATAAAAATATAAAGTGACTGAAATAGAAATACTCTTCACACAAATAAATATCGTCCACACTCCAAGGATTTAACAGCAAGTAACAAGATCAACAAGATCCGTTGCAAGTTGTAAGAGTGTATGAAAATATTTTTTGTTCCACTTTCAGCACTCGTTACAGTTGCAACGGTCACAGTTACTGGTAGTAGTTACCTAGTAGGTAACTGTTACTCCGACAGTTAAAGGCACACTTCTCTCTGGGTGTGCTCCTCTTGGTAGCAAAAAAGGAAGAAGCCCGCGTTAGTGAAGTGAAATCCATTCCTACGGCGGAAACAGAAAGTTTATCTCTCCCACGTGATTCCTTTCGGAGCAATCGAATCACCCTGTGTTACCTACTAACCTTCTCATCCAGAGGGTGTTTAATTAATCTAACGTCGAACTTAATCGAATCAAAGTGCAAACATGTTTCGTCTTTTAGTCAATATATATATTTATCAGACCATGTGATTCGCGTCAGAGTGGAAAACTATCGACCGATATCCATTCTCTCGGCGATCCCAATACTCTTGGAAAGACTTGTCGATGACAATATATATCCCCAGCTAAAAATTATAGACCAATAAAACGGGTTTGTCAAAGGCAAATCTACCGTGAGTAATTTACTTATTTATTTAAATTTCTTATTTACCAGCATGGATCTACGCCACCAGGTAAAGGCGATTAACTGCGATTTCAAATAGCTTTTGATAAGGTTGACCACGAAGTTATTACTAAAAAGATTACGTGTAACGGAATTTGGGGTAACTTATTACATTGGTTTGTATAGTGCTTAAGAGTGCACTTTCCCTAGCAGAATTCGAGAATTGCCTCTACGGCACCTGTAATACTTTGTGAGATTGCCTATAGGGGTCGTCACTTCAAGAAAAATAATATTATGTCCTGAATTCGAGACATCTATTAACACGACTTCAAACTAAATCTACTTTTACAAATCTGAAATAATATCAACTCGTGTCAGCTGCCAACAGCAGTGTATCAGACGTAATCGTGTGACACATAAGACTGTAAGGGGGCCGGTGATCCCAATCTGTGGAGGCGTAAGATGTCTTCCTTCAGTGGCGTGGAGGGGTAGAACGGGGCCGTCTCTGTAGCCGTCGTAGCTGGTCCGATGTAGATTCTGGTCCTTGTTGTAGAGTCCGGGTAGAGGCAGGGAGGTCCGGGGTGAGGCGAGGGTCAGAAGAAGAGAAGGCGAGTAGAATCAGAAGTCGGAGCGAGGTAGGAGGCAGAGCAGAGAGTTGTAGAGCTGGTGGTGGTTTCTGGTTATCTGCCTTTCCAAGGGACTGTTGCCCGTTTTATAGGACCCCGGCGGCCTTCGCTGGCCGAGCGACGTTCACACGGGCCCGCTTTCTCTTTGATTCCTGGAATCGAGGCCCGTGTTTGTTACGTGCCCGCGGCCCGCCGCCGGGTTGGCTACCGCCTCTCGGCCGGTAATTTCGGGCTCGTGGTCGAACGCGACCACGGCCTCTCTTTGTTCAGGCACGGTTCCCAGAATCGCGATTGTGGAACGCTCGGGCGGCAAACCACCTCGACGCTATGACGGCGCGCGGCCCTTTGCTTCGGGTCGCGGCCGAGCGTTCCCTCTCGTATAAGCACGACTCTAATAATCGTGCCCGAATTAAATGCTCTCATGATTTTACCAGTTCTAACAATACTTCTCTGCCCGTATACCTCTATCCAAGCTCCGACGTTTCATTTATTGATTACTTTTTACATTTTCATACAGTTGAAAAATACAGTTTTGAAGAAATAGAGAGAAAAATAAAAACTCAAAATGAGACCATCTGTGAACACAGCTCAAAAATAAAGGTGACTTATATGAAAGAACTAAAAAACCAAAGAAATCAAACAACTTTTACTATATATGCCGACGTCGACGGAAAGACTTACGACAGAATGTTAAATGCAGAAAAAATAAATATTGGATGGGACAGATGCAGGGTCTTTGACAATTTAAATATCATGAGATGTTTTAAATGTAATGGGTTCAACCACAAGGCTATAGATTGCAGAAACCTAAAATCTTGTCCAAAATGCGCAAAAAATCATGACGTAAAAGATTGCATGGATGAGGATATTCAGTGCATCAATTGTATAATGACAAGTAAAAGATTAGGACTGAAACTAAATTGTAGTCACTCAGCCATGAGTAAGGAATGCCCAATTTATAAAAGAAAACTTGAAGCAAAAATGAGCAGAATTTCTTTTTTATAAACAAAAGTTACGAGAAAGGTGAAATTATATACTTGAACATACAAAGCATCATAGCACATTACGAAGAGGTCAAAATACTTTTAGAAGAGAAGAAACCTTTTATGCTTATGATGAGTGAAACACATGTGACTGAAGATATCCAAGATAGTGAAATTATATTTGATGATTATAATACCATCCGTTGTGACTCGCATAGCAGACATACAGGAGGAGTGATGATTCTCTTAAGTAGTAAAGTTCCATATGAAGTGATATCAAATCACCAACATGAAAAACATTGTTGGATTTTAGCCATCAGCATTAAATCAGGAATCAAGAAAGGTGTATATACTGTTATTTATAGATCACCAAACACGAGTAAATGCGACTTCTTAACATATTTTCAAAGATGGAGCATGGAAAATTTGCAAGATGAAAATATTAACATCATAGTTGGAGATTTCAATATAAATGTTAAAGCAAATGCAGACATATACACAAAAAAACTGAAATCTATTATTCAAACTGCAGGTATGAAACAATTAGTTAAAGATTTCACACGAATTACTAATACCTCTAAAACATTGATTGATCTGGTTATCTCAAATAAATTTAACCTATGTGTAAATGTATTAGATAAACATAAAATTACCGACCATAATATGATTCAAATTCTATTAAATGACAGAGAAAACTACAACTCCAGTAAAGAAACACAAGTAATAACATTTAAAAATTACAAAAGATACAATAAAGAACTCTTCATTCAGACCTTAGAGACTATTGATTGGAATGAAATAAATCAAATGGAATATAACAAAAAAGCTGACCAGATGATATTAAACATTAAAAAATCCATTGATGAAGTAGTTCCAGAACAGAAGATACGTAAAGGAAACAATAATAAATGGTTCACAAAAGAACTACGCACAATGCAGCATGATAGAGATACATTTTACAAGAGAGCACGCCTTACTAATAATACTATGGATTGGAATAACTACAAAAAAATGAGAAATAAATACTCTAAAGACATAAAAAGATCGCATAATGAGTACATAAAAAATAAAATAAAATCGGAAGAAGGGGATCCCAAAAAAATTTGGAAAAGCATTAAAGAATTAGTACATGGCGATAACAAAAACGACATAAAAATAGTAAACTTCCCAAAAGATATAAACGAAGAAAACATGGCTAATAGCTTTAATAAATATTTTATAGAAAGCATCACTCAAATTAACAAATTAATACCTAACATTGTTTTCAACCCCACAAATGATAATAACAACTCAAACAAAAAATTATTGGTCTTCAGAAAAATAACTGCAGAATATTTATTTAACATTTTAAAGAAAATTAAATCAAAAAATAGTTCAGATGGATTAACTATTAGTCTGATAAAAGATGCTTTTCCAGTAATTGGATCTACTCTATTAAATATTATTAATCAGACAATTGAAGAGGGAAAATTTCCACAGTCATGGAAACTATCTACCATTATACCGGTCCCAAAGGTTAAAAATACCAGAAAATGTGAAGAATTTCGACCAATAAACACCTTACCGAAATATGAACAGATTCTTGAAGTAATAATAAAAGAACAAATATTGCAATACTTAGATGAACACAATATTTTATATCAAGAACAATCGGGATTCAGATGTAATAATTCTTGTGAAACAGCGTTAAATGTAATCGTTGAAGAATGGAAAGAAGGAATGAATAGTAATAAATTTATCTTAGCAATATTCTTGGATTTTCAAAGGGCATTCGAAACCATAGATCGAGAAATATTGATAAGAAAGCTTAAAGAAATTGGTTTCTCAACTCTAGCCATTAAATTAATAAAAGAGTATTTGAAAGACCGAATACAGGTAACAAAAATTAATAATCAATTTTCAAAACCAATGGAAAATAAATTAGGAGTACCACAGGGATCAGTCCTTGGACCTCTATTGTTCATACTCTATATTAATGACATGGTGAAAATATTTTCAAAATGCAAAGTACGACTATTTGCCGATGATACACTTATATATATAATTGGAGAAAACTATGAAGAACTAATAAATATTTTAAATAATGAACTAGATAATGTATCAAGATGGCTAAAAATAAATAAGCTTAAATTAAATACAAAAAAAACAAAATGTATGGTAATTGGTTATAAGAAGACATCCAGTGAAAGCAAAATCAAAATTGATGGTGAAATTATTGAAAATGTTACCGATATAAAATACTTAGGAGTTATAATAGATTCCAAACTCAACTTTAACAAACATGCGGAATATACCCAAAAGAAAATTGGAAAAAAGATATCTTTTTTGGGAAGAATTCGCCAAAAACTGTCCGAAAAAACTGCAATCACCATTTATAACTCCATTATTGCTCCACATTTTAATTACTGCTCAACTATCCTTTTCCTGTGTAACGACCGAGAGCAAAATAAATTTCAAATTCTCCAAAATAGGGCAATGAGAACAATACTCAGACGAAATAGATATTCAAAAGTAAATAAAATGTTAAACGAACTAAATTGGCTAACGGTGAAACAGATGTTGACCTTGAACACGATGATATTTTTACACAAAATAGTAAACAACCTGCTACCCAAATATTTTTCGAATAAAATTGTATACAACAAGGACATACACCAACATAAAACTAGGACGTGCAATGAAATCAGGCTACCAAAGAAGGACAAAGCGAATACCCAGAATAGTATATTTTATAAAGGGATGAAATACTATAACGCGCTGCCGGAAAACCTTAAGTCTGCCCCAATTGAAAAGTTTAGGATGTTGTGTAGGAGCCATATCAAGAAAGAAAAAAAAAATAGTATATTTAAATGTAATAATTAATTAGTCATTTGTAATCTTAAATGTACAAATTACTAAAATAAAATCAATAAATAAAATAAAAAAAAAATAAATATACATAGTTACATTTACATTTAGGATTTATTTTATTCTATAATTCTATATTCTCTAAATTTATTTTATAATTCTAACGTGGGTGACTGCGGCCGAGCCCGGAGCAGTACGTCCGTCACAAGCAGAATGGCACAATACAAAGGAAGTCAAACTGTGGGGTATTTCAGAATCCATAAATTATTATTTTTTTTTAATTTTATAATAATATGTAATATGTAAAAAAATATAATTTTATAAAATCAATATATATAAGTTTATCTATACAGGGTGTCCGGGGGTAAAGTTCAAAAACTTCAGGAGGTTTCAAGGAGGAGGAGAAATTTCATTTTTTTTTTCCTTAAAAAAACATTTTTTCATAGACCAATATACTTTTTTCTATACAATCAATTAAATTTTTTTATCCGAAAACTAGCTTAAAACGTTAAAATTTCAAAAAATCGTCTTTTTTAATTTTACTATCATGTAGAATCACTTTCCTTGCACATTTAACCCCCGGACATATTGTATTGTACATTTATATAAATTATATAGATGTATACGTTTTTTATACTTATCATATTTTGTATTATGAAGATAATTTATACATTTTTAAGCTTTTTTATCAGGGTGTGGGCCATTAGTGTCTCAAGGATTTAAATATAATTCAGAAGACAGTTTTGTAATGATTTATTTATTCATTTAAACAATTCAATAATTATGAGAGTAATATAACATGTATGAATCATAAAATTACATTCCAACATATATTTTTAATTATGTACCTACTCTCACAAAAAAGCTTCTGTATTTTTGTTTGGAGGGTGCTTTATTTATTCACAAAGGTAAGAAATTTTTGTAACTACTATTTTTAATAGTTTAAGTTCATGTGAACTTACAATTTAATTTTGAACTTTATTGGTTATAACATACGATATACTTTTAAATACTCTAAATCTTGTTTGTTTTAATTGTCAAATGTAATTTAATCACAAACATAATACAATGAAGAATTGGTGGTTCTGAGATATACCAATAAATACGGTGAAAGAACCTTAAACTATGTTGTACCCAAAAAATACAATAAACTAAAAACAATCAAAAATAATACCATTTGTATTGCAAGTCAAATATAATAAAAGGAAATGACTATAAGATACAGATATTTATATTGATGCCCTATTGAAGCACTTGTATTTGTAATTAGAATTGACATTGTTAGGAAAAGGAATATCATTATATGTTTGTAATACTTCATATACCTACCTATATAATATATGAGACTATTGATGTGACCATTCATTTGTACTTGTTTAGTGTATAAGTTTTTTACTGCTGTTTACATATTTATATTTATACTATTCTGTTAATTTAACCAATTGATCTAGTTGGTAATTTATCATCATCTTTATTTATACATATACCTTCTTTGAAAATTTACCAATTGCATAAAATGTTGTCACTACGTACCTGCTGACAATCTTCATAAGTAGTGTAGCATGTTTAAATATTAATAAATAAAAATAAAACTCGTCAGGTATAATAAATAATAGACGTCAGCGACAACAGGTACATAATCGGGTACATTCAACGTGAAATTGGGTGTGATGAATGAAAGTGGGTTATATGAAAAGAGACAACCTGGTAACAACGTTTGACGCTGGTGCCATATGATGAAGACCGTAATACAATACAAACATTAAAAAACTATAACAGTTATACTGGCACTCA
The DNA here is from genome assembly GCA_026573805.1 of Hesperophylax magnus. Lineage (NCBI taxonomy): Eukaryota > Metazoa > Arthropoda > Insecta > Trichoptera > Limnephilidae > Hesperophylax > Hesperophylax magnus. The sequence goes on along the minus strand of JAIUSX010000029.1, from coordinate 6,471,993 downwards.
AATCAATGTTATTGTTTTCATAGATCGATATTCATTTTAAGGCAGCTTTTGATTTTCTAGGTTGGATACAAATGACACGGTCGGAATAAGGAGAATAAAGATGCACCATCGACACCTTCTTTTTTTATCAACCAACTGCAATCCATATCGGACCATTCTCCATTTAGACGCGGATTTGGAAAAGTTATTGTCAAATCTGAGCCCAGATCTGACCTAAAGTCCAAAATAAAATTTGAATGTAAAATGTGGCGACAAATTTATAGTCAACACATGCGACCAAAAGCCTAAAAATACCATGGACATCAATGTAGCAGCAGCATCGGGGATGACTGAAGGAATTGGGCTTGCTCAACTGTCTGAGTTTTTGACGGCTGTCGACTTATCCCTGGTGTACCAAAAACATCAAACTTTTAAGGAAAATATCTCGGAAATTGGATGAAATTCTAATAGTGGGCCCTTAAATAACAGTAAAGGGCTCAAATGATTTTATTATTACCTCCGTGCTTTAACATCTTTACAAGACTCGGGCAAAACATTCTGTAGCGGAGTATAGATTTCACATCTGAAACATAATTAAAGAGTTTATTGAAAATAGAACACCTAGGTACGGTTAGTCAAAAAACGTGTAATAAAGTTAATGCTGGGTAGAAATTGTACAGTTGACATTCAGGAAAGGTTCACTCCCTCCTCCTCAAAAGAGACCTTCTACACAGCATTCTTAAAGATGACACAGGCTCTGAGGGAAATTATTTTCTTCAGGGCCTCCTTCCGATATAAAAAAATAACATCACTGAATTATTTTACAAGCAATAATTATTCGCCTGAAACACTCATCCACATTGAAAAATCTCCTAATAAAACATACATGACGCCAACGGGACTTGGTTGGTTGGACGGAGTTGGTTGTTTTCAGGTGAAAAATGTAACAAGCAGTAATTTTTTAATGAAACACTAGTATATATTGAATAATTTCGCGGGTAAGAGATAAGCCGCCATAGCTCAGTGGTCAGAGCTGTCGACCGGAAATCGAAGGAACACGGGTTCGTGTCCCGTTGGCGTCATGTATCTTTTTTTATCAGGAGATTTTTCAATGTGGATGAGTGTTTCAGGCGAATAATTATTGCTTGTAAAATAATTGTTACCCTTTGTGCTATGCATAAAAAATCTTGTCTTAAAAACATTAGTTTACCAAAAAAAAATTATAATCACTGAATTAAATTAAACTCCCCACAGTTTCAGAACTTTCAATGGCTGTTTTCGCTCGCACTTTTTCTGGCGGCTTGCACAGTCGATAATAATAGATGGCTCATAGGTATATTATTATTACATATTATATTATGTTTCGGACATCGTTACAGTTGTGAAGTGACGCGTGTGTTTTTGTACGTAGAAAGTTAATTCGCAAATAAATCACGATCGTATAGGAACAAGAAAAGAGACAAGACAACAAGAAAACTAAATTAATAAAAATTTACCCCGTAATTTCTAATGCATTGGAATTAGTTTTATTTCCCAAAGTACCTATTCTGAAAAAAAAAATAATAACTTTTTACTACACAATACATAAATAAAAATATGAATTATTAATTTTTATAGTAAATTATCGTTTATAATAAATATAAGCTTATAAATCAAAAATTGTATTTTTTTCTTCTCACCTATTAGATAGGATATAATTTTATGAGATATCATTTTTTCTTTGAAATACGGGATATCTTTCGTGTATTTCCCATCTTTGAAAAAACAATATTTAAAACTCATAAACTTTACACGCGTAAAAATTATCTTTATAGATTCAAATATTTGCACGTAATCGCACGTCTGTAGATCATAGAACGTTGAACGACACGTCTGCCCCCAAAACCCTCGAGTTGGCGAATGAACTTTTCAAAGAAAGATAGGTTAATCTTCAAGTCGGAGCGAGCGCGCTATAATAAATATGATTTAAAAGCAATAGGCGTAAGCGACAGTTGTGAAAATGTTTAATAAATCACGGCGTATTTCAAAAATAGCAAAAATTACTTTTGGGGTCTATTGAGTAGCATTAATAGAAGCATTGTGATTTTTTTCATACATATAACTTGTAAAATAACAGAAATAAAAGTGTTAATAATATTTTTCGGAGCATACTTTGCGATTTATTTCTATCGAGGGAATTTCAAATAATTACCGTTTCGGCTTTTGGAACAAATAGATACTATCTTAAAGAATAACATATATTTTTTTAAGAGCTTAAAAACTTCAAACTTTTAAGGAAAATATCTCGGAAATTGGATGAAATTCGAATAGTGGGCCCTTAACAAAACGACCAAAAGCTGTGTAATTACAAGGGCAAACTTCTATATGGGAACCAGTTACCTCTAGCGTGCCACAGGGATCAAACCTGGGTCCGCTGTTATTTATACTTGTTATCAATACCATAACTAAATGTTTAAGTCAGGTTTGAAGTATTTTACAACTACACTGTCATACACAATTATTATATTGGAAACTATTGACTCGAACGCGTGTACTGTATAAGAGATCTAGACGTACTTTTTGATTCCAAACTTCATTTCATGCAAATAAAACTAATTACATGCCCGGCCTTATTATCAGAAACAGCCGTGTATTTAGAAATTCTTAAACCTACCTTCTCCTTTACCATTTGCTGATCCGTTCTCAACTTGAATATTGCTGCTCTGTATGGACTCTACTTTACGGTATTTATTATCGGTAGAAGATATTGAAATTTCTACAGCGCTTCAATTTTAGAATAAACGCACCTAAACGGGGATGATAAATATGCTATTGAAATATAACGTCTACACTCTCTAACCGGCGAACATACCTTGATCTTATTACCCTGTAAAAAGTCTGCAATAACGTTATCGACTGCCCTGACTTAAACAATTCATGGGACACTCGGAACAATTGGGCTTAGCGACTTATTACACATTAGCTGGTCGCGCACAAATGCTGGTGTCAGGGATCCAATCAGAAAAAAGTGTGATTTGTTTAATCACAAACCAAAACCTGAAGGATTCCGACATATTTTTTCATACATGCAGCACCTTTAGTAGAAATTTGAAAGCTGTTTTTGAAACAACAACTTTGATATATTTCCTTCATACATAATTTTTCTGTTTAGTAAAATTGTCGAATCAATTGATTTTTCCCTGTATTCTCTAAAAATTATTTGTAAACATTTAGTGTTAGACATTATATTTGTATAGGTTTATTTTTATTATTATCATTTTTAAAGGATTATGGGCATATATCATGTTAATCTGTAAGAAACAGTTGGGATGTGTCAAGCATAAAACCTGTGACAAACCACGCCATAAGTGCGCCATATTCCCGTGGCTTGGCCCATTTCGGCATATCGCTCGCCATAGATTCCCATTGGGATTGTATGGTGAGCGATATGCTGAAATAGGCCAAGAGATGTTGCGTATAGCGTAATCTATCAGCCCTTTAAGTCATGTTGTTCAAAAGTCAAAACGGGGGAGTTAACATCAAAAATTAAAAAACAGTAGTAAATAATTAATATTTGAAGTATTTGATTGAAGTTAAAACACACCAACCGAAGTAAAAAAGCAGAAGACGACCAGCGTTGTTTGTGGTCAAGATCCTTGGCTACGAATCCGGAAGTCGCAAAGTTGAATCTCGGCTCGTTCGAATTCCGATCGAAATCAACTTTGCATGAAAATGCTTTAGCCATTTTTGGCCACCAGACCAAGGATGCAATAATCACTGGCTCCGGACGGTTGGGAACGGGTATTGTACGGTATTCATGTAAAAAATATATATTTATACAAATTTTCGTCTTTGTCAAAAAGAAAGTAACATCCTGTATGTACGTATGTTTGTATGTATGTATGTGCAAGCTTTGAACAGTGTTAATGCTCCGGGCTGCAGTTCCCAGAACGGCATCAAAGCCAACACTGGGGGCGACTTCTGGAATGGATTTCTTTCTCCACGCGAGGACATTCATTGGAATCCCTCTTTTTCTTATTTTTAACTCCGGTTTCAATCAGAAACCAAGAAAGAAAAGCACTTAGTTTCTTCGATGTTAAAACCTTCAGTTAAAAAAAAATAAAAAACAAATTGTATGTGAGACCGTAAGCGATACTGTCCGGAGCAAGCGGTACTATGGAATCTACAATTTTGATGATATTGTTCACTGATGAATGCAGTACTAAATGTTGAAATATACCAAAAAAAAGCAAAGCCAGCAGTCCACAATGGAGTGCTGATACCTACCCGGACATCAGCAAGGCATTATACTACACGGAGAAAACTTACTGATACACAATATTGCTAATTTATTAAGAATCTTTTCATAATATTAGTATTCTGGTTAAAAAAAGGACTGTAGACCTTTTGGAAATTGATTGACGGGCTTCCTAATCAACGATTAGCAAAATACGTGTGTGTTATGGCGATTTCGTAACACGTGTTCATAATCTTATCTTGCCTCTTATTCCTATAATTTCTAGTATTTCAAGTAATTTACCGTGATCAATAGTATCAAAGGCTTTAGAGTAATCTATTAATAACACTTATGTATGTTTTTTACAGTTTAATTCATTATTTATCATGTTAGCTATTTTTTTGTAGCAGCAATTCTGTACCATTTTTTCGGAAACCGTATTGATCAGTATCTATTATAGAAAAATCTTTTAAATATCTTATTAATTCTATTTGAACATATTTTTCAAAAAAAAATTCTATATGAAACCTTGAGGAACGCCGGCAAAAAACTTATTTTTTTGCTTAAAGAGTTTAAGTGTTTTAATTTCATGCATCGGTTGCTTAAGTATATTCAACTATTGAAGAATAATTTAAATTAAGTTATATGCGGATGATACTGCTTTAGTGATTTGCAAACTTGTATAGACCTTTTACAAGAAGACTACATTGAACTCTTAAAATGGTCTCATGACTCTGGCTTGATTATAAATGCCAAAACTAAATTGTTACACGCAAGATCCTCTATTGTTAAGGTATATATTACACCAGAAATAAAGACCCATACCTCAGATTGCTTGCACGATGGTATTCCTGCAAGGTGTACATGTGAAAATATGGAACTAATTAAAGAATATGTTTATTTAGGTGTCAATATTGATTGCTTTTTCATGTGGGATATACAAATAAACAAAGTTAAGCAGATTGATAAACAATTTTTTTTTGTTTCAATCTGAACACTTCGATTAATTTATTTATCTCTAGCTGAATCTGTTATTATTAGCTGAAAAAAAAATATACAAAGAAAGGCATAATATTCCATACTTCTATCTCGAGTCTCAAAATTCTTTCAGTTAAAGCAATTCTGTATTACAAAATTATATTTCAGCACATAAAAAACCCCTTATATATAAACAGGCTAGAACACAATCATAATACTCGTTTTGACTTTAATGAAAGACTTATTGTACTTGTATTCGTTAAACTATATGATTCCCAGTTGTTTTAATATGTAACCTACTGAAATTAAAAACTGTGCCCAAAACAAACAATTGGTGAACTTACTGAAGACTTGGCTTACTGAAAGAATTAATTTCTATTAGCTTACAATGATATATTATTCTAAAGACTTTTAAAACTGTTATTTATGTTTTTTCATAATTTTCTTTTGCTATATTTCTGTAAAATTTTTAATTTCCTATTTTATACACATAATTGTAAAAATGTAACTGTAAACTCACTACAATAAGATTTATAACGTAAAGAACCCGTTAGAAAAACTGATAAAAAGCAGTTTATCTGGACTTCTTTGCCTTGTATTTGTAAAGTGTGTAAAATATTAAAAAAAAAAAACAAAGAAATAATTAATTATTCTGGATTATTTATATAATGATGCTGATTAATATAACGGATGCGTAGTTGCGAGCTGGTATGCGAGAGAGAGATGAAACTAATACATGGGCTTTTATACCACCTGAAACAAAATCCTTTTGTATCACCAGTAACTCATATAATAACGAATATTTAAATAAACGCAGTTTTATACTTTACCTCTTCAGTCGTGTACTTTCTCCACTCTGCCGTCTAACCAATTTGGATCGCTTGGGTTGGGATAAGGGGTATGGATTTATTTTTATTTTTAAGATCTATTTAAAAATGTATTTTGGTTTTTATGAGTTTTGGCCAAGTTTTAATACTAAATCTTAATTACACTTAGAGCTTTTTTATATGAAACCGCACAAGAGTCTCCACTGCTCCCACTCGTCTGGAGCCAGTGAGACCAAGGCATTCCTAATGGGGGTACGTTGTGAAGCTGAAGGTAGTAGGGAGGAGAAAGATATGTTAATTAGAAAGGTGGGGAAGTACCTGGCTACTCAGTCTGGTCACCAAACACGGCCAAAGCCATTTCAAGCAACATTTTAATTCTGAATGGTGGCCTTATACCAAGTCGATACTTATAGTATCATCCACTCTGGAACGTGCCACAAATATACAATATATTATTTTTAATGAGTAATTTGTGATTTAACACAAATTAATCAATAAAATTAACTTTCACAATACACTTTCTTCATCCCACGCGCCGCTTTACGTCACCGAAAGGAACATTATAGTGCGAATCACTTTCTAAAACTCGACAAGAACTTCTTCATCTACCATCCAGCATCGCACGCGTACTTGGTGTACGTCTGTCAACATTTTTTTTACCTTTGGAAGCACTTATTAATGCAAATTTACTTGTGAAGAAAGTTTATTCATCTTACCATAATATGTCTGTCTCGCTCAACACTGACAAAGTCAAACACCTGACTTTCTTGTCTCATGGGGAATATAATATGACGCTGATATTAATGGTAGAAGACTTCGGGGACGTCCGAAGAAGACATGGCACGATCAAGTGAACCAAATACTGGAGTCGGGTCATGTCAAGAGTCAAAATGACAGAAGGGTATGTTTGAGATAGTGTATGAATGTGAATGAATCAAGGAGTGTATGCCAAGACCGAGTCCTTTGGCAATCTGTCCTCTCTGCTTAATTACTGCTATAAAATTGGATATAAAAGTAAATGGATTTTCTTATTTTGTTGCTGCATTTTGTGACTACGGTGATAATGTTTTTAACAGATCACAAAGGGTCCAACCCGCGGTTGGTGTGATATTTAACGACGGACTTAAAGTAATGACTCCATATAATATAAAAGTTTCTTTGAACTTTATTTAACTTAATGAGAAAAATACTCTTTTAAAGTTTTCGTACTACCTTTGGACCCAATCTAGTATTACCGCTCTGTGACAGATATAAAATAATTAAAAAAAGGATGCAAGTTCAAATACTAGACGAGCCAATCATGAAAAGGGGAACAAACCAACTGGCGTGACCGTTCACTTTAGCTGATTTTTCAATAAATGAATCTGACAGTATACAGGCAACTCGCATCGTAATAACACCATTTGGCTCCCTAAAATAAAATCTGCTTATGAATTACTAGTCCTTTTAACAATGGCGCGCAATTTGCTGGCTGCGTAAAAAACAAATTCAAACAAAATTTCGGACTTGTTTCCAAAATTTTATATTTGGTTAGACTATTCAGACACTTTTACAAATGTGTTATAATTTACCTACTTCACTCAGTTTTAGCGTCACTGCGCTAGGCAATTCGTTTAAGAACGAACATTCAGATCCTATGCAGTAATGTTCCACAATGGACAGCGCTGCAAACTTATGCCTTACTTTATCGTACTTTCCTTTCTGCGCATGATTTGGTTATTTCAATGTGCGCTATTCGGCAGTCAATGTACCACTGATGTCATAGTTTATTCAAAGCATTCTAGAACCCTCCTGGTGCAAAAAATATGGTCACATGGTTTGCCTCCAGCTCGTCGAAATGATACCCAGATTTCATGTTTGGGTAAGTCTATCAATTTGGATATCTATGACCATAATTAAAGCCCTAACAAAGCCTTTCCTACAAAAATGAAGTTGGTTGTTTACAGGTGAAAACAATATAATAAGCAGTAATTGTTGATTGAAGTACTAGTATATATTGAATTATTTGGCGTGTTTGAAATATGAAATGTTTGGCCGACGTAGCTCAGTGGTCCAGAGCACCTGACCACGGGAGATGTTTTCAATTCGTATGGATATTTCGGCTTTCAAGGCCATTTTCAAACTGCCATTTTCAACTGAATTAAACACAAAAACAATAAAAAATATATAAAATTAAATAAATAAATAAATTTTAAAAATATTTTTTTTTACTAACTACAGGGTTTTCCAATAAGAGGTGGTATTTTGATATTCAATAGTAAAATATCAATGATTTCGTTGCTTGTGTGGCACGTAGCGTCGTCTTGTTGAAAATAACCGTTGTTCAGATCAATATCGTCCAATTCCGGCCATAAAAAAATATTAATCATATCTCGATAGCGCAATCCATTCACCGTAACTGTTGCTCTAGCCTTATTTTAGAAAAATCAAGATCCAATGACTTCGCCGGACCATAAACCACACCAAACAGTCACGCGTTGAAGATAGAGAAGCTTTTCAACAATAATTTTTGGGTTTTGCGAGCCCCACGTGCGACAATTTTGCTTTTTGACGAAGCCACCGAGGTGGAAATGGGCCTCATCACTCAAGATGATTTGCATTTGATTCACTCAAGTGAATTTTAATAATTTTAATGCATTTTTGAAGCGTGTATCGTTCCATTTTTATTAATAGCGTAGTTTCTACTTGTCAAATGTGAAAAAAATTACAGCTTTTAAAGTAACATTTACCGAAATAACGGGCTATTTAAAATAACACCTCTTATTGGAAAACCCGGTATTTCTTAAAATAATTTGCTATAACCATTTTTAGGAATATAGTTTTATTCTACAGTAATCAGCGTGTAAGTTCGTAGAATTCAAGTAGTATTTTGAAGTATTATACCAACATTGTACAAGGAATTTATACATCAGCCTCTTTTCGTCAACCTCGATAGATATTTAGACCTATATATGTACCCTATTGTGTAATATGTATAAAATACCGCAATATATATTCTTTTTGAAGATGAATGGATATAATATAAAAAATACCGATAACCTTTTGAGACCCAGAACGAAAAGAATTTAATTCTTGCATATTCTTTTTCAGTGCTATATTATTTGTAGTTAAATAAAAATCGGATTTATTTATTAATCGGACACCTCGGATTTAAAATGCTGGCGGATTTAAAAATTTGAAAACTGGATCCAAATTGAACATGCCACGGGCAAGTATAATTTCGGTTATAGACGTAGTATTTCTGTCGTGTTATATATTATGTAACTTTCTAAAATTAAAAATATATACATGAATCAATTTAAAATATTTGGTGTCATGGTCCCCATACCTATTTGCCTTCCAAGCAGTTTATCGGTTTTCGACTATTTTATTTTTATTTTTTTATCATTCTACTTTTTTTTTCAAATAGGTAATTTCTTCACAGTTAATTTAAATTAAAATAACAAATCTATTTGTATTTATGGGATATATTATAAGTCTCTCTAGCCAATTAAGAAATATTGACTTTACCATGGTGTGTGAAATTTTGACAGACCAAAACAGTTTATATCGATTGTCGTGTTTCAATTGATTTAATTTTGATAGACGAAAACAGTTTATATCGATTGTCGTGCTTCAACTGATTTAATTTTTGACAGACGAAAACAGTTTAAATCTATGCAGATTGTCGTGCTTCAACTGATTTAATGTTGATAGACGAAAACAGTTTATATCGATTGTCGTGCTTCAACTGATTTAATTTTGACAGACAAAAACAGTTTAAATCTATGCAGATTGTCGTGCTTCAACTGATTTAATGTTGATAGACGAAAACAGTTTATATCGATTGTCGTGCTTCAACTGATTTAATTTTGACAGACAAAAACAGTTTAAATCTATACAGATTGTCGTGCTTCAACTGATTTAATTTTGATAGACGAAAACAGTTTATATCGATTGTCGTGTTAAAAATGATTTAATTTTGATAGACGAAAACAGTTTATATCGATTGTCGTGCTTCAACTGATTCAATTTTGACATACAAAAACAGTTTAAATCTATGCAGATTGTAGTGCTTCAACTGATTTAATTTTGACAGACGAAAACGCTTTAAATCTATACAGATTGTCGTGCTTCAACTGATTTAATTTTCACAGATCGTAATAATAATACTGATTTACTGTCTTATTTTCTTAGTAACATATAGATATAATGATATCCTCACTGGGATCTCCCGTGCTGAGGATTTCAATTACATATTATAATTTAATTATAAAAAAAAATATTACAACAAAGTAATATATGAGTATAATTATAAACATATATCATGTAGTATAATTTTTTTTTTAAATAATTTTAAAATAAGTAAGATAGTGTTTTTTTGTATAGTTAAGTTTAATAGATTCGGTTTTAGTCTGTGTTTGATATCAGTATATTTTCTATTTCAGATCTTCCTATATTAAGTATCCAGCTTTTTATTTGAGATTTAAATGTTATAATGTTGAAGTTTTTGAGTGAGAGTGGTATTTTACTGTAGAGTTTAATACTATAATATAAGAAGCTTTTTTGCCCATAGTTTGTATTAAAGAAAACCTTATTATCGAAACCATTTTCAAGTTACGAAACATTTCCACCAACACAAACGCAAACGTAAATGAGTTTTATAAATAAACGGGATTTCTAAGCACCAATATTTTAATAATAATAAAAGTTATGACTATTGTTCATTTTATATCGAGAAAACAACTCATAATTTCGACATTGGAATAAAAAAAACATTTAAAGTGTATTATTAATTATATTTTTTCCGATTTCACTAACCATAGCAAATAATCATAGTTTTAAAAAAATACGGTGATAAATATTTTTCAAATTAATAATTAAAAAAACGATTAGATAACAGTGAGTAATAATTATTAATAATATTGTCATACATTAAAAAATTGACTTACATTCCCGTCTTTATCCCGTCAACATTAAGTAATATATTATGTTCACCCATTGTTTTGTAATGCCAAGTTCGTATTGGTTCGTGGTTTTTCCAAAACCGGTCAGCGTATAAAAAAAATAAAGTGATTTCAACAAAGTACATTGTTTAATTTATGTATAATGGATAACCACAAAGTTGGGGCTACATTCAAAATTATAAAAAAAATTATTTTAAAAAATCAGAAGATTATTGCAGAACATAGTTTCGAAATGATGCCGGGTCTCAGAGAGTTAATGGGTAAAAAAAGGTTCCCCTGGAAAAAGGTTATGATGTCATTATCTTGCGATATTGGAAGATATTTTTCGAACAAGTCATTTTATACAAGATTGAATATTTTTGGTGATTTTTTTTTCCTCAACAACCGATCTTAGTCCTTTCGTGGATAAAAAAATCATTAGGATTTTTAAAGGTTTTCAGAATAAGATTATTAAAAATCTATTACGCTGGTGATATACTTGGTTACGCAATTTTTTCGATAAGTTACATTTTTTTGACAAACTTACTTCTACGTTATTATATTACCATAAAACACTTATGAAACTTCATTGTGCAATAGTGATTTATTTTTGCAGGTATTATGCCTTGTTTCGCTACCTCCTTCTTTAGCCAACGTTTCGGACAGCTTTAGTCTTCATCATCATGGCAGATGTCAGATGGGCAGAGTAAAACTTTGGCTAAAGAAGGAGTAAGCGCAACATGGCATCATACCCCAAAAATAAATCGCTATAATAATTTTGGCCGTGAAAAACTCAAATCTTATTTCCATTTTACAACTTTCGATATATCATTCATACTTCTCCATCCGTATTAATTTAGCTACGTCATTTAGAACACTTGCGTATTAAAGGTTTACTAAATATAAACATACTTTACAACAAAGTATTTATTTTTATACATATCAACACAGTTACTACACATTGCTCTGTAACTATTTCATGGTAAATTAAATGCTTGTTTTGTACTCTAGTCATTACATACAATTATTTAAATCCTTTGTAGAACAGAACTATCTATGGTATAGTACAAGAAAACTCTCTAATTATATTGTACCTGCTTATATGTGTAGCGATCCACGAGATTTATCTAGAACGACTCGCCAATACCAAAAGCATCGTAGCGGGAACACTCTAGACGCAATACAAAGCGATCGGCGTTCCTACGTACCTATCTGCCTACGAGCTACCTACTTGGTGCTACGTCTGAGAGAACTACTTATGTCATTGCGACACATTGCGACTAGATTAGGTACATTTCGCGCATTAGCTAGAAGGTTCTAGCCTATTGCCTGATGGACTAGGACGAGGAAGATACACCCGGCTTTGCACGGTTCATCTATGAACTCCAACGGGATCATCACAGCGCCCTGGCCCCGGCTATCGTTCCTAGCCAGCACTACATCGAATCATCACAGCGCCCTGGTTCCAGCACATCTGACCAGCGCTACATCCACGCACCTGGACCCCGTGGAATTCTCGCTGGTCTATGCATCTCCCGCACAACCACCGACCAGGTCTACCGCACCTTCGGCTTCCCTGTTCAGCACTGGAGCACCCGGAAGACCCATGGTCTTCACCAGTACCTGATAAGTCAACGAGTCCGGTCACCAGCAACGTCGTCGACTCAAAGATCCGCGCTTGACCAACACTTCACCGCCTGCATCCGGAGTCTTCATCATCGGTCCTGAAGTCATCTCATATACGGCAACATGACTCAAATAAAATACTATTACCTCACAACCTCTTTCATTGTGTTTCCTCACCAGATCCCCAAATATGGTTATACTCAGTTTATTATTTTATCTACTTCTCTTATGATTGTACTCTTGAACAACTTACCTGTAACAATGTATGCATGTAAAAGCTTTCAAAATTTGATTAATTAAATTTGAATTTTATGTTTAAAGGAGAAGAAAAACGAGACTGGATTCGAATACGTATCTCACAAACCATACTCCTGGACTGTCTAGTAGGTTTTGTTGTTAACTAAGTCTCGTAAGTTTCATCTGTCTGTAAATTTATTTGTTACGTTCCGGTTCAACCAATAACGGTATTTATATTCGGCAAAAAAATCTCTGAATTTAAGTAGCTGTATTATATACTATTGTTATAAAAAAACACCATTTTACGAAAAACAAGTGACTTTGTCACGCAAATTGAATCAGCTGGCGCACGGCAAAAATTTAGCATCGACACACAACGGGTGGACGGTTGAAACTTGTAAACTTACCTAGTAACCGGGTATACCCGGTTCGATAAAGATTAGTTTTTCATTTGATAAATCATTATGTTTTTTCATTGAGTAGGTAGAAGTGGTATTGATAATTAGTTGTAGTTTTAATACAGCCCAACGGATATCGGTAGAGTGTGTAGATCTATGTTATTGTTATTTAGTTTGTATGTAGTTTTCAAATATTTCCGTAGGGGGCGGTGGTAATAACAGAGACAACATGTCGGCTGTACCCGAATAATTACGAGTACAGCCGATGCTAGCCAATCCCCAGGCCGGCAGCTCGGTTAATATATAATATTAACGACTCTCAAACGAAAGATCTGAAATAATAAAGACAGGAAAAGATTCAGTCACATCTAGAAAATTAAACCCAGGACCTCTTCCTTGCCGGGGAACTGCTCTGAACACTGAGCTTATTCGATCATATCATCTTACGTCATTTTTAACTGTACCATACTTCGACTGAGAGTTACCAACCTTATCTTCACAATGATAATAATATTGAAACAATTTTGAACTTTTAACCGATTATTTTTTTTTTACCCTTTCTGGTTTCAGTTTATATTGGCCATCTTCAGACTCAAGCAATTATTTCTTGAACTATGAAATATTTAGGGGTGGAGAGAGGGGGGGGAGTTACACGGATGGTAAATAATGATTTAATTACAATTATATGGATTGACAACAACTGAATTTCCAATTCTTTGGTGGTTTGGTTTGGTGGCTCATATGGTTTTATTGTAATTTATAGTATTATGACTACCACAACACGGGCATAAGCCTAATGTGGGAGTTATTAAGTACAGTAAAATTGTAATTCATAAAATTCACTGAATAAATAAAAAAAAAATAAAAAAAAATTACCGGCAGGCATTTTAAGTTAAAAGTAGTAAATCGACGAAGTTCATATGGTCGAATCTCAGTGGTCAGAGCACTTCCCCGGCAAGGGAGAGATACTCAGTTCAATTCCTAGAGGCAACTGAATCTTTTTTCTGTATTTTCCGTTTCACATCTTCTGTTTGAGAGTTGTTTATATTATCCTCAATTAATAATACAATTTGAGGTAATACTCATTAAGTTTCCAATATAAAAAAAGTTTTAATAAATTCTTTATTGTTATGCATTTTACAAATCGTTTGTTTATTATATTATTATTTATTCGCGCTAGGTCAGCCGTTCTCGCATTCCGTTGAAAATAAATTATAAAGATTTTGAATTTAGACTCTTTTATTTATCTTTTAAACGATAATTTTAACACATTTCATATTTTAATAGGCATGTACTCACGAGTTTCAATTTAGACTCTTTTATTTATCTTTTAAACGATATTTCATATGTAACTATTCATGTACCCACGCATCTAACTTACGTTATATTACTTTTGATTTAAATATACATTAAAACATCTCAAATACAATGTTTGGATGTATATTTAAATAAAACCCATGATACGTATATATGTACATATAAGATGTATGTATATACATGTGTGTGTATATATCTTCATGCACATAATCATAAATAATATGAACATTTCATTAAGTTATACTGCCTTAACTATTACAGTTATACCCACGTACTGGCATTGCCTATGTGAGATTTTTATGTTATTTTACTTTTAATTTTTGTTTTGTTAGCTTATGTTTGTTCTGTTTCTTCCTCTTGCTGCTTGACGAGAAGGCTTTTTTAGTATTTTCATATACCATAAATAAATGTACCTATTTATGTAACAAAATTTTATTAATAAATTTTTTTAAATCCCATCCCATTTGTTAGTTGAACACGACAAGTAAAGCTACAATTTCACTTGATCATTTTTATTATAATTTTTGTTATTTATTTGAATTGCTTTGTTTGAAATACTTTATTATATAACAGGATTTTTTTCTTATATAATCATGAATAATACAAAAACGTGTATAAATACAACAATTCTAAGCAATATTGTACCGTTTTGAAGACGAACGAGATTGTTGAAACTATTCCTTTCTGAAAAAAACAAATGGAATAAAGTTTTATATTGGTTTCACTTCATTAAATGTATATTTATTTCCCAAATTGGTGGAGTTTTGAAATTCCACCAAGTACTACTAATTTCTAGATATCTTTAGATTTTTATTTTTAAATTTCTAAGTTCGCCGAATTTATTTTTATATAAACCGTTAGATTGCTGTGAACTTTTAAGGCGTCTTTTAAAAGTTAAAATGAAGTCGTAATAAATTTGATAAATTGAATATTTCAACTTAGGGTCTGACTAAAATATGTGAACCGTGCTTCAATCACTTAAGCCAAAACCTAATTGGATGGTATTGAGATTTGTAAATTTTTATAATGTCATCCAATTTCAGATAAACACGTTTGTGTGCGTAGTGCCACCAAAATAGTAGAATGCATCGTCACGAGTCTATTTTGCTTAGATATAGATATTTTCAGCTCGTTCGAATGCCGGGAAATGGGTTGATTTACGCTTCCGAAATACCATTTCATTCATTTATTTATTCAAGGAAACAAAATTCAAATTGATGTACGCATTAAAAGGATCACAACATGAATATTTGATAAAAATTGCGGATTGACAGGTAGATAAACAAAAATTCTTGGATTATTTATCCCATAAAGTCTTTGACCGTTTTGCCATCTCATCTTGAATAAAAAATAATGAATACTGAATCATCCGGGAGAGCTAACAAAGCGCGTTATTTGGCCAATGAGCAAATTAGAATTTTTGCCGGCTAAGAGTCGCGCTGAATAATTAATAAGTGTTTGGGACTGAAACGCAAGGAAGTGAATAATTAATAATCCTTTGGCAAACTTTGGACAATGTTGAAATCATTGAAATTTAATAGACGAGAATGGTCACAGCAGAAAAAAAATATGCCCCACATTTTCAACAGTCTGGTCACGAGATAAGAAAACATACAAGTTACATTATATTATTATTTTCTATGTACTTGCGAATTGAAAACTACTGCACGAAATATCCTCTGTTCCCATTGAGTTATGTATAAATAAAGTATATATTCCTTGCAAAATCAGTGTAAAATATTGTTCATGTGCGGAAAGTAAGAAGAGGAGTGTGGTGGCGGTCCATGTCGCCCGAAAACTTCCGACCGCGAACGAAATAAACTAACGGAGTCGCCGGATCATTTTAGTTACCCGCGCGCCAACTTCAGTTGTTCTTTGAGTTTTTTAACATTATAAAGGCAATTTACACGTCAACTGAAAATAAACGGTCAACATGAAAGGTTATACCATTGCTTTCTCTATGTATATTGTCCAGTCCGACTTGTACAGTATCTCAGCAAATAATGCATGTCGGCATTATTTATTTGTCACCTGAGACCTGCGCCCGGCGAGCGCTTGAAACCAACTGAATCCCGTGGTATCTAGCAACGGACAATTAACCGATCTGTGGGTATTTGGGTCATACTTCGAACGCCAATACTAGCTCTATCTATATACCTCAATGGTTTTTTTTCAAGATTTGCAAATGCAAATGATATACTGAATTATAATACATACAAAAATATCAAACATTGTTTTTTTTGTGTGAATATCTCCCAAAGGCCTCAACTGCTGCCAACCCTCTGTAGCCAGTGAGACTATGATATACCCAATTGGAGTACGTTGTGAGACTAAATGTAGTGGGGAAGGGAAGGAAGGCGGCTACCTACCTACTTAAGTACCTACCTAAATACCTACCTATAATTCAATATTTTAACGGTAAATTATTAATTATAACTATCAAAATTATCAAAAGAATTCATACAACCTCGTGTTTGTATGAATTCAACCTCAACCTCGCTTGGTAAACAATATGAATTCGGATGTGTTAAAAATTTTATGTAGGCGTTTATATTATAACTTTAATATTTAAACTAGCTGTACCCCAGCATGCGTTGCTGTGTCTGTGCAGATAGAGAAACAATATCGCGTGTTGCTTTTACGTCCAACAGATAGCGCTGTTGTCACCTGTCACAGGTGATATCTATATATTATAGGTATATGCAACGTTGTCTCAAAAGTCTTTCGGAGACTTATTTCGCCGCTTGTCTCGTAGGCTCCAATGTGATGCGCGTTGCATATATTCGATGTTCTCGTAGATATAATATGAGCAGGAGATCTTATACATTTTATTAACCCAGGTATACTTCAAAGTACTTAATTTCATACAACAAATAAATCGTTCTCTCTTAACGTTTCCATCACAGGTTAGAATGATAAAAAGGCCCTGCCTCGATGCATTGTTTATGAGCCCTAAATCCGCTTTAATTGGGTGTTTGGTGTGCGCCCCCGCAGCACTGCGGCTGGGCCCACTGGCTTAGGGCCCACCTATTCAACCACCACCACCTACCTACAACCTACCACCCACCCACATAACATACCCAAATACTTAACGCCTATAAGTGTGTCAGTGTGACAACTGAATAGACAATCACTTATTCTTACAAGTGTCTAATATACTCATTTGAAAGAGAACTGTTTTCGCCAATTGAAGAAATTAAATATACCATTGTGATTAACAACACCTAATTATAATTAATTGAAGTAATCTTAAGGGTCAGGTAATCATAAAAAATATGGAGTAACATTAACACTTCAACCTGGCCGGAGGAAAAGCTATCACTGAATCCAAAAATGTTTCAAAATACTTTTGATGTTTATCAAAATTGCAGATATTTTTCAATTTATCCAGGTTATTTCACGATGTCTTTTTCTCAAGAAATTGATGATGTAAATTTTTGTTTAATTATTTGATTACGAGTTCTGGATACTCCAATTTCCTCCTGTATTTTCAGAGACTCGGAAATTTCCGCTAATGGGGACGCCAATGAGACTGTATTGATTTATCCTAAGAAATATAATATTCTTTGGAAAATTATTCACCTTAGCACTTTACGAATAATTTTCTGAACCAATGCAAATCATTCATAAAATGAATGGGAGCTTTATTTTGCTAGGTTATTCAATCATTAATTGGGTTAATTTTCTTTCAAGTCAAATTGTTAAAAACCAATTGACGTCTGAGGACTGTATGAAGTAAGCTTGGCTTTCTCTCTCATAATTAATTTGTCAAGTGTAATTCTCCTCAAACAAAGATCAGAATTAAATATGGGACAGAAATGTAGGATTTTTGATATTGGAGTAGCAAATCTTGTTAAATTAATGAATTTGAGGTACACAACTATTGGGGAGCTGTGGTTAAGACTTATAATTTGAAAGGGATTCTGACTTATCCCTGGGGGCCTACTCTGTATCTTTCGAAACTTTCCTGCCGCCGGTTTAGTCAAGTCACAATACCGTATTAACCCTTCCCTTACGGTATTTAAAAAATCCTCGTCCTTCGGTGCTATACACTCGATAAATATTATATTATATACAAACAGACATGTATGTAGTATATAGCCGCGGTTGGCTGCTGGTAATGCTGAAGCTGAAGAATATGATGCTCCAAACGATGAGTTTTTAGGTAACAATTTTTTTCGCTACCGATAAAATACAAGACCTCCAAGTCTATAATAGCCAGGTAACATTTAAAACACCCTTATGAGGTAAAAATTATTAGCCGCATATGACGCCGTTCTATTTATCTGAAGAACATTAACTTTAAATTCGGTAAATTGAAATGATTCACCACTTCATGGAAAATAAGAATATAGAAAAACAAAAAAAAAATCGGTTAATATTTATATGTTGTAATTACTTACATAAATGTATTGTGGCGGAATACCTATAATTTGAGCTTTGTGTTTAGTATATTTAGAGAGATATTTTATTAATTAGAGGCTCACAAAATGTTAAACCACAAACTTAATGGTTTGTTAACTCAAAAGATACAGAGTAGGCCCCTGGTATTTGGTATACATCTTGTTAAAAATCGATATTATGGCCTTGAGGGGCACTGCGGTATGAACAAGCTTTTGTGAAAGACTCGAATTAAACGCATAGATGGAGTAATTAACGTGTACACAGCACAGGTTTTCTTAACAGACTGGTAATGGATAATAAATTGTTACAATTTAACTGATATATTTACTCCACACTGTCAGACAGGGAGAGGTAATTGGGTGGAGGAATGCTGAAACATATTTTAAAGAGAGATGCATATTCCAGTCCCCTGAGGTAATTTTTCCCAAAATCGGCGCTTTACAAATCATCCAATTATTATTATTGTATAGTTGCGTCAACAGTTATTTAGCATTTATGTAAGTAATCATCTGTTATTATTATTTATGAATTTCCAAATTCCTAAGATATCTGTAAGTATAACCTACTGCAATCAACGTTGAATTTTGACCAAAACGATCAATTTTCATATAATCGAGTGTTTAAATATGTTGGTATCTAAACTTGCACTGAGAGTGGTTTCTGATGGATAAAAAAAGAATAAGAGGTAGGTACCTAAATTATCTAAAACTAGTAGTTCTGTGAATAGTAGACCTCGCGTCCTAAAATATTTGATTATAAAATATATGTTTCTCTAATTTAATAAATCAAAACCAAAATTTCATAAAAATTAATTAATAATATTATTACTTCAATGGAAGAGAGTCCGAATACAATTACTAATCATATAAATAACTTCTTCGGTGACATTGGTCCAAGCTTCGCTAATAATTTGTGAAGTGCTAATAAAACTAGTGAGATGTGTCTTGTGAATGATTTTAAATCTGAACATCACGTTACAGGGAACAATTTTTATTTTAAACCAACTAGCATTTCTGAAGTCACAAATGTGATAAATGATTTAAAAATTTCTTTCTCGTGCGGTATTGATTCTTTAAGTGTTATGGTGTATAAAATGCATGTATCCGAATTAGCTGGTCCCATATCTCACCTTGTAAATATTAGCTTCGAGAGTGGGATGTTCCCTTCTCATTGTAAGAAAGCTAAAGTAATTCCCCTTTTTAAAGGTGGAGATCGTCTAGATGTCAATAATTACCGACCTATATCCTTACTCAATACTCTTTCAAAAGTAATAGAGAGATTGGCTATGTCGAGATTGGTATCATTCTTAGAAACATATAATATACTCTCTAGCAATCAGTTTGGTTTCAGAGAGAATATAGGAACAAGTGATGCAGTGTTGAGGATATTTTCCAAAGTCATTAGAATGGAGCTATGGAAACAAAGCTTTGGCTGTGTTCTTAGATCTATCAAAGGCATTTGATACGGTGTCCCATGGATTACTCCTCAAAAAATTATCTTCTCTTGGCATTCATAGTACAGCACTAGGCTGGTTCACATCCTATCTAAGTGATAGAACGCAACAAGTAGAGATAAATAATCATTTAAGCAATAGCAAACCAATCTACGAGTATTTTGGGGTTCCGCAAGGTAGTGTGCTTGGACCAATATTGTTTTTAATCTGCATTTATGATTTGTGTAATTTAGATATTCCAGGTAACATTGTTAGTTTTGCAGACGATACTGCTTTAATATTTGAGGGTAAAACCTGGAGAGATGCTTTTAACAAATGTGACTTATAATTAAGAGCAGTAAAGAGTTGGCTGAATAATAACATCTTAACTTTGAATACAATAAAAACTAAATATGTGACATTTAGTATATCATCAAAAAGTCAGCCTTCTAACACTCATAATCTAATTATACATAATTGTCTGCTAAATTGTAATTGCCACCCCTTGGAAAGTGTAGAATGTATCATGTATCTAGGTGTAAAGATTGATAAATTTTTAAGATGGAATAACCATATCGATATGTTAACAAAGAATATCAGGAGACTTACATTTATTTTTAAAGAACTGCGACACGTATTGGACAAAGAGAAATTAAAAACGGTCTATTTTGCCTTAGGCTAATCTCGACTTTCTTATAAAATAGTATGCTGGGGATCATGTCTAAAGTCCAATGTTGAACCACTAAATATTACTCAAAAATTGATCCTTAAAGAAATGTACAAAAAAAATTCTGTTATCTATCCAACCTACTTTATAAGGAATGTAATGTTATGTGAATAAAACAGCTATATATCACTCAAATACTTTGTCGGTTTTTTATCAATATTAAATTTGCTGAAAGAACACAACAAATGCGGACAACTAGAATTAGCTCTACATTGAACTTTGTGGCGGTACATACTAAAACTTCTTTTGGTCAAAGAAATTATTTATATCAGGCACCACTTATGTCAAATATCTTCAAAATCATATTAAGTCTACCAATTCCTTGGTTAAATTAAAAAATTTAATTAAGATTTTTGTATTGACAGACAATTGTCTTAATATTTTTTCATCCTTGTCCTTTCTTAAATAATAAGATTTTATATAAGTCCTATTTACTAAAAACTGAATGTCACCCTATCTGTCTTTATTATCTACTTTGCTTCTTCTTTTGAATAATGATTAATGATTAGTTATGGTTCAAATATTGTTACAATATACTGTCAAATTACCCATCTGGTAATACATCTAATACTTATTTTTTCTTTAATTTTGAAATATTTTGTGTTTGTATGTAGAATTACTTTATGTTTGTGATTACTCTTATGTTTGCTTAACTATAATGTAAATTTTTACCCTCGATACAGGCTCAGTCCTAGTGAGGTTGATTTTTAAGAGAAAAAAAAGTGATTTATGTATAGTGAGATGCAATAAATAAATAAATATGAAATCATAAGATCTTTAAGCGTATATTTAAATACCTACTTTATTACAAACCATGTATCATTGTAACTTTTTTATTACAAATAAGGAATTATACAATTTGCCCAAAGAAACGTCACCATCTCAATAACAATTCCTTCATTAAATTTTCTCCAGTCGGGTGTAGGCAACATAATATTGAATATTTGTAATAAAGAAAGTCCAAATAAACACGACGATCACATTTGAAAAAATAATCTTTATTTCTGGAACTGGAAAAGGAAAGTACAAACAAATTTACAGGCAGATGAAATGCACAACGGTCGAGTAGAAATAGTACATATTTAAAATGGCTTTAGTTATGTTTGGTGACCCGATCTGAATAGCCAGGTACTCCCCCACCTTCCTTTTCCCCATCTCCTTTCCCTCTCCACTCACTTCAGCCTCAAAACATACCCCAAATGAGAATGGCTCCGGACGTTTGGGAGCAGTTGGGTCTCTTATGCGGTATTCAAGTAAGTCCAAAAATAAAGTTTAAATAGGAAAATTATACTCATGATTGCAAAATTAAAGTGATTAAATAAAAATATCGCAATAAACCAACAAAATTCATAACCAACTAAATTAATTCCTCTGATTTTCACGCCATTTCTGCAGTGCATTTTCCTGGAAATTTCTCGTGTGTGAATACGAATAGCTAACCGTGAAAATAGATGAAAATTCAAATAATCTAAAATGTTGATCAAACCCCATCTACCGGCGCCCCGTGGAAGCGTGAAACGGTCGGCAGGCAGTACTTTGTATGTAGATGGTATATAGAACATCCGCTGCGGCTCTCATGCCGGAATGTTACTGACACTGTTTGTTTGGTGGAGGCCGTTAAGCTCAACACGTTTCTCATATGAGCTCCGTGTTTATAGACACAATATATACTTCAAGCCTAAGAGGGAATGTTGTGTTCAGTTTTTAAGGATACGAAATCCATGAAATCTTGAATTTATTAAAATTATACAAGGAGAAAAACGAGTATTGGAAATTTATTAAGAATCTCCTCAAATTATTGGTAATCCGATTGAAAATGGAATTGCAGGCCAACGAATGACTGTCACATAAATATTTTGTGACAAGTGTAGTTCTTGCTTAATTGGGGTTATTTTGTCTATGGTGTTTTTTTTTACTTTGGCAATATTTTTTAAGGAAGAAGAGAGAGTTTTGTTTTTGGTCACTTCCTCCCCGGGTAGCTAGGCCAGCTGGACGGTGATCTTTTGACTCGCCATTTAAGGTGTTTTAATCTGAGTTAATCATGTGATGAGAAGTGATTCTTATCTTTAAAAAAGGGCGCGGGGTGTTTTCCTATCACGAATAGTTCGTGTTGGTTATTATTTTTAGTGGTGGTCATGGAATCCCGCTTTTTATCCAGTGTTGGCCGGTGGTCATATTTGTAGTACTCGTGTTTCGGATTTGAAACCGCAAATAGTTTGGTCCTAGCTGTGGCTAGAAGTTGATGGCTGAGTATCCCCGCGTCGCGAAGGAACGGATTGCTGTTCCCAAAGTCTGTAAGACGAGTCTGGTTGGTTGCCACGTGCTGCGGACTTGAAGATCCTACAGGCGCACGTTGAAGGAGTTGCGTCCTCCTGTCTCCGCTAAGTGAAGGATGTCCTGGCTCCGTAAGACGAGTCTGGTTGGTTGCCACGTGCTGCGGACTTGAAGATCCTACAAGCGCACGTTGAAGGAGTTGCGTCCTCCTGTCTCCACTAAGTGAAGGATGTCCTGGCTCCCGCCGCGGGTCCGTTCCCCTCTACTGGAGTCAAGTTTTTGTTCGCCACCCGTTGTTATTCCTTCGTTTCTCGGCCACGTAAAGTTAGCTTAGTTTGGTTCAGGAGTCCATCTGGTAAGTGCCTACTTTTATTCCTATGTTTACATTGGTATCTTTTGTATTCCCTTGTTGTAACTTTTGATGGTTTCAATATAATTTCGATTAAGTATTTACTCTTATTATTTCTGATTTCCCACCTTACTTGACGGAAAATTCACCCCACAATCATGAGACTGAGATCTTTGCTCTACCGTTGTTTTTTTACTCTCTACTGGATCCTGGAGATCTCACTATTACAGGTAAACATTGGAATGTTCCTACATTACACAGGCGCTCCAACAACCTTACGTTACATGACTTAATAGGTTTCCTGATAATCTTTTAGTAAAATATGAACGTATTATCACAATGTCGGAGCACGTGTTCATAAAAACCCCATTATTATGATGACGAATGCAGGCGTATGAGCATATGTTAAATGTACGGGTGCAAACAAATAATTTGTCTTAATATTGTAAAGCAATGCCTTGGATAAAGCGTATTTAAAAAAAAAATTGATTAACGCCATCTATGGACGCGTAGAATATAACGAATGTCGCGTTTAACATTAAATGAACAATATTTACATATAAGAATGCGGTATTTCACTGAGGTAGGCAAGAAAAGCTTTAAAGACGACAATAACCTTATTTCTTTCGTAGTTGTTACACTACTTCAAAACATTTTGCACAAATATGACAGTTGATATTTAAATATGAATAGAGTCAGCGTTTTGCGGGAGACTCCTACATAATGTAATCCAAATTACTTAGCACAGACGTGTTGCCATTTTCGCCGTCACAATTGTTTTAACTTGAATATTTTCCGCAGAAGCACGATTTCGCCATTTCCCGCGCTTCTCACAATCCCGTTGTCTGCTACCACGGCTGACAGCTCGCGAGGCACGACAGTCGTTATCTGCTCTCACGGCGCGTCTGACAGTTGTCTGATATCACGGATTGTGACAGTTCTTGTCTGCTATCATGGATGTCATAGCCGCCTAGAATGGGAAAGCGGCTCAAACTAATTTTTTATAACTCATAATCTCAGTTTTTTAGGAAATTGCACACAAAAGGAATGCGTTAGTTTTAGTTATTGTGATTCATTTTTCCGCGAAAGATTTGTCCCATCGACCCAATATGTATATCTATATCGATTTTTTGTCTTAATCTGGTTTCGCCTGTAATTTGATTCATTGTGTAGGTACGTATACGAATTTCATATTCAAAGGGAAATAGCAAAAACGTATCAAAACGTCCCGGAGTCGGAACATTTGAAACTTACACTTTTTTTTTCGTTTTGTCTTATTCTTTACTAGTAATAGGATTTTCCGATGCTCTATCGAAATTGAACTGATGAAATGATTGAAAGGATAAAATGATAATACAATTGAAACTAATTGAAATGATAAAATAAAAAAAAAGATTGAAATTGAGAAACAAATGAAATGATGAATTAATGAAGAGATGGAAATGATTGAAATAAAGAAATAATTTAAATATGAAATAATGATGAGATTGAAATGATGATATATTCAAATGAATAAATGATTGAAATGATAAAATGATTGAAATGATAAAATGATTTAAATTGTTGAAATGACGAAATGATTGAAAAGATGAAATTATTGAAATGATGAATGACCTACCTAAAAACAGATTCTGGTGAGGTTGGTAATGTAAAGCATATAATTAAATTATTTTGCTAATTTTGGTTCTTGTGTTGTTTATTGTTTATGAAATGTAAAAATAATATTTCAATGAACGCCGATTCATCGGCACTGAAGCTGTAACTGAACCGATTATACCATGATAACGGATACGGATAAGAGACATGTTAAAGGAGCTGAATATTTTGACGGTGAAGCAAACTGTGTATTTGAATGTACTTATTTTTATACATAAAATTAACTTAGGGATGATGTCTAAGGAACTGAAAAGAAAAATAAATTACAATAACGAGATACACGGACACGGGACGAGAAATTCTAAGCAAATTAGATTGCCAACAAGAAAAAAAACAAGCACCCAAAAATCTCTGATGTACCAGGCCGTTCAACTCTATAACAAAATCCCGAAGGAAATTGCTGTGATAGAAAATATTAATAAGTTCAAAAATGAATTAAGAAAATATGTCTATCTCAATTATTAATGTTTCTTTTTTTGTGACTTTATTGAAATATTTAAAGAAAGATTATGTTTGCCAAACAATGTACATGTTTATATGTTTAAAAAACTATTAGCACACACGAAGATGTGAGCTAACTTAAGATTAATAAATAAATAAATAATATAATCTTGTATATTTTCGTGTAAATTATGATGTGGAAAAAATATCTATTTAAACCATTTTTATCAAAATTCTTCATTTTTCAAGCGATAAACATTTTTATGGCAGCAGAAAAGAGGAAGCAAAATTATTTTGCAGTAAAATTAGTAATTCTCGCTTTATCTCTCACCTCTTGGATGGTAAAATTATTACTGCTGAAGAAATAAAAAATAAAAACTCTGATAAACTAAGAACTAAATGAAACTCGTCAGTATTTCAAAGGTTGAGAAGTGAAGCAAGCTAATTCAGAAAGAATTATTTTTACGGAATTTAAAATAATTAATTTTTATAAAAAAGGCAATACTTCTACCTAATCAATTTCTGAAAATATGATTGCCTACAATTAGTTGTGTGTATCGTTGTGCAGAGTAAGGTTAGCATGTTCGTGATAATAAGTTTTATTTTTTTAAATTTACATAGTGTAGTTTTAGTTGTATTTCGTTTAACACAACTTTAGCTTAACCTCTACTGAGGTATTCAATTATCCATGTTAAAATTATGTGTTTGTCTATATACAGCCTTTTCCAATAAGAGGTGTTATTTTGATATTCAATCGTAAAAGATCAATGGTTTCGTTGCTTGTATGGTACATAGCACCGTTTTTTTTAAAGTAAACGTTGTCCAGATTAATATCATTCAATTCCGGCCATAAAAAATCATTAATCATCTCTCGATAGCGCAATCCATTCACCGTAACTGTTGCTCCAGCCTCATTTTCAAAAAAGTAAGGTCCAATGACTCCCACCGGACCATAAACCGCACTAAACAGTCACACGTTGACGATAAAGAGGCTTTTCAACAATATTTCTTGGGTTTTCCGAGCCCCAAATGCGACAATTTTGCTTGTTGACGAAGCCACCGAGGTGGAAATGGGCCTCATCACTCAAGATGATTTGCATTTGATTCAGTCAAGAGAATTTTAATAATTTTAATGCGTTGTTGAAGCGTGTATCGTTCCATTTTTATTAATGGCGTAGTTTTTACTTGCTAAATGTTAAAAAATGACAGCTTCAAAAGTAACATCTACCGAAATAGCTCGCTATTCAAAATAACACCTCTTATTGGAAAACACTGTATATAAAATAATGTTTCTTTGTTTGTTCAACTTATAGACTCAAAAACTACTGGAGGGATTTCGCTGTAAATTTTATAGTTTGTTTTTATTAGTTTCAAGAGTGGTTAGACAGTGGTTTGAATGGTAAAAGAAGTCGGGGACGATCGAACTTAACGCATTATCTCTGCATTTGAACGGGATTCGAAGTTGAATTAAAGTTGACATTATGTAGTTTTTTAACAGCAACAATGTGGCATGAAATCCACGAAGTGAATAGTAGAAAGAGTAGGGGATTCCCGAGGAAGACATTCATTAAATTAAAAAAATGTGGTAAAGAGGTTGAGAACGCCCGAGAAAGACATGGCATGATCAAGTTAATCAAATACTTATTACAATACAATAGTATTTTTTCCACCTTAAAATGCATCTAATTGTCAATTACTCTAAGATAACCTCAAAACTTAAACCTAAATAATTTATAAGTTCCCGAGCAACAAAGAGTACACGTCTGCTAGTTATAAATACCTAAATTCAAAACAACTCTAGGACCACTAGGCCTCTAATGTTTAAAGGAGCTTTAACAAACCGCATTTCGTGTATTTAATACATTTTTCCTTCTCTGACTTTGCACCCTGGCACACGATTTGTTATGACATTTAATTTTCTAAATGCAGGTTTTATTCACGTCAGTTTGTGACATTTTAACGCGAATATCATCATAATATACGACCCTAATAAAGAAAATATGAGGAAAACAGCATTTGGATATCATATTTGTACGAACCCTATTAAGATGGAAAATTATCTTTCAGCCATCAATTACATTGAGGGCAATTCAAATAAAAAGAAAATACCACTTTATATTTTTTATCGTTGGCTTTAAACGGAAAGTATTTAAAAAATAAAATTTCCGATTTCAAAATAAACATAAGCAACCCGGAAATTCAGAAGCAATGATATTAAACAACTAGATTGGCTTTATATTGATATCTGAAAAATCGCAAGTCTTCTGGTTGTACACCTGCCTTAAAAAGATTATTAAAGGATCTTCTTCTTCTAGTGCTCTCTCCTATTAAAGGTTGACTAACATCAAAGCCGTCTTAACCCTGCAAGCTACAGTTCATAACAATAAAGAGATACATTTTTTTACTGTACAAAAGTCCTGATTGGTCCCAACACGGATAACACCATTTCTAGGTACGTTTGTATTTTGAGTGGTTGTCTTTTAACAGGGTGATACTGAGAGTATCCGGCAGTTGGAACTTATCGAATAAACATGTGTGCGTGAAACTTTCGGGGGTAATTATTTATGGAAAAATGATTTTATTTCATTAGTGAACAAGTAAAAAAGTTACGATACATTTCAAAGGTTTACGAAGCATTCGTATAAACACAACTTTACAATTATTATTTCTTCGCATACGAATTCTTCGATTACGTGCATTACTCGCAAAAGTCAAGTTACCATTACACTTTTTTTATGTCCCAACTGCTCCCGACCGTCTGGAGCAATTGAGAAAGTGGCGACCCTAATTGTGATATTTTTTGAGGCTTAATGTAGTGGAGAGGAGAAGGAGATGAGCACGAGGAAGGTGGGGAATTACCTGACTATTCAGATCAGGTCACCGATCCCTTTTTTTCACCAATCCGATACTGAAAGTATCTTCAACTCTGGTACGTGATATATATGTCCAAATATAATATATGCTATTTTAAATGAATAAATCGCGAAATAACACAAGTTAATCAATAACAAATTTAAACTAACACCGGGAATTGAGTATTCGACCTTCAGATTCATAGCCAAGGATCGTAATCACTGGTACCAGCCACATTGATTATTTAGCCGTGAAGTGCAGCGTTTTGGTCAATTTAGTCTTCCATCAATCTGTTCCTGGATAAGCATATAATAATTTATATTATACGAGTAAGTAGGTGACCTAAAGTTAACACGTTGGGGAAAGTTATTTAGGAGTAAATTAATAAATTAAGGGGCCCATCTAATAAGCTATTAATCACTGCCCATGACAGATCAATCAATAACGTAAACTGGCCCAGTAATTAAGCCATAATTTGGGTATTAATTAATGATGGTGTGTTGTTCGTAGCCAGCCCTGTCACTAATAATCCACCTCTTCCCTCCCGCTCACACCAACTTCCCCACCACACCTAATATTGGACGCTTAATTATTTCACAAAAATTGACACATAAAACTATGAATAAATTATTCTTCTGATCAGGTTAAACGTTTAAATAAAATAAAATGCATATTAGGTCTATGGTTAGTAATTATTATTAGAAGATAAAAAGCCGTTTTTAATGTGAAACTGCACAAGAGTGCCAACTTCTCCCAACCGTCTGAATCCAGAGAGACTATGGCATCCCCAATCGGGGTATGTTGTGAGGCTGAAGTTAGTGGGGAGGGGAAGGAGATGGGAAGAGGAAGGTGGGGGAGTGCCTGGCTATTCAGATCTGATCACCAAACACAGCCAAAGCCATTTCAAGCAACGTTTCAATTCTTAATGATGGTCTGGGACTCTGGCACGTGTCGCAAATATTATAATACTATATACAGGGTTTTCCAATAAGAGGTGTTATTTTGATATTCACGTAGCGCCGTCTTGTTGAAAGTAAACGTTGTCCAGATTAATACCATCCAGTTCCGGCCATAAAAAAATCATAAATCATCTCTCGATAGCGCAATACATTCACCGTAACTGTTGCTCCAGCCTCATTTTCGAAAAAGTAAGGTCCAATGACTCCGCCGGACCATAAACCGCACCAAACAGTCACACGTTGAGAATAGAGAGGCTTTTCAACAATAACTCTTGGGTTTTCCGAGCCCCAGATGCGACAATTTTGCTTGTTGACGAAGCCACCGAGGTGGAAATGGGCCTCATCACTCAAGATGATTTGCATTTGATTCACTCAAGTGAATTTTAATCATTTCAATGCGGGTATCGTTTTATTTTTATTAATGGCATAGTTTTTACTTGTCAAATGTCAAAAAATGACAGCTTCAAAAGTAACATCTACCGAAATGGTGGGCTATTCAAAATAACACCTCTTATTGGAAAACCCTACAGTATTATTTTTAATGAGTAATTTGTGAAGTTTACTCATTTTTCTCTGTGAAGGTAATCAGTCTTATTGATCTTCAATAAACTTACGTTTTCTTCAGCTTCAGCAATTGAAAACCCCAAAAAAATATTTGTGATATCAGGTTAGCATTAATTTATTTTATGCAAATAAAAATATTGTTATAAATAATCACTCTAGGTCTATTATTTCGTTTGGCAAAACTATGATAACAGTCTTTTGGGAAATTAACTGAAAACAAAGTCCTCTTTAAATACCTAACACTAACACAAATCAGTGGTCAATATTATTAATTAAAAAAGTATTTTGTTTCTATTTTTCTATAATCTAATAAATTTCAACCAAAAATTCCTAGGATTTCAAAAGATTTTGCAGGTAGGTACTTAAATACCTACTTGCTTACTAGCAGACACCTTATTAGCTAGCACTAATAAGGTGTCTGCTCTTTTATTTCTATCTCTTTAACTCGAGTATTTTATTTATATCTCTTTCACTCATTATTTTATTTTTTTCTATATATATGTGTCTGTATGAAAATAACTTTAGTTGATATAATAAGCCCTGACGAAGCTTGAGCTAAGCGAAACCTGGTTGGCTGTTAATATTAATTCAAAATAAAAGTGGTGTTTTACAAAGTGTATTTTTCATTTAATATATAATGTCACATCACAAAGTGTTTGCTTCCTTCGATAAAACACAAAAGATATATTTTATTTTACGGAACTTAAAAATATTAAATGGAAGTTATACATTCTTTCCGAAAAAACAATTTTCAGAAAGGTAGGTACCGTAATATTGAAAAAATTCAAATAATAAAGTTCAGATAAACACGAAGATTTCACAATTAAAAAATAATATTTACTGAATCGAACGACCACCATCTTGAAACGGAAACGAAAAGAACAAATTAAAATAAAAGTAAAAATACAAGCTGTATCTATTAATTCGTTTGAAATAACTATAATGGCGTACCTAAGACAACTAAACGGCTTTCGCCAGGCAGTCCCATTGAGAATGATTTCATCCGCCAGCCAGACCGCAAGCGAGACCTGGTTTTCACGCCCCTTAGCCGGCTTCCCGATTGGCAGAAGAGGAAGATTCCCGAAGATCCTGAATAAAAAGGCCAGTTCATGGCGATGGGGGAAGCGCAAGCGGGTCGCGAGACAACTTTCTCCGGGATTCACCTGGGTTAATGCAGGGACGGGTCTATCCCACCCCCTAGATGGGGTAATGAAAGAAGTTTGGAGGACAGGACAATGAAGCAAGACTTTATCACGGAGATAGATGGGAAAGCTATCTCCACAGGGCGGTGTCTTACTCCCACGACAGCGCATGGCCGCATTGTCCACGTGTTTATGCAGTTGGACAAGACAGTATAAAATACCTAATTTTCTTCTATCCTCGTGTATCCATTTTCGCAGAGTTCCACGTCTGAACTACGGTAGAATTGTTTTATTTTTCCACTATCCTACCCTGCGCGGTAAAGGCTGCTTACGAGAGATTACTATATTGTATTGTCTTCTGTATTTTCTTCGTGTGATCCTGCATTAATGAAATCTACTCTTGTACCTAGATTACATGAAGTTAGTAATAGATACGCAGATGTGACAGATATATTTGACTGCACGGAAGGTAGGTACAAAAAGGCTATTCTATCATATTTTTACTGTGTGTCTACTTGTATGTCTTGTAGGTACTTACTTGTATATCCTTTAAGAGCTTGTATGGATGTTATACTTGCATTAAAAGATCAAATGCCACACATAATTGTTATTTTTAAAATATTATTTCTAATAATTTCTTATGCTCATTTTTAACTGTTAGATACAATTTTTCTCTTGGTATATTTACATTAAATGAATAAATTATTATGCATTACCAAAAACATTATATTTTAACGTTTTTCCATTTAAAATGTAATAATTTAAGATTAATTGTTTACCAGTTCGTGGAAATTTGCGTAGACACAGATTTACAAAGCAACTCGCAAAGTGTCTGAAAAGCCAAGTACGAGTATTGCCTGCATCAACTTTAGTGCAATCGTGTTAATCTTGAAGCGTGTTGCAACCCTAACTTGAGATTCTCATTTCAGAGACTGAAAACAAAGAAAACTTAGCTGTCTTGCAAATGTTCTGAACTTTCCTGTTCGTTTGTTTTTAAGTTTTACCATTTGCATGTTGAACTAATATAACGTTTATAATTATTACCCGTTAAAAATCACGGAATGTTTCTTGACTTCCCAAGATGAAAACTAACGAATTTCGTTTTTACAGAAACAAAAATTACATTCGTCTTATTTTTCAAATATATCATAGGTAGGTACTTTATCACATGTCTGAATGGGCAGAGTTTCTTTTTATAATTGCTTTGCTTGTAATGGCTTTATCCGTGTTTGGTGACCATGTAAGAATAGCCGGGCACATTCCAGCCTTCCTCTTTCCCATTTACTTCCCTTCTCTACTACCTTCAATAATATACGAGATTGGGGATGACATAGTCCCACTGGCTCCAGACTGTCGGGAGCAGATGGGGCTCTTGTGCAATACTCACATAAAAAAAAAAAAGAAAATAAAAAAAGTTGTTCCAATTTCTAAAAAGAATTTTTTTTAAAGACAACCATCATAAAACCATTTTTGACAATAAAATTATTATGTGTCATCTATAGAATAAAAAAAAAACACAACAAGTGCCCTGCGGGTGGGTTTCGTGATTCAATCGATAAGCCCAATTTCCTCCTATATTTCCATACAAAACTGGGTATATTTAGCAAGTGACTTATCGCGTACTAAATGGTCTAGAACCAAAAGGTACTAAATCAGTGGCATATTTGTTGTTATTCAAATTTATGTGGAAGGCACTTCTAGTTTTCTTTTCTATTCTATGGTGTCATCCAAAATCATTCCCATTAAAATATCTACAAAAAACCGATGATACGGTTTTCTGAATATTTCATCGCAGTAGATGTAAAGGGAGCCAAGCCACAAATTTTACAATAGTGATATGAGAGCATTTTAAAATCATCAAAGATACCGTGGACAATGGATATGAATCAAAAACACACAATTAATTACTATTTTAAAATTTCTATGAGACATAGATTGAAGCAGTCAATGACTTTGGAATACTGTATTATGATATGTGGCTTGACGCTGTTGATGACTGAAACTTCTCGCAAATCGCAATTTGCAGCCAGGCTCGCTAGTCTTGTCTTCCTCTAACTTCCAAAAAAGACAAAGAAAAACTAGTTTATCGTGTCGGGTTGTTGAAATATTATTGACACGAACTTATGATTAGATACCTTTTAACCGCGTTAATTTGCTCCGTTTTATCTATACCCGTACGCGGTACATATTTTCAAATACCTATGCACGCAATTAAATGTCAAATTAAAGCATTCTGGCATGATTTATTGGACTATATAGACAGAACAGATTATTCTCCACAATATGATAACAAATCCTCGTGTGTCAACACTCTTAGATGTTTATTAAAACAAAAACATAAAATTTCATACAAAGACGTACCGTATCTTTTGAATGTGGTCCCGCCATTCACTCGGCGTGTATGTACTTAGGCCACTGCGTTGATAGACACAAGTGGGACACCATGAGCACTTATCATTTTTAGTTATGAAAACTTTTTCTAAAACTGAACACTTAAATTTTATGTCACATAATATAATAACAAAATAGGACTAACGCCATCCGTTGACAAAATTGTAAACTATAGCACTCGAAGGCGCAAAGAGGCTCACTTGATTATCGATGTTTTTTTAATGAAATACAATTTTATTTTCGAGAAATTCTTGTAGATGTCAGCATCGTCATAGTTCTACGAATGTTCAAGCGAGCGGGAAATAAATTTATGTCGAAAGACCGCTGGAATATCGGCATTCAAAGTTTCCGTATCAACTGTTGATACAGCCGCGTATGAGTATGGACTTTTTGCCGTAATAACTGTTGATACGGCCGCGTGCAAAGAGTTAAGAAAATAACGCTTAGATGGTTTGGGCATGTAGAGTGAATAAAGGAAGAAAGGAGTGTAAGGAGAATATTGTACGAAGCTAATCGTAGAAGAAGTCGGGGACACCCGAGAAAGATACGACACGATCAAGTGAACCAAATACTGGTGTCGGGCCGTGTCAAGTGTCAGAATAACAGAAGGTTTATGTATTAACATTTATTTTTATTTATTTATTTCATTTTATTAACGCCTAGAAGGCTTTTACATATACATGTTATGGGTTTTGTTGTTCAGTAGCATTATAAAATATTTTAATTACATAGCATAGTAAATTGAGTATGAACTTACATAACAATGTGTAGGGTTATTGTTATGGTGTTATTATTTTATAAACATAAGCAAGCAAAGTTTATTGTACAAAGTACGTCGGTTGAATATTTTACAGAACATAGGTTAAACTAATACATAAACTTGAGAAAAATATAACAGATATAGGTAGGTAGTTAAGTAAATACAATTCAAGTATATAGTTACGGTGTTATTGGAATTTGGACAATGAGTTCGATAAGTTTATATAAATATAGTGTAGTTACAAGAGTACAATAATGTAAGTAGGTAATACACACAAGACAAGTAAGTTTGTTATTATTATTATAAAGATAAACACTACAGTTTGTTGTAAACCATCTTTGTAATCATCAATCTTTATTTTGCCCGATTGGGAATTTTACAAAACAAAGCTTAGTTAATGAAACAATAAAATATGCGTTTGAAAAAAAATTATGAATCTGTTACAAACATTCTAGTATACTGTATTTTAGTTTGTATACTGATTGGTGATGATAAACATCAATTGAGCTATACTTATTACCGAGTATGTGAAGTCTTTGAATAGGTGAGTTTTGAAAATAATTGTTAGCAGATATGGGAACATTATTTAGAGCGGTCTGTCGAGTGTCGCGCGTAGGTACACGGAGCGATATAAGACTCGTCAAATCAATGGCGTCCAGTCTGCCATTCGAAATTTTGAAAAGAGATACTAAGTCGCACACTGTGCGTCTCAATGATAAATCGGTTAAATTTAGTAAGTTCATGAGGAAAGTGTAATTAAGATATTCGTTTGGAATTCCTAATTTATAATTAATAAATCGCAGAAATTTATGTTGCACTCTTTCAATTTTTAATTGGTGAATCTTATAAAATGGAGACCAGATTGTTGAGTTATACACTAGATTACTTCTAACTAAACCAGTGAATAGCAGTTTGAAGGAATTTATTAATTTAAAATCTTTCGCTGTCCTTAATATAAAACCCAAACATTTCATGGCCTTGTTGGTTATTTCGTTTATATGAGGAACAAATGTTAGTTGCCTGTCAAAAATAATACCAAGATCCTTAATATTCTCAACTCTTTTTAGGAAAATGTTGTTGATGCTATATTGATGCGTAATGGAATTTTTGATACGGGCAAAAGTTATCGTTTGACATTTATCAATATTGAGAAATAGTTCATTGTGGGTGCACCACTCTTGTAGCCTCACAAGATTAAATTGTAGTACGTAACAGTCATGAATATTTGTAATGGTTTTATAAATTTTGAGATCATCTGCAAATAAGAGAATCATGACTCCATCAAAAACCGTAGTTATATCATTGATAAACAATAAAAATAGTACTGGTCCTAAATGAGACCCCTGTGGGACGCCGGTAAAGACTTCGAACTGGTGTGAATAGTGTGAGTTGAGTTTAACACATATTTTTCTTTTATGCAGATAACTCTCAAACCATCTCAAAATATTCCCTGTTATTCCAAGGGCACTAAGTTTATGTATGAGAATTTTATGTGAGACTTTGTCGAATGCCTTACTAAAGTCAGTATACACTACGTCTGTTTGAAGACGCTTTTGCATTGTATTAAATAGGTATTCCTGATAGATCATCAAGTTTGTAAAAGTAGATCTTTTTGCCATGAAACCATGTTGACGATGTGAAATAACTTTGTTAATCTCAGGCGAGAGTTTAGAAAGCAGAGCAGATTCAAATAGTTTAGGGATTGACGATTGGATACATATAGGTCTATAGTTAGAGATATCTGATCTATTTCCTTTCTTAAAGATTGGAAATAGAAAACTGGTTTTCCATTTTTGTGGAAAGGTACCAATTTTTAGAGACAAGTTAAAAAGTTTAGTTAGAGGTAATGTTAAAACTGATAAGCATTTTGATAAGAAAATTGGAGGAATGTTATCGGGGCCAGCCGATTTATTAATATCAAGGGATTTTAATTTAGTTCTAATATCACTTTCTTTGAATACACATTGGCTAAAATCGATCTTATTTATTGTTTTTGTGTTTAATTCGTAGAACTCCATTTAATTTTTTTATAAATTTAATTTAGATTAAATTTGATAATATTATTATTAAGTTCTGCAAGTGTTTTAGTTTTTTATTATTGTGACAGCTGTTTCGGCTTACAAGGCCATTTTCAAGCTGTGGTTAGTCCACATTGAGACGACGTATTTATGCTATTTCAAATGTAAATTTTGAAGGTGATTTATTACTGGTTACACCGATGACAACATGATCTATTGTTGGTTAAACCAATCTATGTTTTCCCCTCAGTAAATGGTAATGAGTTCTTAATTATTTACTAATGACTTTATTGCTATGAATTATTTGGGTGCATTATACTGCTTGGGTTTTGTGAAAATACTGAGAAGTGGTGAGTAAATTATTTTCCGTACTTTATTAATTAGTGTTAAGTTTGGGTCATTCGTTCGTTTATTGATTTCTAATTGTTCAAGTAAATTTAATCTAATGCCCTTTTTTTCTATATGCAATGGTTTAGGACCCTTGTTGTTAAGTGGGGTATGATTATTCACCAAGAGATGTTCTGCGAATTTTGAGGATGTGTTTTTATTATTATAACATCGTATATGTTCCTTGAATCTAGTTGAGAATGCCCTCCCCGTTTGTCCGATGTAAGTGGCGTTACAATCGGCGTGGTCACATTTTAATTCATATATGCCACTGTTATTGAGTATAGGGATTTTACTTTTAGAGTTTTTAAGGCTTGTTCCTAAATTATTGTTTGTTCGAAAAGCTATATTTAAACCACATTTTTTAATTTCTTTTGCAATTTTTTCAGATATTGGGCCGAGGAATTCGAGACATGCAAATTTTTCTATATTTTCGTTATTTACCGGATATATTAAATTGATTTTATTTTTATATTTCTTATTTTTTATTATTTTTTCAATGTTATTTGCCTCATAGCCGTTGTTAATCGCGATCGTTTTTATCGTTTCCTTTTCTTTTATATAAGCTTTATTGTCTAAGGGAATGTTAATGAGTCTATGTACCATTGAATGGTAAGCTGATAATTTATGGGACCAAGGATGATTTGAATTTGAATTTATTGTTGTATCTGTAAAAGTTGGTTTTCTAAATATTTCAAAGGTATGTTTATTATTACTTTTACCAATTGTCAGATCTAAAAAGTTTATTTTACCTTCAATCTCATGTTCAACTGTGAAGCAGATTTTATTATTAACGGTGTTGGCCCAATTAGTAAAGATGTCTAACTGTCGGTTGGTACCATTCCAACATATAAGGATGTCGTCTACGTATCGGACATAATATACTATATGTTTAGCTAAGGGAGATTTAAGAATTATATTTTCAATATAATCCATAAATATCTCCGCTAGAAGTGGACTTAATGGTGACCCCATGGGGAGACCATCATGTTGTTGGTAATAGATATCATTGAAAAGGAAATAATTTGTATCTACGCAGATTTTTATGAGCTGGAATAACTCTTTTCTTATTACCGGATTGATATTACATTTTTCCAAGATATTTTCAATTATTATTAGGCATTCTTTAATGGGGATGTTGGTAAATAGGGATTTTACGTCTAGAGAAATGAATTTACAGTTATGCGGGAGATTAAAATTTTTTATTTTATTAACTAGTTCTATCGAGTTTTTGACACTGTAACGTGGTGAAAAATTTGTTAATTTTTTGAAGATGAAGTTAAGTCTTTTAGCCAGGTTTGATGTAGGGGCGTTAATAAAAGATACTACGGGCCTTATTGGATTATTCGCTTTATGGAGGTTAGGTTGGCCATACAGAGCTGGGGCTCTTGGGTTCATGACCCTTAGGTTTTTCTTTGACCATTCGGTGGGAAATATGGCATTGCAATTATTTATAAGGATTGTTACCGGCCATATTTTATATTAAATGCCATCCAGAACTTTGCAGATTTTCTGCGCGCCAATACTCGGTCCTCGAGTAATGTTCGGGATGGGCAGAGCATGAAACTGTCGCCAAGGCATGGGCACTCAAAGGATTACAGGTTCTACTGATTGTAGTGAAATGAAAGCTGTAGTTTTGTTTTTGCACATTATAAAACATGGAGAATATATTTAAGTTAACATGTTACATATTATGACTCGGCACTTACCCCCAGGGATCAATAATTGGTTTTTTAATTCTATCTAAAACTGATTAACCACTTAATTACGGGAAGTGAGCGGGGAGCTTCTATACGGCCGGCGGTGGTCTGTCCCCGACAGATCGAGCTGGCACCATCAGGGCTTTGGTCCAGGAGACGGGTCCAGCGTCTCCGACAAGGTGGCTGATAAGCGGTTCTGGAGCGTATCGGGTCTATCGTTTATGTAACATTAATGGAGCGAATCCATCCATTGAGCTGATCGGCAGATTACTTGAGCGGGTGCCGTCCGGGCTTGTGATTTTATTATCCGTTTCTTATTAAGAAAAATACGGCTTGTATCGCGCCACTAGAGGTGAATGCTTCATTTCCCGGAGTCCGCGGTATAACGATTTGCAAGGGATCGCGTATATAAACTTCAGTAGAACATTATTTGTGATCTTCACGAACACACACACGGTCATCCATTATACGGACGTTTATTTAATAGAACCTGCACCGACTTGGTTTTTGTAAAAAAGAACCGAATAACCCGCATCAGGAATACTGATGTACACTTTTTTAATACGATCGCCCATCCAGGGTAAAAATGAATTATAATCTAATTCACTGTGCGATCATTACACGGCCGCCCCGCTCGTGTAACAATTTCAGAGTCCCAGCGAAAGGAAACGGAAACAAACAATAGACTGCCCGGCGGTCTATTTGTTGCCAGACCGTGCTCTCTATAATTTTAATCAATATTAATGCTATGAATGGTACTTGTTCTGAAGAGGTGTTTTAAATAATTACTTTTAAATAAGACTTAACACCGCTTCATAACATTACCCCCCGCGCCACACAAATGTTTGTCCCCAAACATTAATACAACTCTAAAAAAAACTACAACTGCAATAACTAAGCTTGAAAAGATCCTCTGGGTTTCTAAAAAAAACAATCAACAATTATACATGAGCATCATAATTTGTAAGATAAGTAAGGAATAAGACAAAATCTACGATTTGGATAGCAAAACTTATGATGAATGGGTGTGCCGCAGCTTCAATCGCACCCATCGAGCGTGCAGCCGGATGGTTGAGCCTGCGATTCATCCATTCTAGAACTTAAAGATAACTTAAGATTAATGTAACTTAATTACAAATTTTAGAAGATATTACGTGAACGGAGTCTGCAAGCACCCACAGTATCGGAATACCGGGTGATGATAAATTGACGATTGTCGAAGACTGCCGTTAGCGTTACATCTGTGACGGAAAATATTCTTAAACAAAATTGTAGGTAAACCTGTAGGTATATAAAAAAATATTATTGTACTTCTCAACACATCTAAACAACTTAAGCGTTAAAGCTTCACTGGCCCTTTAATAGGGCGATAAGCCACTCAGGCAACACTTTTTTAGGGAGGTAAACCAACCCTCACTTTTCACTGAGTCTACTTCTCCGTTGGAGATAAAACACACTTCGAAGAAATTCTATCTACTCTACCTGACCTGGTTATTGGGTAAGTTTTTCGAAGAGAATTTATACAATAAGACAAAATAATCATCCTTGGAAAGCATTATTTCGTAATAGTAGAAAAAACTTTTAACCTTTACACACACGCAGGTGTGTAAGGTGGTTTAATCGAGTGGAACTGTCAACAACCAATCTTATAGATGTGGTGCAATTAGTAGTAGTATACATCCATTGTTGTAAATGGAGTCATTGGTCGAAGATTGTATACATCCATTGTTGTAAATGGTGCAATTGGTAGAAAATTGTATACATCCATTGTTGTAAATGGTGCAATTGGTAGAAAATTGTATACATCCATTGTTGTAAATGGTGCAATTTGTAGAAAATTGTATTATTGTACTAATTTATAGATAAAACCTACTTTTACTTAATATAACTAAAGTTATAGAAGGAATTTAAGGAAAAGACATATGCTGAACCAGCTCTTATAATTGTAACATTAATTACTATGAAATTATTAAACAAAATATCAAGAGTACTAACATAAGTATACCATTTTCAAACATGACAAGATAATTATAATAAAGTAAACAAAAATATATTTGGTAAAATTCAATTCTTAATAATAAAATTTTTTAAAACTGCTTAGAAAACAAAGATGTACTGGACCGGTACATCTTCACTTTCTAAGTAACGGGCGAACGTATACAATATGAACATAAGTATATATTAAGAAACCTAGAATATACGGGGATAGTGGAAAAGTATCACCGTGCATTCCAAGATTTGGGCAGTTTATATATCCCATGCTACCTAACTTTCACTTGTTTAGTCAAAGCCATATTTCAAGTCATTTTTTTTTTTTTTTTTTTTTTTTTTAAATTATTTTCCTATAAGCTTATCTGAACAACATCATTGTCGTGTAACAAACTCGAGTAGGATACTAGAGTGTTATACTAAATTTATTATGTTTCTTTCTATTATTTACCGATTATACTAACCATTTTACGAAATTTCTATATTTTCTAAAAGAAAATTAACTAGGACAGGACTAAGGACTGTCATAATGCTGGGTCGCTCCAACTCGGGTGATCAAGCCGCTTTGTGCTCCCGTGCATTGAAAAATATTTGAAATATTAATTAATTGAGAGTACTTGGTAGGGTGGCCAGACCCACCAAAGCACTATCAGAAACATATTAATCCGGTATATTTTCTGACTTGACGATGTCTTTCACGTGAAAGTTACCAGTTTCCTTACCTTTGAGGTCTGCTAATGTATAGATTAAGTCTGATTTTTTCTTCACGACTATATTTTGCACAAAGCGTGGAGCTAGTTTCTGTGCAAAGTAATTTAAAGCGTTTGATTGGACGAAATTTCTACGCCAAACCCTATCTCCGACTTGAAAACTAACATGTTTTCTCCGCAGGTTATAATGGTTTGCTCCTTTTTGATAAGCTTTTAGTAAAGCATCTGAGACTTGCTCATAAACTGATGACAGTTCTTCTAATTTTTGTGCGTAGATTCTCTGACTAGTACAATTTTGTAAATTAGATTCCGTATCAGCTATAGGGTTACGATGCAAATCACCGTCTAATATTTGCTCCCGACCATGCATTAGAAAATAAGGTGTAAAACCCGTAGCGCAATTTACGGAATTGTTCATAGCTGATTGTATTTGTGGTAAAAATTTTGACCAATTACGGTGGTCTGATTCAACTAATATCGATAATGCGGTGCCCAAAGTTTGGTTATATCTCTCTACCACATTATTTTGAGGGGTATAATAAGAGTTATAAAACGGAGGAGGTATATTATAATTATTTAATAAGTCCTTAAATTCTTTGGATACAAACTGACGGCCGTTATCACAAACAATGGTGCGCGGTACGCCATGTACAAGAAAGATACTTTCTTCTAAACTCTTCACAATGCTTCGCGCGGTACCTTTGCGCAACGGGAACAGCCAGGTAAACTTTGAAAAAACATCGACACAGGATAAAATAACGGTAAAACCAGAGTAACTTCTCGGTAATGGACCTACCAAATCCAACGATAACATTTGCATTGGACGTGTAACTTTTTTTGGATGTGATGAAATACCGTTAGGTGAGGCCGTACTGATTTTGTGGGCCTTACAGACCGTACAGCGATTTACAAATTGTTTAATGTCTCTGTACATATTTGGCCAAAAATACCGTAATTGTGCTTTTTTATAAGTTTTAAAAACGCCGGGGTGACAAGATCGAATAGACTCGTGAACACTACTTAAAATGTCTAATCTTTTTTCTTGAGGAATTACTTTTTTCCACGCAGTGTCTTCACACAGTGCTAAACGAGTTTTCGTGTGACGAAATAGTTCGTTTTCCCGAATTTGGAAGTTCTGAAAACGTTGGGGAAATTCTTGACAACCCTTCCAAATATTTTGATACCACTCATCTTGAATATTTCCTGAATCTATAATGGAGATTTCGGCAAGATCCATTCGCGAAAGGACATCTGGGACTATGTGTTGAGTACCTTTACGATGGATTACGTCAAACGAGAATTGGGATAGGCGTGAACTCCAACGCGCGAGACGACCGCTGGGGTTGGACAGAGAACCTAACCATTTTAGGCTTGAGTGGTCGGTTACAACTGTAAAATGAGTTCCTTCAATGTATGGTCTAAAGTGTGTAACGGAGTCTAGTACGGCTAAAAGTTCGCGCTCA
Organism: Hesperophylax magnus; assembly: GCA_026573805.1. Classification (NCBI taxonomy): domain Eukaryota; kingdom Metazoa; phylum Arthropoda; class Insecta; order Trichoptera; family Limnephilidae; genus Hesperophylax; species Hesperophylax magnus. Next base: position 6,429,271 of record JAIUSX010000029.1, on the reverse strand, counting down.
GTTATTCCATAATTACGTTCGTGAACGTTTAAGCATCTCGAAAAATAAGCTATAGGGTGCTCCTGTCCATCTATAGTTTGAATTAATACCCCCCCAATGCCTATGGAGCTTGCGTCACAGTGTATAGCGAAGGGTTTCGAAAAATCTGGACAACTTAAGACTGGGGCAGAAGTAAGTGCTTGCTTTAGTGCAATAAATGCGGATTCAGCTTCCGGTGACCATTTAAAATTACTAATTCCCTTTTTTGAACCAGTAATACTTGTTAAAGGAGCTGCAATGCTTGAAAATCCCTTGATAAACCGTCTAAAGTAACCGCACAGGCCAACAAATGCCCGAATTTGTTTAGCATTTTTCGGTATAGGAAAATCTTTAATACTATCTATCTTACTTGGATCAGTGCGAAGTCCCTGGGAATCCACCATATAGCCCAAGTATTTAAGCTCGGCTTTACAAAATTCTGACTTTTTTAAGTTAATGGTGAGACCCGCGTCTCGTAGACGTTCGTACACCCGATTTAACAAGTTTAAATGTGATTTCAAGTCTTCCGATACTAATATAAGGTCATCTAAATAGCAAAAAACATTATCATCGAAATCAGGTCCAAACAATGCATCCGCTAGTCTTTGTAATTCGCTAGGAGCATTTTTCAAACCAAACGGCATGCGAGTGAACTCAAAGAGGCCCCGCCCAGGAACAACAAATGCTGTCTTTTCACATGATTTTTTGTCCAAGGCTATTTGCCAAAATGCCTTGGAGAGGTCAATCGAGGAAACATATCTGGCACCGCCCAGTTTATCTAGGATACGCGCAATATAGGGAAGAGGGTAACTATCACGTACCGTGACGTTATTAATTTTTCGAGAATCAAGGCAGAATCTAGCTGTTCCGTCTTTTTTTGTTACAATTATTACTGGACTGGACCATGGTGAACGAGAAGGTTGAATAACCCCTAATTTTAGCATTTCATCAACTTCTGTTTCTAATTGTTTCTGCCGTGCGGGTGAAAGAGGGTAATACCGCTGTTTGATGGGTGGTCCTGTTGTAATTATTTTGTGTTTAACTAAGTGTGTTAGACCTAACCCCTTTTTTTCAAAAGAAATTGACTCGAATTTTTTAACTATTTTAGAGAGTTCCCTGTTCTCTTCAATAGTTAGGGATGAGGCTGGCCGAATAGCCCGCAACCCACTAATATTTCCTTCCGAAACAGGAAGAGTAGCTTTCGAAAACAGTTCCGGTGCGATGTGGAACTCCTTCCAAAAGTTAACTCCTAGAATAATTGAAGGCGACAATGTCGGGATGACGTAGAAAAGAATTTCCTTTGTGGATGATTTATACGTGACCGGCAATGACATTGTCCCTAAGACTGGTTGGTTTGAACCGTCCGCTGTATAAACACTAAACTTAACTTTAACTAACTTAATACCTAATTCCTTAAAAATTTTATAACTATTGCCTCCTAGACATGACAATGAAGCGCCGCTGTCTAGCATTCCACTGTAGAAATTATTTATAATATGTACATAAGTATAAGGACGGTTATCATTTTCAATAGCCATCTCCCGTGGCAGCGGGCCCACTGTTCCGGTTGATGGGGATGAAAGAAATTTATCAACTATTCGGAGCCAACTCTCCCACTCGCTTTTCCTCTGCGCCAAGGACGGCTTGTAGCAAGAGAGACTCCGACCTAGTTTTTTGACTTTTTATGAGCTTTGTCATTGATAGCTCCCACTTTAGGATTGTTAGACCTTGAATTTTTCTTCCTGCAATCTTCTATAACGTGTCCCGATAGTTTACAATATGAACAGAATGGTTTATTGTAAAACGTTCTAGAATTTTCGTGTGCAGTTTTTGTATATGTGTTAGAAGTAGAAGAAGACGGTTTATTGTATTTATAATTATTATCTCTGTTTCCAAGACTAACTTTAGTATAGTTGTTGGAATAATTGTTGTTATTTGGTTTTCTGTACTGATTTTGGCTATAACCTTGGTGTCTATGAATATTATTATTATTAAAATTAGGTGTTTGTCTAGCAGTACTATCAAATTTCTCCGGTTTATTAGTGACAGGTAAGTCTACTTTTGGTTGAGAAACGTTGAAAGATACGAAATCATCCGACAGTGATGCATAAGATTCCAAGTTGCCTGCATGAGTAGTCAATTGCTCGAATGTCGATATATCTCTTGAGACTAGTAAATTTGTATACATAGGCAATAAAGCTTTTTTTGCCAACCGCAAAAGTTCTAATTCCGGTAGTTTAGCTTCAAGCATATTGTTTAATGATTTCATTCTGAGAGTGAATTCTAGCACTGACATACCTTTAGGTTGTGTCATGTTAAATAGTTTTACCTTAAGATCTGTTTGAAGGTCGTTTGCTTCAAATTGTCTTATCAAAAGTTTTGAAAGATCGTCCCATTTCAAATCCTGAGTGTAAATAGACCTGAACCACAGGAGTGCTAAACCTTCTAAAAGATCAGGAAAAACGCGTACAAGATGATCCTGGTTAAAATTTTTTGTCCTACATTTCTCCTCAATTAATAGTAAGAATTCCCTTACACTACTTTTTCCGTCATATTTCAGTTTCCAACCGTCTACGTTATTTGAGTGTGAGTCCCTATAAATAATCTTCGTTTGTTTAATTATGTGGGCTTTCTTAATGGTTGTGTCGTCTAATTCAGAATCCGATGATTCAGAATTCACTTCACTTATAGCAGGTGTTTTAATCTCTTTATTATAAGCGCGCGCCTGTAAACGTAACTCATGAGAAGTCGACGATGGATCAATATTCCTGTCTTTAAGTTCTTTAATGAGAACCTCCTTCGAAGCCCCATTGATATTTGGTATTGGTATTGGTGAAGACATGATTACGTTCTTTGATGTTCAGATAGGAAGAAAGAAGTAAAAGAAGAGAAAAATAAATATTTAATTTTTTTTGTTTATAAAACAAAAGAAACTCTTCATTGACGGCTGTAGTATCATTAGACGTAATATTAGCTCAACTTCTATTGTACAATTGTGAAAAAAAAACAAAAAAAAATTGTTAAAAAAAATATGCTCTACCCTAATGAGAATTGCGAAAAATGGACCACCCTATTATATTGTGAAACGTTATTAAACGTCGGCCTAATGTAATTGTCAATCAAAGATATCATTTAATTTGGGCGAAAAAAAAAAAAAAAATGACGTAGGTATGTATATAAATAATATTGAGTGTTTGTTGACTTACGAGTAATTAAAACGCATATCGATTGTAATGTGGACTTACAATTTGTATTGTAGAACGCCGACATAAATGTTTTTAATATTATGTATATTAGCGTAAAAATCTAATAATATTATAAAACGCAAATATGCCTTGATCAAACAAGTGAATGACATCGTAAAATAATCGTAAATAATTATGAATTAGACAGTTTGACATAACCTCCCATATAATCATCTTGTTTACCAATTAGTGTTGACATAAAATTTGACAGCTACAAAAGCATAGATAAATCATAGATTTCATGAAAGATGAAAGTTTACGCAAGATTTTACCATAGAATAACGCAAATTATGAATTATCGTTACAAGAATACTGAGTGTATTTGAGGTTATGAAACAATATTCAAATCACTAGACATAAGTGATACAATATTATGTCAATTAATCATGAAACATTTCACCAAAATCAGCACAACATGCAATCACCACGAGCCAAAACACGTTGAGGCGCCAATTGTTACCGGCCATATTTTATATTAAATGCCATCCAGAACTTTGCAGATTTTCTGCGCGCCAATACTCGGTCCTCGAGTAATGTTCGGGATGGGCAGAGCATGAAACTGTCGCCAAGGCATGGGCACTCAAAGGATTACAGGTTCTACTGATTGTAGTGAAATGAAAGCTGTAGTTTTGTTTTTGCACATTATAAAACATGGAGAATATATTTAAGTTAACATGTTACATATTATGACTCGGCACTTACCCCCAGGGATCAATAATTGGTTTTTTAATTCTATCTAAAACTGATTAACCACTTAATTACGGGAAGTGAGCGGGGAGCTTCTATACGGCCGGCGGTGGTCTGTCCCCGACAGATCGAGCTGGCACCATCAGGGCTTTGGTCCAGGAGACGGGTCCAGCGTCTCCGACAAGGTGGCTGATAAGCGGTTCTGGAGCGTATCGGGTCTATCGTTTATGTAACATTAATGGAGCGAATCCATCCATTGAGCTGATCGGCAGATTACTTGAGCGGGTGCCGTCCGGGCTTGTGATTTTATTATCCGTTTCTTATTAAGAAAAATACGGCTTGTATCGCGCCACTTGAGGTGAATGCTTCATTTCCCGGAGTCCGCGGTATAACGATTTGCAAGGGATCGCGTATATAAACTTCAGTAGAACATTATTTGTGATCTTCACGAACACACACACGGTCATCCATTATACGGACGTTTATTTAATAGAACCTGCACCGACTTGGTTTTTGTAAAAAAGAACCGAATAACCCGCATCAGGAATACTGATGTACACTTTTTTAATACGATCGCCCATCCAGGGTAAAAATGAATTATAATCTAATTCACTGTGCGATCATTACACGGCCGCCCCGCTCGTGTAACAATTTCAGAGTCCCAGCGAAAGGAAACGGAAACAAACAATAGACTGCCCGGCGGTCTATTTGTTGCCAGACCGTGCTCTCTATAATTTTAATCAAAATTAATGCTATGAATGGTACTTGTTCTGAAGAGGTGTTTTAAATAATTACTTTTAAATAAGACTTAACACCGCTTCATAACAGGATGTTGACGTTATTGACAATTTTATTGGTTGGATCCTTAGTTAAAATTTTAAAATCTTCTGGTAACAAGAAGTCTTCCACCTTACTGATGTAATCAATTCTATCTAAAATAACGATTGAGTTACCTTTGTCAGCTTTGGTTATAGTTAGATTATTATTTTTAATTTTATCTCTAATTTCTTTCAATGTTCGGGTTTCTGTACTGACAGCATATTTATTTTTATTGTTTATCGATTTTAGTGTTTTTTCTAAAATAACTGCCGTGACGTGTTTTGTTAAATTATTATTTTCCACTTTACGTAGAGAAATTTCAGTGTCGATAGCTAATGATTCTATTTGTTTGCGTGTTACTTCGCTAGGGATTTTATATTTAAAGCCTTTATCTAGTAAATTATTTTCATCCGTTTCAAATGCAGTGTTTAACAAATTCACAGTTTTTTTATAAAATTCTATATTTTTTCTGGTGGGAATCTTAGTTATTTTCGAACTTTTATTTTTGTTATCAATCAAATTTTGAAGTTTATTTTGTTGTGTTTTAAATTTTTCAAATATAATTCCGTTAATATGTTCACGTGTATCAAAATCTAAGGTATCAAATTCCCATGCGTGAAGTTTAAATGTTAATTCTGAATGGATCACCTTTATGTAGTGAAGCAATGTGTCCCGTTTCCGACAGCACTCCTTTGTTTCTTCCTTCAGCCATATCCTCTGTGCTCTCACCACAGTGGCTATGGCTGCCGTAGATGTACTTTTGATGGAGATCTGAACGAACTTCGGAATCACATTACACTTCAAGCACTCTTGGTTAAACCACAAATTTTGAACTATTTTTCGATGTTTGAGTTTAAGTCGTCTATATAAGATCACAAGGGTAGCTATATCAACTACCTTTAATTTATTTATTGTTTTTGTGTTTAGTTCGTAGAACTCCATTTAATTTTTTTATAAATTTAATTTAGATTAAATTTGATAATATTATTATTAAGTTCTGCAAGTGTTTTAGTTTTTTATTATTGTGACAGCTGTTTCGGCTTACAAGGCCATTTTCAAGCTGTGGTTAGTCCACATTGAGACGACGTATTTATGCTATTTCAAATGTAAATTTTGAAGGTGATTTATTACTGGTTACACCGATGACAATATGATCTATTGTTGGTTAAACCAATCTATGTTTTCCCCTCAGTAAATGGTAATGAGTTCTTAATTATTCACTAATGACTTTATTGCTATGAATTATTTGGGTGCATTATACTGCTTGGGTTTTGTGAAAATACTGAGAAGTGGTGAGTAAATTATTTTCCGTACTTTATTAATTAGTGTTAAGTTTGGGTCATTCGTTCGTTTATTGATTTCTAATTGTTCAAGTAAATTTAATCTAATGCCCTTTTTTTCTATATGCAATGGTTTAGGACCCTTGTTGTTAAGTGGGGTATGATTATTCACCAAGAGATGTTCTGCGAATTTTGAGGATGTGTTTTTATTATTATAACATCGTATATGTTCCTTGAATCTAGTTGAGAATGCCCTCCCCGTTTGTCCGATGTAAGTGGCGTTACAATCGGCGTGGTCACATTTTAATTCATATATGCCACTGTTATTGAGTATAGGGATTTTACTTTTAGAGTTTTTAAGGCTTGTTCCTAAATTATTGTTTGTTCGAAAAGCTATATTTAAACCACATTTTTTAATTTCTTTTGCAATTTTTTCAGATATTGGGCCGAGGAATTCGAGACATGCAAATTTTTCTATATTTTTGTTATTTACCGGATATATTAAATTGATTTTATTTTTATATTTCTTATTTTTTATTATTTTTTCAATGTTATTTGCCTCATAGCCGTTGTTAATCGCGATCGTTTTTATCGTTTCCTTTTCTTTTATATAAGCTTTATTGTCTAAGGGAATGTTAATGAGTCTATGTACCATTGAATGGTAAGCTGATAATTTATGGGACCAAGGATGATTTGAATTTGAATTTATTGTTGTATCTGTAAAAGTTGGTTTTCTAAATATTTCAAAGGTATGTTTATTATTACTTTTACCAATTGTCAGATCTAAAAAGTTTATTTTACCTTCAATCTCATGTTCAAGTGTGAAGCAGATTTTATTATTAACGGTGTTGGCCCAATTATTAAAGATGTCTAACTGTCGGTTGGTACCATTCCAACATATAAGGATGTCGTCTACGTATCGGACATAATATACTATATGTTTAGCTAAGGGAGATTTAAGAATTATATTTTCAATATAATCCATAAATATCTCCGCTAGAAGTGGACTTAATGGTGACCCCATGGGGAGACCATCATGTTGTTGGTAATAGATATCATTGAAAAGGAAATAATTTGTATCTACGCAGATTTTTATGAGCTGGAATAACTCTTTTCTTATTACCGGATTGATATTACATTTTTCCAAGATATTTTCAATTATTATTAGGCATTCTTTAATGGGGATGTTGGTAAATAGGGATTTTACGTGTAGAGAAATGAATTTACAGTTATGCGGGAGATTAAAATTTTTTATTTTATTAACTAGTTCTATCGAGTTAAGTCAACCTAAGCTCCATAAAGCGAATAATCCAATAAGGCCCGTAGTATCTTTTATTAACGCCCCTACATCAAACCTGGCTAAAAGACTTAACTTCATCTTCAAAAAATTAACAAATTTTTCACCACGTTACAGTGTCAAAAACTCGATAGAACTAGTTAATAAAATAAAAAATTTTAATCTCCCGCATAACTGTAAATTCATTTCTCTAGACGTAAAATCCCTATTTACCAACATCCCCATTAAAGAATGCCTAATAATAATTGAAAATATCTTGGAAAAATGTAATATCAATCCGGTAATAAGAAAAGAGTTATTCCAGCTCATAAAAATCTGCGTAGATACAAATTATTTCCTTTTCAATGATATCTATTACCAACAACATGATGGTCTCCCCATGGGGTCACCATTAAGTCCACTTCTAGCAGAGATATTTATGGATTATATTGAAAATATAATTCTTAAATCTCCCTTAGCTAAACATATAGTATATTATGTCCGATACGTAGACGACATCCTTATATGTTGGAATGGTACCAACCGACAGTTAGACATCTTTACTAATTGGGCCAACACCGTTAATAATAAAATCTGCTTCACAGTTGAACATGAGATTGAAGGTAAAATAAACTTTTTAGATCTGACAATTGGTAAAAGTAATAATAAACATACATTTGAAATATTTAGAAAACCAACTTTTACAGATACAACAATAAATTCAAATTCAAATCATCCTTGGTCCCATAAATTATCAGCTTACCATTCAATGGTACATAGACTCATTAACATTCCCTTAGACAATAAAGCTTATATAAAAGAAAAGGAAACGATAAAAACGATCGCGATTAACAACGGCTATGAGGCAAATAATATTGGAAAAATAATAAAAAATAAGAAATATAAAAATAAAATCAATTTAATATATCCGGTAAATAACAAAAATATAGAAAAATTTGCATGTCTCGAATTCCTCGGCCCAATATCTGAAAAAATTGCAAAAGAAATTAAAAAATGTGGTTTAAATATAGCTTTTCGAACAAACAATAATTTAGGAACAAGCCTTAAAAACTCTAAAAGTAAAATCCCTATACTCAATAACAGTGGCATATATGAATTAAAATGTGACCACGCCGATTGTAACGCCACTTACATCGGACAAACGGGGAGGGCATTCTCAACTAGATTCAAGGAACATATACGATGTTATAATAATAAAAACACATCCTCAAAATTCGCAGAACATCTCTTGGTGAATAATCATACCCCACTTAACAACAAGGGTCCTAAACCATTGCATATAGAAAAAAAGGGCATTAGATTAAATTTACTTGAACAATTAGAAATCAATAAACGAACGAATGACCCAAACTTAACACTAATTAATAAAGTACGGAAAATAATTTACTCACCACTTCTCAGTATTTTCACAAAACCCAAGCAGTATAATGCACCCAAATAATTCATAGCAATAAAGTCATTAGTAAATAATTAAGAACTCATTACCATTTACTGAGGGGAAAACATAGATTGGTTTAACCAACAATAGATCATGTTGTCATCGGTGTAACCAGTAATAAATCACCTTCAAAATTTACATTTGAAATAGCATAAATACGTCGTCTCAATGTGGACTAACCACAGTTTGAAAATGGCCTTGTAAGCCGAAACAGCTGTCACAATAATAAAAAACTAAAACACTTGCAGAACTTAATAATAATATTATCAAATTTAATCTAAATTAAATTTATTAAAAAAAAAAAAAAAAAAAAAAAAAAAAAAAAAAAAAAAAAAAAAAATCGATCTTGTTGTCATTGTTAGCTGTAGTTGTATCGAATAATGGAGAGTTGTTTGCAGTATCATATACTTTGCTGAAAAATTCAGCAAACAGATTGACGACTTCTTGGGGGGTATCGGCCATTTTATTGTCTAAATACATGTTTGACGGAATACTAGAGTCATTATTATTGAGCATGTTCGCAAATTTATAAATGTTCTGAGGATTAGCTGCTGCCAATTCTTCGCAGTTTTCGATACACCTTTTGTAACATAACTTGGACATATTTTTAGTTGTCTTTCTTAGTTCACAAAATTTTACATAATCTTTAGGATCACGTGACGATTTATAAACTTTATGAGCAATTTTTTTGTCTCTAATTATTTTAATAAGGTCGTTGCTAAACCATTTTGGGTAGTTGTGCACAGTGATTTTAGTGACGGGTACAAACAATTCAATTGCATTATTTAAAATTAAGTAAAATTTGTCTACCATTACATTTAGGTTTTCTTCAAAGTCAAGAAAGTTCCAGTCAGTAGACAATAGAAGATTTGTGATTTGCTTAAAATCAGCTTTGAAAAAGTTTAATTTTGTTGATGGAGATGGATTTTTTTCTATTTTTGAACTGTAGCATTCGATCGTTAAAGGAGGGTGATACTTGTCGATTGGGAGAATATCTTCAGCAGATGCGGATACTTTTACAGAAGAAGAATTGGAAAACACTAGATCGAGAAGACGAGCGTTAACATTGTAGACATAGTTTAACTGCCGGAGACTTAAAAAATTTGACATCTCGATTATATCATGGGAACCATGATTGATGTTGTCCGTGCATGAAGTTTTATTGTTTTCTGTGTCCCACGTTACATTAGGTAGATTGTAGTCTCCTGTTAATATCAAAGTGGCATCTGGAAATTTTCTTCGTATTGTTTCAGCTTCGAGGTAGTGGTCTTTGTTTAATTGAGCATCAGAAGAAGGGGGTATATATAAGCAGCCAACAATAATTTGTTCCTTATTGGTAGACACCATGATGAATAGTTGTTCCAGATGAGTGTAGATGCATTTGAGTTTTCTTGAGTTGAATTTCTTATTTACGGATATTAACACACCACCTCCTCTAGTTTTATTGCTATTGCTTCTATCTTGTCTGTACACTGTGTGTTCAAAGAAACCCAATTCCGTAGTATCAATGTTTTTGTTCAGCCATGTCTCAGTGAAAGCGTAAGAATCATAATCCAGAGTAGGTAAGGTTGATTTCAGGTCCTGTAATTTTGTTCTTAGTCCACGTACGTTTTGATAAAATATTTTTATTTTAGAATTTAGTTTTTTGGGTTCGATTTGACTATCGACGGATTATTATTTATGTATTTTATCGTGATATCCGTTTCACCAGAAGATTTTCTATTTTCCAATTCTTTTCTTAGGTCACTCAATTGTTTCCGCTGCATAAATGACTGATCTTGGTAAATACGTATATTATTTTTTAATGCGTGTTTCTTGCTTAATAGTATTTTCGGCCATTTAGCTTCCGGAAACTCGATTTTAATTCCTCTTGGTTTATCGGCACGCCTTTGACCCAATCTGTAGATTTTCAAGTCAAGATTTAATGTTGACATATCTAAATCTGAAATTATTTTTTTCACTGACACTATGTCGCTATTTATTGATTCAGTCTGAGATAACGATATATGAATGAAGCGAGCAGTGTTTGCCAAGACCGGGTTGTTTGGTGGGGTGGTTTTGGTGCGGTGGTTTTAGTGGTTGACCACATAAGTATGTCATCTTTCAACATTGGTTCAATGCAATACCCAGTGGTCAAGATATATAACAAACATAACTTCTAATATACTACATTTTGTAGTTATACAATCAAAATTATAAAAAGATAACATCACAAAGTATCTGTGTTCAAAGTATCACACTTCCAAATGTATTTAAAAACTCATTTTCTCAGCGTTATGATTTTGTGGCTTGGATCCACTAACATCTACGGCGATGTTTTAAAATCTCTCCATAATTTGGTTTATTATTTAACAAAAAAAGATTTGAATAAATTCGCGCAGCGTTTTCTATAACATTGACACTGTGACAAGACTTTACATCTGTACTTTGTTAAATTACTCCATAAATAATTATGGCGAAAATAATAAATCTTTACCGGGAGGAAAACCTGTACACTGAAATGTCAGAAAATGTGAAAAAAAAATGGAAAATACGCCATTGTTATTTTTTTTCAATAGTACGTCAAGAGGACAGATGATACTTTTTGCGGAGGAAAAAGTAAAGATTAAAGTAATTGAAAATGTGAAATTATTTTGGCGTCCTCCGTGGCCAAAAGGTTAACATCGTGCGGACCCGAAACCTTTAAAATATACGCAGTGTGCCACGCTCATACCGTGAAACTTTAGGAAGGTCTCATGATAATCCGAGAAAAAAATCCTGATTCATAAACAAGGCAATTCTATTACTAAAAACAAAAACAAAAGTATTAAAAAATGTCTAGTTGTAATCTTAGCTTTAATTTTGTGAGTAATGTACTGACCGAGTGCGAAAAAATAATAATTATAATGGTACGTTTATACGAACACTTTTTAAATCACACAAAAATAAGAAATTTATTTGGGCACTAATGTTTTCAAAGATTTTCATGAATAACTCCCCCACCAAAGTTTCGTGGTATAAGCGTAGAACACGGTGAATGTTGTATTTATTTGACAGGTTTCAGAGTGGTTTATACTCTCAGTATCACCATTGTGAAAGAAATGGTTTTATCCGTGTTTTGTTACGAGACCTTAATATTCAAGTACTTTTAAAACTTTACTATATATTTCACCCCAACTCCCTACAGCATTCCCACTTACCAGTATCAAACGGAAGCCTCTTCATTTGGCAAAAACGTCAACACTTCTTCACCGAAAATCTCATCTGCGATTTTCCCGAGAATGGTGCGGAAAATGACATGTATTATGACCAGCGCATTTCTGTGCTGACAAACAACGATACAGAACGCACAAGATTCACCTTCGACATTCCAAAACTGACGTCAAATCAGCAAAGGATGTATCAAAAGTTTATTTTAAATTTATTGGAATTACTTTGGAATGGTTAACATTTTAAAATATATATTTAATATACATCATACATACAAAGTTAACCTAGCCCAAAATAGGGAATAAACTGAGTATAATATAGGTAATTTTATTGTACGGATCGATAAAAACTACGGAAAATAATCTGATCTCAGTAGTTCGGTGATAGAGTCTTATCCCGGTTACCGTTTTGTTTATTTTCTATGGCTTTTCTGTTTCATGTTTCATTTATCGATTTGTGAAATGATGGAGAGCGTAGCTAGCACAGGATTGAGTCCACGACGTGACGTCTGGGTGGGAACCAAATGCATTTGTCAAATCGGCTAGTAAAAATGTTATTGGTTCCGCAAATCAAAGCAATTATTTCAGTTCTTGTAATATCATGTCATTCCATAAGATTGCTTTCCACTAACATAGAAATAACATCCTTAAGCGCGGTGTTCTTATATCTTTACCATTTCTCGCATCTCTCACATCTTTACCATTTTCTTTTGTTTCGGAGGACCACCAAGATGATTTTCAACCGAAGGTCAGTAAACAACCCAAACAGCCACGTGTGTCACATGCATAATGGCCTGAGTGAAAAATGTCTCAGTCAGCTTCAGTCCTAACACTGGGAACACAACACATTACGCAGAAACATTAGTCTTGCTTTAAAAATATCGCGCGGAGGAAATACCAGGATACCAGAGATGCAAGGAGGTATTGCAGAGCTAATCTGAAATGCAAATACATCGGGAAGTACCTACCTAAGAGCTATGAGTAGTGCGGCTCCTTGCAGGATGGGAGATATTGTTTGCCGTCTCGTAGGGTAATGAAATTTTCCGGCGGATCTTGAATTTTGAGACATGCCGCGTTCGGGGAAAAAGCAACGAAGTTTACTTAGCATACTCGGGGGATTCGTTGTATGATTTTTAGATTATGAAACTCCGCTTTTTGGATTATAAAATATCTAACGGTTGCCAATGTTTTGGTAAGCTAAATTATTTAATAAGTTATATCTCTGAGGTTCATATTTAATAATAATGATTCGCGATGTTTTTTGTTACTTATTCTCGTTTCTTAGTTGAATTGGGAAACTGTTTTATGAAAAAGGACCCCAAATCATTATTTAAAATTCGCCACAAGGCTCGTGTAGACGGAAGAAAAAATAGGAAATGCTCAACATTTTAATCGATGGTTGATTCGGATCATTTTAAGAACCGTTGATCTTAAATTCAGAATAATTCCGATTTCATTGAATCTAAGTGAAATCACAGACAGACCCACAACTGAAATTAGTATTTTAAAATAAACCTTTTTAAATTTTATTCTTTGTTTTCTTGATTGAATGAATAAAAGAGAAAATTAGTCCCACTTCCCGTCATTCGATCAAGCCGAAACTTGGCAAATAGATTCGTTGTCAATGACAATGCATTCCATCAACTTTTGGTGGCACTCATGCACATACACACACGTATTTTTTTGAAGTTGGATGACATTACCTTCTATCTATATAAATAAAATGATAATGTTCGTTTGTTCACAATATTAAATAACAGAATGTTCTGTACCGATTTTTTTTTAAATTTGACATAACGTTACCTTTCGAATACGCATGTTTTTATATACCTATATTATATATATATATATATATATATGTCACCTGTGACAGGTAAAAACAGCGCCATCTGTTGGACGTAAAAGCAACACGCCCTATTGTTTCTCTATCTACACAGACAGACTAAGCCACAGCAACGTTGCATTCGAATACGCGTGTTTTTTTTATATACCTATGTATATATGTCACCTGTGACAGGTCAAAATATACTTTAAAAAAAAAACAGTGCCATCTGAGGAACAAACAGGTTGTTTTTGAAAAACAGCGCTATACAGCCATCTGTTGGACATAAAAGCAACACGTGCTATTTTTTCTCTATCTGCACAGACAGGCTTATCCACAGCAACGCGTGGTGGGATAGGGCTAGTATTGAATAAATAAAAAAAATCAGCAGTTCAAATCCAAAAATAAATGTTGGTACTACCTACTACTTGGGACTCTTGAACGGTATTCACTTAAAAAAAAAAAAAAAAAAAATAAATATAAAAAATTTATTTATTTAAATACATCTTTTAATAAAAATAGATGTTTTATATTTAAAAAAAACTTCGTTTTTTATGGATTAATACTTTGATGATTTGTAGTTTAGAATCAACAGTTAACAGACCATGATGCACCGCACCAATGTATTAATATTAGTTTTTTAATGTTTCCCCACTGTGGGTCCCTCATAAAATAGAACTTTCTAAAATAACACCAGTACTTTATTTGCTTAAACATAGTTTTGAATTATACTTCTCACACGTTTTTAATTAAAATTAATTACTAAACCAAAATGTCTAATGCTGTGAAACAACTATCCGGGTTAGTCCAGACATTTTGTGATAACATGCAAAGTAGGGCACAAACCTCAGCCAAACTTTTCAATAATAATTATCACAACTTCCGTAAACAAAAAGTAGTTTGTAGGAATGCTAATTATATATAGCGACTACCCTAGCAAAGTGGAAGGACGGTATTCATTCATTAGAAAGTTGGTCGGCCGTAAGTCTTGATCGAACAGTTGACCTTTCACTGAATTCAGGAATAATGTCCTCCTGAATCAGAGACGCGGAACGATCAAAATATAATGGACAACGCTGTGGTATTTATTCGCTTTTCCTTGTTGAATTGGGAACCTATTCATTGAAAAAGGACCTCAAAGCATAAAGTTCAAAGGTGATATTCACGAACGTTTCAAACAATAGTTGAATCGGATCGTTTCAAGACTCATTGACAAATGCCATTACAGTTGCAAGCTCATTTTTTGCCATTGAAAGCCATTACAGATTAATTGTATAAATGTTTGGTTTAAACGATCCATATTTTTATGCTTACGATTTCATTCAGAGAGTTGCCATTGGAGAAGAAATTGTATTTTGAAACGGTACTAAATCATAAAAAAAAATGGAAAAACCTTACTTCTTCTAACTCAGCAAACTTATTTTGTGGCACCATTTTAATTAAAAATTAATAAAATACTTCGTTTTAACCACTTTTATTGTTTATTACCAACATGTTTCATGAGCAACGCTCACTTCTTCAGGGTTTTTTGATAAAACTAATTATAAATAATAGACATAAACAATGGTGTCAATAGATAAATAATAGACATAGACAATGGTGTCATTAAAAAGTGGGTGTGTCAAGCCTACGCAAGACAGAAGTGAAACTTCTAGTTTCAGCTGATGCTTGGCGTGGCGCAGTTCGCTGGTGTCTGAGAGAGAGGAAAGAAGAGAAGAGAGAGAACGTTCGTGAGCGGCTCCCCCACCTCAACAAGGTTTCACTTCAAAAATGCCACAGCCGAGAATCGAACCTCGCTTAACTGATTGAAAGCCAACCACGCTGAGCACCAACTGTAAGCAAAGCCGCATAAATTGATTATATTATGTAGGTTCTGAAAATATGAGAGCTTGTTATGTTTTATAATGTTACCTACATCACACCCAAAATATAATATATTTTTAAAAATAATGTACAATGTACAGAAATAGAATCCCACACAAGATCGCGTAGTGCGCTCTAGCGAACGGATATTTTATCAGAGGGAGATAGTTTTAATTTTTTTTTCTGTAAATTATTACATATTATCAAAATAAATAAATTAATTAAATAAATGTAATACAATTATCATAATATACGGATTAGATAATAATTTTAATCCAACACAATAACGCAAAGCGCGCTCTAGCGGAGTAATGTTTTATCACAGTGAGATAAGTGTTTTTATTATTTTGCAATATTATTTTCTTTTAAAAAATGTTCTGACCTACTAAAAAATAAGATATTGAATGAAAAAGGCGTTAAAAACAAAAAAATAATGTGCGATGGCCGAGAATCGAACTCGGATCAACTGCTTGGAAGGCAACTATGCTGACCATTACACCACCAACGCCAGTTGTCGGGATGAGCTAAGAAGCATTTATATGTTACTTCAAAACTTTGACTAGATCAAATGAACTTTAATCGGTGGTCCCGCATTTTCGTTTCGGTCATGAGTCGGTTTTACTCCGGTCATCGAAATTGCATGACGCGCGTAAAGAAGTTTCACTTCAAAAATAATAGACAAAAACAATGACAACAGTGAAAAAATAATAAAACGGGTAGGGGAAAGAGAGGCAACATGGAACAATTTACAAAGGGAATAGGTTTAATATTGGGTCGTTTAAAAATAATTTTTGATTGTTAATAATATTCAATTTTGCGTTTACACTCTTTCTAATCTCTAAAATTTCTAGTTTATCTAACTGGATGCCATTGACATTACAATGTATTAATTCTATTCCAGTATTGAAGTTAAAAGTATGACTAGTTTCCAACAAAACAACATAACACCTCAAATCATCCATTTTCTCAAAAAATGTCTGCTTTCCATTCTATGATTCATAGACTAGTTAATGTACCCCTATCTCTTAACAATTTTTCAAAGGAACTCAATATCATTAAACAAATTGCAACCAATAATGGATATAACACCAATTTAATTGAAAACATTCTTAATAAAAAATATAAGAATAAATTTCTTAAATCATACATCTATCCTGTACAAAAGGACGAGAAAAAGAATAAATGGAGGAAAATTATGTATTTTAATAATAAAATTTCTAATTCCTTAACAAAAAATGTACCGAATGAAATTCTTCCTGTATTTTATGCAAATAATAAACTTAAAAATTACATATTAAATAATAAAGACAGAGATTCAAAAATGAAAAAATCTGGAATTTATAAATTGAAGTGTAATGATTGTGGTTTCTTTTATATAGGAAAAACTTCGAGAAACTTTGAAATAAGGATTAAAGAACATATGAAATCTTTAAATAATAACAGTTTCTCGGAGTTTGCCAACCATTTGTTGGAAACTAGTCATACTTTTAACTTCAATACTGGAATAGAATTAATACATTGTAATGTCAATGGCATCCAGTTAGATAAACTAGAAATTTTAGAGATTAGAAAGAGTGTAAACGCAAAATTGAATATTATTAACAATCAAAAATTATTTTTAAACGACCCAATATTAAACCTATTCCCTTTGTAAATTGTTCCATGTTGCCTCTCTTTCCCCTACCCGTTTTATTATTTTTTCACTGTTGTCATTGTTTTTGTCTATTATTTTTTAATGACACCATTGTCTATGTCTATTATTTATCTATTGACACCATTGTTTATGTCTATTATTTATAATTAGTTTTATCAAAAAACCCTGAAGAAGTGAGCGTTGCTCATGAAACATGTTGGTAATAAACAATAAAAGTGGTTAAAACGAAGTATTTTATTAATTTTTAAGGAAAAACCTTAACTCATAGATCACAATATGAATGCAGAAAGGATCTGTTATTTGTTTTGCCGTTCAAATTATCAAAAATTCACAATACCTTACATTAATACACCCTCACAATTAATAATGAACACACGTTGTAGTATTTTTGTCATATTTTTTTAAAATATAAACTTGTAACATATCCACGTAGAACAGTGACAGTTGACAAATGTCAAATTCCGCCATCTTAAACTGTACTAAAATCGGCAGCAAAATAGAGCACATTCTTTATTCATCCCAAATCCATTTCAAAAGTTAACCTAAGTTAGCCAATACGGAAATTGTTAGCTTGTATTTTCTTATTCCCTTTTTTTCAATATGACAGTATATACCTACATAAAGAATGTTTGAAAAAAGAATTTTCATCGATATATTGACATTGTACAATTCCTTATTAGATATTTTTAAAGTTGCATAATAGTTTTATAATGAAGTAAGTGGGTATTTATGTATCTTCTTTCTTTTTTTTTTGAAGTGAAACTTCTTTACGCCCGTCATGCAATTTCGAGGACCGGAGTAAAGGCCTATCCTCACACAACAGTGCCGGCACGTGACCGACAGTTCCGTACCGTACAGTACCATGACGTGCTATTCGTACATGTCAGTACCGACACGGCACGACACGGCGACGCGCAATGAATGGCGCAGTGTTTAGTAGGTACTCTACGCAGCAGTGTCATGTGCTAAAATGCCTCGATATTCAAGATCACAATTAGCAGCGATTGCTTTAATATTAGATGAAGACGAAGAAATTTATGTGAGAAGAAGGCATTGGGTTCATAATGCGTGGAGGAAAAGAGAAGAAGAAGGAGAGTTCGCCACCCTATATAAACATCTGATAGATGATGAATCAAAGTTTTTCGAGTATTTTAGAATGTCAAAACATTGTTTCGACATACTTTTATCTAAACTTACTGAAAAGTTAAGAAAACATGATACTCATTCGAGAAAAGCTATACCACCAAGGGAACGTCTAGCAGTCTGTTTCAATATTGTTCCACATGTTTGATTTAAAATTAAGGTCCATGTATTTTCTATGTGAAAGGTCATAAATTGCAGGATGTACACGGACCAATTCAATCAACTGTTCGTCGGCACTGACATCACTGAACGTCACTGTCACTGACGAGTACGGATAGTGCCTTACAAAATGTATGCCACAATATCATTTTTCACTGACACTGATGGATACGTCACGTGTCGGCACTGTTCCGGCACTGTTGTGTGCGGATAGGCCTTTTAAACCGACTCATGACCGTCACGAAAAACCGTGATCATTTCGCTATAGGAGCCTAGCTAATATTATATACCTAGTTTAGGTCACCCTCCACAACTCAGCTTCGCGGTCTAGAAGCAGAGCGCGCGACTCTCGTCGTGAAGAACCGAGGTTCGATCCCCACTTAAACTATTTTTTTTTCTTTTTGTGATTTTTTTAATACGAGGAAAAGTGATAAAATGCTATCGTGCTGCGACTTTTAGATATTTTGACTATATGATATTTTGTTCGAATACGTAATAACCGCGGTCTAGAGGCAGAGCGTTCGACACTCGTTATGCAGGACCCGGGTTCGAATCCCATATTTTTATAACTTTTAATTTTTTTTTATCAACGATTTGTAATAATGTAGTAAAAAATTACATAAATTTGTTAATTTACCTTTACTTTACTTTACGGTACCTATATGATATTTTGGTCGAAATATAGCTTACAAATCGAGCCGGTAGAGTCGCTCGGTATTTTGATTAATTATTTTTATTTATCAACGATTTGTAATAATGTAGTAAAAAATTACATAAATTTGTTAATTTAACTTTACGTTAATTTGCGCGAGATACCTCTCCTCGCGGTCTAGAGGCAGAGCGTTCGACACTCGTTATGCAGGATCCGGGTTCGAATCCCAAATTTTTATAACTTTTAATTTTTTTCTATCACATGCTACTTATAAATATGTCAATAGACAGAAAAAAAGAGACAATGTAATGAAAAGCGAGAAAGAAGAATACTAAAAGTTTCACTTCCGTCGTGCGTAGGCTTGCCACACACTGTATTTTTTTTAATTTCAGATGATATTTTGGTTTTGATTTATTAAATAAAACAAAATTATTTAAGAACTACTATATTAGTATGTACTTTAATCCTTGATAAATTAATAATAATCGCGGCCTCCACGATATTGTATTCTAAACTGCGTCCCTGAAATTATGTACACAGTCCAGAGAACGACGGAAACAGCGGGAAAAAGAGAGAGCGCAATAACAAGATCGCAGCAGAAACAGGAACCGGGACCAATAGTTTGGGAGGAAACTTTTCCCGATAAATAAGGGTTGTTTTTGAACTACAAATCGTAACAGCCTTATTTATGGCGCACGGATATTGGTCTGCGCTCCGATATGAAATGTTTGCAAGTCAATAACCCGATATTTATCAACGATTTATTTTTTCGCTTAAACAATCGAATCCTGTTCCAATTATTTATTATTTCACCGATTTGATTTATGAATCTTTTGACCTTTTACTATCTGTGACTCCAGTGTAGGAGGTTGTGTTTTATGTGCCTCTTTTTGCAACACACTTGAAGGACCAGCTCCAATACTATGTCAACTACAATTATATTATATGGGACGAATAATTTTCTATGCATCCGCTGAAGTCGATGGACAGTATTCCTCAGTCTTTTAAATCTGAGCTTATGGAACATAAGAATTAGCTAAAAGAACTCGAGTAGATTCCATATATACGGACGTTATTAAAGCATTTGACAATGCTTGCCATAAAATTCTCTTAGTTAAAATATTTAAGCTCGGTATTGATGGAAAACTATTAGACTGTACACTAGCTATCTAACTAATAGAGTTCTACTATTAAAAATCAATGCTTTTCTTTCCAACCAATTTATAGATACAAGTGGTGTACAACAAGGGTCTCATTTAGGCCCAATTTTGATGTTACTGTTTATAAACGATATTGTTAATATATTTGAAAATGATAAAATTGTATTACTTTTTGCAGATGAGTCAAAATATTTAAAAAAAATAAAAACCGTTCAAGATTGTCTACGAAATAAATTAAACAGGACAATTAATTGGTGTACTGTTAGTAAAATTTATCTTAATATAAATAAGTGTCATTCAGCCAAGTGTAGACAGCCTTGATTTAATGACCCTCATTGAATTTCATATACCT
Organism: Hesperophylax magnus; assembly: GCA_026573805.1. Lineage (NCBI taxonomy): Eukaryota > Metazoa > Arthropoda > Insecta > Trichoptera > Limnephilidae > Hesperophylax > Hesperophylax magnus. The sequence continues at coordinate 6,408,494 of JAIUSX010000029.1, read as the reverse complement.
ACAAGAGCTACTCGTTTTAAAATCCTGTTAAAATGTAAAAATTCCAGAACAAAATATTTCAAATACTCGCTTGTACCTAGATTACATGAAGTTAGTAATAGGTACTCAGATGCTAGGTACAAAAAGGCTATACTATCGTATCTTTTAAATGATTATTAATTAAACCATAGTCTACTCATACTTATTTATAATATTGTAAATATACTTGCATCTCCTTCTAGAGCTTGTATTAAATTTATACTTTCTGTCGTCATTTTATTATAAAATGCCACAGTTAATTGTTATTTTTGTTTAAATTATTACTAGTGTTAGATATGTTTGTATTCTGTCCCATGTAATTATTGTGTGAGGTATATTTATACCGTGGATATTAAATAAATAAATAAGATAAGCCCAGATTGGAGTTTAAGAGAAAAGGGACTCAGTCGTCGCAGATGGGGCCACAAAGTCTGTCAGCTGTTACCATGAAATTAGTTTGGCAACAAATAAAATTTAATAAGATGTTAAATATTCACTACTACTCTGAAAATGGATGGAGTTTTTTACACAAATGATATTATGATTTTTTTTAAATGATTGATTTTAAATTATGATTGCTGAAATAAATCAAAAGCATCCCAAGATTAAACTGTCTGCCAAAAGGGCTTGCTGAGGGTAATAATATGGTGTAATACCAGCTGAAGCGTAGATGAACAACATGGCAGGCAGCAATTAAATTCATTTGAATTTCCAAATAAAACAGATTGACTTCGAGAGTAAGAGCGACCAGGCCTGGCCACGGGCTTTTTAGCATGGAGGCATGGTTAACATTAATGTGGCTCAAAACCAAAAAGCCCGCGAGTGTACAAGATAGGAAGATGATTTTCGATTACAAATTCTCCATGAATCCGGTCTCCAATTTCAGGTAATGATGGCGTTATTTGCGAATTACGGATTCGTCGACAGTCAGTCTAGAGGTGGACCAATCTCTCTGCTGTCGCACAAGGAATGATCTTTTCCCCAGATTGGCCTTCCCAGGCTATGTATTAGTTCACAGGTTGAGCAACGACAGAGTGTCGAAAAACCAGTGTCAGCAACATGGCCAATTTATAATTTTCAATTGAATAAATTCTGCAGGTGCCACACAGGTAGGTTTTGACATCTTCTTCTTCTTTCAATAATTATTCCAAGGCTCTGCTCTGCACCAAGAGGTTGCTGGCTCTATTAATGACATGAGATAAATAAATTTAATACCAAATGTGTATGCTTGTAAATTATCTGAAATAAAAAAAACGATATAGGTTGTTGAAATATTGTTTTAATAGTATAAAAACAGTATGAATTAGAAAATCAAACAAAAAGATTTTGGTTTTACCAAGAATCGAACATGGAATTCCCTGCTCAGGCGCAATACCAAGAACTTTAAGAAAGAAAAATGTTATGGCTTAAAAAACATATACGAGTACATTTAAATTAAGATTATGAATCAACAAACACTAATTATGAAAATAAATTATTAAAACGATATATAAAATGATAATATAATAGAGACTTAAACGTGTTTGGTCGGCGTGTTCTGACAGAACTTAAATCAATCCCTCACGATTTGGTCGGCCGTGTACATTAAAAATTTCGGCAGTTTTGAGAGATGTCGCGCTATACAAATTATTAATATACTGCGGATACAAATTATTAATTTTAAGGTATTTTTTTTTTTATTCTTGCCAATTATTTATTCAGGGATTGAATGAAACCGAGATGACGTCACGCGTACCCCGCTCGAAATCGTTCGTTTTGGCGGGCTTTTAAAAATTCAAACTTTGCAAAATTATTATAACTATGAAAACGACATCTATTCCATAAATACTTGTTTATAGGTTAGAAATATATATATTTTTTTAAATTAACCGGCATGAAGTATTGTTGCAACCAAATATGCTTTTCATTCATATTAATATTAGCTTCACGTGTTCCGCTTTATGCCCCAATAGGGCAAAATTAAAGTATGGCCGCAGATGTGCAGAATTGTTCTACCTCATTTTAACTACTACCATTATGGAAAACTAGGCTAGGATTGAATAGTTTCAGGAAACATAAAAATGTGCAATTGATTTGGCTGCTTACTTAATGATATCGAAACTCCGATCAGCTGCTGTACAACTTTGCATTATGGCACGTAGCATGTGCTTGGGAAACATGAACCTACTAAGCCTACTAAGAATATACGTCATTCCCTTAGAAAAACCGGGTTATGCTATTTGTATGCAACTGAGATATTGAGGGTCTATGTTTGGTCCAGAAGTGAATATGAAGAACGATTAGTTATTGAATTTTCTTCTTGTTTAAGAACATTCTATTCAAACAAAAAATGGCATTTAGCCAAACAAGTCTGTTTTTAATACATCTATTATTTTTAAATAGATGTATTTAAAAGTACGTTTTTGTTTTTTGTTTGACTGAGGACTGAACCTTCCTTCTCGGGGACTGGCTCTTAACTGCTGTGAACTTTTAAAATGTCGTGTGACACTGAAAAAAAAAACATTTTAACAACAGTCATCCGCAGTAACAACTGAGTCAAATCCCGATTGGGTAGAAGCGACATTTATTTCGTATATTTAATGCTGTAATGTCATCAACATTTTAAGAAAATGCGTATATGTCCACGTGCGTGCGTGATTGCCACCAGTTTATAGAATGCATTGACATCGGCAGCGAGTCTATCTGACGATTTTCAGCTAGATCGGATATCAGGAAGTGGATTAATTTCTGCTTTTAGGATTAACATTTATTCATTACCGAAAACAAAAGTGAAATTAAAATAGATATTTAAAAATATATAGAATCTTGTCGATTATTTGATCTGATTATTTTGATGACTTTTTTTTTGTAAATGCCAAGTTTTTTGGATATAATGTTTTTGAAACATAAAAGTAACTTAAAAAGTTAATTCAACTGCAGAACGCTCTGCACATTAGCATTGTCATAAATGTAAATTTTCACTTATTTTGCCAGTTTCATGCAATTAGCAGATGATTCTAGTCGTCCCAAGCAAATGATCTCGAGGTACAATACAAATTACGCAATTGCGAAATTAACTAGAGTTCTTTTTAAAACATTTAATAGAAAAAAAACAATGCTTAGGTATATTTCTTGACCCCGTAAAGCATTTGATAGGGTTTCACATTCGAAATTAATTCATAAACTAAATAATATAGGAATAACTGGCAAAGCTAAATCGTGGTTAAAGAGTTAGTAATCTCTATCAAAGGACACAATGGATCAAATTAACTATCGAACTAAGTGGAATAGAAGAAATAGATTTTAGAAATCTACAAGGAACTGTCTTAGGCCCTACACTATTTTTATTATATGTGTGGCGTCGAGAAAAATATAGATTAACTAATTAATAATAAACCGCTCGACCTACTTAGTACCTACTCCCGAATTATGTACCTGCAGTCTAAATCGCATCGTAAACAAAGCAACCTACGTACTTCAAGCACCTACTTGTCTTTCGACGACAATAATACTGCAGTCCGTCTGGGATACTACGACAACTCGCCAGAAGGTTCGAGTCTACCATCTAGGCATAATTGCCGCGCTGTCGAAGGTTCCCGAAATACACAGATTGTGCGAGTGCCTAGGATTTAATTGCAATTTACTACCTCCTGTCGCTATCGGCCGTGTAGTATAAATAAGCCCGACGCAGCGAGTCAGTCAGTCAGTCATCAATCTGCCGCCAACGATTTACTAATCTCACGAGTGACAAACGGTGCGCCCCCGCGCCCCCCGCGAAGGACAAGATACCCGGCTTCGCCCGTACCATCATGGACTCTACCGGGACATCATCATAGCGCCTTGTCCAGATCGCCGTCCCTGGCAAGCGCTGCTCGCATTACAAGCGCCCTGGTTCCAGTGTCTCTGACCAGCGCTTCTTCCACGCCATCGTGACCACCACGAGGACACGCAGCATCCTTACTGGTCTACGCCGTTCCCGTTCAACCGCCTACAAGGTCGGCCTTCCGTCAGCACTGGAGTATTGATTCCCCAGATCGCCAGTGCCTGATAGTCATCGAGTCCGGTCTCAGCGCGCCGTCGCCAACTACCACCTGGACCACATCACCGCAGCAACCGGAGTATTCTACATTTGTCCAACATCATCTCCTCGTCACGGCAACTGACTCACCAATAAACACATGTGACCTTCACCACACGCCCTTTTTTTATTTCGTGCCTCTTCTCACTTGATCCCCAAATATGTAAATGAACTTTTTAACTCCCAATCAATGGAAACATTATATCTTTAAGTAACCAACGAACTAAGTGGAATAGAAGAAAAAGATTTCGAAATTCACAAGGAACGGTCTTAAGCCCTACACTATTTTTATTATATGTTAATGAACTTTTTAACTCCCAATCATTGAAAAGATTATATATTTTTACAGATGATACAGTGATAACGATTTAAGGCAATATTTGGAAAGATGCTGAAGTAATGGCAAATAAATATCATAAAACAATGGTTTGACAAAAGCTTATTGTCACTTAATATTGAAAAAACTAATTTTCCACATTTTAGCCTAACAGAATATTTTTTAATTCAAATATAAACATTGCCGTTCACGATAGAAAATGTCTACTTAGAATTATACTCTGCAACTCAAATTGTATACACATAAGTAGTAAAGAAAAAAATAAATATTTTGGAATAATTATCGATAATAACATCAAATGGAAAAGTCAAATAAACTCAACAGTAAACACTAAGAGAAAACTGATTTATATATGTATTTAGACTTACATATATCATTAAAAATATTAATGTATATTTATTTTGCACTGAAACAACACAAAAAATGGTATATATATTACTACCCAAAAATAAATGTATTCTAAGATTTCCCGGTTCCGCCATTAACAAAAATTTACGACAAAATTGCATTAGTTTTAGTTTTAAATTTTTACTAAAACTAAGTTTTAAATTTTTTCGATCAACTATGTTTAGGTTTATCATTTTTTACATGTATTTTTTGTACATATGTAAAAAAATCGTTACAAAAAAGTTGGGCTCGTCCGGGATTTGAACCCGGGACCTCTCGCACCCAAAGCGAGAATCATACCCCTAGACCAACGAGCCATCTGAATCAAACACCGTACATTTGTGACTAATTACAGAATAGTTATATACATTAATTATATTATTACGTAATTATTACCTATTTACTCAACACTTGCATTACGTTTGAGTAATTACTGCAATCATTATTGTAATGACATTGATATGTGGTGCAGTAGATTAGCCCTGAGCTCGTCAGTAATATATTAACGTAAGGCCACTTATAAGTTTAACGTATACAAAACCTAAGCCACATGTGTTAAGGCACCGTTGTACATCAGCTTATTAAATTATGGACGTTAGAAACGGCAGAGAAACACAATGTTTTAGTAAACTAATTTGAAAGCAATATACACAAAGAAAAATAAATAATACTGATTTATTAAAAATCTTTTCAAATTATTGGTACACCTGTTAAAACAGTATTGCAGGCCGATTCCTGATAAAGTGTTAGTAAATTCATAATAATGTCGGAACACGTATTAACGCACCTGTTTAATAATATGATATGACGAAATTGAAATGTTAGTATTTTTGTGAACACGTTTTCGGACATCATCAGTTACTTAAAATTTATCAGGATACCTATTAATTCATTCGTTAATGGCATAAATTCCCGTTTTTAAAACAAAACGAATAATTTTCCTCCATAAAAATTCCATAGCCAAGTCGATCAAAAATATTGCAATTTTGCACATTGCTGAGGCGACAACCGACCAGTTGCCGCTGACTCAGCACATTCTCCATTCAACTACTCATGATCAAGTCAAAATGCTATTGACTTGCCTACCAATGGACAATATCACTGGGAACATAACCAGTGGCGGCTCGTGACTTGAGTGGGCTTAGTTTGAAAAATTCGACATCATTTATGCTGTTTAGTCCAAAACGATCATTTATTATTTTTCGAAAATTTATTTTTTTAAGAAAATTTCAGAATTTTTCAGTTTGACAGGGCGCCGCAAGGATTTCCTGAAAGTAGAAAAAACCGATTTATAAAAAGGAAAATTTTTTCAGCTACATCAATAATGCCATTTTTTGCAATATTAGTAATCGAGTACACACAAAAGTCACGAGCTGCCACTGAACATAACACGTCAACCGGTTTAATTGTTGGCAGATAAATCATCTAAATGTGGTAAAGATCGATGATAAATTTTATTCATTCATTTAAGATTTACATATATATGTATTACTTTTCTATAAATCCAGCTAACCCGTTGTCACTAGATATAAGTCTTAGATGAAAGTCATTAATTTTAAGCCAGTAGTTATGAGCCTTAGTCGTAAGTCACTAGAAATAAGTATTGGATATAAGTTACTACCTTATATGAATCCTAGTTATAAGCCAGCTGTATTTATTGTTTAATAAACATATTTTGAAAATACTGACAAATACCCAATCTTCAATTTATTAAAATAACGAAACTTGACATCTTCATCTAAATACAGTGATACTAAACTCACGGTTCGTAATTCACTTGGCGTTCAATTCAACCCGTATACCTAATGCTGTCCAATTTTCTAAAATATTTTTTTTTTTTTTTATAATCTATGTAATATTTTTTCAAAAGAAAACAATAATTGTTGAATGAAATAGTAGTATTTATTGAATTTTTGGCGTTTAAAAATAAGCCGACGTAGCACAGTGGTTCGGTGCACCTAAACGGCAATCAGAAGGTGCGAGTTCAATTCCCGTCGGCGGCATTTATTTTCTCTCGAAGATTTTTTCAATTTATACTTGTGTTTCAGACTAATAATAATTTCTTATAATAACTTGTATGTAATATTATTATGCTAAGGTCTGCCGTACACTCGTTCACGTCTCCACGTGCCATTTAGCTATGAACAGAAGTACTGCCATCTTTAAATATATAATTATGATTGTGTTTTGGCAACTATTGATTCAAATGAACATAAATTCTGGTATCATCTTGTACCGCAAATGCCAGTCTTGTAACATTTTTCATCGCTTTTCAGACAAACACCACACCTGTTTTATCGGCAAATGTTTATTGCTGCAGTACGTTCTGTCAATAGCGGGTCATAAATCTAAAGAATTTGATATCGCACCGTATCAATAAACTTTACAGTGCGGAGATACATTTTTTCGGTTTAATCCGACCGTTCTATCGAGACAGATGTTTTGTGTAATATTTAGGAGAATTTGTTGAATTACACGCGATATAAGTACTAGCAGCGTCAATGGGTTCGATAACAACTGATAAAAATACTATTTTGGTGACCGAATAACTCACCAGAATGTTAATTCAATACACCTTTAAAAATTGATATAAAGTCATTCTATCACTTTTTAAATGTGCATTGAGTAGTCATCGTGGAACCAACTAGTTTGTCGTAATACTAGTGTTGAGATTCAGAAATAATGCAAAGCTTATGAGAGCATTATAAACAAGATCAAGAAAAGGGCGATTTAATGGTTTGGAAAGAGTGTAGGAAAAAGTGTCAGGAGGATTGTGAACCGAAAGAGAACGAGATTTGTGTTATAATTTATCAATTACTTAAGTCATATTTATTTATTATTGTACATTTGATACACAAATAGTTATAAGTAACATATTAGGCCAAATAATACAATAGGATATTGGATATGTGCACAGGATATATTGTAATCAAATGAAAAAGTACAACGTACGTCAAGAATAAGCTGCAGACGTGAATACATTGGTTTCTAACTAGGCAGTGCCTGTTCTATGAAACTAATCATAACATGAATTTAATTTTAAAAAAAAGATTATATTATATTTTTTTATAAAAGAAGTGTACTAAAGGTGATTAGAAGGAAAAGCATGGAGAAAAAAAATGAATGAAAATAATTAAATTTTGATAGAAAATTACTAAAAGCGAAAATACAACAAGATGTCTGTAATTAATTATCAAATGATATTTTTTAATAATGTTTCCAAACCTGTCCTGCCTAAATCTATTAACCATTTTCCTATTTTGGACCGAAGGTTGATAATTCAAACAGTTTCAGCTTCGAAGGGATTTTATTGTATATTTTTAATAATGTTTCCGAACCTGTCCTTTTTAAATCTGATAATCATTTTCCTATTTATGGACCGAAATATGACAATTCATACAGTTTCAGTTGTGAGGGAATTTCGTTGTATATTTTTGGTCCTAGGTACGAAAATAGTGTTTGATTTTTCGCTGTATTGCTCGAATATTAATTTTTATACTTCGGGTATTATTTGTATCGGTTTCATTACTTACAGCCGGACAATTATATTTAAACTAATAAAAAATAAATACTACAATACACTACCAATACCATGCTATAAAAGCTTTCAACAGTGTAAAACTTGAAATTAAAATTGAGGAAAATAAAAAGAAATTCACACACAAAATTACAAAATGGATTAAAGAACAAAAAAGACAATATTACCAAAATTTCATAGCATAAAATAAAAATAAAACCTACACGTAACACACAAAACCAATATAAACACACATCACTCACAAACACACAAGATTATATATTAAATGTATTATTTTATCTTATATTGTAGATTGTATTTAGATTATATTTTCATATTATAAAATGAAGGCCTCAGCACGGGCAAGCCACCCAGTGAGGCCAACATTACTGGAAAACTTTGAAATGTAAAAAAATATTGTACCAAATAAAAAAAAATTTAAAAAAACCTTCCTTGCCGGTACTGTGTACTGATTTGACATATATCTATAATTATTTCAATATCTATTTAAATATACTATACAAAGATTTCAGATGTTAGATGTTCGTTAGCAATACCTTTATGAACCCAATATAATATTTTTCAATTTACATGTATTTATCAAACGCAACAGAAAAAATTTGTCGAAAAATCTTTAATAATATATATGTAGGTACGACTGTGTGCCTTCATAACTTGACGAGTGTTTAGTTCACCGTTTCACAACGCGCGCAATAGTATATGGAGGTCTGCCGGCTGTAATGGACACTTCAGGCGTTTTAAACATGGATGATGTTTTCAGCACTAATACGTAATATTTTACTTGTGTCCGTGTTTCCATAACATGTCTCTACTAGGAATAAAGTGATTTACCTAAGTAATTTTTTTTTATTTTATTTTTTTTTATGTGACACCTCACAAGAGTGTCCCTGCCTGTGCAGTGCACAGACAGGGGAACTATGTCACCACCCGGTTGGGCGGCGTTGTGAGGCGGAGTAAGGTAGGGGCTGTAGGAAGGGATTTGTTAATGCGGGCCTTGAAGAGGCTCGGATTATAGGAGGGAGGAAAAACAGCTGCCGGTAGCTCGTTCCACATACGAGCCGACTTACACAAAAACGAGTCGTAATAACGGCCCGTTCTCATGAAGCCAACGTCAACCATGAACGGGTGTTCAGTTCGTGTCCGTCGAGTTTCGCGCACGTGCACCGGTGCATCAGGAATCAATGCTGCTAGCTCCTCGGAGCAGGCTCCATTGAAATACCTGTAGAACAGACACAGCATGCCTACATTGCGTCTATGCATTAGAGAAGGCAATCGGTCTGTTAACAACAGATTGTCAATCAGACGGATCGCTCTCCTTTGCACAGACTCAAGCAGGTTTATCAAGTATTTTGGGGCACCAGCCCAAAGGTGGCTCCCAAATTCAATAGTTGGGCGGACTTGAGACTTGTACAGGGTCAGCAGCTGGTCACTGTTGAAGAATCTCCTAGCCCTGTACAAGACGCCCAATTTTTTGAAGGCCTGATTTACTCGGGCTTCTATGGATCCCCGATACTTGAGCTGGTCTGATATAGTAACTCCAAGCATTTCAATGGAGTCTTTATTGGGGAGAGTGCTCCCATCAAATTGCACCAGACAGTCATTGATCTCCCTCTTTGCCGAAATCAGACACGCTTGGGTTTTTGAGACGTTGAAACTGACCAAGTTGGCCTTACCCCAGGCACGAACCATCTCTAGGTGGTGGTCAATTTTTTGCTTCAAAACTTCCCGAGCTGTTCGGACATCATAGGTGGAAGGGGGCCTGTCAAAAAGATAACCCTCGTGAACGGTGCTGTCATCAGCGTAGCAGTGAATTGGTGCACATTCAACGAGATCGTTGATGTGCAATAAAAACAGCGTCGGAGACAGCACAGATCCTTGTGGCACCCCCGCATTGATTTGGTGCGGTGAGGAAGAAGAGCCGTCAACCACGGTTTGAATTGTTCTTCCCCTCAGAAAGTCCGCAATCCAACTATGCAGGGTTGGGTGGATCCCATACGATGGTAACTTCCCGACAAGCGCCCGGTGCCAGACTCTGTCAAAGGCTTTGGAGATATCCAACCCAACGGTTTGGGTTTCACCAAAACGTTCCATGTACCGCCCCCAAATATGCGTTACATATCCGAGTAGATCGCCACACGATCGGTTACGACGAAATCCATATTGCCGATCGCTTAGGATATTGCTATTCTCGAGATATGTGAGCAATTTGTTGTTAACCACTCTTTCTAATACCTTCGAGAGTATGGAAGTGATGGCTATGGGGCGGTAGTTAGAAGGGTCGGAGCAGTCCCCCTTTTTTGGGATTGGGTGAACGATTGCCTTTTTCCAAAGATCTGGCACCTTTCCACCTTTGAGAGAGAGCCTAAATAATTTCGCGAGCACTGGAGTCATTTCTGCAGAACACCTCTTGAGGAGCAAGGCAGGTATTCCGTCCGGCCCACTGGCTTTGTCGACTTTCAGCTCGTTCAAGACTCGGAGAACCTCTCTGTTCCGGATCTTCGGTTCCTCCATTTGAAAACCGCAGTGCGGAATGGAAGGGGGAGTCTCTCCGTTATCTTGAAGAGTTGAGTTTTCCGCGAAAATTTTGCCTAATAATTCAGCTTTCTCACGGGCCGAGTTAGCCAGCCGACCATCAGGCTTGGTCAGAGGTGGGAAAATGGTTCTGCAGAAATTTCTTCCGATCGAGCTAGCGAGTGACCAGAAAGCACGGCTACCAGTGGGGCAGTCAGCCAGCTTTTTCGCAATTCTCTGGTCGTGATCGCTCTTAGCTCTATTTAGAACTCTCTTACATTCCCTTGCCCGTTTTCGGTATTCCGAAAGGTTATTCATGGAGCTAATCTTCCGGAGTGCATTAAAAGCCGTATTTTTGAGTCTGACAGCTTCAGCACAGCGATGGTCAAACCACGGTTTTGTGCCCGCTCCAGAGGATTTGACGGAGAAGGGAATGTAGCAATCCATTGCTGATGTGATTACTTCTCCTACCTCACGTGCACAAATTGATGGGTCCTCGGAGCTAAAGCATACAGTACTCCAAGGAAAGGCGCCGAAGAAAGACCGCATGCTGTCCCATTTCGCTGCCCTGTAGTGCCATACCTTCCTCTTTACATGTTTGTCGGGTTGACGGTTCATGGAGGATGGGACAGAGGTGGTAATCAGGCAGTGGTCAGAGGATCCTAAGGGCGCTGTCACCTCCACTCTGTACCCGAGTGGTTCACTAGTGAGAAACAAATCGAGTAGGTTGGCTCGATGTGATGGGATGTCTGGTATTCTGGTCGGAGATTCTACGAGTTGGCTTAGTCCATGGATAAGAGCAAAGGATTCCGCTGATCTACCGGCAGAGTTTGTTGGGCCCGAGAACTTCAGCCATTGTTCATTATGAACATTGAAGTCCCCCAGGATTACAAACTCGGCCGATGGGTAACGGGGCAAGAGAATATCTACAGTGTCACTCAAGTATTTAAACAACTCAACAGTGTCTGATTCGGCAAGGTTTGGTGAGCGATATAGGCACGCATAAATTCTCATCATACCGGTGAGATCCACGCGTACCTATAACACTTCGTGTTTTGCGCTCTCGATATTTGCGAGACGAGCGCAGCTGATGTCAGCGCGGCTGTAAAGGCAGACACCTCCTTTTGGCCTGAAAAGACTTTCCAGATGATATCCTGGGCAGTTCAGATAGGAGGTATCTGGGGGCTCGGCAATCTGTGTTTCCGTAAGGAAGAGGAGATGGGGATTTTGTGAGAGAAGGTGGTGGTGGATGGGAGTTAGGTTGGTGTGCAGACCGCGAATGTTAGCGAAATTCACCTTCATCCTCGGTCCACACTGAGGACTCCTACTGTTCGCTGTCGCTGAGTTTATATTGATTTGTTGTGAGTTCATAGTTTTTAAGTTTGTTTTATTTGTTTGTGGGATTTAGGATGGGTTGGGAAGGATTAGGTTAAAAAGGTTGGGTGGGGAGTTGGAGAGTTGAGCAACTGGATACACCAAATGTAGGGTATGTTCTTCAGACTGCGGTTCCAGGCAATGGGCAGGAGAGTCCGGCTGTGGAGGTCGCCCAGTGCGCCCCAAACGCTGGATGCTGGGTCCTCACCGGTCACGAACCGGCACAACATCAGCGGCAGGGTTTTTTCGCTGGCTGATGGGGCAGCCCACCCTTGGTCGTGAGCCCAAGGGTCGGGCCCCTGTACTATCCAGCGGCCCGGACAGCGATAACCGGTTTACTGGATCTCCCTCAACCGGCCTCTCCCAGCCCGGCCCGCCCCGCAGTAAGTAGGCTGACCCATTCATCAGTGTGATCCAGAACGCACAACCCTCCATGAGCCCGGGCACCCCTGCTAAGTCACCAAACGTAGCGAACCACTTCAGGTGACCTGTGGCAGAGGTGTTGGTAACCCAGAGTATGGTTCCCGGGGCGGCGGTACCCATTGACCACCTCCCAAATTAAATGTTATAATAAATGCAATCCCATAATTTTGATCCATCTTAAAAATGATTAAATGCTAGATGTGTACCCTGTATATTAACTATCCCGCATCTAAAAAGGGGAGTAGGTAGTACCCAAAATTACTATCCTCCTTATATTATCTTAAATACTTGACATTTCGTTTTAGTATTTTACGAATTCCTGCGCAAAATAATAAGATACCATTAATAATTGACTGAATAATTTGGATTTCTATAGTTTAAAAGCACATAAGACAGAAAAATGCGAGAGGTGGTCGGAAGACTCACTTGGTTACAGACGTTTTGTTTGACATCTTGGCCTGTCAAGAGTTTAGAACACAGCACCTTATCTCAGGAGATTTTCTAGCACCGTAAGAGAAGGACTTAAACATGCTTAAATTATTTATTGTTTTTGTGTTTAATTCGTAGAACTCCATTTAATTTTTTTATAAATTTAATTTAGATTAAATTTGATAATATTATTATTAAGTTCTGCAAGTGTTTTAGTTTTTTATTATTGTGACAGCTGTTTCGGCTTACAAGGCCATTTTCAAACTGTGGTTAGTCCACATTGAGACGACGTATTTATGCTATTTCAAATGTAAATTTTGAAGGTGATTTATTACTGGTTACACCGATGACAATATGATCTATTGTTGGTTAAACCAATCTATGTTTTCCCCTCAGTAAATGGTAATGAGTTCTTAATTATTTACTAATGACTTTATTGCTATGAATTATTTGGGTGCATTATACTGCTTGGGTTTTGTGAAAATACTGAGAAGTGGTGAGTAAATTATTTTCCGTACTTTATTAATTAGTGTTAAGTTTGGGTCATTCGTTCGTTTATTGATTTCTAATTGTTCAAGTAAATTTAATCTAATGCCCTTTTTTTCTATATGCAATGGTTTAGGACCCTTGTTGTTAAGTGGGGTATGATTATTCACCAAGAGATGTTCTGCGAATTTTGAGGATGTGTTTTTATTATTATAACATCGTATATGTTCCTTGAATCTAGTTGAGAATGCCCTCCCCGTTTGTCCGATGTAAGTGGCGTTACAATCGGCGTGGTCACATTTTAATTCATATATGCCACTGTTATTGAGTATAGGGATTTTACTTTTAGAGTTTTTAAGGCTTGTTCCTAAATTATTGTTTGTTCGAAAAGCTATATTTAAACCACATTTTTTAATTTCTTTTGCAATTTTTTCAGATATTGGGCCGAGGAATTCGAGACATGCAAATTTTTCTATATTTTTGTTATTTACCGGATATATTAAATTGATTTTATTTTTATATTTCTTATTTTTTATTATTTTTTCAATGTTATTTGCCTCATAGCCGTTGTTAATCGCGATCGTTTTTATCGTTTCCTTTTCTTTTATATAAGCTTTATTGTCTAAGGGAATGTTAATGAGTCTATGTACCATTGAATGGTAAGCTGATAATTTATGGGACCAAGGATGATTTGAATTTGAATTTATTGTTGTATCTGTAAAAGTTGGTTTTCTAAATATTTCAAAGGTATGTTTATTATTACTTTTACCAATTGTCAGATCTAAAAAGTTTATTTTACCTTCAATCTCATGTTCAACTGTGAAGCAGATTTTATTATTAACGGTGTTGGCCCAATTAGTAAAGATGTCTAACTGTCGGTTGGTACCATTCCAACATATAAGGATGTCGTCTACGTATCGGACATAATATACTATATGTTTAGCTAAGGGAGATTTAAGAATTATATTTTCAATATAATCCATAAATATCTCCGCTAGAAGTGGACTTAATGGTGACCCCATGGGGAGACCATCATGTTGTTGGTAATAGATATCATTGAAAAGGAAATAATTTGTATCTACGCAGATTTTTATGAGCTGGAATAACTCTTTTCTTATTACCGGATTGATATTACATTTTTCCAAGATATTTTCAATTATTATTAGGCATTCTTTAATGGGGATGTTGGTAAATAGGGATTTTACGTCTAGAGAAATGAATTTACAGTTAATGCTTAAATTGTTGGAATGAGCAATTTCATACGTCAAATAAATATTAAATTAATAGACAAGCCACTTGCAATGCGTGGGATATGTAGAATGTGGGTAGAAAATGTCGAAGGTTCTCTTGGGCCCCATGTTTGGAGTAATTGTGAATATTAACATTTGAAGAGTTAAGCTATGGCGATTTGTTGCCTTTCATTCTGTGGTAAAACTTTGTTGATAAGGTTGAAATAAATTACAAGAATAAAACCTACAGCCTTCAGATCCTAGGAAAACTACTCGGAAGTTGTCTAAATGCCTTACCATAAGTTACCATGGCAGGATTCTCCTTAGGCTTTCTATTTAATCATGCGTTTAATCAGAAGCCTTAATATGGGGGACAGTAGCAAAAACAACTAAGGACAGGACTACTACATTTATCATCATAAAACAGACATGTTAGTTTTGTTTACCGAGAAGAAATCAAAGGCTAACGAATATTACCGTAAAAATATTATTAAGGTTAAACGTAACGTACGTTATAATCAAAGCGTTTATAGATTGTGTCAATTTAATTATTTTGATAAAACACACTTTTAAAGTTATGCTTTTTTATTTTATTATTTATTAAGGAGAAGTATTTGTATTCGCCAATGTATATGTACACACTATAAATAGTTTTATCCGTTTTAAAAAAAAAATAAGAAAGGCATACAAATACAATATTGTATCGGTTTTTCAAACCAATATTGTATTTGTATGCATTTTTAGAAAGAATTAAATTTTTATTCGGACAACATTACGTGTTCATATTCATGTTGCTTATCTTCGGGCGCAAAAAAATAATTCGTATTAGTATTTAAAATTTTATAACTTGAAAAAAGTGGATTGAAATAAAATAATTTAATTAACGCTATCTATGAACGCGTAGATTGTAACATAAACTGACCTTAGTTTGACCTTAACTACTTTGGGCTGATTAGAATATAAGCGCTTAAAATGCAGAAAATATAACATCTATTATTTGCTTATAAAGGTTGTCCGATAGAGCGCCGGATTTATATTGTGTGCCATTGTTACAAAAATTATAAAATTGGTAGCTCATAAAATTTAACCATTTCATCGGTCAACCCTTGTGATTAGTAAGTTTAATATGAAACGCTACACGAAAGAACAACACGTTAAAAATATTTTTAAAACTCATTATAAAAATGGAGCAATTTTCACTGAAACAGTTGGTAAACTTGATGGAATTTTTTGTGTTCTTTCTTTTCTTCCGGAATTTTCTTTCGGAAAATTTTCTGGACAGTTATTTTTAAGAATGTGCAACACACCGAGAAAACATACTGATTTAAAATACTACCAAATTAATAAAAATAATGTCAAATTATTCATATTCCTGTTAAAAACGTGTCTACAGGCCTTGTAAATTAACAAATTTCCAAACAAACTATGACTAAAACACGAATTTACTTTTATTATTGATAAAAATTCTAATGTTGTCGTATTTCGTTTTTGCATTTATCAGGAAAAGCGCAGCTTCATGAACACGTGTTCCGATGTATTCTGAATAGAATATTTTTTTAGGAAATGTCTTTCCATCATTTTTACAGGATCTTAATAAATCAGTCGTACTCATTTTTCTCCGTGAATAATTGATCACTAAAATTATTTTTTGTATTATTATAATTGCTATTTCTCGCTAGAGCAATCCTGATTACAAAGCGCATTGTAGGACGAGAGGAACTTACAACATATAGGTGTGGGAGTTAATAGGTACACTTTTACATTGGTATTTTGAAATAAAAAATATAAATTTCACATACGAAATAGTACAAACATAATCAAAATTATAATTTTCACATACAAAAATAGAAAAAGGGAGGTTAAGTTGAATAAACAAGAAGAAACAAACGACGAACCAGACAGGGATGTACAAATAAGCACAAAGCCAAGGTAAGAATTTACAAGAAGGTACTTAATAATAATAATAATAAAATTAAATGAGATACAAAGAATTTGGCATTCTCAGACTATAAAAATATTACCATTCGTTATTTCGGCTACTGGCATTATACCGAGCTCTTTCATTAAAAATTTAGGCGTATTAGATCTATCAAAAAATTTATCTATAAAAATTCAAAAATCAGTCATTTTAAATAGATGTAGGATAACAAAAGATTTTTTAAATATTTATGTTGAGGGATCAGTAGTATAGGCCCTGTTAGGAGTTCTACCGAGCCGAACCCTCTGATATGAAAATATCTGGAGTCGGTGAATTATTTTCCCATTTGATCTCTGGTGAGTTGACGTGTTGTTCTTGTATTGTTTTGTATTTATTTTGCTTATATAATGCACTTGCATAATGTTGATTGAATAGATGATAATTTGTGGAAATGTGTGTGGAAGGGTTTAGTTTTTCCTATGGGGAAGATTTAACCCGTACATAAAATCAGAAAAGATAAAAATTGGATGACTTGTATAGCGCCGTTTTTATGCAAAATCACCTCAAGGGCGCTGTACAAATTTATAATAAATTTCTACAGTGATCCATGTTACTTACCCACTAATATATTGGTAAAAATAGATTAGGCTTGATTTCAAATACAGGGGGCAGGAAATGAGAGATAAAGAAACAAGACGAAATACAAAACGACAAGAATTCAGTGTTGCCAAGTTAGCATATTACATGCTAAATTTGGCATAATTACTCTATGTTTAGCATAACTTTTATGCTTTTAGCATATAGCATATTTATTTGGCTTATTTTTACAGAAACATGAAAATAAAAAAAAAAAACAATTTTTTAACTAACAAAAATGATATCGATTGAAAAACTGGTGTCTCAATGGAGAAACATAGTTCACATTAAATGGGAATCCTTGACTTCCACTGTAGAGTTTTGGAATGAAGTCATGCAATATAAAGATGCAGCTAATAATAACCCCTTCGGTGATTTATTTCAGTTTGCAATGTCTATTTTAACATTGCCGCATTCAAATGCGGACATTGAACGTGTATTTAGCCAAATGAGTCTGGTCAAAACAAAACTCCGAAATCTTTTGGCGGTGAGAACCCTGAATGCCATTTTGTACGTGAGATTTGGCCTAAAGAGAGCAGGAAAGTGCTGTTATTCTTACACTGTTCCTGACGAAGTACTACGCTGCATTGGGACCAAAGAAAGTTACGACTCCGTCTCTCAGCCTTCCACATCAGCTGCTGTTAATGAAGAAGAAGGTGAAGATATTGATATTTTATTTCACTGATTTTATTTCTAAGTTAAATTTATGTTGGCTTTTTTTTCGGCATTTTTTAAAGAAATTTAGCATATTTTTCCCATCACTCTTGCATATTTTGAAGTAGTTGAGTTGGCAACACTGCAGGAATTACGTATACTCGTTTTTATATGAATATTGAAAAATATTCTTATAAAGCCTTACTTTGAATTTTTTGAATATGTTGGCTGTTTTATGCATATCTGGAAAAGAGTTATAGAGTGTGTAGGCAATATTGTCATTTGAATTTTATGTGATTTGACACCAGGTGGCATATTTCTTAGGGATATTTGGAAGTCACGTGTGTATGCTCTTAAGTCACAAATAATATTAGTGAGCTTAATATGGAGATCCAACGTGTTATTGCAATAATAGAACCACAATAATTGCTATGCAACGATTTTATCTTAAATTTGTTTAGCATATTATTTACAATATATAATCGGAACATCTTTTGTACTTATACCTTTTCGAATAAGTAATCTGTTTATTTCTTAAACTAAATCCAGTGCTCTTATTGTGACACATTTAAATGAACGAACGTTTAAAACTAATAAATACATTTCTAAAATGGATTAGTTTGTAACCGAAAATCAAACTCGGAGTCTTTACTGACCAAGAGTAACACAATTTTTCCTTCTAAACCAAGACTTGTTTTATTTGTGGTGGCTCAATATGTAATATCTTGTATAAGAGCTCAACCATAGATGGCACTAGATTAGTCTATTAGATTATCCGTAGATGGCTTTTAGCTGTTGAGTATTGTGGAGACCGAGTGTATAATAAATAAGGTCAGGGTCCATATTATTCTAACCGCCTGCTGAATAAGATATCAGAGCCATTGTAAATTTATATCATTAAAAGTCCAAGTGTTTTGTTGAAGCCGGAGTTTTATTTAATAAGAGAGATTGTGAGAAAAACCGGAAAATGAGACTTTTTCATTGCACTTGACTTTTTTAATGCTTTCCACGTAGATGTGAATAGAAACCAATGTCGCGACTGACTTACTAACTTTCGTTTCTCTCTTTTACACTTCCCTGATATTGTATATCGCCATCACATTCGATCGATATAAAAAACTTTCATAATGATAACGAAACACGTCCATATTACATTTTTAGATACTTATTTATTCCATGGCCAGAGACATTTATTTATTTTTATTTATTTATTGCATCTCACTATACATAAAACTTTTTTTTCACATAAAAATCAAGCTCACTAGGACTAAGCCTGTATCGAGGTTAACAAAAATTATATTTATTGTATACGTTTTCAATGATATTTACTATCCATTGATGTTATTTGAAACAG
Organism: Hesperophylax magnus; assembly: GCA_026573805.1. NCBI lineage: Eukaryota > Metazoa > Arthropoda > Insecta > Trichoptera > Limnephilidae > Hesperophylax > Hesperophylax magnus. The sequence goes on along the minus strand of JAIUSX010000029.1, from coordinate 6,389,143 downwards.
TTTATTTTGTATTATGTCTTTGGTCCTTTGAGTTGTCAAAAAAATCGCTGCCAGTGGCAAATTCGCAAATAATTTAATTAATCTTAAGTTTTTAAAAATAAAAGTTTAAAAAAATTGGGCTCGTCCGGGATTTGAACCCGGGACCTCTCGCACCCAAAGCGAGAATCATACCCCTAGACCAACGAGCCAGATGATTATCACTCATTAATTTTAAAACGCGTTCCACAGATTAAATTAATGCGATAGAATTGAATGCCGACTGAAATGTATTGAGCGGTTGTTATATATCTGGTTGATTTAGGTGTTGGGTAGGACACGATATCAGAATGAGTTTGTATGAGTAACTCAAATACTGAAATAAAGTGTTAAGTGACATTTCCAATGCATATGTAACATAAATCACAAATTTGAGATAATTTTTGAAAAAAAAATTTAATAACATGTATTCGAATGTGAGGCATTTACATGCCCCATTAATCCTTCAAAGCTGTTAAAAATGTCCGCAGTCTTGAAAACGATATTGAACAGCGCCAAACCTCGTGTCATGCTATGTCGAGCCAGTACGTCCATTCTGCTATGTGGGATACAAATCAGATCATGGTGCCGTCCCTGGCTATAGTTGTTCGGTGCGAACAACTTATAGCATTCCAGGAGGTGTGGGCTATCTATTGAATTATAAATGATTTTATACACTGTTACTGCAAAGGCCCAACTCATGACAACTCTGACAGGAGACATTGTAAGTCTGAAAGACATAGAGAAGTGGTAGATAGTTTTAAAATATTCATTGCTAGATCTGAAAATGTTAAGAGAAAGGAATGTTTGAAAAGTTCCCGGCTGTTCAGATCTAGTTACAATATAATAATGCTAATGCCATTTCGAGCACAGTGAAGTATCGATTTCGAGTTTTCCTTGCCAACTTATATGGTGAAATGTATTTGAAAACAATGAAATTTTTGTGAATGAATGTTTTGCTTCTTAAATATAAATTTTATTAACTTTTACGTCTAGCATGCACATATAATAATGTTTTGATACCAAATATTCAATTATGTTCTGGTTTTAAACACAAACAATAAATATGCAAAATGGTTTTTTTTTATTTTTTTTATTTGGTTATTTTACATTTAAAAGTTTTCCAGTAATGTTGGCCTCACTGGGTGGCTTGCCCGTGATGAGGCCTTCATTTTATAATATGAAAATATAATCTACACAATACATTTAAAGAGAAAATAATACATTTAAAATATGATCTTGTGTGTTTGTGAGTGATGTGTGTTTATATTGGTTTTGTGTGTTACGTGTAAGTTTCATTTTTATTTTATGCTATGACATTTTAGTAATATTGTCTTTTTTGTTCTTTAATCCATTTTGTAATTTTGTGTGTGAATTTATTTTTATTTTCCTCAATTTTAATTTCAAGTTTTACACTGTTGAAAGCTTTTATAGCATGGTATTGGTAGTGTCTTTGTAAAAAACTGGAATTTACTGTCGGAGTTTTTATGTTTTCTTTGTACGCTTGTCTAACTGGTCTGTTAGTGTTATTTTGTGTATGTTGAAATTTATTTTTTTTGTTCTAAATGTAGTTTAGTAATGTTTTAACGTATAATTGGCGTATATCTAGTACGTCACAGCTGTTGAATATTTGGTCTGTATCAGTCAGTCTATGTTTTTTTAGTGTTACCTTTAAAATCGTTTTCTGTGCGGTTTCTGTGTAATTGATAGCCGAGTTTGTTGCTCCTCCCCAAGCAATAATTCCATATTCTATTATTGATTGGCAGAGTGCAAAATATATTGTTTTCAATTGTTTTATTTTATATATGTTTCTTATGTTTAGGAAGATGTGTATTGTTTTGAGAAGTTTATTTGTGATTTGTTTGATGTGAGGTATCCATCAAAGGTTATGGTCAATTACGATTCCTAGATACTTAATTTGTTCTGTTTTTTCTAGAGGAGGGCAATCGCAGATGTTGGTGTTTAAACATTTGTGTATTTTTATGGTGTTTGTGTTGTTTTTTGGCTGTCCCGTGCTATTTATACTGTATGTTGTTAATTTTGTATTTGATATGTTAAGTGTAAGTATTTTTGAGTCTAGCCATGTTTTCACTTGCGAGATTCCCAGATTCGCTATGTTATATACATTATTCCAATCCTTAGATTTGAAGAGTAAAACTGTGTCGTCAGCATAGCTAACTATTTCACCATCTATTTTCATGCTGCAAAGTTCATTTATGTAAATAGTAAAAAGAACGGGCCCTAGTATGCTTCCTTGTGGAACTCCATATGTAATCGGCAGTGGTTTACTAGTATGGTTGTTAATTTTGACTTGTTGTGTTCTGTTACTCATATAACTTTTTAATAGTTGGAGTTCCTTGCCTTTGATACCTAATGATGGTTTAGGTAATGTGGGAATACGTTTCTCTATTGATATCTGATAATATTTTATTTTTATTTTTATTAACATCAAAAAGATGCACGAATTAAAAATAAATATAATACATTTATTAATTACATAATATATTTATTTGATGTACCCTCGTAAATAAGCAGGGCTTGTATGTATGGGGGATGTTATTATATTGGTTTAAGTTTGATATGATTCAGTTTCAGAATACACAACAAGTGTTCAGAATACTTTTTAAGGTGGCTTTTAAATTCATTTATATTTGTCTAATTTTTTTCTGGTAATGAGTCAAAAAATTTAACTTCTCTAAGATTTTGTCTAAGATTTCTGTTATTTTTAAAGGGTGCAACTTATTTTTTAATATTATTTTTTTATAAATTTATAATGGTGCATGGTAGAAGTATAGTGCACTTAATTTTCTGACCCTCAATTGTTTGAATAAAAGCTCGGACAAGTATATTAAGGGAAGTTTTGAAAGAAAGTATGCTGTTTCTCGCAATACAAAATACCAGCACATTTGTAACAAATATTTCTAAAACATAATACTATCAATTTGTGAGCACTCTACGATCATTGTGTCACAATCTATTCTCAAACACTTAATAAAAAAAACAACCCGAAATTATGAACTGCTACAAAAAATTGACTTGTAAGTTAGCGAACATATTTAAAGCGAATATTACAATATGAACTAATATTGAATTCAAAATGATGTGCAATTTTAGTAAAAAAATAAATAAAATACATTCTGAAACCAAAAACCAAATTCTTTTTCGCCAGTACAAGATAACAGTATTTTTTATGAGAATTATTGTGGTACTGAAAAGATTTATGTCAATTTTTTTATATTTCACTACAGTATTACGATAATTTTAAATTTATGTTATATACCTACTTGCTTGATATTGTGTTAACTTCATATTTCGCTTCTTTACAACAATACTACATTTTTTACTAGTAACTTTAAAATATACATTATAACTTAAAAACGCACTTTCCCCCCTTATCAGTTACAACAGTAAACTTAATCTTAAAAAACAAACTTCTTATTAACAACCCAATCAAAACTAACATAAGCATCTCCCATATTGGGCTACATCAAACACAAAGGCTAGAATCATTCCAGAATGCGTTGCGACGACGTTTCACTAAAAGTCTCTGGTTCGTCAGGAATAGCATTATTAACACTGGCTCGAAAATTCCTCCACTCCGAAAACATATAATAGATTTAGCCAAAACCTTTTACTCCAAACTAGAATAAATCACGAATCCCTCCGTCTCCAACCTCGGCCGCTGGACCCCAGCACCGACCCCCTCCGTCTCCCGAATTCAATTTTATACCCTCCCTCACCGCAGTCAGCAGGTTTATATATAATATTGGCATAAACACAAAAAATCGTATATTTTGCTATAAAGATTTTGATATAAGTAATATATATATACAAAAGAGCGCTACAATAGCAAAAAGCAGGCCGCTCAACGGGTGGAAAAGATTATCTCTTCATATATGCACCACTACCCCCAGTTGACGCAGAAAGAGGGAGAAATGTTTCCGTAAAGTTTCTGTAACATATTTTTTTTACAATACGATAAATACAACTTGCTTGATGTTGTATCTTAGTTTTTCATAGTATTTATAAGGAACGTATATATTCTTAGTTTATTAGTACCTTTTTGTTATATTACCCATACTCTGACAGTGCCTAACTGGGTTCCTTTTACTTTCCTTAGTTTTATATTTTATTCGATTTTTTATTAATTAATAAACTAAATAGAAACACTACAGAGCTCATTTATAAAACTAAAGTTTCTCCACATTTAGATTATTGCTCTTCTATGTTATATTTGGCCAGTGAAGGAAATTCGAACAAACTAGATGTTATACAGAATAGAGCTATGCGATGTATACTGGGAAAAGGCAAATACGCAAGCATTAATCAAATGAGAGAGCACCTAAATTGGATTCCAATAAAACAAGAGACTGTTATTTAATACGTTAATTTTTGTTCGTAAAGTCATGCAACAACCAAATGCCAGAATATTTTAAGGATGAAATTGTTTTTAATAGAGATGTTCATAATTACGAAACCAGAAATTTAAATAGAATAAGATTGCCACATATGAAGAAATCAAAATCACAGAACTGCCTAATGTACAAAGGACTAAAGATGTATGATTAAATGCCTGAATGTCTGAAGAATGAATGTATTTAAAAAGAAATGTTATGTTTATTGTAAAAATATTTAAAGTTGCAAAATGAAATATTATCGTGTTTGTATTCTGTAGTATAAACTAACTCAATAAAAAATAAATCTAAAAATGTAAATTTATGTTGTAAAATTATTAGGAATAATAGAGAAAAAAATAAAATGTTCTCGATCAATATACGAAATCGCTAAGTACCTACCTACTCTTCCTCTATTACTTCTCTCCAGTGGCGGTTTTCTGTAAAGCGCTTTTGTGCAGTCAAATCCCAGAAAGACAATAATATATTTTTTAAATCTCAATAAATAATATTTATTTTATTTTATTTTTATTTTTAAAAAGAAAGACTAACATTCCCGGGTTACGAATAACCTGACAATATTTGAAAATCTCCTACTACCACCACAGTAAGCTGAAAATGTTGCTTGTGTTGTGATGGAGGACTTAGCCAGCCGAGGAATTGAACACACTACGCCCGAGTGAGACCCAAGCGCGATGTCAACTCGGCCACCGACCGGTCGAAAAATAAAAAAAAATCACTTGTCACTGTGTTCGAACACGCTAATCTCCGTAGCCGCCCAGCCAATTTCAATAAAGTTTTGTGAAAGTGTATGGTTGGTTCCAGCTTGAAATATTTGATAGTTTTGTACCCGATAGGTAACGCTGTTTTCGAGACTTTTTTTTGTTTACGTTTTTTTTTTTTATAATTATAATTTTTGCTCACTTTTAACGTCACGTTATTCAAATTCCGTGATAAAAATCAGTCCGTACGTGTTAATACTTGTCAAAGGTGAGTTTGAAATAAATCCCATGCGTGCGTTGTTCAGCCACTATGATTCTGTTGTATGAAATAGTTTGAACGTCAAATCTTCATCTGTTGCCCGGTGCGATTAATTTGTTTTAACCAAATTTCGACGGTGTTTCAAGTTTTTATTGAAATAAATTAAATTATCGAAGGAAGCAAACACTTTGTGGCTTGACATTATTACACAAATGAAAGAATATCTTTTTTTACATTTATATACGTCGACCGGTTTCGGTTCAACTCAACCTTCATCAGGACAGTACAAATATAAACTGATTATATTTGTACTGTCCTGATGAAGGTTGAGTTCAACCGAAACCGGTCGACGTATATAAATGTAATAAAGTGGTTTAAAACAAAGATATTCTTTCATTTGTGTGAAATAAATTAATTATTACTGAAGACGTTACTTTTGTATACAGAAAAAACAAACGGATTCTTGCGTGGATTGTGATTTTCGTATTAATAACATTTTTTTAATAATCTTCGATATTATATTCATCGAATCGCCAAATTGTACAGGTCTCTAATTTATGGTGTGGTGATATGTTCAAATTCCTTTTTATCTACGGAAAAATATGTACAGTTATGGAAAATCCAACATAGGATTTATGGATTTGTCGATTTGGGAGGCGAACCACTTATTGAATAACCAACACTTTAATATATCACCTCAAGCGGTTCGTTACGTTTGGTGACTTAGCAGGAGTACCAGGGTTCATAAGGTGAGGTTGGTCTGGATCTTGGTGGCGAATATGTCTGCCCATCTACTGCGTACCGGGCCGGATCGGGAGACACTGGTGGAGGGAGACCCTTTGTCCTCTCCAACAGTACTATATCGACCCATCGCCTTGCAGCGCAATGGGATAAAAGTAATTAGATGTCCTTTACTTACAGATACATTGTCCCTCAGATTCCTAATTTCCCCACCCTTTATAGCTGTTTCCTTCTCAACTCCTCCTCTCATTTGTGTCATCAAAAATACCCTTTACACAGCATGCCCAAACTTGACATAGATCATTATTTTTCTCAGAGCCATCTGTATGGAGATAATGTAAGAAAAATAAACTTTATTTAAAAACTAATTTTGTCCTCACTTTTTTAATCTCCGATTGAACTCCCAATTGAGACCCCACGAACCTCCGCCGTATCTAAATATCCCTTTATCCACCCCCTCCCCTAAATCTCAGTGACACAAGTCGTGAACCCCCCAACTCCTGAAAGCTCCTCTTGTCCACATCCTCATCTCCCTGAAGAGTCCCGGGAGCAACAGAAAAGAGAGGAGGAAGATGTTTACCTTTAATTCAAACGCTCAATCTGACAGAACCAATATTTGCTTTCGGTTGTACCGCGGGGCTATTATATTAGGAGAGAACCATTAGGAACGTTCCTACCAAAATACCTTCGTATACTGCTGAACTGGATATTGGAAAGGTATTTCGCACGTTTGGGGCTGTAATGTTTATTTAATAAGGGTATTCATTTTTTGTTAAAGGCCCGAACGGGAGATAATGTAGGGTTGATTTCAGTGAATCGCTTTTTTTACGCCTAGATGTTTATTTACGTCATTATTTGAACTGCTTTTCATTATCTAAGGAATCACGTATGTAGGGCTTGATCCTGATACTTGTATAAAGGATACACTTATAAATAGATGATGAATAAATACAAGACGATATAAGGCTGGCGAATCACGACAAACAGCAGTGAAGGATAGAAGTGGGAGATAGAGAAAGAATTAAAGAGAATTGAATGGGTTAATTGAATTGACACTGTCAATTCATAATAGGCCTCGTTTGCGGTCTGACCGACCGCCGAATTTATTCTCAATGGGATTCCCCGGCAAAAGTATAACTTCTTCATAACCTTTTATACTTACATAATTGATTTTAAATCTCCTTTTTTGTCTTTTACATGTCGACGTCTGTAATATTAAACTAACTTTGTAAGTACTTGCATACTGCTTGCTTACCCTGTATGCAGGGACATTGGAGGGTCTAGCGTCGTTAAAAAAATGAAGCTTCGTTTAAACATAAAAAATAGAGTGTTGACTTGTGCGGTAAAGGAGTAAACTATATGTTTAGGTAGATTTTTCGACTCGAGTTTCTGGGAAAGAAGGCTTAATCCTCAATTAAAACAGTTTTTCAAAATTTAAAATAGAAGTATGACAATAAAAAAACTTTTTTTCTTTCATATTTTTCTCTAGTGACTAAATTCGTCCTATATATATATGCATATTGTGTATCATTAATGTGAATCCCACCATTCAGACTCTCCCTACACTACGAGTTTCAAAAAATGTTTGCGTAAAAAGCCGATTTAGAGAAAATACATGAATTATTACTAGGTTAAAGTAATTAATTTGTAAGTTCCTATGAAGCTTTGGCAACATCAAACCGCATCAGATGCAGTTACAGCCACCGCCCTCAGTACCGATGCACAAATATGGACCGAAGGGCCCTGCATGTGCAAATGCGGACAAGTTCAAACCGCAAAGCGCATTGTTGAAGAATATCCACTCTACCAGTTCCCCGGAGATGTGTCTATGGTGGGCAACCTAACGTGGGATGCAATGGAGCAAATAGTGTTTACCAAGCACTGAACAAATATCTCCTAGAAATGCGATCTATACCAATAATTTTCATAAGACCATTCTCTCCTAGACAAAAGACTAAGGACGGGTTGTTTCGGAGAATTTGAACAATTCATCAAATTTCAACGTTCATTTTCGGGTTCTGTGAAAGTATTATTTAAGTTCTGTTATTATATCAGTATAGGCCAGTTCCTTGAAAGAACTGAAATTCACATAACTATCGAACTAACCATCAGAGAAAAATAAGTATTGCTGATTTATAAGAAAAAAGTGAAAAATGAGTATTGCTGATTTATTAAAATCCTGTTAAAAACGGGACTGCAGACCGTTTACTAATAAACTTTTAGTAAATTCATAATATGTCGGAGAACGTCTTCATTCACCTGCGTTTGTCCTGATTTTATAAAATGACGAAAAGCGAAAATATTAGAATTTTTCGGAATACGTGTTCCGACGTCGCAATAAACATTCGTTTTTTTACTGAAAGTTTATTAGGAAACCTGCAAATTCATTCGTTAAGGGCCTGCAATCCCGTTTTTAACCTATTACGAATAATTTGATGAGATTAATAATAAATTAGCAATTTTTTTATCAAACATCTCGGTCTTGGCACACACTCCTTGCTTCATTCATATTCTGTTATTCTGACTCTTGACATGGCCCGACTTAATTATTTGGTTCACTCGATCGTGTCATCTTTTTCACGACTTATTCTACCATACACACTAGCATATATTCTTCTTGCACTACTTTCTTGTCTTGCTCTACATGCCCAAACCATCTAATCGTCACTTACTTTATCTACTCATTACGCTTACATTATTTGCCAAATAATTATTTACAAATCTCCATCATTTCTCACATGATGTACATGGTTTTACCAGGGATCTCAATTCTACGGCATTCAGTCTACTTCCATCTTTCCTCTGCCAGTTCCATGCCTCACTGCCATACATCAGGGTAGGAATCAGCACTCCATTGTGGACTGCTAGCTTCCCTTATTTGCTCATTTTTGTTGGCGCTAAACGCATTCAGTCACATACCTGTAAAAGATTCAACACCCTACGAGATGTACACATTTTCAACTGTACTGGTGTCGCAAAATTGTCACATGTCGCAGTTGGAGCCACAAAATGTGCCAGTTTCAAGATGCTTCACTAGTAAGTTGAATGTAAAGAATACCAAATTCACAAATTATATTCTGTGGTCTATTTCATATCACACATCAATCGTTTCTGTCTGAGATATTAATTTACGTTGAGCATACTGTAAGCTTGAAAGGTAGGTTTTGACATTTTCTTCTTGCAATAATTATTCCGGTCATGGTGACATTTTACGATAGTTACATTGAGTAGGTATGACAATTAAAGGATTTGTTACTAAGGATACTGTATCAGACAGGAGTGTATGACACACAAGACTGCAAAATAGGGCCGGTGATCCCAATCCGTGGTGGCTGAAGGCTACCGCCTCTCGGCCGGTACTTTCGGGCTCTTGGTCGAACGCGACCCCGGCCTCTCTTTGTTCAGGCACGGTTCCCAGAATCGAGCTTGTGGAACGCTCGGGCAGCAAACCACGCTATGACGGCACGCGGCCCTTTGCTTCGGGTCGCGGCCGAGCGTCCCTTCACGTATAAGCACGATTCTCATAACCGTGCCCGAATTAAATGCTATGCTCTTAATCCACCAGCTCTCTCAGTATACTTCTCTGCCCGTGCCCCCTAGCCAAGCTCCGATGTTTTATTTATTGTTTATCATTTTTACATTTGTTTCATACATACATTTACATTTCTTTCACATTTAAATTTCATACATAGTTTAGTTACAGTTTATACACATTTGACATATTTCTCATAAATTCTCATTTTAATTTTAAATTTTTATTTTATAATTCTATACGTGGGTGACTGCGGCCGAGCCCGGAGCAGTACGTCCGTCACACTCCCCCCGTGGAGCTCGGCTACACCCATTTTAGCGGGAGGCGTGCTGCGACTTGGTGCGGCGTGGTCCCCGGCGTCCGGTCCCCCTGGGGTGGCGAGTTCGTCGGGCCGACGTTGGGACCGCTCCCTTGAATGTGTCCTTAGGGGCGGGATCACTGGCCGGCAGGAGGACCGCGATCTTAACTGCTGGTCTGACGTAGGTCCCCGTGCTGGTTTTGACCTTCACGGTCCTGACCTGTCCGTCCGGGGCTGGCGTGGCCTCGAGGATCCGTCCCCGTGGCCAGCTGTTGCGGGGCAGTGCCGGGTCCGCAATCAGCACCAGGTCGTCCTTCTGTAGAGGCTGCACCGGCTGCTGCCACTGCTTCCTGGCGGCGAGAGTAGGCAGATACTCGCGGACCCAACGTCTCCAAAACATGTCCGCGAGCTGCTGGCCGATCCTCCACTGCTTCCTGAGGCAGACCTCCTCCTCGGCCGCCCCGTACATTGCCAGATGGGGCCGCCTCCCCGTCGAGCCCATGAGGAAGTGATTGGGCGTCAGCGGCTCCTCGTCTCTGGGGTCGACCGATAGGTGGGTGAGTGGTCGGGAGTTGACCGTGTATTCTGCCTCGGCCAGTGCCGTCAGGAGGGTCTCCTCTCTTGGCGCTCTCGCTTTGAGCGTAGCTGAGAGCGCCCGTTTAACAGAGCGTACGAGCCGCTCCCAAGCTCCCCCCATGTGGGGACTGCGGGGCGGGATAAAGCTCCACTCCATCCCTTGCGTGGTCGCATAATTTTGGACCCTTGGGTCCCGACAGATGTCCTCCACGGCGTCTCTCAGTTCCTTGTCTGCGCCGTGGAAGTTAGTCCCGTTGTCGGACATCAGGGTCGCCGGCTGGCCTCGCCTGGCCGACATCCTTTGGATTGCCATTATGGCAGAGTCGGCACTGAGTGTGGTGGCCAACTCTAGATGCACCGCCCTCGTCGATAGGCATGTGAAGAGGGCGATGTAACGTTTTTCCTTCCGGCGCCCGATGGTTACTTCCAGGGGCCCGAAGTAGTCCATCCCGCAGTTGGTGAACGGCCGCACATGCCGTGCAAGCCGTGATGCTGGTAGGGGTGCCATCATGGGGGGAGACGGTTTGCCCCGCCGCATTTTACAAGCGGGGCACAGGTGTTTGATGTGGCGGAGAACTGAGCGCAGCTTTAGGATGTAGAAGCTGGCGCGCAGTTCGGCCATCGTCGTCTCCACACTCGCATGATCGGCTCGGGTGTGGTATTGGCGCACAAGCAGCCGAGTGTAGCTGTTCCCACCGTCCAGGATGATGGGTGACTCGGGTACCCCCTTTACTCCCTTGATTCTCGAGCCCATTCTGAGCACCCCGTTGTGGAGGTGGGGTGCGAGGGAGACGAGGCGGCTACTGCTGGACACGGCCCGCCCCGAGTGGAGCTGGCGTAGTTCTGCTCCAAAGGCTGCTCCCTGGGAGTGCCTTATCCACCGCCATTCTGCCACCCGGAGCTCCTGCAGGGCTAGGGGGCCCTCGGCTGGCCTGGCGGGTCCCTGGCGGCATCGCCGAATGAACCGCAGCATCCATGCTGTGGCCCGGATCAATCGGTTCCAGGACGAGAACCGCAGGATGGAAGGCAGCTCGTCCTCCACGGCGAGAGTGAGGCCCACAAAATTTGGCCGCCTTTCCAAACTCTCGTCACCCGGCTGCTGGTTCTGCCGTTCCTGGGGCCATTGGTTACTCGGCGCCGTCAGGAAGGAAGGGCCACTGAACCACCTTCCGCTCTGGGTGAGGTCCGGCTCCGCCAGGTCCCTGGTTCCGATGTCAGCCGGGTTCAGCTTGGTTGGAACCCAGCGCCAGCTGGCGATGTCGCACAGCCCGTCTATCTCCCCCAACCTATTTGCCACAAAGGTTGAGTAGCTGCGGGGGTCCGTACGGAGCCAGCACAGCACCGTGGTGGAGTCCGTCCAGTATTCGGTAGAGGTTATAGGGGCCTGGCATTCCTTTCGAAGGGTGTCAGCCAGGCGGGCAGCCATGAGCGCAGCCTGCAGCTCGAGGCGGGGAATGGAGAGCGGTTTCAGCGGTGCCACCTTGCACTTGCTGGACAAAAATGTGGCGGTGCTGCTTCCCTCTCCCGTAGTCTCCACCAGGTAGGCCACGGTGCAGCAGGCTGCCTCAGACGCATCGCAGAAGAGGTGTAGAGCGAAGGAGTTTGCCTTGCTCAGCAGGCAACGCCTCGGTATGCGAATGCTGAGGCCTTGTAGCATTCTGATCCACTCGGCCCACCTTGCTGCGTGCGCCTCGTGGATGCGCTCATCCCAGCCGACGCTGGACCTCCAGACATCCTGCAGGAGAATTTTTGACCGCACCGTGAGGCAGGCCACGAAGCCCACGGGGTCAAAAACTTTCATGACAGTGCTCAGCAGCTGCCTCTTGGTCGGGTGCCGGATGAGCTCGGCCTTCTCCGTCTCCTTGAACTCATACATGAAGGTGTCGTTGGCGGGATCCCACGACAGGCCGAGCACCTTCTCGGTCTCACTGGCGCCGCTGCTGATGGCTATGGCCGCCTTGGCCTTCTTGTCTGCCGGCACGCTTTGGATTGCGGCGGGTGCGTTGGAGGCCCAGCTTGCCAGGTGGAAGCCTCCCCGGGATAGGAGGGTGCCGACGCCTCGTACCAGCGCCGCAGCCTCGCTCACGGAATCGGCGGCGTCCAGGTAGTCGTCCATGTAGAATTTATTTTGCACCGCTGCGGCGGCGGCGGGGAATTCCGCGGCGCCTTGTTCGGCCACCCTATTGCGGACATACTGCGCGCTGCTGGGGGAGCAAGTGGCCCCAAACATCATTGAGGACAGCTTGTATGTGGTCGCTGCCTCTTGTGGGCTGGCTCGCCATAGGAAATATTGCGCAATTTGGTCCTCCGCTTTTATTTTGATGCGGAGGAACATCTCCTCTATGTCGGCGGCTATGGCGATCTTGCCCTCCCGGAACCTCAACAGGTTGCCCAATAGGGATGACAGGAGGTCGGGCCCGGTTAGCAGCCGGTCGTTCAGGGAGGTCCCGCGGCAGCGGCTGGCGGCGTCAAAAACCACTCGCAATTTCCCGGGGCTGTTCGGGTTGGTGACCGCGAAGTGGGGCAGGTACCACTTCCGTCGCGACGGTACGCTAGCCTCGGCGTCGGGTACCTTTACTGCGTACCCGCGCTCTATCAGATGGTGAATTTTGGCCGCGTACGCTGTCGCCAGCTCGGGATCACTTTTCAAGCGCTTCTCGAGGGCGTTGAGGCGGTTTACGGCGCACTGTCGGTTGTCGGGCAGCCACACGTCGTCCTCCCTCCACAGCAGCCCGGTCTCCCAGCGACCCGAGTCCAGCGGGCGCGTCGTTCGTTCCATGAGGCTCTCGGCGCGGCGTATGTCGGCGGACACCCGGCTCACTGCGGTCACTCCCAGCGAGTCAACTGAGAAGTGCTTTCGTATGAGCTCGCCGATTTCGCCCATTTCAGCCGTCTCGCCGATCATGTTTAATGTGGTACCGCTATCTACGTCCCGCCGGGTGCCCCCATGTTGAATCCAGCCGAGCGCCGTCCGTGACGTCATGCGGCCGCCATCTTCTTCTTGGACCTCCCGCGACACGATTAAATGAACATTGTCTTGGCCGATTAATAGCCGTGGTTTCACTTGCCGGCGGCCGGCCACTGTTTGTCGCGGGAGGTCTAGGTCGGAAACTGTGTGGGCCACCATTGTGTATTCACTGCCGTCACCGCGCACCGACAACTTGACCCGTTGCGACTTGGCATCCGACGAACACATGCCGTTGGCGCCGTGAATGCGCAGGCCGCGGATCGGTCCCGCGGCCCCGACAATGTCTGCCACTTCGGCGTCAACGAGGGTCACCGTCGAGCCCTCGTCGAGCAGCGCGTGCACGGTCACTTGGCCCCCGGGGCCGCACAATGTCACTGGTAAAACTTTAAGTAGCACTTTTTCCACTTGGTCCCAGGTGTTTGTCACTGTCTGCACCTCGGGGGCGCGAGCGTAAGCGGCATCGTGCAATAGGCGGTGGTGGGGAACCCGGCACGCTCCCACCCCACAGTTGACACGGTATTTACACGCTCTCGTTTGGTGCACACCGTCCAAGCACTTAAAACATATCCGGGCCCCTTTCACTAATTCCCACCGCGCACTCACTGTTTCACTGGCGAATTTGGGGCACCGGAATAACTTATGCGTAGCGTCTTTGCACAGTGTGCACTTCACTTCACTGCGGGGTTCCGGCCGCTCTTCGGTAACGAAGACACTGTCGCGGTGTGGGCGGGCGGCCCGCGGATGCTCGGCCATGCTCGGACGCGCTGCTCGGCCGCTATCGGTGAGGCCCGACCGCGGCACCGCGTTGGTCAGCCGCTTCAGGAACCCGGCGAGCTGCACCACGGTGGCGGCCTGGGCCTGGTCGGCCACCCTGTCCAACCATGAGAGGCGGAGGGCGAGGGGCATCTTCGAGGCGATCTCGCTGAGTAGGGCGGGGTTGGAGAGGTAGTCGCTCCTCAGGTTTCCCAGCGAAGCGACCACGTTCTGTACCGCGCCGGAAAATTCTACCAGAGCCTCGGTAGACGCATCCTCCGGCAGCCGAGTCAGCCGCCTTATTCTGTCAAACATGACAGTGGCGATAGAGTGCGCCCCCCCAAAGCGGTGCTCCAGGACGTCCATAATTTCCGGCACCTGCGCCGGGTCCAGGAGGAGAGGGCTGACGGCTTCACGTGCCTTTCCCTTCAAGGCACGCTGCAGCCGCATCAAATTCTCGGCCGCCGTCATCCCGCAGGTGGCCGTCGACTGCAGGAACTGTGCCTTCCAGGCCTGCCACTCTATGGCGTCGCCGGCGTAAGGCGGCAGGTCCTTGGCGCTGGACTGCCGGGCGATGAGCGACGCCATCCGCTCATCCTCGGGGTGGGAGCGGGGTGTACCGCCGGCCTGGGACTGCCGGAGGGCGTCGGCAAACATGGCCGTCACCTGGGCGAGAGGGACACTCCCCTGGTTCACCCAGTCCCGCGTCTGCCTTGCTGCCTCGTCTGCGCGGTTGAAAGCCCCGTATCCGTCCATGGGGGGCTGCGGGGGGGAGTCTGCACTCGAGGGAAACGCTGGGAACTGGGCGGGCTCGCGGGTCACGCCGGGGTAGCTATACTGCGGCTCTGGTCCACCTCGCAGCGTCGCGACGCCTGGGGAAGCGCCGTCCGTGAGTGGATCAGCCGCCTGGTTTTCCGTCCCGGTTTGAGCCCTCACTGCGCGGCTCGAGCTCCCGATGGCATCGCTGGGCTGGGCTGTAGCTGGTGGCACAGTGGTGTGTGTAGGTACGCCCGGGGGCGCCGGCGTCGGCGTCGGTGTCGGTCCGTAGTCCAGCCGCGGCGCGGTGGCGCGCGTCTCCGCTGAGTAGCCCAGGTTTCGCCCGAAGCCGCTAGATGGCGCCGCCGTCGGTGGGTACTCCGCCAGTGGAGCTCTGGCGCGCGTCTCCGCTGAGTAGTCCAGGTTTCGCCCGAAGCCGCTAGATGGCGCCGCCGTCGGTGGGTACTCCGCCAGTGGAGCTCTGGCGCGCGTCTCCGCTGAGTAGTCCAGGTGTCGCCCGAAGCCGCTAGATGGCGCCGCCGTCGGCGGGTACTCCGCCAGTGGAGCTCTGGCGTGCGTCTCCGCTGTGTGGTCCAGGTGTCGCCCGAAGCCGCTAGATGGCGCTGCCGTCGGCGGGTACTCCGCCAGTGGAGCTCTGGCGTGCGTCTCCGCTGTGTGGTCCAGGTGTCGCCCGAAGCCGCTAGATGGCGCCGCCGTCGGCGGGTACTCCGCCCGTGGAGCTGTGTCCAGTTGCCAGGCTGCAGGTGAAGTGGTCCGCGGAAGGCCCTTCAGCGTAGCGATCAACTCGGCAATCTGTCGGGCGCTGTCCTCCTGCAGCTTCTGGTTGCGCCGCCTCTCAGCTCGTAGCTCGAGCTGCACCTGCCGGAGCGTGTCCTCGCTCGAAGCTTCGCTTCTCGACGAGGCGTCGGCCGTGGCAGGGGGCGTCTGTGGCGGCGACGCGCCGGAGGGGCCAGCCAGTAGGTCCGCTCGGGGGTCAGAAGGGGCCAGGGGGGCGGTAGGCTGAAGTCCGGGGGGCGCGGCTGCGGCCGCCCCGGTTGGTGTGGGATCGTCGCTTCCTTGCGATGAGTCCCCGTCAGCGCTGTTTTTCCCGGAGCGCAGTGAAGGTGACATCTTCCACGGAGAGATCCGGCGGCGAAGGACCACTTATGTATCAGACAGGAGTGTATGACACACAAGACTGCAAAATAGGGCCGGTGATCCCAATCCGTGGTGGCTGAAGGCGTCTTCCTTCAGTGGCGTCGGGGCGTCGAGCGGGGCGTCGAGCGGGGCGTCGAGCGGGGCGTCGAGCGGGGCGTCGAGCGGGGCGTCGAGCGGGGCGCCGAGCGGGGCGTCGAGCGGGGCGTCGAGCGGGGCGTCTCTGTGGCCGTCGTAGCTGGTCCGATGCTAGTACTCGTCCTTGCTGTAGAATCCGGGTCTTGTCGTAGGGGCAGAGAGGTCCGGGGTGAGGCGAGGGTCAGAAGAAGAAGAGAAGGCGAGTAGAGTCAGAAGTCGGAGCGAGGTAGAAGGCAGAGCAGAGAGAAGTGTTGAGCTGGTGGAGGTTGCTGGCTATCTGCCCTTCCACTTTTGATTTATTTATTTTACAGAGTTCCTAAACAATGAGTTTACTGACTCTAACATAATTATAATTGATTATCTTTAGATGCTTTAGTTATTTTTATTATTAAGGTGGTGTTGAAAAAGAGCTTAAAAACTATACTGCAGCTGAAGGCAGGTTATTATTCCTTCCGGAGGACTATCTTTGGTTTTTTAAATTTGAATTTATCGTTTTCGCTATATTTGCAAAGTGAATTTATTGATGGGTTAGTGTGGCTGGAAAGGCCGGCATAAAATTTTGTTGCTTGGGAAACAATCAAGTCCTTTATCAACGGAATGTTGGTGTCATTATGGATAGAAGAAATTCTAATCCATTTAGGTGCATTTAAAGCAAGTCTAATGGCTTTATTTTGAAATAGTTGAATCTTTTGTATTAGACTTGGAGCGGCGTGCCCCCAAATGGGGCATCCGTAAGTGAAACCTGGTCTTATTGTTGTTTTGTAAAGAAGTAATTTATTATCCGTTGATAAACGACTTTTCTTTCCCATCATTGGATAAAGTGATGCTAGACATTTATTTGCTGCTGTTATTTTTCCAGTTATATGTTTCTTCCAGGTGAGCTTGGAGTCAAGCGTTACACCTAGGTATTTAATTGACTTTTCCCATGGAACCTTTTCCCCAAACAGTTTTATGAATGGGGGCCGTTTCGGCCGTGTCTTTGAGAAAACGGTCGCGGCGCTTTTAGTAGGGTTTATTGAAATTCTCCACTTTTTGCACCACTCTTCAGTTAGAGTGGCCTGTCTCTGAACACGCTTTGTGGCGATGCTCTCGACTGTTGAACTAGACATGATGTTAGTGTCATCCGCAAATTGAGTGATTTTAACATTATGGTCAATGGGTTTAGGAATGTCACTAGAGTAGATGTTATACAGGGATGGAGAGAGTTGACTGCCTTGAGGGACCCCAGCTGATAAGGGGCGGGTTGTGGAGAAGACGTTTTCTGACTTGACTTTAAAGCATCTATCTCTCAGGTAGCTAGCTATCAATTGCGTAAGTCTCAAAGGATACCCGAGAGCGTTCATTTTATATAAAAGGCCGTTGTGCCAGACTTTATCGAAGGCTTTACTTACGTCGAGTGAGAGGATAACTGTTTTTTTCCTAGTATTAAATCCCTCCGTGATGTGTTCCACAACACGCAGGAGTTGGTGAGAGGTGGAATGACCTGCTCTGAAACCATGTTGAAAGTCTGGCAAGAATTTACTGTCCTGAGTGAATGAGTTTAATCTTGATAGTATAACTTTTTCCAGGATTTTACCTAGGCAAGGAAGGAGGCTAATAGGCCGATGATTCTCCGTTAATAGTGGGTCCTTGCCTGGTTTGGGAATTAAAATTACGTCAGCTTCTTTAAAATCCTTTGGAAAGCAACGTAATCTCAGCGACGCGTTGCAGATGGCTGTAATAGCGCAGATGCCTTTCTTTGGCAGATATTTTAAGATTTTATTTGAGATGCCGTCAGGACCGGCTGCTTTTTTTTTCTTTAATTTTTTAATTATGTTGTTTATTTCCTTAGGAGTTGCGAACCTGATTGGAGGGTCTTCAGGATCTAGACTTAAGATTGATTCTACTTTTGAATCCACCTTTGCTACGAAGGCTGGGTCGTCGAAGTCTGTATTGGGAGAGAATTGGCTTTGAAGGCTATCTGCGAAGGCTTCAGCCTTGTCTGCAGCGGAGTATACTAATCCGTTGGGGCCTTTAATCGGAGAGATTTTAGTTTTTGGGCGTCTGAGTGCTTTAGAGAGCTTCCAGTAAGCTCCTCTATCGTCTTCGAGAGTTGAAATGAAGTCGTGCCATCGCTCGTTGCGGAATTTGCTGAGGGCCTCACGTACTTCTCTATTGAGTCTATTAAAATGATGCTTTACTATTGGATTGCAAGATCTCTGCCACTCTTTCCTAACAAGATTTTTTTCCCTAATAAGATCTTTGATCTCTTCGGGTATTCCATGACGTGTGGTGACGGTAGGAATCTCAACGGACGCCTCGTTGATGCACGATTTTAATGTTTGAATTAAGACGGAGGTAGCAGCGTTAAGAGTGGCTTCGTCGGGAATTGATGTGGGAATTGTTATGTTTTTATTCATTATTTCGTTAAGTTTATTCCATTTAATTTTAGTGCGTAGAGGATTATCGGGGACCAGAGGGTTAGAGCCTCCTGTTAGAGAGAGGAGAACTGGATCGTGGTCAGATGAAAGTTCGTTAAGTACTCGGAGGGAGTGTAGGTGGCTGGTATTTTTAAGAATGACGATGTCAATCACGTCCGGATTACCGGCATGGTGATGAATCGTCGGTCTATCTGGAGCATCGACTACGATAGGATGGGTACTCGCGTAATTTGCGAGTATGTTACCTTTGGTGTTATTTTTAAGGCTGTGCCACGATCCGTGCTTTGCGTTCATGTCCCCAGCTATTATAGTGGGGACATTTTCAGACAAGAGATTGTCTAATTCTGCTGGAATTAATTTGCGGGTAGGGGGTGCGTAGACAGAAATAAATTTTAGTGGTCCGGAAGAGGTATTGATTATTACCGAGGTGGATTCAATGTTACTACTAGAGAATGAATGTGCTAGACGGTGGTCAATATTATTCTTAACCAAGATGGCGGTTCCGCCTCCTCTGTTGGCTAGTCTGTCGTCACGGTAAGTTATGTAGTTTGGTATTCTGAAGTTCCTGGAAGGCTTGAGCCAGGTCTCGTTAATGAGGAATACTTCAATACTATAATCGTGAAGGAATTCAATTATTTCCTCCTTGTGAGCTAGGACTGAGCCATTGGCGTTCCAAAAGGCCGTCTGTAGGTTGTTTAATTTAACATTTTGTCTAGACATTGTGATTACTTATCAGGGCTTGAATTTTTGCCAGCTCTTTG
Source organism: Hesperophylax magnus (assembly GCA_026573805.1). NCBI lineage: Eukaryota > Metazoa > Arthropoda > Insecta > Trichoptera > Limnephilidae > Hesperophylax > Hesperophylax magnus. Next base: position 6,369,655 of record JAIUSX010000029.1, on the reverse strand, counting down.
GTGGCATGTTGAATGGTAAATTGAAGCGCCGTGGCTTGTTCGATGAGTGCCTGGACATGAGCGGGGTCCAGGAGTCGTGGAGGAGAGTCGGGAGGAGAGTCGGGAGAGGAGTCTTGGGGAGTTGGATTCGGATCGGGCTGGCGCTCTAACCTATATTGTTGGCTACTGCCCTGTGTGATGGGTGCCCTTTGTTCCCTCTGGGAATTTCGGGGCTTGAAATAGTGTGGCTCGGGCCACCTGCGGTGAGAGGGAGGTAGGGGAGGGAATGCAGCTTGCGAGGCTGCGGGAACAATGGGAGTTTGAATTTGATTTATCTGAGTTTCATTTATCTGACTTTGATGGCCCTGTCTCTCTTGGCGGTTAATATTTGATTTATTTGCATTGTAATTGCGATTATAGTTGTTGTTTTTATTCCTATTGAAGTTATGATTTTTTTGGGGCCTCGCGGGGCACCCACCGTAGTTCGCCGTGTGCGCTCCTTCGCACAGGGCACATTTAGCCGGGGTATCCCTCGGCTTCTTACATTCTGAGGACCTGTGAGGTCCTCCACATTTAACGCATCTTTCGCTGCCATGGCAGCAAGTAGCCGAATGGCCGTGAGCCTGGCAGCGGAAGCACTGCCCAATCCTTCCCTTATTGCGAAGGGACTCTACCTGAATTTTTAGTCTGAAAAGGGACGTTAGATTGTTGAAAATATCTTTACCCGCTTCGTTCTTAGTCAGCGTGACCAGGACTAAGGGGATGGGCTTTTTTGTGCGCCCATCCTTCATCCTATGGACGGCAATGATAGGGAATTTCCTTATGAGTTCCTCCTTGATCTCCTCGGAAGAGATGTCTTCGGGAATGCCTCTGAGGACGACCCTCAGCGGCTTTTCTTCGGGCAGTCTAAATGTATGGAATTCAATATTCCTAGCTAATAGATTCCTCGTGACTGCGTGGTGGTCACGTGGCGATTTTGTCAGGATATGGAGACCAGTCCCCATATTCTTCGCCGAAAAATCTATCCCTTTATCTTCGAGTGAACGAAGTAGCGATGTTGTTTCGTTTTTTTTGTGTAGAACAATCGGGGGAATACGCGCGAATTTACGTGGCGCAGTCTCTACTTCTTCTGACCCTGATTGTCGGTTAGATGATGTAGGGGTCGGGGACGGTGTTCTTAAAACGTTAAATTTATTATTAATATTATTAATAACCGCCTCGGCTCTAGGCGACTGAGAGCCAGTTTTTTTTTTAGGAAGTGGGGATGAACGAGGGGAATTGACGGGAGTCAGTGACCCGCTCGAGTTTGTGTGCGATCTTTTGCGCCTGGTTACAAGTTCGTAGGCTGATTCATCTGACGATGAAGCGCAGTCCGCCATCTCAACAAGATTGTGGTTTTCCCAACCACGAGAACAACTCTGTTGAGATGGGGTGAGCTGTTTTGGAGAGGTTTCAGCGGCCTCCTCTAGAAATGTTTTTAAAACAATGCTGGCGAGGTGATCTTTCTCCTCAGAAGAAAGATCACGCCCCAGGCGGTTCGCCATGAAAGACCTGACGTCGGTCTCGAAGGGACCTTGGTGGGAAGACATAATTGGGTTTATTTGACTTAATTGATTTTAAATAAACGAAAAAAAATATTTCTTTGTAGGCGCTTGGTTGCTAAGTGGTGCTGAAGGCTAATTGATATTACTTGTAAAATTCTGGGAAACGAAAGCGGTTCTGTGCGCGGCTAATTGGTTTTTAATGAGTTGAGTTGCCGGGCGGGCGGATTCTACGAATTGGGTAATTAGACGGCTTGTTACTAACTGGTGAGATATTAGGAGTGAGTCACGGGAAAAAACGCGGCAATAGACCGTAAAAATATTTGCAAGTGCTGTATTCAAAAATAGAAAGCAGGATTTTATCTAAAAAACGGGCGAAAAACTCTGTAACATACGAATTAAATAAATGAAGGAATCACTTGAGCGGATATAAAAAGAAAGACTTACGGGACCTTAGAGGGCCGACGTGAAGAACTAAATGCACTTGAAAACTTGAAACTTCACCACAGACACAGGCACAGACACATACACTGATCACTGATTATATACGACAACTCAATACTTGGCGGCTGGACCACGACGTGGAAAACCTCCCTGAGGCAAAAACACTCGTAAATCGGTCCGGCGGTGTGTTCCACAGATTTTTTTTGGGCGAGAAATGAAGCAATTATTGCTAAATAAAAGCGCGAACGCAATTACTGAGCGAGAACTGAACAGGTGACTGTTAAAGCAAGCGTGAACGATAATAAACTGTACTGAGGACAGGAGATGTTATCGCTACCGATGGCAGAAGCAGAATGATTTTTTGATTTTTTTGATCTGCCCTTCCAAGGGACTGTCGCCCGTTTTATAGGACCCCGGCGGCCTTCGCTGGCCGAGCGACGTTCACACGGGCCCGCTTTCTCTTTGATTCCTGGAATCGAGGCCCGTGTCTGTTACGTGCCCGCGGCCCGCCGCCGGGTTGGCTACCGCCTCTCGGCCGGTACTTTCGGGCTCTTGGTCGAACGCGACCCCGGCCTCTCTTTGTTCAGGCACGGTTCCCAGAATCGAGCTTGTGGAACGCTCGGGCAGCAAACCACGCTATGACGGCACGCGGCCCTTTGCTTCGGGTCGCGGCCGAGCGTCCCTTCACGTATAAAAAATACAACAATACCTACAACCTAGAGTTCACAGTGAAATACGCTCCATGTTAAAATTGCATAAACAGTAAGGATTTGCAAGTAAATACAAACAAAAAGTGTTAAATACTTTATATTACTTGGTGTTTTCAAAAATCAGTCAGTTATATTTCTTAAATATATTGTGTGCTGAGCAGTATCGTGTTTTAAAAATATCAAATAAAAACATTTCTGAAATCATAAACATACAGAACGCGCATGCGCAAAAAATAAGTTTGTCATTGGTTGCAAGTGTCGTCATTTTCTCGCTATTGGCTAATAGTGTCATCATTTTTGAATCGTGCCTAACTGATTGCGGGAAATAGGCGCTAGTATCAATTTTTCAAAGAATAGTGTAAACATCGTCTTAACTCTTATAAAACATGGATCTAAACGAAAACTCGCTCAACTACATGACAAAGGCAAAAGATCTACTTAGTTCCCTTATCAAAATTATAAATGACCCGGGTAACAAATTCACAAAGGAACAAATGGGAAAAATAACACCTTTAACAACGGAACTCTTGGGAACAACAGGATTAATGGCCGTCCGGATGGGTATTCTCGAAGGAGAATTATTGACCTTAAAAAGTGCAGCTCTTACTCAATCTACTGATACTAACCCCACAAATCCTCCACCTAATATTTGTGAAGTATTAACCGAAATTGAAGAGAGGAAGCTTCGTGCTAAAAACATAATTCTCTTCAATGTCCCGGAGAGTACGTCAGATCTAACATCTATAAATATTTCCGATGATATTAAAAAAGTTACTACGGCCCTGAAAAATATTGATATTACCATTAATACTCAAGACATTAAAATGTACAGGTTGGGAACGAAGAAAATTTCAAACAAATGTAGACCAATCAAGATAGAACTCAATGAGGAGCATTTAGCCCGGACAATCTTAATTAATAACAAAAAATTCAAAGATGGTGTTAAAGCCGGCAACGATCAGACGAGTCAGCAAAGAAAACAACTTATGATGCTTCGGGACGAACTGGAAACTAGAAAGAAAAATGGCGAACCAAATTTAACTATAAAATATATTAATAACCTCCCCAAAATTATCGATGTTTTGCCAAAAAACTCAAACTAAATAAATGTAACCTGTACTATCAGAATATCAGAAATGTTATGGAATTAAGCACGAAAGTGGTTGATGTGAAATTACAGAGGCCAGCTAATAAACATAAACCGGGATCATGCTGCATCTACTACCAAAATATCAGGGGTATCAAATCAAAACTCGGCAAATTCAAAGTTACAGCTCCTACCATCACACAAGACGTCATCGTACTCACCGAAACCTGGTTGGAACCTTCCATTCATTCAGCGGAGCTCGGATTACCGAATCACAACATATACCGAATGGACCGGAGTCATAATACTAGTGCCAAATCAAGAGGAGGGGGCGTCTTAATAGCAGTGAATAAAAGCACTAACTCTAAATTAATTAAACATAAAAATTATGATGTTGAGCAAATATTTGTACTATTAAGCGGAAAATCATGTAAAACTATTATTGGCAGTGTATATATTCCTCCCAACTCGGACTTGTCGATATACAAAAATCACTGTGAGGACGTCGAGTATGTAAAAACAAAATATCCAACACACAAAATAATTGTCTGTGGTGATTACAACCTTCCGAATTGTAAGTTTAATGATCCTAATTACTCGCCAATTTCTGATTGTGAAAGGGATATTCTGGATATGTGTTCTTATTTAAATCTTTCTCAATTTAATAACGTACCCAATGTTAACAATCGCATTCTCGATTTGATATTCTCAAATGAAGATAATGTAAATGTATACGAATCTCCTGAGTTCATTGTCCCTATAGATAAACACCATCCTACACTTATAATTTCTATACCTTACACTGGAAATGATAATCTTAAAATCTCAAGAATTTGTTATAATTTTAAAAACGCAGATTACAATAAAGTTAATGAGGTACTGTCTAACATTGACTGGACAAGTCTAAATGACGGTGATATTGATTACAATACTGAATATTTTTACTCGCAACTCAATAATGTAATTTCAAATAATATTCCTCTTACCCAACATAAAGAATCAACGTATCCAATATGGTTCACTAAAGAATTAATTCACTTGATAAATTTAAAAAAAGAATCTCATAAAATCTATAAAGAACATAGATCTGTACCTAATTATATTAAATTTAAAAGTGTCAGGAAAGCTTGCAAAAATTTGTCTAAAAATAGTTATAAAAATTATATAATGGAAGTGGAAAATACTATAAATCATGATGTAAAACATTTCTGGAATCACTTAAAGTCTATGAAAAAAAATGAAGTCGGGATCCCCGGAACTATGAATCATAAACAGAGGAGTTCTGGCAACATAAAAGAAATTGTTGACATGTTTGCCGATTTCTTTAAAGATGCGTTTGAACCTAACATTTCAGATGAACAAATTCCGGAATTTAATTCTGATATAAACTTGCAATTATCAAATATTAATATTAACATCACCGACATTACAAATTACCTTAAAACACTTGAACCAAAATTAAGTTCCGGGCCGGATCAAATTCCACCCATCTTGATTAAAAACTGTGCAGACAGCTTATCCATTCCGTTGTTCATATTATTTAATAAGTCTCTGTCAACGGGAAATTTCCCAAAACTTTGGAAAAAAAGTTACTTAACTCCAATATTTAAATGCGGGGATAAATCTGCAATTGAAAATTATCGTCCAATTTGTATCCAATCATCAATACCCAAGATTTTTGAAAAATTAATTCTTCTAAAGATAAACCCCAGCGTGAAATCCATCATTACAACTTGCCAACATGGTTTTGTTTCAAACAGATCAACCTTAACCAATCTATCCCTGTACGAAAATTATATAACAAATGCACTTGCTAATAGACAACAAGTCGATTCTATATATACTGATTTCAGCAAAGCGTTTGATAAGGTTTGCCATAAAATTCTTGTTAGCAAACTGGCGAAAATTGGCATAACCGGTAACGTACTATCCTGGTTTAAGAATTATCTGTCTAATCGAGAGCTTACTGTCTGCATTAAAGGTCAACTGTCCTACACTTTTACAGCTACAAGCGGTGTGCCCCAGGGATCACATCTAGGACCCATTCTTTTCAACATATTTATAAATGACGTTACAAATGTATTTAAACGTGTCTTTATTTTGATGTTCGCAGATGATATGAAAATTTACCGAATTATTGACAATATTAATGACTGCTTATTATTACAATCAAATCTCATTAGCTTTTCTGATTGGTGTATCCTAAATAAGTTAACCCTCAATGTAAAAAAGTGTCAAGTCATGAAATTTTATAGGAAGAAAAACCCATTGATTTTCACATACTGTATGAATGATCAAGTCTTAGTATCTGTACCCGAAATAAAAGACCTGGGGATAATATTTGACACCAAATTAACATTTATCTCCCACATTAACAATATAACCACTAAAGCGATGCAAATGTTGGGTTTCATATTAAGAACTGCAAAAGATTTCAAAAATTTAAAAACTTTAAAAATATTATATTCATCCATTGTCAGAAGCCATTTAGAATTCAACTCAACCATTTGGAATCCATTTTACAATATTCATGAAAAATCTATCGAGCGAATCCAACATAAATTTTTACGTAACATAAATTATAGATTAGGTATTCCTATTGAAAACATTAACTACACCTCACTGTTGAAAGTCATGGGCCTAGCCACATTAAAAGAAAGAAGAATATGTTCTGATCTCTTTTTTCTTTATAAAATTGTTAATAACATGTTTGACTCCCCTGAACTCCTTAGGTTGATCGACTTTCATGTACCTAGTAGAACGGTTCGTCAGAAGGTACCTTACCATTGTAACATTGCAGGTACCTTAGCAGAAATAAATTCAGTAATGAACCGACTACACAGTGCAGGGAATAAATATTGCGTGAACACTAACGGTACTGAATGTCTATCAGCCTATAAACACATTATTATTAAATCTGTATGTCAAATATGAACTTGGCAAACATTAAACGGAGTATGTGGGAACTATTTCCACTACTCTACAAATTACGTTTAAATAAATAAATATTATAATACTTAGTTTAATATAACTTAATATTATGGTACTTTGTTTAATATTATAATACTTGACTGAATATTGTAATACTTAATTTAATATTATAATACTTGGTTTAATATTGTGGTACTTGACTTAATATTGTGATACTTGGTTTAATATTATAATACTTAACTAAATGTTTTTCTATTAGACTTTTTATCGTTTCTTATCCTAATCTTGCGTAATAGAGATTATTAATTAGAGTTACATAGTTTATAGGCTAATGTGAACAACAATTTCATCCTTTTTTATTCAATTGTTTTGGAGGATATTGGCAGATCATATATTTTTATTTCATTTACTTAAATTTCATGTTACCTACGTTTCGTAAACTCTTGTTTCATGTTACCTATATTTTGTTAACCTATGCATTGTTCAATCTTATATTTTATGTAATCTGTATATTCTTATATATTATGTAAACTCTTTATTGTTATTGTATTTAAAAAACATAATAGCATTGTATGTAAAAGCCCTATGGGCGTTTAAATAAAATAAATAAATAAATAAATAAGCACGATTCTCATAACCGTGCCCGAATTAAATGCTATGCTCTTAATCCACCAGCTCTCTCAGTATACTTCTCTGCCCGTGCCCCCTAGCCAAGCTCCGATGTTTTATTTATTGTTTATCATTTTTTACATTTGTTTCATACATACATTTACATTTCTTTCACATTTAAATTTCATACATAGTTTAGTTACAGTTTATACACATTTGACATATTTCTCATAAATTCTCATTTTAATTTTAAATTTTTATTTTATAATTCTATACGTGGGTGACTGCGGCCGAGCCCGGAGCAGTACGTCCGTCACAGATACCTATCCATAAAGTCTGCGAATATACACCTATGTGCTTTCGTATATACTGCGAAAACATGCATAAATTCAAATTGTCTGAAGTTATCATAACATTATGATGCGAAAAATACAGTTTTTTTTATTTGAAACCGCACAAGAGCTTTCAACCGTTTGGGGCCAGTAAGACTATGGAATCCCATATTGGAGAATGTTGCGAGGCTGATGTAAGTGAGGAAGGGAAGAAGATGGTAAATATGAAGTCGGGAAAGTAAATGGCTATTCAGATCTGGTCACCAAACATGGCCAAAGCCATTTCAACGTTTCACTTCTGAATCTGAGAATATCTTTCACTCTGGAACGTAGATATTATTTTTTCCCTTTTTTTCACTGTTCTTGTAATACCATACTGTTTACTTTTTAATTTGTTTCATATTTTAATCTATCAAAAAAACAACTGAATCCGTGAATTCTCGTCAAACTGGGGGTCGCGAGGTATCAATAAATAGAATAAGAGACGTATATTTTAACTTTATTATAACACGCAAACAATAGTTATAATTTTACAGAAGAAGTAGATCACTAACAGAAGTAAAAAAATTTACCCAATTTATACAAATTAAGGCGAAGCTTAATGCTAAATCACTATTTTGATCAATCTTTATAACGAATTGGTGTGCATTATGAATACTAAAAAATTTGATTTAGATAAATTGAAGGTTTTTTTTTGAAGGTTATCGTTTCGTACAAATAAAAAAAAAATTACTCAATTAAAAATATAAATGTAAACTAATAAAAAGAACATATTTTCAATAGAAATGTATGAACGCGTAAATTAAACAAATTTAAAAAATACAATGTTATAGCTAAGATTATCTGTGACAGTTTTTCAATTGATTAACTTTTTTGCTTTCTTACAAAATTAAATACAAAATAAATAAAAACCTGTTTTTTGCTTGAAATCGAACGTTTCTTGACTCCGTTTGTAAAGCGATTTTGATGCCTATTACCTACAATATACGGTATACTACGAATATACGCATTTTTGGCTTGTAGCTTCCTCTTAATGCGTCTATCTTGTTACCGGCCATATTTTATATTAAATGCCATCCAGAACTTTGCAGATTTTCTGCGCGCCAATACTCGGTCCTCGAGTAATGTTCGGGATGGGCAGAGCATGAAACTGTCGCCAAGGCATGGGCACACAAAGGATTACAGGTTCTACTGATTGTAGTGAAATGAAAGCTGTAGTTTTGTTTTTGCACATTATAAAACATGGAGAATATATTTAAGTTAACATGTTACATATTATGACTCGGCACTTACCCCCAGGGATCAATAATTGGTTTTTTAATTCTATCTAAAACTGATTAACCACTTAATTACGGGAAGTGAGCGGGGAGCTTCTATACGGCCGGCGGTGGTCTGTCCCCGACAGATCGAGCTGGCACCATCAGGGCTTTGGTCCAGGAGACGGGTCCAGCGTCTCCGACAAGGTGGCTGATAAGCGGTTCTGGAGCGTATCGGGTCTATCGTTTATGTAACATTAATGGAGCGAATCCATCCATTGAGCTGATCGGCAGATTACTTGAGCGGGTGCCGTCCGGGCTTGTGATTTTATTATCCGTTTCTTATTAAGAAAAATACGGCTTGTATCGCGCCACTTGAGGTGAATGCTTCATTTCCCGGAGTCCGCGGTATAACGATTTGCAAGGGATCGCGTATATAAACTTCAGTAGAACATTATTCGTGATCTTCACGAACACACACACGGTCATCCATTATACGGACGTTTATTTAATAGAACCTGCACCGACTTGGTTTTTGTAAAAAAGAACCGAATAACCCGCATCAGGAATACTGATGTACACTTTTTTAATACGATCGCCCATCCAGGGTATAAATGAATTATAATCTAATTCACTGTGCGATCATTACACGGCCGCCCCGCTCGTGTAACAATTCCAGAGTCCCAGCGAAAGGAAACGGAAACCAACAATAGACTGCCCGGCGGTCTATTTGTTGCCAGACCGTGCTCTCTATAATTTTAATCAAAATTAATGCTATGAATGGTACTTGTTCTGAAGAGGTGTTTTAAATAATTACTTTTAAATAAGACTTAACACCGCTTCATAACATTACCCCCCGCGCCACACAAATGTTTGTCCCCAAACATTAATACAACTCTAAAAAAAACTACAACTGCAATAACTAAGCTTGAAAAGATCCTCTGGGTTTCTAAAAAAAACAATCAACAATTATACATGAGCATCATAATTTGTAAGATAAGTAAGGAATAAGACAAAATCTACGATTTGGATAGCAAAACTTATGATGAATGGGTGTGCCGCAGCTTCAATCGCACCCATCGAGCGTGCAGCCGGATGGTTGAGCCTGCGATTCATCCATTCTAGAACTTAAAGATAACTTAAGATTAATGTAACTTAATTACAAATTTTAGAAGATATTACGTGAACGGAGTCTGCAAGCACCCACAGTATCGGAATACCGGGTGATGATAAATTGACGATTGTCGAAGACTGCCGTTAGCGTTACATCTGTGACGGAAAATATTCTTAAACAAAATTGTAGGTAAACCTGTAGGTATATAAAAAAATATTATTGTTCTTCTCAACACATCTAAACAACTTAAGCGTTAAAGCTTCACTGGCCCTTTAATAGGGCGATAAGCCACTCAGGCAACACTTTTTTAGGGAGGTAAACCAACCCTCACTTTTCACTGAGTCTACTTCTCCGTTGGAGATAAAACACACTTCGAAGAAATTCTATCTACTCTACCTGACCTGGTTATTGGGTAAGTTTTTCGAAGAGAATTTATACAATAAGACAAAATAATCATCCTTGGAAAGCATTATTTCGTAATAGTAGAAAAAACTTTTAACCTTTACACACACGCAGGTGTGTAAGGTGGTTTAATCGAGTGGAACTGTCAACAACCAATCTTATAGATGTGGTGCAATTAGTAGTAGTATACATCCATTGTTGTAAATGGAGTCATTGGTCGAAGATTGTATACATCCATTGTTGTAAATGGTGCAATTGGTAGAAAATTGTATACATCCATTGTTGTAAATGGTGCAATTGGTAGAAAATTGTATACATCCATTGTTGTAAATGGTGCAATTTGTAGAAAATTGTATTATTGTACTAATTTATAGATAAAACCTACTTTTACTTAATATAACTAAAGTTATAGAAGGAATTTAAGGAAAAGACATATGCTGAACCAGCTCTTATAATTGTAACATTAATTACTATGAAATTATTAAACAAAATATCAAGAGTACTAACATAAGTATACCATTTTCAAACATGACAAGATAATTATAATAAAGTAAACAAAAATATATTTGGTAAAATTCAATTCTTAATAATAAAATTTTTTAAAACTGCTTAGAAAACAAAGATGTACTGGACCGGTACATCTTCACTTTCTAAGTAACGGGCGAACGTATACAATATGAACATAAGTATATATTAAGAAACCTAGAATATACGGGGATAGTGGAAAAGTATCACCGTGCATTCCAAGATTTGGGCAGTTTATATATCCCATGCTACCTAACTTTCACTTGTTTAGTCAAAGCCATATTTCAAGTCATTTTTTTTTTTTTTTTTTTTAAATTATTTTCCTATAAGCTTATCTGAACAACATCATTGTCGTGTAACAAACTCGAGTAGGATACTAGAGTGTTATACTAAATTTATTATGTTTCTTTCTATTATTTACCGATTATACTAACCATTTTACGAAATTTCTATATTTTCTAAAAGAAAATTAACTAGGACAGGACTAAGGACTGTCATAATGCTGGGTCGCTCCAACTCGGGTGATCAAGCCGCTTTGTGCTCCCGTGCATTGAAAAATATTTGAAATATTAATTAATTGAGAGTACTTGGTAGGGTGGCCAGACCCACCAAAGCACTATCAGAAACATATTAATCCGGTATATTTTCTGACTTGACGATGTCTTTCACGTGAAAGTTACCAGTTTCCTTACCTTTGAGGTCTGCTAATGTATAGATTAAGTCTGATTTTTTCTTCACGACTATATTTTGCACAAAGCGTGGAGCTAGTTTCTGTGCAAAGTAATTTAAAGCGTTTGATTGGACGAAATTTCTACGCCAAACCCTATCTCCGACTTGAAAACTAACATGTTTTCTCCGCAGGTTATAATGGTTTGCTCCTTTTTGATAAGCTTTTAGTAAAGCATCTGAGACTTGCTCATAAACTGATGACAGTTCTTCTAATTTTTGTGCGTAGATTCTCTGACTAGTACAATTTTGTAAATTAGATTCCGTATCAGCTATAGGGTTACGATGCAAATCACCGTCTAATATTTGCTCCCGACCATGCATTAGAAAATAAGGTGTAAAACCCGTAGCGCAATTTACGGAATTGTTCATAGCTGATTGTATTTGTGGTAAAAATTTTGACCAATTACGGTGGTCTGATTCAACTAATATCGATAATGCGGTGCCCAAAGTTTGGTTATATCTCTCTACCACATTATTTTGAGGGGTATAATAAGAGTTATAAAACGGAGGAGGTATATTATAATTATTTAATAAGTCCTTAAATTCTTTGGATACAAACTGACGGCCGTTATCACAAACAATGGTGCGCGGTACGCCATGTACAAGAAAGATACTTTCTTCTAAACTCTTCACAATGCTTCGCGCGGTACCTTTGCGCAACGGGAACAGCCAGGTAAACTTTGAAAAAACATCGACACAGGATAAAATAACGGTAAAACCAGAGTAACTTCTCGGTAATGGACCTACCAAATCCAACGATAACATTTGCATTGGACGTGTAACTTTTTTTGGATGTGATGAAATACCGTTAGGTGAGGCCGTACTGATTTTGTGGGCCTTACAGACCGTACAGCGATTTACAAATTGTTTAATGTCTCTGTACATATTTGGCCAAAAATACCGTAATTGTGCTTTTTTATAAGTTTTAAAAACGCCGGGGTGACAAGATCGAATAGACTCGTGAACACTACTTAAAATGTCTAATCTTTTTTCTTGAGGAATTACTTTTTTCCACGCAGTGTCTTCACACAGTGCTAAACGAGTTTTCGTGTGACGAAATAGTTCGTTTTCCCGAATTTGGAAGTTCTGAAAACGTTGGGGAAATTCTTGACAACCCTTCCAAATATTTTGATACCACTCATCTTGAATATTTCCTGAATCTATAATGGAGATTTCGGCAAGATCCATTCGCGAAAGGACATCTGGGACTATGTGTTGAGTACCTTTACGATGGATTACGTCAAACGAGAATTGGGATAGGCGTGAACTCCAACGCGCGAGACGACCGCTGGGGTTGGACAGAGAACCTAACCATTTTAGGCTTGAGTGGTCGGTTACAACTGTAAAATGAGTTCCTTCAATGTATGGTCTAAAGTGTGTAACGGAGTCTAGTACGGCTAAAAGTTCGCGCTCAGTTATTCCATAATTACGTTCGTGAACGTTTAAGCATCTCGAAAAATAAGCTATAGGGTGCTCCTGTCCATCTATAGTTTGAATTAATACCCCCCCAATGCCTACGGAGCTTGCGTCACAGTGTATAGCGAAGGGTTTCGAAAAATCTGGACAACTTAAGACTGGGGCAGAAGTAAGTGCTTGCTTTAGTGCAATAAATGCGGATTCAGCTTCCGGTGACCATTTAAAATTACTAATTCCCTTTTTTGAACCAGTAATACTTGTTAAAGGAGCTGCAATGCTTGAAAATCCCTTGATAAACCGTCTAAAGTAACCGCACAGGCCAACAAATGCCCGAATTTGTTTAGCATTTTTCGGTATAGGAAAATCTTTAATACTATCTATCTTACTTGGATCAGTGCGAAGTCCCTGGGAATCCACCATATAGCCCAAGTATTTAAGCTCGGCTTTACAAAATTCTGACTTTTTTAAGTTAATGGTGAGACCCGCGTCTCGTAGACGTTCGTACACCCGATTTAACAAGTTTAAATGTGATTTCAAGTCTTCCGATACTAATATAAGGTCATCTAAATAGCAAAAAACATTATCATCGAAATCAGGTCCAAACAATGCATCCGCTAGTCTTTGTAATTCGCTAGGAGCATTTTTCAAACCAAACGGCATGCGAGTGAACTCAAAGAGGCCCCGCCCAGGAACAACAAATGCTGTCTTTTCACATGATTTTTTGTCCAAGGCTATTTGCCAAAATGCCTTGGAGAGGTCAATCGAGGAAACATATCTGGCACCGCCCAGTTTATCTAGGATACGCGCAATATAGGGAAGAGGGTAACTATCACGTACCGTGACGTTATTAATTTTTCGAGAATCAAGGCAGAATCTAGCTGTTCCGTCTTTTTTTGTTACAATTATTACTGGACTGGACCATGGTGAACGAGAAGGTTGAATAACCCCTAATTTTAGCATTTCATCAACTTCTGTTTCTAATTGTTTCTGCCGTGCGGGTGAAAGAGGGTAATACCGCTGTTTGATGGGTGGTCCTGTTGTAATTATTTTGTGTTTAACTAAGTGTGTTAGACCTAACCCCTTTTTTTCAAAAGAAATTGATTCGAATTTTTTAACTATTTTAGAGAGTTCCCTGTTCTCTTCAATAGTTAGGGATGAGGCTGGCCGAATAGCCCGCAACCCACTAATATTTCCTTCCGAAACAGGAAGAGTAGCTTTCGAAAACAGTTCCGGTGCGATGTGGAACTCCTTCCAAAAGTTAACTCCTAGAATAATTGAAGGCGACAATGTCGGGATGACGTAGAAAAGAATTTCCTTTGTGGATGATTTATACGTGACCGGCAATGACATTGTCCCTAAGACTGGTTGGTTTGAACCGTCCGCTGTATAAACACTAAACTTAACTTTAACTAACTTAATACCTAATTCCTTAAAAATTTTATAACTATTGCCTCCTAGACATGACAATGAAGCGCCGCTGTCTAGCATTCCACTGTAGAAATTATTTATAATATGTACATAAGTATAAGGACGGTTATCATTTTCAATAGCCATCTCCCGTGGCAGCGGGCCCACTGTTCCGGTTGATGGGGATGAAAGAAATTTATCAACTATTCGGAGCCAACTCTCCCACTCGCTTTTCCTCTGCGCCAAGGACGGCTTGTAGCAAGAGAGACTCCGACCTAGTTTTTTGACTTTTTATGAGCTTTGTCATTGATAGCTCCCACTTTAGGATTGTTAGACCTTGAATTTTTCTTCCTGCAATCTTCTATAACGTGTCCCGATAGTTTACAATATGAACAGAATGGTTTATTGTAAAACGTTCTAGAATTTTCGTGTGCAGTTTTTGTATATGTGTTAGAAGTAGAAGAAGACGGTTTATTGTATTTATAATTATTATCTCTGTTTCCAAGACTAACTTTAGTATAGTTGTTGGAATAATTGTTGTTATTTGGTTTTCTGTACTGATTTTGGCTATAACCTTGGTGTCTATGAATATTATTATTATTAAAATTAGGTGTTTGTCTAGCAGTACTATCAAATTTCTCCGGTTTATTAGTGACAGGTAAGTCTACTTTTGGTTGAGAAACGTTGAAAGATACGAAATCATCCGACAGTGATGCATAAGATTCCAAGTTGCCTGCATGAGTAGTCAATTGCTCGAATGTCGATATATCTCTTGAGACTAGTAAATTTGTATACATAGGCAATAAAGCTTTTTTTGCCAACCGCAAAAGTTCTAATTCCGGTAGTTTAGCTTCAAGCATATTGTTTAATGATTTCATTCTGAGAGTGAATTCTAGCACTGACATACCTTTAGGTTGTGTCATGTTAAATAGTTTTACCTTAAGATCTGTTTGAAGGTCGTTTGCTTCAAATTGTCTTATCAAAAGTTTTGAAAGATCGTCCCATTTCAAATCCTGAGTGTAAATAGACCTGAACCACAGGAGTGCTAAACCTTCTAAAAGATCAGGAAAAACGCGTACAAGATGATCCTGGTTAAAATTTTTTGTCCTACATTTCTCCTCAATTAATAGTAAGAATTCCCTTACACTACTTTTTCCGTCATATTTCAGTTTCCAACCGTCTACGTTATTTGAGTGTGAGTCCCTATAAATAATCTTCGTTTGTTTAATTATGTGGGCTTTCTTAATGGTTGTGTCGTCTAATTCAGAATCCGATGATTCAGAATTCACTTCACTTATAGCAGGTGTTTTAATCTCTTTATTATAAGCGCGCGCCTGTAAACGTAACTCATGAGAAGTCGACGATGGATCAATATTCCTGTCTTTAAGTTCTTTAATGAGAACCTCCTTCGAAGCCCCATTGATATTTGGTATTGGTATTGGTGAAGACATGATTACGTTCTTTGATGTTCAGATAGGAAGAAAGAAGTAAAAGAAGAGAAAAATAAATATTTAATTTTTTTTTGTTTATAAAACAAAAGAAACTCTTCATTGACGGCTGTAGTATCATTAGACGTAATATTAGCTCAACTTCTATTGTACAATTGTGAAAAAAAACAAAAAAAAAATTGTTAAAAAAAATATGCTCCACCCTAATGAGAATTGCGAAAAATGGACCACCCTATTATATTGTGAAACGTTATTAAACGTCGGCCTAATGTAATTGTCAATCAAAGATATCATTTAATTTGGGCGAAAAAAAAAAAAAATGACGTAGGTATGTATATAAATAATATTGAGTGTTTGTTGACTTACGAGTAATTAAAACGCATATCGATTGTAATGTGGACTTACAATTTGTATTGTAGAACGCCGACATAAATGTTTTTAATATTATGTATATTAGCGTAAAAATCTAATAATATTATAAAACGCAAATATACCTTGATCAAACAAGTGAATGACATCGTAAAATAATCGTAAATAATTATGAATTAGACAGTTTGACATAACCTCCCATATAATCATCTTGTTTACCAATTAGTGTTGACATAAAATTTGACAGCTACAAAAGCATAGATAAATCATAGATTTCATGAAAGATGAAAGTTTACGCAAGATTTTACCATAGAATAACGCAAATTATGAATTATCGTTACAAGAATACTGAGTGTATTTGAGGTTATGAAACAATATTCAAATCACTAGACATAAGTGATACAATATTATGTCAATTAATCATGAAACATTTCACCAAAATCAGCACAACATGCAATCACCACGAGCCAAAACACGTTGAGGCGCCAATTGTTACCGGCCATATTTTATATTAAATGCCATCCAGAACTTTGCAGATTTTCTGCGCGCCAATACTCGGTCCTCGAGTAATGTTCGGGATGGGCAGAGCATGAAACTGTCGCCAAGGCATGGGCACACAAAGGATTACAGGTTCTACTGATTGTAGTGAAATGAAAGCTGTAGTTTTGTTTTTGCACATTATAAAACATGGAGAATATATTTAAGTTAACATGTTACATATTATGACTCGGCACTTACCCCCAGGGATCAATAATTGGTTTTTTAATTCTATCTAAAACTGATTAACCACTTAATTACGGGAAGTGAGCGGGGAGCTTCTATACGGCCGGCGGTGGTCTGTCCCCGACAGATCGAGCTGGCACCATCAGGGCTTTGGTCCAGGAGACGGGTCCAGCGTCTCCGACAAGGTGGCTGATAAGCGGTTCTGGAGCGTATCGGGTCTATCGTTTATGTAACATTAATGGAGCGAATCCATCCATTGAGCTGATCGGCAGATTACTTGAGCGGGTGCCGTCCGGGCTTGTGATTTTATTATCCGTTTCTTATTAAGAAAAATACGGCTTGTATCGCGCCACTTGAGGTGAATGCTTCATTTCCCGGAGTCCGCGGTATAACGATTTGCAAGGGATCGCGTATATAAACTTCAGTAGAACATTATTCGTGATCTTCACGAACACACACACGGTCATCCATTATACGGACGTTTATTTAATAGAACCTGCACCGACTTGGTTTTTGTAAAAAAGAACCGAATAACCCGCATCAGGAATACTGATGTACACTTTTTTAATACGATCGCCCATCCAGGGTAAAAATGAATTATAATCTAATTCACTGTGCGATCATTACACGGCCGCCCCGCTCGTGTAACAATTCCAGAGTCCCAGCGAAAGGAAACGGAAACCAACAATAGACTGCCCGGCGGTCTATTTGTTGCCAGACCGTGCTCTCTATAATTTTAATCAAAATTAATGCTATGAATGGTACTTGTTCTGAAGAGGTGTTTTAAATAATTACTTTTAAATAAGACTTAACACCGCTTCATAACAATCTTTTCTTTAACTAATTTATCTAACCTTGACTTGTGTTTGAGACACAGTGTATGAAGTCTTCAGTTTTTTAAAAACAGAACGCAGGACCGTGATAGGAAGAGTGGTCACGGTCGCTATCATCAGCAATGAGGCAACGTTTCTACTTCCCCATCTTCCCCTTCCCATAACCTTCAGCTTCACAATATACCCCCATTCGGGATTCCATGGTCTATGTGTCACTATGACTCTGGTGCGGTATTCATGTAAAATAAGATAATTTTAAAAAGAAGAAACAACTCTAAAAGCTGTGTGAAGAGAGACTAGAAAAACTGTCAACGGACATGGAATTCGCCCTTTAATTTTATTATTAGCATAAAATGATTGAAACGGGCAAATTAAATTATAAACAGAATGATAACCTTTGCTAAATCTCCTTCCGACCTCGAACTTTTGAAAAATTTACTAAATACGTGCCCGCCATCGCTTGTTGGTTGTCCGCGCGTGCGTCGGAGAGGGAACAGGCAACTGCGGGTGCTGTAATTATTATTCTAGGCTAGTGAAACACCCAAATCCAATTATTAACCCTGCGATATTTCAAAGGTGGGATATTCACGGATAGAGCTTAAATCCAAGTCGAAACGGGGTTGCGATCAAATGTCAATGTGGATTCAAAACATCGATGATAACGTTGTCCTCGATGGTTTTCGATCAACAATTTCTAATGCATTGTACACAACAAAACTCTTCAAATTATTCTTAATCCTGTTAAAAACGGACCTGATAAACTTTTACTAAAATACCAATGTTTTGTGACGATGTTGGAATAAAACATTTTCGCATTTCGTCACTATATTTTAACTAAGACAAACGCCGGTGAATGAACACGTGTTTTGATATTATTATGAATTTACTAAAATTTTCAGTTAGCGGCCTGCAATCCCGTTTTCAACCTTATTACATATTAATAATATAATACATATAAATCAGCAAAACTCATTTTTCTTCGCGTATATACAATTTATGCAACCTAAACATATAGGATGTAATATAGAAACCTCAGAAGTTGTATTACATCGAGGGATTTCCACGACGTCAAGATAATTGTTACATTTTGTATGATATTTAAATATTTTCTGCATTTATGATTTAGGATTTATGATTATTTAACGCCAAGCGGCGAGACGTTCGTAGAACAACAATACAAATACTTGACAAGTTACTTTGACTATTACTTGTACAACATTGACAGTGTTGAAATATATTTTTTTAATTGCCATACATTAAAATATTAAAGAGTTTTAGATAATACCACAAAATAAAATACCATTATGAATTGATATGAAATGTTGCTTGAAATGACTTCAGCCTTGTATTAGTGAACAGCGCTGAAAATCTAAATAATAACTTACTTTCTAACCAAAATTACTCTTTTTGATTTCCTCACCTTTCCCCTACTTCTCAAGTTGAGCAATATTCCTCATATTGGGAATCTCCCTCATATTAGACCCACTGGTTCCGGACAAAACCTTAATTATAATAAAATCCCTGATCGGGAGATACTCTCGATTAGAATATTTGTAACAGCTTGTACAGGGCTAACAGATTCTTCAATAGCAATCAGCTGCTTGCCCTATACAAATCTCAAGTACGCCAAACAACTGAATTTGGGAGCCACCTCTAGGCTAGAGCCCCACAATACTTGCAAAGTAGGGCGGTCTGTCAGATTGTCAATCCATTGTTGACAGACCGATTGCCATCTCTAATGCACAGACGCATGCTGAGTCTGTTCTACAGGTACTTTAATGGAGTCTGCTCTAAGGAGCTAGCAGCATTGATTCCCTGTGGACCGGTGCACGAGCGAAATACCCGTTCATATTTGATGTTATAGCTTCGTGAGAACGGGCCGCTTCTTCGACTCGTTTTTGTGTAAGACGGCTCGTATGTGGAACGAGCTTCCGGCATTTTTTCCTCCTTCATATAATCTGGGCCTCTTTAAGACCCGCATTAGTAAAGCCCTTCCTACAGCCCCTCACAACGCTGCTCAACCGGGTGGCGACATAGCTCCCCTATCTTTACACTGTACAGACAGGGGCGCTCTTGTGAGGTGTCACAATAAAAAAAATTAAAAAATTCATTTGTGCATTTCATGTTTATATTATTTTGTATAGGTTCTGTAAAACATCCAATCGGGCGTAATAAAGATTTATTAATTACAAACGTGCCTTCCAACAAACTGTTCATATTCATATACACAATCATGTTAAAAACTTACTTTATTTACGTTATTATATTTCATATCAAATTTATAATACACTGCACTTCACAATTTTTGGTACATCAATATGATATTTCATACTTCTCCATGTGCACCTTTTTTTATCGCTTATTAATTCAGTTGTGTTCTGTAAAGCACCTAATCTGGCGTAATAACGGTTTGCTAAATACAAATATGCTTTACAACAAACTAATTATTTTTATTAATATCACTAAGTTACTACACCTTACTCTGTAACTAGTTTCATAGTACCAAGTATGTGTATTAAATAAAATTATTGACTTCCTTTGTACAACAAAACTTGTTGATAACTTTTATTGTTCAAATTTTTTTTTTGTTAATGGCGTTTTATGTCATCACGGCTTTCACATTTGTGAAGAAAACACAAGCAGAATACACGTTGACAATCGAAGAACAAGGAATAATTGCGTTTTAAATCTTATTTTTATTTTCAAAGTTTCTACCTAATTGGTAAAATCGGTAACCTTGTTCAACGCCAATCACTTCGGCAGAACATAGTAGGTAGTTTATCCGATGCTTTTATTAAAACAACATTTAATTTCTAATGCCATGTTAATCAATCATTGGGTTTTAGGTAAATGGATATTCGATAGATATTATTAAAAAAAATATTAACATCCCTCAAAACACCAAAAACACCCAACTTCAAACTATTTCAGTTCTTCCGGTCATAGACAATGTAAGCCAAATAGAAGGTGTTGAGGTGTAGGAAATGCAGAGGCATCAAATAATATCTAGTCTATATTGGCGAAGGGAGAAAGGACATGGACAATTATATATATGGACTATATAATGCCAAATATCCTGCCCGAGAACAATTCAAACCTTCGCCCGTCGGCCCTGAGGGAGCTCAAGTCACTCGGAACGGTTTTCAAGCGATTAATTCTGCCTTTGTCAATTAAGTATCGCCATGTATTGTTATCATAAACCGAAATATTGTGAAAGATAGATTGCCGTAAAATAGATTCGAGGAAATCCTCACTTGGAAATTTACTGTATCCAAGTAAATTGGATACATTTATCAACTTATTGTGTATTTTCTACATTAAAATGAAAATGTAAATAATAAAATAAGTTTAATTTAATTACTTATCGTAGTTTTGTGATAGTTTGCCTCGAGTGCTTGATTGAAATAATTATTAAAGGCAGTATTGTTTCTCCTCATTCGATAACAAAATATACAAATATATATGACGACACTCTAAAATATAAATAAGGTAATCTATGTTCGTCGATTAAAGGTAAATTCTTCTAAAATCAATTCTTCAAAATCAATTTACCGAAATCAATTGTTCAAAAGAAATTTTTTTCAAATGGCAGTTCGAAATACACATTTCTGAAGTCTCAAGTTTTAGAACAGCAATTTTTTTGCATAAACATTCGGTGATATCCCTAAAATGCGCAGAACGCTGTGCGCATGGCCTGCAACTGCTAGTCCGGTTACTTAAGTATGGATGGCAATATTTTGCCTCAAGAAGCACAGCCTATTATATACCGTTTTGAAGACACATGGGTTGGGCGCACACAGCGTCATGTTCGTGATTTCGTGATATGGGCCAAATTTTGCACTACAAATATGGAACTGTTTTGATGGTGTTCTGCATGGGCTTCCTAAGACTAACACCATGAAACGGTGGTACAGGGGCTCGTCTAGACAAAGTCTCGGCACATCATCCAGACATTCAAGACAGCGGCCAAACAGGACCTCCTCTAAAGAAGAAGTACGAACACAGTGCAGAGAGCCAAATTTAACCGCAGGTCTGTCCAATGCACGGCTGCTTCACTTAAGTCGTTAAGATTCTGGCTATAATTTAGGGTATTTTCTTGTCTTAACAGTCCAGATCTGAAACGAAACGATTTTTCGTTTGTTTAATATTTTTCAATTATGGTTTTTAAAAAAATCCCCCAAAAAAACATTGGTCAGGGCCGGCCCTGGACCAAACAGCACCTGGCGCCTCAAGGAAAACCTCAAGGGCTCAATGTTAGGTGTTGGGTATTACCGGTGTCTTGGCTCCTTAGTTCCTTTGCAAGTCGGTGCCCGGAGCGGACTGCTCCAATTGCGCCTGCATGACCGGCTCTGAAGAGTGATGGTGGTAACATAATACAAATAAGAGTAATATGAAAGCAAAATACAATTATAAACATATGCGTAGTAAAACCAATAATAGTATAAAAAAAAAACAATATTCACTCGACATTTCCGCTCCAATATTTGGGCAGCCGTTTATTCATTGGTGGCTGGGGGATTTGGGTTCCTCGCTTTTGTAGGCAAATCCGGAGAGTCATCTTGGAAACAGCAGACTGTCAGAAATCTACCTCTCCAGCCCTCAAGATCAGACCTGTCCAGTCCATTTCTCAAGTCCAGTCCTCTTCCTATACTTCTGTCCTACAGAGATGTCGCAAAGTCAGGGTTGATCGTTAATAGGGATAAAGGCGGAATATAACGAAACAATAATTCAAATCATGGGCAAAACCGGATAATAAACCAAGTAAATTAATAGCGCTTCTCTCAACTTTAGATACAAAAAACAATAATTTTGTATCAAGCTATTCTTAATATTGGTATCAGAAAAATTATTCAGAATGATTTCATTAATTTTTGATGAAAAATCGCCTACCAACTACGGTACGGATTTTTTAATTATAACAAGAACGCAATCTTTCATAATTTCAGTTTTCCGTGAAGATTTAATACCTGAAATGATCGCATGGCGTCGCCTGCCACCACGTGAACGTAGTGGAAATAAATTACCTTGGCCTTTTAGCTCGGACCCACACCACTCCAAAGCAGGGTTGTTTTTCCTCTAGCTTCGGAAAGCCGCCCACAGATGGCTCTGACCTCCGGGTTTTATGGCCCGCTTGGCTTACAGATGTGATTTATGTGCCGAAGTTAG
Source organism: Hesperophylax magnus (assembly GCA_026573805.1). Taxonomy (NCBI): domain Eukaryota; kingdom Metazoa; phylum Arthropoda; class Insecta; order Trichoptera; family Limnephilidae; genus Hesperophylax; species Hesperophylax magnus. The sequence continues at coordinate 6,346,634 of JAIUSX010000029.1, read as the reverse complement.
TGTTCCGCAGGATAATTAATCGGTTTAGTGGAATCATGAAGCAGCTTCCTCTCAGTAACAGAGTGCTGTTTGGAGCAAAGTTAACGCCGGAGCCTTGGGGTTGAAGCGGACTGCAATTGCAATTAGCATGCAAAACGGGCAGTGCTAAATAGCACACAAAACAATCATAATTATTCATCTCCTTCAAGGAAGCTGTTTTCAAATTGACCTTAAATTGGAAAGAATAATTACACCTTTACAGTTTTCTATCCGGATACGCAAATTAAATGGATTTTTAGTAATATTCTTTTAAAATTCCACTATCTTACTATGTAATTACACTTCCAGGAATTAAAATTATTACTATTTTGAAATGTCTTAAAGTTATTTTTAAATAAAATAAAATTTGGTTGGACTGAAGATCGAACATTACTTCATTGCATTGTCATCGACAATGATCCTATCTGCCGAAGTTCAGCTTAATCGAATGTCGGGAAATGGGTGAACTTCTGCTTCCAAGATTTGCATGCATTAATTACCGAAAACATCAGTGAAATTAAAAAAAGAGCAAACTAATCATTTTTCATCACTTCATCACCTCAACACAACTTGAAAGTAATCTTATTACTGAACAACAACAAAAAAATATTGTGAGGTAAATGAATGTGATACTAGTAGTTATGTGAACAATAGACTCGAGTCTGAAAAAATGGTGAACGGATGAATCATCAAAATGATAATTCATCACATCTTTAAAAAGTTATATAAAGTCATGGAAAGTGATGAAACAAAAACTTTATTAACTGGGTTAAGTAGGTTAGGTTAGGTTAGGTTAAAAAAAAATTCATCGTTTTTAATGACTATATCACTTTTTAAAAGTGTGTTGAATAGTCACTGTGTTGATTTATCACGGAATCGTTTTTTTTTTATTATAGTTAGAGAAATATAAATATTTCGTTTTCAACAATAATAATTTTATAAAATCAATTACGAAAGATTTTGTATTGAGGGATCAGTATGATTTATAGAGGACTAGATGATCATATGTGGAAAAGTGTGTGGAAGGGTTTAGTTTTTCCTGTGGGGAAGATTTAACCCGGACATAAAGTCGGCAAAATTAAAAAACAATAATACCTTATCCAGTAAAGTCCTTCATTAGGATATTATTTTGTTCAATTTATTAATATAGGGGGAACGGTTACGCGGCCTTTTTCATACAAAACTTAAATTTGGATTTTAGGTCAAAATACCCAAACCAATCTAAATTTATATTTTTTTTTAATCAAGGATGTAGCAAAAATCTATTACAAATACGTACTATTTTATTTATCTGTGTTACAAATTATAAAATATAGTCATTTTAAGAAATTATTTTTTCAGTATTTTAGAGGTAAATTTGGTAAACATTTTTGATTTAATGGTAATTACTAAAAAAAATAATCTTACTTTCTTTCTTTGAAAATATAATGAAATATATAATAAAAAATATCAATTATTTCAAAATCTATTTTGATGGGTATAAATTTAATTTTTAAAAGACCGTTTTAAGCTGGAACCGAAATTTGTCATATTTTAAACTGCGACACAAAAAACGCCTTTTATACGATTTTTTATTTTTTTATTTATATTTCATTGTAATTTTCATAGTAGGTTGACAAATATATTTTTTGATAATTACAAATAACTCACAAAAAAATGTCAAAGTTGCCTTTAAAATAGGGAAAATTTGAATTCTTTAATGGCCCATATTTTATCATTTTAAACTCAAATAAATAAAGCAGCACATACCCGTTATAGCTATATTTGCTATACTTTATGATTAATTTTTTTTTTAGTTTGGTCAAGAATTTTGGCCTCAAATGCAAATATAAGTTTTGTATGAAGGAGGCCGCGCAGCGGTACCTCTCTTTTTTTCTTTTTTTTTATTATTTTCTTCGTTTTTAGGCTATTGAAAAGGAGATTATAAATGTGTTTACTCTCATGACCTATGCTTCTCTTACCATTTTTAGTCTTTACTGTTTTATTGTACAATTCAATTATGTTGTCTTGTATAGTGTTCATGTACTTGTGACATTGTTTATAAATGTTGTGCTCGTGTGTATAATTCCATTGTGTACATTAAAAGGCATATGTTATATTCGTATAATTTTCAAATTTTTAATATTTATTTTTTTGGTATAGCTTTTTTGTTCAAAATATTGTAAAGTAGAGAAGTAAAATTGTAGTTTGTACCACGAAACTTATCTGGCACGAAAGTGGTTCATAAATTGTTTACCCAGTTGTTATGCGATATTTTCTTGAAAGATGTGAATCTGAATCACCCTACCTCTACATACACACAGGTACACATGGACACAGGACACAGGTAACGTCACCATTCTAACTGCATCGAAATAAAAATCCCCTATAGAAGTTTTCACCTTAATCAGAAATCTTCAAACTCTGAGCTGCGAAATTTTTAATTCAAATTTATAATTTATTTTTTTTATGTGAAACTGCAGAAGTGTCCTTACTATTTCCAACCATCTGGATCAAGTGAGATTATGGCATACCCAATTGGGGTATGTTGTGAGACTGAAGGTAGAAGAGAGGTTAACGAGATGGTAAAAATGAAGGTGAGGAGGTATCTGGCTATTTAGAACTGGTCATTAAACACAGCCAAAGCCATTTCTAGTTCAATTCCGAATGGTGGTGATTATCACCAGCGTTTTATAGAGAGTATATTCCACACTAAAACTTGTCACAAATATATTATTTTAGATTAATAACTTGTTGAACGACACAAATTATTATAATACAATTTACTTTCCTGCCTGCTTGCTATAGTCGAGAGTCTTACCTCTCGACCATGGAAGCCGTCAAATATGTTTTCAGTTTTATTTTAGAAAAATAATAATATTATTGTAAATTACATTCCTGAAACTTCAGCCGTATTCATCGCCACCACTTGATCAAGATCCCGCATGGCAGAACTGATATTCTAAAACAGTAGAAATACTTACTAAATAAATTAGTTATTGAAGAAAATATTAGCGATTCTTAAACGAAAATCTGAAACAGAAAAGGATACGGTCACATCTAGAACTCGAACCCAGGACCCTTGCCTTGCCGGGGCACCGCTCTACCAACTGAGCTAATGGGACCCTATCACTTTCGGTCATATATAACTGTATCATACTTCGAATAAGAACTACCAACATTGTCTTCATTTTTCTCACCGCAAACTTTTATTGACCACTATCTTTATGTATGATCTTAAGATTCAACCCGAACTAAATGCAATCTAGACAGTGTCTTTAAATAAACATATCTTATAGTCTAGGCTGACTATTTATTTTTTTAATAACTTAATGAGTAAAACCTAAAATTGTATATTAAATTGTAAAATTATTAATTCAAAGCAGAACTGAAATCGAGTTACCCTTAAAACATTAGTAATAGCCGAAGTGGTAGATGCTACCAGTATCGCCCTGGTGATCTTGAAACAGCAGCAGCCGTGACATCCAGACAACTCTCAAACTTATTTTTTATCATCTCCTTTCTATCCCTGCACCCTTTAGCATGTCAATATTTTACTATATTCCCACTGGCTCCGGACAGTAAGGAGCAGTTGGGACTCCGTGCGAAATAGTATTTATAAATGATTTTAATTTTCGGTGGCTTAAAACTTTGAGAAACACTGACCTATATAACCGTACAGAGTTGTTTTTCGCGACTTGTGTAACATACTAATAGTCAAATACTGAGCAGCGAGCGCCCCCCAACCTTTGGTTCGACTGTAAGCAGCGGGGAACTAACCAACTCGGGCCGCTAACTTTACTAAAGAAACGGGTTGCAGCCGGGCACCGAGCACGACTGTATGGAGATCACTTCAGGAAGTCAAGAAGATAGGTTAAGAGAGAGCGACCTGAAGCCAACCCTCATTACAAATTATTATTTTCTTATGTAAAGACAGAGAATAAAATAAGTTGCAAATTCTCCAAAATAGGGCAGTGAGAAATTAAATTTTAAAGGAACCAAATTGACCAACATTGAAACAGATGCTTACACTGAACGCGATGATATTTATACATAAAATAATAAATCACATATTACCAAAATAATAAAAGTACATACAATAATTACATTTGCAGGAATATAATATTATAATGGGCTGCCGGAAACTATAAATTTTGCACCAATTGATAGATTCAAGCTGGATTATAGAAGCCATATTAATCAAAAGAAAGTGTAATGAGCTTCTATCTCTATAAATAAAAATGTAAATGTAGTTTATTATGGATCAAAATGTGGTGTAAACAAAGTATTTCATTTATGTTTAATTAAAATGACCCAATAAAGTTTTTTTACAACTATTGAAGAAAAGAAAAAAGGAAATTTTCGTTTGTCAAAATCTTAAATCTCCAAAAGTTCTTCACCAAGTGCTTTGCAATTTTGACACAACGTTGCATTCGAATACTTAATCATTTATTTTTATTTCATTATTTAATATTTGTATTAATTACAATAAATATACAATGTTTACATGTCATGCAGTATTATAATGTTAAAAAAATAGCGTTTCCTCATGATAAAGACACAAGGCTCTTGTGTTTGGTGATGGAATTCTAGCTCAATTATACTAAATGATAAAAATAATTAATAAAATATTGTAAATAATAGCAAAAAGACAAATAAGAAAAACGAAAGAGTTATCAATAATAGATTTTAATATTTTATAAAGAAAATAATATCACATATGTGTATATGTTTATATGGTTCCATGATAACTCAACACAGTGACAATTCAACACACGTTTAAAAAGTGATATAAAGTCATTAGAAACGATGAAATTTATTTTTTTTACTAACCTAACCTAACCTACATAACCCAGTTAATAAAGTTTTTATTTCATCACTTTCCATGACTTAATATAACTTTTTAAAGATGTGATGAATTATCATTGTGATGATTTATCCGATTACCGTTTATATACCTATATATTATATTAGGTACACAGAGTTTTTCGATATCAGACTTAGGCAGTGACGGTCTTCTGGTTTTGAAGGTCAAGTTTGCAAAATTTCATCAACTCGGAGTTAACTGTAGATTTTTTTTATAATAATCAATTCTACAATTCACAGACCCGGACACGCCCACGGGATATTATAATTCACATTTTTGAAAAGACAATTAAAATAACCTATTAAAAATGTTATATTAGAAGCAGATACAAAATTTATCACTTTTTTAACATTAACCCTAGTAGGAGGCCATTAGGAAAATTACACCTGAATTCAAAGCACATTTGAGTTCATTGAACCTTATTTCATGGGGACCCACAGACAACTGAAATTAGTATGTATTATTGTGCGACAGGCTAGCCATCGACTTATCGTATAAGATTTCTTTTTTAAACATCTTAAGGTTTGGGAATGTAAAAATGTATAAAGTTGTGTATATATATATTGTTTTAGAAATTTCATTCAATAGCACCATTGTTCTTCTCATGCCATGCCGTGCTAGAACATACGTTCTTTCTCGCGGTATCTTGAACAAGTTGTGGTCATCAACGCCCTTGAATAAATAAATAAGAATCACACCCGGTGTCACGAATGTGTCCAAATAATATCATCCAAAAGCCGAAATAAATCCTCTAAAATGATCTGTTATAAATAATTCAATATTATTGCAACTAATAATCTGTATGTCAGCACAATTATTTCAGACCTTGTTGTATTACACAGAGTCATTAACATCTTAATTGACAGCACTGCCATCGTCGCCACTATTAATTTGCATGTAACGACTAAAAATACAAGACAAAATGTTAAATTTTTTTCTATACATACACACCCAACTATTAGACACACTCACCAACCAATCGGATGCATGATCTAGGCAACAAATTTTGGGGTACTATTAATATATTTACGCATTCCATTTTTAGAATTAAGCCTAGTCTATACTAGCACTTTGTTTATAATGTGGTTTTAGTGGTTTGTCTTACATGTAGTATTGTTCTAGTTTCTATTTTATTTTATGTTAATGTTTCATGTTTACTTTATCAGTTAAACGTTATCTCATGCTCTAAAAACTTAGTGCATAATTTTCGATAGGTCACTATTATGCTCCATGTAAAAGCTAAGCTGGGCGAAAACCAAATAAAATAAAAATATTTAGTATGGTTAGACAAACTAGAGAAAACATCAAATCAAAAAAAATGCAAAGGGAAGTGTTTAAGATTACGAATCAATATCCTCGAAGTGACGGCCCATAAAACAATAACCAACAAAATCAAAATCTAATCCCTTGAAACGTAAACAAAAAAATTCCTGGCAACACGAAAATTCAATGTAGTTTGTATATTTATTTGGGGAGTTTCGGGCATTTCGCCGGATATTCCATTTTTGTGAAAATGTTGTTAATCCCAAGCGAGCGGGATAGCACTTTGTTCTCAAATCCGTTGGGATTAGGGGTGAAAAACGACACGGTTGAATTAATATTTCAATACTGGTTGCTATTTTTCTATGAATTCCTTATGCAAAGGAACGGAACGTGCGTATGTTCCGTAAGTCAACGTATTTAATGCGCTCTCTGAAGTGCTCTTCAAATTAAATTACATATAATATGTGAAATTTAGTATTTCTTCAAACAGTCCATTCATAACCTAACTATACATAATTGAAATTGCTACCTCTTATAAATTCTAGACTGTATTAAGTACCTAGGTGTAAAGATTGATAAATCATTAAGATGGAACAACCATAACGGAGTCGCAATACAGAAAACATATTAAGCTCTTGTTCGTGGTTTCCTTATATATAGCTCTGTTATTTTTGGTAGATTCTGAACAAAACCATATCTAGAAATTAAAAAAGTACGAAAGATATGCGTTACTTATATATGAGAGAATATACGCACTATACATTCCAGTGTTTTATAGAGAATATGAATAAATAAATAGGTAACATAAATAAATGTTTACCTCGATTCTAGTGAGGTTAATTATTTGCGTTGTGTGACAAGAAATAAATATAAATGAATTATTATTTTATCAGTATTATTGAGTTTCCGATTATTTACAATCTGCTCAAGGTAACTTGTAAGAATTCAATGTAAATAATTAAATTTTCTCGGTGTGTGTTTTTCTACAAGATTACTTGTTTTTTGCAGTACTTTAACGGTAAAATAAACGAATTTATTAAAATATTTTTTAACCATTTCACTTTAATTACACGAAAATCTGCTTGTGATGTTATCTTGCCTGGAACTTGAATTATCTTGATAAGTAGTTATCCTTTCTTTGTTTATTGGTTTCACCCTTCAAGGGTATTCTAGGCCCTCATTTCAAATTATGAAGAGAGGGAAGGTGGATTTATATTTCAATTTTGTTTAAATTTGCAAATTTTAAAATTTAATGGAAATTTTGAGTCGAATTCAGACTTAGAAGAGATGGGATGTAGAATGGAGGGGAGGCAATTTTAGATAAGTCTTGATAGAAGAGAGGATATTTGTTTAGAGAAGGACAAACATAAAATATATGATATAAAATTCCCACTTCTAGATTAGTCCCAACCGAGTGGCGACGTAGTTTACCTTCCTTTACACTGTTTAGACAGGGGCGATTTTGTGAGGTGTCATATAATTTTTTTTTAAAAAACCAATTCCATCAAAAATTATCGTAACAAAATGAAAATTTTAAAGCCGAATAAATTCATTTGAATCTGTATACCGCATGTCAGCGGGTCTTCTAGTTTCGTATGTATTATAGATTTTGTTTAGAATACCAGCTTTTTCTTTGTCCGTCTTCACAGCCCTAATTGGGCATTCCATAGTCTGACTGGCTCCGTGTAAAAATAAAGATCTACATCCGCTCGCTTTTCCATGGAAGCACCTTTTTCCAAAGCGCTTCTGCATTGCTACAACGTAAGTGCATAATTCGAATAGCGTACGGATCAGTGGCTCGGCGGAAAACCTACCTAATCCCGGGCAGGCCTGTTAGCCAAGCCAAAGCACTAGTGAATAAAAATAATTGTTAACTGAAATGAGTTGTGCAAAATTTGTACCTACACGAAAGTGTTTTTATAATGTATTTTCATCACTCCAACCTTCATCCCGTATACTCAGGTTCAGAGGACTTTAAAGCAGAGGTTTCGAAAGTGTGTATTTTCAACAAAAACATCAAAAAGGTAAGTTTTCACTTTCGTAATCACTTAATTTAACTCGTTACAAAAGTGAAAGCATCTTTCGCACATTTCTAACCGAATTTTTAGCGATGTGAAATTACGTAAACTTTCGTAAAATATCGTTAACTTTTCTACTTGTCGAAAATCTAAACAATTTTTAACAAACTCATTAATTTTGGTTGCCGGTCTGTCACTTTGTGAGTCTTTGAAAGCCTGTTTCAGTGAAGTTGGAGTATTAAATTTTATGTTATTTTTTATTTGCTTATATTTTTTATGCACATATTTGCTTTAAATTAAAGTATCATTCTTACTGTAATTGGTTGTATTAAGAATTCCTAAAAGCGATAAGCCAGGTACCTACCAACAATGTAATATTTTAACTGTCATTTTCAAAATTGGAACTAATGTGTCAAGAATTCAATATCGTCTTCAGTGTCCACTTGGTTCAAAAGTGGAATATAATCTCGCATATTCAATATTGCTGGAAAAGTATTCGGCCATCTTTAGTAACTAAAAGTATTTATGTATATTTTTATTTAGGTGATCGGATAATTCATCAAAATGATAATTCGTCACATCTTTAAAAAGTTATATAAAGTCATGGAAAGTGATGAAACAAAAACTGTATTAACTGGGTTAATTAGGTTAGGTTAGGTTTAAAAAATATTTTTCATCGTTTCTAATGACTTTATATCACTTTTTAAAGGTGTGTTGAATTGTCGATGTGTTGATTTATCATGGAACCTTTTATTTACTACGATGAACTTCTTTTATTGCTCTGGAGAGGAAAAAGTATCTTATATGCCCTGGCGGCGCAAACGCTAGCTGCGCCGCTGGCGTGGATTATGTTCTCCATCAGGCGTAACTAGTAACTACGACAAATAATCGGCCAAGTCGTGCAAACTTATGATTTGTGTTTAACCGAGAATAATTTGATAAGTGAATGTGCATCTGAACGATGCAGCAAGCTTGTTAAAATAGTTGAACCGAAAACCATGGTACGAGATACGTTTAAATGATGTATTAAAAATTATAATAAAAGTAATTACTTTTTTGTGAATACAGCACAAAACTTTTAAAATTTTATGAATATTCACTTTACAAAAACCAAAAAAAAAATTAATTAAAATTAAAACTTATAAAAAATAAAAACTTTCTTCTACAACACATAAAGACTTGTCACACCTATACATAACCACGTAAACACGTCAGCACAGGTTCTCCTAGTGAGGTGTTCACGAAACATACAATATTACTCACATACAGTTTCACCTTCTCAAACCTACCTTACACACAACATATTATAATTATAAGTTTGAAATATATCATGTAGAAATATAAATAATTATGTGAACACTGTAAATATTATATAGAAATAAAAAAAGACTATGGTCGTGTCTCCATATTTTGCTGAAGAATTCTGCTGAAGTCAGTACCCGGCTGGCTGCCGCATCATCCTTTCCGAAGCATTGACAAATGAAGCATAGGTAAATTGTATTTATTCCAAGAACAAAATCAACTTTTTTACTATTAAATTACATTAATTAAAATTACATCTTTAAAATCCCCACAACCATCTACTACCGCTGACGAGTTTTGCCCTCCGTTGAACTCCAATATGTCCTAAATCTAGGCCAAAACCATCGCACTCTGTTGAACTCTATTGCCTCGTCAGTAATCTTGGGAAATTCCTCCATCAAGTGATAGGCCCGTGTTTACTCAGCGAATAATATAAATCAGAATGTTGGTGTACATCGGCTTCTTGAGGGCCGTTGATTCGGTAGAGCCAGGGGGGTATAACTCCGATCGAAAATTAGAACCAAAATCCACCAATGAAAAACTCTGAAAATCTATGGAATAAACTTTCAAAATATTTCATTGGTGTATAGTATAATAAGTAGGCTCCGAATAAGAATTATATTGTTTATATATTAGCATATCTATAGTTTTTTAGGTCCAATTTGTTTCTTACAAAAAACCCAAAGTTATCAATCTATATAAGTTGATTTATGTGTAAAGCTACTCATAAATGTAGCAATAACACGTACAGTACGCACCTATACTCGTTTATTGACCTCCTCAGATACATTAGGCAGACAAGACAATTAGTTATACTTCAAATAATGTAATTAGTTGTTCAAGATTCACAGATGTCACTTGTTGACATTCAAATATCTTTGAATGGCTTTAAAAGCGCTTAGAAATATGGAAAATATGATTTTTTTACTCATAACACGTGAATAAACCATGATTGGCCCTTAAACCCTCTGGCCTCTGGCATATTCTGTAGGAATATTGTTATTTTAATTGAGTGTTTCCGCTTTGCTATAAAATTCTTAAAAAATATATATTTCAGAACATATCAAAAAACTAAAATCTGTTTTAGAAAGGTGATGAAATAAGCATTTAATTTATTTAAAATAAAAAATTTTAATGCAACCATATAAAACGGCTCACCTTACGTTTTCGAATCTTATACAAATTTCTTTTCTACATTCGAAAAATTACTAATTTAGACAACTGTATTACAAACGTTACCGTAATCTCACTTTTTTACTATTTATATTTTAAAAAATTCATGTAAGTTAATTTTTCTTTTCTAATTGCTTTCGGAACCTTTGGTTTCATATAGGTGCACATTTTAATTAATCCGTGGTTAACGTCTAGATTTGAATATAAAGCGTGATATTTTATTTTCTAACAGTATTTCTAAAAATGACAGTTAGTAGAGACGCAACGATTTCTGTGAGACCATATGAGCTGTTTCTAAAAGAGAAAAAGTTAGATGATGGCGATGAGGCGAAATGTTACCAATATTTAATTTGGTTCAAGAATCACACAGTTTACCTAAATAGCCGTCATGGTTGGTCCAGCAGCATAGTTACGTATTGATGAGGTGATATATGAGGCACACTTTACAATATAACAGAATTAGGAATCACGCAAGTGAAAACGTGGTTTAACACAAACTTTCTTACAGCATATATATCGAAAATGAAATTAAAAATTACCCGCCTCGGAACAGACTTTGTCTAGTGAGGCAGGTAAAAGAAAAGAAAACAATGTAAACAACCATGAAATTAAATAAACGCCCGGGTTGCCGGCACTGAAACTGAACTGAAATTCACAACGTACAGTATAAATAACAGAGAACTGCCAAAAAATAAGACAATCACCATAAAAACACATGAATGCATAGACACCAACACCTTCGATTGCCTTACTCTAGAAAAAACTGACCAAATAACATATTTACGAATCATAATAGACAATAACCTCAGATGAGCAGATCATAATACACTCATAAAACAACACAAATTTTCCTGAACGTAAGAAACATATTTAAACTTAAACAATATATTATGTACTTTGCCAATCCATTATAGAATACGGTATAATTGCTTGGAAAGGAGCAACAATCTCGGCTATTAAAATGATATGGAAATTTTACAGAAAACTATTATAAAGGTAATACTTAAAAAACATAGAATGACTGACACAGGCCAAATATTCATGTTTGACTTACTAGATATCCGCCAAATATACATAAAAACGCTACTAAAGCACATTTTTGACAAAAAAAAAACTAAATTTCAACAAACACAAACCAATACTAATATGCCAGTTAGATGAGCGTAAATACAAACATAAAAACTCAGTCGATAAGCACAAGCTTTGGACAAAACCAAAAACTGAGGAAAAGAAAAAACATTTCACAAACAAAATTAAGAAATGGATAAAATAACAAAAAAAAATATTACAAAAAAAAAATCCTTAGAAGTATAAAAAAATTACCTTCGTAGTACACATATTCGTACACAACCGTACTAATAATTACTTAGATAATGCTTAGTTTTTTTTAACTACCTTAATTATTTTAATTTCATTTCTGTATTTTATTTTACTTGATTTATTTTATCTCTTAATATTTCATTTATATTCGTTTAGTTAACATATAATTATTTACATAAAATTATAAAATGGGGGCCTCAGCACCCAGTTAGGTTCTCATTACCAAATAATATTTTCTAAAAATAATGCTTCAAATGTATCAATAATAAAATCAAAGAATAATTTTCATGACATTAGTATATAGTACTATCCCGTCACACTTTAATTACGGCGTATCTTTCTCTCTATGGAGGAAGAAATTTAAGGACCGGAAGAATAAAGGTACAAAAGGGTTTTTATAAAAAAGCTTATTACCTATGTAATAATAATGTTGGTAATTTCGTCAAAGTAACATCCCGTGATAAATTGAGCGAGGTTCTGCAAAATGAAGTCATGAAAAATAATATTCAAAAAGGAACCGTCAAAGCATAAAATGTACTTGTTACCCCTGAAGCACACTAACTAAACTGTGGGCTATGGTGTCATGAAATTTGGTCGGATTCGTTCGTCTGGAATATCTTAGTTAACTTCCGATAATGTGTTTCATGTTTTCTATGGTTAGGTCTACAGGCTATATATAATAATAACTATAATATTTGGATGATTTATATAGCGCCGTTTTTGTGCAAAATCACCTCAAGGGCGCTGTCGGTGTTCTGTCAAAATGGTGCGTCGGTTGGCAAATTTTTGCCTAAATTATTATTATACAAAATCGTAAATGCAAATAGTTGTTGTTTATTGTTATTAAGTTGAATCAAATGTTTGTTTGTTTTTTTTTTAAATGCGTATTAAAAACGGTAGTTGTAGGTAGAAATTTCCCAAAAAAATATTTCCAGCGGTAAGAAAATAAAAGGTGACACAGCATTATAGTGATTTGTTTTAGGGGTATTATGCCGTGTTGCACTACCTCCTTCTTTAGCCAGCGTTTCGGACAGCATTGCAGTGTCCATCATCAGATCAGATGTGTTATCATTACAGTAAATAAAATGGACACTGTAATGCTGTCCGAGACGTTGGCTATAGAGGAGGTGGCGGAACATGGCATAATACCCCAAAAACAAATCACTATAATACTTTATCTTTATCCGACTAAGTACCGTACAAGAGTCTGGAGCCAGTAAGAATTGGGCATCCCCAATTGGGGTATGTTTTGAGTATGAAGTAAGTGGGGAGAGGAGGGGTAGGGGTATATATTAAGGGAAATACCTGGATAATCAGATCTGGTCACCAAGCACGGCCAAAGTCATTTCAAGGGTTGTTTCAATTCTGAATGGTGCTTTTATACCAAGGGGTATAAAATCGATAACTTTAAAATTTCGGTTTGATTGACGCAACTACCGATGATTTTATACCGACTACCCGAGCACGTTCGTGCCGTTTATACTCAGACCGATGTCGATAGCACTTGCGCATCTCTCTATGAATTGACATTCTTAAAGGTCAGCATCTCTCTATGAATTGACATTCTTAAAGGTCAGACGGGAACGTAATTTAAAAATACTATTAAAAATACAATGTTGAACTTAATTATAATTAAATATAAATTAAATTAATTTTAATTTTACAATCAAGTTTTAAAAATAATTCACCAAAGTTTAGTAATTAAACATAACTTGATTGACTGCCGTAATATAATACCATATTATGAATACCAACCAAATTCATTTTTAGAAAACGAATTTTATGAAATATATTGTGATAAAACTATACTAACAGACCGGACGATTAGTCATAATAGACCCGATATAGTTTTACATGACAAAATTAAAAAAATAACTTATATCATTGATGTCGCTATTCCAAATTCCTGTAATATTCAAAAATCTGTTAATGAAAAAATAAGAAAATACACAGATCTAGGAAATGAAATAAAAAGAATTTGGCATTCTCGAACTATAAAAATATTACCATTTGTTATTTCGGCTACTGGCATTATACCTAACTCTCTCATTAAAAATTTAGGCGTGTTAGATCTATCAAAAAATTTATATATAAAGATGCAAAAGTCGGTCATTTTGAATACATGTACCTAATACATATATATGGAGTTCTACCGAGCCGAACCCTCTGATATGAAAATATCTGGAGTCGGTGAATTATTTTCCCATTTGATCACTGGTGATTTGACGTGTTGTTCTTGTATTGTTTTGCATTTATTTTGCTTATATAATGCACTTGCATGATGTTGATTGACTAGATGATCATTTGTGGAAAAGTGTGTGGAAGGGTTTAGTTTTTCCTATGAGGAAGATTTAACACGGACATAAAATCGGAAGTTATAACCTTAATATACATTGGTGTCTTTGTGTACTTTATGACACTAAAAAGGGAGTTAATTAGTTTTTTGAGGTAATTAGTCTTCGTCATAAGTCATATTACAACTTTTGTTTCTAAAAGCTGGAACGTAATCAATTATCGTGAATACGATTTATTTCAGTTCTTAGAGCTTAGTTAGTTCATCGCATTTATAAGCCAGTTATTTTGCATAACGAACAATATTATTCAAAAAGGTTTTGCATATTGATAGCTTATCTGACACCTTCGAAGCCACGCTAAAAGTAGCGATTATCGGAATCATATCCTGACTCGCAAATATCGCTAACTGACCATAGGTGAGGGACTTCGTCAATATCGTGTTGACTCCAGGGCGATACTAAGAGTATTTTTCACTCATGAACATGACGTAAATATTCTATAAATAAATCTAGTGGTCACGCAATTAAAATTTTAAAAGGTACACACTTTACAGCGTAAATCATCGAGTCAGCAGGCATTTAACTCTGCGGGGTGACAGATGTAGATAATGATGCATTCTCCAAATCCTGATAAGTTTTAAAGCCAAAACCCTAACATTTAAACCCCTTTTTATTTTGTTGGCATGCTTATTTCCAGGAATATTAAAATGTGTACCATTCTAGACTGATATTACTCTTGTCATATGGCAACACATGCGTGTGATGAATTCTGGCGATATTTCAGCGGATCTCGTTTTGTAACACCTGAACTTATTAATGTAAGAAGTAGGAGTGGGTACTGCCCGCCATAAAGATGATGACTTCTGCAATAAATATGGGATCTAAGACATCAAATGGATCCTTATGGCATTTAATATTACATCAATATTATTAATGGATTTTGAATGTGCTGTTGAAGAATTATAGAGAGCATTACGTGATGACACAATATATTTTTCTCCCTTTCCGATAACACGTAATGACATCAGTTACGTGAACACTTTTCCAAGAAAAGGAACATTCGTCGCTCCAAAAGCAAAAAACAACTAGCAAAAATGATCTTTTTTTTTCCATAATAATACATTTATTAATATAAATAAAATAAAATTTAAAATTAAACAATAACTTTGTAAACATCACTTATAGGTAAATACTTAATGCCGACCGGGTTTCGCTACAACACGTAGCCTAAGTAGTCAGTATTATACTGCCCTGATGAGGCTACGTGTTGTAGCGAAACCCAGTCGGCATTAAGTATTTACCTATAAGTGATGTTTACAAAGTTATTGTTTAATTTTAAATTATAATGTCACATCACAAAGTAACCGCTTCATATGAAGATATAAATAATGTATTTTTTAATTGAGGATTGTGCTTTCCTCCTCAGAGACAGGCTTTTAACTACTGTGAAATTTTAAAATGTATTTTAAAACTTTAATAAAAAAATGGTTTGACTGAGGATTAAACCTTCCTCCCGGGGACAGGAGTCAAACGTGCTAACAACTGTGTCAAATCCACTGTCATTGACAACGAGTCGATCTGCTGAAGATCTGCTGCTATGAGTTTTAGCTAGATCGGATGTCACGAAGTGGATTAATTTCCACTTCCAAGATTTTACATTCATTGAAGAAAATAAAAGTGAAATTCATATAATCAACAACTTCTTCTTTTTCTCTTCGATTCTTTCTCTTTCAATTTACTCATCTCACTTTACCATCTAGACTAACACTTTTCTAGCTGGCCACACGCGCGATGTATCAATACTTTTTATAGCTCGAACACAGGCGCAGTAGTAATAAAGCCTGCGATTACATCATTTCGATTTTCACTAGTACGACTAATATACATCTCGGGAAAGGGTATAAATTGCTCAGGTCAGTCTAAATGACCAGCTTAGGCACGGGGGTTCCATTGAAGCAAAGGCTAAGCATTCATAAGCTGGGCATACAGCACAAAGCCGTACGTTCAATGCAAAAAGGTATATAACTACGGTATCAGTATAAATTGAAATTGCCACCAAATGTTGAGTTTGTAATATATTAAATATTTAAAAGCGCAGAAACTATTAATCGGTGAAAAATAAACGACAAATGGGAATACTATGTTTGTTGGTTTTACTGATATCTCATTGGATCTGTCAATAAGGCAAACAAGTTCCTGTAACTGGCTTACTACTACTTCAACTGCCCGAAGCCAGTAGGTCGATGGTATCCTCAATTTGGCGTATGAAGTGAAGCTGAAGGAAGTGGGAAAGACTAAGGTTGGGTTCGGTGATAATAATAATAATAATAATAATACTTGGATGACTTGTATAGCGCCGTTTTTGTGCAAAAACACCTCAAGGGCGCTGGGTTAGGTTAGATAATATCAGGTTAGATTATGTTCGGTTGGATTGGGCTAAGTATGGTTGGGTTAGGTTAGGTTAGGTTAGGTTAGGTTAGGTTAGGTTAGGACCTGGTCACTTTAACGCGCGGCTAATTTATTTATTTATCTAATTTATCGAGTATCTAACACTAAATGGGGACATACCGATAACAATACTCATAAATATCACGCAAAAATACACACTATTAGCCTTATTAATAAAAAAATCCCTTCAAAACCATTACAGAGTGTTTTTGTTACACATTGTACAATTTCGAATTATTACTGATAAAAAGCAACATTGCAATTTTGGCAGAATGGTACATGCGACATGCGTAGACTGGCGTACTTTGACAGTTTTGATTTGTGGTTTGAGATGGACGAAGCAAAGCATTTTTTTTATTCTAATATCCAATTGGCTATTATATTGCAACAATTCAGTATACGTACTATTATTTGTGATATGTTTTGTCAGTTTTAATCCATTAATAATGCCATTTAGTTTTATGTTGTCAGAAAAAGCTAGGTAATTTCAGACAAATTATTTTTTAATTGACTGTTATCGCGTGAATTTTATAAGAATTTCATGAAAGTGATTTTTTTAAATTACATATATGCTTTTATACATATGTAGGTAAATAAAACTCCATTAAATCAACATATCGTGTGTCAAATGTCAACTATTTTTATTATATTATTTGAAATATAAATGAGTGTTTTCAAGACCTTTTGCAAATCAAAAATACCATCTACACAGCCTCTAAATATGACTACCACATTAATTTAGTACTGGCTCCTTTTGTGAATTCTCCCTTCCACAACATAAGTCTCTTTGAGGCCACATAACATAGATAAGTTTCTCTTAAGAAAAGTTTTGAAGTAAAGAAAATATGTGTTATTTTTTAAGATAATATCAATACATTTGTTAGGACGAAACATTAATTATATAAAGTTCCCTCGATAGAAAAAAATCGCAAAGAAAACTCTGAAAATTATTGAAAACACCTTTTGTTCTGAAATTTAATATGTTATAGGCATAAAAAATTCACAGTGTATCTTTAAATGTAACTATAGAATTCGTCGAGAGATTATTGCTAAATTTCAAACAAGTCTTGTTTTATTAAACATTTCGCTTAATTATTATCGTTTTTGTAATATTAGCGCTCTCTCTCTGACATTCGTTTTTATATATCTATTTTCAAACCTTCTTTGAACGCTTCCTACAGGGCTTTAAAGTTAAAACTTGCGCGAATTTAGTATTTTAAAACGTGTTCTAGTTTTCCTTGTATCAATGATATCCCTGTAGCATTTCACTATTTCCTTTGCCATGTTTCATTTTCAGTAAAGTTCCGCTACCCCGTAGGTGGCACAAAGCTTTGCTACTGGCGTCGGCTAATGAGAACTTTCATCCATATATCTACGTTATTTTTCCACCAGCAAATATAACAGCTGTATTGAGCCGCAGTGCTGAGTTATACCTATGCATAATAATTATTATAGCTAACGTGAAAATTGTAAAGGGAATGTGATTTGTTGAAAAAAGACAAATGTTCCCGGTTACCCGATATGGACTTAACCTGACAATATTTTTAAAACTCACTTATGCAATGATGGTGCAATTAGCTAGCAGAGGAGTGAGAACCTAAATAAGATACTTACCGATCACCGATTCGAAACAAATACAGATTCGACGAGGAAATAAAAATAAATGACGAAGTTACGAACTTTCAAAGTGAACATTGGTAAAATTGCAAAGTGATGAACATTCGAGGTGAATTTTGGTAAAATGACGAAGTTATGAACTTTCAAAGTGAACGAATTGAAAGACAATGAATTAATTAAAATGACATGAAAGCGTAAAATGGCGAAGTTATAAACTTTCAAAGTGAACATTGGTAAAATCACGAAGTTATGAACTTTCAAATTCAATAAAACTCCATCTCCAATCAATTTTAATATAGGAGACTTTTTTGGCTTGACTATAATTAACATGTATACATTTATATTTATATTTTTTGTATAAGCTGTTTGTCTCTACAAAAATAAAATAAAATAAAAAAACATTGGTAAAATCACGGAGTTACGAACGTTCAAAGTGAACATTGGTAAAATGACGAAGTTATGAACTTTCAAAGTGAACATTGGTTAAATGTTTTCAATGGGGTATTTTTTCAAAAAACGTGTCGAAAATTAAAAGTTTATTTTTCTCAAGTATTTTAATTCATAAGTATTGATGTTAAAACCGCACATTCATAAACGGTTCCAACTGGCTACAACGTCATTATGACATAGATAAGTGCCAATGCCTGGTAAGACGGCTGTCACCAACGTCGCCAGACGTGACATGTCTTTTTGGCGGAAAATCGAAAATGCCACATTTTAAATGGTTATCGAAAATTTATTTGTCAACATCAAAATAAATTGAAAATACCTTCATTATCGTAATTTTTTTTTCCAAAATAAAATACAATGGAAAAACTTTTTTGTGAATCGTGACTTCACACGCATTGTAATTCGTAATTCGAACGGCAGTGTTGCAGTATACCGTGATGTCACAAGCTTTTCGGCTGGCCGCAAATATCAACGTTTAGATGGCTTATAATATCATCGGCACTATTTAGTGTTTACCTAAAATGCAAAACGTTCTGTCCTCGGCATAATATGATACTTCTATAAAAATAAAAATGTAAATGTTCGTTTATCCAAAATCTTAAATCTCCGAAAGTTCTTCACTAATTGCCTTGAAATTTTGATACAACGTTGCATATAAATACACGTGTTTTCATATACGTATACACCATTCTTTATTTGAAAAACATCTGCTGGACAAAAATACTTTTTTTAAACCGCGCCATCTGTTGTATGTAAAAGCAACATCCGCTATTGTTTCTCTATTTGCGCATACAGACTGAGCCACAGCAACGCGTGGCGAGGTACAGTTAGTTTGTAAATAAAATGAAATTTCACTGTAGGAGACATCGCTGTTTCTTTTTAATCTGACGGATGTTATTTGTTTAACAGGGTTATGCAATTAATTAAACGATTTTACTAAAAATGTAGCAACAAACGATCGGGGCTTTTATAAAAGCGTTTTCAAAATCGTATTCCAAAATGTTTTGGACAGAATCGGAAAATTTTCGCAATTTAATTTTAATGTCCGCTTTTCAGGAAGGTATCGTGCCATTATGAGTTTCCTTTAAACATTATAATCATCTCATTATCCTCAACATTCTCCCCTCTTTCTTCTCCCTTCCACGTTCTCCTGGAACACTACTCACTCCTCCCCCATCTCCCCCGCCCGACTCCCGCAACTCCCCTTTAGCCCGAGAGAGAACAATGGTGCTCATACATGCCACCCCGCGTCGCCGATCTCATCTCTAACTTGACGAGTTTCCGCTTGTAGGTAGGATATATAACCGTGCGCGGGGAAACTGGGGCAACTAAGTTAAATAAATCTGTGTCATTTATCACCGATGCGAAAATGGGTGGATGTTGATAGGTACCAACAATCTACATTTAAAAACAATACAAATAAAATATTGTAAGATATTTTATGTCAAAGGGAATTTTTTTTTTTTTTTGTTAAGACTTTGATTGATAAAATATCTCGCACGTTATGAAACTCAAAATACGTGTTTTGAATTTTCGGTGGCGTATTATATCTGATTTTTGTCATATTCTTACTTCATCGTGGTATCATCTACCAGAGGTTATATACAGGTTATATACATGCTATAAGTTGTTCGTACCGAACAACTACAGCCAGGGACGGCACCATGATCTGCTATGTATCCCACGTGGCAGAACGGACTTACGGGCTCGGCATATCATGACACGAGGTATGGCGCTGTTAAACAACGCCTCCAAGACTATCGATATTTTTAATAGTAGCCTTGAAGAATTCAAGAGGCATATCAATGCCAAAAATCACTATTTATAACTTGTTATTTCTTTTCTTTTTTCTTTCATTGTTTCGTATGATCTATATGTAGTTAATTTTACATGTGTATTGTAAATGGACACACAGTCTGTAATACACACAAAATATATATATATATATATATACATATATATATATATATATAAAAAAATAAAAAATAAATTTTTAAAAAATACATGTGCATAAACGTTTTATGGAGAACGTGAATAAATATAAAAAAATATATTTAATTTTTCATTTTCTCCACACAGGATGCCCTGAGAAAAATAATTTCCCTCAAGGCCTGTGTCATATGTTCACGCTGATATTTATATAAAAATTAATGATCAAAAGGAAGACATGAGTCAAATAATCATTTGTGATAAAATGGGACGTAATTGACAAACGAAATGAAGCGGTGTAGGGAGAATGTATGACTAGGAAGTGAATGTTCGAAGAGTTTGAGGACACGTGAGCAAGACATAGCACTATGAAGTGAAACAAATACTTGGTATGATACAATAATATTAAATGCACCCAGTTATCAGATATTCTAGAATTCAGTACCTCAAAACTTTTTCCTAAACCAATCATAAGTCCTCGATCAATGCCGGGTACAATAAATGAATATGGAAAATGGTCTACAACGTTCCAGGTGAAAATAAAGTCTCAATATAGCTCTAATAAGACACTCCAATTCTTGTTAGGTAATGAAAAGTAAATTTGATCCAAACTTTCATTTCGATACAAAACTTCACCATCTGTATTCGACTTCAAACCATTCTTGCACGAAAAACTCTTTCTCTCTCTGATGAGTTCAGAATATGTACTTGTGTTTGAAGAATGAAGTCCTGTGGGAAGAAAGAAAGTGAAGGAGCTCCCGTTGACCCAGTTACATGAAGCAGTGGACGACTGACAGCAAAAAATCACGAGTTAGAAGGATTCCGATTATTCAAAAACAAGTCGAATAAATTCTGAGTTACAGGGTTTTCCAATAAGAGGTGTTATTTTGAATAGCCCGCTATTTCGGTAGGTGTTACATTTGAAGCTGTCATTTTTTGACATTTGAAAAGTAGAAACTACGTTATTCATAAAAATGGAACGATACACGCTTCAAAAACGCATTGAAATTATTAAAATTCACTTGAGTGAATCAAATGCAAATCATCTTGAGTGGTGAGGCCCATTTCTACCTCGGTGGCTTCGTCAACAAGCGAAATTGTCACATCTGGGGCTCGGAAAACCCAAGAGTTATTGTTGAAAAACCTCTTTATCCACAACGTGTGACTGCTTGGTGCGGTTTATGGTCTGGCGGAGTCATTGGACCTTACTTTTTCGAAAATGAGGCTGGAGAAACAGTTACGGTGAATGGATTGCGCTATCGCGAGATGATTAATGATTTTTTATGGCCAAAATTGGATGGTATTGATCTGGACAACGTTTATTTTTAACAAGACGGCGGCGCTACATGCTACACAAGCAATGAAATCATTGTTCTTTTACGATTGAGTATCAAAATAACACCTCTTATTGGAAAACCCTGTACATTAATCCTGTGAAAGCCGTGAAAACTGAGAATATTTTTGACATAATGTTCTATACCAAGGCTGCCCAACCCCAGGCCCGCGGGCCACAATGTGGCCCGCGAACGAATTATAAGTGGCCCGCGTGAACCATTTTCAAAAAACCCGCCAATCCGCCAATTTGAAAAAGTGTCGCGGGTCCGCGGTAAAACAAACAATGCAGCTTGCGCGCGGTCACCAGTGTTGCCAACGAAGGCGATTTATCGCTATTTAGGCTACTCAGAACGAGAATCAGCGACGAAAAAATCTAACCTGTTGAACTTACTTTTTAAACAAAAATAAACCGGTTTTTTGATGTTTTTGGTGGGGAGCACTCATTTTGTGGGAATTATGTTTTATAGAAATTCTCTAACAACCCCCCCCCCCCCCCCCATGGAAATAGGAACCGTCAGGTATTCAGTGGCCCGCCAGTGATTCAAAATCGTCAATTTCGCCCAACTGTTAAAAAGGTTGGGCAGCCTTGTTCTATACATTAGACTTTGGGTCAGGGGAATGCGGATTTGTTTTCGTCGCTGATCGCTATCAACCTCATTCTACTTCAAAATACTCACTTTGAAAATGTTCTATCTGATTCTTCCACAGAATGAAAAATTCTGCATATGCACCATATTATTTAAAAAAATTTATTTACTAATTCTACATAATTATCTTACAAAACCGAAAGTAAAGAGCATTGCAGTGATTTATTTTTGGGGTTTTATGTCGTCTTGCGCTACCTCCTTTTTTAGCCAACGTTTCAGACATTACAGTGTCTATCATCACAGCAAATTTGTAATATGGTACACATATGGATGTATGATGATGGAGATTGTAATGTTGTCCAAAACGTTGGACAAGGAAAGTGGTAGTTCTACCCGGCACAATACCCCAACTGTAATACTTTCGGCCTTGAAAATCTCAAATAATATCTAAACAGCATTAGATCAAAAACCAACTAGCATGTTTCTACCTCTAGATAGAGGATATGCTAGTTATAATTTATATATTTTTTATTTTTTATTATTGATACCCGCTAAACTGCCAAAGCAGTTTGTCAGCAGGTCAGTTCAACAATATTAATATATTACTAAAGCATACAAATAACGAGAAATCACAATATTAAAAATAGATCTAGAAGAATTTAAATAAGAACTTAAATAACTACAAAACAGAGACATATTTATTATATAATATTAATTTTTACATAGGAATATCTTATTTTAACTAACTTTCTTTAAATCTAAATATTAGTGAAAATATTCATGAATATAAGCTTAAATTGAAAAATTACCTAAAACCACTATAAAATTACCTAAAACCACCATAAAATTTCCTAAAACCACTATAAGAAACCGACTTTGTTGGGTTCTTAAAGTGTTACTTTCCTGTTTTCGATAAATCGTTCGTTTTTCTTATTTTTTGTTTTGATGTTTTATTACTTATATGACTTTATTAATTGAGCATAAATTCTTTAACCAAAACACGAGAGCTTTATCTCTTTATCAAAGTGTGACATGTAATATATTGTATATTATTTGTAAAAAATACATATAACCTTTAATAATTTTTTAATGTTTCGTTGGTATTTGGAAAAATTATATCTGGCCTATATTCAGTTAACCCTTCCCCACTCTCCCCGCTGAACAAATTTATTGTATTCCGATGTAGAACATGCGAGGCGGGTACCATACAACATCGATCCGTATTTATAACAACAGAATATTGGTTGCCGCCAACTACACTCACTTATATCGCCGCCCAAAGTATAGCTGTTTCTTATACATACTTATTGTTTATTCTAATTCACTATGCTTGTTACTTGTAAATTAGCCAACATTGATCCGTGTTTAAAATAATGGGTGCCGCCAACTATACTCACTTATATATCCGTCCAAATTAAGGTATTTCTTATGTATACGAGTACATATTACTGATTCTTATTAATTATGCTTGTTGCTTGCAAATAAGCCAACATCGATCCATGTTTCTTCCGCTAACTACACTCACTTATATATCCAACCAAAGTATAGGTATTTCTTATACAATATTATTACTTGTATCTACATTTACTTGCATATTAGCCAACATTGATACATGTTTAAAAGACTGGGTTCCGCCAAATACACTCACTTATATATCCAACCAAAGTATAGATGTTTCTAATATATTATTATTAGTTATATCTACACTTAATTGCATATTAGCCAACATCGATACATGTTTAAAAGACTGGGTTCCGCCAAATACACTCACTTATATATCCAACCAAAGTATAGATGTTTCTTATATAATATTATTAGATATATTTACTATTACTTGCATATTAGCCAACATGGCTTCACGTTTAAAAAATGGGGTTCCGCCAACTACACTCTCTCTTTATCTCCACCAAAGCATAAGTGTTTCGTCTGTCTCGACACAGGTTTATCCTAGTGAGACAGACATTGAAAAAAAACCTGTAAAAAAACTTTATATTGTTAATAAAAAAATAATACATTACTTATTCCTATAAACTATACTTGCTAGTTGCTGCTCACTTAGCCAGCAATTACCCAGCATCAATCCGTTTTTCAATAGCAAATTGGGTGCCGCCAACCTCGGCTCAGTTCACATAAAATATCTCCGCTCCAACATCAAGTTTTGATGTTTCTTATATAATATATTCTACATATTACTTATTCTAATTAGCTATTCTGGCTACTTGTAAATTAGCCGCTGATACGAGAAATTCGCAGGAATTCATTAGATGTTAATTTGTTTCGTAAGATTGTTCGTTTGTTTGCAAGAAACTTTCGAGGTAAAGCTTCGACTTTGTAACTGTGAGTTTTATCGAAGTCTTACTTGTTTTACTACCCGACTTCGCCCGTCTTTTGAATTATTTTTAATGAACGTATGTCTAAATTTATGTAAGAGACATTCATGTACGAAAGAGATAGTATGATTATGCCGACACATATAAATGGATATGTCTGCTTTCGTATTTTGTTCTTTCACCAGTAAGTTTTCTTCAGGTGACTTCTACCATTAGTGCGACAATAAAAAGTGTAAATATGTACCCAAACTCACTTTGTTATTATGTCTATCCATCTTGAATGTTTCTAAGAGCATCCACCAAATTTCTACCAGAAGTATTACAAATTAGCACCAGTCCACCACAAATACAGGGTACAGTCAACTGCAAATATGTCACAGTAGAGAGTCAAAGACTATATGTATTCTCTCAGTAGAATTGCATATTTTTATTGAAAATTATTGCACAAATAATAATATATGACGTATTGTCTTATTTTTTATACATTTTTGAATATTTCTAAACTTTATACCTCATTAGCTAATAAAAAAAATTGCATTGACATTCGAATTTTTGTAATCCGTACTTTAATGACACCAGAACTCACCGTTATAAATTTAATCTGCTTAGAAAATATAAAATATTGGATAATATAATATAATGTACCCAACTATACAGACTATACAACCGCGAACTCCGGGTCAAATATTGCTTTCTATGGTGAAGATAACATACAAAGAAATTTTATGATGACACAATATTCTAAAATAAAGTCGGAATCTTAACGACGTAAGTGAAGAAGACGTCTACAAACATATTCGACGCTCGGCCCCGGCTTATTGGACGACTTACTATCGAATTTGCCCTATTTTCCACGGGGTGCATTTTAATTATTTCTGATAAACGTATTATTAATATTTAAGATGTCTAGACTTGAATACCTTAGGAAGTTACTAATTTATCGTCTAGAAAAATAAAATCTGGTGCTTTCCCCTAATTTTATAATTAAAAAACTTTTTGTTAAAGTTTCCAACAGTTTGACATTAAATATTTTATGGTATGTTACTATTTTTTATAAATCTTAAATATAAATAGCTAACATCCGTGGGTTCGTTGGAATTGATTAAAATATGAACCTCTAGCAAACCCCATCATTAGTCTTGTGTTGCCGATATTATTAATACTAACATATAAATAATAAACGCAGAGAAAATTTAACACTACCCAAAAGCTTTTATCGAAAGGTTTAAAATTTAATTGGAATGAAAATGTCCACATAATATTGATTCAGTGTCCAATAGCAACATTGTTTAAGCTCTTTTCATACAGAATTTGCAAAACTGGAAGTTTAATTAACTAAAAAAAATTCTACCGTTGACGCAAGTATATTTAATGATATTTTCAGTTTGGCTTCCTGTAGTGAATAGGGATCTAAAATTAGAAACCTGCTTTCAATTTTTATATTTCCGCTTGGTTTTCAGTTAACTCCATTTCAAATTCGCGAATCTATTTATATCGGAGGACTTAAAAAATACAACATCGTGTCAAAACTTTAGTCAACACAACGGTTCTTAACTACAATTCTTAATAACAAATCCTAACTACATAGTAAACAAACAGAGAACACAACTATCTATCTACCGTCATGAAATTTTCGATTACCTCGATCGATGTTAATTTTTTCAGCTAGGAAAATCATCTATATTAAGTGATAGGAATAGATTAAATGCATAAATTAAGTGATTTTCTCACGAAAACGGCGCTATACAAATAATCCAATATTATTATTATTCGCTTTGAAGTATAAAATATTACTTTTTTATCATTTCAATTATTTATTCTACTCTTCAATAGGAATAATATATGTAGTGTTGACGATTAGTTGTATTTTCAATACCGCTCAACAGATGTCCTTAGAGTGTGTATATTTAACTTATTGATGTTTTTTAGTTTAAGTAGTTTTAAAATATTTCTATAGGTGGCAGAAGTAACGCCATATGACAGAGACAGCATGTCGGCTATACCCAAATGGTTACGAGTTAGGTCAGCAGCTCGGGACGAGTTCATTCCCTCGGCAGAATAATGTCTCCTATAGAACTGACATATGTCCTGCTAGATATTCATATTTCTTCTATTCCGCATTTTTTGTGTTTTGTTATTTTGTTTCATTTTTATCATTTGTCTCATTACTTTTTTGTTATTTCAAAATATCGAATGTATTGCATTGCACTACTCTTGCATACATTCTGGAATATACTCTTATTTTAATAATTAAAATATTGAAGACAATATTAGTGATTTCTAAACGAAAATCTGAAACAGAAAAATCAGAAAAAGAAACGGTCACATCTGGGACTCGAACCCAGATGTGACCTTATTTTAATTATAACACGATAATAAAGAAGAATCTCTTGACAACGGACGAAGTATTTACTTATGAAGAGATTTAACAGTTCTACACTAGAGTATATAATGTAGATATTAGAAGTTCTGATTGCGTTGGTTTTGACATTTCCTGAATTTCTCTAGCATAGAATAGTGTGATTTACCAGAACGGATCTGAGGGAAATGCATTGATATTACTTGAATGCCTAAAGCTTTCAATGGCTTCGTACACAGAATTCCATAACAAAGCATTGTGACGCTCCCTACTAGCAAATAAATAATGATGCACTTAAATGGGTAATGAAATGTTGTATGAAATCAATTGTGACTACATATAACAGTTGTGATTACATATAGCAATGAATTCAGAACTTCCCATCAAAGGATTAGCTCTTTTGACGGCATCATTCAGTTTCCTAAAATGATTTTATTATTATTTTCGTTTGAAATAATATTTTGAAGATATTAGTATTTCGCCATTTCCAGCCGAGAGTTGTTGAGAGTATTTTATATAAAGAATATAACTTTGCACCAAAAGGTCAAAATAATATATGAAATGATTTGTGACCAATAATATTACATTCGTTTTGCTTTTTTATAAATTCGCTTGCTTGTAATTGCTTGGTGCATTTTGTATATTATAGACGCCGTTTAGGTATTTCAAACGGAAATCATATTAATAATAATATAATCGTAGGAAACTGAGTGATTCCGTCAATAGGGCTAATCCTTTGATGGTAAAGCACTAAAACATTATAGTCAGTATTGATTTCATACACTTCATTTTGCTCTTTTGACTGCTAATGTAATTATTTTCTGGCTAGATGGGAGCGGCTCAGTGCGTTGTGCGGGAGTCGTGTCTACGAAGCCAATGTTCATTAACGGGAAATCGATTTAAATGGGAGACAGACATACCTGGATATATTCTGGGCTGATCCCATGATTACGCCATCATAGGAAAATAAGCAGAAGAATTAAAGTTTTTAAATAAAAAGTTTTTGCGTGATTTCAAGAGTTGAGTCATTAAATATTTCAAATTTAGGTTAAGGTTAAGATTTTTTTGTTAATTTTATATACTTAAAAAGAATAAAATCTGTTTATCGCATTTGAAGCAGCAGAAAATTTCAAACTTTTGAGTTCCAGCCACATGAAATCAAATTTAAATTTGTTATTTGGTGACCGGATAACTCATCAAAATGATAATTCATCACATCTTTAGTTATATAAAGTCATGGAAAGTGATGAAACAAAAACTTATAAGTAGGTAAGGTTAGGTTAGGTTTAATTTTTTTTTCATCGTTTCTAATGATTTTATATCACTTTTTAAAAGTGTGTTGAATTGTCATTGTGTTGATTTATCATGGAACCGTTATTTTATTGAAGACAATATTACCGATTTTAAAATGAAAATTTTATTTTAAAAAATCGGAAAAATATATGGTCGCATCTAGGACTTCAAGATTCAAGTCCTAGATACGACCGTATATTTTAATTGCTAATATTGTCGTCAATAACAAAATAAAATAAATAATTTCATTAAATTCCCGTATTTCTTATAATGGGTTCCATGATAACTCAACACAGTGACAATTCAACACACTTTTAAAAAAATATATATAAAGTCTTTAGAAAAGATAAATTTTTTTTTTTAACCTAACCTAACCTACTTAACCCAGTTAATAAAGTTTTTGTTTCATCACTTTCCATGACTTTATATAACTTTTTAAAGATGTGATGAATTATCATTGTGATGATTTATCCGGTCACCCTTATAATGAGCCCTTGAATTTATTAATTCAATAATAATGAGACGAAACGAAGAGGGGAAGGAGATGTGGAAGATGAAGGTGGAAAATTACCTGGCTATTCAGATCTGGTCACTAAACACGGCTAAAGCCATTTCATGCAACGTTTTAATTTAATGTTGGTCTTACACCAGGGCGATACCGATATCTTCCACTTGTTGGGAGTTTTCATTCATTATATATATATATATATATATATATATATACAGGATTCCTAATAAGAGTGCAAATTGTCCTGCTCAACTGGTAAATATCTGGAGGGTGCAATATAAGAAATGCTAATTATTTTGATTAATAAAACGCCAACTAAAATGAAGATGTCAAAAACAGGAAACGACAGAGAGAGAAAGGGGTGGATTATAATTCAAATTCTTACACTGAAAAGGTGGTCTGCTTAGATATCAACGACAAAACTTTTCTTGTTTATCCCTTCTTTGGGATTTGTCACCATAAAACACCAATAACTTTCAGCAAACGCACAATCTCAATGTCACCAACGATACCAAGTTTATTTATATATTTAGCATAGCTATTGTCCCGCGGTACTATTGTAAGCCCAGGATTTGTTTATCTATCATTGCAAGTTATTGCGAACATAATGTGTAATCACGTAAACATTTACGAGAGACTTACGCAAGAGTGAGAGCTTTAATTTTTTTTTTTTGGTAAACTAATGTTTAAGACAAAATTTTTTATGCATAGCACAAAGGGTAACAATTATTTTACAAGCAATAATTATTCGCCTGAAACACTCATCCACATTGAAAAATCTCCTGATAAAAGATACATGACGCCAACGGGACTCGAACCCGTGTCCCTTCGATTTCCGGTCAACAGCTCTGACCACTGAGCTATGGCGGCTTATCTCTTATCCGCGAAATAATTCAATATATACTAGTGCTTCATTCAACAATTACTGCTTGTTACATTTTTTCACCTGAAAACAACCAACTTTATTTTATATGAGAAAGGCATTGTAACTGCTAACTATCTCACTAGATGGCATATATTATATTCGAACAAAGACCGTAAGTGTGCGCAATGAAATTTTAATCAATAATTATGACATTATTTGTTTTTCTGAAACATGGCTGAACTCAACAGAAGAACTGTTTGATGACAGATATATAGTATTTAGGAGAGATCGTGAGTCAACCAAATCTGCGTCTAAAGAAGGTGGCGGAGTTCTAGCCGCCGTTTCTAAAAAACTTCTTGTATCCAGAAAAACGGAATGGGAGAGTGACAATGAAGATTTGTGGCTTGTAATTAAGTCTCGTTCCAACTCGCTCATCTTTATTTGCATCCTCTATATTCCTCCTAATGTAACTGTAGACAATTATTGTAATCAGATTGAAAAATTACAAGATCTGTATTTAAAGTATTCAATTTCCAATTCACAGTTTATTATTATTGGTGATTTCAATTTGCCCGAAATAAAATGGTTACCTGACAATTCATTTAAAAATAATGTACTTTCACCTTCTAATTATAAAAGCATGAAAGCACACAGTCTTGTCAACCTTTCATCAATTTGCAACTTGTATCAATTCAATAATGTACTAAATACAAATGAAAATATATTGGATCTTGTTTTCTCTGATAAAGTTAACATAAATATACATATAGCACCAGGCTTAACCAAATTGAATCAATTTTTAGAAATCAATAGAAGTGACTCAAAATATAACTTCAGGAAGGGAAACTTTCATGCATGTCGACAGGATCTATTATCTGTTAATTGGATAACTCTTTTTAAAAATGAAAATGTGAATAGTATGGTGATCTTGTTCTATGAAAAATTATGGGAAATAATATAATATATGCCATCTAGTGAGATAGTTAGCAGTTACAATACCTTTCTCATATAAAATAAAGTTGGTTGTTTTCAGGTGAAAAAATGTAACAAGCAGTAATTGTTGAATGAAGCACTAGTATATATTGAATTATTTCGCGGATAAGAGATAAGCCGCCATAGCTCAGTGGTCAAAGCTGTCGACCGGAAATCGAAGGGACACGGGTTCGAGTCGCGTTGGCGTCATGTATCTTTTATCAGGAGATTTTTCAATGTGGATGAGTGTTTCAGGCGAATAATTATTGCTTGTAAAATAATTGTTAACATATTGTGTAATCACGTAAACATTTACGAGAGACCTACGCAAGTGTGAAAGCTTTATTTACGAGAAAGAGTCACATGTATGTGTTTGCATTGCACTAAAAAGCACAACATTATTCATATTTTTCCGAACTTTGAATATTAATATTACGCCTGGTCGAGGGATAAGGTTCTTTAATACGAATTCGAAGCGAGTAAGTTAATTTTATTTGTGTAATTTTTACTTACTCGCTTAATATTAATATCCAAAGCTGGGTAATAATACACATAAATGTGACTCTTTCTCATAATTAAAGCTCTCACGCTTGCGTAAGTGAGAGCTTTATTTATTCACATTTTACCCATCTTTGGATATTAATATCCAAAGTTGGGTAAAATATGAATAATGTTGTGCTTTTTAAAGCTCTCATTATTAATATTTTAAACTTAAATTCATTTTAAGTTTTAAAATTCATTTAAACTAAAAATTCATTTGAAACAGTTTAAATGATTTTTTAATGTTTCACAATTAATTAATTTAAAAATAAAACGTGATATATAGAACACATCGGAACATAGCCTTGGTATAAGACCAATATTCAGAATCGAAACGTTGCTTGAAATGGCATTAACCGTGTTTGGTGACCAGATCTGAATAACTAGGAACTCATACCTTCCACTTTTCACTCTTTTTCCAGCCCCACAACCTTCTCGTCACACTGACTCCAAACGGTTGAGAGCAGTTGGGACTCTTGTGCGATATTCACATAAAGAAAATTAAATTTAAAACTGCAGTTGTTTTCTGTCACGCTTAATAATAAACATAATTACAGTATTTAAATTATTTTTGTTATTTGTTTTTTATGGTGTTATGCCGTGTTGCGCTAACTCCTTCTTTAGCCATCGTTTCGGACAACGTTACAGTGTCCATCATCAGGTCAGATGTATGATGGACATTGGCTAAAGAAGGAGTTAGCGCAACACGGCACAACACCCCAAAAACAAATAAAAAAAATACTTTTGGCCGTGAAAATCTTAAATCATATTTTAATTTCGTTAAAATCAATCAATATTTAGGAAAATTGTTTATTTTTTAGTTCAGTGCTATGACCAAAAAAAAAAGTAGTAGTTAATATATACTTTTTACTTTGGTGGAAAACTTCATCAATGATATTTTGGTTGAAAACTTCATCGCGACCACCAATTATATTTTGGTTGAAAACTTCATTGCGACCACCAATTATATTTTGGTTGAAAACTTCATCGCGACCACCAATGATCATTTGGTTGAAAACTTCATGGCGACCATAAATGATATATTGGTTGAAAACTTCATCGCGAACATCAATGATATTTTGGTTGAAAACTTCATCGCGACCATCAATTATATTTTGGTTGAAAACTTCATCGCGACCATCAATTATATTTTGGTCGATGAAAAAGACAATATTTTACATATTTACCAAGCAAAAGTGGTTGGTTACAATATTTCCTCAATGCCCTTGTTACCAGCACGGCATTTAGGTTTAGTGGGCAATAAATAGTTAATTCCTCACAGAGGGACCATTAACTCCCATCCTAATCCTGTTAGACAAGTGACGGCAGGGGTACTCCTCACACGTTACTCCCCTCTCTGGCCTTGAGGGATTAATGCTATCAACATTACTCATTTACCCTGACCATCCCTCATTCAGAGCGATTACTGTTTAGTGTACCTAGTTCTGAGAAGACTTGCAATAATGTGTGAAATGTAATAGCGTTTTACAGCAATTCTGAATATCATCAGTTGTCACGAAATAGAATAATAACAAAACATTTATTTGTCAATAGATTATTAGCTTATAATGGCCTACGTGGTCGAGGGTTAAGGCTCTAGACTAGCAATCCGAAGGTCGCGGATTCAAATCACGACATACACAAGTAAATTTTATTGCGATTGATTTGTGTTATTCCACAACTTAATCATTTAAAATAATAGAAGGTATATTTGCGGCACGTTCCAGGGTGGGAAATACTCTCAGTATCGCCCTTGTGTAAGACCACCATTCAGAATTGAAACGTTACTATAAATGGCTTTGGCTGTATTTGGTGACCAGATCTGAATATCCAGGTAATTACTCACTATCCTCTTTCCCATCTCCTTCCCCTCTTCCACTTCTTTCAGTCGCTACCATCAGCGGATTCCATATTCTCACTGGCTCCAGATGGTTGAAAGCAGTAGGAACTGAGAAGGAAATGAGAAGAATGTTGATAGTTCTTAGTCGAAGTATGACAGTTACATATGACTGAAGGGGATATAGTCGGGTAAGCTTAGTAGTCAGAGAAAATCACCAGAAAGACTTAGGTCCTGGGTTTACTTCCTAGATGCGACCGAATCATATTCTAATTTTTCTTTCTTACATTTTTCGTTTTTGAGCAGAGAATAATTATATTCGGTGATTAACTAATGTTCGTATGTACGTCTGTATTTGACACAATTCTCAGTTTATGGACATCTCAAAAGAGGGTTTAATAAATGTGGATGTACCATTAAAAGATAAAAGAAATTGTATAGCTGGAAGAAATAGGATGTAACCTATAAGCTATACCCTTTGTACTCTTTTTGTGCA
Organism: Hesperophylax magnus; assembly: GCA_026573805.1. NCBI lineage: Eukaryota > Metazoa > Arthropoda > Insecta > Trichoptera > Limnephilidae > Hesperophylax > Hesperophylax magnus. The sequence continues at coordinate 6,312,834 of JAIUSX010000029.1, read as the reverse complement.
ATAAATATTTTTTTGAATTTTGAATTTTATATTCAAATTCTAATCTTTGAAATTAATAATTCATTATTATCTCCCCATGAAAACTTCTTTAGAATATTATGACACGGCGGACTTGATTGATGAAGGAAAACTACCCTTCAAAAGTAGCATTCGACATGAAATCACTGTCAAATTAAATTAGCTATTTGTAACCCAAGTCTTTTTTCCACTCATTTATTATTCAAATAATAAATTAAGGCCAACAAAATAAACTTTGGCAGACTTATACATAATTTTATAACTTTTCATTTTCATTTCATTAAATATATTTCCGCTACTACTTGCATTTAATTCACAACAAAGTAGTAGTCAAAGGCCTAATAAACGAAGACTGCGGAATAAGGACGGGTGATTTCGGAGAATTTGAACAATTTTTTAAATTTCAAGTTCTGTGAAAGATTTTTTCAAGTTCAAGCAACTAGCCTATAATGATATAATAACAGAACTTTAATAAAACTTTCACAGAACCTGAAAATGAACGTTGAAATTTGATGAATTGAACAAATAATCCGAAACAACACGTTCTAAGTATTCTCGATCTTATGACTAATATTATATCAGGAAATTGGCATGCTATCACTTTGTAACTGGATCATTTTCGGCTATACTCACATATTTATTTTTCAAACTAAATTCATCACTTTGCATAAGATTTTAATTTGTATTAATTATTTCACTAACTCAATTAACCCTGGCTTAATTCCTGATTATTATTCAGAAGCCATATGGCATAACCAAAAATTATTAATATCATATTAGTATTGTAGTTTGCTCAGTATTAACAATTATAGTATTATTATCTCCGCAGTTAGCCCATCGTCTGTAAACTTTATAACGTTCGGGGGAAACAGTGTAATGACTTTGAAAGCTCTGAAAACATTGAAGTTAACTAATCTCTCAATGTCAACAAAAATGAATTTCGTGATTTAACAGAATATTATATTGAGATAAAAATCTGTCTGTTCTTTCAAATTTGTATTTTCTGGTTATATTCGTTATTTTAATTTTCCAGGTAGATTCACAATAAACCAATCCTTGAAAAAACGTTAAACAGTCTTCAGTAAAAACAATAGTTTCGTTTCTGTGTATCTCCGGCTCAATTAACTCTATGATTTGCTTTCAATTTAATTGTCATCATTTTCAAAATTAAATGTGTTTGTTTGGAGAATTCAGATAAGTGATAAAGTTCCGTATCGTATAGACGTTGTTGGACATTATTTTGTACACACATTTTCATGATTTTAAAGTTTATATATGTATGGTAGTATTCCCAAAATTAATTAAAATTATAAACTTATAACGACCTTCCCTTCCTAAACACGAATATTCTCAATTAGAGAGGTGTTAATTAAATTAACAGCTTAGAATTTGTTATTTTTTTGGATTGCTTATATGTCTTGCATTTTCATCTTATATTATTTTATTAATTTTTTTATAACCTTATCTTTGATAATTACTTAAGGTTATACTTCTAATAATTTTAATCTCTTTTTTTGTACAAAAAGTAAAATTTTATTTCAATAAACGAAATAAACGTATCTCCAATATAATATTTTTAAGAGAAAATTGTTTGAATGTCATTTTCAAAATTGGAACTGATTGTCGAAGATGAAAACTATCCATGATTTTTACGGGTCTGCACTTATAAATGCAAATCTGTAGGTGATCGGTAGATTAGAACATTGACAAACCAAATAACGACATTTAAAATTGGAGACCAAAATGAAAATAAATTGAGAATAACAATAAGAAAAAAAGTGTAATAATTATGGATAACAATGTCATAAGAAGAAATAATCTAGCAACTTATGCGTTTTTTCGAAGAAGAAGAAGAAACTTCAAAAAAATTCTACTGCTTTTAATTTCCAGCGTCGCGGTCGCGTCATTTCGTCTTGCTTTCAATCAAATGAATACTTATGCTCTAAAAAAATACTTAATATTTTTAGCTGAATTTTTGTCAATAATAAATATATTTCGAAAACAAAGTACTGAAACTTAGTAGTAACCAGCAGCATCGTATGAAATAACTACGTGAAAATAGTGATTTCAATTTGGGATATATCTTTTACTGTCCCCATGTGCCTTGAGCCATTTGACTATAGATATCCCAAATGAGCCCCACAATTAGCGAGATCATCAACCGATCAGGCGGGAACCGGGCGTGTTCCACCCTCCCGCTCTCAGTCAACCTTTAAAGCCTCACTCCCACCCCCCCCACACCTAAAACTCCCACAATACCACCCCTAAAGCCTCCCGCCAGTCTCCCGCACAGCCTCCCTCCAGGTACCCCTACCAGGAGCACAGAAGAGCAGGGAGGAGGGCGATCGATCGGCGTAGTTACCTGTTGCGGACTGGAATATCGTATGAGACCGGAGCAATAATGGCTGACTGGGGAAGCGATTTCAAATTCCCTCAATCAATTAATATTCATTATACTTACTGCTTCACTAATTTGCCAGAAAATTGCTGTGTTAAGGTCACACTAAAAAGTTCGAACAATATATTTAACTAGTACCCATCTCTTAAAATTCAAATCAGATATATAATTAAAAATAATTTTTTCGGTGTTGTGTCTCTAATTCTGGTTCAATGAACTCTAGAACTCGGATTTACTTTGAATTTAAGCGTCATCATTTTCAAAATCGGAACTGATTTGTACGCACTAGTACATACTAATCATGACTTATTATTTTGTTATTCTTCTATACTTAGACAATGCTTACATCTGTGATGTACAGGATGAGGTGTTATTTTGAATAGCCCGCTATATCGGTAGATGTTACTTTTCAAGCTGTCATTTTTTGACATTTGACAAGTAGAACCTACGTTATTAATAAAAATGGAACGAAACACGCTTTAACAACGCAATAAAATTATTAAAATTCACTTGAGTGAATCAAATGCAAATCATCTTGAGTGAAGAGGCCCATTTCCACCTCGGTGGCTTCGTCAACAAGCAAAATTGTCGCATCTGGGGCTCGGAAAACCCAATAATTGTTGTTGAAAAGCCTCTCTATTCTCAACGTGTGACTGTTTGGTGCGGTTTATGGTCCGGCAAAGTCATTGGACCTTACTTTTTAGAAAATGAGGCTGGAACAACAGTTACGGTGAATGGTTTGCGCTATCGAGAGATGATTAATGATTTTTTATGGCAGGAATTGGTTAGTATTGATCTGCCACACACGCAACAAAACCATTGATATTTTACGATTGAATATCAAAATAACACCTCTTATTGGAAAACCCTATAGTTTAGTTATTAAACTGGATTTCCTAGTCTCGCTAGGAAATCCAGTTTTTTGACAGCAGACGTAGTTTTTTAGTGATAAACTAATGTTTATAAGACAAGATTTTTTTATGTATAGCACAAAGGATAATAAATTATTATAAGCAATAATTAGTCGCCTGTAATATCAATATAAATTGAAAATATAAGCCGACGTGGCTCAGTGGTTCAGAGCGTCTGACTGGACATCAGAAAGCGCGGGTTCAATTCCCGTCCGCGTCATTTATTTTTACTCGGGAGATATTTTCAATTTGTATTGATTTTACAGGTGACTAATTATTGCTTATAATAGCTTACAATAGTACAAGATATGACAATACAATATTAAAATTCAATGAACGTTGTTGTTCACAATACAATGTTACAATAAAAAATAAATAAAAAGACATTCAACTTCGTATCATTTGGTTTACCCATAACGGTTTAAAAAACTCGATGATGTTTGATCTGTCTCGGTGTGTGATCAAAGACTTTGTAAAAGCTTCAGTTTTACCAGGAATAAATTAATTCAGTCGGATCATAGACGGAATAACAATAGAGTTGGAAAGAAATGAAAATATTGTCATGTGGCGTGCAATCCTCGTTGACTATGTTCGCAGAGAAATGACTTGACGGTTAATTGTAAAAAGAAATAAAAATTATAATGAGATGAACTTCTGATTGTGGCGTTACGGTTCCGATTCCAAGATAGTGGCCGTTTAGTGGTTCAGTAAAGATATATTTTCAAATGTAAAATCGTCGAGTTAATTAATAATCGCAAAAATAGTTTAACCATCATGGCGAGGTGCCATCACTAAAATTGACGCATCGATGCATAAACAATTATAGTACATACTGTATGTGCTGTTTTGAGTACGGATGAATGAAATGGAAAAAAATATTTTGTTTATTCAGTACAAAGAAAACATTCCTGGATGAAAACCGAATTTACAGTAGTTTTACTATACGCACAAGATGTTTAATGTACCGTATTAGATCAAACATCAACAAAGATATTTGAAAAAAAATTGTCTATACATCAATCTATTCACCTCGCCAATTCCTGGAAACTCAACAAAATTGAAATTGTGAAAATTCTGAAGAATTCATCGTCTAATCTCCGTTTACTGTAGAAATTTGTGAATTAAGATTTTGAATAAAAATAATTTTTATTTTCTTTTCCATTATTCTTCATTCAGCAGGTCGATTTCTCAATAATAGTTATATCACTAAAGCATAAATATAACGAGAAACCGCAACATAAAAATGGAAGAATAACGTTACATGTGACTACAATACAAAGACATAAATACACAAGCATACTCATAGGCATGTTTATAGGATTACATGCATGCAATCTGTATATACTAACGTATACACTATCAAAATAAATAAAAATCTTGATCTACTTTATTTTTTCAATTTTTTTTTTTAGTTCAGAAGTGCAATTTGATTCGCTTTAAATATGCATTGGCATCGTATTAAACATAGTAGGTACAAGGTAAGTGAATGTTCGTGCCCTTATTTATTGGTAATTTTTTTATTGGCCATGTCTTCACTTTGACAAAGTCATGTGTTATGTAAAAAGTAGTCGTTAAAAGCTCTATCACATTGATCGTGATTTAAAATAATTTTCTAATTAAAAACGTTTCGTGAAGGCAAAAAAATAACGCCTAAATAATTGAAAATTTTCAACATCACCTCACCTCCGCTAGTAGGTCACAAGAAAACAGCACGATTTTCAATGTAAGCTTCAAATTAACTTCTTAACTTCAGTAAATCGTTAATCAATACGTTCAAAAACGCTTTCACCGAAGACTATTATCTGTAATGAAGCAAGCGAGGGGATTTATTGAGGGAGGGGGTTTTCAGACATGATAGACAGATGAATATTTCTTGTGAGATCCTACGACTGTAAATTCATCCTACAGATCTATCTATAGGAAGGATTTATTGTCTTATTTGTATGCATTGAAAACATGGTTATGAGTACTATATAACTCATGTTACCAGTTTATTGTATTGGAAAAGCCAGGTTTCTTTATTGAATTTATCTTCAAAGAAGCAATTTTGTTAAAGTGAATACCGTACAGGAGTCCCAACTGGAGCCAATAAGACTATGCCATCTCCAGTTCGGGTATTTGTGAGGCTGAAGGTAGAAGGCAGGGGAAGGTGGGGGAGTACCTGGCTATTCCAACATAAAACTACTGTGTTTGAGGGGAGTTATAGCTATTCTTCGTCAAAGCTTTGGAACGAAGTACCACTGTCAATTCGAATATCGACATCGTTGCATTACTTCAAAAAGCTTTGCCGCGAATGGTTGCTATCGTTACAATGAAGGGGATACTTAGGTAGATGTGGTTGCGATTATTGTTTATTTTAAATTTTTGTTGACTATATTATTAATTTACACTGATTTGTATACCTACTATTTCTATTTTTATTGTTATTTTTATTGTGATGATTTTATTTTTTATTGTTTAAATTATTTCATTTTTCATTATTATAAGTAAATATGTATATATTTTTATTATTATTATATTGGAGGCACTGCTGAAAACCAGCTGCATTCCCGGAGAGATCCGGAATGCATAGCTGAGCAGTGACCTTTTTGTCAATAGTATTTATGTTAAAAAATATGTAAAATTTATATATTGGCAAATAAATGTTTTTATTATTATTATTATTGCGATATGGCCACAAACACGGTTGAAGCCATTTCAACATTGAATTGAACACTAAAAATAAAAAAAATATTAAAATCTATCTCGCTATCTTACCCATTTAAATCTATAGTTCAATATCATACATTTAATACAGTAATTTGCGGAACTATTATTTAAATAGTTACCAAAATATCGATTTACATTTTATGTTTAGACTGGAAATTATTTTACGAGTGCCACATAAAACGTGTTTTTTTTAATTTAAAATTGTTATCGAATATAAGTACCTACGTATTGTTTTAAGGGAAACTTCAAAGAATGAAATCCTTGAAAGGAATATCGTCTGAGCAGATAAAAACTGTGTGTAATTCTTAACGTGACAAAATAGTTTAATACGTAATTTTATAAATTTTATTTGGTTTATACTAAGCTTCAAATACATGGTTCCATTCGTCACAAAATTCTGCAATTACCCATTTAAATTTAATTGTAACATTTCCTATAAATCATAATCAAAGTTTGATAAAGTAAATAAATAATTCTTGAACCAAATCAATAAAGCAAGCATAAATACCATAAAACAAACACCCGGAATACTCCACGCGTAACATTTAATCCGGAGACAGAGCGAGAAAGTGTTCACGAGTAAATTTAATTGTAACATTTTCTATAAATCATAATCCAATTTTCCAAATCATAATTCATTTTCTATAAATCATAATCCAAAGTGTGATAAAGTAAATAAATAATTCTTGAGCCAAAACAATAAAGCAATCATAAATACAATAAAACAACCACCCGGAACACTCCACACGTAACATTTAATCCGGAGAGGGAGCGAGAAAGTGTTCACGAGTCGCAGATCATATCAACTCAAGAGATAACTCTTAAGCTGTAGGTTTTCACTTCCTGAGCCCACCTACTAGATATATATGTAACTCCCCTAAAGAGATATAAAGCCTCCCAGCTGTTCCACCGCTCGCTGCTCAATTGTTGCTGTAGTCTGAATGTACTACCTGTTGAAGAAACCTTTCGTATTTAGGCCTAACGGCGTTCCGGTTGGCATGTAACAAGTTTAAAAAACAGGAAAAAATAGGTCACGACCTTTAGTCTTTTCAGGAAGACCTTTAACAGAAAATACACTATTTTATATTTCGATTATTTTTGTACTATGAAGAACATTTTCAAAGATATTAAATAGGCTTATAGCTTGACACACTTAATTTTGCAGTAGGTGACGTCTCTATTCTATCAATTTCGTTAATCCGAAAATCAATGGATATCAATCCTTTTCTTGGACGACTGCAAAGTTAACTGACTCAAATTGTAGTTTTATTTTATTTTAAAAACGATGCTTCTGGAATATTTCACGGAGAATATAAATGTTATATTTTGTAAAATTTTGAAAGCTTTAACCTTAAAAAAGTGGGTTTTATATAATATATTGAGAAATACGTTTTAAATGTAATAAATAAAGAATTAAAACATAGTATAATGATTACATGTATTTTTGTGCTGCAAATCGAACCCACAACCTCCTGACCATAAGTCGAATTCTAAGACCACCACGTTGCAGAGATCCTCAAGAATAAGAACCTCCATATGTAGATCTAGTTTCTCAGCACATTAGTATTATTGTATATCATTTCAAGCAACTTTTTATCTGTTGTCTTTCTCTAGGGCAACGATCTTTTACTCTCGACAATCGTACATATAAATAAATAATATTTAAAACAACAACGAAAAGCTGCTGTAAGCACATTGTGTACATTCCACTAAAAATATATTTTATAGCACTCCCGACCCATTAAAGCATCTGCTAGATCGGAATAATATAAACAACTCATAATAAACGAGTACATGAAAAATACGTTTTTTTAAATGTTTTCAAAACACAATGCTACTCAAAAAAGGCATGATCGCACATAAAGTAACGCGAAATCTACGCAATAAATACGGTTAATATTATGTGACACATTTTAAAGTCCGCCAGGAGAAACTCAATGAACCTTATTTAGATTTTTTATTTTCAATTCATTTCAACCCATGTCATCTTATGTATAACGAGAGGACCCCGCAATGCGTCTCGGACTTCTTCCACCGTTCACTTCTGTATACCACAATATTACTTTATAAAAACTACATTATGCACATCTTTTGTTTGACAAGCCCCCAAAGGGCACACAAACTCCAACGGCTCGGAGGGCTTTGAAGCAGAGAATGGACGGTTATCTCGAGAGTATTTCCTCCTGGGGTAAAAATAATCTCGTCGAATTTAATGTTTCAAAGACCCAATCCTGTCTGATTACGTCTAAAAGGGATACAAATGATAATCTAGTCTCCTTCAACGGAAGCAATCTTCCGAACAGGCCTTCCATTGATATGCTTGGTGTAACTATAAGTGACCAGCTCAGGTACGGGGGCTCCATCGAAGCCAGAGTAAAGTTGGCCTCTCAGAAGCTGGGCGTACTGTACAGGGCCCGCAGATACTTTAATAGTACACAACTGCTGACCCTGTACAGATACCACTGTATCTCTGGTCCGGAGCCCCTAAATACCTGAAAAAAACCCTTGACTCTGTGCAGAAACGGGCGGTCCGTTTGATAGATTCCCCAATCTTAACAAACGGACTGCAATCTTTAGAGCACAAGCGTCGGGTAGGTATGCTGTCCTTGTTCTATCGGTATTACAATGGAAGATGCTCTGAGGAACTAGCGTCATTGATCCCTTCGGCACCGGTGCGTAGTCGGGATACACGCCAAACGCGCGCCCAACATTTGTACACGGTTGACATTTGTCACATGAGAACGAACTGCCGACCTCTCTGTTTCCTCCCTCCTACAACATGGGACTCTTCAAGACCCATGTTCACTCCTTCCACTCCACAAAAAGACCCTCCACACAGCATCCCCAAAGATGACATAGGCCTTGAGGGAATTTATTTTCTTCAGGGCCTCCTGTATGGAGTTAATATTTTTTAAAAAATCGACTTCGACTGCGTATCTCATTTCGGCGCAGAGATAATTCATTATCCGCCCGACTCGTATACATATGTAAGCGATGAACATAATACAACTAAGTGGCTCGACCATTGTCTCGTAAATCAAGCAGTATATATTACAATTGAAGATATGTATATCGACTACAATTCCGACTGATCTGATCACAGACCAATGCTCACTACTATATGAACCATTGGGCCACCTACAAATAACCCCAGTTGTACAATAGTAGGGTATCCATGCTGATGGAGGCCAAAAAGTCAAGCACAAGTGCAATCCTACTCCAGATACGCCCAATTAGCAATAGGTGAACTTGAGATGATTTGTGGAACCAACACAGAAACTGATGAGAGCACTATGATAAACGCAGCCCAAGTCGATGATCTATATAAAAATATTGTACAAGTATTATGTACCTCAGCAATATCTGCGTTTAATGTAAGGAGAATACCTACAAATGGGCGAAAATGGAAGGCTTTAGCTTGTTGGAATGAGCAGGTTGTACTTAGATTAGGAAACGTCAAGAAATGCACACATAAAATGGCTGCAGAATGGAAGACCTACTTATGGTCCGACCATGGAAGCTTGAAAACAAAGTAAATCGCTTTTTTAGAAAGAGTATAAAAAGTGTCAATTAAACTTCGAACAGAATAAAATACCAAACAGCCTTCAAAGTAAGAAGTTTTCGTCTTTCTGGAACGAAACCTTTGCTGTTTTGAAAGCAAAACTTACCGCACCTAGCAATATTGATGGAAGATGTGAAAATAAGGATACGACTGAAGTTTTCATAAATACTTTTTGCCCCGCACCAGTTCAAACGCAAACAATGGATAAACAGATTGATAAACATATCTCTTGCCACAATAATTGCAAGGACCTTCGAAAAGGTGATATTAAATTTAACGAAAAACAAACTCGGAACAGAGGACAAAAAAGGGGCTTCAAAGATCAAAGGGACTTCTGGATGCTCCACTGGTACGTGTGGAGCGTGGATCAAAGCTTTTGACTGGGGTAATCTAATGAGTTTTGAAAAAAAACTGACCAAAAGACAAGTACCACCGCAAATTGTCAATATATTGAGTGCATGGTAAAATTTTTTTTAATTTTTTTCAGATGGAATGATAGCCTATCAGAAGCTTAAGTGCAGCGTTATAAAGAAGATTCAATGTCCTCAGTGCTGTTGAACGTATTTATGGATGAGCTCAGTACATCATTTAACAAAACAAGCACCGGATCTCATATTGCATGGACATGTATGAACAATATTAGTTATGCAGAAGACGGTTCCATGATAACTCAACACAGTGACAATTCAACACACTTTTAAAAAGTGATATAAAGTCATTAGAAACGATGAAAAAAAAAAAAATTTTTACCTAACCTATCCTAACCCAACCTACTTAACCCAGTTAATAAAGTTTTTGTTTCATAACTTTCCATGACTTTATATAACTTTTTAAAGATGTGATGAATTATCATTGTGATGATTTATCCGGTCACCGCAGACGACATACACGGTCATACTAGCCCCATGGGTAAGATCAATGAAGAAGCTTCTGGCCATCGGCGAGGCATACGTTCATAGTCGCGGACTAGTGTACAATGCTAAAAAATCATCATTGTTGATATTTAAAGCAAATACTGGTCCAGCTGTCATTCCGCCCATGTCTCGGCGGAGCCAATCTGAAAAGAGCCAATCTGCAGCGAAATAAAATATTTGTGGCATGTCGTCACTGATCACTTAAATGATAAAAATGACATAGATCGTCAAAAAAGATAATTAAGCGTGTGAGCCAATATGCTAGCAAGGAGATTCAACAGGTGCAGTCCTCTGGTGAAGAAGCAACTATTCCAAATATTCTGCATGACATTTTACACTAGCGAACTATGGACAAGGTCGTCAAGGTCGACAAGGCGTCATGAACACGTTTCGAGTGCAGTATAACCAAGCATAAAGGGCGCTATTAATCCACTAAATCTCTACCAGAATAACACATAGGTATAACAAAGTATAAAATAAAAAAACACATAAGTATAACAAAGAGGAACGAGATCGCCACAATTATTATTGTTGGTATTTTTGCTATGAAAATAGGTATCAACGTCCTACGTAGTTACTTACGTACCATTTTCGCAAACGCACCCACACGGTGACCGAGTTTTATGCGAGTCCGATATTTTTTTTAAGTGTAGTAACTTCATGAAATTCATTCAAAAAATATTATTTACGACCATCGATAAAATGTACGTACTGGAGTACGGTTTACGCTCAAAGGACATTTATAAGGGGACACTGACAATACTACTAAAATAAAATAAAATAATTGGTGCATTATTAATCTCACAAATACTTTTAAAAAAAGAACAGAAATTTCAGAAAATTATTTTAAATTACTAACGACAATGGATTTTCAGAAATTACTGAAATTACTAAAATTACCGAAATTAGTTAAATTGTTTAAATTACTGAACTTACTGAAATTAATGAAAATACTGAGATACCTGTTCACTACTGGGAATAGAATTAGATAAAAAACATAAACTGGAAAGAACATGTCTCAAAAATTGTAGCAAAAGTCAGTAGTTTTTCTTATGTTCTGGGTACCTTGAGAAAAATATTAAACACCGAATCAGTAATGGCCGCATACTATGGTTATGTATATTCAATAATAAAATACGGTATTATTTTTTGGGGAAACTCGGTAAACGCTAAAGATGTTTTCATCATACAAAAGAGATGCATAAGAAAAATTACTAACTCTGATCGTTTAGATTCATGTAGACCTATGTTTAAAAATCTGAAAATTCTGACAGTCACAGACATACATATAATGAGTTATGCATGTTAGTGCGATCATCTACAGACAAGTTCCCACTAAAAAACTCAACACATAAATACGCTACAAGGCTCACAGAAAACTTACTAATACCAAAAGCAAACAAAACAATATTCCAAAAAGGACCACACTACATGGCCATTAAAGTATATAACAACCTTCCACATAACATTAAACAAATACAAGATACACACAAATTCAAATCGTTACTAAACACTTTCCTTGTTAATAAATGTCACTACACGTTGAGTGAATACCTCACGTAAATGAAACGCCTATTTTTATTGGTATATATATTTGTATTTTTAATTTTTTCATTGGTATATTGTTATTTTATCTGTATAAACATTGTAATTATTATAATAAAACAAATAATATTATATAAACATTGTATTTAAATAAATGTGGTTAGCTGGAAGAAATGGGGTCTACCCATGAGCTACACCTTTTGTAATTTTTATTTTACAATAAATAATTTTTGATTTGATTTGATTTGATAACTTATTGGTGTAAAATGATGATATTTCCAGAAATGGTTTTTGAAGATTTTCTTGCTGATTCAACTTCAGGCCATAATGTTAAGTACGTGTCCAAAATTTCACTGCATTCGGTTGAGTAGATCCTGAGAAAACGGCTTCAAAAGTTCGAACCCAAGTCTTACATTTGTGCCCAAAAATCTGATACGCAGAAAGTATATCTTACAATGAAATGGCTCCTGTGGTCGAGGGCAAATCTAGCAAAGCCAGAGGTTGCAAGTTCAAATAGAGTACGCAAGTAAATTTTTTTTTTTAATTTTTGTCATTTCACAATTTACTCATTTAAAATAATATATAGTACAGGGTTTTTCAATAAGAGGTGTTATTTTGATATTCAATCCAAAAAGATCAATGGTTTCGTTGCTTGTGTGGCACGTAGCGCCGTCTTGTTGAAAATAAACGTTGTTTAAATCAATACCATCCAATTCCGGCCAAAAAAATGTGAGTGAATTTTAATAACTTCAATGCGTTGTTGAAGCGTGTATTGTTCCATTTTTATCAATGGCGTAGTTTCTACGTGTCAAATGTTAAAAAATGACAGCATCAAAAGTAACATCTACCGAAATAGCGGGCTATTCAAAATAACACCTCTTATTGGAAAACCCTGTATATTTGCGGCACGTTACAGAGTGGAAGATCTTCTTGGTATCGCCCTGGTGTAAGACCACCATTCAGAATTATGGATTTGACCGTATTTGATGACCAGATCCGAATAGCCATATCTTCCTCACCTTCCTCTTCCCCATCTCCTTCGCTCCCTACTACTTTCAGCCTGTCAACATATCCCGATTGGGGATGCCATAGGCTCACTTGCTCTAGACTCTTATCCGGTTTCACACTTTAACAAATCAATCCATCAAAATTATGTGTACATATGTTTTTTATTTTATTTTATATTTTCTTTACGTGAAAAGTGACAATTTCCACAGTTCACCATGATTCCTAATTGTAACTTCTAACGCCTAACTGACTGCGGCATGTTCCAACAACCCAACTGGCCGGCAGTCTGCATAATAATTGTTCCAACAAAGGCCAAGTAGTAACTTTGTATGGAAGGGGCGGCCCTTCTAAATGAGTTCCCGTCTTTACGTCTAATGCGAGCTCATATTTTATTCCCTCGAATTACAGGGGTCGGCGAAATAGACAAGAGTAATGGGCGCATGAGAATATTTTTTTAGTTTTTGAGGTGAGACTGCGGAAAAATTATTTTTTGCCAACTGAAAATGAGGTTATACAAGTTGACACAGTGGCTTATAAATGAGTACTAAAATTATCTCAACAAAATTTTTGTATTTTTGGCTCGCAATACCGTCCTTGTAGGCATAAATATGTTAAGTGAAATTGTTTCTAGAATTTAAAATATCGCAAGTATTATCAAATTTTTTTATTAAAATAAATATTTTGGTTTTTTTTCACACCTCATTATATAGGGAGATTGGATTGACATTTTTCACGAAACGTGTTGTCGCGTCGACATTTCTCAACGTACTGATCTTGAACCGGTCTCGTTGCGGAGGGGAAGAGTCAGGCTACACGTAAGTGTAGCCAACATGTCGAAAATAAAATTCATTCGGTTGTGAGAGCCTCAGTACACTTACTTTCTGGATACGCCTCGTATGTTATATCAAACATGAGAAGCAAGTGCATTTTTTATGTTTACACCGCACTAAAATACCAACTGCTCCCTACTAACCAGATCCATTAGGATTATGGCATCCCTGATTCGGTCTTAGAGAGTGAAGAAGGGATGGAGACGAAGGAGAGTAAGGTGAAGAAGCACCTGGCTATTCAGATTCAGTTTTCAAACACCATCCATTTCAAGCAAGGTTCAGATTCTGAATGATGGTCTTTAACCAGGACAATACTAAGAACATCTAGTACTAATACATTTAGCACGGTTTTAATTTTTTTCCCGACGTTTTCAATTTTACCACTTGAACAAAATATAATATACAATTAACATTTTTTCTTATTTTTTACAATTAAGTAGACGTATCAAAGGTCCGTAGATTTATGATTGTTTTGAAGTAACAAGATAAAGAAAAACGTAATATGTATAAAATGAACACCCATTGTTATTGGGGATACGTCGCATCTAATCGTCGCATCTAAAATATCATTTCTATTTCATTAATCATAATTTTAGAAGCGGTTATTAGTAGATATGATGAAATATAAAATATAATAATAAAAAAACATAAAAAAGCATTTTCATGGGTTTTATTTTAAATTTAAGCTTACCAATCAAAGTTGGAACTTAAATTTTGTTGTATAGATATAATTTCAAGTATGAGTCTGAAAAATGCTATTTTAAGATTTAAGTTTATAGATAGAACGAAATAATTACCAAAGTTGCCATAAAAATCGTAGAAAAATGATTGCTTTAAGGCGATGCACTACGTCGTGTAATATTTTGAATCAAGCCGCCATCAATAACACTCCTTACGTAGATGGCGATAAGGCTTAAATTCCCGCTTAATACCATCCAGCTGTTTTGATTTAGGCGAGAAAAAAACATGGCCAAAAAGTGCCTTTTATTATATTTTGTGGATGTTCAGGCATAATTATTTAAATGTTTTCCGAAGATTTTATAAATAACTTAATTTTTCACATTATACAATAAAACCATAACCTAAAATGGACCCATTTTAAGTAGGAAATTTTAAACTTTAAAGCAGTTTCATAGGCCTTAAAAATTATTTTTTTCTGGGCTTATAAAAATACTCGATTATTTCAAAGGCCAAGATGTATTGTACTCACGTTATTTATTTAAAGCATCTGAAATATTTCTAGGCGACCAAATTTTCAAACCAAAACATAGATTTTGCATTGCTACGTAGTGCATCGACTTAATGACTTTTCCTCATAAGCATTATAATATAAATTCTACAATTAACCAACACGTTTCATAGATACATTATAATTATTTTACCCTTTCACACTACATCTTTATATCTGTGATCGATGGCTCAATCCAGTTACTGGCTGCACTTTATTCCGCAGTTCATACATTTTTTTCGCATTACGCGGGGCTAATGGTCCAGATAAATAAAGTGGGGTAAAAAGGCAAAGTTCATCCTCGCTTAATTCTACGCTCTAAGGGAGGAAACGAAGCCTATCGGAACCGTATATTATTAGCCATGATATTTAGATAACATTCCAAGGGCTGTGGAGAAAAATTAAAACTCGTTAAGTTATAATTTTAACATGAAGAAGATTTTAATTATTAAATAACGGGGTAAATATTTGGAATCGCTGGACACGGATATTACGAAATATTTTGAAATAAAACCTTCTGATTTACCTTAATTACTATAAGATTTAGAAAAATTTTAATTTTAGCATTTTAATTTTTAATTATGTAAAATGAAAATTTGCTTTCGTTGTATGAGATGATAGCTGGAATAATTTCTGTCGATGACATTTTCTTTTGTTGGTATTCCTGATATGAGTGGCTAGAATTTTAACCATTACTGTATGCAAATACTGGGTGGGTACTAATTTGGCCAAACTCAAAAAATAACATATTTTTATGTAACCTAACCTATAATAACCCAACCTAACCTTACCTATAATAATCCAACCTAACCTAACCTATAATAATCCAACCTTACCTAACCTAACCTATAATAACCTTACTCTTTTTTTAATTTTTCTTTATTTATAAAACATAAATAAACATCTTAATATTTTTCAAACCACTCATATCAGGAATACCAACAAAAGAAAATGTCATCACAGAAATCATTGCAGCTTTCATTCCATACAACGAAAGTCAATTTTCGATTTACGTAATTAAAAATGAAAATTCTAAAATTAAAAATTTCCCAAATGCAGTAAGATTCCTTTCTGCATTTGGGAAATGCTCAATGATAGTCATTCTGCTAATGACTATCATTGAGGTAAATCAGAATGTTTTATTTAAAAATATTTCGTATAATCCGTGTCCAGCGATTCTGAAGAATTACCAATAACTGATATTATTTGATACAACTATTGGGGTAACAAACTCTAATTAAACGCACTAACATGTTCACTTTATCGGTTTTCTTAACAGACTGTCAAGTATTAAGAAATTATTGAGAATTTCACTAATGTAGGTACTCCACACTATTAAATAGGTACAGGTAATTGAGTAAAAGGTTGGGTGGGCAAATGAAGGAACATTTGTTAAAGGGACATGAATATAGTTTCACCATTATTATGATGCCATTATTGTGAAGCGGTCAAGACGCTTGTCCTAAAAACATGTAACATAATAATTAACTAGCCGCATTTGGCAATCACCACTATTTATTTTTGTATGTATATTTACCAGCGCGTTATTAAAACCTTAATTTCGGTCGTGTAACCCTGGTTCAATGAACTCTGAAACTCGGAATTGCTTTGAATTAATGTGAAATTTTCAAAATATGAACTGACTGTTTGAATAATTGAGCAATTAAGTACCAACTTTGAAGTTATATAATAATTGAACGTAACATTTTTTAACGTCATTTTCAAATTTGGTTAACAAGATTTCAGACCGAGGGCGATTCTCGTTCTACTTAACGACACTAAAATCGTCCTTACATTCAAATTAACGATTTTTCTCGGTTTATTCTTATGAAGCGATTCCGGTTCTCTCGATGACAGATGGAATCCTTAGATTTTCGATTGCGCGCGAAAACTTTTAGCCTTACGCGAAGGGGACCCCTAGACCTGTCTTTCGGCGGCCGAACGCTAGCATTCGCGGAGAATTTGCTTCATTTAATTGTGACGTTTTGACAATTAGCAATATTTGCGTAGTTTTAACAAGAGAAAACTTAATATTATCGTAAGTATTGACTGTAAACATGATTAGTGACTTGTTTGTGGCACAATAATGCTATTAAATGAATTGAATAAGGTAATTGCGATGTTTGTAAAGTACGTAACATGTCGAAAGCCAGATAAGTGATTTAATTTACAATAAACTACACATACCATTGAGGATTTCTACATAAATAATAATAAGTTTCAGATAAAATGGCTGCAGGGCTGGTGCTGGAAATTGTGGGTTTTGAAGTTTACCACAACGAAATAAGAATCCCTTTCCGTATCTTAAGAGACGCCCAAAATCCCATGGAAATGGGGCAAACAGAGTTCCTGAATTTATTCAGAATATCTAATGAACTCGTTATCCCCTATCTTACAACCGAGAAGAAAGCATGGACTGTCTGAGTGGGGCTTGGCTGTCTGTCGGTCGTCGGTTAGCCGATGCATATTAAATGTTTCATCGGCTATCAACGACACACTACTCCAGACGTGGGTTAAATTTCCTTTGACTGCTGCAGATAGGCAAAAAGCCAAACAAATATTTGAGCAGTCCGGTGATCCTTTCCCTGGTACTATAGTAGCAATTGACTGCACTCGTATAGCTATCGTTGGTACTGCAGTACAGGAATATATGTACTGCAATCATCACGGGAATCGCTCCTTAAACGTGCAAATGGTGAGATCTTCATATGCACAAGAAAGTCATATTATAATAAAAAATGAACATTTCAGATTTGTGATCCGAACTTGGTTACCTTGGATGTAAATGCAAAGTGGTGAAGCTGCGTTCCTTGTGTTATGGAACTCCGGCATGAAATAGGAAAACTCATAGCTCATAGGGAAAAATAATTCATGACATGTAGTACATAATAAACGTTTTATTGACAACACATAATTATAAATAATTTTTCAACAAAAACAAGTACACAACAAATTATATATGCTTCCGATTTTGTTGTCCGGGTTAAATCTTCCCCATAGGAAAAACTAAACCCTTCCACTCACTTTTCCACAAATGATCATCTAGTCAATCAACATTATGTAAGTGCATTATATAAGCAAAATAAATACAAAACAATACAAGAACAACACGTCAACTCACAAGAGATCAAATGGGAAAATAATTCACCGTCTCCAGATATTTTCATATCAGAGGGTTCGGCTCGGTAGAACTTCTAACAGGGCCTATAAATCCTACTGATCCCTCAACATAAATATTAAAAAAATCTTTTGTTATCCTACATGTATTCAAAATGACAGACTTTTGCATCTTTATATATAATTTTTTTGAAAGATCTAATACGCCTAAATTTTGAATTAGAGAGCTAGGTATAATGCCAGTAGCCGAAATAACGAATGGTAATATTTTTATAGTCTGAGAATGCCAAATTCTTTTTATTTAATTTCCTAAATCTGTGTATTTTCTTATTTTTTCATATTACAGATTTTTGAATATTACAGGAATTTGGTATAGCGACATCAATGATATAAGTTATTTTTTAAATTTTGTCATGTAAAACTATATCGGGTCTATTATGACTAATCGCTCGGTCTGTTAGTATAGTTTTATCATAATATATTTTATAAAATTCGTTTTCTAAAAATGAATTTGGTTCGTATTCATAATATGGTACTATATTACGGCAGTCAATCAAGTTATGTTTAATTACCAAATTTTGGTGAATTATTTTTAAAACTTGATTGTGCCTAAATGTATACTCGGACGATGCTAATATAGAACATCGCGATATAATATGTTCTATAGTTTCCGGAAAAGCCAAACATTTTCTTCACAAATCATCAATTTGATTTGTATCTTTGATTATATGCTTTCTATAATTTTTAGTATTAATGACTCTATCCTGAATGGCAAGCATAAATCCTTCTATTTCTGCGCTCAACTCTCCAATACTCAACCATTTGTTTGACGAAAATTTGTCAACATACGTTTGGTTGAGATAATTGAAGTTTTTTGCGTGTAAAATTTTATTTGACCAGGAATCTAATAATTCCTGGTTGGGATTTATAAAAATGTTGGCATTCTCATCGTATAAATTTAATCATAGAACGGGAAACATTATATTTAGTTCAAAGATATTGATATATAATATTCGATTTAAAAACAAAAAGAATATGTGTATGAGTCTGCATGAGCGACCCGAATTATAAATTCATACGTCGTGTAGCACAATCCACGCAGGATAAGCAGAATCGATGAACCAGTTTTCTTCACCAACATAGCGCCGTTCTGCTAATCCATCAGCTTCTCATCAGCTCTGCTCTCGTTTCGGTCTGAAAAATTTAATAACTATTAAATTGATATCTCTAATAATTTTTAATTGATCTTACGAACATTATAAAATATAATTTAAATAACACGCTCGCTCGCGCTAGGCCGCAAACAGCAGCAGTATGGGGGGGGCGACGCTCCGTGGAGACGATCGGACGAATCTCTTGGCGTAGGGCTGAGTCTCAACGGATCGCAGCATGACGCTGCTCTACCGGGCACAACACCCTGCCAGGTACGAAGGTCGTCTGCGGACGATTCCGAGTTCCGACGTCGAACTTAAGCTTGGTCAGAGGCGGGGCGCCATCGCGCCGGGACATTTAACCACGTTGCGCAGTGCTCGCCTCGCCTCGTCGGGCTTCGACGGAGGCCCCCGCGGACGGGGGCCTCCGTCTGATAGATGTCACATTGTTTAGAGAGCCTTTCGACTCGCGGAACTCACATCACGTATCACCGCCCGATTTGCCTAGGCGGGATACGGCCTTAGAGGCGTTCAGGCCTAATCCTGTGGATGGTAGCATCGCACCACCGGCCGGTCGACCGAGTGCGTGAACCAAATGTCCAAAACTGCCGTTCCTCTCGTACTGAGCAGTATTACTATCGCAATGATCGGTCATCAGTAGGGTAAAACTAACCTGTGGTTTTCCTGCGAACGTAGATTAAATGGACGTGAAGCTACTTTATTTGTATAAAGAATTACCTGCTACGAATCGAGGTCTTCTCCTTGGCTGGCTTGGGGAGGGGGAGGTCTGTCTACTGTGGGCTTGTCACGGGGTATTCACCCAACACTCCACTGCATCTCTACCGCTAGCATCTCTACAAGTACAGGAGGCTCATCACTCTCATCAGCGACATCCACGTGCAAGAAGAGATCTCTATGAAATAAATAAACGTATCAAATTGTATCTTATGAAATTTGATTATTTAGTAAAACATATTATATAAACTAACAAATAAATTTGTGTATACACATATCAGATATTTTGACTCGGCATATCCTCTCTGCCAAAGGTATCTTGTGTTTAACCGCTATGCATTTCGACACACAATATCAGTTGTGTACTTGTTAAACATGATATAGCACCATAAAACATAAATAAACTACGTACATCGTCATTGGGAAGGACTTTGGGCACATCTAGTCCTTCAATTGACTACACATTGTCGAACAGGCACCATTCAAAGTGGATAAATAAACTTACTTTTTGCCATTGGATTATAGTCTTGTGTGGAGCAGCATTATTTAATTAATCTCCTAGGTTTTAAATGTCGTCTCCATTTTAAAAGATTGGCTCGGCTGTCATGGATCCGCCAGCAGCATTTATCGAATTGTCTTGACCGTGCCACTCTGTTGCTGCACACTGAAATTGAATTTTACGACAATTGATGACATGTAACTATTACACACTATTCTTAGGTTTCAAACACAATGATGTACACGAAAGATAATAATAAAATAGCTGTCTCACTTTTTGACCTAAAAATGCAATTGTACACAGACATAATACGTTGTTAATTCCGTTTCAGTCTGGGGTGAAAAGCATCTAAATGATATCATGCTTTTACTTACAACATATAGCTTTTGCTTACCTCATTTTAAACAATTTTGTCAAGTTAATTAGCAAACGAACACGAAAACGTTGACAACATAAATCAACTTGGGTGACAGTTAGCGACGTTAGTTCGACACCAAACGTCACTTTAGAAGTGGTGAATCTGTAAAAAAGTCATTACTATCCAGCGAGGTAGGTACCTTTTTACAAAACGTAAATCTTCGATAAATGGCTTATTTATGTCATTCATAAATAAAATAAGCAGTTATTAAAATGCATTATAATACAAAGTATTTGTTTTTTTAAGTTTTAGTTAGAAACCTTGCGTCACTTAATTATATTTCACCAATTTGTGTTTTCAATAATCTCTTAACAATTTCTTAACCACGCTTCTTTAGGATTTTTTACTAGGTCTCTCCAAAATCGAACTTGTAAGGATATCAAAAGAACGAGAATCGCTTAATAGTTAAGAAAAGATGTTGCAAGCGACGGACAGCTATCTTTCGCAAACGATAGCAGTCGTTGACGAATGCTATCATTTAGCTTAAGGCTAAAAGAACGAGAATCGCCCTCCAGCGTTAAAGTACCTACCTATAAATTAGTACATTTTCGGGAATATTATTCTTGATCATTCTGCAGCATATCGTTCTTAATTGACAAGTAAACATTCAGATTTACAAATCTTACAATTACAATATCCCGTGTTATCAAGGGTCAGCGTTAGTGTTTTTCTATTTTCTCATCAAAATTGTGGTAATAATAATACAATGAATTGAAAAAAAGTAACCATGGAAAATTATTTATAGAATTGAGCAAAGAATATTTTTTTGTTACGCCTTCATCAAACGTAGCAGCATTTAACGCAAGCAAGAAGATACCCCAACACAAACGAACTGTACTAACATATGTGTTCTCCATTCTCAATGCTTTCTACGTATATCCTTCTGAGATAGAAAGTCTAATTCGTGGATGAGAAGATAAAAGTTAATTGGAATTAGGGTAACATTTCTATACTAGTGAACTCGTGCCCAACATAGTTAAACTATGCCCGACTAACAAAAATCTAATAACTTCGGTTGGTGGGCTTGGTTGAGAATAGGATACAGAGGTTGCCCACACCTTAGAGACGTTAACAACCTTAAACTAACTGCCGTCTTGGAATAAATGAGATTCAGGTAAAATCAACAAAACGAGAAAAAAAATTAGTTAGTTTCCTTCAAAGCGGGAGAAAAAAAACCACACTTTTCACTTATTAACGCCAACGAGGTTTTTCTTTTACCAAAGCATTAGCTTAACTTATAAAATTTTATAATAACTGTTTATTTTATACATTCTTTATACTGCTGGATAAATTACGTTTAACGTAGTTGGCGTTTAACATAATAAATACATTGCGGTATTTAAACCAACTTACTACATAATATTCTGTTAATTTTATTGTTACATCTTATTATTAGGTAATAAAAGCATTTGCTCTGATTAAAATCAGTTGAAGCACGTTTTCTTATGGTAAACGGAGAACATGTTTTGACTCCCAATTAATTTTATGGAAAATATTATTCTGCTTAGGGTTTGAGTCAAGTTAAAGTTATTACTGAAATGTTTTGAAAATTTTCTGAAAAGTATAAAAATAAGCACGGATGATCAGTGCTGACAATTGTGCATGAGAAAAGTGAATTAACTGAAGATGTTAAAAGTTATAATAATAAACAAATAAGCTAAAATTGGAATTCTTTTGATATATTCCCCTGTCTTAAAGGATGGGTTAGATCAATTGAAGTATGGACGTCAAATGGGAAAGTTGGGTTCGTTTTACTAGTAACGGAAGACGCATTTAAAAATAGCTTCATAGACTATCTGATGTACGGAAGACACGTCAAATGTATGCTCCACGTTTTTTTCTTCCACAAGATCTCTTCTAGTCCCAGCACTAATTATTTTCACGCCTTAAAAAACCTTCCGCATTGCATCTCCTAATATAGCATAAACCTGTGTGAAATTATTATTTATCAAAAAAAATAAACGAAGAATTAAAGCAACGAATAGATAAAAAGATCTTTCTTGATATTTGAATGTGAAGAATATGAAATTCGCTGGGCCAATCGGTAGTTAAACACTTGAATAATATAACTAACAGATTGTTTGTTATTCAGCACTGGAACACAAAAAAAAATATATCCAGCGTGTTGAATACAGAATAAACCTAGTACTGCCTAATAACAATAATTGAAACAGGAATCTCCCAAGAGTCGTTGGGTATTTTTACGACTGGTGGAATTCTTTTAATAATATAGTAGCAGATGGTTCAAGCCATGGTCGTTAAATGCTAATGTCCCGTAGTGTTTACTTTACTGGACTACGTAACATTATAATACATTCGTCCAGATACGTTATGTAAATATGTACATGCATAATTGCCTGAGCTTTTATGCTGGCTGGAACTTCGCGAGTATTCTTTTCCAAGCGAATTTCGCTCTTTTCGGTTTGGCAGACAAATTGTGAAATGTATTTATGAGCAGTGGGATTCGAGGTTCTTTGATGGTTCAAATATGTTCCAAAATAATCAGCTTTAATAAATAAAGAATTAAATGGCAGAAGAGAATGGATCACAGACTGAGAAAAAATTATGTTTTCAGGGATTTCAGTTTATCGTGTTTTAAGAACTCTTAAAAAATTTTGACGTTGTATTGATATATTTCAGTGCTTTCCTTTCCAGGCACTCTTTAATCATTTATGTTTCACTAGTACTCTTGACTAGTAGTTGAATAATCCTAATAGTTCTGAGCGAAAGTCCAATTATATCCAATTTTCCAATTATGTCCTAAATCCTGCATCTAAATTTCGCTAATAAAAAAATAGTTAACATTAATTAAGTGTATTATCTTAAGTGAACTACCAGGTAAGTGTGGTACTGTATATTTTCTCCATACATAGATCATTGTAGACATATATTATATATTTATACAAATCCTCCAAATATTATTATTATCTTTGAAAATGGGGAAAAACCTTTACCGGAAAAAGCGCAATATTCCACAATCTTCTCATTATGATGTTAAATTGCATTAAAATACTCCATAATCTTGATTTTCATTTAACCCATGGAGAAAGCTTGCTGATGATAATAATAGTTAAAAATGGTCTAGCATTTAGTTCCTTAAAAAACCATTTGATGTTCTGAATTAAAAATATTATTTGCACTCACTCACAAACAATGAAAAAAATGAAACATATTACATTTCGAAAATAGAGAAGAAATCAAACAAGCAGTATTGTGATGGGTTGTTTCACAGAATTTTAAGACTTTAACAAATTTCAATGTACGTTCCTTCAAAGTATTATTCAAGTTCTGTAATAATTTCAGTCCTGTGAAGCAACTGGCCCGTACTGATATCATAACAGAAGTTGAATAGGACTTTCACCTAACTCAAAAATTAACGATGAAATTTGATGAATTTTTCAAATTCTGTGAAACAACCCATCCTTAATTTCCTAGCCTATTTAAGTTACGAATTTCCTTGCTTATTTTGTTTTCTTTCACATAAATTAACATTAAATTTGCTAAATTAATATTTGGCTCTGTATTTTACTGTATTTTTACACATATAAAATACAGCTACAAAGATGTGAAGAAGGAAACATGAACCTTATTTCATTTCTGCGAGTATAAACAATGAAAAATCATTATTTCAGCACCCCTACGTTTGACACGCGTCCGTTACGTGCCTGAAATTTATAACATAAGGAAATTTTAAATGACTGGGTTATAGCGAACCCCACCTAAAATTACAGAATTTCTCGTGAAGCAGTGACGCTGTTACGCTTATTTTTCAGCTTTTCAAATATTAAACAAATAACTCAAAAAATGATAAGAAACAAATGCTTTGCTACGTAAAAAAGTCTCATAGCTATATAATTTTTGTAGGTGTTTTGTAAGTTATGTGGGCTAAAGAAAATAAATTTAAACTTTTAAAATATATTATTTTTTATTTAATCATTGAAGACAATATTAATGACTCTCAAACGAAAATTTGAAATGGAAAAATCAGAAAAAAATTCGGTCGCATCTATTAATCGAACCCAGGGCCTCAGTCTTCCCGAAAATTTGCTCTACCACTGAGTATTCGACCCGAATTTTATCTCCGTCGCTCATATTTAACTGTATTATACTTCGACTAAGAACTACTATCATTATCTTTATTTTCATAACGCATATTTTATTGGCTGCTATCTTTATATATTATTGCAAGAATCTTCACGAACTAAATGCAATATAGTTGGTGTCTTGGATAAATATATCCATTTTTATTTTTATTTGCGATATCTAATATTTAATGTTATAAATAATATTTAAAACAAATATACATTTACAGCCTTACTAATAAAAAATCACTTCACAACCGTTAATTGGTGTGTTTGTTACACGTTGCACAATCACTGTACAGTTTTTATTTCAAATTATAACTAATAAAAAAATTGTTTAATTGGCTGCGTAAGATTTGTCTACACAGCAGCCCTTTGGCAGGCCCGCGCTTTTTTCTTGGAATAATGAGAGCTTCTCTTTGTTATTTGTAAGGTGTCATTCAAACATGTTTTTGTTAATAATTTATATCATAATTACCAATTCCCTCTTATATTCTTATTCAATATAATTATTTGTAATAATTTTCTCAGTTTTAATCCATTAATAATGTCATATTGTGAGCATAGTATCATTTTACCGGAAAAGAGAGGTCATTTTGTACATATTATTTTTTTATTGACATTTGCCGCGTGAATGTAATAAAACTTCCATGAAAGTAATATTTTTAATAACGTAAATTCCTTCTGCGTATATATGTAACACAAATTATAAAAATCAAAGTATATATTCTGCTAAAATGAATCCAAAATGTCAGATTTTTTTGGTTATCCTCTGGGAATTGTCATTACATTTTTAATTAAATGAACGAGATAAAAAGTGAAGTGACAATTTTCTCAATATGCACTTAAAATAATGGCTTTTAGTGTTTTTAATTTTTAATTCAGTGAAATATTTTGACGTTTTGAACAAAAATGTTTGTGATACCTATTTTTAACCTTTTTCATGTTTGAAATAAAAATAATGCACTTTTTTTAAATTTGAAAGTACATTACAAATACATACATCTTCACGGTAGTTTCTAAAATGGTATTTGTTTTTACTACTTCTTCAAAATGAAGAAAAATATGGAACATTAAAATTCCAAATTTCGATGAAAAATTATTATTATTTGAAGTTTCTACAACAGATGAACAACCCCCTTTAATTGGATAAGCAATAAATATATCTTATTTATCTTTCCATGGACTATTTTATGTCAGTTTCTATTTTACGTTTCAATTAGTAAAGTTTTCACATACACGGTCGTTTATCAATTGAATAATATTTTCACAACGTATCTTCTGCAGCAATTTTTTAAGTTATGTGAATGCAGAATGTGAATGAAAGACACAACAAAAAGTTATGCTTAAAATTTGTCTTATGGTTTTATGGAACACTGAACTGGCTTACACCATCTTACTTAACTAATATCTCTGCTCGAAAGACAATCTTACTCAGAGGAAACTCAATTTTGGGTCGACCAAGGATGATGCATTGAATAGACTTTTTTCCGAAATTTGTACTTTTTTGCACCGCGTTCACATTCTTGGAAAGACCTGCCATTTTTTGAGGTTAGAAACTTGTTTTGCAAAGTTTAAAATACAAGTCAAAACGTACTTTTTTAGAAAAGGCTACATAAAAAACAGTAAATAGCTATAATAATCTAATAATCCGAAAGCTATTCTAATTAATGAACAAACAAATATAATTCGTTCACCCCTACTAGATATCTTCAAACCTAGTGCAAATATAAGTGCACTATGAAGTACTTAATTATGCTATTAAAATAACCCTATGTGTCATCGTTTGGGAATAACTAACATAAAGACATTCAGTCAATTTTAAACATTACAGTAATTGGGGAAACTTTACTGGGGTAATAAACATTAATAATTTCTAACATTTTACTCAGAAATCAATTAAGAAATAAGTAATTGAAATTAAAATACCTATCTACAAATAATATAAATGTATCGTCTGTAAGTGGGCTACCCACAGTTTGATAATGCCTTCAGAGGGCGAAACAGCTGTCACGCGTAATAATAATTACATAGCAGAACTTGTTTAAAAATAAACTGTTTTTATAAACCCAATAACAATATTATTGAATATATAAAAAAAAAAGTAAATAGCTATTGCGCATCGTGGTGATTAAATGAAGGCCTCCGTCTTCGAGAGCTAAGGCTCTCAACTGGCAAGACGGAAGTCGCCGATTCAAATTCCGCAAATATACTATATATTCAAATAATATATAGCATTTTCTACTAGTGAATCATGAATAAAATGAAGTGATAACACGTTCCAGAGTGGAAGATACTCACAGTATCGCATTGGTGTAAGACCACCATTCAGAATTAAAACGTTTACTTTACTCAAAAAATGCACTACTCAATTTTAAAGAAAAATATGAGTACCTTGCTGAACAACACCTACACTACAGGAACGAAATACTCAAATCTACTAAACATTCCAAAATTAAATACATCTTTCCGCCAGAAAACCCACTATTTCCATGCTATAAAATTATATAATACCCTTCCTATTGAAATTAAAAACACCATGGATATAGAAAAGTTTAAAAAAGACATCAAATTATGGCTAACTAAACATGAAGATGATGAAATCATTAAATTTATAAAGTAACCCCAACGCAACCTACAGACAACTAACATAAATACTTTTTGCTTAATTTATTTTATATTTTCTGGGAATCAACAAATTAGAAGATGGGGAAATCATGATCAACACACATACAACAACATACAGTCCGCCTTGGAACAGGAATACCTAGTGAGGAGGACTGAGAACAAACTACATCACTGTATTTTTATTTTACTTAATATTTTATCTTTTTTACTTTACTTTATATTGCCGTTAAATAAAAAAATGGCTTTAACCGTGTTTGGTCACCTGAATAGCCAGATACTCCCTCACTTTTCACTTCACCAACTCTTTCTTCTCTCCCTGTCCCTTTTAGCTGCACAATATACCCCAATTTGGAATGCCATAGTCTCACTGACTCCAGAAGTTTGGAAGATGTTGGGACTCTTGGGTGGCTTCACATTTAAAAACAAATGAAAATATAAACGAAGGTGTAAAAATTAACCATCTATATCGAAATAAGTTTGTTTTTTTTGGATGAAAAACTTCACTGCTTTACTTTTTTTCCTTCCAAAAAGTAAAATATAATCTTAAGAAAGTTTATCATTCTCTTCGAAAGTGTTGTCGAGTCAACTAATCAACCGGATCCCATTTCAGGCAAAGCACTTCAGTAATCATTGAGCAAATAACTTCTTGCCTCTCAATGATCACAGATAACTCTGGTCAAATTGATTTACAGCCGATGTGAACCCTGATTGGGGAAGAGGTTTTTTCGGACACAGGGGTTTCATTGAAGACCTCTCAGAGGCTGAGAGAACAGTACCCAGCCCTTCGGTATAGACAAAATATTGTGTAGCAAATATCTGTTTTTGTGCAATATCAGCATACTTCCCAACTGCCTTGAGACAGTGAGATTATGGCTTTTCAAATTAGGATGCAAAAACGTTTTAGTTAAGCGTGGTCTAAATAATATGATACATTTTTTAAAATAAATAAATAAAATCGTTGAAGGTTGAACCTTATTATATATTTCGCTATTTTACACAACGGATTTTAGAATCTTTGTAATCTTTTTAGTCTTTGAAACAAATTTAAAATATAAAGATAGCTTTGTTTTTTCTCTGCGGGTATCTCAGTGACCACTGACGGTAGACACGTAAAACGCGCCAAGGGAATAGGTTATCTGTTTGCTAACGAAGTCTTCGATGTTTCAACCTAGTTTTGCTCCAACCTTTCCTAATTAAAAATAATCCTAACAAGATAATATCAGTCAATATATCTATCGTAAAAAGTTATAGATTTATTCCACTAGCACTCGTTGCAAGCGAAATTGTGCATGTAATTTTTTTTTGATAAACAACATGAAAAAAATGTATGATAAGGAACATTAAAAAGATAAAAATGGATGATAAGGAATATAAAAATATTTAAATGTATAATAAAGAACATAAAAATGTATGATAAGGAACATAAAAAATGTATGATAAGGAACATAAAAAATATACAAAATATATGATGAGGAACATAAAAAATTGTGTATGTCATTTTCGTATTATTAAAATGACGTCACATAATTTTGCAACTATTGATGAATAAATAAAATAAACTTATTTATTGAAGACAATGTTACCGATTCTAAATCTTACACCTTGAAGTGACTTTTTTTTTTTGCTAGATTAGATTATTTTCTAGGATCGCTATCATTGTCTTCAATACTTAAATTTGATTTTTACTCGGTAAGTTAATTCAAAATTAAATTTTAAAAATTTAACATGACTTTGTGTCACTTTGTGTGAATTTCTAAGGACGGGCAGTTTGACAAAATTTGAACAACTCATAAAATTTCGAAGTTCAAGTTCAGTGAAAGTTCCATTCAAGTTATGTTACTATTTTATCGTGGGCGGGTTATTTTACAGTGCTCAATTATTATATTACCTGCTCGATGGATATTATGGTTTAATATTGTATACCAAAACCTATTGTTTGTAAAACTACATGTAAAAAAAGTAGATCATGCACGTAAGAAATGATTTAGTAAAAATAAAGGCATGAACATTCCAAAAATTGTAAATAAATACGGGCAGCAAAAAAGCACTTCTCTTGTACTATTGTAGATATGCCAGTGCCTATAAAAAGCTAATTAAATTGTACTACAGAACTCAAAAAAATGGTTAATAGATTCAAGATTTATTTTTATTTTGATATTGTGTCTAAGTGCCCATACATTAGTACCCAATGATTTTATGCATTTTATCTTATGTATTAATATACCTGTTAGTGTATTTGCGTATGTTATTTGTACTTTTTTGTGTAAATGAGTATGTTGTCTATGTTATATCTAGCTATCTATGTATTTTATACCTTTCTATTGTAGTCAATTGTAATGTTATTCTTCTACGAGTATATTTATGTTCCATGTTGTGGTTTCTCGTAATAATGTATGCTTTAGTGTTATTATCAATATTCGTAAATTGATCTGTTGACAAAATGCTTTGGCATTTTGGCGGGTGCATATTTGCAAAAATATAACAGATCTTTCACAGAACTTGAAAATGAGCTTAGGAATTTGATGAATTGTTCAAATTCTGTGAAACAACCCATCCTAAGGGTTTCAATAGTATGAGACCTTTTAAAATCATATAAAATATGTGTTAGGTTTATTTTGAACGACAACGTAACCATAAACATAAAAAAGAGATTTATTAAAAGGGCTCCAGTAAAGTAAAAAGTAAAATTTATCATGTGTAATAGCTTGGGTATTTTTGAAGATGTGGCTTTATCTTATTAGACTGTTTCCTCAAAGTTTTGTCGGGGCCGGGACCGGGTTTAAACAAATACAAAATATCGCGCAGCCACCTGATGAAGTCATGAGGGATAGGGAAAAAGGGGGTGGAGTAGGTGGGTGCCGCCGAAGCCTTCTAAACTAAATGGCCTTGTTTCAAAAAATTCAAAATAAATCTCAATACAAACTATAAAATTGAATACAATCAAATTGTCCATCAAAAATCAGAATTGTTTGGAATTTTCTCTATTTATTTTAGTGACATTTTTATTATACAGTGTTTTTATTTAGCTTGAAGAACTCTAAAAAGCGTATTTACTTCAATTTTATGCTGTTATAAATCAGTCACTCGACGGGCAAATTAATATTACAGAAGAATTCTCAAAATCAAACATTCAATGGGTAATCAGTGGATATTCTAATTGTAAGTTTGCGAAGTTGAAAGAATTTATATAATAGTTGCTTCAGAATTATTGCATTTTTATAACTAGCATGTATTGTCAATTTTCCTTGTAATATTATGATAATTTGTCAAATATTTAAATAGAAATATATACCTACAGAATTATTAGTATTGATTATTCATTTATATTGAAATAAAATAATTTTATTAACTCCACAGGGCCTATGTAACCTTTCTCTCTTTTATGAAAGGAAGGAGTGAACATTGGTCTTGTAGAGATCCATGTTGTAGGAGGGAAGAAAAACGTTCCACAGCCAAACTGTTGAACTCAAGAACGAGTCGTAGAAACGATCCGTTATCATGTGGAAAATGTCAATAGTACACAAATATTGGTTACTAAAATACTTTATTTGTAATTGTAAACATTCGGGATGGGTTGCTTCATAGAATTTGAACTATTCATCAAATTTCAACAATAATTTGCGAGTTCCGTGAATTTCCTATTCAAGTTCTGTTATTATATCATTATAGGCCAGTTACTTGACAGAACTGAGATAATAACAGAACTTGAAAATTTACTTTTAAATTTGAAGAATTGTTCAATTTCTCTGAAACAACCCATCCTTAGTGAATGATTCAATTTTCAATTTAACAAAAAAAATGAGTAAGCTTTTACATAATAGTTTGAAGCTACCTGAAAAACTTCAACTAGCGATTAATTAGAGTAAGAAATTCAAATGGAATTTTGATCTCCGATTACATTTTGGGTTTTTTTTTGTTTTTTCATTAACTAAATTACATTGGTCTCTCAACCCCGACCCTAACTGACCATCACTTACTTATTTTTGTTGTTATTGGGAATAAATAAAAAGTCCCGAAGACCAAAATACTATACAAAAATTATTCCAAATAAGCTCTGAAATCGCCGGTTAAAGAAAACCAAGCACGTCTCTTAATATCCCGTATTTTATCTTGACCATTTTTGAATAATTAAATTTGCACACCTATGTACTGTTATATATATTTCAAAATGAGTTTTCTAAGATTATACATACAGTTTTAATATACCTATGTATGAACTATCTTAACTAGTGGGTTTCATGAGGTAATTAATTAAATTTTCACGAGTTAATTAAAATCTCTTTAATTTCCAGCCGTGTTATCAGATTATTAGTTAAATTTTCATGAGTTAATTAAAATCTCTTTAATTTCCAGCCGTGTTATCAGATTATTAATTAAATTTTCATGAGTTAATTAAAATCTCTTTAATTTCCAGCCGTGTTATCAGATTATTAATTAAATTTTCATAAGTTAATTAAAATCTCCTTAATTTCCAGCCGTGTTATAAAAATATATTTGTGTACCGTCTTTGTATTTTGACTTATCTCCCTTCTATAGTAAATGATGTTTTGTTAGTACTATTCAGCTGATTTCGAAACAATCGAATAATTATTTACAGTCACGACAGCTTATACAAGAAATATCGCAGCCCATGTTATATGTAAATATTTATATAGTAAATTAGTCAATGCAAAGATTGCATAGAGTTGAAAATTGTTTCATTGATATATTCTGGTATAGCGGGGTGACCAATCTGAGTAGCTTCATAAATACATCCATTTGAATTTAGATTTTGTTTCGTGAATGAATGAATGCAAATCTTGGAAGTAGAAATTAACCCACTTCCCAACGTTTGATCAAGCTGAAACTCGTCAGATAGACTTGTTGTAAATGACATTGCACTGTGTCAACTTTTGGTGGCAATCACACATACACACGCGGACTTATATGCATTTCTCCCAAATTGGATGTCATTATAGAATATGAAATAAATGTCGGTCTTACCCATTCTGGATTTGGCTCAGTTTTAAATAACATTTTAAAATTTCACAGCAGTTATGAGCCAGCCTCTGGAAAGAAAGAGGAGGTAGGAGGGAAAAAAAGAATTTTTAAATACACTTATTAACAAAAATAGATGTATTATAGTAATATGATTTGATTTTCACTGGTTTATTTTTCGGCTTTATTTTATAGCTTCGGCTATAAATACAAGAATTTTAACATACGCATACATCATATAAACCAGATAAGTGTTTGTCATTCAGCATGATAATATATATTTTTTATAATTTGACCTAAGAAAGTGACAACATATTTCCTTTATACAATTCTATCGTAGAAAATGAGAGTTGTCATATGTTTATATAATTGAATATTTTCAACAAAGTTTTTTATGCGGTAAAATGCGCTGTGTAAATTATCCACTTACTTGTATTTATTACTGAGTCGTATTTTACTAGACGTATAATTTATACTTTTTTGGAGTAACTTAATAAGTAAAACTTATTATTGTAATATTTATTTATTGAAGATAATATCGGCGATTTTTAAACGATAATTTGAAACAGAAAAAGATAGGTCAAATCTGGGACTTGAACACTTACCGGGGAGCTGTTCTACCATCCGCCCTAATGGGATTTCCTTTGGTCATATTTGAATGTACCTTACTTCGAATAAGAACTACCAACATTATCTTCATTTTTCACCGCACACTATCTTCATGTATGATCGCAAGATTCAACTTGAACTAAATGCAATCTAGATAGTGTCTTGGATAAATATATCATTTTACTAATGAGTGACATCTATTGACATTTCCCCAAGTCTAGGATGAATATATATAGTATATATTTTTTTTATATATTAACTCCACACAGGAGGCCCTGAAGAAAATAATTTCCCTCAGGGCCTATGTCATCTTTGGGGATGCTGTGTGGAGGGTCTTTTTGTGGAGAGGAAGGAGTGAACATGGGTCTTGAAGAGTCCCATGTTGTAGGAGGGAGGAAACACAGAGGCCGGCAGTTCGTTCCACAGCCGAGCTGTTGAACTTAAGAACGAATCGTAAAAGCGACCCGTTCTCATGTGGCAAATGTCAACTGTGTACAAATGTTGGGCGCGCGTTTGGCGTGTATCCCGACTACGCACCGGTGCCGAAGGGATCAATGACACTAGTTCCTCAGAGCATCTTCCATTGTAATACCGATATAACAAGGACAGCATACCTACCTGACGCCTGTGCTCTAAAGATTGCAGTCCGCTTGTTAAGATTGGGAATCTATCAAACGGACCGCCCGTTTTTGCACAGAGTCAAGGGTTTTTTTTCAGGTATTTAGGGGCAATTTTTCAATATAAGACATCCACTTACTTCAGCAGTTAACGCGAGATTTATGGAAGAAAAATTCAAGTTTCCCGTAATTCGTGCAAATCGTTGATAAGATGTTTGTTATGTCATCAAAACACATATACAATGCGAAACGATAATAATATGCATTATAAATCAATTTTTATTGTCATCGTCGAATAAACCACACGATTCGTTTCCCATAAATCCAACGGGCTCCCTACTGCTGAGCGCAGCTGAAAAGCGGGGCCTCCGAGTCCTGGGCGGGTGTTGGGGAGGAGAGTTGGGGTAGGGGTGGAGGGAGGATGTAGCAGCCTCCCAGCCTCCCCCAACCCCCTCCATCCCTCCCAGCATCCCCGCACGCGTCCCAGCCCAGAACGACCGATCCATTTACGAGTCAAAGATTCGTATCAACCGCCCGACAGGTTGGCAGCTTTATCCTACGCGCTGCTTGTTTTAGACACACGGCTTCAACCCCTAAGTTCCACGCTAAAAAATAACAATATCTAATAAAGCATTATTAGTTTGTTTCGTCTCGCGGCGGATCGGTACGGAATACATACCTCACCGTCCGGGGATTTCACAGTTTATTCGCCTCTCTTTCTCGCCTTCCCCTCGCGCTAGCTCCTGGTACGCTCGTTGTCACTGACCAAGCTTCTGCTACGGCTTCCACAGATTGCTCTCAGCACTGTCGTATTGTAGACCGGCTTATTGTTAACGTCGGAGTCCTGAACGCATTGTTGTGATTTTTCACACGCGAGGTGTTCGCTTCAACGCCTATTAAAGTGCTCCTACAAGTAGTATTCCTGTGCTCCTGGAAAATAATGTCAATCTAACGTGCTATCTATCTATTAATATTAATTATTATAATTATATGTGCGGCGCGTAAAAACAACATATTTTAATACTCCTTTACACACTTGTTGGATACGTGATAATATACCTAGTGCGAATGAAATTGATATTTTCATGACTATATTTTTGTAAACTCAGTGTTTATATAAAGTGAAACACTTTATCGTTTATTGTTTCTATAGAAGACATGGATTAACTGGTAACTACATATTTTTAATTTTCATTATCTTTATTTATAAATTCAGAAAAAATTAAAATTCTTTGTTAATATTGAATAAATAGCTTTACTAAATATTCAAAAAAAAATGTTGAAATATTACTATTCCTTTGTTTGAAAATCAACGTTAGCTCTAACAAAATTCAAACATCATTTCACGCTACTTTTTTAATATATTTTGTTGTTTGATGCTAAAATACATGGAACTTTTTGATCACTCTCATTAATAACTAATTTAAGACAAAACAAAATGAAATCCTACTTTAGTGGTTTATTTTTGGGATATTATGCCGTGTTGCGTTACCTCCTTCTTTATTCAACAGCATCACAGTGTACATCATCACCCTAATTAATCCCAAAAATAAACCACCATAATACTTTTGGCCGTGAAAATCTCAAATCATGTCCAAAAGAAAAAATCGCTTTAAAATATATACATATATATTGTATTTTTAAATCAGCCCTCAAACCAAGCGCACGAAAATCGCCGTATAAAAACATTCAACAGTTTTAAGAATTTTTCCAATATCATTAGAGCCAACTCATTTTCCCCTTTCCAAATTCCAAACCAACCCGGCGTTGTTTTCTTATCCGCAAATGCCTGAAAATACTTTTAAAATTGGCCATATTCAAATCTGTGAGCGCCGGGTGTGAGGGGGCGGTGGGTGCAATATGAAACCGCCCCTTTATAGTCGTATCCACTTACCCGGCACTAATGATGGGCGGGATGGGGGCGGTGGAAGGGCTCTGACAGTGTACATAAAGGACTGTGATAATAAGACGACAAAATAAAAAAATATCATAATTAACTGTGTTCAAAGTTTATCAACAACAAAAAATTATTATGAAATTTTTTATCGGCCTTACTAAATTATACAAAGCACCCGAAACTTATAAACGAACGAAAATATCAATTGCATTACAAGTTAATTAATTTAATGATGTGACATACTATTGGGTTATTTTCATTTAATATTTATTTTCTTCTTTTAAATATGTTACCAGGAAGACCGCAATGGAAAATCCGTATAATCCATCGTCCGCTTCTAGGATATTATAACGTAGGTACCTTTTATAAATATTTGAACGCAAAGAAACTAGTTAAACACCCATATTTTTATTGATGAAGACCATAACAAAATACTTAAAATTCTGAACAAAACATGAAACAGAACATGATATAGAATAATAAAAAGTTAAGAGGAAGCTACAAGCCAAAAATCTGTACATTCTTGGTATACCTTATTTTGTAGGTAATAGGCATTAAAATCGCTTGACAAATGGAGTCTAGAAACGTTCGAATTCAAGCACAAGACTGGTTTTTATTTATTTTGTAAATAATTTTATAAGAAAGCAAAAAAGTTAATCAAATAAAACTGTTACAGATAATCTTAGATATAACACTGTATTTTTTAAAGTTGTTTCCTCTATGCGTTCATACATTTCTATTGAAAAAATACTTTTGTTAGTAGTTTACATTTATATTTTGAATTGAGTAATTTATTTTTTTATTTGTATTCTACTCAAACGAAACGATAGGAAAACCTTCAATTTATCTAAAGCATATTTTTGGTATTCATAATTTACACCAATTCGTTATAAAGATTAATAAAAATAGTGATTTGGCATTAAGCTTCGCCCGGTCCAACTGGGAATCGAACCATGGATTTCTGTCATACCGGGACAATGCCTCTAGCCTTTGACAGCGTTATACATCGATATAGAGCTTTAGACTACGTTTGGTAACGGTCAAAATTTAAAAAAGTTAGTGAAAGTTTTAAATTGTTTTAATGTGTCATTATAATGGAATTCCTTCACAAATACTGTCAGTATTGTTATAGCGAAGTCATTGATTCTAAAAAGTTATTACTTCAACTTGATGCTTCTCAGAAACGATCCATAAAAAATCTCATCGCAACAACAACTGAAAACCGACAAATCCGCTGAATATTGGCTCATACACTGTGGTGAACTGACGTTCATTAATAAAATATAATAATGTGCATTCTTTCGCCCTCTGGCACTCGTGAGACCATTGCCGTGGTATTTTTTAAATACTTTACTTTTGAAACACTACGTTTCGTTCGAATTATTTTCATCTATTAATATATATATAAGATATCAAAAGCGTAGCTATAGCATTCACATAGGGGGGGTTCTACCCTAAGGAGGGAAAATGAGAAAACGAGGAGTTGGAAAATTTATTAGCAAGTATTTTGGGATCTCTACTTACCACATCTTATTATTAACATGACATTGATAAAAATACGGTGCAAATAATAATGTCGTATTTTCCAGGAATGCAGTCGACGAGTGCTTACTTTTTTTCTATTCGAATACATCTAATTGAATTTTATTTTGGTTTTCTATAGTGAGTGAATGAATGCAAATCTTGGAAACGGAGATTAATGCACTTCCCGACGCACGATCGAGCTAAAACTCGACAGATATACTCGTTGTCAATGACAATTCATTCTATCATGTTTTACACACACGCTGACATATACGCATTTCTCTATAGTAGGAGGATATTACAGGGGTTAATATACGAAATATATATCGGTGGTATACAATCGGAAGCAAGATCAGCAGCACAATCGGCAGCGTTTGGCAAGATCTAAACGACATTAAACGCAGGTGTATTATAGTAAAAAAACTGTTTTATACGGGATATTTTTTTTCCTACGATTGATAGGTCGATGGGGGTTCTAACCAAAACCTCTTAGATCCCATACACTCTTATAAAGCCCTTAGAAGACATATTATGAACTGTTTTTTTTTTGTTCAAAAAACCTTCACTCTTCAAGTTAAATTATTGTGTGCAAGCTTCAAAAGAATCAATGTAAAGTTTGTAACAAAAGCAATTTCTGTTTTATCGATTAATTATTTTTGTTCCACTCAAATTCATTTTTCTTCTTTTACACCAGCTTTCTGGCACACAACTTTGGCCATAGGCTTCTTTCTAACGCATGCAATTTGTTAGATTCATGGCAGCTTTTCTTGTCAACCTCGTTTTTGTTTATTAGTGACTTGTTCTCCTCCCTTACCAAAGATATCTTGCTAAGAGAAACGGAAAACTCAAAGGAAATCACTTGGATGATGCTTGAATTTAACGTGTCATTCATATTATGTAATTTCATTGAATTTGGAGGTGGTGAAAGTGATTTCAGTTGCCTTTGTCTATTTTCTAATTTACTATATTTGTTTGTCACTCTCGTAAGGACTGAAACACTAATAATATTTTATAATAAAAACACATAAATTTGTTTTTGACCACTATAGTTTTATTTTCACTCTACCGGTTTCGGAAGATCCCTTCCTTCGTCAGGAGAATATTTAAAACTAATCTACTACACAAAATATTGACATATAACTACAAAAATGTTAAGTGTTTGAAGGAGGGGTGGACAAAGTGGAAGGGGTAATTACGGGAATTCCAGGAAGAACAGAGCGGTTAACTGGAAATATTTATATATATCCACATTGAAAAATCTCCTGATAAAAGATACATGACGCCAACGGGACCTGAACCCGTGTCCTTTCGATTTCCGGTCGACAGCTCTGACCACTGAGCCAAAATAATTGTTACCCTTTGTGCTATGCATAAAAAATCTTGTCTTAAACATTAGTTTACCAAAAAAAATTAATAAAAATGTTAATGTTCGGTGTTCAAAATTTTAAATCTCTTTGATATTTGGACATAGCGTTGAATTCGAATACGCGTGTGTTTTTACATACATACATTATATAAATGTGTGAGAAAATATCGTTGGTCTTTGATATATGCAGTTAAGACTATGATTGTATATGTTCTCTAATTGTCTTCCGTCTTAAATATTATTATATGTGTTCTCTAATTGTCTTCCGTCAAATAATTAAACGTATGTTCTCTAATTATCTTCCGTCTTAATTATTATAACATGTGTTCTCTAATTGTCTTCCGTCTTAAATATGCTCCCTAATTTTCTTCCCCAATCGAATGGTACCACACTCCCCTTTCTCCACGTTGAACCTGACCTCCAATCATCTGCTAACTAATCCTCCTTAATTCCAGAGCAACATTTTCCGTTCAAAGTGATGGTAGTCGGAAAATATCTTATATTTTCAGGTTTTTTGAAACCCGGGAAAGCCTTTCTTTTTATTCTAAAATACGTAAAATTATTCGTGTTCAAAGAACTTGAAATTTCAAAAACTGAAACTGATAAGGAAAAATCATACAAGATAAGCAAAATGTAGGTACAAAGTAGGTATTTTTTTATTAATTATTTGTACTTCATTTGAAACGCATGTTTTGTTTTTGTAAATATGTTTGACAGAAGCTGAGGTGGATTAACAGAGTAAAGATATATTACTCAGACAAAGCTAGTGGTTTCACTGATGTAGGTCCATTGGACATAGTATTTATTGTTATTAAGTTTAATTTTTAGGACATATTTAATAATCACTTTATCATTATTTATTTCTGAGTATAATTTCGGAAATAAATAATGGTTTTTATTTACCCTTGAAGGTTTCCCCAATGATAGAAATGTTTTGATTCATCTAAAGGTGGACACACTTTAGCGGGCTATTCTCGAAACTTGGCAGATAAATTTGTTCTCATTGACAATGCATTCTGTCAACTTTTGATGGCAATCGCGATCATATATGCACTTCTCTGAAATAGGATGACATTACAGCATTCAATATACGAAATAAATATCAGTCCAACCAATAGAGTTGTCGATTCCAGTTCCTGGATAGGAATGTTCAATCGTCACTTAAACCATTTTTTAAAAGGTTTAAGTCATTTTGAAATAAAAATATTAATATTTAGATAATTTATATATATCGCCGTTTTTGTGAAAAATCACCTCAAGGGCGCTGAATTAGGCGTATTCTAGTTAAAAGAAAACATTTTATTTTGTTGATATTCACTTTTCTATAAGTACAGGGTTTTCCAATAAGAGGTGTTATTTTGCCCGCTATTTCGGTAGATGTTACTTTTGAAGCTGTCATTTTTTTACATTTGACTAGTAGAAACTACGCCATTAATAAAAATGGAACGATAAACGCTTCAACAACGCGTTGAAATGATTAAAATTCACTTGAGCGAATCAAATGCAAATCACCTTGAGTGATGAGGCCCATTTCCACCTCGGTGGCTTCGTCAACAAGCAATATTGTCGCATCTGGGGCTCGGAAAACCCAAGAGTTATTGTGGAAAAGCCTCTCTAACCTCAACGTGTGACTGTTTGGTGCGGTTTATGTTCCGGCGGAGTCATTGGACCTTACTTTTTCGAAAATGAGGCTGGAGCAACAGTTACGGTGAATGGATTGCGCTATCGAGAGATGATTAATGATTTTTTATGGCCCGAATTGGATGGTATTGATCTGGACAACGTTTACTTTCAACACCACAAAATAACACTTCTTATTGGAAAACCCTGTACTTTCAGTTTCAAAAATTCTACAGTTCTATAATAATACTTATTTAGTAGATGCCTAGCAGTATTGTATAACTTCAGACCCACCGCAGTCTACTGTGGTCGACCGAACAACGATATCTAAATTTCAGTACATTAACCAGCAGAATTTCGAGACCTCGGTAGAACTACCGAGAGTATACAACAACTGCTCTACATATTAAGATACACGAGTCACTACCCTACTAATTTCTATTAGCTTTTGTGTTCGCCCGAATGTGATCATTCGAGTTAGTTCTTGTTTGTACATTGTAAATCTTACTCCCTGTTTTCTCATTTACTGGAATACCTACCCATGCAGTCAAATATAATGAATCATTATTTTTCTCGCCCGCGTTTAAGAGTAAACTCGTAAAGTCAAGAGTTCGTTGCTAAGTAGAGAAAATCGTTGTAACTCCATCTATTTATTTAGAATTATTGACAGACGTACAACATAGAAAAAAGACAGAAAAGAAAAATTATAAGATTATCTATGTAAACAAGACAAAAAAAAATAATATACAAAGTTATTGTATCCAAATTGGCGAAGTTTATTCCAGTGTACTTCTGACTAATGTGAAATGCAACATTACGATTGTATAGGGATAACTGAAAACTTCACTTATACTAAAAAAAACATCTTGTACATCCTGTGAACGATTGAGTCGATTTGCTTATTAAATACAAGTTTGAGTTCAAGTTAAATGCCAAGGTCATTCCATTCCGTTTTAGAGATGACAGGTTTTTTGTTGAGTGATTGGGAGTATTTAATTACAAGTGAATTTTAATCCAGCAGGACTAGTGTAATGCGAGTCAGCCATATTACGTTGAAACGCAAATAACGGTATTCATAGAAGTTTGACCTACAGAGATTTGAAAGATGACCGCCAATTTAGGTAACACCTATTGACCCGAGGTCCCAGACAAGCCCATGAAAACAAATATCTCTTCGTCCGAAATATGGAATAATATCGATTTTACTCGAAATAGAATTATGAAGATTTTTTTCTATGTTACTAATAATTCAATTATTAAACGGAAGCGTAAGAGATCTAAGAATCACTTTTGATTCCTAATTCATAGCTGATGTACACTTTTACGACATTAAATGCATATCACTTAAAATTATGGGATTTATTTTCTTGATCAATTCTAACCCTTTACAATGCCTTAATTAAATATAAACTTGAATATAGAATTACTTTTAAAAAGTGCTAAGACTGTTATCTTTCAAATGCGGTATACATAACCATTTCAGATCATACGTCGTAGGTCTTGAATACTTCAACACGAATACACTTAAAATTACAAGGCAATTCACTGATCTAATTTTTTTTTTAAATAATTCATGTCCATCTTTATACTGCATTATGTCTTAGCAATATTGAAATAAACGTTCCCATTTCCTATTTTTTAAGACGCCGTAGCATGACTCACATCAATACATTTAAAAATAATAACGCCTATGTTAGCCCTCTGACCCAAAT
The DNA here is from genome assembly GCA_026573805.1 of Hesperophylax magnus. Lineage (NCBI taxonomy): Eukaryota > Metazoa > Arthropoda > Insecta > Trichoptera > Limnephilidae > Hesperophylax > Hesperophylax magnus. Next base: position 6,270,759 of record JAIUSX010000029.1, on the reverse strand, counting down.
ATTTCGAATGTATAAGATAGAGTGTGCTGAAGTAGACATTTTCGTCGATAATAATTTATTAGGATTCCGAAAAAAATGCTAAAAAAGATGATGCGCTAAACATATTATTTATTACGTGTGTCTATTTTTGCCTCTTTTTATCTTACCTTTCTTTGTATTATTTGGAACTTGAGTGACCTTTTACAAAATTTTGTATTTTGTGTTTTTTTTAATTGTTTTCTTTTTGAATCTTTATTTATTCGTATGTAAATTAATTTATCCCGTGTCTGAATAGATTTTTGTAATTATATTTACCTATGTGTGAATTAACTGTGTTTTTATAACTAGATTGTTGTCAGGTAAGTGAGATCATCTTTAAAAAATCAGTTTAAATAAATAAATTTATTTATTTATTTATTAATATAAACTCCCTGATGGGTTTTTACATTATACATATTTTATATAATTTACTGCATAATACAGTGACAACATAAGGTTTTATTTTTAAAAAATCAATACAAAAATAACATTTTTTTTAAGTTCACAACATATCTACAAGAAAACAACAAATATACGCAATCGCTCTTTAAATATGCTGCATAAAAATGTCATTCAGGTATCTCTTGAACACAGGCAAACTTATGTGTCGATATTTAAGGTGAATTTGTTTCCAAGAGTGTGAAAGCGAGAAATAGGTGCATGTATGTGATATTTGGTACTAAAGTTGTTGTTGCAGAATAATACATTTTGCCTAGTTGCTCGAGTAGGTACTCTGAAATCTATGAATTGCAGGAGTTCAAAACAGTCTAGTTTGGAGTTAATAATCTTAAATAAAAAAGTTAGGTCATTTATTTTTCTTCTGTTTTCTAGGGAATGTATTTTAAGTGTATTTAGTAAGAATGTATAGTTTATGTGTTGAATAGGTATGTGTAATTTGAAGTTAATAAATCGTAAAAATTTGTGCTGCACACGTTCAATATTTTTTATATGAATCTGGTAGTATGGGGACCACACTATTGAATTGTATTATAACAAGCTGCTAACTAGCGACAGATACACGATTTTTATAACCTCCAACGAGTCGAAGTGTTTGATGGTTCTGATTATAAATCCCAGTGTCTTCATACCTTTGTTAGTTATTTGTTGTATGTGATTTACTAAATTTAATTCAGTGTCAAACATAACTCCAAGGTCCTGAATTTCGTTGACTTTTTCTAAGATTTCGCTTGCTATTGTGTATGTGAATAATAGTGGGGTCTTTGTTCTACAAAATTTTAATGTCTTACATTTATCAATATTGAGGAATAAGTTGTTAGCTATACATCAATTATGTAATTTTCTGATGTTTGACTGTAAGATTAGGCAATCGCTTATATTAGATATTCTTTTGTATACTTTGATGACATAAAGCAAAAATCAGAACTTCAACATCGTCAAAATAATGCATGATATCATTTATAAATATAAAAAAGAGAATGGGGCCGAGGTGACTCCCTTGCGGTAGGCCACTAGTTGCATGAAATAACTTAGATTTAGAATATTTAATTTTGACAAATAAAATTCTGTTAGACAAGTAACTCGAGAACCAATCCAACAACTTGCCTCTCACTCCCAATGCATACAGTTTACTAAGCAATAATTTATGGGATACTTTGTCGAAAGCTTTTTAAAAGTCTGTATAGATACAGTCCACTTGTTTTTTGTTAGAAAAATATTCCGTAATATAGTTGTGGTAGAGTAGCAGGTTAATAGCAGTTGACCTTCCAGTAACGAATCCATGTTGGTTTTTTTCAATTACTTTGAGTATTGATGGATAAATTATGTCGAGAACAAGGGATTCAAAATTTTTTGGAAGTGTTGATTGTATACATATAGGACGGTTCTTTTTTTATGTCTGTATCATCACCTTTTTTTGAAAATAGGGGTAATAAAACTAGATTTCCAACGGGTTGGAAAATGTCCAGAAATAAATCTTACTTCGAGAACACCAGAAACGCCCACAGTACCCTTACATCGGTTAATATCTCCAGTATATCTTAGTCGGTTAATAGTAACCCTGTAAAAGATACTGTTGTATTAAATACTTTTAACCTCACTGCAAGTTAATCTTTTCTGAAAAGCGAGCTTTTTATTACTTTCAATTATTATATGTTATATAGTATTGCTTTAGTTAAGAAACTAGGTTATAAGATAAGATTAAGATAAGAAAAATGTCCAGAAAGCATTAACTTTCCCATAATAAACCTAAGATTATATCTGTAGGTCTGGAAAGTTTTACAATCACAGCAGAACGATTTATTCTTTTAATTTTCAAAGCGATCGTATCGCATTAAAATATCATGTAGATTTTTATATTTTATCAGTCAGTCGACTCGATTTTTTTTAGTACACAGGTGTAAGACTGGAAAAGATTAATTAGGTAATTTGGAACATTTCTCGTACAAACAAAGTCTGGCAATAATTTATCTAGTCTAGTTTTATTACCAAGCATTGCCAGAATCTCAACAATATTTTAACACGTATTTTTTTTCTCACTGATCTATCGAAAAATATTGCATGTTGATCAAAAGAGTTGTTGTCTTGAATATGGTAGGGTGCTTCTGAAATCGGACGATAATTACAAGTGGTTTGAAGCAAATTAATGTGACTAACTAACTAATCGCCAAACAACTGGATCGTGGCACACACTTCTTGCTTCATTCACATTCACACATCGTCTCATACATACCCTTCTGTTATTATGACTCTTGATATGGCCCGATTTAAGTATTTGATTCATTTTATAGTGCCATGTCTTCGTCGGGCGTCGCCGACTTCTTCGATCATTCACATTCGTGTCATAAGAGTCCCTTTTTTTACTCACTACGCTATCATTTTTGCAAGCCTCCGCACTTTTTCTGCGCGGTTTTACCACACATACGCCTTAGGGATCTCATTTCTAGAGCATTTAGTCTACTTTCATCCTACCTTTGCCAATTTCATTCCTCACTACGGTACATCAGGGTAAATACCAGTAATAAGTATTTGAATTAATATTGTATTCTTTGACAGATAATAATTGACTGTTTTAAAGCTGCATAACTCATGATGTACTTGTATATATATTATACACGTAATAATAAAATATAGAGTTTAACTTGAACATTTTAACCATAGAAGGTAGGTACCTACACTTTGAACGGTGATATCTGAAAACTACTGAGTAACCTGTTTATTCATTTTGTTGTCTAGCATTTATCTTTCTCTCTCTTGGGCAGTACCCATTTAGTTTATAGTACAGAATGGTTCCGAATGGCTACTGGTTGAATTATGTGTTTGTTCGAGAATTGAAAGGTTTTTAGGGTGAGAGCAATACAAAAGGAAAGATAAAGGTTAGAGAGACAAACTGACACCCTTTCCTGATCAAAAACCTTATTTCACCGCCATGCGTCTTCCGACATCCCACCATCATTTGTTAATGCCACAGGTCCGACCCTTGGTAGAATAATCCATATAATCGTGCCAATTTTTCAGCCTTTCAGCATTTTTTCTGAGTGTCAAATAAATTCGCTTGACACGGATAGAGAAAATCTCTCAATAATATTTTTTTATAAACCTTAAGATTTGTAGTACCTATATACTTCACCTCCTCGCTAAACATATTTTTTTTTCTAAAAGGGGAGTAAGTAGGCGTTCACCATTAGGATCGAACTCCTTCCGCCCGACTGCTTACGCACGGGACTATCAATTAACTCAATGTGTACATTCAGTTATCATTTAACTGTACAAAAAAAATTTAAAACATTATTCATCAAATGATATCACAAAACTAGCAATGAAAAAATTAACTCTTCAAAAAAACATAACCTATTTCAGCATAATACATCTATTTTCAATTTTCACGTAGTCGCATCATCTTTTGGGCCGGCTAGTGGCCAATTTCAAAGTTTTTTTTTTGGTTGACAGAGGATGGAACCTCCCTCTTCAGGGGCTTATTCTTAACTTCTATGAACTTGAAAAATGTAGTTTAAAACTTAAAAACTAAAAATAAATGGTTTTACTGAAGATTGAAGTCAACCTCGCTAACAATATGTCCGCGTGTGTATGCGTGATTGCAAATAATGCCATGTCATCGACAACGAGTCTATCTGCCGAGTTTCAGCTCGATAGGATGTCAGAAATCGAGATCATTTTCACTTCCAAGATTCCATTTCATTGATACATATATTCATTCAAGTTAACAAATTCGATATTGTGTTACATTTTTTTACATTAACCCAACACAGGAAGTCCTGAGGAAAATAATTTCTATCGGGGTCCTTGTCAGTTTTTGGGATGCTGTGTGGAGGGTCTTTTTTAAGGAAAGGAAGGAGAGATAGTTCTGGGAAGGTAAAAGATATGTAGCGATGCTAAGAGGTTTTTCCAGAACACTCCAGGCGCAATACGAAGCGGTCGGCGTTCCTACGTTCCTACCTATGGCCTACGAGTACTTGCCGCTGAGCGAACTACCTACGTCAATACATTGCGAGTTTGACTAGGTACATTTCGCGCATTTGCTAGAAGGTTCTAGCCAATTACCTAGGCGTACTCCCAGCACGATCGAAGGATCGAGATTGAACGAACAACCTCCAGTTTACCAGCGGTCTCGCGTAGTTACCACCGCCGTCGGCTGGACTATATAAATAGGCCCGACGAAGCGAGCTGTCAGTCAGTTATTAGTCAGTCAACAATCTACCAGTCTAGCGAGTGACAACCGGCGCGCCTCGCGCCCCGCGTAGGACAATACACCCGGCATTGCACGGTTCATCCATGGACTTCAACGGGATCATCACAGCGCCCTGGTTTCAGCACATCTGACCAGCGCTACATCTACGCACCTAGACCCCGCGGCATCCTCGCCGATCTACGCATCTCCCGCACAACCGCCGACCAAGTCCACTGTCCTGTTCAGCACTGGAGCACCTGGAAGACCCATGGTCTTCACCAGTACCTGACATCTCCACGAGTCCGGTCACCAGCAGCAGCGTCGACTCAAAGTCCCGCACTTTGATCAACGCTTCACCGCCTGCATCCGGAGTCTTCATCATCGGTCCTGAAGTCAACTCATATACTGCATCGAGACTCAATAAAAACACTGTGACCTTCACAACCTCTTTCATTGTGTCTCCTCACCGGATCCCCAAAGATATGAAGGTTGGATAATCTAGGGGTCATTGTGTCCAGGAGTGACGGATACTGAATATATCCCTCCCACTGCGGCGCAAGGCGATGGGTTGAAAAACCAGTTGAAGAGCTCAAAGAGTCTCCTGATCTGGTACGCCACGCAGCTGGTGAGCACACACCTCCCCGGGTGAACCCGGGCATCCCTGTTGAATCACCAAACGAAACAAACCACTTGGGGTGACCTACAACAGAGGAGTTGGTTGTCCAATAACTAGTTCTCGGGACGGCGGCACCCAAAATGATGTATTTAAAAATCAAGTAAATGTGATTTTGCACTACAGTGAGCTTCGAGTTAGCAAAACATTGCGCTAATGGGGTAGGTAATTGCACTACCCTCTCCTCCCCAAGTCGTCAAAGTGAAAAGGTTTCATGGCGTTATTTAAAATTCCAAAGAAATTTAACATTACATTTCCACAAATGTTTCAGTTACATTTTACGTTTATTTCAAAGTAGCATTGTGCACAAAGCTGGGTTATGCATCTTTCTTCGAAACAAAAATAATTCAAACAAATTCTGATTTACTATCCATGAAATTCATATTTCCAAGAAAAGATTAATTGGGTTTTCAAAATTTATATTCCGAATTTTTCATATATAAAATATGTTTTTGTTACAAATAAGCATTAAAAACCCATAATATGTCCACGGGGCTATATTTTTTGTGTATTATTTATGGCCCGTTCAAAAAAAGGACTCGAAAAAGGTGTATAGGAAAGTATCGTAATAAATAAAATATAATACCTTAAAGCTCACCTTTCAAAATGAAAGCTTCATTTTACTTGAGAAAGATCTTCGCCAGCTTTTAATAAACAAAATACCTCAAACGCTAATAACGAACATCTGATCAAATTATGTTGGAATTTTAACGTTGATAAGTATTTTTCGCTATTATTTTTTTTTTCTTTTCCTTTATTCGTAAAATATATTTGTATACAGTTTTTTACATGCTTTTCGTCTACCACACTAGACACATGTCCGTATTATGGTAATCAAAATATTAACACCTAACTATAATTTTGAATGATCCCAAAAATGCAACTGAAAATTAAATCATCAAATAATCGTCTGGAGCCAGACGCTTGAGACTATAGCATCCCCCATTGCGATATGTTGTGAGGTTGATGGTAGTAAAGAGGGGAAGGAGATGGAGAAGAAGAAGATTGGGAAGTACCTGGCTATTGCGATTTGGTCACCAAACATGGCTAAAGCAATTTTAAGCAACGTTTTAATACTTTTTTTACCAATATTTTTTTACACATAATTAATTATACACATTTTAAAATGAAATATTACGTAAGTATAATAACTAAATAAAATTCTAAAATAATCAACCAAGTTGTGATGTACAATTTTACAGTAATGTAATAAAGTTGGAAGTTAAATATTTTCATTTTAAAAATTAATTATGTTTATTTTTATATTTATTTTGATACTGAGAATATCTTCCACTCTGGAACGTCCCGCAAAATTACCTTAAGTTATTTTTAACGATTTAATCGTGTAATAACATATATTACTCAAATAATTAAATGTTATTTTTATTTATTTATCAATTTACGAACTGGCTGGCTTATGGAGCCCGCTAGTTCGTGAAAAGATAATTAAATGAATAAATAAATATATACACTAGCTTTTATGTGTCGCATACATATTATGTTAATACAACTACTACCTAGTATTTCTAAACTTAACATTTTTTTAAACAATTTTCATCTTTATACCTTAGAAGTAGGTGTATTCTTATTTTCTTACAACAGTTATACCTACAAACTATCATGTTTCCATTTGCTTTTTCTTGCTTTTATATATCGAATGGTGAAGGTTATATTATTGCTTTTACTATTCTATACTTATAATCTTCACAATATTTTTTTATATAAACTATTTAAAATATTTATGTTAAATGGCAGACCGATCGCCCTCGATTTAACAGGCCACGATAACCAGTCAAACGTTCTATATTTTGTTAACAAAACATATTCTTATTTTTGTTCAAGAGGTTTATACGTACAAATAATTGTTGTATGCATTTACTATTTACTTGCTGTTATAATATGTCAAATGGATATGGTTAAATGTATTATTACTGTTACTATTGTGAACTTACAATCTTCAGAATATTTTTCTTAAGAACTATATATGTAAAAGCCTAATGGGCGTATAAATAAAATAAAATAAAAAATAAAATATACTTGCGCACGCCGGGATTTTGAATGTGGAATCTGGAAATTTTAAGAGGTATCTATCATTTTCCGGTACTCAAAATTTTGTTAGAAATTATGCATCTTATTGTCTTATGCGAGAGGAAGTTTTATTAATTTTAATTTTGTCGGAATTTTTTTTTCCTTTGTGTTTTGAAATCAGTTTCTCTTTTAATGAATAAAAATTCAACAAAATATGCAAAAAGATCAAGTTTTCTACAGTAATTGATTTACCCGTTTATTGTTTAGGATTTTGCTGGCTATTAATACAAATGAAATGAAACTCTAAATAAAATTAAACATCAAATAAATACCTAACAACAGACAATTTTGTATAGCGCCGTTTATTGATTCAGTCGCCTTAAAACAGAGATATTTAAAAAATTTACTAAGTCATCAAAAGCTCTTAATGTCCCCAAAACATTTCTCCAAGCCCAAAATGCTATCGAAATCTGGAAGAATTGAGTTGCGTGACCGGGTAAAATAGAGAACTGTGCAATTACAATGAGTTCTCAAGCCTACGCCGCACAGTGTTTCGTTTCACACAAGCTAGACGCTAAAAATGTTCTTTAGAATTCTTGAACGATGACGTCGGGGTATTAACAGATAGAAATTGTGACAAATGCACGATTCATTGGTGTGATTAATCCTAACGTTTTAAAGTTTAAAATCTTTTACAATTTAAAAAAATATATTCTCCTTAAACAAGGCAAATGCCCGTATCATGGTGGTACTATAGTACAAATAAGAACATATAACATATACATAAAATAAGTAAAACTAATAAAAATATTATAAAAACATTAAAAATTTAAAGCTAGAACCAAAATTATATGAAAAAAACAAGTGCCTCCCGTGTTGGTAGACAAATCTGGAGAAGTCGGCATTCTCTAAAATTTGCTTTTCTGGTCCTCAAATCCAGTCCTTTCCAATACAGTCATCTAGTCCAGTCCTTTCCAGTCCAGTTCACAATTCAGTCTGACAGTGATTTTAATCAGGAAGCTTTTCGATTCTTTTCTGTCTCTTTCTATCAGCCATATAAATATATATACTATTTAAGGTTATGCATTGGAAAGTAAAAAGTTATGTATTTTCGATTTGAAAATTTGTTCGCCGAGAAATATTATAGATTCGATCATTAAATATAGCAAACAGAATACAACTTGACCTTTGCTAAAATTGAGCATTTTTTGTAAGCTTTTGTAAGCTTAGAAAAAATAGTGTCAGACCTATACAAAATTCTTTAAAGTGCAAAATGTTCTACTTACGAACCTTTTTTCGGATATAGTTTTATTTTAATACTGCAAATTAAGTTAGATTATGATCGAAAACATATATTTATGCCTGAACTTCACAAAACGACTTAAAATCATACTTTGAAGTGAAAAATATCTTACTTACGAACTCTTTTTCAGATACGGTGCAGCCTGTACGAAATGAAACACTGTGCGCCGTTCCTCTATAAAGTTTTTAAATTGTTCTAAATCATATTGATTAGATTGGAGACCCTTCCGCTGTAAATTTATATCAATTATTACCCTCTTCAAAGTAGTCAGATATAAACTTAAGCGCAAGGATTCGGCGGCCCTGTTTTTGTTTATAGCGCCCTTCCCCAATCTCTACTCCTTCTCCATTCCTAGCTTCACCCTTTCAATTTAGGCCTGGCTTAATAAATTAGCGGCAGCGTTTGGTATTGGAAATAACCAACAGTCGGTAATGAAACGCTTCGAAATAATTTATCTCTTGTGTTTCTTGAAATATTTTGGGAAATTAATATGAGTTGTTCCTTCCGTTGATGAAAGCAATTAGGAGAATATTTACTTTACTGCTAGATAGGAAATTGTTTTTCAAAAATATTTCAAATATATTCCAATCTTCCTTTTTCTCTTCTTCTTCTATGTAACTTTTTAGTCTCACAACCGTGATATTTATAACAGGGTATTTTCACAGTTTTCTTCTTAATCTAGAAAAAAATTATGACAATGAAATATTTTTATTTTTTTGTTATGTTGAATTTTCTGAAACGATTTAAAATGTTTCGTTTTTATTCGTCAATTCGGCGGCGTTGCCGTCATGAAATCCAAAACATACACATTTTTAATGTACTGATCATCAACCATAAAAAAAATCTTCCACACATTTTTAACGGTAATCGTAGTTTGTGAAAATGGCCCAAATATAGGGTTATGAGCTTACTAAAAAAAAATATATGTTTTTTAGTGTCGCTGTTGCTATTGCTGTTGCTGTTGTTGTTGCTGTTGATGTTACTGTATTTTTGTTGCGACTTTTTATGTCAATACTGCCTAAGAGTCCAATCTACTCCTTACCGACTGAAGCCCGTGAGAGCCAGAGCTGTTGCTGTTGCTGTTTCTGTTTCTGTTGTTGTTACTGTCGTTTTTGTTGTTATAGTTTCTGTTTTTGCTGTTGCTGTTGCTGTTGTCATTGCCGTTGCCGTTGCCATTGCCGTTGCCGTTGCCGTTGCCGTTGCCGTTGCCGTTGCCGTTGCCGTTGCCGTTGCCGTTGAAATTGAATTCGAAATTAGATTTAAGGCTCAAATTTGAAAATCAGTCGCAACGGGGTATAACGATAATAACGGAACTATCAGCATTTATTGTTTTTTTTTACCCTCAATAACTTTTTTTAACCAAAGGGTTAAAAAAAGAGTTTACTAAAGTTTTTTTGAAGTGAAACTTCTTTAGCCGCGTAATGAATTTTCGGGGACGTAGTAAAACCGAGTCAGGATCGAAACGAAAATGCGGGTACCCCCACCACCGATTAAAGTTCATTTGATCTAGTCAAAGTTTTGAAGTAACATATAAATGCTTCTTAGCTCATCTCGACAACTGGCGTTGGTGGTGTAATGGTCAGCATAGTTGCCTTCCAAGCAGTTGATCCGAGTTCGATTCTCGGCCATCGCACATTATTTTTTTGTTTTTAACGCCTTTTTCATTCAATATCTTATTTTTTAGTAGGTCAGAACATTTTTTAAAAGAAAATAATATTGCAAAATAATAAAAACACTTATCTCACTGTGATAAAACATTACTCCGCTAGAGCGCGCTTTGCGTTATTGTGTTGGATTAAAATTATTATCTAATCCGTATATTATGATAATTGTATTACATTTATTTAATTAATTTATTTATTTTGATAATATGTAATAATTTACAGAAAAAAAAATTAAAACTATCTCAAAGTTTTGAAGTAACATATAAATGCTTCTTAGCTCATCCCGACAACTGGCGTTGGTGGTGTAATGGTCAGCATAGTTGCCTTCCAAGCAGTTGATCCGAGTTCGATTCTCGGCCATCGCACATTATTTTTTTGTTTTTAACGCCTTTTTCATTCAATATCTTATTTTTTAGTAGGTCAGAACATTTTTTAAAAGAAAATAATATTGCAAAATAATAAAAACACTTATCTCACTGTGATAAAACATTACTCCGCTAGAGCGCGCTTTGCGTTATTGTGTTGGATTAAAATTATTATCTAATCCGTATATTATGATAATTGTATTACATTTATTTAATTAATTTATTTATTTTGATAATATGTAATAATTTACAGAAAAAAAAATTAAAACTATCTCCCTCTGATAAAATATCCGTTCGCTAGAGCGCACTACGCGATCTTGTGTGGGATTCTATTTCTGTACATTGTACATTATTTTTAAAAATATATTATATTTTGGGTGTGATGTAGGTAACATTATAAAACATAACAAGCTCTCATATTTTCAGAACCTACATAATATAATCAATTTATGCGGCTTTGCTTACAGTTGGTGCTCAGCGTGGTTGGCTTTCAATCAGTTAAGCGAGGTTCGATTCTCGGCTGTGGCATTTTTGAAGTGAAACCTTGTTGAGGTGGGGGAGCCGCTCACGAACGTTCTCTCTCTTTTCTTCTTTCCTCTCTCTCAGACACCAGCGAACTGCGCCACGCCAAGCATCAGCTGAAACTAGAAGTTTCACTTCTGTCTTGCGTAGGCTTGACACACCCACTTTTTTTTTTACTAAAGAGTTGCCGAAAATTAAAAAATAAAAAGTTTTCAATGTGATGTAGAATCGTCAGTTTACCGCCTGTACATCTCTACGGAAACCATGTGTTTATAGTTCCACTTGCTACGGGCACTTGGCAGTTAGTAGGTATACGACAAAAATATCTAATTCTAAATATTCTGCTCTTATCGAGATATAATGACCAGTATGTGGATTCAGGTTACTAGAATAATCTCCTCTACAGTAGTATGATCGTAAACCAAAATTCGAAACAAAGGAATAATTTCGACAATGATTAGGTACCTAGCGCTCAACGCTTCTTCGCAAATATATAAATTACATTTATTCAGACCATTGCTTCAGAATACCCTAGATGATTCTTAAACTACTTACACACGACCTCTGTTTTCGAGGGGTAAGGCGCTCGACTACAAATCCAAAGGTTAGGCTAGATTAAATACTTACATCCTCACAACGTACCCCCAAGATACCATAGTGTTACCGACTCCAGACGGTTCGGAGTAGTTGGGACTCTAGAGGTACTCACATAAAAAATAAATTCACAACCCTTTTCCTTTAATAAAGGATTCTAGTTATGAATGGAATGCTCCTTTGAATCTTAACTTTTTTCAATTAACCCTTTTTTGTTGACTTTTCGTGCGTTAGAATCATTTTGCGTGATAGTTTTTTTTTCTTGAATATATTTGGCAACTTTACTATAACTATGTACAGAGGGAACAATGACATGAGTCAAAAAAGCGTTTTTTTTAAAGTGAATATTTAAGTCCAAATTGAATTGCATGTTTTACCCTGACTATTCAAAGGTCACCGTAAAGATGTCCATATTGAGAATTTTCCAAATCACATAATGTATTTAATAATAATAAATACACATATGTTTTTTTAAATTTACGTACCACTTAAAATTGCCTGCTGAAAAGTAAGCAATTTTTACCTACGTGAATGTACACCCCGTACATATTAAAATGCAAATCAACTATACATAACTTAATATAAGATTTAGAGTGACAAAAAAGAAACAAAAAGAGTCCAATTTATTATTAAAAATTATTTTTTTATCGTGAATACAGCATAAAAAATATTGTTAAGACTTCGTTATTATTCCTCGTGGGTTATTGGCTGTGTCTAATCTTGTTATTTTATTGTAATGCAAGTGTGCTTTGCTAAATACATCTTGGGTGAACAACATAATTTTATGTGTTGGACTTGGTACTGGAATGAGATTGTTTTGAGGTCATTCGTATTACTCGGTTTTTAAATAAAGCTTTGTACTGTTCAACTTTCTTGCATGATTATTTCGATGACATTTAAGGAAGCCGTGTTTACAACTTGACTTCGCACTTTTCAACAATCAAACCTTTTGTGACGTGCGCCAGCTGATTGTATTTTCTTAAAAATGTAATTGTTTTTTCTAAATCATGTTTTTGTAACAACAAAATCTTTTTCAACGTGCGCCAGCTGATTGTATTTTTGTAATAATGTACTTGTTTTTTGGAAATCATGTTGTTGTAACAATCAAATCTTTTTCGATGTGCGCCAGCTGATTATATTTTCGTAATAATTTACTTGTTTTTTGGAAATTATGTTGCACCATTTTAACAGAAAATTTGTTTATATTTAAAAATGTGTAATCTTGCAAAAGCGTTTCCCGAGAATAGGTTCATAGAAAATGTTTTTTTGATCGTGCTTATCAGCTACTGCAGAGCATGACAGGATAATACGGCCACCATCTTGAACCGGAACAAAAACGTAACAAACAATTGATTTTTTAAATTATTCACAGCGCAAGAGTCCCAACTGCTCCCAATCGTCTGGAGACAGTGAGACTGTGGCATCCCTAATTGGCGTATGTTGTGAGGTTGGTGGTTATGAGGAGGGGAAGGAGATGAGATAGAGGAAGGTGGGGGAGTACCTGGCTATTCAAATCTGGTAAACAAACACGGCTTAAGCCATTTCTAGCAACGCTTCATTTCTGAATGGTGGTCTTAAACCATGGCCATACTGAGAGTATCTTACACTCTGAAATTCCAAATGGTCAAGTTATAACAGGACTTCGCAATGCTCAATCAATTAATGAATAGCCAGGAGAGCAGCCAGATCAAAAGCAATCGTAAGTTGAATTGACGTGAAGCTTTATCAAATCGTAAAAATCATGAGAACATAATAGTAATTGTGTGCAAAGTATTATTGCATCTTGGAGACGTAAATAAAAGTAGTTTTACGGCTGTCAGAGCTCGATAAACCCGTGGCTGTGGAATTCTACGTGTACGTGTATGTACGGCGAAGGATTTTTGCGAGTATGATCTTGCTATCAAACATAAAAATGCCAATAAAAATGTGCGGTGAAAAAAATGAAGAGAATGTTGTTAGTTCTTATTCGAAGTATGATACAGTTAAATTTGACCGAAGGAGATAGGGTCCCATTAGCCCAGTTGATAGAGCGGTGCCCCGGCAAGGCAAGGGTCCTTGGGTTCGTGTCCTAGATGTGACCGCATCTTTTTCTGATTTTTCTGTTTCAAATTTTCGTTTAGTAAGCGCTAATATAAAAACCAAACGAATTAGACTAAAGGGAAAATGAGTTATGCTTACATATAATATACGTTTAAAGGCAGTTTTTTTACATATAAAATTTACAATTAAATTGTACCTTTCTTTAGTATCAGATATAGATTTTCTGAAATCGTTTCGCCGCACGAAACTAATCCTCCACATTCTCTCGAGTCCATAGCGTAACGCTAATTTTTGGATGAAAATCATGTAAAAATGAAAGCAGGTACCTTTAATTTAACTGAAAAGTTGCCAAGACAATTAAAAATATTTTTTGGAAACGTGTTTAAAAATTACATTTGTATGACTTATAAAATCATCCATTAGGCAATGACCAAAATAAAATACCCTCTTTTTTGGCAGCTACTTCCAAACTCAATAAGTGAAGATACTTTTGAAGACATGGGGTGGCCCCATTGACTAAATACAACTCAATGGGTGCCCAATATTCTGTAATAATTATTATCGTTCACTTAAAAATGAGTTAACATCATAAATATAAAAAAACACCTTCGCAAAATTGATCAGAATAATAAAACACGTTTTGAATGTTTTGGAAACATATAAATTATTCATAATCATACCCATGTAGAATTCATCCTCTTAGTTCAATATCGGAAGGAAAATTTACATATTCCTCAAGAGATATACAATATTCTCGAAGGAAATTATGGTTTTGCGACAGTCACCGCAGAATCCCATTCGAGAATTCCAAAAAAAATAAGGTCGATTTTAATATATATTTATTTTTCGGAATAACTTTATTGAGTAAAACCTCAAATTGTAATATTTAAATATTGAAGACAATATTAGTGATTTCTAAACGAAAATCTGAAACAGAAAAATCAGAAAAGGAAACGGTCACATCTGGGACTCGAACCCAGGACCCCTGTCTTTCCGGGACAGTGCTCTACCAACTGCGCTAATGGGACCCTATTCTCCTCGGTCACTTTTAACTGTATCATACTTCGAATAAGAACTACTAACATTGTCTTCATTTTTTTACCGCACATTTTTATTGGCAACTATCTTTATGTGTGATCGCAAGATTCAACCCGAACTAAATGCAATCCAGACAGCGTCTTTTAGATAAACCTATCTTATTTTTTTTTATTTAATGTGCGACATCTGTTGACTTTTCTGCAAGTCTAGAATGAATATTTATTTTTCGGAATAACTTTATTGAGTAAAACCTCAAATTGTAATATTTAAATATTGAAGACAATATTAGTGATTTCTAAACGAAAATCTGAAACAGAAAAATCAGAAAAGGAAACGGTCACATCTGGGACTCGAACCCAGGACCCCTGTCTTTCCGGGACAGTGCTCTACCAACTGCGCTAATGGGACCCTATTCTCCTCGGTCACTTTTAACTGTATCATCCTGGGTTCGAGTCCCAGATGCGACCGTTTCCTTTTCTGATTTTTCTGTTTCAGATTTTCGTTTAGAAATCACTAATATTGTCTTCAATATTTAAATATTACAATTTGAGGTTTTACTCAATAAAGTTATTCCGAAAAATAAATATTCATTCTAGACTTGCAGAAAAGTCAACAGATGTCGCACATTAAATAAAAAAAAAAAGTGGGTGTGTCAAGCCTACGCAAGACAGAAGTGAAACTTCTAGTTTCAGCTGATGCTTGGCGTGGCGCAGTTCGCTGGTGTCTGAGAGAGAGGAAAGAAGAAAAGAGAGAGAACGTTCGTGAGCGGCTCCCCCACCTCAACAAGGTTTCACTTCAAAAATGCCACAGCCGAGAATCGAACCTCGCTTAACTGATTGAAAGCCAACCACGCTGAGCACCAACTGTAAGCAAAGCC
The DNA here is from genome assembly GCA_026573805.1 of Hesperophylax magnus. Classification (NCBI taxonomy): domain Eukaryota; kingdom Metazoa; phylum Arthropoda; class Insecta; order Trichoptera; family Limnephilidae; genus Hesperophylax; species Hesperophylax magnus. The sequence continues at coordinate 6,254,992 of JAIUSX010000029.1, read as the reverse complement.
GCATAAATTGATTATATTATGTAGGTTCTGAAAATATGAGAGCTTGTTATGTTTTATAATGTTACCTACATCACACCCAAAATATAATATATTTTTAAAAATAATGTACAATGTACAGAAATAGAATCCCACACAAGATCGCGTAGTGCGCTCTAGCGAACGGATATTTTATCAGAGGGAGATAGTTTTAATTTTTTTTTCTGTAAATTATTACATATTATCAAAATAAATAAATTAATTAAATAAATGTAATACAATTATCATAATATACGGATTAGATAATAATTTTAATCCAACACAATAACGCAAAGCGCGCTCTAGCGGAGTAATGTTTTATCACAGTGAGATAAGTGTTTTTATTATTTTGCAATATTATTTTCTTTTAAAAAATGTTCTGACCTACTAAAAAATAAGATATTGAATGAAAAAGGCGTTAAAAACAAAAAAATAATGTGCGATGGCCGAGAATCGAACTCGGATCAACTGCTTGGAAGGCAACTATGCTGACCATTACACCACCAACGCCAGTTGTCGGGATGAGCTAAGAAGCATTTATATGTTACTTCAAAACTTTGAGATAGTTTTAATTTTTTTTTCTGTAAATTATTACATATTATCAAAATAAATAAATTAATTAAATAAATGTAATACAATTATCATAATATACGGATTAGATAATAATTTTAATCCAACACAATAACGCAAAGCGCGCTCTAGCGGAGTAATGTTTTATCACAGTGAGATAAGTGTTTTTATTATTTTGCAATATTATTTTCTTTTAAAAAATGTTCTGACCTACTAAAAAATAAGATATTGAATGAAAAAGGCGTTAAAAACAAAAAAATAATGTGCGATGGCCGAGAATCGAACTCGGATCAACTGCTTGGAAGGCAACTATGCTGACCATTACACCACCAACGCCAGTTGTCGAGATGAGCTAAGAAGCATTTATATGTTACTTCAAAACTTTGACTAGATCAAATGAACTTTAATCGGTGGTGGGGGTACCCGCATTTTCGTTTCGATCCTGACTCGGTTTTACTACGTCCCCGAAAATTCATTACGCGGCTAAAGAAGTTTCACTTCAAAAAATAAGATAGGTTTATCTAAAAGACGCTGTCTGGATTGCATTTAGTTCGGGTTGAATCTTGCGATCACACATAAAGATAGTTGCCAATAAAAATGTGCGGTAAAAAAATGAAGACAATGTTAGTAGTTCTTATTCGAAGTATGATACAGTTAAAAGTGACCGAGGAGAATAGGGTCCCATTAGCGCAGTTGGTAGAGCACTGTCCCGGAAAGACAGGGGTCCTGGGTTCGAGTCCCAGATGTGACCGTTTCCTTTTCTGATTTTTCTGTTTCAGATTTTCGTTTAGAAATCACTAATATTGTCTTCAATATTTTAATATATATGTTGGGATACAAAGTAGTGTTGTTTTTTATATTCAGGGTGTTAAGGGACGTAGTTGACTTAATTTAACCAGCGTTACCTGACATTATTGGAGTAAAAACTTGTAAATAAAATTTAATCGCCGGTGAGTTTTTGAGGTTTTTTTTCTACAATAATATGGAAAAGCAGTAGGAATTGGACCGCTAGAGTAGTTCTTGGCTGAGTGCCAGTGTCGACATGTCGAAAATTTTGTTTTTTATAATTTTTGAAAATAATATATAATTTTTAAAAAAACATCAAAAAAGTAACCGGAGGCCAAAATTTCTTTCAAATTTTTTACTCCAAATAATGTTAGGAGTCACTGGTTAAAGTAAGTCCAGTAAGTCCCTTAACAACTGTATATATTTGGGTATCAAAGTAGCGTTGTTTTTAGTGTTTTCTTTTCTAATAGTAATACCGTTAGAACGTCACAACTTCAGAAACAAAGATTTTTTTTATCATTTTTTTTATTATTTTAAACCAATAATTTATAATATTTTATAAAGTATGGTGTACTAATAGGTATCTATGTATAATAACTTTACCGAAAATTATATGAATATTATTTATTAATTTTAGATGAGGCTGTGATGCCTTGTTGAAAAAAACCGAATTCAATGTATGAAATGCAGTGAATCCATGTACTTTGTTTTGAGTTAGTGTTACTTTGATGGATGTTTAGTGTTGGGTTTTGTCAGTTTTTTGATGGGCACTCTTCATTGAATTCGTTTAAGTAATTCAGGGTAATCTATCACAAAGTTGTCTATTTTATAATGGCATATGTTGTCTGACAAATATCTTCATGAAGAAAAAAGGGGTACTCAATCGTTTAAAATTGGCAATTACCATAGACATTTAAATGGACAGTAATTCCCTAACTTTGAAATCTGGGTAACATTTCTACGACCTGGTGGCAAACCACGTGACCATATTTTTGGCACCAGGAAGTTTCGAAAGTGTCTTAAATAAACGACAACAGTATAACTACGACAACAGTCGTGCATTTACCACCGAAGAGCTCACATTAAAATAACAAGACCATGTGTAGAAAAGTTAATTTTGTTAAAGTAAGGTAAAGGTTTGCAGCACAGAACACTGTGGAATGTTTCTACGCAGAATCTGAATGCTCGTTTTTAAACGAACCGCCTGGAGTAGCGACGCGAAAAAGGAGTGATGGGGGTAAATTATAACTAATTTGTAAAAGTGCTTAATTAAATAGTGTAACTAAATCTTCAAACCAAATGTGTCATCAGGGGATGATGTAATCTCAACCAATGCAATAAAACATCTCAGTGAAGAAATTACCTTCCCGCTGATACACCTTATCAATCTATCTATAGCTAAAAGCGTATTTCCCACATCCCTTAAAGAAGCTACTGTTATACCTATTTATAAACAAGGATGTAAAAATGATATCAATAACTATCGACCAATAAGCCTTCTCAGTACCTTTTCTAAAATATTGGAAAAAGTACTAAAAAAACAACTTATGATGTACCTAGAAGATAATAACCTAATATCGAAATCTCAGTACGGTTTTAGAAAAAACTCGAGTACTGCCGACGCCATAGACGATATCATAAATACGATCACGAAAAGCTTAGACCAGGGAAATAAATCTTTGGCAATTTTTATAGACCTGCAAAAGGCCTTTGACACGATAGACCACAAAATCCTTTTCAAGAAACTTAAAACAATTGGGATGTCAAACACAACTCTAAATCTACTGATAAGTTACATGTCAGAACGTTCACAGTGTGTTAAAATTGATAAGTGTAAAAGTAAACCTCTCCCAACCAATTACGGTGTACCGCAAGGAAGTGTCCTAGGACCTTTATTATTTCTGATATATATAAATGATATCTATGGCTTATGCAAAACTCACTCACACTTAATGTTAACAAAACTAAATATTTAACGTTTTCTATAACGGCTAGAGGACAACCAGCTGAGGATTATACTCTCAAATTACATGATTGTCAAGGAAAAAACGAAACGCAATCATGCCACTGCCCCACCATAACACACTCTAGAAGTATAAAATATCTCGGCATTGAAATTGATGAAAATCTTCGATGGGACTCCCACATAAATAGTATTACAAAGAAACTCACAAAGCTCATGTACTACTTTATAAATATACGCAATATACTAAGTATAAATGATTTATATAAGGTTTACTATGCTCTCTGTCAATCATGCATAGAATATGGGATTATTGGATGGGGATCTGCCTCAAACATCCACATGAAGCAGCTTATTAAAACTCAAAAATCAATAATAAAAATAATCCTTAAAGTACCCATAAGAACTCCATCAAAAGACATTATTAAAAATTTTAAAGTGTTCAGTATAATAAAACTATACTAAAAAAATGCTCTAATCAAATTTACAGAAAAATATGAGTACCCTGCTGACCAACACAACTATATTACATGGAAGAAATCCTCAAAATTATTGAACATCCCAAAATTAAATACGTCTTTTGGCCAGAAAAATCATCATTTCCATGCTACAAAACTATATAATGCCCTCCCAATTGAACTCAAAAACACAACGGAGACACAAAAATTTAAAAACGACATCAAATTATGGCTAAGTAAACATGAAGATGAGGAAATCAATAAAATTATGAACTGAACAAATGTGAAGACAATTTTTTTTTTTTTTGTAGAAATTAACAAGGAAATCACGATCTACACCTATACAAAAACCTACAGTCCGCCTCGGAACAGGAATACCTAGTGAGGAGGTCTGCGAATAATACACTTAACTTTGTAATTATAATTGTCGTTAATAAAAAAAAAAATAATAAAAAAAATATAAATAAAATATAAAAAAAAAAAATTTTGGACACAAGCCGGAACTTTTGTTTGGGATTAGTAGATTTTTACGCAGCTAGCAAGTTACGCGACATCGTAAAGGGGACTAGTAATTCGTTAGCATTTCCGAGGACTGAATAAAGATTTTACAATGCGATTTCCCTGTGTACTGTCAGATTCATTTATTAAAAAAATTACAGATATGTAGGAAGACAGTCACACCGCCATCTGTGCTCTGCGTGACTTGGTTTGTTCTCCTTTCCCTGATTTACTACTCTATCAATTTGAATGTCTACGGAATTATTTTTTTTTATGTGAATTTCAAAGAAGTTGTTTATTAGAAAATAATCGAAGTAAAGACTTTCAAATTTTTTTTTTTTTATTTTTTTTTTTTTATTAATAAAATTTTTGATACATATACAATTCAGGTACATACATAGTAATATAGAATGAAAGAGTAACAAAAAATCCCACAAAGGCGAAGCCTGAGCGTGGGTATTATAGTGTAAGGATAAAACAGTGGTGTTTAAAATATATATTTTTTAAAAAGTATCTATAGAGATCAATGTGATTGTTTTTTTTTACAGAAACACACACACACACCCATAAAACTTAGATGCATGTATATTTCTTTGATTTACAGAAATTAATCTTAAATTTACAGAAAGACATGTGGTATTTTAGTTATTTAGAAACAGATAGCTTAAATTATAGAAAAAAGTTACTCGCTTCGAAATTATTTCTTATCCAACTTTTAACATTTTTCTTATATAAGTTCAGGTTTTGACACATGTTGATGGAATTGGGTAAAGATTTGAACAATTTTGGGGCAATATAGTTGATGTGCCTTTGGCCCAGCCTAGTTTTGCAGTGAGGGACTGTGAACACGCATGTGGTATGTCTCTGGCTCGAGCGATTTGTGTTTTTGGTGAAATTGATAGGACGTGTAAATATAAATTTGAGACATTGAATACAATAGATCCGTCTTAGTTCCATGATTTCAGTTTCTTGAAATAACTGGTTGGTGGGATATGTCTTGGTCCTTTGGTACATTATTTTAATGATGGACTTCTGAGCGATTTCTAAGGGTTTTACGTGGTTATTGTAAGTTCCTCCCCAGGCAATTATTCCAAATAGTCAAACATTATCCCACTTCTGACAGTACTATATTAACTTACTTTACTGTATTGTACGTTGAAAAAAATCACCTTTTTTAAAGTCTGCGCATTTCGAATTCGAATAAATTGCGACAATTTATTATTACGATAGATACTTCACAACATACAATTTTCATTTTTCCAATAACATCAATTTGGGTCAACGCATAAAGTCCACACAAAGTGTTCACATGGGTCGATGAACACTGTTTACTTTGAAAGGCAAAGCAAATTTAATTACGTACCTAGCCGAAAATTAAAATTTTGGACCAATTTCATTGGAATTTTCACACAAAGGATTTGCATTTTGAAAAGCTTTTCCACGTGGAAAATAACAGTTTCTATCGTGATTATTGACAAATTTTCAACTAGTATGATATATTTATTTGACTTTGACAGTTTTAGTATATATATATATATTATAAATATATTTGGATGATTTGTATAGCGCCGTTTTTGTGTAAAATTATCTCAATGGCGCTGTACAAATATATAATACACTTCTTCAATGATCTACTATATATGGAGATAATATACACTTCTATACTTACCTGGTAGGTCACTTGAGATTAATTAAAATTGACTAATTGTTTATTAGCGAAATTTAGATACAGGATTTAGGAAATAATTGGAAAATTAGATATAATTGGACTTTCTCTCAGGAATGGTACCTATATTTAATTTAAGGGTATGACAGCTTAAAAATGTAAGTTTTTAGTTTAGATCTGAATTCTGTTGGACTTGTTATGGATCTTAGTTTCGGATGAAGTTTATTCCAATGCTCAACCCATATGCTCCGAAAGCGCGATCACCAAACTTAGTATTTGGCTTTCGTTTAGGTTCCATCAGTCTGCCTGCAGCTGATATGATATGTATTGCACCATTGCACAAGTAAATCAGTGTGCCTAAATAAATATTGATTATTTTTCAGATCCTATTTAAAAACTTACTATATTCTATCAATGTTTTGAAGTGTCTTTTTCAGGAGCAATTATAATGATAATAAATATTATATAATTAGGATCTCTATCTCCAGTTCCTTGTGCCAAATGATGGGGGCTTTTCCTCTAGGCCATCTATACACGTAAAGAATACCTATATCAGTCAAGTATTTAACGATGAAACAGTTATTTTTTAAATATGTCAAAAAAAGGCTAGCAAAAGCATCGGAGAAAAAAAGAAAGGTTTTCTAATCTTAAAGATGATGATATTATTTTCGAAAGCAAAACAAAATTTCCACTATCGCATCGCGTACAAACAGCGGATAAGTTCAGTAAAATCCACCTCGTGTTAAGTAATCTATCAAATAATTTACCAGAAGATTTAAAATCACATTAAACATTGCAAAATGCAGACACATACATCCTTTGATCGGTGATTCATTTTTTACTCGAATATTTAGGTAGGTATCATGTATATTAATGTATTTCAATCAAAGGAATGAAAGATATTAAAAAACTGTTTTGCTTCGACTTCGCATACGGCCTTGCCCGCATTTTGTTCATAGTTATAACGATAGGATCCGTATCGCAGAAGTATACAAAAATCTTAAATGGATAGAATACATATACTGTACAACTAGTTAAAAACTTCTTGATTTGAGATTCTAACGAGTTCTTGGTAAAAAAAACAACTATTATTAGAATATGGAATAACTTTGGGAATGATTTTCAAATTTCGCCACTTTAAACCCCCTTTCTAACGCAAAAAGCTATCTTGAAAATAATACTCAAATAACTATAAGAACTTGCTCTGACCAAATTGTTAATAATCTAAATATCATATCACTTAAGCAACTTTGTGCTAAAACTATACTTATTTATTCTCACTAAAAAATAATACACTTGATCTTTATTTATGTGAAAACCGTACATGAGTCTCAACCGCTCCCAACCGTCTGTAGCCAGTGAGACTATGGCATCCCTGATTGGGGTATGTTATAAAGGTGATGTTAGCTTTGAATGAGGCAATGTTGCGGGGAAGGGAAGAAGATGGGGAACAGTGAGGTGGGGGAGTACCTTACTATTGAGAACTGGTTACCTAACACAGTCAAAGCCATTTCAAGAAACATTTCAATTCTGAATGTCTTACACCATGGCAATACTGAGAGTATTTTCCACACCGGAACGTGTTGCAAGTATACTATATATTATTTTAATTCAATAAATGTTGAAATAACACAAACTAATTAAATAAAATTTACTTGCGCACGCCGGGATTTGAACCCACGACCTTGGGCTTACTAGTCTAGAGCCTTACCCCTCGACCAGAGAACTTCAATTTTATATTTTAGCAATAACCAACATACCGATTTATTAAACAATAAAATCAATCCAACAAGGAAAAACGAACACAACATTTGGAAATAGAAATTTCATTTACTACGACATAAAACTTTACAACAGATTACCAGTCTTCTACATAAAACTTTACAACAGATTACCACTCTCCTACATAAAACTTTACAACAGATTACCAGTCTCCTACATAAAACTTTACAACAGATTACCAGTCTCGTACATAAAACTTTACAACAGATTACCACTCTCCTACTCCTATCTTACAAATATTAATATATTCAAAACATTCATAAATTAATGAATCTGTTGTAATTTTAATAAATTGACGGAACATTGCAACCAAACACACACTGATTGAAGCGAGATAACCGAATAATATAAGTATAATCAAAGCAAACTATATTTGTTTTTAGATATACTAGTATGTATATTGAGAAATTAAGTTAAGGGAAAGAAAGAAATTAAGTGTTAAGAAATTCCCTGACTAGAGTAACAGATATTAGATTATATTATTTTCTGAATTGAATAAAATAAATTAAAATACTGAAAATGTAAAATATATTCCACAGCACGTGAAATCGCAGTGGGGAAAACATTATGAAATATGATTATATCAATACGAATCATGATAGTAAAAAAATATGATAAAATGAGTTTGCGAGTGAATCATTTGTTTACGCACATTTGAAAACATGGGTATTTTTTTATTTAATATTCGTAAATGTTTTAATTGGTGGATACGGACAGGCTCAACCTTGCATTTAACCATTGAAATGTAGCTGCGCTAGGAATATTGAAAAATAAATTAAGGTTATTTCTTACATTTGACGTCCTCCGTGATCGAGGGAAAACTTCACTACTAGCAAGCCGAAGGACCCGAGTAAATTTTAATTGATTAATTTGTGTTATTTCACAATTTATTAATTAAAAATAATATAAAGTATACTTACAGCACGTTTGAAAGTGGGATATACTATCAGTTTCGCCCTGGTGTAAGACCACCATTCAGAATTGAAACATTCATTAATATGGCTTTTGCCGTATTTCGTAACCAATTCTGAATAGCCAGGTACTCCCTTATTTTCCTATTCCTCATCTCCTTCCTCTCCCCACAACCATCAGCCTCATAACATACGCCAATTGGGGATGCCAAAGTCTCACTGGCTCCAGACGGTTGGGAGACGTTGGGGCTCTTGTGCGGTATTCAAATTTATTCAATTTATTAGGTAGTCACATAGTTGAAGACACTTGTATTGTAATTGAAAAAGTTTTAAAGAACTCCAGTACCTTAAAGTTAACAAGTAAACTAGATACAATATTATGTTTAAAATGTGCCTAAAATGTTCAGATTTAGTTCGCAGAACTCAAACAAAAAACTCCGAACCTGGTATTAAGCAGTAGAACTTCAAACTCGTTATTAAGTAAGACTTTTTTTAAGTTTCTTTTTAACTTCTGTGCTTTGTTTTATAATTTAAGTGCCGCACGAATTGAGGAAAAAAAACTTTTTCATTTGGAATGTGGGTATGTTTTAAACTTTCATTGTTTTTTTTATCACACATATAATAATAAGGTTCTAGCTGATTAAATTTGAAATAACTTCATGTTTAAAACATCATGGCTTAGGACGAGTTGTTTCAAAAAATTTGAACAGTGAAGTTCTGTGAAAGCTCTTTTCAAGTTCTGTTCTATTCTGTCAAGTAACTAGCCTTTAATAATGTAATAGCAGAACTTGAATATGAATATGGACTTTCATAGAACCCGAAATTAAACATTGAAATTTGATCTCAAATTCTATGATACAGCCCATCCTTAGGGCCCGTTCCCACTTCCGTTTTAAAAACGGAGGCGGGTCCCGTTTTAAAAACGGATGCCCTAGCGGCTGTAGTGGATGTATGGAGCTGTTCACACTTGTCCGACACAATTTTAAAACGGATCCGGCATTTTTTGTCGGATGGATCGCCAGTGCAGCGCGTCCGTTTTAAAATCGTGTCGGAACTCGCTCGCTCATAGTTATGTTTTGTAGTCGTTCCTGCAGAGTCCCCGCCACACCCCGACCCTTCCCCGTCCGAATAATAAATCTTTCACCCAATATTTCCTATTAATTTTTTTCCATCTTTTTAATAAGTACCACATGACAACAAGAGCTTCATCATCGTCCATTGCGCACGATCGTCTACTGAAGAATGAGCAAATAAAATGTTTTGGTTGAATTGACAATTATTTGTTTTCGTAGAGTATGATCCGATTTTAAAACGGATGTGTGAACAGGGCCGTAGAGCATCCGTTTTTAAAACGGGACCCGCCTCCTATTTGAAAACGGAAGTGGGAACGGGCCCTTAGAGTTAAAATATTGTATCTCCACAAAACATAATTTTGATAAAACTGAGTAAGAAGAATTGCTAACCTGGAAACATTAGATTTTGTGATATGAATATAAGTTTTTTAATTCCATATTATCTAGTACTAGTGTACCCCCCAATGCTTTGCTATTGCTATGTTTTTCTCGGGCGTCTCCGACTTCTTCCACCATTCATTACTACAATGTTACTGTTAAAAAACTACATTACATCGACTTTAATTCGACTTCGTATCTCATTCCAGTGCAGAGATATTCATAGAGCGTCTCCGACTTATTGTACCATTCAAACTACTCTTTAAATACTCCTGGTAATAATGAGAACAAACTTCGAAATTTTCAGTGATATTGGTTGACTACTTTTCGAGTTTTTCGAGCACATACATACGCAAGCTGAATTTTTGTATATTAACATTTGCGTTTTACTTAAATAATTTATTTTAGCATAAAGGTACACATTTGGTTTAGGAGAAATAATATTCGTGCTTTTAAAAACATTGCATGTAAGATTTACACTAAATTTTAATATGTTTACATCATTGGGACAGTAGATTTAAGAGATGCAATATTTGAACCCATAAAAATATAGGCTATCTTTGACACATTTCTGTACTTAACTAATAAATTGAAGATACAATCTTTTAACTCGACATCGATATATTGAAAAAATACGGCGGGTCTGAAGGTTGCGACAATAATAATTAGAATAATCGCCTGGATAACTCAAGATCCCAGAGTTTAAATCACACTCACAACAAATGTTCTTTCTAACGCATAGAGATGATTTCAAACAGTGTTTCAAAAGTGTAATTACATTACTGTATATTTTTTTTACATGTCGTTCAGGTTATTTTTTTTTCCATTCGTGCATTTTCATCGCTCAGATTATTGATAATAATAACGATCTCTTGTTCCATCAAATACTCATCACGTTGTAGCTGAATGAGGATTTTATAGTAGTGGCCATTATTTTTAAGTACGTACGAGAACAGGATTTCGTTCGAAACGGGACAAAGGATTTTCTTTAGTTCAAGTGTATCCTTTCTTTGGTCTGTGGTAAAGAGACTTTAAGGCTTCCTCCAGAGGGTGAGAAGACCTTGCAAGGAGATAATCCTGCTTAAGGCATCGCATCTCGTTCTTCGTGAGGTGATTTTATTTTTGAATTCTCAAAAGTAGCACATCATCAGAATATAATCATATGTCTAAGGAACGGTTTTGGCGTGGTGTATTTTTTTCTGTTTTATAATGTGCTAATACGAGCAGTCGAAATTTGAAATCCCTTAATGTTTTGTATTGACTTTTTCTAATAGAATATGTCATTTCTCGATGCTGTTGATTTCGTGTGTATTCACAAACTAAAATATTTTTTGTATGTTAAAGTGCAGATACACTATCACGTGACTGCTTGTATATCGTAATATGGGGAGACTTTTGAATCGGGTGCGACCTTCATCATCACGGACATCTGTATAATTCAAGCTTCTACTCAGAAATTAGTAGCTTTTTTTATTTTTAAATATTTTTGGCAACGTGGATACAATGACTCGTCGAAGATAAGTGTCAAATTAATTAACTTAACGCAATCATTTCACTGCCCCACCATAACATACTCCAGAAACATAAAATATCTCGGCATTAAAATTGATGAAAATCTTCGATGGGACACTCACATAAATAGCATTACAAAGAAACTTGCAAAGCTCATGTACTACTTTAGAAACGTACGCAATATACTAGATAAAAATGATCTATTTAAAGTCTACTATGTTCTTTGCCAATCACGCATAGAATATGGGATTATTGGATGGGGATCTACCTCAAACCTTCACATGAAGCAGCTCGTTAAAACACAAAAAGTAATCATAAAAATAATTCTGAAGATACCCATAAGGACTCTATCAAAAGATTTTTTTTTAAATTTAATGTGCATAATAAAACTGTACTAAAAAAATGCACTACTCAATTTTAAAGAAAAATATGAGTACCTTGCTGAACAACACACCTACACTACAAGGACGAAATCCCCAAATCTACTAAACATTCCAAAATTAAATACATCTTTCGGCCAAAAAACCACTATTTCCATGCTATAAAATTATATAATGCCCTTCCTATTGAAATTAAAAACACCATGAATATGGAAAAGTTTAAAAAAGACATCAAACTATGGCTAACTAAACATGAAGATGAGGAAATCATTAAATTTATAAAGTAACCCCAACGCAACCTACAGACAACAAACATAAATACTTTTTGCTTAATTTATTTTATATTTTGTGGGAACCAACAAATTAGAAGATGAGGAAATCATGATCAATAGGAATACCTAGTGAGGAGGACTGAAAACAAACTACATCACTTTATATTTTTATTTTACTTAATATTGTATCTTTACTTTATACTTTACTTTATATTTACTTTACTTTATATTGCCGTTAAATAAAATAAAAAAATAAAAATTTTAAGCATTTTTTCACTTTTTTGGATTGGCATATCGTTGGAATAAGCTTATAAAAAAATGGCTTTACTCCGAAAAGATGCATTTTCGATACATTTTGAAAATTAAAGTTGAAAATTTATAAAAAAGGTTAACCTATTTTACGGTAATTAATTATAGACATAAGGCGATGAACTTCAGAAACTGTTGAGATTTAAGAATCAAGGGTGGTATAGCTTATAAAAGATTTAGAAATCGGGAGAGAGGGAGAGGGCGTTTTCCCAGAGAAATTGTCTATATTAGCTGCAATTACTTTGAAATCGATTTTTTATAGTTTATTATGAATGAACTTCATAAAAGACGGTTGAAATCATAATATATTTTATGGGGGCAGTTTTGAAATTATTATGCCCCTACCTATAATTATTATTGACACATCGACAAATAAGACAAATCTACACCAGAGCAATATCATGCGATGACAGGCTTTACTGTCATTCCAAGGGGTCGATATATCAATGAACAAACTTATATTCAAACGTTTGATGAATTTATCAATATCACAATCTTATGATACACAGTTATTTTGCTAAGCAAACAAAGATTAATCATAAAAACGTTATGGCGCTTTTTTAGTGTATGAATTAGCAAATATGAAGAGGAAAGCTAAGGAATCGATAATTTATAATAAACTGTATTTTCAGTACATTTTTTTTAATTTAAACACATATTGTGGCCACTTTGTTCTAATTAAAACACAAACATTTATTTTTCACCACTTTATTTGAATTAAAAAACATATAGTGGTTTTTGACCACTTTATTGTAATTAAAACACATAAATTTGTTTTTGATCACTTTATTTTAATTAAAACACGTAAATTTGATTTAGACCATATTTTAAATAAAACACATAAATTTGTTATTTATCACTTTATTTTAATTAAAACACATAATTTGTTTTTGGCTACTATATTTTAATTAAAATACATGTACTTGTTGATGACTTTATTTTTATTAAAACACATACGTACATTTGTTTTTGACCACTTTATTGTAATTAAAACATTTACATTTGTTTTTGATCACTTTATTTTAATTAAAACACATAAATTTGTTTTTGACCACTTTATTTTAAATAAAACACATAAATTTGTTTTTTGCGAGCCACAAAGTCAATGCAATTTATTCTAAATTTCAATCTAATAGTTATTGTAAACTCATCAGAGACTTTTAGGTACGTTGCGTAACTTACGTAGGTATATACAGTTACTATTAAAGAGCTCTCTGCAAAGGGCGTTAAATTTTATGGATCCGACCCTACTTGCCCGAAGGTAGTTACTATTAGATACTATTTATTATTACCGCTGTAAGTTGTAATGTAGCTACGTGCAATTGCAGTGTGTATCTATTATTATTGATTACTATGATTTACTTAATAAAGCTTAGCATTTTGGTAGGTACACAAGCTGTTCGAAAATTTTGGATTCCTCATCCTGAAGAAGATGTCACTCTTGAAAATTATTCCAGTAGTGTACCCGACTAAATGTCGTGTGCATACAGACTGAAAAAATAGGGGTTAGTTACACGACTCAAACGACTTTGTAAATGCCAATCAATTGACTTTCGTCCTGAAAAGGACGTTTCTGGAATATACACGACTTTGTGCAAAATGCAAATCAATTGAACCTCGTCCTGAAAAGGACGTTTCTGGTATATAGACGACTTTGTGCAAATGCAAATAAATGAAAGATTGCCTTTAAAAAGGCAGTTAAGTATGTCAGCTTCTTAAGCCACGTGGTGCCCGCCGGAATCTTGTCGATGCAGGATTCTTCAGTTGAAGGAGAAAGGCCAATAAAATTCTCAGAACTTGGCAGAAAGGGGCAGCGGCAGGTAGCTCGTAGATGCGGAGGTCCGAGGCGAGGGTGATCCAATGGAGAAAGAGACTTTTGACTTTTGAAATATTGGCATATAGAGCTCCGGGCCAAAAAGGCCCCTTTCTCTTTCATCATGATTTTAAAATTGGTTGTAGGATAAATTTTAATTTAATTTTGGTTGTGTTTTTAAAATATTTTTGCAAGGAAACATGGCTGCAATATGGGGGATTTAAGGTTTACGGAGGATTTGTTTGGGTTTTTTAAAGGTAGTTATTTCATTTACATCGTACTGTGCGAGACAGTTGATGGACACGTTTTCATGGGTGGGGAGGCCCGCATAAAATGTTTCCGCGAGACTTAAGATATGGTCTTTAAGGAGGGGAACTTCAGAGTCCCGATGTAGTTGAGCAACCCTCATCCATCTAGGAGCTCCCAGGGCAATGCGTATGGCTTTGTTTTGAAATGTTTGTAGTCTTTTTAGCTGGGGCTCTGAAGCGTGTGCCCAGATAGGGCTAGCGTAAGTGAGTTTAGGTCTTATAGTGGATTTATATATTAGTAGTTTGTTCCTTGGAGATAATTTTTTGTTATTTTTAGATATCATGGGATAAAGGGCTGCAAGAGTTTTATTTGCTGAATTTAGAGTTTCTGTTATATGCTTTTTCCAAGTTAGTCTGCTGTCTAGAGTTATTCCGAGGTATTTAATGTTTTTTTTCCAAGGTACGTTTTCGCCGAACAAGTGGATGTTAGGGGGTCGTTTAGGGCGTCTACGGGAGAAAACACAAGCGGCGCTTTTTGAGGGATTGATGCTAATTCGCCATTGTTTAAAAAATGATTCTAGTTTCGACGCGTGGTCTTGGACGCGTCGTGTAGCGGTCATTTCGCTTACTGAAGTCGACATGACTTCAGTGTCGTCTGCAAATTTGCCTATTTTGGTTTTTTTGGTGCGAAAGTTATGAATGCTAGGGCGGGGGATATCGCTTAGGTATATAATGAAAAGAGCTGGCGAGAGAATAGAGCCTTGAGGGACACCTGCTCTTAGCAATCTCACTGTGGAAAAAATTCCATCTAATTTGATTCTAAATTTACGGTCTTTAATAAAATTAGCTATGAGTTGAAGCATTGAAAGGGGGATACCGAGGAGGTACATTTTATAAATGAGACCTCTGTGCCAGACTTTATCGAATGCTTTGCAGACGTCTAGGGAGAGGACTACAGTGTGTTGGCGAGAGTTGAATCCGTTTGTAATTTGTTCGACCACCCGCAGAAGTTGGTGGAGAGTTGAGTGGCCCGATCGAAAGCCGTGTTGAAAGTCGGGGATGATTTTTAAATCGTCGACTATTTTTTTCAATCTAGCGAGGATAAGCTTTTCAAGAATTTTACCTGCACAGGGAAGCAGGCTAATCGGTCGGTGGTTTATGGCTTGAAGGGGGTCTTTACCAGGTTTAGGGATAAGGATAACGTCTGCAGTTTTGTAGTCTTTTGGGAATAAACGAAGTCTAAAGGATGCGTTGCTGATGGCTGTGAAAGAGCAAATGGCTTTGGAGGGGAGGCATTTTAAAATTTTATTTGATATTAAGTCGGGACCGGGAGATTTTTTTGTTTTCAAAGATTTTATAATTTTGGAAATTTCTTGAGGGGTTGTGAACGGGATTGGATTGTCTGTGGGGGTTTCTGTCAGGATGGATGAGACTGTTGATTCTACTGTTGAAACGAATTGAGGGTCATCGTAGGTCGTGGTCGGGGAAAATTGTTCTTCGAGACTGTCGGCAAAAGTCTCGGCTTTGTCTCTAGAGGAATACACTGTGCCTTTTGGGCCCGTAAGGGGACTTATTCTGGTCGGGGGTTTTCTAAGGGTTTTGGAGAGTTTCCAAAAGGCTGAATGGAGAAAGAGGATTTAGAATTTAAAAATGCTGCTTTTTGTCAAAGTTGCGACTCGGCAACGGCACATAAAAAAAAGGTCAGCCAAGGTCCAGCGGACCGTTTATGGCTTCTCATTGGTCGGATTTCTATAGCCGTTGGAGCGTACCAGCCAGCCTTGGACCCCACACTTTCTAATTTGCTACCCGCCGGCCAATTGTTTATTGTTTATTTTTTTACAAGTTACATTTTTTACATTTCAAGGAATTTGACAATCTTAAAGCTAGGTACACAATGCAGAGTTCCGTGAATGTGGACAATTTCAAAATAGTTTATTAATGTCACATCCACGGATTAATATTATACGCAAACAATATTTATTTATTTCTTATAGTAGTAAATAGTAGCGAAAGATGTAAACAAAAACAATATAAAGTCATTCTTAAATTATAATGAACAAGCGTCCGATATAAGTAGTTACTTTAATAAATTGTGTAATATTCTTTGAAATACACCCCTTAAACTCTCAGTTGTAATTTGACAAGGAATGTAATGAATGTTACATATTGAAAAGTATTAAAACTATTTTTTAAACTGCTGAAAGGAAGGTATTGATTTGTTGGACTAGTAAATAGTTACATCATTTAATTATTCCAAGTTATAATGAAATTCTAATTTATTTTCATAATTTTCTCGTATATTCTTCACATCTCTGATTGACGGCAAAAGTACATATTATTAATGTACAGTTCCAACGATTTGTCTGAAGTCTACGCATAATTAGCAATTAGCTTTGAAGAAATGATCTACTACTTTGATAAAAAAAAATGCTTTATCTAAAATCCAAGAAAATTAATTTTATAAACTTTTCGTACTAATGTAAAACGTAAGTACATTTTACTTTTTTATCTTAACTTTAATGCGTAGGTACCTACGGTATGTGCTTAATAAACTTTCAATTTCCTAAATTACTGTGGTGCGTTTGTTAAGTTTGCTAAAAACTGCAGTGCCATTATGCCACGTACAAAAACATACGTGTGCACCAATTTTTAAGTATGATTTTAATTTCATTTTGAAAATGTAACGCCCCTTTAATTTTTAAATTTGATTACTCCGACTGGAGAGCTTGCAACAATAATTTGAATAAATTCCTAATAAATTAGCAATAGACATTTTTCTCGGTGCGTACACACAAACTACAACGGACACAAAAAGGTAGCAATATGCATTATTCTTCTCTAAATCTCAAGCGTTCGTATGCTGCTCGTTTTTCAGTTTGGCCATAAATCACCTTTATCGGAGAACAGATCAGACCGGGGAGAAATGTCTTTTACAAATCTGTTAATCCAACACCTTACTTCTGTGTCTTCTTCGTCTTCTCCTTACATCTTATTTAAGATTCACGAAAAGCTATAAGCATAATGTTATGCTAAGTGCTTGTCCTAAGTTTTTAGAATGTTTTGACATCAATATGGATCACAGAAGTTTAGAATGGAATAAACTTGTTAACTACTGAGCATCTGTCTAAAGTCGAAAGTTTGTGAAGAAAAGTTTTCTGAGGTAACTATTTCGACAAACTATTGGGTTGTTCTTCCACTGAGATACGCAAGTATCCGATACTCGTTTTGTGTACACATATTGCATACAACTCATCGCGTGCAGTCCGTATACGTTACTACTGAAGTCACGAGACCCGCGTCGCACAACGTTGAATTGTTGGAACATCAAAACTAGAACGCTTTCATAAACTCACTCACTGTGATTTTTGTATCCTGACATTTTTTTTTAACTGTTTTGTTTCAATAAGCACTGTTACAATAACTGTGCCGCCATCTTTAAGTCTCGACGACATGAGTGGGAATAACCTCCACGGGCTGGTCACAGGAGACTGACGTCGCCGACGAATTTACAAAATATCGGCAAAGCGTGCTGAATACTAACTTTCCGCGCGGATTTATGGCAGGAGTCGCTAAGATATCCCTATGTAAGAAGAGCCTTACTCTTTTTTTTTTAAATAAATACAAAAATTCCTGGGTTAGGAATATACTGACATATTTTAATTCTTTAAACTACAATTTATAAGCGGAAAACGTTGCTTATTACAATTTGTTCAAAAGCTGAAACGGACTTAGAGTCCACATTTAAGGGTAACTTTCTGACGAACTGCTTCTACACAAAATTATACATGCATCAGTTGATACACCAAAAATTTTATCCCAAATTTACATCAATATACCATCAAGAAAATCAACAAGGAGGATGAAAGACATTTTCTATATTAAAGCCCACCACACAAATACAGGATATTTCTCCCCTTATTATAACATTATACATGGCTCTAATAATGAAATAGACATTTTTAATGACCAATTTAAACACTTCATAAAAAACGTATTACCTTTAATCATATTAAGCTGATATTGTGATGAAGCCTTTTATTTAAAGAGAAACAATATTGTCCCTACCAAATCAGTGTCTCACCAGTACAGGTGTGACAATAACAAATCGTTTATGAACATATTTGTATTTACCTTTTACCCATTCTTATTTGTCATTTAATTCTGCATATTTAGCTGATTCATTTTGTTACAATTTTTGTTATTATTATGTATTTAAGCATCCATGTATGTAAATTTTTGGGCACCATGCCTGTTTTATGTACTTAAATAAAAATAAATAACATGTCAAAAAATGGCGCTGAGTGGCCATTTGATGACTTAGTCACGCATACATTTTCTACAAACCCCGAAACAACTGGGCCTAATTGTATTGTGCACTGGAGCACGGTGCAAATTTGTTGTATTTTGCTTTACCGAACATGATATTATTCAGTTAGTTAAAAAAAACTCAAGCCTTAAAGAAAGCCTTGACTCTAATGTCCACATCTATTCGCTGCTGTTTAGATTTCAACGAAATGTTAAATTGAGCGAAAAAAAGGCACTTATTGTAAATGGCCTTACGCTATATCTAATTTCACGGGGGAAAAATGTTGAATCGCGATTATTACAGTCCCATGTTTCCATCTTATTAAATTTTCCGGCTCGACGCTTCACACTCTAACTCTACCTTCCAGACATCCTTTTTCACACCCCGGAGATGATATTTCAGATGGCGACAACAGTCATCTCCGCTAAGGGTGAAAATATCTTCTTTCCCTATCATCGTTCTGTGTCCCCCACACCGTTCTACCTCTCTTCCGCTTTCGTGACTTCATTTAGACCACACCCTCGGAATTCCCAAGATTCCATTATTATTTATATGCCTTCTTTGTGGCTCACGGCGTACGCTTTAGCTTTGTTCAAGAAACAATGGTCTATTTTAAATGTAGAGATCGATTTTTGTGGATTTATAAATGATGACAGGCTTCAGGATTCTGTTAACAATATAATGGATCTTTTCTATTGTAAATAGAGTTTAGTCGAGGTTAATTAGCTGGATTAAAGTAGAGAGATACCATATACAGGGTTTTCCAATAAGAGGTGTTATTTTGAATGGCCCGCTATTTCGGTAGATGTTACTTTTGAAGCTGTCATTTTTTGACATTTGACAAGTAAACTACGTCATTAATAAAAATGGAACGATACACGCTTCAACAACGCATTTAAATTATTAAAATTCACTTGAGTGATGAGGCCCATTTCCACCTCGGTGGCTCGTCAACAAGCAAAATTGTCGCATCTGGTGCTCGGAAAACCCAAAAATTATTGTTGAAAAGCCTCTCTATCTTCAACGTCTGACTGTTTGGTGCGGTTTATGGTCCGGCGGAGTCATTGGATCTTACTTTTTTTTTTAAATGAGGCTGGAGCAACAGTTACGGTGAATGGATTGCGCTATCAAGAGATAATTAATGATTTTTTATGGAATGGATGTTATTGATTTGAACAACGTTTACTTTCAACAAGGCGGCGCTACGTGCCACACAAGCAACGAAACCATTGATCTTTTACGATTGAATATCAAAATAACACCTCTTATTGGAAAATCTTGTGTAGAGTATTTATTACGCCTATCGATCCGATATTGAAAGTTATCGATTTCCCCGTGCTATACCCCTAGTTTTGCTAAAAACAGAACAAAAAATATACATTTTTATGGAATATAAGACGTTTTGTATTCAATACCCCATTCGATAGGGAGGGAAATATACCTTACCAAGTGTATTTTACACACGAAGTGCAATTTAACAAAATATCACCTTAGAGCTTTGAAAGCATGTAGGCTAGATGCCATGTTTAAATTACAAATACAATAATATTATTCCATCTGTATTTTTTTATTAATTCACTATCATGCGGTGGTGTAGATGGGGTGTCACAGAATTCAAAAAACTCCAATAATATGTAAACTTGATCGGTCTAAATGCTAATTCAATTCGATCAGAGTAGCTCACGGGGGATTAGATAGAACAAAACGACGCAGAATACTCACAACGATCGCTCCGGCAAATTGAATTTTCCTGCGGAGCTGAAAAATGTTTATTTCTCGTTTTGGCGAGCATCGGTTTTCAACTAGGTACTGCACAACTCCAGCAAGAAATCAATGCGAAGTAAACAACGGTACATGATATCCATGCATAAAAGTGAGCTGGCTTTGCATATTTTTGTTACCATGTTGCAGAGAGTCTATATGAATTTTTTTTTCGATAGTTCGAACGCTTTTGTGCATGAAAATTAAAAAACCAGCGTTATCATATAAAGCTTCGAAACATCGAAATATTCTTTAAACTTTCAAAATACATAATAACCCGCCATGTTTGTTATTTTATAATGATAAACTAATGCCTATTAGACAAAATTTTTGTATGCATGGCAGAAAGGATAACAAATTATTTTTTTTATTTTTTTTTGATAAACTAATGTTTATTAGAAGATTTTATGCATATGACAAAGATTTACAAATTATTATAAGCAATAATTAGTCCCCTGAAATATCAATACAAATTGAAAATATCTCCGAGTAAAAATAAATAAGCGGTAATGGTTGTTTGAAGTACTGGTACATATTGAATTATTTGGCGTGTTGGAAATAAGCCGACGTAGCTCAGTAGTCCAGAGCACTTGACCGGACATCAGAAGGTGCGGTTTCAATTCCCGTCGGTGGCATTTATTTTTACTCGGAGATATTTTAAATTTGTATTGATATTTCAGGCGACTAATTATTGCTTATAAATTATTTATTTTTACTTGAAAAAATTGAAAACAGAGTGATGAAATTGGTGTTTTTAATAAAAACATAAATGAGTATACGGAATTACTGTAATTAAAGAAAAGTGGGACACGGTTAATACTAAAACAGTTATTTTAGGCTAGTTTTTGTTGTTGTTTTAATTAAATGCAATCTAAGAACCTATTTTTGGTTCTTAGGTTAATAGTTTGCATTAAATGAAAGAAGATAAAAGCTAGCTTTAAAACTTTCACGTTAACAACAGAGGCCGCCAAGTGAATAATCGATCTTATTTTGAACGAAATAACTGATAAAATTCAATATTTTCTATTTCCATTTGATAAAATAATTGTTTCTCGCTCTTATCTAACTGACTAAATTTATTTGATTTTTACTTATATTTACTATTTTCTGTGTATTTAAATCTGTATAAGAAACGAAATCCCTTACGAGGCCGGATAGTAATTTTAGTATTGTTATTCATGTTTTCTTACAGAAAAATATTACTATTCATCTTTTTTAACTAAAGTTACGAACTGTGGCGTATTTTGGCCACGTATTGCGTAAGTCGATCATCAAATGACACGTCCTCATAAAGCTCTTTCTCCATTTCTACTATGTTCGGACAGATGATGTAAAAAAAAAATTGAAAGAGAGAACACCATGGGAGCTTTTGTATGCATTTAAAAGTTAACCATTGATGTTCTCGTATAATTTGCCACCAATCAAAGTTTTCTATTTTTTATCTACTGTATTATACGCAGGTCACGGGTTCAAATCAAGCAAATGTTATTTGATAAATTTATTTTACTTCACAATTTATTAATTAAATATTGTTTATAGTATATATTGGCGAAACGTTTCAGAATCGAAAATTCTCTCAGTATGGGGGCCTACTCTGTATCTTTCGAAACTTTCCCATCGCCGGTTTAGCCACGTCTCAAACCCGTATTAACCCTTCCCTTACGGTGTTCAAAAATTTCTCGTTCTCCGGTGCTGTACAGTCTAAGGTGGAGTGAAATTTTTTTTTTGAGAATTTCGAAATCGACATAGTTGGGAAAGATGCTCCATATATTAACAATTACAACAAAAATAATAAAAAAAACATATTCATAATACCTGGACATCGCCAAAGCTTTATATTTTATAATTATCACGATTTTACCTAAGTATTTATAGCTCATACATGTACGCGAAATAAAACACACATAAAATTTGTATTTTATCATTTATTTTACAGATAATACATTCGTAGATTGTTAAAATGGAACAAATAGTGGAAATAAAAAATGTACATATATTATTTACCGCATTGAAAAACTTGAAAATTACAAAAGTTACTATGAACGGTACTGCATTTTGGTGTTAAAAATAGGCATAAGGTGTCGTGACTCTAACCTTGTTTTTATTAATCCATCTCGCCTCAAGGGTCCACAAACAACGGCTGAGGCTTCTGTTACAATTTTCACACATCTCTCTGTAGCTTGAGTGTGGCAATGAAAATTCTTTATCATTGGTAGTATGACATCCTCAATTATCGTGTGATCGGTAATGGCTTGTAAAATTGTCTGGTCACTTACGAATTTGGTTAGTGGTGGCTCGATTATATTTTTCCACTTTATAAAATCAATATAATCATCTGCTGAAAAATCAAAAACAGGCACTTAGAAGGTACGAATAAAGTATGATTGCATTTTCATTTGCCGAGCTTTCAATATTCTTCTCAACGCCAACTCTCTTACGTATTTTCGGTTGTCGTTTAACATGGCTAACAATCATTGATGGTATAATACATACGAATTAAAATATGGTATAATACATCATTGATTGTTAGCCATGTTAAACGACAACTGAAAATACGTAAGAGAGTTGGCGTTGAGAAGAATATTGAAAGCTCGGCAAATGAAAATGTAATCAGACTTTATTCGTACCTTCAAAGTGCCTGATTCTATACTAACAATATATTTTCGTGATGCCCAAAAAAGCTATTACGCTGGATTACCGATCAATAATATCTTTTAAATCACTGGGCAAATACCGTGAAAGCAATATTTTTTCGTGTAAATGCCTTGCACCGGAAAGACATAATGGTTTGGTCTTAATGTTGAACCACATAGGTGCGTAAACTGTTAATACAAATGTCATTAAAATTACCATATTTTTTTATGGTTTTAGGGTAGAAATGTAAAGCCGAAGAATCCGATTCGCTGTAGTGAGCCACCTGAATTGTACAATTTTACCGGGATTTGTTTTTGATAAATTTTCATTGCAGAATCCGGAGTCAATAGTTTTACACATTTTCAGTAGATACAGCTGATCTGTACTTAAATCCTGTGTATTTGTCATACTTGGTAATGAACATTGAATGATTTTAAATTTCACGACAGGAAGTTGTTCACACTTATTTAAAGATTTACCAATAATTCCAGTGAAACTTTGCGGTCCAGTCGTGGTTCCGTCGATGTTCTCAAAGAGATGTCGCAAAATGAGTTCGTTTGCTTGTAATTGACAGACAATCCACTGTAAGGCAGATGTGATTCAAGGCGCCGAATAACACTTCCTTTGTACCCCGTATTAACTGCAGTTCCGTCGTATCCAATTGCAACAATTTTTTCCAAAGCAATATCTTTCGAAGACAGTAATGAAATAATTCCATTACTTATTGCTTCAGATTTTCCGGTTTTTAATGAAATTTGTCCCATGTACTCGCTACCTGGTTCTTTTACTAAACTAACGTGTTCTTCAGTTATTATTTTTAGCCGGTTGTCCTCCATGCGTAAAGTTTTGTCCTTCC
This sequence comes from Hesperophylax magnus, assembly GCA_026573805.1. Taxonomy (NCBI): domain Eukaryota; kingdom Metazoa; phylum Arthropoda; class Insecta; order Trichoptera; family Limnephilidae; genus Hesperophylax; species Hesperophylax magnus. Next base: position 6,230,801 of record JAIUSX010000029.1, on the reverse strand, counting down.
GTCCGTCGAAGTATAAACCAAATTCATTGGAATCGATTACTAACGACTTACTAGTAAGGGCAGTTCTTTTCTTCATTCGAGCTCGACGAATTTTACTCCTATACACAACGCGAGATGTATCGTTCTGTGAAATTAAGCCAACATCTTGTAATACAGCGAAAACAATTGTAGCTCCTGCTCGATCTGAAATACAATATCTGCCTAATGTTCTGGCCACAACAGGGAAGTCTTTCACCTCATGGTGAGAATTATTTGGTTGTGCTTCACTTTGCACTATTTCTTGAGGAATTGAAGACGAAGCACATTTTTTTGAGAGTCTAAAGTTTAAACTACAAGAAGGAATAGCGTCAGTACCCCGATCTACTAGATAATGTCTAGCGGATCGGAAACTTCGCCAAGATGATACGCGATACACTTCACTCTGTTTCATACGCGTTTGGGGTAGACGGATTCGTTGCTGTGTGGGAATAGTTTGACTGTTCCTACAGTCCTACTTTATAATTATATTATAAAATAATAATGTAATTATATCATAAGTAATAAATAAACACTCAATTTTTTTTTACATAATTATAAGCATTTCTAAGAATCGGGAGAACATTATTGGTGTTTTCAGTGTTTTTATCAAAAAATGAAAGTGGTGGCGATGTCGTAATTATAAATAAATATTTATAATATTTTTTATTTAAGATAAGTACATAACGGAGCACCAATCCCGCGTATGCCGAATTCTATATTACGAAAAAAAAAATTCTCCATACTAGACCGCTCCACCTTACTGAGTGTACACTCGGTAAATATTCATATATTTTAACTATTTAATGCAATACATAAACGTATTGCGGAGGAATACCTAAAATTTGAACTCTGTGTTTAGTATATTAGAGATATTTTATTAATTAGAGATGATATTCACTCAGTTGACAGCACCGGGAAGGAAAGGTTAAACCACGAACTTACAGAGTAGGCCCCTTGGTGTAAGAATATACCATTCAGTATTGGAACATTGGTTGAAATGACTTTAACCCTGTTTGGTGACCAGATCTGAATAGCCAGGTACTTCACCATTTTCCTCCTCCCCATCTCCTTCCCCTCCTCACTACCTTCAGCCACACAACAGTTGGAACTTGTATACGGAGTGGTATTTACCTAAAAAAATAGTAATAAAAATATGAAATGAAAAAAAGTGACAATAACCTCCTTCATGATGCGTTTTTCTAGTTAAATATAGTAAGTAAATAGACACGGAAGAAACATACTGATATGAAATACTGTTTAAAATTAAAAATGGGACTTCAGGCTTATAACGAATGATTTGAAAGAGTTCCTAACAAAGTATAAGTAAAAAGCGAATGTTTTATGAGGACGGCGGAACACGTGTTCATACAAAAACTGGTATTGATATTGACATTTGATTCACTTTTTTCAACAAAACCATTTTTCTTCGTGCAGTTAACAAAAGAAAATGAAGTACCAAAGCGATTTTTTTTAAATCGCTCAAAATTGGTAAAATCAAAATTTTTAAGCGTTTTTCAACTTCTTTCAAAAACAGTATTTCATTTTACAATACGTTCATAATGTCAAGCTGGAATATTTGACTATATGATATTGTTTTAATGGTTGCCCGAAGGGTTAAAAACCTAAAGAAATTACTTTGTGGGTGGATAAAGTTAAGCTTACGAACAAAAACACCCTCGACCCTGGATTCGGGTGCAAACTTAAGAAAAACGATCAAAATCAATTAATGGTTTCAATTAACTATCTCAGAAACACGGAGTTTTCTTTCAAGTGGTTTTGGTGTCAATCAACTTAACAGATTAATTAGTTGTTTGTACGTCTGATAAGAATAAATTTAATTAAGAAAAGATCGGTACGTAGTAATTGAAAACAAGATAAATTACTGAATAAGAGAAATTTTTTAATCTTTTATTATTTTCTAGGAAAAAAAGTGCCTCGCGTCGCACCGTCGACTTTTTCCCAAATGTATCCAACAGTACCTCGCTTTATCAAATTAATCTTGTTTTCTTTTCTGAATTCATCTTTATGTAACGACCGTCTAACAAAATTAACGTGGACTTAACTACCCTTAAAGTCAAGAAACAACGTGAAATTTGTTTGTGTTTCTAAGTGGATAATCATTTAAGACACCATAAATAGAATATATTTAATTAAACGGTATAATTTCGGGTGAGGTGTGATGTTAGTACGTAATATTGCACAATTCAAAAATAAAAAAATACTTATTATTTACAGTGAACTTATTACGCCGTTCTTAACATTAGTCGCTGGTGTAATGGTCAGCATAATTTCCTTCCAAGCAGTTTTTTTTTTTTTTTTTATTATTGTACGACAGACAGGTAAGTCCAATTATGGTACAATTTTATTAAAACTAACAATACATGTACATATATTTTTTAAAACATGGTATAGTGATATTAAACACATCTATATCCGCTGGTAGGGCATTTAGTAAGGTCATACCTCTTGTCATGCTATGTCGGGCAATGACATCTGTCCGACCCTGCGGTATACAGAATAGGTCGTGGCTACGATTTCGACAGTATTTATCAGGAACGAATAATCCACAGCATGAAAGGAGATATGGGCAATCGATAAGGTTTTTTAGTAACTTTAATTCAAATACCATGAGTCCGGCATTACGCCTAGTCTCCAGGCTTTGGTAATTTGTCTCCTTTAGCAGTTCCACGTGATGCATGAATTTCGGATATATTCCGTATGATCGCATGTAAACATACCTTAGGAATTTTTTTTGAATTTGTTCAATCATATTTATGTATTTAAGTTGATAAGGTATCCAGACAGTACTGGCGTACTCCAGCTTGCTTCTGACCACTCCGTTGAACATGGAGGTCATTGCTTCTTTGTTATTGAATTGTTTGCAAGTTCTAATTACAAAACCAAGAGTTTTGGAGCAAACCGAGGTAAGCTGGACTATGTGGTTTGAAAATGTCAGCTTGGGATCAAAGATCACCCCAAGGTCCTTGATGATGTTTACGCGTGTAAGTACTTCACCATTCATTCTATACTGGCAGAATACCGGATTTTGTGAACGACTATAAGTCATAACAACGCATTTTTTAATATTGAAGTTAAGTTTATTTTCTACCGACCATATCATGATTGAATCGAGGTCGGCCTGCAGTTTCGAATAATCATAATCTGATTCGATTTCCTTCATCAGTTTCATGTCATCTGCGAATAGTAGACATGAGCTGTGACGTATGCAATCCTGAATGTCATCAATCAGAATGAGGAATAACATGGGACCGAGATTCGATCCTTGAGGAATTCCTGACAGAGCTGCGAACTTATGGGAGTCGTATCCATTTATATTTACATACTGACTTCTATCTTTTAAATATGACGCAAAAAATGTCAGTAAGGGTTGATTAAAACCTATTTTATGCATCTTTTTTATTAGAATATCGTGATCTACTCGGTCAAATGCCTTTGCGAAGTCCGTGTAAATTACGTCCGTCTGATGCCTACAGTCTAGGCCTTGTGCTACCCGTCGAGAGAAAGAGAGTAAGTTGGTTACCGTTGATTTCTTCGGTAAGAAGCCATGTTGATTACCTCTTAAGAAAGGCGTGATTTGTGGACTGATTTTATCACAGATAATCATTTCAAAAATTTTTGGAATTGTTGACAGTACTGCAACTGGTCTTTAATTTCTGACGTCAGTCTTTTCATCAGCTTTGTGAATGGGGCTGACCCTCGTTAGTTTCCAACACTGTGGAAATGTGGAAGACATGATGCAGAGATTAAATATGTACGCAAGGGGAACACAGATATTTGGAGAGATTTTTATAATTATTGAAGGAGGAATACCGTCCGGACCAGTAGCCTTATCAGGTCGGAGATTCCGGATACAAGTTTCTATTTCCTGGATGTTGTTCAATCCGAGTGAGATATCTCCAACGTTCCAGGGTGATGCTGTTGGGAAATTGGTTTCAAGTTTAGGGGTTACTTGACTATAGACGGAATGAAAATAGTCAGCAAACTTATTTACAATTGTGTTAGGGTTAGTAAAAGTTACGCCTTCCTCAATCAAGCATGTTGATGAGGTTGGGTGATGGTCTTTGATCCCATTCTGAACATTTTTCATGTATTGTTTTTTAGCAAATTTTATTTCAGATTTTAGCTCGGATCTACTCGCTGAAAATATCAGATAATCGGATTGCTTTTTGTGCAATAGATATCTTTTTCTGAGCGATTCCTTTCTTTTCAGTTTATCTATAATGCTCTTATTGAACCATATCGGATATACATCGTTTGTGATGTTGGGTTTGTTATTTGGTATACATAATTCAAAAATACTAAACAGTACATTGTTTAAATATTTCACTGCTTCGTCTACAGATTTTATGGTTTACAAAAATGTCCAATCAAAATGCGAAAGAATATTATTGCACAGTTCTATGTTTGCTCGCTTATAATTAAATTGGTGGAAATTATAATTGTGGAGCGAAGGCGGGGGCCCGCGGGGGGCGCGGCGATCGTTTTGGCGGGGTCTTCGTCTGCACCGAACCGCTCTTGATAGGCGCGCGGAAATGTCCAGCGTCGGGTGATGCTGGTCTTCATTCACCAGTGGTTCCTCGCTTCTCATCACGTCACACACATTTATATTGCTAAGGATAAGATCGAGAATGTTATCGCTACTGTTCTTCACTTTATTGTACTGCGTCAGTCAATTCGAGTTTGTGAAATACGAAAAATCAGTTAAGACGTCTTCGGGTTTATTATTTAAGTTAAAATCACCCAAAATTATTATGTTCTTATTTAATAATATATTGGCTTTATTGTCTAAATGTTCATAGAAAATACGTCTATTTTCGCTGTCATCTGTGCAGTAGAAGTACACTACACATATAAACACAGTAAAGTTATCTTTACAGACTTTTACCCAGAGGTGTTCGCCATCTGTTTCTAGCTCCCTTACTCTTATTGAATTTGACGGTTTACGTACTGCGAGCAGTACCCCTCCCCCTCGTTGCCCCTCTCGGTCCCGGCGATGTACTGTGTACTGGCTGGTGGACAACAGTTCTGCGTCGAATACAGAGGTTTGCAACCATGTTTCAGTTAGAGCAATAACTTCAGAATTTTGTGAAATAACGTTGTTCGAAAATTCACCTATTTTCGTATTTAGACCACGCACATTTTGGTATTTCAACGCTAGTTTTGCCATTTTTAGGTAGGTAAAGATTTACCTGATTGTGTGCCACCTTCTTTATTTGATGGTGATAAGAATTTAAATTTAGACACAGCGATACCTGCCGGCCAGTTGGCGGCATCTAGGAATGTATCTTTCTTTTCTTCCGGGACACCTATTTTGAAGGAGGTGTAGTTCCCTTTTGCCTTCAATGAGACAATATCAAATTCGGAGTCCGGTTCAATGGTTTTGAGAAATGCGTGCACGTGTGTGCTATCGGTATCTAGGCTAAAGCGCCAAGCGTGGATATAATGCTTTCGCTCTATTGCTCGCAACGCCGTTTCTTTTTTAGTGCCCGTTATTATGAGGGATGTACGATGTCGCGGCTTTCGTGCTTGCACCTGCCACTCACTCTGATCATCAACGTGTTTAGAATTGATTGGTTCATTCAGTGGCTTAGCTTTATTTTTTCTTGGTTTCCTTTTCTTTATTTTTTCGTCCGGGTTAGATTTCCCGAGATATTCCTCATTTGTCGGAGATGCTGATGAGTTTGTACCTTCTGCCGATTCGTCCAAGGCCGATGGCCCGCTAGATGAAGACTTGATCGGGATTGATCCTTCCGTAGAATTACCCGAGGTAGACGGCCCACTGGTTGCGTGCTCCCTCGTGCCGTAGGCGCTGGCGGCTTCCAGTGCAACTATCTTCGCCGACAATTTGGCGACGGTAGTATTTTGTGCAACAATAAGGTTCGATTGATCACTAACCTTGTTATGTAGCTCTGTTATGATGTTTTTTAGGCCACTAATCTGGTCCGTGAGGTCCTTAATGGCAGCGGTGACCGTTTCCCAGGCTTGGGTCGATCTTGTCGCCATATCAACACTGTTATACAGTTAATATTCAGAGCACTGATAAGAACACGTCCTTCACGAACAATTCACTTGTTAGTTTTCCCCAGTTCATGGGGGTTTGAAGTTTAAAATTTTATGTCAACTTCGTAAGATGATTCTATTGTCTATTACAATTCTTAAGCTTCGTGGACATATATTTGTTTAATCTATTCGTCTATCCACACACTTTCTTTCTATTTAGTATTTTTTGTTATTACTCATACCGCCTTCTTTTGAAAGGATTAAAAATTATATTTTTCAAATTTTTTAAAATTATTTTTCAAAAAATAATAAATATAGGAGAAGTATTCATTTATTTATTTTATTGATACATGATTTAGATAAATTTAGATTTAATACATGTGGTTTTTTGTGATATTTCCCCCTCCATGCTAGGGATGACCCTGTGTTATGGCGGGTGAATTTTACAGTTTGCGGACATAGAATCTATACATTACTATAATATAAATAAGAAAAATGATGTATTGCTAGTTTGGGTTTGCAAGAAGAGGATGGAGAATTTAGAAAATTATAAAAAGATGAAAAATTTGAGAAATTATTAGTAAATAGATCATACTAATTAATTATTTACATACTATACCGCTAAGTTAGGGAATAAGGATTTATTATGATTTGTCTGAAAGGTGATTAAATTGATAGAGTGTAGAATGAATGGATATTGTAGTTGTAATTTATTCCGTGTGTAAGGATCACGCTAATTAATTATATACATACTATACCGCTAAGTTAGGGAATAAGGATTTATTATGTTTTGTCTGAAAGGTGATTAAATTGATAGAGTGTAGAATGAATGGATATTGTAGTTGTAATTTATTCCGTGTGTAAGGATCACGCTAATTAATTATATACATACTATACCGCTAAGTTAGGGAATAAGGATTTATTATGTTTTGTCTGAAAGGTGATTAAATTGATAGAGTGTAGAATGAATGGGTATTGTAGTTGTAATGTATTCCGTGTGTAAGGATCACGCTAATTAATTATATACATACTATACCGCTAAGTTAGGGAATAAGGATTTATTATGTTTTGTCTGAAAGGTGATTAAATTGATAGAGTGTAGAATGAATGGGTATTGTAGTTGTAATTGCATGTGTAAGGATCCATTTCGTAATTTGTTTTTTAAAGGAATGGGGTTGACTCACGGTTTTTAGGTTTTCAGGGATAAGGTTAAAGATTTTAGGAGCTAGGAAGAAAAATTGTCTTTGAGCTCACGTGGTATGTAGTGAAGGTACATTGTAGTGACCGTTGATTATTGTTCTGGCGGTGTAGTTGTGTTGTAAGAGAGTTTTGTTTTTATATTTGAAAAGGAAATGTATTAGCGAAAATTTTAGGTGGAGTTGTCGTATGTTTAAGACCTTATACTCTATGAGAGTTAATGACACGTATTACCATTTTTTGAGCTTTTAGAAGAGATTCGATGGTAGATTGTGCACAGCCACCCCAGATTATAATGCCGTAAGCTAGTAGGGATTGGCAGAGAGAGTAGTATACAGTTTTAGTTTTAGTGGTAAGGATATTTCTTAGATTTCGAAAAGCATAAGAGAGTTTGCGGATTCGTGGAGTTAGACTGGCCAAGTGCTGATCCCAGCGAAGATGTTGATCAATGATGCCCCCTAGGTATTTTATGTGGGTGACTTGTTCCACAATTGGGCAATAACAGGAAGAGCAAGTTCTCAGACAGGAGTGAACTATTATCTTCTGGTTGTTGGTAGGTTGGGTTGCAGCTGACAGAAGAGGTTAAGAATTTTGTTTTTCCAGCATTAAGGGTAAGGAGATTATCATCTAACCATTTTTTATAAGGTCTGTCTATTACAAGTTTGATAATGCCTTCAGAGGGCGAAACAGCTGTAACGCGTAATAATAATTACACAGCAGAACTTGTTTAAAAATAAACTGTTTTAAAAATAATATTATTGAATATATAAGAAACAAAAAAAAAGTTACAGAGTTTATTTATATAAATGAGGAGCAGAATAGGGCCCAGGACACTTCCTTGTGGGACTCCGAATTGGATAGGTAAAAGGTTACTTACAGCTATGTTGTTAATTTTCACCGTTTGCGATCTGTCAGTTAGGTATGATGAGAACCAGTTGAGAATTCTACCTCGAATACCTATTTGAGTTAGCTAGTTTCTAGAAGTATGGGGTGGGAAACCGTGTCTAAAGCTTTGGCTAAGTCTAAGAATATGGCTAAGCAGGAATTGCCTTCATCCAGGGTATAAATATAAATATATGTATAAAATGTGAAAAACATTTTTCCGAAGTTCCGTCGTATTTTCTCTTCACCGACATGACGATTGGCAAGTTAGTCCTGCAAATTGGGAGATAAAAGAGTCTACGCTATAATTCACATAAATTTTCATATTTTTCGCTCTTTTTCCAAGAATATTTGAGAAATGACAATTAACAACAACGCTATTCATCAAAAATGGCTACACTTTGTCCAAACCACTAGAAAAGCATTGGGAGAACATTGGGAGTCAGTCGTTATCAATTATATATGTGGGAACAGTTGTTATTTATTCTAAATTAATATATTTATTTTAATACTTCTCCAAAAAATTATAATGAATTGTTTATTTGTGTGGTGTTGTTGCAGGCGCTGCAGAGATTGACCTGTCCCGTCGGGGGCCCGGGGCAGCATGCACGCGGGGGTCCGGCTCGGCTCCCAGTGGACGGGGCGCCGGAAGACCTGCGTGCAGGGCCCCGTTCGCCGTGCACACCCCGCCTCGGGGGCCACGTGGAATGTGCAGGTAACCTTATTAATATCCCTACATTTCCCTGATTTTGACTTCTAAGATTCTATTATCGGTAAAAAATATATACAAAATAAATTAACGATAGTATTCATATTTAAAAAATTGGTCACATTTCTCGTAATATCTCTCCAATTTGGTCGCCTGTCTTTAATTATTACATTAATCACTGAAACAGTCAAACGCAAATTTAGACTTGAAAATCCTTTAGAATCAATAGATTGAAATTTTTTATGATATTCATTGAAATTGTTGAAGTTAAGTGACAAATATTCCATTGCTCAATCCAAGGAATTTACCTTTCTCTAAGTTTCTTTCTTCCTATAAGTCTAAGTGATAGGAATAGATTAAATGAATAAATTAACTTGTTAAGAGCCCTTGAGGTGTTTTTCTTACGAAAACGGCGCTATATAAATAATCCAACTATTGCTATTATTATTAGGTGAAAAATTTTTGATCTCTCATTTTTATATAAAATTGTAAATTATCAGTTGGATAGCCCTAATTTTAATTTACTTTCATCTTCCTACCATTAGATTAAGATTCACCAGTATGTATTATTTGACAATTATACTACAGTTTCAGGCTACAATTCCGTTATAAATAGATTACACACCATTGATAATTCTTATGCTTTGTTAGCTGATGTTTTCAATATGCCTCTAAAGTATAAATCAGTACTAATTAAAAAAATTAGCAGTGCATATTTAACGAGGTCACAGGTTTTTGTTTTTGTTTCTTCTTCGTTTATTTCATTAACTTTATGCCTTGTTAACTCATAATATCTTATAATTTTTCTTTTCTTTCTTATTTCCATTTTGTACTATGACTGTAAAATAACAATCATATACGTAAATGGAACTTGTGCCGTTGATTCTAAGTATATAAATATATTATTTACCATTTATTTTGATACTAGCAAATGATATATTAATTCAATTTCCCAGCGGTCACTTATTTGTTTTGGCCTGCGGCTTCTAACATAGTTGATTGGATTGAATTTCATCAATTTAATGGTATCGCTCAATCAATCCGACTATAGAAGCTAGTAACAGCTAACAGCCATGTTTATTTGTGTTTTACCATTAAATCATACTTTAACTGAATTAAAGAACGGATCTTCTTAGCAGATTTCAAAAATGGGTAAATTTAAAGTATTTCCGCCACTAAAAAATTGGACATTCAACAAAGGACGTGCGGTAACCAATGAACTCACCCAAGATTAGCAAATTTCGTATAAAATTATTGTACGATGAACGACAAGTAATGTTGTAGGTAATGTACTATTAAATAAATGATTTTATAGAAACTCATCTTACACTGAAAACAAAAAATGAGAGAAACAAAAAACATTCCACAAACAAAATCAAAATATGGATTTAAGAACAAAAAAAAAATATCTTAAAAGATTAAGAAATATACCTACATAGTACCTACACATATTTTACACAACCGGACCAATTATTACATACATATTGCTTAGTTTTATAACTGCCTTAATTATTTGTTTTTACTTTATTACTAAATATTTCATTTTAGGCGATGCACTCCGTCGTGTAATATTTTGAATCAAGCCGCCATCAATAACACTTCTTACGTAGATAAGGCTTAAATTCCCGCTTAACACTGTGTTGACTCGACCTCCTAATTGTCCTAACTCGCTTGAATGAGGTTTTTATACCTCTTTCTCTCCAGCGTTCAGTTTCGCTTTTGCAAAATGATATCGTGCTGAGCCTAGCTAACTCTGAATATCCTCCCCCCCCCCCCGCCCCTGTGATATTGCACACAGTAAAATAAGGCCTTCGCTTTGGGGTTGATCTACAATAAATCCCTTAACTTCACGTTGTGTGATTTGTTAATTCGAAGCCCACAGTTATGGGGTGGTAGGTATTTAATGTCTCCTTTCCATGGTAACTCCCGGTTCTTTTTAGCCAAAGTGTGGGGAAAACGTCCATCGACCCTCAGCGAGTTCTGCAAGGAACGAGTACGTGTCTCACCTAACTTTCGAATACTGGACTCTATTACTAATCGACCTATCAGTTTCTATCATATCCCTACGATTGTCTTGTATCCCCGCCCATATCTAATGTCCCCGTGTTTATAAATTCTAGATTGTGACATAGAACCGTACCCCCCCCCCCTTGTGTGTACGCGCTATTAAAACCTTCGTTGAATAGGGTGTTTTGTTTCCGCATAAGTACTGGGACTCCCTCGTCGACCTCTGTAATGGTGTACTGAAACTAGATAGATGAATTTAGCTGTGGTTAGTAAACTTTGGATGTTGCGGATGGGAGTGGAAACGAAAGAAAAAAGGAGATGGGAACGGATTGAATGACGAGAAAAAGGTTTTTTGCAAACTGGGTCGGCACCTCACTGCCCCAAATGAAATGGTCGCTATTCTTCCAAATGCAAAACCCCAAGAACCAATACGTGTCTGGCTTTCCCCGAGGTCTGGTCTAACTTCTTCTTATAGTCGCCCTGACACCTCCGGACCGCTCACGTCAGAGGGAGAGGTAATACACCTGTTGGAATATCCCAAATCACCCCGCCCCCTTTCCTCCGACGGACTACGTTACTGACTGTAAAAGGGGAATTTCCATTGCGTCCCTTGTCATGATGCTAAACGCGTGCATGTTTCAAGTAGGTTTGTTCTGGTGGGGCTTTCAACGTCCACTAGCCGCCAGGCCTACTATCCACCTCACGAAGGCTGCTGCAAAGGATCTCGAGGGATTTCCAGTCGAGTTGCATCAACCTCCGGGTAAACCCCGCTTTAGTATGTGTTCGTCCTCCGATTTTGAACCCTCGTTCATCACGCCGACGTCCCCTCCACGCGATTTTGAAAGACTTGGAGCCCGTTCAATTAAACGCCTTCGCAGCGAACCAAGGCCCAAACATTCCAACTTGACATTAATTTTCATACTGCCTCTCGTGTCCTCTCACCCGACCCGGCCCCGCGAAAAGGGATGACCTTCCGGACTCTTCGTGATTCTCCATACAACGTTGACGCCCCGAAATCGCGTGATGAGGAAAGTAGAAAATCTTCTGAGCTGAGGAAGTTGTGTGCTTTCCCAAGACAGCTTACGGACAACATACTCCAACGGTGAGTCCTAAGCCGATGCCAAAGGTATTTGAGAATTTGTTAGTGAACATATAAGGTTATACAAATATTATTAATTTGATTTTTTTATTTGTTTTGAGCATGAGTTGGTTGCAGCTAGTCGCTTCCATGTTGATTTGAGGTGCCTCTGCGCGGCTGCCAACTCGGTAGAATGTACGACTTTTGTCGTCATACACGGACGTCAAGTGATTTATGGGGGTCCCTTTTCTTCCTTTTTCGGATCGTGCGTCGACACTAACTGCTTACAAATAAGTAGGTCATTGGCCTCGTGCTAAACACAGCTGTTAGAAGCAAGCAAACAGTTCTAAATGTGATACTATCTCATCAGTATCGCAGCCCTGTCCGAGCTGCTAGTTGCAGCCCCATCTTCGTCGCAATTTTAACGTTCTGGAAATATATATTCATGCAAGATCACTTACCCAAAATCGTAATTTTACCAGTCCAGTCGGGATATCGACGACATGTACATCAATCCACGTCCAGGAACTCATGAGGTAGGAATGAGTAAAAGCCCCTAAACCATTGAGGGTTCGTATTAAATTCGAAAACCGATTTTCTATGTCACCCGTCTACTCGCCAGTAGAAACTATAACCATATTGAATCTAATTTTTCTAGCTAAAATTCCTACTTCCATACGCCGCCCCGTGGATAGCACATAAATTACCGGATACTAGATTTCGGAATGTTTAAGCGGATCATTTCTTTCAATAGAAGGTCTCTTCCTTTTTTAACTGTAAATTGATAGTTGACATGCATAGGTATTTGTTGGCCTCCACTGTACCTAGTCTTGATGTCTCTCCCTATCGACTATCCCAGAGTATCTAAGTAAGTATTTGCCGAGATCTACCCTGTTTTTATTTCCCGTAAGCAACTCTCGAAGGTTATTAGCTAGTCTTTCATTACCCCTTTGAGTATGAGCGTGTAAAACACGGGAGTAACTTCAGCCGTGTTTTATTGCGAACTATCGATAATTTGTATAGTGCCGATCTACTATGGAGGGCCACCGACCCCCTCCCCCTCCCTAGAACCTTTCATATATTATTTGCCACATTCACTTCGATTATTTCAATTAATATTAAAACCACAACTTCACTATATTTAAAACTCTATCAGTTTAGTTTAAAATAGCACACACAAAACTGTCGCGAAGTAAAGTTCTCGAGGACCGACTCCAACCAAGTTAAAACGAAAAGGCCCTGATTTCCTCCAAACAACGCTATTTAATAATGTCTTTTCGAATAAATCGACTTAAAATTTGTGCGACTTTCGCCTTTATGAATTAGAGGTTTCACTTCCCGTTAAGTTTAGAATTGCATAATCCCGTTTCAGGGTTTTTGGATCCCGCCTTCCGATTTGAGGTAGACACCTACCAACCTGTCGAGGCGGGTACAGGCACGTACTCGGTGGTCTGACTTCCGGGCGCCCTCCCGTAAATGATATACGGCGATGTAAAATTATTTGATTATTTTTTCTCGTACACGTGTTGTGTCCGTAATATTGGTTGATTTCCGGCCTATAGACTAGGTATAGCTCATTTCTATATCGTTGTTTTTGAAATCTTTCCGAGGAATTCGCTATTGATATCGATAATATTATCGATAAATTATCCTAACTAACGGAAGCTTTTCACCTATTATGTCCAGCGCTTGCGCAATACAGTATCCTTCCTTGTGTGCTGACTTCTAGCATTTGATTGGTGTTTACACGATCCGTGGGTGATCCCAGGACACATATACCTTCCTCTCGGTGATGACATACGTAGGCATTCGTTCCGAAATTTGATTCGACACGTTTTTTGTAATTTCGCCTACCTGTTTTGACTCTTTTCGTGATATCCGCCGCATCTCTTCTGGTAATCTTTCGTAACCCATCGCTATCCACTACCCGAGTCGTTGAAACCTCTTCCATCATGAGCTAAACTACCTTTCGGGTTTCTTTTCGATTCCTGGTCCTTTCTTTTCGGTGATCTACGCCCAGTACATCCCTGTTTTTACAGTTTTTTTGCGTCTAGTTTTAGCCCAACCCATATACTCTTTCTCGCTTCATCTAGGAATTTCAATATATTATCCTCGTAACTTTGTTTACGAGCAAAAAAGGTCGTAAAATTTTGATCGTTAATCAAAGACTTTATGGCAGCGTGAACAGGGGTCACCAGTATGGCAGTGTGGTATGTAATTTACGATGGCTGCCGGTATCGTAAATTAGTGTTCAAGGAATTCGGATGATTGAAAAATAAAGGTCTGCGATCTTTGTTGAATTTATTTGCGAGAATGAATTTACACGTTATGCGAACGCAGAGACGGTGGTAGTGGTGGGTGGTCTGGTCGAAAGTTGAAAGTGGAATGCCAGAGAGTTGCGTTCCCGTCCGTACCTAGCTCTCCCGGGGCTTCAGGTGGCGGAGTAATTATTTTAATGTTGTCATATGTGGGATGAGTTAAAGTAGTCCCACATACCTCCCCCCCAGCGTCTCTACGCGATACAAAGGCATATAGTACATAATTACAACAATGAATATTTTACAATGTCAATAATAATTTATAAAAACACAAGTCCATTTATAATCTAAGGTACATAATGTTGTGATAATATTGCGCTCGGTTAGCGACAGGAAAGTAATAACAAAGTAATAATAATAGTGGCTCCATGCCGCCGTTGCATAGTAACTGTGGCCGTACGAATTTTATTCGCCGTAGTAACTAGGTACATAAATGATATACAGGTAACGTAATTATTGAAGAACGGCGAGCGCTAGTCGCACTGTACTTAGCGTAGTAGTGAGCTACCTGTGTATACTATGCTTGTTTACAATGATTTAAAAATAGCTTGTTATGACAGTTCTATTGTTGTTTTTATTAATGCACTTTTGACGTAGTACATAGTATTGTGAATATTTACATAATAAAGATTTTATTGTAGGATGCTTATATATGCGTATTATTGATAGTAAATTTTATATTGTTTTTTTTTTGTTTTTTTTTGTTTTAGTAACAGTAATTTATTAGATTGTCTGACATTTGCGATATGATAGTTACAATTAATTTATGAAATTTATGGATACGTCAATCTAAGGTTTCTGGTTAGTTTTTTGGCCAATTACTGTGCCTTATGATACTGCCAAATTATTACTGCGCTTGATATCTGTCCGGGAAATGAACATGTCTTCCGGATCGAGTTGTCATTTTCGTTATTGGAGGCTGTGTGACGGTTCCTCTTGATGGAATTTCTTCAGTGCTTTGAAAGAATGCAGGTTTCAGTCGATCTATTGAGACTCTTTTTGGTTTACCGTTGACCATGATAACATAAGTTTTATCGTCACGTTCTTTGACTTCGAAAGGTCCTTCGTAGGGGTTTTGAAGTGGTTTCCTTACGGCGTCGGTGCGTAGGAAAACGTGTGATGAATGCGGTAAATCCTTGTGGATGAAAAATTTTCCAGCGCTGTGGTTACTAGCGGGAGTGGGTTTCATCTCATTAAACCTTTTTTGTAGGCGTCCGACGTAGGTGTCGGGTTCTTCGCTGTGGGTTGTGGTGAAGAATTCAGATGGTAGCCTAAGTGTTCTTCCGTACGTGATTTCGGCGGGTGAGCATTTTATGTCTTCGCGGACTGTTGATCTCAAACCGAGTAGGATGATCGGGAGATTTTCCAACCAGTCCGAGTTATCACGCGCCATCAGAGATGCTTTAAGGGTCCTGTGCCACCTTTCAATAATTCCGTTAGATTGCGGGTGATAGGCGGTGGTTCGGTTATGTTTGATACCGAATTTTTGAGTGAGGCTCCTAAAAAGACAGGATTCAAATTGTCGTCCTTGGTCTGTGGTGATTGTGTCTGGAACGCCGTGTCGAGCTATCCAGTGTGACATTAAGGCTGTAGCTACGTTTTCTGCGGACATATCTTTTAATGGCACTGCTTCTGGCCAGCGAGTGTACCTGTCAATCATTGTTAGGAGGTATTTGTACTCATTGCAAGCTGGTAGAGGGCCGACCAAGTCAATGTGGACGTTTCTGAATCGATCCTCGGGCAGGATAAATATCGCTGTGGGTGCAGTTGTGTGTCGTGATACTTTGGCTTTCTGGCAAGCGACACACTGTTTGACGAAGGTTTTGATTTCCTTTGCCATCTTGGGCCAGACGAATCTCTGACGTATGCTGTTGGAGGTGCCGGAGGCGCCTGGGTGGCATACGTTGTGTACGTTGGTTATTACTTGTTCTCTCATGTCTCGAGGAACAAAGGGTCTCACACGACCAGTGGAGATGTCGCACCATAATAATTCGTCCGTGTCGGGAATTATCATTTTCCGCAAGACAAGGGAGGAGTCCTCATGCGCCTTAATAAGATCGTCGTCGTGACTCTGCTCTATCCCCATACGTCTGTAATCAATAGCAGAGGGGCTGTTTATCTCTTCTATTCGAGACAGCGTATCTGCTACGGTGTTGAGATGACCGGAGACGTGTTTAACGTCGGTGGTGAACTGTGAAATGAAATCTAGTTGTCTTTCTTGTCGCGGTGAGCTTGAAGCGCGTTTCTTGCTGAACGCAAACGTAATCGGTTTGTGATCGGTGTAGACTGTGAAATTTCTACCTTCTATTTCATTTCTAAAATATTTTATTGCTTCGAATAATGCTGTTAACTCCCGGTCGAAAGTGCTATATTTACATTGAGCGGGTGTAAATTTACGGGAGAAAAATCCTAAAGGTTGCCATGCATCACCTTTGAACTGTTGGAGGGATGCGCCGATTGCCAAATCAGACGCGTCGACCATTATGGCGATTTTCGCCTGGGGATCCGGGTGCGCGAGGAGGGTGGCATTTGCCAGCTGATTTTTGCATTCCTCAAACGCAGCTGTCAATTCCGGAGTCCAAGTGAGGGTTCTTTTGTCATTTTTCCTGTAGCCTGCTGTGAAGTTGAAGAGTTTAATCTGGGTGCTGATTGAGTTCTTCAAAAATCTCCTGTAGTAGTTCAACATTCCAAGAAAACGTCTTAAACCTTGCATTGTTTTGGGAAGTGGAAAATCTTCAATCGTTTTCACCTTCTCCTTGATGGGAGTGATACCGTCCGGTGATATTGTGTGTCCTAGAAAATCAACGGCTGGTAGACCAAATTTGCATTTGTTGAGGTTTATTATCAGGTTGTTTTCTGTGAGGCGTTGGAAAAGGGCATCTAAATGTTTTAGATGTTCTTGCTCGTTTTCCGATACAATTAAAATGTCATCTATATACACGAAACATGATTCTAAATCTCTTGTTACAGCGTGCATAAATCTTTGGAAGGTTTGGGCTGCGTTAGATAGTCCGAACTGCATCGATGTAAATTCGTATAAGCCAAACGGTGTTATTATTGCGGTTTTCGGTATGTCCGCCTCGTCGACTGGGATTTGATTGTAGGCGCGCACTAGGTCAATTGTAGAGAAAATTTTCGCCTTATTTAATTTGTGTGCGAAGTCGTGGAGCTGTGGTATCGGAAATTTATCTGGCGTTGTTATTGCGTTTAAACGCCTATAATCGCCGCAAGGGCGCCATTCCCCGTTGGATTTTTTCACCATGTGTAGTGGGCTCGCCCAGCTACTTTTGGACGGCCTGCAAATCCCTTGCTCCATCATAAATCTAAATTCCTTCTTTGCGGCTTCAAGCAGTGCTGGTGCCATCCTGCGGGCTCGTTCAGTTACCGGCGGTCCCTTGGTTTCTATGACGTGAGTGACGTTGTGACTCGGAACGTCTTGACTCTTGATGTTGGGTCGAGTCAGTGTTGGGTATTTTTGTAGGATGTCCCGGTATTTTTGACTTGTAGACAGCGTTGAAATGCCAGATGAGGGTCCTTGCAGCGAAGCTCCTCTAATCTGCAATCCTGTTGACTGGTCCGTTAGGGTTCCTTTCTTCAAGTTGACGCTTAAGTTGAAGAAGTGTAAGAAATCTGCTCCTAAAATGGCTTTCGAGACGTCTGCGATGATGAACTTCCACTTCATATCGCGGCGGAGGCCAAATTGGAGATTTATGGTTTTTGTACCGTATGTTTTTATATGTTTCCCACTAGCACTGTATAATGTGGTGGGGCATGTATCTGTGGTGACCGTATTGGTCGTATTCCAGCTTGATCTTGGGAGAACAGATACGTCAGCACCAGTGTCAATTAAAAATTTCTGTCGCGTCACAAGTTCGTGAACGAAGAGACGACAAGTTTTTTTAGGAAAATCGCACGTCTCTACTGCGGGTTTTCCATTGTCGTTTCTTGACTTATTATTAATAAAGGTACATGGTTTGATGCAATTATGTGATTTGTTACCGAATTTTGCATGGTAACTGCAGTAGCCGTGTGTGGTATTATTGGTGTTTAACGGTCTACCGCGTGACCTGGAACGAGGTCGGTGCGCGGAATTTGGGTACGATGTCGATGGATGACGCCATTCGCGGCGGGTGCTGGGATTTCGGTTTTCGAAATTAATGTTTGCCTGTCCATGATCATCTCTCCGAGTTGTTTTAAGTCGACTGACTTCTAGAGTGAGTGCCGAAATTTGTTCTTGTAAATTTTGTAATATAGCACTGATGTTTGGATTCGAGTTCGGGATGCCATTATAATGTTTATTGTCCATAGTTTCACATTCAGATTTTTGATAAACTTCCGAGATTTTATCTGCTGCGGATGCTAGTTGCAACAGATTGTCGTCGGGTAGTGCGGTAAGAATGGCCTGAATGTGTTGCGGGAGTCTTTGCAGCCAAAGTACGCGAACGATTGGGCTCTCTGATAGCCCGGGACCAGCGAGTTCATGGATTAGTCGAAGCAGTCCAGAAGGTTTCCTGTCCTCGAGCTGTAGTCCGGTTAGAAGACGAGTGAGTCGCTTTTCCTCCGAATCTTGTAACCTCTCGATGTGTGCTGATTTGAGATGAGTGTACTTGTCTGCTGCAGGAGGATTGATGACGATGTCGCTTACGGTCCTGAGGGTCTCCATGTCCAAAGCGGCAACAATAATGTTGTACTTGGTGAGATCATCCTTTAGTCTTGAGTTAGAAAATTGGCTCTCGGCTTGTGCGAACCAAAGTGCAATGTTGTCGCGCCAGCACGCGGGTAGTTTAACCGAGACAGAGTTTATTGTTGTGTCCATTGTGGAATTATTACCGTGGATTTCGTTCGATGTCTGGTTATTCTCGAATGACATATTGTTTTGATAATACGGCAAGCAATAGGCAGTATAAAATAGGCAGATGTATGTGTAAAAAATAGCAAGGAAACACAAGCAATGACGACAGTAAATTTAAGTTTTGAAAAAAAATTTAAAATTCAAAAATGTTAGATTGATGGTATCCGAAAATTTCAAAAATCCCTTAATCTAGAGTGCATACAATGTAAATAATGTGAATGTACTGTGACGAGTTCAACTTGTCTGGTCACTTAATTTAATAGACATGTAACAATATTGCACACTTGCAAAAAATTTTTTTAAAGTTATTTTAGAATGTTCGTATTCGGAAATTTAACTGTAAAATCACTGTATGTAGGATTAATTATGGTTCGTTACTTGGTGTTGATTACTGGGCATTGATTTGTGGTGGATGTTACGAGGTCCGGAACTGAAGTTCTGCCTGCGTAGTAAATCCGGTAGATCCTTGATCTGCGATGAAATTGATGTTGGCCTGCAGAGATTGTTGCGTTCTGCGGTGAATTTGATGCTTGGTCTGCAGCTGCTGGTGCGGTGTTTCACTGAAATTGAGATTTTTTGGCACTATACTATTCGAATATACGAGTTTTTTGGTTCAGATTAGTGGGTATATTTGATATACTTAAGTATTAGAATTGGTGGGACAATAATTTTTTTTTGAAATGTGCTTTATGATTCGACAATCAGACTCTAATAAAAATACTGGACTTAAAAATGTTGGAAATGAGATTGAAATTAATGAGATTGGAAGTTACTTACTTGATTGTCCAGGATTCCAGCTTCAACGATCGACCTACCGTGTCCACTAAATATTATTATCACCAGAAATGTCGAGGGTCACCAGTATGGCAGTGTGGTATGTAATTTACGATGGCTGCCGGTATCGTAAATTAGTGTTCAAGGAATTCGGATGATTGAAAAATAAAGGTCTGCGATCTTTGTTGAATTTATTTGCGAGAATGAATTTACACGTTATGCGAACGCAGAGACGGTGGTAGTGGTGGGTGGTCTGGTCGAAAGTTGAAAGTGGAATGCCAGAGAGTTGCGTTCCCGTCCGTACCTAGCTCTCCCGGGGCTTCAGGTGGCGGAGTAATTATTTTAATGTTGTCATATGTGGGATGAGTTAAAGTAGTCCCACAACTTCGTGACCCATTAACTTTTATGTCTTTTCTTAATTACCCAACTTGCATCTCCCCCGTGTTAATTTAATTAGGCAATTTCGGCCAAACGTCCTATCTTAAGTTAAAATTTGTGTTCACTGTGTCCACTTGAAACAGCACTCAGAACTCCAGCGAACGTAAACAATTCTCTCTACAAGGATCAACTCGTAATATGTCTTCTGGACCAAAACATTCTAAAACACCCTCTTCTTTCACCAAACCGTCCCCCCCTTTTTTCGTTATCGATGGTTGGGTATCGCTTCGTTTCTGCCTTAGAATGCAAATTTATCGTCAATTCCCAAGTGCCTTTGCACGTGTCGTGGGACCGGATCCCAAGGTTAACTCAACAGTAAATCAATCTCGAGTGTATCGTGTCTTAGACCGCCCTTAATCTCCGTGATTGGCGAAAAATTATTTAATTGATTTTGGGAATGATCTGATTCGTTGAGTCCCATGACGCCCCTTTTCAATTATTACGTGGTTAACACCTATTACCGACGTAGGTTTCTATAATAAAGCTTCTAGTATGTCCCAAAGATGTCCATAGTCTGTTCGTTTCTCCCTATTCTCTGAACGTATTTTAATTTATGAAAAAAAATTCTTTGCGTTCTT
Organism: Hesperophylax magnus; assembly: GCA_026573805.1. Classification (NCBI taxonomy): domain Eukaryota; kingdom Metazoa; phylum Arthropoda; class Insecta; order Trichoptera; family Limnephilidae; genus Hesperophylax; species Hesperophylax magnus. Next base: position 6,209,929 of record JAIUSX010000029.1, on the reverse strand, counting down.
TTACCCCAAACAGGTCCATTACAACACCATCCAGTTGTTTTGATTTAGGCGACAAAAAAACATGGCCAAAAAGTGCCTTTTATTTTATTTTGTGGATATTCAGGCATAAATATTAAAAAAAATTCCGATCATTTAACAAATAATTTAATTTTCCACATTATACAATAAAACCATAACCGAAAATGGGTTCGTAAGTAGGAAATTTTGAACTTTAAAGCAGTTTCATAGGCCTCATAATTTTTTTTTTCTGGGCTTATAAAATGACTTATGTAAAAAATACTCGATTATTTCAAAGACCAAGATGTATTATACTCGCGGTATTTATTTAAAGCATCTGAAACATTTCTAGGCGACCAAATCAAAAATTTCAAACCAAAAATACATGATTTTGCATTGCTACGTAGTGCATCGCCTTAAATCAGTTTAATTTAACATAAATAAAATAAATTAATAAACAAATTATATTCTTAAGGGCAATAAATCCTGTCAAATTAATAAATTTGAAAGATCAGTTTTGTATGAAAGGAGAAATTTCACAGAAGGGTGAAAAGTTTGGTATGAAAGATATTTTATTAAATTAGTTCTGAATGTAAAAAAAATCGAACGGTGTGATATATATACCTTTTCAAAAAATAAAATTAATGTCGTCAACTTGCATCAGACATTTTGAGTCCTAGGTCCCAGACAGGTCAATTATCTGTTCAAAGAAAAAATACAATTTGTATTTGTGTTACTATTTGATTATTCTACCTGCGTTAATAAGGCTCCTTATTAAGTATTCAAAACTGAAGAAGAAGATGGTTTCAGAGGGAGATATGTAAATACGAATGCCAGAAGGAGCGCGCTAATATTAAAAAGACGAAAATTGTGAAAATATTTAATAAAACACGACTCGTATAAAAAAAAATAATGAACAAATGCTTGAGTTGCTTTTAAAGATACACTGTGATTTTTTTCATTCCTATAACATGTTAAATGACTGAAAGAAAAGTGTTTTTAATAATTGTCTGTGCATTCTGGTCGGTGGCTGAGTTGACATCACGTTTCGGTCCCACCCAGGCGTAATGTGTTCAATTCCTCGGCTGTCTAAGTCCTCCATCACAACACAAGCAACATTGTCCGTTTATGGGATTTTAAAATCTCATATAATTCACTGTAGTGTCTACAGATGTATAGATATCATCTTCAAAAACAACTTATATTTTAAAATTGGAATAACTTCGGGAACCCAGATACACGCTTCTTCAGATCTATCTCTTCAGTGGTTACACGTTAAATAGAAGTGGTCAGATTTTTCAAAACACAAAGTAGTATTTTTATTTAACCCAATCTTGCTGGTTTCTTAACTAGGGAAGAATAGAGCTTTTCGATCATATGAAGTAAATCGCAGATCGCCTTTAAAAGCTTCGGGGAAGCAATAGGCATGATTTTCTATGTTTTTGTTGAAAAAAACGTCTAACATTTCACCATTTCACCGGAGACCAAAATACCATTTACAATGTCATGTATTTCTAGTTAAAGTTAGTCAAGTATGACCCTTAACACCCCGTACAACCTCGCATTGTGAAATATGTACGCTTTTCATCTTGATTATGTTAACTGTAACAGATACAGATGTCTGATCGAAAGTAAATATTATTATTTAAAGTTACTTGTACGATAGTTAAGTTCTAAAATAGTGATAAGATTTGAAGCGCTTTGAGTTTTACTCCGAAATCTGTATCGAAATAATCGTTTGAAGACGATACGACTAAGGTATCATTTTAGAAGTTAAAAGAATAATATTATTTCTATGTCAATCGTATTTTAAATAGTGGTTATTATGTACAAGCAATAATTTCTAAAATACATATTTTAGCTATCAATTATATCAATGATGCATATCACTACTCGTAGTTCAGCTTTTATGTTGTAAGATTGTTGATTATATAGTTATTCTTAAAGATAAACTTATGTTTACAAGACAATGTTTTTATGCAAAGCATAAACGGTAACATTTTTTTAAAAGCAATCATTATTAGCCTCAAAAAAGAAATGCCGGAGACGGGAATTGAACCCGCAGCCTTCTGATTGCCGGTCGTGTGCACTAAGCCACTATGCCACGTCGGCTTATTTTAAACCGCTAAATAATTCAATAAATACTAGTATTTTATTCAACAATTATTGCTTATTAGATTTTAGTGGAAACATTTAAGTTTGTTTAGGCTAATAATTATGGTTCTGTGGTTAGTTTTCTTTGCCATCCATGAAACCAAATTCTGAAATTTTAGATTAAAATTGAGTCTGAAGTTTTTTCAGTTGACGGTGTACCTTCTGTTCCTTGCACAGCAATCGTTATTTAGCAAGGCACCATCTGTGACTGTTATTTTCTCAGAAATACAATTTTAATTCCTCTCCGCTTTGGTAAATTCCGTATATTCCTTATACTGTGCCAATCACTGTCTCTCAGCCTCTTATTATAATTGATGAAGTAGCTTTCCAATTTAAGACCGATCATTTTACTCTCGCTTCCATCAGTATAATGTAATAATATTGATTGGGTTTTGTAACCGAGTAAATCCAATACCATTATCTGAATTCAAATATTACTTTCTAACCTAATTCTTACCTAACAGCGCCATTGTGATGATTTTTCGTAAATACGGCGCTGTATAAATCATCTAGACAAGTATTATTATAAAGCAGCAATTTTTATTGTATGAAGCTGGCAAAACTGATTAACAGTTTTTTCCCCTTTTTCATTTTCATATGATGGTTTCGTAAAAGTTTTTTTTACATGATTTTCGTCTGCCAGATGGCAGGCTTCGTAATGAAGATACTAGTAGACCTGCAATGCTTCGTAATGAAGATACTAGTAGACCTGCAATGTTTCGTAATGAAGATACTAGTAGACCTGCAATGCTTCGTAATGAAGATACTAGTAGACCTGCAATGCTTCGGTATTTTTAATGTCTTTCTCAGACGTCTCCGACTTATTCCACCTTCCATTACTTTATACCATAACTGTTAAAAAGCTACATTACATCGACTTAAAATCGATCTAATTCCTGTGCAGAGATTGCGTTAAGTATTACTCAGACGTCGTGGACTTCTTCTACCATTCTAACAAAATTACTCTCTTAGCACTTCTGGCACTAATAAAAACAAATTTTGATAATTTCAGTGATATCGGTCCACTACTTTTGGGCAAATAAATACAGGATGATTTTTTATATATATTGAGAATATGGAGATATAAAAAAAGAGTTTAATAGAAGAAATGTGAGCAGTTATCTAAAAAAGATAAAATTTAGGCAGAATTATACAGCTTATAATACACGTGCTCGAATGATTTTAACTATCGATTTCTGAACATATTTGAAGTAAAAAATGTTAACCTTGCCGCTGATCATGAGCTACGTTACGTCTGTTACGTATGTTATTTAAAAGATAAAAAATAAAAGTAAACATTTTGAGTTTTGTGATTAAAACACTATAAAATTGTGCGTTGACTCTGGCTTCATGGCATTTGTTTCAATCTGGAAGTTCTGTCAAACTTAACCTGAAATGTTAAAATGAAAAGCTAAAGTTTTTTAGTATAATACATGCATAAAATAAAATAAATAAATAATTAGGGACATTTAACTGTAAAAAAAAAAAACAGGAAGTTTTTATTCTAATTTTCGATTGTTCAAAATTTAAAAAAAAAATGGTAAAGGGTGTGTTTAGATATGCAGTTGAGCCTTTTATTAGGTACTTTCTATTTCTGGTACCCTCTCCTATCGAAAGTTGGCTATCATTAGGTCAATCAGGTGTTCTGCCCATCATCCAGGCTGTGCTCCTGCACAAGAAGACAGAAAAGAAGGCGTAATTTTGACAGCGACAAGCTATACTAACATCAAAAAAATAAATAAACGTCCCTCAAGTCCACGATCACGACCACCACACCATATCTTTATCTTGCATGAAGTAGCCCAGAACAACTCTCTCGCAACTACCCTCGTATCCGTCATATAAATTACAAAACCGATTTTTGATTGACCTAAAGTTGCATAAATAAATAATATAAACCAAATGCATCAATTTATTTTGGTTAGTTTGTCTTCCTGACTGTTTTTCGTGGAAAAAAATATCGATTGTTTTGGTCATCTGTGTTTATTAATCATATTGATATGATAGAAAGAGTGCAACGCAAATTTTTGAGGTGTATTAGTTTTAGACTTGGAATTCTTTTAAAATCAATAAATTGTGATTTTTTATTACCTTCTTTGAAATTGTTGAAGTTAAGTGATAATTTTGTTCTTATGCTTTTGTGTATAACATTGTAAATTATCAGTTGGATAGCCCTGATATATTTATTTATTAATTGATTCACTTTCATATTCCCATCAAGGTTCTTTGGTACGTATTGTGACAATTATACTACGGTTTCATTCTACAATTATGTTATAAATGGATTGCACACCATCGGTAACACCTATGCCATTGTTGCTGATATTTTGTTATATGCCTTAATTGAACTACAAAGCGGAACGAATTAAACACATTAGCAGTGCATATTTTAACGAGGTCACTGCAACAGGTATTTCGTTTTTGTTTTTTACTTTCATTACTTTTGTGTTAAAGTAAATATATTCTTTTCTGTTTTGTTTTGTATATTTTATATTTAATCTTTAATCCTTATCTTTTTTTTCCTTTTTCTTTTTATATTATATTATGACTGTCCATAACTACAATTTATGTAAATATCAATTGTGCGGTTATTCTAAATAAACATATAAGTTTAAAAAATCGGGAGAAGCCGGATGTTTGCTTGTTTATAATATATTAGTAATGACAATCAAAACCTGTAAAAATTCAAATGAAAAAATTAATTTATAGATTTTTTTTAGTCATTGAAGAAGATAATATTAATAAATCTTAACGAAACATGAAACAGAACAAGACACATAAAATAAAATGTAACTCTACCTTAAGTGGACAACATTCTCACTACTGAAATATTGAGACCTGATAATGTTCCGTCATTTATAAGAATTACCAATATTATCCTCAATTATTTATTCCTAATTTTTTTTGTAGTAATCTTTTTGTTTTGTTTTATTTTTCATTTATTTATACTTTAGAATGCGTTCAGAAAAAAGTGACCTGATTTCGACGAGATTTTGGGGATCCGTTACGACCGTAATATCCGTTTTCTACGTTGCTGAAAATGCTTCTTGACCTTTGGATGATTTGCAATATGTGGGTAGGTCTTTGGGAACTTCAAAGCGAGGGTTTCCTCTCAATGTTACATATAAGCCTCTTCATTGTTCTGCGGTCCTGGTAAGTGTAACACAATTCCTGCACCCCACTGTCTGGGTGGATAAAGAGATGTGGGGTTAGTATTGAAACCTATCCTGGTAGATCGTCAACCTTATGAATACGAACACAGGTTCATTATGTTCATAAAAATTTTTGGACTGATATAATTTGAAATGTTCACGGTCAAAAGTATTACTGTGATTGAGTTTTGGGTTATTATGCTGCCCTTTTTCCTTCTTTAACCAAAGTGTTTGTGGGCCAGATAAATAGGACCATCTCAAAAAATATCTTTCGAGCTAAACTCGGCCATCTGAACAAATCAGCAATAGCCGAACCCTTCATTAAAACCGGCCATTACTTTGAATTGGTGAATTTGATATTTTCCATGCAGAAGATAATTTTGTTATTTTGACATTTATGTAGGGAGTTTATGTAAAGCTTGTTACATCGTATATGCGTGATTGACATATTTACTCATCTCACATTTTTGATAAAATCCTTATTATATTTGTATACTGCATTATATGATACTATCCGATAATATCACACTATCAATCATTATCTCGTTTCCTCAAGCTGAGACCAAAGCAATTAATTTTTAAGAATTTTCTGCCTTATAAGGTATTATATAAGGTCCTTTGTTCAACTCAAATTTACAAATTTGCACAATATGTAGAGTGTGAATGGTGCAATCAGTCATTCATTCCTCATCCAACAGTACTTGGGAAAATTAATACATTGTTTTATTCACTACATTTCTACTGGTCCTACTGAACAACTGTTGGACTCTACCTGAACAACTCTGGGATCTAGGTGTCGTGTGTGCAAGTATCCAGTTGAATTTACAGTTTTTGTGCGGACTCCACTTGTCCCATACTGTGAGTGATTTATTGTAGATTTGTCTGGAGAAATTCGTTCTATTAAACACAAATCCGTTACGTATGCTTTTTATTTCGCAGAAGTAAATGGCATAGAAGTACAGCTTGGGGAAAACATGACACTGTCAACTTAATCAAACACTCTAGCCAGGTCATTTCATGATTCAGAATAACCGTCAGAAGAGTATGTACGGTCAACTTTATCAAACATTTGAGCCAGGTCATGTCAAGATTCAGTAATAGTCAGAAGAGTACGTTAAAACGTCACCAGAGTCTCAACTGCTCCCAACCGTCTGGAGCCAGTGAGACTATGGCATCCCTAATTGGGTTATGTTTTGAAGCTGAAGGTAGTGGGAACGTGAAGGAGATGGAGATGGAAAGAGGAAGGTGGTAGGTACCGTTTCAATTCTAAATGGTGGTCTTCCATTAAAGCGATAAATCGTTCCGCAAATACACTATATATATATATATATAGTATATTTAATTTGATGAACTTGTGTTATTTCACAATTTATTAATTTAAAAAAATATACATATATATATATATATATATATATGTATATATATATATATATATGTATATTTTTTTAAATTAATAAATTGTGAAATAACACAAGTTCATCAAATTAAATATTCTTGTACACGCCGCAATTTGAACCCGCGACCTTCGGTTTGCTAGCCGAGAGACTTACCCCTCGACCATAAAGACCGTCATTGCGTGGCGGTATATCCTCTTTATACAATGAATAGTTCGATATTGTAGCTTTATGTCAAGTGCCTACCTCTAACCTGTACAGTTTTACACACTAAATACTTCTATGACCTCGTCACCTGTCACGTGTTAAAAGGTTACGTATTCCTCTCCATATTCTCTCGGTTGAGTGGCGAATCCGTTGTTCAACCTACTTCATTTTTAATATATCCTGAAGAGCTTAAAACCTTCTACCAGAGCCTGTGTAGTACTTTGTATACAGACATATCTTTTTGTCTGATAAATTTGTCAGTCCTTGCAAGTATGTAAGGGTCACCCATAGTTAAGTCTGGGATCTGGGACCTACTAGATTGGCTACCAGGATATATAATTAAATATCAGATTCGAAGGAGGGAAGATTAAAGATTAGGGGGGTGGATTTAGTAAGGTCATTTAATTTAATTTATTACGCTAATTATTTACAGAATCCGCCTCTTTTGAATCCAGGCTATTCTATTTAAGACAGTGAGAATTAAATTAAGAAGTAAAAGCAACGGTAAAGAATGAAAATGAGAAAAGAAATTTCAATAATTTATTTAATATTTTACGATTCAGAAAATCTCTGGCCGAACCGCACTTTAGAAAATGTCTTCATTTTAAGGAAATATATCATTTAACTGGGTATTCATGAGATGGAAATTTATACTAGTCCCAGCAAGAGCTCGTACGTACCTCGTTGACGATCGTTATCTTCTTCCGGGCCTTATATAAAAACGGAAAAAGATAGAATATACTAGAACGATGACGTCACGTACGACCTCTCGCTGGGTATAGTGTCTGAGGGGCAATGAATAATTTTTTTTTTCTTTTTTTTACTTTAAATATATTTATTAAATAATTAATCAATTTACAGAGTATAATCAATAATGTTAACAAAGATAATTCATACAATTAGTTTTCACTGATTTTGATTTTAAAATGTTCCTCTTCTATAGAAGCTGGCGCTTTTGTCTAGAAGAGTGGTGAGTATCAAGATGAAAAATATTTAGTGTTTGTAATTATGAATATTAAAATTTATAATTAATTACAAAGATAGTTTAGATCACTTTGGTATTTTTACATTGAACTTCTCTTTAATTTTAATGATAAAGAATTCTTATTTTATGGATTTAAAGAGGCCCAATTTTTATGGAAAAAGACATTAATTAAAATATTGTATATCCACAAATCATAATATTGAGAAAACTGAAATCAAATGTTTGTAAACCTTTGAAAATTAGACATTATTAATGAGTGTTAAAATATTGTATCTCCAATTTCTGTTGAAAATTAAGTATGTAACAAAAGGAACCAAAGATAGCCTATATTTTTATGGGTTCAAATATTACTACTCAACATATTAAAATGTATTGTAAATCCTCCTTAATGTCGTTATGAGACTAGATATTGTATCTCCTTAACAATTATATTTGTCTTTATGCTTAATAAAAGTCCATGCCAAAATATTGTATTTACATAAAGATACTGTAATATGTAAATAAAAACTTGTTTTACATCACAAAATTTAATGTTTCCAGGTTTTTTAACCTGCAAAACTCCGTTTTCTATATATTGTGTATTATGGAGATACTATATTTTAACTGAAAGCCATCCTTGTTATAAAAAAGGTTTTTAGTTCCATACTATAGTATCTACACCTGATGTGAATACACTATTTTTAAAGGAGATCCAATATCATAAAACAATGCCTGGAGGATTTAAAATATACATATTATAATGTTTGTATTTTTGGGATGGTATGTTTACGAGATGCAATACTTGAAAAATAATTAATTGGTATATTTTTCAAATATGGACTATAATCTTTATTACATTTCAGTACTTAACTCATTTTCTACCAAAATTCGAGTTGCAATATTTAACTCTAAGCCATCGACATGGAAATTTTATCAGACTTACTTTTTTAAATTATCGCATCGCGTCTTCATCACTTGACCAAAGACAATTTCAATTATTTTAAAAAATTTCAGTATGATTAAACTTTATTTTAATTTTAAAACTTTACAGTTTTGGTGATTTTTTCAACTACCATACTAGGCTCATGCCCGTATTATGGCAGTCGTTCATGATTTATACCTATAAGAAAAACAAAATTGTGGGAACAATAAAACATAATTGAAACGGACAAGTTATGGTGAAAATTAAAAAAAAAAATACATATTATTATAGAAACAATATTAGAAATAAAAATAAAGATTAAACTGATTGATAAAAAGATAGTCTTGCCACATTGAGTGAGCATCCTTGTAACATTATTCTTTAAAAAACTCATCCCCATAAACAATTCCTACCATATTGAGTGAATATCCTTATGAAATTATTCTTTAAAAAAACTCATCCCCATAAACAATTCCTACCACATTGAGTGAGCATCCTTGTGACATTATTCTTTAAAAAACTCATTCCCATAAATATTTACTTCCATGACATAAGACTCTAATAACGGCGAAGTGCTCGACGCTCACATTTTAATCATTTCTGACGAACTTATTTTTTTTTTTTTTTTTTTTTTTTTTATAGTAATACCGCACAAGAGTCCCAACTGCTCCCGTCTGGAGCCAGTGAGACTATGGCATCCCCAATTGGGGTATGTTGTGAGGCTGAGGGTATTGGGGAGGGGAGGGAGATGGGGAAGAGGAAGGTGGGGAAGTACCTGGCTATTCAGATCTGGTCACCAAACACGGCTAAAGCCATTTCAAGCAACGTTTCAATTCTGAATGGTGGTCTTACACCAGGGCGATACTGAGAGTATCTTCCACTCTGGCTCTTATTACTAAAATCTAAAAATATGTCTAGACGGATCCCTACGGATGTAAGTTATTTATATTTAAGATTAATAAAAACAGGACCTTACAATTAAAATATGTTATGTGAAACGGTTTGAAAATTTTACCAAGCACCTGATTTTATTTATCTAGACGATGAATTAGTAACTTCCTGAGGGATCCCTCTAGAAACATTCTAGATTTTAGTAATACGTTCATAAGAAATAATTAAAATAAATCTTACAGAAAAATCGATTTTCTAGGCCTGCTTGGGCAAACGCGACCGTAGCACCGTCCATTACGCCGGACCGCGCGTCGAATTTTGTTTTACACGACTTCATCGCTTATGTAGTTAACATTATCACTTTATTTAGATTTGATATGGCAAATTCAACCGTAGGTCTGTCCAATACTCCACGGCCGCGCGTCGCATATTTTTGTGCACGGCTACTTCACTTACGTCGTTAAAATTCTGGATATATTTTTATTATATAATACATTCAGTTCACGTAGAGAGATCCGAATTCCATGGTTTTATTTAGTTCTGAATATTTGGTTTTTATTTATATCTTTTTACAATTTTTTTCGGAAATAATTAAAAGTTTAAAAAAAATTTAAGCGGGGTCTACATACATTTTAAAGTGACATTTCAATGTGGTTTAATTTTTTTTAATTGGTCGTTGTGATGTTTTGAATATTCACATAAATAAATAAACGAAACGAACGTGCCCCAAAAAATTTTTTATTGGAATAACAACATAAGATTTATTGACAGGCAGGTTTTATGAGTAAACATGTTCCCACGGGAAGGAAGAAAAGGAGAGATCGATGAGACAGTCGGTTTTTGAACTTGGGTATGTTGACAGCTCCGAGAAATCGATACAAATCAGAAGTGTAGTGTGAAATTACAGTTAATTAGTGAATTCAGATGGTGTTGGAAAGCTTTGTTGAATATTGAATTAAAGTGAAATATTATTGAACCGGTGAAGTGAAAAAGTGATTGGACTGAGTGAGAATACAATTAATAATAATAATAATTGGATAATTTGTAGAGCGCCGTTTTGTGAAAAATCACCTCAAGGGCGCTAAGGGTTGTGCGATCGTGATTATAATATAAAATGTGTTAAATTAAACGTGTATACGGTTCCAACTAAATTACTTGTCTTAAAAACATAGAAATAATAATGATAATGATTGCGTTTAAAACAGAGTGAACGTATTTAAATGCAGGAAGTGTTTGATCGGATCAGGGGGGGGATTAACGATTGGCGAGATGGCGCTCTAACACATTGACCACATTGAGACCGTAAACCAGAGATTCCAAACAAATCATTAAACTCGGGTTCGAATCCTGACAGAGATTAGGGAAGTACAATTGTATTTACAGAATTATTTAATTACCCTTTTAAAGGCGTAGGGAGGGGACCAAAATTGAACAGATTGCAAGGATTTCGCTAAAATGAGGAAAGAAGCCGATAGGGAGGAGATCGAAAATTAAACTGATTTAGCTATATAGTGTAACCAGGTAAGCTTCACGCTGAGAATGAGAGATGACTAACTGGGTGAGTTTTTAATATTATTTATTAAATTCCAGAGGACCCTTTTAAAAGACGGATACAACCGAGGTACAGGAACTAAGTTTACGACACCTGCCGCCCAAATAATGTTATCATTAAAAGGAATGTGCTAGGCGAACTGTCAATCAGCTGTGAGCGAGAGACGAGCCAACGACCTTTTCATATGTAGGCCGATGACTTTTGTTTTAGGGGAACGCCTTGGACCGAGGGTCATATCGAGAATTTACCTACCTGCCGATCTGTTATTCTTTTAAAACATTACGAATCAAATCATGACGTTGTCCCTGCGGTAGGTATTGAATCGCCGACGAAACATTAAATACCTATTACAAATTAGGCCAACCAATATAAATTCGCAGTATAAAAATACCTATCTACAGGGTACCTACCACAACATTGGCGTACAATTGAAACAGCGAACACTATGAGGGATAGAGGCGTTTAGGCTACGGCAGTGTACAGTCAGTCGAAGGAGAAGTTTTGCTAGCGTATGACCGCCCGAATAGAAAGCGATCGGATGCAACCAGACAGAACAAAATGAATACTTTTCTTCTGTTATTTGACTTTCTAATTTAATACTTTTCATCTATTGTTTGACTTTCTAAGTTACGAATTGGGATGCACAAAAACAAATCTAGAGTCAAAAGAGGGAGATGGTAATCTCCGAAATAAAACTACCATCCGAACAACTTTTCTCAACAGGTACCTTTCGAGAGGTAGGCAGCCTCTTTAAATTAATTGCAAAAAATCAAACCAATTGTCCGTTTATACCTACCTGAGAGGATAGGTATTCAGTAGAAGTTACCCATACCTAATACACGAGGATGCTAGTAACCTCATGAAATAACTACTGGAACCAAATATTAAAATACAGACAGTCCTCATCCTAAATTTGGCATTTCGAGTAAACCTTGCATATATCTCACATGATAATTGGCTGAATGGGTAGGCACACAACCTATCGATAAAAGCGGGCTAAATGTCGACAAGATCGTCGTGTGTTATATATGTTATTGACCTAGAAAGGGATGTAAATTCCCGACGACGAGGAAGTTACAACGTTTTCTAGAGGTGGCACGTAACTTAGGACCTTACGTGTCACATTTTGGCGACAAGATTCGTGACAAGGGATGTCATGGTTTTCCCCTTCTACACTCAGTAAAGTAGATTTTCCTGGAGGTGCATGAGGTTGGGGCAATTCTGAAATTGGTGAGGAGACCTGGTTTTCTTTATTCTGGCGTGAAGGTTGCCGATTTGGAACAAGGGGAGACCCGGCCGGTTGTGATATCCAGACACGCAGATATCGATCGCCTTGCTCAAATTATCATCCATCGGTTTTGTTTGGTAAAGAGGAGGAGCCAATCTTAGCTTGAACAAATTCATTTCCTTTCCTCTCCTTCCCCTCCCAAAATATATACATGGATGGCGCCGACAACTAACACCATAAATTTATCGTATGTTTATCACACATATAAAATCTAACACCTTGTTATACTCACATTACCCTACTATAGATAGAATCACGTAGTTAGTTGGGGAGCAGGCGACTTAGAAGATAAGGTTTATGAAATAGCTTTAAAACACAGCGGTAATGGATTCAACTCACTCTATCTCAAAAGAACCGAGGGATACCACACATACATAGATAACTAGGTTTCTAAACCGAGAAACAAAAAACCAACACAAAGTTCGGTGAAGCCTTTTTATACGGAACCGTCACGTGAAATAATTACGTTCAAGGCCGTAAAACACGTAGACAAATTATGATGCACACAGTTGAAGGGGTGTGTAATAAAGAGGGGAGAAAAGGCTTGTAAAAGGCAGGAGGAAATTCCTACCCCGGATATATACATAACCAAAGCCTTATGGAAAAGTTACCTATGGGACTTAAAGAAAATTTATCGTAGAAAGAAGAGAAGGAAAAGTTTGAAAAGGGCAGATCATTACATCGTTTGGATTTACCGATTTTTTTTTCTAATTGGACTCAGACTCGAATTTATACAGATTTACTCGAAAACGTACAAGTTATACCAGAAAGTCGACTGCAAATGTAATGTAGATTTACGCGATCTCCCGTTTCGATTACATATCCGATATCGCCTGGGCCCTGGACTTCGACAATTGCATCCCATCGCATATCCCACTTTCACGTTTTCAAAATCAATTTCCACATTGTTATTCGTAAACAATTCCACATGAGCCAGGAATGGTGAACCTTTGGCACCACTAAAAAAAAAACAAATTTAGAAAAAAAAATATTTTAGAGAAAACATCACGCATCGATCTATAAAACAATTGCGTCTGGTTTAATATATATAGCACGAGAGACCAACTGCTCTCCCAACCAGGAGAGACTATGGCTACCTCAATCGGGGTATTTTGTGAGGTTGAAGGAAGTACCAGGGCGATACGACGAGTATCTTCCACTCCGGAACATTCCGCAAATATAATACTTTTATACAAATTATACCGTCTGGAGCCAGGGAAACTATGGTATCCCCAAATGGGGTATGTTCTGGAATGTACCGCAAACATACATTATTATATTTTTAATGATTAAATTGTGAAGTATCACAAATCAATCACATAAAATATACACGCCAGACGAGAGCTTTACCCTTCTTTACGTAGGCGTCAAACTGTCAAGATAAAACAGATATTACTTTGAGCATTTGGACATACATAAAACTATACTTGCTTTACATTTAGATTATTGCTCTACTATGTTATATTTGGCCAGTGAAGTAAATGAGGAGATGTATACTGGGAAAAGGCAAATATGCAAGCATTAATCAAATGAGAGAGCAGCTAAATTGGAATCCAATAAAAAAGAGACTGTTATTTAATGTGTTAATTTTTGTGCGTAACGTCTCGAATAACCAAATGCCTAAATATTTTAAGGATGAAATTGTTTTTAATAGAGATGTTCATAATTACGAAACCAGAAATGTAAATAAAATTAGATTGTCACATATGAAGAAATCAAAATCACAGAACTGCCTAATGTACAAAGGACTAAAGATGTATGATGAAATGTCTGAAAGTCTGAAGAATGAATGTATTTAAAAATAAATGTTACGTTTATTGTAAAAATATTTAAAGTTACAATATGAAATATTATCTTGTTTATATTAGTTTATATTCAAATGTTGTATAAACTAACTCAATAAATAATAATAAAAAAAATACCCACAATTCTTCTGTGAGGTCAATACATTTACATTTTCATTCTAAGTTTTCAAATCGTTTTCCTGTAAACATCTCGAGAACCACCACTTCGCACCCCTGGACCGCTCCGACCCACTTCCGTATAAAAGTTCGCCTTGCTGACAGGACTTTATGTACGTTATGGAGGTACGGAACTATCCCAATAATGGGGTGACGTATTTACACGACAATTTCCCCACCATTAGTAGTTGTTATCTACATAAGGATCAACCCTTTACGAGAGGGAGATCCCTTCAAATAGGCCAACCCTGAGGGGTCGGGGTCGTTTAACCCCCTCGGGTCCCTGTTTAATTCAAGACTACCTACTCCACTTACATCATCTGTCTTCCTGGACATATAAATCACGAGCCTTCGAAGTTTCTCTGGAAAAATCTAGATTTTGTCGAGCATTGTACAATGTAAGATAAGATTCGGTTAGTGCTCCATTTTTAAAGAGATTAATTCAATGACCTGAAAAAACTCTTGACTTTTGAGTAAAATTATTATGAACGTTTCTTTAGCTATACTTAAAAGAATTCATAATCTGCTCCTTCATAGATGGCGCTAATTTAATTATTTTAGGAAAAAATACTGCCCAAGTAATGCTTTAAAATACACTGTGAAAATGAGTATTGATAATTTATTACGAATCACTACAAATTATTGGTAATCCGGTTAAAACTGGATTGCAGGCCATTGCATGGTACACTTTTAGTAAATTCCTAATATACATCGGAACACGTATTCGTGCACCTACATTTACTCTGATTACACTGGTCAACACATTTTTTGTCCCTTTAACGAAAGTAGCCAAATCTGACAGGAAATTTCACGCTGATTTCAGATATGTGATTAGTTTTTTTCTATCACGTCAGGTTTTTATGGGTTTTAAGTTTTACTAAAATGTGTATTAATTCATTTTTATTCGTGAGTTATCATTGATTTTTTGATTTTTGACCATCCATTCCATTTGGTCATGCTGCAAACATGAAAGAGAACTATGACAACATGAAGCTGCTGTTAACAAAAAATAAATTTGTAAACTACGAATGGAAAATATGTGGTGATCTAAAAATAATAGGGCTCCTACTAGGACTGCAAGCGGGATACACAAAGTATTGTTGTTTTCTGTGTGAGTGGGACAGCAGAGACACGAAAAACCATTATGCCAAGAAGGACTGGTCTACTAGAAAGCATCTTAAACCTGGCACGAAGAATGTTCAACATGCCCCCTTAGTAAAATCTAAAGATATCTTACTTACACCCTTACACGTTAAATTGGGTTTGATGGAATTTTTTCAAAAGGCTTCTCTAAGGATGGAAATGGCATGATTTACTTAAAGCAAAAGTTTCCCAAGGTCAGCGACGCAAAAATTAAAGAAGGAATATTTGTGGGACCACAAATAAGGGAGGTCTTGACTGATCCGAACTTTATAACAGTGTTGAGACCAGTCGAGCTAGCCGCTTGGTCAGCCTTCAAGAATGTTGTCGAGAACTTTCTTGGAAGTCATAAAAGTGAAGACTATATCAGCATTGTGTCTGAAATGCTCATAGTCTATAAAAATATGGGAGGTAACATGTCACTAAAAATACACTTCCTTCACTCACATTTGAATATTTTCCCCGAAAATATGGGAGATGTCAGTGACGAGCACGGCGAACGATTTCACCAGGACATTGCGGATATGGAAAAGTGATAGCAAGGAAAGTGTAGTCCATCTATGCTAGCAGACTATTGCTGAACCCTGCAGAGAGACTCTCAAAATACTCACAAGCGCAAATCAGGAGCAAAAAAAAATTAAATTGAATTAGTTTTGAAATTTTGTTAAGTAAGTACCCGTCATACTATGGAAGAATTATGTAAAAAAACTTTGTTAAAAAATAAAAAAACCTTACCTACTAAATTTTTTTTTTGTTTCATTTCGTTTTTATGGATACTAAATACATATAAAAAAATTAGCTATGCTTAAGGGACAGCACTTAAAAAAATAAATGTCGACCAGTGTTATATATGATGTCGAAATGCGAAAATATTTTTTTAAATTTTTATCAGTAACCTATCAAGGGCCTGCAATCCCGTTTTTCACTGGATTGGGAATAATTTAAAGAGATTCTTAATAAACAAGCATTTATCTCCGTATATTAAGAAGAATAATGATTTATTTGCGCATGTACACGTGTACATACGGTATATGAATGTGATTGAATAGTTTTGTCCGTATACAAACTCAATTCTTTCAAGAAAACCATACAAATAAAATATTGGATGAAGTGATTTAAGTAACGCAAAGAGTAGTGGATTTTTAACTCAGCGAGTGCAAAAATAAAACATTAAGCGTTATTTTACATGTAATTGATAATGTACAATGTAGTGTGTTTGCCGTAAGTACTAGGTTGGTAGTTGGTACATTGCCCTAGTGAAAGATTGAAATTCAGAATGAAAACGTTGCTTGAAATGACTCTATCTATTATCAGTTATCAGAACTAAATACTCAATCTTCCACTTCCCCATCTCCTACTTCTCCCCAAGTCCTTCAGCGTGACGAAATGCCCCAATTGGAGATGCATTAGTTTCACTCGCTCCGGGCAGTTGCTACACCAGACTCTTATGTAGTATTCCCATGAAAAAAATATGAGTAAAACTTAAGAGCTTTTTTAGCTTTTGTAATACCGAACAAATTAATATGAAATATATAAAAATAATCAAAAAATACGAGTAAATATCATTGAAGGAGAAGATAATACTAAACATCTAAACGAAACATGAAACAGAACAAGACACAGAAATATAAAAAGATAACGGTTTCAACTGGGAATCGAACTAAATGTATATATATTCATTTAGACTTTTAGAAAAATTCAATAAGTGTCTAATACAAGCAAAAATTGGATATGTTTATCCGAAACACTATTTAGTTTACAAACAAATTATTTAGAAATTTGTTATCATTCAAAAAGATAGCTGCCAAAAATACGGAAAAACTTAGTTGCAAGATAATATTGTTAATTCGGAATTTTAAATATGAGATCGACAAAATTACGGTAAATAGGTCCCAATGGTCGAGTGGTTAAAGACGTTGTCTTGGTAAGACAGAGATTCTCGGTTCGATTCCCTGTTGAGACTGTTACCTTTTTTTATTTTTTCTGTGTCTTGTTCTGTTTAACGTTTCATTTAGATGTATTGGTAGACATTATCTTCTTCTTAAATAAAATATTACATTGATGGGTATAACCTAAAATAAAAATCTTAGGAAACGAAACATTCAATGTTTGATTCAAAGTCATTTTATATCGTAGCTCTCAAAACTTAACTTGTATGAAATAAAACAATAATACATATTCTTCTATTACAGGAGCAATTTCATTTGCTCCCTGCGTAGCCCAGCGGTAACCATGGCTACCGAAATGTCAAAGTTAATCGTCTCTTCCCAGAAACTGAGCCCGTAAACGCTACAAGTACTCTCCGTGCTTTATTATCGTATTGTTTAAAGTTTAAAGTTGAAAGCTTTCGAAAATAATTTTATATTTGAAAGCGGAAAGCTTTCGAAAGTTCTACATTTTGAAATAAGTTATCTCAGCGGTTAAGTAAATAATTGGAGAATAAATAGACGTTTGCGACACCAAAAATGATCTCTCAAAAGGATATATATTTTAACGTAATTTACCTTAACTAAAGCAGCGTTTTCCTCGGTGCGACTATCGTGATGATCGTTCAACGATTATTGTTGAATGATTCAGGCCTTAGACACATTACGCTACATTATGCTAGCATAAATTGGGCGTGACATGTACGTATTATATGTTGAGCTTATACACCACGCTATAATCTTCCTCAAGAGAAGGGGTCAGGTCCATTGAGGACTGCCGCGGAATATCATTTTTTGTATGGAATCTGTCACTTCGACAGATAGCAGGCGCGTAATTATGGCGTTCCGCAAATGTTTCTGAACCCTTCTCCTGCCGTAGGTCGGAGAGGGGGTGGCATAATTTACAAATATAGCTTGACTAGCAGATCACAGCGCATATCGTCGCCACGCTCACACTTATACCACCTCATCTTTTTATGTGTGACAGGTCTGTATTGGATTGTATGGCGAGCAATATGTATTTATATAAAACGCTTTGAACTTATAGAGTAATCTGTCAACCCCTTAAACATTGAACGCTAATATTTGGTTACCATTTTGCTCGGAGCGTCTACGATTTGTTGATTTGTTTAATTTTTTTCACTGTGTTCAATCGTAGTGACATCGCTCTAGAAGAAGGTTGTGAATAGAGTGAGTTTAAAGTTGAATAGACGTAAAAGCTTATTACTTAAATGCCTTTTGAGTGAAGAGATGGAAGACGACAAAATACTTCTCCATACGTATGGGATAGACTGAAAAAAAAACACCGTCTGTTTGAGCTGAAAAATGAAAAAGAGGTACCAAATCAAAAATTGATCACCATCCATCTGCGTGAATACAACAAAAAGATCTACAATTTTTTCCGTCTATCTTTTCAAAGTTTGACTTCGTGCTAGGATTAATCAAATACTATGTCTACAAAGAATCATACAACAGAAATCTGTACCTTGAAACACTTGATGAAAAACTTGCTATTACATTGAGGTAAGTACCTACTACTGTTATTTACACTCTGAAATTCGGTAGTCTTGCATTTTGAAACCTTAGAAATATTCAATAAGGATAGTAAAAAGCAATATATATCAAAAAAATTATTGGTGCTAACAACAGACTAGCGACTGGCCATTATATTTATCTTTCTCCTATATGACTATTCAAGACGTACGATTGTCGTTACGGACTCTAGCGGCAGTCGCTCGAAGCAAAACAGCTCCATACAAAAAAAAAATTGCTCAACGATTATCGTTGAACAATCATCGCGATAGTCACACAGAGGAAAACGCGTCTTTAACCAAGTGTTTTGTGGCAGTTATAATAAAGACAGAGGATTGTCGAAATATATGGTTAAAGAGGAACGAAACGCCCGTTAAAAGTTAGACATTTAAATCCCTTATATGCATGACTTTTTAGGTTTGAAAAATATATATACTATTATTTATGTGTGTGTTGAAATACAAGAAAAATTATTTGGAAAAACTCAATCACTTTCATATTCCAATTTATTAATCATGTCGAATTCCGCTCCACGCTTAATACAAAAAAAATATAAACAGCATATGGTTTCAACTTAATTACCACAAGAATTATTGGGAAATTAATAAAATTTACAAATTGTTAAAATAAGCCAAACTAAACCCTAAAAACCTATTTTCTGCATGTTTTCTTTAAACCTTCGACCCATCTTCGACTTAAATCGTTGTCTCCGTTCGATATTTAAGTTGAAATCAAGTGTTTTTTAAAGAACCTTTGCATGCTGCGGAATTCGACAATTTTATATAAAAATCTTTTTTTAATGAGTAGGTAGGTACTTATTTAAATTCATAATATTTATTATTGATTTATTCCTTCATGTTCTCCATAATGGTTATGCACTAATATATTACGAATTAAAACACATATTTCAATTAAATTAAATTAAACACATATTTCAAACTCACTTTTAATTATATATTTTGAATTTTACGCCAGGGCTATTACGTATTTTATTCAAACACAAAGAACATCTCAATCCACATTACATCACAACAACAATAATAGTCCACCATGCTAGCTGGAAAAAATAGTAAATAGAAAATATAATAAACAATAGCAAAATCACATATTTTGAGAAAAGTTTTAAAACGTAATGTTCATTTGTATTTATTATTAGCATTGCAAATCACCTCTATTGACAATGTTCCCCGTTATTTTGACTCCTCCCTCCGTTTCCCTCTCAACCCCCCCCCCCTCCCTAAAATCCCCTCCCTCCAAAGCACCAAACTAAATAAAACCCCATATTTCTGCACTTAAAAATTTAGTTTTAAAATAGCTAGTTAATGACACGGACGTGTCGAAACCGGTCGCTAATTTTATAAAAAAATTATACGTAACAAATGTACATTGTGAATAATAAAAACTCATTAAAAACAAAAAACATAAAAAGATTTGAACACTTGCTGGCACACAAAATAACAAAGGTTTCTAAAACAATAAAATTGTGTACTATGACATTCGACAAATTACCGTAAAAGATATTAAATCATTTTAAAACCTATTATATAAATAATTTAACATATATTTTCGTAATCATAGTATTTTTTCAGCAACAAAATTTTGTCCGGTGATATTATGAATCCAAATAAATTCGTCGTTAATATAATATAATAACTATATTTGGACAAAGAAACTTTAGATATTTTGCGCTTAAGGCGAAGCTCAATGCCAAATCACTATTTTGATTAATCTTTATAAACAATTAGTGTACATTTTGAAAACCAAAAAATATGCTTTAGTTAAATTAAAGGTTTTCCTATCGCTTTGCTTGAATAGAATACAAATAAAAAAATAAATTACTCCATAAAAAATATAAATGCAAACTACTACAAAAAATACTTTTTCAATAGTATGAAAGCATAAAGGAAACAACTTTTAAAAAATGCAGTTTTATAGCTAAGATTATCTGTGACAGTTTCACTTGATTAACTTTTTTGCTTTCTTATAATTTTTTTTACAAATTAAGTAAAAACCAGTTATTGCTTGAAATCGAACGTTTCAAGACTCCGTTTGTGAAGCGATTTTAATGCCTATTTCCCACGATATAAGGTATACCAAGAATATCCACATTTTTGGCTTATAGCTTCCTCTTAAACTGTACAATAACCTACTACTACCACAGTAAGCGGAAAATGTTTTAATGGAGACATGGAGGACTGAGCCAGCCGAGTTATTGAACACACTACGCCTGGGTGGGAACCAAACGCAATGTCAACTCAGCAACCGACCGGTGAATATATAATATACATCGATATACAATAAATAAAATACATTTAAAAAAATGAAACGTTGTAGTACTATCACAAGATGCATTAAAAGGGCCCCAAGGAAATAATTCTACAGGTCTTTAAACCACAAAGAAACGACTATGTTACGCATCCTTTATTGTTGACATCCATTATTGCTGCAGTTTATTGTTGACGATTATATCACCGAAGAGATAAAGCGATGTAATGGAAGATTATCGTGGGCATGTGTGTGCCCGAATTTCACATTACTTCTTTTAAAAATTATCAAATATCGAAATTCTTTCTAGAACAGATAATCGATTTTACTGTCCTGTCTGTGCCTAAGAGTCGAAAGATCTTATGTGTAAACCGACGACAACAATTTTCTTTCATTTCCATATTATGGATCAAACATCTCGGGATTATCTATTCAGTGAATTGTAATGGCGAATTTCAAAAATGGACACAAAGAAAACTTTTCTTTGCACTAACTTGTTGAAGTGGAAAATGTCAATCGATGGGTCGAAAACTTTTCAACTTAACTTATATGTCCCAGGACATTATGAGGAATAATTTTAACCTTTCAATTATTATTGTTGAATATGTCGTTTCGTATTTTTTTTAATTCCCGATTTCATAGCAAAAAATTGCTATATATAAACTACTGGGTTTTCCAACAAGAGGTGTTATTTGGAATAGCCAGCTCTTTTGGTAGATGTTACTTTTGAAGCTGTTATTTTTTGACATTTGACAAGTAGAAACTACGCCATTAATAAAAATGGAACGATACACGCTTCAACAACGCATTGAAATTATTAAAATTCACTTGAGTGAATCAAATGCAAATCATCTTGAGTGATGAGGCCCACTTCCACCTCGGTGGCTTCGTCAACAAGCAATATTGTCGCATTTGGGGCTCGGAAAACCCAAGAGTTATTGTGGAAAAGCCTCTCTATCTTCAACGTGTGACTGTTTGGTGCGGTTTATGGTCCGGCGGAGTTATTGGACCTTACTTTTGAGGTTGGAGCAACAGTTACGGTGAATGGATTGCGCTATCGAGAGATGATTAATGATTTTTTATGGCCGGAATTGGATGGTATTGATCTGGACAACGTTTAATTTCAACAAGACGGCGCTACGTGCCACACAAGCAACGAAACCATTGATCTTTTACGATTGAATATCAAAATAACACCTCTTATTGGAAAATCCTGTATAAACTGGTTGCTACGGAGTGTTTAACGTCACCAAAGCAACTGGAACGATTTTTTGAATATTATGGCAAGTTTGCAAAACGTCTTAAGCGATATGCTTGACATAATGTGCCAAATTTGTGAAGAACCTAAAAATATGGGATAAACGGTCAAATTTAACTGGATTTTTTAGCTCTATTAAACCGTAGTAAACAGTTCATATTATGTTTCTGTATTAATATTTTGAGGAATGATATAAAATAAATCGAATGTCGAAATCGAGAACTGAGCCCCCATCGCTCGAGTAGATAGTTGTAAATCTCTCTATGTTAAGTTCTCCGCAATGGCTTCTCGATCCGGTATGATGTCAGAGATCAAAATCGATTTATTAATTGTGCGAATTAACATATACCCACAGAATTTATATATTCGGTAAACATAACTAATAAATATAATATTTAATTTACTAATTGACTTAATTTCTTATTTATTAATTATTGCAGGTGGTCCGCGGAAAGGTGACGTCACGTTGCCTGTGGCACGCTTGCAGAGCTCTGTCACTGGGCTTGCTGCTCATGCTGCTCGGGGCCGCCATGGCTACTATAGGTGAGGCATGCCAATCACTTATCATCAAACGGAACGACACTCCGGTTTTTTCTTATTTTATTATGTTAGAATATTTTTATTTTATTTATTTATTTATTTATTTTATTTATTTAGTACAGGTGATGATACAATGACACATGTAGATAAAAAATACTTTGACTGCCCAACTAGGAGGAATTCCCGTTTTAGGACAGTCAAAATTGAGTTAGTATTCATGCACGCATACATATTTTGTAAGAACAAAAACAAAAAAGGAAAAAAAGAAAAGTAATATAAGATATACATAACTAAAAAAAAAAATATATATATATATATAACTAAAAAATAATGATACATTAAAAAGAAAAATATTATTATAAAAGATTAAAAGCAAAAAGTTATAAAGTTAACTGATGTTAACTTGTTGTTTGGTTTGTTTAGTTTTGTTTATTTTCTTGTTTTCTTAATGTGTTTGATATTTTGTTTTATTTATTATCACTAACCGGAACGACGTTCCGTTTTATCCGTTTTTTTCAATGTTTCTAGCGCGCTCATCCTTCTAGGTTATTCTTAGCCAATATTTCTGATTATGGAGAGAGAGGGAAGGCAAATTTATATTATATTAATCTTATTCAAATGGGCCAATTTGGAAATTATGTGGAAGAATGGAATGGAGTTCAGACTTAGAAGAGATGAGACGTGGAACGGAGCCGAAGCAATCTTCGATAAGACTTGGTAGAAGAGAATATTTGTTTAGAGAGGAAGGTAAAAATATGCGATGTAAAGTTAGATAATTGAAAAAAAAAACAATTTTTTCCGCTACCATAATATTATCACGTGGAAAACCGGAACGAAATTCCGGTTATTTTGTTATTTGTTTATTGTTATTTATTTAGGATTTGTATGACACTTAACAGGTTATACGCGTGCCAGTCGTATTTATATTATTAATATCAATAGCATAGCTACATATGTGGGGGGAGAAGTCGAGAACGCCCGAGGAAAACAGCACGATCAAGTGAACCAAATGCTTGAGTCGGGCCATGTCGAAATTCAAAATAACAGAAGGTAAGATGTATGAATGTGTATGAAGCAGGGAGTGTGTGCCAAGACTGATTTGTTTGGCGGTCCATCTTTTCTATCTACCCCTGCGGAAAACGTTGTTAGTTAGATGTATAAATAGGGTAATTTTAAGTAGGTAACTCTGGGAGTAATCTCCTGAATGAAATTTATTTTCAGCATCATCTTGGTGAAAGATCATCATTCAGAATCGAAACGATGCTTGAAATAGCTTTAACCATGTTTGGTGACCAGATCTAAATAATCTGGTACTTCCCCACCTTCCTCCTTCCATCTCCTTACCCTCCCCACTCAGCCTCACAACATATCTTAAGGATGCCTTAGTCTCACTGGATCTGTAGCTAGACGCAGACTGGGAGCAATGGGGACAAAAATAAACAAAAAATTGTAAACAATAATTCATTAACTCCTCGTTCCAATTTGTTCGGTTTTTGGAACAAAGAAGTACTACCCGTAGAGTCAATTAATTCGCTTTTCGGAACTGCTCATATTTATGGTATCATATAAATTGTTGTGTATTCCTTACCGTCATAGTTAGAAATATGATCTAAATGGTGTTAGAAAGAGAAAACACCAAGCTTTATATTTAAATAAAGAAATTAACCACAGAATAATTCAAATGTACACCTCTGTGAAACCAAAGGTACCGACCGCAAATTCAGGAAAAAATATGTAAACTAGAGAATTTTTTAGTATTTTATATGAAGCAGCAAAAAAGTGAGGTGGCTGTAATGTTTATAATACGTTAATTCGTAATTAATTATGGCTTCTCGTTATATACGTTCTCTTTTAAAATTAATATTGTGAACATAACCTGCTGACAAACTTTGGCAGCTTACCGGGTGTTAACATTGAAGAATAAAAAAATAAGAAATAAAATTGAGAAGCAGAAATACATACAGATTTTCCGACTTACTGACAGCATCGTTAATATGCCAGAGCCCTGAGGAGTTAACAAGAGCTTTAAAAAAATATCGACCTTGCTTTTCATCTGAAGCTTTTCTCATAAAGCCTGAAAAGAGTCGCGTATGCCATTATTTAATCAGATATAATATAATAGGTCAACATTGAACGCATTCCCCTCTCTGGTGAAAGCTACCCCCTCCCCTCCCAACACCCTTCCTATTTTCCTCTCACTGAAAACTTTTGTCACATTTTCTTTTGAAACTTTCCAATTTCCCAGTGGTTTTTCCGGCTGGATATATTTTCTTTTATTTTTTACTTTACATGGCGCAGACACTCAGAGCTAGCCGTGAATTAAAGGCGCTCAAACAATATGGAGGTCGCTATTAGGTAGATCTTTCTTTTTTAACATCCCTCCGAAAGTATGATTAGCGTCCATGAATATTTCTCTCAGAACATAGAATTACTAGTAGACTGAATGCTGCCTAAATGAGTTCTCTGAGATGTAAGTGTGGTAAAACAGTGTACATTGAAAAAAATGATTATAGCGAATTTATTAAGTATTTCTTCAAATTAGTTAAAATTGGGATTTCAGGCCTAATCGAATGAATTAACAGGTTTCCTGATAAACGTTTAGTAAATTACGAATATATTGTCACGATTTTTTTCCTTGTATGATCTTGTAAAAAAGTGGACATTCGCAAAGAATGCAAGACTGATGTAAGCGTAATGGATCAGATTAAGAAAGGGGCTTAAATGGTTTGGGCACGTAAAGTGGATGAACGAAGGGAAAGCGAGAAGAATGTGCACGGTGTTAGGAAACTCCTAGTACAGGCTGGTGAACCTTAATCACGTGGAGAACCCAAAAATAATTCAATTTGAGCGTTCCGATTTTTTTTTAACTGTTTTCATTTTTGGTAATTAAAGGGATAAAAAACTTCTGGAGCTGGACTTCAACGCATTGTAAAAAACATCAAACAGTTGATATTAATCTTATAGCGACTATTCATCTCAAATTCGACCTAAAAATGCCATCTTCGGACTCGATTTAATCGAAATCGAAAGTTCAAATCAAAAAAATGTTACACCACAAAATCGACTCAAAATGTGATTTAGATTCATGAGTTTCTGTCAAAGTGACAGATCCCATACAATGAAAGGATATTCGGCGGCAGTTCCCCGACTGATCTGGGTACCTAGCACAATCGATTGACAAAGTGTTTATCAATAGTGTCGATAACTTGTCATCGTTCCCGAGCTCGACTGCAGACCGCCAACCAACAAACAGTTCACAATGACGGTTGTGTTCTTAATTTATTCGCTGTGAACTGTTGTTTGTACGTTAGTGATCTGCAGTTGTGCTCGGGGACAATGAGAAGTTATCGACATTATTGATAAATCCTTAGTGCTAGGTACCCTGATCCCCTCTCCTGAGGAAGATTATATCGTAATGTGTCACCCCAACATATAATACGTATATTTATGCGCGCATAATATAGCTTAATGTGTCTAAGACTTAAAGATTGAAACCTTCATCCTTTCCGTGGTCCATGGCCGGAAGTAGGGGAAAGTTTGACCATCTGTTCTGTGAAGCACTCTCATCTTGCTGTAACCTAGTTTCCACACAGATTGTATTCAAGCACCTTCTTTGTCAGCTTTTGAGAATACACGATACAGAGAATCATTTTTTATCGACGCATTACATTTTTTTTACTTAGTTATTTCTACTCTTTTTTACATTCAGTTTACAAAAGTTTTGTTACCACCTCACTAGGAGTACCTGTGTTGAGGTGTTCGCATGTATTGGGAAAAAGTTTTTATGTCTTTATAAGTAAAAACACATCATCGTCCTTGAGGAACTTAAGGAGGATACTCTAATTTTATCCGTGGCGGCAGTAATGTATACTTAATAGATTAATAATTGTTAAGTATGTCATAATGTTACATATTACTTAGACATAGTTTCGTGAAAAGAATTTAATATAAGCGTTTAATTTACCGTATTATTTATGTGATATAATAATCCAACCGTCTGGAACCAGTGAGACTTTGGCACCTAGTCCATAATTGGGGTATGTTGTGATAAGGTAGCGGAAAGGGGAAAGATATGGGGAAGAGAAATGTGGGGAGTACCTGGCTATTCAGTTCTGGTAACCAAACACGGCTAAAGCCATTTCAAGCAACATTTCAATTCTGAATGGTGGACTTACACCAGAGCTATACTGAGAGTATCTTCCACTTTAGAACTTTCCGAAAGTATACTATATATTTTGCTTTATAAGACAAATCACTAAAACGACATTACCAACGCTACTATAATTTGTAGGATTCAACAATGTGCTGGTATAGATTACGCTTAATTCTATACATGGATTCAGTACCTAAATATATCAATAGTACCCCAAACTTGTTGCCCAGATCATGGATCTTATTGGTTAGCGGTGTGTCTGATAGTTGGTTGTGTGCATAAGAATATGCAGAAGAATGTTACATTTTGTCTTATGTTCCTAGTCGGCACATGGAATTTTATAGTGGCGACGATGGCAGGGTTGTCAATATAATGGAATGTAATATTATAACACATTATTTTAAATGAATAAATTGTGAAATAACACAAATGCATCAAATGTAATGATCTATCAAATGTAAGTATTATTTATAACAATTTTTTAATGGATCAAGCGTTATGTTAGGTAGATTATAAAAAAAAAACATTACGTTTATACAAAATACATATTGATATGAATCTTTGCTTGCAAAGGAAACCGGATGGATAAATTATATCGTTTTTTCAAAATATCACAAATTACACTCTTCTATCTATCGATAAAAGTTTCATCGATTTGTAGAGCTTTTGAAATCTAATAAAACGATTTCTCGATAAACCTTTTTATTGTGATTATTGCTATAATTAATTACGTTAATAGTGATGATAATTAAGTTTATGTATGACGCCTAGCATAGACCCGTGAATATACGGAATATTTTGAAAAAGAAAATTCAAACAGTTTTCCGTTAAAATATTATAATATTATCGATATGGTACCTACTTTACAGCTTGTCTGAATCCTTCAGACAATCAGTTCCAGTTTTTTAAAATGACAGTTCATTACAAAGCATATTTGAGTTCATTGTAACAGATTTATTTCATGGGGACGCTCAGACAACCGATATTTATTAGTATGTTTGTTGATTAACAAAAAGTAAACTCTGTTCTCTGTTGATATGCGATATTAAAATTCCGCGATAACTAACAGAATGACAATTCAAAACACCTTCAAAAGATCATTAAAAACAATGAAAATACAAACTTATAAACCTGTCCTACTTAACCTAGTTTTTGTCACTTTTCACGACTTTTTAATGGTGTTTTGAATCGTCATTATGTTGAGTTGTGCGATTAACCGATTTTATGCATCCTTCAAAATATTACCGGTGGTCTTCCTGAAAAATACAGGAAAATAATGTATATGAAATGATGTTATTTTGCAGGGTATTATGCAGACCAATTATCAGTAGGACAAGAAATAAGAGGAAATCATACAGTACGAGTAAAAAACGAATCGAGAGGATTCCATCTAAATAATCTATCCTACGCGGGCCCCATCGTCATGGGAGTCGGAGGTAACAAGCAGATCACTATTTTTACTAAATAACAAAGATAAATAAACATCACAAAAACAAAAAAAGAGAATTCGCCATAGGCGGTTCTGCCCCCAGAGAGATTTGAACTCTCGACCCCTGGTTTACAAGACCAGTGCTCTGCCCCTGAGCTATGGAGGCTGGCGGACGTTACGTCATAAATAGTGTACAAGTATCCATGACAACATAGCACATCAATATTTCTACGTTTCTTATTTCAATATTCAGTTCATTTTCATGAAGCATTTGAATAAAAAGTCTCGATAACTTTTAAATTTTACTTTGAAGTATAATATTTTATTTTTGTACGACTATTGAGTATAGTGACATCTAGCGCTTGAAATGTAATGCTTCTAAAAAAATAAAATCAACTCATCTAATTTTATTAATTATGAACTGCCGAAACGTGCGCAATATTTTATATTAATGATAACCGGTTTTTACTGTGTAATTACAAAGAACAATAATTATCTTCTGTGTGAATTTGGGAAATATCCACAAAAAAATATAAGGTATGTATTTAATTTCTTCGACACTGCCATCTAGCGGTGACAGATTTAAGAAAATGCTGATATAACATAAAAACAACCGAGCTCTCGAATTCACAAGAAACAATAATTCTTATTGATTATAATATATTATGGTTAGCACTTGAATTAAAATTATACCTAGCTCGATTGATTTAAAATTTCATTTCCAGGATTTATCGTCGTAGCAGCCTGCGTGATGACATTCGAAGCCCGCGACTCGGCCGCTAAAGTAGTTCCCGCGCGGTTCAAGATGGCGCCCGGCAAGGTTCGGCAGGTGGCCGCAGCGGCGCGCAGATCGGCTGGCTCGCAGACCGGCCGCTGGGAGCACCATCTCGGAGTTTTTAAATCTTCGCCTACAAGCAGCGATCGCCGAGCCCTAACGGCTGCGTTTATGCAATTTTCTAAAAATCTTGGGTAATAATATTATCAACATTACAGATTTTATTTTTCAAAGATTTGGTTTGCGTCTCCGCTGAAGTCCTTAGGCTGGCATGGCTGGCTGTATGAAATTCGTAAAATAATATTGGGGACCTCGACTGTCTCATGCAAAGATAATATAATTATTATCTGAGACAAATACAATTTGCCCACAACATGGAAATATCACGGTTGAATAATACCTAAAACTATTTATATTCTTCTGTTGTAAATCAGACCAAAACCGATTTTTCTTTCCTCATTTTATTATTGAGTCTCTATGTTGTCTGTCCAATTTAAAAACCTACCTATTATGTAAGAACCTAGTATCTATTAAAATGTTCTGTAGAATAGTTATAGTACATCCAACTTCGAACATTTCCCATATATTCTGATACATGGGAAAAATAATTGTACAGCATGCTACACTAGCGCCTCCTAGCGGCACGAGTTGTGAGGCTTTTTTTACTTTCATAAATTTTAATTGACTTTTTGCAATGCTACGCTAGCGCCTCTTGCGGCCATAATTGACAGCCAATACAAGTGAATACTGCTAATATTTTACTGGAGTTAGGCAAATTATTAATATTCTAGGGCAGTGATGCGCAACCAGTAGCCCAAGAGCCCAATTTGTTCTGCCCACTTGCCTAATAAAATATCCATAAATTTGCAGAAAAGAATATACAACGGTTACTGTCCTGTTTTGCAAAAGGGTATCGGGTAAAATGTTAGTCTTTCAAAGTATTGAATCAGTCGCTTAAAACAATAAGGGTTTTCTTACATAATTCTTAAAAAGATGCAATTTTTTGATTCAACCTTAATTGTACAAAAACTTTCACTTTCGCAGCGCACCGCTTTCTGTTGAAATTTCTATTTGATGATTTTAAAGGGGTCCGTTTTACAAAATACCAAAAATTGACTTAAAAGATTTTGTTTTTACTTTCCGAAAGATAAAAGTCAGCAGTTGCCCAAAATTGCAAGTATTTTTTATGACTTAGTATTTCAGAATGATAAAAATCGACAGCATTAATTGGTTTGGCCTTTGAAATATAAAATTTTGTCTGCGGCGCTTTATGAAAAAAAGTACAGGTTTAGAAAATACTAATTGATTTGGAACTTGGTTAGAATTATATTTTATACACAATAATTAGGGATAATGACGTAGGTTAACAAGAAATAAGTTTTTTTCAACGCCTAATTAAAAAAATATGTTTACGAATGAAATTACAGTTCAGCGGAGCACCAACCCCCAAGCAGTCCCCGTCCCCCCCTCACAAGTAGCCTGTCCCCCCACGGGCCCCGGCGGCCCTCTCGCTTGCAGCGCTGCGGCTCCGTGCCCGAGTTGACCTGCGGGGGCCAGCGGGGGGTGCAGGCAGCACGCAGCAGCCAGCTGGGCACAAGCAGGGGACCACCGGCGCGCCGGCCCAGACCCACCCTGCTCAATCCCGCCATGCTGGGGCACGCGAGACAGGCGCTGTCGGTTGATGAAAGCCATGTTAGATGTGTTAGGTAAGTGGATAAAATCCGATCTCATCACATCTCCAAAGATTAACTATTAGGCAGAGTAGAAAATTACAATTTAGCTCCGTTCCTTTTGGGTACTGTGAGAAAGGTTTAAAAAAATTACTTTAAATGAATTTCTTATAATTACCCAAGTGGTTCACAAACTATAATCACCCAAGAGAAATTAGCATAAATTAGCTGTTTTATGTTAGAATAATAATATAATAGGCGTATTTACAAGTATATAATAAAGCCCGCATAGAGTTTTCAGTTATAAATTGTAAACTAGAATAAACACAACTAATTATGTAGTTCAGGGGCGTATTTACAAGATTCTAAACAAAATAAGTGCAGGAATATGGCCCTACACTGACTAGGAAAAATACGAGCGTACGACACCAAAATTCATAATAATAATTTTTAAAGTTATTCATAAGAAAAATGTGAATATGAAAGCAGACAAAACATGTTGTAAGCTTCCCGCTTTTAATATTTGTCCTTGAATTAATTTCATCTAACAGGAGAGCCTCTTTCTGTACGATGTAAATACAGTGTAACTACATCGTCGCCAATTTCCAGATGGGCAGCGCTGTGAGGTAGGTTAAGATAGGGGCTGTAGGAAGTTATTAATTAATGCGGGTCTTGAAGAGGCCCGGATTAGAATAATGATAATATAATAAATTTTGTTTAATTCAGCTGAGCAGAGTGGTGAGTGCAATACTGTACCATATAAAAGCATACATGCATTGATGTATAGTCAATGCATACATGTAAATGAATTACGCAATGATTACATGATATAACATTGAGTTTGGGATGAATAAAATAAAATAGTTAACACAGCACTTGTACTACTGTGGCTTGCAAGAAATTCTCCATCTATAGTGTAGGGGCATGCCCTGCCACTGTGCGACGGCCTGGATGAGAATGTTTTCCGATTTCCGGTAGCTCTGACTTGTCCCAGCTACTCTGTGACGCATCAAAACAACGAATCCATGCACCTTTCCCTCTGCAAACATCTGCGAGGCAATATTAAATTAATGACGAAAAACAGACGCTTGACCTGAAAAGGCTTTCCACGAATATCATATTTTTAAAAAATCTAATCATATTAAATACTTTATTATAATTTATTCTCATATTCCAGATACAGCCGCGAATCTCTAGCGGGCTCCCAGGGTTCCATGGCCATGGACCTGCATGTACCCAGTGAGGGCCCAGTGACATTGCGTGTGCGGGACCGCTCCCGGGCCGGCCCACGTCCTGGCCGGGCCCGCCCGCCCAACACGCGCTCTGACACAGCCCGACGACACATGCTCAGCCGACAGCGGCCCATCGATGATGATGAACATCACGGTAATGCATTATTTGTTAATTAATTCTTCTTCGTATGAATGAGAATAGTTGGTGGAAGTCAAAGTGTTTTTTTTTTTATTTGAATTTTGTTAATAAAGAGGAATATCTCTGGCGGACATCGGGCAGACAGCGGACGGGCAGCGTATATTTGATTTTTATGCAAATCTACAGTTTTATTCCGAGATTACTGTCTGCTTCTAATTTTAAAATTCTCTGTAAAACCCAGGCAACTAAGAAAAGCCAGGGCCTTCAGTTAATAATTTGCAGTTAATAATTATCTAAATACTATTTAGGTAGACTAAAAGTATTTTACCCTCACGATGCCAAGTTCATTAACTTCCTTCCTTTTACACACTAGCGTTGTCGTCTCACTTCATTCTATGATCTGAGGTTACCTTTATATGATCTGAGATTACCATTATAATATTTGAATTCATTACAAATAAGTTTAGTACAAATTTTCAAATAATTTACTGTCACGCATAATACTTACAGTTAATTTCAATAATTTAAACCATAAATCAGCACAAAAAATATAATTTAACTATTAAATAATATTAATTTCATTATCTCGTTTGAATTGTCTTCATAATTATATCATTTATAGTTACATGCATTTTTATATAGAATTATTTACTTTGCATAAAATATAAATGACATTTTCTGAATTAATTGAAAAAATATATTTATAGGAATAACTAAAAGTTGAATAAGCTTATGAAGATACATTTTCAATTTGGCAGACGGGTATGGGTACCGCCGCCCTGGGAACCATTCATTGGAAAAACCAACACCTCTGCCACAGGTAACCCCAAGTGGTTCGCTACGTTTGGTGACTTAGCAGAAGTGCCCGGGTTCATGGGGTGAGGGAGACTTTTGACCTCTCCAGCAGGACTCTCTCGACCCATTGCCCTGCAGAGCAGTGCGAGGGTTGCATTCATAGGTCCATCACTCTTGGACACACTGATCCTCAGATTCCTATTTATCCCTTTGAATTTCCTCTCCTTCCTTTCCTTAAAAATTACCCTCCACACCAAAGATGACACAGACCTTGAGTGAAATTATTTTTCTCAGCACCTCCTGAGTGGAGCTAATGTAAAAAAAAGATACATACTAAAGATATAAAAAGCTAGGTAATGTAAGTTAGTAACGAGAAAGGGAGTTAACTTGGAAACATGAAGGTTAAGCAAGAATTTGGTTGTGAAAAAACACAAAAGTTTTATTATGCAATATGATAATCTAAATAATATTAACAATTATTTATAAGCAATAATTATTAGCCTGAAACACTAATCCACATTGAAAAATCTCCTGATTAAAGATACATGACGCCAACGGGACATGAACCCGTGTCCTTTCGATTTCCGGTCGACAGCTCTGACCACTGAGCTATGGCGGCTTATCTCTTATCCGCGAAATAATTCAATATATACTAGTGATTCATTCAACAATTACTGCTTGTTACATTTTTTCACCTGAAACAACCAACTTTATTTTATATGAGAAAGGCATTGTAAGTGCTAATTCTCTCACTAGATGGCGTCGAGACAAATTGTCTACATTTTTTGGTGAGAATACTAGAACTTGTCAAATATTGATTATTATTTTTTTGGTAAACTAATGTTTAAGACAAGATTTTTTATGCATAGCACAAAGGGTAACAATTATTTATAAGCAATAATTATTAGCCTGAAACACTCATCCACATGGAAAAATCTCCTGATAAAAGATGCATGACGCCAACGGGACAGGATAATATTAGTATTGTTTTGTTTAGCATCAATCTATTTCATTATTAATTTTCAATTTGAGAGGTGGGTTTGGGTACCGCCGCCTCGGGAACCATCAACCAACATCTCTGCCATAGGTCACCCCAAGTGGTTCGCTATGTTTGGTGATTTAGCAGGGGTACCCGGGTTAACCGGGTGAGGTGCATCTTGATTGCGCCTGCCCACCAGCTGTGTGGCGTGCCAGATTGGAAGAGACTGGTTTGGGGAGACCCTTTGACCTCTCCAACTGGTCTGTCGACCCAACACCTTGAGCCGCAGTGGGAGGGATATGTTTATAAGTCACTCCTGGACACACTGATCCTTAGATTCCTACCCATTCCTGATACCTTTTTCCTTCTCAGAACTTCCTCTCCTTCCTCTCCTTAAAAATACCCTCCACACAGCATCCCCAAAGATGACATGGGCCCTGAGGGAAATTATTTTTCTCAAGGCCTTTTGTGTGCGATTAATTAAAAAAAAAATCTATTTTTCAATTTATTTATCAGCTCCAGAAAAATGTAAAGAACTCAACGCCTGCAGTCCGAGCCGTTCCGGATGTCACACCGCTCTAATCAGAGATACGTCATCTGGCGGCGGGTATAGTCGCAAGTCAAGGTAAATTGATATATTTATTATTTTGTTTTTATAATTACCATCACTTCTGATAAAACCTTTTAAAATTCTCCTGGATAAGGAACATCTTTTTGAGTTTGCACTGTCATGCAAAAATGTATGTTTCGGCCATTTTTACAGGCGCAGTTCTAACACATCAGACAACATCTACTCACAAGGTCGGCAGAGGCGGGACCATCGGCACTACGGCCCCCCCCGGCGCTCAGCCTCTACCTCCCCCCACCCCCCTCCACGCCGGTCTATGCGCCCTCCCCCCGCAAGCTTGGACCTCTCCTCACACCCCATAGAGGACACTCTCTCCCCAGACGACCTGCCACACAGTGAATACCAGAGTGAGTACCACACGGTCTGCGAAGAGCACACTGCCCCAGACAGCAAATACATCTTCACCCATTCCGCCGACAGCAGAGATTCCAGAAACTTTTCCACGGAAACTGGAACGCTCCACACGGCCGAAATAAACATGAGCGATGATGGAATGATGGAATACGATGCTCACGTCGAAACCCCGTCATCAACACAAACTGAAAATGATGCGGAATGCGATCTGTCTGAAGATATCACTCCCACAATTCTCAGTGAGACCACGAGTATGAAAAATGATGAAAATGATACCTCCACGGTTATAGATGTTATTTGTTGCGAACCAGCTGACCAAATTTTGACAGAAGATGGATGAAATCATGATGTGCGTTAAACAATATTCTATGTTACTCTTGATAAGAACTGTCTGTTCTATTAGATAGGCTTCATTTTTATATTAGGTACATTGTTTTTTTTCGTATCCCTGTGTAAATGTAGTATGTACTAGTCAAAGGTAAAATTTTGTGCTAACTATCAATAAGTGCAGTTCTGCTAAGTTGTACTGGGCTGTGAATATTGATGTGTTTATAACCATCTCCTTTGCGAGAGAACACAGTGTGATGAAGATTATTGATTTATTGTCAGGTTCACCAACGCATTTATTGCAATTCCAGACCAACTCAAAATATGTAATGTCGTAAAAATCATATAAAATGGATTATGATGTTGGGACTATTCAGTAATATCCAGCAATGTACAATTTATTAATTTATTTCAAAATGGCCACAATTTGAAACCTTGTAAAATAAAAATAACTTTTTTTCTACACATCATAATTTAAGTACTTTATAATATACGCGTTCGTAGATGGCATTAATTTAATTATTTGATTAAAACCCACTTTTTGCAATTTATGCTTTAAATATTAAGACAAATTATTAGTTACCACCGTACATACACAATATGAATAAGATTAAGTAGTTTCGTCTGTATACAAACTCAATTCTTTCAATAAAGGCATACAAATAAAATATTGTATCGATGATTCAATCCAGTACTGTATTTCTATGCCTTTCTTGAAACAATTGAATTTTTATATAGACAAAAAAAAAAAAAAAAAAAAAAAAAAAAAAAAAAAAAAAAAAAACAAAACTCTATTTATTTATATTTATGTACCGTAGCAAATATATAATTCGTATTAATATCTTAAAACATATCTCGCAAGGAGTGTATTTTATGAACGCGTAGATTATAACGCATGTTACGTTTACCATTAATGATATACACAATGCTCGTTATATTCTACGTGTTCATGGATGTTAATTAATTTATTTTATTAAAATACGCTTTTTGCGAGGTATTGCTTTACAATATTAAGACAAATTATTTGTTTGCGTCTGGACATATGCAACATGAATATAAATAAATAGTTTGGTTCATTTAAAAACTCAATTCTTAACTGATGATTCATTCCAGTATTGTGTTGGCATGCCTCTCTTGAAAGAATTGAGTTTTTTTACGGACAAAACTGTTTGTTCATGTACATATTGCGTATTACGGGTGCAAATAAATAATTTGTTTATTGTAAAGCAATACCTTACAAAAAGGGTATTTTAATAAAATGAACTAATTAACGCCATCTATGAACACATAGAATATAATGAACCTTAAAACGTCATTATTTCAAAACCGCAATTTTTTACTTGCGTTGGTAATGCATTCACACGGTGATAAAAAAAACTTGACGTGAGAATTATATTTTAAACTATGTAGCTGACGTGTACCCGGTGTTGCTCGACTATTCTCTACTTCCAATAAACATAGTATCCACATATATATATAAACCTTCCGGATGAAATTCTGTAAATGGTAGTGAAAACCCTTTCAAACTCCGTTGCATATTTTAGAAGAACTAAGCGCACAAAGAGACAGACGCAAATAGTGACTTTGTTTTATACTATTTAGTGATTCCTTGTATCCAACACTTTTCCATGTAATTTTACCGTGCAATACTCTATTCCCAATCTCGTGACAAATAATGTGTAATCCTTTAACTGTTTAGAAAAGTGAATGTTGTATCTAAGATTATCTACATAATAAGGGTCCTTACAGTTAAACTTCTTCCAATGTATGCAATAATGGTTAAGAAAGTGCTCGATTATAAAAACTAAAAAATCCAATGGATTTCTAATAAATCTGTAAATATATAAACAACATTTTGATATGAAAGATATATGTATTGTATTATCGTTATTCGGAAGTTGCACTTTGAATTTATGTGTGTTCACAAAATTAACGGCCTAGTCTAAGATTTTAAAAAAATTGTAGAGGAATGCAACGACACAGGGTTCCACTATGTCTACCTGTAATACAATTATTGCCTATTAATATGCCCATTTAAAAAAATTCCTTACATCGACGTGACCTACGTCACACCAAATAGAACTGCAAATCTATATTTTAAAATCTCAACTTTATATAATACCTCTTTAAGTTTGCTAGTTTCATAGGTTTGTCGTAAATTATTTAGAAAATCATCATCATCATCATCATCACTTTTGGCTCTACAACCCCTGGTGGGTCTTGTCCTCTTTTAGAAAATCAATACATATTAACAAATATCCTATAATCACACATACCTCTAACTTCTAACATTTTCCTTACATTCTGATGGTAACATGCTACACTAAAGCCCCCTAGCGGCGTGAGTAGCGCACCTTGTTTTTCTTACATATATTTTAATGGATTATGTGAAACATACTCTTTATTTTACACTAACAAATTTTAGAAATCGAAAAAAATTAGATGACCTACCTACAACCTTACTACTTTATTTGCTTGTACATAAAAAATATTAAAGCTGCTATTGACTCTGTCTTTGATGGTTTAGAAAGGTAATAAAAAATAAAAATAAATCTTATTAAATTATTCTTTTTCGTAAACAAGAAATTTTATTTGGAAGGATTTAACAAACTTATATTATATTTCACCAACTAATGTCAATATTTTTTGGCATCCTGAAAAATTGGTGTGTTTTTGTTGTTCTTAATTATTACATCCCTAAACTGCACACACTGAACCTACTTCTTCATTTTTTATATATTTTTTATCGTTATGGATTAAAATACAAGTAAGCACTAAATAAAATCAAT
The DNA here is from genome assembly GCA_026573805.1 of Hesperophylax magnus. Classification (NCBI taxonomy): domain Eukaryota; kingdom Metazoa; phylum Arthropoda; class Insecta; order Trichoptera; family Limnephilidae; genus Hesperophylax; species Hesperophylax magnus. The sequence goes on along the minus strand of JAIUSX010000029.1, from coordinate 6,171,516 downwards.
GTACCGTCATTGAAAGGAATGTTAACGTCATTATACTACATTGGCGCATCTAGTGGCCAGCATTGTTGATACTGGCAATATTTTACTGGACTTGGACGTATTATTAATATTACATATAGGGTATTTGATTTTAATAACCTCTTTTTCTTCTATCTAACCTTGAACATAGGTCTCCTGCAAATACCTCCACTTCTCACCAATTCAAATTTGGCAGTACCTCCATGAATTTTTTGATAATCTCATCTGTTCAGTTGTCCTAACCAAAAATATTATTTTTTTAGAATGTGCACTATAGACAGAGGGTTAACATTTATTTTTAAATTTGAAAGAAATAACAATGAATAAACACTATCCTCCAATAACTGTGTATAACAATATGTAAAAGAAATAAGTAGTTAAATAAAAGAGACAATAAAGTTTGGGTCAAGTGAAACAAGAGATTTGAAAAATTTTGTAATTTTTTAATTTATTTAACTTCTGAGGGCTACCACTATATTCAGAATAATTATACGGTCGACACATTCACACAAGAGGTTGAGAGAAGGTAAAGTTGATTCTTTGGAAAGGAATATGGAAAGTGTCGGGGTTTCTAAGTGGACTGTGATTGATTCTAATGCTATCCAATGATTACATATTCGAATTCTCGCGTGCAATGTGTAATTTTTTCTGCATAACAGTCGTATCAGAAACTGTTATTTATAAAATAAAATTATTTAATGTGGGGCACGTCGATGTTATCTGTACAAAAACAAAAAATTCTCTTAAATCTTTGATATACATTGTAGAATTTATTTTTTCATCACAATCGCATCTAAAAAACTCATGCTATAAATATTCCTGTCCTATCATCATTCAATGTTATTTTAGATAAATGTTGGAATGATTTTTAACAATGTATTATTATATAATAAATATGTAAATCTCTTCTTTTTTGAAAAGTGTTATTTGCTCAAAAGTCGAGTCAATAGAAATGAAACAGAAGCCTTTATACCGAGGGAATGAAACCGAATTTTTTCCATAAGAGTGTAATATTTATGTAGGTATGTATTGTGAAATAAAAACATTCTGTTGCCAAATCTATGTATAATACTAAATCAAAAGCCTTACCAATATTGACTCTTCTCATTTACAATAACTATCTCTACTATTTGAGTACAATATTACATAATATTCTTATATTATGTCTCTCCCTATAAATCTAATATGTATATATAATAAAATATGTATGTGTGTTTAGTTTAGAAATGTCCTAACCCCGTGTGGTATGAAAACTCCCCTAAATGTGACTGGTAACCTATATACATAATGTAACAATATATATTATATGTATGTATAAGACATAATAATAATAAGATGATGTACCATTGTTATTTGTTAAATTTAATAAAATGTTTTAAACACTATGTTCTTTGCTTTTTATTTCTTACTAGCTCTACCCTGCAACGCATTACTGTGGCTCAGTCTGTCTGTGCAGATAAAGAAACGATAGCTCGTGTTGCTAACAAATGGCACTATTAAAAAAAAAAATGTCTGTCCAACAGATGGTGCTGTTTTTCAAAACAAGCCTGTTTTATCCTGCCATAGGTGACATCTATTTAATATAAGTATTTAAAAACACATGTGTAAATGAATGCAACTTTGTGTCAAAATTTCAAAGCAATCGGAGAAGAAATTTCGGAGATTTAAGATTTTGAACAAACAAACAATTTAATTTTTATTAATTTCTATAGATACAGATAGGTACCAAAACATAAAGGTATTGAGGGCAACGAGCGGGCTGACAAACTAGCAAGGAAAGGGGCGAAAGCACCACTTTTATGATCCGAGCCGGCCGTAGGAGTAGCAGCTTGCCACACAAAATTACATATTGATAGGTGGGTCAAATCCCAGCACTGCAAATAATGGGAGAGGGCACCTGGAATGAGAAAATCCAAAGTACTCATAAAAGGACCAGACCCTAGACGAACCAAGAAACTACTCAATATGGACAGAAACTCGTTGAGGGAACTGGTAGAACTACTAACGGGACACTGCCATCTCAGGAGACACATGCAGATATTGGGAGTGGAAAACACCAATAGATGCAGGAAAGCTGAAGAGGATGAAGAGACTCCAATAAATTTTGCCCTGGTGGGAACTAGACTCAGATACCTGGGGAGACATACAAAAGAACCAGAAGACATAACCACATACCCAATAACATCCCTGGTGAACTTTATTAAAGGGACTGGGTTATTGTTAAAGGATTGAGGTAAAATGGAAGATAGCACAATGGGCCTATGGCCTAAGTGCTCACGGGAACCACGTGTGAACCGTCTCCGCCCTTCAAAAAAAAAAAAAAATAGATATAGATGAACTAGAAGACTCCGCAAAGCTTCGTTATTGCTAATATCTTTCTCGGGCGTCTCCGACTTCTTCCACCATTCAATACTATATACCACAATGTTAATGTTAAAAACTACATCACATCAACTTTTGTACGAGACAATTTACCGTCCGTAAAATAACTGTAAATACGAAGGTAGCTGGGTACACTTGTCAGCGTTTCAGTCTTGGTGGATGTTGCAGAGGTTTGTAGGGAAGTTTATAGCCAAGATCAGAGAGGAATTTATTTCCAAATCTGAGCTGACAAAAAAGAATTTATTACTGGCAAAACTGAATTTAATACTGAATAAAAACTCTTGAAAATATTTCTTGGAGACTTGGAGACTTGGAGATGGTTTTTCAGGAGAGAGGATTCCCTCTCAGAGGTAGTTGTTGAACTGACTTTGTATGGAATTCGATTCTCTATTTATAGAACGTTTTCAAATCGAGCCCTCTCGGAGGAGGTTTTTCCTCTTTAGTGAGGGGTGAGTTGGTTAGGTATTTTTCCTCTTCGCAATTGGCTTGTTGAGAGGAAAGTTATATTTTAATATGATACCTTTAACCGAGTCAGTTCAATCTACCAAAACCATTTCCCCCGGTCTCGTTTATTTATTTTATAATAAATTATACAAATTTTCATATTGGGTTTGAAGTTAAATATCTTTGGTTTGAACATTTCCCAAAGAGTAACAAATATATTTAGGTATAATTTTTCATGTTATTATGTTAGCATATAATCATTTCTTGATGTTGATATTTATTCCGTGGTTATAATTTTTCAACATTTTCCCGTAAATTGAGTCTGATGGTATCACAAATAGTCATATTGAATTTTGTAATCATTGTTTGATTAAGATCTCAATGGATAATGCTGTGCTGTGATTGGTTGAAGTCGGCGACCATCATGGAATTCCATCCGGGTAGTAGTGGAGGGGGGTCAACGTAAATACTGAGTCGCTTCCTTAGCAGTGGTCATTTCGTGGGTTGGTGGCTCCGAGTGAGGTGGTGGATGGTTATTTTCAGATGTGTTTCAGGTTCTGCTGTTATATCGCTATGTAATTATCTTGATTAATCACACATAGCACATCATTTGATTGAGTAATTATGATGTAAAGATTTCCAATTGTGTCGGCGACACGGTATCAAGCGGTTTCGAGGTTCGAGTGTTCTTGTAATTTTTACGTAAATATGAATTTTCCTGAAAAATTCTGGATGTCTGGATACGTATGATACAACTTTAATTCAACTCCATATCTCATTCCGGTGCAGAGATATTTCGTTAAGTATTCTTCGTGAGTCCCCGGCTTCTTCTACCTTTCAAATTACTCTATAAACACTCCTGACACTAATAAAAAGCAACTTAGATATTTTCAGCGATATCATTCGACTAGTTTTTGAGTTTTGCGAGCATAAACATACAATAAACATAATTTTTATATATTACTAGCTGACGTGTACCTGGCGTTACTCGACTTGTATGTATATATATATATATGCATGTAATATATATATATATATATAAACCTTTCGGAAGAAATTCTTTGACAGTGACAGTGATAACCCTATCAAAATCCGTTGCGTAGTTTAGAAGACCTAAGCGCACAAACAGACAGACCCAAATAGCTACTATATTTTATACTATTTAGATTAGAGAAGACTAACTGAGTGTACCCGGCATTGCTCAGGGTTTTGATTGGTTTGGATTAGTGTTTTGAAGTTGGAATTCTAGTGTACTTGAAAACTAGGTGTACTTTGAAGGTGGAAATAATATTATTCTAAAGAATTGAAAAAGTTTACTTTTTTTAAGTATTTCTTTCACTTGATCGTGCCACGTCTTCCTCAGACGTACTCGACTACTTCTACCATACTCTTTCAATTCATACATTCTACTTTCATACCTTTCTTCGTTTATCTTCATCACATATTACACAGTTACCACACATTGATCCATTTGATCGTGCCATGTCTTTCTCGGGTGTCCCCGATTTTGTCTACCATTCACTTCATGTAATATCATGAAATCAATATTGGTATTATTGATAAACTACATTATATCGACATAAATTTGACTACGTATCTCATTCCAGTGCGGAGATAATGCTTTAAGTCTTCCTCGGGCGCTGTCATCTTTTTCAACCATTCTCCACACTACCATATTGTTACTATTAAAAAAAATGCATTATATCGATTTTTATTTGACTGAGTATCTCATTTCATTGCAGAGATAATAAGTTAAGTCTTTCTGGGGTGTCCCGGACTTCTTCTACCATTCAACCTACTCTCTAAACACTCCTGGAACTAATAAGAACAAACATTGAAATTTTCAGCGAAATCGGTATTATGTAGCATAGGCTTTATTTAAAACCTATAAAGTGAGATAAACATTACCATTTTGCAGCCAAATCGACGTTTCTTACCAATTTCGTGTGTAATTCTTAGTTTAAATCTCCCGCCAATGTCACCTGCTAGTTCCAAATGCATCCTTGAGGCGGCGCCAGTAGTGGGACGCCACTAGTGACGCTATAATTTCAAGCTTCATTAGCATTTATTTTGCGAAGGTCAAACACGTTTGGTTTGTTTACAAACATCAAATACCGTAAAATAACCTGTTTTTCAGTATTTGCGCAAAATTTACATATTTTTTTCGAGGTTATTAACAGTGTGACTGTTCGAACTCCGTAAAATTGCGATTTATAGAGTTTCGTGTGTTTTTGTTTAGTGTTTTTTGTATTTTCGTGATTATGTCGGATTCCGAACGTTCCGAGAGCGGGGAAGCCGAATTTTCGAGGGCGGAAGTCATGAAGGTGATTCACACGGACACGCGGGGGAAGCGTCCGAGGGTCTACGGCGAAGGCAAAGCCAAGAGGCAGAGGGTTTGTGAATTAGCTCCCGCCGACCCGCGAATTGACGTATTAACGCAGCAGATGTCCCAGATGCAGGAAATGTTGCGTCTGCTGCTGGAAAAGCGTTCGGAGGCTCCCGTCCGTGGCGCCTCGGATGACGATGACGAGGACAGCATCTCCCTGGACACCCCTGCGTCGCTTCGGGAGGAATTGGCAGGAGATTTGGGAATGGGACTCGTCCATCCGAATAAGCCGTCTCGTGACTTGGATCTCGGGGAGTGGACAACTGACCTAAAGCAGCCGAAGATACCATCGGCCGACCCAGGGAGGGTGAAAAAAGTGGAGCTCCTTCAACATCTGGGGACGGCCAACTGGAACAATGTCCGCTACCTCGAGATCCAGAAGTCGTATGCCGCAACCCCTCTCTTCTCAATGTTGGCATTGAACCCTGAATTGAAGCGCCTAGCTCAGGAGGAATCGGCCAGTACGTCAACGGACTCCTTCTGCGGCTCCCTGACCAATGCTCTTTCCCTGCAGGCTGATCTCCTGAAGGCCTCCTTGCAGGAGCTGGTCAACTGGAGTGCGGAACCGGGCACGAAGCTGAGCACTTCCACTCTCTTCGAGAAGGTGCAGTCTCTCTTCGCGGCGGGGTCTGAGTCCCAGAAGGTGTCCAAAGACATCATGCAGATGGTCTGCGGAAAACGGGCTAGCCACATTGAGTATCGACGAGAGGGGGCATTGCGAGGCATCAGTGACGGACACGTCCGAGATGCCTTACGGAAGATTCCGCCCACATCGGAATATCTCTTTGACCCGAACCTCCTGTCGGCCCAGCTGGATAAGTTGGGGGGAGTGAAGAAGTGCCTCGCTCCTCAGCCTAGCACGTCGCGACCAGCTCCACCCGTTAAACCTGTGACTGTGCAGAGCTCGCAGCCCTTTCGTCCTAGAGTACAGCAGGGAAGAACCATCGCGAGAAGGGAGCACCCTGAGAGTCGAGGTCCGGAACCAGCCCGTAGAGCCGCTAAAGCTTTCCCTCCCCGAGGTAGGTTCCGGCCCAAGGAAAGAGCAGGGAAGCCAGACCGTAAGAGGTTTTAACAGTGGGCCCTCTTTTCAAGGGGGTCAGTTGCGCTCATTCGCAGGTAAGTGGAGGAACCTTGGCGCCCCTACTATCATCCTTAAGATGTTAGATGGCTACCGAATTCCATTTTCATCAAAACCTCCACTAAATAATAATATTGATTTATTTAACTCCCCTTTCACCACTAAGACTTCTGTGGCAATGACAGAACAAATAGAAAAACTCAAAGCCCTTAAGGTTTTAGAGTCGGCACCTGCCACTCCCTCATTTATTTCTAACATGTTTCTGGTCCCCAAATCAGATGGCTCAAAGAGGCCGGTCTTTAACTTAAAGTATTTAAACAATTTTCTGACTGTCAGTAAATTTCGTCTGGTAAACGTTTATCGAGTTCCTACTTTTCTACAACCGAATGACTGGATGGTTAAAGTGGACCTCACACATGCTTACTTTCATGTACCTGTGAGTGAGCAGCATAGATGTTTCCTTAGACTTATCTATAGGAATGAACTCTTGCAGATGACATCCCTCCCCTTTGGCTTGGCCACCGCACCTAAGGCATTCGCAACCTTCACTAACTGGGTAGCGCAGGAACTGCGGAAGAGAGGGATGAGAATTCTAGTGTATCTGGATGATTTTTTATTAGTAAACCAATGCCTGCCTACTTTAAAACAGCAGGCTATTGAAATGGTGGAGTTTTTGCAAGGCTTGGGATGGCATATACAATTTGATAAGTCAATATTAGAACCATCACAACAAGTTCAATTTCTTGGTATCAGCTGGAATACTCTAACTAATGAAAAGTCTCTCCCTCAGAACAAGGTTTCAGCCCTATCTTATTTGTTAAAGGGTTTTATTCAGACAGGTAGGTGGTCACTAGATAAGGGGCGCAGCCTCTTGGGCTCTTTAAACTTTGCTAGTTTTGCAGTTCCAAGAGGCAGGCTCAACAGCCGGCACATACAGAAAGGGTGCTTAGGACTCAGACACTACCACCCTTGGGAGTCATCACCAATTCCGGCAGCTACCGCTCGGGAATTGAGATGGTGGGTTCGATCGCTCACCCTGACGTCACCTATACATCTGCCGCTGTTTGAGCATTACCTAACAACCGATGCCTCTGATCAGGGTTGGGGTGCCCAGCTGGACGAAAAGCTTCTCAGCGGTGTGTGGGCTGATGACCAGCTGAATCTTCACTCCAATGTAAAGGAGATGCTCGCCGTGTTGGCTGCCTTGTCTCCTCACGTGCTTGAGCTATCTGGCTCGGGTCTTCTGATCCAGTCGGATAACAGGTCTGTCGTATCTTATCTCCGCAAGGAGGGTGGTACCAGATCAACTCAACTCCTGAGCTGTACTCGACTAGTGCTAGATGTTTTGGATAAACACTGTGTCTCCATGACAGCACAATACTTACCCGGTCGTTTCAATGAAGTAGCGGACTGTCTATCTCGTCATCGTGCTATACCCGAATGGCACTTGCTACCCTCGTTCACAGAGGTAGCATTCAGGAAATGGGGACGACCCGAAATAGACCTATTTGGCTCTAGGACAGCGCATGTGGTTCAAAGGTATGTTTCTCTTGATTTTCAGGACGACGAGGCAGACTACCACAATGCTTGGAGCAGGGACTGGGACCATCAGCTGGCTTGGATCTTCCCTCCCCCGTGCCTCATGCCGAGGGTTCTTTGCCACCTGAACAGAGCAAGGGGATTATACTTGGTAGTGGCTCCTCGTTGGGAAAGGGCATTTTGGAGAGCGGATCTGAAGTGTCGGGCCTTGGGTCCACCTCTTACGATTCACAATCTAGGAGAAGCACTGATAGACACCAGGACCAACAAACCCCCTCCTCAAGTAGAGTCCTTCACTCTGGAGATTTGGCTTTGTGGGGGTGGGACAAAAACCTAACAAGATGGTCAAGTCAGCAGAAGGAACTTCTTAGATCCGGGTGGAGAAGTTCTACCCTTCGCACTTATGCTCCGGCATGGCGGAGGTGGCAGCGCTGGGCGTCAGAGAATCAGCTTGATGCCACGCGTCCCAAAGCTGAAGACTTAGCCAGGTTCCTAGCCGATCTACACATCAGAGAAAAGCTATCGCTGAGTACCATTTTAGTTCACAAGTCAGTGGTGTGTACCTTAGGCTCTCCCGAAGACAATAGAGAGCTGAGCTCCAATCCGATAGTGAAGAAGATATTAAAAGGGATATCTTTAGCTAGACTAAGGCCTTCAAAACCCCCCATTTGGGACCCGAGGGTTGTATCATCATGGCTGGAGAAGAATTTGCCTCAACATATTACTCTCTTTGAAGCATCAAGGAGAGCAGCCACCATCCTGCTTTTGGCATCAGGGCGCCGAGTCCACGATCTCACATTGCTCCATTGCACAGCTGAAAGATTGTCAGTGGACAGTGAAGGCATCTCCATTTGGCCAGTGTTTGGTGGCAAGACAGATTCGGCAGACTGGCAACAATCAGGGTGGAGACTGGCTCGCTCGGAGTCTAGGAACATAGACCCTGTCTATTGGACGGAGAAGGTCATAGAACTGTCTAAGGAACGGAGAGCGCAGGCGATACTACCTAGCCTATTTATTACAACTTGTGGGACAGTGAAAGCGGCCTCCAGGGCAGTAATTGCAGGTTGGATTAGGGCAGTCCTCAGGGATGCTGGTGTAGAGGATCCACCTGGCAGCATCCGTTCAGCAGTGGCATCTCTGAACTGGCTGCAGAAATATAAGCTGGACGATATACTGTCGCGTGGTAACTGGAGAAGTCCCAATACCTTTGCCAAGTTCTATAGAAGGGAAATTGCAGAATCGGCTGGCCGAGTCAACACCGACCCATCTGTTGCTGACCTTTTTCAACCTCTGTAACTGGTTAGCTGATTTCTGGAAATCTTGCCCCTATTTTCTTTTTAGCAAATAAATTTAAATATTATATTTGATTCACATTAGCATAATGTCACCAGGCGATAACAAACAATATCTCACTTTATAGGTTTTAAATAAAGCCTATGCTACATAATGAAAAAGTTTTACCTTACAATAAAACTTATATTATGTACTTAGCTTTATTTAAAACCTAGGCAAGGGCTGCCTGATGAGATCTAATGAAGCTTGAAATTATAGCGTCACTAGTGGCGTCCCACTACTGGCGCCGCCTCAAGGATGCATTTGGAACTAGCAGGTGACATTGGCGGGAGATTTAAACTAAGAATTACACACGAAATTGGTAAGAAACGTCGATTTGGCTGCAAAATGGTAATGTTTATCTCACTTTATAGGTTTTAAATAAAGCTAAGTACATAATATAAGTTTTATTGTAAGGTAAAACTTTTTCATTATTAGTTTGTGAGTCTCTATGTCACACGGTGATTCTATATTATGATAGAAGTAAAAAAGATAAATAACATTGTTTTTATGTAGAATCACCTCCCAAAGTTTGTGCACTTTACCCCCGGACACCATGTATAGATAAGTAACCTAAAAGAACAATGAAAAGGCTAATGTTAAAATGTATGTTACCAACCTCTTCTTCATAAGTCTTCTGGTCTCCAGCTTTTGTGGTAGGTCTGTGGTCGAAGGTTCTATTTGGGTCATCAACTTACCTCATCTGTGGGAGGCCTCTGTTTTTATTTCTCAGACAATCTTCAACTACAGCTGATTTGAAACTAATAATTATTATTAACATACTCTGACGGTCAATAGTGGATACATTACGGGAAAATATTGATTTAAATAAATAGTTGATGTTTATTGGACAACTTTTTATAAATTTTGTTTGAAATAATATGCAGGTGTCGTATATATATATATATATATATATTTTTTTTTAATGTGAATACCGCACAAGAGTCTCAACTTCTGTCTGGAGACAGTGAGTCTATGGCACCCACAATTGAGGTGTGTTGTGAAGATAAAGGAATAGAGGAGGGGAAGGAGATGGGGAAGAAGAAGGTGGGGAAGTACCTGGCATATCTAGTCATCAAACACGGTTAAAGTCATTTCAATCAACTTTCAATTCTGAATGGTGGTCTTACGCCAGGGCGATACTGAGAGTATCTTCCACTCTGAAATGTGCCACAAATACACCTTTTTTATTTTAAATAAATATTTATACAAATCAACCGGTCGGTGGCTGAGTTGAGATCGCATTTGGGTCCCACCCAGGCGTAGTGTGTTCAATTCCTCGGCTGGCTATGTCCTCCATCACAACACAAGTAACATTTCCGCTTACTGTGGTGGTAGTAGGAGATTTTCAAATATTGTCAGGTTATTCATAACCCGGGAATATTTGTCTTTCTTTAAAAATAAAAAAAAATTGAGTAAAATTTACTTGTGCACGCCGGGATTGAACCCGCGACCTACAGATTCTTAGTCGAGTTCTTAACGACAGAAGCCAAATTATAACATCTAACACTGATTAAATCAAGCTAATCTACTACTAATAATAACAATAATATAAACTTTCCAACTCTTAAAAGATCATCTTGTAATCAGTGTTATAGCATTGATGAAGCCACAAAAGGAAAAAGTTTATCCGTTCATCCTTTTCAGCACCATTTATCATCACATTCCAATGAGCAAACTCCTTGCTGAAAGACAGTGGGAATGTGAGGGATATACCTAAGGCTGAGCTTTATTTCATTTACATGATAAATCCGAATGGATTAATTAAATTGAATTAATCTAATTCAATCCATATACACTATTGAAGGTATAAATATCGTTGGGGCAGAACAGTTCTTTGTCAGTGGGCACTTGGCCTCAAAGCAAAGTGCCTAGGGCTAAGTATAGTCATCCCTCTCCAATTAATTAACATTTTAGGAGTCATTTTTTAAAACATAATCATGTTTTTAGAACATGACGCCCTTTACAATGTTTCTGCCCTTCGGCCGGAAGCAAGGTGAGTTTTTTTTTTTAATTTTGCAAATACCTTTTTATTGCCAATTAATCACACGAGTGTGTCTCTTTTTTTTGGTGCCTTCTAATATGCACCACATAAAAACTCAGGGGAACTGCACTTGTAACAGTTGCATATGTTCAAAGCCACGAGGTGCAGTGTTTTCCTCATCAAAATTCTTCAAATTAAACTTTTCAAATATTCAAATTGTTTTTTGAACAGATATTCAATTTGGTTCCATGGCAACTCAGAACAATGGCAATGGGGTATTTGCATGAATATATTTTAAAATGTGGTTTATTTTTCTGATTCAGATCATTGTACTAAAAATGTGTAATTTTAATATTTTCCTTCATAACTGATCTTAAAACGATCTAAAACCGCACATTCCGAAAACGCTTCCAACTGACCACAACCTAATTAGGACATAGAAAATACCAATGTCTGGTAAGATTGATAATTCACGAATAAAAATGAACAAGTCCCTTTGGCGACAAATCGAAAATAACACATTTTAAATCATTACAGAAAATTTATTTTAAAACATAAAAAGAAAATAAATGATAAAAAAAAATATATATTATTTTCGAGAATTAAAAAAAACACTGAAAATACCTTATTCAACAGAGTTTTGAAAAGTGATGAAAAAAATTAATATTTGCCTGTAAACCTAACCTATTTAACCTAGTTTCTTTTAAATCACTATTCATGACTATATATCTCTTTTCAAGAGTGTGTTGAATTACCACTGTCCTGAGTTGCCTGGTTACCATTCGATTTACCAAGCCTAACTGGGACAGAAACCAAAAGTTCTTCTTACTATGGGTGACATCAGTTTTCTTTCAAATCAGTATTTCAATTTGGGAGTACCGCCGCCCCGGGAACCGGGAATCCCGGATCGTGAGAGGCCGGTTGAGGGAGACCCTTCGACCTCTCCAGCCGAACTCTCTAGACCCAATGCCTTACACCGCAGTGATACGTCTACGAAAAGAACCCCCACACAGCTGCCCTAAAGATGACATAGGCTCTGAGAAAAATTATTTTTCTCAGAGCATACTGTGTGGAGTTAATGTAAAAAAAATATGTGAAAAATTTACATAGATCTAGGAGTATATTATGATAATTGGTCCAAAACACTGAATAAAAAAGAAAACTAGAAGTGCCTTCCATATAAATTTATATGGAAACAAATTTGCCATTTAGCCCAATAGCCCAGCGCTCTGTTTCACTCTGTGATATCGCCTGATATTGTAGATCTCCATCCCATTTGAAATTTCGCGTTTTGTATTGAAAATGTCAACCCGATTGGGCAAATATTTGGATCACGAACATATCCACAAGGCATCTTTTGTGATCTTCTTTATTCTATGGCCCCAAACATATATGTAAGTTGATTATTTGGTGCTTTCTTCTCTAGGATGGGAAGCGAGATGCGGACGTTGGGGTGGAACATTCCGGCAGACCAGCTGAAGCAGATTCCGGAGCACTGGCTGCAGTTTCAAGACCCGGAGGCCTCAGTCCACTACCTGCTGGGCATGATCTATGCCGCTTTTACAGTGGCGTCGCTCGTCGGCAATGGCCTGGTCATATGGGTATTCTCAACGTAAGATCCTAAACCACACATTAATAATATGATTTGTTCAGTGCTTAAATACTAAAAGAAGGTCAATGTTATAAGCGGGGCCGGCCCAGAACCAAACGGAACCTGGCGCTAGTAAAAACCTCAAGGGCACTGTGTTAGTTGCTAGGTTGTTATCAGAGCCTTGGCTCCTTGGTTCCTTGGCGCATTGGCAAGTCGGCGCCCAGAGCGGACTGCTCCAATTACACCTGCACAGAACCTGCCCTGGTTATAAAAATGTTCTTCCCTTATGATATCTTATGTTCTTAGATAACTTTGATCGACCTCCGTGGCTGAATGGTTAAGATCCTGTGCTACAAAATTCAGAGGTAGCTTCAAGATTACGTATCATATTTTAGACAGATACAAGTACTGACCAAAACATTATTGTGAACACCGCACAAAGTCTTAACTCCTCCCAACTGTCCGCAGCCAGTGGAACCATGGCATCACCAATAGAGTATTGTGAGGCTGACGGTAGTGGAAAAAGAAGGAGATGTGAAATAAGAAACTTGGGAAGTACCTGCCTATCAAAGAAGGCTAGAGCCATTTCAAGTAACGTTTTGATTATTAATGGTGATCTTTCATCAAACTGAAAAGCATATGTAATTTCCAGTGCTAAATCCCTGCAGACTCCGAGTAACATCTTTGTGATGAATCTGGCGCTCTGCGACTTTGTGATGATGGCCAAGACACCGATCTTTATATACAACAGCTTCAACCGAGGGTTTGCAGCCGGCATCATGGGTTGCCAGATTTTCGGAATCATGGGAACCTTGAGCGGTATTGGGGCTGGAATGACCAACGCCTGCATAGCTTACGACAGGTAAGTCCTCTTAATGTTATCACAGTGCATGGTATTACTTAACTGATGAGCCAGGTCATTCTAACCATAAACCACAAGTTTATTACTTAACTGATGAGCAAGGTCAGTTTAACCATAAACCACAAGTTTATTACTTAACTAATGAGCAAGGTCAGTCTAACCATAAACCACAAGTTTAATGCTTCAACAGTTTTTATGTAACTAGCAAATTGTGCCTTTGGCAAACAAATGTTTGAAAAGAAGAATTTATTGATCAATATTATTACAAGACTACGTCTTTCTGTAGGCAACACATTTCTGACGCCATTTTAGGGCTTTTCCATTTAAGAATAGTAATATTATACAGGTTTTTCTTATTCTTTTGTACATAAATTAACTGCCCCATCATCAATCTTTTATATTTGTTTTATTTATCTAAGAAAAATATTACAAGTACAACAATAAAATATTATATTACCGACAGAATTTTTCCCTGTCTAAATATTGAAAGGCATATTTCTTTTAAGAAAGATTTTTATCTTTATTTAGTGATGAATTGACCATGTCCACTGACTCGACATAATAATTTCCCTGTATCTGTATTCTGGGCACTTAGGAGTACATAATATGGTAGTTGAAAATAAATAATATGCCCTGAAATAAATCCCTACTTCCATTATCACGTGGGGCATTCAAAAGCTTATTAATGCAAGCAATTCTGTAAATTTACCAACACTACAGATTAATTTCAATTTAAACTTTTGCATGTCACTCTATCGAAATATCATTTCCACCATTACCATCCTCCACACTGTGTGCACCAATGAAATGATTTACCGCATATTGTGTTTAATCCATCAAAAACATGGGTCTCTTTCAGGGGGGAAATTGTTACTTTTTGGTTGTATTTTTCCATTCTTTATCAGATTCAACACTATCACCAGGCCTTTTGATGGAAAACTGACCAAAACAAAAGCCTTAATGATGCTGTGCGTTGTATGGGGATACACTATCCCATGGGCAGTGCTACCATCGCTGGAAATCTGGGGAAGATTTGTACCAGGTATGAATAAAGTATAATATAAATTCACAACATTATTGTCAACATAATCGAAAGATATTAATCAGTGTTTTATGCAATTTTCAGAGGGATACCTGACACAATGCACCTTCGACTACTTGACTAATACCTTCGACAATCACTTGTTTGTTGCTGTTATATTCACCACGAGCTACGTTATCCCAATGTCGATGATAATCTACTATTACAGTCAGATTGTTAGCAATGTAATTAACCACGAAAAGGCGCTGAAGGAACAAGCCAAGAAGATGAACGTGGAATCTCTGAGGAGTAACCAGAACCAAGCCAGTCAGTCCGCAGAAATCAGAATAGCGAAGGCAGCCATTACTATTTGCTTCTTGTTTGTGGCATCATGGACACCGTATGCAGTTCTTGCTCTGATTGGTGCATTTGGAGACCATAGACTTCTTACTCCTGGGGTAATACTTTCAAAACTGTTATTCCGTACCAAATTTATAAATGTTGAGAATATTTTATTACAATCATATTTTTTTTTTTTTTTTTTTACAGTAATACCGCACAAGAGTCCCAACTGCTCCCGTCTGGAGCCAGTGAGACTATGGCATCCCCAATTGGGGTATGTTGTGAGGCTGAGGGTATTGGGGAGGGGAGGGAAATGGGGAAGAGGAAGGTGGGGAAGTACCTGGCTATTCAGATCTGGTCACCAAACACGGCTAAAGCCATTTCAAGCAACGTTTCAATTCTGAATGGTGGTCTTACACCAGGGCGATACTGAGAGTATCTTCCACTGTTATTGTACATAAGATTGATTTATCTCTCTTATTTTCCAGGTAACCATGATTCCTGCATGTGCCTGTAAATTAGTGGCATGTATAGACCCATATGTCTATGCGATTAGTCACCCGAGATACAGGTATTGATTTTGTTTTCTTCATTACTCCCCTTATATGTCCACTAGGTACTTTGTTGCAATTAGTTTTGAATGGGTATACCAGGGGGCGGTTTACAGTGCAGGGGGTCTTACTATAAATAAAAAAAGCAATGTGGATCAAATTATGTGTCGGCTTTTACCTCATTCATTTAAAAGTAATCTGGTCCTTTTGATAAAGTTCACCACGGTCGTCATTGGATATTTGACTGTGTCTTCTGGTTCCACAATGTGTTTTCCCAAGTAGCTGAGCCTTGTTTCTATCATGGCGGGACATTGGCACCTTTGGTAAATTGGAGTCTCTTCATCCTCTTCACATTTCCTGCATCCATTGGTGTTTTCCATTCCCAACAGCTGCGTGTGTCTTCCGAGGTGGTAGTATCCTGTTAGTAGTCCTACCAGTTCTCTCAATGAGTGCACTGACCAATTAAGTATTTGCCTGGTTCGTCTATAGCCTAGGCTCTTTATAAGTATTTTGGATTATATCATTCCGGGTGTCCACTCCCATTCCTTCCAGTGCTGGGACCTGACCCGCCTTTCAATGTGTAGTTTGATGTGGCAAGTGTCCACTCCATCTAACACACATATATATAACATCTATTAAAACAATGTTTTCTAACTTCAGGGCGGAGCTGCAAAAGAAGTTGCCTTGGTTGGCCATCAAAGAACCTCTGACCGAAACTGCCTCCACTACCACCGAGGCCACCCAAGCAACCGCCACCGCTCCAAGTTAATCACAAGGACTCTGTTCACTGCCTGTTTATTACTATCCCCGGAATACAAAAATATACAGAAATCATTATACTTTAGTTAACCATCTATAAAAAATCATTGATTATAATTAACTATTCTTACAACCGAGTCCTTATTTAGTCAAGAGAAATGTGCCTCTTCTGAATAACGAATCATATGACACTGTTATGAAAACGGACCTCTCTTTTTGTAATACAATGGAAAAGGACTGAGCTATGACTATGGATACGATTTATATTTTTATTTACCAGAACTTTCAATGTGTAAAGTTTTTTATCATTATTTAAACACGCAAACGAATACATTATGTAAAATAAATCTTTGAAATGAATAAAGCAAAATGTAAAGATCATTTTTTACTGCTTTTTCTTTAATTGTACAAAAATTTTCCGAAGATACAACTTTCATATTATTTCAACGGTTCCATGATAACTCCTCAAAATGACAATTCAACACACCTTTAAAGGGTGATAGATTACATATTTAACTATTTAACCTAGTTTTTGTTTCATCACTTTTCATCATTTTTCATAACTTTATAACACTTTTTATAGGTGTGTTGAATTTTCATTTTTATGAGTTATTCGTTCACCTATTTCAACACTCTCTCTCCTATTTCCATTTCCTTTCGCCCAAAGCTTATTGCCTACTTAGGAATATTCACTCTACAGGTTTAACAGGGTGGCCACAAAAAACGGATTTCAAAATTCCCTGATAATTCCAGGTTTTCCAGGGCAGTTTCTATATTTTTCCCTGATATGTTTTATTTGGTATAAGGACATATCGTTCAAAATTTTATTTTTGAAACACGATTTTCATCTACGCCAGAAAATTAGAACAGATACATAAATAAAGGGAATTCCGTCATCTAAAGCATTTATTATTTCCTTGCACCACAATGATCTATTCAAAACAAAATACACTTATTACAAATTTATGATATTTCGCCTGAAGACAATTTGCGTACAAATGAAAAGACCAGACAAAAATAGACAAATAAACAAAAGTAACTACAGTAGAACCCCGTTAATTCGAACCCCGATAATTCGAAAAAACGCGTAATTCGAAATTTTCGCCAAAAAAATTTCCGCAGAAAAAATTTTTTAATTCGAAATTCGTAATTCGAAATTTATTTTTGTCCGCGCACGAAAATTTGTTCGTGAAATTCGAAAAAAATTTGATTTTTGCGAAAATAAATCATAATATTTCGTAAATCTGAATCTAAAAGTCAGCCGTGGCGGTAAAACGCCGAAAAATGTATTTTTACGTGGTTATACATCGTCTTAATTAGTATTATTGTTTTGTAAATCTGATTCGATTTACACTGGAATGTTGTATTTTTTCAAATTTATTTCGAATATCCGAGTTTGAAGGGCCGAGAAGTTACGTTTTACCAAATATCTGTATTTAAAGGGTCGGCCGCGACGAAACTCGGCCGCGAAATTTCGATTTACGCGTAAATGTATCGTATATTTACGAATTTATTTCGAATATTTGAATTTAAATGGCCCGCTGCGACGGAAATCGGCCGCGAAATCTTGATTTACGCGTAAATATATCGTTTTTTTACGAATTTATTTCGAATATCTGAATTTTAAAGGGCCCGCGGCGACGGAAATCGGACGCGAAATTTCAATTTACGCGGAAATATATCGTATTTTTACTAACTTTACTTCGAATATCCGAGTTAAAAAATACGGCGCGACGGAAATCGGCCGAAAAATTTCGATTCACGCCGAAATATGACATATTTTTTTTAAGAATTTACTTCAAATATCTTAATTTAAAGGGTCGGCCGCGACGGAAATCGGCCGCGCATTCTCGATTTACACGGAAATATATCGTATTTTTGCGAATTTATTCGAATATTTATTTCGGTTAAAGAGCCGGCCGCAACGGAATACAGCCGCGAATTCTCGTTTAACGCGGAAATATATCGTATTTTTACGAATATCTCAATTTAAAGGGTTGGACGCGACCGAAATCGGCAGCGAAATCTCGATTTACGCGTAAATATATAGCATTTTTACGAATTTATTGCGAATATCTGAATTTAAAGGGCCCGCCGCTACGGTAATCGGCCGCGAAAATAAAGAAATAATCGGTATTAATACGAATTTACAACTAAAATACCACCCGGATTTGAAGAGGCGGCCGAGAAAATCGATTTTCGGCGTATTTTTTTTTTTTTTTTCATAAAATTTCGAATTACGTGGGAATTCGTTAATTCGAAATTTGATTTTGATGTCCCGTGGATTTCGAATTAACGAGGTTCTACTGTATTGACACTTTGTAAAAATGTTGATAATGGTGATCTTTAAATTTTATTACGACCGTACTGGGTGTCCAACCCTTTTGACACTTTGTTGTAACTTTGCTAGCTTTTTCTTTACAGATTTCGCACCTACACAGTACCTATAGGGGAAAAACCAAGGTGGGTAGTTTACGACATGATTGTGTTGCAAGGGCTATTTACGAAAATAATAATAAAAAATACCTACTTATCTAGTTTGTCTTTGTCGGCATATCTTTTGTTACACACGCCGCAAGTAAAAGTAATAAAACACAACTTTGGGACTTCACAAATCGTAAATAACGAATTTCGTTTTATTTTTGGAATTCCCTGATATTTTAAGAATATTTTGAAATTCCCTGACATTTCCCTGATAATTCCCGGTTCGGTAAAATTCCCTGATAATTCCCGGTTTTCCCGGTTTTCCAGGTCTGTGGCCACCCTGTTTAACCTATTCATCAGATTTATTAGTCAATAAATATGTCAACGGTTGTATCAGCTTGATCACAATCAGCGATGATTGAGGTAATCTCAGCAAAATACTATACCTGATGCTGCAGGTTTTTTGCTGCTAATCCGATTCATCTTCGCCTTGCCCAGTTTAGTAAAGTTCTTTGGTAGATCAGGGATTCAATCCAATATTGTATTTGTATGCATTTCTTGAAAGAATTTAGTTTTCATACGGATAAAACTATTCATTCATATTCACATAATTTATATACGGGCACAAATAAATAATTTGTCTTTACTTAAAGCATAACTTCCAAAAAGTGTATTTTGACATAATAATTATAAGATACGAACACATTGGACTATAAAATGCTTTGGTTTATGGAAGCAATTTTGTTATTTCACCAATTCAAAAGACTTTGTTATAAGTTATAGGTAAATAAAATTAAAATTGATATTTCAGAAATAACATTGTTCAAAGTCAGTTATTTTATATTATTACATTCTGTGTTGTTGTTGAAATATTCTACCTTGTTTCTTTTGTTTAAGATAAATATTTAAGAATAAGTAAGTATTTAATATTCATCTTTACTTCTTACAATTTCATTATCTATATCTCCAGATAATATATATGTATAAGTATGAGTGTGTGACAAGACCAAGTTTTTTGCAGTCCATCCTCTCTACCTACCTCTGCGTGGTTTAGTTAGTTATATTATCTCCAGAAACACCTGAGAAAACTTTCTCTACTATTTTGACAAATAATATGTTTTTTTGTTAACTGTTAAATATATATATTATGAAAAGTTTGATGAAACCAATTTAAAACTTTATTCCACTACTTGTTTATTTTATAAGACCAGAACGGTTTTGAAATAGGTACGGTTAGGGATGGGTTAGGGTATGGTTAACAAGTGGAATAGAGTTATATTGGTTTCATTGTACCAAATAATATTCATTGCGATCGAATTCCTTCAAGTAAAAAATAGGAAGTTTATTTACTATATACCTACGTTTTTTTGTAAGAGTGTATTATTTTTTCTTCATAATTTCATTTTCTTGTGCAGAAGTCGTAAAGAAAAGCCCAGATACATAGCTAACCCGTAAAAAATAATAAAAAATTAAATGCAAACCACATACCTACCGAGAGGAGCACTGGAGATCATATTAATTTTCTCCTATTCCGCCTCACTCTTAATACGCAATATTTCACTTTCAAATAAATGGATGGTAAAGGTTACGAATTCCGCTTCACGGTAAATACGCAATATTTCACTTTAAAATAAATGGATTTAGCTTTAATAATTCAAAACATGATTTATTATGTCGGGGGAGACGGAAAAATAAACACTTTTAATTTTAATTTCGTTTATTAAGTCACTTACGCGATATGTCCCACGAGATTTCAAAGAAACAAAATAATGTGACATTTGCCGGAAATACCACAACTAGTTATTTACCTAGCCAGTGCGCGGGTTAGGTACAGTACCTACCTACGAACTAATTCAGTTAAAGAAAATAAAATCTTGAAAATATTAAATTAATATATATAACCTAACCTAATCTAACTGTAATTTTCTATAGCAAATAAATGCCCCTTTAATAACGCCTGCTCGCGTCCCCTTTAGAGTTACATCCCAGTTTTCAAATAGTATGTGGGCTACGCTAGGTTTGTATAGACTTGTTTGTGATTTAATTCTAATACCTCTTTTCCATGTTCTAACCTAACCTAACCTAAACTACCTAAACGGAATACGTTTAATCACATTTTATTCTATTTATTTGTTATTCGGGTTATTTTATTTAATTATATGTTGATTATTTGTTATAAATAATACATTGACTTACATATTAATATGGATTAATTATACACGATGATATTATTTATTTTATATGGCAATACTAATTTTTTTTTGGTTGGCAGCAGTGTCTATGAAATATTTTGTAGGTATGAATTACGATATTATGAATATAATCCAACTCTTGATATGAATATAGTCGGTTTCGGCGGCGCCGCATACTAATTGACATATCGCGTAAGTGACTTAATAAACGAAATTAAAATTAAAAGTGTGTATATTTTCGTCTCCCCCGACATAATAAATCATGTTTTGAATTAATAAAGCTAAATCCATTTATTAATTTTCTCCTATTCCGCCTCACTCTTAATACGCAATATTTCACTTTCAAATAAATGTCATATTGAACTAATTGTAGGTAAAAAAGTAGAACTTTTTTTTCATGAAGTCATGTCTCATCCAAAAATTAAATGCAATTTACATGCCTACGAGAAGAGCACTGGAGGTTATATTCATGTCATATTGAACTAATTGTAGGTAAAAAGGTAGAACGCTTTTTTCATGAAGTCATGTTTAATCCAAAAATTCGTTCAAGATCAATGGAGTTAGTCTAAATACTTTGTTACAACTTTTAAAAGTGCAATTAAAATAAATTTTCTGTTAATAATATTAGGTGAACGAGCTCTTTAAAAAACAACATTTGATTTTAACTTATATATAATGGAGATAACTATTTAAGTTTGGGGTTTAAGTAAAAATGCACAAAATCATGGACCTAAGAAGCCTTGAATAGAGCATTAGTGCAGTTTTGTATGAATGGTATAGCCAAATCTAGTGTGATTGGAAATTTATTGGCAGCCATCTTTTATGACTAATTTTTCAACTGATTTTTATGCAAAGTAGTGCATAATGAACTTATATCATTTTATTTTTGTGTTGTTAATGCAGTTATAACGACATGATTTTGGGGGTATTTGTTGAGATAAGAATGGATACGTCATTAAAAAGGTTTTGACATTTTCCACAGATCTTCCCCCTCACCCCGCGGCTTAAAATTGTTCTCAAAATTGCTCCATCCAGGGCTTTTTAAGTCTATGCACAAAATAGGTTAATAAGATTTAGTTTGGGTTATTTTAATCATTTATGCGTATTTCCTAACCTTCAAACATAACTTTGATTGAGAAAAAATGGAACTTTAATGCATCAATAGTTATTCCTTGTAGTAATTAAGTTAAAACCAAGTGCTATATATTTTAGCGGAATTTGAAAACTTTATCAAATATTACATTATAAGTAAGTACTTGATGGTCACAACCGAATAGGCTTTGTCAAATGTCCAGCCTCTCGTTGAAATGAAAGTTTCAAAGTGCACAGATATTTTCTATGGTGCGATGAGTGTCATAAAAATAAAATCTAGTAAAACCTAACCATGGCGGTCGGATCGCGAGGGTCGTCAGCCCGAAACTTTCGGGGAAATACTGATTTCCGAAGTGATGCAGGTAAAGGAAGTAAGCCGACGACTCCTCCCGCTTCCGTGGCGGAAGTTATTTTAACCATGATTATTCACATATGCAAAAAATCAATTTTCTTTGACATCAGGATCAAGTTGGCTGTATATCTGGGCGCTCTCTTTCTCGTTTCTCTGATAGCAGACTACACCCAGGTTCCGAAATCTTACTTTTCGAGAAGTGATAACATATTCAACCAATATTTTGTGAAAATCGGATGGTTTTGGACTCTCGTATTGACAGTGCCATTTAGTTTCATGACATCATATACCCATTGCTGCGGTAAGAGAGATAGAGTGATCAAGGGACATTTAACGAGGATGGCCATCGCCACAATCTTCTGGTACTCTTGGACTACCTTCTTCAACTACGTGGAGTATTCTTACGGACGTTGTAACAATAAGACATTCCACACGAAGCCCACTTGCCTGAAAGGAGGACATTTCTGGAGTGGTTTTGACATTTCGGGCCACTGCTTCATTCTTATCTACTCCAGTTTGATCCTGATTGAAGAAGCGAAGGCTATTATCGGCTGGGACGGAATTCGTGAATTCATCAGGGATGAAGATTACTCAAGAAGTATTAACGACAAGACGTTGCGATCGAATCCTTTGCGCACTCTGCCAGCTGCTGAATTTTCCATCTTGAAGGAGAGTTACACAAAGTTTTCGCCTTACGTGAGGGGTATGTTTATAGCCATGACCGCCCTTCAGCTGCTGTGGGACGTCATGCTATTCTGTACCCTGATCTACTACCACATAATGGTGGAGAAGTTCATCAGTGGATTGATTGCCATTCTGACCTGGTATTGCACTTACGTAGTCTGGTATAAGATTCCATCTCTGTTCCCGATACTTCCCGGAGAAGGTGTGTTTAAATACAACAAAGAGAAGGCAGCGCCTCCCCCTACGGTGGCCAGAAAGCGAAGTCTCATTGCCAATGGAAAACATTTCATGGGAAACCCCATCTATGGATCTCGACAAGAAGCTGGTGACAGTTCCTCTGAAAATCAAATTCCTCCCTCTCCGAGATAGAGGGGGGGATTCGTCTCATCATTCGAAGTTTATTGTGAATTTAAATCTCACCATCACAATTTTTTTTCATTCATTACGGTAAAAGGGATATTTTTCTAAGAGGTAGGGTAATAATTATAAATTTACATACCATTTTACAATGAATCGACAGCTAATAGGGGCTTTTACTTTCAACATTTTGCTTTTTCATTTGGTATATTTCTTCAAGTTATATTAGAAAATGAATTGCACACGTTGCCTTTCCTAGTGTGAGCGTCCCATTCCTTCCCAGTGATAAATTTAATGACATTTTTTTAAATCGATGCATCACTTGTGGCAATTAAGATATTTTTGCCATTATCATTTATTCATTGGTACACTTATTAATTTATTCAAAAAATCATTAATTTATTTTTTAAATTATATTAAATGAATAGATTACGGGAATACAAAACTATTTTTGTAATAAAGCCTACAGTTTATCAATTTGTATCGGATATAAATCTGTTTTTCATTTTGTACTTTGTTCTCAAATCATTATTATTTGTTATTGTTTTATTTATGTGTTTCTTATTGACATAATTGTTATTTTATTTGTAATATTTATTATTTATTATTATTCAAATTCATGACAATATTATTTATATTCATGTAACCCATTTGATGTTATTGATAAGAATGTAATATGCACAAATTCATTTTATTTCTAATTACAATTATAATATGTTAATAATTAAATACGTATTATTGAATACATCGATTTCATTAAAATTAAGTTCTGTTCTTTACCCAATGTTTTTACTGGGCTGCTAAAACCTCCGATGTAGAGAAAATCCAAAATTTTATTCAAGATTGAAATTTTTTTATCTTTTAAATTAATGGCGATACTTTTAGGTCATTCATACACGGAGATACTTACAAGTGACTCGAGTTTTGTGCGCACAATATACGCACCGCTTGCGAGTATCCATTATACAATTTTACTGGTTTTCGTCGACTACAGGTTTGACGTCAGTTGCATTTGCATATATTACTTGTTTGACAGAAATGACGTCCAAACGTGATTTGAATGTTAAATTTGTTCTGCAGGTAGGAAATATCCATATTTATATATCTATAATTTACTAATAATTTATAATTTACGTTAGAAAGGATTTAGCGGAGAAGGCGTTCGATTGAGGTTGGAAAGAAAAGTCAATTTGACATCGTTTTCATGTAGTTGCTTGGATGCGATGATTGCCCTACAATGAACATTTATTTATTTGTATAGCTGAACCCAAAATCTTCTTTTAAATCATTTTTTATGCTTGTTGATATAAAGAAGAACAATATTACTGTCTTCGTCAATAGAGTCACTTGACATTGTATTAATTGAAAGAATGATCAAATTCAGGTAGCGCCTTCTATGGAAACCAGTTTTAAAGAGTAGCAAATCGGTAAGCTACTTGTGGTTGCGTCACAGTCACGTAGCTTGTAAGTATCTTTGTGTACAAGATATGCTGCCCAGTGTGAAGTAAAATATATGTAGTGTATTTGAGACAGTCAGCGCAAAATTGGCGTAACTCAAAATGTTGAGCTGAGATAATTGCATTTAAGTTTTAAAATATGGAGGCGATTCTAGTAAAAGTAGCAACAAAAAATGTGGAATTCACTCATTTGCTGCAATACATAAATCAAACATTAAAAAATATCTAGATTATGTCATATTTGGTCAAAACTAACAATTTCCTTTTTATTAGTAGAATGACATACCTGAATTATCAAAAGTTGACGCAAGATAGCAGTAAGTGATTGCTTCACAATATTATTAAAATAACTAAAAATATTCAAAACTCGTTTCCGAAAAATTTGCTTATTTTGAATTGTGTCATTATTGCAGCAAACGAGCAATGAATCATTTAAAGACCCTTCCGATTATTAACATGATTTGGGAATGTTTGTGGGTTATGTCACTTTTGCGCTAATCACCTCATTTATAAGTAAGTCTATTTGAAGGTTTTACCAGGCCAGTGACTAGATAAATTATTAGTGTAATTTACTTATATTACAATATCTTTGACATAATGCAAACTGAATCGTTACTTGCCCTAAAACCAAACCGAATTTGGCCATGGCGCTTGCATTCTAACAAAGGCAGTTTTTAAAGACCTGTTTATGTAATCATTTGAGACATTATACAAACAATGATGATTGGCAAATAATTTTTTTTTTTAAATTTAAAAAATCAGGTATTTTGTGAGGAAGGGGGGGGGATGGTTGAGTAGTACCTGGCTATTCAGAACTGGTAACCAAACACAACTAAAGCCATTTCAAGCAACGATTTCGATACTGAATGGTTATTGTTCACCAGGGTATTATACCGATAGAAGCAATAAAAACCCTGGAATGTTGAGCTCTAACATGAAATTTGCACAGGTTCATCCGTCTGGCAACGCAACTATTTTCAACTTGCAACATCATTTTCGTAGCTCATATTCATAACTAATTATATTATTATAATATTCATGTTTATTATAAAAATATTTTTGGTAGAAATCTGCTTTACCGACCAACGATGGAGGCTTTGTCGTCAAGGGGTGAAGCTCTCAACCAGCAATTCGGGTGTTGCGAGTTCAAATCCCAGCATGCAAAAGTAAATTTTATTTCATTGATTTGTGTTATTTCGCAATTTATTCATTAAAAAATAATATATAGAATGCTTACGGCACGTTCCAGAGTTGAAGATACTCTTGGTGTCGCCCTGGTGTAAGACTACCATTCATAATTGAAATAGCTTTATCTGTGTTTGGTGACCAGATTCGAATAGCCAGGTGCTTCCCCACCTTCCTGCTACCTTAAGACTCACACGTACCCCAATTGGGGATGCCATAGTCCCACTTTTCTCCAGACCGTTGGGAGGTATCCACTTTTTTTTTAAATCGTCATTATTTGTATTGTCAATAAATTATTGACGTTTGATAATATTTCTTGTATTCTGCAATAAAATTCTTGAGTTTTGCTCTTTTCCTCACATTTTGAGTGCTGTGAACCCATGTGAAACCACTGCTTTTTTTAATGTACCTACCAACATTATTTATTGTACACTGTTTTACATAAAGATTTATTGTTATACCTGTGTTGTTTTAATGTTTACGAATTTTAATCTATGTATAGTTTTTGTATCCAATTTAATAAAAAATCTTGTACTAGTATCAAATCTTTATTTTCACTTTAAACCTGTTTATAACTTTCAAATCATCTTTTTTTTATACTTTCAATCATCTCCAAGAACAAGATTTTATCTGACACACACTGTTCTAGGATAGTATGCTATAAAGTTACTTTCTCCTGAGGTCATTATGTTATATGTTGAGTTGGCACTGCGTTTGTGTCCCTGAGCCAAACAGTGCCTGGTGCGAGTAAAATTCTGGCCCCCCTTGTCAAAACCAGTAGACACCTAATAGGTGATCACCGTAATCAATAATATTCAGATTCAGATGTAGTGTATTATTGTGTAGTGCCGTTTTTATGAAAAATAGTCTCAAGGGTGATATGTTGGAACTGTTAGGTATTATCAGTGCCTTGGGTATTCGGCGCCCGGAGCGGACTGATCCAATTGCGCTTGCATAGGGCCGGCCCTGCATGCAGACGTCGTGAGTTCAATTCCTCAACTTGCTAAGTCCTCCATCAAGACATAACCAACATTTCCCGCTTGCTGTGGTGGTAGTAGAAGATGTTCGTATATTGTCAGGTTATTCGTAATCCTGGAATGTCTGTCTTTCTTTAAAATTAAAATATTAAAATTATACTGATATCTACAGTACTCACTTACTGATCCGCTACCTATAAAACCGGACAAGTGTCCAATTAGTGAGAACGGCGGCTTTTTTGTTTAACCTTAAGGTGTCATGTTTGCGACAAGACTTTATTTTCTAATCTTATTCAAACAAAAAACGTAGCAGAATTAAACAAACAGAAACCCATGCGACAGTTTCTAGAATACACTGAAATGTTCTAAAACAAACATAATTAACCCTGGTAAGATGGTCAGCGAATGCAAGTTAGACGGTGGTAATTGCAAGATAACTCTACCCGTCGCATTGTCACAAAAAGCTTGGTGCTCAACGATGTGGCGTACTTCTGAATGCGACATGAAATATAGAGTGATTTTGTGCTTTTAACTAGTAACAATTTTTGACACAGCGGCAGAATACTGAGAGAGTACGGTATATATATATATATATATATGTATATGCTCTCTTGAACAGATAATCAACTTCATTAGCTTGACTGTGACCTAGGAGTGAAAAGATGTTTCATTTATTTTTATTTATTTTTTATTTATTAACATTCAAACCTGCTAAACTACTTATGTAGTTTGTCAGCAGGTACATAATGACAACATTTTTGCAATAACATGGTACAATGGTAAAACAGTATGTAGGTATGTATAATGTTGATGATAAATTAACAATAAATGACAAGTTGGTTAAATTACAGAATTGTATAAATATAAATATGTAAGAAGCAGTATAAGCCTCATATAACAAAAACAAGTACAAATGAATATAATCAAGTGAATATAATCAACAAGTACTTCTATGGTTTTAATATACATAAGGTAATACAAATTTATAACGATTTTCCATTTCCCTAGAATGTGAATTCCAATTAGGAAAACAAGGTCTTCAATAGTGCATCAATATAAATCCTCAGTATCTAATAGCCATTTCCTTAGATTATATTTGACTTTGGCTGTAAAAACGTTTATATTTTTAATTTTCATTGGTAGTTTATTAAATATTCTGGGTACAATAAAGTTTAGGGTTCTTTCACCGTATTTATTGGTACATTTCGCGACCACCAATCCTTCATTTTGGGTGAATCTTGTATTATGTTTATGGAAAACTCTTTCCCTATACAAGGAATCAGACAATATAAGATGTTGACTTACAATATTACAAAACAATAATCCTCTGACAGGTAAAACATTCAGAGACTTGTATATTAATTTAGTGTCGTTTCTGTGTGCATTAGTATATTTATGGATTAACAATTTTGTGAGGGAGTTTTGTAATGTTTGGATATAACTTATATTAGTTTTACAAGAATGTCCCCAAGAAGTGATTCCATAACGGATTGTGGATTCAGCCAGAGATAGATAGATTAATTTTAAAGTACTTACAGGCACAAAATATTTTATTTTATAAATTCTACCCACAATAGACCGTAGACGTTTACAAACATTAGTAATGTGTACATCCCATTTCATGTGGCAGTCAATAGAAACACCCAAATATACATAATTTTTGACAAAATCGATGGTTTCACATGAACAGGGCTGTGCAACATTTCTGTGTAAGCAGTCAAAAGTATGTGTATATAACGAAGGGATTAAATTGTATCTCGCGTGTGGTGATCTTATGTGCATAATTTTAGTTTTTTTGGCATTTATTATGAGACCCGCGTCATGAGACTATTTTAGGAGAGCAATAAAATCAAGCTGCATAAGGTTCATTGCAGTAATCAAATCCTCGTGTGATATTACGAGTGCCGTATCGTCTGCGTACACAAAATGTTTAACGAAAGAAAACAATTTACTCATAATTGAGACGTATATAATATACAGGGTTGGCCCTAAAATTGACCCTTGTGCAACACCTGTTGAAATATATTTTCTTTTGCTAATTTTTTTTAGAATTTTTACTGTTATTTGTCGATCTGATAATAATTTTTTTAACAAAACTAGTAGCTTTCCTCGTATTCCTATTGCATCCATTGTTTCTAAAAGTTTATTTGTATCAATGGTATCAAACGCCTTCGAGTTATCTATGAATAAAACCAACACATGTTTTTTTAAATTTAATTCATGATTTACGTGATTTGAAAATTCCTGAAGCAACATTTCCGTACTTTTTTTATTTTGAAAACCATACTGGTTGGGATCTAGCAAGGAGAAGGATTCTAAATATTTGTTAAGTTTTGTAGAAATGTATTTTTCAAGTATTTTTTCTAGGGCTGGCAAAATGCTAATTGGCCTATAATTTTGTACATCTGTATGTTTGCCGCCTTTGTAAATCGGTCTAAAGATACTACTTTTAAGTTCATCTGGAATCACTGCTTGTTTTAAAATTATATTGATAAAATGAGTTATGACAGACCCTAAAATATGAATATATTTCTTAATGTCAAACATTCGAATGTTGTCAATCCCCGGTGACTTTGAATTGTTTAGTTTGCTAACAATGATATTAATTTCTTCGCAGGTAGCTCTTGGTAGGTACATACTATGTTGAATTTCTGTCGGTCTGACGGTCGAAGCTATATAATCACATTTATGTATCATAGAGCTAACACTGCTCGTAAAATATTCAACAAAATTATTTGCTACGGTTTTTTCATTATGCGTGTTTAACATATATTTTGAGATTATTTCGTCACAACTACTTTTAGACTTGCGTCCTAATATTTTATTTACTTCATCTCAAGTTTTTTTGGTATTTCCGAAATAATTTTTAAATTTATTGTTAAAAAAGACAGACTTACATTTAATGATTTCTTTTGTAACCTTATTTCTGTAAGTTTTATATTCTAATTCAAAGAATTTATTGGTAGGAGTATTTTTCCACCTTCTGTACAGTAAATCTTTTTTTTTAATGTTTTCTAAAATATCAGAAGTTATCCAAGATTTTATTGCGAGGGGTCTTTTTTTGGGTTTCTAACCACTGGAGCGACCATGTCGAATAATTCGACTTTTTTTTTTCTTCTAATATTGAGCATGTCGAATTATTCAACGTTTATTACGTACCACTCGTAAAAATTAAATATAATATTATTTATTATATTTAATTTTTTACGAGTGGTACGTAATAAACGTCGAATAATTCGACATGCTCAATATTAGAAGAAAAAAAAAACGTCGAATTATTCGACATGGTCGCTCCAGTGGATAATACATAACGATTTTACTTTGTTCATACAAATCCTGAAAATTATTTTTAATTTTAGTGTATAACATATTGCAATCTTGTTCCTCAAGCGTATGCCACTTAAAATTATAAATATTTTTGTCAATTTTGTTTTGGGATAAGATCGATATTTTTTCCCCGTGTTCTACGACTTTTTTCCTTTCAATATATTTAATATTGACTGCAGTTAAAAAATGATCCGCTATGTTAATATTATTACATACACATGAAGAAAGAGTATTGCTTTGTTGACATCCGCTATTAAAACGTACAAATATGTGGTCTAAACAGGAACGAGTAACTTTTCCTGCTAGAACCGCTTCCCTAGTTACGTTACAAATGCATTTGGTTAAATAATTGTCAGACATTATATTTTCATAGGGCATAATAAGTGGGTTTTGATAATTTAAAAGGTCTAGGTTAACATCTCCTATAGGTACAATATTTTCTCTGGGTCTTATATTAGACAGAATGGAAGATATTTCATTGAGAAATTGAACTTTGTTGGAGTTGGGGGGGCGGTATATTGCTATGATGTTTAAAATATTCTTGTTTGGAAGTGTCAAGCCAAGCACACATTCAAAATGATTCGTTTCTATTGACTTCTGTTGAAATGTGAGTTCATCTCGAACGTACAACAATATACCTCCACCCGATTTTTTACTTCGGCAATAATTGTAACATTTAAATCCAGGAATATTATACAGGCAGACTAGCTCTGATGTTTTAGCCGTTTCACATAACATTAACGCATGAATATGTTTCCAACAAGAATTTAAGTAGACATTCAGAGTATTCCAGTATTTATAAATCGATCTAATATTCAGCTGAACCATAGACATATAAATATTAGTAGACCTGCCCTAAGTGATTGAAAGCGTATTATCCCCACTCCCCACACCGGTTCCATTGAGCCGGCTGGGCTCGCATATGGCCTCAAATGAAATTTGAAAACGTGACGTCATCATTCTTGTGCGAACTATGGTCGAGGCATCATCGGTTCATTTTACGAAATAACACGGCAAAATGTTGACTTTTGATATGAAAACTTGTAAAAATAGATGTGAAAAAGAGAATAAACCCAATTGTCGTATCACATTCCATAAGTAAGCATTATTTTACTTTATTTTAAGCTTATTCACACCGTATTATATGGATCAGTTTTAGAAACATATACTATCACATCACAATGTAGCGATTCTCAAGTGTGCTCATCGTTGTTTACTGGGGTAAATAAATTACGAGACATTTGTAAAAGTGTCTTAACTAAATACTCTGAAACTAACTGCGACTCTGAAAATAGAAGCTGCCTTACTTTGCCGAATTTGGACTTCGCAAATTAGTTCATAACGTGGCGAGTAATTTGCGCTCCCATGTAAAAATGTCTATTCATTCAAACGCAGATTTTACTTTTAAGAAGTAAATGGTGATATTATAATGCGAGATGCCTATTTACTGTCAGATTGATTTATTGACGAATCACAGTCAGCCTTACTCCCTTCGTTCTTCAACAGTTGATTTTACCCCTCGCCATTATCTTCTCGTCTATTAATTCCTATGTCTGTGAACTGAACAATATTAATATTTTCCATACTATAGTTACTATGAACATTTAGCCAATCCTGGAAATCATTAGTATTATCGAATTCTACCTCGTCATCTTCTTCAACATAATTATCGGCCATAATCAATAGTGGCAAAGTCCTTGGAAAGGGCAGCTTTGTAGGCCGGGCACGAGTCCTTGTCTCCAGTCGGATGTGCTGCGGGCTTCCCAAACCTGGTACAGGTAGCACAAACTGGCTCGGCGGCAGCTTTTGGGCAGTTTATCCTGGCGTGACCTTCGCCTGCACAGTGTCCACATCTTTGCTTGTCCTTGCAAAACTTGAAAGAATGTCCAATCAATTGGCACTTGGAGCATATTGTAAGGCCAATAAAATCACGGACACGGCACACATTCCAGTCCACAAAAACCTTCTCTTGCTCCACCAACACATGTCGTGTGCGAGCAGGAACCTCGTAGACTCTGTGGCAAGTTGTTCCTGTTCGAGCGCCAGCTAGGTGACTAAGCTTACAATTTTTGATTGTGGACTCTAGGTCTGCTTTGTCCTGTACTCCTGCTAAGGCACTTTTCAGGAAGCACTCGTCTGTTAAATCACGAGGAACGTTAAAAAAATCACTCGTGGATGCCGTTTTGTAGGTAATCTGGCACTCAGAGTGTCCGAGTTAGTTAGGCAAGGGGTTTTCAAAAATTTTTCTTGATCTTCTTTAGTGGCAGTATGGATCACAACTCCTTTGTTTCGGATATTCCTCATACCCATAACGCGTATCCCAAGATTTGATGGTTGCAACACGTCCTTTAGAAGCTGCTTTGTACCTTCACTGTCTTTTACAGAGTCCAACTTTGGGAAGATGCATACAGCTGGTTTGGGGGTCCCAACTTTAGGTCCTGAGCGGTTGATTGGTGGTGCCGTCTTCTGAGGATCATTTTTGACCATGTCCGCAAATGAAAGGCTTGCCTCCATGGCATCAGCTACTCTGCGCATCACCGGTCCCAGATCCGACTCCAGCTGCAAGATTTTTTGAAGCCTATGTTGGTTTTCGGCTTTTTCAATGGTAGTTTCTCCTTTTGCCACCATTAAGTTGGCATTGGCTGTTGCCAGATCAGCTTTGAAAGCCTCTCTTTCTAACAGCAGCTGTGATACTGATCGGAAAACTTCAGATATGTATCCGCTTATCCGTAGCTGTTGGTCCTTTGACACTCTAGACTGCTTTTCCGCAAGGACATCTTGGAGTGCTCTAAGACTGGCTTGTGTTTCGTTTAGTATCTGCACTGAGGACACTGCGATACTATGGGTCTCCTTTTCAGATACGTCTGAATAATCAGATTCGCCGTCAGATTCCTCGTTTTCAGACACTGGAGAAATCAGTTCCGAGGCTATTTTGTGTGATGAGGACGTTGAGGACATCATGATTCGTTTTTTCCGCCGATGGCTGCACTCATCAGGCAAGGGTTGCACTGGGCTGGACATTTCAAAGAACACAAGAACACGATCCTAGGTTAAGTTGCAAAATGTTGTTAAAAATGTTTAAAATCCAGTGAAACAGATATTTTTTTTTCACAAACTCAAAAACGCAAAACTCTGGCACTTGTATCATCCATACAAACACAACTTTCACATGAATTATTCTGCTTTTTTATGATTTTTTGCGAGAGCAAAGTAAACACGAACAGTTGTCACTGTGATTATTGTTGCATATATATTGAAATCGGTATTTATAGATCACTTCTAGGGATCTTCCATACTGATGGTGATCTAATGTAACTTTGAAAAACCCCGAGCTTAGTTGTAAAAAATGTTACATGAATTATAAATATGACATTATTCATAACCATTCGAGCAATAGCTACCCAAATTTGGGTAGGCGATTTTTTTATAAAACTCATATATATATATATGGGATAATCGACATACGAGATAATTATAAATATAAATATTATATGGGATAGTCAATGAAATCTGATTAACTGGATTAATTGGATTTAAACCACAGTTCATATGTTTCCTTATTAATATTTGGATGTATGATATTAATTGAATCGAATGGCCGAATCGAACACCCGGAAATCGGTTAAGGATGAAACAAGTCTGTAATTTCGACTGGGTTTTACCAACACCACCCCAGTTTTACTCATCTAAGAAAATAACACTTTATAAAATGTATAAAAATACTTTTATTCTACTATATGTACAAACATTAAAATAATGATCTCTGCACAGGTACATTCTACATTAAAATACTTGACTTTACATAAGTAGCTATTGCAAAAATAACTTCTGAACAATATTCCGCTGGCTGTTATCACTTGGAGTATCTAGAAAAACACCCGTTTCAGTATGAAGAAGGCTCCAGCGATAAAACCAACTGTCCCAACTATCCCCACTCCAATGCCTAGGGGAGTCTGGGAGTTAAATAATACTTTTAAGTGGAACATCAGATCCGGGATGGATTCCTTAAAGGACGGCTTTTGTTGGACCCTGGTGTAGTAATCCTCGATGTTGGGACGCTTTCCTTTGGTCCAGAAGTAACTGTCAAGCCCGAGAGAATCCAATCTGACAAGTAATATAGTTAAGCTAATATCGGCCACTGTAAATTCAGCGGAGCACAGCCATTGTTTTTCAGTCTCTGAAATTGAAAAATAAAATGATTAAACATTAAAAGTTCACCTCCCCAAAAGCAAAACAACACTGGATTTGTGATTGCAATATGAAACAATCAATACAGTTATATATTTTTTTAAATTCAACACTATTACTACCACTACTATGGTATATTCTCAAAAAGCCCTCGTTTGAGTCTACGCCTTCTATGGATGTCTAGTAACACGAAGCACGCTTTTCAGCGTCTTAAATTGTCCGCAATTTCGCACATCATAAACTCTCTGGACTCACAATAGAAAATTCCATTTGTGTAGAACTAGGTTGGTTTTAAAATAGCTGGAGTGTTTCAAAATACACATTATTTATCCAGTCAATCAGCTACGTTTTAATTTTTTGACATTTGAATGAATAGCCCTTGCGAAACGCCAATTCTCAGCCACTTTTTCTTTTTGATCAAATTGTGACCAGCTGTCATGCTTGTCAGATGATCACAATTTGAACTTTATCTCTTTAAAAACATTTTTAATTTTGCTTTTCAAGTTAAAACTAGTTTTATATTGGCTTTGTCATTAATAATAACTGTTAAAAATAATGAAAACTAGTGAAAACCAATTGTTATTGTAAATTTATTTTAATTTAACGTTTGTCTACCTTTTTTATGGGTTTCCAGTTCTTTTTCAATAGTTTCCAAAACATCTTCGACAGTTTTTAATATCTTCAGGTATTCATCTTTATTGGTCAGCAAGTGATGCTTCTTGTCCTGAAACTCTGCCTTCTTCAGTAGGGTTTCTTTAACCTCAGGATTGAGGTCTGCATTCATTCTCAAATTTTTGGAAGAGTTTATTTCAGCACCTAAAATATTAATAACAAATTAAATGTAAAAGAAAAAACTGAATATCTCCTATGGCACAAGGCATCAGGCACCTCTGCAAAACTGTCTGTCAAAACCGTTCATGGGCTGCTGGTTTTGGAATTTCACCCTAGCTGAAACTTTTTCGCTTGCACTTGAAACACTTCCGAGTCCATTTTTAATTCCATTATTGATTTCCCTCAAATAGGGTCTGGTGTTCCACAGATTAAATGAGCTATACAAGTGCAAACAAATATCAAGCATCAAGAAATGCCTATATATATTATTATAGTAGTCAAAATAAATTGATTTCATACAACTATTTGCAAGACAGAGCTAATGTAGCAAAAACGCAAATGTTGGTGTTCTTCACTTTGAATATGTGGCATCGAGCGAAATTTCAATTTTCTTAACAAAGCTAAATAAAATAAACTTCACAGATCCTCTCCCGTAAAGATTTAAAGATTTGCAGATAGACTTGTAAACTCTTCTTCTGTTGCAAATTGCAAGAATCATTAACATATGATACAGGGTTTTCCAATAAGAGGTGTTATTTTGAATAGCCCGCTATTTCGGTAGATATTACTTTTGAAGCTGTCATTTTTTGACATTTGACAAGTAGAAACTACAGCATTAATAAAAATGGAACGATACACGCTTCAACAACGCATTGAAATTATTAAAATTCACTTGAGTGAATCAAATGCAAATCATCTTGAGTGATGAGGCCCATTTCCACCTCGGTGGCTTCGTCAACAAGCGAAATTGCCGCATCTGGGGCTCGGAAAACCCAAGAGTTATTTTTGAAAAGCCTCTCTATCATCAACGTGTGACTGTTTGGTGCGGTTTATGGTCCGGCGGAGTCATTGGACCTTACTTTTTCTAAAATTAGGCTGGAGCAACAGTTACGGTGAATGGATTGCGCTATCGAGAGATGAATAATGATTTTTTATGGCCGGGATTGGATGGTATTGATCTGGACAACGTTTACTTTCAACAAGACGGCGCTACGTGCCACACAAGCAACGAAACCATTGATCTTTTCCGATTGAATATCAAAATAACACTTCTTATTGGAAAACCCTATAGGCGAGTATATGTGTTTCTTTGTTTGTGCCCTATAGACTTAAAAACTACTGGACCGATTTCGCTGAAAATATCAAAGTTTGTTGTTATTAGTGCCAGGAGTGTTTAGAGAGTGGTTTGAATGGCAGAAGAAGTCAGGGATGCCCGAGAAAGACTTAACGCATTATCTCTGCACTGGAACGAGATACGGAGTCGAATAAAAGCCAATATAATGTATTTTTTTAATAGTAACAATACAGTATACAGTAGTAAATAGTAGAAAAAGTCAGGAACACCCGAGGAATACACAGCACAATCAAATTAATCAATTACTTATGTGTGGTAACGTGTGGCATATGTGATGAATGAAGGGGTTAACGAATGTATGTGATGAACGATATGTATATGTATGTGATGAAAGAAGGGATAACGAATGTATGTGATGAACGATATGTATATGTATGTGATAACGACGTATGTGATGAATGAAGGGGTTAACGAATGTATGTGATGAACGATATGTATGTGATGAACAAAGGGGTTAAGGAGAAGGTATGACAGAACATGGAAGAGAATGGCAGTAGAAGTCGAGGACGCTTGAAGAAGACATGGCACGTTCAAGTGAAATAAATACTTATTAAATTACAATAATATTATTTCCTCATTAAAAATGCACCCAGTTTTCAGGAACACTAGAATTCACAACCTCAAAACTCTACTCGAGGTTACTACTTTATTTGAGGTTAAATATTTTCCACAGTCATATGCAAATCATGCTTACTCTTGAGCATTTCTCGGACGGGCTTCAAGAAGGGCATCTTGGGGCTGCCACAAAGCTCCGGGTGGAAGAAAGAGCCCATGGTAATAACGCCCGCGGGAAGCGCATCAATCAGCGATCTGTATTTCTCTATTTTTTTTCTCACTTCTGATCCTTTGGCACCTGGCATCAGGCTCGGGGTGCCTGCAAATAAAACAGTCCAAATGAAAACAGGGTGATGACAGTCAACCTCCAATAAAGAGAGGGCACCTGAAGATAATAAAGGCAAGATGGCATGGACTGATTTTAACATTGGTGAGAACAATACAACACCATTATGAAGATTTTTTTTTTCTCTTTTTAATATGAATACCGCACAAGAATCTCAACTGTCTGGAGCCAGTGAGACCATGGCATCCCCAATTAGGGTATGTTGTAAGGCTGAAGGTAGAGGGAAGTGGAAGAGGAAGGTGGGGAAGTACTTGGCTATTCAGATCTAGTCACCAAACACGGCTAAAGCCATTTCAATTCTGAATGGTGATCTTACACCAGGGCGATACTAAGAGTATCTTCCACTCTGGAATGTGCTGCAAATATACTATATATTATTTATGAATAAATTTATGAAATAACACAAATTAATCAAATAAAATTAGAACCCGTGACCTCCTGATTGTTAGTCGAGAGCCTTACTCCGTGACCATGGAGGCCGTCATTAGATATTTACACCAAAATAGTATAATATTTCCACCAAAATAGAGACGCAGGAATCCAAGCTTTCTAATCAATTTCCTCGTGCAAAAAAAAAGATCGATGCGCTCAACTGAGCGCATATAACAAATTTGGGTACAATTAATTAATATAACCTCCGTGTACTGCTTAATAGCCTTGATGCATAAAATTAACAAGACGCTTGGATGAATCTTTGAAACAATGTCAATTACTGATCTTTGGTATTTTCTAGTTTTATTTTGTGAAATTTATATGTAAATAAAGGTAAACAAACTTTTATAATGGAAGCAACCTAGAGTCAGACCAGGAAAGTGGGTGCCCCGGTGGAAGCAACCCAGAGTCAGACCGAGAAAGTGAGTGCCCCAGTGGAATTAACCCAGTCAGACGGAGAAAATGGGTGCCCCAATGGAAGCAACCCAGAGTCAGACCGAGAAAGTGGGTGTCCCAAAGGAAGCAACCCAGAGTCAAACCGAGAAAGTTGGTACCCCAATGGAAGCAACCCAGAGTCAGACCGAGAAAGTGGGTGCCCCAATGGAAGCAACCCACAGTCAGACCGAGAAAGTGGGTGCCTCAATGGAAGGACTGAGGACTGGAAGTAGATGGCCGGTGGAGAGCATTTGTGGGGGAGACCAAATCCCCACTGGGATGTAGTGCCGTAATGATGACTATGGGTTTGAATGGTTACCATTTGTAAAGTTGTCCTCTAGGTAGTCTATGATCCTAGCAGAGTCAGGAATCACTTTCCCTGAATCCTGGAGTACCGGGACCTCCCCTCTCGGGTTCACTTTGAGGAATGTCGGAGAATATTGCTCCCCCTTGGTAATGTTTATGATAACAGAATCAAAGGGCAACTTCTTTTCATGCAGAGTCATCACAACCTGGGAAAAATCATTACTTTACTATAAGGATAATAATTAAAAAAATATATATTTACATCTGAGACATATACAAGAAAACACAGTACCTACAAAATACAAATTAATATTTTTTATGGGGACTCCCAAAAGTGCCTCATTTATTTTTTTAACCATTATCGGATTTTTTTTAAATATATAAACTAGGTACCCACCTATTATGTCTATAAGAATGTGCATCAAAAAGTTATAAATAACCGAGCTTCTTTATTTTGTCAATTAACATGTCTCATAAATACTATTTTACGAGGTAATCCATTACAACATGTCGAAGTTACATAACAAAAGCGAATATTTTCACCGAGATACAAAAGGCAATACATAATTACGGTAACTATAATTTACAATTGTTTCAAATGTTTACACTTTCGATGGTTTGAAACAATAAAACTATTCATTGAGAGGCACAATTTTAAACATATTATTCGGGTAATTTTATAACTTTTCAGCCGTGTTGAAAGTAATTTATTTGAGATTTTTGGTTATTTTAAGCGTTATGTCACTAAAAACCAACTGTCACTGCCTTTGTTTATACTTTTTCACGCCCAGTACCTACTCTGTATTCGTATTCGAAAACTTAAAAAAACCTTGACCTTCGATAAAAAATATTATCACACATAATCTGAAATATTATTTGAACGCGAAAAACAATTTTGTAAAATGAAGATTGTGCACCTTTTGAGAGTAAAAACTGTAAGGGTGATAATATAGAATCAATCCAGCTGGGGCCACCATCTTTCTCGCTGTGGGGCCAAAAGCCGACATCACCTTAATATTTTGTAAACTGAAACAATACGAAAGAGAAGTGGACCGAACTCAGAATTGCGGACAGAGGTGGTCAAGTCAAAAGTCAAAGCGGATAGCGGACGGACATAGGTACCTACTTTCAGCAATCAACATTATTCTAGAGCCGCCAATGGCACCATCTAGCGGGAAATATTAAAAAAGTTTTCCAAGATCATCATCACTAATTTTTAAACTTTGTTTTATGAAATTAATTATTTTATTTAATAACATCATGCGCCCTAAAATTGATTAGTGCTATTGTTGATTACTTTTATTTTATACCCATCAAAAAAATATAGACATGAAGATCAAAACTTGACCCATTTTTGACACGACTTGTGTCATATATCACTCAATTTCCATTGCTATACATTCCAAATGACAACTGATGTTGGTCCATCCGTGCAGAAATATATTTATATGTATTTTAATATGGAAGTTAAAATTATATTTAAAAAAAAATGTGAACAAATCGTTCTAACTTGTTCCATATATTGCTTTACTCTGCTTTCTCCACCGGGTATTATAATAATTACTTTTTGTTCTAGTTCAAACGACAACATGCCACCTATTAAGCTATTATTTGTAGCTTCTGATAAATAATAATAACTCATTACTTATTGCGTATCAATTTGGTGCATAAAATTAACCCTACAATGCAGTTCTGTGTCAATAAATTCCGAAATTAAACTACACACGTGTATGTAGCAGAATACAGATCGCATATGCGGCTGAAGAAACTCCACGAACACCGAAGAAAAATGTATTTATTTATAGAAGATAACAAAAAAACGTACAGCATCTCTGCGTCTTGAAACGAATTCTGGAGCTTCTTTAGAAAAATAACAATGATATATCTCTGCATTTATATATATTATGACATTTTTGGTCAATCACGCATTATTTGATCCTTTTCTGGATATAAAATATATTATTGCATTATTATTTTATTCCACAGGGTTTTTCAATAAGAGGCGTTATTTTGATATTAAATCGTAAAAGATCAATAGTTTCGTTGCTTGTGTGGCACGTAGCGCCGTCTTGTTGAAAGTAAACGTTGTCCAGATCAATACCATCCAATTCCGGCCATAAAAAATCAATAATCATCTCTCGATAGCGCAATCCATTCACCGTAACTGTTGCTCCAGCCTCATTTTCGAAAAAGTAAGGTCCAATGACTCCGCCGGACCATAAACCGCACCAAACAGTCACACGTTGAGGATAGAGAGGCTTTTCAACAATAACTCTTGGGTTTTCCGAGCCCCAGATGCGACAATTTTGCTTGTTGACGAAGCCACCGAGGTGGAAATGGGCCTCATCACTCAAAATGATTTGCATTTGATTCACTCAAGTGAATTTTAATAATTTCAATGCGTTGTTGAAGCGTGTATCGTTCCATTTTTATTAATGGCGTAGTTTTTACTTGTCAAATGTCAAAAAATGACAGCTTCAAAAGTAACATCTACTGAAATAACGGGCTATTCAAAATAACACCTCTTATTGGAAAATCCTGTATTACCGATGTCCTGCAGCTTACTAACATGTCTACTAGAGGAGAGCTTTTCAGTTTATTTTCCAAAATTGAGTTTGTCAAAATAAACAGTTACGCTGAACCGTTAATAAATTTACATCTATTTTTATTAAAAGATGCCATTACTTTTTTTAAAGTTTTTTTGACTAAGGATTTAACCTAGATTTATTCACAACAGCTGAAAAAAGTTTGTGAATTGTCATAAAATGGCTAAACAGAAATACTCTTACCGTTAACACAGTCAAAACAAAATACATCACACATAGTATTACACAAAGAGGTCAACCTCCTTCTAACTTGAACTTGTTTTTGCATGACTGTAAACAAACATCATCCTATTGCCAATGCGAACACATCGATAGGGTAAAACAAATAAAATACCTAGGAGTTATTATTGATACACACTTACAATGGACTAAACACATTGATTTTATCACTAATAAACTAAAACTTGTCTTGCACCTAATAAAATCCATCAAAAACATTTTTCCACTAACAATACTCAGATCAATATATTTTGCACTGTGTCAATCCATTGTCACTTATGGAATATTAGTTTGGGGAAGCGCTACAAACACAACAATTGACCCAATTCAAAAAGTTCAAAAGGCAATAATAAAACTTATACTGCAAGTACCATTCTACACAGACTCAAACAAAATCTTCAAAACTCTAGACGTCATGTCAATAAGACAACTTTACGCCAAAACTGCTCTCCTTCATCTCATCCATAATAATCTTCATATTACAAATCAACCAAAAGCCATAATAAAAACCAGGTCATCAACAAATAAAACACTGAACATTCCGATAACACACACCACACACGGACAAAGACACTTTCAATACTACGCAACCAAACTTTTTAACAGTATGCCCATTACTTTGAAACAACTAATGACTAAAAATACACCTACAAACTTTCTCAAAAAACATATCGTAGCCTGGATAAAAAATCAAGATATTCACTATATTCAAAAGCTTATAATTCCAAACCAAACATAACCAAAATATGATAAGTAAAATTAAATATTATACACGTTCTTCACGAATTATCCAAAAATAAATACACGCACATATAAATGTGTGTTTTCATGTTTCAATATATGTCTGTGAAAAAAAAAAAAAAAAACTTTCTACTACAACACATAAATACCTGTCACACTTAATCACAAACACGTAAACACCTCAGCACAGGTTCTCCTAGTGAGGTGTTCACGTAACATTCAATATCACCCACACACAGTTTTACAAATATCAACCTATGTTCTTTATTTTTTATATATACAGGGTGTCCGGAAACTCGTAGTACAAGCGGGAAACTGGTGAATCTACATCACATTTGGAGTCGATTTTGTAGTATATTTTTTTTTTATTTGAGCTTTCGTTATCGAGTAAATCGAGTTAGAAGTTGATTTTTTTTTTAATTTTTTTTTTTTTTTGAATCAAATTCTTATAAATTATTACTGAAGATCAAAGTACCCAACTAATTAAAACTATTTGAAAGTAAAACAAATGAAGAAACTCGGATTTGAAGCATTATTTTGAAATCACCCTTCATTTAATCCGGTGTAATCATAAAATATTTCTGCTCTGCAGGGTTAAAACATCTGTTGTTCAACCCTAAACACCAGAAAAAACTCTAACCCTAAAATAGCCGAAAAATATTTTTTTTTGGTTTTTTTTTTTTTTGTGAAAATGCTCAAATCAAATACTTTATGTTTATTTGGGTTCCCCATGTGGTGTAGATTCTCCAGTTTCCCGCTTG
This sequence comes from Hesperophylax magnus, assembly GCA_026573805.1. NCBI lineage: Eukaryota > Metazoa > Arthropoda > Insecta > Trichoptera > Limnephilidae > Hesperophylax > Hesperophylax magnus. The sequence continues at coordinate 6,128,625 of JAIUSX010000029.1, read as the reverse complement.
TACTACGAGTTTCCGGACACCGTGTATATATTTTTTTTATACCTTTTTTCTGTACTTTTTTCCCTGTACTACAATATAAACCACTGTATTCATTTGTAAAATGTGTATTCAAGTATAGACATAAATAAATAAATAAATAAAAACCTTCATCCCCAGGAACTGGCTCTTAACTGCTGTGAACTTTAATGTCTTTTAAAACTATTTTTTTGCTGACTTTTGAGCTAACAACTGAACCAAATCGCAATCGGGTAGGTTCGGGATTTATTTCGTATATTATCTTCTTAATGTGGGTACGTGATTGCCACCAAAAGTTGACAGAATGCTTTGTGGTTTGCTAAAATTTAATCAAAGATTGCAATCAAGCTCTTCCAAGTACTTATCTACATTTACCCAGAAAATATGCACTATAAATTCTAAAATATTCGCAAAATTCCATTGCTCCCATGACCGCAAAGTCACTGGGATTATGTTGGGTTAATCTCATTTTTAAAATGAGTAGATAGTAGGAACCGTTTTTTTGTAACGTTTAAGTTCTCAAACGGTTGTAACAGTTTCGCAGAATTTGGGATAACCGTTTAAAAACGAGTAATTACGCGCGCGATAAGTCCTCGCGTAGTGATTTCAATAGAATACAATTCGTTTGAGAATGCCGCCCGAAATGTCTTATCCCGTAATCCCACTGGGTTGGTATCGGTACAGAATCGAAAATAAACGGAGACACTAAGCAGAAAAGTCTCACGCTGGCTGCGCTGCAAACCGTACTGAATTTAACTTTTCTGCGCAGGGTCTCTAGTTTGTGTCGATTCCATACCTACCCAGTGGGGCAGCCCTTGAAAAACTTTACTCAACATAAGCTGTCGATAGAAAATTCTTTCGCCCGAAACTCTTTCTCCCATAACTATGTCGCCGACCATTGCTACTAAAAGCTTTCACTCAAGACGCTTTTATCGCAACCATTTTCTTTTTTGAATACATCTTTTTGAATTTCACTTTTGTTTTCGGTAATGAATGAATGCAAATATTGGAATTAAAAATTAAGCCACTTCTCGACATCCAATCGAGCTGAAACTGAAGCATAAAACGAAGAGTGTGTATTATCACTGAAGAGACGATCAACTCGAAGTAAACTATTTTTTCCTTACTTTTGGGGAAATCGATCGAACATTTTAAAAATCCGAAAATCTTTCTTGAACATATAAACAATTTTATTAATTCAATTCAATTCAATTCAATTAGTTTATTCCTTTAAAAACATTACAAAATTACAAGCGGTGTATCAACTATACCAGCATCAATAGAGCTTGTCTTTTAAAGGCAGCTTCACCTTCAGCGTTGTATTTAGTCTATGCCTTCAGCTAAATATGTCGATATCCGAATTGATTCTGTTCAACAGCAAGACTGCTCTCCCCACCGGCATGACCATTGGAAAGTTAGTCCTGCAGGCCAGGAGATAAAACAGTCTATGCTGTCGGTGAAGGAGATAACCATCAGGAACATAGAGACTAATACTCTCCATGATTGTCGGATTTTCAAACCATCCACGAATCAGTTTGAAGACGAATCATCCACGAATCAGTTTATTGACCTAACTGGGACCGAGGAGTCTTCTATCAAATCAGACGGTGAAAATTACACTTCTGTGCTTTTTTGTTCGGTATCATAGATATACTTACACGGGTAAGTAGCAAGTAGGTAACATTCTTTGATTATATAAATGTCACATTTATATAATCAAAGGTAACATTATTATTTTGTGAAGGAATTCGGACATGCACCTCTGGTCACTGCATTTTTACCGCTATTTTAAGCACCATCGATTCTAAACGGTGGACTCTCGTCAGGGCGATACTGAGAGTATAAATATTTAAATGCAAAGCGAAATACTCACTTGAATGATGTTAGGATTTGAACTAAACCGCGCAGAAAAGTCTTACAATGGACTGCGCCGTAAACCGTTACCTTACTTTCTGACTTTACTTTTCTGCGCGGTGGCCTGGAGTGGCGCTTGATACCGCCGCAGTGTACGTAATTCACTACCTAATGTCTTGCGGCGTGTCTCGATTATCTATATAAATAAAAATGTTATGTTCTTTTGTTCAAAATCTGAAATCTCCGAAAGTTTTTCACCCATTGCTTTAAAATTTTGACACAACTTTGCATTCGAATACGCGTGTGTTTTTATACCTATATTATATTGATGACACCTGTGACTAGGGTTACCAGATGGTCCAGTTAAAAAAACCGAACATTTTTTATCAAAGAGTACCCCCTTTGATTTTTTTGGTACAATTTGTCGAAAAATCAAAGTGTCATTTGATGATCAATCATAAAGGGAGAAGGGAACACTGCACACATAAATTGTACCATTTTCAACAGATTTGGTGCTGATTCATCGTTGAAAAACCTACACTATCAATGGATTTTCCTTCAAGTGAAAGCAAAATACTTTGAAGTGCAGCCAGTTCCTCATATAGATTTTCAGGATGAGTTTGCTGCTTCCATGGGGACAGTGATCATATTTTAATTAGTTCATCTAGAATAGGTAATCTTCCGCGTTCAATATCCAAGCAACTGAAAGTTTTGAAGGTGTGTATTGTTTACAAAAGGGTATCACTTTTCAATATAGGCCAGTGCTCTTTGGTAAAAGTTAAGAGCGTTTTTGGTCCCGCCAGAATCACTCGCGGCTTTTGCTCTGTAAATTCCCTCATGAGTGAGGTATATATTTATCGCATATTTAAAATAAATGGACATTCTATTGTCTGGTTTTCCAAAATTTTCTAGACCATTTTACTTGTGACAACCCTACCTGTGACAGGTAAAAACATGTTTTTTTTAAATAGCGTATTTTATGTTGGATATAAAAGCAACTAAATCACTAAAAACCAAATTTTATTTCATTAAGTGAAGTTCGGGAATAAAATTGGAAAAAAAAACTATTTTAAACCACCGGCACCGGTGCGGACTTTACAGTCCCTGTACAGAAGGCCGTGTCTATCAGATTAGGGACAATAATTAGTGTACACTTGTACACACAGTACAGTAGTGGTGCGTAATGATTGTATTGTGCTGAAACCAACCGCTTCCGCTTATTGAACATTTTTACTCCAGTGGCTGTGAAAATTTTATCAAGTTGAGCCAAAATTTTTCATTACAATGGCAAAACCGAATAATATTGTGAGGTAATGCTTGAAAACAACATTTAACATTTACTAAAGTGCATTGTCTATTCCATACAGTTTTTATTGTTGATTCATATCCTTTAGGAAAAATAAAATATTGTGCCCCGTTCTTATAAAGGAGATAGAATTTATAAAATAAGTTCTAATGTATTAGCAATTTCTGCAATGGTTGGCTTTTATTTCAGGGCTTCTACCAGAGAGCAACTTTTAACGGATATAGAAGTAAGTTAGAACATCAGTAAGTGAACAGCAGACAGAGGGTTAATATTAAGAAAATTACAAAGTAATAACAAAGTATATATAACATATGTTCCAAGCTCTTAATTAATACCTCCCTAATTGAGAATAACTCGTGTTTAGGGATTTAGCATTATATACCGTCTAAGTTCATTAAATGCTGTATGAACCACAATTTACTGAACACCGCGTAAAACATAATGTGACTTTTTTTTTCATGATTTATTTATTCAGATGTTTTTACATTTGTATTTTACATAGTGTCTTACGAAACTGAGTAGTATTCAGTTTGATTGTAAGAAATCTCTAATTTTTACAATTTTTCAATATACAAAGGTATTATCACTAATTTTTTTTCTAACGATTAACTTTAATTTATTCATTGATACGTATTGTATCTTGATAATTGAATTAAGGTTTTAATTACATAATTTATTTATTTTTACGTGTTACGTATGTTGATAACATAATTGTTTTGACTGTCTAGAAATGTCACACATCTTGATCAGATATTTGTATGTCTGGAAATGTTACATATCTTCATAAAATAATTGTATGTATATATTGATTTTCCGTAAGTGTTACATATCTTGATTAAATAATTGTCTGGAAATGTTACGCATCTCGACTAGTTCATTGTATTGATTATCTTGGATTTTACACATTTTACCTAACCTTAACCCGCCTCATAACTCTGCCCAAGCGGGTGGCGATATAGTCCCTCCGTCTTTACACTGTACAGACAGGGGCGTTCTTGTGAGTTGTCAAATAAAAAAAAATAAAAAAATCTTAATAACATTTTATTTTATTTTATGTGTATACTGCACGAGAGTTCCAACTGCTCCCAACCGTCTGAAGCCAGTGAGACTATGGCATCCCAAATTGTGGTATTTTGTGGGGCTCGAGATAGTGGGATAGATGGGAAGAGGGGGGTGGGGGAGAACCTGTGTCTTCAAATCTGGTCACCAAACACGGCTAAAGGCATTTCAAGCAACGTTTCAATTCTGAATGGTGGACTTACACCAGGGCGATACTGAGAGTATCTTCCACATTTGAACTTTCCGATATACTATTTATTTTACTTTATAAGACAAATCTCTAAAATGACATTACCAACGCTACTATAATTTGTAGGATTCAACAATACTGGTATAGATTACGCTTAATTCTATAAATGGAATCAGGACCTAAATATATCAATAGTACCCCAAACTTGTTGCTCAGATCATGAATCTTATTGGTAATGAATAAATTAACAAATTGTGAAATAACCCAAATTCGTCAAATAAAATTTACTTGTGCACGCCGGAATTTGAACCCGCGACCTTCATATTGCTAGTCGAGAGACTTACCCCTCGACCACGGAGACCGTCACAATTCAAATATTTACCTGGATCACAGTGCTTTTTAAAAGATACATCCATTCAGATTTAAGATAAAAGTCGAGGATTAATGTTGCACTGGTGTATGCGATAGCCTGCTCAGTAAAGCTTATCAAACTGTACATAATATATATTTAAGTACCTTGACTACTTCTTGTAGATAAGAAGAGAATTAATTTTTTGAATTAATGGTGATAAAACAGTTTGAGAACGCTCTAAGGCTACCAATTATCTAGCAAATTATCGGCTATTGTGTACGAGGTCGTGAATAATAAATTACTTGTTTTCATTATTTTTCTAATAATGAAAACGAAACAGGAAAACTAGGATGTTAACGTCCCTCTACACTATCAACCGAATTCCTGTGTATATTCTTAGTTTATCTACGTATGGTATTATGAATAAAAATTACTTGGCAAACCGAGTCTAGAAACGGTCAAGGCGATGCACTACGTCGTGTAATATTTTAAATTGAGCCGCTATCAATAACAACCCTTACGTAGATGGCGATAAGGTTTAAATTTCCGCTTAACACCATCCGCCTGTTTTGATTTTTGCAAGAAAAAAGCACGGCCAAAAAGTGCCTTTTATTTTATTTTGTGGATGTTCCGGCATAAATATTTAATTTTTTTTCGATCATTTTATAAATAACTTAATTTTCCACATTAAACAATAAAATGATAACCGAAAATAGTTTCGTAAGTAGGAGATTTTGAACTTTAAAGCAGTTTTCATAGGCCTATACATTATTTTTCTCTGGGCTTATAAAAATAATATAAAAAATACTCGATTATTTCAAAGGTCAAGATGTATTCTACTCGCAGTATTTAATTAAGGCATCTGAAACATTTCTAGGCGACCAAATTTTCAAACCAAAACCCATGATTTTGCATTACTACGTATGGCATCGCCTTAATGTCAAAATTTCAAAGCAATCCTTGAAGAAATTTGAACAAACGAACATTTAAATTTGTATTTATATAGATTTCAGCACCTTTTTCGTGCATTGGCTTTCAGCGTGTTAAGAAAATTTGTTGTAATGTCACTTTTCACGCAGGTATTTTTCAATCTGGTAGGTACCTACGTTATTATTATTAAATATGGTATTGACAAATTTGAACAATGTTTATGATTCGTGTTGTTTATTATGTTTGATTCATGTGACTTTTTAAATAATATACCTACTATAATTCAGATTTACAAATGGATAATATGTTATTAAACATTATTTCGACTAATATAATTACCGAGTTAGTAGAGGAATATTCTCGGGTCTAACTGGAGAGCTAGTTTATTTACTTATAATTGGTACAATAATATTGCAAATAGTGGGTAAAGTTACAAAAAAATTCCAGTATGTAAAATATTAGAAATATTGGACAATAAATGAATATGTGAAAAACATAGAATATATCTGAAAATATCAGTCTATTGGTTAAAGATGAAGTTATGATAGTTTTTTTTTATTTAGAATAGTTTTTCATTTTTTTATTACACATGGTAATTTTTTTTTAAATTTGGAATAGTTTTTTTCATTTTTTATTACATAGGATAAATTTTAAATTTGGAATTTTTCTCATTTTTTAAAAGGTTAAATTTTAAATTTGGAATTGTTTTCTCATTTTTTATTAGATCAGGTAAATTTTTAAATTTGGAATAGTTTTTTAATTTTTTATTACATCAATTAAATCGTTATACAGCTTTGGGCTTAGGTATTCGTAACAGTAGTGTGCAGCTGTCGTGTTGCATCTAGGTACACACACTATATTATATTCCCAGATGTTCTAGGTCTTACACTTCGCGTTGACGACCATTCGGATTCGAAAAAAAGATAAAAATACCTTTTTTTTCAAAAAGTTTTATAACCAGTAGGAACTTAAAATTATAAAAAAGTTAACTGGTTGGAAAACCTCTTGCTTTTTAAGAATAACTTTAATGATCATTTTGTTTTGTTATCACTATCGGACACGAGTTAGTCTTATAAATGGTTTCCAGCGCAATTTATTTTTATTTTAATTATTTGCGTTATAAACAGTCTCTATAGATTCATATGTTACAGTGTTAGGAATTGTTTACATCGTTGACCAATAAAATAACGATATTTAAAATTTAAGACCAAAAAAAAGGAAATAGGTACATACCAATATAATATGATCAGTTCAGAAATCAATAAAAACAACATTACACCATACTGCAACACCGACTGTACCGCCGCGCCGGTAAAACAATTTATGTTTCCAAGAACCAAATTAATATTAACTGATAATGAAAAAGAAAGGGGCGTTTTTGGCCCTGAGCTACACATTCCATTATATTACGTTGATAGTCACGGGCTGATGTACAATGCTAAAAAGTCATCCCTGCTGATATTTAAAGCAAATACTGGTCCCACTGTCATTCCACCCATACGTCTCGACGGGGCCAACCTGACAATTTGCAGCGAAATCAAATATTTGGGGCATGTCATCACCGATGACCTAAATGATAAAAAAGACATAGAAAGTCAAAGAAGAGTACTGAGTGTGCGAGCTAACATGCTTGCCAGGAGATTCAACAAATGCAGTCCTCCGGTGAAGAAGCAACTTTTCCAAACATATTGTATGAGCTTCTACACTAGCGAGCTATGGACGACATACACACAAGGCGTCATGAACACACTCCGAGTACAGTACAACCACGCATACAGAGCCCTATTTGGCCTCCCCTGGCGATGCAGCGCCTCACAGATGTTCACCGAAGGAAGGGTGCATGGGTTCGCTGCTTTGATGCGCCACAGAATAGCCGGGACGAGTCAGCGCTACCAGAGATCGGACAACACTCTTGTCCAGGCCGTTGCCCAGTGGCAGGGAGCGCCTCTACACCGGAGATGGAGAATTTCACTGAAGCCACCATAAAGACCTAATGTGCACATCAATGTATTGATTTTTTATTTATTATTTTTATTTTTATTTATTTCTTTATTCATTTTATTTGTATGTATTAACTTAAATGTAAACTTTTATGGCAGGCAGAGCATTGCACACACCGCTCTGTCCAGCTGAAATAAACATTATTATTATTATTATTATATCAAATGTCAAATATTTTAAAGTTTCGTAATATAAATATGTATATAACTTTAGATACTTACCAAAAATATTAAATAAATGACAAATTGGTTTGAACCAACGGCCAACATACAAGGTTGTGTAGTTCACGCTCGAACATCGATCTTTGCTGGATTATTTTTTTTTTTTGCAGTAACTAGGTATCTAGTCCGATATAAGTACTTATTTATCATTATTTTTTTTAACGTAACCGAAGCGACGATTGTAACCAGCTATTATTGCGATTTGAATACTTATTTGAATAATATTCTTTTTTTTGAATCGTCAGTTGAATAATTTTAAAATGACGTCAAATATTTACATTTTGTTTTAGAAATAATTTATTAGGCTAACGAGTGAAATTTAAAAAAAAATGTAGGCCACATTGTAGAAATAATTCAAGATTCACGCAACACCAACAAAACCTGTCAAATCAAACGTCAGTTCAAAGTTCGAGTCAGGAATATTAATAAGTTTTTAATATGAAATATTGCAAAACAATCGTGCAAAAATATTAATCATATTCCTGCGATTGTTAGAGATATTATCATTAATTAATTGGACTTTGTATTTATATATATTGATCTGTCATGTTCCGCGCGTTATTAAGAGTGCCGGCAAATACTCAACTGAGTACGTTTTCCATCAGAGCCATGGGTGGTTCCGCCTCTATTCCTACGGAGAGGTTGAAGGGAAAAGTTGCCATTGTTACTGCATCAACAGAGGGGTTAGTTTATTTACTGTTTATCATCTTGAATATGTCGATGATCTATCATCCCGTATGTTTATAATTAGGTATAGAGCAAGTTAGCATTCTTATCTTGATTACTTCATATATAAATCAAGCTTCTTTCAGGTTTGGACAAATACAACGAAAATAGGGACATGATTATAATATATTAAAATAAAAGTATGATTATAACATATTAAAATAAAAGTGTACTGCGAACTGAACAACTTTACATTGACGAATGTCAGCAGACGGCGACCCATTAACATAAACAACCCATTACTAAAATTAATTAACTGGGACACTTTTTGCATTGACTTCAAATGGGAATTTGTCCCAATTAAACAGAATGGTGTCTTAAAAAACCGAAGCAAATTAGTATTAGTTTCTCTATTTGGTTTCTGTTCCTTGGGTTTTGTCTCAATTAATCAGCTGTCCCGATAAACCGGTGTACCAATTAAGCGAAATTGACTTTAGTTTGAAAGTTGATGGAATCTGCATTGAGTTGTTGATATTTGTCAACCATTTCACATGGAAAAATTCTCTCTTATGCTGATGATACAGTCCTCATAGTTAAAGAAAAAACATGGGAATAAATTAATTTAAAGGCCACAGAAGATATAAATATTCTAAAAATATGGTTTGTCAATAACCTTCTGTCGTTAAATAGTGAAAAAACATATGTCATCCCCTTTGAAACGAATACCAACAGTATACCTCCAAATCTTCAAATAATCCTACATGATCATTCTCTCACACAAAACGACGCTAACCTCTGTCGACAAACATGCTCATTTCTGAAAACAGCTGATAAAATTACATATCTAGGAATAATCATTGATAAAAACCTAAAATGGAAAGATCACATCTGCCATACAATAAAGAAAATTAGGAAATGAATTTATATATTCTTATGAATCAGAAATTTCTTATCAATGAAAAATCTATACTCAATATATGATGCATTAGTACAGTCTGTTCTACAATATGCCATTATCAGTTGGGGAGCAGCCTACAAAACTAGCCTGACCCCCATAGAAATTTTTCAAAAACTCGTAATAAAAATAATACTAAAAAAACCTCCAGAATTCCCCACTGAACCATATTCGAAAAATTCAAAGTTCCTGCATTTAAAAACTTATTTATGAAAAATACAATTATTCAAATTATAAATGAAAAAGATAAATACCACAGACATAGGAATTAATAGACGAGAAGATAAGGGCGAGGGGTAAAATCAACTGTTGAAGAACGAGGGGAGTAAGGCTGACTGTGATTCGTCAATAAATCAATCTGACAGTAAATAGGCATCTCGCATTATAATATCACCATTTAGTTCTTAAAAGTAAAATCTGCCTTTGAATGAATAGACATTTTTACATGGGAGCGCAAATTACTCGCTACGTTATGAACTAATTTGCGAAGTCCAAATTCGGCAAAGTAAGGCAGCTTCTATGTTCAGAGTCGTAGTTAGTTTCAGAGTATTTAGTTAAGACACTTTTACAAATGTCTCATAATTTACTTACCCCAGTAAACAACGATGAGCACACTTGAGAATCGCTACATTGTGATGTGATAGTATATGTTTCTAAAACTGATCCATATAATACGGTGTGAATAAGCTTAAAATAAAGTAAAATAATGCTTACTTATGGAATGTAATACGACAATTGGGTTTATTCTCTTTTTCACATCTATTTTTACAAGTTTTCATATCACAAGTCAACATTTTGCCGCGTTATTTCGTAAAATGAACCGATGATGCCTCGACCATAGTTCGCACAAGAATGATGACGTCACGTTTTCAAATTTCACTTGAGGCCATTTGCGAGCCCAGCCGGCTCAATGGAACCGGTATGGGGAGTGGGGATAATACGCTTTTAATCACTTAGGGCAGGTCTACTAATATTCATATGTCTATGATAAATACTCATTTATAACTGAAAATCGAACCAGACTTAAATATATATTTACATGCCCTAGACTACACACTTCTTTTGCCCAGCACCATTATACCCACCAAGGAAAACATTTCTTTAATAAATTACCAAAATAAATCGAAGCATTAATGATAAAAAACAAATATTGAACTATATAAAAAAATATTTTAGGGAAATCATTAACAAAAAAACTGATTCCCCTAGTATCACTTGAAAATCTCACAAATTATTCTACAATATATTATTATCCTCCATAATATTTTTTTTCGTCTTTCCAAATACAACAATTTCTATGGTTTTTAATTTCGTAATTATTTTTTACTTTGTAACCAAGTTATATTATTTTTTTGCAAATGTACTCTCCTCTTCCATCCACAAGCAAATTCTTTTATGAAAGTGTAGTATAAATTAAAACAGTATGACTTGTAAAAATATTTAAAAATGTATTTATGTTATGTTAAACTGTTTGTTTCCCTAATAAAAAAAATAAAAAAATTTAATAGCAAACATTGAATCGTGAACATTATTTCTTTCTCATGTGTTGTGTAATTTGAACTTTCCAAATTCCCTCAATGCAGAGTCATTATAAATTCCCATTTGCATATAATATGCATGGGCTATATGTAAATGCATGGGATGCGATTTAATGTTGTCCACTTTTGCGAGAAAGAGAATCCTGATAATTTATTGCGAACGACAATAAGTTTCATATTTTACTAACGCAAAATAATTTTCCTCCATTCTCTTCACTTTTCCTGCGGAATCTGTATCCTGTTAATAGTCCTGCAGTACTAAATGACTGATTTCATTGTGATATTCCAGCATTGGCTACGCCATAGCCAAGAGGCTGGCCAGCGAAGGGGCCGCAGTGCTGGTGAGCAGTCGCAAGCAGCACAATGTAGACACAGCAGTAGCCAAGCTGAAGGGACTCGGGCTCAACGTTGAGGGGGTGGTCTGCCATGTCGGCAAGAAGGCAGACAGGACATTGTTGTTTGAGACAGTAAGTTATTCAGGCAATTCGATTTTGTATTGTGACAGTTTATTTGAACAATTCTTGATTAAAATTACATTACAAGATAGATAATATTGAGTCTTCAAAACAACTTTATAAACATAAATGTTTCTTATCTCCTGTTTGTGTAAAGGATTAGTAAATCTTATCTAAATTTGCTATTCAGTTTTGTTGACTCTTATCCTGATAATATATGTATTTTCCACATTAGAGTAAATTTAAGGTTCTGTAGTAAGCGTTCAAAAAGAAGAAGAAGGTGGTTTGAAAGAAGATACGTAAATTCGAATGTTAGAGGAACCTGTCTAATAATAAAAAAACGATAATGACCAAGTGAAAATATTTAATAAAACACCATGAGTTAAAAATAGAGCAAAAATATCTCGACAAATGCAAGTTTCATTTGAAGATAGACTGTAAATTTTTTCATTTCTATAACATATTAAATAATAGAACAAAATGTGTTTTTAATAATTTTCGGAGCATACTTTTCGATTTTTTATATACTGTACTGTACTGAGGGGATTTCATATAATTACCATTTCGGCTCTTCACATGTTATAGATATTATCTTCCAAAATAACATATATATTTTTAGGAACTTTAAAAGTTAGTTCAAGAGAAATATGTTATAAATTGGTAGGAATGCTATGTTTTTCTGTCTTTTATTTTAAATATCGGCATCTAACAATATTGACATAAAAGTAAGGCCTAATTCTTTCGAACCCCTGCCCCATTTGATTTCGTCATCAAATCAGTAATTAGCTCAATTTTTTTGACAGATTGAATGATGCGCCTTGCTTTTAGAGAACATTCCTTTGGTTCCTGAGGGTTCAAAAATAATAGCACTTATAACAGGCCACATTACAAGTGTTATTCTCAGCCTTTCCTCATTTGATGAACATAATGCTTGGCGGCTTATCAAGCACTCAACTTAAAGTTTGATGAGACTAATAATTATATATTCATATTTCAGGCAACGAAGAAGTTTGGTGGACTAAATATTCTGGTTTCCAATGCGGCTGTGAATCCAAGTGTTGGTCCTGTTCTGGAAGTAAGTTGACGCCAAATGATGAATCTCATTTTGGTTTCTTTATATTTTTAATTATAATGATAATAATAATATTTGGATGATTTATATAGCTCTGATTTTGTGCAAAATCACCTCAAGGGCGCTATACAAATATATAATACACTGCTACAATGATCTACTAACTAAATATGAAGATAATATACAGTACCATACTTACCTGGTAGGTCACTTGAGATTAACACTTAATTAACATTAACTAATTGTTTATTAGCGAAATTTAGATACAGGATATAGGACATAATTATAAAATTCGATATAATTGGACTTTCTCTCAGGAATGGTATATTTAATTTAAGGTTATGATAGCTTAAAATGGTAAGTTTTTAGTTTAGACCTGAATTCTGTTGGACTTGTTATGGATCTTAGTTCTGGAGGGAGTTTATTCCAAGCCTTCGGCCCAGATGCTCCAAAAGCGCGATCACCAATTTGGCTTGTACTTAGGTTTCATTATTCTGCCTACAGTTGATGATGTTGCTGATCTATTTTGACTAGTAAGACTTCACCATTTCAAGTAACGACACGGTTTTGGGATTTCACACAATTTATTATAGTTTGCATATATCTTGTGTAATTGAAGTAAGTTAGTGATTGGGTCTTCCGAAATGTTGGATTAATCAAACCTTTGCTGTCTAAGCCCTCCATCATTGTAAAAGTTTCATTTTACGGTTATTGAGGACTCATCATTTTGATAAGGTGCCCTGTCCTGTGCTGCTTCAGCGGGTTAAGTCAATATAGTCTAAGTTAAGTTATAGTCTATAGGCTAAGTCTCTCCTCGTGAGCCTTTGGATTTGCTTTAAATTTAATTGTTCGTTCGGAAATCCTGAATAAATTATACACTGCTTGTCTTTCATATCTGGAATTATTTGGGAATAAAAAAGGTAAATGGATTCCTCTATATCTGTTGTAGACGGAAGAATCAACATGGGACAAGATATTTGAGATCAACGTGAAGTGCGCCTACTTACTGGCCCAGGAGAGCCTTCCACTGCTCAGGAAGAGTGGCGGGGGCAGCATCGTCTTCGTATCCTCCATCGCCGCCTACCAGCCCATGCCTGTAAGTCTACTAACATCTTCATTTTATTATCATTTACTACTGACTATTCAACATTTATACAGGTGTGTTATGTTCCAGGTTGATTTTTTTTTTTAATAAATTTTAAACGAAATACAATTTTATAATTTATATTATATTGAATATATGGTCCTTATTCCTTGTGTATAGCAGTGTATATATGTCAGTCTGCTCGTGCGCAGGATCGGAACTGCTCGTGCGTAGGATCGAATTGCATACGCTGCCACCGCTTACGAAGACAATATGAATATTACGAAAAAAAGTGATTAATTAATTATTAATGAACTTCTAACGTTTCTTTAAAACAAAATCGATGTCTTAGACGAACTAACCGCGGTCCAAATATGCTCCAATCATTTCTCAGAAGACGAAGTGGATGCTGCAAAAGACATTCTGTGCAGTGAAACAGTTGAACGCAGGATTATGAGGAAAGGCGAAGGTAGGAAGTGTAAGAGTTTATATGATATCATTAAAATACTGAAGGAAACAGAGAATGAAGCTCTACCGACATTTGTGGCTCAGAATTTACACAAACTACCGCCTGTCAATTTCGATCACGTAGATGTCGCTTGTCTCCTAAAAGATATCATGGCATTAACGGGTGAACTAACCACAATTCAGTCACAAATGTCCAAACGAAGCAATCTGGAAGTGTTGCGCTCTGAAATGGCTCTCCTAAGGAATGAACTGAAAATAAATAAACATAACCGTATTCCAAATCAAGACGTAAACACATCGCTGTCCCTGAACGCATTGAAGGTCACCATACCGGTAGCGGTAGATAAGAACCGCTCAAACTCACGGTCGCCAACTAATGAATTATATTTGGACAACAATGCGCATTGCAATAATGTGAGACCCCGCCCACCCCCCCCGCATTAGCTGCCCCACCTGTCATGCACTCTCCTCAATCATGGAATAAAGTAGCGGCGTCTAGCTCTCTCACACAACAGCAACAAGTCATACTACAGACATCACAGGTACATCAACCGGGTATGGATGAATCAGCAAAAGTTGCACGCACACAATCTCACAAAAATACATTTAAACCAGAGACAACTAATTTTAATACGGATGGTTATAAAACCGTTACAAGAAAACTAAGGAGATTGAGAAATATTATTGCAACTGGAACAGCGATGGAGAACTCCCTCAAAATGGCTAAGTTAAAAAAAACGCTCTATGTGTTGAGGTTCGACAATAGTGTAACTGAGGACAATATTCAAAACTTTATCAATTGTAAAATAATATATATTTTTATTTTTTTTATTTATTGATTTTATTTTAGTAATTTGTACATTTAAGATTACAAATGACTAATTAATTATTACATTTAAATATACTATATATTTTTTTTTCTTCTTTCTTGATGTGGCTCCTACACAACATCTTAAACTTTTCAATTGGGGCAGACTTAAGGTTTTCCGGCAGCGCGTTATAGTATTTCATCCCTTTATAAAATATACTATTCTGGGTATTCGCTTTGTCCTTCTTTGGTAGCCTGATCTCATTGCACGTCCTAGTTTTATGTTTGTGTATGTCCTTGTTGTATACAATTTTATTCGAAAAATATTTGGGTAGCAGGTTGTTTACTATTTTGTGTAAAAATATCATCGTGTTCAAGGTCAACATCTGTTTCACCGCTAGCCAATTTAGTTCGTTTAACATTTTATTTACTTTTGAATATCTATTTCGTCTGAGTATTGTTCTCATTGCCCTATTTTGGAGAATTTGAAATTTATTTTGCTCTCGGTCGTTACACAGGAAAAGGATATTTGAGCAGTAATTAAAATGTGGAGCAATAATGGAGTTATAAATGGTGATTGCAGTTTTTTCGGACAGTTTTTGGCGAATTCTTCCCAAAAAAGATATCTTTTTTCCAATTTTCTTTTGGGTATATTCCGCATGTTTGTTAAAGTTGAGTTTGGAATCTATTATAACTCCTAAGTATTTTATATCGGTAACATTTTCAATAATTTCACCATCAATTTTGATTTTGCTTTCACTGGATGTCTTCTTATAACCAATTACCATACATTTTGTTTTTTTTGTATTTAATTTAAGCTTATTTATTTTTAGCCATCTTGATACATTATCTAGTTCATTATTTAAAATATGTTTTAGTTCTTCATAGTTTTCTCCAATTATATATATAAGTGTATCATCGGCAAATAGTCGTACTTTGCATTTTGAAAATATTTTCACCATGTCATTAATATAGAGTATGAACAATAGAGGTCCAAGGACTGATCCCTGTGGTACTCCTAATTTATTTTCCATTGGTTTTGAAAATTGATTATTAATTTTTTTTACCTGTATTCGGTCTTTCAAATACTCTTTTATTAATTTAATGGCTAGAGCCAATTTCTTTAAGCTTTCTTATCAATATTTCTCGATCTATGGTTTCGAATGCCCTTTGAAAATCCAAGAATATTGCTAAGATAAATTTATTACTATTCATTCCTTCTTTCCATTCTTCAACGATTACATTTAACGCTGTTTCACAAGAATTATTACATCTGAATCCCGATTGTTCTTGGTATAAAATATTGTGTTCATCTAAGTATTGCAATATTTGTTCTTTTATTATTACTTCAAGTATCTGTTCATATTTCGGTAAGGTGTTTATTGGTCGAAATTCTTCACATTTTCTGGTATTTTTAACCTTTGGGACCGGTATAATGGTAGATAGTTTCCATGACTGTGGAAATTTTCCCTCTTCGATTGTCTGATTAATAATATATAATAGAGTAGATCCAATTACTGGAAAAGCATCTTTTATCAGACTAATAGTTAATCCATCTGAACTATTTTTTGATTTAATTTTGTTTAAAATGTTAAATAAATATTCTGCAGTTATTTTTCTGAAGACCAATAATTTTTTGTTTGAGTTGTTATTATCATTTGTGGGGTTGAAAACAATGTTAGGTATTAATTTGTTAATTTGAGTGATGCTTTCTCTTAAATATTTATTAAAGCTATTAGCCATGTTTTCTTCGTTTATATCTTTTGGGAAGTTTACTATTTTTATGTCGTTTTTGTTATCGCCATGTACTAATTCTTTAATGCTTTTCCAAATTTTTTTGGGATCCCCTTCTTCCGATTTTATTTTATTTTTTATGTACTCATTATGCGTTCTTTTTATGTCTTTAGAGTATTTATTTCTCATTTTTTTGTAGTTATTCCAATCCATAGTATTATTAGTAAGGCGTGCTCTCTTGTAAAATGTATCTCTATCATGCTGCATTGTGCGTAGTTCTTTTGTGAACCATTTATTATTATTTCCTTTACGTATCTTCTGTTCTGGAACTACTTCATCAATGGATTTTTTAATGTTTAATATCATCTGGTCAGCTTTTTTGTTATATTCCATTTGATTTATTTCATTCCAATCAATAGTCTCTAAGGTCTGAATGAAGAGTTCTTTATTGTATCTTTTGTAATTTTTAAATGTTATTACTTGTGTTTCTTTACTGGAGTTGTAGTTTTCTCTGTCATTTAATAGAATTTGAATCATATTATGGTCGGTGATTTTATGTTTATCTAATACATTAACACATAGGTTAAATTTATTTGAGATAACCAGATCAATCAATGTTTTAGAGGTATTAGTAATTCGTGTGAAATCTTTAACTAATTGTTTCATACCTGCAGTTTGAATAATAGATTTCAGTTTTTTTGTGTATATGTCTGCATTTGCTTTAACATTTATATTGAAATCTCCAACTATGATGTTAATATTTTCATCTTGCAAATTTTCCATGCTCCATCTTTGAAAATATGTTAACAAGTCGCATTTACTCGTGTTTGGTGATCTATAAATAACAGTATATACACCTTTCTTGATTCCTGATTTAATGCTGATGGCTAAAATCCAACAATGTTTTTCATGTTGGTGATTTGATATCACTTCATATGGAACTTTATTACTTAAGAGAATCATCACTCCTCCTGTATGTCTGCTATGCGAGTCACAACGGATGGTATTATAATCATCAAATATAATTTCACTATCTTGGATATCTTCAGTCACATGTGTTTCACTCATCATAAGCATTAAAGGTTTCTTCTCTTCTAAAAGTATTTTGACCTCTTCGTAATGTGCTATGATGCTTTGTACGTTCAAGTATATAATTTCATCTTTCTCGTAACTTTTGTTTATAAAAAAGAAATTCTGCTCATTTTTGCTTCAAGTTTTCTTTTATAAATTGGGCATTCCTTACTCATGGCTGAGTGACTACAATTTAGTTTCAGTCCTAATCTTTTACTTGTCATTATACAATTGATGCACTGAATATCCTCATCCATGCAATCTTTTACGTCATGATTTTTTGCGCAATTTGGACAAGATTTTAGGTTTCTCCAATCTATAGCCTTGTGGTTGAACCCATTACATTTAAAACATCTCATGATATTTAAATTGTCAAAGACCCTGCATCTGTCCCATCCAATATTTATTTTTTCTGCATTTAACATTCTGTCGGAAGTCTTTCCGTCGACGTCGGCATATATAGTAAAAGTTGTTTGATTTCTTTGGTTTTTTAGTTCTTTCATATATGTCACCTTTATTTTTGAGCTTTGTAAATAAAAGGAAGTAATATCCAAATAGAAAAAATAATACAACGAAATCCCACGCAGTTTGGATCTTTCAAGTTGACTAGACCGAATACAAATTTCAAAACCTACATGAAAAAAGAATTTTGGCCGACTGGTATTGTTTTCCGAAAATTTATTGAAAAAAAATACAATGGAAAAGAACAAAATTAGGATAATTTCAATAAACTGCAAAAGTTTTAAACGAAACGTCAACTTCGTTATAGATATGTGCGATATCTACGATGTAATTTTGCAAGAAACGTGGTTATTACAAAACGAAACATCGAATCTATCCAAAATTCATCCGAACTTCCAGGGATGGGGTACCTCTGCTGTAGATTTATCAAACGGACCGCTACGAGGCCGACCCTACGGAGGAGTCGCAGTACTTTGGAGGAACGAGCTGCAAGCTTCAATAATACCGTGTGGGGATTACCTCATCGCTGGTATTCAGATAACCACCAACGGAGGAACGATAAGCATACTGACTGTCTACATGCCGGTATGTCATGCGGACAACCTTACCGACTTCACCAACTACCTTTCCAAAATACATACCATCATTCAAGATAACGAACACTCTGAAACCATTGTTATGGGAGATTTCAACGCTCACCCATCCTCCATATTCGGGAAAGAACTCTCTCATTTCTACACCGAAAATAACTACAATTGTATCGATTTTAAAAGACTACCGAATGACACATATACATATATTAGCGATGCACACAATACCACTTCCTGGCTCGATCACTGTATATGCACTAATAATCTTAAGAATAAAATAGATAGTCTGAAAATACACTATGATACCGACTGGTCCGATCATCGGCCGACATCTTGCGTAATCGCTGCTGAAAAATTACCTGCAACTATTTTTAACACTCCGCAACAGCCAAATAACATAATATGGAGAAGGAATAATAATAAGAAAATCAGTGAATATACGTCTGTAGCAGAAGCATTACTTAGTTTAATTTATCAAAGACACTCCGAATCCATTTGTAATTCGGATTCTATATGTGACAGATGCGACCATATACAAAAAATGTACAATATATACACAGACATCGTTGAAGCCCTAAGTAAGGCTGCCAATATTGTATTTCATCGGGAGAGCGACCAAAGAAAACCAAAAACACATTGTGACATTGCTGGGTGGAATCAACAAGTTAAGGAACACTACGAAAATTCCAGATCGGCGTTGATGGAGTGGATTAAAATTGGGAGACTATTACATGGTCCCATTGAGGATGAATGAAAACGAAAAAGGAAGGAGTTCAAAATAGCTCTTAAACACTGCCAAAGCTCTTCTGAACAAACAAAAATGGATGATATCGTAAAATCACTTGACATAAAGCAGTTTGCCCAATTCCGGAAGAAAAGCAATAACCTGATCAAACCAAAAAATCGAATCGCCAGCCAAATTGATGGGTCCACAAACACGGAGGAAATTGCTAATACTTTTAGAAGAACCTTTGCAGATATTTCCGGAAATGAAGTACCGTCTGTCACTGATATTATGGAATATGATGGACAAAACGTTTACCTCTCTGAAAGTAGTATAATGAAGGCCATAACAGGCACTAAGGCTGGTAAGTCTCCGGGACATGATAATCTAAGTATTGAACACATAAAATACGGAGATAGGTACATACCCAAACTACTAAACATACTATTCAACGCAATACTTAAACACAACCATATACCGGGTGCAATGACGAAAACGATTATAACTCCAATCCTGAAATCGGGACAGCCTGACATGACTAAATCCAGCAATTACCGGCCTATATTTTTAGCAACTATAACTGCAAGATTATTTGAAAGGGTAATATTAAATGAGAAACATGATAAACTAATGTCTAAAGATAACCAGATGGGATTCAAATGTAGATTATCCACTAATATGGCAATATGTATATACTGCAAAGCAAATAATAGAATTCTACAAGAAACTAAAAACTACCGTATACGGGTGCTTCTTAGACCTAAGTAAAGCCTTCGACAGGGTCTGTCATAAAACACTATGGGATAAATTGAAAGCTAGGAATATACCTACCTTATTTATAAACACACTATCCCGATGGCACTCCCAGCAGGAAAATGTTGTACGGTGGGCAAGTAGATACTCCCAGCCGATATATTTGTGGTCAGGGGTAAGGCAAGGAGGGTGTATGTCCCCCATTCTATTTAATGTATACATGGACGAGTTGTCAAGTCGCCTGGACATCAGAGCGGGCTGTCGTGTTAACAGTATATGTATGAATCATATAAGCTACGCGGACGACATGATCCTCCTAGCTCCGTCGATCAAGGGATTAAGATTACTGCTAAACACTTGTGAAGAATATGGAAAACAGCATAATATAATGTACAACCCGAAGAAGACGGAATTGATTGCGTTCCACCACGGAAAAAGTCAAGATACAAGTAAGATGCTCCCCATATACCTTAACGAGGCAAAAATAAATACATGTTCGAACATGAAATACTTGGGGCACATTATTAATGAAGAGCTATCGGACGATGGCGATATCGATCGACAAAGGAGAAGCCTAAGCATAATGTCTAATATGATTGCCCGCAGATTTTGCAAATGCAGCAATACCGTTAAAAAAATACTGTTCAACTCATTCTGTACTGGCCTGTATACGTGTGAGACATAGTGTCACTACCGAACTTGCTCGATGGAACGACTCCGAATTCAATATAATGACGCCTGTATACTATATATAATATTTGGATACCGAAGATACAGCAGCGCATCGACAATGTTCACGGAACTAGGACTGAATGGATTTGCCGGCCTGATGAGAAACCGGGTCACTGGAGCCAGGATGCGGTTAATGGCCTCCGCCAACACGTTGGTGACTGCAGCCTACCAGTACCAAGCGCCACTCCTGAGTGAGCGCTGGGCCCAAGCGCACTCAAGACCACACCCTGCATAGTTGTCCTTATTTGTTAATTTATTATATCTATTATACAAAAAAAAAAATGTATATCTATATGGGACGTGTGGGATTGCACTAACCTCCCCACATTCTAGAATAAAAAAATAATTATTATTATAGCATATCATGTCGGTCAAGCGGCCGCTTCTAGCCGTGGTGCTAAGGTGAGCTCTTTTAAGCACATTTTTCATAACATTTTCGCAGACTTCTGGCGTTATTTCAGCTTTTTTGTTTCGAATGTTGTCCTTATGCGTCGAGGTTGTGGTTGGTTTATTGGCTTACACCTTTTCCTTCAAGCACCCCCTTAGGAAGAAATCGGGAGGGGTCAAATCAGGGGATCGTGGGAGCCACTCGATATCTCCACTTTTTGACATTATTCGTGACTCCACGAATATTCTTTACGTTCACAACTGAACAGTTATTTTAATTAAATTTTTAAATAATTTCAACATGTTGGTTAGATGCTCCATAATAAATTGTTATCGACCACTCTCTACGACTGTCAAATGCCAACTGACAAATATCATCCAAACCAAAATGGCGGCCAAACAAAATCTACCTCGAACATAAAACGCATTCTGAATATGATGTTTTTATTTTTATATTCAGATTCTTGGAGCATACTCAGTCAGCAAGACGGCTCTTCTAGGATTGACAAAGGCGGCCAGTTTGGATTTGGCCCCAGAAAACATCCGAGTCAACTGTCTAGCTCCCGGAATCGTACCTACCAAGTTCTCTGGACCTGTAAGTAAAGCGCAGACCCGTGAAAATTTAGAGAAACAAAAAAAAATTCTAATTTATTTACTTATACAAATTTTATATATTAAAAAAATATTGAAACGGCCGAGAATAGAATCCCAATCAACTGCTTGGATGGCGACTGTGCTAGCCGTTACACCATCAACCCTTTTCAGTACATATAAATTCATTAATGTACTGAAAATACAATACAGCATCCTGGCAAGGCGAGGGTCCTGAAGGGCGATTCTCGTTCTACTTAACGACATTTAATTTGTCCTTACCTTCAAATGAACGATTTTTTTCGTATATTTTATATTAAGCGATTCCGGTTCTCTCGATGACCAATGGAATCCTTAGATTTTCGATTGCGCGCCAAAACTCATAGCCTTCCGCGATGGTGACGTTTTGACAAATAACAATATTTAGCAACAACTATTTAAGTCGGGGGAGATGGATTATTAGTTTCTTAGTTTGGTTTATTTAAATAATATATGCATATTTCCAAACCTTCAAGATTTAACTCCTTTTAACTTAGATCATACAAACAAGACAAAAAAATGGCCATCTAACTGCCAAAACCTGTGAAATTTTGAACTTGGAAAAAAAGTAGAACTGCATCTTTTACCATCTCCCCCGACATAAATAGTTGTATAAATATTATAGTTATTAAGTTGAAACCAAATGTTATTTTTTAAATTTTTGCATATTAAGCGTACAGCTGAATTAGGAAACTTTACCAAGATTTGTTTAATGGATAATTCTGCTGGTTTTCTTCAACTTCAACAACTTTATTTCCAGCTGACCGGCACCGACTCTGCCCTGGAGATGGCTCTTGCCGCAGTGCCCATGGGCCGCCTCGGCAAAGCTGATGAGATGGGCGCCACTGTCGCCTTCCTCGTGTCTGACGATGCCGGCTACATCACCGGTGAAACCATCGCCGCTACCGGGGGTATGGCATCCCGGCTTTAAAGCAGGCATCAAAGCCAAACATTCTGTGGCTTGACTTGTCTTGTTCACTTTTTTTTGCATTAGACAAGCAATAAAAAAAGACTAGACAATAATCATTTACAGAGACTTAATCAATGTTTTGTTATAGCCAATTCTTGGCATAGCTCTTTTGTAACATATCTGTCTTTCTCACAAATGACCCATGTAACGGTGACCGGAGACGATCAATATCAATTGTCAATGAGCTTACGTCATTGACAATAAGCATTGAAGTGCGATCAGAACTTCAATAGACCTGTAAATATTTTCTCACGTTTTGCTCTATGCACGTCTGCGAAAACATAACCTAAAGTATGCGAATACAGTGATAATCTTTGGATTTTTCTTTCCATAACTCTGAACAATCGCAATATAATGCAATAATTACAAATAAAACAAATATCGTTCCGCAATGAAACTGAATTCCACAGGGCTCTACAGCAATTGAACGAACTGTTGTCAATCGCACAGCCTAAACAATCACATCACTGCGTCAATGGCGTTCATCTACGTCTGTCTGCTCAATCAAAATACACATCATTCCCTCAATCACTTCAATTGCCTCAGTAAACGATCAATAATTGTCAATCACATATTTATGTTATCATTTGATATGAATTGAGTTAACTATTGACAATTGATATTGATCGTTTCCAGTCTACCTAAAAGAGGATCTACAATGGAGCTTTCAGCAGCAGGATTATAGGAATTGTATAAAAAATGTTTCTTGCCCGCGATAGCAATTTTATAATACTTAATATTATAATTTTAATTTTTAAAAATAATGCAATTCTTTAGAACCAGTGAAGAAATAAAATAGTCCTTAAATTTATATTTTATTTTGGTCTGACCATAGTAAAATTAAATGTAAACCATAGACAATAAGAGACTTAGTACATAGATATTTTTCTACGTTATTTTATATTTTGAAGCTGATTAAATAGTCATCAGGTACTTATTTTTTTGTATAATTTTATTATTATGACGAGGAGTTCTTTGAAGTTTTTTTCATACAAATAGACAAGTATGATATTCTTTTTCTACCAAAGTTAATGCATTTATATATGTAATAAATGCAATTTATAAAAAGTTTATGAAAACCAATGCGTAATCTTTATTCTGATTTATTTACTTACTTGCTAAAGTACCTACATATTTCTTTGTGAATCATTATTTTTTTTAATTAAAAGTGATTTTAATAAAAAAAATATATATGTATATTTTTTTAACTCCAATGCTCTTGAGTTGGAAAAACACTGTTGTAATAATTATTGATATGTAAAATACAATAATATGATTGTAAATCTTTCATATAAAAATGTTTGGTAAATTATAATTTTATTAAAATGTCATTCATATTATATTTTATTAAAATGTTAATACAAATATTGTGATTATTTCTAGCAAAAATTTCCAAACAATCTCATCAGTTAAGTATGTACATCTTGCACACTTTTTGACAGTTCAGTAATTAATGTTTTCCATGTTTATGGCGAAATTACACTTAAGGCGATCCAATACCAAGTAATGCAAAATCAGATGTTTTTGGTTTGAAAATTTGATTGCTTAGAAATACTACAATGCTTTAATTAAATACTGCAAGTAGAACACATCTTGGCCTTTGAAATAATCGATCATTTTTTTGATAAGACCTTTTATAAGCCTAGAAAAAAATAATGAATCAGGCCTAAAAAAAAACTGTCTAGTGCAAAATATCCCATTTACAAACCCATTTTCGTATATTTTTTTTATTGTATAAGATGGGAAATTCATTTTTTTATTTGATAATCGAAGGAAATTTTCATATATGTACCAGAACTTCACAAAATAAAACAAAATATGCATTTTCGCGTTGTTTATTTTTACACGAATATTGATCAATTTTCGGGGAGGTAAACATTGAATTTGCCATTGTGAAATAAACTCTATGCCGTCTACGTAAGGGTTACACGCTTTTGTATTCAGTTAACGCCCAGCGCTGGCGCTATGAAGACGTTCTTTATCTTAGTGACGCTCTGTTCTCTAAAATTTTTCAACTAAAATCAGTTTACGTGTAATCGTTTTTTTTTTAAATTCCTAGTTTTATACAATGGGGAGGAAAGATATTAAAAAACTGGATACGCTCAGTGGCCTAAAAAGAAATAAAAAACATGCTGGAATGTTTGGGTAAGTTCAAATATTTTTTTTCATAATTATACCTAGAAACAATAACGCAAGAAATATTTGTTTATTTTACGTTATGTTTACAAATCAAACATAAAGAATAATAACAAATATACATTGCAAAATGAACGCACGATAAAATAAGTTACAATCATTATTTAAATATACAAAAAAATTATTATAAATCGGTCATCATCGATTATCGAACACGATTAGACTATTAGGTAAGATATACTCATGGAATAGGAATTAATTGTTATTTTTTCAATGTATGCAATGTCTTTTGTAATGTAATGTATCTAATTTTTTTTTACAGTCCTCTACGTAATCTTTCCGTAAACAAACAATTAAAAAATACTGCTGTTTCCGAGGGTTTTTTATCTGTCAATGAAAATGTACAAGTAAGTATTTTTTACACCTAATTCCTAACTATAATTAGGTATTGTAATTTATTTAATTTAGTCGATTTACATGATAATACAATTTGAAAAACAACCATGCAATAATTTCTTTGCCAAAAATATGTAAATTACGCAGCTGAACAAAACAACGAGTAAAGAGTGTAGAGTGTAAAACCAATTTCAAATTTCGCGCGCTTTTTCGTACCAAAGCGACGCACAGTGGTAAAATTTAACGAAATTTGGGACGTATTTGGTATTAAAGGTTCCAAGCGTTAAGTTTGTTACTAGAATTGTTATAAAGTGGTCATTTATTGTCAATTTACGCATTACAGATTGCTTGTGTTTTATTGGGTAGTTACGTTAAAAAGAAAACATTTTTATTGTAATTAGTTTTTTTTTTTAGTTTAACATATTTATGTTTTTATATAAAAGAAATATATTTTTAAATAATAAAAAAATAAAAAATGTTACTACTAGGATTGTTATAAAGTGGTCAGTTGTTGTCAGTTCACGCATTACAGATTGCTTGTGTTTTATATGTTTATTATAAAGTGGTCAGTTATTGTCAAATCACGCATTACAGATTGCTTGTGTTTTATGTTTTATTCTAAATGGTCAATGCAGGTTTTGGAATTGTTCATTTTTCGAGTGAGTTCATTTATAAGGCTTAAAAAAAGACCATGATAGTCCTTAGATATTTTTTTAGGGATCACAATTATCCAGAATAATTATTTAAATCTCCAATAAGACAAACTTTTGATCGATAGATTGATACCGTAGTTGATTCGTTTCCAAATAAAATTTTGAGACAATTGGCATTTATTATTGCGATTTACTTCACCTCGGCTTTTATTTCATTTTTATGTTTATAATTTGTCTTTGCGTAGCATTTGGTTTATTTTAAATCAAATTTGAGTAAGTACTTCATCCAACAAATTTCTAGACGTGGAGATTTTTAGTTTATTAAGTTAAAACACGGCTTCGCTACATTCCGTCCATTATTTAACTGTTAACAAAATGTTTGCTTTAATGAACACTTCTCCTCCAACCAAAGCGAATGATTCTAATTCTGTATTGAAAAAAATTACCGTGATGTTATTGGAATGTTATTCCTATTATGTTGGTATAGATAACCTACCTTATATATTTGGACCCACCTAAAAATTTACTTAATAAAAAATGATTTAAAAATTGTTGCATAATTTTATTACTCAACCTGTAGAAATTTTAAGTAATATTCTTTCTTCAAGACCCGCATTAATTAAACCCTTCCTTCAACCTCTTCCTTAATCCGCCCCGCAACCCTGCCCATCCAGTGGCGATATAAATATATTTATATATATATATATATATATTTATCTCTACAGACAGAGGCGCTCTTGTGAGAAGTCACATAAAAAAACGAAGAGTTAAAAAACAGTTTTTGTGCCTCCTATAAAATTTGATAAATGGAAGAGTTGTGCATTATGCCGATATTATATTATACCGGATTTTTGACAAATTTTACCAGTGTGCGTTTATGGGCGTAATTGGGCAGTGGCGTTCGGTATTCTCTGATTGGTTCTCAAGTTTCCTTTAACTTACACCAATAGGCCGCGCCCCTTCCAAATTCGAAGGCCACCTGGAATATCACATCGCCTTAAGGGGTATTTCATCATCCCCTTGATAGCTTATTAATAGGATAACGTAATCATTCAGGGCCAGTAAAAACCTCAAGGACGCTGTATTAGGGGTTAGGTATTATCAGCACCTTGGCCCCTTAGCTCATTGACGCTAAGTTGGTGCTCGGAGCGGACTGCTCCAATTGTATGCGTTTATAAAACTTAGCTTACTTATTCCATGTTCAGCCACCAATCATAGGTTCGAGTACCGAAAAGTAAACTCGGACTTAATAAATCAAAAATATATGTTATCCTATGGATAAGCTATCAAGAGGATGGTGAAATCCTCATAATGTAAGTAATTACAAAGATAGATAATGCTTAACAATATTGCAAATAATTCTAAGAAGTGTAACATATTTTTTTATTTTATGAATACCGCACAAGAGTCCCCATTGTCCAGAGCCACTGGGACTACGTCATTCCCAGTTGGGATATAAAATAAAGGTAATAATAAAATATAAGGTAAAAAATTATTTATAATTATTTTTGACGTTTTTCCTTTTTTTTTATTTTTTTTTTTTTTATTTATTCAGTGAGTTTTATGAATTACAATTTTTGACTTTCTGTAGCACTCTGCTTTTGCAATCTTATTAGAATCTCGCTTTTTCCTTCCTGTCCTCAACTCGTAGATGAATATGAGAATGGCCAGAAGGTGGCCACACAGCAGCACGAAGAAAAGAGAAGCTATTTGGTGGATGTTGACCTCACTGACTCCTTTGTTGACCTGGCAGATGGGCTTTCTGGACACCCACTTCAGTAGTAATCTGTTAATCTGTCCCGTTTCCCTCGCCTTCTGTAACCTAAAAGTGTGTTGTTAGATATTGAAACAGTATTAGCGGCCCTCCACACTAACAACCAAATTCTTGTAGAAGTATATGTTTTTATGACGCATAAGAGTCCTAACTGTGCGTCTGCAGTCAACGAGAGTATAGCATCCCCAGTTAGAGTATGTTTTTTGGTTTAAGGTAGTGGGGATGGGTCGAAGATGATGAAGAGGAGGGTGGGGTACACGGCTAAAGTCATTTCAAACAGCATTTCAGTTCTGAATGGCGGTCTTTCACCACGGCGATAATGATAGTATCTTCCACTCTGCATTTGCTGCAAATATTACTAACATACATAATTTAAATTATTATGTTGAGAAACAACACAAATTAATTAAATAAAATTTACTTGAGCACGCCAGGATTTGAACTCGCAATCTCCGGATTCGTACTTAGCCTTAACCCTCGACCTTGAACGCCGTCAATAATTCAATCTTTGATTCAATCGATCGTCAATGATTTAAACGATCATCAATGATTCAATCGATCGTCAATGATTCAATCGATCGTCAATGATTCAATCGATCGTCAATGATTCAATCGGTCGTCAATGATTCAATCGATCGTCAAAGATTCAAACGAACGTCAATGATTCAAACGAACGTCAATGATTCAACCGGAGATTTTTTTTTATGTAACCTCCCAACAGCGCCCCTGTATGTAAAGTGTAAAGGCAGGGGAGATATGTCGCCACCCGGTTGGGCAGCGTTGGCAGGCGGGTTAAGGTAGGGGCTGTATGAAGGGATTTATTAATGCGGGTCTTGAAGAGACCCGGATTGTATGAAGGAGAAAAAACAGATGCCGTTAACTCGTTCCACATACACATGTCGAAGAAGCGGCCCGTTCTCATGAAGACAACATCAACTCTGAACGTGTGTAAGTTGAGTTTCACACATGTGCACCGGTACACCAGGGATCAATGCTGCTAACTCCTTACAGCAGGCTCCATTCAAATACCCGTAGAACAGATGCAGCATGCCCACATTGCGTCTGTGATGAGATGGCAATTGGTCTGTTAACAATGGATTCTCAATCAGACGGACCACCCTCCTTGCACGGCATTTAGTAGGTTAATCAAGTATTATGGGGCTCCAGCCCAGAGGTGGTCCCCAAATTCAATTGTTGGGCATACTTGAGATTTGTATAGGGTTAGCAGCTGGTTACTACAAAAGAATCTCCTAGCCCTATACAAGACGCCCAGATAAGCCATAAATCGCAAAGAACTTCGCATTCATTTCATAAGTGCACCTTCGTATCGATTTCCATGCTTAAATTTCTAATTTATACCTACTAATGCGTTATAATGAACTAGCTGACGTATATTCGGCGTTGCTGGGGATTATCATTAGTAGATAGACATTTACCATCGGAGACTTTTCTGTAGGCCTTTTTAAGATGTACAATTCTGTAGTACATTATTGTATGGATTTAGTCAGCGTTCGCAATGTAAGCGCCCGAAAATATTTTTTTTTTACGACTTGATTACAAAACATCGACTTTTATCTACTTTTTATAAATATGCATGTTTTATATGTATAAACCTTCCGGAAGAAATTTTCTAAATGATAGTGAAAACTCTATCAATATCCGTGGCGTAGTTTAGAAGAACTAAGCGCACAAACAGACAGACGTAAAAAGCGACTTTATTTTATACTATTGAGAGCAGTGGTTCTTAACCTTGTTTGAGGTACTGAACCCCACCCGTTTCATATACCCGTTACACCGAACCCTTCTTAATTGGAAAATACATAGGTGCACAAAATGGACAAAACCATTCACACATAATTTTCACATAAAAACAAAAACATATTAAGGCGATGCCATACGTCGTGTGACATTTTGAATCAAGCCGCTAACAATAACACCCCTTATGTAGATGGCGATAAGGTTTAAATTCCCGTTCAACACCATCCAACTTTTTTGATAAATACAAGAAAAAAACATCGCCAAAAAGTGGCTTTTATTTTATTTTGCGGACGTTCAGGCACAAATATTTAATTGTTTTATGATCATTCTATAAAGAACTTAATTTGCCACATTATACAATAAAACCGTAACCGAAAATTCGTTCGTAAGTAGGAGATTTTGAACTTTAAAGCAGTTTTTATAGGCCTGATACATTATTTTTTCTAGGCTTATTAAAAGACTTATCTAAAAAATACTGGATCATCTAGTAAGCCAAGATGTGTTCTACTCGCAGTATTTAATTGAAGCATCTAAAACATTTCTAAGTGATCAAATTTTCAAACAAAAAAAACATGAATTTGCATTGCTACGTATGGCATCGCCTTAATGAATATTTACTGCAAATCAGTGTGACTTCTGCTGTTGCCTTTCAGAGACCAGTTCAGATATGCGCGGCTTTACCTTGGCAAGTGCCACTTTCATGTCATTTCGCAGCAAAGTCTGTTCCTTTTCTTCGTTTTTATGTCCAGCATCCCCGAAAAGGATTGCTCGCAAAGATATGTTGTAACAAACGGTATGAAAATCTCCAGAGCTTTCTTAGAAATAACAGGGTACGTTACCATTTGTTGACACCAAAACGTTGAGAGCGTTGTTGTTCTGAAGAATTGCTATTGAACCTGGCTCTGCTGAATTTCAATGATTTCATCGAGGTATTCATCATTGACATCTGTTGTCTCGGCACTAAAAGTAAACGGCTGTCTCACTTATGCTGGATATGACTCTCTAATTGGGAAGTATCCGTCGAGAGACTTTGCAAGCTCATCTAAGTGCGTGGCAATGCTTTCTTCAGTTCCGCGGGTACAGATATGTCTCCGATTCCAGATACATCTTTGATCTTACTTACACAGTCGTCTAGCAGGGGAAAGTTTGCGAAGTTATCGTTCTCTGTTCGTCGTTTCCATAACGGTAGCTTTTTTGAAAAGCCTTCAGGTTTTCTTTTGCTTCGATATTATCAACTCCACAGCCCTGCATCTGTTTATTGAGATGATTGAGAGCTGCGAAGATATCATATGAGTTGGGGGTGTGTCTTGACCTCCGCCGAACCCGCGAGACTGACTCACCGAACCCCTGGGGTTCGATCGAACCCAGGTTAAGAACCACTGATTTAGAGACATCGCTGCATTTACTTCTAATTTAATAGAATAAGATGAAAATATGTAGATTGCGGTGAGGTGTGTTTGTTGGGTGATAATGATTAGTCAAATCAATGTAGTTTTCGGCGTTTAGTTTTGATGTAGCCGTCAAGTACCGGATACCAAGAATAACTCAAAAATTAATCACGATTCTCTTATTTTATGATAAATTTCAAATGATCTATTACAAATTTCAGAAGACAAAAATATTTTTAAGAACTTTTCTGTAGTTTAGGTTTCCTTACTTTGCTACTTCTTCTTAGGTCTTCCTGACAATACTGAAGAGCTTTTAGCTAGTAGTGTGACAATAATAATGTAACCTTACCCAACTCTAAACATCTCCGTGAAAGGCGAATGCTTCAATCCCAAAATGCCCAGTGTAGTGTAAGGCATGGTGTCAACTTCTTGCAGTTCGCATATTTCAGTAGCTTCAAAGGTATTTTCCACGTCCGTGTACAGGGCGCTGAACTCAGCGTGGTATGCAAAACCTCCAGATTTGACTCTGCTAATTCCGTTTTCTATGGTGTAGTAAAAATCCTTAGTTTTCTTTTTAGCATTGAAGTAATCTAAATTAGGGTATGCTGGAATCTGTACCTACAAAAAAAATTGAAAGGGTTTATAAATAGCCATAAAAACTACACCTATGAATATAAACTTAAGGTCTTGAATGGATACCATCGAAATTTGACTCTACAAGTTAACTTTGTGTCATTACCAGTGGCGGTCTGTGGCCTATCTAGTTGGGAGTTCTATTGGAGATTAAAAAGAAGTTCGTCTTTTCCATAATTATAATACATAATTATAATAGCTAACAAATTCCAAATCTCTTCACGCTCGCACGGTTTACACTGAAGCGCCACAAGTAGGCTTTGTTTGAATATTTTGTACATTTAGTATTAAGGCCCCGTAGTAAGTGTTCAAAGATGGTTTGAAAGGGAGATATGTAAATACGAATGTTAGAGGGAGCGCGCTAATATTAAAAAAACGATAATAATTAAGCGAAAATTTTGAAAATATTTAATAGATTCTTTAGTTGCATTTAAAGATTCACTCATATAATTGACGTTTCGGCAAAACAAATGTATATATATTATCTTAAAAAATAACATAATAATATATTTTTTTTGGAACTTAAAAATTCAAAGAGTTAAAGAGAAACTTGTTATATGGACAGGTGGATTTTTTTTGCACCGAATTTGAATAGCGCATTGTAAAGTGTGATAAAATTATAATACAGTTCTTATATTGTCTCAGCTTTTTATACTGCACAAAAGCAATTTAGAGAAAACCGCCACTGGTTATAAGTAGAGATGGCAAAATTTCGTTTTAACTAAAAACGCGAAAAAATATTTATGTTTCAAAAATAGGCCATTTATAAGTTTTCTTTGCGTTTCAAGACATTTGAAAGTGTTTCCAGTGATTTCTATTTCGCGAATTAACGCG
The DNA here is from genome assembly GCA_026573805.1 of Hesperophylax magnus. Lineage (NCBI taxonomy): Eukaryota > Metazoa > Arthropoda > Insecta > Trichoptera > Limnephilidae > Hesperophylax > Hesperophylax magnus. The sequence goes on along the minus strand of JAIUSX010000029.1, from coordinate 6,096,026 downwards.
AAAAACGTGATTATGGCCGTATTTCAGCTAAATTATTCTATTTAGCGAAATAGGCGCGAATTTCCCGAAAATACCGGGTATTAAAATAATATGTGAGAATTTAAAAAAATTGATATTTACATTACGATTTTTGATAATTTTGTTACTATTTTATGTGTAAATATTTAATATTTTTGTACTGCAGGTTAAAATTGCTTTTTGACATTACACAAATTGTGCGAAATAAATTACGCCTATTGATGTTAATCGCAATCTGCATTTGTTGTGTTTGTGTTCGACCCGTACTTAGAGTTTCCTTCCTTATTAATTTAATATTAAAATTAATTATTTATAATCTTTCACATGGAAATACTTGCAAATGAAGGTTAAACATATATTTTACCAAAAATACTTAAAATATGCGCTAAAAACATTCAGGAAATACATTTTTTTCTATTTTGTTACAAAACGCTAAATTATGCCTCAAAATGCTATAAAACGCTAAATTTCCAATTGCTAATGCTAAAAAATCTGAAAATTAATGCTAAATTTTGCCATCTCTAGTTATAAGTAATAAAAAAGGGGGTAAGTATTAAATTGATGAAATCTTACATCAAATAGTAAATTGTGAACATAACCAATATCGAAAGCCCCGCATTTCATTGGACTATCAAACAATATTATAACAAAAGGGGGTATGTATTAAATTGATGAAATCTTACATCAAATAGTAAATTGTGAACATAACCAATATCGAAATCCCCGCATTTCATTGGACTATCAAACAATATTATAACAAAAGGGGGTATGTATTAAATTGATGAAATCTTACATCAAATAGTAAATTGTGAACATAACCAATATCGAAATCCCCGCATTTCATTGGACTATCAAACAATATTATAACAAAAGGGGGTACCTATGTATTAAATTGATGAAATCTTACATCAAATAGTAAATTGTGAACATAACCAATATCGAAAGCCCCGCATTTCATTAGACTATCAAACAATATTATAACAAAAAGGGGGTATGTATTAAATTGATGAAATCTTACATCAAATAGTAAATTGTGAACATAACCAATATCGAAAGCCCCGCATTTCATTAGACCAAGGCTGCCCAACCCCAGGCCCGCGGGCCACAATGTGGCCCGCGAACGAATTATAAGTGGCCCGCGTGAAAAATTTTCAAAAAACCCGCCAATCCGCCAATTGTGTCGCGGGCCCGCGGTAAAACAAACAATGCAGCTTGCGCGCGGTCACCAGTGTTGCCAACGACGGCGATTTATCGCTATTTAGGCTACTCAGAACGAGAATCAGCGACGAAAAAATCTAACCTGTTGAACTTACTTTTGAAACAAAAATACACCGGTTTTCGACATAATATTCTTTGCGTCGAAATGGAATCCTGTAGCCACCCCCCCCCCATGGAATTCGAAAAATTGCTGTGGGGTATCTCATATGATGTTCGGGTGTCCGGAATTTTTTCTCAGAGAAGTTCCGTAACAACCCCCCCCCCCATGGATTTCAAATATTTTGTGGGGAGCACGTATTTAGATTTTTTTTGTGGGGAATTATGTTTTATAGAAATTCTCTAACAACCCCCCCCCCATGGAAATAGGAACCGTCAGGTATTCAGTGGCCCGCCAGTGATTCAAAATCGTCAATTTCGCCCAACTGCTAAAAAGGTTGGGCAGCCTTGCATTAGACTATCAAACAATATTATAACAAAAAGGGGGTATGTATTAAATTGATGAAATCTTACATCAAATAGTAAATTGTGAACATAGCCAATATCAAAAGCCCCGCATTTCATTGGACTATCGGCCAATTCAATAAGAGTAAACGTCTCGGATCTATAGCTTAAAAGTGAAGACACAATACTTGATGTGTAGAAGTTGTACAATATTACGGAATTTAGTAACAGCGTAAAGTAAACAAGGCGGCTTGCAAGCGTAGATGGCTGTATCGCATAACCTGCAAAGTGAAAATTAATTATCAATCTATAAAGCAGTCCAAATAATGTACGTACCACAGCTCTGTTCTGACAAACGTGGAGCTACTAATGTTTTCAGCTAACTAAAGAAAAATTCTTACCCATTTGACACCAAGCCGTAAGCACTGATAAAATGGTGTCGCTTATATTCAAATTGGCTCTATTTTCGTGACCTAAGTATTTGTTTTCAAAGAAAAAAAAACACCAAATTGTTACTGTTATTAAAACAGATAACATTAGTAAGATATACCAAATAATGTCGGCAAATGGTGTCAGAAAATTCAATTGGAAGCTACCGAAATCTCCTGAATAGCGGAATATGAAGCCAGCCCTGAAAAAAAGAGTAAATGTTAAAAGGTGCAGCAAAGCAAACAGTGCAGTTTTGAAGGGCCGGTACATCTGTTTAGGGGGGGGTCGTGCCGTTTTCAGTCGTTACCATGTTTTGGTCCGGAAAATTTCTGTTCTTTCGTCGCCACCCAGTGGGCCTTTCGGATTCAGTTTGTGACTTTTTCCTGTGTAGATAACTGAAGAAAAATGTTTTTAAACATCAGCCTCACACCTTGGAAGAACTCAAGGGTCGAATGCGGGAAGAAATCACGGCTATATAGAGATTTGCAAAAATGCGACCGAAAACTTCAGAAATCGCCTTCATCAATGTATATACTGCTGGGAGCCAACATCTTTCTGATGTCATCTTCAGGACTTGATGCATAATATGGCATGATTTTCCGAATAATATAAAATAAACCTCATTTCTGTAAGTTGCGCCGTTTTTTTTAATAACCCTTCAAAACTACACTGTCTGTTTTTGCGCTGTTTGTTTTGCCGGAAACCCTTCATTAATAGTGATATTAAATAAAATACTTTTAAAGGATATATAAACCTAAATGGATAAGTCATGTGTAGGGTATCTGTTATTGCCAATCTGTCATTCGTCAGCTGTACAGCGGCGGCCATTATATCGGCCTTTTTGTCGTTCATAATTCCCAGCAAATTACTAGATTTATAAAACCCGTTGGCATTTTTATCACTCCAGTTGTCAGCTATTACAAACTTTATCCTGCAAAGATAAAAAATATTGATATTGAAAAATTAAACGGTCTGTAGCAGATAATAACTCTCAACCCTGAGCCTTGAATTCCTATAGATGTAAAATATAAAAAAAATAACAGGTACAAGCGTTGTCAAAAAATATAAATACCTACGTGTTATGTTCATACTAATCCATAAAAAATAAAGCACGAAACTGCTTCTAGATTGAAAGCGAACAACGAAACGCATAAGAAAAGAATACTCAAAACGAATATGTGTGATTTATAAAAGAAATAGCTACAAATCACATCCTTCGTAGTTAAATGGAATGGAACGGAACGCATTAGAAGGGGATAGCCATTCAAAGAATGTACGGTTGAAACAGTTATATTATTATGAACGCCCCTCGCTGTCACGGCTACAGAATACGACTTGGTGTCCTTAGTGCACTTACGCGTTTCTGCGTTCGCTGTCTCTCTTTACTCCATTCGAAATTCATCATTTTCGGGTAGCAAAAACCTTGTGAATAATTGTATTTATTGAATTAATAAGTGATTTTTGAGTAGGTACTAACGAATGGAAAGAAACTCCAACAGATTTGGTTTTTGCCCGAGAGGGATTGTGTACATCACAAAAGCACAGGAAGGCATTTTTTCGCATAAAGAACCTAGATCGACGTAATGGCTGGTGACTGCTTGTCTCACCAACAAACTTGTGTGCGAAGCTAAACGCTGTAAATCTCAAGTTTGTCCACTGTCTATTTAGGCATTACCAATACTTAGGTACATACACCTCACCTAATAGCTTAAGAAGTGTGAAAATAAGTACTGAATTCTTCGATTTTGATAGATTTGAGATTTTGACGGGCGGTCCGTTTGATAGATTCCCCAATCTTAACAAACGGACTGCAATCTTTAGAGCACAGGCGTCAGGTAGGTATGCTGTCCTTGTTCTATCGGTATTACAATGGAAGATGCTCTGAGGAACTAGCGTCATTGATCCCTTCGGCACCGGTGCGTAGTCGGGATACACGCCAAACGCGCGCCCAACATTTGTACACGGTTGACATTTGTCACATGAGAACGGGTCGCTTCTACGATTCGTTCTTAAGTTCAACAGCTCGGCTGTGGAACGAACTGCCGGCCTCTGTGTTTCCTCCCTCCTACAACATGGGACTCTTCAAGACCTATGTTCACTCCTTCCTCTCCACAAAAAGACCCTCCACACAGCATCCCCAAAGATGACATAGGCCCTGAGGGAAATTATTTTCTTCAGGGCCTCCTGTGTGGAGTTAATATAAAAAAAAAAAAAAAAGTCAATTTCCTGCAAATGTGAACAATGAATAAAGAAAGACGAGTCAGCATTTTTCATTTAAACAGGTGTTAGCATCGGTGGAGTACTCAATGCTTCGTTCAATGGGACTCTTTTATCGACATTTCATACAAATTGATTACTTACGTAAAGTTGTACATTTCTTTCAGCAGTAGTACTAGAGCGAAATTCATTTTTAAAACTGAATCCACATTAGGGTCGTGTTCATCCGTCAAATATTCCAACTGGTCTTCATTGCCTTTGGCCGAAAATGTGACAATACGAATACTGAGGCCATTGAAGTCAGAACGTCTTTTTATCTTGAGTTCCCCCATAAACGTGGTCCATTCCATGGTGGCTTCTTTATTTCTCGGAGCCCATAATCCAGCTCTAGTTATATTAATGTTTCCATCTCTGTCAAAGCCAGAATTGTAGACATCGTACATTTCTATTTGCATGGTGTTGTTTGACGAAGTTGTGGTTTTGGTGATGGTCATGTCAGTGTTGATTCCGAGTGGCAAGGTTTGCACGTAAAGAACTACGTTGTCGAATTTTCCAAAGTCAAAGATTAGCCAGCGGTATGAAGTGTTGAAAAACTTATATTTCTGAAGAAAGAAATAAAATGAAACATGCAAACTATTTTGTTAGAGCTCAAAAGTTGTTTTTATGTGAGAATATAACTAAATAATACTAACATGGGCATAGCTACAGCATTCATATGGGGGGAGGGTTTACCCCTAAGTGGGGATTCAATCCTGCGGAAGCAAGTGAGAAAGGGGGGTGGGGGATTTATTAGAAATTTATTTGGGACCTCTACTTACCCCAACTTATTATTTACATCACATTGATAAAAGAGATGTTGCAAATAATATTATTAAGGTATTTGGATAAGGCGATGCACCACGCCGTGTTACATTTGGATTCGGGCCGCTTACAATAACACTTCTTGGATAGATAAGGTTTAAATTCCCGCCTAACACAAGCCGCCTGTTTTGATTTACGCAAAAAAGAAACATCACCAAAAAGTGTGTTTTATTTTATTTTGAGAATTTAAGGCACAAATACTTAAAAATTTTACGATCGTTTTCTAAAGAACTAAATTTACCACATTTATTATACAATACTACTATAACCGAAAGGGGATTCGTAAGTGGGAGAGCTTTGCCGTCTTCCTTGACAAATACGTACAAAAGTTTTAATATCGTTGTGTTCCGCCACGAATAAAAAATATTTTTAAAGTAAAACAATAAATTTACTTTGTAGAATGGAGTATGCGAGTTATAGCAGAAAGAATTGAAGATATTGTTACTTACCTGGTAGAATGGAGTACGCGAGTTATAGCAGAAATAATTGAAGATATTGTTACTTACCTGGTAGAATGGAGTACGCGAGTTATAGCAGAAAGAATTGAAGATATTGTTACTTACCTGGTAGAATGGAGTACGCGAGTTATAGCAGAAAGAATTGAAGATATTGTTACTTACCTGGTGAGAATGGAGTGCTCGAGTTATAGCAGAAAGAATTGAAGATATTGTTACTTACCTGGTAGAATGGAGTACGCGAGTTATAGCAGAAAGAATTGAAGATATTGTTACTTACCTGGTAGAATGGAGTGCTAGACTTATAGCTGAAAGAATTGAAGATATTGTTACTTACCTGGTAGAATGGAATGCTCGAGTTATAGCAGAAAGAATTGAAGATATTGTTACTTACCTGGTAGAATGGAGTGCTCGAGTAATAGCAGAAAGAATTGAAGATATTGTTACTTACCTGGTAGAATGGAGTGCTCGAGTTATAGCAGAAAGAATTGAAGATATTGTTACTTACCTGGTAGAATGGAGTGCTCGAGTTATAGCAGAAAGAATCGAAGATAGCTCCCAAATATTTGCCACGAAAAAAGAAGAGATTTCTCAGATTCACGGCATCTGTTCGATGCTTCCTGAATGGTAAAGAAACGCTTATCCCATTTCTAGAGAACAACTTCAAAATGTTGATGCGATCTGCGAAAAATAACAATACTTATCCGCTCGAGCGATTGTTTGCCATAATGCGCGAAATTTATAGAGAATATGAAACGGTGAAATTTAGGTGGATTCATTAGCTTTATACCGAAGTAAGTAATTTCACAATTATGTTCTCATTTTAATATTTTGAGGAATATATTAATTAAAAATATATATGACACCAATCGCTCTAGTGGACAAACTTCAAATGCATTGCATTTAAAAAGTATAATATCCTATCTGACAAAATAAGACATTCAAGTAAATTAATAAAATATGTTGCATGTTTAGTCACTTTTATATTTGAAATATTAGTAAAAAGACTATCGTATTTATTTTTTACTGATTTTGAATTGCATTAATGTTAGGTATTGTGAATTTCGCGTATAGGTTTGATTATTGACATTTTGTTTCTGCCATGTCTCATTGTTTTACGTAACTATATTACGTGAAAATGTTGCATGTCAAGTTTAAAATATTTAAAAAAAAGTCTTTGTATTAACTACAATATGTATTTGAATTTTATTTTGGGGAAATAATACACGAGAACTTCATGTACGTACAGTTATCTCATAGAATAAAGAATATCTATGTGTGTTAACTTCATATTGTTAAATAATGAATATACATAGGGTGAGTGGTTTATTTATGGAGACACTGCTGTTTTGGTAGTTCCACCTCATATATTATTAAGATACGATGATCAGATAGCCAATTTTGCCAAGGCATAGGTACCTATTAAAAACATTATGATAACGGTTCAAAGACGAACGGGTAAACAAAAACATCAATTGGGTAATGACAAAGCACGTGACAAAGCTCGCAAATTACAGTGACAGATTGGACAGATGATTTCATGATTGTTATGTTCAAGGTTTTGCCATTTTTGACGATTTGGTACCGTCTCAAAATATTATTTCTTCTGTAATGGCAACTATCTGTATGAAATCGTAAGTATGAAAATAATGATCGTGTAAAGAGAGAAAAAAATCGGATGGGTCCCGATATGGGGATCGGTATGAAAAAAAGTGTCTTGTAAAGCAGGTATAAGTCTGCTAAATATAATTATGAGACCGTATAGCGCCGTGATAATGTTGGCTATTGACTAAGACACTTTTAACCCAAACCTTCAATCTTCCAGCACAGGAACATCAGAACATGTTGCAATCCCCTTGTACTAAAATAATCCAACGCGAATTGAGAATAAATTCTCTCTTTCGTCGAATTATTAAATGCTTCACTACTGAAGTAAAACGAAAGAGAACACGCAGCAAGAAAATAAAGCCTGAATGAACGCATAATACAATTTTTACAATAACAATCAATTATTTTATTAACATTTTAAATTACATTCAAAGTTTAAAACTGACTCTTTCTAGGTCTCTAATCACACTAACAGAAATTCGGTGAGCAATTTTATTTGAAATAACAGATTTTAAAAAACTTGTTTACATTTCATTAGTGATGTTTGCATTGAATATTATAATGCTCGCGCACCTTCAAATAGAAACCGACTTCGCCACGGATTTAGTACCTTTTGTCTATTAGATCGAAATAGCCAATCAACATCGAGTACTCTGTCTCTCTTACACTGTCTGGCAACGTATATAGCTACTACATTTGACTTGAATTCGTACTGAGACTGAATTTCTAAATTTCTAAATTTGAAAATTGGTCAGACTTTTGAAACACGAAACACGCCATCGCATTTCTTTTGTTCTTTTTTTATTCTTTTGATGTTTGTATGACAGTCATTAATTATCATTAAAAATATTTTATACAAGTAATTCTTTCTTTTGTATTAATGTTTTCTATTGTAAAACTGTATTTTTAATTGACAGCTTGGTGTTTGTTTAACGCGAAAATCTATCAAAGCAGCGAATGTGATTAAATTTTTCATACAAATCATGTTATAAATCAATGATACTGTGTCCTTCTCGAACTTTGTAAATTAGGGTGTGCCGTCAATGTATGCATAGATTTTCTGTGTCGCAAAAGTTGCGTATGACTTTTTGAGTTGTGATATTTATTTTAGTCTTCATATTATAAAGTCTTTTTGGTAAATATTCGGAATAATACCATAAAGGTAAATATTCGGAATCGCTGGACAAGGATTATATGAAATATTTTTAAATAAAACCTTCTGATTTACCTTAAGGGCCCGCTTTCCGCGTAAAGAATTTAGATTTGGCAACACCCACAAAATTTAGTGTTAAAAGAATCCGACAGAGGTGTCTGAATTCGTATTAGGAATAATTTTGGGGATTATGAAATTAAATTACCGACATCTATTGCAATTTTAGAAAAACAGAACCATTTTTAGTTAGCACCGACCTTAGAGTAATAATGCACCGACCAAATGAGAAGGAAGTCGAAATGAAGATGGTTCTCAAAATATGGGTTTTATTACGGATTTAATTAATTATTTTTTTTTTTAATTTTACAAAAAACATTTACGAAAGTTATTTGTATAGGTATAAAAATTACTTTACTTTACTAAAATACTATTCTCACTTTTATAAAAGTAATTTATAACTTTTATAAAATCAATAAATATATTTTTACATCAATAAGGTTTTAAACTTTTTTACTCGAAAACTATCTTAAAACGTTGGAATTCCAAAAAAAGTTTTTTTTTCTTTTTTACTTGTACTATCAATTAGAATCACCTCCCGAAGTTTGTGCACTTTACCCCCGACATCTTGTATAATATGCGCAATATAATATTTATACACGTGTAATATCTACTTTTGTACATTTATATAAATTATATACACGTTTACATTTTTATGCTCATCAAATTTATTATATTATAAAGATAGATAGAAAGATCCTTAGTGCTTCCTGAGGACTTACAAATCAGAAGACTTTTTTGTAATTATTTATTTATTCATTTAAACAATTCAATAATTATAAAGAGTAATAAAACATGTAAGCAACATAAAATTACATTCTAAAATGTGAAAGGGGCTCTATTTATTTACATTTTTATGAAATTACTACTTTTAATAGTTTTAAGCTTTCAGTGAACTTTCAATTTTATTTTTAACTTCTCTAAATATTATTTGTTTAAATCGTCAAATATAATTTAATCACAAACACAAGATTCACTCAAAATGAAAGATTGGTGGTTCTGAAATGTTCCCATAAATACGGTGAAAGAACCCTAAACTATAAACTTATTACCCTAAACATGCTTCGAGCGAAATGCGGATCTGGAAACCTTATCGTCAATCTGAGCAAAACATACCATGAACGTCAATATAGCAACAGCCTTTGTTCTGCTGCAGTTTCATTAAATGCCGAGAGATCCGTTTACAGTCTCCAAAAAGCAATACTGGGGCACAACCCTAGAAGCAAAGCTAAATGATTGGAATACAGAAAGATAAAAACACACCATTGTCAAAAATATCTTGGCCGTAAATGATTAAATAAAATTAGATTTATTCAGGAAGGCAAGCTATCGATCAAATGATTTGCGAATTCGGAAAAACCGTTATTATTGAGGTTTTATTGATGTTTTGTTTCTCCCGATTTATTCGTATAACCCATTAGTCTACATAATTATCTAGCGGGTTTTCCATTACTTGTGCACTTATGTTAATGTATTTTATGACCGTCTTTGTGTTGCTTATATTTGTATCATGTTGTCTCCCTCTATATTTTGTTATATATATGCACACATTATGTACTTCTTGTTTAGTATTAATTTGTACCCTGATGATGCTTAAGTAAAGCGAAACCGGTCGGTTCTTAAATTAATAAATATCGTGGTTTTAAAACAAAAAAGTATTTTATTTTATTAAATTATATTCCCCACAGTTTCAGAACTTTCAATAGCTTCTTTCGCTCGCATGTTCATTATTATTCTGAATTCCACGTTCGAGTATTGTTATTTGAAACAGATGGCCCGTATATTATTATTACATATTATATTATATTTCGGACATCGTTGCATTGTGAATTAATAAGAACTTGCCCTGTAATTTCTAATGTTTTGGAATTAGTTTTATTTCCCAAAGTACGTATTCTGAAAAAAATAAAATAAAATTTTTTATAACTTTTTACTACACAATACATAAATAAAAATAATAATTAATTTTTATAATAAATTATCGTTTATCGTATTCTGAAAAAAATAAAATAATAATTTTTATAACTTTTTACTACACAATACATAAATAAAAATATGAATTATTAATTTTTATAGTAAATTATCGTTTATAATAAATATAAGCTTATAAATCAAAAATTGTATTTTTTTCTTCTCACCTATTAGATAGGATATAATTTTATGAGATATCATTTTTTCTTTGAAATACGGGATATCTTTCGTGTATTTCCCATCTTTGAAAAAACAATATTTATTAACTCATAAACTTTACACGCGTAAAAATTATCTTTATAGATTCAAATATTTGCACGTAATCGCACGTCTGTAGATCATAGAACGTTGAACGACATGTCTGCCCCCAAAGCCCTCGAGTTGGCGAATGAACTTTTCAAAGAAGATAGGTTAATCTTCAAGTCGGAGCGAGCGCGCTATAATAAATATGATTTAAAAGCAATAGGCGTAAGCGACAGTTGTGAAAATGTTTAATAAATCACGGCGTATTTCAAAAATAGCAAAAATCACTTTTGGGGTCTATTGAGTAGCATTAAAAGAAGCATTGTGATTTTTTTCATACATATAACTTGTAAAATAACAGAAATAAACGTGTTAATAATATTTTTCGGAGCATACTTTGCGATTTATTTCTATCGAGGGAATTTCAAATAATTACCGTTTCGGCTTTTGGAACAAATAGATACTAGCTTAAAGAATAACATATATTTTTTTAAGAGCTTAAAAACTTCAAAATTTTAAGGAAAGTATGTCGGAAATTGGATGAAATTCGAATAGTGGGCCCTTAATTACTATAAAAGGAATCTGACTGCATTTGGGATATTTTTAATTTTAGCATTTTAATTTTTAATTACGTAAATCGAAAATTCACTTTCGTTGTATGGGATGACAGCTGGAATGATTTCTGTTGATGACATTTTCTCTGGTAGTAGTAGCTAGAATACATACGAGTAGCTAGAATTTGAATCATTTCAGAATGCAAATTCTAGTTAGGTACTGTTTTGGCCAAACTCGAAAAATAAAATATTTCTATGTTACTTAAAAAACTTAAATTATTTATATTTAGGTATTATTATAATTATTTTTTTATTTAACCTAAACTATAGTAACCTAACCTATAATAACCAAACCTAAACTAACCTAACCTAAATCCTAACCTAACCTATATCCAAACCTTACCCAACACACCTAACTTAACCGATAATAATCCAACCTAACCTAACCTATAATAATCCAACCTTACCTAACCTAACCTATATCCTAATAATAATCGAACCTAACCTATAATAATCGAACCAAACCTACAATAATCCAACCTAACCTAACCTAACCTATATCCTAATAACAATCCTACCTTACCTATAATAATCCAACCTAACCTAACCTAACCTATAATAATCCAACCTAACCTAACCTATATCCTAATAATAATCCAACGTAACCTAACCTATATCCTAATAATAATCCAACCCAACCTATAATAATCGAACCTAACCTACAATAATCCAACCTAACCTAACCTATAATAATCCAACCTAACCTATAATATCCAATCTATCCTAACCTAACCTAAATCCGGAACTTGCTGTCTATCAGTGCCCTCACTGTTTTTGCGCTAAAATTGTCAAATTAAGCCAAATCTCGACGGTATGAGAAGTAATTATGAACTTACCTTGGGGCAAACGTATTATGCTTCATTTTAGTTGAAATAATAAAGGAAAAACATGGAAAAAAACAGAAAATAGTTTGAGATCGACATTTATTAACAAATTATAAGCGGCCATGTTGATTTCGCTATATCCACAGCGACTAGTCGACAGGGGGCGTGGCCATCATATCCGAGCATACCCGAGGTGTTCCGAGTTGCAAAATCAGTGAAACGCGGTGGGCGGTGAAACGAAACGTCAGAAATGGCGTTGTAATAATATAATGTAAACAAACCTTTTTAGAACTACGCTAGGTTTGTGTAACATGGTTTGTGATACAAAAGAAAGTGCCCCCTTTATAGCGCCTGCTCGCGTCAAGGCAAGAAAAACATCCCAGTTTTCAAGTAGTTTAGCGGCTAAGCTAGGTTTGTGTAACATGGTTTGTGATTCAAAAGAAAGTATCCCCTTAATACCACCTGCTCGCGTCAAGGCAAGAAAAACATTCCAGTTTTCAATTAGTTTAGCGGCTACGCTAGGTTTGTGTAACATGGTTTGTGATTCAAAAGAAAGTGTCCCCTTAATACCGCCTGCTCGCTTCAAGGCAAGAAAAACATCCCAGTTTTCAATTAGTTTAGCGGCTACGCTAGGTTTGTGTAACATGGTTTGTGATTCAAAAGAAAGTGTCCCCTTAATACCGCCTGCTCGCGTCCAGGCAAGAAAAACATCCCAGTTTTCAATTAGTTTAGCGGCTACGCTAGGTTTGTGTAACATGGTTTGTGATTCAAAAGAAAGTGTCCCTTTTATACCCATACTTCACTTCGGGTATGCTCGGATATGTTGGCCACGCCCCCTGTCGATTAGTCGCTGTGCATATAGCGACTCCCATCAAGTTCCCGGCAAAAAGTACGATGTAAAATGGCCGCGCAGTGGGATATTATGATAAATATGTCATATTTATTTTGAGTGTAAAAATGAAACGAAGTGAAATTTGTTCTAAGTGAAAGCTTTGCACCTGAGAACAATACCACGGGCATAGTTTGAGATCATCAGGAATTAGTAATTATGTCGGGAAAGTGTTAAATTTTACTGGGCACTCGTAGTCAGCATATACCCTAAATCCTAATAATAAACCAACCTAACTTATAATAACCTCACCTTTTTTTTAATTTTTCTATTTTATAAAACATACCTAAATATCTTTATTTTATTTTTCGAGTTTGGCTTAAATAGTACCTACCTAGTATTTGCACATGGTAAAAAATATAGCCACTCGTATCAGCAAATCAACAAAAGAAAATTTTATCAACAGAAATCATTCCAGCTGTCATCCCATACAACGAAAGTGAATTTTCGATTTACTCAATTAAAATGCTATAATTAAAAATATCCCAAATGCAGTCAGATTCCTTTTATAGTAATTAAGGTAAATCAGAAGGTTTTATTTAAAAATTTTTCATATAATCCTCGTCCAGCGATTCCGAATAATTACCGTCTTTTTTTACTTCTACCGAGACTTGATTCAATCAATGCATTTTTAATTATACTATTCTCATTTCGGCAGTTTGATGATTTCAGTGTGACTAGCGATAGGTTCTCCTCACATATTTTACGGTTTTACTCAAAATATCTAATAAACCACACTTAAATGCGCTCGATAAGACAAAGAGCTTATATTTTTTTGATACTTATTTGCCTTTTTGATATAGTGGCATACAGAGCTCCGGGCCAAAAACCTACTACATACTTATTTGCTACTTTTTTCAAATAAATAAAGTTTTCTCTGTTAATAATAATTATTTAACATGGGGTAGTTAAGAGTTTTTGTTCTTAACCCTTCCATAATAATAATCACGAAACTCAGATTGTATATCATGTCTGCGCGAGACAAGGAATTGTTAAATAATACATTTGCCGTGCGCGGCGAACCTGCAATGGGTAGCAAGCGCCCGGAAAGATCTAGTTCCGTTGACGCTTCCACACGCTTGCTAAAACCCTTTTCAACTGGTGGACGAATACTAACGGAGTTTTTGTGAGAACAGCAGCCGCGAACCCGCTGACTTTCAACTGCCAAGAATTCTTAAACTTTAGGAATTAATGATTAATATAATTACACACTTTAATTTTTATTTTTAAATGCTGTAATTTAATGTTTTTTGTCGATATATTTATATGAATAATCATTAAAAATAACAAGAGCGTTATTAAAATTAATACACTCCAAGCACAAAATCCAATTCGAGTCCAATTCGAGTATTCAATTTAGTTTTAAACAGCTATTTCTTTTAAAATAATACATATATTTATTGAGTTTTTATAAAAATAAATAATAATAATTTGGATGATTTGTATAGCGCCGTTTTTGTGCAAAATCACCTCATTTTTCTATATATTTGTCACCACACTGCAACTTTAAATTTTTTTATCTGAAAATAAAGCCTACTTTTGAAAAAGACTCCATAAACTGAAGTTAATATCAGTGTTAAGCCATTTAGTGATTTTTATTTGTAAAAAATGTTTGTATTTTACCATATATTTTCTTTCTTCATTTTCGCACAAATCATTACAAAACAAACATAATCTTCCCCCTCTCGCACGACAAGTGGAAGCATGTGTTATCCGTTCTACGGGTTTATATACAGTTTCCTTTTGACAAAATATTCTTCCACACAAAGGACAAAAATTGTAGAGTTGGTTCAAATTCTTTAAATACATATACATATATTTGGAAGTTGGAACTCTTACAAAGAGATTGATATTAGTATAAAATTATCGGAAAAGCAATTCCTTTCTCTCCATTCAAATAGGACCGGCGTAAGAGGTAAAACTACCCTTCCCGCTGGAAGTGTTAAAAGTATTATTTTTTTTAAAGAAAGGCAAACATTCCCGTATTACAAATAACCTGACAATATTTAAAAATCTAACTAACATTACTTATAAACTACCATGCAAAACTTACACCTTTAAAACTTACATGCACCTTACCAAATTTGCATACTTATATCAATACATAAGTTGGGCAATGAACTAA
This sequence comes from Hesperophylax magnus, assembly GCA_026573805.1. NCBI lineage: Eukaryota > Metazoa > Arthropoda > Insecta > Trichoptera > Limnephilidae > Hesperophylax > Hesperophylax magnus. The sequence goes on along the minus strand of JAIUSX010000029.1, from coordinate 6,080,903 downwards.
GTGATGTGGCTGACATATTTAATTTAAACTTCAATACATTTAAAGCCAAATTAGTCCACCACTTTTAAATGTAAATAATGTATGAGAAATCATTATATTTTATTTCGATTTTCTATTGTTTGTTTTATACTGTTGTAATTTGAAATTTGTAATTTTTATGTACTTAAAGCCCAATAGGGCGTCAATAAATAAATTATAAAATCATTTTTTAATGCAATTTCAAATAACAATTGAAGCAAACAAATCTCAGTATTAGAAATTATCGAGGAACAACTCACAACCATCTCATATGAACTAATAATTCTTCATTCAATCTATCAATTTGTGGATCGACACAAATTAATATATATTTTTTAAATTCAGTAAAACTATATTATAAATGAACTCTCACTCTGAGAAAAAATCAATTCACAGTTTTTCTTCTATCTCTAATAGGTACCCAAATAAAGACGTAAAAATGCAAACAAGTTAATTGCACGACAAGGTTTGGTTTTTCATGAATTTCAGTGCAAATTTATAAAAAAATTACTAAAAAACTTTAGTAGAGCAGTAATTTTTTATGTCTTTTTACCAACGTTGAACTTATGAACCAAAATTTGGTTGAAAATTGAAACGGAGAATTGAAAATTGAAATTGTACGTATAGTGTTTAAACTTTCTTGGAATTTATTATTATTTATAGAAATTTTATATCTTGAAATTAGTAGTGCGGGCGCAATAACAATATATGAACAAATTTTGCCAGCTAAATTTCGTCTAATTAAATAAAAACTAAACAAAACCGTAAATTGTATTACACAACTATTGTACTGCTATAACGCGTGTCCACATTTCCTGAGAATATTTATTCGTTTTCTTAGCTTGCTTACATTTGGATATTTGTTTTTTGTTTTTACTCCCCATTTTCAATTATGGACCTATAAAAACTCATCATTAGTAATTATTAATACAAACGGAAAGCATTTGCCCATGAGAAATAAATCATTAACTCAGTTAAACACGGAATAAAAACATCGATTAACAAGTAGTATTTTGTGATTTAAAATATGAATCTGTAAAAAACGAAGTTTTTTTGCTATAAATACATCTGTTTTTATCAATATATATATATCTAGATTTTACTAAATAATAAATCTTCCTCCCAAGGACTGGAGTCAACCACGCTAGCAAATGAGCCAAATACCAATTTGGTATGACCAACATTTATTGCGTATATTAACTGTTGTAATGTCATTCAATTTCAGATAAATGCGTATATGTCCACTTCAATGCATTATCATCGACAACAAGTCTATCTGCCGAGTTTCAGCTCAATTGGATGTCAGGTAGTTCATACATACTTTCAAGAAAACCAAAGTCAATTTCAAATTGATGTATTGAAATGTATAATATTTTGGTCACGAAAAATAATAATATCAGAAAAAAACACAAAATTTCCCTCACGGTTTGAGAACTAAAAATGCCCCTAGCTAAAATTATGTCACCAGGAAAGAAACCGTTAAAAATACTGGCACAGATCTGACGTCTGTTTGCTGCCGCTCTCCGCGGGCTTCTGGAGAAATCATAGAATTCAATACAATGTTTCACTCAAAAAATTATTACGTAAGCGTCAAAGTGGATTTTAATTTTTTGTGAATAATTTAATAAAAACGGAAAAAAGTTAATCAAGTCAAGTGGTAGCAAATAAACATAGACATAAAACAGTATTTTTTTTAAAGTTGTTATACGAGTTCATAGTAAACTCTTGAAAAAGAAATCTATTTAGTAGTTTGCGGTTATATTTTTCATGACGTAATTAACAATTTTATTTTAATTCTGATCAAGCCAAGCGATAGAACAAGCTTAAATGTATCCATGGTATATTTTTGGTATTGATAACATTTACCGATTCGTAGTAATGATTAATCTAAATAGTGCTTTCACTTATAGCTTCACCTTAAGTAAAATATATATTTATATATACATATACATTAAATATATATTTTAAAGAATAAAATAATGAAACTCTTAAGACACCGAATAAATGCTTTGACGGAACACCCTATTGTACATTGAGGGTGACGTTCAGAAAAATAATTATGACTTTTAATTTTAACAGTAAATCGAATATATAATCTAACACTTCATTTAGAAAATGCGCAGACAAAGGCTTGGAAAATGTTTAAACTCAAGGGCCCTTTTTCTTCCAGTATTTATTATGATTTAAGGTAAACACTGATAACTTGTTTAATATGACTTTTTATTAATCCAGACTATTTAGACTTGATTTAGAGACCCACTACCACAACCTACCTATATACTACCTATCCCCAAATAAATCTAAAAAAAAATCTTCCGGGAAAAAATAAATACGGCAGACGGGAATTGAAATCGAATGAAATACTAGCATTTATTGAATTATTTGGCGGTTAAAAATAAAAAGACGTAGCACAGTGGTTCCGTACACCTGACCGGCAATCAGAAGAAATACTGCTTTTTTAATTTTTTTTCTGGAGCTTCTTCCAGATCTGATGCTACCAGATATATTTCAAAAGATTGATACTACTTTTTCTACTCTACATCAGTGTTTAAATTATTTACCGATATATTCATTTTTTGTAGAGCGTTAAAATCGTGCTGCTGTGCGACTTTGACGATTCCTTGACATTATCCATTTACATCTTAAAATTAGGAGGCGACTGACTGATCTAATTTATTTAGACAAAATAATTCACGGCTATCTTAATACTGCATTATGTCTTAGCAATATTTAAATAAATGTTTCCGATTCCCTTGATTAAGACGCCATACCATGTTTGACCTGAAAACATTCAAAAATAATATCGCCTATTTTAGCCCTCTGACCCAAATATGTCGACTATATAATAATAATAAGAATTTATTCCAGAATGTATGCAGGGGTAGTGCAAAGCAATACATTCCACATTTGAAATAATATACATAATTAGAGTTAGAACAATAATAAAAATAATATATAGATGATTCCGATAGGAACAAAAAAGCGGAATTTAAATGAAAAAACAGAAAATAAAAACACAAAAATGAGTATGAGCACTGAGCAGCCGTTTATGGGGGATATTTGCACATCTCCCTTCTCCAGAGGGCCATCAGAGGGGACTTCATCCAGACAACCATAGCAGTGATGATTTTGTTACTTGATTGGCGTAGCCTGCGCCATAAGCTTCCCATGTGATGGCGGAGAAGCGCTCTGAAAGAGTGTACTCGTCCTTCCAGGAACATTTCCGTGGCGCTGCAGTATCTCGGTAGGCGGAATAGTTGGCGATAAGCATTATTGTAAGCGACTTTTAGTTTATGCCATTGGGATGCAGTGTAATCCATCCACAGTTCTGACGTGTACAGCGAAGTGCAAAATGCGTTGAAAAGTATCTTTTTCATGTTGTACTGCAAAAGTGAAAACGCCTAGACAGCATACCTGCTCTAACGGATATCGCTCTTCTTTGCCTTTCCATATCCTCGATGTCTTTCAGGTCGTCTGTGATAATATGTCCCAGGTATTTGACGCATAGTAAGATAGAGTGTGCTGAAGTAGACATTTTCGTCGATAGTTTATATGGATTCAGAATAAAATTTCTAATATTGCTAATTGCAGTGATTATATTATGTATTACTTGCGTCTCTATTTGTGTCTCTTTTGTCTTTATTTTTTTTGTAATATTTGTCATTTGAGTGTCATTTGTCATTTTACAAAATTTTATATGTTTTTATTTATATTTTAATATTTATTTAGATGTACGAAAATTATTGTATCTTATGTCGGAGTAGGTTTTTGTAATTATTGTACTTAGTACTTACTTATTGTATTAACTGATTTTTTATAACATGATTGATCTCACGTAAGTGAAATACTCTATAAAAACCAAGTATAAATAAAAAACATCGTGTGTTTCTAATAATATATTTCATGCGATTGTATTGTTTATATCTGATACTGTGTTTCGTTTATTATTTATTCGGATGATTTATGGGAAATAGTGACAGCTGTTTTAATATGTCTTTATTAATCCAGACGACATTAGACTTGTTTTCTTTGTTGCCCGCGATCCCCTTCGGTGTGCTGCACACTCCAGCAGCAGTATGAGTATGGCCGCGACCCCTCCCAGCAGCAAGAATAACAGCAGGGACCCCAACTGACCCGCCGTAACGGCCTTCACCACCACCCCGGCCTGACAGCGGGGGCGGCTGGCTCGGTAGATGGCGTCCGCACGGGACAGGAGACCCGTCTCGTGGGACCGGAGGGACCTAAACATGTGGAATAAATGAAATGAATGAATAGATACAATACCAATAGATGAATCGAGAACTCAAACTAAATAGGGTTGGATATTTTTTCTAAACAAAAATTCATCCTACCCATATGAGAGATAGTCACTCAAATGTATTATTGGCACCTGTGCTAATGAGACGCTGATTTGGTAATCTTGGCCCTTACGGACCAGTCAATTTGATTGATTCAACTTAGGTTTCACGTGACGGTTGTGTGTAACCGTTGAGTGCTAACTTTACCGCATTCAGCGCACATCCACGTGGTTCAACTTTACGTTCAACTCAACCAGATTTCAACAACCGCTCAACCAAATTGAGTCGTCTGGAATACCCATTAATATCTTTTAAATAAAAGTCTTCATCATATTATCAGCTTGATATGATTACCGGTGGAACTTTAATTTTTTTAAGTGATATATAGGATCATTACAAATATCTAAAAAATGTTATCATTAGAGCAGTGTATACAGGGTTAAAGGAGAAAAATACCTTACTTTTCTGACCCGTACTTTAATATGTAGGCGAATGAATGAAAAGGTGTGAGTTCGCTGCTTTGCGCTCCGTATGACGACCATCGGTCCTGCTCGTCAGCGCTATGTGTCGCGTCGTCAGTCGACCGACCGTATGTGTGGCACTATTTCAAGCATTAAGAAGAAACCGGACGGTGTTTTGTCCATACAAACGTAGTCCTCAATTTCCTCTCTTGATTTTGACACTAGTGTAAATATTTTTTAACATAATATAGATATCAACCATAAACGTGTCGGAACGTTATTTTATAAGAGCTAGGACCCTCCAAATATCCTTAAAATTGCCCAGTTTGTGCTACACATTATTCTTTAAGTTGACCGATACATAATTGGCATATTTAATACAACACAAATTTAATTTCATTGTGAATCCCCATTTCCTGTTCATACTACTCCTAGTCAAAACCTTAGAGTAATAATAACACTTCTGCTCAACATCATTACATATATCTAAGAAAAATTTACTTCAACAGCCTACCCGAAAATATCAGATCAATTGAAAACGATTAAAACCTACTAAAAGCGATTATAGAGAAGTTCAATGTAAAAATACCAAAATGATGAAACTATCTTCGTAATTAATTATACAGGGTTTTCCAATAAGAGGTGTTATTTTGAATGACCCGCTATTTCGGTAGACGTTACTTTTAAAGCTGTCATTTTTTGACATTTGACAAGTAGAAACTACGCCAATGATAAAAATGGAACGATACACGCTTCAATAACGCATTGAAATTATTAAAATTCACTTGAGTGAATCAAATGCAAATCATCTTGAGTGATGAGGCCCATTTCCACCTCGGAGGCTTCGTCAACAAGCACAATTGTCGCATCTGGGGCTCGGAAAACCCAAGAATTATTGTTGAAAAGCCTCTCTATCCTTAATGTGTGACTGTTTGGTGCGGTTTATGGTCCGGCGGAGTCATTGGACCTTACTTTTTCGAAAATGAGGCTGGAGCAACAGTTACGGTGAATGGACTGCGCTATTGAGAGATGATTAATGATTTTTTTGGCCGGAATTGGATGGTATTGATCTGGACAACATTTAATTTTAACAAGACGGCGCTACATGCTACACAAGCAACGAAACCATTGATCTTTTACGATTGAATATCAAAATAACACCTCTTATTGGAAAAGCCTATATATAAAAATTCAGCCCGCGTATGTTTGTGCTCGCAAAACTCAAAAAGTAGTCAACTGATATCAATGAAAATTTCAAAGTTTGTTATTATTGGTGCCAGAAGTGTTTAGAAATGTTTAAATGGTAGAATAAGTTGGGGACGCTCAAGGATTACTTAACGCAATATTTCTACACCGTAATGCGATATGGAGACTATTTAAATTCGATGTTATGTAGTTTTTTAACAGTAACATTGTGGTATACAGTACTTAATAGTGGAAGTCGCAGGCGTCCAAGTTAGACATTAGCAATAGCGAAGCATTGCGGGGGATCCACTAGTATTTTTTTTAATAATTATTTTGTGACGCAATTGCCCGGGTAGCTTTGTTTAATTCTCTCTATCTGCACAATTATTGTTCGGTCGACAAGTCTTCAAGTACTTCCTGATCTATCACGACATGATAGCCCGATGTGAGCGCTGTTAAACGTTCAATTTACATATCAATAACAAATGCTGTGGAAAAACAAATTCATCGCAAATGGCCCAATTAAATCAACACATCAAGATAACCAAAGCTGCTGGTGAGTACAATGTATTGTGTAATTCTCTGTCTTTGGTGTGGTGCATTCCAATCCTGTATCGGGATCACAGGTTTTCATTAGCAAGTGATAGGAACCATTTTTTTTCTCTGAACCGTGAGGGACGCAAGCTGCCGCATCACATTACAATAATAAAAACAAATTAATCACCGCCCATTGTAATATAATCGTCCATGGGTACTTATTTGTCTATTCTTGTTTGCCTATTCTTATATATGTTCATGTTCATTATACGTTTATCCTGACGAAAGAATCATTGGTATTGAAACATTTCGATTATTTTGATGATTATTATTATTATTATGGTTAATAAACATTTCGATTATTTTGATAATTATTATTATTATGGTTAATAAAAATTTCGATTATTTTGATTATTATTATTATTATGGTTAATAAACATTTCGATTATTATTATTATTATGGTTAATAAACCTTTCGATTATTTTGAGTGGTGCACACAAAGTGATTTATTTTTGTTGAAATAAAAATGACGCCACAAAGTGAATTTGCGATTATTGAAGATTTAATATTTACCTTATTTTAAATATTTTAGTGAAAGGTGAATTCTTCTGTATGACAGTGGAGAGCTTATTCCTGGGTAAGAAGTCTATCTCCTTGATCTGGCATATCTGGTCAGATTTGAAGGTGGTAGCGATGACTGAGTACATGGCAGCCCTCTCCGTGTGCAGGGCCATGGTGCCTCTCTGCACTTGGTACACCCCCTCTCTCAATGGGAGCAGGAGGTCATGAATCTGCTTCCCTGACTTTATGACCTTCTCGCTTAGATGTTGGACTTCTTCGCTCTCTGGATTCTGAAATAAATTTAACAATTATTTACGGCTTCCCGGGAGAATTACTCATCATTTAATGACATCAACAATTTATTTCATATAATAAGTTAAATTCATCTCATATTTGTTTCTTTCATATTTGTCTAGGAAGACGTACAAAAAATATTATTAGGATGGAATAAGTTTCCGCTAACATCCAATCGACTCTTTACGATTTAGTGGCCGAAAAAGTTTGGGAACCGCTGCCACAGTATTTTTTTTTTCAAATTTTTCTGGCTTTCACAATACAAAGATGTTGTAAGCCATCATTTCAAATAATGGAGGGAGGATAGGTGAATTTATGTAATAATTTAATTTAAAAGGATAAATTTCATAATTTTAATATAGAAGATTTGAGTCTAGTCCAGATTTGGAAGAGATGAGATGTTGAACGGAGAGAAGGCAATTTTAAATGAGGCTTGATAAAAGAGAGGATATTTGCTTAGAGGGAGACAACCAAAAAAATTTGTTCCACAGTTTTCAATTTTAGACAAGAGAAAATACTGATGTACAGGAATGTGAATTTTATAAGTGAGAAGGAACGGAACTAATCCCAAATCTCATTCGAATAAGTAAAGATTTTTTGTTTCAATGGGGGAATTGTTGAAACCACGGTTTGATTGGAAAGTTCTTTGTATCAAGGTATCGAGCAATATGGATATAAAAAAATTAAGAACTTTGTCGGTATTCTGACCATAACATAAAATATTTAGATGTAATTAGAACAAGGTTCTTTAAAGCGTAAATGCCAAAACTAAAGTGTCATTTTAGTAGACGAGAAGGAATCCTACCGGCTGCGCCAATATTATTAATGTTATTTTGTGAGGTAGAAACTATTCTAGCCCATTAAATATTAGGAAACCAAATTCATGTGGTGTTTGGGACCAAATTTGGTCTTCTAATAATCAACGGGCTAGAACAGTTCATTAATGATAACAGTTCTGTTCTTCTACTGATGTGGTTTGTTGATTGATTCACTGATTTAAAAGAACACTCATATATTTAAAAGAATTTAAAAGAGGCCGAGTGAGATCGCGCTATTCTACAATATGAAGGCTGACTTATCGTCGGCTCACTCTCCACTACGTAAAACAACTAAGCGTCTTTTATAGAATTATTTGTATCTTACTACGTAGCACTTAGAGCGAAATAATCGAAAGTTAACCTCAAGGAGGACTTGATTGTAGGGCAGGTTTTCCAGTCCTATTTCCAAATGACTATCGGCCAACTCCCTGATGGAGTTGATGGGAGAGTCCTTGTTTTCCAGCAGGAAGGACACCACGCAGGAAGTGTAGAAGTTGTTGAGGAGGATGGCGGTCAGAAAGAGAAACAGGAACATGATGCGACCGGATAAACGTTCGGGTACTACATTTGATGCTGAAACGAAAACTTTTTTTACTGTGGCCATCAATATATCGACTATGTTTTGGTAAAATTCTTATATATACATTTTTGGGAATATTACTTTTCAGCGGTTTTGATGACTTATCAAAGAACAACATGATAAAAAAAATTTGCTAATGGATACTAAATTTATGTCTCCACTTTTATAGGTTATTTCGAGAAAACCATAGATAAAATTAATCATCCCTAAAATCTCACATTGTTTATATAAATAAAAATGTTAATGTTCTTTTTTTTTTTTTTTTTTTTTTTTTTTTTTTTTTTTTATATTTTTTTTTTAGCTCTTCACCGATTGCTTTTAAATTTCAACACAACGATGCATTCAAATACAGATAAGTTTTTATATACAAATACTAAGATTTTTTTTAAACAGCGCAATCTGTTGGATGTAAAAGCAACAAGCACCATTTTTTCTCTATCTGTACAGAAAAACTGAGCCACAGCAACGCGTGGCGAGGTACAGCTAGTTATAAATAGGATTGCAATGTTTTGAAAACAACCACTTTCATATTAATTTCAAGTTTTTTTAATAAGTTTTATCGTCTCCTGTAAAATTTTCACTTTGTGGCTTGGAAGATTTTACCAAACCACAGTCAACCAGAGATAATGTATAGCAGAGCTTGAAAAAATTTAATTATATATTCTGATACAGCACGATGAAAATAGTTAATATTCAAAGATTGTAGATTGATACTATTTTAGATAATTCCTTTGTTGGCAAAACCAAGAGATCGACAAAAAAAATATTTTACAATGGGAGTGCCTACAAGGAAACTATGAGAAACAGCAATTTTTTAATAAATTAATTAGTTATGAAAATGAAAGCAAATGAAGGAGAATTCATTTGAGTTTTCACAAAAATAATCGAAAATAAATTAAATTGAATTATTGGAAACTCATTCAAATTAATTAAATTATCGAAAATTAATTAAAATCAACTTGACAGAAATCAATTAAAATTTACGATAAATATGGAAATTTAATGAAAATTACTGAAAATTAAAGATAGTGAGGGAAAATTGAGAAAAATTATGAAATTACTGAAAATGAATGAAAATTAGTGAAAAATAATGAAAATGAGTGAAAATTAATGAGAATTTATTGAAATTAATTAAACTATCGAAAATTAATGAAAATCTACTACAGTTGAAAGAAATCAATCAAAATTAACGATATGTAAGGAAAGTTAATGAAAATCAACTATAAATGACAGAAATCAATTAAAATATACGATAAATAAGGAAAGTTAATGAAAATTACTGAAAATTAAAGATAGTGAGAGAAAATGAAGAAAGATTAAGGAAATTACTGAAAATGAATGAAAATTAGTGAAAATTGATTATAATATGTGCAAATTAATGAAAATAATTGATATTATGAAAATTAACAGAAATGTATATGAATCCATGAATATGAAAGAAAATTTTTGAAAACGAATGATGAGAGCGAAAATGAATACCTTGGTTGCACAGCGCCCCGAGGGCCACGAAGAGGTGGTGGCCGAGCGAGGTCTGCCCCTTGGGCGCCCCCAGAGCAGCCAGGTGCACCACGAGGGCCGCGGCCCCAGCGGAGCCCATCACGAGCCCCCAACTCACGGCCGAGAAGGGCCGCAGCAGGTTCGTGCTCAAGACGCCCCCGGAGTGAGCGGGCTTTAGAAATAGGAAGCAGGTGCTAACACGGAAAAAATATTGAATTAGCATTAAAATAATATTTTTTTTTGTGAATTATAATACAAATGTAAAGGAAAAAAATAAAATAGTTTAATTTTTTTTTGTTAAATAAGATTTTTCATCTTCGGGTCCTTAGTTAGGTAAGAAAAGCTGAGATGAGCTTACGAACTGAAGCTTTGGATTTGTGAGATCCGCCAAAAGTACACAAAAACATAATATTAAAACTATATTCGGATGATGCCATCGCATGTTTCACGGAAATAATTACAGGAAATAAGGATCTTGGCAAAAAAACCATCACCCTATTTCTAGATTTCTAGACCTGGCCAAGGCTTTTGACACAATATCCCATAAAATACTGTTACTGTAAAATACAGGAATAACGGGAAAAGCTTTTCAATGAATGCAAAGTTGCATATCTAATAGATTCCAACAAACGAGAATTAATGAGGCAACGCTAGAAATTAACTTTGGAGTGCCACAAGGAAGTACACAAGGGCCCCCCTTCTCTTTATTAATCAATCAATCATCAACGAACTCAACATATAGGTGGGAAAGTTATTCCGTTCGACGATGATACCGTTATACAGGGTGTCCGGGGGTAAGTGCACTATCTTCAGGAGGTGATTCTACGTGATAGTACAAGTAAAAAAATCAAAGACTTTTTTCGAAATTCCTACTTTTAGGGGTATTTTTTAGATAAAACCGTAAAATTTGTCTGCCGTGTGGGTCTGGCATTATTATTTGGCGTCGCTGCTAAATTTACTCTCCCGCGCCCAAACGCTGTCGTTCGTCAGTCTATTTAATTGCCACGCTTCGTGTCAATAATTTTATTTTATTCATATAATTTTAGCAGTATTTAACTTTAAAAACATGATTGTTTTAATCCAAACTTCTTAATGTAGTGTGTTTTTATCTTAGCGTGCATTTATTAAAACTTGCTTGAAAGAATATCTTTATACAGTGCATGCTTTCTCCAAAGACTTTCTTTTAACATTGTATTTATTTGTGCGTAATTTTAATTACTGTGACAATGTCTGGCTTCACCCAAAAAGAATGGGCAGACATTCATTAGGTTGGCGGGCTACATGATGTAAATACACATTTTTAAAATTAATTAAGTTAGTTGAAAGCAATGACATTAGTAGACGATTAATAGTTGATACTTTTATCGTTCAAAGTATAATTACATTTGGTTAATTTTAGAACAGTTTTTTTTTTTTTAATTTGGTTTAAAACATACAAATTGTAGCTTAATTGTAAACGTCAAACACTCGGCCTAATTTTATTGTTTACATGCGGTTTCAATGGATACGGGCCGATCACAACGTTGCCACCTCGTTCTCGACCAGCTCAGAGCGAATCTAACGACTAAGTTTGTATCTCACATTACATTTTTTTAAATAGATATTTCTTTTTGTGTGGGAAAAATAAGTTAGACCTTCGGAAAAAGACCACCTCACAATAAATAACATTAACTTCGTCATAATCACAAACAAGCATCCTGTCCTGAAGAGAAACTTAATACGTTGAACATAGGGATTGCCGGACCGAGCTCACCAGTATACATAGCAGAGCATTTGACATTTCGTGGAAACCACTTATGGTATCTGGCCCGCCAGGCGACAAAAGAGAAAAAATGTAAATATGCTTGGATCAAAGGGGGGCAGATATATGTACGTCGAGACATCGGAACAGCTGCCATTCTTGTTTCTACATTTAAAATCAACATGCCTAGAAATTACTTTAGTAACTATCATAACTATTTAGATTTACCAATTATTTTAATTTTTCTTAATTTATTTTTTCCTAGTTCTACTAAAATCACACACTCATGGAAACATTGTTTTTTCCCCACATTACTTGGAATTTTTTCTTCTTATCTTACATTATATAAAACCTTAAGCTCGTCATATAATAGCTATTGCTCAAAGAGTATATTTAATTTTTACATACACAACTACAGCTCTTGTATTATTACTTTATCCCTAAAATGTCAGAAACGCTATACTGGTGTCAACATAAATAACTCAAAAGTTTTCATTATTTTCATTGCCTTTCTAAACAATAATTACAGTTTTAACATGTCCAACTTTAAATCAATTATTGTATTGTACTATTTTATTATTCTTTTTGCACTCAAGCATCACAAATATTTTACTGATGTCAAAATCAATTACCTTGTATTTTGTATTATATTTATTGCTTTGTTAAACAACATTTACTGTCGTAACATAACCAACTATAAATCTATTACTATGTTCTATAATTATAGTATCCCTTATGCCTTGAATTATCACACATGTTTACCTACTGTCAAAATAAAGAACGTTAAATTTAATGCAAAACAAAAAAACAAATAATGGAAGACATAACAGACTTACTAGACAACATAACACCGATTCCATGTACAACTACTAATGACACTGAAGTAGTACGTCAATTATTACTAGTGAACTCTACCCTTACGATATTCTCTATGAATATAAGAAGTATAAACCAAAATTTTGATGAACTCTTAATTCTTCTCACTCACCTTGCCTCAGATTTCGATGTAATTGTTTTGAGCGAATGCTGGATCAAAGAAAATTTCGTCCCAAAAACAATAAAAAACTACAATCACTATAATACACTACAAAACCAAACTCTAAATGATGGCGTTATTGTTTACATTAAAAACCACATCATACATTCAGTCAAAGAGGTCACAATTAAAAACGCAAACTGTCTTAAAATTCAACTTGATAATCATATAACAATCATTACTGTATACAGATCCCCAAGCATACATAATATAACCCCATTCATACAATCTCTGCATGAAATTTTAACAAATATAGAACTCCGCCAAAACACCTATCTTATTGGTGATCTCAACATTAATATAATCAACAGAATGCATCCTCAAGCGAATGAATACCTAAATACACTAACTTTATTATGATATTTGCCAGCCGTCACAGCCCCAACCAGAGAATCAGATTCAAACATTAGTAGTTGTATAGATCACGTCTTTGTTAAGAGTAAACTAGGCAGCAAATCCATTGTATATCAATCAACTGTCACAGATCACTATGCAACCATCACTTCCATCAACCAAAATATTCACAAACTACCTCAAAATACTCTCCCTCAAAAAAAAATTTCCTATGACATTCTCCTAAATACTGTCTCTAAAGAAAACTGGGAACTTGTCTATTCTTGTACCGATACCACTTCTGCATGCGATATATTTACAAATACTTTACAAAACCACTTGGCCGATGCAACATCATACACAAAAAGTAAAAAAAAACAATCCGACACAAAACTCAAACCATGGATCACTACAGGTATTCTTCACTGTATCAGAAAGCGTGACAAGATTCATAACTACTGTAGCAAAAATCCCAACGATTATGATTCACTCATATTTGATAAACATTATAGAAACAACTGCAAAAAAATTATTAACAGTGTTAAAAGAGATTACTACAAAAAACAAATCAGTGAAGCTACTGATGACAAAAAAAAAATTGGAATATCATAAAAGATATAGCCAATATTCATAAAATCGACTCACCCATTGTTAAAATTAACATAGAAGACCAAACAACTCATGTCAATTCCGAACCTAAAAAAATATCCGACCATTTCAATCAATTTTTCTCCAATATCGGACATAAATTAGCAAAAAATATTCTAGACCAAAACACCGTCTCGGAGAAAGATCTTGCAAAAAATATACATATCAATAATCTCAACTATAACCCTTTTTACTTCACTCCCACCACTGAACTAGAAATAATAGAACTTATCTCATCTCTTAAAAACAGTAACTCTGCCGGGAAAGATCAAATTTCAACAAAAATTATTAAACACATTAAAAAATTTGTAGCCCCACCTCTTAAACACATTATCAACTTAAGCTTTAAAACTGGAATATTCCCTAACTCTTTAAAACAGGCCACAGTAATCCCTATCTTCAAAACAGGTGATAAATTATCTGTTAATAATTATCGACCGATATCATTACTCAGCACAATTTCTAAAATTATAGAAAAGGCGGTGAAACATAGACTCTGTAAGTTCCTTGAAAATAATAAAATATTATCGGATAACCAATATGGCTTCCGCAAAGGGAGGAATACCTCTGATGCAATAGCTGCTCTCACAAAAATTGTTTCCCAAAATCTTGACAAAGGTCGCAAACCACTTGCTGTTTTCCTTGACCTCGCAAAAGCATTTGATACGGTTTCCCATCCCTTACTACTTAAAAAACTTCAACAGATCGGCATTACAGGGATAGCCTACACATGGTTTAAAAACTACTTAGCAAATCGTACACAACAAACCCTTATCCACTCTGACAAATTATATATGAGCAAAAAATTATCCATGTCCTATGGGGTCCCTCAAGGTAGTGTACTAGGGCCAATTCTATTTCTCATATATATCAACACACTATGCACTTTGAATATTGGAGGCAAGATAATTTCATTTGCCGATGATACAGTCTTAATATTTGAAGATGAAACATGGCAATCAGTTACAAACAAAACTAATATTGGCCTAACAAAAGTTAAGCATTGGCTAGACACAAACCTCCTCACACTTAATATAGACAAGACACAATATATGACGTTTTCCATACCCAAACATAGCTTTCCCAATAACTGCCCCAAATCTACCATCCACTCGTGTTCACTCAACATACAGACTCCTGAAACCTCACCTAATATTCAATGCACGTGTTCAACTCTTAAATCTTCAAAGGAAGTTAAATACTTGGGAATAATAATCGATGACCAACTACGCTGGGAAACCCATATAAAAGAAACAACAAAAAGACTTCGTAAACTCTCCCACATATTCTGCTCTCTTAGATCCATCTTAGACCTAACGACTCTAAAATGCGTATATTTTGCCCTTTTTCAATCGATAGCAACATATGGTATTCTGGGATGGGGTGGCTGTGCAGAATCCGTCACTAATCCAATAATTACAGTACAAAAACTAGTTCTCAGAATTATATTTAAATGTCATCCTACCTATCCCTCCAAAATACTATTTACTAAAATTAAGGTCTTAGATATTCGCCAGCTATTCATTAAGACAAGCTTATGCTACATACGAAAAAATGACTTGCTAGTGGCTCCTCAACACCAAGTAAACACCCGCTTTTCATCAAATCTGGGATGCGTGGTCCCAAAAACTAGAACCACATTCGCTCAACGACAATTCTGGTTTATCGCCCCTAAAATATACAACGCGTTGGACAGGGACATACAATCAACTAATACTATATCCCTTTTTATTATACGTGTCCAAAACTGGTTATTTGAAAGGGGACGAGCCTTTTTTAAAGAATACATGAGTTCCTAACTTTTAAACCATTATAATAAAATTAACCATGTATCTGTATATTTATGTATATATGTGAATACACATTACGTTTGGGTGTGTTCATATATAGATGTGTATGAATGTATTTATATATGCATGTATATATGTCTGTGTATGTATGTATGTATGTATATTTGTATATGTGTATATATGTATTTTATATATATTTTTTTTTATATATGGATTTATTTATGTATGCATGTATGTATGTCTATATATGTATGTATATGTATATATATCTGAGCATTTATATATGTGTATGTATGTATGTTTGCATGTATGAAAAACATATATTTTCCTTAAATATGTTTATTTTTTTTTTCTTTTTCATTCCATATTATGTTTTATTTTTTCTTACTGCAACATATGGTTTTATTGTAATTTAAAGCATTATGACTACCACAACACGCGCATAAGCCTAGTGTGGGAGTTATTAAGTACACAAAAATTGTAATTCATAAAATTCACTGAATAAATAAAAAATAAAAAAAATCTTCTGTATCAAATTTACAATAACAAATAAAAAAAACTTTATATGTTAAGATTGTTTTCTGCCAACTGTCAACTAGAAGAAAAAAGTGCGCTAGCTTTTGCAGACCAGTCAAAGTTTTTCATTTTTATTTCCGATAGCCATACAACTCTCGAAGAACTTTAGCCTTCGTTTTGTTCAAAAGCATCTTTCAAAATGATTATTACGAAGATAAATAATATTTCCAATGATCAACCTAAAGAGATGAATGGACACGCTGAAAGTAAGAGAGCTGGGATGATATATAGGGCCCTACTCCCAGGACTGCGGGTTCCACCAGCCACCACCACTACTGTGGAAGTGACCATTGAACTACCTGAACTCCCACAGCTGGAAGTAGCTGTCCATAAAGTCTATCCTCGGGTCCACCAAGCGCAGACAGGTCACAGCGAAGTCCCCCTTATCTGCGTTCAGCATCCCCACCAAGCTCCTCTCCCAGGACTGAGGGTTCCACCAACTCTCGCCTTCCGACAACACCAACCTAAAACGGAGCGAAACAATAATTATTATAGTTACTAATTATGGCTTTGCGGTGGGCAAAGAAAAACAAAATCTACAAGAAAATCATTTTAAAGAGTATTTGAGTGAATGTGTAAACCGATAACTCCTGAAAACAGGTAAAACTGTTTGCATGAAATATGCTGATTTCACAATAATAATGATAATATTTGGATGATTTGTATAGCGCGTTATGTGCAAAATCACCTCAAGGGCGCTGTGCAAATACATTTCTACAATTATCTATATTATTACTAACTATAGACTAGTAAAACTATTATCAATAACTAACAGATTGTATCCACCGGTTCGTCGATCACCAATAAAAAGCCATATGTACAATGCATTTCATTGATGAACGTTATACTAGAATTTTATTATATTGGGTTTTACGCCCAGAAGGGCTTTTACATGGATTTAAAAAAAGAATATATCAAGTGAGCTATCGAAAATTATACAACAAAAATTAAAACATATTAACTGCATTTACTGATATAACAGTAAACTGTTAAACTAAATATAAAACAATATTAGTAATAATATAGGAACTAAAACAATAATTTAATAAATAAAGATTCGAAATTTTAAAATTGGAAATTCATATGTCATACGGCATATATTTTGGTCTAGTAATTTGTAATTTCTATCACCTAAGAAATTCTAAAAAAAAGTACTATATGATTCATATATCTTATACTGATTTAAAAATGTGGAAATTCTAACTATACAATTGTAAATGTTCTCCAAAATGCCCTGGAAAGAATTTCAGACTTGTGATGTCCCGAATGAAACCATTCACCTGTTCTGAAAGCAATTACTAATGTTATCCAAATTGACCCTGGTAATAAATTACATCTTTGCGACTCTTTCAAGGATAAAGAAACCATCCTTTCACTTCGAATGCAATCAACAATGTTCTCAAAATTCGTTTTGACAGCATCGCCATTCCATTGTAAGAATATTATGTACTAAATACACAATTTGGCTGTCCTGAAACGGCAATCCTTCCCAGTTGGACAGACAAAGGTTCATTTTGTTTTGTATTGTTTGTAATTTATATATATATATATTTATAAAAAAAATAAAAAAATAAAACAAGTCAAATTACTGAAACTACATTACCAACGCTATTGTAGAACGTACGAGTACATATGTTATTTACTTACATTTTATACAGGCAGATAATATACAGTACAACAATTACCTGGAAGGTCACTTGAGATTAACACTGTTTATTGTTTATTAGAAATTGAAATCTAGTTACGGTTCGTACGCACAGGACATAATTAGGAAATTGGACATAATTGGCCTTTCTGGCATGTATTTTAATAATATGTATTTATGTTCTTTAATGAGCATGTTTAGCAAAGTAAAAGCAAACCTTATGCTGGGCGGTACCACAAAACAAGGTTTTGATCAGAATTCATCTTACTAAATGTGATCCATCCCTCGGTATAAGAATGATTTCGAATAATATGAATTCAATAGGAAAAAAGTGTTATTAGGATATATAATAGGCAAAACAAGAATGCTACTGTTTCGATAGATCTTGGAATATTTGTCTCGGGCCGCGAGTTTCTTGTAGACGACATAATAGAAAGGGGAACGGAATGGATCTATGAGAGGATGCCACCAGAATATTGAAAAGCCCTACCTTATATTTGGTACCTTCTATGTTCTCTCTCTCTGAAATAAACTCTACGTCGAGTTGTACGTAACACGAAATTGACCTCACAACCTGTGGTCGGTGGCGCGTTAGAAAAGGTACTGTCTGGTACTTCCCGCCTCCTGGTTTCTAAGATGTTATGACGGGTATGGGAGGTAGGTAGGGGTTAATCTATATCATAAAGATAACAATCGGCTATATTCCCAAACAGATTATCTCAAGAAGGTATATATAATTTAAATGTATGAGAGCTTAAAAATGTAAGTTTTTAGTTTAGACCAGAACTTCAAAACAATTCACACCAATTCATTTGGTTTAAACTGTGATGTTAAGACCTGGCTGACATCGTACCTGGCCAACCGTTTACAAGCCGTAAAAGTGGAAAAAAACCAATCAAATTATGCAACCCTTTCATCTGGAGTACCCCAAGGGTCCGTTCTGGGCCCACTACTCTTCATCCTCTTCACAAATGATGTCGCTAAATAATCGAATCATTTGGCCTTCTATCTCACTGCTACGCTGATGACCAGCAAGTTTATTTTTACTGCTTACCAGAAGAAATAAACAGTCTAAAAATTCGTATAACTGAGTGTATAGAAGCAATTACGCGCTGGATGACCTCAAATAGATTGAAACTGAATCCTACAAAGACTGAGTTTCTGTGGACTGCTGCAAGCAGACGTCAGCATAACATTGAAAACTCCCCAATAACCATTCCAGGAAGTGACATCACTCCAAAAACGTGCATCAAATTACTGGGTGTCAATCTGGATGCTAATTTTTCCCTTAAAACTCAGGTGAACAGAACTGTAAGCACGGGGTTCTTTCAATTAAGGCAAATTAAAGCAGTGCGGAGAAACCTGCCAACAGAGGTGACTAAATTGCTAGTCAATTCCTATGTTGTTTCACGTCTAGATTATTGCAACGGAATATATGCAAGTCTCCCCAAATGTCAAATCAACAAATTACAATCCGTTTTCAACGCCGCGGCAAGGCTTATCACCGGAGTATCTAAATAAACCCACATTTCAGAGCATCTCAAAAATCTGCACTGGCTCAAATGTCCTGAAAGAATCCAGTTCAAGGTATGCTGGATGGTATTTAAGTCACTTAACGGAATGGCTCCGGCTTACTTATCAGAATTGTGTATTCCAGAAGATTCCAATTCCCGACAGTCAACCCTTAGGTCAGCAACGTCATCAGCTATCGGAAGGTTGAAGGAACCAAAGCCCACACCAGATACTAAGTTCGGTGAGCGTGCTTTCGCCGTGTCAGGACCTAAAGCCTGGAATGGACTGCCACATGATTTGAGAATGATCGCAGACTCGACAGAATTTAGGTCTAAACTTAAAACGCACCTTTTCATACAGTCGTATCCATAATTTCAGAAACCTCCACTTTCACAGTCGACGGCAATTTAAATTAACAAAATGTAAAAAATACTAAAAATAAAATAAAATAAATAGAAATAATAATTAAAAATAAATAATTAAAAATGATAACAACTAACAATTTGTAGGCTTTTTAAGACAGTTAAAATACAGTTAAACTAAAATAAAAACTATAGCAGACTTAAGGTCATGCGATGACCAGTGTTGTGTTTTTGATATAGTGTCCTCTGCGTGCAGTTTTATCTTCTATAAGCATAAACTTTTTAATATAAGTGTGTTTGTCGGAAGTGACTTGCCAGGTAAGTATGTTTTGGTATCTTTTCTAAATAACAAATGTAGATCCTAGGAAATAAATTGTACAGCGCCCTTGAGGTGATTTTTCACAAAAACGGCGCTCTACAAATTATCGAATTATTATTATTATTATTAATTCACCTTCCGATATAAGAAATCTTATAAAAATATCACCCGCACAGGTTGCTTTTTATTTCTAAATGGCATTCGGCATCGTTGTACGTGAGTCCAATGTTGTTCGAAATCTGGCGATTTACTTCACCAGGGGCTCAAACAATACATAATATTGCATCCACTACACACAGCGGGACGCGATACGATCGTCGTTATTTATTTATTTACTAGCTTTACCCCGCCACGCATTGCTGTGGCTCAGTCTCTCTGTGCAGATAGAGAAACAATAGCGCGTTTTGCTTTTACGTCGAAAAGCTGGTGACTTCTATATAATATAGGTGTGTATTTAAAAAACACACGCGTATTCGAATGCAACGTTGTGTCAAAATTTCAAA
Organism: Hesperophylax magnus; assembly: GCA_026573805.1. NCBI lineage: Eukaryota > Metazoa > Arthropoda > Insecta > Trichoptera > Limnephilidae > Hesperophylax > Hesperophylax magnus. Next base: position 6,060,188 of record JAIUSX010000029.1, on the reverse strand, counting down.
GCAATCAGGTGAATAACAAACGAACATTTACACATTTATTAATATAGATTTAACGCTCAGAGTCCTTTCGCAATAAGATTTCTACAACCTTAAGATGATAGATAATTTTCAAACATTATAAAAATAAAATTACAATAGATAAAAAATACAACAATCAAAATAAAAATTCAGTGCATGTTTTTGAGCATACGTCATGAATTAAAAATAATATTACACACAGCACAATCGTAATTACGAATAAAAATATAGACTGCTCAAAATTCACTTTGTGCAGCGAACTGAAGGCAAATCAACATTCGCTCAATCATTCAACATTCGCTCGAAGACTTTCCGAGAGTTTTTTTTTGCTTCCCTGTCAATTTTTATCATTTGATTCTACCTGGGGTAAGCATCGTTCTGGCCGTTTTTAGACGTCAAAACATTGTTGCGTCCATATATCGAACGCCGTAAGTTGGTGAACACAACAATTCTATGGAGTTTTTAGGGGGTGGACGCAACAAATGTAGAGGGATATATGTAGGTATATATGCATCAGTAGATTGTATGAATGTATTTTGAAGAGTTTGCCTATACTCACGAGAAGTTGTAATAGTCTTGGAGTAGTAGGACCATATTGTAAGAGACTTTGCTCAGAGAGTCGGTGTACGGCTGTGATCTATCCGTGAGATATTCCACCACGTCGGTAGTTCCGCGATTCTTCGTCACTGATATGGCCCTTAAACGGGCTCCTTGCATGTCCCTTCGACGTGACCAGATGGTCTGCAAGATTATTGTCAGGCCGGAATCTAGGAGGTTTTAGGGTGTGACAGAAACTTACATAACTAACAACATTCAAAGTACAAAATGTAGAAGACATCTACCAAAACAAAAACATAAATTGTCCAAATAGAATAAAGGTTTAAACTAATATACCAAAGAAATTATAATACAACATCAAAATCATAAAATTTAATACAAAGCAAATGAGCAAATTGAGCAAAAACAATTATCTTTCTCTGGAATCAAACATTTTAATAATCTGCTAAACCAATGCTTGAAAATATGTTTACTTAAACAGAGCTAATTGAATTTTGAATAGAAGTAATTTTCGAACAGCTTAATATTGCGCTCCTGTGCAGAAAAGTACCACAATGGGCCGTGCTGCGAACCGTTGCCTGACTTTAACGAACTTTACTCTTCTACGCAGGGCCTGGTTATTTCAATGCGCGCCCTTCGGCGTTCAACGTACGACTGATTATTCAGTTGATTACGTATGACTGATTATTTCGTCGTAGATTATTCAAAGCATTCTCGTTCCCTCCTGGTGTCAAAAATATAGTCATGTTGTTTGACTCCAGCTCGTCGAAATGATACCCGGATTTCATTTTAGGGCAAATCTATCAATTTGGAATTTGTATTCAGAAGACAGGCGGTGTAGGCAATGGGCAACCAACATATGTCATCAATATTATTAATGCTTACTATATATGTGCATCCACCACTGAAATATTTTGTTTTGTTTTACCTTTGGTCCAGTATCCCAATTTCATAATTATCAACTTGGTTCCTCTACCATGTCCCGGGTTATAGACATCGAACAAATCAAATGATTCCGTATCATTTGTGATGCCACTAATCTTCGGTAATATGATATCGGCATCAACGAATAAATTTAACTTGTCCAGGGTATTAACACCAGCATCGAAATCTGGATGGAGCATCACCCATACAAACGAGGAATTTGTGTACCGATGTTTCGATAGCTAAAAAGGACAAGTATTATATAATTTTTCATCGTCATTATCACGGTGGTATTTATTTAGGTTGGTATTGGTGTTAGTAAAGATAATGCAATTAGAGAATTTTTAATTTAGATTTGACTGAGTTGACTAATTACTGCACTACCTTTGCTGTTGATCCAATGCTTAGTCAAGATTTCAAATACGTTTAGATTTTCTAATTGTCATGTTTTGTCAGGTATAATTATAGTATATTTTAGTAGTAATTTACTTGAAATTTCTTTCTTCGAATGTTGTATTTGTTTTAGGAATTTGTATGAGTTCGTTGGCTTTATTATCTCGTTTTGTTTTTAAAGAGATGAGTTAAAATTGTTTTTTTGTAAATTTGTCGAAAATCTAGTACTTGAAATTTGTTGAATATGTCTACATTAATTTTTAATCCTATCGTGGGATTTGGCCTTCTCGTTAAATACTCTCCACTTCGATCCCTAGTCATTCACATTCAGTTCTTAGTCCTTTCCATTCTGCCCAAATTCTCTTCTATTCTATGTCCCGGTTGCATGTTCGTAAATACCAGACAGTTTATCTATTCGGTAAATGATTGGTCAGCTCTCGGTACAATGCACGACATCTGAACTTTAAAACAATACTGATTAGGAGAGCGGTAATTAGCAGACATATCATCACGAAACGTCGAGTATTTACCTAGGGGTGCCAATTGGATATTTAGTTTGGTATTTACGAATATGCGTCCCCGTTCTGAAGTTTGGAATCCAATGCATTAGATTGATAAAATAAGGGATTTCTTTTATGTGAAACCACACAAGTATTCCAACTGCTCCCAACCGTCTGGTGCCAGTGAGACTATGGCATCCACTGGCAGCTCGTGAATGTGTAGTGTGATAGAGTGCTAAGCTCGAAAAATTCACAAAAAGATTTTTTTATTATTTTCGTTTTTGTTTAGTTTTTGTATGAAGATTTTCGGGAAACTTCAGTTTGGTAGTGCACTGCACCGATTTCCTGAAAATCTTCATACAAGAATCAAATTTTCAAAAAAAAACGTTTTCGACTACAACGACATCAATAATAACAGTTTTTAAATATTAAAACTCAAAACACATCCAAAAGTCATGAGCCGCCACTATTGGCATCCCCAATTGCGGTATGTTGTGAGGCTGAAGACACTGAGGAGGGGAAGGAGATGGGGAAGTGATAGAGGGGGTAAGTACTTGGCTATTCAGATCTGGTCACCAAAAATGGCCAAAAACATTTCAAGCAACGTTTCAATTCTGAATAGTGGTCTTACTCCAAAGCGATACTGAGAGTGTCTTCCACTCTGGAGCGTGCCGCAAATATACCTACTATAAATCATTTCAAATGAGTAAATTGAGAAATAAAACAAATATTCAAAAAAAAATTGCTTGAGTACGCCGAGATTTGAACCCGCGACCTCTGGCTTTGCTAGTCGAGAGCCTTACCCATCGACCATAGAGGCCATCAAAATTGTTGCATTAGTTTTATCATTATCTGCACTGCTTACTGACTATAAGAAACGCCTAGAATATTTCAAATTAAAAACATTAAATGAACGTCGTGACAATTTTTTCTTCAAAATTATAAATAGCCATGTAGAATGTTCCCTCTTCGGCACAATACAAATCAATATCAATCACCGTCTACTAAGAAACACAGAAACTTTCCATATTCGTTTCCGAATTAACATTCTCCCAACCTCGTGTGCTTATGTGTCGACTATATATAACATCCACTGTAGTGGCATGATTCCGGACAAATTTAGCGATAACCTCCAGAACTTTATAAAATCTTCAATATTTCTATTAAAATATATATCCGTTTTAACAATTCCATTAATGAAAATCTTAAATCTTAACCTTCCAATTAAATCTGGATTTTTTTCCTAATCATTGGAAAAATCGTTTCTTAACGCTTTTTCTAACGTTTCTTAATATCTTAAAAAATGTTATAAAACCTACGTATAAAATTATAGACCTACATGTACACGATCAGCAATTCACATGTTATTGAATCTATCTTACTAACGAAACTTAACACGGAATCAATTCAAATTATTACAAGAATTTCAACACGGATTTATTTCACAGAGATCAATACTAACAAATCTTACGATTTATCAACATCAACTGATTGAAACATTAATAAAACGTTCCCAAACTGATATAATGTATACAGAATTTAGCAGGGCAATCGATAAGGTTTCATATAAAATTTTAATTCATAAACTAAAAGCTTTTTTACTTCCAGTAGTATGTTAAACTGGTTCAAAAGTTAATTTTGGTCTAGAAGAATTTCATTTAAAATTTTGGATTACATTTCAAAGCAATTTAACGCTTCCAGTAGAGTTCCACAGGGTTCTCACTTGAAACCTGTATTATTTTTAATATTCATAAAAGATATTGAAGACTACGAAATGTTTGAATTTTATTTAACGAACAGTAAGAAATTTAACGTCGCACTATTATTTTAATGTTCTCTTCACTGCCTTAAAAATAAGTATTTAAAATACAATTCCACCCTTTGGTCTCCATATTATAAAGCATATAAAAAAACTACAGCGCTATCTATCTCACTCTACCACGTGGTAAATAAACAGTTCTTTGATTGAATATGTAACTAACTTTTTTACGTTAATGTTGACCATATTTATACCGTAATTTTTTCTTTAAATGTTGATTTTTTTTGTTTACTCTAGTGAGGTATCAAACTGTGTTTAAAAATATTCTTGTTAATATTTCCATTATTATTTTGTTACATAATTTTAATGCAAGTTAATGTATTTTAAAGACTTGTTTTAGGTAAAAGATCCAAACTTAAATATCGCTTTTTTTACGTAATTATTGTTATATTTTTACGTGTTTTTATACACCTTTATTTTTATTTATTTGATTAATTTTTATTTTTATGTTAAGTCTCTGTCTATTGTTTACACTATAAACAAAAAAATAGGCATGTCAAAGTTTAAAATATTCAGAAAATTGTAGTTTCACAAACTTTGATTAAGAATTCGTTATCAGCATATTCCATATGGTACAGAATTCCCAGTTTTCCGACTGGCAGTCGTAATGGATGAAAGTAATTGAAGTTTTTGTTTTTGGTTTTGGAAGTAACATTTCTTTCTGCATTCCATTCTACTCCTCTCTCCATGTGGCACACTAACAAGCTTGAATCCCTTGCCAGTTTTAAGAACTGTATTTTACCTGAAACACAAATGAGACGTCAAATGACGATTTCTATAATATCTAAAAGGGCATCATAAATTGATGTCAAGAAATGAAAGAAGCCAATCTTAGGTATATGAAGTAAATCGAGATGAGTTATGATGCTATAAATATATTAGTTTACCAGCATCAGTCCATGTGAGAAATGTGACAACTTCTTTGACATTTTTATACTTAAAATAATCAACTGCCAAGAGACTCTGTATTTCTGGAACATAATAAGTAGCAACATTTTTTGTAAAAATTCAAAATAAAATAACAGTTTACTTTTTTATCATCAAATCGTGCAAGATTATAAACATACAAATTATTGAAGGTAACATATTTATGAACTGTATTAAAAAAAGTGTATAATGGCACAGTAGTAAAAAGACAATACATATATTTTTCTATTTTTATTTCACTAGAGCTAGAGCAATTCCGATGAATTACAAAAATCCTCGTAGGGCGAGAGGAACTTACAATACATAGGTGTGAGTTAATACATAGATACAATTTTACATTGGTATTTAGATATCAAAAGTATAATTTTCACATAAAAAACAGTACAAAAATAGAAAAATAAAAGTTAGTAGAATAAACAAGAAAAAAACAAAAAGAGACAAATATGGATACATAAGCACAAAGCCAAGGTAGGAATTTACAAAGATTTAATTTACAAAGGAATTTACCCACTAATACATTGGAAAAAATAGTTAATGCTTACAAATACAAGGGGACAAAAAAAATAAACATGACAAAACACAACACGACAAGAATTGCGTAGTTTCGTTTTTAAATGTACTTATAAATATTCTTTTAAAGCAATATGTTTTTTTATATGCTATTTTTATTCATATCTGGAAGAGAGATTTAGAGTGTGTAGGCAATATTTTTAAGAGATTTTATCCCATATTGTGTAGTGTGTGTTAGAGGAATGCAGATTTTATTTTTATTACGAGTGTGTGGTTGTTGATGTGTTGATGTAAAGTGACATGATATTTTTGTGAGTTGATTGTTGGGTAATTTGTGGGATGTTGATTTCATGTTTGCGAAGGACTGTGATTAGAAGGATTCCGGAAACTGAATAGATGTCCTTGACATCTGTGTTCCATAGAAGACCAAGAACTTTTCTGAGAACCACGGGTAGCAGCCAAGCTCCCTCGACCAGAATCGGCCCTAGGCAAACGCTACCAAAAATCTCAAAGACGCTATGTTAGGTGTTATTAGGGCCATAGCTTCTTGACTCTTTTGGGAGTCAGCGTCTGGAGCAGACTACTCCAATTGCGCCTGCACAGCGCACCGGCCCAGACCTCAGCTAGAGAAACCTCAGACATTTCTTCTTTACTCTCTCCAGCATGAGTGAATACTTTACTTGTGTAGCAGCCGCGTCACCGCTGTTATGATCATCATATCATACTCAGACTACAATGCATTACGAAACATCAATTAAAATATCGACCTTTGATACCGCGATACGTAAACTGCTGATAAGACGAATGTGAAGGAATGCAGGGTGATGCAAACGTTCATACGAACGAGTCAGCGGTCCTGCGGGTTCGATGTCCAGACGCTGCTCCAACCCATGGAAAACGAGAACAAAGGAATCAGCACCTATATAAACGGAGGAGGACCTAAGTACATCATCATTCCACTCAAGAAGTCGGAGGAGTCGGCCGTTGTGGCCGGTTCCCCCCGCGTCACGCCTTGCTCTTTCTTCACCTCATCGATACAGAACCTACTCACCTACACCCGGTTTTGCACGGACTACAACCATGGACTCCTTGGGATTTACCTCAGCGCCCTGGCCCAGGCTATTATTCCTGGCCAGTGCTGACCTCACGCGCCTAGGCCCTGCGACCACTTCGCCGGTCTGCACCTCGGTCATCACCGTCTACGCCTGGTGTCATCATCATCATCGGTCCCAATCATCTTCCAACTACGCAATTATACTGACTCACAATAAACGCTGTGACACACACAACATCATCTTTCATTGTCTCCTCACTGTTAGATCCCCATACTTGAATGGGCTCCAAATGACCGACGCAAATCTACCAAGTCAAATTATGTGATGATGATGACAATTTGGCCTTAACTTTTTTAAAACAAACCTTCAATCTTCCAGCACGAGAACATCTGAACATGTTGCAATCCTCTCGTGCTAAAATAATCCAACGCGAATTGTGAACAAATGCTCTCTTTTGATGAATTATTAAATGCTTCATTACTGAAATAAAATGAAAGAGAACACGAAGCTAGAAAATACAGCTTCAATGAACCCATGATCCAATTTCAAAAATATTTATCAATTACTTTATTAACATTTTAAATTAAATTCTATGTTTAAAAGCGACTGTTTCTAGGTCTCTAATAATACTAACGGAAATTCTGTGAGCAATTTTATTGTAGGCTTATATTTATTAGATTAATCATATTTGCACTGAATAGATAATATACACCTTCAAATAGAAATGCTCTCCGTGTAGATTTTGAATGCAAACCGATGTCACCGCTGATTTTTGTCTATTAGATCCAGACAGTCAATCAACTCTGTCTCCCTTGTACCGTCTGCACGAAGAAAAATGACTATTGCTAATTTATCAAGAATCGATTCAAATTAATCATGATGTCGGAACACGTGTTCATGAAAATTCGAATACATACAACGACAATTCTTTGCAACGTCTTGATATTTTATGAATCGACAAAACATTCTTATATTGATGTTTTATTAATAAGGCCTAGTAATTTATCGTGAGGGCAAAAGACGATTTCACTCCGTGTGATGTCGTGTATTGCCATTTCATATGATTTAGAATTTCTGAATTTGAAATAGCAAAGACTGGTCAGACTTTTTGAACATGAAACACGCCCACAACGCATTTCTTGTGTTCTTCTTTGACTGTCTTTCAAAATAGTATAATTAATCATCCTCTCTTCATTCCATTAATGTTTCAATCGTAAAATTGTGTTTTTAATTGACAGCTCGGTATTTGTTTGATGCGAAAACCGTGGTTCAATTTTTCATTAAAAAAAATATTGTAACAAATCAATCATATTGTGTCCTTCTCGAGCTTTGTACATTGGGGTGTGCCGTCAATGCATGCGGTGTTATGCGTATGACTATTTGAGACTTAAACCGATCAGTGCATAGTATTCTCAGTTTGACTTGACTTGAGTGTGACAAGCTATAAGCTTTCCTCTTATATGTCACGGTTCTGCTCAAAATAGCCAATAGTCGCACATAAACATACTAATAAATTTTTGTTATTAAGTTTCTGCTTATTTATTTATTTATATATTGTTTTGCCCGTAAATAATAATAATTGACCTTGGAAGCGAAAAACCTTTTTGAAAATTTTGTCTCTTACTAAGAAATCTATTTTATTTTGTTTTGTTTATAATTAAATAACGAAACTTTTAAGATCCCAAATAAAAGCTTTGACGGCCCACCCTATTGTACATTGTATACGACTTTCAGAAAAATAACCATGACTTTTGATTTTAATAATAAAGTCAATACATTTAAACTAACACACATTGGAAAATATGTTGACTAACACTAAGCCAGGGCTGGTAAAATATCTTTACTCAAGGGCCCCATTGAAAAATCAAGCACACAATTTATGGCTATAGTTAACCAGCAAAAACTTAAACGATAAGCCTTTTTTTTGGCGGGTGAAACACTGGCGACCCGCCTCATGGATCTGGTCACATTATAGAATAAATGGATAGGCCCGCGATCCCATTCGGTGTATCGCACACTCCAGCAACAGTATGAGTATGGCTATGACCCCTCCCAGCAGCAGGAAAAGCAGCAGAGACACCAGCTGACCCGCCGTGACGGCACTCACCACTCCCCCAGCCTGGCAGCGGGGGCGGCTGGCTCGGTAGATGCCGTCCGCACGGGACAGGAGACCCGTCTCGTGGGACCAGAGCGACCTAGACATGTAGAATGAATAGATAAAATACCAATAGGTGGATCAAAAACTCTGTATGGTAAATACATCAGCATCTTTTGTTATTAGAGCGGTGTATACATCATAATCATATTTAATCAAAATAATTAAATAATCAATACGAATGACGAATCCTGACGAAGAAATAATTGATTTCGAATCATGTCGATTTATTTTCGATTAGTGAATTTGCCAATATCGAAGAAATATATTATACGGTAACCGGATAAATCATCAAAATGATAATTCATCACATCTTTAAAAAGTTATATAAAGTCATGGAAGGTGAAAAAAAAAAAAAAAAAAATTTATTAACCGGGTTATGTAGGTTAGGTTAGGTTAGTTTAAAATTATTTTTTTTTTTTTCGTTTCTAATGACTTTATATCACTTTTTAAATGAGTGTTGAATTGTCACTGTGTTGAGTTATCATGGAACCATATTATACGCCCATATGGGCTTTTACAAATATGTACATAATCAAAAAATAACGTTTTCTTTTAAAATTATATAGCACCTGTACCGGACAGCAGATGGATGTACCTAATAATTATTAAATAATTAAGAAAATGAATATTCTGATATCACACATTTTACGATGCCGAATCCTTTGAGGCTTATCTCGCACGATGAGTCATCTTGCTAAGAATTTAAAACACCGTACACTTGTCATATCGCCATTTCAAGGATGAATTACTCGCACGATAAAACTGTGGGACCTCAGTAATTAATTCTGGGCGCTATGACGCCTTATAATATTATAAAGAGATAAATCAAAGTCTTGGACACTTTTGGAGATTCGTCTATTATTTATGTTTACACTTTTGGAATGGCGGGTGATATCACGAGATCCGTATTCGTCAAAGATCGCGTCGAGAAGAGACCGCCAACCAAGGGTAGATAACCTAGCTACCCTTCCAGCCGGTCCAGTGTGGCCACCCGCAGCATATTAATGAATCTTCCCAGTGTGTCCGGGGTTGGTTGTTGCTTTTACACTCGACCATCCTGCCTCTCCATTGTGACCTCACAAAGTAAAAAGAAAAACATATTAGTTACAAGCATTAAATCACATAAGCAACCAACTCTCGGTTGTCTGAACAGTATCATCAAAGTTACTTTTCAATTCATCCACACAGACGAATTTAAAAACAGATAGTCTCTACCAGACATATCTCATACCTTCATGATGTATCACCACATGAATAGCTTCTACCGAGCATATTCAGTCACACGGATAGTTTCTACTGAACTATCCCGGATAGCTTCTACTGAGCGTACCCAATTATTCGGATCGTTTCTACTGAACGAATCCCGGATAGCTTCTACTGAGCGTACCCAATTATTCGGATTGTTTCTACTGAACAATCCCGGATAGCTTCTACTGAGCGTACCCAATTATTCGGATTGTTTCTACTGAACAATCCCGGATAGCTTCTACTGAGCGTACCCAATTATTCGGATTGTTTCTACTGAACAAATCCCGGATAGCTTCTACTGAGCGTACCCAATTATTCGGATAGTTTCTACTGAACTATCCCGGATAGCTTCTACTGAGCGTACCCAATTATTCGGATAGTTTCTACTGAACTATCCCGGATAGCTTCTACTGAGCGTACCCAATTATTCGGATTGTTTCTACTGAACAAATCCCGGATAGCTTCTACTGAGCGTACCCAATTATTCGGATTGTTTCTACTGAACAAATCCCGGATAGCTTCTACTGAGCGTACCCAATTATTCGGATTGTTTCTACTGAACAAATCCGCCACACCACTAGGATGCAAATACACACAGTTATTTTTAAAGACTGAGACCAGCATCTCATCTGCCAAACTGTAATACTTCCAGCAGTCCAACGACTACCCAGTGACACACAGTCACTCATGCACCGTTAGCAAGTTTAATCCACAATTAACCTTGCAACGTGCCGATCTTGGTGAGACTCAGCTCTCCAGTAAATCCAGTAGATCATCTCGACCTACCTCACTATCCTGGCTGTCAGACTCATCAGAGTTTCCAGGTGCTCCCTTGTAGGGCCTCAGCGCATCAGCGGCAACCATGGCGGTGAACTTCTTATAGCCACGCATACCCTTGACACTGCTAATCTCATAGCGGTCAATATGTGGAAGTACTTGAGTTACCTTGTAAGGTCCACTGTAGAGGGGGTCAGTTTTGTGGTTGATCCCTGCTCCTCCTCGAACCACACCTTCTTTCCACAAGACAAGGTCTCCTTTTCCGTATTTGCGTGCTACCTTTCGCCTTTTGTCGTACTGCGCTTTCATCCTTTCAGCAGCTACTGCCATATTACGCTGAGCCGCCTCACGACACTCAGCTACCTGCGCCTCCCTGGAGAGATGTTCTACACTGACATCCTCCTGCGTGTCAGCAAGAACACTGTTCTTGTGACCAAACATCAACTGAAATGGGGTAAACCTAGTACTGGCATTGACGGTATTATTAATACCCCAGATGATCTCAGGTAATCCTACATCCCATAGATTTGGATCTGCATCCATAGCACGCATCGCCTCCAGCAATGTCCTGTTAGTCCTCTCAACCTGCCCATTTGCTCGGGGGGTAGCAACTGCAGTTAAGATGTGTTTGAACTGCTTTTCTACAGAAAATTGCTTAAATCTTCTGCTATTAAAAGCCAAACCTCTATCAGAGATAACTCTAGTAGGTACTCCAAATATACTGAACATTTCACTCAACTTTCTAACCGTCTCCATTGAATTTAGTGTTCTCGATGGAAACGCAAACACAAACTTAGAGAAAGCATCTGTAGCCACCAGTAAATAGCTATTACCTGACTTGCTTTTAGAAAATGGTCCAAGGTGATCTATATGAAGAGTATGCATCGATCTGTCGGGCTTCGGTATAGCGTTAAGCATACCTTCCCTTTTCCCGTACTGGCCCTTAGCAAATGCACAATTTATGCATGCGGCCACATACTTCCTGATGAAACGGGTCATCTTGGGGAACCAAACTTCGCTCTTGATCAGTTTCTCACACCGTTCGAAACCTGGATGACCAATGTCATCATGATATTTCCTTACCAACATCCATTTAGCATTATTCGGGACCATCACTCGTTCACCCGCCAACGTTTTCCGGTACAACCTATCATTTCTGATGCAGAAATCGTTTGTCAAGTCCTTATTAGCCTTGCCACTCTTAAGCTGCTCTACGATAGATATAATCTTTTGGTCCTGAAGTTGCAATGAAAGTAACCAATCATCTGTTTCCACCATTGAAACATTCACCTCAAGAGGTGATGGGTTGCGACTCAAAGCATCTACATGCTTCATACGGTCACCAGGACGATATACTACATTCATGTCGTACTCCTGTATGGTGAGCCACCATCTAGCTATCCTAGGAATCATATCCTTTTTAACCAGCGTTGCCCTTACGGCAGTGCAATCTGTCACAACAGTAAAATTTATTCCAAACAAATAGATGCGGAACCTTTTTACAGATTCAACAACAGCTAAAGTCTCCAACTCATAGCTGTGATAGAATTCTTCTTCCTTCGAAGTCACCCGACTGAAATAAGCTACTGGTTTTATTTCACCGTCGCTCTGCTTCTGCATCAGAATTCCACCTAATCCAAGTTTACTGGCATCTGTGTGCAGTTCTGTCTCCAGTTCTCTATCATAAATAGCTAGAACAGGGCGACTAACTAACTTCTCCTTTAGGGTTTCAAATGCGTGTATCTGGAACTCTTCCCATTTCCACTCGACACCCTTCTTTGTCAACTCAGTCAACGGGCGACCTATAGTAGCAAAACCTTTAATGAATTTTCTGAAATAGCTGGCCAATCCCATAAATTGCCTAATTTCATGAATATTACTAGGTTGTCTAAAGTTCTGAACTGCATCAATTTTGACATTGCCTGGTGCAATGCCTTTATCGGACACCTCGTGTCCCAAATAAGTGATTTTAGTTTGCAGGAAAGAACATTTACTCAGGTTGACTCGGAGATCAGCTTCTGCTAATAGACTCAAAACCGTTTTAAGTCTGGCTATCCCTTCGGGAACTGATCTAGATGGTATCAGTATATCATCCATGAACACCAGAATGTCATCTCCTGGTATTCTCGCTAAAGCCTTCTTAATAATGCGCATAAATGCGGAGGGCGCATTAGCTAATCCATAGCTCATTCGTAAATACTCAAACTGTCCGTCTGGTGTCACAAACGCAGTTTTCCTAATAGAATCCTCAGCCATCGGTACCTGATGATAGCCTTGAGCTAAATCTAAGCTGGTAAAATAGATTTTCCCTGCCAGTTTACATACTTGGTCATCAATATGCGGCAATGGAAATCTATCCTTAATAGTAATTGCATTAAGTGCTCGATAATCAACGCACATCCTAAAGTCTCCGTCCTTTTTCCTAACGAGAATCACAGGACTAGCATAATCTGAATCCGACTCTCGGATTATACCACTAGCCAAGAGATCATCAATCTTCTCTTGTACTACCTTCCGCTCTGCAAAGGCCAGCCTATATGGCTTGTAATGGATCGGTTGGTCGGTAGTAGTTTTAATAGTCATCTCTCCCAGATTGGTGCAACCTAGGTCATTGGTGGAATTAGCAAAACAAAATTCAAACTCACGAAGCACCTGCAGTAGGTCCCGCTTCTCCACTTCGCTAATGTCCCCCACCTGCAGATCTGATGTCTCCATTAAACAAACAAGGTTGTCACTTACTTCTCCTCGGCTGTGAGCCTGACCTGCTGGGGCTTCAGTGCTCCGTACAGCCCGAGTAATGAGCTCGCCCTTCTTCCACCTTAAGGCTTCTCGCCCAAGGTTGTGAACCTTCATCACTCCGTCGGCACCCAAAAATGTAGCTGGCAGCATGAAGGTGGTGGCTCCCAGTTCAAAACAGCGCGGGGCCGTGGAGTAACTCTCTCCAAGCTCTGCTCCTGCAACGCTCACCTTAACCACCTCCGTGGTTGATGGTGAGATAGTAACATCTCCGGCACATACCACCTGGAATGACTTATCATCAATTATTGCAAGATCTATAGTTTGTACAGGGTTAGCTTCTACATCCTTTCTAAAAATAGCCTGCCCATCATGTACAATGAGGGTAATTCCAATCTGTGAAATAAAGGGCTGTCCAATTAAAATATCGATGCTGCCCATAATACAGTCGGTAACAAGTGCTGAGGTGACCAGACTCAAACCGTCCACCTCGAGAATAAATTCTACCACACCTTGTGCCATTACTGACCCACCTGTAAAACCTTTCAACATTGTTTCAGAAGGCTCCAATGTTAAATTCAATTGCCTGCAGGCTTTTTCAGATACAATGTTGGATTGGCTTCCCGTGTCTATGTATGCACGGAAAGTCAACCCGTTTACCTTTACCTCCTTATCGAAAACATCATTCCTGCCTGCTAGCTTAAGGATGTTAACATTGGCCTTCTCCTGATGCTTGGGCCGCTTGTAACATCTGGCAGGCAGGTGTCCACTCTTGCCACAGTGCGGGCAATCCTCCGTCTTCTTCATGCAGTTGGCTGCATAATGGCCCTGCTTTCCGCACCGGAAACAAGCCTTGTCTGCCTTGGCGCCATCCCGCTGGTCACGCCTACGCCCCTGCTTCCCATAGCGATGAGGCTGCGATGCTGGTGGGGCACGCAGAGTGGTCCTGTCCGATCTTGAGGAAGAACTGCCTTCGGGGGCTTTGTAGTTTTCCTGGGACGCCAGGAATCCCACATACAGCTCCTCGGGGGTGGTGCATCTGAAGCTTCTGGCATGCGGCTGAAGCTCCAAGGGCAGACCCCGTATGATGAGGGAGATAGCCGCCTCATCATCTAACCGGCACCTTTTCACCATCATCCGCTTCTCGTGGTAGTAATGCGTCATAGTCTCATCGCCACGCTTCCTCCTCTGCATCAACTCCTCCATCATGTCGGCATACTCAATGTGCCGTGGGAAGGCTCGCTCCAGCGACAACTTCCATTCGGGCCACGACATTTCGTAGTTATCTAAGTGGTCGTACCACTTTCGGGCCGATCCACGCAGCCGCGTCTGCATATAGCACGCTTTCGCGTACTCGTCCCACCCGTGCACCCTTCCCAGGACCTCAATCTTCTGCAGCCATGACACTGCCGTGACTGCCTTGTCCTCGGGATCGAAGAAAGGGATGATCTCCGCTTTCACAGTCGGGCCGCTGCTCCGTGCCGACGAAGTACTCGGTCCCTCTTGACGGCTGGAGCTGGAACTCCCATCCCTAGCCCTGAAGTACTTGGCTAGCATGCCCTCGAGTCTGGTCTCGAGTAGTCTTTCGAAAACCACGCGCGAAGGCTCCATGGAGTCTTCCGAATTGCTCGGGCTACGACTTTCGCTTCGGGACATTTTTTCGCGCCAAACGTAAACACAACAAACAAAATGGCGGCGGTAGCGTCACCTTACTCCCGCGCACGAATATAATTTTCCAAATTAAATTAACGTCTCTCTCGTATACACACAATCACTAGACAATAAAGCGTCAATTTCGCACGTGGATGTTACCACTGAATAAAACGTCTCTATCGTAACTTTTATTCGAGTAACCAAAACACAAACAATAACAAAGCGTCTATTTCGCGCGTAAATCTTTCACCAAAATAAACAAACGTCACTGTCGCAATTTATTTGGATATATCCCACTTCTGAATTTATAAAGAGATAAATCAAAGTCTTGGACACTTTTGGAGATTCGTCTATTATTTATGTTTACACTTTTGGAATGGCGGGTGATATCACGAGATCCGTATTCGTCAAAGATCGCGTCGAGAAGAGACCGCCAACCAAGGGTAGATAACCTAGCTACCCTTCCAGCCGGTCCAGTGTGGCCACCCGCAGCATATTAATGAATCTTCCCAGTGTGTCCGGGGTTGGTTGTTGCTTTTACAATATTTCTGTTTAGATATAAAAATAATTGCTCCACATTAACACGTGTAGAAATTGTTGAATTCAAACCCAATAAATACGCAAACAACTGGCCAAACCAGTCAGTTGTCCGACGACATTCACGAAGTTGTGTTTCATTGCAAATCCTTACCCAAGGTACCCCGGAGAGGAAACCGTTATTTTACAGTCGATGTCACTGGCGTAGGTGTCTAGTACAGAACCCATCAGAAGAAAAGTATAATGCTAGCCTAATTGTAATTATTACTGAGATGTGTTATTATAGCCTTCTTGTAACTATATTCCGTGTAGTTGAACATAGGATATGAAATTGAGGGGCCAGAGGTTCTAGCATAATAAATAACTTAACAATGTCGGATTGATTTTTATACCGATGAGTTAAGCCCTATGTTAATACGATATTGATAAATTCCGTCATCTATGGTCTATTCGCGAGCACGGCCCAAATATGACTCCGACCGTCGGTAGACAAAAGCTGCTGCTGTTAACGAGGCTTCCAAGGTGTCGGATAAGTTGTCAATGATGTATGCACGACTTTTTGGATAATATCGTTCGTTATGAAAAATAAATGTATAATTAATGAATAGGGGTGAACTAACTAAGCTCTTAGAGTTGAAAGAAATCGTATATACGATCCACGGACGATCGAGACAAATTAAAGTTATTATTTCAATTCGTGAATAGAAGAATTATATTAGACTTGACTAAACTAAAGAAGAATACAATATTTTTAAAGTTGATATGTTTTAGGTACCTTATTTTAAATATTTTAATGAAAGGCGAATTTTTCTGTATGACAGTGGAGAGCTTAGTCCTGGGTAATAAGTCTATCTCCTTGATCTGGCATATCTGCTCGGATAGGAAGGTGGTAGCGATGACCGAGTACATGGCAGCCCTCTCCGTGTGCAGGGCCATGGTGCCTCTCTGCACTTGGTACACCCCCTCTCTCAAGGGGAGCAGGAGGTCGTGAATCTGCTTCCCTGTCTTTCTGACCTTTTCGCTTAGATGTCTGATTTCTTCGTTCTCTGGATTCTGAAATAAATTTAACGTCAATCAAAATCTATTTATTTTATGCCATTAGTTTAAAGCAATCGCAACAAATAACCACCAAAGTCATACATTTCAAATTATTCATTTCTATTTTTATTAAAATAATTAATTATTGAATTTATTAGATAACCAACACCTTTGCCATAGGTTACCCCAAGTGGTTTGTTACGTTTGGTGACTTAGCAGGGGTGCATGGGTTCACGTGGTGTGGTTAGTCCGGGTCTTGCCGAATCGGGGGAGACTGGTTGAGAGAGACCTTATGACCTCTCCAGCATAACTTTCAGAACACCGCCTTGCACTTCAGTGGAAGTGATGGATTCATGCATCCATCACTCCTGAACACACTGCCCCCAGATTCCAAGGACTTCCTTCCCTTTCTTTCATTTACACAGCATTCCCAAAGATGACATATGCCTTAAGGGTAATTAGTGCCTTCTGTGTGGGAGCTAATGTTGAAAAAAAGTCAGTTGGATAATTTTAGTAAAGCGTATTTGCGTGATCGCACGGGAAGAGGAGTTGAAAATCAAAATGGCCAAAATTATCATAATAAAGCGTAACAACGTACTTAACTTTTAAAAAATCAGATTTTTTTTCGTTCGCGACAATTTCTTTCGTATTATATAAATCATATCAAAATAACTGATATTGAATATTGCTAGATTATTAAGAATGTCTTTAAATTATTCGTAATTCGGTTTAGAACTGGATTGCAAGCCCTTAACGAATGAAATGACAGGTTTCCTAGTCAACTTACAAACCTTGTTGAGGTTTTGAAATTGTCCGGAAAAGGGAACAATAACAATTTTAGATTTAAAACGAGGTTCCACCAACATCCAAGCGGCTTTTTACATTTCCGTGCGTCAAATAGGTATTCTGTACCGCAATAATAGCTTAAATAGGTTAAATAAATGGCAACATTCGTGCATTCGTGAAACTTTAGTCACACATTCATCTTAGCAGTGTATAAATAAATATCTGCAGAGTCCGCACAAAAAAAAACGAGGGAACACCCCTCTAGGGGGTGAGCCCTCGTTATTTTCTTTACTTTTATGTTTCTTTAGTAAAAACCTGTCTTATTTATTGTTATTAAGTTTAATTTGTAGAACTCCATTTTATTTTTTATTTTTTTATATATTCAATAATATTATTATTGGGTTTATAAAAACAGTTTGATAATGCCTTCAGAGGGCGAAACAGCTGTCACGCGTAATAATAATTACACAGCAGAACTTGTTTAAAAATAAACTGTTTTTATAAACCCAATAATAATATTATTGAATATATAAAAAAAAAAAAAAAAAAAAAAAACCTGTCTTATCACCAAATATTGATTACGATAGTCTCATTCGATTCAGCACGAATGAAAACACAATGAACTTTACCCCGCTCAACCTTCTTTATATTATTTAATACGTTTTTTTGTAAATGTTTATTTTTTTATTAATATTATCTGTGTCTTCCCATATGAAAATTCTTATAAATAATAACACTTGATAACATATTATTAAGTAAAACATAAAATAAACGAAAGTTAACCTCGATGAGAACTTGATTGTACGGCAGATTTTCCAGTCCTATTTTCAAATGACTATCGGCTAACTCCCTGATGGAGTTGATAGGAGAGACCTTGTTCTCCAGCAGGAAGGACACCACGCAGGAAGTGTAGAAGTTGTTGAGGAGGATGGCGGTCATGAAGAGGAACAAGAACATGATGCGACCGGATAAACGTTCAGGTACTATATCTGATCCTAAAACAATTTTTTTTATTATGGTTATTAATATATGTAAATAATATAGCATAGCTCGAAAAACTTGATTTGATTTTCTGATATAACATGAAGAAATAATTAATATTCAAAGATTTTATATGAGTGATATTATTATTTTATATAATTTCTTATAAAGATCAACAACTATGAAAAACAGCATTTTTTTAAATCAATTAATTTTTATTGAAACTGAATGAAAATGAATGAAAGCGAATGAAGTTAATGAACATGAATTAAAATTAATTAAAACTAATGTAAGAATGAAAAATTTGAAAAATAACAACAATAAGTGATCGAAAATAAACTATAATTACCAGAAATAAAATAATATGAACGAAAATGATTGAAAATTAATATGAATCAATGGAAATTAATGAGAATTGATGAAAACAAAAGAATATTAAATAAAAAGTGAAAGAAAAATTATAAAAATTTATGAAAATTAACAAAATGGTCGAAAAAGAACTGTATTTATCGGACATAAATGAAAAAAGTTGCAAAAAATTAATGAATATGTATGTAAAGAATAATGACACGCCTTAAAATGAATCAAAATAAGTGAAAATTAATGAAAATGAATTATTGAATATGATATTAATGAAAAATCAAGAAAATTTATGAAAACGTCTGATAGAGAGTGAAAATGAATACCTTGTTGGCATAGCGCCCCGTGAGCCACGAAGAGATGGTGGCCGAGAGAGGCTCGCCCCTCGGGCGCCCCCACCGCAGCCAGGTGCACCACGACGGCCGCGGCCCCCGCAGAGCCCAGCACGAGCACCCAAGTCACGGCCGAGAAGGGCCGCAGCAGTTCCGTGCTCAGTGCACCCCCCGAGTGGGCGGGCTTCAGGAATAGGAAGCAGGTGCTGACAAGGAAAACATATTGAATCAGCATAAAAATAATATTTTTTTGTGAAATATAATTATTTGAGAATTCAAGAGGGTCATTAGAAAGAAATGCTGACTTCGCATCAGATGAGATGAGCTAACGAACTGAACCTTTGCATTTTTGAGAACCGCCAAAAGTGCACAAAAGTGTTTGCTAATTATATTATAATACTATCATCTAAAAGAACACTCCGAGAGAAGAATTCCTCCGGCTTTTGCAGACCTGTGAAAGTTGTTCACTATTACTTTCGATAGCCATACACAACACTCGTAGAGCTTTAGTTTCCGTTTTGTTCACAAATATCTTTCAAAATGATTATTATGAAGATTAATAATTCTAAAGAAATGAATGGTTACGCTGGAAGTAAAAGTGCTGGGATAGTAAATGGGGCTCCACTCTCAGGACTGCGGGTTCCAACAGCCACTATCCTATTGTGGGAGTGACCATTGACCTACCTGAACTCCATTAACTAGAAGTAGCTGTCCATGAAATCTATCCTAGGGTCCACCAAGCGCAGACAGGTCACGGCGAAGTTTATTTATTTATTTATTTCATTTAAACGCCCATAGGGCTTTTACATACAATGCAATTATGTTTTTTAAATACAATTATTTTTATTTTTTTTTATTATTAAAAAGAAAGACAAACATTCCCGGGTTACGAATAACCTGACAATATTTGAAAATCTCCTACTACCACCAAATAATCGCTACTGAAAATTTTGCTTGTGTTGGTGATGGAGGACTTAGCCAGCCGAGGAATTGAACACACTACGCCCGAGTGGGACCCAAACGCGATGTCAACTCGGCCACCGACCGGTCGAACAATAACAATAAAGAGTTTACATAATATATAAGAATATACAGATTACATAAAATATAAGATTTAACAATGCATAGGTTAACAAAATATAGGTAACATAAAACAAGAGTTTACGAAACGTAGGTAACATGAAATTTAAGTAAATGAAATAAAAATACATGATCTGCCAATATCCCCAAAAGAATTGAATAAAAAAGGATGAAATTGTTGTTCACATTAGCCTTTAAACCATAGACATATGAATATTAGTAGACCTGCCCTAAGTGATTAAAAGCGTATTATCCCCACTCCCCATACCGGTTCCATTGGAGCCGGCTGTGCTCGCGTATGGCCTCAAGTGAAATTTGAAAACGTGACGTCATCATTCTTGTGCGAACTATGGTCGAGGCATCATCGGTTCATTTTACGAAATAACACGGCAGAATGTTGACTTGTGCTATGAAAACTTGTAAAAATAGATGTGAAAAAGAGAATAAACCCAATTGTCGTATTACATTCCATATATAAGCATTATTTTACTTTATTTTAAGCATATTCACATCGTATAATATGAATCAGTTGTTACTATCACATCGAGAAACGTCTGGACGCGAAACACAAAGCTGGTTGGTTGCTGGGAAGTAAATTATGAACATTTATAAAAGTGTCTTAACTAAATACTTAAACGAAATATTCGACTCTGAAAATAGAACCGAATTTTTTTGCCGAATTTGGACTTCGCAAATTTGTTCATAACGTGGCGAGTAATTTGCGCTCCCATGTAAAAATGTCTATTCGTTCAAAAGCAGATTTTACTTTTAAGAAGTAAATGGTGATATTATAATGCGAGATGCCTATTTACTGTCAGATTGATTTATTGACGAATCACAGTCAGCTTCACTCCCTTCGTTCTTCAACAGTTGATTTTACCCCTCGCCATTATCTTCTCGTCTATTAATTCCTATGTCTGTGCTTTAAACTATGTAACTCTAATTAACAATCTCTATTACGCAAGATTAGGATAAGAATCGACAAAAAGTCTAATAGAAAAACATTTAGTTAAGTATTATAATATCAAACCAAATTCCCCTTATCTGCGTTCAGCATCCCCACTATGCTCCTTCATCAAGACCACCATTTACCTACCTGAAGTCCCACAGCTGGAAGTAGCTATCCTTTAAGTCTATCCCGGGATCCACCAAGCGCAGAAGAAGCGAAGTCTCCTTTATCTGCATTCAGCATCCGCACCGTGCTCCTCTTCCAGGACTGAGGGTTCCACCAGCCACTATAACTACTATAGGAGTGACCGTTGACCAACCTGAACTCCATCAGCTGTAAGTAACTGTCCATAAAGTCTATCCTCTTATCCACTAAGCACAGACAGGTCACAGCGGAGTGCCCCTTATCTGCGTTCAGCATCTTCACCATGCTCCTCTCCCAGGACTGAGGGTTCCACCAGCCACTATCACTACTGTATTAGTGACCGTTGACCTACCTGAACTCCCACAGCTGGAAGTAGCTGTCCATGAAGTCTAGCCTCGGGTCCACTAAGCACAAACAGGTCACAGCGAAGTGTCCCTTATCTGCGCTCAGCATCTTCACCATGCTCCTCTCCCAGGACTGAGGGTTCCACCAGCCACTATCACTACTGTATTAGTGACCGTTGACCTACCTGAACTCCCACAGCTGGAAGTAGCTGTCCATAAAGTCTATCCTCGGGTCCACCAAGCGCAGACAGGTCACAGCGAAGTCCCCCTTATCTGCGTTCAGCATCCCCACCATGCTCCTTTCCCAGGACTGAGGGTTCCACCAACTCTCGCCTTCCGATAACACCAACCTAATACAAGTAATCGAATGTTAGGTTATGTTTATTACCAAGCGACACAATTATTATTATTACAGCTAATGATAACTTCGCGGTGTGCAAAGAACATGAATCTACAGAATCTACGTTTGAATGGAAGTGTGTGCGTGAATACCGATAACTCCTGAAAACAGGCAAAACTATTTGCATAAAATATGCTAATTTCATGTACCTAGTTCCCGTTCGAGTTCCGTATGGGCAAAACAAATTACAAAGGCTTTGCATAGTGAGTGACTATTCCAACACCGAAACCTAACGTAACCAGGAAATTTATTCATGGAAAAGCAATATGAAATCAACTCTGTATGTCCCGTAGAGGATGTAACAAGACTAATGGATGTGCTGGTTAATACTTGTTGGGTAGGGTAGGGTGCTCCCTGGGCCGGCCCTGAGCCAAACAGCGCTTGGCGCGAGTAAAAAATTTTTAACATCATTTTAATAACTCTAGAGACAGCACCTGTCATGCTGCATATAAACAAAAGAAAAATGCTTGAGCCGAACCTCGAAATATGAGAAATGCAACCGCAAGCGGCGTTTAGTGCTTTTCTCCTGTTTATACGCAGCCTTACATATAGGAAAGTTTTGGAAATATTGACAATATTTTATTTTGAGATAAGATTTCCATATTTACGTAATTTTCTTAAAATATGTTTTTGTCTTTCAATACGTTGTGTAGTGCGAAAGTATTATATTCATTTGTATTTACTATATTTGTGGCTTCAAAACAAACCACGCGACTGAATTTGGAAGCATCTTCTGGTAGCTTACTTACTGTAAGAGATCACTTTAAAAATTTCGCCAATACATTATGTAATGTCGGGTGTATCCCAATAGTGCGCGCGGTGTGGATTTGCAAGAGTGCGCCCGCACCCAACTCAAGTTTTTTTGTTTGTTTGTTTGTGCATTATATCAATTTTTTTTTGTGATTATGAACGACCCAATGCCTATTTTTTTTTGTAATATGTCCTGGCCCACTGAAACTGTGCACAGAGACTATAGCATGGATTCAATATATTAAATGGCTTTAATGGTGGCATACATTGATATCGAGACGATATGATAAATGTGACGTGTGTGGTTGTTAATTAAGTGCAACATGGAGTTATTTAATTTATTAATCTCGTATTTTCATTTTTGTATTTTAACGGTTTATCTAATAAGATTATTACGTGTACATCGGTGATGTGCTGTGCCTGTCGCACTAGGAACTCCTGTGTTGAAAGCAGGCGCATTTTACAACAAAAATAAAAAAATAACAAAACTAATTACATTTAAAACAAAAGACAAATCAGCGTCTTAATTAGGTTTCAATAAAATAGTTGATGTTTGATCTGTCTTGGCCGATGTTCCAAGACTTGGTGTATGATTTATATTTCAAACAATTTGTGTTTTGTCTAATAGTGTATAGCTTTGTTGCAAAGCATCTAAAATTTCTTTGGCCAAGTGTTTAGCGAAAGTGATAAGTAAAATATTTTGCCCTTTGGTTATAATATCACGAGCAGTTTAGACATTCTCAAAAAGATTTCGGTTTTTGAATAATCCTAATACGTTTTAGGCATAAAGTTGCCTAATGTCCAAAACACATACTCTCCTAAAGATTTCATCCGGACTGCTTGTGATCGGTAATATTAAAATATTTTTTATAATTAGTTTCTGATCTTTAAAGACCAGATCCATGTCAGCAGAAGTACCTCCTTCGCACCCTATAATACCGTATTCGGTTAAAGATTTGCGTAGTGCATAGTTAATTGTTTTGAGTTGATTCAAGTAACTGTTCTATTTTATTGAGGATAAATATGTCAATATGTCGTACTCAAATTTTAAAATGCATTTATTTTGGAGGAATTTGCCCATACTCACGAGAAGTTGTAATAGTCTTGGAGTAGCAGGACCATATTGTAGGAGGCTTTGCTCAGAGAGTCGGTGTACGGCTGTGATCTATCCGTGAGATAGTCCACCAAGTCGGTAGTTCCGCGATTCTTCGTCACTGAGACGGCCCTTAAACGGGCTCCCTGCATGTCCCTTCGACGGGACCAGATGGTCTGTGAGATCATTTTTAGGCCAAAATCTAGAAGGTTTTAGTTTTTATTAGGACACATACTTTATTATATTGATTTATTGTAAAAAACAGTATAATCCATTTACATTTCACAAATAACAGTTTATAAATTACAGTTTATAATAAGTAAGTACATACATTTATTTGCATGGGTAAGTACATCAATACTATCTGATTAACCAGATTTGTTAAATAGTATGCTTGTTGCCGTCTTAAATTCTCTTTGGTTCAAATTGAAAATGTCAATCACAGAAGAAATGTGATTTAACAAAGTAATTGGCAACAAAGTAGGCATGATCATTGGTAGGTTGGTCCTGCCCCTTGGAAAAATAAATAATCTGTGCTGTCTAGCTGTGATGAAATTATCAGGGACATAAAAAGAAATTCGCTCCAGAATATCTGGATTGCAAATGTGCCCATTTAGCAGCTTGTGCGCCACTAACACCATTGCAATATTTCTCCTAACGTCTAGACGTTCTATCCCCAGCATTCCGGCCAAAGATATTAGAAGAACGAGATGTGCTATGAGCAGTTCATACTGTGTGGAATTGTTTTGCCGAGTGTCGCCGGTTTTGTTCACCAATACTACTGCACACCTTCGCTTACGCTAAGGTATCCGCCCCTTTTCGAACTCACACAAAAAACGTATCGTTTCAGTTGGCACTAATACATAGAACAGATTTCTGTGCGTACACGTCCCGATAGCATTGGCGATTAGCAATACATACAAATGAAGTCTAATAGGGATGGCAATAATACAAAATCGCAATGTCGATATTTAAATGAAAAAATTTTTCAAGTTAAAAATTTTGTTTGATGAAAAGTTCATATTCTCACAACAGATAAATCGGAATAAGTGCGATACATAACAATCCTCATCATTTTTTTTTGCATCTAATCTATAATTAAATTTTGTCTGTACAGTTTTTTAGTTTTGTTCAACAATTTAATCACAATTATACTCACAATGTGTTTTTGTTGTTGTGAAAATCCACAAAATGAGATTCTCAGTGTTTACCTAATGTTAGTTTATTTTGTATTTGAGTACTTCACAAGAGTCCCATCTGCTCCCAACCATCTGTAGCTAGTGAGCCTAGGGCTTCCGCAATTGGGGTATGTTGTGAAACTTCAGGTGATGGGGTGGGGAAGAAGCTGAGTAAAAGGAAGGTGGGGAAGTACCCGGTTATTCAGATCTAGTCGCCAAACACGGCTTAACCATTCAAATCATTGTTTCTATTCTCAATGGTGGTCTTTAACCAGGATTATACTGAATATATTTACATTTCTGTTTCACAGTTAATAATTTTACAATAATATTGACAAGTATTTAGGGCAACGCTATGTGCTCTACCCGTGTTAGGGCCTTTATTACGCGATTTCATATTTTGTTTCAAGAACTATTTATTACCCGTGTTTTACGGGTAGTTTTTTTTTTAATAAGATGTAAACAGTTGTTTTCCTCCTCTTTTGAATGTCAAGTGTGTTCAACAATTTCAACAAAAATATATTCACATATATACGAGAGGTATTTCATTTAAATAACAAATATTTTTTTTAATATATACTATTGACCGGTAAAGTGGAGATATTTGTTTAGTGCTTGTCGCTTCGACAAATTTGGTGTTACGTTTTTGACTAAGTAATGTAAACGGATATCAAGGTATTTTTCCAAAACGGCTTTAGCGAGTTGAACTAAATGATTGTCCATTGGTGATTGGTCATATTGATGAAAATAAATATTTTCAAATACTTTCATTCCAACAAAATGTCTTAAGGCTTTGTTTACTAGTTCCTGTTTAATATTATATTTTGATTTAATTTTCAGTTTATTTTCATCTACAATGGCGTTCTTTATTATCACTTCCATTATTTTGCAAATGTTTATAACATCAATGGAAGGGAAAAAAGGCCACCTTTATCTTTTAACTTTATAAATCCATGATGACTTGTAATTTCGTTTGCAATCAATGCACCGACACAAGTATCACATTTTAATTTTCCACATAGAAAACGAACAACAAAGCCAGCTATATAAGCTATCACCTGAGAACTAAATTGTGAAGTATCTCGTACCAGAAAATCAACTTCATCATCAAACAATGCCTGTTCGTGGAGTAATTGTACTTCGTCATCAAAGTTCTCTAAGAGATTTGTTCTATCAGTGGAGATATTAATTTTTTCAACCGCAGACGAGCAACACAATAAAGATATCTCTTCCAATTACCCGGCTCAGAACAGATATTACCCGGCTCAGAACAGATATTGTCTAGTGAGTCGGGTAGCGCACATAATATGTAAACAAATATTGATGTCAATAAACGCCCGGGTTACCGGCATTAAAAAAAAAAAAAAAAAAAAATGATTTACAATTTCCTGTTTGGAAATATCTCAGTTCTGACATCACAAGAAGTTTTATGTAAATTGCTTGGAATTGCCGAGGCGTCGGGTTTGTATTACACCCCCCGTGGGCACGTATATGGCCAAACATCAGTTCAATATGATCTTGGCTCAATTTGTATGTTGGAAGATACTGCAAATTTTTCTCCTTTTCGATGAGTCTTAGATATAGCTCTTTCAGACTTTTGATGCATATTAAGAAACCTAAAAACCCTCTCTTTCTACTAGAATTTATCACCTTAGATCCGTCAAAAAGAGATAGAGATTTAATATATATTTCTGCATTCACCAAAAATTCAAAAACATAATGTTTATCAAACTTATTTAGTGGCTTTTTGAAATGAAGTTGACTCATGTTGCGCGAATTAAGAACGTCGAATAGATTGTTGATAGTTCTTAAAAATTCAACGGTACCTTCAACGTCTTGAAAGTCACAATTGTTTAGACCCGTACAAAATGTTAGAGCATCTGCGACACTGTTGCTGAACAATTGAGAAGCCAACTTAACTTTCATTTTTTGATTTTAAAAAAAAATGTGACCATGTCTAACTTTGTTAGCCAAATGAAGGTGTTCTTTTTATTGTAGCTTATTTAAATTTTGTAAATGAGACCACTTAATAGACCTGTTGTGACAATCTTTAAATACTCCAATTGCTTCAAACGCGTTTCGAACTAATTTTAGCATGTCACATGCATCAAAAAAAAACATAAACAGGCTGTTTTGAAACAGGGTGATCAAAGCTAGTTGTCATTTCACCAGTATCTAATAAACACCCTAGCTGTTTTGCCATTGTAGTATTGGCTGGGCATCCATCAAAAGTCAATGATACTATTTGGACTCCTGTTGTATGGACCAGTTCTAAGCACTGCTTAACTAAATTAGCCCGCTGCTCACCTGACACACCGTTAACTAAAAAATACCCAACTGGAAGTTTCCAGGCACCATTGATTGCAGTTACTAAAAAAACTAAGGCGTCTTTGGCCTCAGGTAGATAATCTCCGTCTGTTTTTCCGATATCTACATATCCATGCATCTGTGTACCATCCCACTCTGAATGTTGCCTAATAGCCATCTCATCCATTACCAAATTGCATACAATATTATAGTCGGTAGAGTTAACTTTTGCCTTTAGTGCGTTGAGAAACTCTCTTGTAAAGCCTGGACGTGCATCTACAGACATGTACCACCGTTTTATAGTACGTGTATGAGGCAAACATGTCTAGGACTTTTTTCTGACATATTCATATGCCTTTGGCGAATAAAAGTGAAGTGTTAACGCAAACGTTTTGAGTCCGGCAGTATATTTTGTTTTAATCGTACGTCCTGATGTTAGCCTTGTGTTACACCGAGTCATTAGGTCTCTGACTCCAACGTCGGAGCTTTCTATCAACGTTATGTTGATCTGCATTAATCAATTTTCTTTCTTTTAATGCATTCATGACATCTGTCATTGACATCAGTTTATTTTTATATCGCCTCTTGGTTGCTTGAAGACGTTTTATATGCAATTTTTGAGATCCAATTATACTTTTATATTTTTCAATCAATAACAGCAACTTTTTTTCTCGAGATGAATCAATTGTTGATGCTTGTCCTGCAGTTGTAATGTGCGTAGATGGTGTTTGCGCTGCAGCTGTTGTGAGCGAAGTAGATGTTGTGGGTTCACTTGAAAACTGTAACTAATCAAAATTAATGGTTAAAAAGGCAGAACTTGTGCAAATATGGGGGAAAATATGTATTCTTCTTGAATATGCTTTGTAAAAACTAAATAGAAAACATACCGAATCACATGTAATAGGCAGTTTGAATGAATCTTCAATTGTTGATGTTTGTCCTGCAGCTATAATGAGCGAAGTTGGTATTTGCGATGCAGCGGTAGTGAGCGAAGTAGATGATGTGGGTTCACTTAAGAGCTGTAACTAACCAAAATTACTGGTTAAAAGGGCAGAAAGTTGTGCAAACGGAGAAAAAATATTTATTCTTCTTAAATATGCTTTGTAAAAACTAAATAGAAAACACACCGAATCATAAATAAGTGGCAGTTTAAATGTAGGAACAGCCCACGCAAAAAGGGTCCGAATTTTTGTTGCTGGTTTAAAATCATTTTGGCCAAAGTGAGACGAGCAAATGATGCTACGGGGAGTCGGAAACCAGTTTACCTTTCTCCCCGTTGCGTCAATCCATTTTTCTTTAATTTTTCCGTTCTTCGGAGATCTGAAACAATTAAAATACTATATGTTACAACATCTAAAAACGGATATAAATTATACTTTACCTAAGATAAATAAATTATCACGCTTTTTTGTTATGCTTCTCCTTTTCCGCGAACCCCCCCCCCCTCTCATCCCTCTGTCACCCCTGCCAACCCACTTCTTCGTTTACCCCCCAACTCAAATAACCCTCCCCTATCGGATCCCTCGTCCCGGATTCTCTTTCCCTTCTCCTTTCTTTCCTGCCGTTAAACTATATGAAATACAAACATTTTTCAAACTGATAATGCGCCAAAAAATATACATATTTCATAACGCCAGAGCTCACCATTATATTTATAGAAAACTTCACGGGCATGCCCATAACTATACAACAAAATTTCATCCCAATCGGATGAATGGTATAGGAAATAATTTCATAATGCTACAGCTCACCATTATACTCGTATATAGAAACCTCCGCGGGCTCGGGTACAAAAAATCACCAAAGTTTCATTGAAAATCGGATAAATGATACAGGAACGCATGCGAAACAAACAAAGAAACATTAATTTTAATAAATAAAGATTTTAAAAGAAAATCATTGCATTTGTTTCTACCACCAATCAGCATCTACCATAATAATTATCTACAAAAAAATTCAAAAGAAATAATAAGTTTCTATGTATTTTTATATGGCCCTGCTAATGTTACGAAATATCGATAGTCGGTATTTAAAAAAAAAATGGCGTCCCCATCACTAGCCTCTAATGGCGGCGATGTTCGCTTCGCTCGGGGTCTTACGTCAATAAAAACTTTGAATAATAATCAAAAATTGATAAAGTACTCTAATTTTGTACTTACCGGTGAAATGAAATTCCATTCACCTTAAAGTTAACATTACTTGTCGTGTTTTTGCATAGTTCCACTAAACAAGACGGCATTTTGAATAAAACGGGCACAAACTGTACACGGTTACGACATCAAATTAACTAAATGAACGAATTCTTCCCGTATTCAAAGTACCCTAATTAGGTAGTACTCCGCCTACGGTCCGGCGGCCAACATAGCATATCTCGTTCTTCTAATATCTTTGATTCCGGCAAGAAAATCAGAGGGATACAATAAAGGGTAATATCCGAACTCTCGCATGTAGAGGTATCGCATAAACTTTTTTTTTTCATACTTACATAACCTAGGAGGTTTTAGAGTTTATTAGGACACATAATTACATAATCTATGTGGTTTTAGGGTTAATTAGGACAGATATTTACGAAACCTAGGAGGTTTTTTGGCTTATTAGGAAACATACTTACATAATCTAGGAGGTTTCATGATTTATTAGGAAATATACTTACATAACTAACTATCCACGCAAAAAGATCAATTATCCAATTCCGTAAATAAAATAGCATTAAACGATATGAAACTAATCAATACAATCTCAATATCCCTAAATTTAACACTAAGCAAATGAACAAAAATAATTATTTTTTCTTTGGTATTAAACATTTTAATAATCTGCTCACAGAAATAAAAATATATAAACGACAAAAATTAAAGCAAGGTTGGAAAATGTGCATTCACTTAAACATAGCATATTCATTGATTTTTTAACAGAAGTAATTTACGTGCAGCTTAATATTGTGCTATTTAACTTTTTAACAGAAGTAATTTTTGTACATCTTAATTTTGTGCTATTTAACTTTTAACCAAAAGTAATTTAAGCAATAATTAGTCGCCTGAAATATCCATACAAATTGAAAATATCTCCCGAGTAAAAATAAATGCCGCCGACGTAATTGAAGGGGAATAATTATCATTATTTTTTTGTAACAAATTGAGTTAATTATATTCTCACTGAGATCTGCTGTGCTATGCTGAGTATTTTTTTATCATATTTATCAAAATTTAATAGTATGGATTACATTAATTATTAATATTGTATGTAGAGTTTTTGTGAATTAATTATAAATATATATAAATATGATGTTTTTTGGTTTCAGTCTGTATTTGGTGGTAGTTTAGTATTTATTTCTTATCTCCCTATGTTTTGTATCCTGCTTTTAATTTGAGATTTAAAAATTATAATATTGTTGTGAGTTTCATATCATAGTATAGGAAACTTTTTTGCCCAAATGTTATATATGAATTTGCTTGTTGGATATGTCTTTGACCTTGATATCTTTTGTTTTGTCTCAAAGATTTTCTACTACCCACATACTTACCTAATTACCTAGATAGCATGCAGTTGGCAATGTTTTCTCAGAAGTAGTAGATGTGTTCAACTGCATGGAATAAAGTTATAAGAAGGCTATAATAACACACCTCAAACACAATAATCAATGTAAGGAATGATAATATTCTTCTGCATGGCTCCTTGATATCTTATAGTGTTAGATAACATATTGTTTTACGTATTATTTTATTAAAAATTATTATGTCTTATTCATAAGTATCATTGAATCGCTGACAGCCCTGAATTGTTAATGCCAAGTTGCGATGCCTTCTCAGCTATTCCAAGTAGGTACAATTAATTTTATGGGTAACAATAAACTCGCTACTTACTATCATCATAGACACCTCATAATTTGACTTATAACAGGTCTTATACAAACCTAGTATAAAGTAGTTTAACTATTGTTATA
Source organism: Hesperophylax magnus (assembly GCA_026573805.1). Taxonomy (NCBI): domain Eukaryota; kingdom Metazoa; phylum Arthropoda; class Insecta; order Trichoptera; family Limnephilidae; genus Hesperophylax; species Hesperophylax magnus. Next base: position 6,028,690 of record JAIUSX010000029.1, on the reverse strand, counting down.
TATTTATTTTGAATTATGTATTTTCTTACAGCACTTATATTAATAACTGCATCACTTGAAATAGTGTTTTTGTTTACACATTAATTGTTCTTTAATTTATTGCCATTATTATCCTGTTTACCACAGTACGCTTGTAATTCGATTATCACTGTATTGTAAACGCCATTATATGGCGTTTGAATAAATAAATAAATAAATTATTTATTGCTTAAAAGTGGATATCAAAGCTGTCTAATATTATTGTTTTGTTTTACCTTTGGTCCAGTATCCCAATTTCGTAACTATTAACTTGGTTCCTCTACCATGTCCCGGGTTATAGACATCAAATAATTCAAATGATTCCGTATGATTTGTGTCATCGCTAATCTTTGGTAATATAATATCTGCATCAACGAATAAATTTAACTTATCCAGTGTATTTACACCATTATCGAAGTCTTGGTTGAGCATCATCCATACAAACGAGGAGTTGGTATATCGATGTTTTGATAGCTGAAAAAAATATAAGCATTATTTAATATTTTTTCATATTATTAACGAGTGTACCTCGTACTGCTCATACCGTCTTATTTTAAGTATGTATTTTAGAACATTTGCAAAGACAGCACTAGAAGTCAGACGAAAAAAAAGAAACAATCTTTTTATTAAATTTGATAAATTCTAAATTTCACCATATGAATTCCAAGTTCTGAACACCTGCATTTAATCGATCTGCACGTACCTAAACGGACGAATAGACATAATACATTAACATTTTACTTAATATTTATATCTCATTCCAAATTCCAAACTAATTAACTATTCCAAATATTCCACAGTACAAAGTTTACGCGCTAAAATTAAATTCCCCAATACAAAAATTTAAACGATCATATGCAGGGCCGCACTTGGAGCAATCCTCTCCGAGCGCCGAATTGTAAGGCGCCAATGAGCTAATACCTAACAGTAATTCACATCGCCCTTGAGTTTATTTTTTTTATAAACGGCGATACACAAAAAAAAGAAATCATCAGAATATTATTGATTTCAGTATTCATCACCTAAGCGTCTACTGGTTTTGACAAGGGAGAGCCAAAATTTTACTAGCACTAGGCGCCGCTTAGCTCAGAGCCGGCCCTGGTCCTATGTATTTGTCAACAATTAGAATTTAGCAAATTTCAAAGGCCGTATGCGCCAGCTAACTCTACCTAGTTTATGAATTATTAGGTAGAGTAAGCTGGCGCGTACGGCCTTTAAAGTTTGCTAAATTCTAATTGTTGACAAATAAATAGGACCAGGGCCGGCTTTGAGCTAAGCGGCGCCTAGTGCTAGTAAAATTAACTACTGCAGACCCGTTATAAATCACGGAATATTTTTTTTATTTCTAAATTACACACAAAATATCGTAGGTAATAGAGCGTTGTGGCTAATAAAAAAAGGTATTGCAGCAAAGCTGCTACATGGCTGGTTGTCTGCTGGTTCTGCCGTAACGTTTTGTAAGAATTGTACATATTATATTCATAGAAAAATGTTAATATTATTTTAATGTGTTAAACCGTATGACCATAACACAACAAATGTGGTCAATTTTCTAAACAAATTAAAACAACCCGTGTAGAATTTTCTAGGCGGCGCACGGCCGCCGGTCATCTTCAACTTCGGGCGACATCGACAGCCGCCACACCCCCCTTCGTATTTCCCGCAAGGGAACAATATTTCACACTCAATTAATCGACTATTTCACTTCACAACCGAATTTAGTATATTTTATGTAACGTTGATATTTATTGGAGGATGATGTGTTTTTTACTTTTGTATTTTGTTGACTCGTTTGCATTTTTATTTTAAATTCTCAGAAAGATGTACTTTCCTACGTACTTTATAAAATCTAAAAGCGTTTCTAGAGCTTTTAAATAAATAATAAAATTCACAAACTTTGACTAAGAATTCGTTATCAGCATATTCCATATCATACAGAATTCCCAATTTTCCGACCGGCAGTCGTAATGGATGAAAGTAATTGAAGTTTTTGTTTTTGGTTTTCGAAGTGACATTTCTTTCTGCATTCCATTCTACTCCTCGCTCCATGTGACAAAGTAACAAGCCTGAATTCTCTGCCAGTTTCAAAAACTGTATTTTATCTGCAACACATTTTAATTAAATGCTTATCGATTTAGTTACAAGTAAGTTGGTACAATCTCGCCATTCGTTGGTATACAATTAGTTCCCAGGAGGTTATTCAATTTACGAGTATACATTGCTGAACAAATAAAACTATCCACACTAAAATAATATAAGCTTTTATCATCATCGTTCCAAATTTTAATTTCTGCTAAACGATTATTTTCTTGTGTAATGAGAGAGAACAAAATAAGTTGCAAATTCTCCAAAATAGAGCAACGAGAATAATACTAAGGAGAAACAGATTTTCCAAAGTAACTGAAATGTTAAGTAACTAAACTTATGACCAACATACTTTTCATACACAATTATATATTGAACAAGGACATTCAAAGACATAACACAAGAACGTGCAATGAAAATAGACTACCAAAAAATACACAAAATAGTTCTCTACAAAGCAATGCAATATTATAATAAGCTGCTGGGATAATAAAATGTAATAAATAATAAAAATGTATTAATGTATGTGCGTAATAAATATATATTATAAAGTATGTCTAGAAATTTCTAGAACAGTCCAGAACATTAGAGAGCATTCCACAACATTCCAGAACACCCCGCAACATTCTGGAACGTTGTGGAATGTTTGGGAATCGTCTGGAACGTTCAAGAACATTCCGGAACATCCCAGATCATTATGAACTAAAAACGGGATTACAGGCCGTTTACTGATAAACTTTTGGTAAATTCGTTATCGTGACAATACATTGGTATCTCTAAATAGTATGCAACAAAATCACTATCCGCGTCTGTCTGTTTGTGCGCTTAGTTTGATGGGGCTTTCACTAACGTTTAGAAAATTTCTTCCAGAAAGTTTATATATGTTACATGGATATTATATTTATTAAAAGTTGAGAAAAGTCAACTAGTTAAAAAATTAGACATTTGTAGACATGTACAAATAGCCAAAATAAAATTAAAATATGATGTGGATTATTTCGTTCCAGGCACACACCACATGTAACATCAAATAAGAAAAATTTTAAGTTCCTACACTTTACCAGAGTCTGAAATCTCTCACAATCTCCAAAATCTCTTGACTTGTCACTGTGACAATACGAGAACAGAATGTAACACAAAAACTACGATAATGATCCTGCAAAAAGGAATGATTATGGAAAAAGGGACGTCAAATGACAACGTCTATAATATCTAACAGGACATCAAGATTTCTAGAAACGAAAAAACAAACTAAGGTGAATCGAAATGAGTTATGCTTCTATGAATATATTATTTTACCAGCATCAGTCCACGTGAGGAAAGTGACAACTTCTTTGACATTTTTGTACTTAAAATAATCAACAGCCAAGAAACTCTGTACTTCTGATATGTCAGAAGTTGAAACATCTTTGTAAAAACTCAAAAATAAAACAGCTAAACATATTATACAATGCTTCATTGTCAAACATCGCTTCATTGCAATGGTTAAAATGCACCGAGAATCCAAATCGTCTTACATTTATATAGGTTCGAATCAGGAATCTCATTCATAGTTAATGAAATAATGTCGGTATTATCAAAATTATTCCACATCCACGATTCTCTTTGGATTGGGTAAACGGTTTTATCAAATGCATTTTTTGGAAAATTGTCATAATTATGGACATATTAGTTGAGAAATCAAATATTTTCGATCGGGTTTGTTAAAATAAGTTTTTTTTGGAGATGGGTTGCGCTATAAATAAATTAACAGGCAAAAAATCAATAATCTTAACGCTTACCCTCGCGAAGAATTGATCTGCAATGCTGAATGTATCTGGGTAACTATTCCTCCTTCTAAATATAACTCCAAACGTACTATCCATGTAGCCTATGTTTATCTCCCACAGGGACAAGGGTATGAAACTGCACTCAATTCATTCCTTTACTTACTTGCTAACGTAAAAGATCAATATCCCGATGACATTTTACTTGTAATTGGAGATTTTAATATGCCCACCGTGACATGGAATATACATAACAATGATTCACACTTGACACCTGAAAACTTGAACACAATTAGTTCCTTACTTGCTGACACAATCCATTATTCTGAATTAAAACAATATAATTACATAAAAAATGCAAATAACAGAATCCTGGATTTAGTTATCTGTAATGAGGAATGCCAAGTATCTCGTGCATGCGATCCTCTTGTCAGCGAAGACGCGCACCACCCATCACTCAAAATTATGCTAAAAATCGATACACTTCCTATTATTCAAGCCCCACCTAAAGAAATTTATTAGTTTACAAAAGCCAATTACGACTTAATCAACCAACATCTGTCAATGACAGACTGGTCATTTACTCAGGAAAATTCGGATATTGACGTAGTAGTCGATTCTTTCTACAACATTTTAAACAGTATCATCAACCAGTTTGTCCCTAAACGTATCATCAAAAAGAGAAAATTTCCAAACTCGTATTCAGCTTTTCTAATTAAAATCATTAAAGATAAACAAAAACTCCATAAAAAATGGAAATCCTATAATAATTCAGTAGACTACATAGAGTTTTCAATCAAACGTTCAAAACAAAAAAACTTACAGAAACATTGCTTTATTCAGTACATAAGTTCAGTTGAATCTAATATTCTTATAAATAATAAACAACTTTGGAACTATGCTAAAAGCAAAAGTAAAACAAATGGCATCCCACAAATCATGCACCTTAAAGATGAGTCAGGCACCGGTGCTCATCAAGTGTGTCAACTATTCTCTAAACACTTTCAGTCCACCTACGTTAATGATAAGGACACGAATGATCCCAGTATAGTCGATAGTTTTACCTATATGAATAATCATAACCCGATTGGGAACGTACAAATAAACAATGTTTTTATCAATAAATACCTGAAGAATTTAGACATTAGTAAGGGTGCTGGCAGTGATGGTATATCGCCATACTTTGTCTCAAAATGTGCAAAAAATCTTTCATACCCCCTAACTAATATATTTAGAATGTCACTAAAAGCAGGAAAATTTCCTACAAAGTTTAAAGAAGCAACTATAATCCCTATTCATAAAACAGGTTCTAAAAGCAACATTGTAAACTACCGCCCAATCTCAATTCTAACGGTATTTAGTAAACTCTTTGAAAAAATTGTCTACGATCAAATTTATACAACAATTGTTCGCAATATACAAAACCAACAACACGGATTTCTTCAAAAAAGATCGGTACTAACAAATTTGGTAAATTTCTCGGAATATTTACCGAGCAATATGGACAATAGAAACCAAGTAGATGTAATATACACTGATTACTCTAAGGCCTTCGATAAAGTAAACCATCGAGTCCGATTCGAGCCGCGGTCAACAGTGGTTGTGTGTACCTATTGCTCAGTGCCGTTCGCCCATTCCTGTGCCGCATTCAGATAAGAGATTATTGTCACATTTTATTTAATTTTGTTTATCGTATACCTATTTGTTTGCATTCCTGCTTACGGCTATGAAATAGACTGCGTATTATTTTTTAATTTTAATTTTTTAAAAGTTAATTTTTTTTATATATAATGGAGGAAGATGAAGATAGGCCTCTCGACCCAGTGTCGATATTGGATTTTTCTGATTCGGAATCTAATACGAGCCAGGTTTCTATTGCGCTCCCATCTCGTAAACGACGACCATCGCATAGCCTTCACATTCCATCGAAAGTTAAATCTATACCGCCGATTCATCAAACCTCGACCTCTAACGACCTTAACACTAATAGTAACATCCAGCCAAGTACTTTAACTAGCGATAATGCAAAAATTACTGACTTACTTTATCCTGCTTCAGCTTCCGGTCCATTTATCGTTAGTGTTCAGAGAACTGAACAGGGAAAACCTATTCCTTTGGATTTTGGAAAATTCGTTTTTGACTCAAAAAATAATAACCTTGGTATTGTTAACGGTTCAATTAAACCGGAAGGGCGATATAAATTATCTATCGAGTTTAACACTGCCGCTTCCGCAAATGGACTTGTAAAAAAAATTGACTCGCTCTCAAATCATAAATATAAATCGTTCATCCCTACATTTAACCTTTCGAGAATGGGTCTTGTGCGAGGAATTCCCGCGGATATCCCAGAGGCTGAAATTGTTGATGCTTTGAATAATTCTCACGGAACCCCAAAAGTATTAAAAGCACGTCGACTGAACTACAAGGATTCTACTGATGGAAACACGATCTGGAAACCTTCCCAGTCTGTTGTTGTTACATTTGAGGGACAATCCCTACCGTCTCGTGTGTTAATTTATTATACCTCACTTCCCGTCGAAGTTTATAAATTTCCAACAATTCAATGTTTCAATTGCTGCCGGTTCGGACATTCGAAATCCGCTGCTCCCCCCCACGTTGTTACTATTGCGGAGAAGGTCACCCATTTGATCAATGTCCGAAATCTTCCAATGATCCCATTTGCATTAACTGTTCGGGTGCACATACCGCGGTCAGTCTAGCCTGTCCGAAATTAACAAGACAGAAGAAAATAAAACATAAAATGGCTACCGACAACATTTCGTACTTCCAGGCCTCAAAGTTAATCTCTCCTGCGAAAAAATCATTCGCAGAGATGACATCGTCCTCAGCTCCTTTCCAAACAACCACCTTTTTAAATTCAACGTCATCTTCTCACAGAGAAACCATTCTCAAGCCAGTCAAACCTAACCCAAAATATACACCTTACCTTGATAAAAAACAATTGAATAATATTTTGGCCAGCCCGAATGGGAATGCCAAATCCCAGACGCCCAATGGGTGTGCCATTAATGGTAATACTTCCCCTCCTGCTCTCCCCGAAATAATGAATAATAATACTTTTATACAAACTTTAAGTACCCTTTTAATTTCTATCCTTACAAACAACAATACTGTACCGTCCAACGCTGCCGATTACATTAAATCTTTATTAACTTGCCTCCCCAATGGCTTCGAAACTGAACAAATTTCTTCAGTGGAACAGTAGAAGCCTCTTCGCTAACAAATCTGACCTAATTCAATTACTCGACGAACACGACGTTTCAGTAGCCGCCATTTCTGAAACGTGGTTAAAACCCTCCTTTCACTTAAGAATTCCAGGTTATTATTGTCTCAGACACGACAGACCGGATGGTAAAGGCGGCACGGCTCTGATAATCCATAATTCTATCCCGTTTAAACAAATTAATATTCATACTCCCTCCGACGATATCCAGATAATAGCAGCTGTCTTATCTGATATCACAATATTGTCAATATATATTCCTCCCTCTACGACTTTTATTGAAATTGAATGGGCACCAATCTTAAGCCAGATTTGTTCCGCTTATATGATCCTTGGAGATTTTAATGGAGATTCTTGGGGTAGCGAAATAACAAATCGTTCTGGCCGCAATCTTTTAAATTTTATTGATACCCAAAACCTATGTTTTTTAAATGACGGATCTCCAACCAGATTCACCTCCCCTCATCAACGGAAAAGTGCTGTTGATATATCTCTTTGTTCGTATTCGTTAGCATCTAAATGCTCTTGGGACATCCTAAACGATCCCCTCTCTAGTGATCATTTCCCAATTATAATCAGCTTCCACCATCAATTCAACACTTATTCCCCCCCAGTTAAAAATAATCTCAAATTTAGAACGAAAGATGCGAATTGGAGCACTTTCTCTTCTGAACTAGATAACCTTATTAATTTAACAAAATCGTCCCCGGGAGACATCAGAATGCAATGTGAGACGTTTCCTTCTATGGTTATAAATGCCGCAGAAAAATCCATCTCGAAACGCAATGCGAACATTAAAATAAAACACTCTACTCCGTGGTGGGACGAGGAATGCACTCGCTCCATCAACTCTCGAAAAAAAGCAATTTCCTCTTTTCGTAAGTGTATGTCACTAGAAAATTTTTTATCAGTTAAAAAAGCCCAGGCAGAAACCAAACGAATTTTGAAAAATAAGAAGCGCGCTGGATGGCGGAAGTTCTGTGAGAACCTATCTCCGGAAACTCCCCAGTCTTCAGTATGGTCTAGCTTAAAAAAATTCGGATCATCGTATTCTCCGCCGAGAATCAAACATATATCAGAAGAAATTCTTATAGGATTTGCGGATAAAATAGCCCCCCCATCAGTTGCCGGATATGAAGAAATGCCTTCTATTAAGCCGTATCCATCTCACTCTAACTGGCTAGATGCTCCTTTCTCCATTGATGAGATGAAACGAGTGATAAGAGCCCTTTCTGACTCTGCTCCGGGTCCCGATGGAATATTTTATAGTTTCATTAAATCATTTTCTGATATGGCGGTTGAATATTTCTTATCTCTTATAACAACAGGACTAATTCCGGATGTTTGGAAAACTCAAAAAATTATTCCCATTTTAAAACCTGGAAAAAATCCATCTGAAATTTCGTCTTATCGGCCTATTGCTCTTTCACCGTGTTTGATGAAAGTAGCGGAGCGTTTGATAAAAAACAGACTAGAGTGGTTTGTTGAAAGTCAAGATATTATCTCACCAAATCAGTATGGTTTTCGGAAAAAGAAATCTACAATGGATAATTTAAGTTTGTTCACAACTGATATCCGAGTTTCTCAATCCCTAAATTCTTATACATTGGCTACATTCCTTGACCTTTCATCAGCTTACGATGATGTTTTACGGAATGTTTTGAAAGAAAAGCTAATTAAAAAACAAATCCCCCCGAAATTAGTCCAATTTATTATTAATTTGTTCACAGATAGGTCTATTATTATTGAGTCTTCCTCTAAATGCTTAAGGCGCAAACTATGGAGAGGTTTACCCCAGGGTTCTGTTATCAGTCCTCTGTTGTTTAATATTTATATAAGCGACCTAGACTCAGTAATTCCTTTTTCTATCAAGCGACTTTACTTTGCGGATGATATCCTTATATATATTTTTTACATAAAAATATCATTCTTGCAGCTAAGGAAATGAATTTGGCTTTACAATATATTAAAAGCTGGTTGTCAATAAATGGGATGAATCTGGCGGCATCTAAAACAAGGGTCGTGGCTTTCACGCGCAAAAGAAAAATTCCCCACTTCTCAATCTCTTTTGATAATGTGCCTCTACAAACCGCTACTCAAATCAAATTCCTTGGTCTTCTTTTGAACCATAAATTATCCTGGCTTCCACACGTTCAGATAATTTCTACAAAGTGTGAAAAGGGACTTAATATGATGCAAGCAGTTTCCAGAGTATGGTGGGGATCTCATCCTACCACTCTTAAATTAATGTATAATTCCCTAGTTCGGAGCCACTTGGATTATGGCACATTCCTTTTTGACCCCCTCCCTAAATATTTAGATAAGAAAATGGAAAGAATTCAATCAAAAGCCCTCAGAATGATTATTGGAGCTATGAAGTCTTCTCCAATTAATGCGCTTCAGGTGGAATGTGGGGAGCCTCCATTATATTTCAGAAGGCAGTTCCTTGCCAATAAATATATTTTCAAGGCTTTATCGTTATCACATCATCCTATTAAACAAAGTCTTAATAGGTTAAGTGTTAATTTGAATTCTAACAAAAGATTGAGAGAAAAAAAATGTTTTCCTCTCCTAATTAAAAGTTTTCATCTCTATAATTCTCTGTCATCTTCCCTCCAATATCTTCAAGAAGTTCCCAATCTCCCTATATACAATATTCCATTTAAGGCAATCACTTTTATGCCGAACACAATAACATCAGACTTTCGGAAGAATATTTTATCTTCCCCAAATAAATTTTCCAAATGTGGACGACTGTTTTAAAAGCATTGTGGCTTCAAAATTCCCTGGATTTTCCATCCTTTACACAGATGGTTCCAAATTTGAAAATAAAAATTGTGGAGCATCAATATATAGTCCAGAATTCAACATCAATCTCACTTATAAATTACCGAAAGAAGTTTCCATATTTACAGCTGAATGCTTTGCAATTGAACAAGCGCTAAATCAAATCCAGGTTCTCAACATTCATCGAGCCTTACTATGTACTGATTCGCTAAGTGCTCTAACTAAAATTATGTCAAATGTTCTATGTTATCCGAAAGACAATACTATATGTAAAATAAAAAATCTTCTCAATTCTCTAAGTGAATCTGGGTTTGAGACGATATTGGCCTGGGTCCCTGCCCATTTGGGTATCGAGGGTAATGAGATGGCCGATTCTCTCGCCAAATCTGGTTCAGATTCCGGAACTATCCCACTAAATTTTAGAATTCCTATCTCCGATGTCTTCCCGATTCTTAAATCCAACATGACTCGTGCCTGGGAAGAAAATTGGGCAGTCTCCAAAATAAGAACTGGATCTTTCTATGCTGGAATTCAAAACCATATCCCTGCTAAGCCATGGTCTCACGGTAAAAAACTTTCAAAACGATTCATTTCATGTATTTCGAGAATGAGAATTGGTCACTGCTCAATTGCATCTCACTTGGCTAGAATTAGAGTTTTGGATGATCCGGTCTGCCAGTGCGGTGTGGAAGAGGAAACCCTCGACCACGTCTTCTTTAACTGTAAAAACCATTCATCTTTCAAGAACATATACCGCCGGCTTATTAAAATCACACACCAGTCCCCCCTTAACATTTCATACCTTTTATCTCTTAACAATTCTCGTGTTCATACAGCTTTATGTAAGTTTATTAACCTGAATGAATTCAACATTTAATTTGTTTTAGTGATCTAAATGAGTCCAATATTTATTTTTTTTTATTATTTTCCCAATAGATTAACCGAATTTTTTTATCCACTTTAACTGTTACCGGCACAAAGCACTCTTTTCAGGGTGAAATGCCTAAAACCAAAAAAAAAAAGAAGTAAACCATTTCATTCTAATTAAAAAATTAAGTCAAATAGGCATCCATGGTGACTTACTTCGGTGGCTCACTTCATACCTTCGGAGCAGACTTCAATGTGTATCAGTTGCGGGAACTAAGTCCAGTTTCTTTTCCGTGCCCTCCGGTGTACCTCAAGGTTCTCATTTAGGGCCATTATTATTTAATATGTATATTTATGATATTCACAAATGTTTTATACATGCCAATTACCTAGCATATGCAGACGATAAAAAAATCTACTTAGTTATCAAATCAATCGAAGATTGCATTAAACTTCAAGAGGATCTCAATCGTCTTTTTGACTACTGTGAATCAAATAAACTTGTAGTAATTACCTCAAAGTGCAACAAATTATCATTTACACGTAACAAAAATAAAATTTCCTTTGATTATACATTAAACGGGACACATATCAAAGAAGTAGAATCTATCAGAGACCTTGGGGTAATACTGGATGTGAAAATAAACTTCATTCAACACACTGATGCAATCATCAACAAAGCCAACAAAATGCTAGGATTTATAATACGTTTAACGAAACCTTTCCGCAACCTTAAGACTCTATATTCCCTTTACACAGCGTTCATCCGTCCCCACCTAGAACACTGCACACCGATCTGGACTCCTTTTTACCAAGCTCACATTGAAAGAATCGAAAGAATTAAAAAAAAAATTTTAAACACATTAATTATAAACAAAACTTACATTTCTCAAATTACACCGATTCTATTAATTAACACAACTTCAACTCCCTTCATACACGACGTTTGATTTTTGACCAAATCTTATTATTTAAAATTCTTAACAATGGCCTCCACTAGAGCTAACCAATTTAATAAATATTCATATTCCAACAAGATCAACACGGCAATCCCATTTGTTTCATTTACCTACATATAGAACTAACTTTAGAAAAAAATCACCAATTCCACGTATATGTGCCCAATATAATACTAAATTTCAAAACATAAACATTTTTAGCAATACACTTCACAAATATCGATTAGAAGTAACACGTTCGATCGAAAATTAATACAATAGTATGGAATGTATCCAGAGCATCTCCTATCCTCATCCTAAATTCCTATTCCTCCCCTCCTCACCTAAAATATATATATATATATATATATATATATATATATATATATATATATATATATATATATATATATATATATATATATTTTTTTTTTTTTTTTTTTTTTTTTTTTTTCTTGTGCAATAAAACTCCATCTCCAATCAATTTTAATATAGGAGACTTTTTTGGCTTGACTGTATTTAACATGTATATATTTATATTTATATTTTATGTATAAGCTGTTTGTCTCTTTACCAATAAATAAATAAATAACTTTTTAAATACTATTTTTATTTTTTATACTTATTGCCGACCAGGTTTCGCGACAACCGTAGCTTCGTCAGGACAGTACAATAAAATTAAAATCTACAAATAACATCTGTTACAAATATTCATGTATTTTAGGGTTTTCATATAGGGTTGCAAAAATTGTGCTTAGCTCCAGTAAAGAAGGTGGAGGATTTGGAAGAGTATGATCTTGTGAAAGCTTTATTTATAACACAAGTTATTTTAAGATTTTAGATTTAAGTAGCCCTGAAGAAGCTACGGTCGACCAAACCGAGTCGGTTTATATTGTAAATTAAATATACAAAATTTAAATGAGTTATTTTTTTATTTAAAATTATTATTATTTAACCTAACCCACGATCAAATGCACAATCTGTTCTAACGCGGCCAATCATAAAGTACCCTAATCAGTCAGCACAAACACCTAAAATAAGTTAGAATTATTGCCATTTTCAAGTCATGATAACTTGAAGCAGAAGGTATAATACAGATGTAAGTTAGAGTTTATCTAAATTATTTCCAACAAGCTCTTGTTTGTTTCTAGTTTATGATTTTGTATTACTTGGTATTGTGTAACAATAGAATATATAGCTGACTTACATTACATCCGCTATCAAACTCAATATTTTGAATAATTAATAATTGTGCATATGCTTCTGCCAATTTTTGGGTAAGATTGGATCTAGGGCATGAAGGCCGTACCATTGAGAATTTAATATAAATAATGCAGTTAATTTCCTGAAAACCCCCACCGTACTTGTAGAAATTTGGATGATTACCGCGAGGCACGCTAGCTACCAACTCTCTTAATATATTTCCAGCGGTGTTTAACTCGATTACCGTTCAATCTTTTACGGGGTAATCAATTTGGTGAGGGTTGGGCAAGGCCAGACTATTGATGGATTGAAGTTCCGTGGCGGATGCAACCGGCCAATCAATATCACCTTGATGAAGCCAATATACTTTAATGAGGGACTATCGTGCTGATGGGATAATGGTTGAAAAGCTGCTACCTGAAAATACTTACGGCTGGAAATAACCTCACCATTTAGCAGAAAGTTAATTACAGTCTCGTCTCTACCCACCTTTACCCACACATATATGTTCAGGTTTTGTTCATTATGTCATGTTTTGTCCTTGTTCAGGCCTTATGCATATTTTCAGCGCCATAATTATAACTATCGTACGAGACTGAATGTAAAGTAGCAATTTTTTCCTTTTCGAGCAACACAGGCTACGATACGTACCGTGTCGTATCGTATGTTCTTGATAAACATTATTTAAAGGCGGGTATGTGTACCGCCGCCCCGGCAATCATTTAGTGGATAACCAACACCTCTGTCATAGCTCACCCCAAGTGGTTTGCTACGTTTTGTGATTTAGTAGGGTTGCCGGTTTTCAAGTGGTGAGGATTGTCTAAAAGTCGCTAGTGACCGCCCGCCGCACTACCCGGGTTTTGGATTACCGGCGCCAACAACAAGTGCTCCTTGAGTTTTTTTTTTAAGTGATAAGCCAAATTACACGACTACTAATTACTGTTAAACCCTATTTACCCATGAAAGGTTATAACATTGCTTTCCCTATCTTTTCCAGTATGACTTGTACAACATTTCAGCTTGGATGTAGGCATTTTGAAGTTATTGCCGGAGACCTGTGCCCGGCGAGTGCTTGTAACCGACTGAAACCCGTGGTATCTCACAGCGGACAATGAACCGATGTGTGTGATCCATGTTTCGAACGCCATTGTTGACTCTATCTATATACCTCAATGTTAACTGCGTAGGCATTCAAATGTGTGGCTTAGTTCCCAGTTAAATAAAATAATACACCTACATTAAGCAAATTTACAGAAAGATTGTGTTTTATATAATATATTATTAGACCACACGAAATGGAACTATTTTATTATTAATAGATAAAATTAAGTATTGATACCGTGGTCATGCACTAATGATAAGCATATTACTATTATATAGAGTTCCGAATTTAACAGATTAAACTAAGTAGCGCCCTTCGTGGCAGCCGGACGCGTCATGCCGTCTTCCAACCGCTTTGTGTTTTTTTTTTAGTATTTTCAAGAGAAATGAGGCAACATCCTTTTGAAATTATTTTAAAAATCAGTGAATCAACATTTTAAATTAACTTACCAATTAATAATCAGAACTTTATAGTAATGTGATTAGAGTTCAGTGTGATAAAAATGAATAATCGAGAATCGGTAACTGTAGGTACGCCAGATGTTTTCAATGGAATTCTTGGAAACTCTGAAAGCCCTAACAAGTGCCCAGGGTAATTTATTATCCCGACCGTCGCCTTTTATTGCGGGCACATTGCAACACTAACAACAAAAACACCAGGAACAAGATTACATGGAGATGGACTTGCCGAACGTCACAGCGGTGCTGCCAAGGTTTGTTATCTATGTGAGGATACTGTGACAGCGCTTAATTAGTAGCAGACACATACCTGGACGGATGACGAACCTCGTGCTGGCACTGTTGGTGGGCGCGGTGCACTCTCTCGCTGCAGCAGCTGGTCCAGTTTCCTCACCACCTAGGATTCTTGCTGCAGATTCTCCATCTTCGTGTCACCTGTTTCCATACTACATTTTATTTAATTAATTTAAATTTATTTATGTAATATTTATTTTTTTTGTAATACCTGCATTAACTGTAAAGCGCCCCTGAGGTGATATCTCATAAAAGCGGCGCTATACAAATCATCCAATAAATAAATAAGTCCTGTGTTCTATGCCGTATTCTATGCTAAATGATAAAATTTGTTAGATAGAAAATATTTAAACTAAATTCTTACATAAAGGACTATGTACCTTTTAAATCGCCCTTCACAGCTACCTAGTTTGCTTAGGCCTAAGTACCACCATTGCTGTTTGCTTCCTGTGAAAAGTTAAGTAATGAGCATTAGACACCACCCCCTCGTGCAGTGCAGAATGATCAATTTCCGTAATGAGAAAAGTTTACAGACGCCATTACTTGCTTTCTAACACTTTTTTCACTGTTTTCAAATCATTTTTCGGTCCGTAGCTATCGACCTATATCTCACTTAGTTACTTACCTACTTAAGTTTTCATTTGGCTGCACGTGGCAATACTGGCTATAGGTCGCGGATTCTAATCCCGGCGTGCGCAAGTAAATTTTATTTGATTAATTTGTGTTATTTCACACTATTAATTTAAAATAATTTATGGTATATTTGCGACACGTTTCAGAGTGGAAGATACTCTCAGTATCAACCTGGTGTAAGACCACCATTCAGATGTGAAACGTTGCTTGAAATGGCTTTGGCTGTGTTTGGTGCCCAGATCTGAATACCAGGTACCTCCCCATCTACCTTTTACACATCTCCTTCCCCTTCCCACTGCGTTCAGCCTCACAACATACCCCAATCGGGGATGTCATAGTCTCAATGGTTCCAGATGGTTGGTAGCAATTGGGACTTGTCTTGTAGGTCTTTGTTCTGCAGAGATCTATTTTTTAATCTTGTCAGATGTAGTTAGGTTGTCCAATAAGTCGATTGCTTTGAATTTGCTTTATAAAAATAGTATTTTTTAAAAATGTTTATAATCCAAACCTTCAAATTATTAGATTGTATATATTTTTTATTTATTTAGTGATAATACATTACAAAATAATAACCATAATATAATAAATAATAAAGATAATATAATAAATAATAACCATAATATAATAAATAATAAACATAATGTAATCAATAATAAACATAATATAATAAATAATAAACATAATTTGATTGACTGCCGTAATATAGTACTCGTACCATATTGTAAATACGAACCAAATTCATTTTTAGAAAAACAATTGTATAAAATATATCATGATAAAACTATACTAACAGACTAAACGATTAGTCATAATAGACCCGATATAGTTTTACATGACAAAATTAAAAAAATAACTTATATCATTGATGTCGCTATTCCAAATTCCTGTAATATTCAAAAATCTGTTTCTGAAAAAATAAGAAAATACACTGATTTAGGAAATGAGATTAAAAGAATTTGGCAGTCTCAGACTATACAAATATTAGCATTTATTATTTCGGCTACTGGCATTATACCTAGCTCTCTAATTCAAAATTTAGGCGTATTAGATCTGCCAAAGAATTTATATATAAAATTGCAAAAATCAGTCATTTTAAATACATTCAGGATAACGAAAGATTTTTTAAATATTTATATTGAGGGATCAGTAGGATTTATAGGTCCAATTAGAAGTTCTACCTAGCGGAACCCTCTGATATGAAAATATCTGGAGTTGGTGAATTATTTTCCCATTTGATCTCTGGTGTGTTGACGTGTTGTTGTATTGTATTGTATTTATTTTGCTTATATAATGCACTTGCATAGTGTGGATTGACTAGATGATCATTTTTGGAAAATTGTGTGGAAGGGTTTAGTTTTTCCTGTGGGGAAGATTTAACCCGGACATAAAGTCGGAAAAATATAATATTTATATATTATTCCCAGTGAGTTAAAAAAAATCATTTCGGGAAAGATAACATTAATAAAATAAAAGAATTTTAAATGAAGAGTGTACAGTGTAGATAGATTTTAAAACACCGACTTAACACAGTGAAATGGAAAATATTTAATAAATACCAAGAAATAAACACAAGTTCTTTTAGACGCGTATATATGACGCGTTATGATTTTGAATCAGTATACATAAAACGAACCGTAAACTGCCACAGTAAATCAAACAAAAAAATAACATGTTTCCAGCCCTATAAATTATCACGCTAAATTATTCAGACATGTATCAAAAATTACGCATCACATAGTCGTATAATATTATCTTACATAAACATAAGACAAGCACGTGCTAAAGTTCTCAGAGCGCCTGTGCGAAGCTTACGGTGCTTTCAGGAGGCCTTCCCTTTCAGCGTTCGGCTTCAGGCTTCAGGCAGTATTTAGTCTGTCAGTGCCTGTCCTGCGCTACAGTCGCGGCTCGCAGTTACCCCGGCGTGTCCCCACTTTACTCTTGTTAACTTTCAACTCCACTTATACGTATATGGGGTAAGTTTACACACTTTTCCTTAATTTATGGACAGTTAATTAATATTTCGTTTTAGTATGAAAGAAATTAAACTATAACTAATTAAGCTATTGATGTAGATATAATTACACCACTTGTATAATTAACTAACATGATTTCCTGATGGCAACAAGTTTTTTTTAAACATTTATTGATAGAAAATGTACAGGGTTTTAAGAAACGTACTTGACTTATTTTAACCAATGATTCCTGGCATGTTTTGGAGTAAAAAATTAAATTAAAATTTTGGAATGGAATTTGGAATTCAAGATCAAAATATAATTCCTCAAATCGTCACTGGTCACTCAGCCTAGTTGTTGACCAACCCCTCATCCCGATACTAACTTTCCAATACCTACTGATTTAAGTTTAAAAAAAAAACAAAAATTTCACAGGATTCCAAAAGTTCATTTACATATTTTACTCACTGGAATCACTGGTTGAAGTATGTCCCTTAACACCGAAGAAAAAGAAGCAGTGTTTTAAAAAAATGTTAAATCCACCGCATCCCGGGGGATTACGAAAATACGTGTGATATCTTCAATAAGATAAATTCAATGACAATAAAATTATAAGACTTAAAATAATAATATTTATAATTAGACCAATTTGGCAATGCCTAATCTTGTAATTTCTTAATGAAATCAATCTAATTTATTTTCACGTACATTGTGTTTTTTATGCATATTTTTATTAGTTATAAAGCCTGTGACAGACCACGCTATAAGCGCGTTATATTCTCGTATCTTGGCATATTTCAGCATATCGCTCACCATACATTCCCATTGGTAGTGTATGGTAAGCGATATGCTGAAAAAGGCCAAGCCATGATGCGTATAGCGTTATGTGTTTCCACTCAAAAAATATACATATTTCGCTTTCTAATTAACTGCTTTACTAAAAGATATAGATAGTAAGTATCTTATTTTAACAATCTAAACAATCATTGATTCAATATCTCTAATAATTAATAGTATAAAACAAAGTCGCTCTCCGCATCTGTCTGTTTGTGCGCTTAGTTCTTCTAAACTAAGCAACGAATTACGATAGAGTTTTCACTATCATTTAGAGAATTTCTTCCGAAAGGTTTTTGTATATAATACATGCATCTTGTATTAACAGAAAGTAGAGAAAATTCTATGTTTTGTAATCAAGTCGTAAAAAATATATTTTCGGGCGCTTACATTGATAACGCTGGCTAAATTTTATGAGATACATCATACATCACAATAATGTACTACGGAATTGTATATCATAAAAAGACCTACATAAAACTCCGGAATGGTATATGTCTATCTCTTAAGGATAACCCCCAGCAACGCCGGGTACACGACAGCTAGTTTTCATTATAAAAAAATAATTATTAGCCTGAAACACCCATACAAATTGAAAAAATAATTATTAGCCTGAAACACCCATACAAATTGAAAAAATAATTATTAGCCTGAAACACCCATACAAATTGAAAAAATAATTATTAGCCTGAAACACCCATACAAATTGAAAAAATAATTATTAGCCTGAAACACCCATACAAATTGAAAAAATAATTATTAGCCTGAAACACCCATACAAATTGAAAAAATAATTATTAGCCTGAAACACCCATACAAATTGAAAAAATAATTATTAGCCTGAAACACCCATACAAATTGAAAAAATAATTATTACCCTGAAACACCCATACAAATTGAAAAAATAATTATTACCCTGAAACACCCATACAAATTGAAAAAATAATTATTAGCCTGAAACACCCATATAAATTGAAAAAATCTTCGCCAAGTAATTCAATAAATACTAGTATTCAATAAATATCAATATTACTTATTAGATTTTTTTACCTGGAAACAACCAACTTTATTTTTGTAGGAAAGGCATTGTTAAATACTTAATCTCCTACTAGGTGACGTCGAAATATATATCTGCACATTCTTCACTCTTTGTCGGCGGCATTTATTTTTTCTCGGAAGATTTTTTCAATGTATATGGGTGTTCCAAGCTAATAATAATTTGTTATTTGCATAAAAACCCCTTCTTGTAAACATAAGTTTTTTAAGGAATCATTATTATTCTAAATTAAAGGACATTATAATTTTGTTCACTTATCTAAGGATTGAACTGTTTAAAAAAAAAACGATTCTCCGTTTTGAGGCTATTGGAGAGGAGATTGTAAATGTGTATTCCTTCGTTTCCTATGTTTCTCTTGCCACTTTCAGTCTACTGTATTGGTGTTCAATTTATTATAATGTCTTGTATAGTGTTCGTGTACTTACAACGTTTTTATAAATGTACGTATGTACAAGTCCATTGTGTATTTATATTAATTTATTATTATTATTAGTAGTAGTCATCATTAACTAAATTCATTTATCGCGATCCAAACATCCAAACTAAAATTGAATTCAAATATTTAAATACACAGCAATATATTATTAACGCCAACTCTGTACACCATTTATTGACGTAGACATTTGTCATACTTACAACTACTTCGAATTCCAACCTCTTCGAAGTTCTAGATGGTAAATTATTTGAAGACACTGAATTTCGATTGACAGGTCCAATGAAATAAATATGGTCAAATGTGTTTTTTACTTAGTTTTTGGACATGAAATATTTTATTGCGTTAGTCTCAAATTCCCGAATCCAGTGGTACTTAGCTTATGTTTATCAAAACTGAAGGTTTACTTCACAAGATACCTACCTTTACATAGTTAAGACTAGTAGTTCTATGAACAGTGGACCTCGCGGTCAAGAAAACATGTGTCTATTTTTTCTTTTTAAACACATATATACATATACATGCAAATGCATGTAAATTAAAATATATATATTTTTTTTATTAATCAATTTATTTGTTTGATAAGGTTATCAACCTGTGTGAAACAAAACAAAACAACAAAAATTAATTTGTCAAGAGGAAGCAAAACAGCTGTTAACCGATAAATAATAACGTGTTTTCCGATAATATATTATCTACGAGTATATAATACGTAAATGTTTATGCCAGGAACGCCCGAGAAAGACATGGCCCGATCAAATTAATCAAATACTTATGTGTGATATGTGAACGAAAAAGGGGTATAAGGAGATTGTATGACTTGGCAGTGAATGGTAGATGAAGTCGGGGACCCCTGAGGACGGTAAGGCATTATCGTGTGAAACAAATACTTAGAAAAAGTAAGCTTGTTAATTCCTTCAAAATAAAAATATTTTTTCCACCTTTAAAATTCACCTAGTTCAATTTTCCATTAAACACCAATTGCTAAATTTTAAAACGTATTAGCAAACAAACAGGTTAATTGTATTTTTTAAAACAGGTTGCCTCGCCCTAATCGGATAATAAATTAGAAAAACAAATAGATTTGTCAACAGAACCATTACATTAATGTTTATTACAAACATTTACGAGTTTCTAATAAAGTTTTGCAACATTATTTTCAATAATTTGCCTGTTGTACTGTGTTCATTTTTCATTACATTCCTGGGTTTAACTCGCGTATCGCGTGGCAGTCGAATATTTACAACAACTTTAACGTTTTAAAATATCATCGTCATCGTCAAGGCTCTATAATTGGCGAACAAAACTTATTAAATTCATTTTCAAGTCAACTAATGCTTTGATGTTAAAGGTTTGCAAAGCGAATATTTCTGAAATCGCACAACTATATTAATCGAACTCTTGACAAATCTGTTCCAGTTATGAAAACGACAATTAAAATAATTTATTACAAATTTATGGCGTCAGTTACAAAGTTATTTATTTCATTTTATGTTGCTTATTTTTTTAATTATCTATTGTTTTTTTTTCAATAATAATTTCAAATTAATCACCGCTCATTATAATATTTTTGTCTACTGGTACTTATTTGTCTATGCTTGTTTGTCTATTCTTAAATTTAACTCCAATCTAAAATTGGAACCGAAAAAAGACACGGTAATCTCTTTGGTCTGAAACGTCACCAAGTTAGCTATCCAATGAAAAACTCTGCCGTGCCGTCAAGTCCACGTGCCGCAGTCGTTTACCGCCCTGTGCCCAGGAAAGTGGCTGTCGCAAAAATTAATAATGGTTTCCAACGCAGACAAGGCATTCCTTGCTATAACTCTAGCGGTATCTATCAAGTCGCGTCAAGTCGCATCAAGCGCAAGGTGGTTCAAGTGCCGTCAATCAAAATTTTTGTCAAGTATGGTCCAGCCCGTAGACACTTGACGGGACTTGTCAAGTCAACGCTGTAAACGATCAATATTCACTTCAAGCACGTAGACTTGTCAAGTGCACTTGATCGTTTCGGGGACCCATTACAGCGTCGAATGAAATTCCATATAATGTAGTTTTTTTATAGCAACTGTTTCATTATGACGTTTGTCATTTTTCTGGCATTATCAGCTTTGTTCTGCTCCCACCAGCCATGGAGAAGGAATTCAAGCTCCGAGCTTGATTTTGGTACATGACAGGCACGCACAGAGAGAAGTGCGACAAGTAACAATCCAACCGCCATCGACAAAAGACCGGAGAAAAAACCGCCGTTTTATTCTCATTATTCGTAACACCAATTCATACGAAGTTACTGATTTTATTTATAATATCCTATCAAAAATATCATATCATAGGTAAATAAATTATCTCTTGTCACAATATCAGTTCCAATTTATAAAATGACACTTACATTCAAAACTAATTTGAGTTCATTGAAGCAGAAACACACGCACAACCTAAATTGGTATTTTTTTATTTATATTCTGGCATGTGAAAAAACGCCTCGTTTAATATAGGTGATTCAGTGTTTTTTTTCGATAATTGAATAAATAATAAAAAAATGTTTGGAATCAAAATAGTTTAATGAACAATTTAGGTTAGTCGCTTTATTGGGAGTCAAAAGTCAATGGGTTATGTTTGATTCCCGACTTTGACAGGATAGTGTGCCACGAGAATATACCGCGCTTATAGCGTGTTATATTCTGTTATATTATGCTTGACCTATTACAGCATATCGCTCGCCATAAATTTCCATTAGGAATGTATGAGGAACGATATGTTGAAATAGGCAAATCCATGAGAGTATAACGCAAGTGTCAGTCCCACTAACTGCGTTACATTTATTTTTTTCAATAATTATTACAAAATTATTTGTACCAATTATTGTGTGCTTTGAATTATAAAATCCTATAATATATATTAAACAATTTGGACGGCCTCCGTAGTCGAGGGACTAGCAATCCGAAGGTCACGGGTTCAAATCCCGGCGCGCGCAAGTAAATTGTATTTGTGTTAATTCATTTAAAATAATATATAGTAAACTTGAGAATGGAAAATACTCCCAGCATGGCTCGGTATAAGATCACCATTCAGAATTGAAACGTTGAAACTTGAAATGGCTTTAGCCGAGTTTAGTGGCCAGATCTGAATAGCCAAGTACTCCCCCACCTTTCTTTTCCCTACCTTCCGTTCACTACTACTTTTAGTCAAACAACATATTCCAATCATTGGGGATGCCGTAGTCTCACTGGCTCTAAACGGTTGGGAGCAGCTGGGACCCTTGTGCGGTATTTACATAAAAACAAAAAAAAATATTTAAATTTTAAATTTAAATAAAATAAATTCTTGCCGCTTGCTTTCTCACACGAATAACTAAACCCAAAAATAGTATGAAAAAGCTTTTCTAATTTCTGTTACCTTAAATTAATCTCAAACGGATAATTTTTATTCTAAGGCTAAGCATAGCCTTTAGCCTCAATTCTAATCGGAATGGTATGGTACGAAATACGATATAATATGGCTATGAGCTGTAACTAAGTACTACAAGGATTGACTACGAACTACCGGCTATAGCTACGAACTACGAGGTGCTACGCGCTACGAGCTACGACTGTTCCCCTTTTTGTTATTATATTGGGCAAACCTTGAAATGCCCCATGCCTGATGCGATGAACAACCTTGATATAGGAATTATCAAGATGGGTGAATGTACACAAAAGTAGGGCAAACCAACGCTTAGACCTAGACTGACTTTCAACTAACTTATCTTTTGTCTTAATCAGTTTATCATATCGGAAGAATCTAAGCATTTTAGTAGTGTTTTGGCGCGTTTTATGTGCTCGTTTATTGATTTATTTTTACACGAATTTATTAAAAACATCAAATACTATTTATATATATGGAATTAATGGTACAAGATACATGATAGTTATTGACATATAGAAAGAAAAAAAAATATGATTATATAAGTAAACAAGACAAAAGACACAATAATGCACAACACTACAAAGTTAGTGAAAGAAATGAAGAAGTAATAAATACAAAAAAAAACTGTTTTGAGAGATTGATAGAGATTTCTACTCCAACGGAGGCTTATTAAAAACATCAGCTAATGTAACACAAGTGTCACAAATGGTATGTAATCTATCGAAGCTGAATTGTAGCATGAAACCGTAATATAATTGTCACACTAATACACATACGGAGAAAAATGAGTATTGCTAATTTATTAATAATAATCTCTTAAAATTATTAACAATCTGGTTAAAACGGGATTACAGGCCTTAACAAATAAAATGACGCTCACATTTTAATTATTTCTGATGAACGTATTACCAAAATCTCAAATGTTTCTACAGAGATCCCTACAGATTAGTTATTTATGTTTACGATTAATAAAATACCATTGAAATAATTATATTTTTATAAAGCTTTTTTCAACTATAAAATTATCGGTAAGTACCATATTTTATTTTTCTAGACGATGAATTAGTAACTACTCGAAGGATCTTTCTGGAAAGATTTGAGATTTTAGTAATACTTTCATCAGAAATAATTAAAATAAACTCCACGGAAAGATCGATTTTTTAGGCCTGCTGTATTACGTCGGGTCAAGCACCGAATATTGTTTTTACATGACTTCTATGTTGTTAAGATTCCTACTTTATTTAGTGATTTGCTAGGGCAAATTTAACTGCAGGTCTGTCCAATACACCAGGGCCGCGCGTCGCATATTGTTGTGCACGGCTGCTTCACTTACGTCGTTAAGATTCTGGCCTTATTATAGTGTATTGTCTCGTCTTAACAGGTTCCGTAATAATCTTTTAGTACATTACGAATATGTTATCATGACGCACAGTGGGCTGAAAATCGTCTTTCATAGACATAGAGACTTGGATTTTCAAGAGTATTTTTTTTGGCTAGAAATGGATTCTGCTGATCATATATAAATATATGCTATAAAATTTCGTATGAAGCAATTGCGTGTACAAATAAAGGAGTTATCATTTTTTTAAGAAAAATTTGTATGGCACTGACATTAAAAATGAGGTTATATCTGGAATCATAAGGTTGGCCATTATATCCTTACACACAGATATACTACTATTTATTTGTATTTTTTTGACATACTTCGTATTGTGGCGCAACTTGCGATTTTTTTTTTAAATCTTGCAGTGTAAATAAAATATTGTAAACTAGACAAAGCATACTCATATGTAAATCATTTAAGCGTTAAAATAAATCATCAACATAAAAGAGTTTTTTTTTCAACTTTAACGATTTTAAACCGAACACGTGCATTTGCCTTGATGACGAAATGCGAAAATATTCGGATTTTCATGAGCATCGTTATAATATATTCGTAATTTAATAATGAGTTCTTTCAGCATTCCGAGTTGAATTTTTCTTTCAGAATTTATAATTCTTACGATATCAAAGTCTTCCTTGGTTATCTGCAAGTACATTTTTTGTTCAGGGTCAATACGACAATTAAATTACAACATGATTCTTTTCTTTTACCATTGAAATTATTTTTAAGTATTGTTAAAATTATAGTCACGAACTAGAATAACATTGGTATTGGATTCGTGTATTCAGTTACCAGAACAAAATGATTAAAGTTGTTTTAATTTGAAATTGACCAAATTTGAGAAAATATGATTATAAAGTTCGGAGGACTTGTATCACATGAATAGTTGGTAACATTTTTTATCGTACCTATGTTATTATTGCCTATGGAAATAAAGCTATTAGAGTTAATCGGAGGAGTATTATCATAAAATTGAACTTTTTAAACGTACCTATTGTTATTGTTTTTAAGTGGACTAAAGAAAAGTCAAATTGGTGTAATTTTTTTTCCGTTAAATTATTAATGTATGTAAAAAATCATTTCTGAAAGGAAATGGTTCATGATGGTTATCTCGTAGTCGTCTGTACTCTACAACACTTAGTAATATTTACTGGGTATATCGAGCTACTAGAAAATAAATATTTTTTTTTCCATTTTATCCAATGCGTTTCAGCGTTTTGGAAAATAATTAACATCAGAACAGAGAAAAATTATTATTTTTATTAAAAAAAATGTGTTTTGTGATAAAATTTGTCATCTATGGTCAGTTGGTAGACAAAAGCCGCTGCTGCTTTTGGCGCGGCATTCAAGGTGTCCGGTAAGCTGTCAATATACACAACTTTTTTGATAATGTCGTTCGTTATGCAAAATAAGTGGTGAATGAATCGGGGTGAACTAACGAAGCTCTTTGAATTGAAAGAAATATACACGATCCATAGACTTAATTAATTCAATTGATTCCGCTCTAGCTTGAAGAAACAAAAGTCGCTAGTTATATATGATTAAATAACTAATTTAACCATTAACTCCCTTTTTAGTGTCAAAAATTACATGCGGCCTGCCAATGTACATTGAAGTTAATATTTCAATTTCACGTTGTCAATTTATTAGTATTTATTTTTTTTACGTTTGATGTTCAGAAATGTCAATTTGTCGACAGATGCACCACTGTTGCCATTATACAAAGATTTCCTAATGTATTTCGTGTCAATATCGGTTCGGATATCGACGGCGCAACCGTGCTCGGGATATTGATATAAAATCTTCGGAAGTTAAGCCTATCGATCTGATATTGTTAAGTTATCAATTTGACCGTGCTAGACCCTCAAGTCGTACGTTACGTCATCGTTTTAGTATCATCTGTCCTTTTCGTTTTCATACAAGAAGACGACCGTCGACGAAGTGCGTACGAGCTCTCGTTGGAATTAGCATAAGATATACACTACTCAATTAATATAAATTAATTTATAAGTAAACCTTCTCTAAAATACATACTTACGATTCGTTTAACATACCTATTACTAAATCAATTGAAATTAACACCAAAAGCTATGTTTAATGTACTGTTTTACTTGGTGTTTCATAGCGTTCATGCACGCGTGATTTCGCGTAGGTGAAGGCAATAAGAAATATCCACTCCGATGGTATCTTGTGCCGCGGGCGCGGGGCCGAGGGGGGCTCAGTTAGCGCCTGTTGGGCGAGGTGCTACTGAGGCCATGGGGTTTCCATTGTTGACCCCGTGATTAGGCTCCTACCCCTGTGAATAAGAATGACGAGATTTGATTGTACTAAGAAATTACGACAAAGCAAAATTTCGAAGAAATACTATGACGATAAAAATGGTAAACATACTTTTGACGGAGGTGTTTTTTTTGCTACAATATTTTTTTTTTCAATTTTTATTGAATATAACTTTTTAGTTTCAATATATTCAGAAATTAAACTAAATTTAGGTAAATGCCAGATTATCAGTTTTTACAAAGGCAAAAATCCTCTTAATTTTTCCTATTTTATGAATGGTGCTAATCTTCTTCGTGTATCACAGATTCGTGATCTTGGTGTTATATTCCACGAGAGTCTACAGTTTAACGAACACATCGATGAAATAACAAGCGATGCTATGAGAATACTAGGTTTTATTTTGAGAATGGGAGCAAATTTTAAAAGTATGTCAACATTAAAACATCTGTATTGCTCATTAGTACGAAGCAAATTAGAATACAATTCCACCGTATGGTCACCGTACTACAAGGTCCATTCTCAATCATTAGAAAAGGTACAAAATAAATTCCTTCGGTACATTAATTTTAAAATGAAAATTCCAATCGAATTTATAAATTACAATAACTTGCTTGCTGAAACTAAACTTCTTAAATTATCTGATAGAAGAGTGTTAATTGATTTGCTATTTTTATTCAAAATTATTAAATCTTTAATTGACAGCCCTAATTTGTTGGAACTTATTTGCATTAATGTTCCTGCTAGGCAAACTCGCAGTAAAGATACTTTTAAATTTAACAAGAACCTCAACACTAATTATTCTATTTTTTCACCAATTCCTAGAATTCACAACCTTGCGAATAAATACTGTGAACTTATAGATATATTTGGTTTTGACAATTTTGTGAGCTTTAAAAGGCAACTTATTTCGATTCTATCGGCTAATAATTAACTTTTATAGCTTTAATAATTTTATTACATCTTCTCCCATTCGAAACCTTTCAAGTAAATTATATCCATATTTGTTTGTTTTTTATTTGCTCTACTATACACTTATAATTGTATGCTTATACCTACTAACTACTTTTTATACATAACACTATGTTCCATCTCAGATCTTATTATTTCTTATTCATGTCGATATTGCTAAATTCTATTAGTTTTTGCTTTTTACAGGTGCAACTCTTATTTTGTTATTTTTTTTTAAATCTCTGTTATAATGTTCTTTACCTCACGAGTAAGTTACACTCTAATTTATATTGGTTTATCGATTTGTTAAACACACAATTAATACTGGGTTTAAACACACCCACTTACTTACTTTTTATGTTGAACTTTCTTTTACTTACTATTTCATGCTTGGGTATATTTTATATTGAATCCATCTTATTAGTGTTTTGCTAATTTGCACAAAATTTTATTATATGTGTTGCTTTCTTACAATTAACTCCATTTATCTTCTTATGTTCAATTATTGTAATCAATGTAAATGTATATTTTCATGTAAAAGCCCATTAGGGCGTAAATAAAAAAAAAAAAATAATAAATAAATTTCCCATTGATTACATGAACTGAATTTCAGGTTGAATAGGGATATGTGTTTGCGATAATTAATCGTCCAACTATTATAGCTACAAAACAGATGTTTCCGGGTTTAGAGAAACTGTATATATTGTTTACCAAATCCAAATAAACAAAGAGGGAAATATTTTTCTTTCTTGAATCAAACTGTATATTTACTATATGTATGGAGTATGGCTGATTTATTAAAATCCTGTGAACGACAAGCTATTTCCTAGTAAAATTTTAGTTTATTCAGAATATATCGGAACACGTGTTCATGTTGCTGCGTTTTTCCTGGTAAATATAATAACGACATGCGACAATACTAGAACCTTCCTTAAATTTCATTTAGATCATTGCTGACAGGCCTGCAGTTCCGTTCTTAACAGATACGCATAATTTGACTAGATTTTTTAATAAATTAGTAATATTTTATATCAGTAAGTTTTCTCCGTGTAGTAAGATAAATAAAAATATATTTATTTATTTAAAATTAACGGCACCAGTGCCATTTACTTACACCCTGAGGCGAAGGAGATGGGTGATAGGAAGGTGGGGAAGTGCCTGGCTATTGATATCTGGTCACCAAACACGGCCAAAGCCATTTCAAGCAAGATTACAATTCTGAATGATGATATTACACCAGGGTGATACTGAGAGTGTCTTCCATGCTGGAAAGTATGATTGATGTATATGAAAATATGCAAGTTTAGTTGTTGTAGAAAATGCGTCATCTAGTGTGTTCTTTGTCAATTGTACCCTGCAAGTTGATTTTAGGAGTGTTTCTGTATGGTGTATTGTGTTGGGGTAGTTAGATACTGTTAGCTGTATGGGATGGGGTGGGCTGACCCAGATTAGTCCTTTCTATTCTCAGCGAGAAGGGTATGTACAAGGTGATCGCCCGAGACGGGGCGTTTCTCAATGACAATCTTAACAAAGTGGTCCTAAGAATTCAATATGTACACATTTTTGTAGGGGAGATTACGTTCATTTTCCTTTTTTTAAATTTTATATCACCTGAAGTTTAGCAGGCTTGAATAATGACTGTAGATTTGTAGATCCTAATAATAATGCTATCTTGCATTTTTGTGCTGTGCAATATTTATATATTTGAATCTTTGTACTATGTTCAACATCAGTTATTTTACATCTTAATATTTAATCTACTCTTCAATTAGAAGCATATTGCTTATGGACGCAATATGAATGTATATTTTAATGAGAAAGTATAGCTTATGTTTTAAATTATGATATATGTGCCATTAAAGATTGATTTTAGAGGCAACTTTGAAATTTCGATTAAAAAAACAATTTTTCAGTTTGGTTGGGTATTTTGGCTTCAAATCAAAATTTAAGTTTTGTTGGAAAAGGTCACACAGCCTTTCCTCTTTATGCAAAAAATAACAGTTTAACAATATATGTTTCATACACGATTACCTATTAGTAATTATATCCACTCGAGCGATTGCGTCATATATATTATTTTTCCATATTATTTAATTAAAACCATTCCCCAAAATATTAATATGGAAACATAATAGTATAAAACTGCTTACTGCAGTTTAAGGCCAATGAATCCACCTAGATTTCGCCATTTATTGCATATTTTTAGGTTCCATGAATTTTGCACACTATGAAGTTTTTGAAAACTTGGCATATTTTGCCAATAATCGCTCAAGTGGTTATTGCTGTTTGATAATTAATATTCTTTGTAAAGTATTGATATTTTACAGGATTTTTTTTAATGAGTTCCAACTGTCTAGAGCTAATCGTACTATGGCATCCCCAACTGGGGGTTGTTGTGAGGCTGATTTGAAAGAGGAAGGTGGCGAAGATCCTTGCTATTCAGGTCTGGTCACAAAACACGGCTAAATCCATTTCAAGCGACGTTTATGTCCTTCGCTAGGGTAAAACTGAGAGTATCTTCCGCTCTGGCTTATATTATTAGTTATTACTTAATTCGATCTTGACCATATTGGGATCAGTTTCCGAACTACAAAATGTAATCCCCTATTTTCTCTACAAAGACCAGAAATTAAGCCATTTTGTTTATTATATATTGGTAAGTAAAATTCCATTAATGGACGACTGAACGCGGTTGGCGCTAACAAGAAACTGTCCAAAGAAGCGATGCAGCAGTCCATAATGGCGTGCTAGTACCTACCCTGATGTATGCTAGTGGGGCATGGAACGGGTGGAGAAAGGATGGAAGTAGACTGAATTCTGAAGAAATGAGATACCTGAGGCGTACGTGCGGTAAAACCTAGTTTGATTGCAAGACTGCTCCAAACGTAACGTGTGAGATTAAGAAAGGGGCGCTCGGATGGTTTAGGCATGTAGAGCGAATGAACGAAGAAAAGAGAATATATGACGCAAATGTGAATGAGGATGCCATGGCACGATGTAATTGAATGAGTCGGGCCATGTCAAGAATCAAGAATAATAGAAGAGTATGTATGAAACGATGTATGAATACGAATGAGGCAAAGAGTGTGTGTTAAAACTGAGTTGTTTGGCGGTCCGCCCTCTCTGCCTAACCCTGCGTGGAAACGGCGTGATGGTTAGTTGAATAGTTAGTTATATAAGTATGGAAAATTGAAAGTATTGAAATTAAATCCAATAATGTTCTCTGATTTTACAGTAGTTAAAATTTATTACTTCAGTGACCTTTATAAAATTGGTCTTAGCCGTGTGTTTATTAAAATGTCTCCGTCTACAATATTATTTATAGCTAAATATAATATGATCGGAACTAATCTTTTCATTTCGATTTCAACTAATAAATAATATTGCGACAACTTAAATAATGGAAATGTTTTAATTTTTTTCGTCTAACGAATCGTATTTTACGGGTGCTTGACCTCTGGGTCACGAGAGCGATTATATCGTCACAGTTCATGGAATTCAATACGAAAACTTTGTATTATTTGTTGTAAATCTTTGTCTACAACTTGATCATTATTTGAATACTTTTATAAACTTATTATTCGCGTGTGAATAATCTATGATAATAATAAAAAAAAGTGCGTAGGCCTCTAACACATTTTCGTCTATCTATACGAGACAAGTGACTGTTTCTTTGTTTGTCGCCTACAGACTCCAAAACTACTGTATCGATTTCGCTAAAAATTTCACAGTTTGTTCTTATTAGTTGCAAAAGTATTTAGATAGTAGTTTGAATCGTAGAAAAAGTCAGGGACGTTCGAGGAAGACTTTACGCATTATTTATGCACGAGAATGTAATATGGAATCGATTTAAAGTCGATATAAGTTCCTGAAGTATATAAACTATAAATTGCATATTTCTGTAGAAAACATTGATTATAACTACATACTAGATAAATTGTTCCTATTAAAACTTTCTGAAAGAAGAATGAACACAGATTTAATAGTATTACATAAAATACTTCATTACAAAATTGACTGTCCTGAGTTACTTCAATTGATCAGCATCCACAAACCCAAAAGTTCTTGCCGAAATTTACTACCCTTTTATTTTTACAACACCAGGACACTGTCTTATCGAAATTCCCCAATTCCAAGACTTTACAATCTCAGAAATAAATATTCTGATCTGGGAGATATATTTCATCTTAAAAATAATCAATATAAATATTGTTTATTTCAATTCTTTTATATATCGAGACACAAATAGACATCTATAATTTCCGCAATATATATATATATATTTTTTTTATTTTGAATATCTATTTATGTGAGACTTCTTATCATTTTTACTAATGTATCTTATTTTATTATATGCTTTTGTTGTAACATTTAATATTTTTTCTTTTTTCGTTGTATTATGTTTCCTTTATTGTTTTAATTTTGTAGAATTTATAATAACTGTGATACTCAACTATTAAACTTTGTAGCGTGTAAAAGCCCATTAGGGCGTGTAATAAATAAATAACGTAGATTTTATAAAGTGACAGTGTGGTATACAGTGGTATAAAAAGTACGTGATGAATTAAGCAAGAGGAGTAAGAAGAATGTGTGATGTTGAAGAGAATGTTAGAAGAAGTCAGAGACGCCTGAGGAAGGCATGGCACGTTCAAGTTAAACAAATACTTACGATATGTACGGAAAAATACTTATGTTTGTTTAAAACCTTCATACCTCCGAGCAACACCGGGTACACGTCTACAATTTCTAAATACTCGTAGTATAAAATAAAGTCGTCTGTTTGAGCGCTTAGTTCTTCTAAACTACGCAACGGATTTTGATAGGGTTTTCACTGTCATTTAGAAAAAAATTTCCGAAAGGTTTGTACATATAACACATGCGTATAATATGTAAATAAAGTAGAGAAAAGTCGATGTTTTGTAATTAAGTCATAAAAAAATATTTTTAGGAGCTTACATCGCTAACGCTGGATAAACCTATTGAGATATTAAGTCTTTCATGCTTTTATGAATGGCTGAGATTAACAAATAATTAATATATTGTTTAGAATATTCTCGGCATTTCAATAAAATGTGACATAATTTCAAAGAACAATAATATCGAGGAAACTAGTTACTACTTAGGAGGTACTGTAACGGTAACGTTTTCCGTTTCCGGAATTCTAGTGGGAAATTCCAATAGCTGTGTCAACATTTCCAAACGAAGCGATAATAAAACGAGAAAATATTATCACCTTGACCTGTTTCGACATTTTTCCTTTTTCAGGGTAAAATCTTTTTCCGGCACCAAATAAATACATACATACAACTAGCTGTTTTCAAACCCCTTTGAACGTAGATATCAAATTGATAACATTAATATTATGCATTTTCGTTATTGTATTTATGCCTCTTGGGCCTAATTTCTTTAAAAATAATGTAAATAATAAACACCAAAATCAGTTTTAAAAAAATGTTACGATAAAACAACAAAATTGTAACAAGTTTAAATTTACAACGTATTTAGCTTACAATTACAATATAAACAACAATATAAACGCACATCCCCAATTGGAGTTTGTTGTGAGGCTTAAGGTAGTAGGGAGGGCAAAGAGATGAGAGAGAGGAAGATGGGGAAGTACCTGGCTATTCAAATCTGGTCACCAAAGACGGCCAAAGCCATTGCAAGCAACGCTTCAATTCTGAATGGTGGTCTTACTACACTAGGCGGATGCCGTGAGATCTTCCACTCTGGAACGTGCCGCAAATATACAATATATTATTTGAGTAATTTGTGAAATAACACAAATTAGTCAAATTAAAATTTACTTTGAACCCTCGACCTCCAGCTTGCCAGTCGAGAGCCTAACCCCTCGACCACGGAGATACAAATGCTAGAAGTACTATTTCAGTTATTGTTAATTTGATTTAGGTGCCAGAGAGTACTGTTAAACGTCCCCTATTTGTATGCCTATAGCCTAATACCTATGTCAGGTGCTCCATCTAATGTAGAAGTCCAAATATTGTTTTAGCGTTTTTTACGGCAAAATATAGTTACTCTTATCATTTAGCACCAGAAATAAATCATGTATAAATTACACAATCGCCAGTGTTAAAAATTATTATACCTACGTAATTATACAACAATTTTATTTTATTTTACAAAAATATTAAAATAGGAATAAAATACACTCAATTTGATGCTTAGGACTTAATGATATTTCTTCAAATTTGTATATGGTCTACAACAACGGAAAAATCATTCCCAAAATGATTTCTCATTCTGTTGACCTCATTCATCATTCTTCATTCATCGCGTCATTGAGATTCAATACAATTTCCAAGAGCTAAATACACCATTCGAAAGAAGACGTTTGTTGGATAAGTGCTCACTCAGTCATTATTATCATAACTAAATAAAATATTGGCTTTTACACGCGGCAACCTCGATCGGAGAAATTCCATCCATCTTTATTTTCCTGTCAATCTCTCATCTGATTTAGGTCATCACTAAACCAGTACACGCCATGTAATCGATTACAAGCTTCTTAAATAAAGTACTTCTTAAAGCCACATTCACATCTGTGTAATTTTAGCACGATACCGTTTTCTTCAAGGATTTTGTGTGTAATATGATCTGCGCGATCCTTTGATAGGAGTTACAACTTAAGTCTCGGGAGGTTAGTGGTTTATTTATGCTCGGGAGTTGCCTTGAAATTTGGCTAAGCCGTTTTTTTGTAAGGTTATTTTATTTTTTTATGATGTTTAAATATACTTACAGGATTTTCCAATAAGAGGTGTTATTTTGATATTCAATCGTAAAAGATCAATGGTTTCGTTGCTTGTGTGGCACGTAGCGTCGTCTTGTTGAAAGTAAACGTTGTCTAGATCAATACCATCCAATTCCGGCCATAAAAAATCATTAATCATCTCTCGATAGCGCAATCCATTCACCGTCACTGTTGCTCCAGCCTCATTTTCGAAAAAGTAAGGTACAATGACTCCGCCGGACCATAAACCGCACCAAACAGTCACACATTGAGGATAGAGAGGCTTCTCAACAATAACTCTTGGGTTTTTCGAGCCCCAGATGCGACAATTTTGCTTGTTGACGGCCGGCGTGGTCTAGTGGTATACGCTTTTGACTACAGATCCGACGGTCGCGGGTTCGAACCCGGCGTGCGCAAATAAATTTTATTTTATTAATTTGTGTTATTTCACAATTAATTAATTTAAAATAATATATAGTATATTTGCGGCACGTTCCAGAGTGGAAGATACTCTCAGTATCGCCCTGGTGTAAGACCACCATTCAGAATTGAAACGTTGCTTGAAATGGCTTTAGCCGTGTTTGGTGACCAGATCTGAATAGCCAGGTACTTCCCCACCTTCCTCTTCCCCATCTCCCTCCCCTCCCCAATACCCTCAGCCTCACAACATACCCCAATTGGGGATGCCATAGTCTCACTGGCTCCAGACGGGAGCAGTTGGGACTCTTGTGCGGTATTACTGTAAAAAAAAAAAAAAAGCCACCGAGGTGGAAATGGGCCTCATCACTCAAGATGATTTGCATTTGATTCACTCCAGTGAATTTTAATAATTTCAATGCGTTGTTGAAGCGCGTATCGTTCCATTTTTATTAATGGCGTAGTTTCTACTTGTCAAATGTCAAAAAATGACAGCTTTAAAAGTAACATCTACCGAAATAGCGGGCTATTCAAAATAACACCTCTTATTGGAAAACCCTGTATTTACCTATGTCCTAATACAATCCTTATATATTATACGTACTAGCTGACGTGTGCCCGGCGGTGTTGGGGGTTATCCTTAGGAAATAGACATATACCATTATGGACTTTTTTTAAGATATACAATTCCGTAGTAAATTACTTTGTTGTATCTCATGAGGTTTAGCCAGCGTTAGCAATGTAGTGCCAATATATTTTTACGACTTGATTATAAAACCTCGACATTTCTATACTTTTTATAAATTTTTGAAACTAAATGTCAATAAATGTAAAATTATGTCCTTCTATAGATCAAAAAAACCGATTGCCTTCGAATACAAACTTAATAATATTTGCTTAGCAACTGTTACACCTATTAATGACCTTGGTGTCTCTCTTGATAGCAAGCTTTCTTTTCGGGATCACATAACTGCAATCGTTAATAAATCCCTCAAACTACTTGGTTTCATCACTAGAATCACTTCGGACTTCAAAAACGTAAATACCCTTAGAACTCTTTACTGCTCCCTGGTTCGCCCCCATATTGAATATGCTTGTGTTATCTGTTCTCATTTTTATGATGTCCACATTCGACGCATTGAATCTGTTCAACATCGGTTCTTAAGAGGGATTGCTAGGAGGCTACGATTAGAAAAAGACAAATACTCATATGATGAAATTGAACTAACTCTAAACCTCTCTCCTTTGGAAGTCCGTCGGGAAAGAAATGCCTCATTTGCTTCTTCAAAATTATAAATGGTATTATTGATTCACCTACTCTACTGCAACTCATTCCCTTCAATATCCCCTCGCACAGACTCAGAAATAATGAACTGCTCTTCCTCAACCATCATTCGACAAAATATGGATATTATTTACCATTGTCCAG
The DNA here is from genome assembly GCA_026573805.1 of Hesperophylax magnus. Lineage (NCBI taxonomy): Eukaryota > Metazoa > Arthropoda > Insecta > Trichoptera > Limnephilidae > Hesperophylax > Hesperophylax magnus. Next base: position 5,992,411 of record JAIUSX010000029.1, on the reverse strand, counting down.
AATGTGTAGACTGGTCAACTCAAGTCAAAACCTTAACTTTTTTGGGATAAGTCTAAATGATTTTTGCCGGTCGCTAAACAAGTGACGGAATATTATAAGTGTCCTGTGATCCTGACCCACGGCGTAGTCTTGACTTGATTCGACTTGTCACTTTATTTTCTTATATTATATCTGCCTTATGTCTTTGCTTTCATGTACCTTTGTCTACTCCTGTATTTTTCATTTTACTGTATTCGTGTTATTATTTTGTAATTTGGACGATGTCCGTTAATAAATAATTAAATAAATATTATGCATGTATTATCTATTTAAGCCTTCCGGAAAAAAAGTCTAAATGATAGTGAATACCATATAAAAATTTGTTGCGTAGTTTAGAAGAACTAAGCGCACAAACAGACAGACGCGGATAGCGATTTTATTTTATACTATTTACAGTTTTTTTTTAAATATTTTTTCAGCATAAATTGACAACATATTTAATTTTAATTTGTTCATTATAATTCTCATAGCTCCATTTTGTAGGATGGTTACAGTAATTAGAGTGTGGTACAATGATTGCGTTGTATACATTTTTACTGGAGACTGTTTTTAGGAATCTTTATACTCTTCCCAACAGCAAGATTTTTAAAAAATTGTTTTGTGTGTTGAGAAATGTCGGAATCCAGAATTACGCTCAACAAAGATTTAATTTCAAACACTGCTTGCAAAGCTACTCACTGACTACTAATGAAAGATCTACCAGAGGTGGAAGTTAACCGAAGACAGGACAGTCAACTAACTTCAAATGTCATGGGTGTTCAATGTCAACTGTTAATTTTGAAATTATTTCAGAGAATTGATCAGAGTATTGGTACTCCTGTAAGCTTTAATTGTGGAACCAATCTATTCACCTTTAGCACTGTCAAACTTACTATTGGCGATGGCGGTTATTATCAAAACTATTTTCTTCTAATTGATGAAGCATAAGAAATAATACTCTAGTTGCATCAATTAAAAACTCTTGAATCTTGAATTTCTTAAAAAAATCTCTGAAAATTACGGAAAACCTGATGGTGTAAGTTGTATTTTTGAACTTATAAATTACACTTAAGTAAGTACTTTTCAATTAGTCGTTGGAATTGGCGCTCATTCGAATGGTTTAGCGTCAACTCCCACATCATAAATGTCTCGGAGTCGAAAATTTCACTTCTTTATGAATAGGACTTTGCTTGTTCATCCCCCCTTGCATTGCCAAACATTTTTTATTACAAATACACTTTTTTATGCAAATGTGATGGTCCTGTGGTCCTTTGATGAACCTTTAAAAAAAATGTCCATTCAATTTTATAAAATTGACAATTCGTACCTACTTCACACTGTTAGATCTGTTCTTTTCGTGCCTATTTCACAACATTAGGTCAAGAAATCAGTTAACGAGCCTGGTGGCAGATTAACGTACAATATATATTTGTACAGGGTCAATAGATACACCGAGGTATATATTATTATTTATTATGTAGATTCAGACGATAACGAAACACCACTCCCGACGCCGCGGCCGCTAAAAAGTAAAATGATTGATCTGAATCTGTTATCGTCAGCTAGGAAACATAGCTTTATTTACTTTGTGCTTTTAGCTTTTTTTTCGACGACTCTTCTAACAGTTGTTTTGTGTTTTTATACCTCGTTCAACGTACACTATTTCCTGTGCCACTTCTAAGATTATTTGTAAACGAAACAAAATGCTATTCTTAAGGTCCCATTTTTGGCTCATATTTTGTTTTGTGCGGGAAGGAATTCATTTTTAGAAATGATGAAAATAAATATTCAAAAACGAAATACGTGCCATTAAAAAGCGCTTTTCGTGATAAAGTGTGTTTTGAAGCTTTTACGTACAAAATATACAAATGATTTTTTAAAAGTAGGCGGTTACTTCAGCCATCAAAACAGAAATGAATAAAATGTTTAAATACGTTTAATTCGTGTGAATCTTATTCCCCTCTTACTGCTTCTATACAAAATTTAAATTTAATACCGCATAAGAGTACCACTTCCCAAAGCCCTAGGCGTTAAGGCAATTCTTCTCAAAATGGGAGAAGAAAGAGAACGGGAAAGAGGAATGTAAGAAAGTACCAAGCGTTAGAGCAACGATTCAATTCTGTCACATATCGCAGAGCAACAATCAGAAATTGTCTTCTCACTGCCATGCATAGGCCTAAAGACTTACAAAGATTCCTATTCTTGCCCAGCGCCTGCCATTTTAATGTTAGCATTTTTTAAATCTTCTCTTAACTTTTTAATAGTGCTTTTATTAAAGCCAAAGAAGATTTCATAGTTCAAATAATAATTTTTTTTATTACTAACTCCCATCTTGGCTTTAATTTTGTCCTCAATTCAATAAATTTAATGCAGTTCGTTAATTTTGGGCAGGACACTGTGGTTGTCTTTGGCTGACAAAGCGTCAAATCTCCAAAGCTCCTACCTCTCACACAAAACTCAATTTTAGTAGAATTTATTCATGAATCATACCCATTTAATTTCTCCCGTCAATGGATACGTTTAACGTGTAGTTTAATATTGCTGGCTCCATAAATACACGTGTCACATAAATTATATTTACAAAGCACAGGTCAGCATGAGAGAGTACCTATCCGCTCTAGAGCCCTAGATAGGTATTAGTTATGTGGTAATTACTTATTACCTTCAGATTATGTCAGATAACTAGTCCAACAACTGAAAATTAGCAATTACGGTGTAAAAAGTAGTGATTACTCACGCCTTAAGTTTCGATAAGAAAACTGTAGTTATTTTTGATAAATTTGAATGAATTTAGAAATTTATTTAACGTTTCACTTTCTCGGTGAATCAATTTCTGCGTGAAAACACATTCGTTATATAATTATTATATTATGAATCGCAGCAGTCTTTATTTACGTTTTCCTATAATCTATAAATAAATACATACCATGATACCTCTCTGTCCTTAGACTTCTTTCAGTTTCACAATCTCCGCTGATTTAGGAATAAATTAACGCCACTTGCTTCAAGCAGTTGGAATTCTTGTGCGATATCACATTAAACGTATACAAACAATTTCCAACGTTGTCACGCGTTCCCCAGGGATCAAACCTTGGTCTTCTATTATTCATCATAGGTATATATGAAATCCACATCCATATACATCCATCATCCATATCTCCTATTTGCGTATGATATAAAACTTCTGTTGGAAATAACCTATTACCAAGAGTGTTGCAATATTTAAATGCAACATAAGAATCCAATTTTTATATTAAAAATTGTAATACTGACCTATACTTGCTCCTGGAAGCCCAATGTTTTTTAGTACAGCACAAAAGGGCCAACATTATACCGATTAAGTGGAGTTAAAGATCTTTGTATCGTCCTGGATCCTCAACTAATGTTATCTGATCACATATCACGAGTGAGTCCAGCTTGCTACAAACTCCTGAGGCTTTTGTGTACCTTTTGTAAATTAAGAAATCTTGTATAGTAATTGGATGATTAATCTGTCACACAATAAATAAAATTAAAATAATATCAATTTAAAAAGTCCAGTTGATAAAACACGGCCAGGCCAATGCAGCATTTGCGTGGTAGTTAGCTAAGCTCTAGCTGGAAATTTACAATAATTTGTCCCCGTGATAGGAATCTACACGTAACGGTTATCTGTGTGTTTTCGTATTCAGTAACAATGAATCGAGTGAGCTTCGCATACATATTATTATTTAAATACACTTAAATCATTTGCACACGTGACTATTTATTATTTATTTTGAATAAATTTCCGGGTAAAAGAGATACACTCAGGATCGGTTTGGTGAGAGCTCTTTATTCGGAATAGAATTATGATTAAATTCCAGCAGATAAATTGTGTTCTGAATAGACAGGAACTATTCAACCTTTATTTTTTTATCTTATCCTTTACGGGTGAGTTAGTTTCTTTTGTTCTAAAAAATGGACGCTTGTTTATGTAAACATATATTGTTATGTAGATATACGATTATCACGGTTCTTTGAACTGGTTATATTGGTTAAAATATCACATTAAAATCCGAACACTTGTTGACTATTCAAAAATACAAATTTCGGGTATATTTCAGTGATTGTAACTCTGGTTCGATGAACATTGATTTTTAATTTAAGTGTCATTTTCAAAAATGGAACTGATGTGTTAAGAATTCAGACGGGTGATAAAGTAGGCACCTACTTAACAAACATACTAATTTCGGTTCTCTGTGATATGCGTCAGTTATTCTTGCGTGAAATTTTCGCGTGTAACGAACTCAAATATGCTCTGAATTTAAGTGTCATTTTCAAAATTAATGCCTGGTTTTCTACGTATATAATAAAAATATTTTAATTCTATACCTATTTGAAATTTGTATATCTTTTTTTATTTTTATTAGGGTTGATCTTGATAAGTCAAGTCAAATATCGCAATTTATCGTGATTTAGCTTTAATATCCCGTAATTTTTCACGTTTAAGTTAAATACTAAAACCTCTCTGTTATTTTATTGTGTATCTACGTACTTAACACATTAAAATGAAAAAAATAACCAATAGATTATTTACTCATGGCTTTTACTCAAAAAGAGAGAACGTAATAAAAATGTTAAGAACACATTTTCTAAAAATTACCGTAATGTGATGTCTTGTAAATTTTTTCAGTGTAATAATAACAGTATGTAGGTAGGTACCTAAATTACATCGGAAATTTCAAAATTAAATAAATATTTAACTTATATTGGAATCCTAATTTTGTTCCTACATTACCGATTTAAAAAAATGCAGATAATAAAATATTTTTGTAAGTTTTATGAGTCGCAATTACGAGTAAATGTCAGGGACACAATAACTAAACAAACGTAATTCAGATTTATTCATGCGGCATTAAAATTATGAAAAAATTTACAAAGCGTAATAATATGATTCTAAGAACTAATCTTTCTAATATGTGACCTTCATTGATCACGAAAGCTTGAAATTCGAATAAAGCTAATCTCTTTACGGTTTTCTTTGAAAACGTTATTTATTTAACGCACAATTGATCAACATGTTCAAATCCTTCTTAAAAAAGTGATTAACCTTGGTTCAAGGAATCTCATGCGCAGAGGTTGACCCAATTCTATATTTTCATTGTTACGTCGATAACTCTTAAATGGATTTATTAGCATTGTTGAATTTATTCGCTGTTGAGTTTATAGGACCGATAAATAAAACTAAGCAATAAATCTGAGTAATTTTGAAAAATAGCATCAACGTCATTTTCGTTTCGTTGAATGTTTCTATATTTTCATGACTTGTTGTAAAACTATAGAACTTTTAACTAGGATGAAAATCGTAAAAAGCCTTATGATGAGTGATATCATGCGTGCATCCATCACGTAAATTTATTTTATTCTTTATTGTTTCTTTTTACTCTGGACTGTAATAAGTAATTTTTTTTCTATTTTTAAGGTTTTTTTTATTAATTATTTTCAAATTAATTAGGTAGTTAGGCATTCAATTAATTACTTAATATCACTAGACATAATACAACACGTTAATTAAATGTTTACCTAGTTTGTCTTTGTCGCGTGTTAAAGTTTGGTGCCCCTTGTAAAAGCCAGTAGACGCCTAGGTAGGTGATCATTGTAATCACTTATCTGTATGATTTGTATTTTTGTTCAATACGTGTAAAAAAAATGTTTGTAAAATCGTTCCGACATGGTATTTTTTTTTTTTTTTGATCTTCATTTATCAAACAAAGTTAATAAATTTAAAAGTTATGTTTACATTAGCTCCACACAGGATGCCCTGAGGAAAATAATTTCCATCAGGGTCTATGTTCTTTGGGGAAGCTGTGAGGAGGGTCTTTTTAAGAAAGGAAGGATGGGAAGTTCTGGAAAGGAAAAATGTACTAGGGGTGATTAGGAATATGGAGGTCATTGAGTGACGGACGAATGAATCCATCCCTCCCACTGCGGTGCAAGGCGATGTTCCGAGAGAATCTTGTTGGAGAGGTCAAAAGGTCTACCTCAACTAGTCTCTCCCAATCTGGCCTACCACGAAGTTGGTGGACAGACGCATACGCCACCAAGACCCTGATAAACTTCACCCCATAAACCCTCACCGTTGCTAAGTCACCAGATGCAGCGAACCACTTAGGGTGACTTATGGCAGAGGTGTTAGCTATCCAATAAATGGTTCCCGGGGCGGCGGTATCTATACCCGCCTCCCAAATTAAAAGTAAATATTTAATATTATATATAGATACACAGAAGTACTGTTTTTTTTCATTCTTTTTATATAAACTTATTAGTTGCATCTTTTTGCACTTTACAATTAAACCAAACTTCTAAACGTTGTCTCAAATGATTTGAGATTTTCAATGCCAAAGTTATTATAGTGATATTTTGGGGGTATTATGCCGTGTTGCGCTGCCTCCTTATGTGGCCAACGTTGTTGTGAGAAGTAATTATTATGTAAGCACAAATTTTGTGTGCTCGGTGAATAATATACAACTAGAATTCTTAATATTATTATTATATATGCAAATAATTTCAGAAGTAGTGAGAGGAAATGATTAATTATAAAATACTAGCTGTAGTACCCGGCGTTACTTGACTTTTCTCTTATTTCAATAAATATAGTATCCATTTATTATATATACAGGGTTTTCCAATAAGATGTGTTATTTTGAATAGCCCGCTATTTCGGTAGATGTTACTTTTGAAGCTGTCATTTTTTGACATTTGACAAGTAGAAATTAATCCATTAATAAAAATGGAACGATACACGCTTCAACAACGCATTGAAATTATTAAAATTCACTTGAGTGAATCAAATGCAAATCATCTTGAGTGATGATGCCCATTTCCACCTCGGTGGCTTCGTCAACAAGCAAAATTGTCGCATCTGGGGCTCGGAAAACCCAAGAGTTATTGTTGAAAAGTCTCTTTATTCTCAACGTGTCACTGTTTGGTGCGGTTTATGGTCCAGCGGAGTCATTGGACCTTACTTTTTCGAAAATAGGCTGGAGCAACAGTTACGGTGAATGGATTGCGCTATCGAGAGATGATTAATGATTTTTTTATAGCCGAAATTGGATGTTATTGATCTGGACAACGTTTACTTTCAACAAGACGGCGCTACGTGCCACACAAGCAATGAAACCATTGATCTTTTACGATTGAATATCAAAATAACACCTCTTATTGGAAAACCCTGTCAATGTCTAATAAAATATTCCAGAACGTTCCGGGATGTTCTGGAATGTTGTGGAATACCCTCGAATGTTCTAGACATTTAAAAACTGCCAGCCCATCTTCCATCACGACCTTCAGGTAAAAACGGGAACCTTCTTCATGGATGGAGGATAGAGGGCAACCACATCATATACTCCCTTGATCGTGCCGCGACTCGTTTCTGAGTTTTAGCGGCACGTACATTGTCCACTCGCTTTTACAATAAATAAATATATATATTGATTATTGTAGTTTTCATTATTTGATAATCTACATATAGAGTTACTGACGAATGTGTGAACTAATGAAAAACGTTTAATACAACAACTAGTATAATAAAACTCAGTAGTTTGGTCTCCCTCTTACAAAATTCACATTAATAACATTGAGCGAATACAAAAAAAAATTCTACGTTTTATAAATTTTAAATAAAATATCCCACTAGAAGACTTACAATATCATTTCTTATTAAATACACACATAGGAAGACAAGCGTAAAATAAACTACTTAACTTTTTTTATTCAAAATTCTTAACTCTAAATTCGACTGTTGCGAACTTCTGCAACTCATTAACTTACAAATACCTACAATAACAACACGGCAAAATACACTATTCCACTGCAACACACATAAGCGCAATTACATTGCGAACTCCCCAATACAACGGTTTCACACTATGGGAAACCAATACTTAGGTGATGTCTATATATTTAATATTAACTTTGCGAATTTTGTGTATCACGTAAAAGATTTATTTCAACACTATTCCTAAATGAAAGTTGTATTTTTGTAAACCAGTCAAATCGCTGTATTTTTTTAATTTATGTTCTTGTCCTTTTTATTTTTGTTTCTTGCATTTATTATTTTTTAATGTAATTTTATTTTTATTATTTCTTTCTCATGTTTCAAAATTGTCTGTCATCAAAATTGTACCACCTACATGTAAAAGCCCTCTGGGCGTTAAATAAATAAATAATGATAAAAATTTAAGGTTTTTAAGAGTTTGCGTGGAGCCATTTATACTATATGTGCCGGACGCCAAATATTGTAGGGCGGAATTGGAGAGTGCTCATAACAAAAGGCTCACTGGCTCAGTCTTATCGTGCCTTTGTTATAAATTAGTCACGCTTTGAATTGGTAAACAGATAAGAAAGGGGCTTACGATTCAGCAGATAAGAGACACTTCTAAATAGTAATGGCATGCCAATCCATATATTTAGAGTTCCCTAGTTCCTATTGCTCATAAGTGTGTAGTTTAATACACTAGATTGGGTTATTTTATACTTGAAAAAAGACTAAGCTTAAAGCTTTTATGTTTTTTCAATCAGCACATTATTAAGGATTTATGTTATTTTTTAATGATAAACTAATGTTTATAAGACAAGGTTTTATGCATAGCATAAAGGATAACAAATAATTATAAGCAATAATTAGTCGCCTGAAATATCAATACAAATTGAAAATTTCTCCCGAGTAATTATTGCTTATAATTATTTGTTAAGAATTTGTGTATTACTTACCTGCTAGAAGAACATTGAAACATTTAAATTACCTGGTTTCATTATCTGCTAGAGAAACATTGAAACATTTAAATTACCTGGTTCCACTGTCCATTTGAGAAACATTCAAACATTTAAATTACCTTGTTTCATTTTCTGCTAGAGAAACATTGAAACATTTAAATTGCCTGGTTTAATTATCTGGTAGAGAAACGTTTAAATTACCTAGCTTCATTATCTCTCGAGAAACATTTAAATTGCCAACTTACTTGTAGGTAGGTATTAGCTATAACGTTCTGTAGTCAATTTTTTATTTTTGCATTATTTTGTTTACGATAGATGTTTATTAACTTTTTAAAACTTTTTACACAGTATTTAAGGTTTAATTTTTTTGAAGTACATAATAAATACAAAATTACAGATATCCTTATTGAAATCATTGCAAAAGTACCGTTAATACAGTGAGTATTTAGTGATAAAAAAACTTTATAGGTTTCAAGGAAAATGTACGTCGTATATACGTCCTCCGTGTTCAGGTAGCTCGTCGTTCTTCTCACGGGCAATATGTTGTGGTAACGTCCCCGTAAGTGAGATTCTGGCACAAATCAATCTATTTGTGAATTTCATTATTTGATAATGGATACGTGGCCGTTGATTAGTTTGAAAAAAATATTTAACAACGCAAAACATCTACGAATTGTCAATGAATGATAATTTATCTGAACATGTGTAATATTATAATAATCTACTTTTTTGGAATTAATTTCCAAATTTAGATGTTCCTTTCCCGAAAATAATAGCACAGTTCCTGGTGAAATTTTTATTGAAAAAGTTAAGTTAAAAGTTATTAAAATTATGTTTTATATCTTTGCACAAAGCTGTATTAACGATTTGAATCAAATATTAATATTATGTTTTATATCTTAGCACAAATCTCATGATATACCGAATCAAATATTAATATTAAGTTTTATATCCTTGCACAAAGCTCATGAAATACGAACTCAAATTCATATCTCTTTGTTCTGCTTGCTTATTGGCTTAACTCAGTTTCTGTTGGACGTGTCTACGATGAATGTTTTCAATAGGAAAACGTCGAAACCTTAACGTTATAGCGGGAGGCTTCTCGGGTTCGTGTCAGTGGGTTAATGGCTCGGACGGGCGGAAGGGTGGATGGGCCTGCATGGCAGCAATGGAAGGTTTAGCTAGTAGCATGAAGGAAACAGCGGGGGTGGGTAGGAGGGTGGTGCCAGCCTCCGATGGGAACCGAACAAAGTATTCTGCACACGCAAACCGAATATATCCAATATAATTATTTTTTATATCATCAATAATATGCGAGAACTCTCGTATATTACAAGCACGTTAAATTTATACATAATATTGGATTTTCTTGATTAATAACTTATTTGCTTCTACCCGGCTTCAGCTAAGATTTGAATATAAGCATTTATTTATTTTAAAAACCGTTATAAATATTGGTGACCGGATAAATCGTCACATCTTTAAAAAGTTATATAAACTTTATTAACTGGGTTAAGTAGGTTAGGTTAGGTTAGGTTAAAAACAATTCATCGTTTCTAATGACTTTATATCACTTTTTAAAAGTGTGTTGAATTGTCACTGTGTTGAGTTATCATGGAACCATAAATATTACAGAGATGATTACAAATGTGAAACACATAAAGGTTACAGTAAATAAGAAATGGTTTTAATTTTACATGTAAAACAGTAGCATTCAATGATTAAATAAAATCGGTTTATTCTCGATTCAAGGGTAGCAATAGAAAAGGGAGTAGAAGTAAGTAAATATACGCTAAAAATTGCTGTCGTTACATGTACCTTCGAAGCATTCTAGATGTAATATATTATTTCATACCAATAACTTCGTATTCAATTCTGTTATGGAGAGAATACAAAGACTGGGCAGTGAACTAATGGATGCCGCTGATATTTTCGATTAAAATTTTGACACAATCTAAGCCAAATTAATTCAGAACTTTTTAGTCTAAATTGCCATTTTAAATTTGCCGCCAGAACGACTTGTTCATTTTTATTCGTGTACTAACTGTTTCCCGCCACGCGTTGCTGTGGCTCAGTATGTTTGTGCAGATAAAAAAAATATTTTCTTTCTATTTTTCTTTCTTACATTTATATGTTATATTTTAATTTTATTTTTATATTTTACATGTACCTACCTGGAATTATGTACACGCAACCTGCCAATTTGACTGTCCTAAAACGGGAAACTTCCTAGTTGGACAGTCAAAGCTTCCTTTTATATTTGTATATCTTGTATGTAATAAATGTAAAAAAAAAAAAAAAAATAAATAAAAAATAAATAGAAAAAACAACATGTTTGTCCAACAGATTACGCAGCTATTAAAAAAAACACGTTTTTACCTGCCACAGGTGACATCTATATATAGGTATATAAAAACACACGCGTATTCGAATTCGAAGATTTAAGATTTTGATCAAACAAACATTTTTATTTATATATAATATATACATAGAGGATAGATTCGGCGGAGTTGACGTCACGCCGGGCAACGTTGGTGACAGCCATCTTACCAGCCAGTGGCGGTTTCTATGTCATAATGAAGTTGTAGCCGGTTGGAACCGTGTCGGAATGTGCGTTTTTAATATAAATAATTATGATTGAAAATCACACTTCTTTAATACAATTATCAGAATCAGTAAAAAAAAATTAATCTTCCACACATTTTTAACGTTATTCATAGTTTGTGAATATTCCCTAATCCGATTCGTCAAATTTCGAAATTGTGGAATTATTAATGTACACCCCTGATTTTTTTACGTTGGTTTTCCGAACTTTTGACGTAAGCTTTTTATTTTTCAAAATTGTTTATGAGCAGGAACATCATGTTCAGACCCGTTTTCCTCATTTCATATTCACAAAGAACATTTTTACTTTTGCCTGCATTTTTCATCGCGTGCAACCGAAACCGAACGAAGCATAACTTTAGTATGAAATTCCCGTTATCAAATAATATAGGCGTCTAGTAAATGTGCAAATAAATCCAACGTTTTAGTAGATTCGTAAAAGTTAGCTGCGGAATGTGAAATGTTGTAATTATCCATCCTAGTTCATGTGCATTTTTTAATGCATCGTAATATTTAGTTCAGAGGCAGACATGATTTTCGAGCGCTCAAAACAATAACTGTCAGAAAGCTCTAATCGTTATGTAACGTGAAATATGCGGCCCGCAATTCTTTTGTCGAAATTACTTTTTTGTTAAAAGATTAAATATAGAATATCTATGAGGCGCAATAAGAACTTGACAGTCAATTGACAGAAATCGCTCCATATTCTACGTAGCAAATGTGTGATTGGAGAGGTTACGTTCTCAGGGCCGTATTTAGGGCTACGCAACTCGGCAGTTGCCTAGTGCGGCAAGTTTTCGGGGGTCGGCATTTTGCCAAAGATTCAAAGACGAGGTCGCGGGTTCAAATCCCGGCAAATTTTATTTCAATTAATATGTGTTATCTCACAATTAAATGATTTAAAATAATAAATAGTACCTTAATTGTAGATGCTCTCAGTATCGTTCTGGTAAAATAACACCATTTAGAATTGAAACTGCTTTAACCGTGTTACCAAACCTAAATAGCCAGGTAACTGCTTCAGTACATTCCTCTTCCTAATCTTCTTGCCCTCATCGCTACCTTCAACCTAACAACATACCCCAATTCGGGATGCCTTAGTCTCAGTGCGTCCAGATAGTTGAGAGTAGTTTTAACTCTTGTGCAGTATTCTCATTGAAAAAAAACGAAACATTCTAATTACAATCGCCCATTAATTTATTTGTTTGTTTTCTGTTATAATAAACACCTTAAAAAAGACAAGAGTAGGTTGAATGAATTTTTAATGCAATAAAAAAAACACTTTAATTCACTGAGTTTTATTTACAACAAAACAATCACGTGATGATTTTAATACCTACACTAAAAAATGGCAAACCCCCCCCCCTGTTGTTCTGAATTAACCTACTTGCTCTGCGGTTTGCAATGGAAGAAGAAAGATTCTAGTAAATACAACGTATTTATTAAAAAACGATTTGATGTTTTCAAATAATATCAAAAATGACTTTACCCTTTGAGCTTTGAGCAGATCTATGTTTTATAATTAATTAAAACATGTACACTGATCTATCTGAGTTCAAAACCTTACAAACAATAGCTTGAAGTTAATTTTGTTAATTTTAACAGAGTTCAATAATCCTAACCATTCAAATTGTACAGTTTCTAGAACCTTCTTTATATACGTAGACACAGATTTTACCTGAACGAATTACTCGCCACGTTTTCCAGTATAAAGTCTACGGTTTTGATTTAAGTGATAATTAGCATATTGGAACACCTACAGTACATTCCGTACTCCACTCTCTGGCTTAAAATGAAAAAAGTAATGTTTAGTGAGCACGAACTACTACTTGAAATTCGTTGGTAATTTTATTACGTACACCGCTCCTGTGCGAACCGTGGATGTCTGCATGATGGATTGATATCATAACAACACGAGAAGGATGGACTTTAGTTACATTTGGATACTAAAATTCTTGCATTTATAGTAAGCGCTGACACAACACCGATACTTATGAGCTTTGAACATTGAACGTAGCGACATTTATCATGATATATTTTCTATTTTTTATTTTAATTTCGATTTTGTTTTTGTGAATGAATGAATGCAAATCTTGGAAGTGGAAATTAACCCACTTCAGATCATCAGACATCCGATCGAGCTAAAACTCAGCAGATAGACTCGTTATTGATGACAATGCATTCTATATTCATCTTGGTGGCAATCATACATACAACCGCGGACATAAATTGAATGACATATCAGCAGTTAATATACGAAATAAATGTTGATCATATACGATCGGCATCAGGAAAGGTCGGTAGCGGTAGGTCCCTGGGGAGGAAGATAAAATCCTCAGTCAAATAAAAAAAAAATATATATATATTTAAATACATCTATTAATAAAAATAAATGTATTAGTTTTTATAAAATTTGATTTTACGGATTGATTTTGTTAATTATTTAGTATTTTTTTGTTACATATTTTACATGACCAACAGATCTCGCAGTATACAATTGTATGCAAAAAAAAAATTCCAAATTTAAGCTAATTGATGTAATTTAATGTATTTATGAAATGAATACTCGTTATTATTTAAAAAATAATAATAATTAAAAAAAAAACAAATATAAAAAGGAAAACGTCAAAACTATGGAAGAATAAATATATAGAAACGAGGTTTATAACTATTAAAAATTACAAAAGAACATACAAAATTATAGTTTTATAAATATTATTTATATGCACGTGATCTTAAAAAAAACATCTCAACAAAAACCTAACGTGCATAATTATATGTAATCGGTGCATGAGATATAATTAATATTAGTTATAATTTATAAAGACCAGTTAAAAGTAGTATAACAGTATATTTGAACATAATATCATGCATTTAAAAATGTCTGGGTGTATTACAAATATTTTATGTTTTGTCTTGAATGTTTCGTAATTTATTTCTTTTCTTATGTCCGTAGATCATTTAATAATTGTTTACATGTTAAAGGCTTGTATATAACAAAAATAAAAAATATATACTTTTACATATTAAAATAATTATTTTCACAGGCGCAATGGAATGTTTTCACAAAATATGAATTCCGTTAAAAATGTGTGGAAGATTTAAAGTTTTATTTTTCTGATACTGAATTTTATAATTGTAATAAAAACGTGCAATTTTTACGTGGATTTTATAAACAGAATAAACCTAGTGACCTACCGAAAATTATAAAAAAAAATTAAAGCATGATAGGGTAAACGGTACTATCTCTGGCACCCCCCCATTGATTGGCACTCTTGAATTGAAACAGTAATATTAGTGGCTACGGCGAGAAATATATACCAATTTTAGATGTATTGTGTTCCCACACTATCCTATTTTTAGATGGGCATCATTTATTTCATACATAGGGCTACATTTTTCAACTGTCAACTGATCCGTGGACGCGGGTAGTGCTCATCACGTTTTATCAAAATTTCTTATTGTTTTCATAAGGTAAGTCTTCCATTATATTGATAATTATTTCAAGTTTTACAAGATATTGATATATTTTAGAGTATTGTGTTGTAAATAAAGGCCAAAGGTGAGTTTCTTTGCCATCCTTATTTAGTTTAAGCGCCTGGATAAGATAATTGCCAGGTGCCAATGATTGTGTGTTACATTTGTATGGAGGTCTATTCATTGGCATGCATGTCAATCACTGTACTTTCATATAATAATTGATAAATTGTGTTTTTTTAGACAATTGATATGTAGTTTTGCTTAAATTCAGCAGTAAAATTTAGAACATACATTTGTTTAATTAAAGTATTATTATTAGCAGTGCCAATCACTATAACCTGCACATGCCAATCACTATACTGATAGGTGTGCCAATATTTACACTGCCAATGATACACACTCTAAAGTTTACACCATTAATTGATTTAAAATTATTTATTAAAGTTAGTTTTGTTTGTGTTTTTTACAGATA
The DNA here is from genome assembly GCA_026573805.1 of Hesperophylax magnus. NCBI lineage: Eukaryota > Metazoa > Arthropoda > Insecta > Trichoptera > Limnephilidae > Hesperophylax > Hesperophylax magnus. The sequence continues at coordinate 5,977,101 of JAIUSX010000029.1, read as the reverse complement.
TCAAATTAAAATGCCTAAAGTTCCTGCTAATTTAAAGTATTTAAAAAAATACAAGGAGAATTACATTCAGAAGGCTTTAGATGCTGTGAAAAGTGGTATGTCGAAAAAAGCCGCTTCTAAACAATTCAACATTCCACGGTCTACTTTTCAATTTAGATTAAGTGAAAAATATGTTAAGACAAGACCCGGACCAGCAACAGTTTTAACAGAAGAAGAAGAGTCTATCCTCGTTCGGTGGATTAGTACAAGCAGTCAGAAAGGTTTCCCACGAAGAAAAGAAGATATTCTGGAGAGCGTGCGATATTTTCTCAGTGAAAATCCTCGACCAAATGCATTTATTAACAACCCTGGGGAAGGATGGTATAAATTATTTTTACGGAGACATCCTGAAATTTGTACCCGAACTGCTGAGGCAGTAACTTCAGCGAGCTCGGTTGTTTCAGAAACAAACATAAGACGCTGGTTTCAACAAATCTACGACTACTTACATGAAAACGATTTAACTGAAATATTAAATGATCCAAAACGTATATTTAACGGTGACGAAACTAATTTCCAGTTATGTCCCAAAAATTCTAAGGTTCTGGCTATGAAGGGCACAAGGAATGTTTACGAAGTAGAACACGCACCAAGTAAATCATGTCTAACAGTAATGTTTACTTTGCCAGCTTATGGTGAGATAACTCCACCAATGGTAATTTTTCCTCTAAAAAGAATACGACAAGACATCATTCGATCTATACCAAGCAAATGGGGAATAGGATTGTCTGAAAATGGATGGATGAAAGGGGACATCTTCATTTCATACATAAAAAATGTCCTTCATCCGCATCTGTGTAGATCACACGTTAAATTTCCTGTAATTTTGCTTCTCGATGGTCACAAGAGTCACACAACTTTTGAATTAAGTCAGCTGTGTCAAGAATTGGGTATAATATTAATAGCTTTATATCCAAATGCAACCCGTATTCTGCAGCCTGCTGATCTTTCTGCATTTAAACCAATGAAAAATGCACGGAAAAGGGCCGTTTTGGAATGGAGAAGAACTAACGTTTCAAAAGTTCTTACTAAAACTGACTTCGGTCCGATTCTTAAGATTGTTTTGGAAAAAATTATTAACAAGACTGTTGTAGTTAATGGTTTTAAAGCTTGTGGACTTTTCCCTTGGAATCCAAATGCATTGGAATATTCCAAATTTTTGGGGAAATCTAACCATCCTCTCACTCGATTAACCTCACCATCACAAAAACCACAAGAAAATACAAATTTAATGAACTACGAAGACTTTAAAAGGATTGTTGGTGATGAAAAAATTAAAATATTTGAGAAACACCAATTTGACAATGAGTCATCAGATTTTTTAGCACTGTTTACGATTTAAAAAAAAATAAATGATCAACGTTCACTAGTTTCGGACAACGAAGAAGCTGAAGAATTTGCCGGAATTTCGGATGATTTCTTATGCTTTGATTCGGATGATGAAGTACCTTTGAACACAATAATTGCCAACGATTTGCATAAACGAGCGAATGACAGCCACCTTTTGTCAAATGACATGCCAGATCAAGAATCGCCTCAATTGGAGCTAGCAGATAGCATCCCTTCTTGCAGCAGTGCATATAATTATTCACAAAAGTCCACAGAGATGAAAATAATAAATAACGACTTTGTACAAAACCAGCGCGTTACTCCCACAAAGCACAATACTTCATTAAATGATATCCTGAATTGGCCAAAGACGCCAGAGAGGAAAACCAAAAATATGACAGTGAAAAAAACTTTTGTTTTGACTAGTAAAGAGTGGCTTGATATTGAGGAGGCAAAAATGAATGCAAAAAATAAATTGGTCTTAGAAAAAGCGGCTAGAAAAACTCAAAGAGAACAAAATTCCAAAGTTAAAGCTGAAAGTTCTAAACTGATTAACAAATCAAGAAAAATATCGCAAAAAAAGAATAATAATACTGCGATTGAAAATTTTCCCGTTCAAAAGCCAAATGAATGTTTGAATTTTGAAGATACTCTTCCACCAAAGATAAACAAGAATGGTTCGACTTCAACACAATTTCATTCCAAAACTTCTTGTACCCTCGTGCAAAAACCTACAAAATTACAAATAATTACTCTTCCTGAAAAGGAAAAATCAATAGGAAAGGAAAATGAACCATCAACATCGAATAATATTTTCCAAACCAACAGTGCAAGCGTACATAAATCTGTTGAACCTAAAATAAAAATCATTTCATGCGTGACACTCAAAAAACGATTTAAAATTATAGTTAAAAAACCCATTTCTGGAAATGACAATAATATTCAAAGTCTACCAGATGATACGAAAAATCTTTCGGAAAGCGAAATTATTGAAGCTTTGCTAAAAGAAAATTGAAATTTCTTAAAAGAAGTACGTAATACCCACCTACCGCAGTTTTTTTTAATATTTGAAAAATATAATTTTTTAGTAAAATGTATCCTCTTTGTGAATTGTATCCTCTTTCAATAAAGTTTACTGAAAAAAAATGTTTTCTTTACAAAAATAATATATAACACAAAGTGCCAATGATTATACTTCTTGCAATGCCAATTAATGTATCGTGGGTGCCAATGATTGTACTTTTTATATGTTTGCGATTTGATTCACTATAGTGAGAAACGCAAGCAAAATTAAAGACAGGCAACATTGAAAATGTGCACTCAATTGTTGAACAAGTCAACTGTAATAAATATATTTTAAAAAACTTGCAATGATAACACAAAATCGGGTAACAAGTTGGAAGTTTACCATAAAGTGCCAACCATTATACTCCTTACCCTATAACAGTAAGCTGATAAACTGAATATAAAACATTACTAGTAAAACATGTAACATGTAACAGTAACATAAAATAATATAGAAACTGGAACAATACTACTTATAAGACAAATCACTAAAACTACATTACCAACGCTACTCTAATTTTTAGGATTCAAGTGCTGGTATAGATTACGCTTAATTCTATAAATGGAGTCAATAAATATATCAATAGTACCCCCAAACTTGTTGCCCAGATCATGCATCCTATAGGTTAGTGAGTATGACTTTTTCATTTTTTTTATTTTTATTATTTGTACAATATTTTATCTTACTTAAATCCTACAAAACTGATCAATCAGTTTGATTGTAAGAAATCTCTCACTTTTCCTATTTATTTGCTTATAATAATATATTTAAATCTCAACTTGATATCTTGATGCGTAATACATAATATTTACTTAATTGTATATATCTAATATAAAAATACTTACTAATTATTATAATGCTTATGATCATAATGTGCGATAGTAATTGTTTTATTTTTAACAATGGTTAACAGTTCTAGGTATTTTTCACAATATTATTTGTTTTTGATATTATTTGGTTTTCACAGATCTAAGTATTTATCCTCAATATTATTTGTTTTCATGTTTCACGGAGGTAGAATGATCTAATTTTCGTTTTGATTTTTTGAATAAGATGTCTCATTTTTGAAGTCTTCAGGTAATGCGTTAAATAATTCCGGAATTTTATGTATTTTTGTTCTATCTCCGTATACATTTTGCGATATTTTAATAATAAACATTTGTGCTTCTCTAGTAGGGTAGTTATGGTTTATAGGTTTTTTGTATTCTGTGTTCCGGAATTCATCTAGTTGGTTCTGATAGTTGGTTGTGTATCTATTGCAGAAGAATGTTGTATTTTGTCCTGTATTCCTAGTCGGCACATTTACTTTAATAGTGGCAATGATGGCAGGACTGCCAATTAAGTTGTTAATGTTTCTGTATAACACAACCAGGTCTGACATAATTCTCCCGTCGGACAGTGTCATTAGATACATCAAACCGACATAATTAATGTATTCAATTGGAATTCTGAGCTTAAATTGTAGGTGCCTACATTTTATTTGTGCTGAACTATTTCTATATTGTTACAGTGAACTTATATTTGGCTATATTCATACTGGCGTTTAGGTGAGAAATATAATAAAGCATTGTGATAAAGCAAAACAGAATACAATTAAAAATACGTTAAGTAGTTATCTAGGTGAAGACTAGTAATTGTAGATCCAGTAGTATATTATCAAGTGGGAACCTGCCGCGAATGACTTATTGACACTGACATTTTGTACAGTTACGATCTATAAGTGTTTCATTTTATCAAGCACTTCATGTAAGTACTTAACAGAATAAGTCTTTTTATCGCACAGATTTTGAAAATTTACCACTGGTAAAAGCTACGTAGATTTCCATTATGAGTGCTTTCTTACAAGAAGCCAGATAAAATTTATTCCGTGTGTAATTTTTCCAATATAATTTTAAGAAGTGTAGTTTACACCTGTGTTATTCATCGATAAAAAATGACTCGTCTCATAGCGGTAAAATATATTTTTACATTAGCATTGGCCCGCAAACTTCCTAGTTTAATGTCTGCTCTACGCTTTCGGCAAGACTTCCTTCACTTCTGAGAAGCTTCTTCCTTCGTGTGATGGAGGTCAAAGAAGGATATACTAGTCTTCAAGTAATTCTAGGACCTCAGGTCTCTCTCTGTGGACCTCACTAACTCCACTAGGTATGAATTTGTGAGACGGTAAAGAAGACATTACAGCGATACATGACTGCGAAGAGATCACGCACTCCCTAGCCTCGTGAAAATTCTTGTCGATCTTACAGTATTGATAATTGTTTTTTCTCTATGTTTAGCAGGCGCGCCGGTCCCAAGACTTTTGGAGCGGGGGCGGGAGGCGCGGATAGGGCGGGACTCCCCCCGGGCATGACGGTGGATGAGCTTCGCTGGTACAGCCGCAGGAAACCCCAGGGTAATTATACACTGCTTATTAATTATGATATCTAAAGTTTAAAGCTCCTTTTCACATTAATGTCCTTCCACATGATTCAAACCGTTCATTCAATTGTTTCGCCCTGTAGATATAGAGAGTGCCAGAGACAACCTGTGCCTCGAGTCCGGGTCTCTGAAAGACGTGACCTCAGAGTACGGATACAGCTTCCGGCCCCCCGCGCTAGTGGCCAGATCCCTGGTCGACTTGGCTTCTCACCAACAGGACGATAAAGTTGGTATTAACAATTACTAGCAACTCTTTTGTTTCTTGCCTTTTAAATGGACTTGCACTCCTCCGGGAGTTTAGTTTTCAAGCGTTGGAGGAAAAGCGAAATAGTAATGTTTCAAATTTCTGACTGATCTGACTTTTGTGAGATTAAGCCGTTAAGTTTTTTGGAAAACTGATTATTTTTTATCACAGTGGGATAGCCGTCAAATATAAGTATGTGTTTTATTCGTATTTCCTTCGATTCGTGAACTTTGAATCAACAATAATTCACATGGGTACCATGGCATACATATGAATTGTCTCATTCCAGGAGAACATAAACATGAGAAGGAGTTTCAGTCACTCAGAAGACCTAGTTGGTAAGTCCGTCATCCGAGCCCCTTACAGAGTGCGGCTCCAACCTCAAGGAGATCTCCGGCCTGAAGGTATGACCATCCGTAGCCATTTAATTAATTTAGTCGATGTATATAGGCATGAAACTGTAAAGAAAACAATAAACTTTATTTCAGGTGACATGCTCTTTCAGACAGAAAAACGAGATCAGTTTATCGAATACGTTCTTTCAAAACGGCCCGACCTGCTTAGAAGAGAAACTCAGTTGAAGCTAGAAGGCGACCTTAACACCGTTACAGAAAACAGAGATAAGTTTATATTTTTCGACAAATGCCAACGCCCCCCTTTAGCGAGGAGACTGAGCAACCTCCACCTCGAGGGGGAGTTTAACCACTTAGGAGAGTACAAATCAGTCTTTGTAGAGTTCCCGAGGCAACGCCCCGTTACGAAGAAACCAGAGCTTTGTTGGCTTCGCGATAATACCGACGATAAGATGGACACCTTTTCAGAAACCCTTACTAAATTTATAGAGCATGCTATCCCCGGAAGCAAACAGGAAATTATAAGACATCCATCAAACCTAAAGTTTGAAGGGGAATATGACTTCATGGGGGAGTATACAAAATCATACAAGCAGTTTCCCATAGAGAGACGACCGTCTCTGTGTCGTACTTCCAACCTCAAACTAGAAGGAGAAATGTTTTCCACTCCAGAATATAAAGATAAATATGTCAGTTTGCCTTTGGTTAAGCAATTTCCGAATAAGCCCGCTGACAGTATCATTTTAGACGACTTTTTAAATGTAGAAATAAAGAGCAACTCGGCGTACGTACCATCGCATGCAGATACAAATATACTTCCTAATCCTGAGGGCAGTCTTCCTGTGTCCACAGATAACACGGCCAAGCTTGAGAGGCCTGTCACGGGCCGGAGGGCTGCGTCGCCTCAGTATTTCACCAGCGATTTAAGGCCTTACTTAGACGAGCATAAGCCTTCGGAAAACTTTAGGTCAAGGTCAGGAAGAAAATCTCCTAAGCCTCCCGAAGACAGATTGGCCGGCCGGCCGCCTAGAGGGCGTCCCTCAAGGACCAACTCGCAGTCCTTGGCAAGTGTTAGACATGAACAGGTCAGTAAAATATTCTATGCTTTATTTTTAATAATACATATTTTATCAATGCAAAGCGAATCAACCAGCATGCCTTATTTACAACTATTATAACATATTATTTTACAAGAATGCAAACAATTGAGAGAACAACTTATGTACATTTGATTATCGATACACCATAGCTCTTTTAAATGCATTAATTTCATTTTAAGTTGAATGTAAAATTTCTCTTAGATTTCATTCACAATACTGTGAACATAAATTGATAAATTCTATCGCAAATGAGTGGTCGACTAAACCCGCTATGGATTTTTCGGAAGTCTGTAGATGTCACGAAAAACTGTTAACACTTTGAATGTAAAAAAAATATCTTTTGTGCTAAATATCAACATAACTATTATTCTTTTGATATTGAGACTACTACTAAATCTAAACGGAACATGAAACAGAACAAGACATAGAAAATATAAAGGTAACGATCTCACCTGGGAATCAAACCCAGGATCTCTGTCTTACCGGGGCAACGCCTATAACCACTCGACCATATTTACTCGAGTGGTTAGAGGTTAGATAGTTTCGTTTAGATTAATTAGTATTCTTCTTCAATAATGTATTACATTGATGGTTATAATCTTCAAAAGTAAACAACCAACTGAAACTGTAAACAACCAACTGAGGTGAAAAAATATAATGAGCAGTAATTATTGATTAAGGTACTGGTACATATTGAATTATTTGGCGGGTTGGAAATAAGCCGTCATAGATCAGTGGTTCAGAGCACCTAACCGGACATCAGAAGGTACAGATTCGATTCCCGTTGGCGGCATTTATTTTTACTCGGGAGATTTGTATTGATATTTCAGGCGACTAATTATTGCTTATAATTATTTGTTATCCTTTATGCCATGCATAAAACCTTGTCTTTTAAACATTAGTTAATCATTAAAAATAACACAATGTTACTGTTAAAAAACTACATTACATCGACTCCGTATCTCATTTTGGTGCAGAGATATTGCGTTAATTATTCATCGGGCGTCCCCGATTTCTTATACCATTCAAAACACTCTCTAAACACTCCTGGCACTAATAAGAACAAACTTTGAAATTTCAGCGATATCGGTAGACTACTTTTAGAGTTTTGACTTTGTTGGCTGGTTTTTTTATGTATCAAGACTTACTCTTTCTATCTCTTTTTGTAAATGTATCAGAACCAGCAAAAATGTCCAGAGCTGGTTTTACAAGTCGACGACTCAAATATAATATTTAACATTTCCTAATTCTAGACAACAAGTCATTGTTTCAATAAACACTATTATTTGTAAAAAAACTGAATCACCCATCACCACTGCAAGATATGGTTATGTTGTACTTTATACTAACTGTGAATACTGTTTCAATATTATCATCGCACGAAGATGTTTAATATATTTTATTTCTCAGGAGTTAAGTCCAAAAAAGGAATATAAAGCACCTCCAGATTTAAAGACGCGAGAGCACATTGAACTTCCGAAAGTACCGCCTCGTCTCAAAAGTCCAGAAATCGGCGTCGACGAGAAGTTGTTCGAGAGCCAGCCGGAGTACAGAAAAGCTTACACTGACTACCTCATTAGAGAAAGACTTCCTCAGCATAGGTCTCCCGATAACGTGGAACTAAAGCCTCCAGTTAATTTAAAGTGGATAAAGGTTTCTAATTCTTTTTCTATGGAATAATATTATTCGTTAGAAACAATAGGATCTTAGATTAAATCGCTGTTTTTAGAAATGCTGAATGTTGCCAACCCTAGGAAAATCTTGTCCCTGAAACAAAATGGCGGTCTGCGCATCATGACAAAGGTGTTTTAATAAATTATTGTGAAACAGAATTTTTCAAATGGTGTCAAACATTTGGTTTTGGACGGGTCATTTTATAAACTTTGAACTCAAGCTCTGTTATTATTTCAGTTCTTTGAAACGACTGGCCTATAATGGAATAATAATAAAACTTGTATAGAACATTCACAGAACTTCAAAATTTGACGAATTAAAAATAAGTATGAGCTTTCAAAGTGAACATGGGTAAAATGATCGCTCAAAATACCAGTGACGTCACGAGATACAGTTCACAATTCGAATGGCAGTACCATGTAATGCCATGTCACTAATTTTATGTACCGTGACGTCAGACACTTATGCCGGGTAACTCCTAAAATATCACCATTTTGACCTTATATAACATTTCTCCGGTATTTTCCAAAAATACAAAAAGTTCAGTCCTACGCATGCTTTAATTTATTAATATAATACATTTGCAACTAACTTGAAATTTTGTCGTAGAGGATACATTTTGTAGCCGCAATAACCACCTTTAAACGATTTTTTATTAATATTATGCACTGGCTAGATGATAGACACACACAACATCAATTAGAAATGCCTTCCATATATATTTGAAAAGAAACCAATGTCGCCACAGACATAGTACATGTTGACTATTAGATCGAGATAGCCAATTTAAGCAAAGGATGGTCTGACTTTTAGATCACTAAGCACGCCCACATCACATTTTTTTATATTCTTCTTTATTATAGGATAATAATACTAGGATGCAAAAAAACGTTTCTGAAATAAAATAATTATGACTTCGTTTGATCCTCTTTGGGCCGCCAATACGACTTCAGAGTTTTCCCTCCATTAAATGCGTAGAATGGCCGCTGGTATAATGCATTAACCTAAAAAGCCCTGGACAGAGCAATTCGACAACAATTTGAAGCCGCGGGGTGAGGGAGAAGATGTATGGATAATGCCAAAACCATCTGAATTTTTTTAATAAAATATCCCATTTCTTGTCTCACTAAATAACAAAAAAATCATACTCTTCTATATCTACAAACACAACACAAAATTAAATCTATAATAGTTAATTATGCACCACTTTACATACAAATCAGTTCAAAAGTTGGTCTCATACAAGATGGCTGCCAGGCAATTTCCCCTGACCCTAGGGTCAAATGGCATAGAAGCCAAATCTAGATTTGGCTTCTATGCCATTGATACAAAATCGCACTAATCATGCACTAATGCTCTGTCCAGGGCTTTTTCAGTCCATGGTCCAGGGCTTCTTAAGGGACTGGGACACGGTCAAGCGGCTTGATCGCAAGCACGTAGTTTTTTCTCTGTGGCACTTTGTGACAAGCATTTTGACCGTGTACCAAAGCTGGCTTGCAAGCATTGCGCAATACTACGTGCTGGCGGCGGGGCTTGATGCGAATTTATATTTTTGTGGGAATAGACAAACGAAAATAGATTCACATTTGGAGAGAAGAAAGGACTTAGTTCAAACATAAAACACTCAATTGCTGTCAAACTAGTTGTGAAACCGGATATGAGCGCATCTGCAGAATGCTGCCTGCTCATTACATAATAATAATAATAATAATAATATAAATATCACGTATCATAAACAATGATATAAATTGAATAAAATTATTATAAAATAGGTACTTAGTTATTGTTTTTGTGTTCAATTTGTAGAAATCCATCTAATTTAAAAATTCTGGAAGTATTTTAGTATTTTTTAATAATTATGACAGCGGTTTTCAAGGTCATTAATAATCAAACTGTAGAATAAATAATTTTCTGAATTTTCAATGGAGAAAACATATTTTTTGTATGAATACCGCACAAGATATTCATACAAAAAATAGCTGTAGCCTGTAATACACTTTGCAAATGCTCATGGGTAAAGCGGTACCTTAACTTGTACCATTCTTGACACCAAATTCGTTTCTTTTTATTCAAACATAAAGCTAACGTAAGAGCCAAGAACGCTTTGTCTTTGACAGATTCCATTTTGCACAAAATTGACTTGACAGTCGCGAGTCGCGAAATGACAGGAAGGCGTGGCCATGCTTGACGGAGAGGCTTGATGCGGGCTGGCAAGCCGCTAAGCATAGACAATAATAGACAACAATAGACAACAATAGACAAAAAACTACGTGCTTGCGATCAAGCCGCTTGACCGTGTCCCAGTCCCTTTAGGTCCATGGTAAAACATTCCATAGACAAAGCACTCTTTTTAGGGTGAATTGCCTAATACAAATAAAAAAAAACATTCCATAGAATTTTTTCTGCTTGTTACATAATTTTCGTTTGTTATCGATGGTTAGAGAAATACCAACATTGCCGTGTGTAATTTTTAAAAGCATTATATATTTTAGCGAGCTGACCATCACCGAGAGTCGCCCTTTGAGATACTTTACACCAAGGGGACAGACGAGGAAGAGAAGAGGATGGGACCGACAAAAGATGAAAGTTCTTACCTGTACAAACCATCGTCAAGGAGGTAAACCTGTTCATTTTTTTCGTTTCATATTCTCAGTATTTTTTTAGTTTTAATTATATGCCGATATTGCTTTCTGTTATCGTCAGTAAATTAGTATTTAACGGGCCACATGCGTGAGTCTTACCCCGATGGGTAAGACTCTCGATACCAAAGAGGCCGTGAAACTGTATATTGTTATTATATATGTATAGGTATCAACGGGTCAACACTCGGTCGGCCTTTGAAATTTATTTTTTTTATTGTTAGAACCAACGGTGAGATTGACGATTGCTTGCCCATGTTGTTTTGATAAAATTGTAAACTAAACTTTAATTATTTGAAATTTTCCACGGCCATAAACCATATTCTAGTAGAATAAATCCATAGTTTGAAATCCAATTCATTTTTTGATTAACTACGTGTTGATTTATTTCTTTCCAGGGCTTCTACTACCAGCATCCAGTCGCCCAGACGAAGATCTGATTCTCCTTCGTATCGTCTCCACGTCACTAATGTGGACGAGCCCAAGAAAGGTTTTGGATCCAGGGCGGCTGCAACAACTAGGAGACCTAGCAAAGGATGTAATATTTACCATAGTAACAACTTAAAATAAACTAAATATTTCATTATAATACTCTAATTTCTGGGATTAATGTTCTCATTTAAATATTTTGAGAACGGGAGTCTTCAATTATTGCTTGGTTCGTTCAAGATTACAAGAAGTTTACTATCGTAGATAATTGCAATAAAAGTCTTACTGGACACAAGTCCGATCTGTTTAAGGTATTAAGTTATTCTCGTCAAGCAAATGAAATGCAATGAGCAACATTATAAATGCAAAAAACTCATTGTAAACCCTTTGAAGAGGTACTTCTTCAAGGATTTTTGGGCATGAATCCTAGGGTTTTTTAGGCCAATCTTTCTTGACCAAGGGGTCGGCACGTCAACATTTTGCCAACATGTTGGCAAAATGTAAGTTTTTATTTTAAATTTAAGTATCTACAGTTTTGGTAAAGGGCAAAGGCTATTCCCCCCTCTTTTAGCTCCCTCTAGATTCGGCACTAACCTATCATTCTGTAAAACGAACCATAACGCAAATTATTTTTTTTTAAATATAAAAAACATTACTAATAACGTCATCAATATCTATCTCTCCACTGAGTATTATTGCGCGAAGGAATACGAGCACCAATGAATCCTCCAAAGCGGGCACATATCAAACTAGCCCCAAATTGTACGCGAAGAGCGCATGCACTCTCACTAGTAATACCTGAAAATAAAGATCAGCTTATGAATTCGATCTGGGTACTGATGATGACCAAAAACTTCACCCAAAGTCCCAAATTTTGTGTGTTTTTTTATGAGGAATTTGTAGACCATAGATATATTACTCGCGTAGACTGGTTGTGATTAATCATCAGTTCAGTCGTACCAAAAGCATATTTTTTTTTAATTTTATGATAACATCATTGAATTTATTTTCAGATCAAAATGCTGACTGGAGACCAGTGTCTCCAAACAGGAACTCTCAACAGAGGGACTGGTCTATGGGCCCAAGGGAAACGGGCCGAAAGCAGTGGTCCAAGAATAATTTCCAAAGTGATGTGAAAATCAATGAGAATCCTTCAAATAAATCTTTTGTTGTACTTGATCAAAGCATAATAGCGGACCAAGCAAGAAATTATGCCAATCATAGTAATAAATGGTACAGACATTCTAATGATTAAGTATTATTTATTTAAGATTTTATGTGAATAGAAAACAATTTCGTGTAGAGATTGGGTTCTTTTTGTATATTTGTACAGTAAATGAGCAAAACTGTAAATTTAAACAGTGTTTTATTAAATTCTGTAGACTATTATTACCACCGAATTTCAACATTCTTATTTCGATATATTTTCAAAAACGTAACAAAGCAATATGACGTCGTACTTGTCTATGCGTCTTATCTTATTTGTTGTCAGATAAACTGATTTTTAAAAGCTTCATCGGAATCATTGTTTGGGAATCCTTGGTTGGAAAATAAAAGCCTGAGGTCGCCCACACATAAGAAGGGATGAGGGTCTGAAGATAATTGCAGACTTCAGAAGAATGAGAACCGCCCAAAAAATTCGGTAGGCCTATATGCATGGCTTGACTCTAGAAGGCCCTTGATGAAGGAGTAAAAAAAACACCCAGAACATTACATGAAAGATATAGCGATAAAATACTACAAAAAATTGGCAATAGAATTTATAAGTTTCGACTTCCAAAATTGTTTTGAAAAATAGGAGTAAATGGCCTTTAGTAAGATTGATCTGATGCTTTACAGCGCACTATTATTATAGCCCGGCTACACTACTCGCGAAGTTGATCGAAGTTGACCGAATACGATAGTGTGGGCACGAACTTCGCTTCGCTTCGGGCAACTTCGCTTCGCTTCGCCCGATTGTTGTCGGTAAATGCGCCCGAGTCAAAGGACTCGAAGCGTCACGGCATAAATAAACCAATCACTGACTGAGTTGGACTGAGTTACTCGCGAAGTTGCACGAGTGTGTGGGCACGCACTTCGAACTTCGGCTAACTTCGTCGAAGCGTCGCAGCGAGTAGTGTAGCGGCCGCTTTATAGTTCAGCTGAGAGCGTCATTATGACCTCACTTTCAAATACATGCGCCTTTCAAGAGACAGAGATAGAGAGAGGTTACAACTGAGCTATCGGCGGTATGCCTTTACTCGCTCACTCGCAGTCGTATCGTAATGCATGTAGGGCTGGGAGACGCGGCCACAGTTCAGTCAAGCCAAGCATTTTGAGCGAAATCGTTAAATAATTTGAAATGTACAATGTTCGACCCCTCTTAGAAATGTTCTGCTGACATTTCGCGAAATAAAATGATTATGGTCTAAGACAGTGGTCGGAAAACTTATTGGCCAAATAGCCAAATATGTACATTACAACGATTAAAATAAAATTCTGAGAGCCAAATCTGTTTTCATTTAGTATTTTTTAACCTTTATTATAATTTTAGACCTTTGTTAAATTATGGGTACACTGAATAAAACTTGATTTCACACACAATAAATATTTATTATGGATACCTTACTTTCATATTACAATAATATGAAAGTAAGGTATCCATAAATTTAAATCATGACAATGATTGACAAACACTTAATGCGAACAATGTCCTTGCATCTCCTTGCAAAGTTTCAATAAGTCAGGTTTGTATGTTGTTGTTTTTTAATTTCAGGCATGATTCCAGTTCCGGTTCTCATCAATAAGACGACTTCTCAGTTTACTCTTGATAAAGTTCATGCTTGAATAAGATTGTTCGCATGAATATGTAGAACCAAAAAGGGAAAGAACGGCAAACACGAGTTTTTTCAGCTGATCGTAAGAGTCAGGAATACTATTCCAGACGTTAAAAATGATCATGTCTTCCTTCTCCAGGTCTTTCAAAGCAGACCACTTATGTTGTGAACTAAGATCACATTTGTTCTTCTCCAATATTTCCAAATCAATACAAAAACGTTGAAATTTAGAGCTCCATATTTCCTTGTTTTTTAAATCTTGCATTTGTATTTCAAAGTTACCAATGTCAATGCCAAAAGGAGAAAATTTCAACTCAGTTTTCATAGCATTAAGAGGATTTTTGACGTCTACTAAGGTCGCTCTGCTGTTAAACTCCTAAACTCCTGAAACCTGCTTATACCTAATGCTCGTGGATATTTGTGCCAGAGCCGCACTCAAGTAGCCAAAGAGCTTCATTCGGCTCCGGAGCCGCACTTTGCCGACCACTGGTCTGAGACAAATGAACAGTAACACCATTTGTGTGGGGTATTATTCCATCCAAAGTTACTACCAAAACAGGCTTATTCCATTTGAGCCAATAGAAATAGAGCATAGTTGATTTGTATGAAAGTTGCTGTCAGTTGTGTTACATGACGTTTCGAATTCGGCTTATTCCAAAACAGTACCTATTTGTTTTATATTTTACTATTCTAATCGAATTTCTTAAAGTAATCTATTACTAACAAAAAACACAGTAATCTATTACTGACACCTGTATTCGTTTCAACAAAGCGTTCGGGTGGAATAAGTCAGTTTTGCGATATACCCCTCGTATCGCCTTGACTTTATTGGGCTTGACTTTGACTTCGTGTAAGACTCAAATACTGTAACTTGATACAATGGTTAAAAATAACGGTTTTAAACTTTAGAACTGTCTGAATCTTCATTCTGATTCAGTCTGCGGAGGTAAATGAATCATTTGACTGACTGTCCCATACGGAATTCAAAGTCTTCTATTCATTTTCGATGCTAGTTTCTGAATTCTTATTCTCTTCAGTAACAGTCGCATTGCTTACATCCAAACTCTTCTCAATAATTACTACATCCCGACTAGTTTGACGTTCTAGACCTCGCCGGAAACGAACGCATACGCCGCGCAGCTGCATTGCGCTGCATTTAATACTGTTTGTGATGTCAGGGTTGGGTGCTACTTGCCCTAACCCTTTACGTGCGACATGTCTTTTACCGAAATATTGGAGGCGCTTAAAAATGAAATATACAGGGTGTCCGGAAACTCGTAGTACAAGCGGGAAACTGGTGAATCTACATCACATTTGGAGTCGATTTTGTAGTATAATTTTTTTTGATTTGAGCTTTCGTTATCGAGTAAATCGAGTTAGAAGTTGATTTTTTTTTTTTTTTTATCAAATTCTTATAAATTATTACTGAAGATCAAAGTACCCAACTAATTAAAACTATTTGAAAGTAAAACAAATGAAGAAACTCGGATTTGAAGCATTATTTTGAAATCACCCTTCATGTAATCCGGTGTAATCATAAAATATTTCTGCTCTGCACGGTTAAAACATCTGTTGTTCAACCCTAAACACCAGAAAAAACTTTAACCCTAAAATAGCCGAAAAATATTTTTTTTGTTTTTTTTTTTTTTTTGTGAAAATGCTCAAATCAAAAAACTTTATGTTTATTTGGGTTCCCCATGTGGTGTAGATTCTCCAGTTTCCCGCTTGTACTACGAGTTTTCGGACACCGTGTATAAAAATACCAAAGAACCCAAAAAAAAAATACCATTGAAAAACAACTGTTATACTTTGAAAACACTATCAATAAAGAGAAAATCGCGGATCAACAAGAAATAATTCAATTAAAGGATCAATTGCTGAAAAAAACTGAAGAATACGCTACAGAATTAGAAAATAGAAACAGAAATTTACCTACGAAAAATGAAAATAAAACTACGCATAATTTACCTCAGAATACACAGAAATTTTCAATCATCATATCATCTGAAGATAAAAATAAAACATTAGAAGACATTAAAAAATTAATAACAAAAAATCTCTGTGGCCAAATTGAAAATTGCTGTAAATGGTGTGAAAAAAATTAATAAAAATAGACTAATTATACACTGCCCACAAAAACATGACGCCACAGTGTTGGCAAATGAGATCAACGACAATCTTCGAAATATCAATGCAGAAGAAATGAAGAAGAAAAAGCCCAGAATCATATTAAAAGGATTTCATGAAGATATCCAAGATGAAGAAATTGTGCCCAACCTTATTGCACAGAACGCCGACCTCGAGTTAATGTATAAAAATGATTCAGAGAAAAACTCCCTAAACATGTTGAAATCATTCAAAACTAAATTCTCTAAAAATTATATCATCGAAACAAGTGGAAATATTAAACAACCATTAATAAATAAACAAAAAATAAACATAGGCCACCAGCGGGTGAAGGTTGAAGATTGTAACGTACTAACACAGTGTTATCATTGCCTACGTTATGGACATACCGCGCTCCGATGTTTGGATAAAACCAATGCAGCCAAATGCAACCATTGTTCCGGTAATCACAACTTCAAACAATGCACTGAATTGAACTCGGATCCTCAATGTACAAACTGCTTATACCAAAATAAAATGTTTAAACTTAGCTATGACACCAACCACAATGCAACCAATAATAAATGTCTGTACCGTTCTAAAATGATAAGAATAGCACAAGATATTCGTAAAGTAAGAAATATATACCATCTACTCCTATATTAATTAATCTCATTGTCTATCTACAATAAATTATATAGATTTGAAAGACAGACTATGATACGTTACGGAACAAACTACCTTTCAATTTTACTACACAAATATTTCACATTATCGTCTGCAACTATTACAAGATGGCATATCAATTATGTTTTTCTCTCACTTTAAATGTTAGTATCCGTAGCTTACAACTTTTTCTCAACTATGTATTTAATGTATACTCTTAATATTTATTCATGACTACCTTATTATTTGAAGACATAGATTAATCTTTCAAAATTTGGGAAGATATTTGTCTATCCAGTGTCGAATGTAATAACTCACTATCAGAAATGGATCCTCTAAAATCATTAACAATACTTCACTTAAATATTCGAAGCGTTTACAAAAATTTGGATCACTTTACATTAGCATTGAATGAACTTGCTCTGAAACCTGACTTTGTGTTAACTGAAGCCAGAATTGGCCGCAATTCATGTACTTATAATTTACCTGGATACAAATTCTTTGTTACAAATTACAACATAAATTTAAATGGTGGTATTGTTGTGTTTGTCAAATCTATTTATCTTCATTTATAACGATGTTCGCTTATTTTTGAATTAATACTAAATAAGCATATCAAATCATCATCTTCCATTGTCACATTCACCTCAATGTCTAAATTTAGAAAATTAAAACCGTGGATCACACATGGAATCATAATATCTATTAGACATAAAGAAAAAAATTATAAAGAGCTTAAAAAATTCCCAAATAACTATAAACTATACGAATATTTTTAAAAATTCAGATATAAATTATGCTACATTATCCGGAAGGCCAAAGAAAACTTCTATAAAGAAAAAAATAATGTTGCTGGCAACAATAACAAAAAGGTGTGGAAGACAATCAATGAAATTATTAACAAAAATCCAAAAAAATCTTATGTACACAAAATTACAGATGTAGATAACACAATTTACAATGTAAACAAGGATCTAATGAAATGTGTTAATATTTTTGGATCTGTTTGAAAAAACTTAGCGCTTTAAATAATAAACACCAATATTAATGATTTAAATACACCACCTTCTAATCCTAGTAACATCTTAACACAAATCCAAAGAACTAGCACCGGTGAAATTAAACAGATTATTAATGAATTAAAAGTTAATTCTACCCCCGAATATGACAATATATCTGTGGAAATACTTAAACAAAATTCTGACTCTTCTTTGCAAACCACTGGCTCACGAAAATGACAACTTTCCGGTAAATTACAAAAAAACTATTATTACTCCTATATTTAAATCTGGTGACCCCAATCTAAGCACTAATTACAGACCAATTTCTCTTACCTCAAACATTGCCAAAATATTTGAAAAAATTTTAAAAAAAACAGTTATTCAAATTTATCACAGAAAATAACAAATTAAATGCACATCAATATGGGTGTAGAGAAAATATGAGCACTCAAGATGCTATCGTAGATTTAACATCAGAAATATATAAAGCATTAGATAGTGAAAAAAATGCATCGGAATATTTGTCGACCTAAGAAAAGCATTTGACAGTATATCACATTCTAATCTTATATCAAAAATAACGAAAATTGGAATAACTAATAATGCTTTAACGTGGATCAAAAATTACCTATGAAACAGAGAGCAATATGAATATGAAGCAGAGAGCAGAGAGCAAAGTTAAATGGCTTTCTCAGCGATTCACCGACCACGGATTTTGGCATCCCGCAGGGAACTGTACTGAGACCTATTCTTTTTATTATTTATGTCAATGATATTTTTAAAATACCTATCACATCTAAACTTATCTCATATGCTGATGACACAGCTTTATTAGCTGAGGGTTTAACCTGGTTTGAAACTCAAAGAAAGGGCGAATTAGATATAAACCTAATAAAAAAATGGTTCGACCAAAAATTATTATCTTTAAATACTGACAAAACATTTGTAATACCTTTCACTCTCAATAAAAATGCTATCCCTGAGAATTTAAACATATGTATACACTCATATAACTGTAATATCAATTCACATCTATGTAAACCTGACTGCTCTGTACTTACAGTTAAAACTAAATGTTAAATACCTTGGTGTAATTGTAGACACTAACATAAAGTGTAAATTACAAATCAATGCGACAGTAGAAAGGTTAAGAAAATTAATGTACATTTTTATTAGAATACGAAACATTTTAAATCTTAAACTATTACGAACCATATATTTTTCACTGATTCAATCTGTTTTGCAATATGGAATTGTTGGCTGGGGTGCTGCATTCAAAACCTCTCTCTTGCCTTTAGAAATCATCCAGAGAATATTAATAAAAATAATTTTAAATAAGCCATATGATTATTTAAAGAATTTAAAGTCCCTTCTCTGCTAATCATTTATAAAAAACATCACTTCTACAAATTCACAATGATTCTTTCAACAACGAAAACCTAACACTTTTTTCGAACAGCAACAGACCAAATGTGCATGGTTCTATAACCATCCCGTGCTGCAACACCACCACCACCAACACTATAAAAAATATAATTCAGTAGAATTTCTTTATTTATTAAACTTTTAAAATAATATCATAATTCTCTTAAATAATATTAGATATAATTTTTTTCTGTTTTTTTCTATTTTCTATTAATTTTTCACAACAATTGTTTGTAATTTTTTTTTTCATCGCTTAAAATAATAATTTGTTAAAATAGTAATTAATTACGTTTCTCCACTTTTTTAACACGAGCGTTTGCTCAGGAAAAAAGTGTTTTACGATACTGTTTCAGATATTTTAAAAAAAAAGTAATATGTATAAATTGTTAGTGTACATCTTTCAACCAATAAAGAAATAAAAAATATAAAAAAATAAAATTTGGGCTTAGCATTATATATTCTATATCCCTTTACATCTTCAGAATAACCTACTAGGATATACTTATCAGATTTCTTATCCCATTTCAACCTTTTTCTTTTGGTACATGTACCATTACAGCAGAGATGTGCAAAATGGGTACCCAAAACCATTTGAAATGCAAAATGGAAATGGGTCAAAACTTTTCCATTTGAATATGCAAAATGGTTTTTAGAAAAGCATTTCAAATGCAAAATGCAAAATACCTATTTTCAAAATGCATTGAAAATGCAAAATGGTTTCTCAGGTCAAACAATTAAAATAATTATAGAATTTTTAAACAATTTTGTCATTTAATAATGGAAATCAATGTAGAACAAACATATTACATGATGGTAAATCCAAAAACAGCACGACT
Source organism: Hesperophylax magnus (assembly GCA_026573805.1). Classification (NCBI taxonomy): domain Eukaryota; kingdom Metazoa; phylum Arthropoda; class Insecta; order Trichoptera; family Limnephilidae; genus Hesperophylax; species Hesperophylax magnus. Next base: position 5,956,960 of record JAIUSX010000029.1, on the reverse strand, counting down.
ACAGATTACGAAACCACAAAAAATTTGCGCGGGACTAATGTTGCCAACGTAAAAACATAGAAATCTAACATTTAATATTACAGCCTCATGGCCCCATGTTGGGAGTCGCTATATGCACAGCGACTAGTCGACAGGGGGCGTGGCCAACATATCCGAGCATACCCGAGCTGTTCCGAGTTTTTTTTAATGTTAAATTCCGTCAAATTAGTATTTACCTAATATGCATGCATTGTGTGCGTTGTGATTTAAATTTATTAGCTGGATTTTATTTTTTTACGTTCAAATTTTATTTAAGTTAACTATTTCTGCGATGTTGAGCGGCTACGCTAAGTTTGTGTAACATGGTTTATGATGAAAAAGAAAATGCCCACTTTATACCGCTTGCTCGCGTCAAGGCAAGAAAAACATCCCAGTTTTCAATTAATTTAGCGGCTACGCTAGGTTTGTGTAACATGGTTTGTGATTCAAAAGAAAGTGTCCCCTTTATACCGCCTGCTCGCCTCAAGGAAAGAAAAACATCCCAGTTTTCAATTAGTTTAGCGGCTACTCTAGGTTTGTGTAACATGGTTTGTGATTCAAAAGAAAGTGTCCCTTTTATACCGCCTGCTCGCGTCAAGGCAAGAAAAACATCCCAGTTTTCAATTAGTTTAGCGGCTACGCTAGGTTTGTGTAACATGGTTTGTGATTCAAAAGAAATTCAGGCTTGTTGAAGCTGGAGTTTCCTCAGTACGAGATGTGTCTATTGTTGGAGCAATTTATTAAACATAAATTTCAGGATGAGGCAGAACCTGATCGGCTCAATTCAGGGTTCAGATAAACCCTGAATTGAGCCGATCGATTTTAAAGGGGTTGGTTCCCTCAATGTTTATATTTCCTTTGTGTGGTGTAATGTATTATTTTCCATTAATAAAATAATATCAAATATGCAGCTTATATGTATCAACTTAAATTCAGTTTTTTTGTAATATTTATATTTTTGTAATACCTGGATCAACTGTAAAGCGCCCCTGAGGTGATATCTCACAAAAGCGGCGCTATTCAAATTGTCCAATAAATAAATAAATGTATCAATGAATTGCCCAACTTCCTTCATTGCTCACTTATCCTTCAACATGCTATATGGCATCCAAATTTTCACATTGACTCCAAATAATGCTAGTTTTACTTTCCCATAGGTGTACTGTTTTGTAATATAAAAAGATTAGATACTTTGAGTATATATAGGCCTAATACGAATCTGTACAAAAGTTGAACATAGGACCTACCACAAGTTTTTTATTGTCCAAAAGTTAATTATATTTGCAGGAATTAGAATGTGGTTGCCATACCATACAGTCTTTATTAAGGCTTTGGAATCGACTTTATGATATTGGCCCTATAGTAATGTAATCTAACCAAATGAAATAAAGGTGCAAGAATCGTATGAAATGAAAGATGAAAATTAGCTATCGGCTGCACGGCAATATTCGGAAATGCTCGGCCGTGACGTCACAAAAAAAATCTGAACGGAGAACCAATTTCAAATAAAGCGCCGAAACACTTCACTTCGGGTATGCTCGGAAATGTTGGCCACGCCCCCTGTCGATTAGTCGCTGTGCATATAGCGACTCCCCCCCATGTTCAGTTTTTGAATCAGTATTTTTTGTAATGGTATCACTCAATTGCCAGGGCTCCTACCAGGGAGCAACTTCACAAATGAAAATTATCTCTCATAGCGAGGTTGAGGACCGACTGATATTTGGGGCTTATGAAAAAAAAATGAGTGGAGATAGTAGGAAGAATGTTGCAAAAAAGCATTTAAAATGGAAAATGCATTGATAAAAGCATTTAAAATGCAAAATGCAAAATGGTTTTTAGAAAAGCATTTAAAATGCAAAATAGAAAATACCCATTTTGATTTTGCATTTCCATTTGAAATGGATTTATTTGAAATAAAGCACATCTCTGCATTACAGTACTCCTAAACACCCTAATATGACTAATATTAGGTTTGGTATTAGTCTATAACTCGTACGGAGTTTTATTATTTAGGCAAGGTGATACTTTTCGGTTCTTTAAATAAACAGCTGTATTGGTAGCCTCTGCCCAGAACGCCTTCTTCAAATCAGCATCAAATAATAAACAATGAGTCTTTTCAATAATAGTACGTTTCCTCTCTCTTAAACCATTTTCTCAGGTGTGTACGGATTCGACTTTTGATGAATTATTCCCTTCAGTCTTAGAAAACCATCAAATTCACCATTGCAAAATTCACAACCATTATCACTTCGCAATTTGATTTTTCTATTAAGCGTGTTTTCTATGTACTTTGGCTGTATAATCTTTAAAACATTGAAAAGCTTCAAACTTACTTTTCATGAAGTAAATATGAGTCATACGACTATAATCATCAACAATATTATAAAGTACCTTGATCCCCTCAGAGAGACATTCTCCATTGGTCCACATACGTCGGTATGCACCAACCACATCTAGTAGCTGAGTGCTTCTATTGCCACTGCTTGGGAAAGGTAGACGACTCTACTTTCCTTCACAACAGGTAACACATGAAATTGTACTTATCCTCTCCTCCCATTTCTTCAGTTTCCTCGTGTACATGATGGCTTCGGTTTTAGCATCATTTGACGAGCGCGTCAAGTGCCCTCTTTAGGTATATAGCGGCCGTGTTTGCTTTTAGGCTAAGGACTCACGGAGCGATTTTTACCCGCGCCCGCCGCGGTTGCGGGCCCGCAGCCTTTGTAGAATGCAGATATTTATGTAAAAAATTAAAGCACATTTCACGACGCGTTTTACGCCCGCGGCGTGTGTGATTGTTTGCGGGGCCCGCTGCACCCGCGGTTATCTTGTACCGGCGGGCGCGGGCGCGGTCCCACAGCCGCGGCGGGTTGCTCCCGCGCGCTCTGCGATCGATTGGCGGGCGAGTTAGTGGAATTCAACTGATCGTTTAACTGCCCGTCTTGCAACCGCCCGTCTTGCGATAATCAACCGCCAAGATTGCGGGCGATAACCGCAACCGCGGCGGCTGCGTCACCGCAAAAAAGAGCGGTCTCGTGAGTTTTGAAAATAAAACTCCATTCCGCCACCGCAGCGGGCGCGGGTAAAAATCGCTCCGTGAGTCCTTAGCCTTAGCGAGGAAACGTAGAGTTTGACGTCATCTGCATAAATCGACAGGCTGCATCTCTCGTCTTGAGGGATGTCATATGTGAACAGCATGGAGAGAAAGGTTCCCAGCAGACTTCCTTGTGGCACGCCTTTTGGAATCTCACGCATTGATAGTACGATAGCACGTCCCTGATGAAAATTCTGAAAGATGTATTCTTTTGGTATTACACTCTAACAGTCTCGTTAGGTATATGGGCGTGTTAGTGTGGTGCAACTTCTGCACGAGCCCGTCTATCCAAAGGTGTGGAATGCTCTCTTTAGGTCTAGTCTTTAAATTTTGGTAGGTTGTGGAGTGCCTCTTTCTGAAGCCGAACTGCTCATCTGGCAACGTCTTGTTGTTATCGTAGTGTGGGACAAGCCGATTGAGTATAATCTGTTCAAATACCTTGCTCAGCGTAGAGAGTAGACCAATCGGTCGGTAATTCGTCGGCTGGGTTCTATCTTTGTTCACCTTTGCGAAGGGCAGCACGGTCGCCGATTTCAACATCTGGGGAAAACCACAAAAAACCACATCACCCGGTTATGAGACAGGCATTGAACAGTTTTGTAGTGTATATGATGGGTTTTTGAGGGAGATGTTTGAGAAATATGTTGTGTATTTGATCGCTTCCCGGCGCTTTATTCGTTTTTATTCGATTGTGATAGCAATCTCTCTCGGCGTAGTAAAATGAATATTCATAGCGTTCGTCTGCTGTAATTCGCCCCGTTCTTGTAGAGATTCAACTACGATTGGGTCCTTTACTGAGTCACAAAGGCAGAACAAATACGTATGAGGAACCAAAGGTTTCTATAAATGGAGAAATCATAAAAAAGTGGAAGAAATTAAATATCTAGGTGTTATTATAGACTCAAAATTGAACTTCTCAAAAAATGCAGACTATACAATTAAAAAAATTGCAAAAAAAATATCATTTCTTGGTAGAATCAGAAACAAAGTAAATAAAGAAACATGCCAGATAATATACAATACAATTATATCACCACACTTTAATTACTGTCCAAGTATTCTTTTTCTCTGCAATAAAGAGAAAATGAAAAAAATGCAAATACTGCAAAATAAAGCAATGCGAATAATACTTAAACGCGACATACATATACACACGGATAAGAGACATGTTAAAGGAGCTGAATATTTTGACGGTGAAGCAAACTGTGTATTTGAATGTACTTATTTTTATACATAAAATTAACTTAGGGATGATGTCTAAGGAACTGAAAAGAAAAATAAATTACAATAACGAGATACACGGACACGGGACGAGAAATTCTAAGCAAATTAGATTGCCAACAAGAAAAAAAACAAGCACCCAAAAATCTCTGATGTACCAGGCCGTTCAACTCTATAACAAAATCCCGAAGGAAATTGCTGTGATAGAAAATATTAATAAGTTCAAAAATGAATTAAGAAAATATGTCTATCTCAATTATTAATGTTTCTTTTTTTGTGACTTTATTGAAATATTTAAAGAAAGATTATGTTTGCCAAACAATGTACATGTTTATATGTTTATAAAACTATTAGCACACACGAAGATGTGAGCTAACTTAAGATTAATAAATAAATAAATAAAAAAATAAACAAAGGCCGTCCGTGGCTGCGTAGGCTCTCTCGAATCCATCGTGTCAGCTTTTTCTTGTAGCTACAGGGCTGTTCCTGTCCCGTTTAATGTCGCTAGAGGGGATCGTGTGATCTTTGTGTCTCAGCGCACTTGTCATTTTCCATAGGGAATTGTCCTTTAGCGTGAGCGATGCAACTTTTTATTGAAAATTTCGCGCTCGAGATCTGCAATTTCGCTCTTTATTTCCTTTTGCAGGTAGTTGTAGACTGTCTTGAAATATATCTTGCGGTGGTACATTCATCGCAGCCCGCAGGCGATTTTTGTCATTGATGAGAGATAAAACGTACTCGGGAAGCTTGCTCGTGAATGAGTGTACTTCTTGGAGAGGTATGTATGTGTCTTGAGCTTTTTGAAATACTTCCGTGAGAGTGCTTGTGGCTGCGTCGATTTCTTGTGGTGATGCAGAATTCTCAAAGTGAGATGTATTCGTTCGTTGATTTCCTTTTTGAATCCTTCTTTGTTAGCACGGATGCTGTTGGCGTTCCGCAGAAGGACTCTCACAACCTCGGAATTATCCAACGAGAGTGGTCGTGATAAGCTCCATCAGGATGATGAACTTTTCAGTCCTTGATGTTCAACGGGAAAGCTGGGAACGCACCCGCTGAGGACATAATTTGTACCTTGGAGCAAGGCCATAATGTCCACATCATCCTCGGCAGATGTTGGCACACGCTCGGGCTTCTGCTGCGGGCATGGCTGGGGCTATTACTGCTGTTGGACGGAGGCGGAGCCTCCGGCTACATTGGCCCAGGTGCGTCCATCCGCCCTCGCTTGAGGAGGTGGCCTGCTGGGGCCTTGTTGTGCGGGACGTTGGGATTGTCTGGGTGGCTGCTGCATTGAGGCGACGTACGCAACCCGCTTCGGGCAGCCTTTGTAATTGGCCGAATGTATGCGGCGGACTCATCTCTTGTGGTTTTCGGGCATTTTTCCGAATCACTTCACACACCTTGCCATGTGGGACCAGTGACAAAGTCCTTGCACCGGTGGCACTGTTTCACAGGTATTTTACAGCTGTCCCATAATCACTTCCTAGTTGAAGTGAGCCAGGTATATGGGGTGTTTAGCGGAGGCGGTCGTCATCCTGACCACCTTAACAGGCGGAAAGCCTTGTACTTCTAGGTCTTCGGCGATTTCAGAAACGTTAAAAAAGAAGTCTCCCTTGATGACGGCCTTCTTCAGCTTTTCAGCCTCGGTTGTGAATGTATGGAAGACGAGAGCCTCCGCTCGTGGCCCATTGGTGAGGGCACGGTGGTCGTCTATTTTAGGCACGAAAATGTTGGCCGTGTCGCCCCTGTTATACCTGAAGGTAAACAGCTTGCCTATTCCCAGATTTCCTTGCACCCCAGAGGTAATCTGCAAGTGGGTCATGTTCCCCGGGGTCATCATTACCGGGGAACTCGACCTTTCCTGCGATTTTGCGATATTGATATTGGCGCGCTTTACTCGCGGCGCGCCCACGCATAACCTTCGGCAATCCGGCACACCAGTTGCCGCACTGGATCAGTTGGAACCCTTGGGGGGACAGGGGCCTTTTGATGGGCGGGGACCGTGTAGAATATGGTCCCTGTCTTTCTTCTAAGTGCCAACTGATGGGCGCCGGGCGGTATTGCAATCAGGAAATAGTCCTGATCCGCGGTGTAAAGCCTCGTGGGAAACATGCTAATGGCGGGCGTCCTATACCGCCTCTTCTGGCTGCGTGGGTCTGCGTAGATGAGTGCGGGTATATGCGGAGTTGCTTTAAGAAAGGCAGTTGGGTGCGAGGGCGCCTATACAGGGGGCTGGCATGTCTCCTCCGGGGACTGGCTGTGGACACACAAGCCAGAGAGTGCTACTTTTGTGGCTATATTTCAAACCACGAAATTGATTGATTTGTCAAGGGGTAGGAAAGTTAGTGCCAGTAGGAAACCAGTGATTTAATCATCCTTAGCCCTAATGTGATGGCTGGCACCTAGGACTGCCATTAATATTATGATTTATCTGGGTTTTTCAATAACGCCTCAACTAAGAAACAAAATCATGAAACAAATGTAGGTAGCATTTCAAAATGTATTCTTTTTTCCGAAAGTTATCACTGTAGACTCGTACAAAAAAGCCTGTGGGATTCCATATTAAATATATCGTCTGTATTTCGGTGATGGTCAGCTCGCTAAAATATATGATGTTTTTAAAAATTACAAACGGCAATGCTGGTATTTCTCTAACCATCGACAACAAACGACAATGATGTAACAAACAGAACAAACTCTATGGAATGTTTTAGCATGGACCTAAAAAGCCCTGTACCTTGGACTTAAAAGCCTCTGGATAGAGCATTAGTGCGATTTTGTTGGCATTGAAGCCAAATCTAGGGTCAGGGGAAATTACTTGGCAGCCATCTCGTATGACTAACTTTTAAACTGATTTGTATGCAAAGTGGTGCGTATGAACTATTATAGTTTTATTTTTGTGTTGTGTTAATGCTGATATAAAGGCTTGTGATTTTTTGGTCATTTGGTGTGACAAGAAATGCTATAAGTTACTAAAAAATTAAGTAAGTTTTTGCTTTTTTCATACATCTTCATGAATTTTTCATACCCCTCATCCCACGGCTTCAAATTGTTCTCAAATTGCTCCGTCCAGAGCTTTTCATCCATGGTCCATGTTCTGAACACGTCTCATTGAGAAACTAAATACTTTCCATCGACAAGTAAATTTTGTCCACACCCAAAAAGAATGGCAGACCAATAAATGCTTTCGATTTTTATTTTTCGGAGAGTCAGTACCCCAACGATATTTAGACGAAAATTCTTTATTATTTTAATATTGCTTTAAACGGAACCTTTAAAACATCAATGGAATCTTTGGAGAAATGCATCGAATTCCCACCCATGCGTCGCGACTTCAAACCACTGCCTGCTATCTAAATCCTCCATTATTGCAAAAACAACATTTTCTACTTACACAATAATGTGATTTTTCCGAGTTCTGTGTCCTCAATGTGTAACATTTTGGAACCTAGCCCGGGCCCCCTCCGACGTTGGGCCCTACGGAAAATTTTATATATTATATATTATCCACAGGGTCATCCCTAGAATGAAGGGTGAAATATCACAAAAACCATATGTACCCTCTAAATCGTGTATTAATAAAATAAATAAATAAATATTTTCCGAGTCCTGTATCCTCAATATGTACCAACCATTTTCAGAGCATCCCCACAGGCGACAAATTATGCCTTACGGAACTTAATTCCCATTGAAGCCTCCTGTGTTGAGTTAATATTGAAAATAAATATATAAATCAGTACCTGGTTGAGGGCCCCTTCGCTGCAGTCCCTACCAAGACGGCGCATTACGTCTATATCTGGTACTAAACTTTTTCATTAAATTTATTATTACAAAAACAACAGATTTGTCGTTTTGGCACCAGTTCCAAAAGTCATTTTGTTCACCAATTTGTCTAGGGGGAGGGGGCAGCTCATCATATCATCTTTATTTCGACCTCGTATAATTTCAGTCAGAGATAATGCGTTAAATCTTCCTTGGGCGTCCCCGACTTTTCCTACCATTCGTTACTGATTACCACATTTAATCAACTTTAATTCGACTTATACGTACAAACATAAACATTGCATTTTATCAAATTTATTTCGACTCATTTGTACTAACATAAGTATGAGTAAATCAATCAATCAGATTCACCAAAAATAATATTACATATTAAACTTAGAGAAAGGTGAAAGAGATCGTTCCTTTCGGACTCCGAACTGGTCTTCGAGTGACGTCACGAGCTTACAATTGGCCCGATACGATTTTTTTCCGATGAGCAAAGTATTACACCGTATGAGCCGACCTTGTTAAATACATTTTCTACGAACCTTGGATGGTACCCAGGAAGAATTCAAATATTATCAGCATGTCAGAGGTTATTGATTGAGTTATTCGTGGCCCGTGAATGTTTGTATCTTTTCTTGAAATAAACTTTTTTTATTCCCCTAATGTCTATACGTTTTAGAATTTTTTAGCAAATATTTTTGAAGCAACTAAATTATTGCACTTTAAATTCCCACAACTTCAAATGACAAATATTATTATGTAATATTTTTATTTAAAGAGTAGCAATTTACAGGAAATAGTTTAATTCTTTTGTCACGTTGGTGGCACTGACCGCGGCGCGTCCTTCCTGTGCATTATTTTCTACGCCCGCGTAGCTTCCTCTGTTCTATTCGTATATCGTGCTTCTTCCAAATCAAAACAATTACATTATGAGAAAGAGCAAATCTAAAACCGGGAAAATGGACGAGGAAGAATCATCTGTAAACGACGTTGAACGCGATGCAGCCGACGAAGACTCCCCGCAGAATGAAAATGGTGTCGAAGAGACCGCCAAAAACGATAGCTTGGAACCGGAGGGAGACGAAGAAACTCCTGGGGAAAGCACTCCACCCCCCAAGGATCCGCCTAAGAAACGGGAGTCTAGAGCCAAGAAAGCAGCCGTGGAGAAAGCAAAAGATGAGAGTGGCGAGGACGAAGAATACGAAGTAAGTCAACAGCTATTGCATTACCTGTGTTTGCAGATTGCTGTTTACTGTTATCATATACTTGCTTTCTAATGGCATTATTTCTATTGTTAATTTCGCTTGCATTAATTATTGTCGGCCAGCGAACCCTTGTCGCGTATTCTCGATCGTGTTGATATCGTTTATTTGTCAATTGTCGTGTTGGTTAGGTTACAAGTTACAGCGCTTTGGCCGAGTTGTAATGTATTCCCTGTGGATTAGTGATATCTATGACTTCATATGGCTTAGGACTCCTTTCATTTACAAAAGTTACTAGAGTTTTTGTATTTTCAGTGAATTTTAATATAATTATAGTAGCTATAACTTTTACCGCCCTTTTTGACCCGCCGATGGTTTGGTATTCAATAAAAACAGTCCCCCATATGCAATGTCGATTTTATACTTGTTGGATGTTGGATTTCATACTTTCCTAATAAAATTGTAGATTCGCTGCCCATTTTTATTGCATGAAAGGTTTCTTCATCTTGATTTCAATTACTGTTCATATTTTCTTACCAATCTACAATTACTAATTACTACTCGGGGTATTTTTAAACATCTGAGGTTTGAGGCATGGCTTGTGTAAAAATTCACCTTCTGAAAAATGGAAAAATAAACTATATATTGTGGCACTTTCCAAAGTGATACTCAAGTAATTGCCCTGGTGGAACACCAAATTTAGAATCAAATTTTGCTTGAAATGTCTTTAGCCTTGTTTAGTGACCAAGAGCCGGGTCCTTCTCAACCATCCAACCAACCACGCCAGTTGGGGATCCCATAGTCCCAATAGCTTGGGCAGTTGGGACTCTAGTGTGGTATTCTGCATTAATGAACATTCCAATAACAAATAGAGAAATATTTTAACGAAATGCACAATAATATGTACCCGGGTCAAGTTTTTAAGAAGAAAACCACACCACAAAAATAGAATTTTAATAAACATTGTGACTTAAATTGCCTTCGATCTACCCCAAGATATATAAATAATATATCGGCAAGGATTAATAAATTCATTGTTCTGTCCGCAGGTGGAGAAGATTCTGGATTCTAAAAAGATAAAAGGGAAGACGCACTTCCTAATCCGGTGGAAGGGCTACCAGTCAGAGAGTGACACTTGGGAGCCTGAGAACACTGTCGCTTGCCCTGAACTCATCACCAAATTCAAGCAACAGGTATTAATTTCATATGTGTACTACCCATGTTAACTAATACTAGACATTGATATCAATTGTCAATACCACTGTTGACACGAACTTAGCATAAGGAGGTTCCAACTTTTAGGACTGTTATAGCGACAACATCTATAGTTAACTTGCCACTGGCAGCAGTAACATTCTTGTATTGCCTATAATATATCCTAATCACACTCTTTTTTATTAGATTTACATTTTTCGAAACCTTTGACCTCAATCTGTCTCATACTGGGGGAAGAATTACATTTAGGAAGATAAATTCTAATCAAATCCTTGTATTGTTATATTGCCTGTCACAAAATTTGCTTTTACTTTCCTAAACACATTAATTGAACATGTAAATAATAATAATTAAAATAAATACCAGAATTAATAATAGTATTTCCAATTACATGTGTTACCAATTATGTCCTCTGCGTGCGAACTGTGTCTAAATTTCTCTAATAAACAAGTGACCTCCAGATAAGTATGGTCCTGTATATTAACTGCCTGTACAGAATATATATAAATAAGAATACATGTACATTGTAACGCAGCATCACATTCGCTGGTCAAAAGCATTGTACTGTACATATAGATTAAGGAATGCATTCATTTTATAGCAGCTCCTCTTAAACGTATACATATTTGATTTGTCACTCATAACTGGAATATGTCAGTGAAAACTTAGTCACTTGACACCTGTATTTAAATCGGGCAATAAAAATTTAAATTATAGACCAATTTGCATATTATCTACAATCTACGTACTAATAAATTTAATGCTTTTTTCACTCCTATCATCCCCCAAAATCATATTTATATTTTCTTAATTAATGTGTGTTTCTGCAGAACAAGCAGTCCAATGGAAAGGCCGCTGGGAAGAAACGAAAATCCACCACCAAGGCGGGGTCCAAGTCACCCAAAAAGACAGGGAAGCGTGGAAGACCATCAGCAGCAGCAGCCGTATCTGATGATGAAGATGACGATGATGCCAACGAGTCCAAGGAGTACGAGGTGCGTCGCCGATTCTTACTCTTCTTATCCATTCTACATTGTATGTGTTAGGATCTCTGCTGAGGAACCTGTGCCATATTAAAAAATGAGTATTGTCGATTGGTTAGCTGTCCTCCACAAAAACGAGTTTGAGAAATGGAAGTCGACATCAGCTATGAACTGGTGTTCCGTTTGTTTAAGTTTGACGCAGGTGGGATCAATGCTGCTAGTTCCTCTACAAGGCTCCATTAAAATACCTGTATTATATACCCAGCATACGTTTGTTGCGTAGTGATGGCAATCGCTCTTTTAACAACAGTCTGTATTATTAATTGGGGTTCTTTTCTGTATCAGGTGGAAAAGATTGTGGAGGTCCACTTTAAGAAGAACGGCAAGAGGGAGTTCCTGATCCACTGGAAGGGCTGGAGCACCCGAGATGACACCTGGGAGCCTGAGGAGCACCTCAGCTGCGATGACCTAATTACCAAGTTCATGTCCAAAGTAATTACAAACTCTTTATGTCTAGTCAACAACATGTACACCATTATCCCGGTGCTTCATCCCAGGGTGGAATTATGTTGGTTGAGTGCTTATTTTCATTTAGTACATGTTCCCGGATAATCTGCATCTGCCTAATGTATATTTATTATTAAATAGGTGAAGGCGAAGAAGAGCGCCACCCCCAAGGACCTGCGAGTGGCCCCTAAGTCCACCAAGAGGTTCACGCTCAGCAGCAAAGACTCGGGCCGACGTCTGAGCAAAAGAGGGGGCAATGCCCAGAGGTAAACCAGCTTCCCCTCCTGTCCCCACTTCTAATCCACCTAAAAATCTACCTGTTTAACGACCGCTTGGACTCTCAAACAGCTCCACTGCAATGAACTGCTCAAATTTTCTGTAGCTGTAATAAACTTAAATTTTTCCTGCACATCATTTTTATAATTTTTACTGATTGTATTTTCATGTTAAAGTAATTCATTTTGTCCATTCCTGTACAGAATAAACAAAAACTGTTAAACTGCTCACTTAACAACCTAGTCGAACGAAACGCGGTCATTAAATGAGGAGTACCTGTATTTCAAATCTAGTTACCATTTTCTTAGTCATCTAGACATGTTTAGCAAACAGATCTGAACCACGAACGTGAAGACACCCAAATTGATAGACTAGCCCATCAGGGAAAGGGGAACAAACCATCTCCCTTTCTGTAATAGATCTGTCGTAGATTATTCAAAGCAATTCATTCACAAACCCTCCTCATGCCAAAAATATGGTCACTTGGTTTGCCTCCAGCTCATCGAAATGATAACCGGATTTCATTTAGGGCAAGTCTATCAATTCGGACGTCTATGCCCAAAGCCCATGTGAGCATAATGAATAAAATTAAGAATGCCAGATTGCTTGTGGACTAAGACAGGATAATGATACAAGAAGTTGATAGGCGAACAAAGTCCCAGAAAGACTGATCAGATATTTGAAGCGGGATGCTTATTTTTTCTTATCTGTTTTAATTTGTTCCAGAGTCCGTTACGATGATGCTGAATAGAAGCTGACTTGAAGCTAAGGGTTTAATTTAAGAAATGTCTACATCTTGCTGTAATATGGAGGACGAAACATATTTTCAATAACATTTCGTTTAATACGGCCTGTTCGGAAGGCGGGAGGCAGAAAACTCCCGATGCGGACAGGACAGAAAAGTTCTATTGTGCGGTGAGGTGTTAAGCTAGATTAACTAAATATATGTGGCTGGACACGGTAAATTGTAACACGTATTTGTTCATCACAGACGTTTTATTTTGAGTGTTCAGTTCATAGTTTATATGTAGTGTCCTGAATATCGACTATTTCATCCGATGACCCTCTTTTTTTACAGCCGTAGTTGATGACACTTTTTGGATAGTGTGTTCTGCATCGGTGGTTAAGTATATTTATTTTATGGCGAGACTGGAAGGCACAAATGTCACATTCTTCATTTAAACCTGTTCCAGTACTTGTGGTCCTCATTCATATGCAATATCTATATCATTGACTGTGTTTTGGGCCAAAGGCGTTATTCCACACCTTTTGCGAAAGAAACTCGGGGCCTTAGTGTAAGCATAATGATCATGCCGTTAATGTTACGGAGGTTTAAAAAAACTAGACCTATTCTTGCTTTCCAAAAAGATCAGAATAACACCTTGGACCACAACTGTATCGATGTATTAATTTTAACTAAAAATATTATTATTTTATAAAGATGATGTCATTGGTATGGAACAAATTGAAAATATTATATTTAAGTTTTAGGAGAGGTGTACCAACAGTAATTTACAGCAAGCAATTGACAAATTTTATAAAAGTGATTTGCAGCACCCTTTTATCTAGAAGACAGTCCCCGTAATATTAAAAAACCCAAAACAGCTTCTTTAACATGATTTGTTTTATTATTTAATGTGTATGGCTGGTAAATACGGTTTTTTTAATCGAAAGAAACATGTTTTAAATGGATATCTAGTAAAAATTTATTTGAGTCTTTCTGTCCGTGTGTGCGATTGAAACGTTCAGGGCGTCCCGTTAGAAGATATCGCAACTTGTTCACATTAGGTAATTTCGACAAATTAAATATTACTATACATTTCTGTAAGTTATTAATTCTCATTTTATGTTATGTATTGTGAATGGCCACGAGACATTCTTTTTCTTGGTGTAATGTATATTTCTTGGCACTCCCGATGGATGTGCACTATCGCAAAACTTCACTTCCGGTGAGCATTACTATACCATTAACCATTGTTTCTTTTTTTGTTTTTAAATATAAAATAAACGTAACTGAAAAATTTATTATAAAAATAAAGTGTTTTATAAAAATCTTTTTTTTCTTACCCCCAACAAACAGTAAAATAAGTTTTTCAATGAGCTATGAGCGTAATGGCCGCCATCGAACAGTCATTTAGACATCAGGGAGTTGCAGGTTGATATTTATGGACCTTATGAAAATTACTGCACTGTCGTCCTAAGGAACATTTATGCAGGGATCACAGTTTGACAGATTAATTCAATTGTTCAACATTACAAGGTCCTTAGATTCATCCGGTCTGATGTTAATGATTATGTATCGGTAAATTGTTGTTCATACATTATTGTCGTCTTCATTATGATATTGATAAATTAGGAAGAATGTCTAAAGTATGAGGTTAGGACTACTGTCTTGTAGAAAGGCATAGATATAAAAGTAAACCAATTTTAATAGCAGATTTGTCAAAAATGTGTAGTGTTCGTTATGTATTGCCAGTTCCTTCATTGGATATTTAGTTTAACATTATGTATTTGCAAGATTATGAAGCAATCAAAAGACCAGCTTAAGTACAGTAATCCCTCATCCGATGATCCATTGGGTTCCTAGTGTGATGCGGGTGGTGAAACTGCGAATTAAACCAATTTAAATGCAATATTAGCCAATCGGTACAAAAGTTATTTCAAGTTGAAATGAAATGATTAACCATTCTATTTCTGTTATATTTCTTAAAGATGCTGTCAGAGAATTTGTGCGTATTTCCGCTTCTCAATAAAATCCAAATACACTGATTTCTGAATGTTTCCGAAAAATAAGCACCGTTTTAGAAAGGTGATGAAATAAGCTTTCAAATTATATTATTAGAAATATTTTTAAATCAAAGATAAAATGTTTTAAAAATGTCTCACCTTATGTTTTTTCATTTAAACACTGAACTAAAATTAAAATAATGAAGAAAAAAAAACATATTTTATTAGACAAACTAGCTGTACCCCGCCACGCATTGCTGTGGTTCAGTCTGTCTGTGCAGATAGAGAAACAATAGCATGTGTTGCTTTTACGTCCAACAGATGGCGCTGTTTTCCAAAAAAGCATGTTTGGCACTGTTTAAAAAAATACATGTTTTTACTTGTCACAGGTGTCATCTTATAATATACCCCACGTTTTTTGTCATTTCATGTAAAAAAACACAAAGTTTCGTAAATTTTTCACAAATTGCGATCGGAACCTTTGGTTTCATAGGGGTATACATTTTAATGTAAAGCTTGGTGTTTTCTCTTTCTAACACTGTTTATTTCGTATTTCTAACTATGACGGTAAGGAAGACAACGATTTCTATATAAAACGAACAAATGCGCCTGAGGAATTTAATTTTTAGCAAAACTTGTACAAAGGTTCAGCAAAGAGTTATTATACAATGTTTATGGTAGGATTAAAGATATGAAAAAAAACTCTTATTACGGTTTTGTTTCCTCTCTTTCCTGATATTTTCACACTTCCTTATAGGGAGAGGACTCGCAATAATATTTTTAATCCCTCTTTACCTTTTCTTTGAGTTCGTTATATATGCGATGCTCAGCCCCTATACGCACAAACTCAGCTTAATTATGTGGGTTCATCTTATATTATAATATATACAGTAATCTGCCGCTCGATTATCCGATAACTACTATAATCTGCTGTTATTTTAACTAGTTGCACAAGTCGAGATCTATAATTTTCCGGTATTCCAAATGCCAAATTCAGTAGTCCGCCATGTGCCTAAACTCTAGCGTCAAGCTTTGTTCTTAAAATGGAGTCATCTCGCAAGTGTAAGCATGACACTTTAACTTTAAAGCAAAAAAATGTTAATTTAACCCATACTGTACGGTTGGCTACATTTGGAATAGTTCAGCATTGTAAAGATTATACATAATTTTTCTTTCTACGAGAGGGTCCAACTTGAAAAGTCTGTCAATTACCTGTCCGTCCTGCCAATGAAAAAAATCTTATTTGATGCTTTCGTGAAGAAATCTCAACAGCTTCCATTTCTATACCCTCTGACAAAACTTGTTAAATTCTGAATCCAGCTTTAACAATATAGTAGCTTTTCCAGATCATGGAGAAAGGTATTTTCTTCTGTCTGTCTCATTTATGGCTACAGATTGCGAAAAAGTGAGTGTCGCGCATGTAAAGTTGTTGCTAGGGATGCTGACATAGCAGTAAAAGTTTTTACCACGTAAACAAAGTAATTTTGTTATATTTTAACCACGGATTAGGGATTACTGTAATATTTCTGTGTTTTGTTTATGTTTATAATGGTATGTTTCATATCATTTAATAATAAGGAAATTCAAATGGCAGTCTTCAGTCCCTACACAACATGATGATCATCAGATCAACATTAACGGTGTAAAGTGTCAGCTACACTACTCGCTTCGACGAAGTTAGCCGATGTTCGAAGTGCGTGCCCACACACTCGTGCAACTTCGCGAGTAACGCTTCGAGTCCTTTGACTCGGGCGCATTTACCGACAACAATCGGAAGTCGGGCGAAGTGAAGCTGCCCGAAGCGAAGTGAAGTTCGTGCCCACACTATCGTATTCGGTCAACTTCGCGAGTAGTGTAGCTGGGCTTTTATAATAATTTTCTTTTCAGGTTAGTCACTAAAATAAGATTTCTGGTGGTTTAGTATCATATGGAGTTGTGTTTTATTTTTTTCATACAGTTTTGCACACCAGGTTTTAGAATGGACATAAGTATAAAAGTTTAATTTATAAAACAAGAGGTTCGTTGCATTACAAATATGTATATTAATTAGACCGTGCTGAGGACAGAGCTCTTAAAATTTTTGAGAAATACTGACGATATGGACTTTCAAAATGTTGAAAATCTCGCCAGCCGCCCGGCAAACGTGTTACGTCATAAAGTGACTAGTGCGGCCGTAGATGTAATAGGTGCGGATCTTTGCGTTTCAAAAAATAAAATAAGAGATAACCTCACCTTATGTTGTTTACACAGGACAAACATTTTCCATTGTTTAATAGATTTTAATTTGTAGCACTTATTATTTTATAGCAGAACTTTCATGTGTTTTTCTCGAAATAATTTCTATGTTAATAGATTTATTTAAAAAATAATAACTTGTTTTATTTATATTACAATTACACAGAATACATACCCCCAGGTCATCAAGAACACTTATAATAAGGTGATAAGTTAAGAAAACTACAACAAAATGTTTAAATCAGTAATAATTTATTAAATGCACTGGCTCAGGCGGGCCACAGATAGCTCTACGCATGACAACGTTTCACACGTGGCTTTAGCTTCGTTCACTATAAGCTGCCATTCAACACATAGCGGGCCCCGCGCACGGTTCCGTGGGCATGTGACGTCAGAGGCAAACGCACGGGCTACAGCGAATGCGCCGGCCGAGCGAAGCTTGCTGGGCCCGGCAGCTTCGATTCTCCCCCCGCTCACCTCTCCCGCCTTTCCCACTCTTCAAACCGTCGCAATCACTTGAACAAGTTGTTTTTTTTATCTGATAAAGCATCCTGAAAATGGGGTTTTCGTGTGACCATATCGCTGTATCAAGCCACGTAGCTGTCAATCGCGGCCGTGGACTTTGTGCGCAGCTATCTGTGGCCCGCTTAAGTCTTGTGTTAATTTTTTTTTTGGTATGTTGAGCTGCATGAGAAAACGTCAGCCCTGACGATGAACACTGCAAGGTTGTCCGAAATGTTAGCGAAAGCGCTACGCAGCTCAACACTCCAAAAATACTTTTGATGATACACAATGCTATTTTGTTTGTTGTTCAGACATTATAATATTCATTATTGGCAACCATGAAACATAGAAGTCGCAAAAATTTATTATAAAAGTGACGTGTTTATTTCACAAACTTACTGGTAGTATGAAATTGCTAATAATTATAATATAAACACATAAATAGTTTTAAATTAATTTAACACTTTCCAGACCCTGTTCGGTATGCATTTTTCTTACAGTTGGCCGAGTGGTGCCGTAATTATTACTATTTTCGGCTAATCGGCAGAGTACGAAATGTGTTCGTGTTTGGTTTGCATATTTATATTTAAACTACCGTGTCCTTTTCATGAGGTGTTAAGTTTAAAGTCAAGTGGGATTAATTTAGAATGCATACTCCCAAAATCATCACTGTATAAGAAACCGTTATTATATGACGAGAGTTCAAGTGCTTCAGTTGTCGCGCAACCTTGGCATGTGATAGATGATTTAGTGCAGAAATAGCTAAACAACGAAATTAAAACTAATTTCAAAGTCTTTTGAAAATATAATAATAAAGAATCATTCTTACATATGCAAAAAGAATAACCTCAATTTAAATAATGTTTATGTAAATATGAATTATTAAATACGTGCCATAAAGCCCGGCCGGGTGTGGTATGTTCACTTAAAGGCACCTGGCCAGTCAGGCGATAACTGCGTCATGAACAGTGGCGGCTAGCTCTAAGGAGCGTTGGAGCAATGCAATCCCAAAATTTCGGTCAGTCTAAAAATAATAATTATCAACCTTAATTAATTAATTAATTATTAAGAATTAAGTTAAATTCAACCGCCTCGAATACGCGCGGAGCGTGGAATTGAAATTTCTCCGAAACGTGAACGGCATTCACCAATGCCTCAGACTCTTCGGCGAGATGATGCCACTTTAGTTCCCAGCTCACATACCGATCACCCCAGCAGGTCGGTATAAGCTTAAAAATTGCTATTTGCTAGTGTCCTTCACCGCTGAAGGTTTACCTGACCTGACGTACGGATAGACTGGCGATATTTCATATATACATCCGGCTCGAAGAACCGTGTTTATAAATTGTAGGGTCCTTTTAAATTAAACTCCGTATATTGAATCAATTAGATACCATTAGTGCCACCTGTGTGTTAGGTTATATTGTTTATGAAAGGTTTTCGCCTCTGCTATTTATTTGTTGATAAATCACGTCGGTAAGAACAATTCCTGTATTGCTGCCTGTTGAACTTCAGTCAATATATTCATATAAAAGGTTAGGTTTCCTTAAAAACGCTCTCTTGCCACTAAACAATCAAAGTTTTCACCTTTCCTAAAGAGCCACAGGAACCGGCTGTATCTAGTGTATTTCACCTGTAAAAAGTATTCATGTTGTGCAAAAAAGTGTCTATTCATTGTGAATAAAGTTATTTGAATTGTGCTCAAACAACGGAGTTTAATTTAAAAGGACCCTACAATTTATAAACATAGGGCACCAGCCATTTTTGTGAGTACAAGCCACCACTGTTCTCGAACTGCATTCGAACGCGGCCGGATACGCTTAGCATGCATTCAAATTGGCGGCCTGGAAAGTGTTAAAACAAATTTCTGTACTTGAATTGTAATTTATGGCATTACATTATTCAATTGACAATAATTTCTGTTAATATGTATATTTTATTTATCTCTTATACAATGGTCATCTAAGGAGGTTCTCCTGATTTCGTTCTTGGATTTGGTCCCACATTAGTGACAGTTAAAATATTTATTTTAAATACAATTTTAGATTTAAAATTATCACAAAAATATTTCAAGAATATGTACTATATGTATATGTAGTGGGTTTGTTAGAGAGGGATCAAATAATGACACTGCTCATAGAATCAGACTTTGTCTCAACGTGACATGTGGCATGATTTTGATTTATTCTGAATTCCAAATGGCACACATTTGCAACAATTTTCTAACATGTAGTAGATTATGTACAATTTACACAATCGCATCGGGTGGTTTATTTGTGATCGCATCCCTGCAGACTTTACTTGTACACACAAGGAATACTATTCATGATTTGTGTTACCTGCACCACATAGGTCAGTCATTTAAAATAAAGGTAGCAACCTACTTATAGTCTAGAATCTTGCTTCTATTTACGGTTAGCATAATTTAGGATACAAGTTTTGTGAATGAGTCGTAAAAACAACCCATTCAACAACATTCTTATGTGGCAATGTCTAATGTATATTGTCTGCTTAATTTGTAGACTGCATAACTATGTTTTTCTCGAAATACGATTTTAATGCTATGTGGTGTTAAAATTAATCCTGCTTCGAATAGTAAATTCGTAAAAAACTACACTTTATTTCATGGCGTCATTTTGCAGAATTAAGAAAACTTCCTAACTCCGTTTTAAAATGAGAGCCTTAAATTAAATTATAGTGTTTGGTGCAAATTAAAACCACTGAGACATAGTTTTACCAACAATTTATTAACCTCCCACCTTGTTGCAGTGCTAAGAAAAGTTGCAGCAACCTCATTCGACGAAATGTGTGCATAAGTTTGGATTGATATTCTTCAACATTATATGTATTTCAAACATGAGAATAGTCAAATAAATAAGCTATAAGCAGCATTTTGGGGTAGCATCATCTACCTCATATTTGTTATTGTGATAGATTTTTGATTGATCAATCACAATACTTTTGGATGCGAAAATCTCAAAATATATCTGACAAACCTCATTCATGTAAAATTTATGGAAAAGTTTAATCCCCAAGGTTTAGCCCTGCATTTGCAGTGTTGAAGAATTGTGCTCATGCAAGTCACGAAGCACTCCAATTGCAGTGTCGACCTTATACATTCATTTTGCCTTTGGATATTACTTCTACTGGGTTTGTTAAACACAAAAATCAAAATGCACTTTATCAAGTATGAAATTTTCTTCATGTTGGCCTTAACAAAAATTATTTTTACTTATTGAACATTCTTGTCCGCTCCTACGGGTTAAAGTGGCACAAAAATCGATTCACAATGTAACTTTGCACACCAATGTTTATATTCAGTTGTTTTTCATTGGTATTCAAACCATTTCTTCAATCAAAATTAATGGTACATTGTTAAGCATCGATGAGTAATTTAAAATACATATATATATATATATTATTCACATAACCCACGGGTGCCTGACGATTTTGGCTCTGACAGCAACAATCTAATTATTTCAGTCTAGTTCTTAACCGGTCGTAAGTACAAATCTACAAAAATATGTGTAAAGTGTTAGTTTTTGCTATTTACAATAAAAGTTAGTTAGTTTAGTTTAGTTTTTAGTTTTTTTTTTTTGTTTTTTAGTTTTTTTAGTTTTTTTTTTTTTTTTTAGTTTTTGCTATTTATTTACAATACATATACCTACGGTATTATGATTTTTTTAAATCAACCTTAAATTTAAATTAAATTAAAGTCACTGTGAAATCAGATAAGAGCGCATCAGCAGAATGCTGCCTGCACATTAAATATTATAATAAACTGGTAAAAAACATTTTTTTTACAATAATACATCTATTTTGATTAATAGATTAAAAAAAATTGTCGTGAACGAAGGTTCTTTGCTCGAAGCTCTCAACAGCTGTGAACTTTTAAAACGTATTTTAAAACTTTATTTTTTTTTTGGTTTGATTGAGGATTGAACCTTTCTACCAGGAACTGGCAGTATTGTTTATTGTGGTTCCATGATAACTCAACACAGTCACAATTCAACACACTTTTAAAAAGTGAAATAAAGTCATTAGAAACGATGAAAAAAAATAAATTAAACCTAACCTACTTAAAATAAAGTTTTTGTTTCATCACTTTCCATGACTTTATATAACTTTTTAAAGATGTGATGAATTATCACTTTGATGATTTATCCGGTCACCGTTTATTGTATCTTTACACATTGTATCACTGTTTACGTTAGAATTTTTAAACTCACTAGGACAAGCCTATGTTGAGGACTGGAGTCGACAACGAGTCAGGAAGTTGATTAATTTCCACTTCCAAGATCTGCATTCATTCATTTACAAAAACAAAAGTAAAATCCAAATAAATGTATTTAAAAATGATTGTTCGTTGGTTGGTTTCTTTTTTGGCCCCCTGCACAAAATGCATGGAATTATTGTGGAAAAACACACATTATTATTACTGTCAGTTCTTTCACAAAGCCCTTAATAGTAGGGGGTATTGCAAATGGAAAATTTTGAGATCATAAATTTGCAGGGTAATTACTTCGTCTAAGCAAATCTGAATCAGCATTTTCAAGTTACACACAAAAACCATAGATTCAATTTCTCGCTCATGTATGCCAAAAACACATGATATTTGTTGTGGCCATAGAATAAAGAATAACATAGAAATGCCTTGTGAAGCTTTAACTTCCCATATAAAACTGTGTTTACGAAATTCAAATGGGATGGAGATCTATGATGTCAAGCAAGTGTAATAACTAATGGGCTAAATGGAAAATTTGTTTCCATTCAAATTTGTATGAAACGCACTACTACTTTCCTTCTTTATTCTGTGGTTGTGACGTACATGGGCGAGGAAATATAGTTGATGTACGCTGATGTTGATGCAGATTTCAGAGTTGCCTAATTGTAGTAATTAACCTCGAATTAATAATGCAACAGTAAAAAAATAAATATACTATTGAGTAAAATAATTTTAAAGTAAGGATTATCTCAAAATAAACCTTTTTTATTTCACCTGCTGCTGATAATTTTGTGTGATCATAGACATTCAAATTAATAGACGAGCCAATCAGGGAATTGGGAACAAATCAACTTGCGCGGGAGGCAGCATAACCGTCCCACTTTCGGTGATTTGTCAATAAATAAATCTGACAGTATACAGGCAACTCGCATTGTAATATCACCATTCGGTCCTCTAAAATGCCTACGAATTACTAGTCTTTTTTACTACACTTTTACAAACCTCACTCAATTTTAGTGTCGCTACTCCAGGTGATTTGTTTAAGAACGAACATTCAGATCCTGCGCAGAAAAGTCCCACAATGGACAGCTCTGCAAACCTTTGACTTACTTTAGCGAACTTTACTTTTCTCCTCACGGTCAAGTTATTTCAGTGTATGCTCTTCAATTGCACGACTGATTTTTTTATTTTTTTTTATATTAACTCCACACAGGAGGCCCTGAAGAAAATAATTTCCCTCAGGGCCTATGTCATCTTTGGGGATGCTGTGTGGAGGGTCTTTTTGTGGAGAGGAAGGAGTGAACATGGGTCTTGAAGAGTCCCATGTTGTAGGAGGGAGGAAACACAGAGGCCGGCAGCTCGTTCCACAGCCGAGCTGTTGAACTTAAGAACGAATCGTAGAAGCGACCCATTCTCATGTGACAAATGTCAACCGTGTACAAATGTTGGGCGCGCGTTTGGCGTGTATCCCGACTACGCACCGGTGCCGAAGGGATCAATGACGCTAGTTCCTCAGAGCATCTTCCATTGTAATACCGATAGAACAAGGACAGCATACCTACCTGACGCCTGTGCTCTAAAGATTGCAGTCCGTTTGTTAAGATTGGGGAATCTATCAAACGGACCGCCCGTTTTTGCACAGTCAAGGGTTTTTTTCAGGTATTTAGGGGCTCCGGACCAGAGATGGCTGCCAAATTCGACAGTAGGGCGTACTTGCGATTTGTACAGGGTCAGCAGTTGTGTACTATTAAAGTATCTGCGGGCCCTGTACAGTACGCCCAGCTTCTGAGAGGCCAACTTTACTCTGGCTTCGTTGGAGCCCCCGTACCTGAGCTGGTCACTTATAGTTATACTAAGCATATCAATGGAAGGCCTGTTCGGAAGATTGCTTCCGTTGAAGGAGACTAGATTATCATTTGGATCCCTTTTAGACGTAATCAGACAGGATTGGGTCTTTGAAACATTAAATTCGACGAGATTATTTTTACCCCAGGAGGAAATACTCTCGAGATAACCGTCCATTCTCTGCTTCAAAGCCCTCCGAGCCGTTGGAGTTTGTGTGCCCTTTGGGGGCTTGTCAAACAAAAAGCTATCATGAACTGTACTGTCATCCGCGTAACAATGAATCGGTGCACATGTCGTAGTTTATTTTATTTCACATGTGGTAGTTTATTCAAAGCATTCTCGAACCCTCGTGGTGTCAAAAATAAGGTCAGGTGGTTTGCCTCCAGCTCATCGAAATGATACCCAGATTTCACATAAGGGCAAATCTATTAATTTGGATGACTATGCTTGTGATGAAAAAAAATAGTGTCACAAAATTAAAATAGGAACTTTATTGTAAGATTTTGAATATGTGTTCTATTTTTAAAGTTTACTACTAAAACAAAAGAAAAAGAGCTGTTTTGACGGATGGATTATAAGGCTAACATAGAACAGATGCAAAGAGGTTTATGTTTAATCAGAAGTTAGATTATGCATTTTGGTATCGATGTAAAAGTGTAAATTGTGGTTAATAAACCAGAACTCTTCTTTTGAGCGAGTTGTAATGTCAATTTGTATAGAAACCAATAAAAAACTACATTCACGTACCTGTAAAAATATAACTTATAATTCAAAATAAATAATGACTTATATGTTTAGTTTTCTTAAATAACTACATAATTGTTAGTTGACTTCAGTATTCAGATGTGCAAAAATACATGTCTAAGAGTTACAAAAAATATTTGGTATGTTGCGTCTAACATATATTTCGTTAACGGTATAGACTCAGTTGTTCTTGCAATTCCCCCATATCCGAGACATTGAACTTCTCCTGCTGCTCTTTCAAAAGGTTAAGGATGGCTGCAAGTTGAGCCTTTTCTATCCTGTTAACAAATAAAAAGTTTTTTGAAAATCTCCTACTACCACCACAGTATGCGGAAAATGTTGCTTGTGTTTTGATGGAGGACTTAGCCAGCCGAGAAACTGAACACACTACGCCTGGGTGGGACCCAAATGCGATGTCTACTCAGCCACCGACCGGTCATACAAGTGCCAATTGATGTCTGCGTAACCTGTATGATCCTTCGGTTTTTTATTTAATTGCAATAGCGCAATACACACTTGATATAAACATTATTATTCTTGCAAAATGTTACCCTTATACTCAGACTATTTGCGCATCAAATATTGGGGTAAGTAATGAACAGATCAAATGCATGATAAATCTATCTACAATAAATAAAAGATTTGTATGTTTGAACTCAATAGACTCAAGAACTACTGGACCGATTTTGATGAAAATTTCAAAGTCTGTTCTTATTGGTCCCAGGAGTGTTTAGAAAGTGGTTTAAATGAAAGAAAAAGTCGGCAACGCCATGAGACTTCGAAACACTCTGCGTAAAGTCCTGGCAATGCCGGGGATTTCAGCTAGTAATTAATAATGCCCACTCTTTTCTTCATAAATGCAAATTGCTGATAGCTCCGTTGTAATCTCTCCCTCCATCTCATAAAGAAAGCATTTATCAGGAAGACAGATTACAACAGATGATATACACGTCGACACATGGAGAGTTTACAATGAAACTCTCAGCGCCAGGACCATAATACATTTTAGAGACTTACTCTTTTTCTTCCATCAGCTGCGCCGGTGTCATCTTGGAGCTCAGGTGGTTGACGATGGCTTGGTGCCTGGCCACCTTGATCCGGGACTGCAGGGCTTCTACAGGGCTCGATGCATCAGTGGGCAGACTGATCTCACCTTCCATCTCCTCAGGAGAGACGTTGTTACCATCTACTTCCTTAGATTCTGTGTTCACCACTGCCTGACTGGGTGCTTTACTCAATATCTGTAATGTAATCATTAAAAAGGGATGATTTTAAATAATTTATAAATCCAAAGATTTATAATATTATGTAGACCATTTCACTAAGTATAACTTTAGAATGTCGAATTCAATACATTCAACCGCTAGTTGAACGTCCTACCCACCGGGCTGTCAAATACCTCGACAATAATAGGATGAAGATGTTACGTAATTTTTAGTTAAGAGTATTTTATTTTATTAGGTTTTAATTTTTTTTTTAGTAAAACATGTAACAGTAACATAAAATAATATAGACACTAGAACAATACTACATATAAGACAGATCACTAAAACTACATTACCAACACTACTCTAATTTGCAGGATTCATAAAGTTCTTGTGTAGATTACGCTTAGTTCTTTAAATGGAGTCAATAAATATATCAATAGTACCCCCATACTTGTTGCCCAGATCATACATCCTATTGGTCAGTGAGTGTGTCTGATAGTTTGTTAGGTATGTATTGCAAAAGAATGTTATATTTTGTCTTGTATTCCTAGTTGGCACATGGAATTTAATAGTGGCAACGATGGTAGCACTGTCAATTAAGTTGTTAATGATTCTGTGTAACACAACCAGGTATGACATAATTCTCCTGTCAGACAGTGTTATTAGATGCAATTTATTCATCAAACTGACATAATTAATGTAATCAATTGGAATTCTGACCTTAAAATTTTCGTACCTAAGAAATTTGTTCTGAACTCTTTCTATTTTGTTAGAGTTAACTTTATATAAAGGGGACCAAATTGGTGAATTATATTCCACTTGACTTCTGACTAATGAAATATAGAGTGTTCTCATACAATCTAAGAACTTAAAATCAGTTAAAGGTCTGCAAAGGAAGCCAAGCATCTTTAAAGACTCATTAGTTATGTAGTTAATTTGTGCAATGAAAGTCAAGTGTTCATCAAATATTACACACAAGTCACTAATTTGTGACACTGGTGGTGTTATATAAATTACATATGGGTACAAAATATATTTATAATCGCAATCTCACTGTATCATACGTATCCAGACCTCCAGAATTTTTCAAGAGAATTCATGTAAGTTTTTAGATTCTCACGGCCAAAAGCATTTTTGTTGTTTGTTTTTGGGGTGTTATGCCGTGTTGCGCTAACTCCTTCTTTAGCCGACGTTTCGGACAGCGTTGCAGTGTCCATCATCAGGGCAGATCCGGTAGATCCGAAGATAGATCACATCTTCGGATCTACCGGATCTGCCCTGATGATGGACACTGCAACGCTGTCCGAAACGTCGGCTAAAGAAGGAGTTAGCGCAACACGGCATAACACCCCAAAAACAAACAACAAAAAAGAGAATTCATATCGACGGGTTCCGGGCTATTTGTATTAACCGACATTTTTTAAACTTTACACAAGAGCAGTTTAAAGTTTCGATTTTTAGAAAAAAAAATATAACTTTAACAAATCGCATTATTTTTTTAAAAAAAAGGATATTACTGTTTTTATAACATATTCCCCATATTCGGATTCATTTTTTTTTCTAATATTCCTATTTTTAACGAAGATAAATGTCGCTTAATACAAAATGACCTATATTTTACTTTTTTTTGTTCCAGGCTAAATGACTTAACCGCCTATGATTATTGTTTCTTATTCTAGGCTAAATGACTAAACCGCCTAGGTTTATTATTTCTTGTTCCAAGCTAAATGATTTAACCGCCTAGGCATGCAAATAATGGCTCTAAGCTAAGTGCTTTAATCAAAGAGTTGGTCATATTTCAAACCTAAGCTAATTGATTTAAATACCATATCTTAAACTTATTAATGTATGGCTAATTAGTTTATGCGACTGATATTTTTTTAATAAATTGTTTGTAATCATACTTGAAAAATGAAGTTTGTAGAAATTGGCGGTTAAAACATTGATAAATTAAAAGGTACCTACATACATAGGGTGTACCTATCTTGTTAATAATAATGAAATGAGAAATAAAACACACATTATAAATTGTTCAAAGATAAGTTTTTTATTTAAAATGACAATCACCTAGGAACAGCAGTAAATTCTTAGCTTACCAAGGTAACAACTAAAGTTTTTATCACAATTGTATAGGAATCAGAAGTTAAACAGTATTTTTATCACGTAGCCTACAGTCTTATTACCTGAAATAATTATTCTCATTTTTCTTCATTTCTAAACTTTAACATTTAAGTATTTAAGAACTGTACCTACTTTTTAAAAAACAAAAGAAAAATCTCTTAAATTACAAAAAAAAGGTTCTATAGAACCAAACGAAAATAATTTCTTTTAAAAATAATCACAATAAAAATGAAAATATTTTCGAGCGTTTCTTTGGTTTTCATTTCTTTACTTATTTTCTTCTATATTTTTTTCTAACTTTCTCAGTAATCAAATCAAAAACATCTCTCGTTAAAAAAAAAAAGTTTAGAAGTTTTCTTATCTATTATAGATACTATCACTAGTTTCTCTTCAATAACAAAAATATTTTTTTATCTCCTATGACAATAATTGTAGTTCACTACAGTAACAAAAAAATTGTTATAATAATCAAAATTATTATAACAATTATAAATTAACATCTTAGTTAAAATTCAACCAATCTTTTCCTTCTTACTTTCTAATTTATTTTTGTTCTTCTTTATACTTAAACACTTGTTATTTTCCCATCAGACATAATGAAAATGCTTAATTTGGCAGGTCTGTTTCGTCTTCAATATCAGTATCGATCAGTGTATCTTTGCCAGTATTGCTGGATGGTAGGTTGATATATTCTAAATGAAATATTCTTGGGATAGCACCAGTGTCACATAGCTTTTTCAGGTCATTATATTTTGCTTTTGTGATAGGAAGCTTTGATTTATATTTTGCATTGAGTTGTTTCAGTTTTGCATAAATTTGTATGTACTCTTCTTTTACATCATCTTGCATGCTATATTTGACGACCATCACGTTTGGCGTAGACTTCTTGAATGTTGCTACACGAATCTTGCTTATTTTACCGACAAGGTTTCCCTTGAAATATTTTTCGGACAATTCCTCATAATGCTTGAAGTCTTCATGTGTAAGGCCTTCCACCTGATAGGGTCCTGGATCCTTTCTAGCTAGCTGACAAATTGTCGGCCACTGTGAAGGCACCCATTGTGCCCCGTTGTGTGTTGAACAGAATTTTCTATTGTAGCGTGAATACTGTCTACTGTCATCTCTGTGTGTCCCGGCAGCAGATAATTCATCTGTATAGTTTCTACATTTGTTGACATCAACAAAGCGTTGTGGATGGCTGCCAATACGATCTTGTTTTTATTTTGCCCAGGGCATGAATCCGAGTACAAAATTAAACATTTAACGGTTTCACGTTCATCAACGTTGTCTATGTACTTTTGCAAAATAGTGGAAATCTCATTACCACCTCTTTTGCCTTCCGTTTCTCCCCAAACATAGTAGAAACCATTGCGGGTTACACTTTCGTAAAAACACAAGTTAAAAACTGTGTATTTTCTTGAATAAAAGAGTGTCATGCCGCTTCCATATGGGGTATTCAATACCTTTTGAAGGTCAAACGAAGTACAAATAATGGAACTATTCTTTTTTGGAAGTTCTCTATGACACTCTTACCTTTTCTTTGAGGCATCTTTCTCTTCCAAATGCTCCTTCATTTCTTCATTCTCAGTTATATATTTTCCTCCAAAACGTAAACATTTAAGACATTTGTCTTTTTTCGGAACATGGAATCCAATATTGAACTCATCAGTAAAAATTTCACGGAAAATCCTCTCACTTACATAATCAACCCCTTTGCTGGCTTGATTTTCTTTATAAATGCGGTAGAGATTTTTTATGTTTTTAAATTCTACTGGCAGGTATAATCTTGTGCTATCCTTCCTACAGTAATGTGAAGGAAGTGCCGGTAATTGTTTTATAAAATTGACAGCTGAGGCCTTGACTGTGTCAGATGTCTTATTTTTTGGAATAACTTTTCCTCTTGATTCTGTTTTTGCTGATCCCATAGATACATTTGAAATAGTGTAGTAAACGTATCGCTGAGTAGGTAATATCAGTTTTTAGCCAAAATTGTTGACATACAGGGCGTCGACCCTCTCCATCGTTAATAAAATATTTAAAAGTATTGTCTCTTGAATTACTCTCTTTTGTTCTTTTTCTTTTAATTTCTACCTTTGATGACATTCCTACTAACCAATCTTTTTTCTTTCAGCGGACAAGGCCCAAAAATGATCAAATAATCCTTTCCTTCTTTCTTCACTAATCTCGGCACAATTCTTACAACAATACTCTTTGACAGTGCAAACGTCAACAATTCTTCTCCAGTCTAAATAATAAAAATAAACAATCTTACAGTATATCTGAACACTAAAACGTCACATAATATTAACAAAAAGTGCTAACTTTAGTAAAATAAAGTGTTAATATCTCAGTTTTTAGTGTCCCAGTGTCAACAAAGCAAAAAACAAAATCACCCATACAAACTACCTATCCAAAACTGTGTCAGTTAACAACATATAAAACATGAATTGTTTCAACTGTAATGGGGATGTTGCCAAGCCAGGAGTGGGAGTCACGTGTGATGGATGCAATCGAAATGTTTGCATTAAATGTTCGGGCTTATCCGCAACGGAAACCAGATGCCTAGAGCTCAAAAACCGCAGAATGAAATTCTTGTGTCCTGAATGTGAGAGTGGCCTTCAACAAATACCTGTACTACACAAACTAATTCGGGACCTCCAAGAAGAAGTCAACGCCTGCAAAAAACAGCAACAAATGCGATGCACAGAAGACATGATTAGTGAACTTAGCGATCGGCAATCCCGAGCAAAAAACATAATTATGTTTGATATCCCTGAGTGTGACTTACCAGATCCCGAACAACGCAAATTACGAGACACCGACGAATGCTGGAAAGTTATAGGAAGCATCACCAGCAAAAGTCAAAATAACATAAAAGTGCTCCGTCTTGGAAAACCTTCTGCAGAAAAAAAATTCCCTCGCCCGATAAAAATAATCTTCCAAACACGAGGTGAAGCTTTGGCCATTCTCAAAAATAAAAATAAACTAAAAAAACCAAACTCAATCAAATCGGATCAAACTCCTATGCAACGGCAGCATTTAATTGATTTAAGGAATGAGCTGCATCAAAGAACAGAAAAGGGGGAGAAGGAATTGACAATCAAATACATCAAAGGATGCCCTAAAATTATAAAAATTCCAAAAAACATGTAAATAATTACATAGTCAATATCTCAATACTGTATACGAACCTATGCTCTCTCACACGGAAATTTGATCTTGTTCTTGCACAAATAAACCTTATAAAACCAACAGTACTAATAGTGACAGAAACGTGGCTAAAGGCAGAAATACCAGATACGTTAGTGGATCTTCCGGATTACACACTCTTCCGCAAAGACCGTCGAATTGAAAAACGAGGAGGTGGTGTAGCAATATATGTAAAGAAAAGGACCATAGGCCTGACAATCTCAGCCCAGGTGAACAAAGCCCTGGAAAACAGTTCTAGTAATTACCCACAAATTGACGCATTATTCATTGACATGCAAATACACAATCTCAAAACTATACTAGCTGGTGTCTACTGCCCACCAAATGCATCGTACGAAAACCACCAAAAACTATTACACCAATTAAAAATAATAGCTGACGTGTCAAACGTAATAATCCTTGGAGACTTCAATTATTCCAAATTGGTATGGCCCATTACAGAAGTGCGTAATTCAAACAGCCCCGAGGCCTTATTTGAGGATATGTACTTGAACAGTAACTATTGGCAATTGGTAGATAAACCTACAAGATACAGGGACAACAATACCCCATCTCTATTGGACTTAGTCCTGTGCAATGATGAACATCTCATTACTGATATAAAATATCTAGCACCTATAGGCAAAAGTGACCATATATGTTTGTTGTCAACTCTACAAGTAAGTACCAGCCATAACAACGGATCCTCCGGCCCGAGAGGCAAGAAGCCGAGACCCAACTATCACATAGCAGATTATGATAAAATAAATGAAACCTTAAGCACTCATGATATAATGTGGTCTCTCATGGAAACCACTACAACTGAAGAAAAGTGGAACTTTTTTACGAACATGTTTGAAGAGAAGATTGTGTCAAAAATACCACTATTCAAAGGCAATAAAAACCACAATAAGAACAAACCTTGGATCGACAAACACATACTAGCATTGATTAAAGAGAAAAAGAAAGCCTGGGATGGTTATAGATTATCCAGAAAACATCTGGGGAATGTAAATGAGATTGAAAATGAGTATTACAGAGAATATAAACTGAAAAATAACTACCTTTTATCGCAACTAAGAAATACCAGAAAAAAGTTTGAGCAAAAATTGATTGACAGCGGACAGAAACCATTTTACAGTTATATAAGGAAACAGATTGCCTCGAAAGTGTCTACTCCAACCATACTATATAACTTCTCTAACGAAACAGTTACCAGCGAGATAGACATAGCGAACATCCTTGCAACACAATTTGAAAAAACCTATGTCAATGAACCAGACACCAGTATACCAACTATTAGTCAAGATGTGTATGTAGATAGTTCACTATGCGAAATAGAATTCACTCCATCAGCAGTTGAGAATATTTTGAAGGGGTTGTGAGAAGATAGCGCTACTGGCCCTGATAATATTCCTGCTATTGTTCTCAAAAAGTGTGCAGCAACTCTCAGTCATCCCATAGCTCTGGTTATGCAACAATCCTTTTTAGATGGGAAACTCCCTAAAGATTGGAAGAGAGCTATAATTACACCCATCTACAAAAAAGGTGATAAACTCAAACCAGCAAATTACAGACCTATAAGCTTGACTAGTATTATCTGCAAAACCATGGAAAGAATAATAGTGGACGAGATACGCTCATTCCTGATCAAACTTGACATAATCTCAAACAAACAGCATGGATTTGTGCCAAAAAGATCCACGATTACCAATCTCATTCTTAACATAGATTACTGGACAAACGAGTGGGACAAACGGATTCCCACTGACGTAATTTATCTCGACTTCGAGAAAGCCTTCGATACTGTTCCAACCAATAGACTGTTGGCTAAACTTAAATTCCTAGGCATAAGAGGACGACTTCTCGAATGGATCAAATCCTTCCTCACTGAGAGAAAATTACAAGTTCGAATTGGCAACCAACTGTCATCTGAGCGAAATGTGACCAGTGGTGTCCCTCAAGGATCAGTTCTCGGTCCAGTTCTGTTTATTTTGTACATCACGGACCTGCATACTATAATAAAATCAGACTCCAGCTGCTTTGCAGATGACACAAAATTCTTTGCAAACCCACACACTCATCACAACCAACTGCAAAACGATTTAAACGAAATATATCAATGGACAAATGATTGGCTTCTTAAACTCAATGTCGAAAAATGCACTGTCCTACATGTTGGAAAAACTAACCCTACACTTGCCTACAAACTTAATGGAACACCTCTAAAAGCAGTGACATTACAACAAGACTTAGGAGTTACCATATCACAGGACTTGAAATGGGAACCACATATCGCTGGAATTGTGAAAAGAGCAAATTCACTAACATATCTAATCAGGAAAACCTTCCTTGACCTAACACCGGACATGATGTTAAAAATATATAAAACATATGTGCGACCTCTCCTGGAATATGCTTTCCAAATATGGAGTCCTTACTTCACAAAGGATATAAATCTGTTAGAGAGAGTACAGAGACGTTTCACTAAAATACCAAGAGCTCTGAAAGATCTACGATACGAAGATAGACTCAAGGAATTGAGATTACCAACCTTACAAGAAAGAAGAGAAAGGGGTGACTTGATCGAGACTTTCAAAATTTTATCTGGATATTACAGTTGCCCTAGCATCCAAGAAATCTTCACTAATAATAAAAATATAAATCTCCGTGGACACTCAAAAAAAATCACCAAAACGCCTTTTGCATCTAATCCTAGAAAACACTTCCTTGCAAATAGAGTAGTGGATGCTTGGAACAAACTCCCACAACATGTCATCGATGCAACAAATATAAATCATTTCAAAGCCCTATTGGATTCACATTTGGAGAGAAGAAAGGACTTAGTTCAAACATAAAACACTCAATTGCTGTCAAACTAGTTGTGAAACCGGATATGAGCGCATCAGCAGAATGCTGCCTGCTCATTACATAATAATAATAATAATAATTATTATTATTATTATTCCCACATTTTTTTCCAACGCAAGGGTTTTCATGTAGTCTCTTTTCTTGATCGATTGATCCATCTTTTTTTTGTATATTGCTGGCCAGATTTTTTCAATTGGTTATAAAGTTTTTTTTTGTTCTGTCTCTTTTTTCTTATACCATCTTCACCAACTGTTGTCTCTTGTGATCTTTTCTTATTTTTCTTCTGTCTTTTCGTTGGATTATCAAGTTCACTTTCACTAGAAGATTCGTCACCAGTCTCTTTCCACGACGAGGAATCCCATACGAAATCTTCCTGATCAGATAAAAAATCCACATAACTTTTCTTCATCACAGCCTGTTTACTTTTTTTTTTTTAGGTTGTGGTTCTTCATTGTCAGGAAAACTTGGTAAGTCTTCATCTCGGGCATTTCCTTCTTCTAAAGACTTTCTAATAATATTATTATCCATATCTTTATCAGGAATAATTTCCACTATCGTAGGTGTGAGATGTTCCCTATTTTCTAAAGATTCATCTTTTTCTCTTTCTTTTTCTTGACTGGGTTGACTGTGTAATTTTTCTTCTTGTTGAAAGCGCACTACTTCAGTTTTAGAAAAAAATTTTGATTGTATTATAATGTGTATACTATTCTTATTCCGTTTAAGATAAACTGTTTGAAGTACTAGAACTTTACTTTTGTTATAACTGAAACGACACTGCAAATCAAATATTGAATAACAAAAATATGTTTAACCATAATCTTTAAATGTTTACTGTTGAAATCCGTAATAGTTCATGCGACCGACATAATCATTATCTACTGCAAGCTAAATGGTTGAAGTGACAACATCTAACATTTCATGTACAGAGCTAAATGTATGGACCGACACTGGGTATGAATTTGACAATGAGGCAAAATGTATTAAACGACATTCTTGTATATTTATAAGGTAAAGCTAATTGTATTAAGCGACACTGGATAAGAATTTAACAAAGAGGCTAATTGTATGAAGCGACATTTCTATATATTTATAAGGTCAGGCTAAATGCTTTAACGTACGTTGCCTGTAAATTGTTGCTCCAGGAAAAAAAGTTTAAACGATTGTCTGGTATTTGGCAGTGAGCTTAAGTACACAGTTCCTAAATTTGTCAATATTTTGTGTCGCTTCATACATTGCAGTCCAAAATGGGCCCAAAAATGTGGTTGTATTAAGCGACAACAAAGTGCTCCGATTGTCACCAAACACAGCTCAAACGACGCAGAAAAATTCGCTGATTCCAAACATATATAAAAGTCTATATCGCCCAGAGTGTCGCTTAATACAATTAGCCCGGAACCCGTCGATATTTATGCAAAATCACAAGAACACTCAAACCCCGAAACCGCTTGATACCGTGTCGCCGACACAATTGGAAATCTTTACATCATAATTACTCAATCAAATGATGTGCTATATGTGATTAATCAAGATAATTACATAGCAATATAATAGCAGAACCTGAAACACATCTGAAAATAACCATCAACCACCTCACTCGGAGCCACCAACCCACGAAATGACACCCGCTAAGGAAGCGACCCAGTATTTACGTTGACCCCCCTCCATACTACCCGGATGTAATTCCATGATGGCCGCCGAACTTTCGACCAATCACAGCACAGCATATTCCATTGAGATTCTTATCAAACAATGATAACGAAATTCAATGCAACTATTTGTGATAACATCAAACTCAATTTACGGGAAAATGATAGAAGATACAACCACGGAATAAATATCAACATCAAGAAATGATTATATGCTAACATAATAACATAAAAAATTATACCTAAATATGTTTGTTACTATTTGGGAAATGTTCAAACCAAAGATATTTAACTTCAAACCCAATATGAAAATTTGTATAATTTATTATAAAATAAATAAACGAGACCGGGGGAGATGGTTTTGGTAGATTGAACTGACTCGGTTAAAGGTATCATATTAAAATATAACTTTCCTCTCAACAAGTTAATTGCGAAGAGGAAAAATACCTAACCAACTCACCCCTCACTAAAGAGGTAAAAACTCCTCCGAGAGGGCCCAATTTGAAAACGTTCTATAAATAGAGAATCGAATTCCATACAAAGTCAGTTCAACAACTACCTCTGAAAGGGAATCCTCTCTCCTGAAAAACCATCTCCAAGTCTCCAAAGTCTCAAGAAATATTTTCAAGTGTTTTTATTCAGTATTAAATTCAGTTTTTGCCAGTAATAAATTCTTTTCGTCAGCTCAGATCTGGAAATAAATTCCTCTCTGATCGTGGCTTTAAACTCCACCACAAACCTCTGCAACATCTACCAAGACTGAAAACGCTGACAAGTGTACCCAGCTACCTTCGTATCTACAGTTATTGTACGGACGGTATATTGTCTCGTACACTCACCAAAGAAGAAACTGGCTCTTGTGCTCGGTGAGCAAGTTACACTAATTATAAGGAAAGTAGAATAACATTATGCAATAGGTCGTAAAATCATAAAATCGTTAATTTTTACTCAAAACAAATTTATTGATGGAATCAGGTTCGCGAGGAAATAGCATTTGAGACAGTCAAGTGTGGAAAATCACATCAGGCATGTGGTGGCCGAAATCGTTGATGCAGTGCTGGAGGCATTCTTGGAAGTTCGCGTAGACTCTCTCCAACATCGCTCTCTCAATTTGGGCGACTTCCACGCGAATTGCGTCCTTCAATTCGTCCAGAGTTCGGGGCTTGTTCTCGTATACTCTAGCCTTGAGGTGTCCCCATAAGAAAAAATCGCATATGGATAAATCTGGGGACCGAGGAGGCCAATGAACATCGCCAAACCTGGAAATAAGGCGACCAGGGAAGAGAGGGCGAATAACGTCCATTGATGCTCTGGCTGTGTGGGCGGTCGCCCCATCCTGCTGGAACCACACACGTCGGATTGGAACACGTCGCCGTCGTAATTCAGGGAAAAAGAAGTTGGTGATCATTTCGACGTAGCGCTCTGAGTTCATGGTAACAGCACGACCATTACCGTCTTCGAAGAAGTAAGGGCCAATGATGCAAGTTTGCAATACAGCGCACCAAACCGTTACTTTTGGGCTGTGCAGCGGTCTTTCGTGTAACTGTTGCGGATTTTCATTAGCCCAATAACGGATATTCTGCTTGTTAACCATGTTGTTTAGGTGAAAGTGGGCTTCGTCACTCATGAACAAAATGAGGTTCACATTTTGATCCATCAGTGCTTCCATCTCACGTGCGAAGTTCATTCGTTATGCATAATCTCCGGGCTGTAACTGTTGCACAATGGCCAATTTATAGGGGTGAAAGCGGAGATCCATATGCAAAATTCGCCTTACCGAACGATCACTGAGGCGAAGTGCAGCAGCATGTTTACGGGCAGATCGAGTCGGACTGCGAAGAAAGGCTTGTCGAACGCGTTCAACATTTTCAGGAGTTCGAACTGTTCGCGGAGCTCCTCTTGGTCTTCTGTTGATCAGTTCACCACGCCTGCGAAGTGATTCAACCCAACGAAGGATGGTGTTTTGAGAGGGAACAGCTCTATTCCGATGAATGTTGAAGTGGCGACGAAACTCACGGTGTACGACGGTGACTGACTCATCATTTCGGACGAAACAATCATAGGCGAAAACGCGGTGCTACACCGTCCACGGCTCCATGACGACAACTGGTAAAACAATGCTAGGAACTAAGGAGTCAAGCGGCACCCCCCCCACCTCTCTCGTAGACGGAGGGGGAGAGTACTACCCATCTCAAAAACGTCCGTCCTCTCTGCCGCACCCTGTATATATAATAGGAACAATTGAAACTTCTGGATCATCTATATTTGTAGGTGTACATATATATGATTCTGTTACATACTAAATATTTACTAATTAATTTAATATTATTTAATGTATATTCATGTAAGATATTATAATGAATTTTGGAAAATCGTATTACTTGACATTTCTGAATGTTAGAAAATAAAGCATTTGTTCACACCAATAATGAAGTTGTTCTAAGTTAGTCTGTAAAATTTGGCAATTGTACACATTTCTTTTATTATAATATGGCACAAGAGTTTCTACTGTTACCTTACTGTTAGCTCTCCGGGACTAAGAAACACCCATTTGAAGTATGTTGTGAGACTGAATGGGGAAGTGGAAGGTTTGGAAGTATATGGTTATTCAGTACATTCGC
The DNA here is from genome assembly GCA_026573805.1 of Hesperophylax magnus. NCBI lineage: Eukaryota > Metazoa > Arthropoda > Insecta > Trichoptera > Limnephilidae > Hesperophylax > Hesperophylax magnus. Next base: position 5,918,746 of record JAIUSX010000029.1, on the reverse strand, counting down.
TAAACACGGTTAAAGCCATTTCAAGCAGTGTTAAGATTCTGAATGGTCAATATACAAAAATGTAATAATAATAATAATAATGTTTATTTCAGCTGGACAGAGCGGTGTGTGCAATGCTCTGCCTGCCATAAAAGTTTACATTTAAGTTAATACATAAAAATAAAATGAATAAAGAAATAAATAAAAATAAAAATAATAAATAAAAAATCAATACATTGATGTGCACATTAGGTCTTTATGGTGGCTTGAGTGAAATTCTCCATCTCCGGTGTAGAGGCGCTCTCTGCCACTGGGCAACGGCCTGGACAAGAGTGTTGTCCGATCTCTGGTAGCGCTGCCTCGTCCCGGCTATTCTGTGGCGCATCAAAGCAGCGAACCCATGCACCCTTCCTTCGGTGAACATCTGTGAGGCGCTGCATCGCCAGGGGAGGCCAAATAGGGCTCTGTATGCGTGGTTGTACTGTACTCGGAGTGTGTTCATGACGCCTTGTGTGTATGTCGTCCATGGCTCGCTAGTGTAGAAGCTCATACAATATGTTTGGAAAAGTTGCTTCTTCACCGGAGGACTGCATTTGTTGAATCTCCTGGCAAGCATGTTAGCTCGCACACTCAGTACTCTTCTTTCACGTTCTATGTCTTTTTTATCATTTAGGTCATCGGTGATGACATGCCCCAAATATTTGATTTCGCTGCAAATTGTCAGGTTGGCCCCGTCGAGACGTATGGGTGGAATGACAGTGGGACCAGTATTTGCTTTAAATATCAGCAGGGATGACTTTTTAGCATTGTACATCAGCCCGTGACTATCAACGTAAGCTTCGCATATTGCCAGAAGTTTTCTCATCGCTCTTATCGATGGAGCTAGTCATACACCATACATCATAGCTAGTCATAGAGCATGGTCATCCATGTCGTCTGCATAGCTAATATTGTTCATACATACCCCGGCAATATGGCATCCGATTCTTGTTGTATTCAGTGTTTTACTAAGTTCATCCATATATACGTTGAAAAGCACTGGGGACATTGAGCCTCCTTGTCTAACGCCGCACTTTAATTTGGCTGCTTCTGATAGGCTTTCATTCCATCTGACAAAGTTTTCCTGTTGGTTGTACCATGTTCTCAATATATTGACAATTTGTGGTGGAACTTGTCGTTCGGTCAGTTTTTTCCACAACGCATTATGACAAACCCTGTCAAAGGCTTTGCTTAAGTCTAGGAAGCATGCGTACACCGTTGTTTTTCTGGCTTTATAGTATTCGATTGTTTGTTTTATGCTATATATGGCCGTATCAGTAGAGCATCCAGCTTTGAAGCCCATTTGAGAGTCCTCTGTATTGAGCTTGTCTTCCGTTAAATTTAAGATGACCTTTTCGAAGATTCTTGCAATTATTGTGGCAAGAGATATGGGTCTGTAATTAACAGATGATGGTCGATGGTCGATGCCTCTCACAGTAAATAAATTTAAACAATGTTAGTGATTTTTAGGAAATGTGGTTGATAAAACCAAAATGAAAAATTCAAGTGCATGTCTTTCATCTAGCAACTTTAAATCGTAAAACGTCTAGGTTAGTGCTAGGTGTCCCTGTATGTGGCACATTTTCATTTATACATTTTTTCACAAGACATCCGTTGTGATGTCCAGTTTTTTTTTTTTTTTAAAGTCGTAGGCGGTTTACTTACGTTCCCCGCGAGCACTTCCCTCAGGCGAGTTCCCCATAGGCCCATTGTACTATCTCCCATTTTACCTCATTCCCTTGCCAGTAACCCGGTCCCTTTTATGAAGTTCACCAGGGCTGTCATTGGATATGTGGCGATGTCTTCTGGTTCCACACTGTGTCTTCCCAGGTATCTGAGCCTTATTCCCAGCAGAGCGGGACATTGGCACCATAGGTGAATTGGAGTCTCTTCCTCCTCTTCACATTTCCTACAGATGTTGGTGTTTTCCACTCCCAACATTTGCACGTGTCTCCTGAGATGGCAGTGTCCCGTTAATAGTCCTACCAGTTCCCTCAGTGAGTTTCTATCCATATCGAGTAGTTGCCTGGTTCGGTTAGGGTCCGGTCCGTTTATGAGTACTTTAGATTGCCTCATTCCGGGTGCCTTCTTCTGCCGGACGTTCCACTCCCTGAGCGATGGGTTCGCCACACTCCCTACGCTAAGATGTCCAGTTACATAAGGACAAGGCCGCTCGCAACCCAACTGCTGCGTACAATGCGTTAAAAACAAGCTGTTGCTTGGATAATAATACAGAATATTTTGCGCGTTCCTAAAACATGAATACATTTGCGTATATAATAATAAAATTAATTCCTTCACACTAGCAATAAAATAATCTCTTATCAACAATTGTTTTCTCATGCGCAAGCCTGACTCGATAATATACCTAATCAATTTATTCTGATATTGTAACGTAGCCCCTTCAGGTATCGTACCTAAAGGTAACGTTAATTAATGACTCATCATAACACTATTTGAATTATTGAGGTCATGATTGTACAAAGTAGGTATGCGAAAGTACATTGACACCATTAAACAATGAAAGGAAGAATCATGTTAGTTACTAGAATACGTAAGTTAATCAAATTAATTAATGTAATAAAAAAATCATAGTCTTTTGATTCTAAAGAATTTCCAATTTTGTTGACGGCCTTCGTCGTCGAGGGGTAAGGCTCTCGACTAGTAAGCTGGAGACCGCAGGTTCGAATCCCGGCGTGCACAAGTAAATTTTGTGTGATGAATTTTTGTTATTTCACAAATTACTCATTTAAAATTATATATAGTATACTTGCGGCACGTTCCAAAGTGGAAGATTGACCTTCCGATAGTCGAGAGCCTTACCCCTCGACCACGGAGGCCGCCGAGATAAAATATAGACTGCTCCAAAAAAACTTTGCATGTCATTAATAATAAGTAAATAAACTTTTATTGTTGAGAACATTCTCGACTTCTCGCATGCTAAAACTAATATCTTTAACAAAGATGATTAAAACAATAAATAAAAATGTAAAAAAGCTACAGCTCATAATTAATACAAATTCTGAATAATGTGGGTATCTAATATTAAAATCAAAAGGCTTCATTTGACATCATTGTAACAAAAGAATTCAAAATAATATATTATACTATCTGAAAAGTTATTGAGGGCTCAAAGCAGACAAAAAAAAATATTCAGAAGCCAATAAATACAAAATACCATCCACACGATAATGAACGACCGGTGTTCCATTTTAATTAGAAAGATAATAATCATTTATTTGAGTAAGTCCAATAATACTAATAATAAATTGATAACATAATATAATTATCAAGCCGAAAAAATGTTTTAAATAATAATACGTAAAAACTATTGCACTAAAATTACTAGCAGAGAGAAAATAAATTTACCTCTTTTTTACACTTTCCACTGTACCAAATAGAAAACAACATAGCGAAAATAGAAATGCCGACACTGAGTACGTAGAAAGGTGATAAGTTGTGTAGGAAAATAAACATGTTCTCTTTCCACTGCTCTTCCATCTTTTTTTATTGATTGAATAACTTAAATAAATAATATAATACGAACATTCGACGTTTACTTCACCAAAATAAACAAACACTTCTTCTTGACAAATTAAAATTACATTTGTGACAAGCAGTAGAGGTGAGGCGTATTTATCGTACCCAGTAAAAGTACCGGGTATTTCCATGCGATACTTTGTACTTGTGACAGATCTCCAAAATACATGGTTCCAAAATACTCAACAGTATTTTATACCGGGACTAAATATTTTTAATAGGTACTTTTACCAGGTATTTTTGATAAGTATTTTTAATAAGTATTTTTGATGGGTATTTTCAGTAGGTATTTTTGATAGGTATTTTCGATGGGTATTTTTGATGGGTATTTTTAGTAGGTATTTTTGGTAGGTATTTTCGATGGGTATTTTTGATGGGTACTTGTGACGACTGGTATGTGATATGATATTTTGCGACCGGAAAAATGTGAGGAATTTTTCGAAATGGAATACCGTAGCTACACCCCCCCTCCCATGGATTTTTAAAAATTATTGTGGGGAATCATAGACATATGAATATTAGTAGACCTGCCCTAAGTGATTAAAAGCGTATTATCCCCACTCCCCATACCGGTTCCATTGGAGCCGGCTGTGCTCGCGTATGGCCTCAAGTGAATTTAGAAAACGTGACGTCATCATTCTTGTGCGAACTATGGTCGAGGCATCATCGGTTCATTTTACGAAATAACACGGCAAAATGGTGACTTGTACTATGAAAACTTGTAAAAATAGATGTGAAAAAGAGAATAAACCCAATTGTCGTATTACATTCCATATATAAGCATTATTTTACTTTATTTTAAGCATATTCACATCGTATAATATGGATCAGTTGTAGAAACATATACTATCACATCGAGACACGTCTGGACGTGAAACACAAAGCTGGTTGGTTGCTGGGAAGTAAATTATGAACATTTCTAAAAGTGTCTTAACTAAATACATAAACGAAATATTCGACTCTGAAAATAGAAGAAATTTATTTTGCCAAATTTGGACTTCGCAAATTTGTTCATAACGTGGCGAGTAATTTGCGCTCCCATGTAAAAATGTCTATTCATTCAAAAGCAGATTTTACTTTTAAGAACTAAATGGTGATATTATAAGGCGAGATGCCTATATACTATCAGATTGATTTATTGACGAATCACAGTCAGCTTTACCCTCTTCGTTCTCCAACAGTTGATTTTACCCCTCATCCTTAATTTCTAGTCTATTAATATTCATATGTCTGTGTGGGGAATCATGTTTTTGGCTGTGCGGAATTTTTTTCGGCGAAGTTCTGAAACAACCCCCCCCCCCCCCCTCCTATGGATTCAAATATTTTGTGGAGAGTACTCATTTAATTAACTCAGGGAATTATGTTTTATAGAAATTCTCTAACAACCCCCCCCCCCCCATGGTTTTCAAATAATAAAATGGGGAATCAAGCTCATGTAGAATATTTGTGGGGAATATGTGGGCAGAATTTATGCGAGTTCATTAGAATTACTTATTCTGAATCAATCCTCAGGTCGGTATTAAATACTTTTGAGTATTTTTCTGTACCTGTACTCATTGTACCCAGTAACGAAAAGTACTCATAGGACCCACCTCTAACAAGCAGTTATGCCAATGCAAAAAAAATGACCACTTGAATTAACACTGTTCACGGCAGTGTCATGCGCATAAATAAACCACCACACATAAATAAACCACCCACCACATAATACGAATATACTTTAAATAAATGTTTTCTAAAGCCTATTATCGCATAACATAACTGTGTCAACCTTATTTTGCTTTTCCTATTGTTCCATGACTGAAGCTTTGACTCCATACTCCGTGCTGAGAGATTTTTACCTACGAATACCGTTTTTAAAAAACAAACCTTTGCTGAAACTGACGCACCATTTTGGAAACGGTAGTTATAAGTAAAAATTTACTAAATCATATATTTGTGTAAAAAGAATGCACTGCAAAAAAATCATATTTAAAAACCCATAACTTTATGCGATTAGGCGATAATAAAGCTGTTTCCAGTTTCTCAGTGACGTTCTGCAAGGACATCACTATCCAAAGGATCCAAAGTATATAGGTACATCATATGGTGAGTGGTTTATTTATGATCATTATGTACATGCACCAATACACATAATCTGCGTGTTGTTTGGGTCAACTCTAATAAAACGCGGTACAGATAACAGCTGATTTTTGTTAGTACTTCAGAAAACTACATTGTCTTCTGCTTTGCAAAAATGTACTAATTTAACGACTTAATATGAACCGACATATCAGTTGCTTTTTATATATGAGCATAAATAAACCACTCACGCCGGAGTGTCTGCAATCAGGGCCGGCCCTATGTAGGCGCAATCGGGGCAGTCCATATAGGGCGCTGACTTGTCAATGCGCCAAGGATCCAAAGAGCCAAGGTGCTGGCAACACCTAACTAGAGATGGGCGAAGCGGCTCAGTTGAGGGAGCCGGTTCACTAGTTCCCGTTCACTTGAAAGATCCGCTTCAGTGAACCGGCTCAATTGAGCGGGTCACCGGCAGTGTTGCCAGCGGATCTTGGCCTAATGTCGCCGTTTTTCAGTTGCAGTAATTCTGCCCACATATTCCCCACAAAGACTACTACTCTGCGTGAGCGTGATTCCCCCTTTCGTTATTCGAAATCCATGGGGGGGGGGGGTTGTTACAGAATTTCTATGAAACACAATTCCCCACAAGAAATTTAAAAAAACATACTCCTCACGAGATGTTTGAAATCCATGGGGGGGAGGGGGGGTTGTTAGAGAATTTCTGAGAAACATAATTCCCCGCAAAAGAAAATTAAAATACGTACTCCCCACAAGATATTTGAAATCCGTGAGGGGGGGGGGGGGCTGCGGACTTCCATTTCAAGAAATTTCCTCACAAAAATCGAGTGAACCGGCTCACCATCCGCGAACAAGTGAACCAGCTCATCGTTCGCGAACAAGTGAACCGGCTCACCATTCGCAAACAAGTGAACCGGCTCACCATTCGCGAACAAGTGAACCGGCTCATCGTTCGCGAACAAGTGAACCGGCTCACCATTGGCGAACGAGTGAACCGGCTCACCCGAACGAGTGAGTCACTACTGATCCGCGAACGAGTGAGCGGCTGATTTAAGAACCGGATCTTACGGATCCGCAAAAAGATCCGGTTCACTGAGCCGACTCGTTCGCGAACGACTCACTTCTACACCTAACACAACGCCTTTGAAATTTTTTTTCTATCGCCAGGCGCGGTTTGGCTGTCTGTAATTTTTAATAATGGTATTACTAGGTTTATCTTGTCGGGGTTTCTAGCAAAGAGCAACTTGACGGACATAAATATCTCTCCCAATCTCACCTGGCGAGCATAAAGACCAGTGAGTGGTTTATTTATGATAAAAACAAACTTCCGGTCTATAAAAAGTTAATCAGATTTATTTGAAAAAAAAAACAGTTGAGGAGGCGCATTAACTGGAATTTCAGTTGCTTTCTAAGCTCACTATCAGAAATATTTATATTCAAGTTACTCTTTGGTAGAAACCCTGACAAGATAAGTCGACTGATACCATTACTAAAAATTACTGAAAGACTAAATATTTAAATTAGAGCCTAAATCATTACAGAAAAAACAACAATGTTTCTTACCCTTATAAAAAATGTTATCTCTCCAAATGAAATAAGGCATTTAAGATTTGAATTCCATTAAAAAATAGCAAAGCAATAAGTAATACAAAATCATATGTTTTAAAATTAATTTGATGGCTTAGAAATATTAAGTACACTTTAATGTGAGTAGAACGCTTCTTGGTCTTTCATGTAATCAAGCATTTTTTGGTGAGTCTTTTTATAGTCATAAAAAATGTTTCAAAGTGCAAAATCTCGTATTTAAGAACCATGGACAGTTTTATTATGCAATGGCAAATTAAGTTGCTTTTAACCTCATCTATGCGGTCCCATATATGAACCATTGGCAGCAGTCTCTGCAAGTGCATTCAGATGCTGCACATGTGATCCTTAAAGTTTTGTTAAAACATACCACATGGTGGAATACATTGAGCTGAAAAGGTTAACATAGGTCCCAAACAAGCTGGATTTAGCATCTCCATAGGCCCCGGTACGAAGCATTCCATCTCCTTAGGCCTTGTTCCATCCTGTTTTAATCAGCCCACCTCTGGGTCGCTTCCACATGAACATGAATTTATCATCCTGTCATCTGGCATTCTTTCCAGTCTTTCCACGTGTCCTATTACCGAACACTCATTTAGAAATACAGTATTATTATACACATTATGCATACTTACGTTGCGTTATTTCAAAGTAATATTGGATAGCTCAACAATGTTTATGGAATATAAAGAAAAGCAATTAATATATTATGTTGTAAATTTTTTTTAATGTTTCGCTTGATTTTTCTTTATATTGATAAATGAAACACCATTACAGTTTTTATCTCCGGAGAATAATACGATAAACAAAGTACCTACTACCGCCTTTGACCACATATCCTTAATCCACCTATCTAAATGAACGTAAGTTTCCGGCGCTTCTAAATCTGACTCTGCGATGTTCAGGTGGGATAATATTAAACTATGTTTTTCCAATAAACCGCAGGTGTTCTCAATAACACTAGCGTTATCAGAGCAGGCTAACAATTTTATTTTCTTTTGTTTTTCTGATGATTCAGGCGATTTATCTTTATGAATTTTTTTCACATAACTGGAATACCTTTGGGTTATATTTTCATGACCGATTACTATCGAAGTTTTCTTCTCCTGAGCGATCTTATTGAAAATGTTGGTAGTGTATTCGGTTTTATTGGTCATCAGGTGATTGTAGTTGTCTTGGCAGCTCTGTCGGCCCCTCAGGACAGCATCACCAAATAACATGTTGTTGGAGAGCTTCAACTGCACCAACTTCAAAGAAGCCAGAGAATCCTCCACCGAACAATGTCCTTTTGAAGTATCTTGAATCTCTTCATTAAGAAATTCTTTAGCCAGAATTTTAAGCTTACTCTTTCTGAGCCTTTCGCCTGTTATATTGAATATTACACTTGTGTCGATCACATATGGATGCATCATCTTTAAAGCGTTCAGATCAAAATTCAGAGACTGACCAACGAGGATAGCATTGGCGGGAAGAAAGGCCCTGATGTCTCGCTGGACATCCTCCAGGCGAGTTTTTACATCGGCTAGAATTTCAGCAGTGATGCCGGAGAATTGGGTTAAGTAATCTACTATTTTATTGTATGGTAAAACGAGTTTTTCATAGACTACCTCATGTTGTTCATTGACCAGGGACACCCTCGTCAGCTCCGAGCCGGCGCACGTCCGACACATTTCACAATCCAGTCCGAACATGGGAGAAGAAGAGGTGACGGGTTCGTACGTATCTTTAGTCATGACGTAGTCTGAATAGCTGGATTTCAGTTTGCCTTTGAGCGGAAGAGGATAGTTTTCTTCAATGAGCTGCCAGGCCGAGAGCACCAACTGGGTGCGAGAGAATTTATCTTGTAATCCCAGATCGCAGGACACTTTGGGTCTTAAACCTTCAGATACTGGGAATACGGCTCTAAGCATTACCATGAGATCTCTTCTAGCTTCCATGGCGGCGTCCATACTGCCGTACTCTTGTACCATGGCTTCTTTTTCCACGTCAGTTAGAGGAACAGCGGCTAGTTCATCCACCATGGAGCCTCCGTACAGCGACGGGGTGACAACTTCCAGGCGATTTGGGAAGTGAGCACAGATATTAACAAACACTGACTCGTTTGAACTGTAGTTATATAGGGAAACTCCTTCAATAATTAGAACGAGGGTGTGAGAAACACGAGATGGCTTGTCCACGTGGCACCATCGCAGAGGGGCGTAGGGGCATTGCTGGTTCAGTATGGACAGAAGAAGCAAGTGTTGGATGTCCGTAAGTAGTATGGGGATTCTCTCGTCAACATGTGTGGTCAGAGAGGCTTGATCGCCCACTATTTTTAATCGGATATTTGCATTTGTTTTTCTGGCTCGTAGGACTTCCACTTCTTGTTTAAGTTTGCTGTAATCTTTTCCCTCCAGACTATTACCATTAGTCGCACTTTGGACAGAGTCTTCATCTGGAAACAAGGAAGAACATTTTCACAATCTACTTATGTTTATGAGATTAGTGAAACAGTGGCTGTCATTAATATTATTAAAATATATTAATAATTTAAGTGTTCTTTAGCTAAATCACACAAATATTTATCAAAATTATATAAATTTAAAAAAAAACAGATGGGTAGTTGGGTAGGTACCTTCGTGAACAGCTCCCGTTTGCTTATCAATGCCTGAATCACAGCTAGTGGCATCTTTCTTCAATTTCTTCCTGGAAGGGCCCGCGTCATTGCGGTCTTCATTTACCATCATTCCGTTGGGTGAAGGCTCTACTTCCATGCTTTCTTGGTTGAGCTTGGCAACCGTGACTAAAGCTGCCATTTTCTTCAATTTACTTTCCTTTCTAGAGGCCTTCTTGGCAACATTGGACTTCTTATCCTTTTTTTTAGACATAGTGTGACTCGATGTCAGTTATCGGAATGTACTGTAAAACAATGTAACAATAAAATTGTAGAACTTTTTTACTGTCAGATCTATCATCAAATTAAAACCTAAGAGATTTTACAAAGGCATTAAGGCTAGAATTTGGCAGTCTTTGAGTATTACTTAGGTTTTGAGGTTTTGGGTAAAAATAAAATTTTAGAAATAATGTATCAACCAATAAGTGACATATAAATTATTTGTAAAACAACATCAATTTACAAAGGTATCGGTCTTAAAACCGGGAAGAAGCAAAGAAACACGGGTAAACGAGATAATTCTAAACGCGGAAAACAAGCAATGATTTTATAAATAAAATAATCGTATCTGCTCTCACCTAAAGTTAATAAAGTAAAACAGATTTCACTGCCAATGTATGATTTAAATCATATTTGAATTCATAAATCAAATAATACGAAATATTTCTGAACCAAAATTTTGAAAACTGTCATGCTGAAACGTGAATTTATTCACAGATGATCCAGAATTCAGATGAATATGAATAAACCATAAATAAACCAATCACGAATAAACCCATAATAAACCACTCGCTTTGTTACTTATTTCCATAGAGTTGCATAGAGTATATAGTAGAAGCCATAGATATACCATTTAGTAGAAGCCATAAATATAAATATACTATTCAGTAGAAGCCATGGACCTAAAAAGCCCAGGGTATTGATTCTCCAAACCAGGCCGCTCGCAATCTTATTTTCGAGTCTCATCAAAAGTACATACTCACAAACGCCAAACGTCAAAAGTCAATCCATTCGAACAACGGGTGGGTCGAACCACTCGTTGTTAGAGTGAATTGACTACGTCATGAATCGAGGCCAACAGAGCATTGGTGCGATTTTGTATGAATGGCATTGAAGCCAAATCTAGGGCGAGGAGAAATAAGTAATAATATTGAAGGGTAGAGGCATAGTTATTAGTAGAAGAGAGAAAATTACGCAACTTACTGGTTGTCTGGGTAGTTTTTTTTGCTCCCTCTATTGTGTGGTTTCGGCGTTCCCAGTATTTTTAAATCTATTAGAGATCCTTGGGTCGTGTTCGTTTGTTCAACTGCTGACTTTAAAGAAATGTACATATCCTATCTTTCTAATTTTATTGGGGTTTCTAAAAATCTAATTTTAATGGGGTTTATAAATAATCTAGCACATGTTTAATTGGGTTGTTCTGTGAATTTCAGCCATTGTAAATATATAAGGGCATATCACGCCGCCATCTTTTACTGATGCAGGTCGTGCTATAGAAAATGGACCGAGAGTTAAAGAGACTTGTTTTCGTTTGGGCTTTTGCACTGGGTTAGTAAAAATAAGAGAAAAGGTTAATATGGTGGTGTTGGGACATGAAAATTTCAGTAACAACGCGATAGTGAAAACGTTTCCCAAAATGAATTTGTTTTATTATCATTGTTTATTTGAAGTACCAGAATTATTTAGTTTAAGAAATTAATTATTTCAGTACTAGTGATAATTGACAAATGCTTAACTAATTGTTAGAATTAAATCACATTTAAAAAATAAATCAGTTGAAATGAGTTCTTATCATAATAATGTATTATTAAAATTAATATACCGAATATTATGAGCTGTATTATTGTCTCCCACTTCATAAAATTCCTCTTTGCCGCCTACATATATAATTATTTAGTTCTGGCAAAATAAGTAGAAATTTACGAGTTTTTATTTATTTATTATTTGATTTCGTATATTGTTTATTATATCATTTAGAATCTATGGTTCGACGACATAAAAGTCTATGATAATAGAAGTATAGAAGCATATAGAAGTGTGAGTGAGTGGTATATCTATGGTATATCGTGTATCTATTTATCTATGTGTTATAGATTATAGGTGGCGTTTGTCAGTCTTCGGCCTTCGTTATCGATTTTGAAGAATTTGAAAAAGTGATATTACGACCCTGTGTTGAAGCTTTTCAACTTCTAATAATACAAAAAAATATAAAATGACTAGCCCAGTTATCATCGCGTCATCCGCAAAGCAGACTGCGACGGTATAGCGATTTTTCCTACCTTCGATAATATTGCGCTAATTTGTTTAATAATCATAGTTATAATAATTGTTTGTTATCGTTTATTTCAGTTAATTTTCCTCCATGGACTGGGAGACACTGGGTAAGCTCAAATTATTGTATAATCAACTTGGTCTGTAGAAAAAAATCTCGTTCAAAAATATTTGATTGACTTGTTTATTCTGAAATTTTCCGATGAAAATAGTTACCACTTAAAACCAATTAGGTGTTAACGTTGTGGTTGTGCTATCTTTTACCGTTCTAATTTTATATTCATCGATTCTCCGAGGTTTGTGTTTAAATTATCTTTAGAAAATTTCCGTAATTTGTTATTTAAATATTATTTTTAACATTGATCTATGTAAAAGATTCTATTTTATAATCTTACAATATGAGAACTTTTATTAGCAAAGGGCCAAAATATTTAAAAATAAGTATATTTCATTAATTCCTTACACATTTATCTACTAGGATCACTCCTACTAGGGTAAAGATGAAAAATAACACATTCTATGTGGCGTAGTTTGAGGGTTTCAATGGTGCTGAGCAATTCATTTTCCATTACTGTTACATAGATACTTCATAAGTAAGTTGGTCCTTTTTAGTTACATGCCTTGCTGCTATATATAAGGGTTGTCACCAGAACTCCATTGTGAGCTTCTTGCCTCGCTCCTTTTGAACTTTATTAGCTCCTCCCGTGTTCAGTTCTCGATTAATTTATTATTATACAAGTCTATTTGTGTGTACTTATAACACATAGATATTTGATTGATAATACAAATATCCCTGTAAAAACCATATAGGTCTCAGTTAATTAAGTAGGTTTACAATTGCAATAAGTAGGAATATTTTCTAAAGGCAATGCAGAAAAATTGCGCAGTGTTTTTTTAGTATTTTCAGTTGACCTCTGACTCCTGTTAGTTGACAAGTCTCAGCTCACCGGGTTTTGACCTGTTAATAATTATCTAGAAATCTTTTATTGGGTGTCAATGAGTAATGAGTCTCTCGGCAAATCTTCAAATGGAAATTTACATTAAAAATGTGCAAGGAGCAGTTACAACTTAACTCAAACCCCGTTATCGTTATTTATCTCAAGTCTATAATTGCTCTATATCAGGAATCTGTTTTCGAAGTAAAATCTCTTAAACAGTGAGTTTTGACATTCTGATATTTGTATTGCTTTTTTTTCTGAAATTTCTAAGTCAATGTAATTGTTTTCAGCTTACAACGTCATTTCTGAAACAATATTCAATAAATAAAAATACTTGTTTGTTAAGGCCAACATGAAGACAATACCATACTTGATAAATTGACATTTTGATTTTTGTGTTTAACAAACCCAGTTTAAGTAATATCCAAAGGCAAAATGAATGTATAAGGTCGCCACTGCAATTGTAGTGCTTGGGCACAATTCTTCAACGGCTCCGACTCCTGAAGGTTAAAAGTAAGGCCTTAGCTTCCACCCAGGCCACAATTTAGAGTATGTGTTCAAGAAAGAATTCCGATATTTGAAAATGTCTTTCTAAAAATATCTAACTAATCATAAGGGGATCTTTTTCCATAGGGGTAGGCATAAAGGATAGATCGACACAATTTTGTTTAGGCAGACACTCTTTGCTTCATTCAAATTCATACATTCTCTTCTATTATTCTGACTCTTGACATTTTATTTTATTTTATTGAGAAAACCAACAGTTAAAATATTATATAAGTTGTGGTAAAATATGTATAACATTGTACTTCAATTTCTTTCAATTGATTGATCAACAAAATACTTGTATTGCTCTGTAAAAAACAAAGAAACAACATTTAAGTTTATTAAGTCTTTTTTTTTTCAATTTTCCTTTTATGATTTATTCAAAATATATATATAAGTTGTGGTAAAATATGTATAACATTGTACTTCAATTCCTTTCAATTGATTGATCAACAAAATACTTGTATTGCTCTGTAAAAAACAAAGAAACAACATTTAAGTTTATTAAGTCAATTTTTTTCCATTTTCCTTTTATGATTTATTCCAACAATCTATATTCTTTTGGTTACTTTGACCATGTAAAAATCTGATGCAATATCGGTATCTTGGATTGTGTTCTGTTTTATCTTCCACGTTGTACATTTAAAATAAATTTTTTGAATTTTTTATTGTTCTTTTAAAATTTTATCCCGTTAAACTACAATTAAGCAGTTTGTCAACAGGATGTACATGTCAATTACAATGTAAATATGTATACATAATATTATTACTAATTATAAATATACATAATATTGTTGCTACGTTTAATGTATTCAGATTATTATTATTGACACACCAAGTCTAAAATAACACTAAATCTAAATGCTAATAAATAACAATTATTGATTGATAGTGATGATTAGTATAAATTAATTCTACTTATGAGCCATGTTTTCAGCATATATCTGAATCTATTTGGGAATTTACAATTTTTTATGTTACTTGGCAACATGTTGAACATTTTGTGTTGGGTTTTGTTATATTCTAGGGTTCGCTGTCCATATTTATTGTTATATTTTGTAACAAGCAGCCTTCATTCTTTGTGAACCTAGTGTTGTGTTCATGTTCCAATTTAATTTTATATCCATAGTCAGATATATACTGAATCAATATTTTGACGGATAGTAAGGCCTGCACAGGCAAGATGCTTAAGTTTCGATACAATGAATTGTTACGTCTCTTAGAAAAAATATTTTTTGAAACTAGTAATTTAACCATAGAATTTTGAACTGATAGTAGGTAATTTAAGTAAGTTTTACAAAAATGTGCCCAAGTGGTTATTCCATATCACAGAGTTGATTCTGCGAGTGATAGATATATGATTTTTTAAATATTCGCAGGAACGAAACACTTCAGTTTATATAATCTACCCACAGTCGCTCACAGTCTTTTACAAATATTGTTTATTTAAATGTCCGGTTTAAAATGGCAATTAACAGTCACTCACGAATAAATGTATACATTTACCATTTCAATTTTATTGAATCGCATGACGACGGGCAAAGGTTTTCATCTATTTTTCAAAATGTTTTTTTTTCTTTTTTCTGATTTTTTAAAAGTATATCTAGCGTTTATCTATTAATTTTCTTTTTTTTCTATTTCTTCATTTTTATTCTGATCCTTCAAAATATCTTCTACTTTAATTATGTTCACGACTTACAATTGTTCATCTGTATTTTCATTTGATTCTGTTTTTGCATCTTTGCATCTGTATCAGAGGTGGCTCTTCTAAGAAGGTCATTTGGTCAATGACTCCCAAAAATATGCTGCAATAATATAAAAAAAGGATTTACCCTTTTATTAATTTAGTTTTTACTCATGCAGATTCATATGTTTTTTCGATTAATTCCACTGCCATCTAGCTATGTGCTTACCGTGGGTCACTTTAAATTTTATCCCAAACCAATCTCCTTTCTTTCTCTTTGCTATAGAGACAATGGAGATATGTACCCGCCTCAGCACAGAAATCTTCTAGTGAGGCGGGTTACTTTCATATTTGTAATATTGATCTGTTATTGCAATAAACGCCTGGGTTTCCGGCAATTAATAAAAAAAAAAATCACTGTCTTGTCTGACGTATGCTTCATACAAAATTTATTTTTAAGGTGTTTTCGGACATGACCGCGGTGAGATAGAGATATCTACGATCTAGGATTATTAAGGTATTAGAGGGAGATGTGAAAAAATGTCGGTCGAAAGTTTTTTGTGTGATAAACGATAGCCATCTTGAACTTGAATATTAGTTTGTGAAATTATGTTTATCATTGTTGATGTAATTTGCATGGAATAATTTAAAATGTAAAATTCTGTGGATATCGTATTGAAAGAAATCGCAATTATATCATGAAAAACGTATTCAAATAAAGTGACAATTAGTTTATGTTACAAGAGAGAAAAATAAAGAGGTTAAAACAATATTTTTAAACGAAAAGTTATAATTTTTGTCAGTTGTTTTGCAGGTGCAATAAAATGAATGTATAGGTACTTTTGCTTTCATTGTTTACTGGACTTAATGGACTGAGGTTGGAGTTAGTGATTTAAAAACTTTTAGGAAGATCTTTCAAAACAAAAAAAAACAAAAAATAATTAGTTGTATGTTTAAATAATTAGATAAATAATCTTAAATTAAACCCTACTGTACTACCGGCTTCAGAATATATGAGTACCGGCAAATTAGTAACATACATTGGCGTTTTTATAATATTCACTACGCATTTGCAATATGTATTAAGCCTCCGTATTCCCAATTTCTAAAAAAAATCACTGTATATCTTTAAATGCAACTAAAGCATTTGTCGAGAGATTTTCGCTCTATTTCAAACGAGTCGTGTTTTATTAAATATTTTCATAATTTTCGCTTAATTATTATCGCATTTTAATATTAGAGCGCTCCCTCTTACATTCGTATTTACATATCTCTCTTGCAAACCATCTTTTTTTCGATTGACCTTCCACTTCTGAACTCATAGAGCCGCCTCTGATCTGTATATATATTAATTGGTAAATCTTGATAAAAATATTCCAGCACTGGTTGTGAGCGTAGCAGGTTTTTCATCGTTTCGATGGCATTTTAGAATTTATCAGTCCAAATAAATTTTAGGATTTCCTTAGTAAATTATGAAATGGATCTTGTATTATTGCACTTATCGGAATGTACGCATGATAAAAGTTGATTTTTCCTAGAAATTGTCCTGCATTATTTTGTGTTTTTGGAATACGAAAATTCCTTATTGAAATCAAATTATCCTTTACTGGCTTGACTGAATTATGCTGATATGACCCCGATATTGTACCATGTCTGATGCAAATGTGTTTGGTAAATTTTAACCTAAAACCTTCTGTTTTGTTTGCATTCAGCAGCTTTGTTAGATGATCAATGTGTTGAGCAAAAGTTTTTGAAAATATAAGAATGCCATCTATGTAATTAACAGCAAAATTGGTTACTTTATATTTTCTCAATATAAGAATGTCGTCTATGTAATTGAGAGCAAAATTGGTTACTTTATATTTTCTCAATATAAGAATGTCATCTATGTAATTGAGAGCAAAATTGGTTACTTTATATTTTCTCAATAAAAGAGTGTCATCTATGTAAATATAAGAATGTTATCTATGTAACTGGCAGCAAAATTGGTTACTTTATATTTCTTCGATATTATTGCTTAATATCCTCTGAAAAATTGCCGGAGTAGTCTTTAATCTAATAATGATAATGCCCCTCCTGTGTTACAAATCCGATTTTTTTTCTGTCTTCAATCCGTAACGGAATAGACCAAAATGCTGAGTAAATATCCAGCATTGAAAAAAATTGCGATTTCGGGTCTTTGCCATTAGGTCTTCAATTAACGGAAATGGTTGAGTTTGAGGTATTACTATTTTATTTAAGTCTCTGAAGTCTGCATAATCTGGATTTTTTGTTTTATTATTTTTTAAATGCTAGAGTATCCGGTGCAGCAAATGAACTGTAGAACTCTTCCATCAGAAAGACAAACATTCCCGGTATACGAATAACCTGATATTATTTGAAAACCTCCTACTACCACCACAGTAATTATTTGCTCTTCTATTTTCTTTTTATCTTCTACACTGCGTCTGTGAGGCCTCTTACTACAATATTTATCAGCTAATAAGTCTATCTTCGCTTCATATCCATTATCAGTGTCAACATCATATTTACTCTTCGCAAACACTGATGTGTATTTGTCTATTACAATAATTACTAGCCTGAACACACAAATATTTCATTTCTCTTTGTTTAAAATAATAATATAGTTGAATTAGTCATTAATTACGTTTCTCCACCTTTTTAACACAAGCGTTTGCTCAAAAAAAAATTTCCCATATTAAAAAAAAAAAAAAACTTTGTAATCTATATAAATTATAATTGTACATCTTTAAACCAATAAAGAACTTTAAAAAAAATATATATAAATAAATTGAAAAATCTTCCGACAAAAAATAAATACCGCTGACGGGAATTGAACCCACACCTTCTGATTGCCGGGATTGCCATTTTTCTCGGAAGATTTTTTCAATTTATATATGTGTTTCAGGCTAATAATTATAGCTTATAATAATTTGTTATCCTTTGTGCTTTGCATAAAACCTTGTCTTTTAAACATATATTTACCTTTAATAAATATTAATGTCTATTATTTATTTTTTTATCATTATTTAAATTCAATTGTCATTTTAAAATTTTCTTCTTTAACATGTTTGTTAAAATTTATTCTATTGTTTTCTACAGTGTTCTTATTTTCTGTACTTTTAAATTCACTATTTGTTTTCATATCTGTAGAATTTTATTCTTGTTTATTTGTATTATTCAGGTAGAGTTTCTGTGATATTTGGAATGACGGGTTGTTTAGGAGAATTTAAACAATTCTTCAAATTTCAACATTCATTTTCGGGTTCTGTGAAAATCCCAATCAAGTTTTGTTATTATACCATTATAGGTTAGCTGCTAGACAGAACTGAAATAACAACAGAACTTGAAATTTTTTTTCACGGAACTTGCAAATTAACTTTGAAATTTGAACAATTCATCAAATTTCAACGTTCATTTTCGGGTTCTGTGAAAGACTTATTCAAGTTCTGTTTTTATATCATTGTAGGCTAGTTGCTTGAAAAAACTGAAATAAAAACAGAACTTGAAAAAATCTTTCATGGAACTTGAAAATGAGCGTTGAAATTTGATGAATTGTTCAGATTCTCCGAAACAACCCATCCTAAGTCTTCACTTTGGATGAGTTTGAAGTCTTTTATCATGTCTAATACAATAAAAAAATCATACTTGAAATTGTGTTCATCGATAATGTACACATCAACATTTTTCTCCAATACTCTAAAGTTGTAAAACCACTTGTCCTTTTAACACCATTAATCGTTACTAAATATGCTTCATTCAAATCGTTTCTTTTACCTTTTAGTTTAAATAACTTAGAATTAATTATAGAAACATTTCCATATATGTATTTCTAATTTATCATTTAGTAGTAGTTTGACTTTTATTAATGGTGCTATTCGTCTTTTTGATAATTTTAATTTAACTCCGTCGCTATCACTGAATTGCTTACATGTTTAATTATATTTCTCTTTAATTGTTTACATGTTTAATTATACTTCTCTTAAATTGTTTACATTTTTAATTATACTTCTCTTAAATTGTTAACATGCTTAACCACTCAGAACATTAGAACGTCAAAAGACGTAAATATGATAATAGCGGTCAAGACATTACTTTTCACATAAACGTGCGAGATTTTACAAAAATCGATTTATTTCCATCACTAGTATACGGATTGCCGTGATTTAAAAAACAGAGTATCGATAAGGAATAACGCTACGCGTCTGTATTCAAGAATATCTATGGAACGTAGAGGTGCATTATCTAAGCCGATTGCATCTGTCATCTTGTTCGTTCATAATTTATTGCGTTTCTAAATAATTTATTAAAATTATTTTAGTTTGGACGGTTAATATTTTGAGGTGACTAATAGTTTTTAATTATATTTCTTCAATATATAAAGTGTTATTTCTTTATGATACTCAGAAAAAAGTACATTTTTCACGGCTTTGAAATAATGGTAAGCGATTTTTACATATTTTTGACGTTTTCATAAAATGTATATTTAGAAACGCAAATATTTACGTATAATAACACAATGCGATAGTGGATTTCATAATCTTTCCAAAACATTTTTTAGAATGAGGCTACGTTTCCCAAAACGTGAGTTATGAAGCTTTTAGCAAAACTCGTAAATAACACAAAAATTATCACGTTTTGACAGTTCGCAAAGGAACACATAGTAAAGAAAAGTCTTTGTCTGAGAGGTTAATTATATTTCTCTTAAATTTTTCATCCTCTTTAGTATGGAACTAGCATGAGGCTTCAGGGTGGCAACGAGTGCCTTTATTCAATTTTTCATGGACTTTTATCTTCATTTTCATTAGATCCTGCATTTCCAAATTTTCTCTTAGCCAAGAAGCTTTTTTTTGTTGACCATGTGTTCATACTTGCTTACTTCATTTAACAAATCCACAGTGTCTTGTAATCCTTCTCTATCGATCTTGTTAAGTATGAATTTTGATAGTCCGGAAGCAATAAGATCTATTAAAGTACCGCTGTTGATTGATCTTCTCATACATATATATTTTTAAATATGACTTACATTCCCGGGTTACGAATAACACAACAATATTTGAAAATCTTCTACTACCACCACAGTAACCGGAAAATGTTGCTTGTGTTGTGATGGAGGACTTAGTCAGCCGAAGAATTGTACACACTACGCCTGAGTGGGACCCAAACGCGGTGCCAACTCAGCCACCAACCAATACAAGTTTTTCTTTTCTGATAGCATAATCCAACAGAGAACCGTCTTTGTGTCTAAATAATATGAATATGTGACCAGGTCCCATTCTATGTTTGCGAATGATTCACAGAATTTGTTTTTCCATGTTGACCTCTTCGAGTTCATTGTCATTATTTTAAATAATGGAACTGTACCTATCTACACAAATTTTATCCATGAACAATCAGAGTACATATTTCTATTTTATTTTCATCTGTGGTCACACCAAATCGTAAACATTCTGTACGGGACGGCACTGTAGTCGCCGGCCGCACAGACGATATAGCGGGAGTGGCCGGCTGGCCGCTTCGACGCCTTGGAAGAAAAGGTCGGGAAAAAGGAGGGAGAATGTGGAAAAAAGGGAAAAATGGGGAAAAATATGAGGAAAAGGGAAAAATGGGAAAAATGTGGGAAAATGGGGAAAAATATGGGGAAAGGGAAAATGGGGGGAAAATGTGGGGAAACTAGGGAAAAATATAGGGAAAGGGAGAAATGGGGAAAATGTGGGAGATTATGGGAGAAAGGTATAAGGCAGGGGGGAGGAAGGTAGGGGGGAACCTGCGCCCTGACAAAGGACGTTTTCGACTATTGCAAATGTTTCTTCTTGATGAGCACCAGGGAGCCGGGAGAAAGAAGAAGGCCAGGTTGAAGTGAAGGTCCAGGGCAGAAGAGGCTTGAAGAGGCAGTCAGGGGCAGTCCGGGAGAGATGTTGATGAGGCGAAGGGTGCTGGATCTCTGCCGAATTGCGCAAGTTTTCTGCCTTTTAAAGGACCAACGGGCTCAGCTCTCCCTTTGTTAGCGAGAAATTCCGAGAATTATTTTGGGTTCCCAGAATTTTCACAGGGCAGAGCGCCGTTGTTCCCTGACTGTTCTTCAATCCGCTTGCCCGGGTCATATTTTATTTTTAAATATTTTTGTGAGTTTGCACAAATTTACATATTAAAAGGGATTTGATATTTAAAGGGAAGCCTTGCACAATATTCGATTTTGTGCAAACGGCAAGTTTTGTAAAGGAAACTGCGTTTGCACAATTTCAAATTTCATGCAAGTCATCCATGTTTTGTACAAATTTAATTTATAAGAGGGTATTTTGGGGTTCAAGCCTTTGTTTTTTGTCTATAATGATGACTGCTTGACCCCGTGGTTTTATTTATTAATGAATTTTGCATATAAGATTTACAGATGTTTTAGAGAGAGATTTGTTGCATAAATTCGAAGATGCGCAGAGGTGAGTTTGTAAAGGAACTACCTCTGCGTAAATTCAAATTTATGTAAATTAATTTAAGTCGGTGTACAACGTCCGGTACACATTCTTTTTCAAACACGATTCACTGTCTTTCATTTTTGCTATGGAATTTTGAATAATAATCTTCTCAGCAATGTTTTAAAGCTCTGTTGCTTATTTTCCATTAAATTTTTCAATCAATCTTTCCAATGTACTGTTACTTCTTTTTGAACAATTCATCAAATTCTAAAGTTCATTTTCACATTCTGTGAAAGTCCTATTCAAGTTCTGTTATTATATCATTATGGGCTAATTGCTTTGCAGAACTGAAATAATAATAGAACTTGAAAATGAACTTTGAAATTTGATGAATTGTTCAAATCAATTTCCTTTTATGATTTATTCCAACAATCCATATTCTTTTGGTTACTTCGGCCATGTAAAAATCTGACGCAATATCGCCAGCTTGGTTTGCGCTCTGTTTTATCTTCCACGTCGTACGTCATCTGTCAGTTTCAACGTTGACATTCTAACTGTGAAGCACTGCTTTATTGACAATGCGGAACGTGGTAAAATTCAAAATTTAAGGGAATACATTTCCTTTACATATGTATAATAATTGAACCAGTAATAGATTTTCACCGTAGACATTCAAATTTGTAGATCAGCTAATCAAGGAAAGGGGAACAAAGCAAGGTGAACGGAGCGTGAGATTGCGCGACCATAAATGAATCTGACAGTATGTAGGCGTCTCGCATTACAATATCTCTTATTCAGTCCTTTATAAAAAACTGCTTATGAATTACTTATATTTTTTTACAATGGCGAGCAAATCACCGGCTGTGTAAAAATCTTAACTGCAAATCCCAAATCGGGTAAACAAAAGTTCGGGTTTGTTTCCAAATTTGAATATTTTATTATGCTATTTAGTTAAACACTTTTTACGAATGTTTTATAATTTACTCATCTCACTCATTTTTAGCATCGCTATGCCAGGTGGTACGTTTAAAAATGATTGTTCAGATCCTGCGCCGAAAAGTTCCACAATGTACTGTGCTGCAAATCTTTGCCTTACTTTTCTGCGCCGGGTCTGCGCCCTTTGGCGGTCGATGTACGACTGATGTCATAGTTTATTCATAGCATTCTCGAACCCTCCTGGTGCCAAAAATGTGGTCACATGGTTTGTCTCCAGCTTGTCAAAATGTTGCCTAGATTTCATGTTAGGACAAGTCTTATCAATTTGGATGTCTTTGGTTTTCACTGATGTTTCTTATTATTACTGAATATTATTAAGGCGATGCCATACGTAGTAATGCAAAATCATGTGTTTTTGGTTTGAAAATTTGGTCGCCTAGAAATGTTTCAGATGCTTTAATTAAATACTGCGAGTAGAATACATCTTGGCCTTTGAAATAATCGAGTATTTTTTATATAAGTCTTTTTATAAGCACAGAAAAAAATAATGTAAAGGCCTATGAAAACTGCTTTAAAGTTCAAAATCTCCTACTTACGAACCCATTTTCGGTTATGATTTTATTGTATAATGTGGAAAATTAAGTTATTTATTAAATGATCGAAAAAAATTAAATATTTATGCCTGAACATCCACAAAATAAAATAAAAGGCACTTTTTGGCCATGTTTTTTTCTTGCATAAATCAAAACAGGCGGATGGTGTTAAGCGGGAATTTAAACCTTATCGCCATCTACGTAAGGGTTGTTATTGATAGCGGCTCAATTTAAAATATTACACGACGTAGTGCATCGCCTTAATGACATGACCCCACTGTAGTGTTTGGTTCACTCGATCGTGCCATATCTCCCTTGTGCATCCCCAATTTTTACCAAACACATATTTGAATGATTTTATTATTCTTTCAGCCATGGCTGGGCAAGGGCCATGGGGGCGCTACGCCCTGCGCACGTTAAGGTGATCTGCCCCACGGCGGCCACAATGTCCGTGACCCTCAATGCCGGCTTCCGCATGCCCTCTTGGTTCGACCTGCGCACCCTCGACCCCTCAGGGCAGGAGGATGATCAGGGCATCATCAAGGCGTCAGAGCTGATACACGCTATGATCAATGCGGAGATCAAGGTACAGTAGAACTTCTAATAGAACAATACTACTACTTTTAATGGTAGACTTTCTAACAGTAAGGGCAAGTTGTTTTGCAGAAGAATCACGAGTGATGAAGTAACCAAATGGCCATTCAGCGCCATTTTGTATTTTCCACATTTGAAAGGTCACCGTTAAACGTCGATTCTAGATGCGTTTCAGCTTTCTAATAAATTGTAATGAGCTGACAAGCTTAACAACGTGGTAATTGTCCTCTTCTGCTGATCACAATTTGTTCAAAAACTGAAACTATGAAATGGCGCTGAATGGCCATTTGATGAGAATGTTACATTATATGTAACATCCTTAAACTTCTAACAGTGCAGATTCTAACAGCGCAGATTCTTACAGCACAAAATATTTAACAGCACAACTTCTGAAAGTACAGATTCTAACGACTCTAATAATGCAACTTCTAACACAACTGTACTGAACTGTAAGTGAAAGTTGTGACATGATGATGATGATTAGGTGCGGTATGTCCCCATAGAAAACGTCTCACGTTTCTACATGTGCGATACCTGTACACTACTTGGGGAAATGTGTTCCTATCACCTGCTCATTCGGCAATGGAAATATTGGCAACAACTTTTTATTTAGCATTAATTTTTCAATAGATTATTACCACTTCTCACGAAACTATGAAACACAATAAATGCACCTTTTTATCCCATCGCAATGTGTTTTTGGTGTGTAAATTTGATCGCTTAGAAATATTTTGGATGTTTTAATTAAATACTGCGAGGAGAACACATGGAAATAATTGAGCATTTTTTTGATAAAGTCTTTTTATAAGCCCAGAAAAAAATAGTCTATCAGGCCTGTAAAAACTGCTTTAAAGTTCAAACTCTCCTATCTACAAACCCATTTACAGTTAGTGATGTAGACCCGGGAATATTCCCCGGGGAATATTCCCGGGAACAGGAATATTCCCGGGAATATTCCCCGACCTGAAATAAATTCCCGAAAACGGGGAATTTATTTTATTTTTAATAAAATGGTTTTACACTTCTCTTGGATGCTTTATTGAGTGTTAGCAGTTATCTAAGACGACATCCCCTGATCTAGGGACTTCCCTACCACTTATGCCCCTCCCCCTCAGGGAAGTCCCCTTGGGTGCATAGCTCATACAATGCACCTATTGGTGAATGACATTCTTTCTACCAAATCAGCAAACGTCTTCATGCAAAGGGTTGTTAGTATCGTTAAGACCATCCGTCAATCACAAATACTGAGCGCATTACTAACTGAAATAAATACAGCAAAAAATTGAATTCGACTCTTCCTGTCAAAACACGCTGGGGCAGTTATTTAAATTGCCTTGACAGCAAGATGAAATGTAAAGTAAGCCTGCAAACATTTGCAGTAAACGAAGCTGCCTCATCTTTACCTCGTGATATGAAGAACAGCCTGTTGGACGATGATGTTTACTGGACAAGAGTGACATCATTAGCCGATGTTCTGCGACCGATTGTTTCCTGGATTACACAGCTAGAGGGAAACGATCCACTAACACACAAAGCATTGTATGCTTTTGAGGATATTGAGAGCAGTCTAAGTAAAACTCTTCCAGCGTCTCTACTGTCACATGCCGAAGAGAAGCAAATACTGGAAAAGGCGGCGCAGCGCAAAGAATTTGCTATTGCTCCAATACATCTGGCTGCTGCCCTACTAGATCCAGGTTCCCAAGGACATCTGCTAAGCCATGCACAGCAACTTGAAGCACTTGAATTCATTGACCAAGTAGCGAGTCATATGGAGACTGTTGATAGTGCAAATGTTCTTGTTGATTTAGCCAATTATAGGGCTAAAGAAGAATCATGGAGCAAGGCATTCCTATGGAAGTGTGTCGATAAAATCACGCCAGTGACCTGGTGGAAGGGGATGTGCGGATGTTCTGATTTGTCACAGGTTGCCATAAGAATATTGACTGCTCCCATTACTTCAGCAGCCACTGAGAGATCTTTTAGCACGTTTAGTCGCATTCATACAACACGGAGGAATCGTCTAACAACTCAAAGAGCAGGGAAAATAACATTTGTGGCACACAATTGGAAACTTCTTTCCTCTGAAAAAGGCTCTCAAGTTGCTCCCAAGAAAACCCTTTCTTCCACGGATGAGCAGATTGCTTCGCATCATAACGTTTCAAACCTATCTGGTACTCGCAAACGCAAACATCCAACTGACTGTTCTGAGGAAGAAGAAAACGTAAATAATCCTGAGTCGGCAACAACTTCGTCCGGGTCGGATGAAGAAGAAGAAGAATATGAAGGTGAAAGTGGAAGCGAAGTTGATAGTGTCAGTGTCAAATCGGTATCATCAGATGAACAGTAACGATCTGTGAAGTTGTGTCATTTTTACAGTTTTACGATTGATTTTTTTATATCTACCGTTTACTAGCATAATGTGTATATAGGCTACCAATACTGTACAGTATACAATTATATAGAGATACTACTCACTTTAAAATAATTTTGATTGGTATTTTTTTGTTATTTTTCTCTTGGATCCTATTCCTATATATTACATGGGAATATTTTTTATGGATCTATCCTGCTCTATATGTACCATATGTGTGTATATATTATTTTTTATTTAATAAATATGATTCTTTTTGAGGTATTATGTTGTTAAAATCAAAATTCCCAAAATTTCCCGTCCAGGGGAATATTCCCGGGAATGTTCCCGGGAATATTCCCCAGAAATAAATTCCCGGGAATTTATACATCACTATTTACAGTTATGGTTTTATTTTATAATGTGGCAATGTAAGTTCTTTAGAAAATGATTGTAAAATATTTAATTATTTGTGCCCGAACTGGGTGTTGAGTGTTTTTTTCTTGCATAAATTAAATGGGGATTTAAACATTATCACCATACACATAAGGAGTGTTATTGTTATTGCCCAATTCCAAATGTTACACAATGTGGTGCATCATATTAACCACAATTATTATAATTTTAAACTATATAAATAAAATGTAAGTGTCTGTTTGTTCAAAATCTGTTCTTCACCGATTGCTTTGAAACTTTGACACAACGTTCCATTCGAATACGCATGTGTTTTTATATACCTATCTTAATCATGTGTCACTGTGTTTGTACACACTAATCTCTGAAACTGCCCAACCGATTTCAATAAAATTTTGTGATTGTGTATACCTGAAATATAGGATAGTTTTAGACCCGATAAGTTTATTATCGATAGTCTGTTGTCGTGTATCTAAAAATACATAAAACCACAACTAACTAACTAACTAACCATCACGCCGTTTCCCCGCAGGGGTAGGCAGAGAGGACGGACCGCCAAACAACTCGGTCTTGGCACAGACTCCTTGCCTCATTCACATTCATACATCGTCTCATACATACTCTTCTATTGTTCTGACTCTTGACATGGCCCGACTCAAGTATCTGATTCACTTGGTCGTGCCATGACTTCCTCGGGCGTCCCCGACTTCTGCTACCATTCACATTTGCATTGTATATTCTCCTTACACTCCTTTCTTCGCTCATTCGCTTTACATGCCCAAACCATCTAAGCGTCCCTTTCTTGATCTTACTCATTACGCTTACATCAGCCTTGCACTCTTTGCGGATATCCACATTCCTCACACGATCATACATGGTTTTACCACACATACGCCTCAGGGATCTCATTTCAACAGCATTCAATCTACTTTCATCCTTTCTTTGCCAGTTCCATGCCTCACTTCCATACATCAGGGTAGGTACCAGCACTCCATTGTGGACTGCTAACTTCGCTTCTTTGGACCATTTTTTGTTAGCGCCAACTGCGTTCAGTCCTCTATTAATGGAGTTACCTGCATTTACTCTTCTTTCAATATCTCTGTCAGCCTTCCCATCTCTCGTAAACATGCTTCCTAAATACACAAATTCATCCACCTGCTCCAAGTATTCCTCATTCACACCTATATTGCACACTGTTTTCGTACTTTCTCTTTCAAACACCATTACTTTAGACTTACTTACATTCATCATTAACTCATTCTTCACGCATACTTCGTTCATCCTAGACACGAGAGACTGTGCAGATCATCCATACTATTAGCAATCAGCACCGCATCATCAGCATACAACAGGCAACATACTTTCAGATTACCACAAATAAAACCACAAATATTTTTTAATGCGAGTTTAAGGATTTTTACTGGAAAAAAGAGGCATAATTCATTTTTAAGTTGTGTAGGATTTTAATAGATGGCGGTGTGAACAAATGTATTGACATCGTATTTCGCATATGGGGAAAATACGACACTCAAACATCGTTTCATTTTCAGTGCTGATTTAAACGTTTCCCTAACTCTAGAACTTTTCTGAAGTGTTCCACGAATATACGAACATAAACGTGTTAGTTTGTATTTATTTTGTTTATCTTTTTTTATATCGATTTTATTATCCAATTGAATTTTTGAATTCACTAGATATGCGAGGAATGCCACCACACGATAATTCTGCTTAGTAATTTAAACCCACCCAGATTATGCAACTGCACGTTTGGTCATCAAACAGATCACCGGAAATGTTATTGAAGCAACCATTTTGAACAGAAAGACGGCCGGCGTGGTCTAGTGGTATACGCTTTTGACTACAGATCCGAAGGTCGCGGGTTCGAACCCGGCGTGCGCAAATAAATTTTATTTGATTAATTTGTGTTATTTCACAATTAATTAATTTAAAATAATATATAGTATATTTTGCGGCACGTTCCAGAGTGGAAGATACTCTCAGTATCGCCCTGGTGTAAGACCACCATTCAGAATTGAAACGTTGCTTGAAATGGCTTTAGCCGTGTTTGGTGACCAGATCTGAATAGCCAGGTCCTTCCCCTCCCCAATACCCTCAGCCTCACAACATACCCCAATTGGGGATGCCATAGTCTCACTGGCTCCAGACGGGAGCAGTTGGGACTCTTGTGCGGTATTACTGTAAAAAAAAAAAAAGAAAAAAAGGGAGAAATCATTATGTTGCCACTTGTCCTAATGATACCATCGGAGACTGCAATCTATTCAAATGGCTTCAATTTCCGATTCGTTTGGCATTTGCAATGACAATCAACAAATCACAAGGGGAGACAATGTTATGGACCACATGTTTCTCCCATGTTCAATTATATGTTGCATGCTTACGTGTGGGTAAACCATCAAATCTACAAATTGGCAAAAGACAAAAAATATTCTTCACCAAATCGCACTACATTAAATTTAAATTCATGACTATAATTAAAAACAACAATATTGTTTAGACAGAAGAATCAACCTTTAATGAATAAAAAATGAAATAAAAAATGTACATCGAAAGTGTTTTCTATGGATTGTATTCATACGGCAATCTGTCACACTGTCCAAGACAAATACTAGACCTGTCGGTGGCTGAGTTGATATCGCGTTTGGGTCCCACCCATGCGTATTGTGTTCAATTCCTCGTAGGCTAAGTCCTTCATCACAACTCAATCAACATTTTCCGCTTACTATGGTGGTAGTAGAAGATATTCAAATATTGTCAGGTTATTCGTAATCCGGGAAAAGTTGGTCTTTTAAAAAAAAAAAAAAAAAGAAAACTTCAAGGCAGTTTTAAGAGTATACAACGGTGCCAGTCGCATTTTTACTTATTTTCTATCGTACTGAACAATAATCACAATCTGCTAAAATTATCAATATTAAATGAAACATCAAAACTAAATACAAAAATAAAAAAAAAAAAACAAAAATAAAAAATACTAAAACTAAATACAAAAATTTAAGAAAAACTACAGGCCGCCTCAGAACAGGAAACCCTAGTGAGGAGGACTGTGAAAAAAATACAAAAAATATACTTATATTATACTTTAAACCTACATAATGTACAAATTTTGCTATTGATATTAATAAAAAAAAAAAAAAAAAAAAAAAAAAAAAAAAAAAAAAAAAAAAAAAAAAAAAAAAAAAAAAAACAATATCTACAATGCATGTGACTTATGCCTGTATTCTATGTAAGTCAAATGCATAAAATATAGATAAAATGAGGTCGATATAAAATGCGGTCTACATAGAAGATGGTCTGTGGCAGGACAATGTCTGCCCGGGCCCACTAGTATTACATATTTAGATGTCTTCTGTGACAGGTAAAAAACATGTTTTTTTTGTAAAAACAGTACCATCTGTTGTTCAAATGTGCTTTTTTTGAAAAACGGCGCCATCTGTTAAAACCTGCTTTTTTTGAAAAACTGCGCATTCTGTTGGATAAACATGCTGTTTTGAAAAGTGGCGCCATCTGTTGGACGTAAAAGCAACACGCGCTTTTGTTTCTCTATCTGCACAGAGAGACTGAGCCATAGCAAAGCGTCGCGGTGTTCAGCTAGTTTTAAATATTTCTCATTACCATAGTATTTTAACTTCTGAGAAAGTTGTTTTAAATAACATTTATTATGATGATAATAGCAATACAATTTCCATAAGACAATTCTGTAATATTTCACTCCAAGCACACTTTAACGTTACCTATAAATACTTGTTAGGTAATCTTATTACAGGTGTTCTATTCTACGTAGAATTTCTTCAGCATTGGTCTTTACATTATATAAACAACATACTCTCTTTTTTTTATTTAGCTGTCATAATACAAATAAAACTAAGCAAAAGTTGTAAGATAGATGTTATAAACATTTAGAGGTCTGATGAAGTAAATTAAAAATTAGCATATTAATGATAATAAATCTAAGAAAATTATGTGTACAATTCTAAATTAGACCACTTAATAATAATAATATTTGGATGATTTGCATAGCGCCGTTTTTGTGCAAAATCACCTCAAGGGCGCTGTACAAATATATAATACATTGTCACATAAATATTTTGTGACAAGTGAAGTTCCTGCCTAATTGGGGTTATTTTGTCTATGGTGTTTTTTTTTAACTTTGGCAATATTTTTTAAGGAAGGAGAGGCAGTTTTGTTTATGGGCACTTCCTCCCCGGGGAGCTAGGCCAGCTGCACGGTGATCTTGTCACTCGCCATTTAAGGTGTTTTAATCTGAGTTAATCATGGGAATAGAAGTTATTCTTTTCTTTTAAAAAGGGCGCGGGGTGTTTTCCTATCACGAATAGTTCGTGTTGGTTATTATTTTTAGTGGTGGTCATGGAATCCCGCTTTTTATCCAGTGTTGGCCGGTGGTCATATGTGTAGTACTCGTGTTTCGGATTTGAAACCGCAAATAGTTTGGTCCTAGCTGTGGCTAGAAGTTGATGGCTGAGTATCCCCGCGTCGCGAAGGAACGGATTGCTGTTCCCGAAGTCTGTAAGACGAGTCTGGTTGGTTGCCACGTGCTGCGGACTTGAAGATCCTACAGGCACACGTTGAAGGAGTTGCGCCCTCCTGTTTCCACTAAGTGAAGGATGTCCTGGCTCCGTAAGACGAGTGTGGTTGGTTGCCACGTGCTGCGGACTTGAAGATCCTACAGGCGCGCGTTGAAGGACTTGCGCCCTCCCGTCTCCACTAAGTGAAGGATGTCCTGGCTCCCGCCACGGGTCCGTTCCCCTCTACTGTAGTCAAGTTTTCGTTCGCCACCCGTTGTTATTCCTTCGTTTCTCGACCACGTAAAGTTAGCTTAGTTTGGTTCAGGAGTCCATCTGGTATGTGCCTACTTTTATTCCTATGTTTACATTGGTATCTTTTGTATTCCCTTGTTGTAACTTTTGATGGTTTCAATATAATTTCGATTAAGTATTTACTCTTATTATTTCTGATTTCCCACCTTACTAGACAGAAAATTAACCCCACAATCATGAGATTGAGATCTTTGCTCTACCGTATTTGTACCCTATAATTGATCCTGTAGATCTCACTATTACATGTAAACTTTGGAATGTTCCTACATTACATTTGGCATCCAATGTATCTTACCTTACAACATTTCTACAATGATGTATGTTATTACTAACTATATATGGAGATAATATACAGTACAATACTTACCTGGTAGGTCACTTGAGATTAACACTTAATTAACATGAACTAATTGTTTATTAGCGAAAAAATTTATACAGGATTAAGGACATAATTGGAAAATTGGATATTATTGGACTTTCTCTCAGGAATTGTATATTTAATTTAACCTGTCAACAGTGGGGCAGATTTCGGAAACAGCGCGAAAATTACCTTGATGAGTTTTTTCTCAAATTTCGGAAAAAAAAATAAATATTTGCTTTTTTTTCGATTGTTTTCTGTTTACCAGATAATGTAGCTAATTATTCATATATAGTTCATGATTATATCGTAAGACGTTTTCCCAGAATAGCTAACTTTATCTGAAAAATTAGTAAAAAATTCCCCCGTTCGGGAAACAATTGTCAAAAAAATTATGTATATGAATATAAACGGATTTTATTATTTTCACTCAAACCTGAATAAATAGCCTATATGAAAAAAAACAAATCAAAGTTTTCAAAGAAATAATGGCATTTACGTTGTTTTGAAAATGTAAAATATTTTAGGCTTTTCAAAAAAAAATGTCAAGCCAAGCGTGCACTTTAGAATTTTTTTGTGTCGTATTGTATAAAGTTATGAAAGCAATTCTTTCAGTTTTTTGTAGTTCATACTATTGTTGTTACTAATAATATTTTTTTATACTAGAAACCTGTAAATAAATAATGCTAAAAATATATTTATGCACTAAGATGTAAATTTTCTAACATTTTTCCTGTCACTTTACCATCCTGATTTTTGACACAATTATATTGCGAAATA
Source organism: Hesperophylax magnus (assembly GCA_026573805.1). Lineage (NCBI taxonomy): Eukaryota > Metazoa > Arthropoda > Insecta > Trichoptera > Limnephilidae > Hesperophylax > Hesperophylax magnus. The sequence continues at coordinate 5,886,142 of JAIUSX010000029.1, read as the reverse complement.
TTGTAAATATTACATCAAAATAAACTAGATAGAATTACCTTTCTAATGGTACCTCACACCTATTATTTCGATAATGAATTTATATCCAAAACAATGCTAATATGTAGAATATTTACCTCAGACAGTTGATCAACTCAAAGTATATTTCAATCTATAGAATTCCAAAATGGCCGCCATTCTTGTGTACGTATTCTAATCGAAATACAGAGTGTTTCAAAGAATCATGATTCAATGAGAATAAAAATAAATTTTAGTGATATTTTTTTTCATAATATTTATTTCAATTTTATATAACATAAAATGCATTTTTTCAATTTCAAGTACTGGGTGGTTCAATAAAAATAAAAGTCAGAGATTTATGTTTCATCATATTTATTTCATTTTATATTATATGAAACACGTGTTTTTCAAACTTTGGTCCAGAGGCCAGGCTCTCGACTACGAAAAATATTATTTTACATATACATATTTATTATGATAATATGTCAATTTTTAGACATTGTTTCTCAATGAATGGACATGAAATATCAACCAATGCACTTCAGACCAGGTGAAGGACTGCTCCTCGGGGTTTTCCTCCTCCTCCCCCAACATCTCCAACTCTTCCTCAGGCACATCCGTTTCAATCCCTAGGGGCGGGATGTAGTCGGGATCACCACCGCAATCAGGATTTATGTCGACATCATCTTCGTCATCATCTTCGCTATCGAAGCCGATAAATTCGAAGATGATATTGTCGACTACCTATATATAGAAAGAAAAAAATATATATTCAGCTATGTTTAACGAAATTATTTTATTTTCATTGAAAAGCGCCCTTGAGGAAGTAAAATACAAAAATTGCACTGTAAAAGTTAGCCTAGTCTTATTATAATTACCTGGGTCGTTGGAGCTGTAGAGGTTGAAGGGGTTGGATAATCCGAGGGCTCCTCCAAGTCTAGCCTCCTCCTTTTTTTTGGCTGACCAGGAACCTGAAACAATAAACATTTATTGTTACACTAATGTCTTTCAATTCTGGAAAAGATGAAGCACACAATCAACCTAATATAACTACTACTAATACACAACATACCGTGATTGCGATAGGCGCTGCCTCTTCGGTGCTTCTGCCGCCTCTTCTGCCGGCTCCAGGAACCTGAAACAATAAACATTTATTGTTACACTAATGTCTTTCAATTCTGGAAAAAATTAAGCAAATAACCAACCTAATATAACTACTACTAATACACAAATAATAACAATAATAAAAATAAAAAAACATACCATCGTTCCGACCGGCGCTGCCTCACCGTCCTTCTACCGCGTATCTCTCCAGAATTAGTAGTCTCCATTCTATAATAATAGGAACAATCAGACAACTAGTATTTATAAATTTTGTATATATAATAATAAACAAAAAATATTTTTTCTTATTATTTTTTGGGACACCCTATACAACTGCTCTAATTTTGTGATATTTATTACTATTTTTCATAATAAATAATAAATACCAATAAAAATATTTCCGTAAACAATAGTTTACATTTTCTTGGACCTCCTTGTACAATTTACGCGAATTGCTTGATAAAACACAACTTTTAAAATCTGCCGCTCAAGTGGCGCTACCGGCGCCCGCCGGTTGAAACACTAACACATGGAAAATGTTGTCGATGTATTTGTGCGATCTGTGGAGATGCATAACTTATTTTTTTATAATATTTTCACTAAATATCGACTATATAACGGCTTTGTTACATAATCTCAATTGTTTTCCCTGCATAATGACATTCGAATAACTCAAAATAACATAATGATCACGTAAATATTCAAAGCTAAACATGAAATATTTACGCGCACCTATTTTTTTGACACATGACATGACATATCATTTTTTTTTTAAATAATCACGAAGTATTGACAAAAAGAGGGCTTCGATATATAATAACAATTGTTTTTTCCATACAATGATACACGAATAACTCCAAATAATGTAATATATCATGTACATAACTCCATCCAAAAAGTAAAAATTGTTCCTGCAAAATTTTTGCGAACTTTTACGTCATCTTTTACAAATTTACAATTATCAAAAATGATTTATATTTTACAAAACACATTACTTGCACAATGAACTATGTATAAAAACACAATTACTTACGTTTATTTGTTGAATTAATTGATTAATCCGGTTTTCAGCAAATGCCCACTCAAAGAACGACCGATAAAAATCACGCTGACAAAAGATGACGCCGGCTTGTCATAGATTAATTTATATTTACACGAACAAAGGAGCTAGCCTCGTGAAACAAAAAGCAGATGCTAGTCCGTAATTGGCGCAAGCGATTCTGACCTTTTACTTTATACAAATTCTTTATACATAAGGGTTAAAATCGCATTTAAAAAAAAAAAACCCGCCGGATTTCAAAAAAGGCCGCCGGCGGTCGAGCCACAGTTGACTGGTTAAGGGTATGACAGCTTAAATAGGTATGTTTTTAGTTTAGACCTGAATTCTGTTGGACTTGTTATGGATCTTAGTTCCCGAGGAAGTTTATTCCAAGCCTTCGGCGCAGATGCTCCGAAAGCGCGATCACCAAACATAGCATTTGGCTTGCGCTTAGGTTCCATCAGTCTGCCTACAGCTGATGATGTTTCTGATCTAAGAGTTCACTTGCATGCATTTTATAATGTCTTTAAAAAAATCATGTGTATAGACGTTTCTACTAAGATTACAAAAATGTTTGTAAAAAAAATTAGAAATTTATGGTTTTTTTAATAATAAAATCCGTTTTTTTACCTTGTGATGTCACTACGTAAAAATCATCCGTCTTCGATATATTTTTAAAAAAATTCCACACTGATTTTATTTTTAAACTAGCTGTACCTGTCCAAGGGCTGCTGTTTCTCAATCTGTCTGTGCAGATAGAGAAACAATAGCGCGTGTTGCTTTTACGTCTAACAGATGGCGCTGCTTTAAAAAAAAAATGCTTTTATGATGCATATAATGCTTATAATGCATACAGATGGTGCTTTTTTACCTGTCACAGGTGACATCCATATAATATAGGTGTATAAAAACACACGCGTATTTGATTGCAACGTTGTGTCGAAATTTCCAAAGCAATGGGTGAAGAACTTTCGGAGATTTAAGATTTTGAACAAATGAATATTTACATTTTTCTTTATACATATAGATATAGAAACACTGTATTGCGTTGCTTTTTACATCTACGTAAATATATTTGACATTACATGACATGCATGCCATGTGAGTGGTTTAGTTGTGCATGACATCGTGAGTGGTTTGTTTATGATGACCTTATATAATTCACTTGTGCAAGCGTTGTTTTGAGAAATAACGCTGCATTTACCACCAAAACTTGTGTTGCGAGCTGTCAGTCGCGGACAAACTCGCGAACGTCATTGCATTTAACTTACATTACATCAAAAGGATGGTAATTTATGAACGCCCATAAGGTTTTTTCCTATGTATATCTAAGTAGTTACGATATGGACATGTTGATAAAACGGTAATTCTTTATTTCTCCATTAATAATAATAATTGGATAATTTGTAGAGCGCCGTTTTTGTGAAAAATCACCTCAAGGGTGCTGTACAATTTATTTCCTAGGATCTACATTTGTTAATTGTTATTATTTATTTATATTTGTTATTTCCTAGGATCTACATTTTGGTATATTAAAATATACCAAAACATACTTACCTGGCAAGTCACTTCCGACAAACACACTTATATTAAAAAGTTTATGCTTATAGAAGATAAAACTGCACGCAGAGGACACATCAAAAAACACTGGTCATCGCATGACCTTAAGTCTGCTATAGTTTTTATTTTAGTTTAACTGTAGTTTAACTGTCTTAAAAAGCCTACAAATTGTTAGTTGTTATCATTTTTATTTATTTATTTTTAATTATTATTTCTATTTATTTTATTTTATTTTTAGTATTTTTTTACATTTTCTTAATTTAAATTGCCGTCGACTGTGAAAGTGGAGGTTTCTGAAATTATGGTATTCAGTGTATTGAGGTATTCAATGTATTTCGCCCAATTGAATATTTGATAAACTTGTCAAATTCCGCTGCATGCAAAGGCTTTTTAGAAAAGCAACATTTGATTCCAACTTAAATATCTGACGGAGATAAGTCGGTGGACTAAGTAAACATACACAAAATAGGTGTTTAGGGTTTAGTTTGGGTTATTTTAATAATTTGTGAGTATTTCCTAACTTTCTTTATTATTTGAAGCATTATATTATAAGCCATAGAAAATTATAGGAATTTGACAAATATACCAGAGTTGCCAATATATAAGTTTTTTTTTTTTTTTTTCGAACAACTTGTAGCATTCCAGAAGGTATGGGCTATCTATTAAATTATTAAGAATTTTGTACGCCGCCATTACTGCAAGGGCCCCACTCCCCCTCGAGGGGAGACTTTGGTAGCGCGTTTCGGCAAGTAAATCTTTTACCCATTAATACCCATTGGTGTATAAGAAGTTATGAAGTTGTTTTTATGATAATGTAAGAAATAATTTGTCGAAGGACCTTGGATGATTGAGCAATGACCACTGCACATAAGACAATATTTGTTGTACGGATAAAGGAAGGACTCACCATTAGGAAAGGGCACTCATTTCTTCCTGTATTTTCTCCTCACAACAATGTCACTTAACACGAAGCGGCTTGCACGATATCGGCGTGAATAATTAGGTAATAAGATAAGGGAGATGAGATCTCGCGCGGATGCGGTTTTATTGTGAGCGGTTCGGGTTATTGCAACATACTGATGCCAAAGGGCACATAAAAATTAGCAGGAACGGAAAGGAAGGTAGGACAAAGGACAATAATACTATCTCAGTACAGTGGTCGCAGGTATGTGTGTATGTGTGCATGAGATGTATGTATAAGTTATTGTCTATTGCGCATTGGCGCAACCATGCCCCCCGCCTGGAAGGGGATGAAAGAATCCACTTCCATAAACCATGAGAAGGTCAGTACGCTTTAACGTTAAAATGAACAAAATTGTAGTAACACGCGGTAAAATTAATATTAATTTGTAAAAGGTCAGAAAAATGTTAATATGTGATGATATTGTATTAATTTAGTAATAAAATTAATCAGCGGTAAATTTAAACTAAATTAAAAAGAATAATGTAGAAAATAAAGAGAGGGCCATAGATGTACTATCTGATGACCAAGTTGCAAAAGACTATTATTGTGACGGTAAAGGGCAGAGTTTTACTACTGCTCTGCGGTATATGCCGGTGTTCGTTTTGACATCAGCAACACGGGTCACTCCGTCCAAACCGGGATATACGTTGACTATTTTGCCAATAGGCCATTGAAGAGGCGCAATATTGTCACACTTGATCATTACAATTGTGCCTGCCGTTACCGGGTTTGAACTCGTTTTCCATTTCTGCCGCGATTGTAAAGTATTTAAATATTCCATACGCCAGCGGTTCCAGAAAGTCTGGACGAGATGATCGACGAGATGCTTCCTTTGCAGTAAGTTTACGGACTCGTTGGACAAGTCAGCGGCGGGTAGAGATTTTAACGGCGTAAGTGTTAAAAAATGCGCGGGTGTTAAAGGTAACGGAGCTGAAACATCGGTGACGCTAAGTACCAACAGCGGACGTGAGTTTAGAATTGCTTCAATCTGAGAAAGCACTGTCTGCATCTCTTCGTAAGTCAGTAGAGAGGTGCCGACGCTTTTATTTAAATAACTCTTCAGGCATTTAATGTTACTTTCCCAGATTCCACCAAAGTGTGGAGATTGAGGAGGATTCATCTTCCATTCGATGCGGTTTTCCCGTAGATTATTTGAGAGTTCCTTCTTATAATTACGAGACTCTATTAGATCGAATAAAGAGTTTAAATGAGACTTAGCTCCCACGAAGTTCGTTCCATTATCGGAGTACATAACACTCACAGGACCACGACGAGATAAAAAACGCTTGAAAGCGTTGAGAAAGACTTCGGTGGAAAGATCTGAAGCGAGTTCGATATGAACCGCACGGGTCACTAGGCAGATAAATATGCAAATGTATGCCTTTTAACTTCGGACCCCCCGACGTCTATAAGGGATTATTTGAAGCGGGCCAGCGTAGTCAACACCTGTGTGTAGAAAAGCCTTGGCTTCGCGAACGCGACATGCGGGTAAATCTCCCATTATTGGGATTTGTGGTTTAGGCTTAACCTTGAAGCACGTATTGCACCGATGTACGCGCTTTCGGACCAGATTACGCGATGAAAGTATCCAGAATCTTTGTCTTAGCAGAGACATGAGTAAAGTGGGACCCGTATGTAAGTTCTTGATATGATACTAATCTATTATTAAATCGACTTCATGATCACGCGCGGGTAATAGAATGGGATGACGACTGTCAAATTCTATTTCAGCGTTTTTTAATCTGCCTCCTACCCTTAGAATACCGTGATGAAGAAACGGATTCAATTTTGCAATAGTTCGCCGAACCTTCTTCCCATCATTGACTGCCTTTATATCTTCCGAGAAATGTTCTTGCTGTATTGATTTTATAACAGCTATTTCTGCAGTTAAGATATGACTTAATTCGAATGTTCGCGGTAATTTCTTAATGAAACGAAAAACATAGATTACAATCCGAATTAATTTCGGCCATGAACTAACACGAGAAGCTAGTGCAGACAGTAATGGTGGAGCAATTGTTTTGAGGCGGTTAATGTTTTGAACCGACATCAAAAATCTAGTTTTCAGTTCGGGTGGATCAGATACAGATTTTGAATCAAAACGCTGTAAAGGCCAATCATTTTTAGGTAATTGAGCGAATGCGGGGCCATTAAACCATAACGGATGGTCTATGAGTTGAGCGGGGGTAAGACCACGCGACAGGCAGTCGGCGGGATTGTCTTTCCCTTTTATATGATGGAAGCATTCAGCCCCCAGGTGTTTTTGTATTTGTGACACACGATTGGCAACGAAGGTCTGCCATTTAGCAGGCGGTGAATTTATCCACGCTAGAGCAACCGTGCTGTCGCAAAAAGCTAATGTCGTATGAGCTCTTGAATTTGATGCGTAGGTATTACTGACCGTATGCATTAATCGCGCAAGTATTAGCGCTCCACATAGTTCTAATCGCGGAAGTGAAATCGTCTTAGCAGGAGCGACTTTGGATTTGGCACATAATAAACTAATTGTGATTTTATCAGTATTCGGACAGTAAACATGTAAGTAAATAACACCTCCGTATGCGCGTTCACTTGCGTCTGAAAACCCGATAAGGGTTAGTACACATCGGTGTTCGATTCCTACAAAACGAGGAATTTTAATAGTTTGTAGTAATGGCAATTCTTTTTCAAACTGTCGCCAAAGCGTGACAACAGTTCCAGGAGGAGTATCGTCCCAATCAAGATTGTATTCCCAAAGAGCTTAAAAAATTATAAGCTTGGCTAATAATACAACTGGTGCAATGAAACCCATCAAATTCCAAAGACGAGCAATCGTCGAGAGAATGTTTCGTTTAGTACAAGTTCTTTCGTTGGAGTGTACAACAAATACGAAATTATCTGAAGCGGGTATCCAATGAAGCCCTAGTATTTTTAGGTTTTCATCAGGATTAAATTCCACATGTTCCTTAACACGACGAGCTGAAGGAATCGTGGACAAAAGATTAGGAGCATTGCTAGAGAACTTTACAAGGTCAAATCCTCCAGCAGCGAACAGCTGAATTAATTCCGTCGATAACTCTGAAGCTTCCTCGACCGACGAACAACTAGTGACGAAATCGTCCATATAAAAAGATCCATTTTCCACCAAGTTTGCAGCAAGTGGAAAACGAGGTCGTTCATGCGACGCGAGTTGGCGCAGTGTACGCATTGCCAAAAATGGGCTACAAGACATGCCGAATGTGACGCGATTAAATTCGAACAATTGTAAAGGGTCGCTATTGTTAAATCTAACTAATTAATTAATCTTAAACCTAACTCCCATCCACCACCACCTTCTCTCACAAAATCCCCATCTCCTCTTCCTTACGGAAACACAGATTGCCGAGCCCCCAGATACCTCCTATCTGAACTGCCCAGGATATCATCTGGAAAGCCTTTTCAGGCCCAAAGGAGGTGTCTGCCTTTACAGCCGTGCTGACATCAGCTGCGCTCGTCTCGCAAATATCGAGAGCGCAAAACACGAAGTGTTATGGGTACGTGTGGATCTCACCGGTATGATGAGAATTTATGCGTGCCTATATCGCTCACCAAACCTTGCCGAATCAGACACTGTTGAGTTGTTTAAATACTTGAGTGACACTGTAGATATTCTCTTGCCCCGTTACCCATCGGCCGAGTTTGTAATCCTGGGGGACTTCAATGTTCATAATGAACAATGGCTGAAGTTCTCGGGCCCAACAAACTCTGCCGGTAGATCAGCGGAATCCTTTGCCCTTATCCATGGACTAAGCCAACTCGTAGAATCTCCGACCAGAATACCAGACATCCCATCACATCGAGCCAACCTACTCGATTTGTTTCTCACTAGTGAGCCACTCGGGTACAGAGTGGAGGTGACAGCGCCCTTAGGATCCTCTGACCACTGCCTGATTACCACCTCTGTCCCATCCTCCATGAACCGTCAACCCGACAAACATGTAAAGAGGAAGGTATGGCACTACAGGGCAGCAAAATGGGACGGCATGCGGTCTTTCTTCGGCGCCTTTCCTTGGAGTACTGTATGCTTTAGCTCCGAGGACCCATCAATTTGTGCACGCGAGGTAGAAGAAGTAATCACATCAGCAATGGATTGCTACATTCCCTTCTCCGTCAAATCCTCTGGAGCGGGCACAAAACCGTGGTTTGACCATCGCTGTGCTGAAGCTGTCAGACTCAAAAATACGGCTTTTAATGCACTCCGGAAGATTAGCTCCATGAATAACCTTTCGGAATACCGAAAACGGGCAAGGGATTGTAAGAGAGTTCTAAATAGAGCTAAGAGCGATCACGACCAGAGAATTGCGAAAAAGCTGGCTGACTGCCCCACTGGTAGCCGTGCTTTCTGGTCACTCGCTAGCTCGATCGGAAGAAATTTCTGCAGAACCACTTTCCCACCTCTGACCAAGCCTGATGGTCGGCTGGCTAACTCGGCCCGCGAGAAAGCTGAATTATTAGGCAAAATTTTCGCGGAAAACTCAACTCTTCAAGATAACGGAGAGACTCCCCCTTCCATTCCGCACTGCGGTTTTCAAATGGAGGAACCGAAGATCCGGAACAGAGAGGTTCTCCAAGTCTTGAACGAGCTGAAAGTCGACAAAGCCAGTGGGCCGGACGGAATACCTGCCTTGGTCCTCAAGAGGTGTTCTGCAGAAATGACTCCAGTGCTCGCGAAATTATTTAGGCTCTCTCTCAAAGGTGGAAAGGTGCCAGATCTTTGGAAAAAGGCAATCGTCCACCCAATCCCAAAAAAGGGGGACCGTTCCGACCCTTCTAACTACCGCCCCATAGCCATCACTTCCATACTCTCGAAGGTATTAGAAAGGGTGGTTAACAACAAATTGCTCACATATCTCGAGAATAACAATATCCTAAGCGATCGGCAATATGGATTTCGTCGAAACTGATCGTGTGGCGATCTACTCGGATATGTAACGCATATTTGGGGGCGGTACATGGAATGTTTTGGTGAAACCCAAACCGTTGGGTTAGATATCTCCAAAGCCTTTGACAGAGTCTGGCACCGGGCGCTTATCGGGAAATTACCATCGTATGGGATCCACCCAACCCTGTATAGTTGGATTGCGGACTTTCTGAGGGGAAGAACAATTCAAACCGTGGTTGACGGCTCTTCTTCCTCACCGCACCAAATCAATGCGGGGGTGCCACAAGGATCTGTGCTGTCTCCGACGCTGTTTTTATTGCACATCAACGATCTCGTTGAATGTGCACCAATTCACTGCTACGCTGATGACAGCACCGTTCACGAGGGTTATCTTTTTGACAGGCCCCCTTCCACCTATGATGTCCGAACAGCTCGGGAAGTTTTGAAGCGAAAAATTGACCACCACCTAGAGATGGTTCGTGCCTGGGGTAAGGCCAACTTGGTCAGTTTCAACGTCTCAAAAACCCAAGCGTGTCTGATTTCGGCAAAGAGGGAGATCAATGACTGTCTGGTGCAATTTGATGGGAGCACTCTCCCCAATAAAGACTCCATTGAAATGCTTGGAGTTACTATATCAGACCAGCTCAAGTATCGGGGATCCATAGAAGCCCGAGTAAATCAGGCCTCCAAAAAGTTGGGCGTCTTGTACAGGGCTAGAAGATTCTTCAGCAGTGACCAGCTGCTGACCCTGTACAAGTCTCAAGTCCGCCCAACTATTGAATTTGGGAGCCACCTTTGGGCTGGTGCCCCAAAATACTTGATAAACCTGCTTGAGTCTGTGCAAAGGAGAGCGATCCGTCTGATTGACAATCCGTTGTTAACAGACCGATTGCCTTCTCTGATGCATAGACGCAATGTAGGCATGCTGTGTCTGTTCTACAGGTATTTCAATGGAGCCTGCTCTAAGGAGCTAGCAGCATTGATTCCTGATGCACCGGTGCACGTGCGCGAAACTCGACGGACACGAACTGAACACCCGTTCACGGTTGACGTTGGCTTCATGAGAACGGGCCGTTTTTACGACTCGTTTTTGTGTAAGTCGGCTCGTATGTGGAACGAGCTACCGGCATCTGTTTTTCCTCCCTCCTATAATCCGAACCTCTTCAAGGCCCGCATTAACAAATCCCTTCCTACAGCCCCTACCTTACTCCGCCTCACAACGCCGCCCAACCGGGTGGTGACATAGTTCCCCTGTCTGTGCACTGCACAGGCAAGGACACTCTTGTGAGGTGTCACATAAAAAAAAAAAAAAAAAAAAAAAAAAAAAAAAAAAAAAAAAAAAAAAAAAAAAAAAATCTATACAGTATTCGCTGATAACGACGGCATTCTTCTTGCACTACAATTTGAAGATACATTTGTTTAATGTCGGCGGTTATAGCTATTGCAAACAATCGGAACTTGAGTATAATCCGAAACAAATCACCTTGTAAATTCTTACCGGTATGTAGAATGTCGTTGAGCGAGTAGCCCGAATCGGATTTCATGCTTGCGTCCAGAACCATGCGGATTTCGGTAGTTAATTTATCCTCGCGAACTACAATATGATGCGTAATGACGTAATGGGGTAAGTCAGAATTATCGACAGGTGAAATGTACCCTTTCTGTAGGTAATCGCGCAATATTTTGTCGTACTCTAACTTTATAGCAGGTTGAGCTATTAATCGGCGTTCGAGAGATCTGAACCGGCGCTCAGCGGCTGGCAACGATTCACCGAGGATAGAAGGACTGTTGCGAAACGGCAACGCAACAATGTAACGACCTGTCGTGTCACGGGAAGTGGTGATTTTAAAAACGTCTTCACATTCCTGTTCATCAGGCGTTAAAAACTTCTCGTCTGGAATGTCTTCTAATTCGAAGAAGCGCGAAAGGCAAAAGTCTTCATTTTTCGCGAACGTACAAAATGATGGTGTTGCGTTTATACTTGGGGTTTTAGTCATCGTTGGAGCAGTGCCTAGGATGAGATAGCCCAAAGTAGTTTCAATAGCAATTGGCTGGCCGGAATAACCGATATTTTGTTTGCTTTAAAAAGGGGGGAGAAAACATGTCACATCCCAAGATAATATCAATCTCACCGGGCGTGTGGAAAGTATTATCTGCTAAGGGCAAATTGTCGAGATACGACAACGAGGCGCGGTTGACGTTAACAGTAGGCAACTCACTAGCTATAGTTTCTACTACATAAGGTTCAATCATATTCGAGTGAGTGTCGTCGTAGCGGGAGTATAATTTTAGACAAGTCATGCCCTTTGTCAGATTTCTTGAGTCGCCTATTCCCGTGACGTAAGTGCCTTGCGATGATCGCACCGTGAGATTCAAACGTAAACAGCATTTACGTGTAATAATGTCCCTTTGGGAGCCGCTATCTATCAGAGCGCGTATTGTCTGCACCTGGCCCTTAGCATCTCGGGTAGTGCAAACGGCAGTTCCTAAGAGTGCGGTAGTATTTGCTCTAGGAAATGAATTTGTTACGCACAGTGATACCGGGCTTGCAGAATTTGAATTGTCATTATCGACATCTGCTTGCGACGCGGGAGACGGTATTTGGTCTCGTTGTGGTTTTCGCTGATCAGTTTGTTTGAAATGCAACAAACTATGGTGGTTGAGAGTGCATGATTTGCACGTACTCTTTGATTTGCACGCTTTTGTAGTACTGAGGCAGTTCACGCAAACTCGTATATTCGATGACTTGATTAAATTAAATCGCTTGCGTGGTTCTAAACCATTAAATTTAGAGCATTGATACAAAGGGTGCGATCCCCTTTGACAACAAAAACAAATTTCGACAGAGTGATTGTCGCCTTTTTCGACATTAATAAATGTCTTTGCGGAATTATTATTATTTGAGCCAAGACGGCTCGACGTAGGTTGTGCAATTTGCGCGCGATTAAGAATTCGTTGCTGTCCTCTCACAAAATCAATTAAATCAGAGCTGGACGGGAAACTTTCATCATTCCGAATAGACGATTCGAAAGCTTTCATTGTCTCTATGTCAAGACGTTTAAGGCCCAGTTGTAGCAATATAAATTCTGCGAGATCCTTGATTCGTAACTGTTTCAGTGCGGCAATGTTAGTCGCGTATGTATCAGCAAATTTTTCTAGCGAAGCGGGCGTAACCGAAGTAACTGCAGGTATTTTCAGCAATCGATCAAAGTATGACTCAGCGAGAACGCGGGGATCATTATATTTGGTGCACAATGCGTCCCATATCACTTGGTATTTTGTACCGGTAGGTGTGATAGTTTTGCAAATATTTAAAGCTTTTCCCGTCAACTTGGACATCAGATACTGCATCTTTTCTGAATTATCCAATGAATTATTTAAATGGATAACCGAGATATAAGACTCATAGAAAAGAGGCCAATTTTCTAATTTTCCGTCAAAGCACACTATTTCTAAAGGCGGTAATTTAATTTGACGGCGAGGTTTTTCAACTGGATTGGCCAGCATGTTCGCTTCGGTATATTTAATAATGCCGAAAATTTCCTCAAAAGCATTTAATTGCGAATATTCAGCGACTGCTTCTGGATTCAATTCCAGTTCACAATTAACCTTTTCGTCTAAAAGCGTTATAAATTCGGACCGAATTCTTTCTAAGGTACTTGCGCCTGATAAGAAAGATTGCCGATTGCTAACGCTATCAGAAGCCTTCTTCATCTTGTCGAAGACTGATTGTAAACATGCAAAACTAGCGGCCAATTTTGCATTCAAACGTTTCAAAAGTCTTTCCTCCCGCGACGACCCGGATGCGCTTGTAGCCATTTCTGATTCTGGTTATTTTATTATTTAAAGCGGTAAAAGATATTATAATAATAATATTTATATAAAATAAATTGATTAATATTTAATTTTTATTCAATAAATTAACTTTTATGCCCGTAGGGTTAACTCCGTGCGGGTGCGGTGAAGGGTTAAGTATAGATAATGCGGGTAGAACAAATTTATCACTTTACGTCTTATTGAAGTATTATTCTTTTTATGTATAATACATCCAATACTGGGATGTATTACAATAACCAAATTATTTATAATGAAATGCGGTTAATTTTAAATGCGGTTGATATAACAATATCGGTATTATTATTAGAAATAGATATTAAATGGCGGTATTGGCATATATTAAATCTATTCTATTTGCGGGTAAATATGTTATTTCCATTCAAACCATCCAGTAATGTCGGATAGGAATATCCAGAAATAAAATGCGGGTAATTATTAATTGATTACGCGGGTATGTAAACGCAATAACACTCTTATGGTTTATTACCGAAATTACGGAAATTATGGTTCAATATCAGGCTCGATCGGACCAACTATGGTGTATAAGAAGTTATGAAGTTGTTTTTATGATAGTGTAAGAAATAATTTGTCGAAGGACCTTGGATGATTGAGCAATGACCACTGCACATAAGACAATATTTGTTGTACGGATAAAGGAAGGACTCACCATTAGGAAAGGGCACTCATTTCTTCCTGTATTTTCTCCTCACAACAATGTCACTTAACACGAAGCGGCTTGCACGATATCGGCGTGAATAATTAGGTAATAAGATAAGGGAGATGAGATCTCGCGCGGATGCGGTTTTATTGTGAGCGGTTCGGGTTATTGCAACATACTGACGCCAAAGGGCACATAAAAATTAGCAGGAATGGAAAGGAAGGTAGGACAAAGGACAATAATACTAATATCAGTACAGTGGTCGCAGGTATGTGTGCATGAGATGTATGTATAAGTTAATGTCTATTGCGCATTGGCGCAACCACCCATAATACAATTTCCCTCAAGTTCCTTTACCTCTATAATTAAACAAAATTCTACAAAGTTAAAATTTATTTTTTATTATCGAGTCATTTTAGGATTTTCTTTTTCCTTCAGGCTTAAAAATTTTGCTGCGAAAGGAAACTAAATTGACTGATTAATTAATTCAATTATCTTACTGGTAATTGCAAACATTATTTTTCAATTTGGTTGGATAACCAGGAAATGCTCTTGTAATCGATATTAGTTACGTCATTTCTCATATTGTAAAATCCTTGCATTTTCCCCACATTACAAAATACCTAATCGGTTTAAATTCTTAGAAATTCCTCGAAATCTGAGGAATTTCCCACAAATTGTTGCCCTGTTCTGAAGTGGCTGGCTTTTTAAAAAATGATTTTCAGCTATTTAATTATTTTTTTTTTGGCGTCCATAAATTATGTCCGGTCTTTCTTCACCAAAATTGTGGTGCTTGCACTTTGTGACCTTTTGCTGCCTTTAGTATTATCATCACGTTTAATAATATTATCACATTATTTGGTTGATCTCACAATATTCCTCAATTTTGGGGGTGCCGTAGACCAATGCCGCCTGTCAGGACCCTGACAACTAAGACTGTTCCCGATCTTGTATTCTTTATGTGAATATCGCAAAAGAGTCTCAACTGTACGGAACTAGTGACTATGTAGGGACTATGGCAACCCCAACTAGGATATGTTGGGAGGCTGAAGGGAAGGAGAGGAAGTTCGGGAATTACCTGGCTCTTGAGATCTGGTCACTAAGCATGGCTAAAGCCATGTTAAGCAATGTTTAGATACTGAATGGTGGTATTTCACCAGGGCGATACTGAGAGTATCTACCACTCTATTATGTATTTATTTGAATTCGTAGCACTAAATAATAACATGACCTTTATCTTTATTTTCTTCAGGGGGGCATTCCGGCCAACCGCATCATCCTGGCCGGTTTCTCGCAGGGCGGAGCGCTGGCGCTGTATTCCGCCATGACCTTTCCACAGCCGCTGGCCGGCGTGGTGGCCATGTCCTGCTGGATGCCCCTCCACAAAAAGTTCCCCGGGGATCTCAAAACCAGCAAAGAACTGCCGGTGAGTACATTTTAAATTATTATTGAACCCTTTTGTTTTCCAGAAATCAATGCAATTTTATTTTGTAATCAAGGCATATAATATTTTCACAAAGTCAATACAATTTTACTAGGTGTTCTCTGAATAGACCTCGCTTAGAAAAAATTATGTTTCTAATTTTCTCTGGGGATGTGGTAAGAAGACAATGAAAGATGTACATAGGTTATAATTTCACAGAGTCAGTGCAGTTGTGTGAGATAACTCCGGACCGATGCTCACCAAGTTGGTGGATGTAGATCAACGGTGAATTCCCCAGGCCGAAGATCGACACCATGTCGGTAGATATTGCCAGCGGCGAATCCTCCATGTTGAAGATCACACCAGGTGTAAGCGGCGATGACGGCGGTGGAGTGGTCGAGGCGATAAAGTTGGTGGCTGGACACCGCGTTGGTGGAGACCGGACTTGTGTATGTGTTCCGCACTGGCGAAGACGTTGAGTCTTGCGGGTACTCCAGTATGAAGCAGAAGGTATAATTGAACTGGTCGGCAGATGTTCGGGAGGTGCAGGCCGGCGAAGATGTCTCAGGGCCAAGGCACAGACCGACGAAGGTGTCTCAGGGTCTAGGTGCGTGGTGAGCGCAGGCCAAGGATGATATCCAAGGCCAGGGTGCTAATTATAATCCCGCAGAGTTTATGATTATCCGTAGCCTCTCCTTTAAGGTTCGGGCAACGCCGTCCATAGTTTCCTCTGAAATCATAAGATTTGTAAATAGGTACCTAATTACCTCAATTAAAGACCGTATAATATTATGTGTAACATTTTTTAAATTTCATATAAGGAATAATACAATTTGTTGGAATTTTTTTTTTGTTTTAATCTTTTGGCAGGTATGTAGGTACCATAAAATTGAAATGCTCAGTCGAAGTTAGTCATCCGGTCAAGGTAAAGGTTGCTTGAATAATAAAGTGGATGCAGCAGATTTTAGAAACCGTAAACGGAATATACAAACAAATTTATAGACAGATGAAATGCCAAACGGTCGAGCTAAAACAGAGCTTCGCTAAGCTCAGTCAATTATGTAATTACAATATGCTCCGCTGTCAGATATTCAATACAAATTAAGATAATAATATATTAAGTTATATTTCCAGACAATATTAACTCTTTTACTATGATAATGTGTCGAGATGTTTCACATTTCCATTGAATAAATTTCCAAATTACAAATTAATTATATCATTATCAAGATGTATTGAATTTCTAGACAATCAATACAATTATTATGTAATCAAGATATGGTCGAAATATACTTCTTTAGAAACATCCGTAATATCCTCAACATAAACGTTTTCAAAAAAGTGTACTTTGTGTCAATTACTAATAGAGTACGGGATAACTGGTTGGGGGCTGCCTTGAGCACAGAGCGGCTCAACACAGCCCAAAAAGGAGTACTAAAGACAATTCTAAAAATTCCTGTTAGAACTCCCGACAGAAGAAATATTTAAAAACTTCCAGTCTACAATGTAGAAAAACTTTAATAAAAAAATATTTTATTTTAAGTAAAAAAAAAATATCTGAATGCTCCACTGTCCAACATAAACACTCACCTAGAGCAATAAGCCAAAATATACTGGTTACTCCCAGTTTGAATACATAAATTTTTTTGGACAGAGAAATATTAAATTCTATGCTATGAAATTATACAATGCTCTACCAAATCAAACAAAAAATATAATGGAAATGAATATATTTAAAATAAAAGTAAAAACATGGCTGAAAGAACAAAGTGATAATCAACTTACAAAAATTATGAAGACGTTGTAAAGACAAATTGAAACCAATTGTCTATTGTTTGGGTAAAATCATCGCCAGTTTTTGTCTCTCGTGAAAAGTGACCAAATATGTTTTAGGCGGTGATGGATTGCCATCGACGAAATGTAACATTTCCGGTCAATCATTACAATTTAATAATTGACCGGAAATGTTACATTTCTAGACTACCTTACCCCTCAACCATGCAATCCATCACCGCCCAAATATGTTTTAGGCGGTGATGGATTGCCATCGACGAAATGTAACATTTCCGGTCAATCATTACAATTTAATTATGTTGACGGACTGCATGGTTGAGGGGTAAGGTAGTCTAGCAATGCGGAAGTCGCGGGTTCAAATCCTGATGTGCACAAGTAAATTTTATTTGATTAATTTGTGATATCTCACAATTTATTCATTAAAAATAATGTAGGTAAGTTTTTAGATTCTCACGGCCAAAAGCATTTTTGTTGTTTGTTTTTGGGGTGTTATGCCGTGTTGCGCTAACTCCTTCTTTAGCCGACGTTTCGGACAGCGTTGCAGTGTCCATCATCAGGGCAGATCCGGTAGATCCGGTAGATAGATGTGACACATCTTCGGATCTACCGGATCTGCCCTGATGATGGACACTGCAACGCTGTCCGAAACGTCGGCTAAAGAAGGAGTTAGCGCAACACGGCATAACACCCCAAAAACAAACAACAAAAAAAAAAAAACAAAAAAAATAATGTAAATTAATTTGCGGCACCTTCCAGAGTGGAAGATACTCTCAGTGTCGCTCTGTGTAAGACCACCATTCAGGATTGAAACGTTGCTTAAAATAGCTTTAGCCGTTTCTGGTAACCACATCTGAATAGCCAGGTACTTCCTCATCTTCTTCTTTCTCATTTCCTTTCCCTTCCCATTACCTTCAGCCTTAAAAAATACCCCAACTGGGATGCCATAGTCTCACTGACTCCAGACGGTTGGGTGCAGTATTCACATAAAATATAGTGTTATTATGATTTTTTTATTTTTTTATTTGACATCTCACAAGAGCCTGTCTGTACAGTGTAAAGACGGAGGTACTATATCGCCACCTGGTTGGGCAGAGTTATGAAGCAGGTTAAGGTTAGGCAAGATGTGTAAGATCCAAGACATTCAATACAATGAACTAATTGAGATGCGTAACATTTCCAGACGATCGATACAATTATTTAATCAAGATGTTTCACATTTTCATTCAATCATTACATGTAACATTTCGGGACAATCATAACAACAATTTAATAAACACATTAATATTTCCAGATTATCCAGTTCCACGGCGACTGTGACCCCGTAGTGCCCTACAAGTGGGGCCAGATGACTGCCACCTTCCTGAAGACCTTCATGGCCAACACCGAGTTCAAGTCCTACCGCGGCATGATGCATTCCTCCTGCGACGAGGAACTCGAGGACATGAAAGTCTTCGTGCATAAGCTCATTGGCTCTTCCACTTAATCCATTACCTGTAATATAACCTATATTATACTTTATTTTACTTAAAGAGTTATTTGATCATCCAAAATACCAATTGAGCCCTAATGCGGAAAAATAGAGTAATCGAAATAACACTGTTTTTGTGCAGATCCGTTCAAATTACGCGCCGTGTACACAACTACGTTCGCAGCAAAAATCGTTTTAAAATCTCAACCACAGATGACATTACAAGACCTGTGGTGACGGCCGGTGGCGCTCTCTCAATACAAGTCAGCCATTATTTAAATGAAACTGATGGTTTGTGCTATCGGCGCTTTGTATTTTTGTCATTAAATGGCGGGAAGTTTTATTTCTGCATTGTGTTTTTTGTTAATATGGGGCCGTTCAAGTATTACGTAAGCAGATTTATTACAATTATTTACCCCCTCTTCCCCCTTGTCACCAAAAGTAAGCAAAGCTCTTACCCCCCCCTCCCATGCTTACGTAAAAATTGGTACCTATATGCATTTTTCTGTTAATGTATTCTGTTTTTTAAGCGAGTACCTAAACGTATTAATTATTTGTGGGAATCCCGAATATGTATTCGGTTTTCAAACATAGACAATGTGTGGGTTGCCAATGTGTAAAAAAAAAATAACTACTGCTGAGCAGTGCTGACGTAATCACTATCTCGACCCCCCCACCCCCCATGTCATCAAAAATAAGCAAAGCAAAGACCCCCCTGCCCCCCTATAGTGCTTACATAATACTTGAACGACCCCTATGTTGTGACATGTCTTAAATCTGTAATTTTCAAATTTTATGGAAATTTTTGTTGGAAAATGAAAAAATATTGATTTTTGGAAAAATGGTGTTATTTTTTCTTTTTCTTTTACGTGTATTGTACTCAAAATTTATATGGGTAATTAAAATAAACAAAACGTGTTGTCGTGTTGTCCGTTAATTGAAATACCTTATCACAAATAAATGTATTTGACTTTCAAAGTGTATGAATATTTGCTCATCACGGTCAAATGAAATGTTTAACCCTTTGGAGTTGGAGCCCTGTAATTGCAGTGTTGAAGAATTGCGCCTTCGCGCATCACTAAGCACTGCAATTGCAGTGTCGAACTTATACATTCATTATGCCTTTAGATATTACTTCTACTGGGTTTATTAAATAAAATCAAAATGTTACTTTATCATGTATTGTCTTCATGTTGGCCCAAAAATGTATTTTTATTTATTGAATATTCTTGCCGGCTCCTACAGTTGATAGCCAATATCTTAGAACTCACTTTTTGATACAATGCTGTTTATCTGCATAAAGGTAGGTTTTCCTCGATGCGACTATCGCGATGATCGTTCACTATTTCCTAGAGCTGTTTTGCTTCTAACTGCTGCTAGAGTCGTCGCCAACGTAATTTGTTGTGAGGACTACTTTCAACATGGCTCCTTCTTTTTTTCTGACGCGGATGATGACATTCTTCTCAAGAAAGTGGCGAATCATCCCTTACTGTTGTAGCTGTCACATGCGTCCTCAATTTAGAAAAGAGGGAACTGTAGCGAAATAAAGTTACGAGGGCTTTGCTTGTAGAAGAAACTGAGGATGATGTTGACCTTTTTTTTTTTAAAGTTTGGCCAAATTTGTAAAAAAATTAACACCTGATCGCAAAATGGTTATCATTCAACATTTAATCGTTCAACAATTGTCGTTGAACGATCATCGCACCGAGGTAAATGTAGCATAAGGGCTCAATTGTTTTGCCACTATCCATGATATTATAATTGTAGTTTTGACCCAAGATAATATGACGTAAATATTTATTATTTTCATTCTGCCAGCAATAGGGTATTTCGTTAGTTTTTTTTTTTATTAAAAAAAAGGTATGATGAATAATTTTTCTATAATGATTTAAAATGTGCCATTTTTGATTAGCCGCCAAAATGACATGTTCATTTTTATTCACGAATTCAGCGGCGTTGACGTCATGCCGGGTGATGTTGGTTACAGTCGTCGTACCACACATTGGCATTTTCTATGATGCTGTAGCCAGTAACCCCATCGTTTTAAATCTTCCACACATTTTTAGCAGTATTTATATTTTGTGAAAATACCCCATTGTTTGGTATGTTGATCTGTATTGATTATAATAGAAAATAACAAAATTATTTTGACTTTTTTAACTATGAACTTGTGGGTCACAAAGTCAAATTATAGATACAATCTGAAAATTCAATTTAAAAAATTTGCTTTATTGTTCTTTGCATTCCTTATTGTATTTTAATTTGTTATTGTTTTCAAATTGACCTCTACACGACTAGTAAGAGTTTAGGAAAAAATTAATGATAATCAGATCAATAATTATTTTGTTAGTCCATTTCCCGAGCTATTGACACTGGGTGCTTGTAAAATGAGAATATTCTTTATTAGCATTCTGCGATCAATATTGTAATCTGCGATCAATATTGTAATCTGCGATCAATATTGTAATTTAAGGTTAATGAATGTACACACGAAAATTATCGAACCCCAACATAATTTGATAGCATTTCAAATAAATAATATAAACATTTACGATTTGAATGTTAGAAGAACTAATATTTTAATGAAAATTATTAGTCTCTACAAGTAAGTAAGGAAAATAACTTATTTTTGATCATCTTAGAAAACATGCAAACTTTTATTATAGATAATAGTAAACTCTGCATTCTCATTGGCATATTAACTTTTCTAAATAACTGATTCATTTCACAAATTGAATTGTGTCTAAATTCAAATCTTTTTTTAGATTTTTATTGTTTGAATTTATAGACCGAAAATACAGTTAGGTGCATTTCAGTTGTCTTTGAATATCTTTACATACATTATTCACACCAGACCTGTGTTATAGACACATCCATTATTCTATAATTTAACCTGCAACAAATGATGAAATGATGTCAATTCAGGCAGTGTATATACGATTTAAGTGGTTCCATGATAATCAAAACACTTTTGAAAATAGTAATAGTATTTTTT
Source organism: Hesperophylax magnus (assembly GCA_026573805.1). Lineage (NCBI taxonomy): Eukaryota > Metazoa > Arthropoda > Insecta > Trichoptera > Limnephilidae > Hesperophylax > Hesperophylax magnus. The sequence goes on along the minus strand of JAIUSX010000029.1, from coordinate 5,864,400 downwards.
TTTGTCCATCACTTTGTATAACTTTTCAGAAGTGTTCTGTATTGTCCGGTTACCGATTTAAGTATGTGTTTAAGAATTAAAGGTCCTTTCCGTTTATGTTAGTAATTATGGAGCATATTATTTTTTAATTTATTATACAAGTCAAATTAAAGGATATTAAAAATAAAAAGACACGATTATGAATGCGTCTAGAACAATGATACTCAACCTTTTTCTTCTGCGGGCCACATTCATATGTTTGTAAAGCTACGCGGGCCGCAACACTATACTGATATGACAAAAAATATCATGAAACCCACCACCCCCGTTTTTTTGGAAAACCATTTGAGTAACCATCAGTGTTGCCAACGGATCTAGGCCTAATGTCACCGTTTTTCATACATTAAGTAGCCTAATGTAGCCGAATTTTAGTTGCAGTACTAAATTCTGTCCACATATTCCCCACAAATATTCTACGTGAGCTTGATTCCCCCTTTTATTATACGAAATCCGTGGGGGGGGGTTGTTACAGAACTTCGCTGAAAAAAAATTCCGCACAGCCAAAATTCCTCACATTTTTCCGGTCGCAAAAAATATTATATCAAATACCGGTGTATTTTTGTTTAAAAGGTAAGTTCGAGAGGTTTTTGTTATGTTTAGTAGCCTAAATGGCGATAAATCGCCTTCGTCGGCAACACTAGTAACCATTTAACTTCAAAAATTTATGTGTTACCACGAGCAAAATTATTTGCGCGCATATTTGTCTGTCAAATCTTTGTTTTTTGGAGATAGATCTAGCGTGTGCAGTAGCAACACTCTTATATCAGATCTGATGTTGACACGACAACGACTATCCTCTTCGGGTTTCAATGTCTGTACGTCAAAGTCGCAATTGATATCAAATTAACGTGATATAGAATGCCAGATTTTGTAAATCATGTTCCTGATATTAAATGTATTGAGGGCCGCACAAAATAGCTTGGCAGGCCGCATGCGGCCCGCGGGTTGCAGGTTGAGTATGACTGGTCTAGAACGAAGAACCTCTAGTCTATCCGGGACTCGTGTCTCTAACCAATTGAGCTAATTGAATTCTGTAATACTTATCAATCTTATAATTCCCTTTGAGAATTATTAATTCTACTTTCAATTATTTTGCACTTTTGATGGAAATCAAATTTATTGATAACATAATTAGAGACGCCAGTCCAGAATAGATTAGAGGTTCTGAGTTTGAGTTTTACGTTCCGTCGAGTCTTTTTATTTTCTGTGTTTTCTTCTGTTATTTTCGTACATATACATATTTTCTATGAGATGAGATATTAATTTCAATAATTAAATATTACAATGAAGTGAAAAAGCTTCAATAAGTTTTTTTTAAATTTGAATTTGAATGTACTCTCTCACTAAGCCGCCACCCCAAAAACTGGGCAATTCTCCAATAAAATATGCTAAAATTCAATTAAAAATGTGGCAGAACGAAACAAACAGAAACACATGCGAGAGTTGCTAAAATACTCAAGGAACTAGCAGAAATGCCCTAAAACGACAATAATAAACCCCTGGTGACTGGTAAAATGGTCAGCTCTAGCAAGCTAGAAGGCAGTATAGTAACTGAGTGTGTAAGAGTAAGATAACCCAACCCGTCAATATAAAAAGCTTGGCGCTGGAGTTTGGGCACGCGGCAGACTACGAATTTGACATGCGAACATCGGCAAATTACAGAGCTTGATTTTGTGCTTTCAACTGGTAAAAACAATTGCAGATTACTGAGATAGTACTGTATTTAATTAATGCCTGTGCTATGCTGTACGCATCAAGCGTTTTTGGGCATGGCCTATACAGATTATATGTTGAAGTGTCACACGAAGCTACAGCAGGAGAGGGTGTCAGATCAAGTGGGGAGCTGCCGCGGAATATCATTTATTTTTACGGGATTTGTCATCTTGACAACGGCATCTCCGTACGACAAGAGAGGGGGTCGCATCATTTTCAAATATCGCCTGGCTACCAGATCACGGCATATCATCATCACCATGCCCACAATTATTACACATCATCTGTCTGGTGTGACAGGTCTGTAGGTCAAAAAACGCTTGATGCATATGGCGTAGTGTGACACTACCAACAATAAATTGTGTTACTTTGTTTTGTTTCTTACCACATTTGAAGTTTTTGAAAAGATTTGGCCAGCTCATATTATCTGCTTATAGATAGATATGTATTAAAATTCGAATCTGCTTGATGACCCCGTTCATCTTAGTTCTAAATTAAATCCTTATTTTACATAGGTATCTCAACATTGTATTTATGATGCCTGCAGGATGGGTAAATTAATTGGCTTAGAGAATTTTAGTGATAAACTCTTGATTGCCTGAATGTATTTTAAATCCAGATGGTCACCGATGCATCAATATTATATTTGTTTATGAAGGATTGATCTAATAATTGAGCCCATATGGGGCCAAAATTGAAGAAAAAATGTAAACATGGATTGCAAATAGACATTCTCCTTAAGTCTACTGCACACAAAATGTTGCTTTTTTTTTCTAAATATTTACATGTTTTCCACTGATAGCAAAATCATTGTGTATGCGGCCGTAAATTAATGTATACGGCCTCGCTCCAATGCTTCAATGTTTTGAAAACATTTTGTGCGCAGGAGACCCGCTTTTAGCTAAGATGATCAACTGCCATTACCTCAGAACAATGATTTTGGAAAAGTGCTGTTTTTCTGCATACGGGCTCAATTATTCTGCTGTGGTAAGTAAAAACATAGTGTCTTCCTTTGAGACTCAAGGAAGACACTGTGTTTTTAGTTACCACACAGGTATTGCCATTGAATGTTTATAGCCAACTTTATGATGCTATAATGTAAATAATAGAATGCTGCAAACCTAATGGAGAGTTCCCACCTCGTTTCTATGATCTATATTATGAAATAGATTTGTGAGAATAGGCTTTCCATGCCATAGAACGCCCGAATAAAAACCCAATGTTGAATCAACTTAAATTTTCATTCTGTATTTATAGAATTAAACATAGAATAGAAACATGTGAACGCCAGGGGGGTACAACTCCGATCGATAAATGAAACTGAAATATTGTGACGTCATATGATTGCCTAACTATATCCACCAATGAGAAACTCTGAAAGTCTATTCCATAGACTTTCAGAGTTTTCCATTGGTGTATAGTATAATAAGTAGGCTCCGAATGAGAATTTTACTGTCTATATATTGGCATATCTATGGTTCTTTAGGACAAATTTGTTTCATACAAAAATCCCGAAGTTATCAATCTATCGAAGTTGATTTATGGTGGGATCCTAGCTTTGGCAATGTACAATAATTTCAATTGTCTTTTCTTATTTGACTATTTTATCCTTAGAGAGCTGCTCAGTAAAAAAGACTTAACCTTATCTTATATTGATCTATCAAATACAAAATAATATGTCAATGCTGTCTTTTTAGTGTTTAGGCATTTAAAAAATCAATTTTACTTCACAGGATGAGTATTATACTGTGTTTTCTTTCGCTAGACTAGGCTAGATGTTTTGAAATAATTAGCTAATCAAAAGATAAAGATTTATTTTCAATATATAAAAAATAGTTGGAGCACTAGTTTATTTTTATACTGATTATCAAACTGTTATTTGATTTCTTTAATGCGGAATGCCGTGCGGGAATGCATAATATATTTATAAATTTAGCATTTTTCGTTTTGCACTTCTCTGGTATCTGGTTATGTTATTGTTTATCAGTAAATCAAAGAAATGTAAAGGTATTGTATACTCGACTCCTTTTTACATAACTTATATCTATTCTGTTCTGTACGTACTAATAATAGAAACGACATAAAAGTACCTTAGTCCTTGTAGCATGTTTGTCCATCCCCGTTCTCGTAAAGAACTCCTTGAAAAAAAAACATGCATGATAAAAGCGCTAGTTCAATTTACATAATATATTATTATAATATCATTAACAAGTTTTTTTCAAAATTTCCTATGTAAATACTAGTAAATATTTTTGAAAATTCTATGTTAATAAACAAATATATAATACTTAAATTTGTTTCCTTTTATGTACTACAAAACTGTGGTTACTGTCCACTGAAGATGTTACAGATTCTGTGATTACAGAGTGTTGCTCGTGGGATGTTTTGTTATCCTTAACCTATAAGCCGCTAGCTCACCCATTTGTGTGCAAATTAAACATGCCTTAAGCCATGGAGGTATGAAAGGAGATGAGATGGCACTAGGGCAACCGGTAAGCCTGGGCCTAATATATTAATAACAGTGAAAATATTCTCAATACCCCCAAATTATCTCAATACGGGATTCACAAATATCAGTGTTACTGAATATGATCCAAGTTTGGAAGCAGGAGAGCCGATGCTCCACTGACCACGGGGCCTACAGGAGCGAAAGAGATAAAAATATTTCGTGGTATGCGAAAGATTTCTGAGTGTTAAGAGTGGGAGAACCAATGCTTCCTACTTGCTACGTCCAACGGGGGCGAAAGGGACAAGTATCTTTTGTTGCTTATAGAATTATGTTCTGATATTGATAGCAATCGGGGTTTAATATACTTATGGTATTCATGTAATATCTGACATTACGAAATATTTATTATTGCCGGTATCGGTATAATATTTGATATAATAGGGCACGACGCCGGGGAATCGGCCGCCTCAGTAGGCAGCAAGCTGGCGCAGGGCTCACAGGTTGGTCACTGTAGAACTGCTAATTGATGACCTACTCATAGATTTACGCTGTCGCATATATAAAGTGAAGAACGTTCCCGAACATTCTAGTTGCTATGGCTAAAAACATTGCCAAACAAACTTCTAGGCAACGGCCGAAATTTCCAATAAGTTCTATGATGGCCTAGGTACCTTAGCGCTTGGCACTGTGTACTAAGTAGTACTTGACACCGTCCCACTCGAGTAGTGGCGTACCACTACAGGACTCCCCCTCCAGCAGCACGGTTAAGGGCTGCGATAGAAAATGACTTGATGAGGGCCACTGTACCTTAGCGGTTGGCACTGTGTACTAAGTAGTACTTGACACCTCCCGACTCGAGTAGTGGCGTACCACTACATACCAATACCTGGGAACACTGAAAATATCTTAATACCGGCAGACCAATATATCAGTATTGGCAATGCTAAAGAACAATTTAACCCAGGCCTAGCTACCAGGCACAACACGTCAAATAAACTCAACCGTGCCCAAATGGGCATGGCTTACTAGGCCAGTATGATTTCACCGCTAGGCATGAGCAGACTGTTTGTTCATAAATAACAAACCACTTACCTGTCACCTTTAAGGCGATGCACTACGTCGTGTAATATTTTAAATTGAGCCGCTATCAATAACAACCCTTACGTAGATGGCGATAAGGTTTAAATTCCCGCTTAACACCATCCGCCTGTTTTGATTTATGAAAGAAAAAACATGGCCAAAAAGTGCCTTTTATTTTATTTTGCAGATGTTCAGGCATAAATATTTAATTTTTTTCCGATCATTTTATAAATTACTTAATTTGCCACATTATACAATAAAATCATAACCGAAAATGGGTTCGTAAGTAGGAGATTTTGAACTTTAAAGCAGTTTTCATAGGCCTATACATAATTTTTTTCTGGGCTTATAAAAAGACTTATATAAAAAATACTCGATTATTTCAAAGGTCAAGATGTATTCTACTCGCAGTATTTAATTAAAGCATCTGAAACATTTCTAGGCGACCAAATTTTCAAACCAAAAACACATGATTTTGCATTACTACGTATGGCATCGCCTTAAATGATGAAGTATAGTGTGAAATTTTGTTAAAACCATACCGGAAGAAAGTTCAAACTAGGCATGGCATTACTTTTCACTTGTAAGTATTTTCATAATGACATAACTTAAATCAAAGAAAGAAGCATTTTTACTATCTAATGTTCATCGCCTGGCTTGAAAAATATTTTTATTTATATAGAATCTTGTTTATTTCTTTTGTTACATGTCACAACTAGGTTTATTTATATAAAATCTTGTTTATTTCTTTCATTACATGTCACAACTAGGTCTATTTATATAGAATCTTGTTTATTTCTTTTGTTACATGTCACAACTAGGTTTATTCAAAGTATATATAAGAAATTTGAAGATGATGATGGTGTAATGATATGGTAGTGTGTGTGAACGGCAGTGAGGTAATGCATAATTTTTTGTTATGCCTCACTGTTTAAAATTTTATAGCTGTATCCTGCATCTTATCGTTTATTTATGTGTTTCAACTTGATTTAGGAGGATTAATGAACCTTTTAAGATGAGCAATTCGTAAGTCTGTCAAGAAATAAAAAGTTATAGTAGTTTAAAAAAATTAGTTATGATTATCAAAAAGAGGTCGCATGTTCAAATCCTGGCGTGCGCAAGTAAATTTTATTTGATTAATTTGAGTTATTTCACAATTTACTCATTAAAAATAATGTACAGTATATTTGTGGCAAGTTCCGGAGTGGAAGATACTATTGTTATGACCACCATTCAAAATGGAGATTGCTTGAAATGGCTTTGGCCGTGTTTGGTGACCAGATCTGAATAGCCAGATGCTCTTCCCCATCCTCTTCATATCCTAATTGGGGATGCCATAGTCTCCCTGGCTCCAGACATTTGGGACTCTTGTGTGGTTTCACAAAAAAAGAATGAAAGAAAAGAAAGTTCACATTTTAATGAAGAGATTTATCACACTGAATCGATGGTCAGGATCAATTATCTCGCAGGGTGAAAGCAAAATAGTGGCACAAAATTCAACATTGCTAAACTTCACAAATAACTTCCAACTCTGCATAACGATACTGTCTCGATGTTGTATTCCTTGTAAGAACTAAACTGGCTTTATTTTCAGAGTTAAGTATCAGAAGCTGTAGGCTTTGCAATGCGACATAGCCAACCCCGTAGCTCTGTGCCTCGGTAAAACTAAAATCCCCATGCTTTACATATCCCATGACTTCTCTGCTGCATTGCCTCCTGACACTATCAATTTGTGTGGGCAGCCAAAGCTCTTTCATTTGGGAAGAATATTCATTCAGCATTTTGGAATTGTCTTGCTTCGGGAGGTCTGTGTATTTTTTCATACTTTCCTGAAATAAAACACACAATTAAAATTAATTTAACTGTTATCGTTACAGGTCCTTTGTGCATTTGCAACTACACCCTAGAATCTGTTTTTTTGCGGTATCACCATTTTGCAACAGTGTAAATAATCTTATTTTATAGGCATGGTAAAAAACCTAACAAATTAAATCAAATTGATTGTATGGGCAAAAACTTATGATATATATGTATTTTATCCCCTCAGGCCTCTGGCGTATTGACCGTTATATTACTTAAAAATGCTGTCAGAAAGTCGGAGAATTTATGTGTATTTCCGCTTCTTAGTAAAATCCAAATAAATGGGATATTTCTGAATGTATCCGAAAAATAAAAACTTTTTTTAAAGTTGATGAAATATGCTATCAAATTTTATTATTAGAAATAAAATATAATTTTTGATGTAATTAAATTTGAAATCAAAGATAAAAAAATTTAGAAATAGCTCGATTAAGTTTTTTTGTCTAAACACTGAACCAAAATTACTAATATTGAAAAAAAAAAAAAAATGTTATTCCACAAATATATTATAAACATTATTGCTACCTCACTTATATGTTGTTCTATATAAAAATAATTCATAAAAAATTGCGGTCGGAACCTTTGGTTTCATATTTCTCATATTAGCTGTTCTGAAAAGCTTACAAATTGAATTTAAATTAGCCTGAGAGGTTAAGTCTGATAAGAATGGAAATAAGTGAATTATTGATGAACCCTGGCCGGGTTAGCAGGAAAAATAAAGATGCAACTAGGTTAAGTTAGTTAGAAGGGAATAGTACAATGGGCCTATGGCCTAAGTGCTCGCGGGGAACGTAAGTAAACCGCCTCCGACTTTAGTTAGAAGGGAAGTAAGAAAACACCGGGGAAAGGAAGGTACCTACTCTTATTAAATAAGAATGTTTAGTTTACTAAATAAGTAGGTACTTATCTACTTATTTGAATTTATGGATATTGAATCTTCTGGAATTCTTTTTTTTTCTTCGTATTTTATTATGAACAGAATAATGACTTTTTATGAATAAAAACATACCAGTAATTTCCTCTTTGACTTAACCCTGTTCCTTCTTAATTTCTTCAGAAGGGTTTGATGTTGAAGATGCAAGCTGTGCCTTTTCTTTTGGTTTTTATCGGTTTTGAGTGGTTCGACAAGTTCAGAGCTCTTCTTGGAGACATTTTCACCTTTGTTGAGCAAACATATAAGTGCAAAGTTGGACAGCTTTCCCTTGCCTCTGGTCAGAAGTTTTACAGGAACTAAGCAGTTCATATCCCAATCAAAATCAGGAACAGCTTTCTTAGTTTTGATCATATTCTGAAATAATGAAGAAAAAAGTAGAAGTAAGTTATTTATATAATACTAGAAAATTAAAAATATCTGCAGGCGGCATTGTATTGGACATTGTTAGCTATGTAGATAATGAAATAATTATGGGTCATAGACATCCAAATTAATAGACTTGCCCTAACATGAAATCTGGGTATCATTTCGACGAGCTGAAGGCAAACCACATGACCATATTTATGGCACCAGAAGGGTTTGAGGATACTTTGAATAAACTATGACATCAGTCGCACATTAACCATCAAAGAGCGCACATTGAAATAATCACACCATGCGCAGAAAACTAAAAGTTTGCTAAAGTAAGGCAAAGGTTTGCAGCGCTGTTCATTGTGGGACTTTTCTACGCAGAATCTAAATGTTCGTTTTTAAAAAAATCACCTGGCGTAGCGACGCTGAAATTAAGTGAGGTGGGTAAATTATAGCACGTATGTAAAAGTGTCTAACTAAATAGTGTAACAAAATATTACATTTTGGAAATAAGCCCTAACTTTTATTTTCTCGATTTAGTAAAGTTTTTATGCAGCCAGCAATTGCGCGCCCTTATAGCAATAGACTAGCAATTTGTAAGCAGATTTCATTATCGACCGAATGGTGATATTACAATGCGAGTTGCCTATATTCGGTCAGGTTCATTTATTGCTTCCCGGGCTCCGCGCAAGTTGGTTTGTTCCCCTTTCTCTGATTGGCTCATCTATTAATTTTAATGTCTATGAAATGGACTTATTATTTATAGTATAAACATATTTCTTCATAAAGTTTGTACATTTTGATAATAGTGACTATCATAAATTGGTTTAATTAATTACCTGAAGTGTTTTCAAAATACTTTTATCACGTAGGACAAAAATACCATCACTCTTAGTAACATTCCTCTTCCAATCATTGAGGAGTATTTGCCATTGACACAAGAAAGGGCTATTGATGGACAATTTAATATAATTGGCTCGTTTGTTTGGTGGTAATCTGAAATATTTGTCTCGGAGAGTTATGGAGTGTTTCACATCTTCACTTTGACATGCGGCCATGTCAGGATGAAGATCACAACTTCCAGATTCAAAGGCAAGCTTGACAGATTCTCTCAAGCCACCAACTCTTGCACCTCGGAGGATAAAAGACATCCAGAACGCCATTCCGTAGCCTGCGGGAACTATTATATCCCAGCCACTGTTATAACCTAAAACAACATAAGATTTCTATTATAAAACAAACAAAATGCTGCAGATTTTACCGTATTTCAAGAGTGTTAACTTTATCATAAATGAAAATAATATTTAGTGTTTATTTGGTAACCTACCTATTCTTTTATATTCCGAATTTTGGCTGCCTGGTCTTTGCAAAAGAATGATTGGAACACCAGGAATGTTTTCTAATAAAACACTGTTAGATCCTGGTACCAACGAAGTCGTCTCTCTCAGTTTATTAATTTCCAAATTGGTCTTAATATTTTTAGAAACATTCCTTCTGACTCCTTCATCCCATAAAGGGCTACAGTTCAAGTCATCCGGCATCATTATGTAGTCTTTAGCTTCTAACAAGTCATGTGCCCCTGGTATAGCTTTGGTTCGTTTGGCAGGAAAACTTGTTCTTGGATCTTTTACATTTAATCCAACAATCAGGCGACAGGGCAACTCAGAAGGTGAATTTATATTCTTGAATTTGGTCCAGAAATTACTTTGAGTTTCGTGCAATCTCTGAAAACTTGTTTTGATACATAACTCTTGAAACCAATTGATATTTTTTGTACTTTTAGAATTGATTTGGTTGTTCGCTTCAATCGGACAGAGGGCTTTACTCAATATGGCATGAGACAGGGGTCCAGTTAAACTAAACCTATTGACTTTATCCCTTAATTCAACAAGTCTGATAGATTTATTGTTATTATAAGTATTATTTATCTTATCAGGAATATTTTCATCGGTAATACTTAGTAACTTTCTACGTTTTGCAGGCTTCTCACCATTCTCAGTGACAACGAGGTTTGAAATGTCTTTTTTCACCATCACTAAAGCAAAACATTTGATTAAGATATCTATGAATTCTTTGTAAAATGATGGATGTATGAATAACCACAAGCAATGCTCTGATTCAGTATGAGATTTCCATAAGAAGGTTATTTTACCAATGCATTCTAAAGGGTATTGATCGATGTTAAATATGTAAGCACTTCCTTCTCGTTTCCCATTTAAAAAAGCTTGAGAAGTTAGACCCAGCCCACATTTAGGACTTGTTATTCTTTTAAAACCTGACATTAGTTCTTTCAAGTTGCCATGTAATTGGATGCTTGCGTAATAAGACTTATCTTGTAGCAGACAATGTTTAGACCCAGCTCTGTAGCAAGCGCGAAAAGCCTTATCACAAGGCGCTTCAGGGAGTTTGTATCCCCATTTCCTTGTCATGTGAAAGCGTTTAGCATGCCAGATATGCGTTTCTAACCAAACGTGTTCTTTTTGCCTTCTATTGTACTCTTCCATGAGGTTTTTTGGTCGTCTTCTATATTTCCTTGAAGGTCTTTTCTGTTTGGAAGGAAGACCACTCTTCAGAAGTTGGGATTCATGAGCTTGTCGTAATTTTCTTGGAAGACGTTTGGAATTGTGGCTCATGATTCTTCTCCGCATGTGAACGGGTAGAGTCTGAAACACTAATTTGGAAGTGCAAGGATTCAGTATGCACTCTGTCATAGCGGCAATTTCCTTGCTTCTCGCCGCGGCAAATTTTAATACGTGAACTTCATGGGGTAGATTTTCCTGGCCTCCCAGCAACGAATCAAATTGCATCAATTCCTTGGAATCCTCCATGACTGTGATTTAAACTTTAAACCGGCGAAGTAAACTAATGGTAACTGAAAACGCTCCTTTGCAAAGCTTTTGAAAATCCGTAAACATAACCTATATTGTAAACGTCAATTTCTCGTGTCAAATCACTTTGAGTGTTGTCAGTTCCAAAAAATATGTTTGTTTGGCATAGTAAAAAAATTACCTACTTATTAGTTTGCTTGATTCAGTGACGGGACATGAAACAAATTGATATGTTTTGTAATATTAAATGGTGATAAGTGAAAAATTATTGCCATGTTTTGAAAACTATCTAAAGAACCGATCGCAAGAAACTCTTATCCACTCTGATAAAATACATATGAGCAAAAACTTATCTACGTCCTACGGGGTACCTCAAGGCAGTGTACTAGGCCCACTTTTATTTCTTATATACATCAACACAATGTGTACCATGGAAATTGGAGGTAAGATATTATCATTTCCTGATGATAAATTATTAATAATTGAAGATAAATCATGGCAATCAGTAACTCATAAAACTAATAATGGCCTAATAAAAGTCTTTACATTGGCTAGACACAAATCTCCTCACAATTAATATCGATAAAACTCAATACATGAAATTTTCTACATTCAAAAAAAAATCTTACAATAAATGTTCTAAACCAATCATCCACTCGTGTTCACTAAATCTAAACATTCATGAAACCTCACCTAATATCAATTGCACATGTTCCACCCTAAAATCATCGAAGGAAGTTATATATTTGGCAATAATCATGACGACCAACTACGCTGGGAGGCTCATATAAATGACACAGCAAAAATACTCCGTGAGCTCTGCCATATATTCTGCTCTCTTAGGTCCAACTTAAACTTGGAGACTCTAAGAAGCGTCTATTTTGCCCTTTTCCAATCTGTAGCAACATATATTATTGTGGGATGGGGTGGCTGTGCTCAATCTATTATCAAACCAGTTACAAAAACTAATTTTGAGAATTATATTTAAATGCCAACCTGCCCACCCCTCAAATGAACTATTTGCTAAAATTAGGGTCTTAGATATTCGCCAATTATTTACTAAGACAAGCTTGTGCTACATACAGACAAATAACCTGCTGGCGTCTCCACAACATCAAACACACACCCGCTTTTCATCGAACCTGGGATGCGTAGTCCCTAAAACTAGAACCACATTCGCTCAGCGACAATTCTGCTTCAACGCTCGTAAAATATACAATGCTTTAACCACCGATATAAAGTCAATTAATTCTATATCCCTTTTTACTATCCGTGTTCAACATTGGCTATTTGAAAGGGGACGAGCCTTTTTTAAGGAATGCGTGAGTTCCTAACAATGTTTTAAAAAAAGTTGTAACTCTCTTATCATTTATTTAGTTTTATCTTTATTTCTATTTTTAATATGGTATCTATAATTATGTGCATTTTTTAGTTTTTGTTTTACGAAAGCAATTTCGTTTTCCATTATGTTTTATTATTGTTATTCTTACATGAATAATGTGCGATTGTCATAATACGGGCATCAGCCTATCAGTGTTAGTTGAGAAAGTCACAAAAATTGTAAATTTTTAATATTTATTTAATAAAAAAAATGTTACTTACATATTTCGCATTGGTACGCCAATGCCTGAATCATAACCACTTACGATCCATTTTATCTTGTATTATGTGTGTCAGTAGACAGTAATTGTTATCATTACTGCTATCGGCGTATTCGTTCGTCCATACACTAGAAAGTGTATCAAAGACAGTCATAACATCGTATGTTTGTATTATGTTCAAATACTTACAGCATTTAAACTAACTTATTCTGTTATCCATTCCTGACGGCACAGCATGTCATTGTTCTTGAACTTTGCAGATTACATTGACTGAAAATAAACTCAAGTTATTATTCAAATTTTAGCGTTATTTGTTCCGATAACTGTTTACTGATAATAATAAATAATAAGTTTTAAAGATTTAGGGAATTCATTCTCTTGACGATTCGCCATTCTGAAGGTTGTGTGTCAGTGATACATATCTCCGTCATGAGTACCATAATCAGGAAAATCATCACTTCACCCAACACCTACAAGCCTGCGGGACCCTACAGGTTAGTGAATTTGTTTATTATATTGTGGAGCTAGGAATGTGGAGGGAAACTAGATGAAAGCGCCCCGGAGACGATCAATATCAATTCTCAAAGGTTACTTCTTCTCAATTTACGCCATTGATGCGATTGACAAGATTGCTTACATTGACGGGAGAATGGTGGTTATTTGGATGAGCGCTTACAAGATGGGAGAATTGTGGATATTTTGATTGAGGGCATAGACAAGCGCGATTGACGCAGCGGAATGATCGCGTTTCGCTCACGATTGACAATCGTTTATTCAATTGCTCTATCTATTGAGCATTTTAGAATTCAGATTCATCGCGGAAACGGTTTTTTCCTCTAGATATTACTTATATCGCGATTGTCCATAGTTATGGAGGGTAAAATCAAAAGTAAATCACTGTAATCGCACACTGTGGGTAATGTTTCTGTAGACGTCAGAGGCAGAGCCGGACCTGAGCCAAACGCCGTCTGGCGCTAGTAATAACCTCAAAGGCGCTGTAATGTGTGTTAGGTATTATCAGCTCCTTGAATCATTGGTGTACTTGGCAAGTCGGCGCCCGGAGCGGACTGGTACAATTGCGCCTGCACAGCCCTAGTGAGAAGCATAAATATTTTTGTAATTGGTGGATTCAGTGATAGATGATAGAGTGGTAGATACTCTCAGTATCGCCCTTGTAAAAGACCACTATTCAGAATATAAATGTTGCTTGAAATGGTTTTAGCCATGTTTGGTGATCGAATCTAAATGATCAGGTACAATGTACAATAATAGTACCTACTAGTAAATTAATAGTACTGTACTAGTGTTAGACTGTTGAAAGCTTTTAAAGCATGGTGTTGATGTGTCTTTGTCCAAAGCTTGTATTTACCGTCGGAGTTTTTATGTTTTCTTTGTATGCTTGTCTAACTGGTCTATGAATGTATGTTATTTTTTTTTTATAGCATGATGGCCGGAAATTGCCCGGAATGTAGTGGTACAAGCGGGAAACTGATCACACACAGAACCAAAAACTTGTTTTTTCGATCAAAGCATTTCGATTATTATTATTTTCAACTTTTGGATCGGATCCTATTAACCTCGTAACGATACTTTTTTTCAAATTTGACAAACGCTTAAATCTATAAAAGTTATACTTCAAAATCAGTAAGTGTGACGTAGATTCCACTAGTTCAAGCGTGTAATACTAGTTTCCGGACACCATGTATACAGGATGTTAAGGGACGTACTCGACTAACTTTAGCCAGTGTTTCCTGCTATTATTTCTATCAAAAAATGTAAATAAAATTTTGGGCCCGTTGATTTTTTTAGTGTTTTTTCCTATTTTTTTCAAAAAAAGTTTAAAAAAATTCTTCCACGTGTCGTTACTGGCAACTCAGTCGAGTAACCGCCAAACTTCTCACATCGACCACAGCCATCCGATTCTGTTTTTTTTTTTAATCACCGGAGATCAAAATGGTATCATGATCAAAATTAAATAGAAGTCAAGTACGTCCCTTAACACCCTATATAGTGCGATTCAATCTTGGAGGCATTCAATTTACTTTATCATTAGATTGATCTAAAATTTAACGTTTTTCAATTAATGTACAATACCTACATCCTAAATACCCACCTATATACTTTTCTTTGACACATGCTCATTTCTCCCTCTGTGTTCGACACTAAAAAATATTGAACGTTGAGCTCTGGCTTCAAGAATTTTTCACAGCTTATCTGTATAAAATTTATAGGCCAACGCATTTTTCAACGTGCCGTGTCAATTCAATCGTGGACGAGGAAGCTTCAAAATGTTATAATATTAATACTCCTTTTGAAAACAAGTCTTCAAAGATAAGGTTATCACTCCTCTAAATTTAGATCTCAAAATGTAGAAATTATTTGCATTTTTTATCTACAAGGTCACTCAAGGGTTAATAAGGTTTTGCAATAAGGTGATTAGTAGCTACCTACAGTAATCTTTATTATATCTTTCTTGCAGCAAGTTTACAAATATGTATAGGTAAATAAGTATTTATAGATAAATAAGTATTGAAACATACTTATGTCGGATGTGGGTCTGTCTGTGAATTATAAAAACTCTCATTTTGTTTGGTGTCATTTTCAAAACTGGAACTGATTGTTTCTGAGAAGCGATACAGTACCAACCTATTATAATATAATATTAAAACAGAAAATTATTTGAAATGTCTATTTGTTTATTTGAATTTATCACGGTTAATATTGAAAAATAAAGTTAGATTTTGTTTGTGAACAATCACTTTCCTGTCTGCACTTTTTCCATTTTCATCAAAGATAATATGAATCATTGAAGACAGTAAGAGCAACTCTAAAACGGAAATTTGAAACAGAACTTAAACCTTTAAATTATTTCAAAAATAAAATAATATTCTGTGATTTTTCACGAATTTGCGCTAGCTGGATACGATAAGAATGACCAAAATTATGAGTAGTATAATAATGACTGATTTCAATGCATGAGATGGTATGCCCAAAAAAAATATTTCCCTAGATAACGGGAATACCACCTCAATCAAAATGATGATTGACATTTGAATTTCTGTAAAGTAGCTTAATGTGTCTTAGTTTTCGCACCGTTTCTAACATGATGCCTTTGAATTGCAGCACCGCTGTGCTGGCAGACCGCACCCTCTACGTGTCGGGGGTACTGGGGCTGGACAAGGACTCTTCCAAGCTGGTGGCGGGGGGCGCGGAGCCCGAGGCGCGCAAGGCCCTCTCCAACTTGGGGCACATCCTGGAGGCCGCCGGGAGCAAGTACGAGAACGTCGTGAAGACCACCGTCATGCTTAATGACATTGCCGACTTCGCGGCTGTCAATTCTGTTTACCAAGAATGTAAGCGAATTTTCTATGTAGCATGCAGGATCAATTTTAATGACCTTACGGCCGCTGTTCCCAACTTTTTAATCGTTATCTAAGTTCAAATCTTTGTTTTTGCTCAGCCAAGCGATTTTTAAGCATTTTTTAGGGAACGTTCGATTTGCGTTGTTCCCAATCATTTTATCTTTGAAAATCTTAAGTAGCCCCACACACTACCGCACATTACCATAGACAATAAAATGACATCAAATTAAAAACTTTCGATGTTAAATTAATATTAAAGAGTTAATTATTGTAGCTCTTATTAATACACATTACTTCTTTTAAATACCGTTATTCATAAACTGGTATTTCATATTTTTTAAACTAACGTATATAATATATTAAAAATAAAGTGACAACTTGAACGTGATGCCACAATCGGGACTTCCCATTTGATTTGGCAGATCGACGTAAAAACAAACCCAAACAAACCTTAAAATGGAGATCAAAGCAGAGCGTGCGAAGAATAACATTAAGGGCCCGCTTTCCGCGTAAAGAATTTAGATTTGGGCAACACCCACAAAATTTAGTGTTAAAAGAATCCGACAGAGGTGTCTGAATTCGTATTAGGAATAATTTTGGGGATTATGAAATTAAATTACCGACATCTATTGCAATTTTAGAAAAACAGAACCATTTTTAGTTAGCACCGACCTTAGAGTAATAATGCACCGACCAAATGAGAAGGAAGTCGAAATGAAGATGGTTCTCAAAATATGGGTTTTATTACGGATTTAATTAATTATTTTTTTTTTAATTTTACAAAAAACATTTACGAAAGTTATTTGTATAGGTATAAAAATTACTTTACTTTACTAAAATACTATTCTCACTTTTATAAAAGTAATTTATAACTTTTATAAAATCAATAAATATATTTTTACATCAATAAGGTTTTAAACTTTTTTACTCGAAAACTATCTTAAAACGTTGGAATTCCAAAAAAAGTTTTTTTTTCTTTTTTACTTGTACTATCAATTAGAATCACCTCCCGAAGTTTGTGCACTTTACCCCCGACATCTTGTATAATATGCGCAATATAATATTTATACACGTGTAATATCTACTTTTGTACATTTATATAAATTATATACACGTTTACATTTTTATGCTCATCAAATTTATTATATTATAAAGATAGATAGAAAGATCCTTAGTGCTTCCTGAGGACTTACAAATCAGAAGACTTTTTTGTAATTATTTATTTATTCATTTAAACAATTCAATAATTATAAAGAGTAATAAAACATGTAAGCAACATAAAATTACATTCTAAAATGTGAAAGGGGCTCTATTTATTTACATTTTTATGAAATTACTACTTTTAATAGTTTTAAGCTTTCAGTGAACTTTCAATTTTATTTTTAACTTCTCTAAATATTATTTGTTTAAATCGTCAAATATAATTTAATCACAAACACAAGATTCACTCAAAATGAAAGATTGGTGGTTCTGAAATGTTCCCATAAATACGGTGAAAGAACCCTAAACTATAAACTTATTACCCTAAACATGCTTCGAGCGAAATGCGGATCTGGAAACCTTATCGTCAATCTGAGCAAAACATACCATGAACGTCAATATAGCAACAGCCTTTGTTCTGCTGCAGTTTCATTAAATGCCGAGAGATCCGTTTACAGTCTCCAAAAAGCAATACTGGGGCACAACCCTAGAAGCAAAGCTAAATGATTGGAATACAGAAAGATAAAAACACACCATTGTCAAAAATATCTTGGCCGTAAATGATTAAATAAAATTAGATTTATTCAGGAAGGCAAGCTA
This sequence comes from Hesperophylax magnus, assembly GCA_026573805.1. Classification (NCBI taxonomy): domain Eukaryota; kingdom Metazoa; phylum Arthropoda; class Insecta; order Trichoptera; family Limnephilidae; genus Hesperophylax; species Hesperophylax magnus. Next base: position 5,846,383 of record JAIUSX010000029.1, on the reverse strand, counting down.
TCGATCAAATGATTTGCGAATTCGGAAAAACCGTTATTATTGAGGTTTTATTGATGTTTTGTTTCTCCCGATTTATTCGTATAACCCATTAGTCTACATAATTATCTAGCGGGTTTTCCATTACTTGTGCACTTATGTTAATGTATTTTATGACCGTCTTTGTGTTGCTTATATTTGTATCATGTTGTCTCCCTCTATATTTTGTTATATATATGCACACATTATGTACTTCTTGTTTAGTATTAATTTGTACCCTGATGATGCTTAAGTAAAGCGAAACCGGTCGGTTCTTAAATTAATAAATATCGTGGTTTTAAAACAAAAAAGTATTTTATTTTATTAAATTATATTCCCCACAGTTTCAGAACTTTCAATAGCTTCTTTCGCTCGCATGTTCATTATTATTCTGAATTCCACGTTCGAGTATTGTTATTTGAAACAGATGGCCCGTATATTATTATTACATATTATATTATATTTCGGACATCGTTGCATTGTGAATTAATAAGAACTTGCCCTGTAATTTCTAATGTTTTGGAATTAGTTTTATTTCCCAAAGTACGTATTCTGAAAAAAATAAAATAAATTTTTTTATAACTTTTTACTACACAATACATAAATAAAAATAATAATTAATTTTTATAATAAATTATCGTTTATCGTATTCTGAAAAAAATAAAATAATAATTTTTATAACTTTTTACTACACAATACATAAATAAAAATATGAATTATTAATTTTTATAGTAAATTATCGTTTATAATAAATATAAGCTTATAAATCAAAAATTGTATTTTTTTCTTCTCACCTATTAGATAGGATATAATTTTATGAGATATCATTTTTTCTTTGAAATACGGGATATCTTTCGTGTATTTCCCATCTTTGAAAAAACAATATTTATTAACTCATAAACTTTACACGCGTAAAAATTATCTTTATAGATTCAAATATTTGCACGTAATCGCACGTCTGTAGATCATAGAACGTTGAACGACATGTCTGCCCCCAAAGCCCTCGAGTTGGCGAATGAACTTTTCAAAGAAGATAGGTTAATCTTCAAGTCGGAGCGAGCGCGCTATAATAAATATGATTTAAAAGCAATAGGCGTAAGCGACAGTTGTGAAAATGTTTAATAAATCACGGCGTATTTCAAAAATAGCAAAAATCACTTTTGGGGTCTATTGAGTAGCATTAAAAGAAGCATTGTGATTTTTTTCATACATATAACTTGTAAAATAACAGAAATAAACGTGTTAATAATATTTTTCGGAGCATACTTTGCGATTTATTTCTATCGAGGGAATTTCAAATAATTACCGTTTCGGCTTTTGGAACAAATAGATACTATCTTAAAGAATAACATATATTTTTTTAAGAGCTTAAAAACTTCAAAATTTTAAGGAAAGTATGTCGGAAATTGGATGAAATTCGAATAGTGGGCCCTTAAATTGATAGAATAGAAAGGTTTTCAGATCTGACATGAGGTAAGGGCAAAATATTTCGCACATTCATCCCAAAAATGACACTTGCGTAAATAAAAACTTACCTTTCGCTTGCATAAGTTAAATTCTCCTCAATTAGGTTCAAAATATACAAAAAACACGTTTTCGTCATACGAAAACGGTCAAAAAATTCTTTGTCATTTAATTCATTTGTAGTTATTTTCTATATGTACTTTTTCTATTTTACATTGTTTTTTCTTATTCGTGTCAATATTATGGTTTTAATGGACATATTGTCCGTAAATTAATAAATAAATAAATAGTTCGATGTAATTGACATCCACACCCTGTCGCCGCCTGTATAACCCGATGTTTTCATCAATTACTTCGGCCCATTCCGCAATATCTAGTATATCTAAAATGTCTAAAACTTCTCTATCCATTTTAAAACGATAATGACAAATGCAACACAAAAAACTGAAAGGAGCGCGACTGTCGATTGTCAGAGTGACATTTGATCATTGATTCGCGGTATTTTTTCACTCTGTCGACACTTTTTGTAACTAGCTTTTTCCTTACATATTGCTTAAATAGCTAATCCAGCTGTCCGGCTGGCTTAGACTGAGCGGCTTGCTTAAGCAATTATTGTGTGTTGGAATTACGTAGTGCAGTGGTGATTCGCTTAGAATTTGATTATTAGGATTGGGAACAGCGGCCGTTAGTGTAATTAGAATAAAGAATTCACACTAAATTTTAACCTTTAAAGAATAGAAAATGAATTTTAAAAGAAAACATCCCGAGGTTTTGCAATCTGGCGGCGAAATGATTTATTTAAATCCACAAGCGTCTTATTTTTAAGCACGGCTTTGAAGCCTACTGAATAATTTTTGGAAAGTTAAATATTTGTGTAACAAAATGACTTAAAAACGTTTACTTCTGCGATAACCTAAATAAACAAGCACCGTTTTGTCACGATGCCGACTGATATATTAGAAAAACAATCACACGCGATTATAGATGTTTTTTGTTTATTTAAAATGTTTTGTTACATAATATTAGAAAACTAAGTATAAACAAAAAATTGTCACATTTTAAAACAAAATAGAGTTAAATATGAAAAATGATAATAATATAAATAGGAAAATAATTTCCATCAGGGCCTATGTCATCTATGGGGATGCCGTGTGGAGGGTCTTTTTAACGAAATGAAGGATAGGATGTTCTAGGTAGGAAAAAGGTATGAGGTGTGCGTAGGAATCTGGAGGTCAGTGAGTCCAGAAGCGACGGACGTATGGGTCCATCCCTCACACTGCCGTGCAAGGCAATTCGATGGGTCGAGATTCCAGCTGGAGAAGTCAATCAACCAGCCCCTTAGCGCCGATCCGGCCCGCCACACAGCTGGTGGGGATTATCCTCACGCCATGAAGCTAGGCACCCCTGCTATGGCAGAGATGTTGATTATCCAATTATTAATGGTTCCCAGTGCGGCGGTACCATAGCCGCCTCACAAATTCTCACAAAAAGCCTGTTGACAGAGAATATAAAAATTATGGTCAAAGTGGTTGCACCAGCGGAAACCATCTGGACACAAGCCGAGTAAGAAGTAGACTGATTGCTTAGAGGAAGACTGGGGCAGGATGGACAGGTTCGAGGACTGGAGAAGAATGGCTAGGAATTGAAGCCGGTGGAGATATTTTTTTAGAGGAGGCCAAATTCCGTCCTGAACTAGTATGGTTTGCAATCTCAGCTTCAGGGTAGATTATCTTAGTAGAGTCAAAACATCATTCGATAATTTATAAATGTATTGAAAATCTGTATTTTTGAATTATACTCGTACATTATTCACATACTAGTAGGCTTCAAGTTGGTTTTGTTTCAACTAACCTTCTTATCTTTACGAGTGTTATATCTGAACTTCTGGCGTCGTCAAAAATATTGATATTGTTTTATGGACTTGGAAATTGTTTCCTATAAATACTATTATTACGAGTATAATAGTTGTTACATATATAAATCCATAAAATAATAATGTTCTTTTTGGCAAGTATAGCCTGCGAGTGTATAGTGCAATGACAAAAAAGATCTATACCAAATAATAGTTAGTTTACCATAACATGTGGATGCAACATGTGGAATTATGTCTTTTTAAAAAGGTCAACACTCCTAAACAAGGTTTCCAAAGAGGAAGCCGTTGTCGATTACGGTTATTACGATTTATCTGATTGTGATACACCTCGTTTTCAACCTATCGATGTATATTTTTTAATCTTTTCTTAAAATAAATAAGTAAGATTTATAAACAAATAAATAACCATTAGCCCATTGCACCCGACGCGACGCACTATGGTCCCCTTTGAGGAAACTAGCTAGACAAAAAGATTTCAACGATGTTTTTATTTATGTACAAAAATATTCTCACAACATTGAAAAATGTCCATAGTATTATGTTCACATCGATAAAAAATTTAAAACAATACGCGCGATACTTGGCGACGTTGTAAACACGACACTTCGGATGTGCCAATCGTTCGCCCAGCGGTCGGACGCTTTCGGGTGTGCACGCTGTTCGATCGTTAGTGTTGTTATTTGAAATCGGAGAGAAATTATGTAAATACAAAAATTGAAGTCTATGGTATGTTCTTTCAAATTAATTTAATTATTTTATAATTTGCCAATTCAACATTACTTAATTATTAATTAAAAATCGTGAAAAAAGTATCTATATTTAAAATTATTTGCCAAAGTTTAATTAAACTTTCAAAATCGTGTACCGATTTGTACCACCAAACGAAGTTTGGAGAGAAACTAGTTTCATATAAAACCATTCTTTATGTATAATATCTTATAAAATTTGTTTGCTCAAACATGCTCTTTTGTCTTTTACAGAGCCTCTACCTACAATCTATCGTTTAGATATTTTGGACATTCTAGAAGTAAAGGGCACGTCAAAGTTGAATTGTGCTGCAATACGGCAGTGTGTTTATGAACATTTAAAATATTTATTGAAGAAAAACAGTTTTTAAAGTCTCGAGGATAGTTTACTTAAGAAAAAAATCCCTTCGTTTATATTAATATTTTGAAAATGGTTTGAAGTCGGAAGAAGTACTTTAAAATTGAAGTTTAAACACGCAAAATGGCTTAACACAGTTTTTATTCTTCCTGTAGAGACGCGTGATGAGAGACTACATGGTAGACCAGAAAAAGAATTTGGTTTATGCTCGTCAAAAAGCAAAACAAGAAAATCTCGAAGTCCACAAGAACTCTCTCATACTACTCAAATCAACTTGAGGTCACATGGAAAACGGGATACTGCCAAAATATCAACAACACATTGCAATGTCTTACCTACTGGTGTCTTAAAATTATTATGGATTCCAGAAGTTCTAGCGAAGAAAATACAGAAGTCTGTTAACAAAGCCAATGTTGGAACATTAGCATTTAATAATAGTGACGATAGCGACTCGGTAAGTAATTCATAAACAAAAAATGTCATTCGGTTTTGTTCTTATATTATGTTAAAAAAATATTTTTAACTAATACCTTAAAATAAGTGCTTCGTTATGACTTAACCGAACTATTATACTATGGACATTTTATTAGTAATTAATTTTGTTTTAAAAAATCTGCAACAATGGCTAAAATAAATGTATATTTTTTTAAGTATTTTTTTTTTACATTGTGACCCTTTTGTATCAAATGCCATGAAAAAATATTTTTGTCTAGCTAGATCGGGATTTGGGACCACTGTGCGACGGGGTGATTAAAACCACAAAAATCATCACAAAACCGCTACAGCAAACACCGCAACAACCAACACAACAACCACGACAATCATAATGACCGCAACAACGACAAAAACCACAACCAATACGACCAAAACTACCACCATCACAATAGTCCAGAATTGCTTCCATTGATAAGCTTTCGGATTCCACTATGTAATACTAGAATTCGGGATATATTTCAGTGCAGAAGTTCTGGGACTAACTACCATATGTATTCGTCATTGCACAGAATACTTATGGAGTGAAATAATTATACCGAGTCATTGGTTGTCTTCAATTTATTTATAATATAAATACAAAATATTGTTAGTCAGACATTTTAGTTATAAATAAATACTGCATAATTTTTAATATTCATATGTAAGAACCGCAAAAAATTGCTTTTATAAAAAAATAAAAATAACCGTGACAGCAATAACCAACATCAAAACCACAACAACAACAAGTACAAAACCATAACAACTACAAAAATAGGGCTTCACATGGCTTCACATGCTACAAATCACAACAAATCAGTAAAGTGTTTTATTTCACAAAAACTATCAAGCGAGATTCCCAAAAGACAAAGCCTGTACCTAAGTAACTTTATATACCTAGTATGTACGGGAATCATTGATGTATTATTTTCTTATTTAGTCGATGATGGGAATGTAATATCCTTGATATTAGTGAAAGATCCACGATCGGTCCTGAGCAGGCGCAATTGAAGCAGTACGCTCCGGGCGCCGACTTGCCAAGGAGCCAAGGAGCCAAGGCGCTGATAACTCCTAACATAGATCACCCTTAAGGTTCATTTTAGCGACAGGCGCCGTTTGGTAAGCGTCACCCTGGTGAGGACTCACCCATAGATGGTACTAGATATTAGACTATTAGATTACCAATAGATGACGTTTAGCTGTCGAGTATTGTAGAGACCGAGTGTATAATACATAAAGTGGGAACCTCAAGGTCGGGATCCACATTATTCCAACCATCGACCGCTGAGCTATCATGTTAAGTAACGTTTTGTATAGCTGAAGTTGTTATTTAATAAGAGAGTTTGTGATACAACCCCGAGATACAACAGATACGACGTATGAATGTGAATAATACAAATAGGGTGTGCCAAGACCGAATTGTTTGGCGGTCCCATCTCTTTGCATAATAACTTACGTTTGTTATGTTTTGTTACAGTTTTCAAGACGAACTTCCCCGCCAGGTCTTGCTTCCAGGTAGGTAAGCTACCCCTGGGCGCCATGGTGGAGATCGAGGTGGTGGCCCTTGTGGGAGACGTCAAGACGGTAGCGTGACTAGATGGTCAGGAAGCCACCGACCAATACCATAAATCTCACCTGTGAATGTTCAATACTTTAAGAAATAAAAAAACTTTTGCATAAACGTATATTTATTTTGTGTGGATAAATAATAAATTATAGAAAATAAAATAAATATCCAGAGGAAAAATTGTCTTTTCAATGTTTCTGGGCCATTATTTCAAAATACGGAGAGAGGGAATGCCAATTTATACATATATTTAAAAACATTGAAATGGAAAATTTTCATAATTAATGGAGATTCGATTTGAGTTCTGATTTACAAGAGATGAGATGTTGAACGCATATGCCTAACAAGTACCTATACTCGTGGGAGATTCCATGCTCTTTTTTATACTCCAAAAGCGAGGACTTCTACCTACAGAATGCGCCAATCAACAGAGTGACTCAACTGCTTAACTTAACATTTTCAACATCACTTAAAGACAGCTCAGCAAACTATCTTTTGACATGTGTCACAAAATAGTAAAACTGCCCCAATGACCTTTATACTTACATTTACCTCAAATTTGTGATCTTCTCCGCAATATGTTGGTGCATATCTGTTATGCACCAACATAAATAAACAAATATCAAATAAACAATGTCTTCCTCCAAATTACAGACGCCAAAAAAAAAATTATGTAAATGAAGCCCTGACGCCATATTTCAAAAATCGTTTATGGAATATTAAAATATGGGCAAAGGAGAATAATTTCAAATACATCTGGTGCAAAAACGGAAAATCACTAGCACGTAAATCTGAGGACTCGCGCATAATTGAAATAAAAAAATCACAATGACCTGGAACATAAAATGGTGTAAACAAAGCATCGTTTTTATACCCATCTACAATATAATATGTACCTACAGCAAAATGGACGACTTCGTAACCACGCAACTGGAAAACAGCTTCAAAATCAACGAATTCGAGAGTCTAAGTGCAAAAGAGTGCAACGAAATCATCACTGATAGTTTCTGCGGTATAAAAATTACTAATACAGAGTATCTTTTATCTTGTTTGTCAGCATATATCTGAATCTCTGAGGTAATTCGCAATTTTTAATATTGCTTGGTACATGTTGAATATTTTGGGCACGTTGTATTCCAGGATTCGCTGTCCGTATTTATTGTTATGTTTTGGTACAAGCATTCCTTCATTTGTTGTGAAGCTAGTATTATGTTCATGTTCCACTTTCCTCTTATATTCGGAGTCAGATATATGCTGAGTCAATATTTTGTGCCATAATAAGGCCTGTACCGGCAAGACAGTCAAGTTCCGATACAACAATGATATGTTTCGCCTCTGTGCAAATATCTGTTTTGGAACTAGTATTTTAATCATAGAATTTTGTACGAATTGTGGGTAATTTAAATTAGTTTTGCAAGAGTGTCCCCATGTGGTTATTCCATTACGTAGATTACGTAGAAGTAGATTCTGCGAGTGATAAGTAAATTATTTTTAAAATATTCCCAGGAACGAAACATTTCAATTTGTACAGTTTACCCACTATCGCCCTCAGCCTTTTACAAATTTTGTTTATTTGCAAGTCCCATTTAAAGTTGCAATCAACAGTCACTCCCAAATAATCATATTCATTAACTAGTTCAATACTATCGCATATGCAGTGATGGAAAATGTTTTGATTAATACATGCAAAATTGTGAGATATTATTTTAGGCTTATTCAGAACTGAAGAATGTGAAGATCGAAATTGGTTTTTTTGGTATTTATGATTAGGCCTGCGTCGTGTGACCATTTTATCAGGACGTAAAGTCATACTGCAAATATTTAATGGCATTAGATAATTGATCATCAAATATAACAAGAGCAGTGTCGTCTGCATATACAAAATTTTTACATATAAAAAAAGGTTTTTCATTATTGATACAAATATTATATAAAGCGTGGGTCCCAAAATTGAACCCTGAGGTACGCCAGCGTTCATTTTTTTCTTCCCACTCAGTTTTTCTAATATTTTTGCACAGATATGTCTATTAAATAGGTTTCCTCTAATTCCAATTGCCTATTAGATTTTTAATAATTTTTGTGGATCAATAAAAAGTTACCTTTCCAAACGACCTCAAGTCGTAAAAATTAACAATGTGTTTAGTTTGCCAAAAACGAGTCAATTCGGCATACCGCAAGGTACAGTCCTGGGTCGGTTACTGTTTATCATCTATGTTAATGACATTTTCATACAAAAACTATACGGGACAATAATATCGTATGCTGATGACACTGTCATAATAATCGAAGATACGGATTGGAATACTGTTAATAACTTGGCAAATGCTGATATTAATATACTGAAAAATTGGTTCGATAAAAATCTTCTCTTCTTAAACACAGAAAAAACAAAATTTATCCCATTTTCAATCAATAAATTTAAATCAGAACCATAGTTAAACATTATAATACACCAACGCAAATGTGGCAGAACTAACTGCAATCAAACTTGTCCTATCCTTAGTCCAACATCCAAAATCAAATATCTTGGTGTATATATAGATCAATATTTTAAATGGAAAACACATATTTGTGAACTCGTCAAAAGGATTAGGAAATGTATTTATATATTTATAAGACTTCGAAATATTCTTAGACTAGAAAACCTAAAAAGAGTGTACTATGCGTTTGTTCAATCTATATTACAATATGGTATTATTGGTTGGGGAGGAACATATAATACAATTTTGAACCCACTTAAAGTAGTTCAAAGATTGGTAATCAAAGTAATTTTGAAAAAACCGTCAATATTTTCTACTGAAATTCTTTTTTCAATTTTAAAAGTACCTACAGTAGACAAAATGTATCAAAAATATTCAATACTTCAAATTTACAAAGAAATACAGTATAATAATAATACTCATAATTTGCAAATCTATACATCAGCAAGATACCAGAAAACTATTAAAATCCCAAAATTTAACACTAAGCTCATTCAAAATACCTATCTTTATGTAGGCATAATTTATTTTAATAACCATCCATTAAATTTAAAAAATATCGAAAATATTCAGGTATTTCACCTTAAATTAAAAAATTACCTTAAACTATTATAAGTCCAAAATACGTTCACTACTTACATCTAGACGTAATATTGTTTAAATCTTGTGTTGTTTCTTAATAATTTATTTACCTTAATACTAACATATATATAATTGAACTAGAATTCCCTCACCAAACACAAGAGCATTGTCTCTTTATGGTGAGGAAAGGCTACTTAATTTCTATTGTTTTATATCCTGTATACTTATCTATGTAAAAAAATATTTTTTTCAAATATTAAATAAAAAAAATAATAAAAATGGTATCAAATGCTTTGGAATAATCGATAAATAGTACTAATACATGTCTTTTATGGTTGTGATGAAAGGCTTAAATCACAGTGAAAAACAGATAAACAATAGCTGCTAAAAATATGCAAATTATTTATGAAAACTGACATGCTAACGACATCTGGCGGAGAAAGAATTGATCCAGCTTGCTTGCAGTAGACACCTGTAATAGTTGGAATTATGTCGAGATTCTATAGCATAAACACAGAGGTCATTAGAATCGTCTAGGAACGACTAGGAACCCCCTGTCTAGGCCTAAAAACAAATATTTAAGGTTGTCGACCAATTAGATCTGGACGAGAGCTATAAAAATTTTGAATAACCAATCAGTGAACGGAGAGGCGTGCATCAACTACAGACAAAGGATTGAACCTTGGACCCGACATTAAAATAGATAATTAATTGCATTTCCGTTCCCACAAAAATTAGAGGTGAACGCACTATGGTATAAACACTGACGTTCAAGGCGACAAACTCTAGGAAATGTTTACAATAACTGAGACATTTAGGTGATAGCGAACCGTTGACATCGAGGGCTTTTGGCCTTTCATGTTGGAAAAACACACACACGAAAATGCAATGAAAAAAACCATAAACGTGATAGTATAAAAAAGGACGGGTAAAACGAAAGAAAGTTGCTGGCAGAATTTTCAACTATAGTGCAATTATTTATGATAGAGATAGGGTGTCAAGTTCGATAAAAATCGTACTAAAGGAAAACGAAAGTGTTAGGAACATTAGAAACTAATCGTTATCAATTTAAGATGAAGCGGACATATTGGAAAATCAATTTGGGAATGAAAATCTCGCATTAAAATAGACATTTTAGAAATAGTGGAGCGACTTAACGGAGTGATAATACAGAGATTTTGAGCTACCACAAAGGTCCTAGGAATATGATAATAGAGTACCAAAGGAAGGCCATAAAACTAAACATATAGCGATAGATTAGATTCAGGAAAAGTAGACATTTTACATAATTATCAGGGTAGATAGATATTAGAGTTACACAAGATTACAGAGGGATCGAAACAAGATAAAAGGTTGACGATCTCATGTGTATTCTGAAGGATAAACAATCGAAATTCGAACATGATTCTTATTTACGTTAAGGTAATAACCCATTAGAAAAGCGATTAAGTTTAACGTGGAGCTTATGAGATATTTATTTAAAGCAAAAGATATTAAAATTAATAGGTTTGAATTAAATTAAATTTACGACTGTAGTACATAAATTCGAGACGTAAACAGGTGTCCAGACATATAATTTATGTGAAATCTTGTATGACAAAGATGGAGGATGGGGCGGAGATTGGGTCAGGCAATAAAAATGACAGATATCCCAGAGCCAAATTAGGTATATCTCCCACAGAAGTGTGGAAAAATATATATTAATTAATAATAAATGAAGTATGAAATTTTCCTGGAGACCACACACATCGGGAAAAGTGAGGAAAAGATAAAAGAAAGGGTAGAGAACGGGGATAAGGAATGATCCAAGTGGAGAAAAGCGATACAATTCTAATTTATCCGTGAAATAAATAAATACGACTTGGAGAATAAGTAGTTATAGAGTTATGAGAAATAAGATAAGAATAAAGAAGAAATTTGTGGAAGAAAACGTCGCTAATAACATAAAATTCAAAGAAAAAGGTAAAACTCAAGTCTGCGACATAAAGAAAGAAGGTACGGGTGAAAATGGAAAAAGCTCATATAGGTGACAATAAAATTAAGTAGATTTTAAACAAATCGAAATTCAAAAATGCGTAGTAAAGATTTCGCCATGGATTTAATCATGTTTCGCACAAGATGCATAAAATTGAGATCTATATATATGTTACTGGGGACGGACCTATCGCGAATTGAGAAAAAAAAAGGAACGCAAAATCATGAGATTTTAACTACATTTTGTATGAACAGAGGACAAAGGGAGCTTGGGCGATTAACGCAGACTTACCCGATTCGGACCCTATCAAGTTAGCGACGTGAGATAAAAATTAACCGCCACCCAAAGCCGGACGACAGAAGATCGTATAAACGCACAATCGATATTAATGGCAGAGATGTTCAAGTTTACGAGTTGATAGGAGATAGAATTAAGCATCAAGAGAATTTCAGATACGTCTTTTGGGACCTGAGAGGGGTATAAAAGATGGAACACATCAGTCAGGAGGCAGTCGCGCCGAGGATTCGAAAAGTTGTTACGTGGCAGTACTACGTCTTTGGTAGGATTTACAGTGAAAAATCTTTAAGTGTTAAATTTTGAGTAAGTCCCTGGGACTTTGTGAAATTTTGTGAAAAGTACAAGTGCTAGAGTCAGTGAAATTTAATAAGTCAGTTAAATTAAATCAAACAGTAAAAATAAATACAGTTTAAACTCAGTGCTTTAAAAGTAAAGTGTGAAGTGTTTAAAAGTGTTAAAAGTGAATAGTGCAAAAAGTGTTAAAAGTGAATTATTAAAATTTAAAAATAATTATTTCATTCAAAGTGAAAACATTAGAATTTAATGGAGAGTTTTATCGTTAATCCAGAGTGAACGGGTTCGCGGATTGATATTTAAAAATAGATTATAATTTTGCATCAATCAAACACAAAAACAAAAAAAAAGGATTCAATAATAATAAACGCTCAAACCTTTGTTCTAAAAGTAACAATTCGAAAAAAAAAATAATTGTAGATAATTTAAAATATTGGTGAAAACAGTGAAATTCAGAAGAAAGTTTTAAACAGATATTTAATTTATTCAGAATCGAAATATTTAAAAGTTTGCGCAATTCGGGATGAATTTTCTTATAAATTTATATAAATAAAAACAAAATTAAAAAGAGTGAAAACAACAAAAATAGTTCGACCTAAATAATTTATAATTTTCCGGCACATCTATATCACGAATTTTAAATATCAGCTAATCTATATGAATCAAGCAAGAATAAAAATTAAATAGGAATAAATAGTCGAAAAGATTTATTTTGAAATTGGTTGGAAAATACAGTTAATTAGGTAGAATTTTCTTCGGCAAGGTTGTTGTGTAGAACCTAATCGGAAAAACCTTGGTGGGGTGAGTTTTCCTTTTATAAATAATTTTCAGGCCCTTGGAGTGCGGAGATACAGCTGATTATGGTATCCCAATTAAATCATTAAAAACAACAAAAAGGAATTACGCATTAAAATATGTGTATTGTGTTTTTATATATATATGTATATTTATAAATATAAAATAATATATTGTATATAAGGAATATATATATGAGTAATGTATTTATATATATGTATTTTATTTATTAATCGAAGCATCGAAATGGTAGCGATTTTAAATACCTACCTATGGACATATCTACTTTATTGAAAAAGAAAATATGTATTTATTAATATTCAAGACTATGTAGAATCATATATTTTATATTTATTTATTAATATATGTAATCTTATTTAACGTATTTTGACAATCGAGATATGTGTACTTATATATATATATATTTATATTTATTTTTCACCTAACTTCTAGTAAATTTACTAAATTCGGGTAATGAAGTAAATAGTTTAACTTCAATAAAGGAATTAAAAATATTTTAAATTGACTATGCACAATAGAGGGTAACGAAACTGAATTACAAGGAGAGGTAGAAATATTTCTTAAATAAACAATCTCGCATCTAGGTTAGTGTGTCAAAGAAGGTGTTTATATTATTCGATTTGTTTACAAATAGAGACGCTGAAGATCTGGGCCAACCGCATAGTTTGAAAACGACCTTGGCCGTAACTAGAAAATTTATTAGAGTTATAAGGATAATCATCAGGATGTCATTGTGCAATGTGCAGCGATTTGGGTCATTCACAAATGCCTATTGTTCGCAAACGACGATTGAAAAATCACGGGCTAGCCAAATTTATATCAAAATATTACATGAAACATTTGAATACCATTGATTAGATAGTCGCATAGATTTTTATTAGTTACCTGAAACAGCTAGAAGCTGCGTGCTTACAATTACCTACCATTCACAATCTACAATTGAAAAATCACGGGTTAGTAAGATTTATATCGAATAATTATACAAAACATTTGAATGTTATTGATTGGGTGCTCATACAAAACCCCATCAGTTGCCTGAGACATTTGAGAGTCGAGTACTCTCTAATGCGGCAATCAACTACTTGAAACAATTGAGAAATCACGGGATAGGATGAACAAAAATTAATGTTGAACCCTGGAGGTAAAATTTAAAACAAATACAGTTCACCCAATAGGAGGCAGTGGTCGCTCCTATAACAAGACCATTAACCAAACCAAATAGAGATGACGATTCTCTTAAATAAAAACGTCAAAACCAAACAAAAAGCCTGGAGTTCGATAGCTCTCCAAAACAAACTATCAAATAAGATCTTATTCTACTAGTATTTATTAATATAACCTTATTCTTACGTATTTATTCGGTTACCAAGCTAAGAATTGTGCAGAATTCTTTGTGCGAGATCCGAGCTTGGAATGCGAGGTAGATAGCCTCGTATTGCGAGTTATAAACCTTTCCCAAACTGTATGTATACATATATTTATTCGTATGTACTGTTTACTGGAGAATGCGGACCTGCATACAGCTTGCATTTAGGTCGGTAGACCACTCTCGCATTCTCTTTTAAACGTGGAATGAGGATTCACGACCCGTAAGTCCACACCAACCGTGAGTATATGATTGTATATAGGACGAAACCGGTTCGCCCTAAGTAAATAGTAGACCTTGGAGGAGATGGAATTTGGAGGTTTCGGGACCCGAGGGGAAACTTGAAGGCAGTGCATGATGACGTGGAAGGCTTTTTGGGACGCGATAACTTAGGTATCAATCAAAGAGCCGTGTCAAAAGATTGTGCGAATTTCTCGTTGACTCACGATCATCTCGTTTACTTGCTGGAGGATAGGAGCCAAATTTTGCTAGCAAAGGGTTATTCTGAGTTCGTCAAATATACAATTAACTAATTACATTAACCTACTAAATCATTCTTTACATGTACCTTATAGCAGCAGAATCATAAAGGAGTGGCGCCAAACAGACAAGAGTTAATCAAAATCAAACTTACTAACAATTAACCATTTGAGTTATATTTAATTACCTGTCCAAATAAACATGTATAATATCTTTTATCAGCGTTTAACTACGACTTTGTTAGGGTGTAGGAAATCAGAATAGTTACAATAGGAAAGCTAGCTCATTCAGAGAAATCATTTAAGTCTAGGTTTGCAATGGAAAGACCAAGTAAATTTTGAAACTCAACGCCTCGATCAGAACCAAGAGGGTTACCACAAAAATGAAAGTAATTAAAATCCTATATCATAAATCAAAAAATTACACAACGTTTGATGGAATTTAATTACAATATAAATACGAAAATATTTGCGTTCAATTTCGTAAATAACGTATTAATTAGTTAAGTACATATGTCTATAAAGATATACAGTACAAGAGGGCTTTAAGTAGCTTTCTGAAGTTATCAAAGAAATTAAGGGTCCAATTTTCATGGAGGCTTATGTGTTGTAGGGGAGGAATTTTCCATCCCTGCGAACACATATGCAAAGCCTTAGAAAAAAAAAGAAGTATCGATCATAGCCAAGAGAGAAGAAATTTTTATATTGTTTAATATAATAAAAAGCAAGACCGAAAGTATGAAAATATTACATGGTTTAATTCATTATGTATGTAATTCGAGAAGTCCTGTAATATTTTTTCTGTGCTTTTTTTTTCTTTTGAAATCCATATTGTTTTTTGTCTATAATGCAAAAATTTTCTAGGTATTTGTTTGATTATACAGAAACATATTTTTCTAAAATTTTATCAATTGCAGGCAAAATAACTCACGTTATAATTAAAATTTTAAAGTTATTTGTCGCGATAACTGCTTTCTGATAGTAATAAATAGTAAGTTTAATAGATTCAGGGAATTCATTCTCTTGACGAGTCGCCATTCTGAAGGTTGTGTGTCAATAATACATATCTCCATCATGTGTACCATAATCAGGAAAATCATCACTTCACCCAACACCTACAAGCCTGGAGGACCCTACAGGTTAGTGAACTTGATTATTATATTGAGCACGTTTGTTGCAAGTTCTAGGTTTGTAAGTTACGTTTTCTTTTCCTGTTTAGGTGCATGGCTCGGTTTTTTAATATATTTTTTTTATTTAAGACATAAACAGGACATTTAAAGTACATTCTTATGGTTGGTATAAAATAAATCTAAATACAAATATACATTTCCTTAGACTAATGTGTCTGCAGCAATCACATTTGCACATGTTTGCAAAAATATTTGTTTTTTTTTTTTTTTTGTAGGTACAGAAATCGTGAAGACATCTCTTGAAACAAGTTATATTATTTACGAAAATATCTATGCCAGCATGTGTTTTAGCAATATTGTTGTATGCTCGAGACATTCTAGACATAGGATTTAAATAACCAGTGTTATTGGTAAAAATTTCGGTCCAAAATATGTTAAGGTTTCTAGTGAATTTGGGCCTGGCGTTTAACTTGATTTGATGGACTATGTTACTACCTACTTGATTATTCACAATTTTATAAAGCATTAAGAGGTCATTTAAGTTTCGTCTTTTAAGTAGACCCTCTAATTTGAAATATGTAACTCTTTGTTCGTAACCGTCTAGTATCTAGTAGATGGTAGACACCTAATCGATAAGACAAAATCCGTGTAAATTATCTTTGGACAGATTCAAGTCTAGTTACCTGTGTGATATAATGTGGATTCCAGACTGTTGACCCATACTCAAGAACACTTCGGATTAACGAATTGAATAGAATTATTAGGCTATTAGAATTCTGAACAGTTTAGTTGATCTTACAATAAAACCAAGTAATTTATTTGATTTACTTACAATGTATTCGATGTGTTGGTTGAACGTTAGTTTGTTGTCAAATATAATTCCTAAATCTTTGATCGATTCAACTGTTTCCAGATTGTGACCACATATGCTATTTGAATATAGGGTTTTGTTGGTGTTCTTAGTAAAATTTATAACTTTGCACTTAGCTATATTCAGTTCCATTTTGTTGTCAACACACTAAGCAGATAAAGTGTTAAGGTCTTGTTGTAAGACTTCACAATATTCCATAGATTTAATTGCTTTATATAACTTGAGGTCGTCAGCATATAGAGAAAAGTTACAGCGGAGTTTACATGTAACAAACTCCGTTTGTTTGTTTGTTTCCTGTAACAAACAAGTTCTATAATGTGTGGAGCTAGGAACGTGAATGGGGAACTAGATGGGATAGAGTGATGGAGAATGGATAGAAATGCCTGATAGTTTTCCATATTTCGTCACTTCGTCGCCCCGAAGACGATCAATATCAATTTTCAAAGGTTACTTCTTCTCAATTTACGCCATTGATGCGATTGTCAAGATTATTTACATTGACGGGAGAATGGTGGTTATTTGTATGAGCGCTTACAAGATGGGAGAATTGTGGATATTTTGATTGAGGGCATAGACAAGCGCGATTGACGCAGCGGAACGATCGCGTTTCGCTGCACGATTGACAATCGTTTATTCAATTGCTCTATCTATCGAGCATGTTAGAATTCAGATTCATCGCGGAAACGGTTTTTTTCCTTAGATATTACTTATATCGCGATTGTCCAGAGTTATGGAGGGGAAAATCAAAAGTAAATCTGTATTCGCACACTGTGGGTAATGTTTCTGAATACGTCAGAGGCAGAGCCGGACCTGAGCCAAATGCCGTCTGGCGCTAGTAATAACCACAAGGGCGCTGTATTAAGTGTTCGGTGGTATCAGCTCCTTGAACTATTGGCGTACTTGGCAAGAAGGTGCCTGGAGCGGACTGCTTCAATTGCGCGCCTGCACGCCCCTAGTGAGAAGCATCAATGTTTTTGTAATTAGTGGATTCAGTGGTAAGATACTCTCAGTATCGCCCTTGTAAAATACCACTATTCAGAATATAAATGTTGCTTGAGTGGCTTTAGCCATGTTTGGTGACCGAATCTAAATAATCAGGTAATCCCAACTGTCCTCTTCCCCATCTCCTTCCCTTCCCCACTCCTTTCAGCCTCACAATATACCCCAGACGGGGATGCCCTAATCCAGCTGGCTCCGGACAGCTTTGGCTCTTGTGCGGTATTCACATTGAAAAAAGGGAAAGTTACTAGGCAAAAGGAAATGTGGGAGGGGAAAGATAGATAACTAACTACCTGGTTAGACAGTTCTAGCAACATTTTCATCTTACTATGCCAATTTATTATTTTTCTAAAGCCGGGTTTGAACTTTTGACCTCTCTACTACAGAGGTCATCGGAGGTACATACTTCATAAAGAAGTGTGATTTTATGTTGTTATGCTTGCTATAACTTCTTGAATTTTATTGCAAAGCTAAATATACGATTATTTTACGACAGTTCATGGGAGTACAATTTACAATAATAGTACCTACTAGTAAATTAATAGTACTGTACTAGTGTAAACAGTGTCCGGAAAGTGGTGCTACAAGCGGGAAAATGATCAAACAATAACCCAAAAAACTTGTTTTTTCGATCAAAGCATTTCGATTATTATTATTTTTAACTTTTGGATCGGGTCCTATTAACCTCGTAACGATATATTTTTATAAATTGACCAAAAAAAACTTCGGCCTAGGATTTTCTCAAAATCGAAAGCTCAAATCCATAAAAGTGATACTTCGAAATCGACTCCAAGTGTGACGTAGATTCCACTAGTTCCCGCGTGTAATACAAGTTTCCGGACTCCATGTATACAGGATGTTAAGGGACGTACTGGAATTAATTTAGTCAGTGTTTCCTGCTATTATTTCTAGTAAAAAATGTAAATGAAATTTTGACCCCGGTGATTTTTTTGATGTTTTTACAATATTTTTTTCAAAAGCAATTTTTTAAAAATCTTGCATATGTCGTCTCTGGCAACTCAGCCGAGTAACCGCCAAACCTCTCACATCGACCCCAGCTGTCCAATTCTGTTTTTTTTTTTCAAAAAGTCACCCTGTATAGTGCGGTTCAATCTTGGAGAAATTCAATTCACTTTATCATTACATTGAACTAAAATTTAACGTTTTTCAATTAATATACAATATCTACACCCTACATACCTACCTATATACTTTTCATTGAAACATGCACATTTCTCCCACTGTGTCTGCCACTAAACAATATAAAACATTGAGCTCTGGCTTCAAGAAATTTTCACAGCTTTTCTGCATAAAATTTATAGGCCAACGCAACGCAACTATTTTCAACTTGCCATGTCAATTCAATCGTGGACGAGGAAGCTTCAAAATTTTATAATGTTAAAAATAATAATTTAATGCCATAAATATATTGTTTTTTTTCCACATAACTTACGTAATATATATACGTAGGTACCTAAATATATTTTGAAAAAAAATGCGTGGAACTCGTGCGAGGCAGGAAAATAATGAGTAGTTCGTAATAAATTTTCGATTACACGTTTTGCGATTATTATTTATTTATTTTATTTATTTATTTATTAATCTTAAGTTAGCTCACATTTTTGTGTGTGCTAATAGTTTTATAAACATATAAACATGTACATTGTTTGGCAAACATAATCTTTCTTTAAATATTTCAATAAAGTCAAAAAAAAAGAAACATTAATAATTGAGATAGACATATTTTTTAAATTCATTTTTGAACTTATTAATATTTTCTATCACAGCAATTTCCTTCGGGATTTTGTAATAGAGTTGAACGGCCTGGTACATCAGAGATTTTTGGGTGCTTGTTTTTTTTCTTGTTGGCAATCTAATTTGCTTAGAATTTATCGTCCCGTGTCCGTGTATCTCGTTATTGTAATTTATTTTTCTTTTCAGTTCCTTAGACATCATCCCTAAGTTAATTTTATGTATAAAAATAAGTACATTCAAATACACAGTTTGCTTCACCGTCAAAATATTCAGCTCCTTTAACACGTCTCTTATCCGTGGGTATATGTTGCGCTTAAGTATTATTCGCATTGCTTTATTTTGCAGTATTTGCATTTTTTCATTTTCTCTTTATTGCAGAGAAAAAGAATACTTGAACAGTAATTAAAGTGTGGTGATATAATTGTATTGTATATTATCTGGCATTTTTCTTTATTTACTTTGTTTCTGATTCTACCAAGAAATGATATTTTTTTTGCAATTTTTTTAATTGTATAGTCTGCATTTTTTGAGAAGTTCAATTTTGAGTCTATAATAACACCTAGATATTTAATTTCTTCCACTTTTTTTATGATTTCTCCATTTATAGAAACCTTTGGTTCCTCATGCGTATTTGTTCTGCCTATATGCATGTATTTTGTCTTATTTACATTTAGTTTTAATTTATTTAGTTTGAGCCATTTTGACAATGTTTCTAAGTCACTATTTATCTTTTTGATTGCTTTCTCATAATTATCTTCTGCAATATAAATTAGTGCGTCGTCTGCAAACAGCCTTATTTTGCAATGTTTTAATATTTTTACCATATCATTTATGTAGAGTATAAACAATATCGGACCCAATACAGATCCTTGCGGTACACCCAGCTTATTTTCAATCGGATTTGATATATTGTTTCTTATCTTTGTTGTTTGTTGTCTGTTGCTTAAGTAGTTTTTAAACCATTCCAGTTCTTTCCCTTTTATTCCATATTTTTTTAATTTTTTAATAACTCTTTTTCTATCTATTGTTTCAAAAGCTCTCTGAAAATCTAAAAACACCGCAACAATATGCAAGTTTTTATCTATATCTTCCTTCCAATCATCAATTACTAAATTTAACGCTGTTTCACATGAATTATTGTTCCTAAATCCAGATTGTTCGTCACAAAGGATGCTATTATTTTCCAAGTATTCTTCAAGTTGAGATTTAATTATGTATTCCATCACTTGCTCATATTTTGGTAACATATTTACAGGTCGAAAGTCTTCACATTTTTTTGTGTTCGAAATCTTTGGAATCGGTATCACCATAGACGTTTTCCATGATTCAGGAAACTTCCCTGTTTCTAACGATTCGTTTATTAAACTAAGAAACTCTTCTCCTATTACAGGTAATGCATGTTCTAATATTTGAATAGTGATCCCATCTTGGCTGGGCTTTGATTTGATTTTGGACAGTATTCTTTGGAGTTTCTGGCCGTCTATTTTCTTAAACTTTAATTCGCAAGTTTTTTCTTCAAAATTTCTTCTTCTTCTATGATTGGGATATTTTTGTTAATTTCTTCTATACTTGTCACAAAATATTTATTAAACTTATCAGCCATGTTGTTTTCGCCAGCCAATTCAGTTGGGAATATGATATCTTTTTCCACATCTTCACATTTATTTTTCATCATTGACTTAAGTGTTTTCCACATTTTCGTTGGATCTCCCCTTTCCCGTTGAATTTTGTTGATGAAATGTTCATTTTTTGTATCCTTTATAAGTTTTGAGTACTTGTTTCGAATTGTTTTAAATCTATTCCAATGTTCGTTATCCTTTGTAATTTTTGCTATTTTATAAGAAGTATCTCGTTCATATTGCATTTGTCTTAGTTTTTTGGAATACCATTGATTATTGGTTTTAATTACTATACGTTGTTCAGGCATTATTTTATTTATTGCATCAGTCATATTGGTTATTATAGTTTCACCTTTTTTGTGAAAATCTAAGTTATTTACATCTTTCCAATCTTGAATCAATAATTCTTGAATCATTTTACTCTTATCGTATCTTTTCAGGTTTCTTCTTTTAATAACTTTTTCGATATTTTTGATGTTTTTATTTTTTGCCATCACTATATTAATGATGCTATGATCTGTTATTTTAGGTGTATCTAATGTTTTTACATTTAGTTCATAATCATTTGATAAAACAAGATCTATGAGTGTACAGGTTGATTGTGTTATCCTAGTGTATTCTTTGACCAACTGTTTCATTCCTGTAATGTTGATGATGCTTTTCATTTTCTTTGTATAAAAATCTGTTTCGCATTTCATGTTTATATTAAAGTCTCCAATAATTATATTGAGATCAGTTTCTTTTAAAAAATTTGAACACCAGTTTTCAAAATAATTTATAAAGTCACTTTTACTGGCATTTGGGGAGTGATAAATTACGCAGTATACTCCTGGTCTAAATCCTTTCGTAATTTTTATTGCTAAGATCCAGGTACAGTTTTTGTGATTTTCGTTAGAAATTGTTTCAAAATTTATATTATCTTTCAGTAACATTATTACTCCGCCTGTATGCCGACTGTATGACCACATTATATATTGTAAGCTATCAGGAACTAAGTATATATTAACGTTTTTGTGGCAATTAAATTGAGAAGATAGATAGATAGATGATAGACCCACTTACTCAGAGCCGGACCCTGTCCGGGCGCAATTGGAGCGGTCTGCTCCGGGCGCCGAATTGTCAAGGAAACAGTTCTAACACAACGCCGCTACACATAAATACAAATCATCCAAATATGATTGATTACAGTGTGATCACAATAGTTGATCCTAACTGGGCGCCTACTGGTTTTGATAAGGGGCGTAAAAAAATTACTCGCGCCAGGCGCCGTTTGGCTCAGAGCCGGCCCTGCCTTAATACAATACTTAAGAATGTGAGTGTGTCTGTCCTTGTAAAATGGCGGTGAAATCGATTACTTCTGTCAAATTTTCTAAAAAATGGTAATAATTATAATTGCATCGTATAAAAATACTCCCTTTCTAAACAAGTCTTCAAAGATAAGGTTATCACTCCTCTAAATTTAGATCTCAAAATGTACTCCAGCATGCGGAAATTATTTGTATTTTTATCTATAAGGCCACTCAGGGGTTAACAAGGTTTTGCAATAAGGTAGTATTTTTATCTTTCTTACAGTGAGTTTACAAATAAGTATAGGCATTCGAAAACTGACTGAAAGTATTGTGATGTTTGGTAATAAGTTGGGTTTTCAAGCGATAGATGGCACCAGTCATAAAGCTTACTTCAGAGTCCGACAGATATCGCTAGAGTATAGCAATTGCCTGTGGGATTTTATTGCCAGAAAACAAGCTTCTTGAAACAGAGAATTACCAACCCTCGGGTAATGAACAGTGTAGCTAAATCCAGACTTATTTATTGTAACGTAAATAAACGCAATTATAGTAAAAGAACCTTTTACTTTTCACAAGAGTTCCCAACACAGAAATCTGCTAGTAAGCAGAGATATAACAAGTATTAAAACATACTGATTTCGTTTGTGGGTCTGTCTGTGAATGATAATAACTCGAATTTTATTTTTTATCATTCTCAAAACTGGAACTGATTGTTTCTGATGAGCGATAAAGTAGCAACCTATTTTAATATAATGTTAAAACAGAAAATTATTTTAATTATAAATTATTTGAAATGTGTATTTCTTTTATATAAATTTCTCAAGGTTAATCTTGATAAGTACAGTTAGATTTTGTAAACAATCATTTTTCTGTTAGTGCTTTTTCGATTTTCATCGAAGATAATATGAATCATTGAAGACAATTTGAGCGACTGTCAACGGAAATTTGAAACAAAAAAAAACCTTCAAGTTATTTCAAAAATAAAAGGTTTGCGCTAGTTGGATACTATAAGAATGACCAAAACTATGAGAAGAATAATAATTACTGATTTCAATGCATGAGATCACCAAAAAAATTTCAATGCATGAGATCGCCCAAAAAATTTATTTCCTTTCCTTTCGGTCTGAAATTTCCCTAGATACCGGGGATACCACCTCAATCAAAATGATGATTGATATTTGAATTTCTGTGAAGTAGCTTAATGTGTCTCAGTTTTCGCAACGTTTCTAACGTGATGTCTTTGAATTGCAGCACCGCCGTGCTGGCAGACCACACCCTCTACGTGTCGGGGTTGGTGGGGCTGGACATGGACTCGGTCAAGGTCAAACTGGTGGCTGGGGGCGCGGAGCACGAGGCGCGCAAGGCCCTCTCGGATCTGGGGCACATCCTGGAGGCCGCCGGGAGCAAGTACGAGAACGTCGTGAAGACCACCGTCTTGCTCGATGACATTGCCGACTCCGCGGTTGTCAATTCTGTCTACCAAGAATGTAAGCGGATTTTCAATGTAGCATGCAGGATTAATTTCAATGACCTTAGTGTAATTAGAATAAAGAATTCACACTGAATTTTTAACCTTTAAAGAATAGAGAATGAATTGTATAAGAAAACATCCCGGGGTTTTGCAATCTGGCTGCGAAATGATTTATTTAAATCCATGTCTTATTTTTAAGCACGGCTTTGAAGCTTACTAAATATTTTTTGGAAAGTTAAATATTTGTATGGCAAAATGACTTAAAAACGTTTACTTCTGCGATAACCTAAATAAACGTGCATCTTTTTGTTACGATGCCGACCGTTATATTAGAAAAAAAATCACACGCGATTAGAGATGTCATCTTTGGGGATGCCGTGTGGAGGGTCTTTTTAACGAAAGGAAGGATAGGATGTTCTAGGTAGGAAAAAGGTATAAGGTGTGCGTAGGAACCTGGTGGTCAGTGTGTCCAGAAGCGACGGACGTATGGGTCCATCCCTCACACTGCCGTGCAAGGCAATGTGATGGGTCGAGAGTCCAGCTGGAGAAGTCAATCAACCAGCCCCTCCCACACAGCTGGTGGGGATAATCCTCACGCCACGAAGCTAGGCACCCCTGCTATGGCAGAGATGTTGATTATCCAATTATTAACGGTTCCCAGTGCGGCGGTACCATAGCCGCCTCACAATTTTTCACAAAAAGCCTGTTTACAGAGCATTGAAAATTATTGTCAAAGTGGTTACACCAGCGAAAGCCATCTAGAGACAGACCGAGTAAGAGGTAAATTGCTTTGAGACTGAGACTGAGACTGATTGCTTAGAGGAAGACTGGGGCAGGATGGAGAGGTTCGAGGACTGGAGAAGAATGGCTAGGAATTGAAGCCGGTGGAGATATTTTTTTAGAGGAGGCCAAATTCCGCCCTGAACTATTATGGTTTTTCAATCTCAGCTTCAGGGTAGATTATCTTGGTATAGTCAAATCATCATTCGATTATTTACAAATGTATCGAATATCTATATTTTTGAATCATACTTTATACCCACAGGCTTCAAGTTGGTATTTCATTTGTTTTGTTTCAACCAACCTTCTTATCTTTACGAGTATTATATTTGAACTTCTGGCGTCGTGTGGCGTAAAATATTTTTAAATTGATTTGGTTTTATGGATTTTGAAATTGTTTTTTATAATAACAATTATTATAATAGTTGTTACATATATGAATCCATAAAATAATAATGCTCTTTTATGGCAAGTATAGCCTGCAAGTATAACATGTGGAATTTTGTCTTTTTAAAAACATCAACACTCCTAAACAAGGTTTCCAAAGAGGAAGCCGTTGTCGATTACGATTATTACGGTTGATTGATTGTGATACACCTCGTTTTCAACCTATCGATGTATATTTATAATCTTTTCTTATAATACGACACAAATAAATAAACATTAAAGTTTTGCCTGTTGCAACCAACGGGGTAATTAAAAATACAAAAATCATCACATCACACCACAACAACCACCACAACAACCACCACAGCAAACACCATAATCATATCCGCAACAACACAATAATAGTCCAGAATTGCTTCCATTGATAAACTTTCGGATTCCACTATGTAATACTAGATGTCGGGATATATTTCAGTGCAGAAATTCTGGGACTAACTACCATATGTACTCGTCATTGCCCAGAATAATTATGGAGGGAAATAATTATACCGAGTCAGTAGGCGTTTTCAATTTATTTATAATATAAATATAAAAGATTGTTAGTTCGGCATATTAGTTTGGTGAAATAAATATGTAAAAGCCCTAAAAAGGGCGTTTATAAAAAAAATAAAAATAACCGCGAAAGCAATAACCACCACCAACCATGACAACAACATGAACGAAACTACAACAACAAGCACAAAAACCATAACAAACAACAAAAATATGGCTTCACCCGCTACACATCACAATAATTCGTATTTTATTTCACAAAAACCATCAAGCGAGATTCCCAAAAGACAAAGCCGGTACCTAAATAACTTCATATAGTATGTATGGGAATCATTGATGTTTTATTATCTTATTTAATCAATGATGGGAATGTTATATCCATGATATTAGTAAAAGACCCAGGACTGGTCCAATTGGAGCAGTCCCACCCTTCAACACAGGTCACCCTTGAGGTTCTTACCACTGCCGTTTGGCAAGAGCCGCCCTGGTAAGGGCTCACCCATTGATGGCACTAGATATTAGTCTATTAGATTACCCATAGATGGCGTTCAGCTATCGAGTATTGTAGAGACCTAGTGTATAATAAATAAAGTAGCAACCTCAAGGTCGGGATCCACATTATTCCAACCGCCTGCTACCTGCCCGCTGAGCCAATTGACAATCTATCACATTAAGTAACGTTTTGTATAGCTGAAGTTTTTATTTAATAAGAGAGTTGGTGAGACAACCTCGAGATACAACAGATACGAAGTATGAATGTGAATGATACAAATAGGGTGTGCCAAGACCGAATTGTTTGGCGGTCCCATCTCTTTGCATAATAACTTACGTTTGTTATGTTTTGTTACAGTTTTCAAGACGAACTTCCCCGCCAGGTCTTGCATCCAGGTGGGTAAGCTGCCTCTGGGCGCCAAGGTGGAGATCGAGGTGGTTGCCCTTGTGGGAAACGTCAAGACAATGGCATGACTAGATGGTCAGGAAACCACCGACCAATATCATACATATCACCTCTGAATGTTCATAATTCTTACTAGATCTTTGGTTTTATGACACTATATACACTCTATGTTAACCTTTTAGCAATTATCAATATTTTTTAAGATTTTTGGATTTATGGATTACCTTATAACATTTTTCAATAATTTTTTTTAAACTTTGTATACTTATGTTTTTATGATTATGTGCATGCATGAGTATACGTAAGTGATTGTATATGTGTACGTATGTGTATGCGTATTAATGTATGTGTATATATTTATTAATAGATAAATATACGGATATATAAATATATGCGTACGTATGTATGTATGTGTATGTGTAAGCATATATATGTACCCGCCTCTGAACAGAAATCTTCTAGTGAGGTGGCTTACTTATTTGTTAATAATAATAATACTAACATATATAAAATTGAACTTGAATTCCCTCACCAAACACAAGAGCATTGTCTCTTCATGGTGAGGAAAGGCTACTTTAATTTCTATTGTTTAATATCTTGTTTATATCCTGTATACTTATCTATGTAAAAAAATATTTTTTTTCAAAAATTAAATAGATTAAAAAAAAAAAGATAATATTATTTTATTAAACGCCCGGATTGCCGGCAATAAAAAAAGGTCAGTCTTATGTTTTGTATAATTGTATATGTACCTGTATGTATAAAAAAAATGCCACCAAAAAACATATATTAATACCTAATTCAAAGTATTTAGTTTTGGTCACATTCATTGTTAATGTATTATTCTTTAACTATCTTTTAACAACAATTATGCCCCCGTTTGCTTTTAAGTATACATCATTCCAATTTCTTGATTTGAAGAGGAGAATCGTATCATCTGCGAAACTTACAATTTTGGCATCTATTTGAAGATTACACAATTCATTAATGTATATTAAGAACAAGGTAGGACCCAAAACGCTTCCTTGAGGCATGCCGTACCTAATTGGTAATTGATTGCTTTTTCACACTTTGCTATCGGTTTGACAGGTAATCGCTAATAATAGTAAGTTCATTACCATTTATACCAATATTAGATAGTTTTTGTAATAGTTTAGAGTGGAGATAGTATCAAATGCTTTGCACAGGTCTAAGAATATTGCTATGCATTTTGAACCCTTATGTCCGCTCTAGAGCCTCCTTTATGTATTGGGATTATGATTCCGTAGGCCTTTTAGGATGCTTAGGTTAATAAGATTTGTTAAGGGAGTGGTTATTTCTGATGCAAGTTTTGTATGTACGTTGTCCCTGTTAGACAGAGATCCTGGGTTCGATTCCCAGTTGAGACCGTTATCTTTTTATTATGAGTCTTGTTCCGTTTTATGTTACTTTTACATTTGTTAGCATTAACTTCTTCTTCAATGATATATTGCATTGCACCTTCAAAAGTGAAAGAAAAGTTGTTTTGAAAAAAAAAAAAAAAAAAATTTGTTATACATTTCATCGTTTATTTTTCGTGATGATTTGGACTGTGAACCCCGACTATTAGGATATGAGACACGCACACTTCAACTCAACCACAAACGAGTAAAATTTCCATAAATTCAGCTGCGTACAATCAATTCTATGCCTAATTTATTTTTGATGGGCCATCATCTGTTTATTTGTACGCTAGCTGACGTGTACCCGGCGTTGCTTGGATTTACGATTGGTTCGGCGTAAAATTTATCGACTTAAATTCGACTCTGTACCTCTATATAATCTATAATTCGACTACATATTTCATTCCAATGCAGAGATAATGCGTTAAGCCTTCCTCGGGCTGCTCCGACTTATTCTACCATTCAAAATACTCTCTAAACACTGATATTATAAGAACAAAATAATTTTCAACGAAGTCGGTTCAGTAGTTTTTGGTGTCTGTAGGGGAGAAACAAAGAAACGTATATACTAGTGGGGTCGGGACGTTGTCCTGCCACAGTCCGCCTTCTATGTAGACCACATTTTATATAAACCTCATTTAGACCGCCTTTTATCTAGTGGCGCTGTTGTCGGATATTTTATGCATTTGACATACATATAATACATGCGCAAGTCACATACATCGTTAATATTGTTTTTGACGTTTCGTTTGATATCATTTCAGCAGATTGTGATTATTGTTCAGTGCGATAAAAAATAAGTAAAAATGCGACCGTCACCATTCTATACTATTAAAACTGCCTTAAAGTTTGAATACGATACGGTGTAGGGCAATTGAAATTTGTGGTTTGATGTATTTTTGGATGAGAAATCAAAAGAAAAAAAATAAATTTTAATCTCAACAACAGCGCCACCTATCGGGTCCAAAGCTGTCCTATATTTCATGCAGTAACCAACCATGCACATTCACAAAATTTCATTGAAATCGGTTGGGCGGTTTCGGAGATTAGCGTGTACGAAAACAGCAACACATCATTTTTATATACTAAGATATAGATTGTGTGACGGACGTACTGCTCCGGGCTCGGCCGCAGTCACCCACGTATAGAATTATAAAATAAAAATTTAAAATTAAAATGAGAATTTATGAGAAATATGTCAAATGTGTATAAACTGTAACTGAACTATGTATGAAATTTAAATGTAAAAGAAATGTAAATGTATGTATGAAACAATGTAAAAATGATAAACAATAAATAAAACATCGGAGCTTGGCTAGGGGGCACGGGCAGAGAAGTATACTGAGAGAGCTGGTGGATTAAGAGCATAGCATTTAATTCGGGCACGGTTATGAGAATCGTGCTTATACGTGAGGGGACGCTCGGTCGCGACCCGAAGCAAAGGGCCGCGCGCCGTCATAGCGTGGTTTGCTGCCCGAGCGTTCCACAAGCTCGATTCTGGGAACCGTGCCTGAACAAAGAGAGGCCGGGGTCGCGTTCGACCAAGAGCCCGAAATTACCGGCCGAGAGGCGGTAGCCAACCCGGCGGCGGGCCGCGGGCACGTAACAAACACGGGCCTCGATTCCAGGAATCAAAGAGAAAGCGGGCCCGTGTGAACGTCGCTCGGCCAGCGAAGGCCGCCGGGGTCCTATAAAACGGGCAACAGTCCCTTGGAAAGGCAGATAGCCAGCAACCTCCACCAGCTCTACAACTCTCTGCTCTGCCTTCTACCTCGCTCCGACTTCTGACTCTACTCGCCTTCTCTTCTTCCTCTGACCCTCGCCTCACCCCGGACCTCTCTGCCCCTACGACAAGACCCGGATTCTACAGCAAGGACGAGTACTAGCATCGGACCAGCTACAACGGCTACAGAGACGCCCCGCTCGACGCCCCGCTCGACGCCCCGCTAGACGCCCCGCTCGACGCCCTGCTCGACGCCCCGACGCCACTGAAGGAAGACGCCTTCAGCCACCACGGATTGGGATCACCGGCCCTATTTTGCAGTCTTGTGTGTCATACACTCCTGTCTGACACAGATTGTTAGTTTTGTGTTATGCACACTCGTAAACACTTAACAAATACTAGAGGTGAGATCTACGGATAAAGTCCAACGTACTAAACGTACGCCACTTTGTGTAGCCATTAAATTGCTTGATTGAACATACTCAATGCTTTAATGTTTGATAATTTAATTCGATTTAAAGTTGAAGTTAAAAATATTTTAAGACCAATGAAAATACGATTAAAATGCTTTGATTAATAAAATTTGTAATATTCGTGTGGTGTATGTTTTAAGGCCTTTAGAAGTTTTTTAATTACTAAATTTTGGGCATGTCGCGTGGTCGGTTTTGGCAAAAATTTACATAATGCTTGGTTATTTTTGGGCTGGTAACACTGAAAGTTCAAGGTGTTTTTGAATGTAATACCCAAAGTTGAAATTTTCATCTTGAAAGTAATCATTACAGAACTCACCACAAAATATGATAAATATAAGTATGTTACATTAGCTCCACATAGCAGGCACTGAGGAAAAAAATTCTTCAGAGTCTATGTTATCTTTGGGGATACTGTGTATGGAGTGTTTTGAGGAAAAGGAAGCAGAAGAAGTTCTGGGAAGGAAAACGGTGTGAGAGGTGGCAAGGAATCAGCAGGTCACTGTGTCCAGGAGTCTCAAGATCTCCCTCAACCAGTATTTCCCCATCCGGTCCGCCACGCATAGGTGGGCAAACGCACCCGCGGCCAAGACCTAGATAAACCTGAGCCCATGAACCCGAGTACCCCTGCTAAGTCACCAAACGTAACAAACTACTTAGGATGATCTATGGTGGGTTGTTGGTTACCCAATAAATGGTTTTCGGGTCGGTAGTACCCATAGCCGTCTGCCAAATTGAAAAAAAAAGAGATAAAAAAAGAAAAAAGGAAAAACAAAAAAATCAAAAAATTTACATTACATATGTATGGTAGATGTAACGTTGATATAAATAATAATCAAACTTACATAATATTAAATACCTCTGTTTTTTATTTTTTATTTACATACATTTGTTAACATGTAAATTGTTGGGTTATGTAATATAATGTGTATTTGTTGGGTTAGCTGGAAGAAATAGGATGTAACCTATAAGCTATACCCTTTGTGCTCTTTTTGTGCAAAAAGTATTTTTTTGAATTTTAATTTTAATCATAATCATTACGCTTCTTACATCATTGCATTCTTTGAGGATTTTCACATTTCTCACATGATCTTACATGGTTTTGACACACATACGCCTCAGGGATCTTATTTTTACAGCATTCATTCAGACTGAAATCGAAACAATTCGGAGTTTATTAAACCAGAATTCCAATTACAGAAACAACCGAGAATAGTATTATTGATGAAATCGTATAGTATCGTGAATAGGAAATATCAGTTGATCATCAGATGTACTCTAATTATCAGCATTATATAACACTATAAGGAATAATTTTAAAAAAATATATACGTGTATTGTTTGAACTTTGACCTTTCCATCATAATAAATCGTGTTTTTCTACATAAATAAATAATTACACTATTTAAAAAAAAGTTTAAAGTAGTTGATTACAGTAATCACGATCATTGTTTTCACCTATTTGTCCTCTGCTGTACATTACACGGAGAGGTGCTTGACCTGAGATGTAGATAGCCGCTGGAATTGAAACCGCGTAGTAATGGCGCTGTATCTCCCGTTCTCCCCGAGTGAAGTGGTTTGCTAAGGCGGAGGTAGGTGGCACCTAGACCAGTCACTCGGCTTCTTGACCCTAGCTCCGGCCATATGTCAGACTTGGCACGCCACCCCGGCCGTATCACATCACTGCTGTAAGGGTGTAATAATATAACACCACCAACCCCCCTTAATATCCTCCTTTAAAGGAATGCATAATTAATGCCACCCCCTCACACAAGGCTTTGTTCCCGCCTTGGCTAACTTGTAATATAGTTTCACGTTGAAGTTATTTTCAGTTTTAAATGCCGGTGTGAAAAATATATTATAATTATTTCTGTGACTCTCTGATTTTTTTTATTAAACAATTTGCATACACGAGGTTTGAAAAGATCCGGATATAGAAAGTTGGTACCCACCTATTTACATACTTTGCGCGGCCTTTTTCATGCAAATCTTAATTTTTTAATTGAGGCCAAAATACCCATCAAACTTTTTTAAAAGCATATCGCTCGCCATACATTCCCGTTGGTAGTGTATGGCGAGCGAAATGCTGAAATAGCCTAAGCCATGATGCGTATAGCGTAATGTGTCGCTTACCTTACTGTCATGATGGAAAATATGGTCTAAACGGTGTTAGAGAGAGAAAACACCACGCTTAATATACAAATCTAAAAGTTAACGTGTGCAAAGTGGCAATTATTTTTATGAAACATTTTTCTAATAAAATATGACGTCTGCTTTTATTTATTTTGTTATCAACCATTTTAATTAGAAAAAATGTAAGGTCAGTCATTTTTAAAACTTTTTATGCGTGCACTCAAATAACTCACATAAAATTTGAAAGCGTTTTCATCGTACCACCTTTAGTTTACGGATACGTTCAGAAATATTCCATTTATTTGGATTTTATTGCAAAGCGGAAATAATCTGACTACCTGACAGAATGTGCCAGAGGCCTATTACGGATGAGAGCTATTTTCATTATTTTTTTAAATTATAATATATAGGCCATTAAAGAAATCTATTTTTGATGACCAAAGTTGCAGCTTTGACAATTTTTTGAGTGTTAATAGTAATTATAAAAAAACTATCTTGAAACTATGATAATTTAAAATAAAATATAATTTTATTTTACAATGTATTTTATAATGCAATATTATTATATAGTACAATGTAATTTTATAATACAAGTTTGAACATTGGTGGAAAATCTCTTCAAATTTTTGGTAATTCGGTCAAAACGGGACTGCAGGCCGTTTCATGATAAACTTTTAGTAAATTCCTAACATATCGGAACACGTGTTCAAGCACAAGTGTTCAAGGGTAAGTAAGTTAACTAAACCTTACCTACTAATTTTAAATTATGCACAGAGAAAAATTAGTATTGCTGATTTATTAAAAATTTCTTCTTACTATTGGTAATCTGGTTAAAAATGGGATTGTAGGCCGTTTCCTGATTAACTTTTAGTAAATTCCTTATATGTGTTCATGCAGCTGCATGTGTCTTGACAATATAAAATGACGAAATGCTAAACTAATAGGATTTTCATGAATACCTGTTCAGACATCGTGATAATATGTTCGTCATTTACTAAAAGTTTATCAGGAAACCTATGAATACATTCGTTAAGGCCTGCAATCCCGTTTTTAACCGAATAGCGAATAATTTGAAGAGATTTCACTTTTCTCCATGTACATTCTGTGTTTGATATGTCTTGTTGTTCTATCGTTATAAGCAGTTGAATATTTACCATTTTCCCTCAATCAATCTTCACAGCGACTGACGCCTATGCAGAGAAGTGCTACCGGAACAAACAAACAAAAAATGACATCTTGATAAAAACCCTAGAGTGATGATAGTTAAATGAAGTAAATATATAATTTTAAATGAAAAAAATAACAGCAGTATTGTATGTTTTGCTAAAAATCTCCTGAACGGTGAGCCGGTGCCTCCAATATTGGAGATTACAATAATTTATTAATTAAATATAACGTACTAGATACTTGCTTCACATTCCAGAGTGGTAGATATTTTCAGTATCGTACCATGAAAGATCATCATTCAGAATCGAAACGTTGCCTGAAATAGCTTTAGCCGTGTTTGGTAACCAGATATGAATAGCCAGGTACTTTCCCACCTTCCTCTCCCCATCTCCTTCCCCTCCCCACTAGGGAGCAGATGGAATTCTTGTGCGGTACCTATTCAAATAAAAATTGTAACTGTTTTCAGATCGCAACGTTTTTTTACATAATTCGATGTCAAATATCTTGTAAAGAATAATTTTACAAATCTGGTAAAAATATTGTTTTGTGCAAGGGTATCCATTTGGCATAAAATTAAGAAGAAAACTAGTAGTACATACAAATTTAAATGGAAACAAATGTGCCACTGACTTAGTACATTTTGGTTCTATATCAATTAGCATGTGGTCTGTCACTTTTACACTTGCTTGAAATTGTATATCACCATCCCATTTTAATTTCGTAATCACGGTGAAATACAGTTTTGTACGGAAATATAGTCCCAAATTGGTATTTTTGTCTTGGCAATTTGGGGTACGATGTTTAATTCCGTGATAACTCAACACATTAGCAATTGACCTATTTTATCTACTATTTGTTTCATGACGTTGCATCATTTTTTAAAATATGTGTTTATTTTCATTTTGATGAGTTCACCGGTTAATAATAATAATAATATTTGGATGATTTGTATAGCGCCGTTTATTGTGCAAAATCACATCAAGGGCGCTGTACCAATATATAATACATTTATAAAATGATCTATGATGTTATTACTATCTATAGACTAGTCAAACTATTATCAATTTATGTCTAACAGATTGCATCCACCGGTTCGTCGATCACTAATACAAAGCTATACAAATGTACAATGCATTTGATTGATGAACGTGATGCTATAATGCACATATGTTATTATTCTTATTTATTTATATTTTAATGCTATATAAATCAGTGCTGGTATTTTACTGAGAGAGTCTACAAGCCCTGAAACGGGGGGTAATTTTTTTTTTCAAATAAAATTTACTAGGATACATTTCGAATTTTATTTAAACCGCCATGCTAGGGATGTAGGAATATAGAAATGCCCCTTTGTTATGGCGGGTGAAGTTTACAGTTTGAAGATTTTCATAAAATACAATATAGTTCAATATTTATTTTATATTTAGTTTTCATTTTATGTGACAAATAATAAGTGAAGTATTATATATTAAATGAATTAAGTCAGTTGACGAATGTGAGAAATTTGTGGAGGGAGATTAGAGATTTAAAGTGTAGAATGTATGGGTGTTGTAGTTGAAATGTATTGCATGTGTAAGGATCGATAGAGTTATTTGTGTTTTGAAAGTATGGAGTTGACATTCTTTTTTTTTTTTTTTTTTATGTGACACCTCACAAGAGTGTCCCTGCCTGTGGAGTGCACAGACAGGGGAACTATGTCACCACCCGGTTGGGCGGCGTTCTGAGGCGGAGTAAGGTAGGGGCTGTGGGAAGGGATTTGTTAATGCGGGCCTTGAAGAGGCTCGGATTATAGGAGGGAGGAAAAACAGATGCCGGTAGCTCGTTCCACATACGAGCCGACTTACACAAAACGAGTCGTAAAAACGGCCCGTTCTCATGAAGCCAACGTCAACCGTGAACGGGTGTTCAGTTCGTGTCCGTCGAGTTTCGCGCACGTGCACCGGTGCATCAGGAATCAATGCTGCTAGCTCCTTGGAGCAGGCTCCATTGAAATACCTATAGAACAGACACAGCATACCTACATTGCGTCTATGCATTAGAGAAGGCAATCGGTCTGTTAACAACGGATTGTCAATCAGACGTATCGCTCTCCTTTGCACAGATTCAAGCAGGTTTATCAAGTATTTTGGGGCACCAGCCCAAAGGTGGCTCCCAAATTCAATAGTTGGGCGGACTTGAGACTTGTACAGGGTCAGCAGCTGGTCACTGTTGAAGAATCTCCTAGCCCTGTACAAGACGCCCAACTTTTTGGAGGCCTGATTTACTCGGGCTTCTATGGATCCCCGATACTTGAGCTGGTCTGATATAGTAACTCCAAGCATTTCAATGGAGTCTTTATTGGGGAGAGTGCTCCCATCAAATTGCACCAGACAGTCATTGATCTCCCTCTTTGCCGAAATCAGACACGCTTGGGTTTTTGAAACTTTGAAACTGACCAAGTTGGCCTTACCCCAGGCACGAACCATCTCTAGGTGGTGGTCAATTTTTTGCTTCAAAACTTCCCGAGCTGTTCGGACATCATAGGTGGAAGGGGGCTTGTCAAAAAGATAACCCTCGTGAACGGTGCTGTCATCAGCGTAGCATTGAATTGGTGCACATTCAACGAGATCATTGATGTGCAATAAAAACAGTGTCAGAGACAGCACAGATCCTTGTGGCACCCCCGCATTGATTTGGTGCGGTGAGGAAGAAGAGCCGTCAATCACGGTTTGAATTGTTCTTCCCCTCAAAAAGTCCGCAATCCAACTATGCAGGGTTGGGTGGATCCCATACGATGGTAACTTCCCGACAAGCGCCCGGTGCCAGACTCTGTCAAAGGCTTTGGAGATATCCAACCCAACGGTTTGGGTTTCACCAAAACGTTCCATGTACCGCCCCCAAATATGCGTTACATATCCGAGTAGATCGCCACACGATCGGTTACGACGAAATCCATATTGCCGATCGCTTAGGATATTGTTATTCTCGAGATATGTGAGCAATTTGTTGTTAACCACCCTTTCTAATACCTTCGAGAGTATGGAAGTGATGGCTATGGGGCGGTAGTTAGAAGGGTCGGAGCGGTCCCCCTTTTTTGGGATTGGGTGAACGATTGCCTTTTTCCAAAGATCTGGCACCTTTCCACCTTTGAGAGAGAGCCTAAATAATTTCGCGAGCACTGGAGTCATTTCTGCAGAACACCTCTTGAGGACCAAGGCAGGTATTCCGTCCGGCCCACTGGCTTTGTCGACTTTCAGCTCGTTCAAGACTCGGAGAACCTCTCTGTTCCGGATCTTCGGTTCCTCCATTTCAAAACCGCAGTGCGGAATGGAAAGGGGAGTCTCTCCGTTATCTTGAAGAGTTGAGTTTTCCGCGAAAATTTTGCCTAATAATTCAGCTTTCTCACGGGCCGAGTTAGCCAGCCGACCATCAGGCTTGGTCAGAGGTGGGAAAGTGGTTCTGCAGAAATTTCTTCCGATCGAGCTAGCGAGTGACCAGAAAGCACGGCTACCAGTGGGGCAGTCAGCCAGCTTTTTCGCAATTCTCTGGTCGTTATCGCTCTTAGCTCTATTTAGAACTCTCTTACATTCCCTTGCCCGTTTTCGGTATTCCGAAAGGTTATTCATGGAGCTAATCTTCCGGAGTGCATTAAAAGCCGTATTTTTGAGTCTGACAGCTTCAGCACAGCGATGGTCAAACCACGGTTTTGTGCTCGCTCCAGAGGATTTGACGGAGAAGGGAATGTAGCAATCCATTGCTGATGTGATTACTTCTCCTACCTCACGTGCACAAATTGATGGGTCCTCGGAGCTAAAGCATACAGTACTCCAAGGAAAGGCGCCGAAGAAAGACCGCATGCCGTCCCATTTCGCTGCCCTGTAGTGCCATACCTTCCTCTTTACATGTTTGTCGGGTTGACGGTTCATGGAGGATGGGCCAGAGGTGGTAATCAGGCAGTGGTCAGAGGATCCTAAGGGCGCTGTCACCTCCACTCTGTAACCGAGTGGTTCACTAGTGAGAAACAAATCGAGTAGGTTGGCTCGATGTGATGGGATGTCTGGTATTCTGGTCGGAGATTCTACGAGTTGGCTTAGTCCATGGATAAGAGCAAAGGATTCCGCTGATCTACCGGCAGAGTTTGTTGGGCCCGAGAACTTCAGCCATTGTTCATTATGAACATTGAAGTCCCCCAGGATTACAAACTCGGCCGATGGGTAACGGGGCAAGAGAATATCTACAGTGTCACTCAAGTATTTAAACAACTCAACAGTGTCTGATTCGGCAAGGTTTGGTGAGCGATATAGGCACGCATAAATTCTCATCATACCGGTGAGATCCACGCGTACCCATAACACTTCGTGTTTTGCGCTCTCGATATTTGCGAGACGAGCGCAGCTGATGTCAGCGCGGCTGTAAAGGCAGACACCTCCTTTTGGCCTGAAAAGACTTTCCAGATGATATCCTGGGCAGTTCAGATAGGAGGTATCTGGGGGCTCGGCAATCTGTGTTTCAGTAAAGAAGAGGAGATGGGGATTTTGTGAGAGAAGGTGGTGGTGGATGGGAGTTAGGTTGGTGTGCAGACCGCGAATGTTAGCGAAATTCACCTTCATCCTCGGTCCACACTGAGGACTCCTACTGTTCGCTGTCGCTGAGTTTATATTGATTTGTTGTGAGTTCATAGTTTTTAAGTTTGTTTTATTTGTTTGTGGGATTTAGGATGGGTTGGGAAGGATTAGGTTAAAAAGGTTGGGTGGGGAGTTGGAGAGTTGAGCAACTGGATTCACCAAATGTAGGGTATGTTCTTCTGACTGCGGTTCCAGGCAATGGGCAGGAGAGTCCGGCTGTGGAGGTCGCCCAGTGCGCCCCAAACGCTGGATGCTGGGTCCTCACCGGTCACGAACCGGCACAACATCAGCGGCAGGGTTTTTTCGCTGGCTGATGGGGCAGCCCACCCTTGGTCGTGAGCCCAAGGGTCGGGCCCCTGTACTATCCAGCGGCCCGGACAGCGATAACCGGTTTACTGGATCTCCCTCAACCGGCCTCTCCCAGCCCGGCCCGCCCCGCAGTAAGTAGGCTGACCCATTCATCAGTGTGATCCAGAACGCACAACCCTCCATGAGCCCGGGCACCCCTGCTAAGTCACCAAACGTAGCGAACCACTTCAGGTGACCTGTGGCAGAGGTGTTGGTAACCCAGAGTATGGTTCCCGGGGCGGCGGTACCCATTGACCACCTCCAAAATTAAAAATTAAAAATTTCTTCGAGTTGTCATTGTTTTTTGGATATCAGGGAAAAGGTTGAAGATTTTAGGAGATAGGTAGGTTGTCTTTGTGCTGATATAGGTAGTATGATGTTTAGGGACATTGTAGAGTCGTTTGGTTTTATTTCTTATATTTATTTTGGTTATACTCGCTAATTGACATAATTTGGTTATTCCCCATACGTTATTTTGTTTTAATTATTTGTGGAATAACATTTAACAGAATGAAATAAAAAAAAATAAAAAATAATAATAATAATAATAAAAAAAAAATAAAAAAAAAAAAATAAAATAAAATAAAATAAAATAAAATGAAATGAAATGAATTGAAACGAAATGAAATAAAATAAAATAAAACTAAATAAATAACATTTATTTGCCCATCTGGGTTTCAGACCAACGACCGAGCCAAGGAAAGAGGTCGTCATTGAATAGGTAGTAGGTACCTGATTGCAATACTAGGTTATCTCTGTCCATATCAGTGGGAATGCTGAATGCAATATCTACCACACTAATCACAAGAAGCAGCAGTAGTTCTTACTTACTATCCGGTGTAGGGGTGAGTTCGCGAAGGCCATTTGCAGCCCTGTAATTACCCATCAGGTTCAACGGGAGATTAAAAATTAAATATTTGATTAAATCTGGCGTCAGTGATTTTAGTTATTAATTTAGTAACTTCAAAACAGTTTTACTTCATGTGGTCTTATATAAACCTACATTTTTACCATATAAAATTTACCCTTGTTTCTAATACTAAATATGCTTAGTCTAAGTACATTTATAATATGGATACTGTAACGCTGTCCAAAACTTTGGCAAAAACTGCATTTCTAAATAGTAAAAAATAAAGTCGCTATCCGTGTTTAGTTTGTGCGCCTAGTTCTTCTAGACTATGCAACGGATTTTAATAGAATTTATTTTGGGAGGTTTTAATATATAATACATGTATATTATATTTATAAAAAGTAGAGAAAAGTCGATGTTTTGTAATCAAGTTGTAAAAAAGATATTTTCGATCGCTTATATTGCTAACGCTGGCTAAACCTTATGATATACATCAATATAATGTTCCAAGG
The DNA here is from genome assembly GCA_026573805.1 of Hesperophylax magnus. Taxonomy (NCBI): domain Eukaryota; kingdom Metazoa; phylum Arthropoda; class Insecta; order Trichoptera; family Limnephilidae; genus Hesperophylax; species Hesperophylax magnus. Next base: position 5,806,621 of record JAIUSX010000029.1, on the reverse strand, counting down.
AATTGTATATCTTGAGAAGGCCTACAGAAAAATCTATCTATGATGGAATATGTCTATCTCCTAAAGATAACCCCCCAGCAACGCCGGGTAAACGTTAGCTAGTAAATTAAAGTTTTAAATTAACCCCCTTACTCATAAACATGTACATTTTACACAGCTGATAAACAGCCGTTTACCCTACATTAAGGTTTGTTTGTCCGTTGTGTAAAATTAGTTAAACTAGTTTATTAGTACGTCCCGTAAAGTTTAATCAGAAGTGCAATAATCTAAGTCACTGTCGAAGTAGAATTTTAAAACTTAGTCAAAAATAAATTAGTGAAAGATAAAGTACACCGCTTTTCCAACAGGTCACCTTTAATACTCTATAAAATCTTGTAAAATATATTAAATAAATTATTGCCGCTGAGCATCGCCTGACGCAAAAATGTCGAGTAATAGGCGTCAACCTGTATTGTTATTCAAGGCGACAGCCTTCAAAGCCTTTAAGATGAATGACCGGTTATACACTATTCATTAAGTTTAGTATGTAAGTACATTTTATTGTTCGCACTGCGGTAGTGTAGTTACATAAAGGGTTGAAGATACATAAAGGGTTGAAGTTACATAAAGAGTTAAAGATTCATAAAGGGTTGAAGTTAAATAAAGGGTTGAAGTTACATAAAGGGTTGAAGTTACATTAAGGTTAGAAATTACATAAATGGTTGAAGTTACATAAAGGGTTGAAGTTATATAAAGGTTTGAAATTACATAAAGGGTTGAAGATACGTAAACAGTTGAAGTTATATAAAAGGTTGAAGTTACATAAAGGTTTGAAATTACATAAATGGTTGAAGTTACATAAAGGGTTGAAGTTACATAAAGGTTTGAAATTACATAAAGGGTTGAAGATACATAAAGGGTTGAAGATTCAAAACCGATTCCATCTTATGTGCTTCAACTGAATTTCTAAAATAAGATTCCTAAGTATCTTGTTTGGAAGAATTGTCAATAACAAGATTTAATGTTTCAATGATTGAAGATAGAGGTTACGAAATATAGGGAGATCTTTACTTGAGGGGAACGTCAGCGCGGCCTTTATCATACAAAACTTAAAAATGGAGCCAAAATACTTAACGGAACTGAATAAGTATTATTTTAACCTAAGGGTACTGCAAATATCTAGTAATTCTAATTTATTTATTTATGTTTTAAGTTATAAAATATAGGCAACTAAAGAATTACATTTGTCATGATTTTAGAGGCAAACATGAAATTTTTTTGAGATAGTGGCAAAAATAACAAAAATAATCTCGCATTCCGTACTAATTGTAAATTAATAATATATAAAATAAATAAAAATATAAAAAAAGCAATTATCGATTAATGTACGACATATTTGTGTTCCAATGTAAATAGGTCGTTTGTAATTTAAATGTAAACCCATCAAAATGCTTTTGTGGTTATTTATATTTTTTAATTGTAAAGATATTTAAAATAAAAAAATGCAAAAACCATTTTGAATACATGTGGGATTACGAAAGATTTTTTAAATATTTATATTGAGGGATCAGTAGGACTTATAGGTCCAATTAGAAGTTCTACCGAGCCATACCCTATGATATGAAAATATCTGGAGTCAGTGAATTATCTTCCCATTTGATCTCTGGTGATTTGACGTGTTGCATTTGTATTATTTTGTATTTATTTTGCTTATATAATGCACTTGCATAATGTGGATTGACTAGATGATAATTTATGGAAAAGTGTGTGGGTAAGGGTTTAGTTTTTCCTGTGGGGAAGATTTAGCCCGGTCATAAAGTCGGAAAACAGAAAGAAAAAAAATTAAAAAACTAATTTTGATGGGTTTACTTACTTATATTTTTTTAATTTAATATAATAATACTTAAAAAAAATTTAAATATTCAGAATATTTTTTTTTAATTTTAATTACATTATATTTAGGTGTTAGGTTAGGTAAGATAATTTTATTAATTAAAATCATCTCAGAAAACTAGTAGCATACAACAGTACTAGGTATTTGCTAGAACTTTTCATAAAAAAAATCAGTTTGGTTGAATATTTTGGCTTCAAATCTAAATTTCAGATTTGTATGAAAAAAGCTTCCGTTCCATTCCTCCGTTTATGGCGTATTTACAAAACCTATATAGTTTGAGGCAAGGAGTGTGTGCCAAGACCGAGTTTTTTTAACGGTCTATTTTCTCTGCCTACCCTGCGGAGAAAAAACCTGATGGCTAGTTAGTTAGTTATATAGTTTCAGTCTCGGTGGCCACTCAAATAAAGTAGGCTTTGCTGTACAAAATCATCTACCAAGCTTATATACCGTTTCAGTCAAGGTGACAAATATTTATAGCAATATTAGAGTAGCTTTTGTTTGGGTTATATCATTGACAAAGGCTTTACTGCCTCGCAGTTGTCTATCCTATCTGTCTACCTTTGTTTATAGCTGTGGGGAAAGGCCTGGTGGTTAGGTTAAGTTAGTTAGGTAAGGTTAGGTTAGGTCAGTTAGTGAGGTTAGGTTAAGTTAGTTAGGTGGTAATGAAAACTAGCTACTAGACAACATTAGACTAGACTTAATGTATCTTTCAACTCATTAATACAGTATATTCGATTTCAGTCAATTTCTGTACTCTAACAGGCTGTAACTTTATGGGCGATTTTGACAGCAAAACCTACTCTATTTCAGTCGTCAGTGTTACTGAAACGGCGTAGGCTTTGTAAATATTCTGCCAGGACGGTCCGCGGTATGCGCGAGTGTTATATATACCTACACTATACCTAGAGAAAAACAGCAGGATGTTAGCAGAAGTAAAGACGTTTCCGGATGCTGCCAGGACTCTCAAAAGGTTGTAGGATGTAAGTACGATCATGATATTTATTAAGAGGTTGAGGTCTATTTTTTTTAACATTAGCTTCATACAGGGGTCTCTGAGGAAGAAAATCTTTCAAGGCCATATCATCTTTGGGGATACTGTGTGGGGGGTACGCAGTGTGTGGGCAAACGCATCCGCCACCAAGACCTAGACAAACCTCACCCCATAAAGCCGGGCACCCCTGCTAAGTCACCAAATGTAGCGAATCACTTGAGGTGACCTATAGCAGAGGTGTTGGTTATCCAAGAAATACTCGTAGTTCCCGGGACGGGGATACCCGCATCCTAAATTGAAACATATTACAATTGAAGAAAAAAGTAGGGATGCCAACATATAAAAACATAGACTTTTATTGAACAACCCCTTCTCCTTTCCGACACAGATTTAATTGCTATTTTTAGAAGTAAACACAATAATAACATGCAATATTATAAAATCAATAAGCAATCCTTGCACAGCATAATACACACATTTTACCATATAATTGCAGTAAGAATGACGTATAACAATAAATCAGTTATTAATTGACTTAATTTCCCGTGGTTTGTGCTGTTTTACAGGATGAAATACGCGTGTGTAAATAACTCAGGATAATTTATGTGGCCAATTCGAACCTTGTAGCTACATCACCCCGGCAAGGTCGCCCCTCGCCCCTCGCCACGCTGCTACTAAGGTATGCAGTTTAAAAGCGTTTTTCTTTCGTTTCCCATTTATAATGGTCGGGGTGTTTTATAGCTACTGCCTCAAATAGCCTTCAAAACGTAACACCCGCGTTTTCTTTTAATCATTTTGTAAATACGGTTTTTAAATAAGGTTTAGAAGTGGTTATAAACACGTGGATAAATTGAGAATGTGCTCATAATTTGGCATCCTAGAAATCTTCACAAATAACAACAATTTTAATATCCGAGGGCACTAAAAAAAACCCTTTTGTACACAATCATTGGAATAGAGTAGTGGAAGCATGGAAGAAACTTCTACAACATGTAATCGATTCTACTAACATAAACCGATTTAAAGCTCGATTGGATTCTTATTTTGAGAGATGAAAGAATTAACTTATTTAAAATTAAATAAACTCGATTATTTATTTATTTATTTATTTATTGTTTAGGAACATTTACAGACTATTAACATGAGAAAAAAACATTAGATAAGCGCTGCAAAAAAAGGAAATGTCAACAGTCCACTTAAAAATGTTCACATCATGCACAGTTTAAGTGTCATTATACACTATGTATTAACAAAAAAATATATAAACAGCAAAACGTGAGCAAAGGCAGAAAAAGAGATATCAAAAACAAAAAATACAGATACATATATGATCCAAAAAACAAAAGAAACAAAAATAAAAACAAAAAACAAATAGAGTAAATAAAAAAAAACAAACATTCACAATCTATTGCTAATTTGCTTTTTAAAATAAGTGAGACTATTTGCATATATATCTATGTAGTTACACTCAATAGAATTGTACAGACGACACATTCTAGATAATGGATTGAAGTATGCAATATTGTTCTTAAATAATTCTAGATGGAATATATTATGATTCCTTAGATTACGTCTATTAGGAATTTTAATAAGAATATTGCTCACACAATGAGTTGCTTCAAGCTTGTCATGAATAATTTTGTGTAGACATATAAGTCAGCAAATTGTCTTCTTTTATCCAGGGTCGTAAAGTTAAAGTATTGGAGTCGTTCCTCATAAGACTGCAGTACGGAACATAGTCCAAGTTTAAACGATAACAATCTTAGAAAATTTTTTTGTACAGATTCAATAGTTTTTGAATATTTCAAGTAGTGTGGGTTCCAGATAACACTACCATATTCCAATTTGCTTCTGACCAACGAGTGGTACAAGGTTATAATGGATTGGGTATTTTTCGATATTCTATGTATAAAACCAATCATTTTCAAGGATTTACTCGTGATATCACTGATATGTACACCAAACTTAAATTTTGAATCAAGTGTGATTCCTAGATCTCTAATAGTGGTGACTGCATTTAATTGAACATTATTAATGAAATATGCACGATTATTTCATCTTCTGTTACGAGTGAAGGTTATAATGTAACATTTATCAATATTTAGAAACATATCATTTTGAGTACACCAGCTATGTAGTGTGTAAAGATCTTCTTGAAGCATAACTTGATCAGAATCAGTGGAAATTTTACGGTAAATCTTGAGGTCATCAGCAAATAAAACAAAACGGCAGCGTAACATGGGGCCAAGGTCATTAATAAAGATTAAAAAAAGCAGAGGGCCTAGATTGGACCCCTGAGGTACACCTGAGGTTACAATTATGGGAGGTGACTCATACCCATTTATAAGTACTAACTGTGTTCTGTTTTCCAAGTAAGATTTAAGCCATCTTAATAGATCACCGTGGATACCTATACGATCAAGCTTCTGTAGTAGAATAGAATGGTTTACTTTATCAAATGCCTTTTTAAAATCTGTGTAAATGGTATCTACTTCTGTTCTTTCGTTAAAAGCATTGCAAACGTAATCACAAAAGTCAAGAAGATTAGAATTAATAGATCTGTTGGGAACAAATCCATGTTGATTAATGCATAATTGTGGTTTAAAGTGTGTGAATATGAAATTATAAATTATAGATTCGAAGACTTTTGCAAAACATGATAAAACACTGATTGGTCGATAATTTTTCACAAAAGACTGATCACCAGATTTATGTATTGGAACAATATGTGCATTTTTCCATAAATCTGGGAAAGTTCCTGTAGATAATGATTCGTTAAATATAATGAAAAGTGGCTTAATCAACGAGCTAGAGCAACATCTTACAAACAAGGGAGGTATTTTCTCTGGTCCTGGGCCTTTATGTATATCAATTCTTTCTAAACAGGATTTGATTGATCCCATGCTTACATTAAGTTTACTAAGACTAAATTGGTTGAATAGAGCAGTATTTAGTCCGAAAGTATTTGATGTGGGATTCGACTGAGTATAAACTGATCCAAAATAATTAGAGAACATGTTGGCAATCTGCTGTCCATTATTTGCAGACATTGAATCCATATACATTATTTTTGGAATAGAATTTGTATTACGCAATGATTTAGAATACGCCCAGAAAGTCTTTACATTATCTTTTATCCCTTGCTCAACTAGGTTAATATAGGTTGTGTAGAATTCTTTAAGTATTTTTTTTGATCTTTTTCTAAGAGTAGCAAACTCGGCATGGTCTCTTGGGTTATTGTGTTTTTTAGCACGTAGTCTAACCTTATTTTTCTCTTTGAGGAGCATTTTTAGAGATTCGCTAAACCAATTGGGATAGTGATTTTTTATGTGAGTTTTTTTTTTGGAATGTGTTTATCTATAATTTCCCATAGAATATTGTAGAATAACTGTACCTTATTGTTGAGATGACAGTTGCTGAAAAGTGAGATCCAATTTACATTTGTTAGATCATGACAACATCTTTCATAATTACCTTTCTTGAAGTTATGTTTGACAGGAGAGTGATTTTCTTGTAAGTATTGCATTTTTTCTAAATTTACATTTATTTCAAAACAGGGATGATGGTGATCGATTTTTGATAAGTTAGCTGTGGCTGAAATATTAATATTGGTTTTATCGGATAGAACAAGGTCGAGAATATTAAAATTTTTGTTAGGTAAATGATTAAATTGGTGAAGGTTACACACTGATATCAAATTGACAAGGCAGTGAGCTTTGTGACTAGAGTAATTAGATGGAGCTAGTATTTTTTTATAATATGCTATGTCAGGTGTCCATTTAATTTCAGGTTGATTAAAATCACCAATGATTATAAATTGAGATTTGGGTCAAACTTATTGTGAAATTATATGTGAGCTCATCAGCAGAATACTGTGATAATAATTGCAGAAAACATCTCCAATTACATTGTCATGAAATAATCCAAATTGACTTTAGTTTCCTCAATTCATGTAAAAATGGTTCCATAATAACTCAACACAGTGAAAATTCAACACACTTTTAAAAAGTGATATAAAGTCATTAGAAAGGATGAATTTTTAACCTAACCTAACCTACTTAACCCAGTTAATAAGGATTTTGTTTCATCACTTTCCATGACTTTATATAACTTTTTAAAGTTGTGATAAATTATCATTGTGATGATTTATCCGATCACCTGTAAAAATATTCCAAAAAAGTTTCCTGGAACTGCGGGTTCCAGCCAGCGGGGGTTATTGTCATTGCTTTTACGTAAATTTCAAATGAGTTCCTACTTACTCATTTTTACAAAAACGTTAAATTGGCATGTAGGTGATTTTAGTCGCGGTCGCGCTAGTTGTTTGAGATGCATTATATTATGGAATAGCTTTAATTTTACCGCTTTGAAAACTTTTTAAAATGTCAGGAGATTCTACGATGTAAGTTAAAACATTCGATAAAACTAAAAATACAAACACAAATCTTCTCAAAAACTTAGATCAACATACCTAACTACACAAATCAAAACTGTACAGCGAACTATCCCTCTTATTATCAAAGTACGCATGTAAACAGAAAGAGATGTTTGATTATTACGTTGTACAAACTTAAGGCCCCGTAGTAAGCGTTCAAAGATGGTCTGAAAGGGAGATATGTAAATACGAATGTTAGAAGGGGTGCGCTAATATTAAAAAACGATAACAATTAAGCAAAAATGGTGAAAATATTTAATAAAACACGACTTGTTCGAAATAGAGCAAACATCTCTCGTCAAATGCTTTAGTTGCATTTAAAGATACACTGTGAATTTTTGCATGTCTTTAACATATTAAATAACAGAACAAAACGTGTTTTTAATATTTTTTACAGCTTAATTTGCGTTTTTTTTTCTATCGAGGGAATTTCATATAATTAATGTTTCGGCATAACAAATGTACATATAAAATTTTTTTGGAACTTTAAAACTTAAAGAGTTAAAGAGAAACTTGTTATAAATCGGTAGAAATTGGGATTAACGCGGAGTACATTTGACGTCAGATTTCGTTCGACCAATCATGGAGCGTACTTACAATAGAGCTTCTAAATCATTTTCCAGAACGTTTTATTAATTTAAAATATAGAAATGTATTTTGAATCGATGTTGTTTGATTTACATGAATATATTTTTTAAGAGTCTAAATATTTTTTACTCACATTCGATATTATCATCTTGGTTAAATGATCATTTGTACCTATGAGAGATCTCACGCTGTAAACTCTAGAACCAGCAAACTAATAATGAATAACTAGTGTTCATCACTACTGAAAATATTGAGAGGAGAAATATAATTATTGTCAATAATAATAAATCCAGTATTGCTAGCTAATCATCTACAAATATCATCAAATTCAAACATTTTAACATCCAATTTATATTGGAACAACGTTTGATGATATTAATGTAATATATCATTGAAGAAGATAATACTAACAAAACTAAAACAGAACAAGACACAGAAAAAAAGATAAAGGTCACAACTTGGAATCGAACCCAGGATCTCTTGTCTTACCGGGACAGCGTCTTAACCACTCGACCATTAGGACCTAGATATTAAACGTCATATTTGTCGAATCACAATTCAAATTCAGAATTAACAATATTGTCTTTTTACATTTTTTTGCGATATTTTTGGCACCTACATTGCTTACTGATAAATTTAGAATTAATTGGTTTGTAACCTAGATAGTGTCCCGGATAAACATATCCGATTTTTATTTATATGGGTTGCCATTTTAACATTTTATTTAATATCAATCGAAGCTGCAAACATAGCTTTCGATTATGAGGGTAACCTCAAACTCCTGAAAACTTTTTTATTCCTCACTGTTATTTTGTAAGTATCAGTAAGGAATGATTATGTTTGCACAATGTTCACAATTCTGTGCGGTGATAAATTAAAGCTTATCTGTAATTTTAGTGAAGTAAAGAATTATGTATTTAGTTATTTCGCGTGGTTTATGCTGTTTTCTTTTAAAAATGGACGTTGTGGACATTTTAAAACCGGGCATTTCGCAATACATAGACATGATATCATTTTTATACTCACTCAATGCTGTGTGGCGGCACGCGACTTACTAAATCCCAGGTTTAAAGAATTTTCTATTTATAATCTAGCCTTTGAATAATAATTATAACAATATGACCTTTCACTTTGCAAAAAGGTTTCATATAATATTAATATGGATAAGACACTTACTTGAAATTTACAAGCTCCAGCTTCTATAGAAGAGGAACATTAAAAAAATCAAAAGTTAAACTAATTGTATGAATTATTTTAGTTAACATTATTGATTATACTCTGTAAATTGATTAATTATTTTAATTTAATAAATAAAAAAATAAATTATAATTTTTTTTGAAACATGGAAATAATGTCGTATATTGACATTATTTCCAATGTTGCAGGATCGATGAACTACCCGGCTTTACCCGAGATTGGGCGGAAAACTAAGTTTTATATTTTTAATTTTTTTTTATTTAATATCTCACAAGAGTCCCAACTGCTCACAACCATCTGGAGCCAGTTATCCCCAATTGGGGTATGTTGTGAGGCTGAACGTAGTAGGGAGGGTATGGAGATGGGGAAGAAGAAGATGGGGAGTACCTGACTATTCATATCTGGTCACCAAACATGGCTAAAGCCATTTCAAGCAACGTTTCAGTTCTGAATGGTGGTCTTACAGCAGGGCGATGCTGAGAGTATCTTCCACTGTGGAACGTCACTATTTTTATTAAACTTTATAACGAATTGGTGTACATTATGAATACCAAAAAATATGTTTTAGATAAATTGAAGGTTTTCCTATCGTTTTGCTTGAGTAGAATACAAATAAAAAATAATTACTCAATGTAAAAAATAAATGTAAGCAACTAAAAAAAATATTTTTCAATAGAAATATATGAACGCATAAAAGAAGCAATTTAAAAAATACAGTATTATAGCTAAGATTATCTGTGACAGTTTCACTTGATGAACTTTTTTGCTTTCTTATAAAATTATTTAAAAAATAAATAAAAACCAGTTTTGTGCTCGAAATCGAACGTTTATAGACTCCGTTTGTCAAGCGATTTTAATGCCTATTACCTACAATTTAAGGTATACCAAAAATGTACACATTTTTGACTTGTAGCTTCCTTTTAATAAATTGAGAGATATCATGAATTCATAAAATAAAATTTACTTGCGCACTCCAGGATTGCCTTACGCCTCCTCCACCAAAAAGATGTATTGATAATTAGCAGTAGCAGTACCTAAGAATGATTCTACCCTGAGTAGTTTATGTGGTATCTTACCCTCTATAAAGCGGAAATTTTGTTTGTTTGCCTGATTTGAAAACGTCGTACGGTAAGCTTATACTCGTACAACTTTAGGTCTATAAATTTGAGACTGTTTTTACCAACATTACTATTTTTGGCTAACAGCCGTCAAAATATGAAACTCTTGAAACTATGAAATGACGCCATTTTGTGAGTTCCATATTTTGCGAAAGATATAAAAAATAAATAATATAAAACACTGTTAAAATCTCGGCCAAAGCCGGGTATGTCATACCGACGTATGTCATTGAACAATTACAAATGTAAAACAATAGTTTTTATAGTACTGCAAGACGTATAGGTATTCTACCCTTCTTATGGTTTTCTTAGGGATTATAGAATGTTTGAAAGTCACGCAAATTCAAAAGAAAATTAAGTCTGTAAATATAATTGCTACAGAGTAATTAATTAAAAATTCTTTTGAATTAAAACAATTCTCTAATGATATTCTTTACGAAGTTATCAATAAATTTAAATATTAAATATTTATTATGCATGGAAATGACAAATCAATGAACCTTGTCGGTGGCATAAGCGTGGGCTGTGGGCAGAGGCCTTGGCAAAACCTCCCCGCGGTTGGGGAAACAACCTGAGATCGATTCCTTATCGTACTTTGATTTTTTAATATTTTGGACTTACAGTTAAACGTTTCGAGCAGATTTTAGTCACGACAGGGTCAGGTTCATGATGTGGAGGTAGGGCTAAATTTGGATCGAAATCGTTCTGGAATAACCATAGAATAAAGAATAAAACAGGAAGTGTCTTGTGGGCATGCCTAATCATTATTATTTTTTATAATGATAAACTAATGTTATAAGACAAGGTTTTATGCATAGCATAAAGGATAACAAATAATTATAAGCAATAATTAATTAAAATATAATTATTAAAATATTTCACCTCGACGCCATCTAGTGGGAAATTTAGCTCCAACAAAGCCTTTCCTACAAAAATAAAGTTGGTTGTTTAAACGTGAAAAAATATAATAAGCAGTAATTGTTGATTGAGGTACTAGTACATATTGAATTATTTGGAGGGGTTGGAAATAAGCCGACATAGCTCAGTGGTTCAGAGCACCAGAACGGACATCAGAAGGTATGGGTTCAATTCCCGTTGGCGGCATCTATTTTTACTCGGGAGAAATTTTCAATTTGTATTGATATTTAATTATTGCTTTTAAATATTTGTTATGCCTAATCATGCCTTAAAATTCCATTACAAAACTGTGATTACCAAGTTCAAATGAGATAGAGATCTATGTCAGTGCGGGTGTAAGCGTGACGGAGCTAATGGGTTAGATGAAATGTATTAGTTTCCAATCAAATTTGTATGGAAGGCACTTCTAGTGTTTGCCTGCCATTTTGGGTTATTTGATTATTAGTTACAAAAACCTGTATTTAACAATCGTTTTATTATTATCAAATTATACACGAAAAAATATTATTTATTATTCATCATCATTTAGAATAGATCCAATGCTAATTTTAGTGAGAATATAAGCAAATATACCGCACAGAGTTTTGGCGGCCGGGCCCTAATTTTCAACGCGAACTCATGTAATGTTTCAAAGTCGGTTACCTATGGTATGGTGTAAACTATAATTATTACCACTTTACAAGAAACTGAAAAAAAAAATTAATTATGCGGAGGTATTATAAAAAAATACTGTGTCTTCAGTTTTTTCGTTTTATGTCAAAATATTTATTGAAAAATTATTTTAAAAAATTTCGGGATCGTCTATGGTAAACTTTTGTATGCAAACTGAAAGCGTGATGTTTTCTCTTTCTAACGCCTTTTAAATCATATATATATCACCAAAATACAAAACGAGATTGCAAGCATTTTATGAGTCTGTATAGAGATATATCACGCAAAATGACTCGGGTGTGAGACATCTGACACGAATATCTCCCCAAATTACTCTAGGGGTTAAACAATTAACTGAGCATGGACATGGACATTTCAAAGATCCACAGATGATGGAGGAATTATTGCTGTAAGATTAAAATGGCAACGCTTACACAGAAATTCTAAAGAGGAAAACTATGCAATTTTTGTGGAGACACAGATCCTGGTTCAAGATTTTTTGCTGCTTTAGATAAACAGAATTTCGACGAATATTACGATATATGTTTCTTTTAGAATTTTGAGGTTCAGTTAGTTGTGACAAAATTGGAGCAAACTTTTACCCCGTAAAGGGTGTTCTCGGATATCATTTCAATACATAGAGAAATGAAAGGCCATTTAATTGACAATCAAAAATCGTCAAAGGATTCGAAAAGCTTTAAGAAGCAAGATATGAAATTCCCAAAATGGTATAAAAAGGCTGATGGATTGTGAGCGTGCGTCACAAAACAATCACGCTACTTTCACAGGATAATAAATAACTAGTATAACAGTGAGAGCCATTTCTACCACAGTCCACTACTTGCCTACGTTAAGTGCTTTTAATTATTTTTTATGCCATTCTCTCCAGCCTTGCCAATGTTGTTTTGCCAATCTATCAAGATAAGTATAAACGTAAGGAATAAGGACTGCGTGCCATATATTTGTACATATATACATGTTATCTTTATTCATAAGCAAGGGCGAATTTAGGGAGAAACCAGATGCTTAAAAATAGACAAAGAGTAGTAAACATAAAAGATAAATATGCTTTTATTTACTATTTTCATATTAATAACTTTTATATTAAAATTACAAGTATATAATTATAATCTCCTTACCTTTAATGCTGAAAAAACAAAATTCTTAACCTTCAGTCTGTCAGCTGCAACCAAACCTACCAACAACCAGAAGATAATAATTCACTCCTGTCTGAGAACTTGCTCTTGCTGTTATTGCCCAAATGTGGAACAAGTTACCCACATAAAATACCTAGGGGTCATCATTGATCAACATCTTCGTTGGGATCAGCACTTGGCCAGTCTAACCTCACGCATCCGCAAGCTCTCTTATGCTTTTCGAAATCTAAGAAATATCCTTACCACCTCAATTCTTAAAAATGTATACTACGCTCTCTGCCAATCCCTACTAGCTTACGGCATTATAATCTGGGGTGGATGTGCACAATCTACCATCGAACCTCTTCTAAAAGCCCCAAAAATGGTAATACGTGTCATTAACAAGCGACCGACAAGATACCCCTGCACTCGACTCCCAGCACTGGACTGCCAGCTGTGAGGCGCTGAACCACATTTCTTTTCTTTCTTTATCTTATGCTTACAGGTGATATGTTACACGTCTTCTCTGTTCTGCTGTACTATTTTTTTTTATAGTTTATATTAGTTGTTATTTACCTGTAGGCGCTCGCATACCGCCCCGTAACACTGTATGCGGGGACATTGAAGGTTCTTAAATTCTTTTTCATATTATGTAGAATCGTTCACAAAAAAAATTAGATTCTTGCGAGAGCTCCGAAGGGGTGACCTCAAGTCACCTATACCGGGGTGGGACAGGGTGGGTGAATCTTCAATGCACTCGACTCCTCATAGAGTATAAGGTCTTAAACATACGACAACTCCACCTAAAATTTTCGCTAATACATTTCCTGTTCAAATATAAAAATTAAACTCTCTTATAACACAACTACAGCACCAGAACAAAAACCAACGGTCACTACAAAGTACCTTCACTACATACCACGTCAGCTCAGACAATTTTTCTTTCTTGCTCCTAAAATCTTTAACCTTATCCCTGAAAACCTAAAAACCGTGAGTCAACCCCATTCCTTTAAAAAACAAATTACGAAATGGATCCTTACACACGGAATACATTACAACTACAATACCCATTCATTCTACACTCTATCAATTTAATCACCTTTCAGACAAAACATAATATATCCTTATTCCCTAACTTAGCGGTATAGTATGTACAATGTACATAATTAATTAGTGTTACTAATAATTTCTCAGAGTTTTCATCTTCTTATAATTCTCTAACTTCTCCAGTCTCTTCTTGCAACCCAAAACTAGCTTTACATCATTTTTATTATTTTTCTTTTTCATATTATAGTAATGTAAGGATTCTGTACAAACTGTAAAATTCACCCGCAATAACACAGGGTCATCCCTAGCATGGAGGGTGAAATATTACGAAAACCATACGTACCCTCTAAATCATGTATTAATAAAATAAATAAATATTTCTTACACTTATTGTTGTAATATGAGAACACTTTTTTGCCCGTCTGACCCTTGTGGCCCTTCCAGAATCCTGGACCCCCCTTGTTTATAAGCTATTCAAAGAGTTTCAACATCATTTACTGATTATCTATGGTTTCCAAATACCCTAATTCAATATAATTTAGTTTGTTGCAGTTATAAAAAGGTATTTTATTATTATATAATAATGATTCATACACATCTCACAATAACTAGAAATATACAGAATCATTACAACGATGTATTCCATGTTAAATCTTGATTTATATAAATATATTTTTTTCATAACATTTTAATTTTGGAGGCGGGTATGGGTACCGCTGCCCCGGTAACCATTTATTGGATAATCAACACCTCTTCCATGGGTCACCCCAAGTGGTTCGCCACGTTAGGTGATTTAGCAGGGGTGTTCGGGTTCATAATAATAATAATATATATTTTTATTATCTTATACAAATAGATATAATGATATCCTCGAATATGTATCATAATAATAATAATAATAATTGGATAATTTGTAGAGCGCCATTTTTGTGAAAAATCACCTCAAGGGCGCTGTACAATTTATTTCCTAGGATCTACATTTGTTATTTAGACCAACTGTGCCAACACGAGGTTCGTCATCCGTTCAGGTATGTGTCTGCCGCCAATATAGCGCTGACATGTGTCTGCTGCCAATAAAGAGCGCTGACACAACATCCTCACATAGATAACAAACCTTGGCAGCACCGCTGTGACGCTCGACGAAGATAGAAGATGGAGACTCTGCTGCGAGAATCCTAGGTGGCGAAGGAACTGTACCAGCTGCTGCAGCGAGAGAGACCACCGCGTCCACCAACAGTGCCAGCACGAGGTTCGTCATCTGTTCAGGTATGTGTCTGCTGCTAATATAGCTCTGACATATGTCTGCTGCTAATAAAGAGCGCTGACACAATATCCTCACATAGATAACAGACCTTGGCAGCACCGCTGTGCAAAATCACCTCATCCTAGTATATTTTAGTCTCTCCTAGACACACTGACCACCAGATTTCTACCCACCCTCATAATTTTTCCTACCCAGAACTTCTTACCCTACTTTTCCTAAAAATACCCCCCACGCATCATCCCTAAAGATGACATAGGCTCTGAGGGGAATTATTTTCCTTAGGGCTTCCTGTGTGGATCTAATGTAAAAATAATAATAATATATTTGATAGCGAAATGTTATTGCATAACCATAAGTTTTCTTCTGAAAAACTAATAGAATTAAAATAATATTTGTTCCGACAACAAAAGAAAATAAATAGATTCCTATTAGTAATTGAATGAAACTTGAAAAATGTTTTTAGAAATTTATAAACATGGAGCAATTCGTGTCTTAAAGCACTAAACCAACTGCACTCCCGACCTTAAACATAAATTTTATACATATCAAAAATAATTACTATCTCACGAAACATCATCCTCTAGGCATTTTGCGAAAAGCTTATAAAAGTGTTCTATCTAACTTGAAAAATTTGTGGAATTATTAGCGGAAAGGTTCGCGGGTTCAAGGCTGTTGTATGACCACCACCAACCACCATAACTACCCTTACCTCATGTACCTGACTTTCCACTACCCTTGCCTTGTACCTACCCTCCATACTCCACCCTTGTGACCGGTGTACTAGAGGAATTCCATTTGCCTCCCTTTGTACCCCCACATCAACCGCTTTTAATTTCGCGGATCGAAATAGGATTGTTTAATCGCTTTGACGTGAAAAGCTGAATGTATTTTGTAGCAATTTGTGTTTTACTAAAAGTACCGGAAATTTGTGTTCAAAACCAATTTTCACATTACGGATAATTTTTTGGGGCAGGGATTTTCCAATCACTAAAAGCAGGGTACTTCTGACATTATTTTTCATTATATTGAACGTCTCTAATTTGGTATAGGTAGGTATAAGGTAGGTATATGAGATATATTTAGTCCTAAGGTGAGAATGAGAATTAGCAATTTGACTAAGAACGCTAAACAGAGGAATATTACTAATATTAAATATTGCTAATTTATTAAGTATCTCTTCAAATTATTAATAAGCCGGTTAAAAACGCGATCGCAGGCCCTTAACAAATGAATTGATTGGTTTGCCAATAAACTTTTAGTAAAATACGAATTAATTATCACGATGTTGGAACACGTGTTGATAAAAATCCTAACATTTTCACATTTCGTTATTATATATTATCAAGACAAACGCAGGTGCATGAACACATAACAGGAATTTACTAAAAGTTAGTCAGGAAACGGCCTGCAATCTCGTTTTTAACCGTATTACCAATAATTTGAAGAGATTTTTTAATAAGTTAGCATTACTCATTTTTCTTCGTGCATAGTCCAAAATTAGTAGGTAAGGTTTAGTTAAGTTATATAAACTAACACCCTTACTAATAAACGTGTTTTAAGCTTTACATAACTCATAAACAGCCATTTACGATACAATAATGGTGGTTTATCAATTGAATTACACTTTTAATGCGTTTATTAGTAAAACCTCATATATTGACGTTTTAATAATCGTATATTTTTTATTTGGATTTTATAAAGTAATAGGTTAAATTAGTTTGCTCGGTTAGGCAATTTACTTACTTTTTTATATGTTCGCTTACTTAGCAACTATGCTTACAAACTTATAAACTTGTTGATTAGTTAATCAACAAGTCTACGGATTTGTAGGTTGACTTTGTTATGTGAGGCATTATTACTAACAAAAACTAAAATGTATGCCTAACTAACATTCTTTATTGAATATTGGATATGATGGAATTAACTTGATAGGATTAGGTGATGAGTTGTGTTTAATTACAAATTCATTTTGTGGCTTATTTTAAGTTAATGAAAATAAATAACTTTGTGTATCGGGAAGCCACATAATGTAAAATAGGGTGACCGGATAAATCATCAAAATTATAATTCATCACATCTTTAAAAAGTTATATAAAGTCATGAAAAGTGATGAAACTAAAACTTTATTAACCGGGTTAAGTAGGTTAGGTTAGGTTAGGTTAAAAAAAATATCGTTTTTAATGACTTTATATCACTTTTTAAAGGTGTGTTGAATAGTCACTGTGTTGAGTTAGCATGTAACCGTAAAATAGATATAGGCAAATAATATTTCAAGTGACTACAATACAAAGACGTAAAATACATAGGTAAATAGATATAACACAGTCAACATACTCATACACACTCACAACATACTTAAACACACTCCTAGACATATGTATACAATTACATGCATACAATCAATGAATACTAATGTATTTATAAACTATATCAATATAAAAAATCTTATTCTATTAAACATTTTTGGTGCAAGTTTATTCTTTTTGTAGGTCAATTGGCATTTTATTAAATATTGAAGGTACAAGATACAATGATGCCACAATCCTACGTTTATTGAATTCAGTTAAACGTTATTACATATTAAATTAAAAATAAATAACTCTGTATGCACCACTATTTACTTAAAATAACCGATACGTTTAATCTGACGAAGAAACCATCGGTTTCGAAACATGTCGGTTATTTTAATTAAATAGTGGTGCATACAAAGTTATTTATTTTAATTTAAAATATAATAAAGTATAATTTAATTCAATAAACGTAGTATATTGTGGCACCATTAAAAAAAAGCAACGAAGATTCGCTTATCTTGCACCTTCAATATTTAATAAAATGCCAATTGATTTAAAAAGCGATTCATCCTGCCCCAAAAATGTTTAATAGATCAATATTTTTATATTGATATTGTTTAAAAATACATTAGTTTACATTGATGTTATGCATGTAATTGTATACATATGCCTAAGAGTGTACCCAAAGTACGCAAAGCTTTTATACTCTTCGCTTTCATAGATGGCGTTAATTAATTTATTTTATTAAAATACGCATTTTGGAAGGCATTGCTTTACAGTAGTAAGACAAGTTATTTGTTTGCGCCCGTACATAAGCAATATTTATTTATTTTATTAATACAAGACTTAGATGGTACCTACATATGGTTTTTGTGATATTTCACCCTCCATGCTACGGATGACCCTGTGTTATGTTAATATGAATAAATAGTTTTGCTCGTTTAAAAACACAATTCTTTCGAGAAAGGCATAGAAACACAATATTGTATCGATGATTCAATTCAATATTGTATTTGTATGCCTTTCTTGAAAGTATTGAAATTTTTTACAGACAAAACTGTTTATGCATATTCATATTGAGTATGTACGGACGCAAACAAATAATTTATTTTAATATTGTAACGCACAAAGCCTTGCAAAAAGCGTATTTTAATAAAATTAATTAATTAAGGCCATCTAACCTTAACCTCATAAGCGTTGCTTTATAAGAATAATTCCCAATAAAAGATATAAATTTGTTTTAGACCACTTGGTGTAAAAAGTGGTCTAAAACAAATTTATATATTTTATTGTAAATTACGACGAGCCACAAAGTAAATGCTTATTACAAATAAGAATAATTCTATTTCACGAAACAATAATAAAAAAAATCGGTTTTGATTAAAGTAAAATATGTTATGCTTTTGTCAAAGATATTAAATATTATTGAATCGTTATGATTTATAAGTTGTAAAGTACCTACCCTGAATACATAACCAATTACCTGTTTTACGATGTATTATGTATTTCGTTTCTATTACGGCGATGTATCGCTGAAAGGCGAAGGTCAATCTCCATTCTACATTGAAAAATCGACGAAAAATCACGAAAGCCTTCTGTGAATTATTTTTTGGCGCGTGTCCAGATTATGTATTTGGTTATATTGTGCTTGTGTAGGTCGTAAAAATTCTGCGTTCAGAAATAACAGGAATCGATGGCACCGGGCACGAATGGTCAAAGCTCACTCACCCAAACTGACGACCTTAGCCACGCCGATGTGTGAATTGTAAAAAAAATAATTGCGAGCTTTACCTCTTTAGTGGTCGCGCCTCGGTCTGCCCTTTCTGTCTAACATTAAAAAACATGGATATTTTATTGTAAACCTAATCGTAATCTATATTTTGTAGGAGTTAAATATCTTGTCATTGAAACAAAATATTTTCTTCAATACTTTGTTTTGAATATACAATGGCCTTGTATCAAATTATTTTTTAACTAAAATTGAAAACCTGCCGCACGAGAAGATACACGAGCAATGAAAAAATCATCAAAAAAGAATGACCTTTAGAAAAAAATCTAGAATCAAAAGTCTTTGATGTACGAAGCAATGAAGATTACCAAATTAAATTAGAATGACCAAAGGAAATTAGAATAGTGATTAATTTATATATTTTTTTAACATTTATCTTCTATCTATATAAATAAAAAATTAAATTTTCGTTTGTTCAAAATCTTAAATCTCCGAAAGTTCTTCACCGATTGCTTTGAAATTTTGACACAACGTTGCATACGAATACGCGTGTGTTTTTATATACCCATATTATATAGATGTCACATGTGACAAGTAAAAATATGCTTTTTTTGAAAAACAGCGCCATCAGTTGGACATACAATTGTTTCTCTGTTTGCACAGACATCCAGAGCCACAGCAACGCGTGGCGGGTACAACTAGTGTCTAATATATACAAAGAGTGTATTCTGACGTAGGTAGTAACTATGAATCAATAAATAAATAAATTAATGTTATATCGTTTTCTGAAAGAGTCTATTTTCTTGATAGACGGAGAAAAATGAGTATTGCTGATTTATTAAAATCCTATTAAAAACGGGACAGCATGCCGTTTCCCAATAAAATATTAATACTCACCGAATATATCGTATACGTATTATACCGAATACGTGTTCATGAACCTGCATTTGCCCTGTTTAATATATAAAGACGATATACAGGGTTTTCCAATAAAAGGTGTTATTTTGAATAGCCCGCTATTTCGGTAGATGTTACTTTTGAAGCTGTCATTTTTTGACATTTGACAAGTAAAAACTACGCCATTAATAAAAATGGAACAATACACGCTTCAACAACGCATTGAAATTATTAAAATTCATTTGCGTGAATCAAATGCAAATCATCTTGAGTGATGAGGCCCATTTCCACCTCGGTGGCTTCGTCAACAAGCAAAATTGTCGCATTTTGGGATCGAAAAACCCAAGAATTATTGTTGAAAAGCTTCTTTATCCTCAACGTGTGACTGTTTGGTGCGGTTTATGGTCCGGCGGAGTCATTGGACCTTACTTTTTCGAAAATGAGGCTGGAGCAACAGTTACGGTGAATGGGTTGCGCTATCGAGAGATGATTTATGATTTTTTATGGCTGGAATTAGATGGTATTGATTTGGAAAACGTTAACTTTCAACAAGATGGCGTTACGTGCCACACAAGCAACAAAACCATTGATCTTTAACGATTGAATATCAAAATAACACCTCTTATTGGAAAACTCTGCATAATGATTGTTATGAACACAGATTGCTTTAATACATTCCCTTTTTTACTGAAAGTTTAACATGAAACCTGTCAATTCATTCAGCAAAGGCCTGCAGTACCGTTTTTAACAGGAATACTATAAATATTTATATCAGGCTCCGTGTAATGATAGTTTCAAGTATCGTAATTATATTAGTCACACTTTCATTGTTTACATTGTTTACGGGTATATTATTTAAATAAATTATCTAAAAGCCGTTAATGGGCAATAAATGAACAATTTTAGGTTTATGATTTTTTATAAGTTTAGCTACAAGACTAATTTGTATTAAAATGAGTGCAACCAATACAGAGATATACCGACGAGAGTGTTTTGTGGGCGTGACTGTTTTTTTACCGAAGTATGTGGATTTTCTCTTACTCCGGGAGAAAATGATCCAAACTTTTCGAACATCTAACATTCTTTCTAGAACAATAATCTATTTCACTGACCTGTCTGTCGGCCAAGAAGTTCTTATGTAAACTTATAACATCAGCTGATTAAATCTTACCGATAAAATGGCAAAACAATATTTCTGGAAAGTTTTACAACTTCTTGGAAAATTAAATACAATTAATACATTTTTTACCTCATTTGGCCGAGTCATTTGTTTTCCATGTAATCTTATTTCTCTTGTAAAATATTTGATAAAAGAACACTAGAATATATTATATTGCGTGTTCCCAACGTTTGATTAAAATAATTCGATTTTACGAATCATAGCAAAAATATTTTTTGGCATAATTTGATTAAATATTTAACGCTATAAGCAGGGCCGGCCCGACGCAGACGCTCGGAGCTGTCCGCTGAATTTTATTGGTAATACCTAATTTCTAACACACCGCCCTGTCCTTGAGATTATCTTTCACAATAAAGCAGTGCAAATAAAAATATACTAAATCCACTAATTAAAACTCAAAAAGCCATAATGAAAATTATACTGAAAGTTCCTGTAAGAACTAGCACTGACGAAATTTTCACCAATCTTAACATCATGTCAATTCAATCATCACATCAACTATATTCTAAAACTATACTCATTTACATTCATAAGTACAAAACCCAAGAAATAACAACAAACGCGTACAATAGAAACACTAGATCTCATGGTCAAAAACTTATCCAACAAATAACTACTAATACAACTTTTGGGCAAAAAAGCTTCTTATATCATAGTATTAAACTCTACAATAAAATACCACTCTCACTCAAAAACCTCAACATTATAACATTTAAATCTCAAATAAAAAGCTGGATACTTAATATAGGGAGATCTGAAATAGAAAATATACTGATATCAAACACAGACTAAGACCGAATCTAGTAAACTGAACAATACAAAAAAACACTATCTTACTTATTTTAAAATTATTTAAAAAATTAAATTATACTACATGATATATGTTTATAATTAAATTCATATGTTACTTTGTTGTAATATTAATTTCTTATAATTAAATTATAATATGTAAATGAAATCCTCAGCACGGGAGATCCCAGTGAGGATATCATTATTTCTATATGTTACTAAGAATAGAAGACAATAAATCATTATTATTATTATTCAAACACACAAATCATCGAAATATTATTAATTACAACACTTGGCGCATAATAGACGCTTAACTAGAAAATTTTGGTTTAAACTGTTTTAGACAAGGGCGCCATTTTACATGCAACAGGCGCCGTTTGACTCTGAGCCGGCCCTGACCATAAGATAAGTATTTACATTAAATTAAATGTTTTAAATAACAATTTCCGAAAAATTATTGAATCTGGCGCATTACATATAAATTCAATTATAAAGTTAGAAGGTAAGTTAATCTAAGCGATTGAACAACATTATTCTCAATACAAATCTAAGGACGGGTTGTTTCGGAGAGTTTGAACAATTCATCAAATTTCAACGTTCATTTTCGGGTTCTGTGAAAGTCCTATTCAAGTTCTGTTATTATATCATTGTAGGCTAATTGCTTGACAAAACTGAAATAAAAACAGAACTTGAAAATTTCTTTCACAGAACTTGTAAATGAACGTTGAAATTTGATGAATTGTTCAAATTCTCCGAAACAACCCGTCCTGAGAATTCATCTCGTTCTGTCTCATATCCGTACATAACCACTGCAGGGCCGGCTCTGAGCTAAACGGCGCCTGGCGCCAATAAAAACGCAAAGGCCGATGTGTTAGGTGTTTTGTTATTATCAGCGCCTTGGTTCCTTGGCTCCTTGGCAAGTCGGAGCCTGGAGCGAACTGCTCCAATTGAGCCTGCACCAGAGTAAATGGCTTTAATTTTCCCACCCCACGGCTCGCATTCTATCGGTAAATTTGATGACTGTTCTTGTTGACGCAACTACATGCATCTTCCTTTAACACATGTTCCTGTATTCCTCCACCCAATTTCCTGTTACCCAATTACATCTCCCTGTATGGACAGTGTGGAATACCTATCAGTGAAATTGCAACGATTGTACAAACCAGTTTGTTAAGAAAGCCTGTGCCGTGAACATGTTAAGTGCTCCCTCAGTGTGCATAAAATCGAATCTACTGTGGAAACTTGAGAAGTGATTACCACCAGTAATTCTAACTGTTCCCAATTCTAACTGTTAATCAGGTATTGCAAATAGTTGTCAATTTGAAAAGTTATAATTGTTGATTACAGTCCACTTTATAAATATAACCACAAATTGCTTCTCAAACAATATTTGCGACTACAGTTCTTTAAAGATGACTTTTTTTTTTTTTTTTTAATATATTCAATAATATTGTTATTGGGTTTATAAAAACAGTTTATTTTTAAACGCAATAAAAAAATGACTTTTTTTCTCAGTAAATCGTCTTCATACCATCAATCTTAGTACGCATTCAAGAGTTCAGTCTATTTCATCCCATAGATATAGAACTTGACTACACTACATGCGCATATCATTTTTCCTGTATTTATTTGTTTTCTAATGTATATATTGTATAGTTTGCTAATTCTAAGAATGTAAGTTAATTCATCTCTGAAAATTGTATTATTCTACTTTAGATACGTAGGCTAATTACTCCAGAGATTTTCGGTATACTATGCCGGGTCTGCAAAACGTGTTGAGTGATCGCACGCCATAATGAGCCATTTTTGACTCGCAGAATTCGCGCAATTGCACTTTAGTCAGTTTATTTGTTTCCGTATTAAAATTCAAAGATTTATTTAAAAGAGGGCGAGAAATTTTCAAATCGAACGCCAATCACTCAACTTATATTCAATTGACGAGAGAACTCAAGTGGTTATCTGATGCTGTTCCGCTTTTTTGCATGAGTTCTTCAAAAAAAATGTAACATTGTTTTATTCGTATATAGTGAGCTTTTATAATTAGGGTGTTATAGTTATACGAGAGTCAACACACTTTAATGTGTTTCAACATTATAAGAATTATTCCAAAAATATTAATGAGTAAAAACACCAATATTGTAATAACCGTAGTTCGTAATATCTTTTACGAGTTTGCGAATTTTTACATAGGACAAAATAACCTGGTTGTTAATCGCAGTAATAATTCCTACCCCACTTATAATCTTCGAATAGACCTTAGTCTATTGCAAGATTTATCGTTTTGAATCATGCCTTTTTAGAATCGCTTTATTGTGCTGCATATACATTTGCGAATCGAAATTATGAGAAAGGAACTAAGCAAAAGCAAATGGCGCTTAACGCCGCTTGCAGTTGCCTTGTTCCTTTCCCACAATTCGAGGATCAGCTCGCGTTTCAGTTCGCATATGTATACGCAGCATTAGGTGGGGAACATTACTATTTTTAGGGTAGAGAGGAAACCCTTTTTTATACTGCCGCGTAAGTTTTTAAGTATTGTATATTTTTTCTTGGTTTTCATGAATAACCGAATGGAAAACTACCATACCATTCAGATTTCCGAGAATTTATTATATTCTCTATTTATAGGTGTATTGGCCCATTATAAAAAAAATTAAAACGATTTTTTTACAGATTAGTCATTTTGTAAAAGGTTTTCTTGCCTGAATCATCATAATCATCGCCAACAGATATATATACTCTTATACATATACGAGTATAACTGTTGGCGTTGTGCAGCGTATCTATTAAATCTCCGAAAGCTCTTCAACGATTGCTTTGTAATTTTGACACAACGTTGCATTCAAATACGCGTGTGTTTTTATATACCTATATTATTGTTATCTCCTGTGACAGGTAAAAACATGTTTTTTTTTAAACAGCGCCATCTGTTGGACGGACTATGGTTTCTCTGTCGGCGCAGACAACAATCACAGCTAGTAATAAATAAATGGCTCATTAGCTTGGGTAGAGGGGAATCTGAAAAAATGTTAAATAATATTACTTTAAATTATACATAGGTACTTACTTACCTGTTAATGACACACCTAGTAAAAACTTAGTAGATAGTTTTAATAAAAAGCAATGTTTTTTTACAGCATCATTTGGAATTTTCACGAGCATTTGGTTCCTTAGAACATGCAATCTGCCTAACTAGGAACTATAACATCGACCTGACAAGACATAATAACACGTCTTGTACACATTTAATAAAAATAGAATAAAACGCATTTAGCACGATATTGATTCTTTTGTTTCTGATTGTAAAATTAGAATAATTCATATATAGTAACTACTTCTGTATGTAGCTTCACATTCATCAGGGCTAGTCCCTGTAACTAGAAAATCTTCTATTTCATCAAATCTGTCATTGCTTTAATGAAGTGTAACAAATTTGTAGCTAGTTACCTACCATTCTCTTCATTATTTGCTACTGTCTTTCAGTTCGTATTATGTATATATTATGATTTGTATTGTGTTATTATTGGAAAATAGTCTAGAAACCAATGTAATAATAAATAAATAAAATAAAATGTGTTGTTTAATAAATAAAAAGGGTATTTCAAAGTGTTATATTTTGTTGAAGAAAGCAATCACTTTGTGGTTTGACATATTTAATAAAATAAAATACTTTTTTGTTTTAAAACCACGATATTTATTAATTTAAGAACCGACCGGTTTCGCTTTACTTAAGCATCATCAGGGTACAAATTAATACTAACCAAGAAGTACATAATGTGTGCATATATATAACAAAATATAGAGGGAGACAACATGATACAAATATAAGCAACACAAAGACGGTCATAAAATACATTAACATAAGTGCCATTACCGGTGCTATGACAGAATGTATGATCTTTTTATCGATCAAATGATTTGCGAATTCAGAAAAACCGTTATTATTGAGGCAACGAAGATGCTCCTTTATCCTAATATTAACATTACGTGATGTCTTACCGATATAGAAAGCCGAACAATTATTGCAATTTAATTTATAAATCCCCGAATGACTTAATTTATCGTCCTTATCTTTTATTTATTTATTTATTCAAACGCCATATAATGGCTTTTACAATACAGTGAAAATCGAATTGAAAGCGTACAGTGGTAAACAGAATAATAATAGCAATAAATTGAAGAACAATTAATGTGTAAACAAAAACACTATTGCAAGTGATTCAGTTATTAATATAAGTGCAGTAAGACAATGATTCAAAAGAAATATTTTTTTTATTTTATTTATTTTTTTTTTTATAGTGAATACCTCACAAGAGTCCCAACTGCTCCCGTCTGGAGCCAGTGAGACTATGGCATCCCCAATTGGGGGATGTTGTGAGGCTGAAGGTAAGTGGGGAAGGGAAAGAGGAAGGTGGGGAAGTACCTGGCTATTCAGATCTAGTCCCTAAACACGGCTAAAGCCATTTGTAGCAACGTTTCAATTCTGAATGGTGGTCTTACACCAGGGCGATACTGGTAGTATCTTCCACTCTGGAACGTGCCGCAAATATACTATATATTATTTTAATTAATTAATTGTGAAATAACACAAATCAATCAAATAAAATTTATTTGCGCACGCCGGGTTCGAACCCGCGACCTTCGGAATGGCAGTCCAATGCGTTACCACTGGACTATGCCGGCCATCTTTAGAATTAATTAGAAATTTACCTATATTGTTATTGGTATAAAAGGCCGGTTTGACTTCAGAAGGAAGGTTTTTTACACTTAGGTAGAAAAGTGATTAGTAAATAAAATTCGCCATTTGATCGATAAAGATCATACATTCTGTCATAGCACCGGTGCTAACATCTTACATAAAAACGGGCATGGTAACAGACTAAACAACTTAGAGGCACTAGAAATTAAAAAAAGCTGTAAAAACCAAAAGTCAGATACTTAATAATCAATTAGACATATCAAGTAGTCCAATATTAAGTCTGTTTCCAATAAACCCATAAAAAATTCCCAGTTCTCCTTACCTCCTTACCACCATACCAGTTGATGCTTTGTTTCTCCCGATTTATTGGTATAACCCATTAGTCTACATAATTATCTGGCCGTGTTTTTCCATTACTTGTGCACTTATGTTAATGTATTTTATGACCGTCTTTGTGTTGCTTATATTTGTATCATGTTGTCTCCCTCTATAATATATTTGTATCATGTTGTCTCCCTCTATATTTTGTTATATATATGCACACATTATGTACTTCTTGTTTAGTATTAATTTGTACCCTGATGATGCCTAAGTAAAGCGAAACCGGTCGGTTCTTAAATTAATAAATATCGTGGTTTTAAAACAAAAAAGTATTTTATTTTATTGTTATATTTTGATTTCCCTTATCTAAGATTGCCGTAATTTAATCTAATAATTTATATTTTAGATTGCAGAAGCGCTCTTGTAAGTTTATTATTTCTTCATAAATAATTAAAAATAAAACGTACATTGACTAATTATCGATATCAACGATTTAATGCCGTTTCGTCGTTATTTTTGTTATCTTTAATTCTTTTAATGGAGATGTGAATTTTTTTATATCGTCTAATTAATTTTTGTATTTTTGGTATTACAAATATTGTTTCACCTTATAGTTGCAAAGTATATAGAACTTCAAATTAATAGACTTGCCCTAACACGAAATCTGGGTATCATTTCGACGAGCCAGAGGAAAAAAACGTAACCGTATTTTTGTCACCAGGAGGGTTACAGAATGCTTTGAATAAACGATGACATTAGTCGCACATTGACCGCCGAAGAGCGCACATTGAAATAACCAGACCATGCGCAGAAAAGTAAAGTTCGCTAAATTAAGAAAAAGGTTTGAAGCGATGTCCATTGTGGGACTTTTCTGTGCAGGATTTGAATGTTCGTTCTTAAACGAATCGCTTGGCGTACCGAAGCTAAAATTGAGTGAGATGGGTAAATTATAACAAAATATTCAATTTTGAAACAAGCCCGCACTTTTGTTTACCCAATTTGGGATACGTAGTGAAGTTTTTACGCAGCCAGCAATTTGCGCGCCATTATAAAAAGGACTAGTAATTCGTTAGCAGATATTATTTTGAGGACCGAATGGTGATATTACAATGCGAGTTGCTTGTATACCTTCAGATTCATTTATTGACAAATCACTGAAAGTGGGATGCTCACGCCACTTACAGCACTCCCCACAAGTTGGTTTTTTCCCCTTTGCCTATTGGCTCGGTTATTAATAAAGATGTCTGTTATGGATTCAAATTTTCCAGTATATTTCAGAGTAACGTGGATTTAAAAGAACCCATAACATAGTTTCCTCAATGGTTATTACGGAACTAAGTCACTTTATTTCACCAATTTATATTTTCACCACGAAGAACCCGTCTAAAAAAGTATCAATAAAATTCCAACACGAAGTTTTCACGGGGTTGAAAAACCTTAAATTAGAATTGGGTATTAATAAAAAGAATCCAAATTGTATTGAAATAGGGGCTAGATGTTATCTTATCCCCCATAACGGGGTGGCCAGCAGACCAATTCTATCATTTGCTCAATAATTATAATTTATTTTTGACCACAAGCGTAACCGTTCAAATTTATGGCATAGTCTATGAATAGGAATATCTATTTTCGGACCTGTTAGTCTTATAAACTGGCGATACAAACTAATAATTTATTATTTCTTCGTTAACTGGTATCAAAATTGTTTGAATATGCATTTACTTTCTTTAAAGCTATTTTTGGCGTACATTAATTACTTTGATTGATGGAGCATTTTCGCTTGAAATGTAGTAAGACATATAATTATGAAGAGTTAATGTTTAGCTAAGGGTTTTTTGCACCTAACGGTATGAACAATCAATTTAAAACCAAAAATTGCTTACAAGAGTTTTTTTTAGCGCAATTTCCTCACTTCTTTGTTCTTCCATAAATGTCTAGTCAAGAAATATGATCCATGTAAGGTTTTATCCACTTGAGCGATTTTTGGCAAATTATGACAAATTTACAAAAATATAATAAATATAATAAAATATAGGATTAACGGCGAAATCCAGGTGAATTAATTGGCTGTAAACTGCAGTAAGCAGTTCATAAATTTTCATGATAATATTTTGGAATGATATTAATCAAACAGTATATTTAACGTATTGATAAACAATCGTGCATATAAAATCCTTACCAATACAAACTGACATTTACCGGCCATAAAATAGTTTATTTAAAGATAGGTATATGTACATTATTTATACAGCAAAAGAGAATTGTTTATCTTTTGTATGAACCTGGAATTTCTCTTCGAATTTCGGATAATTGCCAAAGTATTTTAAATATACTATTTCTTCTTTTTGAAAATGTTGTAAAAATAAATACCATTTTAGAAACAAGATAAGATTACCTTTTAGATTTTTATATTTTGAATTTACTTTAAATAGGTATTTATAAATTGCAATAATTTAATTTCAAATTTTATTATTATTTAATTTTGAATTTATTATTTTAATTTTAATTACATGAAATATTTGAAGAAAAAACATATATTTTTACTCCAAACGTTGAAAAATTGTTGATAATACGAAATTTAGAAAGCATATTCCTTTTCTATGAGGATTCTGCAAGATTTTCACTTCACTTTTAATCTCAAATAAATAATCTACGTTTTTAGTCCAGTCTCAGTCTGTCAAAATGTGATATTGCCAGCTCTTTTGCACCCAATTAAAGAATTTTTTTATTAGTGAGAATTCAAAGCAGAGTTTTGATAGTCTTTATTCAATGTGTAAAAAAACACCGTTTAATGTTTGGGAAATGTTTTTTTTATTATTATGAGCTTTAGTCAACTCATCTTATCAGTCATTTTGACATTAGTGACACGAAGTCACTTTTAGCTGGCCTACGTAAGATCAATAACGCTCTACAAACCACTAATTTTAAGATAACATTTTGACTTATTCAATTTGGTTTTAAGGATGACATTTTTGTAAAACAGTGGTCATTGTCGGCAATGTTGGCGGTTTTATTTTACATCTTTCTCCTTCTGAAGGGATATCTTCAACGGTGATTAGTTATTAAATTGTTTTTCATGATTTCAGAGATTATTTCCACTCCTTAATCTCAATTCTCATCAAAATGGATGTTTTTCCAAGCCTTTTAGTGCGTTTTTGCTATCATACTCTCTCAAAAAGCACATGTTACATCAGTCTAATGACTTGATTATTTTATACCTATACAGACAGGTTGAAGCTTTTAGATTCAATAAAACAAGGATGTGCAGAATACCAAATGTATATTTATTTGAAAATATGAATCAATCATCACCTAAACAATATTACATTTACAATATGTATTCACATAGTTGATTTTAAAAATACATCAATTGAACATATATTATAAAATATTACACATTGTAAACAAAATATTTCTCACATTAAAAAATAAAATATTAAAAGAACAATTTATTACTATTTAAAACTAACAATTTTTACTATTAAAAGGGTGAAAACCAAAAAGTAATTGAAAAAAACGGTCAGTTTGATAATAGCTTTGAACGCCAAAACAACTGTCACAATAATTTTAAAAAAATTGAAATACTTTCGGAACTTTATAAATGATAGTGAAAATCCTAAATCAGTTGCTTAGTTTAAAAGAACTAAGCGCACAAACAGACAGACATATGCGGATAGCGATTTTGTTTTATACTACAGGGTTTTCCAATAAGAGGTGTTATTTTGATATTCAATCGTAAAAGATCAATGGTTTAGTTGCTTGTGTGGCACGTAGCGCCATTCTGTTGAAAGAAAACGTTGTCCAGATCAATACCATCCAATTTTGGCCATAAAAAATCATTAACCCATTCACCGTAACTGTTGCTCCAGCCTCATTTTCGAAAAAGTAAGGTCCAATGACTCCGCCGGACCATAAACCGCACCAAACAGTCACACGTTGAGGATAGAGAGGCTTTTCAACAATAACTCTTGGGTTTTCCAAGCCCCAGATGCGACAATTTTACTTGTTGACGAAGCCACCGAGGTGGAAATGGGCCTCATCACTCAAGATGATTTGCATTTGATTCACTCAAGTGAATTTTAATAATTTCAATGCGTTGTTGAAGCGTGTATCGTATTAATAACGTAGTTTCTACTTGTTAAATGTCAAAAAATGACAGCTTCAAAAGTAACATCAACCGAAATAGCGGGCTATTCAAAATAACACCTCTTATTGGAAAACCCTGTATTTAGAGCTAAATAAATGAAATAGAGTTCTACGAATTAAACACAATACATTTTTTTCGAAGAAAGCAAATACTTTGGTGTGACATTATATAATGAAAAAAAAACACACATTAACGATAATAAAATAATTGTATTACAATGTGTGTTTTTCATTTAAATACAAAAACAATTAATAAAAGATTGCATCAAAGTCACAAGTAAAATAAATTAAGAAGATTAATATGACATTATTTGCAAAAAGAGAAAAGTAAACAATATTATTAAATACAATTTTAGTTTTATAATATGATAATATATTCTTAACTAACTGTTATTTACAATCATTATAATCTTAATATTAAACACTTAGAATTTTATATAAAGTTAAACAAGATTTTTATGTTAGACAAAATACCGTGGAAATAATTCATTTATCCAATATGTAAGATAATACGTCTGAGTGAAATTATGAAAACCGAAATCAAACAATATTTATAAAAAGTGAAAGAACCAGAAACTGATGGTGTTATCTATTATCATTCAAGCAATTATCTGGGTTCAAGCAATACAAACATCCATAAATCTAAACATCCACAGTTTCACGGATCCCCACGTTCCACATAAATTGCATTGAACCCGGATATTTACACTTTTTTAGCTAGACAAATATGGAAAGTACTGGTATATATCTGGTCGAACTACACCACTATAACAATAATAGACGGTATCGAGAAGTCGAATTATTTCGTTATTTGAGGACCAACCAACCCAACTCGTGGAAAATTTAGAATTCGGTATACTGGCATCCTTAATTGGGTTATGTTGTGAAGCCACCGAGGTGGAAATGGGCCTCATCACTCAAGATGATTTGCATTTGATTTACTCAAGTGAATTTTAATAATTTAAATGCGTTGTTGAAGCGCGTATCGTTCCATTTTTATTAATGGAGTAGTTTCTACTTGTCAAATGTTAAAAAATGACAGCGTCAAAAGTAACATCTGCCGAAATAGCGGGCTATTGAAAATAACACCTCTTATTGGAAAACCCTGTATTTATTTCATACCATATAGGTGTGATACTATACACTTTTAAATCTTTTTTTATCGAAAGTGTAGGCTGCGAATGTACCCTTAAACGTACGATGACAATCATCAGCAGTTATTTTCATATTTTTGAGTCAGTTATGGCATATTGTCAAAACGACCAAAACGTTGGTTCTAGAGGTAGAAAACCAAACACTAGTGAACATTTCAAACAAGAACCTTATTTAAATGTCAGAATATAAACTTATAAAAAAGCATAAATGTGAAACCAACATTGTTATTATTCAAGAAATTAAACATTTTGAATGACGTCCATAGATTTTTTTTACTTGGCGACCATTTCACCCGCACGCTATATTTTGAACCCTTAGATTTTTCTGAAGATTGTTCTGTAATTGTTACTTTTATATTTTTATTGACCTCTGAAAGTACCTGACCGAATCCACTTACAACATAAAAAATATATATGACGTTGTGTTAAGGTGTTGTAATTCGATCAGATATACAGGATATAATTTTATGAAGTTAACAATACTCTGCATACAATAATAATCATGCAATACAAAAACATACCGTTACAGAATAATCGAGTGAACATTCAGGGTATATATTTTTTTCAGAGTGATCTCCATCTTGGTGATGATTTTCAATCTGAGATTTTAAAATATTATGTTTAGTATGATTTAAATAACGATTTTAAAGTTTTACGTTTAAGAAATCTTATATACTAATAAGGATACAAATCATTATCGTTGTTGAGCTCATTGATGTACCAATTATTTACAATATAATGTTTTTAAAATATAAGATAAATATATATAAAGATTTGTTTACGTTCCAATACGTTGTTAAAACATCTAATATTTTTTTTCTGAAAACATTACAAAATAAAATACATCATCTTTATTTGACTGTTTTTCTATTAACAGAAAATTTTCTGTAAAACAAAGTTTATCTGATCTATTCAATTACCACACGGAGAATACTTACTATTGTAAAATATTAAAAATGTATTAAGAATCTCTTCAAATTATTCGTATTCCGGTTCAAAACGGGATTGCAGGCCTTTAACGAATTAATTGATAGGTTTCCTAATAAACTTTCAGTAAAATACGAATGTGTTATCGCGATGTTCATAAAATTATTACATTTTCGCATTTAGTCATTATACAGTATCAGGGCAAATGCAGGTGCATGAGCACTTGTTTCGATATATTAGAAAAGCACTTAAAAGGCAATGGCCTGAAATCTCGTTTTCAACTGGATTTTAATAAATTAGCATTACTCATTATTATTCACAGGCTTTTTTCCTAATACCACGAAATATATTACAGATGTGATACTAGTAAGTTATTTTCTGCTTTAACAAGTTGTATCATTGGAAAACCGTGTGCTTAGAAGGGTTGCCCTCGTGAAAAATGTCTAAATGTTTCGCATGGGCTAAATTTTGCCCACAATAATAAAGCTTACTATTCGGTGGTGTGACGCACAGCCAATGTGAATGTACGCCAGCATACCGCACGGTTCAAGGTGGCAAGTAAAAAATAACTTTCATAAATTAAAGGCTTTTTTACTCTTCTGACGTCATTCTTTTAGTCACAACCCCGAACCTTGGTTTACTCAGAATTTCCTATGAATAAGTCGTTATTACTACAAATACTGGGCTTTAAATAAGTTGTTAAGATTAGCGTTTTACTAAAAGTAAAACCAAAGTTTGTAAATTTAAATGCAAAAAAAACCAATTGACAGGAGAAGTAAACAGCTTGGTTACAACTTGATCAAAGCAAATTTGTACAGTTTTGTATGTGTATTTTTAGTAGAAATTTACAAATAGTAGGTTTTTTCATTTAAATTTTGAATGACTCATTACATCTGGTGAGACAGAGTGAAATTATTACGTTTAAATTTTGTATGACTCATTATATCTGGTGAGACAGAGTGAAATTATTACATTTAAAATTTGTATGACTCATTATATCTGGTGAGACAGAGTGAAATTATTACATTTAAATTTTGTATGACTCATTATATCTGGTGAGACAGAGTGAAATTATTACATTTAAAATTAACATTTTTTTCCAGTAAGTTTAAACATTTTCAACGATGTTAATACGATTACGTTACTTGACTTTTGGTAAATTGAGTTTCATTTTCAGAACAGAATATGGATACTGTTACGTTGTTCGTAATATTACATAAAAACTTTCTTATATTCCATTTTAGGTGATTTTAATGATGACTACAATGCTATTCTGAAATGTTACCGCTGTAAGAAAATTTTTTTTTATAAAAAGTCAACCAACATAGTATTACATTTTTACAAGAATATTACATTTAATGCAGTAAATAAATAAATATATTTATTTAAAAAAAATAAGTGTACAGGACCACTTATGAGCATAATCCACTCGAGCGATTGGTTATTTATATATTTATACTCGTTTACCATATTGTTTATTTAATATCGTTTCTTAAAATATAAATATGGAAACATATTAACTGCTTACTGCGGTTTAAAGTCAATGAATCCAACAAATTTTTGCTGTTTATCCCATATTTTTAGGTTCTATAAATTTGGCACACTATGACAAGAGATCGCTCAAAACATTTTTTCAAACTTGCCATAAAATGCCAAAATTTGCTATAATATGCCAAAACTTACCATAATATGCCAAAACTTGCCATAATATGCCAAAAATTGCCATAATATGCCAAAAATCACTCGAGTGGATATAGGCAACATTTTTTTCGGTAGTACAAAAAGTAGTGGCGCCTTGTGGATAGGCAATATTTTAGCACTTAGCTGATAGATTTTTAGTTTTTTAAGAAATTGATAAAAAAAGCATTTTGCGCGCTATTTCATTTCTATAACTAAGTCAGTCTACGATAAGAGTAACATACAAAGTAATACGAAGCTTATTTGTGAAATATTCTAAAATCTAAGACGGTGCAGCGAATTGTGAAGTACAAAAATCTAGATTATAATAAATACATATTCTAATAAATAAAAGTTATATATTTCATTTTTTCCTAAGGATATTGTTATTTTGAAAATATGTTACCTGAACAGTATATTCGATGTATATCTTTCTTCATTTTCAACGTAATCTATCTCCGATTATCACAGACAAAATATACCGTAAAATATTTTAAAGTAACATTTTTAAGTTCAGAAATGTGTGTAATAGTCAATGGGTTAAATAAATAGTGAATAAGTAATATCTGGAATATTTATGCAGTTTACTAAGTAAATAAATTCCATTGTTTTTATTTCAGTGAGTGTTACAAGGATTCATGTTTAAAAAAAAACACCGAATCAAATACAATTTAGGTTTTTAACCGCATTTTTATTTTCTTCAAATTTGTTTGAGACCAACTAGAAGTCTTGTATTTGTACAATTGAGGACCGTTTTTTTTAAAATCCTCTAAATGCTGCTTTCGAGATGCATCAATGTCTTCAAAAATATATTAAAATGTCGTTTTTCCAAAATACACTGTAAACTAAAGCATTTTTTATAACAAGTTTATATTTTTCTATAGTGAATATAAAGTTTAATTATGAAATAAAAAAGTGAAAATGCTTTCTGGTAAATTTTTATTTATTTTTGAATGCATGTTCTAAAAAAACGCAAAATTATATATTTTTTATAGAAAATAAAATCGAATCATAAATAATGTGTAAATTGTTTTTAATCTTAACTATAATAAATAATAAAAAAAATATTATCTTTTGCGCACTTGTAATTAACAATTTTTTTGAAATTTGAGCATTTAGTGGGTTTTGAATA
This sequence comes from Hesperophylax magnus, assembly GCA_026573805.1. NCBI lineage: Eukaryota > Metazoa > Arthropoda > Insecta > Trichoptera > Limnephilidae > Hesperophylax > Hesperophylax magnus. The sequence goes on along the minus strand of JAIUSX010000029.1, from coordinate 5,770,464 downwards.
AACGGTCATCAATAATAATCAATTATTAGTTTTATATAATGTGGTTGAATAGTGTTAGGCACACCTTTAATTTCTGACTTGTATAAATATGTAAGTCGCAGAGTCATTGTAAATAAAAAATTACACCAATTAATCAAAGAATGTTTCCCTTTTCAAAAATATTTTATATCTAAGTACCAATAATTAACCCTTTTTAATGATATATTTATATAATAATGATAATGAGAATAACATGTATTCAGTGTTCTTTCACGTTCACTTAACAAAGAAACCTCCGATCTCTGGAGAGATGAGACGAGATGAGTTAGTAGTTTCCTATCACAGCCTTTATGCGTAGTGCGCCCTCGCCACGGGCCGCCCGCCCTTATGAGGCGCCGTTGTCTGCAGCGTGCTCCTTGAGGGCGGCGCGCCCTCGAGCTCGAGGGGGGGGCTCGTCCTCGCCCACCACCGCGTACAGCTGCCCCGTGCCCAGGTCGATGGACATCCTGGGAGGCAGCTCCACAATGGCGTCTGCCAGCGCCTCCCACTTGGTCGGCCTCAAGTCGTACCTACACATCACCAGAACATGTAAAAGCCCCGCCAGATGTACTAACCTGATAGTGACTGTTCTAGGAACGCGGCTGTGGTTTCATCGCGTATTTACAAGAAAGCTAAGCTTCATTAGCGGGCTTTTACGCAATCGGTTTAGTATTGGATTAGATGGGCCGTCGCCGCGTGATCTAGGTCTAAGTTCTACAGTCGAACCTACAAAGCATAATAAGCGTACTGACTTACTTATAGGAAAATCGAAGTCTCAGCTGCATTGAAATTAAAAAAATATACTCATTATCACCCGTTATCTTTAGCTTCTTGTTATGTATGTAGGATGAATGGAATCTTGTCGGATGATGGCATGGCTGGTGATACTCACTCAAGGTCGGCATCATCTCCTTCTTCTCCTTCTGCCGGAGGGGCGTCTGCCGGAGCGGCGTCTGCCGGAGCGGCGTCTGCCGGAGGGGCGTCTGCCTCCTTGAGCTCCCCTGCCGCCAACAGCGACTCTAACTGCGTCACCACTGGCGCTACCACTTCATTCATCGACTCCATTGCTTCTGTTTTCATTAGCTCTGTTTTCATGTCCTCGAGGGGAGGCAGCTTCTGTTTCATGAAGCTCATCGTAGATGTCTTCACTTCTGTGGCCACCGCCTCGGTTTCTTTCAACAGATCATTGGTCATGTCATCGAGGGTGATGGTGACTGCGCTTGCCGCTTCGTCTATCTTCTCCATGGGGGCCTCGAGAATGTCTGCCAGAGAGCCCATTGTCGCACTTGGAGTGGGGGGTTTATCGAAGCTAGGTACGGGGGTTGGTTTGAACTTTTCTAAGGGATGCACGGTGTCTTGGGAGGTAGGAGAGTGTTGCGGGGTCTCCATGATGTCGTCGATCATCTCAGCCATGTCTCCTTCCGGTCCCTTCAGAGGGATGTGTCTGCAGGCGTCTGGGTCGCTCCCGTTGCTGTGTAGGAGGTCTGGGGGCACGGCGGGACTCATCAGGGTGTCCGCCTCCTTCTTGATGCCTTCGGTGAGGGAGTGGGTGGCAGTGGTAGCGGCGGTGGCAGCTGCGCCCACGTGTCCGGTCACCGCATCAGCGGCCGAAGAGACTGCGCCCTTCACTCCGTCTATCGCCTCGTGAACCATCTTCCCGGCAGCATCGCCCATTTCTGTAATAAATAGAAACATTTACATCATTATCATCAAATATTTTCTTTTTACATAATGATCATTTCAAACTTCAAAATCAAATTATTTGTTTTCTTATAACATAATCCGCTTAAATATCGCTATCGAAGCAACAATAATACATCTACCGCGTTCGACTAACATGTATTTTGGGTGTTCACGCCTTATCACAGTTTCAAGACTCTTCAAAAGCCTCTACCATTATTATTTGTTGCAAACTAAATATTAATCACACGAAATCTCTTTTAGATGATACCTACTAGAGAAACAATACTTTTATTATGACATTCACTTTCCGTCTTATTCAACCAATTCATGAATTGAATCATTATTTACTTATTCGCCTTCAGTACTATTGCAACATATATATAAAAATATGGCTCTGTATGATTGATCGATTACGCCACGAATTTGGGTCTCTTGAGACACTTTTTGAAGTTGTTTTTAGGTAGGCTAATTTTAATGTCAAAGCCAAATATATGGCAAACACATTGAATCTGAAAATACAGAATACTTCAACAAATACTTTGACCTTTGCCTAAGTACAGTAGTTGTTAGTGACCGACTAAAATAAGGGTTGGGAAATGAACACAAATAGTCATTTTGTACCATTTCTATTCATCGAATCAGACCCCGCCAACTTAAGGAGTAATTTACTGTTAGTAATATTTCACACACACTTCAAACATTTCGATCAATATTTCTAAAGCACGGGGTGGCATAACATGTTCAAAGGGGTAGATTTACGAAAAAAACTTGACATAAAAAACATAATTAAGTTTACAAAACAATGTCTTATTTAAATCTAATTTTAGCTCTCTTTGCCAAAATTTTGTTTTCTTTGGGTTTACGAAGTTGTTTTTTATTAATTTAAATCAATTTATGCAAATATTCAGAACACACGTATCACATAAGAGTCATACGTGAAGTAAGAATGAAATAACAGGAGTAAAACATGATATTATTATTATGTTTTTTGCTGAAAATACTGGAAAAAACCAAATGTATATTGTAGAAGAGATTAAATTGAAACATAAATTTTAGCACGCAGAACAGGCTGTGCAGAATAACAATAATTGATATGTGATAGTAAGATCTGGATAATATGTGAAGATCAACTTCTGGAAAGTCTTGGAAAGTAAAATCTCGAATCTCGAAGCTCTCCAAGATGTTTTAATCGAAGGAACAACCTGTAAAAAAATTAATAACTGAGGGAAACTTTAAAGGGTAATATTCAAATTTCCGATATTTTACTCGGAAATCAATAGGCATTGGTAATTAAAATGAAATCTACTTGTTTTTCATTATAAGTACCTATTTTTAGTTTTATTAAATGTTTATTAAAAAAAATAATGTTACGTAATTTACAGAAAATATATAAATAACTTCACCGTATTTTATACATAAGATGAACCAGCTACGCTTGTATGTATGGGTGATGTGTCATTTTGTTTTTCATTTTTATTTATATCAAGGCAATAATATAAATATATCATATTAAATTGGATTCACCATATTTTGACAGTGCCTTCAGAAGACCAAACAGCTGTCACACGTTACACAGCTGAACTTTTATTAATAAATTAACTGTTTTGTATATAAATAGAATTAAAACATTATTGAATATAAAAGAGAGAAAACCTAAACTAAATTGGCGTTCTACAATTAAACTTGATAACAATAAACAATCTGTAGCCTGTCATTTTTTTTTAAAAGAAATACAAACATTCCCGGGTTACGAATAACCTCACAATATTTGAAAATCTCTTACTACCACCACAGTAAGCGGAAAATTATTCTTGTGTTGTGATGGAGGACTTAGCCAGCCGGGGAATTGAACACACTACGCCTGGGTGGGACCCAAACGCGATTTCAGCTCAGCCGCCTTAAGATTTTAGGTAATGATTTTAAAATACATGTTTATTTGTTTCTTATTGTCGTTATTTCAAATAAAAACTTTCTGAAAGCAATATATCAAATCATGAACATATCGAAATAAAATAGTTCAATGCACTAAAGCATAATGTAAAAAAATGCAAACATTTGGTTGAAAAGCATTAAACCTCAAACAGGTTAGTTCGTGTGACGGCTACCATCGTTATTCCTTATCTTTGGCTACATATTAATGTTGAATATGGAGAAAATGGAGTAATTTAGGATTCAAAACACCTAATAAGTGCTTTATTATCTTCGTTTTTTGTAAATAGAGATACTGATATCCTCGATGTGATCTCTCGTGGTGAGGTTTTCATTTACATTTTATTAAAATTTAGTATTATGGATAATATGAAGTAATTATTAATATATTGAGTACATTTCCTGTTCAAATATAAAAACAATATTCTTTTACAACACAACTACACCACCAGAACAATAACCAACGGTCACTACAAAGTACCTTCACTACATACCACGTCAGCTCAAAGACAATTTTTCTTCCTAGCTCCTAAAATCTTTAACCTTATCCCTGAAAACCTAAAAACCGTGAGTCAACCCCATTCCTTTAAAAAACAAATAACGAAATGGATCCTTACACATGGAATACATTACAACTACAATACCCATTCATTCTACACTCTATCAATTTAATCACCTTTCAGACAAAACATAATATATCCTTATTCCCTAACTTAGCGGTATAGTATGTACATAATTAATTAGTGTGATCTATTTACTGATAATTTCTCAAATTTTTAATTTTTTTATAATTCTCTAACTTCTCCATTCTCTTCTTGCAATCCAAACTAGCTTAACATCATTTTTCTTATTTTTCTTTTTCATATTATAGTAATGTATAGATTCTATTCAAACTATAAAATTCACCCGCCATAACACAGGGTCATCCCTAGCATGGAGGGTGAAATATCACAAAAACCATGTGTACCCTCTAAGTCTTGTTTTAATAAAATAAAATAAAATAAAGTGTTTTTTCTAAAGAAATAAAAAATCTATTGCACGGTGTTTTTTTAGTGCATTTGACTGTCTTCGGTTTCAATCTGTATCTAGTTTCAGCATATTTTCTATTTCTGATCTCTCCATGTTTTGTATCCAGCTTTTTATTTGAGATTTAAATTTTAATATTATTGCGAGTTTGATTTTGTTGTACCTAGATTTTAAAACCATAGTATAAGAAGCTTTTTTGCCCAAATTTTGCATTTGCAGTTACTTGTTGGATATGTTTTAGACTCTGGGATCTAGTGCTTCTAATATACGTGTTTGTTGTTACTTCTTGTGTTTTGTATTTATGAATGTATTGTTTTAGAATAGTGTTGTTTAATTGACGTTGGGATTGTTGAAGATGTTTTCAGTGCTAGTGTGGTGATCGTATGCTTGAAAGAAACCGCGTGCCTGAGTGAGACAGGTGAATGGGAGTATAAAGTTTTCCATTATCTTTCTCTTGTCTCAGATTCTGAACAACAACCTTTCCTTATACGCCGGATAGAAATAAAATATATAATAATAGAAATCTGAGTAATTCGTCGGCCACGATACATAATTACTACAGCTAGTCCTTACAGGGACTTTCAGAATAATTTTCATTATGACTTTTTGGGTTTTAATTAGTGATCTTAAGATATTGTCATTTGCACTGCCCCATTCAATAATATCTTTTTCTATCAATGTTTTGATTCAAACTTTGACATTTTTTTTCAATGCAAATATTTATTAAGGTATATGTATTTTTAAGAAATTCAACAAGAAGCCACATTCGGTAGGAAGTTCAAAAAATTCAGACTATATGTGGTAATTTTTCTATTCTTATTCACCAGTCAAGGGTCACTAGAATTTGAAGTTTCAGGAAAGTAATGTATTATACAGCCGCGTGTTCTTGCGGTCGCAATTATTTATATTTTTCGTACGTGGGGGGTTTTTTAAGGCCCCATGCTAATTTAAGTTTTATCGGTTGAGGTTTTTTTAACGAAGGCTTTTAATGAAAGTGTGTCACTGTGAGTCATTTATTTCCCGCGAGTGAATAGGACTTTGTGGAAACTTATATGATCTATGATATCTTTATAATGGTACACGGAGAAAAATAAGTATTGCTAATTTATTAAGATTCTCTTCAAATTATTCGTAATCCGGTTTAAAAAGGATTGCAGGCCACAGTTTTTATTTTCTTTTATGTGCTAAATAATATTATATTTTAATTTATAGAAACAAACATGTTCTGCAGGGTCCCATGATAACTCCTCAAAATGACAATTCAACACATCTTTAAAAGGTGACATAAAGTCATTTAAAGTGATGTTTCGTCGCTTTTCATAACGTTATAACACTTTTGAATTGTCATTTTAATGAGTTATCCGATCACCGCTCTGCAGTATGATTATTTTTAGCCGTGACATCTGTTTCGCTTTCCGAATGCGTTATCAAACAGTTTGATAATCCCTTCGGAAAGCGAAATAGCTGGAATAATTACACTGCAGAAGGTGTTGATAAATAAACTTTTTTATCTTAATAAATTAAATAATATTGAATTATTGAAGACAATATTAGCGAATCCTAATCGAAAATCTGAAACAGAAAAATCAGAAAAGGATACGGTTACATCTAGGATTCGAACCCAGGACCCTTGCCTTGCCGGGGCACTGATCTACCACTGAGCTAATGGGACACTATCTCCTTCGGTCATATTTAACTGTATCATACTTCGAATAAGAACTACCGACATTGCTTTCATTTTTCTCACCGTGATTTTTATAATACATTAAATAATTTGATCACTCACCGGTGAAATCTTAAAATTAAAATGGAGTACTTTAGATTAAACTTGATAAAAATAAATAATTTGATATTTAGCAGGTCCACTTTAGATTAGATAAACATTTATATAAATATTAATGGGAGTGTTTCTTTGTTTGTCCCGTACTTATTTCTGCGTTCCTATACCATTCATTCCATTGCGATGAAAATATACAAAAGTGAATGGTTAAAAAAGGCGGCGGCGCCCAAGGAAGACATGGCACGATCAGATAGTAAATCAATTACTTGTGTGTGGTGACATGTGGCGTTTATTATGAACGATAAAAGGGGTGTAAGGAGAATGTATGTAGTGGAAGTGACTGGCAGAGAATTTGAGGACGCCGTAGGAAGACATGACCCTCATTCAGAATTTCTATCGATTTATAAAATATTTCACTTGAACACTTTACGTTAAAAAATATATGTTATTTTATAAGCTAATATCTATACATTTGTAGAGCAGAAAAGGTAATTATATGAAAATCCCCTCGATAGAAAAAAATCGCAAAATAATCTCAGAAAATTATTATAAACACGTTTTGTTCTGTCATTTAATATGTTGTAGGTATAAAAAAATTCACAGTGTATCATTTAAAATTCAACTTAAGCATTTGTCAAGAGATTTTTGCTCTATTTCAAACGAGTGGTGTTTTATTAAATATTTTCACCAGTTCCGCTTGATTATTATCGTTTTTCAATATTAGCGCGCTCCTTTGAAACCATCTTTGATTGCTTATTCCTTTAAGTGAAATTTTAAAATGCACCCAGTTTTCAGGTAATTTCAGGTATTCATAACCTCAAAACTTTAGTCCAAATCATTCATTACCTCGAGTAACGCCGGTACACGTTAGCTACTAAATTATAAATTATATTAATAAGTTGTTTCTCCTTGTATTTTACATAATTATACGTGAAAGCTAATTTATGGATTCGATTTCAAAAATAGTTTCAAGGCCACCATTGCCAAGCCATTCGATGAACATACTCATACATAATATTATGGTATCACCTTGAAAAGGTTGAAATTTCCTCGCCAACCTTGAAATATTGCGATCGATTTCTGATAAAAATATTACCTGAGCATTTTTAGAGCATGATCTATCACATAACAAAATATATACTCATTATTATTCTTTATACAGGGTTTTCCAATAAGAGGTGTTATTTTGAATAGTCCGCTATTTCGGTAGATGTTACTTTTGAAGCTGTCATTTTTTGACATTTGACAAGTAAAAACTACGCCATTAATAAAAATGGAATAATTCGCGCTTCAACAACGCATTGAAATTATTAAAATTCACTTGAGTGAATCAAATGCAAATCCTCTTGAGTGATGAGGCCCATTTCCACCTCGGTGGCTTCGTTAACAAGCAAAATTGTCGCATCTGGGGCTCGGAAAACCCAAGAGTTATTGTTGAAAAGCCTTTTTATCCTCAACGTGTGACTGTTTGGTGCGGTTTATGGTCCGGCGGAGTCACTGGACCTTACTTTTTCGAAAATGAGGCTGGAGCAACAGTTACGGTGAATGGATTGCGCTATCGAGAGATGATTAATGATTTTTTATGGCCGGAATTGGTTGGTATTGATCTGGACAACATTTACTTTCAACAAAACGGCGCTACATGCCAAACAAGCAACGAAATCATTGATCTTTTACGATTGAATATCAAAATAACACCTCTTATTGGAAAACCCTGTGAATTTATTACGAAAATGTTGAAGGTGCCAGGAGGTAACTCTCCCACAAAATCAATATTTTATTGTTTCAGGTAATACTATATTTTATTTTTTGGAATAACTTGAGTTTTGATAATGAGTAAAACTTCAAATTGTACCGCTCTACCAACTGAGCTAACGGGACTTCATTTTTCTTGGCTGCAATCTTTATGTATGATCGCAAGATTTAACTCGAACTAAATGCAATCTAGACAGTGTACATAAATATATCTTATTTTTTTTTTATTTTGATGTTCGACATCTATTGACTTTATCTGCAAGTCTAGGATGAATTTTTTTTCAATAACTTAATGTTATATAATGTTATAATATTTGAAACAGAAAAAGGCAAAGCATGTTTGAAATACCTTGGAAATATTCCGACGAGAAATTCGAAGTTTATGCAACAAATATACTACCATCTTCCGCTATGTAAACAAGGAGTACAACTTTGAATGGCTGTTAAATATCAGTTAAATACTGCATTTTTTATTAGTAAGCATTTTACGTACACGATTGTTTATCAAATGTATAAAATTTAAACTACGTTTCTTATAAGCTGAGAGTGTTTTATTTTGAAGGAGTTATTTTTTTATTTCGAGTACCATTCACAAAATCATTTCAAGCAACTTTTCTATTCGGTATGGCCACCTTTTTCTTAATTTGACGTTACTGAATAGTCTAGCATTCTACAATGAGGTGTAAAAATTCAATATTGTATATAGTCGTATGAATTTATTTTTTTGATTTACTGTTAGAGAACTAAAGTTATTCTGCCAAGGACATCGTTATTTATATACCCTAAGAGGGTTTTGTTTTATGTACAAAGCAGGATGTACGCAAATAAAATATTTTCAGCGGAGATTCAATGGAACAATTTTACCGTGAAATTAAAAAAAACGTACATTTTGTCGCAATTTGCCAAAGTTGTCTACTAAAATCATGCATAAAACGTTATTCTTTATAGTCTAGTTTGATAATTTCACACAAAAATCTAATAAAGATTCTCTCGGCACATAGTGAATAATATTACCTAAGAGTTTATAGTTCTAAGGGTATGACATTAGTTTTGCATGAAAAAAGTATCCGTCTTGGACGCCTGGCAGATGTGAAATATCGAAATTGATTTTTTTATTGAATTAAGTGAAAATTAATTTAAACAAGCCTTAATATTTCTGATAATAAAATTCATCATCATTTTGAATAGATCCATATCCAATTTTAGTGAAGCAAATATACCGCACAGAGTTTTGGCGGCCGTGCGGAAAGAGCCGACGAGTCACTAGCCTGGCCGAATGAAGCGTCGGAGCATGCTACCGTTTCCGTGCAAGAGCGTCGTCCCGTCTTATATCATATCAAAAAGGCCGAGCAGCCTTTCATCAAACAAAGTGTGAAATTTATCCATCTTTAATCATTTCTGTTATTGCGGAAATAACAAAAATAAAACATCGACCCTTATTCAGGCAATTTTAATGGAGACGTAGACTTAAAGAAAAATAAAGCAATAAAGTTGAATTATTCATGGAGCGGTTTGAAATTCTCGGGTCAGTGAACTGGTAGGGTGTCAGATCAAGTATTCCGATAATTCGCATAAAAATATTGATTTTAGGATTACACGTGTCATTGAACTGTTTTCTTTTGTGACCATATCTGGGTCGTGAAACTAAAACATTTAGGTTAGTTGATCGAGAGGTCCAAAGCGTCGAGTTCTACTATCTACTAAGTCATTCATTATTGTAAATGCAACAGAAAAATACAAGTTTTAATGTTGCTTTCTCTGTGGGTAAATTAGACAGGAAACTAATGTATTATACTTGAGTGAAATGTCAATTTTCTTTGAAATACAAATTGTCATGTCACCTTTTGTTTCTGACAGGACGTGCTACCAATAAAGACTTTGTTACATATTTATATTAACAATTCCCCTATTTTTATAAATACAATCCATTATTTGTAATGTTACTTATTATTTATTTTTTATAGTTAAAGATATATCCATATTTTTCTACCTAACTACATAATTTCATAATATTATCATAAATATACAATAATATTTTTCTTATCCCATGGTTATTTATTTATTTACTCCCGCCTTGAAGGCTTTTAGATGTATACATTGTTATAGGTAAGTTATTCAGGAGTACAATAATAAGTGCATAGTACATAACATAATAAACTGATAATGAACAATATAAGCAGGTACCACACAAGTTATCATAAAGAGTTCTGTTGTACAAAGGAGTTCAATAATTGTATTTAATAACAAGAGTACAAAATAAGTACCTGGTACTACGAAAGTAGTCACAGAGTAATATGAAGTAACTTTGTTGATATTGTTAAAAATGAACATGAACAATTTGTTGTAAAGCATGTTTGTGTTTAGCAAACAGTATTCTGTAAAATACCAGATTGGGTATTTTACAGAATACTGTTACGTTAGGTGCTTGTATTATAAGAGTACATTTTAATTTTGTTCACTTATTTTAAAAATGAACAGTTTAAAAAAATTGTTACCAGGATTTTAATTTAAGTTAAATTATTTTATGGCTGTTAAAAGCAATTAAAATAATTATCTCCATTTCTTAGAATTAATTTTCTGTCTTTCAAATGTCACTTTGCTAAATTCGAGCGGTAGAAATAAGTGTCAGAATGATATTATAAAAATCAAGAATTGTGATAGGTAAGGTTATGTTAGGGCAGGGTTAGGAATTGTTGTAGGTTGGGTTAGGTTAGGTTCCCGATGATTGGTTACAATATAAAATACGCAAAATATAAAAGGTCACGGAGTACCATCAGATTTATTTATTTATTTATATATATATACGCCTAAAAAGGCTTTTACATAGAAGTGATACATGATGCAGTACAATAAGAGAATATGTAATATACAGGAGATATTGACAGTAAATAGATGTAATGTAATGGAAAAAAAAAATAACATAAAGTAAAAAATAAATTAAAACAACATTAGATATAAAACAAATCATTAAAACTAATTTACCAAAGCTACTCCAATTTGTAGGATTCAACAAAGTGTTGATGTAGATTATGCTTAATTCTATATATGGAGTCAATAAATAAATCAATAACACCCCCATACTTGTTGCCCAGATCATGCATCCTATTGGTCAGTGCGTGTGTCTGATAGTTGGTCGAGTATGTATTACAGAAGAATGTTATATTTTGCCTTGTATTCCTAGTCGGCACATGTAGTTTAATAGTGGCAAGGATGGCAGGACTATCAATTAAGTTGTTAATGACTCTGTGTAACACAACCAGGTCTGAAATAATTCTCCTGTCAGACAGTGTTATTAGATGCAATTGATTCATCAAACTGACATAATTAATGTAATCAATAGGAATTCCGAGCTTAAAATTTATGTACTTAAGAAATTTGTGCTGAACTCTTTCTATATTATTGGAGTGAACTTTATATAAAGGGGACCAAATAGGTGAATTATACTCCAATTGACTTCTGACTAATGAAGTATAGAGGGTTCTCATACAATCTATGGACTTAAAATCGGTTAAAGTTCTGCAAAGGAAGCCAAGCATCTTTAAAGCCTTATTAGTTATATAGTTGATGTGTTCAATGAATGACAAGTTTTCAACGAATATTACACCCAAGTCACGAATATGTGATACTGGTATTAATTTAATATTATTTAATGTATATTCATGTAATATATTATAACGAGTTTTGGAAAATCGTATTACTTGACATTTCTGAATGTTCAAAAATAAAGCATTTTGTTCACACCATTGATGAAGTTGTTCTAAATTACTCTGTAAAATTTGACAATCAGATACATTTCGTATTCTTTTATATATTTTTAAGTCGTCAGCAAATATCAGAACTTCTACATCATTAAATTGGTCAACAATGTCATTGATGAATAATAAGAAAAATATTGGGCCGAGGTGGGACCCTTGAGGAACCCCACTTGTGGCCTCGAATATATAAGATTGTACAGAATTAATCTTAACACTAAGCACCCTATGGCTAAGATAACTAACAATCCAACTCAATAATTTACCTTTGATGCCCAACGATCGAAGTTTATAAATAAGTATGTGATGTCGAACCTTATCAAAAGCTTTACTAAAGTCAGTGTATATACTGTCCACTTGTTGTTTGAGACCCAGAGATTCAGATATGTAATTTTCATAAATCATTAAATTACTTAAGGTAGAGCGACCTGTGATGAAGCCATGTTGGTTAGGAACAATAATGTTGTTGATAGGTTTTACAATGATATCTAGGACTAATTTCTCAAAAACTTTCGGTAAAGCAGACATTATACAAATTGGTCTATAGTTTGATATATCGCTTTTGTCACCTTTTTTATGAATAGGGGTTAAATAACTCTTTTTCCACTGAGCTGGAAAAGAACCAGAACTTAAAGAATTGTTAAAGAGTTTATAAAGAGGATATATCAGACTACTAACACAGGTTTTGAAAAATATTGGAGGAATACCATCCGGTCCAGCAGATTTATTGCTATCTAATTCTTTTATGACTTTTTGTATAGATTCTTTTTTGATGAAACATTGGCTTAGATTTAATACCTCTTCCACTGAAATATCGGGAATCGTATTGACACGAATATCTGTGTCGTAAACACTTTTAAATGAATCAGCAAATAGATTAACTATACCTTCGATACTGTCGGCACATTTTTCTTTCAAGTACATGTTATTGGGAAATCCACAATCATTTTTTTGTTGACTTTTAGAAAAACTCCATAATTTTTTAACATTTTGGTGTACCTCTTTTTCAATTAGGCTTACATAATCACTATAGCATTTTATTGATAATTCTTTACACTGCTTACGTAATTTAGTAAAAGTTATGTAATCATTAGGATTTCTGGTATGTTTATATATTCTATGGATATGTTTTTTATAATTAATATGTTTTTTTAATTCCCTCGTAAACCATTTGGGATAGTTAGATGGTGTGAAGTTGACCCTAGGAACAAAGCGCTCTATCGAGGTATTTAAAATTGAGTAAAATTGTTCTAATTGATTATTTAAATTATTTTCGTTGTCTAAAAATGACCAATCTACCGAGGTAAGGTATCAATTAATATTATGGTATTCGGCTTTGGAGAAATTATACGATGTGGTAGTTAGGTTTGGAGATCTTCCAGACATATTTGTTATGATAATATCTAATGGTGGATGGTGTTTATCTAGAGGCAATAATAATTCGTCAGATTTCTCAACCACTATTTTTGAATCACTTGAAAACACTAAATCTAACATTCGATTATTAGAATTAGACACATTGTTTGATTGAGTTAGTCCTAGGAATATGGACATATCACGAATTTCACTGGATTTAGCGCACTGTAATTCAACTTCATTTGTGGCAGATCCGATGTCATCTTGGCTGGTCCAGTTCGGCAGATTATAATCACCAGCAATTATGAATTTTGCTTTCGGATATTTGAATTTCAGCATTTCTATGTCCTCATTGTGGTTTTTATATATTTGCAAATCCGATGCAGGTGGGATGTAGACACAACCTATAATAATTTTACTATAAGGTATGTTGAGCATTACAAAAGTGTGTTCAACATTTGTGTGCTTGACCGGTAGTCTATAGGATGAGATATTTTTAGACACACATAACATCACGCCTCCTCCGTTAGACTTTTTGCTCGAATTAGGACTTCGATCAAGGCGATAGATAGTATATTGATTTAGGCCTAATTCTGACGAGCCGATATCTGCATTTAACCATGTTTCAGTTAATAATAAAATGTCATATGAGAAGGTGGGTGAATTCCTTTTAAGTTGTTGCAATTTCGTACGGATTCCTCGAACATTTTGATAATATCCATTGATTCTTAAGAGTGTGTTATGTTTGTTTATCAGTTTTTTGCGTGGCTTTTGATAATTTTAGGAATTCCATTAAAATGTTTGATTTGCAAATCAATTTCACCCTTTTCTTTTCTCTCCTCCATTTCCTTCCAGAGGTCAGTCAAATGTTCTCTTTGTTGGAGGGTCCTATCCGGTTTCATTTTTATTCCATTAGGCAAAGTATTTTTATTAAAGAGAATAAGTTTTGCCAGCTTAGGGTCTTCAAATTCGACTTTAATGGGCCTGATTTTGTTTGAAATTTTACTACCAAGCCTGTAAATTTTTACTTCTTCCGGTTTGAACTCGCTATTTATTTCACTAACGATAGTTAAAACTTTTTTTTTGTCTTCCAAGATATTCTCCATGCTTGAGTTGGAACTAGACTCGGGAACGTTAAGTAAAATCACGTTCTTGGTGCGGATCTTGCGTTCCTCTATCTCTGCGAGCAAGTCACAAATTGGTGTTGTTTCTTGGGGTAATACTTTCTTTTCTATGATTTTTTCAAATGTCATAACTTTCCCCTCCAGGACTCCTACATTTACTCCTAGGTCCTGCATGGTACCAGAGAGGTTAGATAGTTTGGTGAGTATTTTTGCCATTTGATCTTTAGTGATTTTTAAAGAGGGATCGGTAATGGCACTATGGATACCAGTAATCTCTTCCTTGGCTTTATTTAGAAGAGAAAGTGCTTCATTCATATTCATTTTGAAAGCGATATTCGGCGGAATTTGGCAATATAGTTATTAAGAAGAAACAGATTCACTGCACACAGAAGTTTAAATAATAGTTTTAATTGTTGGCTTGTTTGCAAACACTATTTATTTGTTAGTATATATTTTTATTTATTTGGTTTTATAGATTTTGATATATTTTAGCTAAATACTTGTTAAAAAAACATTAATTATTGAGAGCAAAACAAAAACTCGACAACTGTCATTAAGATGTTATTGTTACATAATCTTGTTGATAATAATCTTTACTTAAATTATTATTTCATTCGTCATTGATTTCATTGATTAGATTCCACACAACAGGCTAGAAAAGCCACCGCTGTTTACCGAGTTCTCCATCAATTACATCAAATCAATCAATCCTTTTCTTGATTTAAATTCATTTTTATATACACGATGTCCGGAAATTCGTAGTTCAAACGGGAAACGGGTGAATCTACATCACGTCTGAAGTCTATTTTATAGTCTTTTTTTTGTTTTGAGTTTTTGTTTTGAGTTTTCGTTTTCGGATAAATCGAATTCGAAGTTGGAATATATTAGGTCAAATTTAAAAAAAAAATCGGCCGGTAAGGTGTGGAATATCACTTTATTTTAAATGCCCTGATGCGTAGATTGGGAAACCAAATTTTAACCAAAAAATTGAAAATTTTTATAAAACAAAATACGTAATTTATTGTTATCATGTTTAATTTGTAGAACTCTATTTTAATTTGATTTTTTTTTTTTGCAAAATCAATAATATTATAATTCAAATTATAAAAAAGAGAGTTAATTTATACACAAGTTTTGCTACCAATTTTTTTTTAATTTTTCCGAATTTATGTCCGGTTTAAATCTTCCTCACAGGAAAAGCGAAACCCTTCCACACATTTTTTCCACAAATGATCATCTAGTCAATCCACATTATGTAAGTGCATTATATAAGCATAAAAAATACAAAACAATATAAGAACAACACGTCAACTCACCAGAGATCAAATAGGAAAATAATTCACCGACTAGAGATATTTTCATATCAGAGGGTTCGGCTCGGTAGAACTCCTAATTTGACCTATAAATCCTACTGGTGATGATCTGGCTTGTAATCACACAGACCATCAGGGATTATTTTAATTCCCTATGAAAAAAATGGATTGATTATTGAATTCACTCTGCAGAAGAAGCAACAACTTATAAACCAGCCACCAAAATACATATAAACAGAAGACTCACCAGGAAGGTAACACTCGCAATTGAGTTCCGCTCCTTGATCTTCAGATTCGGCAGCAGACGGCAAATCAGCACAATAATATATTTGCATTCGCACTATGAGATTATAATATGTCAACCAGCTCTCAAGAGAGTAGAATTTTTAATAATGATGATTTAGCACATTGTAATTCCAAACGTACTGCCACATTATTGTGACAAAAAATATTTTAATCATTTTAGTCTTAAAACGACCTCTTTTGACAAACGATACAATCCGGATGAATCCATCTGATCAATGCAAAGATGACTGTAATTCGCTATCACTCACCTGCAGAGCAAAATCTATCCAAAACTGACCAGAGATGTCTCTTTCGTCCATTAATTCCAATTTTTAATTTTAAAATTTAATTAAAACCAATTTTAAGTCGATTGCTTATCCACCTACTGATCTCTCAATATAAATATTTAAAAAATCTTTCGTAATCCTACATGTATTTAAAATGACTTGAATTTTTGCATTTTTATATATTAATTCTTTGACAGTTGAATAATTATTAATTATTATTATCAGTAGTAGTATTACACGTGATAGCTGTTTCGCCTTCTGAAGGCATTATCAAACAGTGTTAGATACAAGAAAAGCTTTTAAAAAAAGTTTCATTATGTGATGTACGAGTAGATTCACCAGTTTTCCACTTGTACTACGACTATCCGGATACCGTTCACATACATATATGTATGTGAATTATTTGATCTTTTTTGTGTATCAACTCCCCACAGGAGTTCCTTAAGAATGGAGTTCCAAGTTATCATAATGATTGAAAACATGATTTTACACAATAAATACATGAAAGATCATGTGAGGCCTCACATAACTAAAAGTTTACGAAAATTACAAAAGTTAGTATAAAAAAATTCCTTGCATAAGTCTAAAATCAGACGGAGGATGCCAGTATTGGAGTGAAACCGGTCTGGTAAGTACCTAAAGAAGTGGCATAATGCACAATACTGTTTTTCATCAAAAGAGAATTTACATTTAATGGAAACAAACGAACGGAAATTATTCGACGAAGAAAATGGAAATGGCAACAAATAATAATTAGCGTGGCATTTGAAAGCTTTGTGGAAATGTCGTTAGATGCAAATTTCCAAGCGCCATTAGCGGAACTGCCATTCCGACTGCTGCACTCAGTTTTTACAGAGAAATGCATTAAGGTTAGCTAGTCAGAACTTTCCACGGTCAACGCTGACAAGATGAATGAATATATGTGCTTATAAATAGGACTACGTCATGTACTTCAAAAGAACACATTTTTTATTTCGAAATACGCAAATTTCTTCTTATATTATGTGTTAGTTGCGGTTCTTACCGAAGACCATCACCCTAGATATCCAAAGGTCCAAATATCTAATGTATATTACACTGAAAAAGCTATACATACTAATGCTAGTCAGAAGCATTCTTGAATATAATTCCTCTCTCTAGTCACATAAAATTGAATGAATCCAGCATAAATTTGTAAGGCACATAAATTATAAATTTCTAAATAACTTAGCTTACATTACTCTAATTTTTTATACACGATCTACATGTTTTGCTAACAAATTTCGCTTAATCAGGAGTAAATGTACACATGTACATGAAAAGCCAAAATGGCAAATGATACCACAAATAATCATAAAACCAGAGCAACGCAATTATAGAGGCATAATATACGAAAGTAAATATTTTGTCAAAAAAAATCTGAATTTTTAGCTGTAAAGTTATATAACTAACTCCCAACTAGTATTTAGTTGTAAAGTTGGACAACAAACTCCCAACTAGTATTTAGTTGTAAAGTTGGACAACAAACTCCCAACTAGTATTTAGTTGTAAAGTTGGACAACAAACTCCCAACTAGTATTTAGTTGTAAAGTTGGACAACAAACTCCCAACTAGTATTTAGTTGTAAAGTTGGACAACAAACTCCCAACTAGTATTTAGCTGTAAAATTATTCAACAAACTCCCAGCTACAGGGTTTTCCAATAAGAGGTGTTATTTTGATATTCAATCGTAAAAGATCAATAGTTTCGTTGCTTATGTGGCACTTAGCGCCGTCTTGTTGAAAGTAAACGTTGTCCAGATCAATACCATCCAATTCCGGCCATAAAAAATCATTAATCATCTCTCGATAGCGCAATCCATTCACCGTAAATGTTGCTCCAGCCTCATTTTCAAAAAAGTAAAGTCCAATGACTCCGCCGGACCATAAACCGCACCAAATAGTCACACGTTGAGGATAGAGAGATTTTGCTTGTTGACGAAGCCACCGAGGTGGAAATGGGTCTCATCACTCAAGATGATTTGCATTTGATTCACTCAAGTTAATTTTAATATTTTCAATGCGTTGTTGAAGCGTGTATCGTTCCATTTTTATTAATGACGTAGTTTCTACATGTCTAATGTCAAAAAATGACAGCTTAACAAGTAACATCTACCGAAATAACGGGCTATTCAAAATAACACCTCTTATTGGAAAACCCTGTACTATCAAACCCCCAACTAGTATCAAACACATACAATCAATAAATAACTACCTACGTTAAGCCACCGCATACTTAATTCCTACCAAATTATAACAAGTTTCTCTTTAACTCTTCAAGTTTTTAAGTTCTAAAAAAATATATGTTTTCTTTAGATAATATCTATACATTTGTTATTCCGAAACGTCAATTGAATGAAATTCCCTCCATAGAAAAAAATCGCAAAGTAAGCTGCGAAAATTGTTAAAAATACGGTATTTTCTGTTATTTAATATGTTATAGGCATGAAATAATTCACAGTGTATCTTTAAATGCAACCTAAAGAATTTTTCAAGAGATTTTGGCTCTATTTCAAAGGAGTCTTGTTTTATTAAATATTTTCATCATTTTCGCATAATGATTATCTTTTTTATTGGCGCGCTCCCTCTAACATTCGTATTTACACGTATCCCTTTCAAGCCATCTTTGAACTCTTACTACGGGGCCATAAGTCCAGCAAACAGATGAGAACCAACTACAAAGTATTTTAAAAAACATCGTCATTGATGTTACTGAAAATACCCTATCCTAACAAAGTTCTAAAGAATTGGTTTCACTTTTTCTAAAAGATCACTGGCACTAGAAACTTGCATAAAATACTTCATGGAAAGAAATAAAATATATATACATAAAAGAAAGAAGTATTATATATTTCGTTTACTCAGCCAAAGGGGGTGTTTATCTGTTGTATAAACTTGAAATTTCATGAGGGTATTTTAAATGTGCTATATATGTCCTCTTTTTGATGAAAACAAATACCATTGAAAGTAGATAAAATTACATTTTAGATTTTAGTATTTGATATAGACTTTTATGTTTGTAAATTTGAATGTTTTAATTTCAAACATTGAAAAATTAAAACAAATTTTTACACCGAACGTTGAAAAATTGAGACGATGAGAAAAATCTGCAAAAAAACTGTCACCCCACTATTAATCATCTTATAAAATAAAAATAAAAATATATATTATAATAAGTTCCAGAGAATAACACCAACAAAAAATGAGTTTTGAAATAATTGTTAGCGCAATATAGAAATTGATTTATATTTACCTATATATACATAAAATATCTACGTTATTAAAAAACATCAGAAATCAAAAGAAAAACTTTCAGTCTGCGGAAAATCCTACGTTGCCAGTTCTTTCGGAACCCGGTTAAATATATTTTTTATTGGTACTAACTCGAATCTAAACGTTTACAGTCTTTATACAATGTGTAACAAACACACAGTTTAACGGATGTGAAGTGGTTTTTATTTAGTTAGGCTGCATATGAATTATCAATTTTATTTGGAACAACTTTTCTTTAACTTTTGAAGACAAATATCCTGGCTTCGATTCCCAATTGAGACCGTTATCTTTTTTTAATGTTCTGTGTCTTGTTCTGTTTCATGTTTGATTTGTTGGTATTATCTTGTTCTTTAATAAAAATAAATATTACTTTGAGTGTGGGCGTAATACTATAATTTTTGTGTGACATTGGGTGTTTAGGAAAATGCATTTTTCCTATCGAGCCAAAAAATAAAAGCACTTTATAAGTGCTGAAAAATTTGCATTAGTTTTTATAGGACCTAGCGAGGCATTAAAACCCTGATTGTGGGGATAAATTTCTTTCCAGTAAGTAATTGCAACACCAATAAATAATGGAAATTATTCTCGTTTCGTAGTCAAGCTCTGCAAGCCGGGTCGGAAATTCTGGCACGACAACTGAACGGCGACCATATCGAATCAAAATTGAAAGAAAATAACATACTAGGTATGTAAATGAAGAAAAATTGGGACCCTGACCAGAGAAAGTACCCATAGAATTGTTTTATTTGGTGCAGTAAGTATATTACTAGTTGGTACCTATACGATATATATATTTTTTTAATTTTTCACTTTTCTTTTTTTTTACAAATTGTAAGCCGATAGAAAGAATATTGTTGGCGTGTCTGTGTGCCAAATGTGAGCTCAGCATTTATTACCTCTGGTGAAATTTAAAATTATTGAACAGATAATAATTTTCATTGGCCTGTTTGGTTCCTAGGAGTTGAAAGGTCTTATGTAAATTGGCTGTTTTCTCTCAAATTGGTTTATAGGACACACACTACACTGCTGTAGACTATTTATTCAGTGTATTTGGGAAATAAATATATACAGGGTGCATTAGAGCGTACGTGCACTCAGCAAATTTTAATAGGAAGCCACAAGCAAAAAATGTGTACATTCTTAGCGTGCATTCTGCATTCAGTATCACATAATAGGAATAAAAATCACTTGGCAAACCGAGCCTAGAAACGCTCGATTTCATTCCAAAATGTGATTTTGTAAAAACAACCTAATATGCATAGAAAATTGATTTTTCTACGTGGTTTATTTTAATTATGTCTGATGAGCGTATTACTAAAATTTCAGATAATTTTAGAGGAATCTCTCGGAAAATTACTAATTCATCGTCTAGAAAATAAAATCTGGTGCTTACCGCTAATTTTTAAGTTGAAAAGCCTTTTATAAAATTTTTAAACCGTTTAACATGAAATATTTTAAAATTAAGGTGCTGTTTTTATTAATCTCAAATAACTTACATCCGTAGAAATTGTTCTAAAAATTTATTTATATTTTTGTTGAGAATTTGTCGAAATTAATAAAAATCCGAGCCTTGAGCAAACCCCCGTTTTTAGAGTCTTGTGTCGCCTTAACAAGTGATTCCACAGCTTATTTTGGTTTCGACTCCTTTGAAAAATATGTAGGGTTTTTTTAAATTATTTTTTATTCATTCAAACAACTACAAAAAAAATCACGTATAACTAGACTCAGTAGAATAACTTGCCCCGACCCTAAATTTATTTATTTGTTAAGACATACACAGCACAATAAGATACAGTTAAATATTTTTCGTTATTACATAGTTGTAGTACCTATTACGTATGTCCATAAAATATCATTACGTAATTTCGCCTGAGATTGTTATAAAAGGAAGGAAGTGTGTGGATAGATAATAATAAATGAATTGAAAACAAGAATTATAATAAGCTCACGAATTGTAATTGACTGTTTATACATAGAAGTTTTGAAAAATTATATGAAAATATTTTTGAAATATGTCATGCTAAGAAATTTAATAATTTAGTTTTGTACGTTAGAAAGGAATCATGAAAGATGTCTAAATGTAGTGATTTTTCGTAATGGGTGTATGTTGTGATTGCGCGAGTAATTACTGAGTTGTTTGCTGCATTGGTATTGTTGGCTTCAATATGAAAAAGGGTAGTGTGCCTGGTACGCCTCGTTGGAACATTTAAACCTGAGATTATTATTATTATTATTATAATCTCAGAAATTAATATATATATTAATTTCTGAGATTCCTCTACCTGAGGAAGTATGGCTACTACCCGTGGCTCTATCCTACTGACTTTCTCTTGGGCATGCTCGGTATGAACCATCTACGGGTCAGAAGAGATGTGCATATTGTATCACACTTCTTCAAACTGATTCGTGGATGGTTTGAAAATCCGACTATCATGGAGAGTATTAGTCTCTATGTTCCTGATGGTTATCTCCGTCACCGACAGCATAGACTGTTTTATCTCCCGGCCTGCAGGACCAACTTGCCAATGGTCATGCCGGTGGGGAGAGCAGTCTTGCTGTTGAACAGAATTAATTCGGATATCGACATATTTAGCATCGGTGAAGCTGCCTTTAAAAGGCAAGCTCTATTGATGCTGGTATAGTTTATACACCGCTAACTATTATGTAATACCATTTTACAAATGTACTTAAAAAACGAAATAAAATGTAATTTTGTAATGTTTTTAAAGGAATAAACAAATTGAATTGAATTGAATTGAATTGAAAACCAATGACGGATAGCAATTCGGGACTATCGATTTTATTATTTAGCAGATATGTAGAAACAACAGGTCTGACAATGTGCGTCTTTTTTATAAAGTTAACATATTATTTGTAGTTTTATTGTATTTCTTCAGTAAATGTTTCGAAAATTTATCAAATATCTACTGACATCTAAATTTTTACTTCATACGAGTTTAGGAATCACTGTTTATAATTTTGTTGTGTACATTCTGATACGATATGTATAAAGAGAGTTATACATATCGTATCAGAACACAATGACAGAAAATGAGGTGTTCGCCGTACCGATGCCCCTTCCGTCCGGCTCGTTCCATATTATAGTAGTTTATATAATGTATGTGTTATATGTGATAAGTGAATATCGGTAATTGTACAGACATAAACACGTTAAATGTATCAGCACTGTCGGGGCGGATCTCGGGAATTGGGGGAAGTCCTGCCCTGACAGAGACAATGCGTTACGTCTGTATCTGGCACTAAAGTCGTCAAATTTATTTCATACATAAACGTAAAGTACAGTAATGCGTGACAACAATATTTTTATGATGGTGTCATATGTTTCAAGTAATCTTTTAATTTACTGTAGGTATGTTTCTTAATAATGATTTGATGAATGTCTTTTCAAGGGCCCTTGAAATATAATGTAAGTACTTTGATTGCTCGGGCCTCGGGATCGATGTGTTTAGTATTGAAACAGTTTTGGATAATATCTACCATTTTTCCCATCATATACCTACTATCCATTTCCTTCCTTAAAAACAACCTTACCCACATTGGAAAGAAGATGATTTGTTGCACTGTAAATTGCCGCAAGTCAACATTCGTATTCGTATCATGTAGCAAGAAGGTGCAATCCTCGTGTCCTCGTCGTATTATTCACATGCTTTGTGCTCTGTTTGCAAATATCAAAATCATATTAAAGATTATCTCGTTTTGGAGAAAATTTCACTCCGTGAACAGTGCAAGTTCGTCGAGATCCCTATTGCCGGGATTCTTAGGAATTCAAGGTAGGCTGTTCCTTCATTCCAATTTTCCCGTGATTTTTCAAAACCAATTGAATGAGCTTTACATTGTCGTTTTTTTGTGGATTTGATTTAAAGTTCATTGCCGTGTAATAGAAATAGAACACGTTACACGATAATTTATACTTTTCTGAACCCCACTCTGTCTATAGGCATTAGTTACGGGGCACGGCTCAGGACGGGATGCTGGGCTCATGCCCCGCGTGCAAGGACGGAACTGCAATGGGGGGCACAGTCAGCGATAAGACATGCAAATTCTGTGGTTGATAAGCTTGAAAACTTCGGTGCCCACGGCAACACTCCAATAACGCTTATATATATGTATTATATAAAGCGACTAAAACCAAACCAATCTTGTGATCGAGGTGGTTTTGCTGAAATGCACTCAAGGCATTGCAATATGATCAAAAACTTACAATTATTGCGAATTCATAAAAGTAAAAATCATTTAAAAAAAACTGTAAAACAAATGTGCTTTTCTGACCGCCCATCAGCTGGTTATGTTAACAATAGTAATAAGCAAACTTCTGATTAAAAAACCGCTAACTAAACGCTTTAAAGTTCTTAAGTGGAGTAATAACGTAATAACCGACTTCTGCCTCTCGTAAGAGCTCCTTGTATGCAAATCCACTGGTTATTACTGGCTGTTAAAGTGGTCACGCAAGGAATATAGCTGGGCGTGTCTACACCCCTGACATGAGCATCCAAAGCCTTATATATCTACAACCTTTCCCGCACAACTAATATCTACAGCCCCATCGCCTGCACGTTAAGTAATTATTTAACCGGGATAGCTAACTGATAAGATTTTACTAAAAATAAAGAGTCTATGGTTTTAGGTGTTCGTGCATTTTTACTGCTGCTAAGACAGATTGAAATATTGTGTTACAGTTTTTGTAAGAAAGATATAAATCAAGCGTTGAGGATTTCAGGGTCATGTGGTAGATTTATAAAAACAAGTTTCATTTAAAAAAAAAACGCTCAAGAAATTCTAAGTATCATAAAATATTTAATGGTTAGATATCAGACTGCAAATGCTATATTTTTTGCAGATTTTTTTTGCTTTTTTATTTTTTTAAATTATATAAATGGGTAGCTCATGTCAAACAAAGGTTTAAGGCGAAGCTTTATGCCAAATCACTATTTAGATTAATCTTTATAACGAATTGGTGTATAAATAAAAAAATAAAATTCTCCATAAAAAATATAAATGTAAACTACTAAAAAAAAGTTTTCTTCAATAGAAATGTATGAACGCACAAACGAATAAAAAATACAGTATTATAGCTAAGATTATCTGTGACAGTTTGACTTGATTAACTTTTTTGCTTTCTTATAAAATTATTTACAAAATAAATAAAAACCAGTTTTGTGCTTGAAATCGAACGTTTCTAGACTCCGTTTGTCGAGCGATTTTAATGCCTATTACCTACAATATATGGTACACCAAAAATATATACATTTTCGGCTTGTAGCTTCCTCTTAAATGTCGATTTACGGTTGCCCTTTGGCAGTGGCGTGCTTCGCTCTATTACCTAATGTAGGCTGTGTGTAATTCGGTATAAATTACACGTTAAATATTTGAAAATGACCATTTAATCATCTTCTTCCGCTGATTGTTGAGGCAAAATTAATAAATATGCCATAAGTCTCTAAAGGTGGGATCCCAGCTGATCTATTGATCTATGATCTACTATTAAATGGATAAGTGAGAACAGGCTTTTATGAAATTGTAACAGAAATAGCACGTACCCGAAGGATTTTAATCAGCAATTCCTGGACAAACGAGTATTTGGCGTAAAATACTTAGATGTGTTTTGTTGTCTATTTTTATCAATTAAAAACAAAATATTTATCATACGTCACCACTGATCACTCTGTTACACTTTGCGACGGGATCACACGGTACTCGCTCCGTCTCGTCCGTTACCGTGCTGCTGTAACGAGACAGAGTGCGTATCACGCGACCCGCTAGGCTGTACCCAACTAATCAGTTGCGACGTAGGGTGGAATTTTTATTTTGTTTTTAATTTAAAAAAAAATATATAAAAAATAACAAAAATACATTTACATTTTTTATTCTAAATATGTTCAGGAACCGCTGGTTAAAATACTTCGGGCACGTGCAAGGAGAAAACTTCCCGATACAAAATATTGCTAATTTATTGAAAATCTGGTCAAATTATTCGTATTCCTGTTAAAAACGGGACTGCAGGCCTTAAAAAACTCGAACATGTTATTAGGTTGTCGGAACACGTGTTTATAAAAAATCTAATATTTTAAAATTTCGTCGATATATTTTTTTTTATTTTTTTTTTTTTATTAGTGTCTATTTAATTACAGGTTTGATGAGAGTTACAATATATGATAATCTATAATATTTCATCTGTTTGTTCTTAGTCCTCCTCACTAGGTAGTCCTGTGCTGAGGCGGACTGGTAGATTTCTTTGATTTTCTGTTATTTAGTTTCTATGATGTTTTTAATACATTTTCTAGTATGTCATTAATTTCTTTCACCCATGTTTTGATTTTTTCCTTAAGCTTATTTATTTTTTCTATCTTTTTCAAACTTGGAGGAAGGATGTTGTAAAGTTTGGTTGCCAGATATATGTGGTAATTTATCAGGAAAAGGACACCTGCAAAAACACGCGTTCCGATATATTCTGAATTGACTAATATTTTATTAGAAGATGGATTGCAATCACGTTTTTTACATGATTTCAATAAATCTGCCATACTAATTTTTCTGTTGAATTGATCATAAATTCTCATAGAATAGAGGCGAACCCAGCTTTAGAAATGAATAACATAAAACATTGTCTTTTAATTTATTTTATAGTTGGTTATTTTTCTTAGGCACAGCACCGCACTGTCAGTAGATAATATATTAATATTCATAAATGACAACATCACTTTTGTTACGGTGTTCAGTTACAGTAAACAGTAATCGGCGTGCGTACAATATTTTGTACACAAGCAAATATAGGAACTAGATTATAGTATGTAGTAAGTACCCACAAATACATAATTGAATGGTGCCTGTACCGGAACTTTTCAATTTCCTTTGATCGGCGTTCGTTGACAGTCTAGAATTTGCTGAATTGAAAATCGATATAATGATTACACTTTTTACGCAATACGCACAGTAAATAACCTATGGTTATGCAAACAATCGAAAAAAATAGCCAGGTTTATAAACTAACCATATCAGTCGCTGTGCAAATTTATTTGTTCCTAAAAAATGGCTCTTAATTTAAAATTCGTAATATATATTTGTAATTGGACATTTTCATTTGCGATCTGAACAAATATAATAAGTCCATAAAAGAATATTTATCTGATATTCAAAATATAATAACCTTTCTTTTGTTTATATTTATAATTCTGATAAGAAATTAATTTGTTTTATGTACATCCTGTCTTTTTGGGGTGACCGGATAAATCATCAAAATGATAATTCATCACATATTTAAAAAGTTACATAAAGTCATGGAAAGTGATGAAACAAAAACTTTATTAAGGCGATGCCATACGTAGTAATGCAAAATCATGTGTTTTTGGTTTGAAAATTTGGTCGCCTAGAAATGTTTCAGATGCTTTAATTAAATACTGCAAGTAGAATACATCTTGGCCTTTGAAACAATCGAGTATTTTTATATAAGTCTTTTAAAATAATGTATAGGCCTATGAAAACTGCCTTAAAGTTCAAAATCTCCTACTTACGAACCCATTTTCGGTTATGATTTTACTGTATAATGTGGCAAATTAAGTTATTTATAAAATGATCGGAAAAAAATTAAATATTTATGCCTGAACATCCACAAAATAAAATAAAAGGCACTTTTTGGCCATGTTTTTTTCTTGCATAAATCAAAACAGGCGGATGGTGTTAAGCGGGAATTTAAACCTTATCGCCATCTACGTAAGGGTTGTTATTGATAGCGGCTCAATTTAAAACATTACACAACGTAGTGCATCCCCTTAACTGTTTTAAGTAGGTTAGGTTAGGAAAAAAAAAAATTTTTTTTCATCGTATTTAACGACTTTATATCACTTTTTAAAAGCGTGTTGAATAGTCACTGTGTTGAGTTGAGCATGGAACCCTTTTTTGGTTATTAATAAACGACAACCTTGACTACAGGTACGCACTTTGAAAAACTGTTGAATTATTATCATGAGTAAGTTTTTGTTCGTGTAGTTTTAATAATTCTGTATTGAACTTAATTAATGTTATGTCCTGTCTTATATCTTTTATTATAATACGTCATCTTGTCTCAGCACGACTCCTTCAATTACACCAGAATAAGCTCCTCAAATAAACTTTTTTCTTACTTTTCACGTGAATTTTTTTTTTATGAAAAATGTCAATATTTTTTATTTTGTCTTATTAGAAGTAGCAAATCCATAATTTGCTTTATTTTGGCTATACTGCACATGTACAAACTGATAAAACAAATTAATAAATAAAAAAAGTTAACTTCATAAATCACAAATTCACATTATGTTGTACACAATAAATAAATCAAAAACAATTCGATAAATCTATTTAAATAATATCTTGATTTGTAGTGATTTATTTTTGAGGTATTATGCCGTGTTGCGCTTCCTTCTTCTTTAGCCAACGTTTCGGACAGCATTATATATATATACAATTAAAATCAGGTGTCCATAATCATACTGCTGCCCAGATGATAGACATTTTAATTGTATATATATGTAACAACAATTGTAATAATATCTACTGTAATGCTGCCCGAAACGTTGGCTAAAGAAGAAGGAAGCGCAACACGGCATAATACCTCAAACATGTATTATATAAATGCATAGTATAGTAACATGTAATATCCTGGGGTTACTTCCAAAACTTGGTAGGTACGATTTTGGTTTTTTGAGTCAGCGAGTTTTTTGGGTCTCCTGTTACATCGTTAAGTAGGTTTTTAGCTACTGTTTTTTTTTATGAAACTTTGTATGTTCATTCGTTTTTTTTTTAAATTAATAGACAAGAAAAATATTATAAAACACTTACGAAAATGAGCAAGATTGTTTAAAAAAAACACTAAAAATATATTTTCTTAAATTAACATAATTATTTTCCAAAACCCTGATTTTATAATGAAAATCAAACATTAAAATTGAGTTTCCTCCAAAACATGTTTTTGTAAGTTACCAACTTTTAGCAGTAACCCCACGGTATGTATTTTTTTACTCTTAACTTACTATGTTTTTTTTTTTTTTTTTTTTATATTTACTCCACACAGGAGGCCCTGAAGAAAATAATTTCCCTCAGGGCCTATGTCATCTTTGGGGATGCTGTGTGGAGGGTCTTTTTGTGGAGAGGAAGGAGTGAACATGGGTCTTGAAGAGTCCCATGTTGTAGGAGGGAGGAAACACAGAGGCCGGCAGTTCGTTCCACAGCCGAGCTGTTGAACTTAAGAACGAATCGTAGAAGCGACCCGTTCTCATGTGACAAGTGTCAACTGTGTACAAATGTTGGGCGCGCGTTTGGCGTGTATCCCGACTACGCACCGGTGCCGAAGGGATCAATGACGCTAGTTCCTCAGAGCATCTTCCATTGTAATACCGATAGAACAAGGACAGCATACCTACCTGACGCCTGTGCTCTAAAGATTGCAGTCCGTTTGTTAAGATTGGGGAATCTATCAAACGGACCGCCCGTTTCTGCACAGAGTCAAGGGTTTTTTTCAGGTATTTTGGGGCTCCAGACCAGAGATGGCTGCCAAATTCGACAGTAGGGCGCACTTGCGATTTGTACAGGGTGAGCAGTTGTGTACTATTAAAGTATCTGCGGGCCCTGTACAGTACGCCCAGCTTCTGAGAGGCCAACTTTACTCTGGCTTCGATGGAGCCCCCGTACCTGAGCTGGTCACTTATAGTTACACCAAGCATATCAATGGAAGGCCTGTTCGGAAGATTGCTTCCGTTGAAGGAGACTAGATTATCATTTGGATCCCTTTTAGACGTAATCAGACAGGATTGGGTCTTTGAAACATTAAATTCGACGAGATTATTTTTACCCCAGGAGGAAATACTCTCGAGATAACCGTCCATTCTCTGCTTCAAAGCCCTCCGAGCCGTTGGAGTTTGTGTGCCCTTTGGGGGGCTTGTCAAACAAAAAGAAAATGTTGTTTTAGGTTTGTTACCAATCATTTTTCGTACCTACTTTTTCGCTTTATTTTACTTGCCAATAATTATTTTAATTGAAATAATGTAATACCAATATTAGTATCACTGCATCAATGAAATCCATATTGGCATCGAATAATATTTGTATAAACATTCAAATTTCGCTGTCCTGAAACGGGAAATTTACCCTAGTTAAATAGCCAAAGAATTGCCTTTGTCAAATACATTTTCTGGAATAAATAAATAAAAAATCCTTGTCTAGGTACATAATACGGGGGCTTGGGATCACAGGGGGCTAACTACAAAAACTGGTGTTTTGTTCAGCCGTTTAAGAGATGCAGTTGGTCACATGAGCATGCCAATTTTTTTTTTTGAGTTTATCTAAAAACTATGTTTTTGTAGATGGGCCCCTGTGATCCTAAACCCCGTAATAATTAACGTTCCAACCTGCTTCTAAATGTGTTTATACACAGAAAAAAATTACTAATATTGAATATTGTAAATTTATTAAGAATCTCTTCGAATTAACCGTAATTTGGTTAAAAACGGGATTGCAGGCACTTAACGAATGAATTGATAGGTTTCCTGATAAACCTTTAGTAAAATACCAATGTATTGTCACGATGTGTTCATAAAAATCTTAACATTTTCGCATTACGTCATTATATATTATATTGACAAACGCAGGTGCATGAACACGTTTTCCGATGTTATTACAAATTAAATAAAATTTATCAGAAAGCGGCCTGCAATCCCGTTTTAACCGGATTACCAATAATTTGAAAATAATTTTTAATAATTATTTAAGAGCATTTCGCGATTCTTAAACGATAATTTGAAACAGAAAAATCAGAAAAAAAAATACGGTTGCATCTAGGACATGCACCCAAGACCCTCGCCTTCCGAGGCGCCCCAATTTAAGGTTTTACTCATTAAGTTATTCCAAAAGATAAAGACTTTTTAATAAATTAGCAATTTAGTTAAGTCTATTCTATCCGACATAACGGTGATATAATTTTGGTTTGTAAGTACCTAGCTTTAGCCTAAGCAAATACAATGGAAAATACCAACATTTTACCAAAAATTATTTTAGTCATTTGCGCAGAGATGAAATGTATAAGTATATTATGGTATTACAGTTGTTACTGAAGTAAAATCACATTTTTTTATATAAAATACTAACCCAGTACAAATTTAATTGTAAAGGTTCCACCCTATCGTAAACACGTATAAGTATACGTTTAATAAAATTGGTTGTTTTAGAAGCTTCGATTTGTTGGTCAGCGTGTGTGGGTACATGAATTATGAAATAAGTTGCGATCGATCGGTTTTTGCTGTCAAATCGTCTAGTTTTTTTCTGATACAAATTACTTCAAGAAATTCAAACGAAATCTTGCATAAATAATAGTTATAACTTGAAGCTTTGTCAAGATGGTAAAACACCTCCCCTGTAATTATTTTCCAACATCGGAAACTTCGTAAATAATATAATTATTCTGTTGTATATAATTATAATAGAGTAGGTGTGAACTTACAGTCTTCAAATAATACATTTCTCTATTTAATCATCATAAATAGTTTTGTTTATCGGTATAAATATATATTGGTATAGCTTTTTTATTACGAGGTTTCAGAGTTCAAAAGATTCCTTTGTCTTTACCTAGCCTCGTTCAAATTGAAGAACACAAGCTTCGTGGAAATCTACTTATTTTAAGTGCAGGATCATGTTGTCATTTCCTCACCATTTATCCGGGCAATCTTAAAAATATTAATAAACAGCTGTTCATAGATGGCGCTAATTTAATTATTTATGTTATGCTTTAAAATGTGACTAATATTTTTTGTTTGTGCCTATACTTACCGGTATCATATCGGATTTACCGGTATTTATCGGCAATTCAATCCAATATTGTATTTGTATGACTTTCTTGAAAGAATTGAGTTTATCTCCAGTCAAGTGCTTTTTTATACTATCCACATTAGACCCTGCAGGAAATAAATTCCCTCAGGGCTGATGTCATATGTATATATCAGTGTATTAAATTGTTATATTTTGCCTATGTAAGAAGTCAACTTGAGTACAATTCTCCTGTCTGGAACCCACATTATAATATACATGTACAAGCTGTTGAAAGAATACAAAACAAATTCTTACGTTTTATAAATTTTAAAATGGGTATTCCAGCAATTATGTTGAACTACAACACTCTGTTAAATTATATGAATATGCTCAAATTGTCAGACAGAAGAATTTTCACTGACTTGGTATTTCTATATAAAATTCTAAATAATTTAGTTGATAATCTGGTATTGCTAGAATTGATAAGCTTTCGGATTCCACAACGTAATACTAGAAGTCAGGATTTATTTCTGTGCAGAAATTCTGGGACTAACTACCATATGTATTCCTCTTTGCCCAGAATACTAATGATAGAAACAATTATACCAAGTCAGTGGACATCTTCAATTTATCTTTAAACAAATACAAAATGTTGTTAATGAAGCAATTCAATTATGTATAATAAATAATGTATATTTCTTAATAATCTCATGTAAAAGCCCAGAAAAAGGGCGTTAATAAATACATATTTGGTAAAGATTTTGTCAAAAACAGGAAACGCCATTTTGATGGGATGAATGCTCAAAATGTGCTTTTAGTTAAACCAACACCTTATTGAGGGAGGGGAAATGGATCTCGATAGAAAATAGTGATTACGTGGTATAAAACACGCATTATGTATAGCATAGCTTTTGTGAGCTTAATAATTATGTTTCTAATCTGATTTAATCATCAACAAAACAAAGCTTCGAGCAAATCCCTTAGACTAAAATTCTGTCATATATTTTCAGGACAACCCCTCTAAAAGATTCATCGATAACCACTGGAACGATTTGTGTAGTACTCGTTATCGTAAATCAATATATTTTCGTAAATAATATAATTCTTTTGTTGTATATAATTATAATAGAGTTGGTGTGAACTTATAGTCCTCAAATAATACATTTACTCGGCATAACTAGTTTTGTTTATCGGTATAAATATATACGTATATATGGAATAGCTTTTTTATTACAAGGTTTCAGAGTTTAAAAGATTCCTTTGTCTTTACCTAGCCTCGTTCAAATCTAAGAACAAAAGCTTCTAGGGTATCTACTTATCAAAAGTGCAAAGATCATGTTGCCGTTGCCTCACAATTTATCGGGGTAATCTTAAAATTATTCATAAACAGCTGTTCATAGATGGCGCTAATTTAATTATTTTAGGAAAAACACTTTTTGCAAGTTATGCTTTAAAATGTTTGCCTATACGTACCGGTATCATAATCCAATATTGTATTTGCATGACTTTCTTGAAAGAATTGAGTTTATTACTAGTCATTAATATGGAAACATATGAAACTGCTTACTGCGGTTTAAAGCCAATTAATCCACATAGATTTCACCACTTATCCCATATTGTTAGGTTTTATAAATTTGGCACATTATGATTATGACAAGCAATCGCTCTAAACGCTTTTTGCAAACTGGCATAATATGCCAAATATCGCTCAAGTGGCAACTACTTATTGAATATATAAATATGTTCGTTATAACTTATAACTATACAACAAGTGAGTAGGAATATAATATGCCAAATATCGCTCAAGTGGCAACTACTTATTGAATATATAAATATGTTCGTTATAACTTATAACTATACAACAAGTGAGTAGGAATATAATATGCCAAATATCGCTCAAGTGACAACTACTTATTGAATATATAAATATGTTCGTTATAACTTATAACTATACAACAAGTGGGTAGGAATATAATATGCCAAATATCGCTCAAGTGACAACTACTTATTGAATATATAAATATGTTCGTTATAACTTATAACTATACAACAAGTGGGTAGGAATATAATATGCCAAATATCGCTCAAGTGGCAACTACTTATTGAATATATAAATATGTTCGTTATAACTTATAACTATACAACAAGTGAGTTTTTTTTTTTTTTTTTTTACAGTAATACCGCACAAGAGTCCCAACTGCTCCCGTCTGGAGCCAGTGAGACTATGGCATCCCCAATTGGGGTATGTTGTGAGGCTGAGGGTATTGGGGAGGGGAGGGAGATGGGGAAGAGGAAGGTGGGGAAGTACCTGGCTATTCAGATCTGGTCACCAAACACGGCTAAAGCCATTTCAAGCAACGTTTCAATTCTGAATGGTGGTCTTACACCAGGGCGATACTGAGAGTATCTTCCACTCTGGAACGTGCCGCAAATATACTATATATTAATTTAAATGAATTAATTGTGAAATAACACAAATTAATCAATTAAAATTTATTTGCGCACGCCGGGTTCGAACCCGCGACCTTCGGATCTGTAGTCAAAAGCGTATACCACTAGACCACGCCGGCCGTCAGAGAAGAATTAGTAATCTCAGTAGGAATATAAAAAAATAGAATATTAAAACATTATCTTTTGAAAAAGTTGAACTGTGTATCTGCCTATCTTACCCAGAACAGAACTAGACAGCAGAAACATATTGACTGAAGCAGCATTATTTTTCGACAAGTGGGCTCTGGCGTTATGAAAATGCACAGCATGTTTGGCTAGGATATCAAGATGGATGAATCAAATACTTTCATATAGGTCGCAACTTAATTTTTGTCATGAGCCACGGATGTTTAAAATGTTAATTTTACTATCATAAAGTAAAAAAATATTTTTAATTAATCATTGAAGGCAATATTAATGACTCTGAAACAAACAGAAAAGACGGAAAAAGACTCTGTCATCTAGGAATTGAACCCAGGACCTCTTCCTTGCCGAGGAAGTGCTCTGAACACTGTGCTAATTCTACCATATCAACTTACGTCAATTTGTACATTTGCTACGTCGGTTTGCTATATTTGGTGACAGCAGGGGTGCCCGGGTTTGGAGAGACTGGTTGAGGGAGATTTTTTTACCTCTCCAGCAGGATTCTCTAAGCCTTGGGAGTGATGAATTAAAACGTCCGTCATTCCAGTACACAACTGACCCCCAGATTACCACCCACCCCTGATACCTGTATCCTTTCCACATCTTCCTCACCTTCCTTTCCTTAAAAGAAACTCTCCATACAGCATCCACAAAGATGACTCCTCTGTGGAGCTAATGTGAAAAATCATACTGCGACTAAGAGCTACCAATATTATCTTAATCCTTAAACACGAGCTCCTGGAGCTCATCTAATGTTATGTTTCTTGTATTATTTTGTAATTAATATATAAAATAAAAGAATTATAATCTTCACGATTAAACTTTACAATTTGAGACTAATAGTTATCAATATTATTAATGGGTAGTAGGCACTGAGAAATAAATTGATCACAACAATTATTGCGTTGGTAGAAAAGGTAAGTACCACACCCACTCCACCATGAAGTGATAAAATGCCACCATATTGACATGTTTCCAATCACTTTGTATATTGATCCACCCAACTTCCTTTATATCCGTCCAATAAAATAGATTGTAAATTTGATTGTGCACTTCGATGATGTATTATTTGATTTGAATACTAAACACATTTAGAAACTGACAGTCAATGTTATTTATGCACGCTAGGCTAAAGTACCTAAAAAGTATTGGAATTCAGCGGATTTCAAAGGGTTTGTCAAAAAAATCCCATTTATTATCTACATATATAAAAATGAATGTGTCTTCGTTTGTTTCAAGATAGACTCAAAAACTACTGGACAGATTTCACTGAAAATTTCAAAGTTTGTTCTTGTTAGTGCCAGGAGTGTTTAGAAAGTGTTTATGCTGGTAGAAAAAGTGGGGGACGACCAAGGAAGACTATCTCTGCACTAGAATGAGGTACGGAGTAAATTAATGTCGATTAATTGTAGTTTTTCAACAGTATGGATTTCACAATACTAAGTAAAGTGAATGGTAGAAAATGTCGAGGATTCCCGAGGTAGACATGAATCAAATAATTAGTTGTGGTAAAATGAGGTGTAAGGAGAATGTATGACTTGGAAGTGAATGGTTGAAGAGGTCGAGAACCCCCGAGAAAGACATGGCACGATCAAGTGAAACAAATACTTACAATAATATTATTTCCTCTTTAAAAATACACACAGATGTCAGGTACTATAGAATTTCCAACCTCAGAACAAGTATAAATCCCCGAGCGACGCCGGGTACACGTCAGCTAGTAATATAATAATGAAAAATCTTATTTGACTTATTTGGCATATAACTTACTTTAAAGTTCGTATGTCATATTTAAGTTCGTGATTTTGGCAAGTGATTACAAGTATGTAATACTGAACTAAGTGACCATACTTCACTGACGAATTTTTCGTGAATATTGCAGATTTCAAATGGTATATGTATACGTATATGTATATGTACATAAATCCATTCGGTAAGTACTCACTTAAATTTATAAACCGTTAAAATATTGTTAAATGTCAAAATATTGTTAAATGTTAAAATATTTTTAAAGTGAAAATATTGTTAAATGTTAAAATATTGATAAATGTTAAAATATTGTTAAATATTAAAATATTGTTTTTATTTTTATTTATTAATTTTATTTTAGTAATTTGTACATTTAAGTTTACAAAATACTAATTAATTTGTTACATATAAATATACTATATTTTTTCTTGCTTGATGTGGCTCCTACACAACATCTTGAATTTTCCAATTGGGGCAGGCTTTAGGTTTTTCATCCCTTTATATAGAATACTATTCTGTGTATTTGCCTTTTCCTTTTTTGGTAGCCTGATTGTTAAATGTTAAAATACCATTAAATGTTAAAATATTGTTAAATGTTAAAATATTGTTAAATGTTAAAATATTGTTAAATGTTACAATTTTTTTCCGTTAGCAGTCTTTACAGTTTCTCGTATGTTTTATCAATATGTTTTCGTCAATCTTCCCTTGGAGCCTATATACCATGGTTCATCTATGCTATATACTGGGTAATCTTGTATTAATTATCGCACCTTGAGGTGAGCAAAATTTGAAAGTGTTTCATAAAAAGAATATTAATGGCCAGAACACTCTCAGGGAGTTCCCAAGAGGTACAAAACTAACTTTAGACCTCTCCAAAACCTCGAAAACAAGATTAAACGGTGAACTAACCAATACGCCACTTCTCCGTAAGGATAGACTGTCGTACTACCATAACTTATAACACTATCTTATTAATTTTAATTGTTTAATATATGATCTTCTGCTATACCAACTAAAAACAGGTAATTATTATGACAATCATTTTAAGTCTCAAAGTTCCATTAAATTACTTAATTTAATACAAAAATTTTAACATAACAGAAATAATAGAAGTTAATATCAACCGAATCGATTAAAACTGTTTAGTTAGTAAATTACCGACATGACCATTACTTATGTAAGTAAGTGCTGCCTTCGTAAAAGCACGTAAAAGCTTTGCGTGTGATTTTTTTTAATAATGGGCAAGTGACTTTTACTTTCAATGAACCCATTTTTGTACGTGTATCTGATTTTAAACATTCGTGTGATAAAAATATTTATTAGACGCTTTAATACTGTTGGACAAAGCGATTTTTAAAACAACTTAAAGTCAAGCTTGGGGTGACAAAGAAAAATAAAAATATGTTTTTTTTTGGTGAAATGAAAAAGGATATTGATTAAATCGGGTGTTTCGATAGACCTTCGTATATTCTCATGTCTAATGTTTAATATCGTAACAGGAAAGTAATTCTGCGATAACTCCCGCTTCACTTACAACTTACAAACATGCTAGCTTTAGCTCTCCTGCGGCCTCGCCCGTTAAAATGTTCAAATGTTATTATTATTTGTGTTTATTATTATTTGTATTTATTATTATTTGTATTTATTATTATTTGTACGTGATTTTTTAATGTGATTACCGCACAAGAGTCTAAACCAGAGGTTCCCAAAGTGGTCCACAGGAACCCTGTCAATTTTAGCTTGCTGGGGATCCATGTCAGCGAGAAAAAAATTTGCAGTCCTTTTAAATGGGGATACACGCGAGCGGACCTCCATTTACATCAAGTCATGATCAACATTTAGACGTTCCGTAAATGACAAAATACACCTAACGGAGATAACATAATACTAAGAAATACTAATTTCTTATTTAAATAAAGTTTACGTTCCCTTTCTTGTCAGAATCAATATATTGAAGCAAACATTGCACATTGTAAGACGTGAAATTTTCCAGTTCCCCGACTTTTCCGGGATATTGACGTTTTGATCTACACAGATTTCAAAACAAGAAATGGAACGTTGAAGAAGAACTGACCCGAATAAGCACTAACCCGTTACTTATCCTGATTTATAGACTAAATTTTTACCCTTAAAAAATTACCACCCTTTAAATTGTTACCCTTTGTGCTATGCATAAAAATCTTGTCTTAAACATTAGTTTACCAAAAAAATAATAATTAATATTTGACAAGTTCAAGTATTTCACCTAAAAATGTAGACAATTTGTCTCGACGCCATCTAGTGAGAGAGTTAGCACTTACAATGCCTTTCTCATATAAAATAAAGTTGGTTGTTTTCAGGTGAAAATATGTAACAAGCAGTAATTGTTGAATGAAACACTAGTATATATTGAATTATTTCGCGGATAAGAGATAAGCCGCCATAGCTCAGTGGTCAGAGCTGTCGACCGGAAATCGAAGGGACACTGGTTCGAGTCCCGTTGGCGTCATGTATCTTGTATCAGGAGATTTTTCAATATGGATGAGTGTTTCAGGCGAATAATTATTGCTTGTAAAATAATTGTTACTAAATTTTTATATTGCGTAACACCTCACAAAGGAGCTCTTGTCTGCACAGTGTAAAGACATTGGATCTATATAGTTACCCGGTTGTTGGGCAGACAAAGGAAGGGAATCTTCTTAAAAAATAAATGAAAATCACATTTGACGTTGATAGGTTTAGGAAAATTCAATATTCGGCAGACAAGGGGTTTACGGAAAAAATAATTCGGAAGGTGGTCTACAGGGCAAAAAAGTTTGGGAACGTCTGGTCTAAGCTGATCGCAGCCAGTGGGAATAAGGCATCAATTAGGATATGCTGGGAGGTTTTTTTATTTAACTTCACACTATCATCTTCGGAGATGCTGTGTGGAGAGTCTTCCTGAAGAAAGGTTGGAGTGAACCTGGTTCTTGAATACAGATAATATGTTATAGTAGAGATGAAACATAGTCGCGGGCAAATCATTTCTAGGCCCAGCTGAGATACGACCCGTTCTCATGTGACAAAACGTCAACCGAGGCTGGAGGAAGTGAGGATGAGAAAGAAGATGGGTAATAGAAATGTTAGTAAGTACCTGTCTCTTCAGATCTTGTCACTAAACACGTATAAAGCTATTTCAAGCAAAGTTTCGATTCTGAATGGTGGTTTTTCACCAGGGCGATACTGAAAGTATCTACCACTTTGAGTTACCACAGAGTCCAGCAGTTGAAAAAATAATGATTGATTTTAGGAAATGTTTAGTATTTAAAATGACAGTATGGAAACTGGGTTCTTTAGGTAGCGCAGTGGTAATGCAATCCACTTGCAAGTTGAAGATTCCGGTTAAATTCGTGGTCGCACTCAAATATTTTACCTCTTCTGTTTAAATATGTGATGTGATGAAAATTTATTCCAATAAATTGAATATTATTTATCCAACTGTTCATTTAAAAAAACATATACAAAAATATAATGTGGACTACAATATGCGATGCAAACACCTTTAAGTTTTCATCTTGTTGTTAAATGTACCTATTATTATTATTTTAATAAGTATGCTAAAAAACATCAGTTAACTTTATGTTTTAATCTATTTTTAGGTTTTTTTTTTTACTTGACCTCTTTTTTCTTTTCTCTCCTTATTTTTGTACAAAATACGAATGCTAATTGGTCCAAATTTTGACTGTCCTAAAACGGGAATTCCTCCTAATTAGACAGTCAAAACATTTTACAGATGTGCAATATGTATTTCCTGTACTAAATAAATAAATAAAAATCATTTTTATAGATAATTAAAGAAAATTACTATAGCAATTGAGTTTTAAGCCCAATTTTATCAACCCAAAAAGACGAAACAAAATCAAAACAACATTGTCTCTGCATATTTCAGCGGTTGATAAATATGGAAGAGCCAATACGGTGTTGTTGTTATTTTTAACGACGAAATCAATTGTGCTCATGGTGTAAATGATTATGCTTGCCGAAATCAAAAACAGATATTGGTCTCAAAAAGTTAAAGTTCGAGAGTTTTCGTATGTCTGCTTTAAATATAAATTTAAGGTAATTATTCAAGCTTAACTGCCGCCATACCATTTGCAAGATTTCATACACAAAAAAATCTAATTTAGGTTCAATTAGATACATAAACATTAGCCGTTACGATACTAAGATATACGTAGGTACTTTAAAAAGAGGATAACTAATAGTTAAATACCGTTTTTAACAGATACATATTTATTTATTTATTAACGCCCTTTTTCGAGGCTTTTACATATGAATATTAAGAAATATACATTATTTATTGTACATAACTGAATTGCTTCATTAACAACATTTTATATTTGTTTAAAGATAAATTGAAGATGTCCACTGACTTGGTATAATTGTTTCCCTCCATTAGTATTCTGGGCAAATAGGAATACATATGGTAGTTAGTCCCAGAATTTCTGCACTGAAATAAATCCTGACTTATAGTATTACGTTGTGGAATCCGGAAGCTTATCAATTCTAGCAATACCGGACTATCAACGAAATCATTTAGAATTTTATATAGAAATACCAAATCAGTGAAAATTTGATCATATTCATATAATTTAATAGAGTGTTGTAGTTCAATATAATTGCTGGAATACCCATTTTAAAATTTATAAAACGTAAGAATTCGTTTTTTATTCTTTCAACAGCTTGTACATGTATATTATAATATGGGTTCCAGACAGGAGAATTCTACTCAAGTTGACTTTTTAGGTAGGCAAAATATAACAATTTAATACACTTTATAAAAATAAGTACTGCAGTGAGGGAGCAATGAGGAACCGACTCTTAAAAAAGAATAAGTAATTACCTATCCTAAATGTTTTAGAAGATTTGTGAAAGTTTTGTCACATTTAATCATATACCTTTCTCTTCTGGAAAAGCTAAAGTCGAAATGGTTCAAACAATGTTACTGTACCCATACTTACTAGTGTAATAAAATTAGAGTAAAAAAATTACAGAATTATTTTTGATCATCACTAACTTGTATTCATAACACCAAATAACAATGTCTATAAATAAATACATTAAAAAATACTTGCCGTGTAGCGCTTGTTCCCCGCTCTCCACCATGTCCCCCGCCGCGCTCTTCATGTCCCCCAGGGCTCCGCCCTCCCCCATCAGGGGGGCGCTACTGGCACAGCCCATAATCTAACTTTAAACAAAGGGCCCCTTTAAATTGTAATTGTCTCCCAAAATTGTTTTTTCACTATTATGGTACGTAGGTAAAAACTCTTTCTCATAAAATCATTTTAGATAACCCAATGGTTTAAAAATAGAATATTCAACAGCCTAAAAAATAAAATAGTTATCTGATTTCAAATATCTATTCCGGAATATGCACCGAACGTATTTTTCAAATTGGGTAGGTACTTTGAATTTCGGGGTTAGGCTATTGAGTATAAATAAAATTTTAAAAATCTGAATTTTAAAAATATTCCGCAAAAGACATTGTTTGTATTCAAGTGCCTGCGTAGGTACTTTTGATTTTCAGATTTTACTTGAATGGGAACAAATTAAAAAACACAACAGCTTTCATTTAATTTTGGATTCGCTCGCGTTGGCGGCACCAGGCCGATTGGTGGTTCGGCCAATACTGATGGTATTTTCTATGGTAATGTGGTGTTGACCGTGGGGCAGCAATGACCCCTGGCCCCCCTGTTACAGTAACAACCCCCATCGGCCTCTCCCCCCATGGGCGGCCCCGGGGGTGGCAAGTCTGCCGTTCCCGAGTTCTGCAGGGCTGGTGCCAGGCGTCTTGAAAAAGGCGAACCAAGTGAATATGATTTTATACTTGACTGATTAATAAGAATCTACACATTGCCATTTTATACTATCTTACTGGTTTTGAATTGAACTGAATCTATAAGTTTTTCAGAAAAGAAAATTTACCTGCAAAAAGAACACAATAAGTGAAAAAAAAAATTAATTCGAACAACATGCACGTGTTGTCCCTTTTCGCTAAAAAAAATAATTAGATGGTGGCGTAGGCAAGAAGAAATACTGTTCCTCAGCTAGGACCTCACTGTTGGTAGTGCACGGAAAAAACTTACTGATTTTAAATATCGCTAATTTATTAAGAATCTCAATTTTTTCCTTATCCGATTAAAAACTGGACTGCAGGCCCTGCTGTTAAACTTTTAGTATTATCGCAAAGTCGTCACACGTGTTCACAAAAACCATTATATTATCGCAAAGTCGTCACACGTGTTCACAAAAACCATTATATTTTCGCATTTCGTCATTATGTATTGTCAGGGGAAAATGCAGGTGCTTGAACACTGTTCCGATATATTAGGAATGTACTAACAGGAACAGGAAAACGACTGCAATTCCGTTTTTAAACGGATTTTAATAAATCAGCAATTTTCATTTTTCTCCGTGTGTTAACATGTACATACAATACACACACTTATTCTAAACAGGACTCATTCTATTGAATCACCGACTATTCTATCGAATGTGTCTCATCCAATAGTGTTTTTTGATTAAAGTAGGTACTTACACAATATGTATATTTACTGCTGAATTCATTTTTCCGTTTATTTATTATTTTTCTCCGTTCTGGCCTGGCATAAAACAATGTTTTAGCGGCGCGAAAAATACCAATTAATCACAGCTTATCGTTCGATAAATTAGCAAAATTTCCATGTCGCCTTCTGTTCGTTCAATATGCATTGTGGCGGCGATCGCGTCAGCCCCTTTTATGTTGAAACCTAACCATTCGATGGCAGATACCTAACTACTGTAAAGTTTATGCCGGGTTTTACAGTGCTAATTTAATTATTATTATTATTAACAGGGATCGAAAAACACACAAACGTAAATTAAGAATTGCACTATTAAGATTGCACTATTAAGATTAAGAAATGCTACTACGCCGACGTCGAAAGCCATTACTTTACTGCTGGTTGTAGCTATTGTATACTTACGTATTATTTTACCAAAAAATACTAACTAGCGTCATTTTTCCGACTGCTGCGATCAAGCATCAAGCTGCGATGGTTCTTTCCAGAACTCCGCTATTTTGAACAGCATCATAGTTAGTCCTGCCTTCCTGTACATTAGACCTACCTGAACCACCGAACCTGAAGGTGGGGAGAAGTAGGCACTTATACACGGTGTCCGAAAATTAGTGGTACAAATGAATCTACATCACATAAAGTACCCAAAAAAACAAGTTGACATCGTATCTGGTTCCCAACCAGGCGTCGTGAGTTCAATTCCTCGGATGGCTAAGACCTCCAGAGGACACAAGCAACATTTTCCGCTTACTGTGATGGAATAGGAGATTTTTAAATGTTGTCAGGTTATTCGTAAGCAGGGAATTTTTGTCTTTATTCATTATCTTTTTCCTCACAACATACCCTAATAATGGGTGTCATAATCTGGCTTCAGACGGTTGGTATTGTTGGGACTCTTGGACGTATTATTCACATCAAAGGTGGGAAAACAATTGAGCCGGGTTACACCTACCCATAGGTGCCGGCAGGGGGGGCAGCATACCCACCCTATACAAATAATGATCACAAAAAAAATGTTAAAAATAACATTAAAAGCTGGCGCTAAAATCACAAAATCTGTTATAATAAATGTAAATGGCCCTCAAGGTCCCGGCCAAGGGTTCCAACCTTGGGTTGGGGACCCCGACCAGCATCCTATTTTTTAACATTAACCCCACGTAGGAGACCTCCATAAGAAATAAGTTCCTCTCAAGACAAAATTCATCTTTGGCGATGCTATGAAAATGATACACATTGAGGACGCAGAACTGTTTCACATTAGCGGAAAATATTGATTATGCAATGGAGGACTTAGCTAGCAGTGGTTTGAACTCGCGACGCATGGGAGGGATACGACTCATTTTTCTACTCGGCTACT
The DNA here is from genome assembly GCA_026573805.1 of Hesperophylax magnus. Taxonomy (NCBI): domain Eukaryota; kingdom Metazoa; phylum Arthropoda; class Insecta; order Trichoptera; family Limnephilidae; genus Hesperophylax; species Hesperophylax magnus. The sequence continues at coordinate 5,726,761 of JAIUSX010000029.1, read as the reverse complement.
AGACGGTTAAGTTAATATATTTGTTTTAAAAGTTTCCGTTTTAAACAATATTCAAATATTTCCGTTCAAGAAAATACTAAATATTGGTGGGATGCTGACGCAACGAAAAATAGACCTAAAAAATTTCTCGCGTTTTCCATGTTTGAATGCAATAATTCGTGTTCCCCTCCCTTTACCTCACAACATACCTACCCCAATTGCGTTTAACGTGGAAAAATTTCGCCTGTGGTGCATTTCCGTGTATTTGTGAATGTTGTAACTAATTTTCCACTACTTTCGCTCTGTCAATTACTCCAGTTGGTGATGACATGGTTCCACTGACTCAGGTTATTTAGGAATTGAAACTATTACGTGTGGTATTCGCAATTCTTTTCGAAGATTTTTTTTTTATCCGTGCAGGTAAAATACACATTTAAAAGAAAAATTATGCATTTCATTTGTGTTGTGTTCCAACTCGTCTTGGAAGGAGTTTTATAAATAAGAGGTTCTTTATATTAAAATCAGGGATTTATTTAATACTACGCGTATTATATTGGTGACTAGTTAGTCGACCTAACTAGGAACTAGCTAAATGTAATCTGGGCCAGTGAGATTGTCCGAGAGCCCTCGCTGGCCCTCGCACTGTCCATGGCGACAACCGGCCACTGGCTCCATCTTGTGGACCTCCCCGTAAGCTCCATGCACCGCCATCTGTGCGTGCATCTACAAAGCCTCCTAACAATTTGCATAAGAATATTTGGTAAACATGCAAAAAATAGGGACACGCCTATTGTGCAAATTTTTGTTTTAAAAATAGTTTGTAGTAGTTAGATAATAATGAGAAGTAAGTATTTCAGTTTCCGTAAATGGAAAATAATGCATTTTTATAGTTATTTCGTTAAAGTGGGATGTAGACCTCCAAGAAAGTCAATTATTTCCTACAAAAGGAACTCTCTTGTTGAATTCCAAAATCTTTTTTCTAATTGGATTGTATTTAAAACAGGTTTGCCAAACATCTGGAAGATGGCGGTATTCTGATGGTATTAGTATTTCAATACCTTAACAGTTTTGATTTTATTTAAATTTTTTTTAAAGAAAAAAATCTAACTTATGAAACCAAAGACATTTCTGTCACGGTTTTCCGGTGACTGCTGCCAATAGATCGCTCAATATTATTTTTTCCAAGGAACCAGGTATTTTTAAAATTGTTTTTTTTTGGCTTTTATAAAATTTAAAAACTTGAGCTGTGCCTATGAAAAAAAATATATCTGCAATGATATATCATAATATATTAAATTTTAGAGCTCTCAAACCGGTTCGATTAAAGATTATAGGTGAGCTATTGGGGAGGTATAGCTAAAGGGAATATTTCTACAATGATCTATCTTATTAGGGGGAGAAACTAGAATTTTATGTCAAAATACACAATTTCGGCAGTGTTTTTTTTTAATTTTTTAACACATTAAATAAACTCTACTAACAGAGAACTTTAATAAATTGGCGAAGACCATCAAAAAGCCGCCTGCAGGGTCTAGCAGCAAAAAACGGGTTTTAATTGGTAGCATTCTAACAATTGCTATTGTGCAAAGGGGCAAAACTCTACTTTTTTTTTTTTTTTTTTATATTGTTGATACATTTTTTTTTTTTATTTACAATATTTCATATTTCAATTCAGTAATGTTGGCCTCACTGGGTTGTTTACCCGTGCTGAGGCCCCCATTTTATAATTTAAGAATTTATACATTTAAAAAAAAGAAAAACAACATTAAAATAAAGATAAATTTAAAATTAAAATAAAGATTAAAATTTAAAATATAATTATAACACTAAAAGAAAAATATCAAAAGAGAATGTAAATCGGCATTTATAATGATATATGTGTTTGTGCGTGTTGCGTGTTTTATATATTTTTTTGTGTTGCGTGTATATGTTTTATTCTTTTATGTTATAGAATTTTGGTAATATTGTCTTTTTGTTCTTTAATCCATTTTTTTTATTTTGTGTTTGAATTTATTTTTATTTTCCTCAATTTTTGTTTCAAGTGGAAGACTGTTGAATGCTTTAATAGCGTGGTATTTATGGTGTCTTTGTCCAAAGGTAGTGTTTACCGTCGGAGTTTTTATGTTTTCTTTGTATGCTTGTCTGACCGGTCTGTTAGTGATATTTTGTGTTTGTTGGGGTTTGTTTTTTTGGTCGAAAATGTAGTTTAGTAGTGTTTTAACATATAATTGGCGTATATCAAGTACGTTACAGCTTTTAAATATTTGGTCTGTGTCGGTTAGTTTATGTTTTTTGAGTATTACCTTTAATATCGTTTTCTGTGCGATTTCTATTTGAGCGATAGCTGCGTTTGTTGCTCCTCCCCAAGCAATTATTCCATATTCTATTATTGATTGGCATAGTGCATAATATATTGTTTTCAATTGTTTTATTTTATATATGTTTCTTATGTTTAGGAAAATGTGTATTGTTCTGAGGAGTCTATTTGTGATTTGTTTGATGTGATGTGTCCATCTAAGATTATGGTCAATTACGATTCCTAGATACTTTATTTGTTCTGTTTTTTCTATAGGGGGGCAATCGCAGATGTTGGTGTTTATGCATTCGTGTATTTTTATGGTGTTTGTATTGTTTTTTGGCTGTCCTGTGTTAGTTATGCTGTACGTTGTGAATTTTGTTTTCGATATGTTTAGTGTGAGTGTATTTGAGTCCAACCATTTTTTCACTTGCGTGATTCCTAGATTCGCTATGTTATAAGCCTTATTCCAATCCTTAGATTTAAATAGTAAAACTGTGTCGTCTGCGTAACTAATTATTTCTCCATCTATTTTCATGCTGCAAAGTTCATTTATGTAAATTATGAAAAGAACGGGCCCTAGTATGCTTCCTTGTGGAACTCCGTGTGTAATCGGCAGTGGTTTGCTAGTATAGTTATTAATTTTGACTTGTTGTGTTCTGTCGCTCATGTAACTTTTTAATAGTTGTAGTTCTTTGTCTTTGATACCCATATTTTCTAATTTTTTAAAAAGTGTTTTGTGGCATATTGAATCAAAAGCTTTAGCCAAATCTAAATATATCGCTATGCATTTAAACCCTTGATCTAAGTTGCTATGTATATAATCTATTGTACTTGCTAAAGCTTCTTTTGTGCTTCTTTTTTCTCTAAAACCATATTGTTTGTCCGAGATTAATTTGTTTTCTTCCAGGTATTTTATTATTTGGTTTTTTAATAGTCTTTCGAAAATCTTTGATAGAGAGTTTAACAAAGTGATTGGTCTATAGTTAGTTATTTCCATTTTATTTCCGGATTTATACATAGGGATTACCAGTCCTTTTTTAAGGCCGAGTGTAGTTTTTTATTAATTTAAAATAATGATAATATTATTAAGCAAATCGATAATGATAGTGTTTTCAACAAGTAAAATTTTTTTATACATTTTTTAAATTAACATAGGCTTAGTAATTATCAAAATCAAATCGAAAATATGACCTTTTTCAGACCGTAATACGTGCGTTTTAAAAAATACTATTAAAGGCTGAATATCGTCAAAAAATACCTAAAGGGGTTTTCTTTAAACGTACGAAAAAAAAAACTAAAAAATAAATAAAATAGGTTCGTAGTTTAATTTTTACATAAACACTATTTGTACTTGTATTTAAAATGCAGATTATAAAACTTTGGATACGTTTATTTAACAAAACTAAACGATAAATTATTGGTATTATATTTTTCCATTTTTTAAAGTTAATTTAATATTTTTATACTACAATTTAAGAGAGAACACTTAGATTTTTAGATTACTATTAATATTGGCCGTCCGATAGCGCCTATTTGAAATTTTTAAACGGCACAACATCGAACTAAAAGCTTCTTTTAAATATCCCAACAGATGGCGCTAAACGGCTCACAGCTTCGAAGTTTGGCGTTATATATAAATTAAGAAATTCTACACCCCGACACAATACTGTCAAGAATTTGCTTCTGAGGAGAGACCTCATGACCAAAGCCATAATCTATGGCAGAATCAAAGAAAAGACTGCGATAGACTTGTACGAGGAAAGATACAAGGTAAAAGTGTCGCCATGTGGTCTTTTTGTGAGACTTTTTGAGAGTTTTACTTAGTTGTAGCAGTAAAGTTGAATACATAAAATATTGTTGAACTAATCTCTCGCTGACATCGGATTAGCGGGTACAAAGTCTCATTGTATGAAAATATTATAAAATAAAAATAAATTACAGTGGTTCAAGATTTGAAGACAAGATAAAGTTTTATATATTTTAATATATAATGTAACATTATATATTTTAACATATAATGTAATTTTAAATGTTCTAAAAAAGTAATATATATATATATATATATTTTATTTTATGTAGGTAATTGTTTTTCATGTAATTTTTAAGTAATTAATCACCATTCTTTTTAATATTTTTGTCCATAGTTCTTAATTGCCTATACTTGTTTGTTTCTTTTAATAATAATAATAATTGGATAATTTGTAGAGCGCCGTTTTTTGTGAGAAATCACCTCAAGGGCGCTGTACAATATATTATTAGTTCTATGGATGGACGTCTCTAGTTATGGGGATAAATCAGAAGGCAATTTAAGTATTACGATCACTCACAGGTTTATTTAGGATCTTTTTGTTATTTTTATTTATGTTCTTATTATCCTGACAAATAAACCATCCGTTTAGAAATATGTCGATAATTGTGATTATGTAGTTGTTGAGTTTTGAAGGGAAGGAACTTGAATTGATAACGCAGAAGAAACTTTAAAGGACTCTTGGTGTTTTATTGCTCTATCCCCAATTACATTGTGAATATTCCGGAGACCCAAACTTCCCAAGAAGACTAAGGAGGGCTTGTATTTACTATTTAAGAGTTAGCGAAGAAAGAGGAAGTATAATGAGATTCAAGCCTTTTTATAATCTGTTTTGAGAGCTTGGATCTACCGACATCTATGAATGATTTCTTTAACTAATTATCTTGTCTGCATTTATAATGCAATTTTTACCTACTTAAGAGGTGTGAGTCCTAGATAACAAATTATATTATTCAATTTTAAACATATATCCCGCCAAAAAACGATTAGCAATAGAGTTTTTTTACACAAATAAAATTACTAAGAAAAAACAATACTAATAAAATTACTTTTAGTACTAACGATAAATGACAATATTTATAACTTTAAACACTTCACACCATATTAAATTAACTAATAATTCATATTTTACTAGTTCTAAACTGAAGTTAAGATAAAGAATCAAATCAATATTTTTTTTTTTTATAATAATAAAACATTTAATTTTAGGACAAACACAATACAATGATGGTTGGGCCAGGTCTTCCTTCCAGGACTGCTAATTTTGTATAATATTTTGAACAGGCACTTGCAGTGTTCTTCACTTTTCCTTTCATTAAATTGTCATCTTGACCTTTCACTTAGACCAATGTCTCACTAAAGTTTCACAAGAGGTCACGACCTCCACCACCTTTATTCATTTTGCATTTTATTTTTTATTTTTGATTGTTTATCACATAGTCTGATTTTAAATTTCCCAGCTTCTCTGAAATTTCTTCTGTTCGTTAGCGCCACACTGTGTATTGGTGCTGCCGGGTCGCTTATTATTCTCCCTGGTCCGTCCTAGGTAGGTGGTCTCCGCATTTGTTGTCCTCAATTGGCAGTAGGCATAATTTTGATATTGCCCTCTGGACCGTTCCCTGTGCTGTGTTGATGGTAGCTACTCGTACTCTTCCATCAGGTCCTGGGTGTACAGCGTGCACTCGTCCTAGCCTCCAAAAGCAAGGAGGCTCGTTATCTTCCTTCAGAATGACCATCTGGCCTGGTTGCAGCTGCCTTTGGTGGTTGCCAGTCCATTTCGTCCGGGTCTGCAGCTCAGCCAAGTATTCTTTGCGCCACCTCGACCAAAAGGATTGTATTAGTTGATTTAATTTTTGGTAATGATTCAGTCTATTGACTGCTACATTCTGCAAGTTCTGCTCCGGGATTGCTGCTAAACTCGTTCCAATGAGAAAGTGACCAGGTGTCAGGGGATTTAGGTCTTTGGGGTCATTGGACAGCGGACAGAGGGGACGGGAATTCAAGCATGATTCAATTTGACATAATACTGTGCTAAATTCCTCATATGTTAATAGTGAAGTATTTGCAACCCTTTTCAAATGATATTTTACTGATTTGACCCCTGCCTCCCCAAGTCCACCAAAGTGCGGAGCCCTTGCTGGTATGAACTTCCACTGAATAGATAAATTGGCTAAGTATTTATCGATTTTTTCATTTGAATTTTCCAAAAATTCATAGATTTCCCTTAGTTCATTATTTGCTCCCTTAAAATTAGTGGCGTTATCTGAGAACATTTTACTGGGTTTCCCTCTTCGCGAAATGAAACGTTTAAACGCATTTAGGAAGCTATCAGTGCTCAAAGACATTACTACTTCTAAATGTATCGCCTTGGAAACCATACATATAAATAGACATATATAAGATTTTACGCTGTGAGTCTTACGGCTAACACCTGATTTAATCATAATGGGGCCGCAGTAATCCACTCCGGACAATTGAAATGGACGACATTCCGTTATTCGTTCGGCCGGTAGGTCTGCCATCAGTTGTTGTTCTGTTTTCGGGTTACATCTAAAACATATAATACAGTATTTCAGAATCTTTTTTATTAAATTTTTACCCATAATTGGCCAGTATTTCATTCTTATTAACGCTAACAATGCCTGCGTCCCTGCATGTAAATATAAATAGTGGTAGTGCTTGACAATAAGCTCACTTAGTTTATGATGTGAAGGTAATACTATGGGGTGTTGTTGACTTTCCGATATCATTTTTCCGTTGGATAACCTACCCCCCACCCGGATTAAATCCTTAAACAAATAAGGATTTAATGACTTCAACCTACTACTATTCCTTACACTACCCTTGGCCTGTAAAGCCCTCATTTCTTCCGGGAATGCAAAACATTGTGCGCGAGATATTAAAATGTGAAGCGAATTTTCCAATTCGTAGACAGTTAGCGCTCCGTCACGCCTTGATAAAGAATTTCTGCAATTAAAAATAAATCGTAACATATAGGCTGCCACCCTTTGCAATTTGGTTAAACAAGAGTATCTGGAAAATATTTCCCAATCCTGTTTTACTGCTGAAATTAAAGTTATTTTTAATTTTTCTTCTGGCAGATCCAACGGCGTAACTTCACTGCTGGTATTTGGGTAATCGCCTGACGTCAACCAGGTGGGCCCATGCCACCAAATGTCAGACTTTAGTAGTTGCGACACCTTAGCGCCTCTGGATAAAACGTCCGCCGCGTTATCCTCCGATCTTACGTGTCTCCATTGTGCGGGTTGACTGGATTCCTGGATTTCAGATACCCGATTCGCCACAAATGTGTTCCACCTTGCTGGTTGTCCACGAATCCAGAATAGTGCTATCATGGAATCGCACCAGTAGGTTGTATCTATTTCATTTAAGTTCATAGCTATTTTGACATAATTAACTAACTTTGTGAGTAACACAGCACCACAAAGCTCCAGTTTTGGTAGCGATATGTTCTTCAACGGTGCCACCCTTGATTTTGATGTGACTAAATTAGAAGTTGTGTTTCCCGATTCATCAGTAGACACTATATATATACATGCTGCATAGGCTTTTTCTGACGAATCACAAAATCCATGCAGATGCAGTTTAACTTGATGTTTGCAAATTACCTTTCTCGGTATTTTTAAATTATTCAAAAGAGGTAATTCATTTATATATGAATTCCATGCGTTCATCTGGTCAGATGGAACATCTTCGTCCCACTGAATCTTAGTTTGCCACAAACCTTGCATTATCAATTTTGCGATTAAAGTTACAGGTGCTATCAGCCCCAGGGGGTCGAAAGTAGAAGCGATACATGATAACATTTGGCGTTTACTTTTAACGCACGTTTCTAAGGGCTCTACAATGTACTGAAAATGGTCTTGCTGGTTATTCCATGACAACCCTAAAATTTTCTTTTCCTTGGGGTTATCAGTAATAATCATATCTGTTTCACTCTCTGGTTTCGAACTTATAGAGGGTAAATTTGATCTCCATTTTCGTAAATTCATGCCAGCAGATGCCAAAATGCTGCTTAATTGATATTTAATAGTGAGACAGTCTGCCTCATTTTCGTCGCCAGTTATTAGATCATCCATATAAAAGTTGTATTTTAGGATTCGACTGACCTTTTTGTATGCTTCCTGATTTTCTGTTCCTAACTGCTCCAAGCATCTGGTAGCCAGAAAGGATGATGGTCCCAAACCGTAGGTGACAGTATTGAGTTGATAGTGCTGGATTTCCTTTTCCGGAGAGTCCCTCCAGACTATGCGCTGGTAATCTCTATCCTCCGGCTGCACCAATATTTGACGATACATCTTCTCGATGTCGGCAGTTAATGCATACTGGTGCTTTCTGAAAAACAATAGTTGTGCACATAACTCCTTTTGCAAAACTGGTCCTACCATGAGGGCGTCGTTTAATGATATACCAGTTGATGATTTGGCTGATCCGTCAAACACGACCCTGGTTTTGGTTGTCGTGCTAGACTCCTTTATCACTGCATGGTGTGGCAAATAATAACAAATTTTATCTTTTGGCGCTGCTTCGCACAGCGTCATATGCCCCAATTCCTGATACTCTTTCATGAACTTTTTATAATTTAGCATCAGGTCTTTATTGGCAAGGAATTTCTTCTCCATATTATAGAATCTTTTTTCAGCCACCTTTAGGGTTTCACCCATTTGATTAATATTAGGTCGCAGCGGTAATCTTACCGCAAAACGTCCTTTCTCATCTCTTTGATGCGTGTGTAAGAAGCTCTCTTCACATGCTCTTTCTTCATGGCTTCTATGTTTTACAGGAGCTAGCTCCTCTATTTTCCAAAAGCTTTCTAATTGCTTATGTAATAAATTTAAAGATAAATGACAGTAATTTACTGGCCTTTTTGGTTTCGGAGTGGCGATAGGTCCGGATACAAGCCACCCTAATTCGGTCCTTTGTAGTGTGAGTCCTGCTTCTCCAATTCTCATTCGATCGGCATGCAAGACTTCCCAAAATACCTCCGCTCCCAACAGCATATCTATCGGGCTGGTAATGTTGAAGTTTGGATCAGCTAATTTGAGACCGCTGGGGATCCCAGTGTCCTTTTTCTGAAAGGAAATTTGCGGCAGATTACTGGTCACTTCAGATATTATCAGGCATTCTATCTTCTTTTCGTATTCGGAATAGTTTGAAGTTATATTTAATTCAACTTTAGATCTTATATTTAAAACCTTATTGTGAATTCCGGTGACTGGAATATTTGCCCTTTTCGCTTTCAATTTTAATTTATTTGCAAATTTCTCACTTATAAAGTTCGATTGCGCCCCAGAATCTAGTAAAACTCTGGCTTGAATTGACTTTCCAGCATTGTTTTTTATGTTGATGATGGCAGTGGACAATAACACGAAATTTGGTTCTACCTTCGCGGCATGATTTGATACTAAAGGCGCTTCCGTAGTGGAAGATGTTGATGCCCTTTCGTGTTTTGAATCTTCCTCCTTCTTAAAATGAAGTAGTGTATTGTGATTTTCACCATCGCATTTACGGCAATTGAATTTAGATTTGCAATCCTTTAATTTATGACCGAGGTTTAAACATTTTAAACAAGCGCCTAATTTATGTATTTTATCAATTCGTTCTTTCGGCTTTAATTCCAAAAATTTGCGGCAATAATAAATCTTATGATTATCGTTGCAATGTAAACATTTTAATTTTTGTGCGGATAGTGACACCATAGTTTCTTTTTTATAATTATGCGGATTCGCTTTTCCCGGATTAAATTTTTTATCATTATTCGCCGATGCTTCTAGTACTTGGGCCCTTGCATACAAACATTTAATAAATTCTTCGTAGGTAGGCAGATTATTTTTTGTTTGGTATTGTTCCCAATGAGCTCTTGTGTTTGAGTCTAGTTTATTTGATAATAAATAAATTAAAATTACATCCCAATTTTTAGTAGTTATATTTAAATTATTTAGCGATTTTAAATGCAATTGCGCCTCGTTCAATAAGCTTCTTATTGCGACGTGATTTTCTGTCTTTACGTCCGGTAATTTAAACAACGCGTTTACATGATTATTTATAATTATTTTTGAGTTTTCGTATCTGTCTGTGAGCATTTCCCAAGCTGTAACATAATTGTCCATATGCATAGGTAATGCAGTGATTAGCTTAAATGGTTCTCCTCTGAGACAACTCTTCAAGTAATAAAATTTCTGGATGGCATCTAAGTTAGTATTGCTGTCCACTAAAGATATAAACGCGTCTCGAAACTCCATCCACTCACAATAATCCCCTTTAAATTTCGGCAATTCGATTATCGGTAACTTAATATTATTATTTGTCCGGATTGATGATTCTTTTTTATATAATCTGTCTTTCGCGTTGGCCAATGTATTAAAATAATCGTTTTCAAAGTTCGCCCGGTCATTTTGGTCATCTTCGGGAGATAGTGCTTCTATTTTATCCTGAATTCCTTCAAAGTCATCTAGCAAAGGTTCGAAACGCTTTATACGCAATTCTAGTTCGCTTTGCGTTGAAGAATCTTTGGCTAAAAAATCACTGAATCTAGTAATTTTTCTTTACAAATTCCCCGTTGAGCGATCAGCGATTTTAAATCCATTTTGATTCAATCAGGCGTTTACTTACAGTTCACTGAGTTATCCAATTATCACATTCACTATAAATACACTTAAAAAACACTGATAACCTCCCAAAAAACGATCGTTATTGACTTTCAAACCCGTTACAATTTGACAGTTGCACAATGACAATGACTAAGCGGTTTGATAAGTTCGCCCATAGGGTATTTCTTTAAAAAACTGCCTTACCGGCTTCGCGGGTAATTCAAATAAACATTATTTTAATCTCGGAACTAACAATATTACTGTAGTTTTTTCGCAATAATCTTATTACCTACATAACTGCAATGTCGAATTATTTTTTGTTAGACTTGATCATACAGGCTTGTAACAATTTTTTATGAGTAAGCACAATATTGATGTCATTAATTTTGCTTCTAATTTTAAGGATTTTAATTGTAAGGTAGGTAAGGTATATGGATTGGTCACTCGCCCATTTTTGTTGCTGATGTCTTCTGCTGCTTGCTGGATGCTGGAAGCTGCATGTTGGCTGGATGTTCCTTCTTCAGTGCTGGTTCATTTTTATTGATTTAATCACTCGCGTTAAATCTTCCGGCTCGAAGGACCATATGTTGAGTTTTGAAGGGAAGGAACTTGAATTGATAACGCAGAAGAAACTTTAAAGGACTCTTGGTGTTTTATTGCTCTATCCCCAATTACATTGTGAATATTCCGGAGACCCAAACTTCCCAAGAAGACTAAGGAGGGCTTGTATTTACTATTTAAGAGTTAGCGAAGAAAGAGGAAGTATAATGAGATTCAAGCCTTTTTATAATCTGTTTTGAGAGCTTGGATCTACCGACATCTATGAATGATTTCTTTAACTAATTATCTTGTCTGCATTTATAATGCAATTTTTACCTACTTAAGAGGTGTGAGTCCTAGATAACAAATTATATTATTCAATTTTAAACAGTAGTGGTGTACACAAAGTTATTTATTTAATTTAAATAAGATAAATGTTTGCCATCGTATCATATATAAATATATATATTTTTTTTATGCAAATGTATGATTTGTCTGATTATATTTTTGTAATTGTTTGTACCTATTTATGAATTAACTGAATTTTTACAAGTGAATTGTTCTCAAAAAAGAGGGAACATCTAATAAATAAATAAATCATGTTTTTTTTATTATTTTGGCAAAATAAAATGTTCATGTAAAATATTGTATGAAAAAGTGACAGTATTAATTTATAAACACATTGAAACGAAAGGAACGAAGCAACCGCAAGCAGCGTTATGCGTTGTTTGCGGTTGCTTCATTCCTTTCTCAAAGACAAATACATAGCACTATCTTTTTTATGTCAATACAAACATGGGATGCTAGGAAGAGGAATATGGGAAAATACCTGGCTATACAGATCCGGTCACCTAATACGGCTAAAGCCGTTTCAGGCCACATTCCGATTCTTTTTTTTAAATATATTACTTTGAAAAAGTTTATTTGTATTTATTTTTGTTCCATTTCCATAGTCCTCAATAAGTTTTATACCTGTTCTGAGGTCTACTATGGATTATGGATATTAATATCAACAAGCTTTCAAACTAATTGTTAAAATTAGTCAAGTTGAATATTTGCCAGTTTCGTTCCAGATGCGATTTGTTGAATCACATTTTGTGGACGGTTAGGTCGAAGCCGCAATGTTTTTTTTTATTTCTGTGGGCCTTAGAAAACAATAATGTTATTTATGACGGTTATTGTCTACCGAGGGAGAACGGGCACAGATTCTCTGTTTTTTTACCAGATGTAGGTAGGTATATTTTTAACAATGCATGCATCTGACGGCCGGCGCACAGTGGGCTGAAAATCGCCTTTCATAGACATAGAGACTTGAATTTTCAAGAGTATTTTTTTTGGCTAGAAATGGATTTTGCTGATCATTAATATGCTATAAAATTTCGTACGAACCCATTGCGTGTACAAATGAAGGAGTTATCATTTTTTAAGAAAAAATTGTATGGCACTGACATTAAAATGAATCATCAACATTCAAAAGTGTTTTTTTCAACTTTGAGGATTTAAAAAAAAAAAATCACAAGTTGCGCCACAATACGAAGTATGTCAAAAAATACAAATAAATAGTAGTATATCTGTGTGTAAGGATGGAATGGCCAACCTTATGATTCCAGAGATAGCCTAATTTTTAATGTCAGTGCCATACAAGTTTTTCTTAAAAAAATGATAACTCCTTCATTTGTACACGCAATGGGTTCGTACGAAATTTTATAGCATATTAATGATCAGCAAAATCCATTTCTAGCCAAAAAAATACTCTTGAAAATTCAAGTCTCTATGTCTATGAAAGGCGATTTTCAGCCCACTGTGCGGCGTAGTCCGGTGGTAAGGCTTTGGACTCCCATTCCGAAGGTCGCGGGTTCGAACCCAGTGTACGCAAATAAATTTTATTTGATTGATTTGTGTTATTTCACAATTGATTAATTAAAATAATAAATACTATATATGCGGCACGTTCCAGAGTGGAAGATACTCCCAGTATCGCCTTGGTGTAAGACCACCATTCAGAATTGAAACGTTTCTCCAAATGGCTTTAGCCGTGTTTAGTGACTAGATCTAAATAGCCAGGTACTTCCCCACCTTCCTCTTCCCCATCTAAAATAGTTATAATAATAATATAAAATGAAATGTCAGGCTTTCTGTAAAAATATTGAAATACATACAATTAAATTAAATGTTACCTTGTATATATTCGTTTATATTCTAACGTAGTATAAACTGATTAAATAAATAATACAAAAAAATAGTGCCATCTGGTAACTGAAATTCATAACTTTTATAACGATGATAACGAAGACTTACATTACCGCCATCTTACTGTTTTCAGGCAAACGTTTTTAAAATAAATTCTAGTTAGAAAAACTATTGTTTTGGAAATGAACAACAGAGTTCTTGTGTGTCGAAAATAGTTGATTTTGACAGGTCTACACTTGGCCTTAAGAGTATTAGGAAAGCAGGCATGTGTTATGCTAAGGTTGATTAGGTGTGTTATAGGTTTTAATATTTCATTTTTTATTATTTTAATGCAATCCGTTGTTATCTCATCTAATCCAGGAGCAATCTGGTTTTTTAATGTATTTATTATTTTGTTAATTTCCATTTCTGAACTTGTTTTTGATATAAATCTGTGTTGGTTGGGTATCGATGTTTGATCTGTTTGTTTGTGTTAGTGTGTTTGTGCTGTGTTTTTTACGATTCGCTAAAACTTTCCCTATAGTTGCAAAAAAGTTATTTGCGTGGTTTGCCATCATTTCTATATTTGTTTTGGCATCTATTTTTTTCGAGTTAATATTTAGATGTTCGATGGTATTTTTTTGTTTGTATTTTTGTGTGTATGTAACTTCCTTTAATATTTTCCATATTTCCTTTGGGTAATTGTTTGCTTTTTTAAGTTTTTCTTTGTAGTACATCTCCTTAGCTACTCTAATAATTTTAGTGCATATGTTTCTATATCTTTTATAGTAATTAAGTTGTTCCATGTTATACGGTGTTTGTTTAATTTGTTTGTGAATTTTGTCTCGTTTACGAATACAGTTTAATATTCCTTGTGTTATCCATAGTTTAATTTTTTTTGCTTTGTGTGTAAGTTTTATGTTTTATTGTAGTGTAATTATTTATTTCTTGCGTTAGCGTGTTTGTAAATGTATTCCAGGCTTCCTCGACATTATCTATTTGGTATAATGTATTCCAGTTTATTTTTTGGAGTTTTTCTTTTAAGTTTGAGTAGTCAATTATTTTTTTTGTAAATATTTTATGTTGTTTGCTACTATCAGGGAACTTGACTAAATTGAATCATAAAGCCGCCTCCAATAGTTAGTAATAAGATAGATCATTGTAGAAATATATCATATACTACCTGTACCCCGCCACGCGTTGCTGTGCGCTATCAAAAAGCCGTTTACAATAGTTTGTCTAGTCAATAGTTAGTAATAAGACAGATCATTGTAGAAATATATTATATACAATTTTTTTCATTTTTATTTATGTAGATTTGTACAGTGCCCTTAAGGTGATTTTTCACAAAAACCGCGCTATACAAATCATGGATATTTTTGCTAGTACTTTTGGGGGGATTACTATTTAGAAGTAATTAAACTGTTAAAAGACAAACATTCCCGGATTACGAATAAGCTGACATTGTTAGGTTGGATTAGGGGTTGACATTATTTGCTGATCACAAGTGGCTGCCTGACTGATTATATTTGCTGGCAGAAAACATTTTGGAGTGGACAAAAACCTCAATACATATTATGCAGACCATTTATGACAGCCATTATTTTTCACAGGTTACAACAAAGGATTTACTATTTATCGAATCAGTTGCCAAAATATTAATTGAACAATATTTGTGGGCCTCAAAATATCTCACTTAATAATAAAAACATATATTTATTTGAATTTTTTTTATTTTTTGCACTTTCCACAACAGGTTTTCTCTTCCAGAAGGTCGGGCTTATGGTTAGGAGTCCATGGGCCTAAACTAGAAGAAGAATAGTAGTCCATCGGGTAGTGCTCCCCTTCTTGATCAGCTTTCCACTGAGCTTCTTCAACACAAACCGCCAGCTCATATGGAGTTAACAACGGCTTAGCAAAAGCTGTGCCCCAGTCAATAGACAAACGGGGACAGGCAACTTGAACAAATGCATCAATCCCACTTATCATTTTCAATTTGTCAGGGAATATCTCAGAAAGAAGAATGACTATCGAGTCTTGCGTTTTGATTTGAGATCGAAGGCTTTGGAGAACTGTAGTGCTACCTTGCCTGCCGAGAGTGCCTAGAATCAAGCCAAACGTTCCAGCAGCTTTGGAAGCATCTATCGCATTGAACCTATTCTTTCGCATCAACTCATGGTCATAAAATTCTTCGGTAAATTTCTTCTCGTAAGGATCGTAGCGGAATGCTTTGCAGGTGGGATTCGCTATCATGGCTGCCTCTAAGTGAAACCTTCCGTCGCCCAGGTAAAGGACAATATCTGAACATGTCATCTTCGGCGCAGTGCATCCCAGAATCTCTCCGGGAGATAAAGGCTTACTTTGAGGAACATTAACGGTGTATCCAAACTTACGTAGCTCCACAGCGGCGGTGTGAAGAGTACTGACAAACTGGATGGTACTGACAAGACCGAGTCTTGTAGTTATCTGAGGAAAGTTAAGTTTTATCGTATCGATGAAGTGGAGGATGTCTATCTTGATGTCCACGAATATATAGAGTAATTTGATTCCGGAAGTCTGATCGATGGGGATCAGACATGAATGACCGTAGTGCACCAGCAGGTCCACTCCCAGAGCCTTGGCGGTGTAGTCATCCACGCAGCAGGCTCCGTAAGTCACATCTCCCATTATGAGGGTCTCTGCGTCTGTGAAGGTCTCGATGATATCACAAATGGTGGTCGCAAACATTAGTAAACCTGAAAGTGATAACAATTTATTATCATTTAACAACGATCTCCAAATCTGTTGCAGTTTCATGTGTCATCTTATACACTTCCACTACACTATTGAGTATTAACTTTTTCTTTTTTTTTTTTACTTAATAAATTTTGTGTTACATACATATAAATTTATAAATTTTACAAGTAAAAAAGATTAAAATATAAGATTAAAAAAAATTATACAATTACAAAAAATTAAGTACAATAGTATGCATATATGTATAATATCAAAAAATCCCACACACTATAATATTTATTATCATTGACTGATTGTTTTATTTTAAATCCAATATGTATCAGTTAGATAATAACGAGAAGAGAGTATTTCAGTTTCCGGTAATGGAAAATAATGCATTTTAATAGATATTTTGTTTAGAATAAAATCTGCATTTTAATAGATATTTTGTTTAGAATAAAATCTGCATTTTAAGAGTATCCCTACTTTCTGTATATTTACCAAAACAAGTACTAAATACTTCAGTCAAACTTATTTTCAGCAGTTAGCTTTCAACTACCTTCCCCTGGATGTTGCTGTAGCTTGCAGGGTGAAGATTACCCTGATGATAGCCAACCTACAATAGGAGGTGGCACCAGAAGAAGCTTTCGATTAATAAATAATATATTCATAACTGTTGTCGCCAATTTTTCTTATTGATTTATTATGTCAGTGAATTTGTTGCGCTGGTTTGTGCATACTTCTGTAAAAGTCCTGAAAATAAATAAATAAATAAGAAATAAACAGTAAGATATTACCCTCGGGCATTTGTAGGGCGACAAGCTTGGAATTCAATTGCTTAATTCGCCAAATGGTCTTGTGTATCTCGAAATTGTAGTTCTTGGGTAAGATTTCACAGGCTGCATTCAAGAGCTCGTTTTTCGTTATTTCTTCGGGTATTTTGTTCACAGATTTAATTGGCGCTTTGAACACTTTTCTTTCTGCTTTCGCCCTAACCACAACGACGGTGGAAGATTCTTCAGACATGTTTATGTTATTATCACACCAAACTTCACAAATATAAAATGAAAACAGCACGTTCAGTTATTTATCTCGGTGTTTAGCATGTGTTTAGGTAGATAATATTTTTAGAGTCTATTGAATGTCTATTGTAAATATGCAAATGTCAAAATGTGATCCGACATAATTTTAAAATTCCTCTCTATTTACTCTACGATAGGGCGTCCACACACGACTTGCCCAAACTAAACTGAAGCGACCTCGTCGAAAGACTTGGCCGTCCCACCGTCTTTTCCTAAAGTCAAGTATATTGTTATATCCCTTATCACACGTTTTCTTAAAAACCATAGACACCAGAATAATGGTTTGCTCAGAAGTTTATCTATGGTTTTTAAGAAAACATATGGAAAGAGATCGAACACAATAGCTTTATTTAAGAAAAGGACGATAGGACGGCCGAGCCTTTCAATACGGTGGCATGGGTGGCACCTGTGTAAGCTAGTTGTGTGTCGATGCACATAACACACCTTTAACGAACGGCTAGATAAATTGATTATTTTTAATTTTGTTGTAGTGAAGCTAAATAAATTGCTCCTCTGGAAGACCGCGTTAAAATAAGCTCCCCATGCTAAAATATTATTTGCCTTCGACTTATAATAATGCAGCTTTCTATAAGGCGCATGAGGTTTAAGAGTGTTGTCTGATTTTGATCACAACATTTAAAAAAATCACCTTACACCTTAGACCTCATTACATTTATAAATAATGTTTTATCGCATGAGCCGATTTCGCAAGAGAAATTAAGCTCTTATTGAAAATTCATCACTATGCTATTATTATCTAACATACATCAAAAAATATTATATTGCAAATAAAAACAAAGAACTTGTTATAACTCTACTTAAGGGAAGTTAATAATTAATATTATTCATGTAAAAGAAAAGGAGGAACGAGAAAAAAAAGAAGTTACTTAGTTACAAAACACTCTTCAAATTTATTTAATAAAATGTAAAAGGAAGGTTTAATCTTAATCTAGGTTTAATAATAGTCTTAAATTGTAATTCTTAAAATTAATTGTCCTTTTTCTTAATCCTAAATTATTGTTCATTCAATGTCTTAAAAGTTGGGTCACGTTACGAGATAAATATAAAAAATGTTCAGGCACTTCCCTTTACGATGATTCTGGAACCGCGGATCTCTACGTTCGCACTTATCACTGATACGCAAGAGCGCCTGGGCGACCGCCCCAAGGGGGGGCGAGAGCGTGACTGTTGGGTGGGCAGCTTCCTGGTAGGAAGCGCCTGGGCGACCGCCCCAAGGGGGGGCGAGAGCGTGACTCTTGAGAGGGCAGCTTCCTGGTAGGAAGCGCCTAGGCGACCGCCCCAAGGGGGGGCGAGAGCGTGACTCTTGGTTGCGGAATCTGTTGAGAACTAGCGAGATCGTGACCGCCGAGAGGGCAGCCTCCTGGGCGGAGGCGCCTCGGCGGCCGCCCCAATGGGAGGCGAGATGATAACTGTTGAGAGGCGAGAGCGTCCTGGTAGGAAGCGCCTGGTCGACCGACCCAAGGGGGGGCGAGAGAGTGACTGTTAGAGCTGAATCAGTTGAATTCACCCGCGCAATCGGCGACCGTAGCGCGCCTGTGGTGGGGTGCTGAACTATAGTGGTTCCGTTTTACACCACTTCGGTACGTTGTTTGAGTCCGTGGCGCTGGCATCGACATTCTCACCGCTAGAGTTACTATTATTTTAAAAGATGTTAAAATTTGTACAAAAGAACTTCAATTACAATGGCCTAGCCTTGGGCGAAGGTTTTTACTGCCGGGACGCTGGCTTAACGATACACCCATTTCAGAATTACTACTTAATGAGGGTCTAGAGATAAATCTGCCGACTAATGGGTGTATTTCCAAAAATTAGCTTTCTAATTTTTTATTGCGATTTCCGGCCACGCTATTGACTAAATTGCGTTGGCCTTTCTGTGAATTCAAGTCACTTAGATACCTAGGGACATATCAAACTGTTAAAAATATTTCAACCGTAGATATTCAAGATGTACGGCGATATTTTTTTCATTCTTCCTTCAGCTGTAATTCCTTGAGATCTCATTAAAAACTACTTTTGAACTGTACGTTTATTTGTTAAAAAAAAGTAATATTTATTATGGTGACATAGATATTGGTCGAATTATTGCAGTGCGAAACAAAGTGCAATTATTTATATGAGAACGAGAGTCAACAAGAGTGGTTTATTTATGATGAGAACCATTTTAGAATACTGGCTACATGGGCTACATGTTGGAAACTGCTGGAAACACTGGCAAGGGCGGCAAGCGGCGAGACGTCAAACGTCAAATATGTTCAATATTATTTCATTTCAATATAGTACCCAATAGTACCTATTCCTATTCATTCAATATTTAACTCACACTCGCCGTTTGTGCCATTTGAAATTGTAATCATTGATAAACGATAATTGCGTATAATTAATTTTAATCCTATTTTCTAAAGTAAATTCAACTTCGAACCTAATTATGTCTTACCAACAATATCGTGGAAACAATTTACCATTACAGCCTCCACTTCCGTCCACACCCACGAGTTAGTAAACAGTCATTTCTTCTTATTCACTTTATACTTTGAGGGCTTAGGATCAGAGGGGCCTAAATACAAAAACTGGTCGGTAATTGTTAATGATTCGGTAATCTCGGCAAATCAGTTGGGCATATGAGCATGTCAATCTTTATTTGCGTTTATCTCAAAACTATGTTTTTGTAGAAAGGCCCCTGTGAACCTAAACCCCCGGCTTGTGCACTGGCATACTCAACAGAATCTCAAAACTTGTCAAGATGATCAGATTTTATTTTTGTTTTTATGCACTTTTTTCTAGACGCCATAAGACACCATTTTGTGCAACAAAAAATAAGAGTAACATATTTTTATTAGAATTCTTGAAATGTGTAAACTTGTGGCACAGTAAACACCTGATAACAGGTTCCATCCAGATTATAATTAAATAATTTCTTCACACTTTTGTGGTTTTTATTGTTAAAATTATTGGCAAATAGCTGAATGCTTACTTAATAGATTGATATAGGTCACAGGTGGCACAGGTCCGCATCGTTCACATCTGATTTTAAAATTCCTCATACAGTTAGTCATACAAATGGGTCCCCTGATCCTCATTGGACGGCCCGAACTAAGCCTAATAAATCTGTTATGCGATATGTACGACGCGTAAGATGCGGACCTGTGGACGCTTACCTCATAACTCTGATGTGTGGACTGCAAAATCAGCAGCTGGTTATCAATACTTTGCGAGAATTGTGCCTTTTAAGGGCCGTCTGGCAGAAAAAGACAGCTATTTTTTTTCCCAGGTCTGAATGAGGCTTACCTTTATCCAATCACTTATGAACTAACGAGGACATTTCAAGCCACTGTTCTATAAAAAACTTATTTTCCAGTGCCTGGTATAGGAATGATTGGAGGCCATGGCTACGACAATATGCATCAGAGTTACAACATGAACCACAGCATGATGATGCCCGGCATGAATGACATCCCCCTCGAGTTCAAGAGCATGCAGCCTCCCCCGCCCCTCCACACACCCCAGCTGCACCCAAACCCTCCCATGCCCAAGGAAATACCTCCAATGACCAGTGAGTTTGATCTGAGAAGGGATGAACTGGAAATTGAAAAAGGGCGGCACAACAAGCACAATAATCTACCCAATGATGCAAGGGGATCACACAAACGCAGGCGCTGGCGGGACAGCCGGAGGCACGAGAAGGATGGTGAAGTCCGCGGGGGGGAGCGCCGCGAGCGCAGCCGATCAGACTATAAGGGACGAAAGTCTGATTCACCTATTGACAGTGGTGGAAATATCACTGAAAAGAAAGGCTTAACCTCTAACATGGGCTTGGATATTTGTCTACAGAATGTGGATATACCGAGAGCAGTCAACACCACTGTTAATGGCACAGGTCAGCAAATTCCCAGGATGAGTGCCGGCGAAGGACTCAGTCCTGGCAACGCAGCTCAGCAAGGAATGATGTACGGAGGTGTGGGAATGGGCAGCATGTTTCCCGGCAACATGATGGGGATGATAGGCGGAATGATGATGGACCCCGCCATGATGTCTATGGGGCAGTACGGCATGGCTGACCCCTCCCAGATGGCCACCATGCCGCTTACGGACGCCATGGCCTCCGGCGACATGAACATGATGGCCATGGGAAGCTTCCCGCTAACTCAGACTAAAGAAACCATCCAATTGAAATCATGCTCGCTCGTGCCGCCGTACCCGAGTTCCATTATTCCGACAACTAGAGAAAAACCGCCAGGTTGCCGCACTGTTTTTATCGGAAGTCTTCCGGAGAATGTAACCGAAGAGATCCTGACTGAAGTGTTTGAGAGATGCGGAGAAATCAACTCTCTCCGTCTATCCAAAAAGAACTTCTGCCACATCCGTTATGTTTACGAACCATCTGTGGATGCCGCTGTCTCTTTGTCAGGGTACAGACTCCGCATCGACAATAAGACGGATGGCCCCAACTGCAGTCGGTTGCACGTGGACTATGCGCAGGCGCGAGACGACCAGCACGAGTTTGAGTGCAAGCAGCGTGCTGCGCAGCGCGAGGCCCGGCACCGCGAGCGCATGGCCGCTCGACGTCGCCCGCCCTCCCCCCCGCCTATCCACCACTACACCGACCATGATGCTGCCGACATATGCGACAAAATCAAACAAGATGAAAACTTTAACAAGGCTGTTCAGGTATTACACTGTTATTAAACAAGACTTTGTATAAGTTAGCCGAACGATAGCTACTCATATATAGATCTCAACGCTCTAGGCTAACTAATTGTAGGTGGACGGTTTTTGCTGATTTATTTTAATGATTTTTATAAAATATGGGAAAAATGATCAAATATAGGTGGATTCATTGGCTTTAATCCGCTAACTCCCATCACTCGAAATTTTTTTTTCGTAAACATGCCATTGCTCAAGTGGTTATATATCAATGAGAAATAACTATTTCAGTATCCGAAAATGGAATATAATGCATTTTAATAGCTATATTCTTTAAAAAAATGGATAATTTAACATTTTTTCTTCACACCGTGTTTTGACATTATAATATTTATACAGTTTTTTGATTTATTTTTTAATTAAACCGAAACCAAGTACTTAAGCACTTATTTTTGGTTCTTAGGTTCACGTTTTGAATCGAATAAGAGAAGGAAAAACTAACCTTTCACATCTGCAATGTGTTTATTTTTTAAAGTGTATTTTTAAGTATTTTTTCTTTGACCATTTTCACTTTGGAATGATACAAGTTTCCCTCCATGGGTGCAATTCCTGAAATATTTTAACTATTCAATGATAACCTAAAAATGTTTAGTGATAATGTCACCAATTGCATAATAATGTGTGCGATTTAGGTTGTAATTTCGTGGCTGGAACGCGGAGATTGCACCAAGAAGAATGTGAATGTGTTCTACTCCATGATCCAAAGTACCAACTCCCACATCCGACGCCTCCTGAATGACAAGACGCTGTACGAAGAAGAACTTCAGCGAGCCAAAGACGAGGCTAAAATCAAAATGCAAACTCTACTGATTCAATGTAAGTTATTTTATTTATTCAGAGTCATTGTCTACAGTGGGACCTATTGTTAGACTCTTGCGTCCTACTCCTGACCTGATGCGATGTTACTGGATACAAATACCGCTTATTGACGACTGTTAAAAAGAAGCAACGGATTAGAAAGTCTCAAAACTATGATGAACTTTACATTATGCAGAACCTCAAGTATAGTAACGCTTATACTCGAATTGCACAGCTCCATGCTCCAAGTCTTATCAGAGCTTCTTATCATCTGCGATGTTTAACTGCCGCCTAAGTGGTGATGCTTGGGTGGTTTTAAGAAACATTGTCAATGCCACATTCCTTTGTTGATGGCTGGTAAGTAATGGTTTGCAAGAATCCAAGAATCACACTCCTCAACTGCCTAGGCCCAGTACATATTCGTCATTACTCATTGATGGTTATCTTCATGCTACTTTTTATTTAAAAAAATTGAGATTTACAAGTATTTTTGAGCTTTTACATTACAGATCTTTCTCCGTCTTTACTTATATTATATTCAGCTGTCATATTATTTTAGAAAAGATATTTTTTTGTGAAATCTTCACTTTACTTTTTTTAAGTACACATTACAGTTATTATTCTCTAACACTTCATGTATCTTTTGATGAGACATTGAAATATTCAACTTATTAGTCTATTGAACAATAGTCACCCAAATGCATACTCAAGTTAGTCGGCCAAACATGTTAAATCAATAATTGGAATATATGTTTTCATAAAGAAGCATTGAATACCTGTAGATATCCTCAGTCACTAGCTGGCTGGACAAGTGCCCGATAGTCTAATGCCCCCCACCTCTGAAGGGAGAACAGGAAGACATAGCAGTCAGCAGAGTTCCATCCCTTCATCCTCGTGTTGTGGGTTAATGTGGTAGGAGTCGGCAGCTCTGGTTCAGCATCAGGTAACACCATGACAGATTCTGCCCCTAGGCAGTCTGCTAACCAATTCATGCTGTTTGTTATATATTATGTTTTCACCTTATGTTCCGGAACACAGTTGGCGAAGTGGAGAAGGTATTTGCCGCAGCCTCGCATAAGAAGGTCTGGGACCATTTCAGTAAAGCGCAGCGCAAGAACATTGAAATCTGGAAAAAGCAGTCATCGGTAAGTAACACGGGAGGTATTGTTCTTCATTATCTATTATTTCCAAAGTGTTCACTCGTGTGACGGAACAAGTGGTTTGTATCAGAGGTATCCAAACTCTTTTGAAGTTAAAGATTTTATTTTCGTTTCAAAATGGGATTTTAAATCGTGCTTTTCGACAGAGTTTTATTATGAATTTTGACAAAAAGTCCAGAGCAATCTGAGTCTACTCCGACCGGGTTTTTAGGACGGGTTGTTTAGCTGAATTTGAACAATTCAATTTAAGGTCCTGTGAAGGTTCTATTCAAGTTCTGTTATTATTTCATTGTTGTGAAACAACAGGCCAATAATGATATAATAACTAGAATAGAACCTTCACAGAACTTGAAAATCAACTTTGAAATTTGATGAGTTGTTCAAATTCTGTGAGTAAATGCAAATGAGTTATTGTTGTTTCTCTATTTTCTTTACTAAGAGTCTTGAATTCAGGTTTGTTTAATTCACATTTTTATGCATGGATTTGCGACTGCAGCACTATTGGCTCATTTTTATCAATCTGCCAATACTCATGGTATAAGAAAAATTAAACAATTTGGGAATAGTCATCCAGTAAGTCAGAAGAAACTCCATGGGTTAACTAACAGTCTCAACTCGGAACATGATCGGCCAGCTCTAAAGGTGAAGTGGACAGACAGGATCGATATAACCACACCGTGTAAGTTCTCTGGATGATTTATCAACTGCCAACTGGAACAATTACTGCACACACCACTAAATGAGGAATATCAACCGCGAGCCTCGGTATGGAAAAGTCACAATCCTCAAATGTGTGTCCCTTAACATTATTGTCATGTAATCCTTCAGCTGCCAGTTCTCCAAGCTTCCTACTGCTTCCCTGCTTCATCTGGTCCTCGGCGGTGTTCAGAGGCAGGAGAACACATGTGTATCTTCTTATGATGCCTGCATAACATATATTATGTTATCAGCATTTTGGATTCATCATCTGGAAGCTCTCCGGTGATTTTTTATAATTTTCCAGGACAAAATTTTTTTGTCGTTGATATTCTTATATGCAATCCAACTTTTATGCATAAAAAAACTGAAATAGGTTAAATAGGAAAACTTCATAGGTTATTTTTAAATAAATGAAGTATTTGATCATTTTTAAAAATTGGATATAAGAATACATACCGAACAAAAACTTTTAATTTTGGAAATCCACTAAAATCAGAAGAAATGTTACAACCACATTACTGTTCTGCTCATTCTTGGAGGTTCACAAATATTACATATCCCAAGATACTCCACTGTACTGCCTGACTAGCCTTTGGTGATAAATATTATTTGTAATAAAACTGTTGAATGAAGGGAAATGAATTAACCATTTTTCCAATCTTTTCGCTCAATCGGTTTGGATACCTTTATTGTTCATGTGAAGGAATAATACAAGCAAAGGATTACCAGTAAGATAACAGAGAAGCCTCTGTTCATTGTTCATGTTCCTACACTAATTTATCAATGTTTCATCTTGCATATAAACATATAAAAAATAATTATGTTATTTTTTATTTATTCAATTTATTTATTTATTATTAATAATACCCCAAACTAGGCAAATGCCCGTATTATGGTGTTAACATAAATAAGAACATATAAAAACAATAATAAAATGTTGTTTTTTAGGCAGTTTTCGCAATTTGCTATCCAACTATTTAAAATTAGTATAATAGTAGTAATTAGTAGTAATGCAAAATCATTTGTTTTTGGTTTGAAAATTTGGTCACCTAGAAATGTTTCAGATGCTTTAATTAAATACTGCGAGTAGAATACATCTTGGCCTTTGAAACAATCGAGTATTTTTTATATAAGTCTTTTTATAATCCCAGAAAAAAATAGTGTATAGGCCTATGAAAACTGCTTTAAAGTTCAAAATCTCCTACTTACGAACCCATTTTCGGTTATGATTTTATTTTATAATGTGGCAAATTAAGTTATTTATAAAATGATCGGAAAAAAATTAAATATTTATGCCTGAACTTCCACAAAATAAAATAAAAGGCACTTTTTGGCCATGTTTTTTTCTTGCATAAATCAAAACACGCGGATGGTGTTAAGCGGGAATTTAAACCTTATCGCCATCTATGTAAGGGTTGTTATTGATAGCGGCTCAATTTAAAATATTACACGGCGTAGTGCATCGCCTTAAAGATTATTTATTTATTTTTTGGACAATATGTATAGCGCCGCTTTTGTGAGATATCACCTCAGGGGCGCTTTACAGTTGATGGAGGTATTACAAAAAATATAAATATTACAAAAATAAAGTGAAGTTTAGTTAATTAAAATGAAGTATAGGAACAGGTGACACGAAGATAGAAGATTAACATATTTTATTCAACTGATCTATTCTCAACCCAGAATAATGGAGATATTACGCTATGCAAAGTGTGCTGTGTTCTGGAAAATCTATCTATATACATAGTATATTAAAGAAGTGCGTCTGTGGGTGTCTTTGTTTTTTATAAAAATCTAAAGTTTTTTCTGAGATCCATGAAATTTTGTACACTTGACCAAAACAAGAGAAAAGTCACCCACCCCCTAAAGCAGAATACCCGAGCAACGCTGGGTGCTTGAGCTAGCGTACGAATGAAGGGCTTAAAGTTAATAGTTTGTATTACATTATAGGAAATTCGAATTCTGCAACTGGAGGATTTCCTACAAGAAACTGGTGGCGGCGAAGAGATGGACTGCAGTGACGAGGAAGGCATTCCCAGGAAACGCAGCAAGCTCGATGATGAAAGATTGCGGGTAAGTCTGTCATCCCACTGACAGTAGAAGCTCACACATTGGGCAATATACAAATTAACGACGGGCACTAAAATAAGTTGCTAAGTGTCACTTTGTATCGCTAGTACAAACAATACCACTAATAATTTATCTATAAATTCTATATGGGTAGTTAGAAAAATGTCTAATAATACTCTAGTAAAGGAATTTTGTTAACTGTAATCTTATAAATTGTAATATGTCCAACTAATCGCAATATTTGGGACCTACAGAATCTTACTATTATAATCTTACGATAATGCTTGTCCACTGATCTTCAACTAATATTAATATTCAATTGAAAATAAATTCCCTTCACACTGTCTCTGAATGGCAAAGTGTGCAGTATTTAATAGTAAGTACAATGTAATGGGATGTGTTTATATTGAATTATTGTGTATTCAATTCCAGGAAGAGAATGACAGCCTGAAGTGCCAGCTGGAGGCGTACAAAAACGAAATTGACATAATGCGCTCTGAAAATGTAAATGAGATGGACTCCAAGTCTCAGAACATCCACCAGCTCAAGTCCCGTATCGGAGTGCTGGAGAACCAGCTCGTGCAGGCCAAGAAGAATCAGGTCCAGGAGTCCATCAAGCTGCGCATCATGGAAGCCAAAGTCAGGACCTCGCAAGCCGACAAGAAGGAACAAGACAAGGAGGACAAGACGGACAGAGACGCACTGGTCATTCCCACACTCGAGAATGGAGAAAAGGTGAAATTTTGATAAGATTAAATGCATATACAATTTCTGAACTGTTGTACTAGCTATTTTTTATTTTTTTTATGTGAAACCGCACAAGAGTCCCAATTGCCCCCGACCGTCTGGAGCCAGTGAGACTATGGCATCCTCAATTGGGGTATGTTGTGAGGCTGAAGGTAATGGGGGAGGGGAAGGAGATGGGGAAGAAAAAGGTGGGCAAGTACCTGGCTATTCAGATCTGGTCACCAAACATGACCAAAGTCATTTCAAGCGACGTTTCAATTCTGAACGGTGGTCTTACACTAGGGCGATACTGAGCAATGTGAATTGCAACAGTAAAATACAACACTAGCACCGAAACAAACAGTAGATACATAATAATAACATTTTAGACACAACCCATCTTTTCTTACTTGATGAACCTGCGCAAATAAAACGCACAAATAAACAGACACTGAAAAAATATTTTGTTAATTTATTTGCAGTAAGATTAACATCCAACTCCAACATCCAATCTCAACACATTATTACGACCAGGAATTCTTAAAAATCTTTAGCCCCTTCTGTACCATTTTTCTTAACCCTTTGAATCGCTTATAGTGAATATTAAATTAAATTTGTGCATCTGTGCCCCTACCAAATTGAGCTCACCTTTGAATTGATTTCGTTACAGGTCGAGCCAAAGTCAGAACTATCCCAGGGTCTGTCTGCGAACAAAGAGGCCAAGCTAATTGGCGTGACATCAACATTCCTTCACGTGCACCCCTTCGGAGCCAGCACTGACTACCTGTGGTCTTACGTGCATAAGACGGAGCCTGAACTGCGTCAGAACCAACTGGAGGAGATGCTGTGCCGGTTCCCCACCGTGTTTGTGCAAAGGGTCTCAGGCGTTGGCGCTAACATTGAGCGAAAATGGATGTTTAAAGGCTTCACCGGCACCGAGGCTTGAAGCACCGCCCTACTAACGAATCTCTTTACTTGTTTACAGTCTGACCAAAGGAAGGCATCGATGAAAAAGGAGGGCATTGATGAAATTCATGATTAGGTTATGATTTTTTTTGGGTCTGCACTAATATCTTTTATAATTTGTTCATTAAAGTTTGCTGTGACAGACCGGTGATGTGAGGCATTTAGCACAATCAAGGTGCGATGATATACTTTGCACCAGGATGGTTCAAAGTGTTACTTTAAAATAGTATTAACATCCAGGTGCATGTTTTTCACATGTGGGTATGTATACACGGTGTGGGTAGGGTTGCCAGATGGTCCAGATAAAACAAACTGAACTTTTTTATCAAAGGGTCCCCCCTTTGATTTTTTTGGTACAATTTGTCGAAAATCAAATTGTCCTTTGATAATCATAAGCCCCTTTAATTTTGGCCAAAACAAAAAGGGAAAATTACCGAAAATTTCTGGAGGGAACACAATGAAACACTTAGTAAATATTAAAACTTATATTTATTATGTATTATTGGTAAGAAAAAAATCACTTTTTAACATATTTGGCACTAGATGCCACTACTTTAAATAATTGTTTATTGCCTGAAATTGTATCTTTTAATTCAGTGCAACAGACATTTAAATTGAAGAAAACGCGTAATTCGCTTTTTACGGTATTCACACCTAGTCGATTTCTTTCGTCAGTCCATATATTACCCTTTATACTAAAAACTCTTTCTACGAAGGCATTGGACACGGGAAAACTGCTCACATATTGTACCATTTTTAACAGATTTGAGCAAGTCTTACTACCACCCGAGAGAATCGCTCACGGCTTTTGCTCTGTAAATTATCTCGTGAGGTATATATGTCGCGTATTTTCAAAAAAACCAGATATTCTATTGTCCGGTTTTCCAAAATTTTCTAGACCGGACAACCGTTAAAAAAACCGTATGTCCGGTCCAAAACCGGACATCTGGCAACCCTAGGTGTGGGCTCTATGTAGGTAGGTAGCTCCTTAGCCTACTAGCTACCTACTGGCCATAGCTAAATTCAAATTTGAAAGATGTAAAAACGATAGTGAAGAATAAAACAGAAGAACAACGACCATGTGTCTCGGACCTGCTCTCGTATTTTTATTGATTCTCATGTCTTATAACCTGTCATCTAATATCACTACTAATGATTATAATAAATACACAGTTGGTTGCCTCAACGTGATGTGAACATGCTTTACCCTTATTGTTGTTCAGACATGACTGGTATTTTCCGAAAGGAGATGATTCTTATAATGTACTGGATAATTTTACATTCAAACTTAATATTAATTTGTAAGCGAGAAAATTATTGCATGGAAAATAGAGTTTTTTTGTATTTTTGAAATGTTTTGAAGCGATTTATTGATGTTTAATGAGAATAAAACTATATGGATAATAATATTGTTTTTAAAATAAAAACATAAATTTGCTGTTTTTTCTTTTGACTTCACACCCTACAAAAATACACACATAATTTGCAGCTTGACATGGATAAATTTGCAGATGATTATGTTTTTTAGCATTCATAAAATGTACATTGGTGACGCCACCAACTGAAAAATTAACCTCTTCAAGCTGAACTTATGAATTTTATTTGTGAAACATTACAAATTTTCGTAAAGAGAGGAACCCAAGTATTTGGTATTTGTCAATATATTCTTACAATAGTACTTGAAATATATTGAAATAAGGTAGGTAGGTACCTATCTAATTACTAATTAGATGTGGTAACACTACTTCAACCGGGAATTGGTGGGAACATTGCAAGCTGCAAATAGTTGTGAAAACTGCTTTCAAAATGGCGGGACTTCAACGTTTGGGATTGAATTCCTTGAATATTGATATAAGCAATTCAATTATTATTGGAATCATAATCGCCAAGTCCAGTCCTCGAATGTTTAAGTCTAAGAAAAAACAAAATGAAACTAATGGCGTTTGGTCTTTTACCATCAGAGATACTGAAATCGATTATATTAACGCTTGCGTTTGGGGATCTGCCCATTATGTGACTTCTTTCGATGATATGTTTCATGTTGGAGACGTGGGTTTGTTAATTTTATTACATATTTGTAGATCATAATCATTTTATTAGGTTTTTAATCAATTTTTATCATTTTCAGTTGATATATTAAATGCAAGAATAAAAACTCGTCAACTTGGAGAACGAAGTGAACAATTTTCTCCACAAGTTAGTACCAGAAAACGTATTTTCTTCTGCATAATATTTATGTACTTGTTCTTATAGCCAATTAATCTCCATTTCTTTCCCAATACTATAGGTAACATCTCCATTTGAACTTGTGCTAAATGAAGGCCATTCAGAAATGAACATACATGAAGGGGATGACTTTTTTCAATTTCTACCTCTTTTGCACATACCCACCAAACCATCGGCCGGGTACATAACTCTTGCTGAAATTAAAAACAATGGTAAACTCTTTTTAATCAATAAAGATGAACTTATTTATTATTATGATGCAAGAAGGGACTGATTAAATTTGTTTGTTATAAACTTTACTGGCTTTATTTAATATAATTTGAGGTTTGGTTTGGCGAATATTATGTACTTACAAGGATATTGATCTAAGTGGCCATCAATGCAAATGTTTGTTTAGTAAAGAGACTTTCTATTTTTAAATTTGTTACTTTGAAACAAGAATCAATATTTAATAGCTTGTGAGTTGGTGTACTTATATTAAAGTGCTGGTTTGCATAGCAGGTTAACACAGTTTACTTAAGGCGGGAAGGGTTTTGTTCTACCTTTTACATTTGTCCTATTTTACATATACCGGGACCATTGTTTTCGCCTACTTGAAGTGTGTTATATTAATAATAATTGATGTAGATACATATACATTCATTTTTCTAGCACAATCTTCAAGAGATGACTCGCTGGATCTGCTGGTGTTGTAAGAGTGTATTGTATTATAATGTAGAGATATATATATATTTATACATTCATTTTTCCTCATTTTTCTAGCACAATCTACAAGAGATGACTCGGTGGATCTGCTGGTGGTTGTGAGATGTATAATGCCACCTAGAACCATCAAAACCAAAGCAGGTAAACTAGGTAATAGGTAGTCCAAGTTAACAAAGTTAGCGGGCCAGATGGAATACGTGTCGTTAATATTATTTTTCCCATTTCAGGCGGCGAGGTTCAACACCGGGAAGTGACCGTGATGGATCAAACTACAACAGATCCACTTAAGATATTGCTCTGGGACATAGATATGATTAAAAGGTTGTTTCTTTTAAATCCCCTATTATTTATACAATGTTAGTAAGGATGGTCACGTGGACTTTTCTGTAGGCCTTTACATTATTTTGATCTATCTCATAAGATTTAACCAGCATTAGCAATGTATGTAACGGACTTGATTACAAAAAAACGACTTTTCTATACTTTCTATAAATATAATATGCATTTATTATATATATATAAATCTTCCGGAAGGAATTCTCTAAATGATAGTCAAAACTCTATCAAAATCCGTAGTTTATAAGAACTAAGCGCGCAAACAGATAGACGCGGATAGCGACATTATTTTATACTATTTAGAGAGATTATGTAGTGTTTTTTCTGAAAGAATTATAAATATATTAAGTAGTGTTTTTAGTGCAGTTGTGTGGTTTCGATTTCAGTCTGTATTTGATGTAAATATATTTTTTTCTGTTTCTGATCTCTATGTTATTCTATGATGTTTTAACCCGGAGGCTGCCGTGCGCATCTATGTTTGATTCAAGATTCCGGGCCCTCGCTGCCGCGCGCAATCATACGTGATTTTAATTTCATCTTGCGATATCTCGGAACTTTCTGTATAGATGGCGCAAAACTCGGGCTCAAAAAATAATTTGAACCTTTATCTAGCGACATCTCTACACAGATGTAACAAATGATTTTGTTTATATTATGAAAGACCTCGTCAAACTGGAGACTACAATATTTCCCCTCTCAGTGTTTGAATTCCCCGCGCGCGCGTAGCTGTGTTAGTGAATCACGTGGTTCCTTCTTATCTCGACGGTTCGCGAAAACTTAGAATCTGCAACGAATCGTGGTTCTAACGTTATTATTTTAACAAATTGTTTTTATTAACTACTCATATTTTTAGTGCAAATAATAATAATAATAATAATAATTGGATAATTTGTAGGGCGCTGTTTTTGTGAAAAATCACCTCAAGGGCGCTAAGTTTTGTGTTAATCAACATGTTTTGTTATTTTTAATGAAATAAGTTGTTATATCCGCCTTTCGAGTGAAAAAATAATCATATACATTTTATTTTAATTATCTGTGTTTAGAAACTAATTATTGTGTTAATTTGTCGTTTTTCCTAATATTTTTTTGTTTGTGTAACCCTCTATCATGGCTCGACGCGACTTGTCTGATGACCAAATAAGGGAATATTGTCTCTATCTTATATCTGTTAAATTCTTTTATTGCACACAACAGCATAAAAAATTCAGGTATGAGCTTCTCCGATTATCAGTTATGTGTGATAAGACAATTAATCGCAAAACACCTCAAAAATACTCAACTCGACTCAACTCCTCATTCGTCTCATCATGACACACCATTACGTCTGAGCCAATACCGGCAACATCAAAACAATCCAAGCCATACAGAGCCGGCCATGTTTGTGCGAATACAAAACTTAATAAAGCCGCAGAAAAATGGCTCGATATGTGTTCCCAGTGTAATGTGGCATTATGTATTTATTCCTGTTTTTAAGTCTGCCATTCGAATAAAAACTATAAACATAAATAATACGATAAGAAACTGTAAATAAAAGTTGAATAAATAATGAAGTTTTAAACAATAATATTATCACAAGTGAATCGTGAAAAATGGTGAGCCGTCGCAGAGGTCCCACTTCAGAGACGTGACTACTGATATTACTATAGTATGTCTGTATGTGTTGGTGAGATTACTGATTTGATAATGACGGCGGGTCGAAGTTTGTTGATGTTTCATAGATAGTTTTTATTCGTCAAATAATGCATCAATTTATAAAGATATCTTGCTTAGACTTTTCAAGAGTGTAACGTAAACAAGTTTTTTTTGTTTTGGTAATAATTTACAATCTCTAAGTGCTGAGGATAATAAATAATGACGCAATATAAAAAATTCTAAAAACCCTTGGCGTGAGAGTATCTATTATGTGTTTACATTCGGGCAGCAAAAGGGTTAATGAGAGTGGGATTTTGTTGTACAGTTTAGTAATAGTACAAGAAGCTTTTTTGACATAATATTGTATTCATAGTTACTTGTTTATATGCTTTTGATCCTGAGATCTAGTGTTTCTAATATATGTGTTAGTTGTTATTTCTTGTGTTTTGTATTTATGAATGTAAAGGAGAATTGTTTTAGAATATAGGTATTTTGATATTACGTTAAGATTGTTGAAGATTTAGTCAGTGCTAGTTTTTACACGGTTTTTCAGTATAATTTTAATTATGGCTTTTTGGGTTTTAATTTTTTTGATTTAGAATATTGTTATTTGTACTTTCTCATCTGATAGTACCGTATTCTAAGTGATTGGCAGAGAACCATGAAGTTCTTGATTAAATCTTTTTTAATGAGGACATTCCTGATGGTTTTTAAAAAAAAACTTAAAAAAAAAAAATTATTTACTAAATAACTAATGTGTTCACTCCATTTTATATTTTAATCTATTTTTACACCTAGATAGTAGTTATATGGTCAACGTTTTTCAATGAGGGAAAGTTACAATGGTTAATAATGTTGACCACTTTAGAAACTTGCTTATTCTCCACTCATTCATTTTTCTTTGAATTGATTTGAATTCTATATCTGTCTGTACTTAGGTCTGCATCATGGCAGTCTCGGGAGACAGTGCTGTTTCTGGCGGACGTTCGGCTGGAGTGGAACGCCTACAGTCGCTGCGTTGTGGGGCGGCTGGGACCTCGCAGCGTGGTCACTGAGGACCCGCAAATCCCTGACGCAGAGGCTCTCCGGGTCTTCGCCCTGACGGCTCCCATACAACCCACGGCTGTGATGAATCACATGCAAAATATGCCTGACCGTAAGATATTTATATTTATGGCAGTTTGACTTACTACTTGAATATTATAATGTACGGTGCCTTGAACAGTTACACCAAACCAACCAATCTGGAAGAGCTAGATAGTCTGCCTATAGTGTGTGCTAAGATATTTTGGATACTCTCAAACTTAGAAGTCAGACCCCAAGAAAATTATAATCACTGGCCAAATGAAGGGCAGAAGAAGCAGGAAAATCGCAGATGCGTTGAACTGATCAATATCACAGGCATTTAGTACATAACTCTCTGTAAGGAGCCTAGTTCAGAACAATTGGAGCAACAATCCTCAGCAATGAAGAAGAAATGTATCACAATTTTATTTTAATTTTCACTGAGATTTTAACAAAAAATGTAGATTACTCGATGGAAATCATCTTTGAGAATGTGTGGAAGGTCTTTTAACTACTCAAGTGCCAAAAGTATCCATTGGGTGCTTTTATAATCGTACGTGTGAGGGAGATTTATGATAATGATTATATTTTTCACTTGGGGGAAGCAGAAATACGTACATAGTTTGTCTCGTTTTCAACAGCTCTTTCTTACACACTATTATTAAGTGTGTAAAAAAAAAGCTGCAGCATTATTTTGATAAAGAATGTAAGTC
The DNA here is from genome assembly GCA_026573805.1 of Hesperophylax magnus. Lineage (NCBI taxonomy): Eukaryota > Metazoa > Arthropoda > Insecta > Trichoptera > Limnephilidae > Hesperophylax > Hesperophylax magnus. The sequence goes on along the minus strand of JAIUSX010000029.1, from coordinate 5,691,741 downwards.
GTACGTTTTGTTTTTTTTGTACCGGTACCATGCCATAGGAATTATAAAAGTGCCCATGGATACGAAAATTTTGTATCTTTTGAGCAACAGCTTATTCATATGGTAATCTAACATTATTAAATTTGGTTCGTGGGATTTTTACCCTCGGCACACTACGGAGGTATTAGGTCGTGAGAGCTCGCCATTCCAAAGGTTGATGAAAAGAAAGAGTGAACCCCGGTCTTGAATCAAAGTTTTTCATGTGCGTTAACCTATAAACCTAGGACTAACTATCTAACATATCATTATATTATACTGATTGAGTTTCCAGCGGGCACAATTCGCACGGTGATGTCAGTACAGCAAATCCTGGACCGGGCCAGCGAAGATGACCACTCGCAGTTCACGGCGCTCCTGTATGCCATGGTCACCAGTCTCGACCTAGATGGGAGCTCCAAAATAATTTTGTTTCAATGGTACTAACTTAATATTTGTTATTAGAATGAAAACGGTTTGTTCCTGCGACCCTTTCTTGCGTAAAATGTCACGCACGCGGAACAAACTGCTGGTACCCTCCCTCATTTAATCTGAATCTCTTCAAGACTTGCATTAATCAATCTTCCCAGAATTCCTTCGCAACACGCCCCTTAACATAACTGAACTGAGTGGTAACTAATTCAGATACCTTTTTTTATTTTTTTAAAAAGAAAGACAAACATTCCCAGGTTACGAATAACCTGACAATATTTGAAAATCTCCTATTACCACCACAGTTAGCAGAAAATGTTGCTTGTGTTGTGATGGAAGACTTAGCCAGCCGAGGAATTTAACACACTACGCCTGGGTGAAACCCAAACGCGATGTCAACTCAACCACCGACCTTTGAATTGTTTGTTATTCTCAATTCCAGCGAGGGCTGTTTGGGGATGCTGAAGGGCCCCAGTGCGGCGTGCCTCAATGTGGACTGCCCCATGGCCGTGGGAAGCAAGGCTCCTTTGGTCAATGTGGCATTTGACATTCGAGTGAGCCTAACCGACCACACTGGCACTATTTCAAACATCCACTTGAGCGGGAAGTACGCTAAAAGTGTGCTGGAATGTGATGTATGTTTCCTTACTTATAATGTATAATTTATCTAATAATGGCAAAGTTGGGGAACATCATAATAGATGCAACAGTGCGATAGTTGTTTGTTAGTTACGGGACATCAAAAACATTGTTTTGAAATCGATTCAACTAGAAACATATTTCAATAAACTTAGGGCTATATTTCTACACTAGGCTAGGGTCATTTTTAGTAATACATATTATCAGTCTGTTAATCTAGACAGGGTTTCTACCTGAGAGCAACTTGACAAATGTAAATATCTCTAATAAGATCTACTGAAATTCTGGGCCATAGTAAATAAAAAAATTCAATATACATACATACATTTTATATTTTTTGCTTTCCTAATTTTAGAGAGTAGCATTTGCCGTTGGGAGATATTTTTGATATCCATGAATACTTTTCAGGTATATGATTTCATAGCAATGAATGTTGACGCCCGCGGGCAGCTGAAGTGGCGCCTGCTATTGGAGCGTTGCGCCGCGCGGCTGTTTGTAACGCATGGCCGTGTGCTGCTGCTTGCCGCCGTCCCCGCTGACCCCGCCGAGCTCGTCAGCAAACTGCCCATCTATTAAATCAAACACGTTTTTGGACTGCAGTGTAACCTGAAAATAAATCCCCCTTTTTCCAACCCAGAAAAACCATTTCATCTTTTTTTCTTAATAAATAAATAATTTTTGTTATCATTATTAGATATTAAGTTTTATTGTGAAGGAAGAGGCGATTGTCTCAACTTAAAAATACACTTCTAATTTGGCTATATAATAGTAAATCAATAAAGTATTGTAATTAGGCTAACCGATTTTTTTTATTATTTGTTTTAATGGCATTTATGCAAAACTTACTTCCCTTGAGGCAGGGGCGGATCTAATACTCAAAAGGCAGTTGGGGGAAGAAAGTCTATTTTGAATGTGAATTTATGCATCAAAATTTTACTAAAGAGGAACAGTAGTGTGGTCTTTTTCATACATAACTTAATTTTTGACATAAGGCCAAAATACCATGGGCACACTGAGTTTGGGGGAACGTTTTGAAAACCATAAACCTACAAGAAACTGGTAAACCTCAAAAAATGTTTCTTTAATTTTATTGGAGGGGTTTTTGTAAGTAGCTATTTACCTACAGAGATATAAAATTGCGAATGCCGCACATTAGGCCCAGTAGGTAAGTGGCGAGAGCGAAAGGAGTGGAAAATTAATTATAACTTTCACAGAGACTGTGAATTTTTATTACATGACCTCAATTGAAGTACCGATGTGTTGTGCAATATGAATTATTTCATTCCCGAATACACAGAAAAAGCATTTGCTGAAATGATGACCGTTTAGAGCCACCCCTACCTTGAGATAAATTTTGCTTAATCGTCGCTTTAGAGTTTTTTTTATTCATAAAAAATCTATTTGGATAAGTAGGTACCATTCTAAGATAATAATTTTATTTCGAAACGCATTTAGGCCCGCATGTTGTACTTTAAAAAAAATACAACGTTTATGTTGTTATCACTCTACTTAAGGGAAGTTAATAATTAATACTATTCATATAAAATAAAAGGAGGAACGAGTAAAAAAGGAATTTACTTAGTTGTAAACACTATTAAAAATTTATTTAAAAAACATGTATAAAGAAGGGTGAGTCTTAATCTAGGTTAATACTAGTCGTAAATTATAGTTCTTATCTGGAACCGCGGATCTCCATGTTCGCACTTATCACTGATACACAAAAGCGGCAACTTGGGCTGGTTCCGAAGGGCGGAGTCGGCAGGCAGCGACTCCTGAGAGGGCAGCTTCCTCGTAGGGATATCCTCAGCACCGCTCCAAGGGGGAGAGCAGGAAGTTTCTCGGCGGAGGCGAGACGGTAACTTCTGCTAGGGCAGCTCCCTGGTCGGAAGAGCCTCGGTGCCGCTCCAAAGGGGGAGAGCAGGAAGTTTCTCGGCGGAGGCGAGACGGTAACTTCTGCTAGGGCAGTTCCCTGGTCGGCAGCTGCCTCGTCGCCTCTCCAAGGGGGAGAGCAGGATGATGACTCCCAAGATGATGAGAGCGTGACTGTTGAGAACTAGGCGAGATTGTGACCGCCGAGAGGGCAGCCTCCTGGGCGGAGGCGCCTCGGCGGCCGCCCCAAGGGGAGGCGAGATGATGACTCTTGAGAGGCGAGAGCGTGACTGTCGAGAAGGCAGCTTCCTGGTAGGAAGCGCCTGGGCGACCGCCCCAAGGGGGGGCGAGAGCGTGACTGTTGGGTGGGCAGCTTCCTGGTAGGAAGCGCCTGGGCGACCGCCCCAAGGGGGGGCGAGAGCGTGACTGTTGGGTGGGCAGCTTCCTGGTAGGAAGCGCCTGGGCGACCGCCCCAAGGGGGGGCGAGAGCGTGACTGTTGAGAGGGCAGCGTCCTTGTAGGAAGCGCCTGGGCAACCGCCCCAAGGGGGGGCGAGAGCGTGACTGTTGGTTGCGGAATCTGTTGAATTCACCCGCGCAATCGGCGACCGTAGCGCGCCTGTGGTGGGGTGCTGAACTATAGTGGTTCCGTTTTACACCACTTCGGTACGTTGTTTGAGTCCGTGGCGCTGGCATCGACATTCTCACCGCTAGAGTTACTATTATTTTAAAGGATGTTAAAATTTGTACAAAGACCTTCAAACAATTACAATGGCCTAGCCTTGGGCGAAGGTTTTTACTGCCGGGTCGCTGGCTTAACGATACACCCATTTCAGAATTACTACTTAATGAGGGTCTAGAGATAAATCTGCCGACTAATGGGTGTATTTCCAAATTAGCTTTCTAATTTTTTTTTGCGATTTCCGGCCACGCTATTGACTAAATTGCTTTGGCCTTTCTGTGAATTCAAGTCATGTATATACCTAGGGACATATCAATGTTGACTGTTGTCTTAGCCATCTCTATTAATTTGTTCACGCAATGCCTTTACTATTATGTAAATTATAAATATATTTTTAATAAATAATCATTTTTGCACAATTGTATGATTGCCACACTGCGGGGCACTTCGCCGCTCGGTGCAAGTTCCAAGTGTTCCAAGTTGGCACTAGATAGTTGATTTATGGTTGGCACCCCCTATTATTTGACGTTTGGCGATGTCTATTGACATCTGTTTTTTGTTGTTTATTTTCATGTTTTGTTTAGAATAAGCCCACCATGTCGAACAAACCAAAATGTGTTTCCGTCGTAGTGCTAGGAGATATCGGAAGAAGTCCAAGGATGCAATATCACGCCATGTCACTCGCTCGTTGCAAATATGACGTGGATCTTATAGGTTATGCGGGATCTAAGCCCTTACCCGGCATAATTAACTGTGAAAATATTAACGTCATCAACATGACTCCTTTGCCAGACTTAAACGGCCCTAAAATCCTTCAGTATGTTCTGAAAACGTTTTGGCAAACTTTGACCTTGTTGTTTGTATTATCAATGAAAAGGAGAAGTGATTTTGTGCTTTGCCAGAATCCTCCAGCCATACCTACCCTTATCGTGTGCTGGCTGTACTGCCTGGTAATCAGGGCTAAATTCATCATTGACTGGCATAATTACGCTTATAGTATAATGGCGTTGTCACATGGAAAAGAAAGTCTTATAGTAAAAGTTGCTAAGCGCTTTGAATTCTTCTTCGGTGCTAAAGCGCATGCAAATTTGTGTGTAACTAACGCGATGAAGAAACACCTGTTGCATAAAAATATTGTGTGTGTAAATACTTTAATCCGTTAAAGCTACAAATATAATATTTTTTTAACTGTTATAAATAATCAATTTATATTTTTTCAGTGCTAAAGTATTGTACGACAGACCGGCTGACATATTTCACACAATAACAGATAGAGAAAAGCATGACTTCATCAGTAAGATCAGTGTCCAATATTCCGAGTTTGGCGTTGCAACTAAATCACAACTGAATCACCCCGAACACAATGAGAACAGTGGGAAGACCATTCTAACGGAGCTGGTTGGAAACGAAATCCACAATCGAGTGCCAAGACCCGGAGTATTATTTAGCAGCACAAGTTGGACACCAGATGAAGATTTCCAAATATTATTGAGTGCTTTAGAAGGTGGGCATTTTACTTTTTCTTTTACACACGAGTCTTTGTGACGAGAGGAAGGAGTGAACACGGGTCTTGGAAGAGACCCATGTTGTAAGAGGGAGGAAATACAGAGGCCGGAAAATCATTCCACAGCTGAGCTGTTAAACTTTAGAATGAGTCGTAGAACTGTGACAAATGTCAACCGAGTACATATGTTGGGCGCGCGTTTGGCATATTTCCCGACTATGCACCGGTGCCGAAAGGATCAATGACACTAGTTCCTCGGAATATCTTCCATTGTAATACCGGTAGAACAAGGAAACCATACCTACCTGACGCATGTGCTCTAAAGATTGCAATCTGTTTGTTAAGACAGGGGAATCTATTAAACGGACCACCCGTTTCTGAGTCAAGGCTTTTTTTCATGTATTTTGGGGCTCCAGACCAGAGGTGGCTGCCAAATTCAACAATGGGATACAGGGTATGCAGTCTTGTACTATTAACATATTAAAAATTGAAGATTCGTTGACCAAGAAACGGTGTCAGTCAGTTTGGCTAGTACCAGATCGTAATATTTATTTTTGTAGGATTTGCTTGTGGTGTACAGGAGGAATACAAAATTTCGAGAACGATAGTGAAAAAACTGTAAAGAGAATGTTGAAAAAACTCTAATTTTTTTACTTTGCCGGAAATCCGGGCGTTTATTGCAATAACATGATCAATATTACAAATATGAAAGTAACCCGCCTCACTAGAAGATTTCTGTTCTGAGGCGGGGAATATTTTATGTATATAAAATATTTTGGACACATCGCTCGCCAAACTGTGAAGTGGACGCTTGCGAAGCTCATGGTCAGTGGCAAAGTGTTCAGAGGATGATCACCGATGCGTTGGGCTGGACAAGTATCGCAGGCGTCTGAAATGTCAGTGTCCTCATGTATGGCTCTCAGGCATTCCAACACAGGATCGTACGTGGAGAGTAGGAGCCTAGTTCATCAGGGCTATTTTTATTTTTTTAAAGAAAGACAAACATTCCCGGGTTACGAATAATCTGATAATATTTAAAAATCTCCTACTACCATCACAGTAAGCAGAAACTATTGCTTATGTTGTGGTGGAGGACTTAGCCAGTCGAGGAATTTAACGCACTTCGCCGGGGTGGGATCCAAACGCGATGTCAACTCAGCCACCGACCGGTCTTAGAATGGGTGTTGTGATACTCAGCAGTCAGACAAGGAAAAAAATGAAAAGTCCCCGTTTTCTTACATACTGCCTACGTACTTGGTAAAAATTCAGATTCATACATCGTCTCATACGTAACCTTCTGTTATTCTGAATCTCGACATGGTCCGACTCAAGTATTTATGTCTTCTTCAGGCGTCTTCGACTTCTTCTACCGTTCACAATTGCGTTATATATTCTCCTACACATCTTTCTTCGTTCATTCGCTCTACTTGACCAAACCATCTAAGCATCCCTTTTTTAATCTTACTCATTTTTTATCATTCTGACACAATCGCCCATATGTCCCAGGGATTTCATTTCTACAGCATTCTTTCTTCCTTTGCCAGTTCCAGGCCTCACTGCCATGCATCATGATTGTCAAAAAAATATTATTATTTTTCAGATTACGATAACGCCTCCACAAATAGCAATACACTTCCAAATTTGATTTGCGTTATAACGGGCAAGGGCCCAATGAAACAGCATTACACTGAGTTAGTGGCGGCGAAGAAGCTAAGGAAGGTGCGGGTGGTGACGCCGTGGCTGGAGGCAGCCGACTATCCGCGGATGGTGGCCAGCGCTGACCTGGGAGTCTGCCTCCACACCAGCTCCTCGGGGCTGGATCTCCCCATGAAAGTGGTCGATATGTTCGGGTCGGGTTTGCCGGTGTGTGCATATAAATATCAATGGTAAATATTGCTTTTATTCAATACTAGCTGACGTGTTCCCGGCGTTGCTCGACCTTTCTCTACTTTCTGTAAATATAATATGCATTTTTTATATGGATTTTCCGGAAGAAATTCCGGACATTCCGGAACATTCCGGAAGAAATTCTCTAAATGATGGTAAACAGCGGTACATTAACCTTTGGAACACCGGACCCTTTTTGAAGGAAATCAAAAATAAAATGTAGTGTTTCAAATGCAAGCGGTTCTGTTAAAAATTTTTATGCATTTTCTCATGGCATACAGGTTTAAATCGCATATATCAAAATTTCCAGTTAGGGCCAAATTCCAATGACAGCAGCGCATGAACAGTTTTTCGGCGGGAAAAAATTATTGTCACTTGTGCACAAACTGTTTTCCAGAGATTAATCTATATGGGTATTTTTAAATTAACGCATTGTCCCTGCAATCTGTAGTATTTCTCGAGATTTCAACTTTGGCATTTTACTTCTACAAATTTTTTTTTATTTGCCTCATGACATAAAACGACAACAACTGTTCCTAACAATCAGAGTGCTACAATATTACTGCAGAGTAATACATAATACTTTCTGGAATTAGAATTTTGTAAGGCTTTTCGTACACAGAGATACTTACAAGCCACGCAGGGCTGTCCCTGCGTGAAACGGCGCCTGGTGCTTGCAAAAACCTCAAAGGCGCTGTGTTAGGTATTGCGGTAAGGACCCGCTCGATAGTTATACACTCATTCGAACATGTCTCAACGTGTGTACTGTCTCGCTCGATGCAAAAAAGATTCAAGGTCCGTAACTTGCTCGATGACGTTTGACGGAAATTTACTATATTACTGAGTTTCTCGGAGGTATATCTATTGCGTCTTGTGTTGAGCTGCTCGAGTGTGTAGACGCAAGTCAACACGTTGGATCGAATCAAACCGTCGACCATGAATATACGTGTGTAAGTTGCTTCAGGTTATTTTTTTGGCTCCTTGACAAGTTGGTGCCTGCAGCGGACTGCTCCAATTGCGCCTGAGAGGACCAGCCATGAAGCTACTTGACTGAGATGCAACCACAAATCGCCTACTGACATATCCAAATTATACTGAACTTGGTTATTTTTGCACATACAGCTGTGGAATAAATATGATGTGACTAGTGATGAAAACAATATTGTTCTTTATTTTTATAAGTACAAAAAATTATCTAAATGAAGATATTGGGTTCACCACAATACAGCGAAATAAACATTAATTGTAGGGCATTCGTCGCTTGTGAGGAACTACATGAGAATGATGTCAAATTGTCTTTTTTCCAAACTCAATCCACACCTCCGCTAAATCTTTTCTTAAGGTGTTCTGGTAAATTATAGTTATGCAAACATGGATATTTTTCCATCTCCAGAACAAATTTAACATTCAAATCCTGCTCGGACACTGTCAAACGAGTAGTAGATGCGCACGCAACTACCGTAGCATGCTGTAAGTGTTATTGATTTCAGACCCGTTATTAACATATCGCATTGCTAGCGATCACTAGCAAAACAGTACGGTAGATACTTACGAGCGACACATAAGTTCAGCTTACTGAAAACTCGAGTCACTTTTAATTATCTCTGTGTACGAATGACCTTCATCTATCTAATATCCCTTTCTGACAACTGGTCGGTGTATGGAATGTTGGGGAGATAAAAAAAAATTTGGTTGCTATAAGAAAGCGGCTCTTGTCTTTTACCATCTACGACAATTGCAATAAATTATAGGATGCAGTGTATCCAATTGCACGCTTATCTAATAGCTGTTTTGTTTTCAGCTTGGAAGAACTTGTCAGAGATGGAGAAAACGGTCACACGTTTGAGGATGCCAAGCAGCTAGGACAGCAGATCAAGTTGTGGTTTGAAGGATTTCCCAATAACTCAGAACAAAACAAAAAAGCCCAAAAATATAAAGAAAACATTCAAACATTCTTCCACCAGAAGTGGGAAGGCAATTGGGACTTACGTGCAAAGGCCATATTTACCTAGTTTATTCCTTTTTAGTCGTACAACAGTTATTTTTTTTTATTTTTCAGATAAGTTAGAAAATGTAATAAAATTGATAAAAATACGAATGTCTATTTTCTTCTATTACATATTATGTAATAGTATAGGATCCCTTAAAGAATGACCGTCACCGAGATGTTTATTTGATGAAACGTATTTTATATTTAATTTAATATGTCAATAAATATATTGCATATCGGTTGCCTAGCAAATTTTAGTCCAGGGTATGATTAATTAATAATTTAAAAAAAAAAAAATTTTAAACATTGCACCGGTTTGATTATTATAAAAATTCTATACCAATCGAAAGTATGAAACCCATAGAATATGCAAACGTTAGGTTGCCTACTCTTTTCCGGTCACAACTCTCAGGTTGCCATGTATAAACAGGTAAATCGAAAAAGCATTTTGCACCGGTCTGATTATTGAATAAAAATTATATTACGGTACTCGTGCAAGGTACCATCTAGTCTAGAGTGCACGAGTCTATCGCTATCCTTTTCATTTTCAAGAACAAATAGCATGCGCACTCTCTTTGTTTTAATGGACGGACAGCTGCTATGCTTTGTCCTCTTCTATCGCATGGGATGGTTGGTTGGGACCTCTCAGTCGCACACGAGAATTCCCGGCTAGTTTTCAAAATTCGAAAACCGGAATTCGGGACTGATTTTTAGCAGGCAACCTTATACCATCGTGTTCATAATCTTTAATTTCATATAATTTTTATTCAATAATCAGACCGGTGCAAAATGCTTTTTCGATTTACCTGTTTATACATGGCAACCTGAGAGTTGTGACCGGAAAAGAGTAGGCAACCTAACGTTTGCATATTCTATGGGTTTCATACTTTCGATTGGTATAGAATTTTTATAATAATCAAACTGGTGCAATGTTTAAAATTTTTTTTTTAAATTATTAATTAACCATACCCTGGACTAAAATTTGCTAGGCAACCGATATGCAATATATTTATTGACATATTAAATTAAATATAAAATACGTTTCATCAAATAAACATCTCGGTGACGGTCGTTCTTTAAGGGATCTTAGACTATAAGTTAATACATCATGATAATTTCCAATGTTGAGTAGGCATGGTGTAAAATTATTGGATTTTAAAAGCAAAAGCGTTTATTTAAAACTTAAATTTTATTCATAAAAATAATATATAACAAATACACAGCGAGGAATGCCATAAATTTGCCGATCCTACACAAAATAAGTAAAATATAGATTGAATCACAGGATCTTTGTACTTTATATAATATTTACATCTAGACCAGCAACTTTTCAATTTCTTGCTGAATGTTCTGGATTTGAGGCTTGAGCTGAGATCCTTCGTTGACGGTGACGGAGCACGCGATGATGGGGCGGGACACGCCGCACGCGCGGCCTAGGGCCTGCTTGGAGCGAACGAACACGTACGGCACGTTCTTGTCCTCGCACAGCAAGGGCAGATGCAGTAGAATCTCCAATGGCTCAGAGTCCGCCGCCATCACGATGAACTCAGACAGTCCCCTGTTCAGAGTCTTGGTAGCCTCGTTGGCGCCTTTCCTCAGCTGCTTATAATTCATCGCCTGTTGGACCAGGTTGAGGATTTTAGACGTCAACGTCGCATCGGCTAGCGGGTAGGCCTTGGCGTTTACTTCTTCAGTCTGTAAATAAAAGCACGTGTTTTAGAATTACATCAAAAATCACTAAAAATAAAATTAATGGTTCATTAAACAATAATTACCATGATTGCTGTTGTTAGTATCAACCTCTCGGCGACGTTTTTCGCTTCACTGAGGAGTTAAACCTCAAAATTTGACCAGTTAGTGGAATTCACAATACAACGTGCTGTGAACACTGCGAAAACGTTGAAATTTATGAATGTATTTTGTTTATAACCTCAAAAATGCAGCGCGGTATAAAATAACGTCAAAAAAGTGTTTCCTGTGACAAAATACATATTCCCTAAATTTTAGTACCTAAAGTGAGCCACACACCTAACTATGTGTATTGCGTACGTGGAGAAAAGTAAGTTTTCGGCGATTCGAGAACGATAAAACCATAGAACAAGAATATTGACTTTGTTTTATTGTCTATTGTCATCATTTCTGTGCTTCCGAAGAATATCTGTGTATTGTGTTGCGTAGAATGACAAATAAAATTTAATTAATCTCAAATACATCGGTCAAGTATCAAAAAATAAGTTTTACGATATCTCTATCTTATGATGCAAAGATTTTCACTTTCAAAGTTGGCATCCGGTACGTATCCTCATCGAAATCGTCGTCTCAAATTCCAATGTTATGACGTGCGTATGACATCGCAACTGTTTATTTCCGCAGTAGTTCCCTAATATTATTGTTTTTTTTTGTAGGTGCAAATAAATCTAATTTTGAAGATGTCTGGCGAAGATCACACGCTACCCGTGGAACTGGGAAGACTAGAAATAGTCTCAGGCAAGGGGAGTGCAAGTACGACGTGTGGTGATGAGAACCCTTTCCAGAGAAGGAGCTTCGGGTCCCGCGCCAGCGTCGCTCTCTGGGGCCGGAGCTGCAACTGCTCTCTGAGCAAGAAAGCCATGCGCCACAAGGGGGTCTTCAAGCGCAACAGTGGCAAGCTTCTGAAAGACCCCGTGCTGAAGTATGTTAACACATGCTGCCAGGGAGGGTCGCGATCTGAAGAACTGGCGACCTCCCTGTCTTCAGTGTCTCTCTCTCCGTTGTCCAAATGCGGCTCCCGGACAGAAGAAGTGCACATAGACGGGGCTCCATTGCTGCACGCAGAGGCCGCCCCTGTTCAAAATGACTTCCGCTCGCTTGTGTCTAGTTGTAGTCAACTGCGAATCTCAAATAGCACTGGTACCTTCACGTCTGAGAGCTTCCAGAACCTGCAGTGCCGTGATAGTGATAGAAGCAGCATGGTGCAGGCAGCCGGGGTCTCGGGGGCGGAGGGCCGACCCGGGGGCCTGATTGCATGCTCCCAGCAAGCCCTGAACCCCCCGTGTGATGTCACCATTGACGAATTGGCCAGCTATTTTGAAACATTAGTTCATATTCCTAAGAAGATGTCCACAATGGCAGAGATGATGTATATATAATATTGTGTATTTTCTGTCTGACATTTTGCTGATTCTCAGCAACATCACAGTGCGATTCTAACGTGAAATTTATGATTATTGTTCAATGCCCTTGTAAAACATATCTTTGTAAATATGCTCCTTTTTAGAAAACAGCCAATATTTTTTTGCTCAAAAGTATTGGCCAATGTAAAATGAATGTTACTTCAAAGAAAATTATTAGATCTAGAAGATTGTTGAAATTAAACCCTATTTTCTACACTCTACTTGTGAAAATATGTTATACTATTTTGTTGTAGACAATTATTATAAATTTGTATTTTTCTTCTCTAGATTTCATTTAAATTGATACATTGCAGCATTTCTGAATTACTAAGATTACTGTATGGATTTTTGAACTGCCTCAATGGATGCGCCCCAAATAAAATACTTATTCTGTCTGTGCAATCTCTTAATTTTCAGGAGCCGCCCACATTGTACTTCTATTATTTTTCCTAATTCTGTCATAAAAATAGATAGTATGTATTTAATATTCTTAAATTGCTAATTTGAATATGTATTTATGATTATTAATTGACGAACTGTTCTTTTTTTAAAAATATTTGCGGAACTTTTAAGTTGGCTCTTGTAAGATACGAGATTTTACATAAAGTGTGTCTGCGTTGATAACTGAATGAATAATGATTTATGAAGGTTTTCTGATCTAATGGATGTGCTTTCGTGTGATCATCTGAACAAAGAGAATGTCACATTCATAGATTTAACTAATTGGATTATTGTCATATCTTTTTTTTGTGATTAATATTAATATTAATTTTTACATTTTTTATTTTATAATGTTTCTTTTTTAGTTTTTTTTTTGTTTATTTGTAATACTTTTTAATTCTCATATTTTAGAATTCATGTGGAATAAAACTTCATTATGATATAATATTAATGATCTATTCATTGTACACTATCCACATCCAGCCTTAAATTAAAAATATATTCTATTCCTTAAAAATATATTATAACAACCTCGGTAGAAAATATATAAACACAATGATTATAAATTTTATAACACCCTCCATTACTTTTGTTTAGTTTGCAATGTTTTCTGTGTATTTCAAATGCCCTATGCCCTAAATACTGTTTTAGAAACTAGATAAAATTATCTTTCCGGTTTATGCATTTAAAATAAACATTACTATTTCTAAATAATAAAATTTTAATATCAAACTTGAAGTTGTGTCAAAAACGCTAAACACATTTTTACTCCTTTTAATCGTAGAAAAATTGAGAGATATAGAAATTTCTAAAACACCTTAGTTTTGTTTGGAGAATTTGTAAGAAAACTATAATTTAACTTTTATCTCGTTCATAAAATAAATAGAAATAATTTTTATAGTTAAACCGATTTTTACTAAGTATTCATTTTGGCAATTTTTAGGATTTTATTAATGGCATCCTGTATAAATATTTGAGGCAATCTGGAAAGAATTGTTATTTACCGCTACATAACTCGACCTTGGTGCATGATCCTTGCTTCATTCACATTTACGCATCATCTCATACATATTTGTAGTCAAACATTTTTTAAACTAATCTTTGGAACTGTACTTGATGCACTTATATACAGGATGTCCTGGGGTAAAGGGCACAAACTTCGGGAGGTGATTCTATGTGATGGTAGAAGCAAAAAAGATGAATAACTTTTTTCGAAATTGTTTTTTTACCGTACAAAAATATTTTTATCTGAAAATTACCTTAAAATTAAAATTACGAAAAAAGTCAAATACCTTTTTTTTAAATTTGTATGATCATGTAGAATAACCTCTCGAAGTTAGTGCACTTTACCCCAGGACACCCTGTATTGAAAGAGGTTAACTTATTGTCACTAACAGGTATACTCATACACTTTTTTATACGAAGACTTCTGCCTGATCAACGGAGCAACTCAACTGCTCAACGATTTAACGTATCTTTTGACTTATGTTATTATGAGATTTGATAATACAAATTTGTTTGGAATAGTATTTTAAAAGAATTGTCAAATTTGTTTGGAATAGTATTTTACAAGAATTGTCAAATTTTTATTTTTGGTTTGAGGGGAAATGCCGCGCTGGCAAAAATAGCCTAATTTTAACAATTCTTTTTTAGGCGAATAAACCAATATAAATGCAAATTCTGATTAAGGGTTTACTTAAAAGAATGTGATTTTTCATGGATGGCGCTAATTTAATTATTTTAGGAAAAAACACTACAAAATACGCTTCAAAATATTTAGATGAATAATTTATTTTCACCCGAACGTAAGAATAAATAGTTTTGTTCGTATACAAACTCAATTCTTTTAAGAAAGACATACAAATACAATATAGTATCGGTGACTCGATCCAATATTGTATTTGTATGCCTCTTAAATGCCACGTACTTCCACACCCTACCGGGTGCACCTATCAAAAATATTTATTTCGCTGAAACGTGGATACAAAGAAACAAGCGATGAGTCATGACTCATTTTATTAAGAACGGGAGCCACGGTACCAGATCAATATTGTCGTACGGTTCAGAGTATATGAGCAATGCTAATACTGTGCTCGGCCAATACGGCTCCCCCGACACGGCTCCCTGCGTAAGCGTATGATTGATTGTACTACTCTTGGTACCGGATACGATCCTAGGTGGTTAATAGGTGTAGGTACATATATCCAATTCCAGATGTCTGAAAAATATAAATCGGAAGCATTGGTTTGCTCTTTGACCTAGAATTTTTTTCCATTCATGTGCTATTTTCCGTGCCTTGTGAATGTAATAATTCATATATATTCCACTTCCTTCACCTGCGCCATATAGTTACCCTTGGCATAGGTATTTTGTGAGAGTTATGACAACTTTTCTACTCCCTGTGCATCACGCACCACGCACAAAAAATAGAAAAATCAACACACGCACTGCAAATGGATAATATGTTTTTAACAACCCAATATCGATGCATTACATATTATTCAATTCGTTTAGCAAAATGCGTCCACAGTAAGTACTACATAATTACTATACCTTTTGATTAATAAAAAAAATCTGTTCTGTTCAAAGGTTTTGTTATGAATTTTGGCCTCAAATCCAAAATTAAGTTTTGTGTGAAAAGGGCTACGCAGTAGTTCCACTTAAATGTATTTATTATTTCAGTATCTAACTTTTGTTTACACACATATAGGTCATATTTTATGCGTGATAACTCTCCTCCATTCAACATCTCATCTCTTCTAAGTCTGAACTCGACTCCAACTTTCATTATAATTTTGAGATTTGCCTATTTAAATAAAATTAGTATTTAAATTCACCTTTCATTTCTCAATACATAATATTAAATGATGGCCAAGAACACCCTTGAAGGGTGAAAGCCAGAAATAATGAAAAAAAAAAACATCTTAGAAGATAATTTGAACATTTTAGGTGAATAATTTGTTTATTTTTTATAGATTTTTTTCTAATTTGATTTTTGTTATTTTTAGGTATCAAAGGGTTTTTTTACTAGCGAGAAGAAAAAAAACAGAATCACAAACAATTTTTTAATAAAAAAATATTAATTTATATATAAATATAAAGATAACATAAACAACATAGACATAATAATGGATCTAAATCCAAGCAAAACGGCCGAAACTCGATTTGGCATTATACAGGGTTTTCCAATAAGAGGTGTTATTTTGATATTCAATCGTAAAAGATCAATGGTTTCGTTGCTTGTGTGGCACGTAACGCCGTCTTGTTGAAAGTAAACGTCCAGATCAATACCATCCAATTCCGGCCATAAAAAATCATTAATCATCTCTCGATAGAGCAATCCATTCACCGTAATGTTGCTCCAGCCTTATTTTCGAAAAGGTAAGGTCCAATGACTCCGCCGGACCATAAACCGCACCAGTCACACGTTGAGGATAGAGAGGCTTTTCAACAATAACTCTTGGGTTTTCCGAGATGATTTGCATTTGATTCACTCAAGTGAATTTTAATAATTTCAATGCGTTGTTGAAGCGTGTATCGTTCCATTTTTATTAATGGCGTAGTTTCTACTTATCAAATGTCAAAAAATGACAGCTTCAAAAATAACATCTACCGAAATAGCGGGCTATTCAAAATAACACCTCTTATTGGAAAACCCTGTATTTACGGTATCTGTCGCTGGAATAAGGATTCCAACCTAGCAGAAAAAATAGACGCTACGAGGAATATCCTTTACAAGCGATAAGCAAAATGCGGAGCTATTTGTTTCACATTTTTTTCTTCACGTTCCTGAGGAAGAACAAAGGTATCGAATGGGTTAAGTTTTCATTGCCAATCACTCCCATGGGCGGGCCAATCACATAATATGTCATTTTAATGGTAACAAAAGCTCCTGGCAGCTAATGTGTTAATAAATCGCTGAATTGTACCTATCTCGTAGCTAGGTCGCTAATCTCTGGTGCAGTGATAAAATTCTTTTAGACCTAGGGAAAAACATATTATGGAAAAGATCAACATAAAGGGGTCCAGGGAATATTTTTTGATGAAACTATTCCCTAAATACGTGTTCCGATATCCGACATTAAGGGCCTGCAATCCTGTTTTAAGAGCATTAGTGTCAGGCGTCTCTGACGTATTCCGTCGTAATTGAAGAAAAATACATTTACACGTTGATGTTATCAATATTACATATGTATTAAAAATATCTTAAAAGATTGTTGGTAATCCTTTGTGTAGATTTAAATTATTTCGTAACAAAGCATATGACAGTTTATCTTATCCGTGGCCAGGGACACAATGCGGGATATTAATAGACGCGTGGGGCATGACGCGTGACGATGCGACTCCACGGTCCTGAATGGTCACAAGGAGTAATATAGTCCAGTAGAGCACGACGCGTAATAGCGCCAAGGATCCTAGGGTGCCATGTACAAGGGGTGTAGTCCCGTGGAGCACGATGCGTGATAGCGCCAAGGATCACAAGATGCCATTTATAAGAGTGGGAGCATGACGCGTGATAACGCCAAGGATTCTAAGGTACCATTTATAAGGGGTAGTCCCGTGGAGCACGGTGTTTGATGGCGCCAAGGATCACAGGGCAGCATTTATAAGAGGGGGAGCACGACGCGTGATGGCACCAAGGATCATTGGGTGCCATTTATAAGGGGTGTAGTCCCGTGGAGAACAACGGGTGATCGCGTGATTAGGTTAGGTTTACGGTGAAATTTGTGACAACATCTGGTCAAGTTAGGAAAGTTCATGATTATTTACATAGAATAAAAATATATAGCTTAACGGCTAACGACGTCAGGGGCAGAGCGTTGATACGCTGCGCCCTATTTTGCAGTAGTTTGATTTGGGTCGAAATTCTGTAATTTCTTTTTGCCTCTTACTGATAAGCCTAAGTATTACAGATACATAAAATATGTCACAATAACATGTAAGATACACATTGTCATGCTCTAATTTATGTCAATTGTTTTGTTTTTATCGTAAGACGTCACAAAATGATATCACGATAATCTCGTTGGTTTTCGATCATTTATATTGTTATCCGAGATTGAGCTATAAGTACCTGCCCACAGAACGAAGTAAATTAAAAATAATATCTATATGTAATATATAAGTATTAAAACTTATTGCTAATTATTTAAAAATGATATTTATAGGTTTATAACATTAATTCACGCTGGACAATAGGGAGCCTAAACTTTTGCATAATATTAAATGTAAAGGTTTAAGCTTTTGGCAGATTACGCTATTTTATGCGCGCATAAATTGGGCGTGGAATGTACGTATTATATGTTGGGTTAACACACTGCGCTATAATCTTGCTCGGGAGAGGGGTTCAGATAAATTGGGGGACTGCCGCGAAATATCATTTCTTTGTATGGGAGCTGTCACTTTGACAGATGACAGCCACGTAATTACGGCGCTCCGTAAATTGTTCTGACCCCTTCTCCTGCCGTAGGTAGGAGAGGGGGTCGCATAATTTTCAAATATAGCCTGGCTAGAAGATCACAGCACATATCGTCGCCACGCCCACACTTATTGCACATCATCTTTTAGGTGTGACATGTATGTTTGGGATTGTATGGCGTTATATAAAACCCTTTGAACTTATAGCGTAATCTGTCACCCTGAAATTCGTAATCTGTCTGTCAACTTTCCTTCCAATCAGCCTTCCAGCCCAAGGAGACTGCCATGGTGGTTCCTGCATGGAGAAAAATGAGTACTGCTGAGGGACTACACTCCCCATTAATGGCGCTCTAATATACTTGGTGCCATCACGCGTCGTGCTCGACGGGACTACACCCCTTATTAATGATGTTTTAAGATACTTGGTGCCATCTCGCGTCATGCTCCACGGGACTACACACCTACAAAATGATAATCTAAGAATCCTGGCGCCATCACGGGTTGTGTTCCACGGGACTGTAATACTCCTCATGGCCCCTCAGGACCTTGGAGACACGTCGTCTCGCCTCGGATAAGGAAAACTGTCATATCCTTTTTTACCAAATAATTTAAATCTACACAAATGATTCTAAAATCTAAAATCCCGTTAAAAACGTGACGAAACGCAATTTCCCAACAAAATATTAGTAAATTCAGAATATATGAGAACAAGAGTTCTTGCAGGTGCGCTTATTCTAATAAATGAAAAAGTGCAAAAAATGCGAAAATATTACAACAAGAACGAAATGCAAAAACTAATAAAGGAGACGACCAATTAGATTATTAGACCCCCTCCCTCAAAAGATACATTCTCACGCTCAGGAAGGTTCCACCTTACACTGATAGGTATCAATAATTATTGGT
Source organism: Hesperophylax magnus (assembly GCA_026573805.1). NCBI lineage: Eukaryota > Metazoa > Arthropoda > Insecta > Trichoptera > Limnephilidae > Hesperophylax > Hesperophylax magnus. Next base: position 5,672,811 of record JAIUSX010000029.1, on the reverse strand, counting down.
CCTGATGTCTTTTCCATAATTGACCGGTATCCTTTACATAAATTAAAAAGGTATTTTTTTCTTAATGATTACTGCTAACAAATCTTTTTTCCGCTAAAACCCTTCAGCATAACTTTCTTTTCCACATCATGATTTTCCATTTCTCGACATAAACCTCTTATTATTAATATTCATTACTTCATTCTGCACATTGCGATTTCAGCGTCTTCACATCTAAACTATGTTCACCGATAGAATAATAATTATTCACAACACTAAATTAATAGAGCAACTAAGAATAATTAATCCATAAAATCTCAACCATTATTAAATCTGAATCGTTTTCAATAACAATCAATTTTATACATACGCGATTACCAAAAACCTGCAAATTTACTTTGCCATTCGACTTTAGTGGATTTTTATTGTAACTCGCGTGCAAATTACATTCAATGAACTGAAAATGTTTAAAGTACATTTTTTAATTAATTTCCGCTCCAGAATCGATCATAGCTTCGAATAATAAACCATTTAATCTTAACTTGATTATATACGGTTGAACCCTATCTATACTAAAAAAAAATCCTATTGACAAAATATTTCTACTAAATTCAGCTATTTGGCCTTTTTTCCATACTTAAAACATCTCATGTGCTTAAGGGTAACCGGTAATTGGTGGATTTAAAATGTCCAAATTTATCTAGGCCCGAGAGGCCCCGGCTAGGCACCGATTTTTATTTTCATTTTTAATATTAACTCCGCAAAGGATACGATGGGAAATACATTTCGTAAGACATAAAACGTCATCTTTGGGGATGCTGTGAAAATGGTACACATTGAGGACACAGGACTCGGAAAATAATATATCAACTTTTCTATAGGGCCCCAACGTCGGAGGGGGGCCCGGTTAGGTGCCAAATATGGTACTTATTGAGGACACAGGACTCTGAAAAAAATATCTCACATATTTAAGTAAGCGGATCCTGTTGCTTGTGCTAATGATTGGGGACTAAGCTAGTAGTAGTATAAACTCTCGACGCCTGGGTGGGAATCAGACGAATTTTTTCACTCGGTTACCAACCGGTTAAGCTGATACCTATGTTTTATAGGTTTCCGTTTTAAAAAATACTAAAATATTTCCATTTATGAAAATATAATAAAATCTCCGAAAAATAAAAATCGAAACCATTTATTTTCATTTGCGGTGTTTTTTCATTTGTTTGTGAAAATAATAATTCATATTCTACTCCCCTCACAAACACCGCACATACCATGGACAAATATTCGCCCACGGCGCTTTTCCATGTTTCTGTAAGTGTTATAACTGATTTTTTTGTTCAGTTGAGTGGTTTTGGTTTCAGTTCTGTATTTGGTGTCAGTATATTATCCATTTAATGTAATAAATAATTAATAAAAAATAAATTAAAATAATAATATGTAATATAAAATTATTTTCGAATTCTCAACAAAATTTAGAGAAAAAGATCGAGGTAGTTATAAACTTTCCAGATGATTTCAAAATGACTTTTGGTTTAGATAAATGTAGAACGATCCATATTGAGAAATGCAAAATTGTAGATGGGGAAGAGATTATATTTAGAAATTTCCAAATTACTAGTATGAAAAGGGTTGAGGTTTATAAATATTTAGGATACCCACAATCAAATAGATTAGACCATACTAGTATTTAAAATGATATTTGGATTGAATTTCAAACTAATAAAAATGCAATCTATCTGCTAAAAAATTAGTAAAAGCAATAAATACTTGGGCAATACCTCTATTAACGTACTCATTTGGCATAATTAAATGGTCCAATACAAATTTAGATAACTTAGAACGATTAATTAGAACTACGCTTACAAAGTTTAATTGCCATCATCCAAATTCAGCTATAGAACGAATTAATTTACCTATAAATTTAGGAGGTAGAGGTATAGTCAAAATAACTTCTTTGAAACATAATCAGGTGGAAATGCCAAGAACTTTTTTCCATGGGAAAGCTAATAGCTCAGAAATGCACAAAATAATTTGCAAGGCAGATAGAAACATTACACCTTTAAATTTATATGACGGGAATGCCAACATTTTTATAAATCCCAACCAGGAATTATTACATTCCTGTTCAAATAATATTATACACGCAAAACACTTTATCTCAATTATCTCAACCAAACCTATGTTGATAAATTTTCGTCAAACAAATAGTTGAGTATTGGAGAGTTGAGCGAAAAAATAGAAGGATTTATGCTTGCCATTCAGGATACAGTCATTAATCCTAAAAATTATAGGAAACATATAATCAAAGATACAAATCAAATTGATGATTTATGTAGAAAATGTTTGGCTTTTCCGGAAACTATAGAACATATTATATCGGGATGTTCTATATTAGCGCCGTCCGAGTATACATTTAGGCATAATCAATTTTTAAAAATAATTCACCTAAGTTTGGTAACTAAACATAACTGATTGACTGCCGTAATAAAGTACCATATTACGAATATGAACCAAATTCATTTTTAGAAAATGAATTTTATAAAATATATTACGATAAAACTATACTAACAGACCTAAAGATTAGTCATAATAGACCCGCATAACTTATATCATTGATGTCGGTATTCCAAATTCCAGATATATATTTTTGTTATTTTTTGTGTCTTGTTCTGTTTAATGTTTTGTTTAGATTTGTTAGTATTATCTTATTCTTCAATGATTGTTAAGATGTTTTGTATTGACAGGATTACCATAATACTTTTTCGTCCTTGTCCTTCCTTAAATAATAAAATTTTATAAAAGTTCCGTTTACTGAAAACAGAGTGTCTTTACATTTATTTAGTTTCTTATTGGGAATTGATGATTTATTTACGGTTCAAATATTCTTACAATGCACCCTCCATCTGGCCACTCGTGTTTCAACACTTTTTTTCATTCTTCTTAATATATTTTATGTTTTTGTAAGTAGTGATTATTTTATGTTTCACTCAAATGTGTAATTTGTTAACGTCGATAAAGGCTTAATCCTATTGAGGTTGATTTTATGAGAAAAATTATGATTTATGTACAGGGTGGGGCAAAAGTAAACACCCGATGTTCTTTTGCTGTAATTTTTTTATGATAAACTTTGGAACTGCTTGTTATTCCGCGTTCCGCGATTCGCGAACCGATTCATGTCTTGTCGATTTGTATTCTGCATTTGTTTACTTTACAAATGTCAAAATTGAATTGACATTTGGCGCCGTTTGCAAAATTTATAGCGTTTTCCAATAGGGTGATTACTTTTGCTTCATCCTGTACAATGCAATAAATAAATAAATTATTTTTAAACTACCAACACTTAATTTTTCAATTTTTTTTTTAATTAACAGTCGATTACAATTCTTGAGTAAATCAGCTCTCAATACAATTTCTTCCTTTTTATTATTTTTCATCATTATTACTCATATATTCGTTAGTGAAGATTAAGAACCGTTTTTGTCTCAGTGAAATTACTAAGCTATTATATGGACATACGTAATAGGTACTTTTAATCACTTTTAAATAATGTATAATACTGATAATAAATGTTTTATTATCTTCTTTTTTCGTAAACAAATATAGATAATGATATCCCCCTGGATCTCCGGTGTTGAGGATTTCGTTTACGTATTATTTAATTTTAGTAGTATTGATAATATTAAGTAATTATAAATTGTAGTGTTTTTTTTTTAAATAATTTAAAAAATATTACATGTTGTTTTTAGTACAGTTAAGTGGTTTCGGTGACAGTATATTTTCTATTTCTGATCTCCCTATATTGTTTATCCAGCTTTTCATTTGAGATTATGTTATAATCCTGTTGTGAGTTTTTAATGAGTATCGCTTTTTGCTGTAGAGTTTAATACCATAGTATAGGAAGCCTTTTTGCCAAAATGTTGTATTTATAGTTGCTTGTTGGATATGTTTTTGAACCTGAGATCTAGTGTTTCTAATATTGGTTGTTAATTCTTGTGTTTTGTATTTATGAATTTAAAGCAGTATTGTTTTAGAATACAGTTGTTCAATTGACATGATGCTAAGATTGTTTAAGATTTCGTCAGTGAAAGTTGTCACAGGGACTAGTATAATTTTCATTTTGGCTTTTTGGGTTTTAATTAGTTCATTAAAAATATTGTCATTTGCACTGCCCCATCGATAATACCGTATTGTGACAGTGATTGGCAGAGAGCCATGTAGATCTTGATTAGATTATTTTTAATGAGGAAATTCCTGATGGGTTTCAAAAATAACTCGTGTTCAGTCCATTTAAAATTTGAAACAATTTTCACACATAGATAAGTTATATGGTCAACGTTTTACAATGAGGGTCAATTTTTACAGTGCCTATTAAAGTGATGGGAGCTATGAATTTTTCAAATTCAGGTCTTCTTTCGAGTTTTTTGTATTATTTTGAAAGCGATAATTTTGGTTTCATTAGCATTAAGTGTAAATGATTGGTAGTCTGGCCATTTTATGTTATTATTTAGTGTGTCTTCTGCTTTCTTAAAAATTTCTGCCCAATTATTCTCATTAATTAGAAGAACAGAATCATCCACAAAACAAGGATTTCGCTTTCGAATATAATTTTTATGTCGCATAGGTCATTAATATAAATTAAGAACAGGATTGGACCCAGAATACTTCCTTTTTTATGTTGTCAAGTTTTACCGTCTGCTTTCTGTGTTCCACATAACTTTTTAATAATGTCACTTATCAATAATCCCTGCATTTTCTAGTTTTTTTAAAAAGATGTGAGTGATTTGTTGTGTCGAAGGCTTTAGAAAGATTGAGGTATATGCCAATGTATTTTTTTTATACGAGTCTAGTGAATTTTTAATATATTCAATTACTTAAGGCTATGGCGTTGGACGTTCCTTGATATTTTCTGAACCAAAATTGTTTATATGATAATAGTATGTGAGATTCTAGGTAGTCGATGAGTTGATTAGTTTGATTAGTTTAGTTGGTTTGATTGAGTTGAGTTTGAAATATCCTTTCCTCAATGGATTTGTATATTAGAAAGATCTTTGGTTAGATAGGTTCATCTTGTAACTATTTTAATGTTTTTATTGCAATTCCATCACAATCCGTGAAGATATTCGTTTAAATTTAGATTTAATTAGTGTTACTTTGTGTTTAGTTGTTGAATCTAGTGTAAATTTCTAAATTTTTTTAGGATTTGGGTGTTTGTTAAAATTTTGAGGTATTTTATTTTATTCGCTAAATTCGAGTATATTTTTGAAAAAATGTCGTTTGTGTGGTGTACTAATCGATGTACATTTATGTTGAGTGAGAGTTTACTGTTATCTGTGTCGATTTATTCCAATGAGTTTGTTTTGTTTTGGTTTTTCTAGATGATTTCTGTAATTATTTTAATTAATTATAGTTGTCAAAATGTATCCAAATTAGCTGATAAGGTGGATCAATGACAGTGTCAGCTTATCTGGAAGGATTACCCTATGGATAAAATGGTGTTCAGATGTGAATTTTCAGCAGTAAGGGAATAGTCACAAGACGAAATGGTCCTGCAAGTGTTCGTGTTCCTAGCGGCAATTTCCCTGGCGGTGGGGGGCGTATTCCCTAACGGAGGCGCTCTATACGCGGGGGACAGTAAAGTAGACATCGAGGAGGATGCCAGGCTAGATGTCGTAAGTACAATTTTTTTAATTATATGGTGCAGTAATGCGTTAATTTTAAGTCGCACTATCTCTTGAACTATGAAATACATTGTTTAACCCTTAACTTGCACAACCCACGCCCAAGACATAAAATATTTATTAATATTCATATTGCTTATGTACAGGGGCAAAAAAATAATTCATCTTAATGGTTTTAAACATAACTTGCAAAAAGTGTTTTATCCTAAAACAATTAAATTAGGGCCACCTATGAAAGAACAGATTATGAATTCTTTAAAATATACCCTTAATTATTAGCTTAGTAGTCTAAAACGTCGTGTTTCCAGCGTATCGCTGGTTCAATGCTCTGCATGCCCTTCTTCAACGCAAAAGGAACATTGTAATGTTTGTTTTAGAATATTTATGTAGATGTATGCAAATTTTTTCATAGTTTTAGTAGGAAAATATATAAAATACAATAAAAATAAGATACAGTTCAAGAATTACAGTTACCAATTCGGCGAAAAGCTTTTGACAATATATGCCACAGCATACTATAAAAAAATCAGAACATATCAAAATTCAAGGAACGATAAAAGAATGGTTCGTAAGTTATGTACCTAAACGACACCAACATTTACAAATTAATAATGCATTAAGTGAACCCACACATCCAGAATTTGGAATCCCTCAAGGAACAGTCCAAGGTCCAACATTAATTATTATTTGTGTAAATGAAAAACTGGAAAAATAATATCTTTTGCCGACGATACAGTCTTGATCGTACCAAAAAACCTGGGAAGAATCATACCGAAGGGCAAATATAGAAATAAACCTATCTTTAAACACGGACAAAACTTAATACATAACATTTAAACTAACGGACAAAAACCTTTCAACAATAAATTCAAAAATTACTATTCATATTCGGACAATTGCAACTCTCCCAAATGCTCAATACTGACAAAAAAGAATTTCATTAAATATTCAGGAATACTTTTCAACACACTAAATGGACAGAACATGTTGAACAAACTATTAAAAGAAAATAAAAAAAATGATAATTAATACGTAAACTCTATGTAATGTAGTAACATTTCCCTTAAATTGAGAAAAATCTTCAAAAACCAATGCTACAGAAGGTTTACTATACGCTAGCCCAATCAGTTCTCCAATACGGAGTAATAGGCTGGGGAGGAGAATATAAAACTAACTTAGACCCACTAGAAGTAGTCCAAAGAAGTTTGATTACTCGACTCGTGAATTATTCCAAGAATTTAAAGTTTTAAAATTTAACAGAATCTATCAAAAAAATTCATTACTTCAAATCTACAAAGATAAACTAATAAAAGAGTTACAATTGAGACAATTCGGAGAAGTTATCACGTTAATTTAAAAAAAGGTGAGTTTGAACAATGTTCAATGTTCATTAAGAGTGAAGATTTTTTTTAAAACTTCGTTGAACTTTGATAGTAAGCCCAAGTTGGAAAATTTATGTAAAATATTGATGTAAATATTTGAATTTCAGCCCGGCTTGCTGACGAAGTACGGCTATGCCAACGAAGCACACGAGGTGCAGACCGAGGATGGCTATCTGCTCACTATGCACCGCATCCCCCGCGGCAGGGGACAAAGCGAGGGAGATAGGCCGGTGGTGTTTCTCATGCACGGACTATTTAGCTCCTCCTCTGACTGGATCATCATGGGGCCTCAGAGCGGATTCGGTATTTTCTTTTTTATATTTTATTAAAATAATTACATGTAACATATATAAAGTTATCACATAAAAATCATATTAAGTAAAAAAAAGGTTTTAGACACACATAATTGATAGAAAAAGAAAATTTTGAAAATAAAATAAGTAATGTAAAATTATACTTAGTAAGGACCTACGTACAAATAATTCATGCCTAAATCATAAAATAATGTTTAAAGATAAACAGAATAATGAAAGAAAAAAAAAACATAATGAAAATAACTAAAAGAAGCAAGGGTTCGTATTTAAAAATTGACCTGAGGACAAATGGAAAATATCACTATTGTATTTTTTGCACGACCTTCTGAAAAATGAATGCTGTGTGTAGTTAGTTTTTGAGTGCGGGATGTGGAATAGTTGGTTGGAACGTGTGTTTACGTTCTGGATAGTGGAAATTAATGATTCTAGAAGGTAGTCATTGTCAACAGCGTTGTTGATGATTTTGAATTTAACAAATTGGTCGGATATATTCTATTTCATAGTGTTGATACTTTATAGAATGTTTTGAATCATCATCATTTTGCGGAGTTTTACGACGCAAGGGTTCGCAAAAGCGGTCATAGATTTTAGCGGTATTAGCCGAGATGATATTCCTCCTCTTTTAGCCAACTTTTCTGTCAGTCTTATAGAAGATATAAAATGCCCTGCTGATGTACACTACAAGTCTAAAACATTTACTATAGGAGGGAGAAGCTCATCACGGTACAAAACATGCAATCCGAGATCTGTGTTATGTCTCATTGATGAAAATTTTGATTCATGGCTCAGAAAAAGGTGAGGAATGTCTACTCCTACAAACGCATCACTCTCGACGTCCCTGAAAGTTCAGCTGGAACCTTTACTACTTACCGGCCAATTTTGATCATGTGGTGCATTCTTTTTCAGCATATTATTTGGCGGAAGAAGGTTTTGACGTATGGATGGGAAATGCTAGAGGAAACTTCTATTCCCGCAAGCACGCCACTCTCGACCCCGACCAAGACTCCTCCTTCTGGAAGTTCAGCTGGAACGAGATCGGCTACTATGATTTGCCAGCCATGATTGACTACATCCTGGCCAAGACCGGAAAGACCCAGCTGAACTACGCTGGACACTCCCAGGGAACCACCTCTTTCTTCGTCATGGCCTCTCTGAGGACGGAGTACAACGCCAAGATAGCTCTGATGTCCGCGCTCGCTCCTGTTGCCTACATGTCCAACTTAGAGAGTCCGCTGGTCCACTACCTGGCACCAATTGCAAACACCGCAGAGGTGGGTTCAATCAATATTATTTAAAAAAAATATAAGGCACTTATTATTCATTAGTTTTTCCAAGTCGGTCCACCAAACCGAAAAACGAATTAAATCATTCAAACTGTTAATAAGATAATGTTCTTTTTGCACTAATCGTACTTTTACACGGATATATTATCAATAAAAAACGCTGGTATACCTATAATACACGAGTATATATTTCATAATATACGTGGGTATATTCGAAAACTAATTATTGGCCCTATAAGTGATTTCTCACAATATTGCAGAAGTAGAAGAAAACTAGTATTATTTATTTCTATATGTGCACAATTTTTAGTTACATATAAATTTCTGAATTAGCTGTTGACATCTCTGCTCGGAATAAACGAGCTGTTGCCCAGTTCCGAGCTGATGGCCCAAGCGGGTGAACTACTGTGCAAGGACAACTCCCCCTTCCAGCCCGTGTGCACCAGCTTCCTGTTCCTGTTCTGCGGAGCCAATCCTGAACTAATGAATGCGGTAAGTACTGTTGTTATTGAATGCGGTAAGTACTAATGTCTTTGATTGCAGACTCAGATGTTTGTTTTAGTATAAGCGTTTTTTTTCCGATTGTTGTGACATTGTCGAAATGGTTCTCTACTTTTTTCTAATTGATTCATAGTTAAGGGACAATTTGTTAGCGTTCGTTTTGAGGTTGGGCACGTTTAGCAAGATTGTCACGGGACCGTGAACTAGTCGCTACACCACTGACTCTAATCCTACATTTCTACATTTTGAAAATCCTCAATTTGAATGATTTCTGTCGTCAAGCAATTTTTTTTTCTGTTATAAGACTCTGTTAATATAATTCTTGGACTTCTACAGATTTCGAATTGACATTATTTTTTTCAGTGTTCATTTTTGTCTATATTCATGCATAAATTGTGTGCTCCTTTTCTTAGTCATCTATGCTTTTTTTCTAATTGATGCATTGTTATTGGACAATTTGTTAGCGTTTTAGAGATTGCCCCGGGACCGTGAATAAGTCGCTACACCACTGACTCCAATCCTACAAAGACCGACATGTATATTTTATAATCATCTTGATTTCAACAGATATTAATCGATTAAACACGTAGCATTAAATATATAATGTATTACTGGTTAGATAAGATTGGTGAAACAAAGCTTATAATGCTCTGATTAATAGGTAAATTTAGGTATTTGATTAAAACCTTACTTAATAATCGTACGCAGGCATTTATTTAATTTATCTCACTCAATATTAACTTTTAAGATGACCTAATACCCTAAAACAAAGTCGGAATCTTAACGACGTAAGTGAAGAAGGCTTGTACAAAAAAATGCGACGCGCGGCCCCAGTGTATTGGATGAACCTACAGTCGAATTTGCCCTAGAAGGCCTAGAAAACAGATTTCAACTACTGTCGGAATTAATTAAAATGTGACCCTCGAGCAAACCCTCTTTATCTTGTGTCACCCGTAGTAACTTTTATTATTACTCAATGAAGAAGATAATATTACCAACTATCAATCATCCAAATCCTCAAGTCTTACCGGGTCCAACACTCCATCAATGTATTCAGCTACTGAGACCTAATATTGTGTGTCCACTTCATTGCTTAAATATTACAACGAAGTTTATAACCTTCAAAAAATTATTCCAATCCACCGACTAGTTTAATATATCGATGATTATTCCTGATAAATTTAAATCTTATTATATTATTACCATGCTACAACTTAATACATATTACATTGACTGAGCGTAGCAAAATTCCGTTTTCACTCGGCGGTTTTGCATATCATGTGTCTGTAAATTTGTTTGTACGTTCCGTTTCTTTTCAGTATGGTTGCTGTTTTAATGGTTCAGTAAAGATTATTTTTTCAAATGTGTAATATTTGTGTTTATTACGACTTTCTATTTGCATAGGCCTGCTAGGGCAAATCTGACTGTAGGTCCGTCCAATAGGCCGGGCCGCGCGCCGAAGTTTTTTTACATGACTTCTTCACTTACGTCGTTAAGATACTCGTTTTAATTTAGGGTATTTGCTAGGGCAAATTCGATCGAAGTCTGTCCAATACGCCGGGGTAACATGTGGCATACTTTTGTGCACGGCTTGTTTTTACTTATGTCGTTAAGATTTCGACTTTATTTTAGGGTATTATATCATAACTAAATGATGCCTTATTTTGATTTATAAAAAAACTGATTAACTGCTCGTACACACGCGTTTATCTGATTAATATCTTGTGATTCCAGACGATGCTGCCAATCATCCTGGCCCACACTCCGGCAGGTGCGTCTAGCAGACAGGCCGTGCACTACGGCCAGGAGTTCATGTCCGCCAAGTTCCGCAAGTACGACTTCGGCACCGTCATCAACCTGATCGAGTACAAGCGCACAACCCCCCCGGACTACGAGCTGAAGAGCGTCACAGCCCCCGTGGCCCTTTACTACTCAGACAACGACTATCTGGCACACCCCACCGACGTGGAACAGCTGCACAGTGAATTGGCCAACCCGGTAGCTAAGGTTAAGGTGCCTCACCCTCTGTTTAACCATTTGGATTTCATCTGGGCTATCAACGTTAGGCCGCTGCTTTACGATGGCGTTATTGCGCTCATGAAAGAATATGCATAAATAATGAATCAATAACAAGGGAAAATAGAAGGGAATGTGTGCTGAAGTGTTCAAGTGTCTATGTAAGTAAAATGTGTGTATTATATTAATACACAAAATAAATAACATCATTGTTAAAACGGGCTTTTTTTATTTGATATTATTTTTATATCCTCAATGACAAAACAAAACGTTAAAGAAATGTGAAGGACAAAAAAAAAAAAACAAACCTAACCTAGGCTATTCTAAAATAATACTTCACTAAGACAATATGAACACAACCTTTACTTTCCTACTCCCAGGATTTAACTCAGACAGAATATTTGTGGTTGGTGGTCCGTAACTGACTAACGTAAATTAATGTTACGAAGAACACAAAAATGTAATAAATTGCTTAAACGGTAACCCATGAAAACTCTGGGATGAAATAAACAATCTAATAGGAAAACCTAAACATAAAATAGATAAAACAATTCTTCAACACATTCAAAACCCAGGAGACCCCCAAAATTTTATGCGACACAATTTTCCACAATATTTGTAAATGAAATTCAAAACATAAGACACAATTCACCTATGGAACTTCAGAGGCGAGTAGGTACGAGTAGTAACGCCGTCGTTAGTTCGTAGCATAGTTAGATGTAATCGGAGAAAATTGACAACGTGGAAAACGGCTATCGACATTGTACAGCTTGAACAATTTTAAAATACACGAATTAATTAATTTTAATTAATTTAATTAATTATGTAGATCAGTTTTTAAGATAAATTGTGCAATTTTTGCGAAGTTAAAGCTATTTTTGTAAATTTAAATAAAAATTAACAAAATTTTTAAACATTTCATCTTCTTCCCAGCGCGAAATTAAAATTAGACGCTTTGGATTTACTTCAGGTACTAACTAATATATTCCTGGAAAATTATGTAGTTGTGTAAGAATATAAAATCCCTTTATTATGGGATATATTTCTTCATATTGTAACACAAGGAACACCTGGAAGCTTTTAGGCTGCCTACATTTAGTTTCCTACTAAAATATTAGGGCAACCACAAAATGTGGCTTTAAAACGAAGTTAGAAACCACATTTATTAAAATAAAAACTGAATTAAGGTTTTTTAACGTTAAGAGTTTATTTCAAAGTACACTTATTTAAGTAGTTTTAAAAAATACATTTTATCGATATTCAGATGTTTTCTGTGACAAAAATTTTTTTGGTAAAAAATGGTCCATAAGCTAAAATACATTTATCAAATTCTTTTTGACAAAATGAAAATAAATACGATTGTCTTTAAAAAAATAATTCTTAGTAGGAATTTTAAAAATCAATTTATTTAGACCAATGACTTAGGACGGGTTGCTTCGTTGAATTTGAACCATTCATCAACTTTCAACGTTCATTTTCGGGTTCTGTGAAAGTTCTATTCAAGTTCTGTTACTATATCATTATAGGCTAGTTGCTTGACAGAACTGAAATAAAAACAGATCTTGAAAAAATCTTTCACAGAACTTGAAAATGAACGTTGAAATTTGATGAATTGTTCAAATTCTCCAAAACAACCCGTCCTAAGGACTGGTTGTACGGAATGTGAATAATTCATCAAATTTCAAAGTTCAACCAGTAAAATCACCGGCGATTATCCCGGCCGTGGTGTAAAACGCAGTCACCATGTCAGTGAGCAACCAAGCAAGCGCCCACACCACTTGCCCCGGACCTTGATATGCGATTACAAGCGACTGGGTACCTACCTTGCCACCCGTGCGACCAATACAGTGAATAGCTTGCCATCCAGCCCGCATTCCTACTCCGCCGGGGGTACAACGAGCACCCCTAGCGCACATTTGATGGCCAGTCAGTCTGCTGATGAGCTTGAAGCGATTGGCCCGACCTCGAAACCCGTGAGTTTGCAGCGACCATCTCGGCCTTGAAAGCGGGTCCCGGATACGCAGCAACTCAAGCCCACATAACATCCGGAGCGGGGCCCACCTCGGATGCAGCAATACTCTCAACTACATAGCAATGCCCGGGTACGAATCGGATGCACACCCAGCGTACACAATAACCTTACATGTCCCGATGCAAGGACTGAAAACCCTCATCCCACTACAGCGGGCCCTACCAGCAAGGCGTCGTAGAACGTCCACCCTCTGCTGATGAATCCCACAATCATCGATAAAATCATTAGAATTCGTAACCGTCGCTCAGCCCTTGTGAGGCACATTTACACCGCAATCCCAAGATGTAGACTGAGGGATCCACACGTCCCAAACACGCCAAAAGATTGACTGAACCTATAAAACACGAACAGAGTATCAAACATGAGACGTTGCCTGCCATTGGGGCAGTTCGTAACGATATATCCCCTCACACGGGAGGAGCATGAGAGAAGTTGGTTCAGTAAAATGAGCTCTGAACAAAATAAACAAGGAAAGTGAGGAAGAAACCCTACTCACGGCACTGGCAGAAGCTTAATTTGTTGAAAACAACAGACCACTCACGCAAATATCAATGGACCCGCGTGCTGACGGCCCAAGCCAGGTGACAAGTGACAAGTGGTGCAAGACGTTCAATCACTACTTGCTAGTAGCTCTAGTAGCTCTTTATCACAAAGACAAGGAAGAGGTTTGCCTTAGTCGCCAATAGCGAATCAGCCAACAGCTCGCAGACATGCTCTGGTAGCGCTGGCTGCGCGAGTACCTTCCCAGCATGGCAGCCTAACAAAATGGCACCATCCAACAACACCAATCAAAACATACGTCATCCAAACCTCCCCGATTACCACAACAGTAACACAGGCCACACCGAACTTACGCACTGCTGTTTCATACGCAGGGACCACTGCAGAGATTTAACACGTTCGACGAAATATCTGGGTGCAGCCACAACTGCACGGGAAGGAGGAAGGAATATTATTGCTTTTAATAAAACGCATTATTTGAAATATAAACTAGATGATATTTGCAGCTAAATCGAACACATGTGAGTTCGATGACCATATTTTCTAAAACGAAATCGTAATATTGACAAAGGCGAAAGGCTGTTACTGAGCGAAATATTATTCGCGCCATTGTACACCTGCATTGAAAACTGAAAATATGTTTTTTCAAGCTGACGCTGACGTCACTCGAACACCGGTAGAAGGTATTATTAATGGCAGACTTTTTGTCGATTCTTATCCTAATCTTGCGTAATTTTAGATTGTTAATGAAAGTTACACAGTTTATAGGCTAATGTGAACAACAATTTCATACTTTTTTATTCAGTTGATTTGGAGGATATTGGCAGATCATCTATTTTTATTTCACTCACTTAAATTCCATGTTGCCTACGTTTCGTAAACTCTTATATTTCATGTTACCTATATTTTGTTAACCTATGCATTGTTAAATCTTATATTTTACAGAAAATACCATTCTTGATTCTCAACTAAAAGCTGCATTCGCTTCAGTTCCTCCATCGCGGCACAATCATTTTAAAGATTACAACTATGTGCAATGAGTAATGTAATATCAGATACAACAGCTGCTACTATCTGGAAATTATTGGAGAGAGTGTGGAAAATGATTTGTTTAAAAGGGATAGAATTATGTATAATAAGAGCAGTGCCACCTTTGCCATCCAGTCTATCACGTTTTAGACAATGATATCCGGGAATCTTAAATTGATATGAGGGTTTTAACCACGTTTCGGAGATGGCAGCAACTGAAATATTATGTTCATCAAGTAACTGTACAAGATCAATTTTGTTGGCGAATAGACTTCTATTAGACTTTTATTAATAGACCATTGAAGTATTTTGCTCAGTTGCGGATACATCGGGAAGGCTAGAGAGTAAAGATTTCATATAATCGGCAGCGTTGGATGGTACTTTATTGTTATTTGAAAGGATCGTAATTAAAAGGGTAATTAAAGTTTGAATAAAAGAAGAATTTTCAATCATGACTTTAGGGAAGATATCGGAAGTGGAACAGTTTTTTAAGGCAGTCCCATTGGGAGCCTGGGATTTATTATTCCCATTCGGGTTAAGTAAAAGTTCATTATGTAGTTTTTTATCGAAAGAAGGAAAAAATTTTGGAATAGATTTTATCGGTTTGAAAATTGTTTCTTTGTGGGAAGATGATAGAGGGAATTTAGGGGAAGAAAAATGAAAGAGAGAAGCGTTAGACGTTATCTCTGCAAAAGATTTTTTTGTAGGAGGGAATAATTTAGAGGCCTGAAAGTAGGAAATGTTGTCTGCAGCCATTGACTGTTTGATATTTCTCTGTCTAGATAACTCTGGACAGGCCACACTAACAGCAGTATGGTTGCCCTTACAATTAATACAAATAGGGTTATTCGTTGTATTTTGACACTGTTCAAAGGGATGACCCTCTCCGCAATGGAAGCAACGAGGAGGGGAACGACAAATAGGTTTTGAATGGCCAAAACGGCATCAGTTGAAACATTGGATAGTCGGGAATTTGTATACTTCAACGGGAAGAGCGTTATAATAAATAAATACACGGGATGGTAATGTTTGACCTTTGAAAGTAATGACAACGGATTGGTGCCGGTGGAAGTATCCTTGAAATTCAAACGACGTACTTTTAAAACTTTTGGAGTTAATTGAGAGTCATTAAGAGCGTCTACTATTTCTGTTTCTGATAGATCGGTTGGGATACCTCTTACTCTGCCCATTCTGGTTAAATTGAAAGTAGGTATGAAAGATTTAAATTTATTATTTGAAAGAGAACCTATTTTTTTAACAAAATCATTAGCTAATGTGGCGGATTTAAATTCTATGGATAGTTTGTATCGACCTTCCGGTTTTATTGATCCATTTATAATACCGAGGTTATTGAGTTTTGAGTTAAAAATAAATTTACCAAAATCCAGGGGATGAATTATTTTCCCCTGTTCAGTCCTTTGGACATTAACAATAAATGGAGCTGAAGATGAAATAGAATACATAAGCTCAATGGCTTTTGCTTCTGGAGGAATGGTATCATTATAACTTCCATGAGAGATTGGGGATTCGTTTGTTTGTGAAAGAGATTTAATTTTAGGAGGTACATTAAGGAAAAGCGGAGGTCGTCGTTTTCGGGAAGGAATGGTTACAAAAGTCTGGGAATCATCAGAATCGTAGTCGTCTGCAATATTAGAAATGGACTCAGGGTCCGGAGGTCGATTTTCGTCCTCCTCCATTTCAACAAATTAAAAAAAAAAACTAAACAATAATTATTATTTTAGAAATAATAAATGACAGAAATAATACACGCAACTTCGTCGCAAACCAATAACACAAACAAACATAATGAATACGAAAAGGTAACAATAAATAAATCTTATCTGTACGCCGCGCCGTCAGCAAGCCGTCAAACACAGAGCACTGGATGTAAACACGACTGCACAATACCGAGGTTCGGTGACTAATTCAACATTAAAGTTATTATGATACTGTATTTACTGTACACTATAATAGTATAATACTGTATTTTTAAAGTTGTGTCTTTATGTGTTCATACATTTCTATTGAATTTTTTTTAATAGCTTGTATTTATATTTGTATTGAGTAATTTACATTTTTATTTATATTCTACTCAAGTGAAACGATAGGAAAACCTTCAAAATTATCTGCAGCATCTTTTTTGGGATTTGTAATGCAAACCAATTCGTTATAAAGATTAATCGAAAATAGTGATTTAGCATTAAGCTTTGCCATTGGATGCTTCAATTATGACTTTCTTCTAGAATGACTACTATGTGAATTTAAACTCTCACTTGCAAAACGTCTTGACGCCCCAATATGCCATTTTTAACAGAATCTCGTGCATTTACGTTTTTCATTTACACGTTTGTCATTTACAACAGTTACAAATATCTAACTGTATCAGCGCTGACGTTGGATGCAATTATCTTAAACGCCAAGTACTAGTAGTCTGTACCAGGAACCTACTTGTACATAGGTGTGAATATTGATACATTTTTGAGATAGAACGACCATGTAAAGTCATGTCATGGGCGTTGGCAGGGCGGGTCAATTTGTACAGTAATACAATTAGGTGAGCAACAAAAAAACAGTAAAAGAGGTTAATAACTGAATAAAACTATACATCTAATATTTTTTGTAGTAAATATGACAAGTTTCGTGCCAGATCCAGACGTAACGCGTCGTCTTGGTCAGGGCCGAACTTCCGCCTAGGCCCGAGAGGCCCCAGCCAGGTACCGATTTTTATTTTATTTTTTGATGTTAACTCAATAAAGGACCCGATGGGAAGTAAATTTCTTAAGGCGAAATATGTCATCTTTGGGGATGCTGTGAAAATGGCATACATTGAGGACACAGGACTCGGAAAATAATATATCAACTTTTCCATAGGGCACCAACGTCGTTACGCATATGCCGTTGCTTGTGCAATGATGGAGGACTTAGCTAACAGTAGTTTAAATTCTGAACGCCTGGGTGGGAATCCGATGTATTTGTTCACTCGGCTACCTATCGGTTAAGCTGATGTGTTTTTTTGGACAAGATCATTAAATTTAAATACTTTTAGTTCTTCAAAAATAGAGGTGTTTTCGATAATTTCTTAGTGTTTTCAAGATTATTTTTATAATTAGTCGTTGCACAATTTCAACAGCGAGTGGATTTGTATTGTATGCAGCTCCCCGCTCCCCAGCTGACTAAAGCGTATTTGGAGATTTGATTGTACTATATCGCGATAGACCGATATTAGCTCCCCAGCTGACTACAGATTTTCCAATGTGAGAAAGTTTCGAATTTACGAAAATATTTAAATTAATTTTCTTATTTTGTTGACGGTAAGGTTGATTTCATCTTTCCAGCTTAGGTTTTTGTCTTTTATTATTCATAAGTAAGTATTTAATTTTATTTGAAAAATTTTCAAGGTGAAACAGTTTATTTTTGTGATGGACCAAGGTCTTATCCAGTCTTCTGGATAAGACCCAGTAGAACCCAGGTAAGTGTTTACATTTCTGATTGAGATGTTCTAGTTTACCCAAGAACGATCGATACTGACATCTGTCAACTAAAAATTACCACTAATCCATTTTACTATATATAAAACCAATATGTCAATTTTTCAGATTTTCTCAACAAATCCAACATTACCGCGGTAGTTTCATAAACCTAGCAATACGGGCAAATCAGAAGGATTTTATTCTCAGGCTATCGTGTGGTAGGGGACGTCAACATACTAACGGGGTATTGAAAACTATTCTTTCTGGCGGGACCATGTAGAGTGATGTGCATGAGAGACGAATGAAAAGTGAGATGCCGCCATGGAATGAACGGGAGCATGGTCCGCTGTTGGGGCGTCTGGGATGAAGGTACCTCGGGATGTCTGTGAAATCCATACGGAGGGGGTGTCGACGCGATATCACGTGAGACTAAATCTGCAGCGCTATTACATACTCCAATGGTGTCGACCTGGAGGCTGATGTAAGCCAACTAGTACGCACTCTTGGCGGATTACAGCAGTTTCTAAGAGGTGAAGTGTGTGATGTTTTGAATATCCACATAAATAAACGATAAATAATAAACGAACGTGCTCCAAAAAATTTTTTTATGGCAGCTAACAGATAAGATTTATGACAGGCGGGCTTGAAGTGCATATGTCCCACGGGAAGGAAGAAAGAGATCGCATGGCAGTCAGTTCTTGAACGTGGGTACGTTGGCAGCTCCAAGAAATGAATACAAATCAGAAGTGTTGTGTGAAATTACAGTTGATTAGTGAATTCAAAATGGTATTAGAGAATATTGTGGAATATTGAATTAAAGTGAAGGATTATTGAAACGGTGTTTGTGTGAAGTGAAAGTGGTTCGACTCAGTGAGAATACAATTAATAATAATGACAATAATAATAATTGGATAATTTGTAGAGCGCCGTTTTGTGAAAGATCACCCCAGGGGCGCTAAGGGTTGAGCGATCGCGATTATAATATAAAATGTGTTAAATTAAACGTGATTTCGTAAATATGTAGTTCAAACTAAATTACTTGTTTTAAGAACATGAAAATAATAATAATAATGATTGCGTTGTAAAATAAAGTGAACGTATTTAAGGGCGGGAAGTGTTTAATCGGGCTAGGTTATTGATTTGGCGAGATGGCATTTTATCCACGGAGACCGAAAACCAGAGAAACAAATATATCATTAACTGTGGGTTCGAATCCTGACAGATTAGGGAGGTACAATTTTATTTACAGGAATATTTAATTACCCTTTTAAAGTTGTAGGGAGGGGAACAAAATTTAACAGATTGCAAGGGTTTCGCTAAAATGATGAAAGAGGCCGATAGGGAGGAGATCGAAAATTAAACTGATTTAGCTATATAGTGTAACCAGGTAAGTTTCACACTAGGATTTGGAGGTGACTAACAGGGTGAGTTTTTATATTATTTATTAAATTCCAGAGGACCCTTTTTAAAGGACGGGTACAACCAAAGTACAGGAACCGAGTTTACAACGCCTGCAACCCAAATAATGTTCTCATTAAAATGAATGTGCTAGGCGAGTTGTGAATCAGCTGTGAGTGGGAGACGGGCCAATGACCGTTTCATATATAGGACAAGACGCAGGTACAGTCAGCCAAAGGGGAAGTTTTGCTAGCGTATGACCGCCCGAATTGAAAGCGATCGGATGCAACCAGACAGAACAAAATGAAAACTTTTCTTCTGTTATTTGACTTTCTAATTTAATACTTTTCATCTATTGTTTGACTTTCTAAGTTACGAATTGGGATGCACAAAAACAAATCTAGGATCAAAAGAGGGAGATGGTAATCTCCGAAATAAAACTACCATCCGAACAACTTCTCTCAACAGGTACCTTTCGAGAGGTAGGCAGCCTCTTTAAATTAAATGCAAAAATCAGACCAATTATCCGTTTATACCTACCTGTGAGGATAGGTATTCAATAGAAGTTACCCATACCTAATACACGAGGGTGCTAGTAACCTCATAAAATAAATACTGGAACCAAATATTAAAACAGACAGTCCTCATCCTAAATTTGGCATTTCGAGTAGACCTTACATATATCTCACATGATAATTGGCTGAATGGGTAGGCACACAACCTATCGTTAATAAGCGGGCTAAATGTCGACAAGATCGTCGTGTGTTATATATGTTATTGACCTAGAAAGGGATGTAAATCCCCGACGACGAGGGAGTTACAACGTTTTCTAGAGGTGGCACGTAACTTAGGACCTTACGTGTCACATTTTCGCGACTAGATTCGTGACAAGGGATGTCATGGTTTTCCCCTTCTACACTCAGTAAAGTAGTTTTTCCTGGAGGTGTATGAGATTGGGGCAATTCTGAAAGACCTGGTTTTCTTTATTCTGGCGTGACGGTTGCCGATTTGGAACAAGGGGAGACCCGGCCGGTTGCGATATCCAGACACGCAGATATCGATCGCCTTGCTCAAATTATCATCCATCGGTTTTGTTTGGTAAAGAGGAGGAGTCAATCTTAGCTTGATCAAATTCATTTTCTTTCCTCTCCTTCCCCTCCTAAAATATATACATGGATGGCGCCGACAACTAACACCATAAATTTATCGTATGTTTATCACACACATAAAATCTAACACTTTATTATACTCACATAACCATATGACAGGTAGAATCACGTAGTTAGTTGGGGAGCAGGCGACTTAGAAGATAAGGTTTATGAAATGATTTTAAAACACAGAGGTAATGGATTCAACTCACTCTATCTCAAAAGAACCGAGGGATACCACACATACATAGATAACTAGGTTTCTAAACCGAGAAACAAAAAACCAACACAACGTTCGGTGAAGCCTTTTTATACTGAACCGTCACGTGAAATGAGTACGTTCAAGGTCGTACGTCACGTAGACAAACTAGGATGTACACACTTGAAGGGGTGTGTAATAAAGAGAGAGGCAAGGGCTTGAAAGACGGCAGGGAGAACCTTCCTACCCCGGATATATACATAACCAAAGCCTTATGGAAAAGTTACCTATGGGACTTAAAGAAAATTTATCGTAAAGAAGAGAAGGAAAAAGTTTGAAGTAGAAAGGGCGTATCATTTCAAGTGTAGGTGTGACAGCGCGTGGGAGATGAACTTCATCAGACGAAACCTACATGACACACTTTCCGCGTTAGCATCATGATATGTTATGCACTTACTTTCCCCATATAGAGCCAGACAAGTAGAATTCCGGAGGTGAGGTCGCTGGAACAATTCTGGAAGTGTTGGGAAGACTTAATTCGTTTTCTTTCGGACGTGAAGGGTCCGTATAGGCCAGGGTACCATTATGAAATGGGTCGCCAGCTATAGGGGATAGCTTGGACATGTCGGGGTCAATGTTTGAGTTCTGATCACCATTCACCGTTATTGTATTAGTTAGTGGAGGAGCCAGCGTAGTTTGAAAACATTTCATTCGTAAAATTTACCCGTTATCCTTCTCCTCCCCCCACCACTCATTCCTTCCCTATAATAAGACTAGTGTCAAATGACAAAAATAACATATATCAGAACATAGGTGGAGACATCCCCAGAGTTGAGATGTCAGGGAATTCTCGAAACCCGATACCCAATGCATGTCGGTACAATACTACACTAAGTTGTGCAATAACGAAACTATTTCATGTTCTCGGATTTATTTAAGGTTAGAAAGAATAAAACATACAAGTAACGACTACTGTATTACAGTTAGACGTACTGTAGGGAACGAGAGTATGTTAGACGCACGGTTTTATGAGAAAAGTTTTAACAATTTCAATAGTAAAGAGATCACCTACTCTAATTAAACGGAACTGGATTACAACAAACATATGCATTAATGGCTCGTTCATAAAGGGAAGTCCTCTTAATATGAATTTCAAAACCAAAAAAAAAATACACAACGCTGAAAAAGGAGGATTATTGCGAAAATAACTCTTCTTAAGATCTTTTTACTGTGTACTCTATACAGGGATCGAGATACTTAGTTAGGGTTTCTTTTTTTAAGGTATGCCACGCCACCACTAGCTTAGGAAAGTCGACGGACAAGACCAGGAGGCCACTTTACTATCAAATCAATTTTAATTTACTATGTAAAATAGATGAATCATTACATTGTACAGTGCAATAAATAAATAAATAAATTTGGAGTAAAACATAAATTATTTTAAAACTATTTACTTTAAAATTAAACAATAACTTTGTAAACATCATACATACATATGTGATGTTTACGAAGTTATTGTTTAATTTTAAATTATAATGTCACATCACAAAGTAACCGCTTCATATGAAGAAAAAACTATTTACACTTAATTTTTCATAAAACTTTCCTAACTTTCTTCCTTTTAGTTTTTCATTATTATTATTACTCAAATATTCATCAGTTAAGATTGAGAACCGTTTTAATCAAAGACGAAATTACTAAGATATTATATGGACATACGTAATAGGTCACTTTTTTAAACAAATATAGATAATGGTTTCCCCTTGTTTCTACGGTGTTTTCATTTACGTATTATTTAAATTTAGTAGTATTGATAATACGAAGTAATCATAAATATACGAGTATTATGTAGTGTTTTTTCTGAAATAATTATAAAAATATTACATCGTGTTTATAGTACAGTTTAGTGGTTTCGGTTTTATGGACATTTTCAATTTCTAATCTCCCTATATTGTTTATATAGCTTTTCATTTGAAATTTACGAGTATATGTTATTATCTTGTTGTGAGTTTTGAATGAGAGTCGCAAAAATTTGTGTCGTGAATTTTGTTGTAGAGTTTAGTAGCATGGTATAGGAAGCTTTTTAGCCAAAATGTTGTATTTGTTGCTTATTGTATACGTTTTTGACCCTGTGATCTAGGGTTTCTAATATGTGTATTACTTGTTAATTCTTGCGTTTTATATTTATGATTTTAAAGGGGTATTGTTTTAGAATAGAGTTGTTTAATTGACATGATGTTAAGATTGTTGAAGATTTCGTCAGTGTTAGTTATCACAGGGACTGGTATAATTTTCACCTTGGCTTTTAGGGTTTTAATTATTGCATTAATAATATTTTCATTTGCACTGCGCCATCGATAATACCTTATTCTGACAGTGATTGGCAGAGAGTCATGTAGATCTTGATTAGATTATTTTTAATGGGGACATTTAATTTTTTTTTTACACCTAGATAACAATTTTTACACCTAGATAACTTATATGGTACGTTTTACAATGAGGGTCAAGTCCTATTTAAATGATGGGAGCTATGAATTTTTCAAGTTCAGGTCTCCTTTCGAGTTTTTTGTATTTTTTTATAATTTTGAAAGTGATGATTTTGGTTTCATTAGCAGTGTAAATGATTGGTAGTCTAGCCATGTTCTGTTATTATTTAGTGTGTCTTCTGCTTTCTTTAATATTTCTGCTCAATTATTCCCATTAATTAGAAGAACAGAAACTTCCACAAAACTGAGGATTTCGCCTTCGAATATATTGGCTATGCCGCATAGGTCATTAATATAAATTAAGAACAGGATTGGACCCAGAACACTTCCTTTTTTATGTTGTAAAGTTTTACCGTTTGCTTTCTGTGTTCCACATAACTTTTTAATAATGTCAATTATGAGTAATCCCTGCATTTTCTAGTTTTTAAAAAGATGTGAGAGATTTGTTGTGTCGAAGGCTTTAGAAAGATCGAGGTATATGCCAATGTATTTTTTATGTGAATCTAGATAATTT
This sequence comes from Hesperophylax magnus, assembly GCA_026573805.1. NCBI lineage: Eukaryota > Metazoa > Arthropoda > Insecta > Trichoptera > Limnephilidae > Hesperophylax > Hesperophylax magnus. Next base: position 5,648,881 of record JAIUSX010000029.1, on the reverse strand, counting down.
TTAATATATTCAATTACTTAAGGATATGGCGTTGGACGTTTCTTGATATTTTCTAAACCCAGATTGTTTATGTGATAATAGTATGTTAGATTCTAGGTAGTCGATGAGTTGATTCGTGTGATTGTCCCTATTTTCAGTTGAGTTGGAAATCTCCTTTCCTTAATGGATTTGTGTATAAGCTCTTTAGCTTTGGTTAGATAGGTTCAGCTTGTAACTATTTTAATGTTTTTATTGTAATTCCATCACAATCAGATGAAGATGTTCATTTAAATTTAGATAAAATTAGTGTTACTTTGTGTTTAATGGTTGATTCTAGTGCAAATTTGTTCCTTTTTTAGGATTTAACTGTTTGTTAAAGTTTGAGGTATGGTTATTTTGTTCGCTAAATTCGAGACTATGTTTGAAAAAAAGTCTATTTTGTGGTTCACTAATTGATGTTTATTTATGTTGATCTGACTGGCTGACTGTTATCTGTATCGATTTATTCCAATGAGTTTGTTTTGTTTTGGTTTTTCTAGATGATTTCTGTAATTATTTTAATTAATTATAGTTGTAAAAATGTATCCAAATTAGCTGATAAGGTCGATCAATGACAGTCTCAGCTTATCTGGAAGGATAACCCTACGGATAAAATGGTGTTCAGATGTGAATTTTCCGCAGTAAGGGAATAGTCATAAGACGAAATGGTCCTGCAAGTGTTCGTGTTCCTAGCGGCAATTTCCCTGGCGGTGGGGGGCGCATACCCTAACGGGGGGGCTCTATACGCAGGGGAAAGTAAAGTAGATATCGAGGAAGATGCCAGGCTGGATGTCGTAAGTACAAATTTTTAATTATATAGTGCAGAAATTCATTTTAATTCAATTAGTTTATTCCTTTAAAAACATTAAAAAATTACATTTTATTTCGTTTTTAAGTACATTTGTAAAATGGTATTACATAATAAGTAAGCGGTGTATCAACTATACCAGCATCGATAGAGTTAATTATAGTAATACGTTAATGTTAAGACGCACTATTACTTCAACTATAAAATACATTGTTTTAGCCTTAGCTTGCACAACCCACGCCCAATTAAAAAATATGTATTAATATTTTACAGGCACAAACAAATAATTCATCTAGTAGTTTTAAACATAACTTACAAAAAGGTTTTATCCTGAAACTATGAAAGAACAGATTATGATTTATTTAAATATACCCTTAATTATTGGCTGAATAGTCTAAAACGTCGTGTTTGACAACAAAAGCAACATTGTAATGCTTCTTTGTTTGTTTATTTTAGAAAACAATTATGTAAATATATGCAAATTTTTTCATTCGTTTAGTAGAAAAATATATAAAATACAATATAAATAAGAAACAGTTCAAGAATTACAGTTACCAATTCGCCTTCAGAGAAAAATTGGGCGATGCACTCAAGATGCAATTGCGAAAATAACCTGTACAATTTATAATGCTCTTAACTCGGGAAATAAATATTAGTATATTCATCGCTTTAAAAAGCTTTTGACACTATATGCCACAGAAAACTATCAAACAATTAGAACATATTGGAATTCAAAGAACGGTAAAAGGATGGTTCGTAAGTTATTTATCTAAATGACACCAACATGTACAAATTAATAATGTACTGAGTGAACCCACACATTCAGAATTTGGAATCCCTCAAGGAATAGTCCTAATTCCAATATTATTTATCTTTTGTGTAAATGAAATGCTATCGATTCGAAAAACTGGAAAAATAATATTTATCGTCAACGACCCAGTCTTGATCATACAAAAAACCTGGGAAGAAGCATATCGATGCGCAAATATAGAAATAAACAGGTTAAAACAATGGTTGGATGATAATTTACCTTTCATTAATCAATCTTTAAACTCGGACAAAACATAATACATAATATTTACATTGACAGACAAAAACCTTTCAACAATAAAATCGAAAATTACCATTCATGCCCAAAATGCTCAATACTGACAAAATGAATTTCATTAAATATTTAGGCATACTTATAAATCAACACATTAAATGAACAGAACATATTTAACGATCTAATAATTTTTAATAATTAATAAATAAACTTTACTAAGGACGGGTTGTTTCGGAGAATTTGAACAATTCATCAAATTTCAACGTTCATTTTCGGGTTCTGTGAAAGTCCTATTCAAGTTCTGTTATTATATCATTGTAGGCTAGTTGCTTGACAAAACTGAAATAAAAACAGAACTTGAAAAAATCTTTCACAGAACTTGAAAATGAACGTTGAAATTTGATGAATTGTTCAAATTCTCCGAAACACCCCGTCCTAAGTCTTCCTGAAATTGAGAAATATCTTCAAAAACCAATTCTACAGAAGGTTTACAATCAGTTCTCCAGACGGAGTTAAAGGCTGGGGAACATCATATATATAAATAACTAATCCACTAGAAGTAGTCCAAAGAAGTTAGATTACTCGATTCGTAAATTATTCTAAGGATTTAAAGTTTTAAAATTTAACAGAATCTATCGAAAAAATTCATTACTTTAAATCTATGGAGATAAACTAATAAAAGAGTTAATGAGACAGTTCGGGGAAGTTATCACGTCAATTTGAAAAAAGGTGAGATTGAACAATGTCCAATTTTCATTAAAAGTGAGGATTTTTTTTTAAACTTCGTTGAACTTTTATTATAAGCCCAAGTAGGAAAATTTATGTAAAATATTGATATTTGAATTTCAGCCCGGCTTGCTGACAAAGTACGGCTATGCCAACGAAGCACACGAGGTGCAGACCGAGGATGGCTATCTGCTCACTATGCACCGCATCCCCCGCGGTAGGGGACAAAGCGAGGGAGATAGGCCCGCGGTGTTGCTTATGCACGGATTATTTAGCTCCTCCTCTGACTGGATCATCATGGGGCCTCAGAGTGGATTCGGTATTTTCTTTTTTTATATTTTATTAAAATTATTACATGTTACAGTTTTTAGTTGTAATGGTTGAAGTTATCACATAAAATTCATGAAAAAAAAGATTTTAAACAAACATAGTAGGTAAGCAGTGTTGCCAAGTTAGCATATTATATGCTAAATTTGGCATAGATACTCCATGTTTAGCATAACTATTATGCTTTTAGCATATAGCATATTTATTTGGCTTATTTTTACAGAAACATGAAAATAATAAAAACCAATTTTTTAACTAACAAAAATGATATCGATTGAAAAACTGGTGTCTCAATGGAGAAACATAGTTCACATTAAATGGGAATCCTTGACTTCCACTGTAGAGTTTTGGAATGAAGTCATGCAATATAAAGATGCAGCTAATAATAACCCCTTCGGTAATTTATGTCAGTTTGCAATGTCTATTTTAACATTGCCGCATTCAAATGCGGACATTGAACGTGTATTTAGCCAAATGAGTCTGGTCAAAACAAAACTCCGAAATCGTTTGGCGGTGTGAACCCTAAATTCCATTTTTTACGTGAGATTTGGCCTAAAGAGAGCAGGAAAGTGCTGTTATTCTTACACTGTTCCTGACGAAGTACTACGCTGCATTGGGACCAAAGAAAGTTACGACTCCGTCTCTCAGCCTTCCACATCAGCTGCTGTTAATGAAGAAGATGAAGATGAAGATATTGATATTTTATCTCACTGATTTTATTTCTAAGTTAAATTTATGTTAGCTTTTATTTTGGCATTTTTTAAAGTAATTTAGCATATTTCTGGCATATTTTTCCCATCACTCTAGCATATTTTGAAGTAGTTGAGTTGGCAACACTGTAGGTAAGTACCTACGTACAAATAATTCATGCCTACATCATAAAATAATGTTTAAAGGTAAACAGAATAATAAAAGAAAAACAAAATAATGAAAATGAGAAAATAACTCAAAGAAGCAAGGGTTCGTATTTAAAAATTGTCCCGAGGACAAATGGAAAATATCACTATTGTATTTTACGCACGACCTTCTGAAAAATGATTGTTGTGTGCAGTTATTTTATGAGTGCGGGATGTGGAATAGTTGGTTGAATCGTGTGTTTACGTACTGCAAAGTGGAAATTAATGATTCTAGAAGGTAGTCATTGTCAAAAGCGTCGTTGATGATTTTGAATTTAATAAATTGGTCGGATATATTCTATTTTCTAGTGTTGATAAATTATAGAATCTTTTGAATCATCATTTTGCGGAGTTCTGGTTCGCTTGATGTGATTTAAGATTCTCGCGGTCAAAAGCCGCCCTAGATTTTACCGGTATTAGCCGAGATGAGATTCTTCCTCTTTTAGCCAACTTTTCGGACAGCCTTATATAAGATATGCCCTGCTGATGTACATAAGTCTGAAACATTTACTATAGGAGGGAGAAGCTCAACACGGTTCAAACCATTCAATCCAAGATCTGTGTTGTGTCTCATTGATGAATATTTTGATTCGTGGCTCAGAAAAAGTTGAGGAATGTCTACTCCTACAAACGCATCACTCTCGACGTCCCGACCAAGATTCCGCCTTCTGAAAGTTCAGCTGGAACCATTACTACGTACCGGCCAATTTTGACAATGTCGTGCATTCTTTTTCAGGATATTATTTGGCGGAAGAAGGTTTTGACGTATGGATGGGAAATGCTCGAGGAAACTTCTATTCCCGCAAGCACGCCACTCTCGACCCCGACCAAGACTCCTCCTTCTGGAAGTTCAGCTGGAACGAGATCGGCTACTATGACTTGCCAGCCATGATTGACTACATCCTGGCCAAGACCGGCAAGACCCAGCTGAACTACGCTGGACACTCCCAGGGAACCACCTCTTTTTTCGTCATGGCCTCTCTGAGGACGGAGTACAACGCCAAGATAGCTCTGATGTCCGCGCTCGCTCCTGTTGCCTACATGTCCAACTTAGAGAGTCCGCTGGTCCACTACCTGGCACCAATTGCAAACACCGCAGAGGTGGGTTCAATCAATATTAATAAATAATGTTATAAGGTACTTATTATTCATTAGTTTTTCCAAGTCGGTCCACCAAACCGAAAAACCAATTAAATCATTCAAACTGTTAATAAGATAATGTTCTTTTTGCACTAATCGTACTTTTACACGGATATATTTTCATTAAAAAAATGCTGTTATACCTATTATATACGATTATATATCTCATAATATACGTAGGTATATATTCGAAAACTAATTATTGGCACTATAAGTTATTTCTCACAATATTTCAGAAGTATAAGAAAACTATTTTTATTTATTTCAATATATACACAAATTTGCATTACTTTATTTCTTCTATTTTTTTTTCAATCAAGTATAATCTTATATTGTACGTTAATTTCATACCTTCTAAGTAAATAAAAAAGGCTAAAAAGTTAACCGTTGAACTAGTTCAATGATTGCTACTAGTATAATTGGGTACACTTTGCCAGTTTTAATACCATACCCCTGAAATTCCACAATAACTCTGGGTTGTGATGACAATGGTTTTATATGTTTACAGGAGAGCGTAGTTTGAAGTGCTTATTTTAAATCAAAAGTAGCACAATTAGTATCAGAACGCAACCCTTTTTAGGTGTTTTTAGTTACATGTGAATTTTTGAATTAGCTGTTGACATCCCTGCTCGGAATAAACGAGCTGTTGCCTACTTCCGAGCTGATGGCCCAAGCGGGTGAACTGCTGTGCAGTGACAACTCCACCTATCAGTCCGTGTGTACCAACTTCCTGTTCCTGATCTGTGGAGCCAACCCTGAACTAATGAATGCGGTAAGTACTAATGTCATTGATTGCTGGTTCAGATGCTTGTTTTTTTTTCCCGATTGTTGTGATATTGTCGAATTGGTTCCATGACAAAACATAATGCTTAACACATAACACTTTTGAAAATTGATATAAAGTCATGAAAAAAAACCATGTTAACACATTTACGTTATATTATTTTTTTTTTACACTTTTCATGATTTTTTAGAAGTGTTTTGTCACTCCTTAGTTTACTTTTGGTAATAATGTCACATTATTTTTAGTAGATGGATGCTATAACAGAAACCAAAGTAAATAATATATACGACGGACTTATATCAAGTCAAAGCAATTTAATTTTTTGGTTCAATTCTAAATTTGAATGATTTCTATCTTCACACAATTTTTTTTTCTGTTATAAGATTCTGTTAATATAATTTTTGGACTTCATCAAAACCTTGTTCAGATTTCGACTTGACATTAATTTTTTGTGTTCTTTTTTGTTTATATTCATGCATAAATTGTGTGCTGTTTTCTTAGTCATCTCTGCTTTTTTCTAATTGATGCATTGTTAATGGACAATTTGCTAGCGTTCGTTTTGAGGTTGGGCACGATAAGCAAGATTGCCCCGGGACCGTGAACTAGTCGCTACGCCACTGACTCCAATCCTACAAAGACCCACACGTATATTTTATAATCATCTTGATTTCAACAGATTTTAATCGATTAAACAAATAGCATTCAATAAATAATGTATTACTGGTTAGATAAGATTGGTTTTGCATATCATGTGTCTGTAAAATTGTTTGTACGTTCCGTTTCTTTTTCAAGATGGTTCTTAATGGTTCAGTAAAGATTATTTTTTCAAATGTGAAATCTTTGTGTTTATAACGACTTTCTACATGCATTTTTTAGTATTATTATTCATGAAGAAAGTTTGAAAAAATAATTATAAATAATAATTTTGATTTCATTTCTTTGAGCAAATTGTATAATTCCTTGTTTGAATTTTTTTCCATAAAATATACAATGTGGTTTACATTTTATAATAGGTAGGTACCTATTTAAAAATCTTATGATTTTGGAGGAAATTTTGGTTTTGATTTGTTATATGTATAAGAAAAAATAAGGGACACAATTTTTTTGGACGCGAGGGTTTTTTTACTAGTACTATTTTGTACAACCTATAAGAACATAAAAAAGAAAAAAAAGAAAAAAAAAAGAAAGAATGAAGAAACTGATTAAAAAAGAAAAAAACACTATTTGATATATTTATAATTACTTTATATTATCCATACTATTAAACTTTAATTTTACTTGAATTTAATTTAAATTCCAGTGAGGATATCATAATATCTATTTGTTACAAAAAAAGATAATAAAACACTTATTATTATTACTATTATTCTTATTAATACAACTTAATATTTCTTAACACATTTTAATATGCAGGTACTTACCTATCTTAAAATTATCTTAATACTCGTGTGTATACGATTATTACCTTATATCGACTTAAGGCGACACAAGTCTATAATAACAGGGGCTTGCTCGAGGCTCAAATTTTAATTAATTCCGGCGAAATCGTAACTATACTATCTTTCTTTTCAGATCGATAACTATGAATGTAAGTTATTCATATTTAAGATTAATAAAAACGGTATCATGCCATTAAAATAACGTTTGAAAAAGTATAAAATTAGCAGTGAGCACCAGATTCCATTTTCTAAACGATGAGTTAGTAATTTTCCGAGGTGTTCAGTTAAAAACATCTGAGATTTCAGAAAAACGTTTATCAGAATTAATGGAAATAAACCCCGTGGAAAGATCAATTTTCTAGGCCTGTTAGGGCAAATCCGACTGTAGGTCCGTCCAATAGGCCGGGCCGCGCGTCGAAGTTGTTTTATACGACTTCTTCACTTACGTCGTTAAGATTCTCGTTTTAATTCAGGGTATTTGCTACAGCGAATTCGATCGAAGTCTGTCCAATACGCCGGGGTCACGCGTTGCATATTTTTGTACACCGTTTTTTCACTTATGTCGTTAAGAGTCCGACTTTATTTAAGGGTATTATATCATAACTAAATGATGCCTTAATTTGATTTCAAAAAACTCATTAACTGCTAGTACACACGCGTTTATCTGATTAATATCTTGTGATTCCAGACGATGCTGCCTATCATCCTGGCCCACACCCCGGCAGGTGCCTCTAGCCGACAGGCCGTGCACTACGGCCAGGAGTTCATGTCCGCCAAGTTCCGCAAGTACGACTTCGGCACCGTCATCAACCTGATCGAGTACAAGCGTACAACTCCCCCGGACTACGAGCTGAAGGGAATCACAGCCCCCGTGGCCCTTTACTACTCAGACAACGACTATATGGCAAACACCACAGACGTGGAACAGCTGCACAGTGAATTGGCCAACCCGGTAGCTAAGGTTAAAGTGCCTCACCCTCTGTTCAACCATTTGGATTTCATCTGGGCTATTAACGTTAGGCCGCTGCTTTACGATGGTGTTATTGCGCTAATGAAAGAATATGCATAAATAATACATCAATAACAAACAATGATTTCAACAATTTTATTTTTTATTTACGTGCTTTTTTTAATGCTTGCAATGCTCTTTTCAACAGTCGTTCCAATTTCAAAAATATGTAGTGTTGTGGGGTTTTAGGATTTGAGGTCAGCGTTTAAGGTGATGCCATACGTAGTAATGCAAAATCATGTGTTTTTGGTTTGAAAATTTGGTCGCCTAGAAATGTTTCAGATGCTTTAATTAAATACTGCGAGTAGAATACATCTTGACCTTTGAAATAATCAAGTATTTTTTAGATAAGTCTTTTTATAAGCCCAGAAAAAAATAATGTATAAGGCGTATGAAAACATGGGTGTTCATGGTACCTTGCTAAACTGGTTTTACTCCTATCTAACTGACCGTGAACAAAGAGTAGTATTTGATGGCTATAAGTCAAGAGGATTAGATGTGCCGTCTGGAGTACCTCAAGGGTCCCATTTGGGCCCGATCTTGTTCCTTGTTTTTATAAATGACTTGTGCGATGTTATTTTGGATTCTGAAATTTTATTGTTCGCTGATGATTGTAAGATTTTTAAAATTATCCACAAATTACTTGATTCAATACTTCTTCAAAATGATATCAACAGAGTTTCTAAGTGGTGCATTGACAATAGAATGTTTCTGAATTCTTTAAAATGTGTCCACATAACTTTTACACGTAAACGCAACTCTATCTCAAATCAATATTTTATCGACGGTACTAAACTCCAGGAAGTCGCAACCATTCGGGACCTAGGCGTAATATTTGATAAAAAAACTATCTTTCACACCTCATATCGACAGCATTATTTCTAGATCACTGAAAATGCTAGGATTTATCAAACGAAATAGTAAAAATTTTCAGAATCCCAAATCAAAAATAACGCTGTACAATTCCTTCACCCGCAACGTGTTGGAGTACGCAAGTTCTATATGGAGTCCAACCTACAAAGTTCATATTCAGCGAATAGAGCGGGTTCAAAAACATTTTATGTACCACCTAGCGTATTGTGATAAGCGAGCTCGATCACTTCCTCACTACACCGATAGACTAAATTTCTACAATGTACGCACCCTTGAACAGAGAAGACTAAATATTGATTTAAATTTTCTTTTCAAAATTGTTAATGCTCTAATAAACTGCCCTTTTTTAAATATTGAAGACAATATTAGTGATTTCTAAACGAAAATCTGAAACAGAAAAATCAGAAAAGGAAACGGTCACATCTGGGACTCGAACCCAGGACCCCTGTCTTTCCGGGACAGTGCTCTACCAACTGCGCTAATGGGACCCTACCACCGCAGTTGGTAGAGCACTGTCCCGGAAAGACAGGGGTCCTGGGTTCGAGTCCCAGATGTGACCGTTTCCTTTTCTGATTTTTCTGTTTCAGATTTTCGTTTAGAAATCACTAATATTGTCTTCAATATTTAAATATTACAATTTGAGGTTTTACTCAATAAAGTTATTCCGAAAAATAAAAATGCCCTTTTTTACTCTATCAAATTATGTTCAACGTTCCTAGAATTGGTTCCCGACTTATACATTATATTCCGTTACATATTAAAAAATATAAAACTAAGCTGGGGTATGACTCACCTTTACCGAGAATGTGCCGTTATTTTAACGAGACATATAAAAGTCATTCCATCGATTTGTCAATGTCACCATTGGCCACCTTCAAATCAAACGTAAACAAGACTTAAAGCTACCTATCGTGTTGATCTAAAAAATAATTACTGTTGCTGTTATAAAATGTATATGTAAGTGTATGTATGTGTGTATACATGTATGCATGTAGGTGCATACATGTACATTATTCTTTACTTACAGTGTTGTGTTCATCAATGTTGTGTTTGTCTGTAATGAGTGATAGTATCAACCAAGTTTAATTAATGTAATTGTATTTCGAGAGCTTTGATATGAATCACTGTTGACAAACCTAAGAGAAAAAAAAAAAAAAAAACTGCTTTAAAGTTCAAAATCTTCTACTTACGAACCCATTTTCAGTTATGATTATATTTTATAATGTGGCAAATTAAGTTTTCTATAAAATGATCGACAAAAAATTAAATATTTATGCCGGAACATCTACAAAATAAAATAAAAGGCACTTTTTGGCCATGTTTTTTTCCTGCATAAATCAAAATAGGCGGATGGTGTTAAGCGGGAATTTAAACCTTATCGCCATCTACGTAAGGGTTGTTATTGATAGCGGCTCAATTTAAAATATTACATGACGTAGTGCATCGCCTTAAATGACGGCCTACATGTTCGAGGGGTACGACTAGCAATCCGAAGGTCGCGGGTTCAAATCGCGGGTAAACACGTTGCATAGTGCAGCTACAGAGTACAGATCATCTTGGTGTAGGCCCATCATTCAGAATTGAAAAGTTGCTAGAAATGGTTTTAGCCTTGTTTGATGACGAGATTGGAATAGCCAGGTACTCCCCCACCTTCCTGTTTCCATCTCCTTCCCCTCCTCATTACCTTCCGCCTCACAACATACCCCAATTGGGTATGCTATAATCTCACTGGCTTCAGACGGTTGGGAGCAGTCGGGATTATTGTTCGGTATTCACATAAATTTTTTTTTTTACTGTAATGTTAATTCCTTTAGAAGGGAATGTGTGCTGACGTGTTCAAGTGTCTATGTAAATAAGATGTATGTATTATATTAATACACAAAATAAATAACATCATTGTGAAAACGGGCTTTTTTATTTGGTATTATTTTTTCATCCTCTATGACAAAATAGAACGTTGGAGGAATTTTGAAGGACAAAAAAAGAGAAATAAACAAACCTAACCTTGTCTAATCAAAAATAATACTTCATTAAGATAATATGAACACAACCTTTACTTTCCTACTCCCAACATTCTAACTCAGAGACGTGTAGAAAATATTTATGGTTGGTTGTCCGTAACTGACTAACGTAAATTAATTTTACCAAAAACACAAAAATGTAATAAATTGCTTAAACGGTAACCCGACGAAATAACAATCTAATAGGAAACCCTCAACAAAAATTAGATAAAACGATTATTCAACACATGGAAAACCCAGGAGACGTAAAAATTTTATGCGACACAATTTTCCACAATATTTGTAAATGAAATTCAAAACATAAGACACAATTCACCTATGGAACTTCAGAGGCGAGTAGGTAGTAACGCCGTCGTTAGTTCGTAGCATAGTTAGTTGTAATCGGAGAAAATTGACAACGTGGAAAACGGCTATGCTATCGACATTGTACAGATTGGACAATTTTAAAATACACGGATTTATTATACGCTCCATTTATGCAGATCAGTTTTTTGTTTTTGTAAATTTAAATCGAATAAAAATTAACAAAAATTTTAAACATATCATCTTCCTCTAAAATTAGACGCTTAGGATTTACTTCACGTAATAACTAATATATTCCTGGAAAATTATGTAGGTATGTTAGAAAATATAAAATCACTTTATTATGGGATATATTTCTTCATATTGTAACACAAGGAAGCTTTTAGGCTGCCTACATTTAGTTTCCTACAAAAATACTTGGGCTACCACAAAATGTGGCTTTAAAACGAAATTAGAAACCACATTTATTAAAATAAATACTGAGTTTTTTTTACGTTAAGAGTTTATTTCAAAGTACACTTATTTACTTATTTTTGAAAAATATATTACCACGTTATTTAGCTATGTTCTATGACAAAATATTTTGTGGTGAAGGATGGTCTATAAACTTAAATACATATATAAAATTCTTTTTGACAAAAATAAAATGAAGACGATTTTCTTTAAACAATTAATTGTTCACCAATGACTAAATAAAATTGTTTTGGGCTAATGAAAAAAGACTGGAGAGAAAAGTAAAACTCATTACCCCAAAACTGCAACTTGTCCATGAAGTTGAAATTGCATGAACATTCTTGGATGAGTTTTAGTTTTGGTTTTATTTAACCTTATATAGGGTGTCCCAGGGAAAAGTGTGCTAAATTCGGGAGATGATTCTACACCTGGTAGAATCCATAGAAGATCCAGGTCCATAGATGAAAATTAATGTTAACATACATAAATTCAACTTTTGTACATAAAAACTACCATAAAATATTTGAATTTCGTTATTTAGTTATTTATCTGTTATATATTTATTTATCATAAACAAATTTATACAGTTTATCCACCTGTCTTTTGAAGATTGACTGATTTGCAGATAGCTAATCTTGATGAGATGATTGATTTTAGTTTTTAAATAAATTAATTACATTCCACCGCTTGCGATAACGCTATTTTTATGCTAATTTCGTAATTTTTTAACCAATTATGACATTTTCAATTATATATATTTTTCACGCGACATTCTGATAAGCAAAAGTGGCAATATTACACGTTCTAAATATTTCTTTTTCTGTAGTTTTGACTAGCTTGAATACCATCAAATTGGAACGCAGCTTACTTCATGTCGAAAACACTGCGAACTATAAATCGAATGGTATTTAGTTTTTTTTAAAGTTACGCTATTTTTTGCTGAAAAATTCCATAACATTAGATACTTTTAGTACAAAATGCACCACCTTTCCTAAAAATAACGTTTCACAATCTACTTCATCAAAAAAATTACGCGAAACTTTTGCTAATCCCCACAACTTGCAAATAAAATATTTTTTATTTGGTTAAAAATTGGACATCCCTGCTTCTTGTGTCCTATTTTGTATGAAGGTATTTGACTCTTTGGATCGTAATTCTACTGCCGCTGCCGTCAGAAAGAAATAAGGTATTTTATTTTTGTTGCGACATCATTACAAAACTAATTTTTGAGTTATCATAAGAAAAAATATATATATACGTGTATTCTGTCTTTTCGATCTCACCAGGTTTTTGTTTATATTTGTTCTAACTTCACACCTAATACCCTTTCTACGTAGAAGAATGTAATAACATATATAAACAAATTATACTATCATCGTGTAAAACTAATAATATTTGAAATTTGGATGAAATAATTTTAAAAAATTCAATCCGTAGGTAATTGATTTTTTTGTTATATAAATTATCATGATAAAATAAATACATCTCAAAAACAGTTAAGGTATTTTAATTTATTTTCAATTCAGAATTGATATATAAAAAATATAATGGTGTATTAATATAATACATTATCAAAAAGGATTCGTTTGCTATTACAGCAATTTTTTTTTAAAAAGAAAAAGAAATTCGTTCATTCCTCGGTTGCTTCATTTTTTTTAGAAAACTTGTTAGTCGAAAGCAACGATCAAGTTGATGATGCGATCGTAGAGCAGTGGCCTGACATCAATTGCCCATAGGTAATCCAGATGGTTGAACTTGGGGTGAGCCACCTTGAACTTGCCGATGGCATTGCCCAATTCCTTGTACAGCTGATCCACGTCTCCGGCGTCAGCCATCCAGTCGTTGTCGGAGTAGTGCAGGAAGACAGGGGCGGTGACGTCCTTCAGCAGGTAGTCGGGCGGACTGGTTTTTCCATACTCGGCCAGATTGCCGATCAGTCCGAAGTCGTACTTGCGGAACTTGGCGGACCTGAACTCCTGTCCGTAGTGCACCATCTGCTTGCTGGAGGCTCCGGCGGGGGTGTGGCCGAGCATGATGGGGAGCATGGTGGTGTTTAGCAGCTCGGGGTTGAAGCCGCAGATCAAAAACAGGATGTTGGAGCAGACGGGTTGGAAGAAGGCATTGTCGTCGCACAGCAGCTTTCCGGCGATGCTCATCAGCTCTGAACTTGGCAGGAACTCGTTCACACCGATCAGAGATGTCAGGAACTGAAAACAATTATTTATGATTAGAAACTATATTTGGAATAAACACTGGCAGCTAATTACTGCTTGATAATTATTGACAAAGTCGTTAAATATATTTTCGGCTTACTCGTTAGAATTAGAATAAAGAGCGATAAACTCACCTCCAAAGTGTTGGCTAATGGAGACAATAGTTGAACCAAGGGGCTCTTCAAGTTGGACATGTAAGCAACCGGAGCGAGGGCGTGCATCGATCTAATCTTCGCGTTGTACTGCTTCCGCAGAGCGCACATGACGAAGAAAGAGGTAGTTCCCTGGGAATGTCCAGCGTAGTGCAGCTGGGTCTTGCCGGTCTTGGCCAGGACGTAGTCAATCATGGCTGGCAGGTCATAGTAACCGATCTCGTTCCAGCTGAACTTCCAGAAGGCGGAGTTCTTGTCGGGGTTGAGGGTGATGTGCTTGCGGGAGTAAGTGTTTCCTCGAGCGTTTCCCATCCACACGTCAAAACCTTTGTCAGCGAGCAGGTATCCTGTATCACAAAAACATGATTAGAACATGGAAATCTCTTCTTCATAAACGACTGATGTAAATTAATAAATAATGGTTAAAACGATGTCGTGAATAGCTGCACCATATTATAAGGATTATTATCAGAAAGGTAACTCATAAACCAGCAAGATCCTTACCAAATCCGCTGCCGGGTCCCATGTTGACCCAGTCAGCAGAGGAGCTAAGTAGTCCGTGCATCAGAAACACCACGGGCTTGTTGCCCACCTGGGAATTTCCCCTGGCTCCTGTGATGCGGTGCATGGTCAGCAGATAGCCATCCTCGGACTGTACCTCGTGCACCTCGTTGGGGTAACCATACTTCGTTATCAATTCAGCCTGAAATTAAACCACAAAATCAGATTAGAGACGCAAAACTTTTCATGATTTGGTGAAAGGTTTAGAAAAGAGGGCATTTTTTAGAGAAGTTCCATTATCAACAACTACCGTTCATACAGGTTTAACAGCTGTGACGACTTTTTTAGGTCTTTGCAGGGGAGTTTAACCTCTCCCTCTTTCTCATAAAATACGCATGTAATAGATAAAAAGCTTATCCAAAGCAATCTCATATCAGAACAATAATGATAAAATAACTACTGAATACCTGAATTCAAGCTATACATTTTAATTATTTACTTAGATAGATAAGCAAATATACATTTTATTATGCAATTGCAATATCCGTGGGAAATGTCAATATGAACAATATGATCATCGTCAATAATAATATAACCATTAATCACATTAATTTTTATTCATGGCACGTCAATCAATACTTGCTATGCGTGTAGAATAAATACTATTTTTCTAACTATGACGACGCGTTCCTAGACATCGTTAATAATTTGACAACTATTTAATATTGTAGGTTTATGTGTTCACGCGTTTCTATATATTTTTTTAATGAATTATATACGATTTGATTACCAACCGGCATTTTATAAAAACGATCAGTTTTAAGTAAAAAATCACTCTAAATTCCCACTGTAAAAAAGCCCATAAATATAAACAAATTGTAAAATCGTACATACGCAATACATTTATTTATTAATCTTAAAATAAGATGGTTGCAAATTTCTAGGCATTATAGCAGGATGATTTGACAGGAGGCAATGGGCAGAGAGAGCTACGCAGCGGGCGTAAGGAACCAAGATAATATAGGGTGCTACGCTGAACTACGTTAACCTTCGCGTACCCGACATTACAAACTTACCTTACCTAACTTCTTCAATCTTTATCTCCGTAAGCTTACACAATATCAGTATTAAATTTAAGTAATTCATAGAAAAAGCGTTTTTTCGGCTATTTCTTTAATCAAAAAATTCTAACCGTTTACGAAATAACTTAGACAAATTATTGAAATTAAATTGAATGCATATAAGAAATATTTTTATGTGTTAGCTACTTATTTTCAAAACAAGGAAATGCGTAAATAACTCCGATATTATGGTGCAATGATGAAGTTGTTACAGATAAACTTTTTACGAAACCGATAAATTCCTAGATAATACGCACTATTTTTCTAGCTCAACAATGAGTAATAAAATATTGGTGTATAATTTTAAATCTACTTATTCGGGTCATATAACTTACGGCATTTAGTCTTGCATCTTCGGCAATGTCGATGCTGATCTTGCTATTTCCATCTTCAAAACTGGGAGCACTGCTTCCATACACTAGTGCCACTGCTGCAAGGAAAACCACCACTTTAAGAACCATGTCGCTGTAGTATGTATTCCTTGACTGAAGAGTTGAGCCAACCGCATATCATTTTATACTCCACCGATAAGCTGATGATCTGCCCAATCGATCTTTTGTTAAGAATGACTGATGCATGGTGATATATCTGTGGCGTACCTTAACTAGGAATGTTCGTTTTAATTTGTTTTTTAATGTATTAATATTATCAGGGTTGTAAATGCCAGGATTGCCAGGTGAAAATTTCGTCAAAAACATCAAAAGTTTCTTGAACGCAATCATAAAAGTAAATATAAATATTCAGAAAATTGGGACACGGTTAATAGGCACATTTTATTCTAAAAACATTTCATATCAATTTGTTGCCGTCGCCCCGGAGCCATTTGGTTAGGTAACCCCAAGTGGTTAGCTACGTTTGCTGACTTAGCAAGGTTGTCTAGGTCTCGACTTCCGATGCGTTTGCCAACCTACTGCGTGGTGGGCCAGATCGTGGGAGACTGCTTGAAAGAGACCTTTTGACTTCTCCAGCCGAACTATCTCGACCCTTCGCGTTGCACAACAGTTTGAGGGATGGATTCATATGTCCGTCACTCCTGGACACATTAATCCCAGATTCCTACCACCCCTCGTCCCTTTTACCATCCCAGAACTTCCTTTCCCAAAAAAACACCCTACAAACAGCATCCCCAAAGATGACATAGGCCCTGAGGGATTTTTTTCCTCAGGGCCACATCGGTGAAACAATAATACATTAATACTAATACATACTAATTAAAAGTAATTTTGAAATATCCATCAAATTTACATTCCCGTCAGAAAAATTGTTAAAAAATTTTCAAATTCAAAATTTTAACACATCTATAAAAAATTCAATATTACAAATATACAAACATAATGCATTAAAAGAATTCAAACTCAATTCATTATTAAGGTGCATAACATAAAATCCAAATTATTTTATTTTCTATAACCATAAATGTACAATAATTGAAATTACAAAATGAAGTTAAAAAAAGTATTATTTGAGTAAAAAATTAAATTCTTTAAAACTGGAGAACTGTAACATCATCAAAAAAAGTAACTTCATTTCAAAGCATTGTAAGGACTGAGCGTAAACAATTTTTAGTCTGGTAAAGTCCATTCGTTGGCAACACCAAAACCACTCCAGAATCTATTGCGGCTGATATTGGAACCTCTAAACTAACTCCGATCGAAAATTGGAACCGAAATATTGTGACGTCATATGATTGCCTAACTATATCCACCAATGAAAAACTCCGAAAGGAATGGAATAAATTTTCATAGTTTTTTTTTAACTAGTTATTAAAACATACAATTTTGTACTGATTGTAGGTACATAATATAAATTGGTTTTGCAAGTATGTCCCCAAGTGGTTATGATAAATACGCTCACTATCGCTTTTACAAATTTAGTTTATTTAAGTCCCATTTAAAGTTTCAACCAATAGTCACAAAAATAAACGTATTCATTTACCAGTTCAATACTATCGCATATAAATCGGCTTCATATATTGAGTTAAATAAGAGAACAAAAAAACTAACCTTAAAACTTTCACATCAATAACAATGGCCGCCATCTGAACAACTGAACAATCGATTTTAATTTTAACAAAATAACTTTTAAAATGCATTATTTTTTCATTTCCGGAAACTGAAATACTTACTTTTAACTATTATCTAACCGACGCGAAGTGTTTTTTGAACGTGTTCCACCTTTCTGTATATTCACCAAGCAATTATTAGAAATTAAAAAATTATACTAACCAGCAATAAAATCACAGAGTGATAAATTTTCCCGGCTGATGTTCCAGGGTAAAAATAAATTTGTGTTAGTTTTTATATATTTTCTAATTTGGAAGGTGCGTTTGGGTACCGCCGCCACGGCAACCATTTATTGGATAGCCAACACCTTTGCCATGGGTCACCCTATGTGGTTCGCTGAGTTTGGTTATTGAACAGGGGTGTCCGGGTTAAATTAAGTAGGTAGGTACTTATGCACCTACTACTTACCAAATCTAATCATTTTTACTTTCGCATACATCTCTTGCTTATTTTTTCCATTGGTCTGATGTTACATACATTGTTTATGAACAAGTTGTCCATAAAATAAAAATAACAAAACAAATAATAACAAAAAATTGACCGGTCGGTGGCCGAGTTGACATCGCGTTTGGGTCTCACCCAGGCGTAGTGTGTTCAATTCCTCGGCTGGCTAAGTCCTCCATCACAACACAAGCAACATTTTCAGCTTACTGTGGTTGTAGTAGGAGATTTTCAAATATTGTCAGGTTATTCGTAACCCGGGAATGTTTGTCTTTCTTTATAAAAAAAAAATATACTGTATATAATTATAAATTAACTGTTTTTCTGTAAAATTAATATATAAAAGAAAAACTTTAAATCAAATTCACTATTTTTGTGTTAACGTTTGTTTTGTGGGTGTACACATTTTGTAGGTTTGCTTCGGGACCGTGAACTTTTGGCTGCACCACTGACCAAAATCCTATAAAGAACCACACACATAACATGTTTTGATTCCAATGGATTTTAATTAATTAAAAGCGTATTATTTTTAAGGATTAAATATACTTAATGTATTAACGTTATAGATAAGATTGGCGAAACGATGCTTACATTGCCCTTATTTACATTTGGGTATTTACTAAAGACCTCACTAAATGAATTACACGTGCGCGTGTATATATTTTATTTATCTCACTCAATATCAGACCAATATTAATTTATTCAAAAAATCTAAAATTATTACAGTTAACAAAATAAAACCACCCTGTAAATCACTATTGCTAACCATGTTTCCTTATTTTGACTCCTTCCACTTTTCTACCCTCCAACTCCTCATCCTACTACCCTCTCCTAAAAATATCTAATTCTGTGGTAGGAAGCTGAAGGCATTGAGGTATATAGATAGAGCCAACATTGACGTTCGAAGTATGGGCCACTTACATCGGTTCATTGTCCGCTGTGAGATACCACGGTTTCAGCATTCAGTGGGTTACAAGCGCTCGCCGGGCACAGGTCTCCGACGATAACTTCAAAATGCCGACAAGCACGCTGAAATATTGCACAAGTCGTACTGGAAAAAAATAGAGAAAGCATCTGGTAAATATGGTTTTACCCAAAGATATTAAAAGAACGAGATGTGCTATGCGCAGTTCATACTGTGTGGAATTGTTTTGTTTTGTTCACCAATACTACTGCACACCTTCGCTTACGCTAAGGTATCCGCACTAATACATAGAACAGATTTCTGTGCGTACACGTCCCGATACCGTTCAAAGTACCCTAATTAGGTAGTACTCCGCCTACGATCCGGCGGCCAACATAGCATATCTCGTTCTTCTAATATCTTTGGTTTTACCTTAATCAGCGATCGTGTAAATTGGCTTTTTAATATTAAAAAAACTCGAGGAGCGCTTGAAGTTAGCGCGCCGCGCCGGTACCCCAAATGTTCCGGACGGTGGCGCGGCGGGCGGTCACCATCGACTCCGTTCATTGAGTTCGTTCGCGGTTGGAAGGATTCGGGCGATATCGATAGCCGCCTCACCGCCCTTCCCGCCTCCTGCACGGGAACAATATTTTTTACCGATTTTGCTAGGAATATAATCTACACACCTCGATGGCTAAAGGGGCTTAAATCGTTTTGTTTGAGAAATGAGTTAAATACACCAAAAAGATGTAAAAAATCGTTTTATCCAGGTAAAAGGGTCAGTGTCACATACAACACAATAAGAGGATTTTAGGGACAGTACAAATTTTACTACTATTTTCGACATGAGCCCCGTCACTTTGCTACCACAGCAATATTTCTGTGCTTTTAAGTTAGTCAAGAACGCTAGTTAATAATACGGATAGCGGAATATCAACAAAGAATTAACAAATGTACCTCCATTAAATCCGGTCACCGGACATGTTACACCGAAATGCAGATTATTAAAATCAATTCGTTACCCAGCAGTGACTTGTCGAACTCAAAACGTAACTCACATAAGCAAAATGCGAGAACTCCAACGAAGAATTTACATGAATATTTAAGTCGGTAGATTTTAGCCGAAATCGATAGATTTACCGAAATTTCGGTAGGAATGGCATCTCTTCTTGTATCCCGAAAAAATGGCCGATGGCATATGACATGCGTTTCGAGGACCAGGGTCGAGGTTCATCGAATATATATTTATAAAAAAGGTTCGTTCTTACAAGCACTTAAAAAAAAACGAAAAACTTTAAAAATAAAGATCTCATTATCTCTTTAATAGGTATATGATATTATTTCTTAGTATATACGAGTCAAATTATAGTTCATAAAATGTGGTTTTTTACCAGTAACAATGTGTATACGGTAGTGAATGGTATAAAAAGTCGGAGATGCCCGAGGAAGACATGACGCGATCAAGAGAAATAAATACTTGTGAATGTTAAAATTAGACGTATTTGATGAACGAAGAAAAGGTGTAAGGAGACTGCATGACATGGAAGTAAATGGTTGAAGAAGTCGAGGACGCCCAAGGAAGCAAATACCATTTGTAACCCCGAGCAACGCCGGGTACACGTCAGCTATTTAATATTATTTATGGTATATCTTTCCACGCTCTTATGAAGTTTTATACATACTACTAAACACTTTTAACTACTGTTCAATTTGGCAGAAATCCAAATGGGATGGCGATATACATATAATAAAATATATAGGTATATTTTATTTTTTTAATTTTAATTTTTTTTATTTTATTTTTTTTTTTCTTTATTGGATTAAATAGGTACAGTTATAATGTATACATATTACAAAGTTGTTTTTTTTTTAAATATCAGAAAGAGTAAAGTAACACACCTTTTCTTTGAGCAATCGCTCGTGTTAAAAAGGCGGAGAAACGTAATTAATTACTATTTTAACAATGTTATTATTTTAAACAAAGAAAAATAAAATACAATTTACAGACAATTGTTGTAAAAAAATAATAGAAAAAAGGAGGTGAGAAAAAAAGAAGAAAGCAGAAAAAATGATATCTAATATTATTTTAGAGATTTATGATATTATTTTAAAAGTGTAATAATTAAAGAAATACTGCTGAATTATATTTTTAATTGTGTTTTAGGATTTCAACAATTTTTTTTGTAATCTTACATCTAGAGGCAATTCGTTAAACCATTTCACTCCACTATATTTATAAAATGTTTGGGCTGTGGTGGTTTTGCAGCACGGGGAGGTTATAGAACCTTGCACATTTGGTATGTTGCTGTTTGAAAAAAGTATTTGGTTTTCGTTGTTGAAAGAATCTTTATGAAATTGTAAAAGTGATGTTTTTTTTAAATAATAGGCAGAGAAGGGACTTTAAATTCTATAAATAATCTGATGGTGAGGTAATCATATGTCTTATTTAAAATTATTTTTATTAATATTCTCTGGAATTATTTCTACAGGCAAGAGAGAGGTTTTGAATACACCACCTCAGCCAACAATTCCATATTGCAATAATATAGTGAGATGTCATCGTCATTCTAATTCGCTAAATTATTTAAGGTAGTGAAGTTTATTTTGACATATATATATATATGTCAGGCATGTGTAAAAGAGACAGAACGCGTGCTAAATGGTCTAGCACCAAACGGTACTAAGTCAGTGGTCACATTTGTTTCCATTCAAATTTGTATGGAAGGTACTTTGTGTACTTGTAAGTAAGGTAGTGTTCATCTTTATTAGTATGCTACCAGGCTAATTATAACGTATATTCATGATGATTTTTTTTAATTCTCCTTTATTTGTTCACTACCGGGCTAATTATAACGCATATTCATGTTGGGACAGCCCTGTGATAGTGAGTTGCAACCCTAGCTGTCTTCTTAATGTTCATACAAATTTATTTTTAAACTTTTTCTAATTATTGAAGACAATATTAGCGATTCCTAAACGAAAATCTGAAACAGAAAAATCAAACAAAAAAAGATACGGTCACATCTAGGACTCGAACGCAGGACCCTTGCCTTGCCGGGGCACCGCTCTACAACTGAGCTAATGGGACCCTATCCCCTTCGGTCATATTTAACTGTATCATACTTCGAATAAGAACTACAACATTGTCTTCATTTTTCTCACCGCACATTTTTATTGGCCACTATCTTTATGTATGATCGCAAGATTCAACCCGAACTAAATGCAATCTAGACAGTGTCTTTAGATAAACCTATCTTATTAGCTCGGTTGGTAGAGTGGTACCCCGGCAAGACAAGGGTCCTGGGTTCGAGTCCTAGATGTGACCGTATCTTTTTCTGTTTTTTCTTTTTAAGATTTTCGTTTAGAAATCGCTAATATTGTGTTCAATAATTAAATATTACAATTTGAGGTTTTACTCACTAAGTTATTCCAAAAAATAAATAAAGTTTTTCCTTAGGTTTCTCTTTAGACCCAGCAATAACGAGGAGAAGTTATTTCAAATTGCCTTTTTTATTTTTTAGATAGGTACTGTATTTTTTGTAATTGAGTGTAAATATGTATATATACCTACTAACAAACGCTGTTCGTGGGGACACTGGAGGGTCTAGAGTTCTAGAGTCATTCATAATAATTAAAAATATATCTTCGTCAACACACATCACCCGATGAACCCGGGCACCCCTGTTAAATCACCAAACGTAGCGAACCACATGGGGTAACCTATGGCCGAGGTGTTGGTTATCCAATAAATGGTTCCCGGGGCGGCGGTACCTAACCCCGCATATCGAATTGAAAATAATGATAAAATACTAACACATAATTAAATGATAAAAACAAATAATACATCTCAAAAACAGTTAAGAAATATTAATTTATTCTCAATTCAGAATTGATAAATAAACATTATAATGGTGTATTAATATAATACATTATCAAAAAGGATTCGTTTGCTCTCACAGCAATTATTTTTTTAGGAAATTCAAAGATTTCTCGCTTGCCGCATTTTTTTTATAAAACTTGTTAGTTGAAAGCAACCATTAAGTTGATGATGCGATCGTAAAGCAGTGGCCTGACATCAATTGCCCACAGGTAATCCAGATGGTTGAACTTGGGGTGAGCCACCTTGAACTTGCCGATGGCATTGCCTAATTCCTTGTACAGCTGATCCACGTCTCCGGCGTCGGCCATCCAGTCGTTGTCGGAGTAGTGCAGGAAGACAGGGGCGGTGATGTCCTTCAGCTCGTAGTCGGGCGGGCTGGTTTTTCCGTACTCGGCCAGATTGCCGATCAGTCCGAAGTCGTACTTGCGGAACTTGGCGGACCTGAACTCCTGTCCGTAGTGCACCAACTGCTTGCTGGAGGCTCCGGCGGGGGTGTGGGCGAGCATGATGGGGAGCATGGTGGTGTTTAGCAGCTCGGGGTTGAAGCCGCAGATCAAGAACAGGATGTTGGAGCAGACGGGTTGGAAGAAGGCATTGTCGTCGCACAGCAGCTTTCCGGCGATGTTCATCAGCTCAGAACTTGGGAGGAACTCGTTCACTCCGATCAGAGATGTCAGGAACTGAAAACAATTATTTATGATTAGATACTATATTTGGAATACAAACCGACTACTTGATTATTATTGACAAAGACGTTAAATAGATTTTTGGCTTGCTACGAGTAATAAGAATTAGAACAAAGAGCAATAAACTCACCTCCAAAGTGTTGGCTAATGGAGACAACAGTTGAACCAAGGGGCTCTTCAAGTTGGACATGTAAGCAACTGGAGCGAGGGCGTGCATCGATCTAATCTTGGCGTTGTACTCCGTCCGCAGAGCGCACATGACGAAGAAAGAGGTGGTTCCCTGAGAATGTCCAGCGTAGTGCAGCTGGGTCTTGCCGGTCTTGGCCAGGACGTAGTCAATCATGGCTGGCAGGTCATAGTAACCGATCTCGTTCCAGCTGAACTTCCAGAAGGCGGCGTTCTTGTCGGGGTTGAGGGTGATGTGCTTGCGAGAGTAAGTGTTTCCTCGAGCGTTTCCCATCCACACGTCAAAACCTTGGTCAGCGAGCAGGTATCCTGTAACACAACAAATATGATTAGAACTGAAAATCCCTTCTTCATAAACGACTAATGTAAAATAATAAAGAACGGCTAAAACGATGTCGTGAATCACTGCACCATATTATAAGGATTATTATCAGACAGGTAACTCATAAACCAGCAAGATCCTTACCAAATCCGCTGCCGGGTCCCATGTTGACCCAGTCAGCAGAGGAGCTCAGTAATCCGTGCATCAGGAACACCACGGGCTTGTTTCCCACCTCGGAATTTCCCTTGGCGCCTGTGATACGGTGAATGGTCAGCAGATAGCCATCCTCGGACTGTACCTCGTGCACCTCGTTAGGATAACCATACTTCGTTATCAATTGAGCCTGAAATTAAACCAAAAAATCAAATTAGATACGCCAAAAATTTTATGATTGAGTGATCCTTAATTTCTTTACTTACTTAGGAGTGCATTTTTAGATAAGTTTAATTATCAACCACTACTGTTTACGAAGATTAACAGTGCTGATGGGTTTTAGGTTTTAACAAGGCGGGTAACCCATCCTTCTTATTATTTTTTAATGATAAAGTAATGTTTATATGACAAGGTTTTTATGCATAGCACAAAGGATAACAAATTACTATAAGCATTTATTACTCGCCTGAAATATCCATACAAATAGAGCTACGTCGGCTTATTCCCAACAAGCCAAATAATTTGGGAGATATTTCAATTTGTAAGGATATTTCAGGCGAGTAATTAATGCTTATGATAATTTGTTATCCTTTGTGCTATCCATAAAAACCTTGTCTTATATACATTAGTTTATCATTAAAATAATAATAATATTTGATGAAGTCAAAATATTTCACCGACAAATGTAGATATAATATATCTCGACGCCATCTAGTGGGTAATTTCAGCACTAACAATTAATTTCCTACAAAAATAAATTTGGTTGTTTACAGGTGAAAAAATATAATAAGCAGTAATTCTCTCGCTCTTTCTCATAAAAAACGCATCTAACAGAAATAAATCTTAAAACGGCACTATAATTACGAATAATTTTTGTATTTAATAATGAAGGTATTTAATTTACTTATAAATAAGTTTTGCTGTGTAATTATTAATACATTATTAAACAAGATTGAAGCCACTTACAAACAATATATTAACATTACTACTAAAAATACTAAGGTACTTAAAATTTATTTTCTACTTCCGATTTTATGTCCGGGTTAAATCTTCCCCATGGGAAAAACTAAACCCTTCCACACTTTTCCACAAATGCAAGTGCATTATATAAGCAAAATAAATACAAAACAATACAAGAACAACACGTCAACTCACCAGAGATCAAATGGGAAAATAATTCACCGACTCCAGATATTTTCATATCAGAGGGTTCGGCTCGGTAGAACTCCTAAGTGGATCTATAAATCCTACTGATCATGATCCCTCAACATAAATATTTAAAAAATCTTTCGTTATCCTACATGTATTCAAAATGACCGACTTTTGCATCTTTAAATATAATTTTTTTGATAGATCTATGTATTCAAAATATTATTTTTATTATTATCAATGCTTTTATTGATTTCCGAGTAAATTGTAGGAAATTATTATTTTTTTATTTATCAATATTTACAAGGTAAGTTTATACAATTACATAATAATAATGCAGTGTTTCAGATTATAAATAAAACATATTTATCTTTAAGAGAGTGTACCCACTCGTGTGTAAAGGGGAAAGAAAATAATTATAACTTTACATAAATATTTGAAAAAATAAAATTGTAATTAGTTACACATGTTGTACGCATGTGAAGTGAAAGAGAAAAAAAAGAAAAAAACGAATATATCAATACAATATAAAACTATGTAATATACTAAATTATACTATAAGAAAACTATTGTGATATTATATTATATGATGCAAATTATTTAAGGTAATATTGATTTTATTTTAATATTTTTTAATCAAGTTCTAATCTCAGCTCTGTAGCTAGTTGATTAAACCAGTCGACTCCAGTGCAAGTGTGTAAAACTGGTATGCCTTAAGGCGAAGCTTAATGCCAAATGACTATTTTGTTTAATCTTTATAACGAATCGGTGTACATAATGAATACCGAAAAATATGCTTTAGATAAATCGAAAGGTTTCATATCGTTGCGCTTGAGTAGAATACAAATAAAATAACAAATTACTCAATAAAAAATATAAATGTAAGCTACTAAAAAAAAAAAAATTTCAATAGAAATGTATGAACGCATAATGGAAACAACTCTTTAAAAATACAGTGTTATAGCTAAGATTATCTGTGACAGTTTCACTTGTTTAACTTTTTTGCTTTCTTATTAAATTAATTACAAAATAAATAAAAACCAGTTTTGTGCTTGAAATCGAACGTTTCTAGACTCCGTTTGTCAAGCGATTTTAATGCCTGTTACCTACAATATAAGGTATACCAAGAATATACACATTTTTGGCTTGTAGCTTCCTCTTAATGGAGGGCACAAGCGACCCATTGTGCTTTGTTTGAAATATCTTTGTATATACATGGTGTCCGGAAACTCGTAGTACAAGCGGGAAACTGGTGAATCTACATCACATTTGGAGTCGATTTTGTAGTATAATTTTTTTTGATTTGAGCTTTCGTTTTCGAGTAAATCGAGTCAGAAGTTGATTTTTTTTTTGATCAAATTCTTATAAATTATTACTGAAGATCAAAGTACCCAACTAATTAAAACTATTTAAAAATTTAAAAGTAAAACAAATAATTACGAAAAAATTTGAACCCTGAAATAGCCGAAAAATATATTTTTTTGTTTTTTTTTTTTTTTTTTATAAAAATGCTCAAATCAAAAAACTTTATGTTTATTTGGGTTCCCCGTGTGGTATACATTCTCCAGTTTCCGGCTTGTACTACGAGTTTCCGGACACCATAATAAAGAAGCGCCTTTTTTAGTGTTTTTTGGCGGTGGGACTTGAAAAATTTATGAGGTTGAATAATCTGTTTTTTAATTATAATTTTGATTTTTAGTCTGAGTAATTTTCAGCGGCGGTTTGAGGTTTTTATTTGGCTATACCTGTACTAGGCTAGACGATACCATATTATTGAGTGGGCCAAAGCGTAGTATATTTTATAAGTTAAGTTTATTTATTAAATTAGTAAATATTTATTTAAGTTTTCTTAATCTAAATGGTTATTATCGCGCAAAGTTTCCGCACTTACTGTATTGTTCAAATTTGACTCAATCCAGCGGGAGTTTTTCCTTCCCGTACCCAAGATGATAGCTTACGTTACCTAATTTCTTTAATCTGTATCTCCCAAGCTTATACAATACGAGCCTTATATTTTAGTTATTCACGAAATTATGTTTTTTATGCTAATTTATTAATCAAAAAACTTCAAACCCTTCATGACATACTTTTAAAGGTTTTCTGCGTTTGATTATAAGAAAAAAATCACTGAAAGCTAAGAGATATGTAATTGAAATAAGTTTGAATGCGTCTATATGAATAAATTTCTGTAATAGATATTTGTATTATATTTTATGATATTTATATTTTATAAATTAAAACAAGGAAATGTTTAAATAAGTCCAATATTATGGTGTAATGCTGAGGCAGTTACCAATAAACGTATTATTAATCCTATATAATACTCACTATTTTTCTATCACTACAATTATTAATATAATAGTACTCTTTTGGTGTAATGTTAATACTATATGTTTATATTATATGAGTAACTTACGGCATTTAACCTAGCATCCTCGGCGATGTCAAGGCTGATCTTGCCATTTACGTCTTCAAAACTGGGAGCACTACTTCCGTATACTAGTGCCACTGCTGCAAGGAATACCACCACTTTAAGAACCATGTCGCTGTAGTATGTGTTCCTTGACTGAAGAGTTAAGCGATCTGAATATCCTTTTATACTCTCCGATAAGCTGATGATCTGCCTAATCGATCTTGTATTGAGAATGACTGTCGCATAGTTAATAATCTATAATTAATGAATAATGTGACACCCTATTAATAACATACACTTGAAATCAGAACGCGGTTTTACCCAAAATAGAACTATTTGAATTAACATGATATTTAAAACAATATTCCTGGAGGAGAATAGTGATGTAATATCACAAGCATCTGCAATGCAGGACAACGAGGAGTGGATGAATCTTATGAATGAGGCATCGACTAAAGGAGAAAATGCAGAGGCAGCTCTGTGCAATGCATTCCAAATAATGAAAAGTTAGACAAACTAAAATAACAGTGGGTACGTACAAACAATCATTGATTAACTAATAAAGTTACCCAAACAGAATTTTGTTCATGGATGGATATTGATATGTATTGACATATATGTCTTCAGATGTCCTTCGAGGGGGACTCCTTCCAGGCATCTATGGTGGCATTCTTGGATTGGTGTAGTCAAGAGGTCTAGCACGGACGATCGATAAAGCCCTATGTCAATATGATATTGAATAATTCCGTCATCTATGGTCAGATAGCGATATTTGCAAGCACGGTCAGAATATGATTATGACAGTCTATAAGCCGTTAATATGCACAACTTGGATAGTTTCGTTCTTTATGCAAAATAACTGGCTTTTCAATGAGTATGGGTGAACTATCTAAGCTCTTAGATCCACAGACTTGATTAATTAATCTAAAACGCGATCAATTGATTCCGTTCCAGCATCGAAAAATAAAAGTTTGACTTATAACCTCGTGAACTAATTAATTACCTTTTTAGTGTCAAAGTGATTATTTCACTTCGAAATTGACTATTTTTTTAGTATTTTTAACTTTTAGCCGTCTTTTTAGCCGTCTGACATTTAAGAATGCAATTTTTTTTAAATTGCATTCTATTATAATTTATAATTGGGTGGGTATTTAAGTACCTACTTACAAATCTTATGATTTCAGAGGAAATTTTTGTTCTGATTTATTGAATAAGAAAAAATTATAAACATACTTTTAGTACTAGTTTGACTTTATTACACTTTTATTTTTTTGTTAGTTTTAAGTAAAAATGTGCCAGTCTGAAGATGGACGCAATTGTCTGAAACTAATAGTCTTGTTAAAAATACGGATTTGTTGTATTAATAAGTAGAAGGGAATTAATTTGCTTTTTTAATTGTTCATACTTCAAAGTTTCGGTTACCTTAATTTTGTTCTTGGACTATAATATTGTACCATTTCACAACAAACTACAAATAGTGGTGCTGAGCCGTTGTTAGCATTGGGATGGCTATTAGGCCCTTTGTTTTGAATCTATTGCTTATGCTATCTGAGGGGTGAATTTTATTAATGAAAAATCCCTTTAAGTTAGATATCAGACATTTATTTTATAAAATTTTGTGATAGTTGGCACATTAAATTCTCTGAGATATCTCTAAAGTTGGGAAGTCGTATGGTTTCCTAAGGATAATTTTAATAATTATTCTTTGAATTGTTATTATGGGCTGTAAAGTAGCTTTAAAGGTCCCTCCATACCCAATAATGCCATACTGCAATTAGGACCGTATTAATGCTGAATACACAAGATTGATCGATTCCTTGTTTAGTATGTTACGTATGTTATAGAAGACATATATTCGTTTTCTTATTCTTTCCACTGTGAAATTGATATGGTCTTTCCATTTAACATTTTTATATATGATTCGAAGACATTTATGATTTAGTTTAACGCAGTCCGTATTTTATATAATGTCATTTATGTGTTTTTTGAATAAAATGTCAATTTTTTTTTTTTTTTTTTTTTTTTTTATAGTGAATACCTCACAAGAGTCCCAACTGCTCCCGTCTGGAGCCAGTGAGACTATGGCATCCCCAATTGGGGGATGTTGTGAGGCTGAAGGTAAGTGGGGAAGGGAAAGAGGAAGGTGGGGAAGTACCTGGCTATTCAGATCTAGTCACTAAACACGGCTAAAGCCATTTGGAGCAACGTTTCAATTCTGAATGGTGGTCTTACACCAGGGCGATACTGGTAGTATCTTCCACTCTGGAACGTGCCGCAAATATACTATATATTATTTTAATTAATTAATTGTGAAATAACACAAATTAATCAAATAAAATTTATTTGCGCACGCCGGGTTCGAACCCGCGACCTTCGGAATGGCAGTCCAATGCGTTACCACTGGACTATGCCGGCCGTCAATTTTTTGACACATCTTCTTGTAGAGAGAAGGGAATATAATAAGTTTTTTTCTGTGTTGGGTGATAATTGAACTGGCTACACCTACATGCTTGCAAATAATCGTTTATTTCATAAAGTCTCGTTGAATCGAAATGCCTTTCTAAATAGATAATTTATACTACCCTTTCAAGTTACCTTTGAAAGCACCCTTGTCGTGATATTTTCAAAAATCCATTATTATTACCAAAGGAAAAAGGGTAAGTGTCGAATTGTTCATAATATCTGCCGATTGTTTCATTTTGGTCACAATATTAGGTCATATATTTAGTCATAACTTCTGACTAATAAAGTGCGAAAAAAATAGTAAAAAAATGCGCATTTAAATGCACCAAAATGTAACGAAAAGTGTGCTGGATTCACAAAAATAATTAAGACTTTTTTTTTCATTTATTGAAGTGAAACTTCTTTAGGCGCGTAATGGATTTTCGGGGACGGAGTAAAACCGAGTCAGGATCGACACGAAAATGCGGGTACCCCCACCACCGCTCACCGTTCACTGTCCCTCTCTCACCATATGCGCTTGTTGAGGTGGGGGAGCCGCTCACGAACGTTCTCTCTCTTCTCTTCTTTCCTCTCTCTCAGACACCAGCGAACTGCGCCACGCCAAGCATCAGCTGCTTGGTTAGTATACTGCGTCGTGAGTGTAATACGAGTGAAATACGTAATTGATTGTGGTTCATACGGTTTGGTACAGAATTTCATTTTAACCTCTAATTTTCAAACTAACCTAAGAGAGAAAATAGAGATGATGAAATGAAAATAGAGAGAGAGGAATACTAGAAGTTTCACTTCTGTCTTGCGTAGGCTTGACACACCCACTTTTTTATACATTGAATAAATGTGTTATGAAATTCATAGTTTTGACCATAGACATATGAATATTAGTAGACCTGCCCTAAGTGATTAAAAGCGTATTATCCCCACTCCCCATACCGGTTCCATTGAGCCGGCTGGGCTCGCATATGGCTTCAAGTGAAATTTGAAAACGTGACGTCATCATTCTTGTGCGAACTATGGTCGAGGCATCATCGGTTCATTTTACGAAATAACACGGCAAAATGTTGACTTTTGATATGAAAACTTGTAAAAATAGATGTGAAAAAGAGAATAAACCCAATTGTCGTATTACATTCCATAAGTAAGCATTATTTTACTTTATTTTAAGCTTATTCACACCGTATTATATGGATCAGTTTTAGAAACATATACTATCACATCACAATGTAGCGATTCTCAAGTGTGCTCATCGTTGTTTACTGGGGTAAGTAAATTATGAGACATTTGTAAAAGTGTCTTAACTAAATACTCTGAAACTAACTACGACTCTGAAATAGAAGCTGCCTTACTTTGCCGAATTTGGACTTCGCAAATTAGTTCATAACGTGGCGAGTAATTTGCGCTCCCATGTAAAAATGTCTATTCATTCAAACGCAGATTTTACTTTTAAGAAGTAAATGGTGATATTATAATGCGAGATGCCTATTTACTGTCAGATTGATTTATTGACGAATCACAGTCAGCCTTACTCCCCTCGTTCTTCAACAGTTGATTTTACCCCTCGCCCTTATCTTCTCGTCTATTAATTCCTATGTCTGTGGTTTTGACAAATTTAATTTTGGGAAAAGGAAATACTTATGCATTTTCAAAAACAATTTATTGATATAAGAATAGACAGTAAACAAAACAGTTCAAAAATATATTGAAACCATAAATTTAAATCATCTTTACAATTTACGATAAAGTTTTCCAGGAGGAAATTATGACTTTTGTCAGTAAACATGTGATTGAAAATCTAAAAAATTTTCTCAACAGAAGTATATTTACAGCCTTACTGATGAAAAAACCCTTCCCAACAGTTAAACATTGAATAAAGGAAGTTCAATTTCTGTTTCGAATTATTACTAGCAAAAAAATATTTTTAACTGGCTGAGAAAGAACCGGCAACGCCGCATTTTGGCAGACTGACAAACATGAGATTCCCGTCTTGAAAAAGTTGAGGTTATTCCTCACATCTTATTTTTTAATTGACACAAATTCATTTTTTTGGTTGTTCTCTTGGAATTATTATTATAATTTTTGTTTACATTTTTTTATCGTATAAACTAGATGAAAAGTGAGTTACGGTTTTCTTGCGGATGTCCTAAATAAAATGAGAGTATTTTTTAAATTTCGTATTTTCTAAAATTTTGCGACGTTTGGAGTAAAAATGTAAAATAAATAATATTCATAAATATTAAAGTATATTTAAAATACCAGAGGATGTTAAGGGAAACAAGGAAGAGTGGATTCCTACGTCGTGGGGCCTTTAGGGAACTAAGGGATAGTGGAGAGGAGAGACGAAGTCCTCTTCCATCATGGGGCCTTTAGGGACCAAGGAGGATTTGAGAGGAGAGACGAAGTCCTCTTAAGGCCTTTGGGGAACCGAGGGGAACACGAACTGGTGGGGCCTTCAGGGAACCAAGGTGGGTGAAGAGGAGAACTGAGGCCACCTCCATGAACTCTTCCCTCATGGGGCCTTCAGGGAACCAAGGGGTAGTGGACTCTTCCATCGTGGGGCCTTCAAGGAACCAAGGGGGATTGGAGAGGAGATATAAGACCTGGGAAGACACATTGTGGAACCAGAAGACATAGCCACATATCCAATGACAACCCTGGTGAATTTTATAAGAGGGACCTGGTAACTTTTCATGGAATGAGGTAAAGCATGTGTTGACTCGACCTCCTAATTGTACTAACTCGCTTGAATGAGGTTTTTATACCTCTTTCTCTCCAGCGTTCAGTTTCGCTTTTGCAAAATGATATCGTGCTGAGCCTAGCTAACTCTGAATATCCCCTCCCCCGCCCCTGTGATATTGCACACAGTAAAATAAGGCTTTCGCTTTGGGGTTGATCTACAATAAATCCCTTAACTTCACGTTGTGTGATTTGTTAATTCGAAGCCCACCGTTATGGGGTGGTAGGTATTTAATGTCTCCTTTCCATGGTAACTCCCGGTTCTTTTTAGCCAAAGTGTGGGGAAAACGTCCATCGACCCTCATCGAGTGCTACAAGGAACGAGTACGTGTCTCACCTAACTTTCGAATACTGGACTCTATTACTAATCGACCTATCAGTTTCTATCATATCCCTACGATTGCCTTGTATCCCCGCCCTTATCTAATGTCCCCGTGTTTATAAATTCTAGATTGTGACATAGAACCGTACCCCCCCCCCCCCTTTGTGTGTACGCGCTATTAAAACCTCCGTTGAATAGGGTGTTGTTTCCGCATAAGTACTGGGACTCCCTCGTTGACCTCTGTAATGGTGTACTGAAACTAGATAGATGAATTTAGCTGTGGTTAGTAAACTTTGGATGTTGCGGATGGGAGTGGAAACGAGAGAAAAAGGAGATGGGAACGGATTGAATGACGAAAAAAAAGGTTTTTTGCAAACTGGGTCGGCACCTCACTGCCCCAAATGAAATGGTCGCTATTCTTCCAAATGCAAAACCCCAAGAACCAATACGTGTCTGGCTTTCCCCGAGGTCTGGTCTAACTTCTTCTTATAGTCGCCCTGACACCTCCGGACCGCTCACGTCAGAGGGAGAGGTAATACACCTGTTGGAATATCCCAAATCACCCCGCCCCGCTTCCTCCGACGGACTACGTTACTGACTGTAAAAGGGGAATTTTCATTGCGTCCCTTGTCATGATGCAAAACGCGTGCATGTTTCAAATAGGTTTGTTCTGGTGAGGCTTTCAACGTCCACTAGCCGCCAGGCCTACTATCCACCTCACGAAGGCTGCTGCAAAGGATCTCGAGGGTTTTCCAGTCGAGTTGCATCAACCTCCGGGTAAACCCCGCTTTAGTATGTGTTCGTCCTCCGATTTTGAACCCTCGTTCATCACGCCGACGTCCCCTCCACGCGATTTTGAAAGACTTGGAGCCCGTTCAATTAAACGCCTTCGCAGCGAACCAAGGCCCAAACATTCCAACTTGACATTAATTTTCATACTGCCTCTCGTGTCCTCTCACCCGACCCGGCTCCGCGAAAAGGGATGACCTTCCGAACTCTTCGTGATTCGCCATACAACGTTGACGCCCCGAAATCGCGTGATGAGGAAAGTAGAAAATCTTCTGAGCTGGGGAAATTGTGTGCTTCCCAAGACAGCTTACGGACAACATACTCCAATGGCGAGTTCTAAACCGAGGCCAAAGGTATTTGGGAATTTGTTAGTGAACATATAAGGTTATACACATACTATTAATTTGATTTTTTTTTTATTTGTTTTGAGCATGAGTTGGTTGCAGCTAGTCGCTTCCATGTTGATTTGGGGTGCCTCTGCGCGGCTGTCAACTCGGTAGAGTGTACGACTTTTGTCGTCAGACACGGACGTCAAGTGATTTATGGGGGTCCCTTTTCTTCCTTTTTAGGTCGTGCGTCGACACTAACTGCTTACAAATAAGTAGGTCATTGGCCTCGTGCTAAACACAGCTGTTAGAAGCAAGCAAACAGTTCTAAATGTGATACTATCTTATCAGTATCGCAGCCCTGTCCGAGCTGCTGGTTGCAGCCCCATCTTCGTCGCAATTTTAACGTTCTGGAAATATATATTCATGCAAGATCACTTACCCAAAATCGTAATATTACCAGTCCAGTCGGGATATCGACGACATGTACATCAATCCACGTCCAGGAACTCATGAGGTAGGAATGAGTAAAAGCCCCTAAACCATTAAGGGTTCGTATTAAATTCGAAACCGATTTTCTATGTCACCCGTCTACTCGCCAGTAGAAACTATAACCATATTGAATCTAATTTTTCTAGCTAAAATTCCTACTTCCATACGCCGCCCCGTAGGTAGCACATAAATTACCGGATACTTGATTTCGGAATGTTTAAACGGATCATTTCTTTCAATAGAAGGTCTCTTCCTTTTCTAACTGTAAATTGATAGTTGACATGCATAGGTATTTGTTGGCCTCCACTGTACCTAGTCTAGATGTCTCTTCCTATCGACTATCCCAGAGTATCTAAGTAAGTATTTGCCGAGATCTACCCTGTTTTATTTCCCGTAAGCAACTCTCGAAGGTTATTATCTAGTCTTTCATTACCCCTTTGAGTATGAGCGTGTAAAACACGGGAGTAACTTCAGCCGTGTTTTATTGCGAACTATCGATAATTTGTGTAGCGCCGATCTACTATGGAGGGTCCCCGACCCCCTCCCCCTCCCTAGAACCTTTCATATATTATTTGCCACGTTCACTTCGATTTTTTTCCACTAAATTCTTATATCGTGTAAACCGTTAAAATCCTTCCCGTGCTCGCAAGGAAAAACACTGTCTCTTCAATTTCACAATAAATTTGGAACTTTGACTTAGCCGTTTTCGTCTGGTCATTTGATAATTATTATGGTTCTCTATTTTTTTCTCCTCTAATGGCACACGCGTTATTATTAAACATTACTGCAGTTGAGTTTCGTCGTTTTGTATTAATCTAAACCAAGAGACTCCAACCCGTGAATTTAGTATTGTCTAATTATGAGTTTACCCCTTTTTTTTTGGTTGAATCTAATTAAATTTCAAAACACTTCAATTATTTCAATTAATATTAAAACCACAACTTCACTATATTTAAAACTCTATCAGTTTAGTTTAAAAATGGCACACAAAACTGTCGCGACGTAAGGTTCTCGACCCGACTCCAACCAAGTTAAAACGAAAAAGCCCTGATTTCCTCCAAACAACCCTATTTAATAATGTCTTTTCGAATAAATCGCCTTAAAATTTGTGCGACTTTCGCCTTTATGAATTCGAGGTTTCACTTCCCGTTAAGTTTAGAATTGCATAATCCCGTTTCAGGGTTTTTGGTTCCCGCCTTCCGATTTGAGGTAGACACCTACCAACCTGTCGAGGCGGGTACAGACGTGTACTCGGTGGCCTGACCTTCGGGCGCCCTCACGTAAATGATTCTCGGCGATGTAGACTATTGCGCAAAATTATTTGATTATTTTTCCTCGTACACGTGTTGTGTCCGTAATATTGGTTGATTTCCGGCCTTTAGACTAGGTGTAACTCATTTCTATATCGTTGTTTTTGAAATCTTTCCGAGAAATTCGCTATTGATATCGATAATATAATCGATAAATTATCCCAACTAACCGAAGCTTTTCACCTATTATGTCCAGCGCTTGCGCAATACAGTATCCTTCCTTGTGTGCTGCCTTCTTACATTTGATTGGTGTCTACACGATCCGTGGGTGATCCCAGGACACATATACCTTCCCCTCGGTGATGACATACGTAGGCATTCGTTCCAAAATTTGATCCGACACGTTTTTGTAATTTCGCCTACCTGTTTTGACTCCTTTCGTGATATCCGCCGCATCTCTTCTGGTAATCTTTCGTAACCCATCGCTGTCCACTACCCGAGTCGTTGAAACCTCTTCCATCATGAGCTAAACTACCTTTCGGGTTTCTTTTCGATTCCTGGTCCTTTCTTTTCGGTGATCTACGCCCAGTACATCCCTGTTTTTACAGTTTTTTTGCGTCTAGTTTTAGCCCAACCTGTAACATCACTATTGGTGTCGCACATCACTAGTGCTAGAGGTGATTGTAACACATTGTATTGTCGTCTGTGGTCACGCTAACAAGCTCTCTGTATAACCGTCACAAGAATAAAAGTCTATCTCAT
The DNA here is from genome assembly GCA_026573805.1 of Hesperophylax magnus. Lineage (NCBI taxonomy): Eukaryota > Metazoa > Arthropoda > Insecta > Trichoptera > Limnephilidae > Hesperophylax > Hesperophylax magnus. Next base: position 5,611,721 of record JAIUSX010000029.1, on the reverse strand, counting down.
AAAATACAATCAGTGTCTTAATATAAAGTCATCCACATTAAATAGAATAAAACATGGTGTCAGAAGTGGGATCTCGATAATAAATAATAATAATACTGGAAGTTGGATGTTAATAACATAAATTGAAAAATATTAAGTATAATTTAAAATGGCGAAGGACGCGCAAAAGTCACACATACAACATGATTTTCATGCCCTGTCAAATCTGCAAGTGTTGTCAAATAATATGAATAATGATTCAAAATGGAAAAATTGGTGGCAAGACTACGAAATATACCTGGTAGCGTCAGGTTTGGAAGAAGCTACAGAACAAAGAAAAATCGCAATTCTGCTTCATTCAATTGGCTCCAAAGGTATGGAAATTTTCAAATCATTTAACATGAATATGGAATCAAGCACGCTACGACAAGTCAAGAAAAAGTTTGATGAATATTTTGCACCTCACAAAAACTTAACAATGATAAGAAATTCATTTTTTACACGAAAACAAAATAATTCAGAAGACATCAATAATTTTCTATTGGACTTGGAAAATTTAAGTTTGGATTGTGAATTTGGAAATTTAAGAGAATCTCTGGTAAGAGACATATTTATTGCAAATATGTGTGCAAATTTAAATCATATCCGTCAACGCTTATTACAAGATTCTACATTGTCATTACAAAAAACGATTGAAATTGCAAAAACCATCTTATTGTCACAAAGCAATGCAGAGAAAATTAACCAACAAACACACACAGAAAATATTCTTCAAATCAGTCATAATAAAAATACTTCAAGACAGTCGAGAGCATCATGTCAGTCAAGTCTAAGAGGGTCAACTTCAAGAAGATCAAGTCAGTATGGATCTTCAAGTCGTCATGGGTCACCATCATCATCATCACAGCCAAGGTCAAGTGGTCATATCAATCCATGTGGAAGATGTGGTCAGCATCATCGCTACAAGTGCCCAGCAGTCAATGTCAAATGCAGGTCATGTAATTCTTTTGGTCATTTTGCTAAATATTGTTTTAAAAATAATTGTCACAATAAAGTCAGAAATTTAAACTTAGAGTCATCAAAACCCAATGATGACAGTGCTAATTTCACTGAGGGTCATTTTATTGCAACAATCAGAAATATTAATAATAACAATTATTCAAGTCAAGCATGGCACATAGATATAATAATTAATAATAAAACATTAGACTGTATCTTGGATACAGGAGCTGATATAAATGTAATGTCATTGACAAACTTTAAAAAGTTAAATTTATGTAATACAATTTTACAAAAAGTTTTTACAAAAGTGTCAGGATTTGGAGGTAATAAAATACCTATTATTGGTCATTGTGATATTGTATGTCAAATCAATGGAAATGTCATAAGTAAAATAATATTTTTTGTCACAAATATAGAATGTCAATCAGTCTTAGGTCTTCCAACTATTCAGAAATTTGGAATTATAAAAAGAATATTTAATGTTCAATATGATCATAACACCTTATTTACTGAATATAATGACATTTTTCAGGGTCTCGGATGTTTACCACCTGTCGTTCATCTCAAACTTCGTCAAGATGCCGTTCCGTGCGTTGATCCTCCGAGGAAAGTCCCATTTGCCTTACAAAACAGACTTCGTGAGGAATTAGATCGCATGGACAAGATGAAGGTCATTGAAAAGGTTACTAAACCTACTTCTTGGGTAAATTCTGTTGTCATAACTGTCAAGGAGTCAGGTAAATTAAGAATTTGTCTTGATCCTAGAAAATTAAATAACTGCATAATGAGAGAATATTTTCCATTAAAAAACATCGATGAAATTAGATCAAAACTTATAGGTGCTGCATATTTTTCACATCTAGATGCTTATTCTGGATTTTGGTCATTGAAGTTAGATGAAGAAAGTAGTGATTTATGTACTTTTCAAACTCCATTTGGAAGGTACAGGTATTTAAGACTACCGTTTGGAATAAACGCAGCAACGGAAATTTTTTATAGGATTATGGTAGATTTGTTTGGAGATCTGGAAGGTATATTAATTTTTGTCGACGATTTTTTAATTTATGGAGAAACTGAAGAAATTCATAATTTTAGGTTAAGAAAAGTCTTGGAAAGGGCTAGAGAAGTCAACTTAAAATTAAATAAGTCGAAATGTAAATTTTTAGTCAAGGAAGTATGTTTCCTAGGTTATATTTTTAGTAAGGAAGGAGTAAAAGTTGACAAAGAGAAAGTCAAAGCTATTTTAGAGTTGCCGTCTCCTAAAAATGTCAAAGATTTACAAAGATTTTTAGGAATGGTAAATTATTTGGGCCCATTCATTGAAAACTTATCAAATAAGTCACAAATTTTGAGAAATTTATTAAAAAATAATGTTATATGGTCATGGGATGAAAATTGTGAAAAATGTTTTAAAACTTTGAAAGAGGCTATTTCAAATGCAACAGTTTTAAGTCATTATGATCCAAAAATACCACTAACTTTATCAGTCGATGCATCAAAATCAGCTATAGGAGCAGTTATTATGCAAAATAACCGTCCAATTGCATTTAGTTCAAAAACAATGACACAGTCGCAGGAAAATTATGCTCAAATTGAAAAAGAATTATTTGCCATACAATTTGGTTGTAATAAGTTTCATCAGTATATTTATGGTAACAAAGTGACAGTACAAACTGATCACAAACCTTTAGTCTATTTATTTAAAAAACCTTTACATGATGTACCAGCTAGATTGCAACGTATGATGTTAGCTCTTCAATCTTATGATTTAAATGTTATACATGTCCCAGGTAAAGAAATGTATATATCAGATACTTTATCTAGAGCAGCTTTAAAAGATCATTATATACCCGATTATGAGTCTGATCTACATTGTCATGTAAATTCAATATATATGAACTTAGCTATTAGTGAAGAATATCGTAAAAAATTGAGTAATGCTACTGCTTTGGATGAAACTATGCAAATATTAAAAAAATATTATTATGAAGGTTGGCCGAATAGCAAAGATAAAGTTCATTACACTTTAAAATGTTATTATAATATTCAAGACGAAATTCATGTCATTAATGAGTTAATATTTAAGGGTAATAAATTGCTAGTACCTCAAACTATGAGAAAAGAAATGTTAAACAAAATACATGAAGGACATCAAGGAATAAACAAATGTTTAAGATTAGCTAGAGATACTTTATATTGGCCTAGTATCACTGTAGATATAAAAAATTTAATTGAGCAATGTCAAATATGTAATAAATTTAAAGTTTCTAATCAGAAGGAACCACTGATAAATTATGAAATTAATAAGTTTCCATGGCAACAAGTAGGTATTGATTTAATGTATTTTGATAATCAAACGTACCTCATTGTAACAGATTACTATTCAAAGTTTATTGAAACTGCTTTCCTAAATAATAATTCTACTGCAAAAAATGTCATAATTCACTTAAAATCTATTTTTGCACGTCATGGTATACCAATGTCTTTAGTCTCTGATGGAGGTCCGCCTTTTCAAGCTATTGAATTCAAATCATTTTTATACGATTGGGATATAGAACATGTAGTTACTAGTCCATATCATTCTCAATCTAATGGTCAGGCAGAAAGTTCTGTTAAAATTATAAAAAATATTCTAAAAAAGTCAAAAGAAACAAATACAGATCCTTATATAGCTCTATTACATTATAGAAACACACCTAAAGCCAATTTACCGTCACCTGCTCAATTATTAATGTCTAGAACTTTAAGAATGAATATTCCTTCAACTCAAATTAAATTAAAACCAAAGGTTGTAAGATTCTCAGATTACAAAAACTGCGTTGAAAAAAATAATTCAAAAAATTCTAAATATTATAATGTCAATGCAAAACCTATGTCTATATTTAAAACAGGAGATTATGTGTATTTTAAGAAAAACCCTAAAAGTAATTGGTTACCAGCTGTGGTCAAGGAAAAATTAAAATGTAACAGGTCTTATATTGTTGAAGATTATTATGGTAACACGTACAGACGAAATAGAATTCACTTAAAAATGAGATATAATACAAATGTTAATAATGACCATCTGTCCATGCGATCTGATCCGGCACTTGAAGAGGCAGAAGCTGGAGATGAGGGACAGGTGGGAGAATATAATAATTTGAACAACCCTTACATTACCAGATATGGTAGAGTGGTCAAACAACCCGATAGGTATAATGTCTAATGTCAGTGTATTTAAGATTTTATTGTATTGTATGTAAGCATAATGTCTAATATCAATGTATTTGAATTTTTATTGTTTTTATAAATAAAGAAAGGGGATGTAACATCACTATTGGTGTCGCACATCACTAGTGCTAGAGGTGATTGTAACACATTGTATTGTCGTCTGTGGTCACGCTAACAAGCTCTCTGTATAACCGTCACAAGAATAAAAGTCTATCTCATAAAATACAATCAGTGTCTTAATATAAAGTCATCCACATTAAATAGAATAAAACATATACTCTTTCTCGCTTCATCTAGGAATTTCAATATATTATCCTCGTAACTTTGTTTACGCGCAAAAAAGGTCATAAAATTTTGATCGTTAATCAAAGACTTCGTGACCCATTAACTTTTATGTCTTTTCTTAATTACCCAACTTGCATCTCCCCCGTGTTAATTTAATTAGGCAATTTCGGCCAAACGACCTATCTTAAGTTAAAATTTGTGTTCACTGTGGCCACTTGAAAAAGCTCTCTACAAGGATCAACTCGTAATATGTCTTCCGGACCAAAACATCCTAAAACACCCTCTTCTTTCACCAAACCGTCCCCCCCTTTTTTCGTTATCGATGGTTGGGTATCGCTTCGTTTCTGCCTTAGAATGCAAATTTATCGTCTATTCCCAAGTGCCTTTGCACGTGTTGTGGGACCGGATCCCAAGGTTAACCCAACAGTAAATCAATCTCGAGTGTATCGTGTCTTAGACCGCCCTTAATCTCCGTGATTGGCGAAAAATTATTTAATTGATTTTGGGAATGATCTGATTCGTTGAGTCCCATGACGCCCCTTTTCAATTATTACGTGGTTAACACCTATTACCGGCGTAGGTTTCTACAATAAAGCTTCTAGTATGTCCCAAAGATGTCCGTAGTCTGTTCGTTTCTCCCTATTCTCTGAACGTATTTTAATTTATGAAAAAAAATTCTTTACGTCCTTTTACCCCAAACAGGTCCATTACAAGCACAATGGGCCTATATTTAAACCGTCCCCGCTCTATATAAATAAAATACCAAAACCAAAAAGTAATTTTATCTGGTTTCTAAATATGGTATTTTTCTTTTTTCTCGATATCTTTAAAAGAAGCGATATATATATAGCACATTTAAAACACACGGAGAAAAATGAGTATGGCTGATTTATTCAAATCCCAATAAAAACGTAATGGCTATTCATTTCATGATAAAGTCTATTTAAAATATTTCGGAACACGTATTCATGCAGGTATTCTTTTCCTAATAAATATAACGACGAAATGCGACAATTTTAGTATTTTTAAGAACACGTGTTCCGCCAACCTCATAACACATTCGCGTTTTACTGATACTTTGTGAGGAAATCTGTCAATTCATTCTTTTAAGGCCTGCAGTCCCATTTTTATCAGGAAAACGAATAATTTTACTATAATTTTAATAAATTAGCAATATTTTATATCAGTACGTTTTCTCCGTGTTCCTTGGAAATATTCAGAAATTCTTCGAGAAATTTCAAGTTTATACAACAGATTAGCAACTTTCTATGGCTGCATAAACAATGTATGAAACCTTTCTATTAACAATTAAATAATAAAGCTCGATTAATGTCAGTTTATATTAGTATGGATTTTTCATACACCGACCAACCGTGTTGAAAAATTATTTATTTATTTATTAAATCCCTTTTTCGTGGCTTTTACATTAGAATATTAAGAAATATACATCATCTATTATTAATTGAATAAAGTATTCATCACGTTTATTATTAAGGCTGTACGTATTTAAGTATTAGATTAGTTTGTATTCCTACGTCATGTACTTTCACGTTATGTTCAAAGTCAACACCAAAAGTTACGAAATATCAAAAAATGAAAACTTGTATTATTTCTATGACAAAATTAAATTTGTTTAGAACAACAACTGACCAACTTACTCCTGACTTTTTTAAATCCGATTCAAACAGAACTATCGGAGCAACTGACCAATACAGAAACTGATTATGTTCTTTCTAAATAACAGACTAATAATAATCGTGTAAAAAAACGTGTTGTATGAAAAACGATGAAGAAAATGCATTTAATGTAAAAAAATTATACCTATAAATAAAACCAAATTTATTAATTTTAAATATACATACGGTTTATTATTTATAAGTCGTTATTTTGGTTTTTTTATATATATCAGTTGATATCTTTTCAAATCACTTTTAAAAGGGAAGTAAAAATAATATCTTAAGATAGTCCTGAAATTTTTTCAGGAAAAAAGTGCTTTTAAATAAATGTTTAACAACAGTAATATTATATACCTATTACTTTTATATATATATATATATTTTATTTTATGCTTCCGATTTTGTTGTCCGGTTTAAATCTTCCCCATAGGAAAAACTAAACCCTTCCACACACTTTTCCACAAATGATTATCTAGTCAATAAACATTATGCAAGTGCATTATATAAGTAAAATAAATACAAAACAATACAAGAACAACAACATGTCAACTCACCAGAGATCAAATGGGAAAAAAAATTCACCGACTCCAGATATTTTCATATCAGAGGGTTCGGCTCGGTAGAACTCCTAATAGGGCCTATAAATCCTACTGATCCCTCAACATAAATATTTAAAAAATCTTTCGTTATCCTACATGTATTCAAAATGACCGACTTTTGCATCTTTATATATAAATTTTTTGATATATCTAATAAGCCTAATTTTTTTATGAGAGCTAGGTATAATGCCAGTAGCCGAAATAACGAACGGTAATATTTTTATAGTCTGAGAATGCCAAATTCTTTTAATCTCATTTCCTAAATCTGTGAATTTTCTTATTTTTTCATTAACAGATTTTTGAATATTACAGGAATTTGGAATAGCGACATGATATAAGTTATTTTTTTTTAATTTTGTCATGTAAAACTGAAATGATATAAGTTATTTTTTTAAATTTTGTCATGTAAAACTATATCGGGTCTATTATGACTAATCGTTCTGTCTGTTAGTATAGTTTTATCATAATATATTTTATAAAATTCGTTTTCTAAAAATGAATTTGGTTCGTATTCATAATATGGTATTATATTATGGCAGTCAATAAAGTTATGTTTAATTATCAAACTTTGGTGAATTATTTTTAAAACTTGATTGTGCCTAAATGTATACTCGGACGGTGCTAATATAGAACATCCCGATATAATATGTTCTATAGTTTCCGGAAAAGCCAAACATTTTCTACATAAATCATCAATTTGATTTGTATCTTTAATTATATGCTTCCTATAATTTTTAGTATTAATGACTCTATCCTGAATGGCAAGCATAAATCCTTCTATTTCTGCGCTCAACTCTCCAATACTCAACCATTTGTTTGACGAAAATTTGTCAACATACGTTTGGTTGAGATAATTGAAGTGTTTTGCGTGTAAAATTTTATTTGACCAGGAATCTAATAATTCCTGGTTGGGATTTATAAAAATGTTGGCATTCTCATCGTATAAATTTAAAGGTGTAATATTTCTATCTGCTTTGCAAATTATTTTGTGCATTTCTGAGCTATGAGCTTTCCTATGGAAAAAAATTCTTAGCATTTCTACCTGATTATGTTTCAAAGAAGTTATTTTGACTATACCTCTACCTCCTAAATTTCTAGGTAAATTAATTCGTTCTATAGCTGAATTTGGATGATGGCAATTAAACTTTGTTAGCGTAGTTCTAATTAATCTTTCTAAGTTATCTAAATCTGTATTGGACTATTTAATTATGCCAAATGAGTACGTTAATAGAGGTATTGCCCAAGTATTTATTGCTTTTACTAAATTTTTAGCAGATAGATTGCATTTTAAAATTTTCCTGATCCTAGTTTGAAATTCAATCCTAATATCATTTTTAATACTAGTATGGTCTAATCTATTTGATTGTGGGTATCCTAAATACTTATAAACCTCATCCCTTTTCATACTAGTAATTTGGAAATTTCTAAATATACTCTCGTCCCCATCTACAATTTTGCCTTTCTCTATGTGGATCGTTCTACATTTATCTAAACCAAAAGTCATTTTGATATCATCTGAAAAGTTTTTAACTACCTCGATCATTTTCTCTAAATTTTGTTCCGAATTCGAAAATAATTTTATATCATCCATAAATAATAAATGCGATATTTTACTACTCTCCCTTGTATTACCTTTAACTTTTATTCCAAACTTGCTTTTAATTAACATTTTAGATAGAGGATTCAATGCTAAGCAAAACCAAAGAGGACTCAATGAGTCTCCTTGAAAAATCCCTCTTTTAATTGAAATGCCCGGTATTACTATTTTCTTACCTTTTAAATTGATAAGTAATTTGGTATTCCAAAAGGACATAATATTTTCCAAAAAGCTAATAATAATGGGGTTAATTTTATATATATTTAATACTTTGATCAGCCACGAGTGCGGGACACTATCGAAAGCCTTTTGGTAGTCTATATAGCAAGTATGTAAATTACGTTTTCGAGTTTGAATCTGTTTTAGAATTACAGAATCAATAACTAATTGTTCTTTACATCCCATATGTTTTCTGCGACAACCTTTTTGTTGTTCAGATAAAATATTTTTTTCATCTAAATGAGTATATATTAAATCTGTCAAACAAGAGGTTAAAATTTTTTTATATTGTCGGTAAACATGTAATTGGTCTGTACTGAGAGGGATTATTAATATTTTCGCTTTTGGGCAACATATAAGTAATGCCCTTAGTTAGAAAATTTGGAAAATTTTGAGGTTGATTGACAAATTTTGAAAGATTTTTTGCCAAAAGAGGATGTAAAGTAGTCAGACGTTTGTACCAAAAATTATGTATCCAATCGCAACCCGTGGCTTTCCAATTATGAGTATTTTTAATAATTTTGGTTAACAATTCAACCGATATATTAGAAAAACTCATTTGTTCAATACCTGAAAAATTGAGTTCTTCATTTTATATCCAAGGACTTGACTCGTTATGTTTTATATCTTTACTCCAAATTTTAGTCCAAAAATCGCGCATATCTGATTCAGATGGCAACGGAATATTATTATTCGAAATAATATTTTGTTTATCGTCAAGTTTGGAATAAAATATTTTTTCATTTTTCTGGAATAATCTATTATTATTTTTTTTATTATACGTATAATTATATCTTTTTAATCTACTAGCTTTTACGCCTAATTTTTGTTTTAATATTATATTCTCATTATTATGACTATCAATGTTATAACCAAATTTTCTACCAATTTCATCTACATGTCTCAAAATTTTCCTACTTCTATTTCCATTTTTATATTCTATTACTCTAGCTATGTTACTTCTTAAAAATACTACATCATTTTCTAATCTGATCTGCCATTCTGGTTTACTATAACTATATGATCTATCATCAGAGGATGACAATTTAATTCCTAACTTATTACAAACAGTAATGGCACTAGCGTATACTATTGTATGAAGATCTAAAAAAACTAATTTCGTCAAATATGATTTTTGGTAAAATTATGTTATTTAAATCAAAAATTAATTTAGATAATTTCTTTGACGTATGCAATTTCGGTAATTTTGGTCTAACTGTTGGCTCTACATCTATATATCTGTTAATATTATTATGAAGTAAGTTAGCTAATTCTACTACATTTTCATCAACAAAGTTTAAATTTGCAATGTTGATTTCCCTAAGATTATAAATAACGTCTAAGTTATTTGAATCTACTGTAATATCATTGGACATTTCGACTAGAATATTATCCAAACTATCTACATTCAATGCATCTGATATGACATTATTACTTGTGTTAATTTGTTCTAAATTATTTCCCATTTGCAATCTATCTGCTACTTCCCTTTTAATCTGTTCTAATGTGACTACAGGAATTAAATTATTTTTTTAAATAGCTCGCTTTTGGTCTGCTAATCTTTGTTCGTTTACTTGGGCAATCGGATAATTTTGTGAGAAAAGTAAATGTAATTTTTTTCCTATATAACAACATATCTGTTTCTAGTTTGGTTACATAAAAGTATGAACGAACAATGAACATATTGACATCGTTTGTTCATTTCATACGCTGTCTAGGAATACCTGCTTTTGTTTTTTGGGGTCTTAGACTATCCATGTTCATCTATACTGATGACATAATAATCCCTTGTTCATCTACATCGGTTGCAAATTACATTGTTGTCATTTTGCAAAACAACTTGACACGATTTATCGTTACTACTACATTCCAGTAACCAAATCAATAAATAATTTTCAATATGACCAAATCAAATATTCTAATCAAACTACCTTTCGACATAACAAATCTATAATTTCCAATTCAACTACCTTTCAACATTACGAATCTATGATATATTATATTCCAGAAAAACGTTATCAACATAAAAATATACCTTTAAAATATATTTTTATTTTTTTCAAATGAATGTCAAATATTGTTGTTTACCTTGGTTACTGGGGTCCTCAAATAATTAATTTTTTTAAATCCTATTTATTTACTTAAATATCCTATGGCTTACTGGCAGTTTATTTATTGCGTTATCTGATAAACTTTTCTTTAAATATTTATATTTTTTGGGATCAAAGCTAATTCTTTTCTATCTGGTATTACAAAAAATAACCAGAGAGCAAATGCAAAGCATATGCCTTAACTAGCGTTGCAAAACAATGTAGTTTTTATATTATTTTATTTATTTTTTACTGTTCTTCAAAGTACAATCCCACTAAACCGCAATTAAGCAGTTTGTCAACAGGATGTTCATGTTCAATTACAATATAACATATTTTCATAATATTATTACTTATTACAATACAACTTATACATCATATTTATCACCAACCACTGCCATAATCAAAAGTATTACTAATACAGAGTATCTCTGCTTAGTAGCCATGTTTTCAGCATATATCTGAATATCTGAGGTAATTCGCATTTTTTTATATTGCTTGGTAACATGTTGAATATTTTGGGCACGTTGTATTCCAGGGTTCGCTGTCCGTATTTATTTTAATTTATTTATTTTTAATTCTTTAAATGGATTTTTAATTTTATAATGTCCATTAAAGATACATAGTATACATTATAATAGTAAATATTCACAATCCTCCTCAATACGAATTCCTGTTCCGAGGCGGACTGTAGATTGTTGAGTTGGTTATTGATCATGATTTTTACAACTTCACCTCATCTTCACGTTTGTAGACCTCATCTTCATGTTTTGAAGCCCTCATTTTAATGTTTGTTGGTTACGTCGTCTTCATGTTTGAAGACCTCATATTCATGTTTCTAGACCTCACTTCCATGTTTGTTTATTTCATTTCCTCAATTCCATATTTGTTGATGGCAGGTTGGTTGTAGATTGTTGTTCATATTTCTTTATACTTATCTTTTCTTTAATGCAACATTTTCTATTTATCTCTTTTATTTTGTTTTCATTTCACTTATTTTCATACGAGCCTTTTTCTTTTCTAAACACAAGCACCAGTTTACATTACAAAAAACAAACAATATTTTGGCAAAAATTGTATATTGCCCAAATACGTTGATAGTGCATAATTACTACTTAATAATATATATTACAGAAACCTTAAGGCGATGCCATACGTAGTAATGCAAGATCATGTGTTTTTGGTTTGAAAATTTGGTCGCCTAGAAATGTTTCAGATGCTTTAAATAAATACTGCGAGTAGAATACATCTTGGCCTATGAAATAATCGAGTATTTTTTAGATAAGTCCTTTTATAAGCCCAGAAAAAAATAATGTATAAGTCCTATGAAAACTGCTTTAAAATCAAAATCTCCTACTTACAAACCTATTTTCGGTTATGATTTTATTGTATAATGTGGAAAATTAAGTTATTTATAAAATGATCGTATTTTTTTTTTTTTTTAATTTTTTTTTTTATTAACAAAATTTTTGATACATATACAATTCAGGTACATACATAGTAATATAGAATGAAAGAGTAACAAAAAAATCCCACAAAGGCGAAGCCTGAGCGTGGGTATTATAGTGTAAGGATGAAACAGTGGTGTTTAAAATATATTTTTTTTAAACTTGTAAAAAGTATCTATAGAGATCAATGTGATTGGTTTTTTTTTACAGAAACACACACACACACACCCTCACACACACACCCTCACACACACACACACACACACACACACACACCCACGCACACACACACACATAAAACATAGATGCATGTATATTTCTTTGATTTACAGAAATTAATCTTTAATTTACAGAAAGATATGTGGTATTTTAGTTATTTAGAAACAGTTAGCTTAAATTATAGAAAAAGGTTACTCGCTTCGAAATTATTTCTTATCCAACTTTTAACATTTTTCTTAAATAAGTTCAGGTTTTGACACATGTTGATGGAATTGGGTAAAGAATTGAACAATTTTGGGGCAATATAGTTGATGTGCCTTTGGCCCAGCCTAGTTTTGCAGTGAGGGACTGTGAACACGCATGTGGTATGTCTCTGGCTCGAGCGATTTGTGTTTTTGGTGAAATTGATAGGACGTGTAAATATAAATTTGAGACATTGAATACAATAGATCCGTCTTAGTTCCATAATTTCAGTTTCTTGAAATAACTGGTTGGTGGGATATGTCTTGGTCCTTTGGTACATTATTTTAATGATGGACTTCTGAGTGATTTCTAAGGGTTTTACGTGGTTATTGTAAGTTCCTCCCCATGCAATTATTCCATAGGAAATAGATGAAAGCACTAACGCGTCATAAACAAGTTTCATGGTTCTTATATTATATTCTTTTAGTGGTAACGCATTGGACTGCCATTCCGAAGGTCGCGGGTTCGAACCCGGCGTGCGCAAATAAATTTTATTTGATTGATTTGTGTTATTTCACAATTAATTAATTAAAATTAATTAAAATTAATTAAAATAATATATAGTATATTTGCGGCACGTTCCAGAGTGGAAGATACTACCAGTATCGCCCTGGTGTAAGACCACCATTCAGAATTGAAACGTTGCTCCAAATGGCTTTAGCCGTGTTTAGTGACTAGATCTGAATAGCCAGGTACTTCCCCACCTTCCTCTTTCCCTTCCCCACTTACCTTCAGCCTCACAACATCCCCCAAGTGGGGATGCCATAGTCTCACTGGCTCCAGACGGGAGCAGTTGGGACTCTTGTGAGGTATTCACTATAAAAAAAAAAAAAAAAAATATTGACAATGTTGCTCATTCTTTTGAATATGTAACTTAGGTATCTCAGTTTATTGACCGTCTTTTCTATATGGTAAGTCCATTTGAGTTGGCAGTCTATAGTTACACCTAAATACTTGATATATTGTCCGAATTTCACGTCTTCGCAATTTGAGCATGTCGCAAAGTTACAATTAGGGTTGTGGAACTTCAGATTAAGATTATTTTTAGGGGATGACTTTTGGGAATTATAAAAGGGAATAAAGATAGTTTTATCATAATTTAGACTGAGGAGATTTCTATCAAGCCAATCTTTGACTGTTGCAATACATTTGTTGGCTTTACTGGTTGTTTCTTCCCACGTTTTACCTTGTACTGTTATTGCAGTATCATCGGCAAAAGAGAGAATTTTACCTGGTATTGCAATATTGCATAGGTCATTGATGTAGATTAGAAAGAGTAGTGGCCCTAAGACAGTTCCTTGAGGAATACCATGTTTTGTCAAGTCATAGGTGCTTAAGCTTGTTCCTATTTTTGTGCGTTGTTGGCGATTTAAAATATAGCTTTTTAATAACATGAAACTTTTGTTTTTAATACCGACTTTAGAGATTTTTTTTAATAAAATTCTGTGGTTAACTGTGTCAAACGCTTTCTTTAAATCCAAGAAAATGGTTAGCGTTTTAGTGTTAGAGTCAAGGTTAGAGTATATGTTTTTGGTTAAGCTAAAGATAGCGTCATCGGTGCACAGTTTGGTTCTAAAGCCGTATTGATTAGCTGAGAGGATTGCATTAGATTCTAGAAAGTTCATAATTTGTCGTTTTAAACACTTTTCGAAGATTTTGGATAATTGAGAAGTTAAAGTTATTGGTCTGTAGTTGTCTGTTTTGAATTGAGATCCGGATTTACGTATTGGAATGATGTGAGAGAGTTTGAAATCATTGGGGTAAATGCTATGTCTGATGCAGTTGTTGAAAATATGATGTATTGGAATGATTATATGCTTTTTAATTGATTTAATTGTGGTATTGCTAATGTTATCTGGGCCATTTGCAGACTTCTCTTTAAGGTTGTCAATTTGTTTTGAGATTTCAAGTTCTGTTATTTCATTGAATGTAGATAGTTCATATGTAGTGACATTAGAATCTGAAAGGCCGGGAGTAATTTGATTCGAGTGAATGCTAAGACTGGGATTATCATCTATGAGGGTTGAGGCGATGTTTGTAAAGAAGTGATTGAAATTGTTTGCAATGCTCTCAGCGTCTTCGATGGTTGTGTTATTGTCAGTAATGATTTTTTGAGGAATTTTATGAGCTTTTTGGTTCCTGTTTGAGATTTCGTTTATGACGTACCATGTTTTTTTGGAGTCGTTGTGAGCATTATGTAGTTGTGTAGAGTAGTATTGTTGTTTTTTAATGATTGAGTTTAGGTAGTTTCTTAATAAAATGTATTTGTTCCGTTTGGTGTGGTTCTTTGCTTCGTTTTTGGATGTGCAATATTTTTCGTGATTTTAATAGATCTTAAAAAGTTTGTTTCTGTGTTGTATTGAGATTATTAGTCCGCGCGTAATCCACGGTTTTATGTGTTTGTGCTTACTTTTTGGCGGTGCTATTGTTTCTTGACTTTTTTTAATATAATTTTGGAGTATTTCATAGAAGGTATTTAAAGCTAAATTTGGGTTGTCATTAGATAGGACAGCGATCCACGATTCTTCGTTCAGTAAGTTATTTAAAGTTGAATAGTTGATTTTAATCATTGCTTTGTTTTTCGGTTCAACAGAGATGGATAAATTTGGTGTATGATGGCCGTAAAAGGTGGGATAGTGGTCAGTTATGTCGATTTTTAATGTAGCGGATTTATGTTGGAAATTATTGTTATTTAAACATCTTAAATGTTCCGTGATTCTAATGTTTAAATAACAATAATTTTTCAGAGTTTGCCAATCATCTCATTTCCACCGATCATACTTTTAGTAAAGATACAGGGGTTAAAATTCTTCACCGTAGTAATAAAGGCAAAAAATTAGATAATTTAGAAGCACTTGAAATCAGAAAATCCCTCAATAATAACTCCAGTATAATAAATAACCAAATTAATCTGTCTTATAGTCCTATTCTAGACATATTTCCAGTAAACCGCTCTGTTCTTCCTGGAATTCCCGTAATTACCCCTTCCACTTTGTCCACCCCTCCCTCAAACACTTAACATTTTTGTATATATATGTCAATATTTTGTGTAGTAGATCAGTTTTTAATATTCTCCTGACGAAGGAAGGGTTCTTCCGAAACCGGTAGAGTGAAAATAAAACTATAGTGGTCAAAAACAAATTTATGTGTTTTTATTGTAAATTTAGATATTCGTTTGCGGTCGGATTTAATACAGCGTTTTGTATATTTATGTTAATATCACCCATAAAAATGCAAAATCGAATTGATTAGAGCTGTTATTGTTGATAAAAGTTTTGATTTCTCGTGTAAACAAAATTGGGGATAAAGAGGGGGAGCGGTAAGCTGTTAAAATGGAGTATATTTTTCCTTTGGAGGAGAAGGTTGCATGGACGGCATTTGCAAATTTGAAATGAGTGTTGTCTATGTTAATGTTGGATATGGTGTGTATATTGTAAAATATGGTTATGCCATCGTGATAGGTGTGTCTAGACGGAACTGAAAAAGAAGTGTAGTTTGGTAAGTTGAAAGGGATACATTCGCGCATTTGTGTTTCAGTGAGTGCAATAAAATCAATTTGGAAGGTTAACGAATTTAAAAGGATACAGAAATCATCAAAAAAATTTCTAATGCTTCTGATGTTCATGTTTAGTATGTTGAAAGATGTGTCGTAGAAAAGTGTGTTTACATCTTCAAAATTGTCACATTCAAGAGTTTCAGGGATGCTGTTTTCTTCTGAAGGGGCCATTTTTAGTTGAGTCCGGAGGTCATCTCTGAAAAGGGAGTCCAGGTTATTGAAGGGGTATGTCGCTCGCGTCTCTGATGTAGTTATATAATTGGAGTATCCTTATTTTTGCGGAGAAGGACGTTCCCGTTCTTCGTCCATGCGTATTGGTAACCCATCGCCTTTGTTGCTCTCGCTAGCCAGAGCAGTTGTTTATTTTGTGGCGTCAGCTTATCGTTTATGTAGATGGGTTTGAGTGGTTAATGTCTTTGGCGGAGAAATATCCCGCTTTCTTT
This sequence comes from Hesperophylax magnus, assembly GCA_026573805.1. NCBI lineage: Eukaryota > Metazoa > Arthropoda > Insecta > Trichoptera > Limnephilidae > Hesperophylax > Hesperophylax magnus. Next base: position 5,595,155 of record JAIUSX010000029.1, on the reverse strand, counting down.
TTTTGGAGAATGATCTTGTCTTTTTCTTCTTTTGTGGCCATTTTTACAGTTATAGATTTTTTTATGGAGTTGGTGTAGGAGTTTGTTATGGTGTCAAGTAAATATTCACATCCTATTTTTTTAAAGATGCGTTATTGGAATTTTAGGATTTTCGTCTTTCTTCGTGTCGATTCCATTGATTTCAAGCGAAGTGTCGAGAGAGTTTTGCAGAGATTGGTTAACAATGTACTTTAAATTTTTATTTTCCTTTTCAACTTCCTTAATTTTTTTGTGGAATTTGTTTCTCTCCGCCTCGCAATCGTCGATTTTTCGTGAGAGTAAATCGATGGTTTTAGTGAGTTCGCTCAACTGGTTCTTGATGTTTTTGACGTCTTTCAATTCAGAATTAATTTTTTTTTTCTATGATTTCTGACATTTATATCTTTTTGCTGTCGAGGTTTTTTTGGTTTTCAATATTTCAATATTTATGCCTGAACATCCACAAAATAAAATAAAAGGCACTTTTTGGCAATGTTTTTTTCTTGGATAAATCAAAACAGGTGGATGGTGTTAAGCGGGAATTTAAACCTTATCGCCATCTACGTAAGGGTTGTTATTGATAGCGGCTCAATTTAAAATATTACACGACGTAGTGCATCGCCTTAAGGGCCCTTCACACCTCCCTCCAATTGGAGTTGATTTCGGGAGAGTGGTGGAGGGGGTAAAATTGGCGTCTTCTCTACACACCCGCCCCTGCTGCAATGTTAAGGTAGCGGCAACAATTTCCGAACCTCATAAAATAGGAATGACTCCTGCGCTTTCTATATTCTGATATCGTTAGGTCGCCAGTCCCGATTTCCGAGTTAGGGCCGATTTGTCTACTGACGCGGTGATCAAGGAAGCGATATACGGTGCTCCTCACCAATGCCCGGATATTGCCTCCGATTGCACGGATGTGTGTAATGCTTTTTAAGAATCCTGGGGCCTTTTAGAATCCTATTCTTCAATTCTAAGTTCTAGTTGCTCTAGGCGCCACTGAACAGAGGGAGGGGTGAGATACCTGCATGAATTTATTTGCCGCCTTAGTTACAAGCTTTATCTCCATCGGTGCATGTATAAATAAGCTGTATAGGGATATTGTTTATTTTAAGCATTTTGATGTGACGTAGATATCGTGATGACGTATCGTTCATTCGTTAGTGTCGGCATGACTTTTAAGATTTATATCCCAGATATAGATATTATAATTAGTTTGGAATTTAATCCATGTATTATTGTAGATATGGCGGATCAGTGAAGAAATAAGGCAAAGATAACAAAAAAGATAGCTAGAAGAGACACTGTTATGCTATCCGAAACGTTGGCTAAAAAAGGAGGTAGCGCAACACGGCATAATACCCCAAAAATAAATCACTGTAATACTTTTAGCCGAAAAAAATATCAAACCATCTCTTGCTTATCATGTTTATTTTGAGATTAGTTTCATACCGACACGTGTGGGAATGGCCTTACTGTTAACCGACAAAACCTAGGTACGCGTGACTTGCCAAATTAATTCATTAAAAATTATTTTGATTTCAAGACTTGACGAAAGCGGTATTTATAATTTTTTTTTAATCTGAAATTCTCTATAATATATAATTGATTGCAGTTCCTTTATCAGTAAAAAAAAATCTGCAATGGATCTCTGCTTCCCTAACATAAATTCTATTTTAAAAAAGACATTTTAAAATAGAAATAACTTTGTTTTTTATGGATTGATTTTTTTTTTATTTCTACATTTCAGCACATTCGTAAAAAATGTCTTAAAATGAACATCTTAATTCCATCAGCAATTGTAGAATCCGGGAAATGTTCATTATTAGGGTGGAATGGTTGCTTTTGTATATATAAGATTCTTAGATCTTTGGTTGAATCTTGGATTTTTCGATACATACTCGTACATTAGATACAATACAAGAATTTGCCACCAGATTGGAGGGTCGTTAAGTAAATCCCATTTCCCATATCTCTTGTCTATTGTTTCTACGTAGGTGCCTAATCTCTCCTTCTGTTGCGATAACGACTTACAAAGTATATCAGCAAGTTTCCAAACAAAGCAATCAAACATTGGGAAATTATTTACCGACACTATAAATCCGATGTCATTAAACCGATAAGAGCGATACGCAGGTATTTTTGTCAATAATCTATGTCAGTGACGTAAGTAAAACATTTGGTACGCATCACGATACAGATAGTGCTATTATCTCTGGTATGGCTAGTAACGAAGCCAAAAATAAAGTAACATCAACTCTGTCAAGTCCGTTTCACGCCTCCTTTCTTTAGCCTTTCTTTCTTTATTAAATAAATTAACCACTCGACCTATATCTACCCAAATTTAGGTAGGTGATTTTTAAAATAACTTGAAATAAACGAAATTTTTTTGTGAGACCAAAAAATATGGGATCAACAGTGAAATCTAGGTGAATTCATTGGCTTTAAACTGCAGTAAGCAGTTCACATGTTTCCGAATTAATATTTTTTAAGGGATCATCCCACTTTGGACGGGTGAAAAATTTGGTATTTTTGAAAAAAATTATGGTTTCTACAGAAGATAATTGATGTAAATCTTTTTGGGCTTCAAAAACATTTCTTGAAATCTACGAAAATTTTAATTTTTATTTATTTCACAAAATTTATTTATCCCTGGTAGAAACATCCATATAGCCCATCGAAAAAAAGGTTCCATGATAACTCAAAACAGTGACAATTCAACACACTTTTAAAAAGTGATATAAAGTCTTTTAAAATGATGAAATATTTTTTTTTAACCTAACCTAACCTAACCTACATAACACAGTTAATAAAGTTTTAGTTTCATCACTTTCCATGACTTTATATAACTTTTTAAAGATGTGATGAATTATCATTGTGATGATTTATCCGGTTACCAAAAAAAGCAACAACAAGTCAACTTCGTTGATGTTATTTCTGAGTAGATTTATCTGAAACACAAAAACCAAAAATATTTGAGATTTGAATGGTGTGATGGACCAAGGTCTTTCCCAAGGAAAATGGCATAAATCGTCATGGCAGAAACATCTATCGGAACAGGAGCGTATGAATTAAAGGGAACTGCATACTTGGTTAAAAATTTTCTATCAGGAATTATCAGAGGAATTGAATTGCCCAATCGGATTACATGGAGAAAGAAGGAGGTACGACTTTTGACAGGACAAAGGATATTTTAAGAGAGGGGTGTGGTTTAAGCTTTGATTTATATGACATCGATCTTGAAAATATTCCCACCAAATGGTTAGGTGAACGCACTAGCTAGAGCCACTCAGATTCAAGGTTAATTAACTTGACATTTTTGAGGGATTCATAACCCTTTTTAAACGCGTATTGCCGGATAGGACGACGCGAGATAGGGTTGCAACAGATCTGTTACTCGAGAAAAAGGTTTACGATTTCTTTAAAATTCAAGTGGAAAAATTTAACAGAATTGTAGTCTAAAGTACCCACTAGACTTTACATGGTGGGTATAGGAGTAAGAAAATCCATTAAAATTAATGGCCAGAAATAAAATAAATTTATAGCTTTTTTTGTTAACATTTTCAAGTGATGTTTGGCATATTATAACTTATTTATGTCTTTTTCGTGAATGAAAGAGACAAAACAAAGGTACAGCCCCGAATAAATGAAAAAACACGCCCAAAAGAAGGAGCGTACTAGAATATTTGGCAACAAAATTACGTACAATCAGGAAAAAAAATCGGAAGTTGGAGACAAAAAAATCGCGGAAGAGTGATGGGTTTACTTAGAAAAGGGAGGGGAAAGTGAGTCATCAGAGGCAAATTGAAGATGATCAATGCTAGGCTCGTGAAAGCGTTAAAAACGAAGCGTACCACATCATAAAAAACTGTAGACGGTAGGGGATACTGCTGCAGGTCTACGTTAGATTGTGACCTCAGTCAGGGATGGTTGCAGTAGGCATTTCTCGGGTTGGACTGGTTAGTATAAAGAGATATTCGTCTATCAGGGTAGCTAACGACAGTCATTAAAGCAATTTTGCGGACACAATAACATTTTAAAATAAAAAGTCCGGAATTCACACTTCAAAAAACAGCGTTTACTAAAGCATTATATTGAAAGCACCTATGGGAATCGGAACTCGCTTTTCCAGTCCGCGCCTGATCATTTGATCGCATGAAACGGATTTCGGGGTGTGAACCTTTTGAAATAACCAGAATGGCCTAATTAGCATGATGCGACTATGACCTAAATAGAAAAGAACATACAAGTCGATAAAGGTTAGAATAGCATATTTTTAATGTGATTAATGGGAAAATACAGTTATAAATAGTTCGGATTTAGAAAAAATGGGGAGAGTTTTTGACAATTTTTGGGGAGAAAGTTGCAGAGTAATTCCGTCGCGATATTTTAAGCAAGAAGTACTCAAATTAATTTAACAGTTTTGGAAATTTTTCGGCAGTTTTGAGAAGCGAATTCGCAGAGTAAATACGTCACGGTATTTTAAACAATTAAATTCAGAATTGGGAGAGTTGCAACCCAGTGTTAGATACCTCAAGCTAAAAATCACAAATCAAAGTAGCAAAGTGTTCAATTTAAATTTAAAGAGTTTTAACAGTTTCGCGGAGTTTTGATCAGAACGTGTAATTACGACGCGTGTTTTCGAGCATGAATTGTTGTTTAATAAAATACAGTCCCGCAGGGTTTTTTGATTTTGATAAAGTCACGGGTTAAGAATAAAATTATAATTAAAAATAATTAAACCTAAAATTCTTTCTCGGGCAGAATAAAAAAAACGCAATTGTTATGATTTTAATAAAGTCACGGATTATAAATAGATTTATAATTAAAATAATATACCTAAAAGACTTTCTCGAACAAAATAAAACTCAAGTATTAAGATTTGTTTTTAAAGATTTTGATAAAGTCTCGGATTATAAATAAATTTATAATTGAAAATTTATATACCTAAATGTCTTCTTGAACTGTAGAGGAACGCGAGTGTTAGGCTCGATCAAAGCTGCGCATTATAAATAAATTTACGATAAACAAAATAATATCCCTGAAGTCTTCTTCAAACATAATAAAAGACATAGCTGTTAGATTTCAATAATTGCTAGGTTAGGAAGGGGTGTTGATTTTACAATTATGGGATTAACTCTATAGGCAATTCAAATATAGATTAGTAGAAAATGGAAAGTTCGAAGTACATTCATTATGGAGGGTAGTGTGGGTAAAACAACCACATTAGGAAAATAAGATTGTAGATATCTCGGATTAAGATATAAAATTTTAGGTTACCATCTCAGGATAAATCTAGTAGTAATTACGGGACGCTCCACCCAAGAGCAATGGTCGTGTGTTTCCCGACAGGATTTTGCTATTAGCGGGTAGGAGCTAGGTAAGTGTTTTCATTTCCAATTGAGGTGTTCCAGTTTAACTTAGAACGAGCGATGCTGACATCTGTCGACTAACAATTACCACTAATCCATTTTAATATGTATATAAAACCAACATGTCAATTTTTCAGGATTCCTCAACAAGTCCGATATTACCTCGGTAGTATCATTCGCAAACCTTTACCTCATCCCCGAATTTGAACCTCGATTAAACTTCATAGTTGGTTGATGACAGATAGTGACGCTGTAACATCGGATCCCACAAATACGGGCCAATCAGAAGGATTTTTTTTTCTCACGCTACCATGAGAATGGGATTGCCAACATGGACGGAACGGAATAACGGGATGTTGAAAACTATTCCCTCTGACGGGACCATGTTGAGAGAGGGGCGTGAGAGAGGAATGAAAAATTGTGATGCCGCCTTGTAATGAACGGGGACATAGTCCGCTGTCTGAGCGTCTAGAATGAAGATACCTCGGGGTGTCTGTGAAATTCACGTGGAGGGGGCGACGACATGATATCACGTGAGAATAAGTCCGCAGCGCTATTACATTATTTAATGGTGTCAACCTGGAAGCTGATGTAAGCCAACTGGAACGCTCCCTTCGCGGAATTATAACAGCTTCTTTGAGGTGGAGTGTAGGTCTGACAGCGCGTGGGAGATGAGCTTCATCAGACGAAACCTACATGACACACTTTCCGCGTTAGCATCATGATATTGGATGCAATTACCTTCCCCATCTATAGCCAGTACAGTAGATCTTGTGATATTTTCAATTTTTCGCCATTCTTTTTATTTGTTTAAAACAATATAGAATTTTCTTCTCTCTTGGCTATGACCGATATTTTTTTTTTCTTAGGCTTTGCATATGTGTTCGTAGGGATGGAAAATTCCTCCCCTACAACACATAAGCCTCCATGAAAATTGGACCCTTAATTTCTTTGATAACTACAGAAAGCTACTTAAAGCTCTCTTGTACTATATATCTTTATAGACATATGTACTTAACTAATTAATACGTTATTTACGATCTTGAACGTAAATATTTTCGTATTTATATTGTAATTAAATTCCATCAAACGTTGTGTAATTTTTTGGTTTATGATATAGGACTTGATTCTGATCAAGGCGTTGAGCTTCAAAATTGAATTGGTCTTTCCATTGCAAATCTAGACTTAAATAGTTTCTATAAATGAGCTAACTTTCCTATTGTAACTATTTTGATTCCCTGCATTCTAACGAAGTCGTAGTTAAACGCTGGTAAGAGATATTATACATATATATTCGGACAGGTAATTTAATATAACTCAAATGGTTAATTGTTAGTAAATTTGATTTTGGTTAACTATTGTGTCTGTTTGGCGCCACTCCTTTATGATTCTGCTGCTATAAGATACATGTAAAGATTGATTTAGTAGGTTAATGTAATTAGTTAATTGTATATTTGACGAACTCAGAATAACCCTTTACTGGCATAATTTGGCTCCTATCCTCCTGCCAGTAAACGAGGTGATCGAGAGTCAACGAGAAATTCGCACAATCTTGTGACACGGTTCAATTGATTGGTACCTAAGTTACCGCGTCCCAAAGAACCTTCCTTCGTCATCATGCACTGCCTTCAAGTCTTCTCTCGAGTCCCGAAACTTCCAAATTCCTACTCCTCCTTGGACTAAAATTTACTTAGGGCGAACCGGTTTCGTCCTATATACAATCATATACTCACGGTTGGTGTGGAATTACGGGTCGTGAATCCTCCTTCCACGTTTAAGAGAAAATGCGAGGGTGGTCCAGAGACCTAAAATGCAAGCTGTATGCAGGTCCGCATTCTCCAGTAAACAGTACATACGAATAAATATATGTATACTTACAGTTTGGGAAAGGTTTATAACTTGCAATACGAGGCTACTTGCTTCGCATTCCAAGCTCGGATCTCGTACCAAGAATTCTGCGAAATTCTAAGTTTGGTTACCGAATAAATACGTAAGAATAAGGTGATACGAATAAATACTAATATAATAAGATCTTATTGATAGTTTGTTTTGGAGAGCTATCGAACTCCAGGCATTTTGTTTGGTTTTGACGTTTTTATTTAAGAGAATCGCCATCTCTATTTTGTTTGGTTAATGGTTTTGTTATAGGAGCGACCACTGCCTCCTATTGGATGAACTGTATTTATTTTTTAATTTTTCCTCCAGGGTTCAACATTAGATTTATTTCATCCTATCCCGTGATTTTTCAACTGTTTCATGTAATTGATTGCCACATAAGAGAGTACGCAACCTTCTGCTATTTCAGGCAACTGATGGGATCTATGCGAACACTACATCAATAATATTCATATGTTTCGTATAATATTTCGTTATAATTCTTACTAACCCGTGATTTTTCAATCGTCGTTTGTGAATGATAGGTATTTGAGAGCACGCCGCTTCCAACTGTTTCAGGTAACTAATAGAAACCTATGCGACTACCTAATCAATGATATTCAAATGTTTCATATAATATTTCGATATAAATCTTACTAACCCATGATTTTTCAATTGTCGTTTGTGAATGATAGGTATTTGAGAGCACCCCGCTTCCAGCTGTTTCAGGTAACTAATAGAAACCTATGCGACTACCTAATCAATGATATTCAAATGTTTCATATAATATTTCGATATAAATCTTACTAACCCGTGATTTTTCAATTGTCGTTTGTGAATGATAGGTATTTGAGAGCACCCAAATTGCTGCACATTGCGCAATGATATCCTGATAAATTGCTTTCTTTATAACCCTGATAAATTATCTAGTTACGGCCAAGGTCGTTGCCAAACTATGTAGTTGACCCAGTTTTCCAGTGGCTTTATTTATAAACAAATCGATAATGTAAACACCTCTTCTGACACACTAACCTACATGTGAGATTTGTTTATCCTAGAAATTCCTTCCTCTCCTTATAAGTCAGTTGGGTTCTTTTTATTGTGCATAGTTAATTAAAACCTCACAACTTTGGTATTTAATTCAATATTTTTAATTCCTTTTTTGAAGTTAAACTATTTATTTCATTTTCCGAATTTAGTAAATTTACTAGAGGTAAGTGGAGAATAAATATAAATATATATATATATATAAGTACACATATCTCGATTGCCAAAATATGTTAAATAATAGTACATATATTAATAAATAAATATAAAATATATGATTCTACATGGACTTGTACATTAGTAAATACATATTTTCTTTTTTTTTCAATAAAATAGATATGTACATAGGTAGGTATTTAAAATCGTTACCATTCCAATGCTTCGATTAATAAATAAATATATATACATATAGGTACATACATTACTCATATATATATTCTTTATATACAATATATTACTTTATTTTTATATAGATAAATACATAATATACATATATTAATGTGTAATTCTATTTGTTGTTTTAATTTTTTTAATTGGAATACCATAATCAGCAGTACCTTCTCACTCCTAGGGCCTGAAAATTATTTATAAAAGGAAAACTTACCCCACCAAGGTTTTTTCGGTTGGGAGCTACACAACAACCTTGCCAAGGAATCCCTACCTAATTAAATGTATTTTTCAATTAATTTCAAAATAAATCTTTTCGACTATTTATTCCTATTTAATATTTTATTCTTGCTTGATCCATAAAAATTAGCTGATATTTAATATTTTGTGATATAGATGTGCCGGAAAATTATAAATTATTTAGGTCGAACTATTTTTGTTATTTTCACTCTTTTTTATTTTTTTATATAAATTTATAAGAAAATTTATTCCGAATTGCGCAAACTTTTTATTATCTCGATTCTTAATAAATTAAATATCTGTTAAAACTTTCTCCCAAATTGCACTGTTTTCACAAATATTTTAAACTATCCACAACTAATTTTTTTTCGAACTGTTACTTTTAGAACAAAGGTTTGAGCATTTATTGTTATTTCTTTTCGAACTCTCTAAATTGTGTTTATTTTAAACTAAGATGTAAGTATTTACTATTAATATTTTTAAACAAAATTGATGCTAAATTATAATCTATTTTTAAATATCAATCCGCGATCACGTTCACTTTAGATTTCCGAAAACTCTTAAATTGAATTTGAATGTTTTTCACTTTGAATGAAATAATTATTTTAAAATTTAGATAATCCACAATTCACTGTTTACTTTCACTTATCACTTAACACTCTTAAGCACTGAGTTTAAACTCTATTTATTTTCACTGTCTAATTAAATTAAACTGACTTAATAAACTTCACTGATGGGGTTTTCAAAGGAATTTAGAAACTGAATTTTTAAGAATTTTAACTTTTCACAAAACTCTCTAAGTCCAGGGACTTGTTCAAAATTTAACACTTAGACTTGTTCAAAATTTAAACTTAGAGATATTCCACTGTTAATTTTACCAAAAACGTAGTACTGCGGTGTAACCACCTTTTCAAAAACCTCGACTGACTGTCTGAAAACTGATGTGCACGATCTTTTATACCCCTCTCAGGTTCCAAAAGACGTATCTGAATTTATTTTGATAATTAATTCTATCTTCTATCAACTCGTAAATTTGAACATATGTGCCACTAATTTCGATTGTGCCGACATATGACCTTCTGCAACATTTCAGTCATCTGACTATGGGCGTCGACTATTTTTCGTTCCTTGTCCTAAACCCCCTAGGGTCCGAATTGAGTAAGCCTGCGTTAATTGCCCGATCTCCCTTTGTTCTAAGGTCAATACAAAATTTAGTTAGAATATCATGATTTTGTGTTCCCTTTTTTTCTCAATTTGCGATAGGTCCGTCCTCAATAACATATATATAGATCTCAATTTTATGCATCTTGTGCCAAAAATGATTAAATCCATGTCGAAATCTTTACTATGCAGTTTTGAATTTCAATTTGTCTAAATTCTACTTAATTTTATTGTCACCTATATGAGCTTTTCCATTTTCACCCGTACCTTCTCTCTTTTTGTCGCAGATTTGAGTTTTTCCTTTTTTTTGAATTTTCTTTTATTCGCGACGTTTTTCTACACAAATTTCTTCTTTATTCTTATGTTATTTCTCATAACTCTATAATTAATTATATTCCAACCCGTATTTATTAATTTCACGGATAACTTAGAATTGTATCGCTTTTCTCCACTTGGATCATTCCTTATCCCCGTTCTTTACCCTTTCCTTATCTTTTTCACACTTTTCCTGATGTGTGTTGTCTCTAGGAAAATTTCATCCTTCATTTATTATTAATTAATACATAATTTTCCAAACTTCTATGGGAGATATACCTAATTTGACTCTGGGATACCCGTCATTTTTATTGTCTGACCCAATCTCCGCCCAACTTTTCGTCTCTCTCATACAAAAATTCACATAAAACATACGTCTTGACGTTTATTTAGACTGAAACTTTTGGTACTACGCTCGTAAATTTCATTTTATTTCAAACCTATTAATTTTTATATCTTTTGTTTTAACTAAACATCTCATAAGCCCTATGTTAAATTTAATAGTTTTACTAATTGCTTATTACTATAACGTAAACAAGAACCATGTTCGAATTTTGATTGTTATTATCCTAAAATACACATGAGACCGTCAACCTTTTATCTTGTCTCATTTTTTCTGTGTTCTCGTGCAACTCTAAGATCTATCTACCCTGATAATCATGTAAAATGCCTACTTTTCCTGAATTAAATCTATCGCTATATGTTTAGTATTACTGTCTTCTTCTGGTACTCAATTATCATGTTCCTAGGACCTTTGTAGCAGCCCGAAATCTCTGAATTGTCCCTTCGTCCAGTCGCTGCACTCTTTCTAAAATGTCTATTTTTTCGCGAAATTTTCATTCAAAATCGATTTCCCAATATGTCCGCTTCATCTTAAATTGATAACGATTAGTTCCCAATGTCCCCAACACTTTCGTTTTCCTTTATTACGATTTTCATCGAACTTGACACCCTCCCGCTATCATAAGTAATTGCACGACGGTTGAAAATCCTGCCAGCAACTTTCCTTCGCTTTCCCGCCCTTCTTTTATACTATCACGTTTATAATTTTTCCATTGCATTTTCGTGTGTGTGTTTTAAAACATGTAAAATCTTCAAAGCACTCGATTTCTATGGTTCGCTATCTCATGAATGTATCCGTTATTCTAAACATTCCGTAGGATTTGTTACCTTGAACGTCGATGTTTGTATTAAAGTGCCTTCACCTCTAAGTTCTGTGGGAATGGAAATGTTATTAATTATCTCTTTTAATGTCGGGTCCAAAGTTCATTTCTTTGTCGTTCGTAGACACACGCCTTTCCGTTCACTGATTGGTTACTCAAAATTTTATAGCTTTTTGTTTAGATCTAATTTGTTGACAAAATTCACTGTTTGTTTTTAAGCCTAGACAAGGGGAATTCTTCCTGATTCGATACGATTTTAACGACCTCTCTGCTTACGTTCTAGAATCTCGACATAATATCAACTATTACAGATGTCTACCGCAAACATAACTGGATCAAATTTAATTCAACAGATGTCGCTAGAATGTCCGTTTTTTTATACTTAATTGATATATTTTTAATCCGTAAGGTAGGAGCTACGGTTTATCTGTTTTCACTGTTGATTAAAGCCTTTCATCACAATCTTCCGGAGGTATGGGCGTTAGAGCGATTTCGGAAATGGCGTGATGACTTAATTCGTTTTCTCTCGGACGTGAACGGATCCGCATAGGGCCCGGTACCTTTATGAAATGGGTTGCCAGCTATGGGGGACAGTCCAGCCACGTCGGAGTCAATGTTTGATTTCTGATCACCATTCACCGTTATCGTATTGGTTAGTGGAGAAGCCAACGTACTTTGAAAAAGATTTCATTCATATAGTTTACCCCTTCTCCTTCTTCCTCTCCCCCCCTCTCATTCCTTCCCTTTAATAAGATTAAGTGTCGAGTAACAAAACTAATATATATTAGAACAGATGGAGGCGACCCCGGAGCTGAGATGGCAGGGAATTCCCCGAAAACCGACACTCTAATGCACATCGGTACTATACTATACTAATTTGTGCAATAACGAAACTATTTCATGTTCTCGGATTTATTTAAGGTCGGAAAGATTAAAAAACAAAACAAGTGTATTAGAGTTAGGCGTACTGTAGGGGACGAGAGTAGGTTAAGCGCACAGTTTTATAATAAAAGTTTTAAATATTTCAATGGTAAAGAGATCACTCACTCTAATTTAAACGAAACTGGATTACCACAAACATATTCATTAATAGCACGTTCATATAAGGGAAGTCCCCTTCATATGAATTTCAAAACCAAAAAGGATAACACAACGCTGAAAAAGAGCATTATTGCGAAAATAACTCTTAAAATCTTGTTACTGTATACTTCATACAGGGATCGAAAGGCTGAAGGTTTAGGTTAAGGCTAAAAGGTTTCCTTTTAAGGTATTCCTCCTAAGGGGTGCCACCACTAGCATAGGAAAATCGAAGGACAAAGACCAGGGTGCTACATTTTACAAATCAGACTGAAGAAATCATCATTATTTTAACGTAGGAAGAATTAGGAACATCACAATGGTTGTAGCTACTGTCCAAATTAGAATTATTAATTTAAAAATAACAAGATGGTGGCTAATAACAAAATCAAAAATAAGCCTATTTTGAGTGAGAGTTTGATTTTAAAAAGTACATTAAATTAAAAAATTTCAAGTAATTCTAGTTCCAGCAGTAGCAACACATGTGGTAAATGTGTAATTAAAATTGCGTCATGATCGGTTCAACAGTTCCGGAGAAAAAATCAACGAAGCAAGCAGTTTTTTTTACTGAAAAATCTATCTGCTATACTATTGCGATACCGGCACCATACAGGATGCCTTCCGCTTGTTCAAACAGTTCATTTTCTTCAAATCTGGCATCTCTTCTGCTCGTTCTAGCTGTGTGTGTATATACAGCCGATAGTCTTAAGAAGGGGCAGAGCAGCTAGGCTTAAGTATACCTGATCGCTCAAGTAAAAGCATGCCGGAGAGCGCCCTCAAATAAAAAATAAGACGCCTTTATCTTTACGAAATTTATACACAAGTAGTCTTTTTTCGAAATCCATCATCAAATTATTTTTGAAGTTAATAAAGTGGGATGATCCCTTAAATAGAATGACCGAATCGAAAACCGAACACACGAAAATCTCCATCACTCGAATAGGCAATTATTAAAGAAAAAAATATTAAGCAAAACGTTTTCCTGGAAGCATTCTGATATCCTAATATCATTGATGTATTGTACTAGATTAACTCTGTCTAGTTAAATCCATTTTAAAAATGACACCCCATAGCGTACGTCACAAATATGGAGATGAACTTAACAATCCAACTCTGTTTAAACTCCTTGTACAAGCGTTCAAACTCGTAAGCGAAACCAAGGAACAGCGTTCATTTTGTTAATGAGTTGTTGTTGTAATTTGAATACAAAGCCGTCACCAAACTAACGTTTTTTTGCTAAACCAGGTCTGAATCAGGTAAAGGACTAATAAATAACACAAAATGATTTTTATTTTCACATTTTAAGTTTTGGATTCTGTGCACTACATAATGAACCAAAACGGGAAACGTACACATATTTACTATTGAGTAAAAGTTTTATGACATTTATTTCGTATATTAACTGCTGTAATGTCATACAATTTCAGAGAAATGCCTATTCGGTTTATTTTGGTAGTGCGTTTTTTGAAATATATAGATGGTGCTTAATCAAAGCTAGACAATAACAACCAGTAATTAAAATAACCTTTCTCAGATTAAGCAACGATACCTAATTTGTGGGTATATTACATTCTCTCCTCCACACAGCATGCTCAAAGATTATAAAGGACCTGAAGGAAATTGCAGTCTAAACGTTTGGGATGAAAATGATTTGAGCACACATGGTTTCCTGATGATGGTACGGTCAACGTGTTCCGTTATCGTGATAATAAATGTATTTTAAATTTACTAACAATTTAACAGGAAACCTGTTCGGGCATAACGCTAATAAATTATAATTATTTTATTACCTACATCCTATTGTTCCTACCTTGCCATCGGGAGAGAGGGATTTCGTCTGACCGGCGCCAGTACAATTTCTACCACCTACCGATACGCGTCTCGGGTCATACATTTCAATGGACATTTCTTTCGTGGTCGATATCTAGTGACGGAAATAGATTAATACTGTGTGAGATTGGCGCTACCACGGAGGCTGTAAGGAGATACCAGTACAAGGTAGGACTTTCCCTTAATTCTGGTGGCATCCTCAAATTCCTATTCCCGTTCCTGTATATCGATCAATTCGCACCCGACACAGACGCTAAAGTTTTTCAAGAGCTATCGAAACATTGGTCCTTCGAGCCGGATAAAATTAGTTTAATGCGTAGTAATTGTATTCAAATAGTTTAAATGGTTCAATAATCGTACGATTAAAAGATTATTTCAAGTAGTTATTATTTCTTACCGCGCGCCGCGGTTGCATTTCATAGGTGGGTAGTAATTTCAGTACATGTTTCAAAATGGACAAGAATGAAACTAAGATTGCTTCTTTAAAGTTAAAAAGGCAAAGGTTATTTGGGCGTATACAAGCCGCATATGATCTTATTAAAGATTTAAGTATAAGTGCAAAGTTATGTCAATTTAAAGCTAGAATGGATAAAATCGAGTCGACATATGAGGAATTTCAAAGCATACAATGCGAACTGTCGGACCTGGTTTCACTTCCCGAATTTGAGTCAAAAAATGATATTTTGGAAGTTTCCCGTGTTTTTGATGAATTGTACTTCGAGGTCACGTCGGCGCGTGACACTCTCGAGGCGAATAAGAATGGTCATAATGACTCATCAGGCGAGGAATTGCAGCGCCCGGGTCGAAGTTTTCTGGCACCAGAAATAAAAATACCATCGTTCAGTGGCCACATTAGAGATTGGCCTCCGCTTTTTAATTTATTTAGGAGTCTCGTTCACGAAAATACAGTTCTCACTAATATTGAAAAATTTCACTACCTACTAAGTTCTTTGAAGGGCACAGCATTATCCCTGGTTAAAACAATTCCAATAATACGAGAAAACTATGAATTAGCCTGGGAAACATTATTAAATCAATTTTCGGAGTCGAGAGCATTATTTATACACTATGCAAACTCTATTTTAAATTGCGATTTCACTAGCAATGTGGAGATATTAAATGGATTACGTGAAAATCTTTCCGGTCTATACGAACTAAAACGAGACAAATTATTCGAGGAATTTATTTGCCATTTTGTTTTACAAAAAATAGATTTAAATACTCGGCGGTCTTTTGAGTCTAGAATTGACAAAGATAAAATTCCGAATGTCGAAAAATTAATTAATTTCTTGGCCGCGCAAAACCGAGTAAATATGCTTTCAGACGTAAAGGAGAATCGTAAGTCTAAACGGGTTCTATTTGTTAAAAACGATTACACGAAGAAAATTATTTGCAATCATTGCAAAGCTGATCATCACATTACAAAATGTAAAATATTTCTTGGATTACAAGTAGACAGTAGGAGGGACTTCGTCAAAAGAGAAAGATTATGTTTCAATTGTTTAAATCCACATCTAATTGAAAATTGCCGATCTAAATTCCGATGTAGAAGTTGTAACAAGTCACACAATACCCTTTTACATAGTGACGAAAGGTCACCTTCACCGAACCGCGATTCTGAAAACGATAATTTAGCAAACTGTAATGCTGCATACACAGTGACAAAACGCTCTATTTTACCTACCGCGCTGGCAGAATTCCTTGACATTTCAGGACGCAGAAAACGCGCCAGAATATTAATCGATTCGGGCAGTGAAATTTCGTTCATGTCTGAAAAATTATATAATGCTTTGGGATTAAAATCGAAGAAATGGTTAGGTACTGTCACTTTTTTTTTTTTTTTTTTTTATAGTGAATACCTCACAAGAGTCCCAACTGCTCCCGTCTGGAGCCAGTGAGACTATGGCATCCCCAATTGGGGGATGTTGTGAGGCTGAAGGTAAGTGGGGAAGGGAAAGAGGAAGGTGGGGAAGTACCTGGCTATTCAGATCTAGTCACTAAACACGGCTAAAGCCATTTGGAGCAACGTTTCAATTCTGAATGGTGGTCTTACACCAGGGCGATACTAGTAGTATCTTCCACTCTGGAACGTGCCGCAAATATACTATATATTATTTTAATTGATTAATTGTGAAATAACACAAATTAATCAAATAAAATTTATTTGCGCACGCCGGGTTCGAACCCGCGACCTTCGGAATGGCAGTCCAATGCGTTACCACTGGACTATGCCGGCCGTCACTGGGGTCAATAATGCAATAGTCAACAATGTGCAAGGTTTAGTTACTTGTAAAATATATCCCATTCAGAATCATTCTTTTGTGTCAGGACAAGCGATAGTTATTTCAAATATTACGTCCAAGCTTCCGCCCGTTAATATGCATGAACCGTTTGAAGAATTCAAACAGTTGAAGCTGGCGGATCCAGATTTTCAATTTCCAGGCGATATCGACTTCTTAGTGGGAACTGACTTGATATCAAAAATATGGAGACCAGGATGTATTTCAAGCCGTAAATGTAATTTGCTGGCCGTGAATACAATATTCGGATACGTAGTCATGGGTTCATGTGTAGCACAAATGAAAGATGACACACAGGCTTTTGTGACGTCAGCTTTAACTGCAGTCGAAAACAACGACTTAAATTACGCGGTAAGACGTTTCTGGGAAGTCGAAGAAATTTCTAACGAAATTATTCATAATAAAGATGATAGTGAATGCGAAAAGATATTTAAGGCAACGGTTAAACGGGATATTTGTGGCAGATATGTAGTAGCGCTACCTTTTAAAAATAAATCGGAAGTAAATTTAGGAAGTATATATGATATCGCTCTTAAGAGATTATATAATTTGGAAAAACGTTTGTCGTTAAATCCAACCTTAGCGGAACATTATCGTAAATATATGAAGGATTTTATAGAGCAAGGCTTCATGTCAAGAGTTACCCAATCGACTGAGATACGGAATACCAATTACATTCCCCATCATCCGGTCGTGCAAAAAATTAGTAATGATATTAAAATTCGAGTGGTTTTTGACGCTTCCTGTAAATCAGACTGACAAATTTCTTTAAACGATTGTTTATATTCAGGTCCCAAATTACAAAATGAGATAGGACAAATTTTATTAAAGTTTCGCATATACCCGGTAGTATTTACTACGGATATTCAAAAAATGTTTTTGCAAATTCGAATAAGAGAAGAAGACACTAGCTATCAAAGGATTCTTTGGCGTTTTTCTCATTTGCAGCCGGTAGGGCAATACACACTTAGCACAGTCACGTTTGGTGTGACTTCTTCGCCCTATTTGGCAATCAGAACTTTACATCAGCTAGTGCAGGATGAGGGTGCACAATTCCCAAAAGCTTCCAAGGCACTGTTGTCGGATACATACGTAGACGATATTGTTACTGGTGATTGGGAGCCAGACAGCGCCTTTCAGCTTCAGAGGGAGCTGAAAGAACTACTTGCGAAAGGAGGCTTTCAATTAAGAAAATGGATGAGTAATTCGCTGCCGGTATTAAAGGACATCCCGAGTGAACATCGGATCCACTCAAGTGGTCAGGTTGTATTTAATGATGAAACATCTGGTTCGTTAAAAATTTTAGGCTTAATTTGGGATCCAGAAAAGGATACCTTTTCATACTCCGTGGAAGAAAAGTTAACGGTATTTTCAAAGCGTGCAATACTAAGCTGTGTTGCTCGCATATTCGATCCTATTGGATTAATAACCCCTGTGGTTTTCAAAGTAAAATGCCTTTTGCAAGAAATATGGAAAATCGAGATAGGTTGGGATGACTCGCTCCCTGAAAATATTGTCATTTTGTGGCAAAATTTCTTAAATGGATTACCATCGTTACGTTTTTTACAAATACCTAGACATTGCAATACAATTAAACAGTCAAACTGTATTTTAGTAGGATTTTCAGATGCTAGTGAGTTGGGTTATGCTGCTTGTGTATATTTGGTTACGAAGGAAGCACACCCTAAAGTGACATTGCTTACTAGTAAATCTAAAGTTGCGCCACTGAAGACATTGTCAATACCGTGCCTTGAGCTCCTGGGAGCTCATCTGCTTTCGAAACTGATAAAAATGACGAAATCGTCGATTGAAACTCTTATACCAATTACAGATATAATATTATTTTCGGATTCTACAATTGTTTTATCATGGATTAAGGCACCTCCTCATACCTTAAAAACATTTGTCGCGAACCGCGTAATTAAAATACTCGATCAAGTCGAGGACGCAAAGTGGTATCACGTTGTTTCAAAGGAGAATCCAGCAGATTTAGCTTCTCGCGGTTTATATCCGCCTCAAATAATAGATAATGAATTATGGTTTCAAGGCCCTCCGTGGCTAGTTCAGTCGTTACAGAAGTGGCCGTTAGCTTTACCGGAAACATTAAAGGTTCAACAATTGCCAGAGGTAAAGTCTCACGTCTCAACGGTTCATGAGCCGCATGACTATTTTAAGGGCCTAGGATTTTTCCGGTTTTCATCGTGGACACGTCTCGTGAATGTGGTTGCTTGGTCCCTCAGATTCATAAACAATGCTAGGCAACAGAGCAAAAGCGGTTGTAAGCGTGGAATTCTAACCTGCTCAGAAATAAACCACGCGACTATGGTCTTGTTAAAATGCTATCAACAGTTTCATTTTCCTGCTGAATTCCGAAAGCTCAAAGGAGATGGGGTGACCACAGTGGCTTTTCAAAAATTAAATGTTTTCATTGACAACGAGAATTTACTTCACGTTGGCGGGCGGCTCTGCAATTCTCGTTTAAATTACAATACTAAGTTTCCAATAATCCTTGCGAAGAATAGTAAAATAGCTGAGCTTCTTATATTATATTACCATAATATATATTTGCATGCCGGATCACGAACCTTGCAGTTCCTGATTCAGCAAAATTACTGGATTATATTTGCCCGCAATAAAATAAAGAATTTAGTCTCAAAATGTGTGAGATGCGCACGATTGCGAGCCTTACCATCAACTCCTCTCATGGCCAGCCTGCCAGAAGCTCGTGTCACCCCGAGTCGCGTATTCAGTCGTGTAGGGGTGTATTTAGCGGGCCCATATAGCATAAAGGAAGGAAAACGCAGAGGGGCTAAAACATACAAGGCTTACTTTGCGATTTTTGTTTGCATGTCAACGAAGGCGATACATCTCGAGGTACTCTCGGATCTTGCGTCTGAGGCCTTTATCGCTACACTTAATAGATTCGTTTCAAGACGGGGTATCTGTCAAGCCATTTATTCTGATTGTGGTACAAATTTCGTTGGGGCTAAACGCCATTTGATTGGAGCACAAAAATTCTTAAATAAATGTCGTGATGATGAACTTATAATGCGCACATGTTCGGAAAGGGGAATAGTATGGAATTTTAATCCTCCTTCCAGTCCCCACTTCGGGGGACTATGGGAAGGTAACATAAGAGTGGTAAAGAATCATTTAAAGAGGGTATTAGGAGATAGTTCGTTAACGTACGAGGAGTTTACTACTATTTTAACCAAGATTGAGGCCATACTAAACTCGCGACCGCTGTGTTGAGGCTAAGACCAACCGACTCAATCGCTGGGAACACTTGCAGAAAATCACGCAACATTTTTGGCAGCGCTGGAATACCGAGTACTTACAAGAGTTATAAAATCGCGTTAAATGGTACAAGGCTACACGTAACCTCCAAGTAAATGACCTGGTAGTCATTAAGGATACCAGGAGTCCTCCTTTAAAATGGCCGCTCGGCAGGATAGGGGAGGTGAAACCAGGTTCGGACGGGGTCGTTAGAGTAGCCTCAGTTCAAACCAACGACGGGGTATATCTACGGCCTGTGACAAAGCTTTGCCTATTACCTATAGAATAAATAGTAACAGTCGTATGTATATATATATATTTTTTTGTATTTTGCACGTGTAATTTTAGTTTCGCGTGCATCTAGTTTGTAAGTAATAGACTAACTGTTAGGATTAAGTTTCTTTTCACATACCTACTGTTTTCTTGTAGCTTATTTGTTTTTATTTTTTTTCGGGTTCGACCAGTTTCGATGGGTATTGAAAAATTGTTAATTTTGGCGGGCAGTATATGTTCGGGCATAACGCTAATAAATTATAATTATTTTATTACCTACATCCTATTGTTCCTACCTTGCCATCGGGAGAGAGGGATTTCGTCTGACCGGCGCCAGTACAATTTCTACCACCTACCGATACGCGTCTCGGGTCATACATTTCAATGGACATTTCTTTCGTGGTCGATATCTAGTGACGGAAATAGATTAATACTGTGTGAGATTGGCGCTACCACGGAGGCTGTAAGGAGATACCAGTACAAGGTAGGACTTTCCCTTAATTCTGGTGGCATCCTCAAATTCCTATTCCCGTTCCTGTATATCGATCAATTCGCACCCGACACAGACGCTAAAGTTTTTCAAGAGCTATCGAAACAAAACCTGTTAATTTATTCGTTAAGGGCCTGCAATCCCTTTTTTAAATAAATTAGAAAAACTCTGTTCCGACATCGTGATAATTAATGTATTCGAAATTTACTAAAAGTTCAACCAGAAACCTGTGCATTCGTTCGTTAAAGGCCTGCAATCCGCTTTTTTAAAATAAATTAGCAAATATTCTTTTTTCCGTATTTGTAAATATACAATATATATGTATAATAAATATTACCCAGTTATTTTCACAAAATTGAATCCGAATTGCTTATATCCATTTCTCATTTTTTTCTCGGTTTGTGGGGAAACCTAAGCGAAAATAAGACATTTTAAGAATAATTATCGGAATGTATATAGAAAATATTTATTCCTGTACCTAACATTTTAAGCCTACATGAACGTTCCTTTTCATGTAACATATCTCCCACCACCTTCATCACCTCTACAGCAATAGTTATAATTAAAAAGGTAAGTGTAATATGTATATATATAAATACTTTGTAATATATATTTTTTCAATGAAAAGAAAAATGTAATTAAAATAATAAAAACAAAATAAATTACTCAACGAAGCGATTTTTTCATATAATTTAACACGCAAATAATTGTGGACTTAATACAACCCTGAATTATAGACAAGACTAAAAAATAACCCATACTTCTAAAGTTTTTTGCGCGTATCAAATAAAAACGCGTGATTTTAACCAACACATCAATAATTATCATGTGGCAGGCTCGTGCCATGTAGTATTGTTTATATGTATTCGTTAAAAGCGTATAACACACTGCATGACGTCATGATTGTGACTAGTTTGAAAGATGACGTCAGAAAATTTACTTGTCGGTAGTGAAATTCTATTAATTTCTGTTATTTGTTAATGCACTGCTTTCAATCTATCTGTAAGGTACTTATATTTTTTTGTATTCAGATAGCTGATTACATTTTCTAAAATAAAGTCCGCGATAGGTACAATCTAAAATATTTGGAACTGGGTTATTTTTATGATTGAAAAAATGAACTTGCCCAACATAGCTAACAAGCAAAATAGCTTAACTCTAGACCAACAAAAGGTAAAACGCAATGCACAGTGCCCATTTCGCATTGCGACACAATGCGTGCGCCTTTTCATAAATGTGTACGTGAACCAAACCAAAATTGGGTTGAGGTTATTTTTCAATGGTTATGGCTTCTCTAGTTGTATTTAGTCTATGCCTAATATCTATTATTATCAATATGGGGCCGTCTTATCATCTATAATCAACAATACTGTGATTAGTATAATTCGGTTATTCTGAGTAATAAAAAAATAAAATACTTAAATATTCCAATAATTAGAGCAGGTACACACATTTTGAATTGAGGTCAAACTTCTAAGTAATTGGTAGGCAAGTACACGAAGAGATATTACTAATATTGAATCTGGCTAATTTATTAACAATATCTTCAAGTTATTTATTTTGTTTCCTAATGAAATTTTGGCAAAATACAAATGTATTATCACGATGTTGAAACACGTGTTCAGAAAAATCCTAATATTTCCACATTTCGTCATTGGATAATGTTAAGGCTAATGCAGGTGCACAAACACGTGTCCCGATATATTGGGAATTTACTAAAAGTTTATCAGGAAATGATCTTCGATCGCATTTTTAACCGGAATACCAATAATTTGACGAGATTTTTAATAAATGGCACATACAACCAAATTTCCCGCACGAATAGGTGAAATGCAGTAAGTAGAAAATAGCCTTATCTTGATTAAAATCTCTTAGTTTTTATCTGAAATCTTTTTACCTGTTGTGTGGTAGTATTGAATTTAAATCATACAATCAGAACTGCTACCCACAAGTGCTCTCCTATCTCGGTGCGATTCTCTTTTTATCTGTTCAAAATAATCAGTTTCTTTTATAATGTTATTACCGAAATGATTAGTTTTTTTAGAAATAACGTAAATCGTGATAATATCAGTACATACCTATCCAACAAATCAGCCCACTTTCATGTAAAAATATGTTTGTTTATCTAAACGCTTGGAATTTGAAAATTTTGATTATGCGCCATTCGGATTAGATTGACTCAGTTGGCTGTTTACTTCGAACTTCGATTAAATCTTATTTTACTTTTTAACGGTTTTCACGCATTCAAATTTCGAATTATAAGTGAGGTTTGTCCGGGTCTGGTTTGTCCGGGTCTTGACGTCGGATGCGTCTGCCCACAAATTGCGTGGCAGGCGGAATTGGGAGAGACTAATAGAGAGAAAACTTGACCTCTCTAGCACGTCTCTCTCGGAACATCGCCTTGCACCAGTGACAGGGATGGATTCATAGCTCCTTCACTCCTGGACACACTGACCGTCCAAATTCCCAGAACTGTTTCCCTTACTTTCCTAAGAAGACCCAACACACAGCATTCCCAAAGATGTCACAGGACCCGGGGGGAATTATTTTGATGAGGGCCTCCTGTGAGAGCTAAAAAATATGCATATAATAAAGTTCTTGTTATGATGGCGATAGAATATTTCTTATAGTTAACTAGATGGAGACCCAGCGTTGTCCGGGCTTTACATGGTGTTTTATAAATTAGACGGTGACCTTCCTCTGTTTGAAGGTCAAGTGTGCAAAATATCACCAATCTTGGAATAAAACTGTAGATTTTTATAAAATACAAATCCAAGCTGCTCGCCCGTTGTCCTCCCGCCCGCCCGCCACAAACACTATACTTTATAAACATACATAGATAGATTAGTATAGATGGATATATAAAGTGTATTCCCAAAACACTTTTGTTAGCTATTAGAAGAAGAAAACTCAAATATTATCTTGATCGCATTATAAGGAACGATAAAAGATTATCTAAATGATGGGTTGAAAAGGAAGTCACCTCACTATATACGAGGGCAATCAGAAGAGAAAAAGATAATAGATAATTAATTAAATTATATAAAATTTAAACTTGTTTACATTAATTAATTGCATTGAATTGACACGAATTAATTTATATTAAATTAATATAAAATCTTAATGAAGACGAATTAGTGAAAATCAAAGATTAATTAATTTTAACATTAATAATTAATTAAGTTACATTCATAATATCGTTAATTATTGATTAATTATAATGGATAATTATAAATTTACATTAATTATCAATTATCTCTTGTAAATACCTGTACGGGACGTGTTTGCCTGCACAAGAAAATACTGTAAATAATAAGCACCGGCACACATCTGTCCTCAACCTGGGTAATGATTTAAGTAAAACACCGTGAGGTGTTCTATCCAAACCATCATAAAAGAAAGACGATTCGAATCAAAATTCACATTTTAATTACAAGTATTGTACTGGTATACAGAAGGTACAAAGGGGTGTAGCTTATAGGTACTTCCTATTTTTTACAGCCAACCCAATTCACAAGAAATAGTTATATGTATTTCAATACAACTGGGATTTAAAACACAGATAGAAAACTGATATAATCGGAATCCTTTCAGCGATAATTTCAGATTGGAGCACATTGTGCATCATCGCGCCATACGATACAGCAAATGGCGTAGGCGACTGCTGGAGCAGTGGCCAGTTCAATTGGTGGCCAGCAGGAATCGGCCAGCCTCTAGGCTTCAGCATCAATGGCTAATTCAGTCGGTAGCCAGGAAGAATTGGCCAGCCTCTAGGTTTTCAGCATCAATGGCTAATTCAGTTGGTAGCGAGGAAGAACTGGTCGGCTTCTAGGTTTTCAGCATCAATGGCTAATTCAGTTGGTAGCCAGGAAGAATTGGCCGGCTTCTAGGTTTTCAGCATCAATGGCTAATTCAGTCGGTAGCCAGGAAGAATTGGCCGGCTTCTAGGTTTTCAGCATCAATGGCTAATTCAGTCGGTAGCCAGGAAGAATTGGCCGGCTTCTAGGTTTTCAGCATCAATGGCTAATTCAGTCGGTAGCCAGGAAGAATTGGCCAGCCTCTAGGTTTTCAGCATCAATGGCTAATTAAGTCGGTAGCCAGGAAGAATTGGCCAGCCTCTAGGTTTTCAGCATCAAAGGCTAATTCAGTTGGTAGCCAGCAGGTATTCGTCAGCCTTTAGGTTGTCAGCATCTGTGGCTGGTTCAGTCGGTAGCCAGGAGGAATTCATCAGCCTCTAGGTTGTCAGCATCAATGCAGCAGGGATTGGCTAGCCTCTAGGTGATCACCGGCAGTAGGCAGTTCAGTCGGTAGCCAGAAGGTATTCGTCAGCCTTTAGGTTGTCAGCATCTGTGGCTGGTTCAGTCGGTAGCCAGGAGGAATTCATCAGCCTCTAGGTTGTCAGCATCAATGCAGCAGGGATTGGCTAGCCTCTAGGTGATCACCGGCAGTGGGCAGTTCAGTCGGTAGCCAGAAGGTATTCGTCAGCCTTTAGGTTGTCAGCATCTGTGGCTGGTTCAGTCGGTAGCCAGGTCATTTGATTATAAGAGCCGGCACACGGAGACGCCCCATTATTGTAATAATGACAGATGCGTCTGGCTCAGCTCATAGAGTGCCGGCCGTAAACAGGTCGTTAGAAATAGTTGTAATCTTTAAAATGATTGTGCCGTGATGGAGGAACAGAAGCGACTGCAGATTTCAGTTGACACTCAGGAATTTATAATTATAACTAACAGATCTCGTTTTAACTGGAGGTGTTCCGTCCACGCGTGTTAATTTTTGAAAATTTGATTAACGAATATTGTGGTGTTTTTAGTTATTTATAATTTCTCTAGCAAGCCTTCTTGTGACGTCAATATCTTTACCACAACTTGTTTACGTTTCAGAAGCAGGTGTTTTTAGGTGAGAATAATAATTTCGGCCAGCGACTGGTTTGTCAATATTTTGATTTTTTTTCCGCCTTGAATCGCCTAGCAACCGATTATTTTATAATAATATATAATATTAAATGCAATAAATTCGTGTTTTCATGTTCGATACAATACCAATGAATTCGTGAAAATTATCGTTTTAATTAATCATTTTTTTTTTTTTTTTTTATTTATTGTCAATTTTTTTGATACATACAGGTACATATATAATGATACAAAATATAAGGCAGTAACAAAAAAATCCCACAAGGGCGAAGCCTGTGCGTGGGCATTATAAGGTGAAAATCAAAACAGTGGTGGTTATGTAGCGTCGAGATTAATACATTAAATAATTAATAATAAACCGCTCGACCTACTTAGTATCTACTCCCGAATTATGTACCTGCAGTCCAAACCGCAACGTAAACAACCTACGTACTACAAGACCTACTTGCCTACTCGCGACAATACTAACGCGCACTCAGTCCGGGATACTACGAGAACTCGCCAGAAGGTTCGAGTCTACGGCCTATGCATAATCGCCGCAATGTCGAAGGTTCCCGAAACACACAGTCTGTGCGAGTGCCTAGAATTTAGTTGCCATCCATCTACCTACTGCTACCGTCGGCCGTGAAGTATAAATAAGCCCGACGCAGCGAGTCAGCCAGTCAGTCAGTCATCATTCTGCCGTCAGTCTACAAGGATCAACGAGTGTTAACCCGCGCTAATCTTACTAGCGCAAAGGACAATATTCCCGGCTTCGCCCGTACCATCATGGACTCTATCGGGACATCATCTTAGTGCCTTGTCCAGATCGCCGTTCCTGGCAAGCACTACTCGGATTACAAGCGCCCTGGTTCCAGCGTCTCTGACCAGCGCTTCTTCCACGCAACCATGACCACCACGAGGACACGCAGCATCCTCACTGGTCACGCCGTTCCCGTTCAACCGCCTACAAGGTCCGCCGCACCTTCGGCCGTCTCGTCAGCACTGGAGTGCCTGAAGACCTACGTTCTTCGCCAGTGCCTGACCTTCATCGAGTCTCGGTCACCAGCGCCCGGCGTCGACTCACTGACCCGCGCTTGACCTGCCAACACATCACAGCAGCAACCGGAGTATTCTACATTTGTCCTACACCATCTCCTCGTCACGGCTACTGACTCACCAATAAACACATGTGACCTTCACAACCTTCTTTCATTTCGTGCCTCACCATTGATCCCCAAAGTTACATTATCTATGGTTTAAATGAAAAAAGAGATATGAATAAAGAAAAAAATAAATCATATAGTACATTTGGTTATTTTAATAAAAAAAACAGTTTAAAAGAAGTCAAACTTTTTTTTTTTTTTTTTTAATTTAGATGGAACATATTATCATATGTAGGTATCATATTCGTATAACTTATAGAAAAAATTCTCTCACTTCCAGATACTTTTTTACCCAGCTTTATTAACTAACATGATTTAATTGGTATAATATGTAGGAAAATATAGACCGTGAGAAGAAGGATTAAAGGAAATGGAGACAATAAAATTTACATCATTCCTCTCAAAATAAACAGAAATACAATATTTGAAAATATAATTGATCACTCACACATTGTTTTAACATGGAAACTTGAACACCTCAGTGGGAGAGAGCGAGGAGATTTTTTTTAATCTTTAGCTTTCATTAGCCTAATAACATTGTCATAAACCAGCGACTTAACATCGGTGGCCCACAAGAAATCCAAATGATTAAACGTGGGGTGATCAACCAGGTATAGTCCGTCAGGGTTGCCCAGCAGCTCATACAGTTGCAACACGTCCAGCGGGTCGGCCATCCAGTCCCCGGCTGCGTAGTGCAGGGCCACGGGGGCGGTGATGTTCCCTGGCAGGTACTCGGGTGGGATGGCGCTGCCATACTCTAATATGTTGTAGACGTAACCGTGGTCGTAGTCACAGAATCTGACCGACTGTTGCTCCTGGCCGTAGTGCGTAATCAGCCTGCTGGACGTACCTGCGGGAGTGTGCGCCAGCATGATGGGCAACATGGTCTGTAATACACAAATTGTATACGTTCATTATTTACAATGTTGGGGAAAGTAGCGTCCGTTCTCAGTCGTCCACCGGGCGGGCCAACCTGGAGCGACCTCCCATCGGTCCGCCCTCCTCATAGTGAGGGGAAGTGGGGCACGGGTAAGAGAGGCTCAAGTGTTGAAGCTCAACGTAAATATAAATCTCACCCCATTGTAATTTCATAATATAAGCTGGAGGGAGCATCTTACTGAGCGCTGTTCAATATCCTAGTCTTCGATTTCCTCCCCAACTCGTTCGGTACAGAAGAGGTTCTGATTAGTCGAGTTTTATATCCCGGGATCTCGAGAACTGGTATCTCGGGAATCCCGGACCTTTGTCGGCACCATAATCCTGGTGCTGCGCTTGTCTTAATACCGGGATTGTGGGATTTTTGATTCAACCGTAGGAATATCTTTTTTTAAATTGGCAGCATCTCGTTTATTGCACAATATTCTTTAGATCTTGGGATGCAAGTAATTTTAGGGTAGGTTGTATTTATTGAGCTATTTCTTAGAAGTAAGGAAAGTTTTATTGAAACCAGAATAACATTCAGTATTTAGTCTTATGTCATCTCTACACCGGGATTATTTAGATAGACGAACTCTCACTTCTCTTTTTCGCAATTGTAATGCGATTCATCTGGCAGTTTTAGATGTTCTCTACAAGAAATCTAGATCTCGAAATATTGAATTAGTTTTTTTTATTGTAATAGTATTCCGATTTTAGATTTTTATTTTATGCATCAATTTTTATATTAGTGGAATTTAGTTAATAATGCATGTTACCCAATATATGTATATATAATATTCGAAAATTAAAACATTTTGTTACAATTCATATATTTTTTTAAATAATTTAAACATTTAAAAAGTAGATACAGTTTAGTAAGAGAAGGCCAGAGGTCTGAATAAGAATGGCGAGAGACTGAAGCTGTGAAGGGAAAATTTACAAGGGGAGTTATTATTAAAAATGTCGTTGTTGAAAACTCACCGTGTTTAGCACATCAGGATTAAATCCACAAAGGAGGAACAATATGTTGGAGCAGACAGGTAGGAAAGCTTCGTTGTCCTTACAAAGCAGATCCTCTGCAATCGACATCAGTTCAGAACTCGGCTGGAATTCATTCTCTCCAATGAAAGAGGACAGGAGCTGCAAAACGTTTATAATGTTTTAGTAAGTAGTTTAACAAGTCTTAATCAAGTGCCGTACAAAACCTTATTCTTAATCAAGTGCCTTACAAAATCTTATTATTAATCAAGTGCCTTGCTAAAGATCGAAAATTTAAGAATAATAATATTATAGAGGTTTAACCGAAAATTTGTTAATTTAATACATTTGTGGAAAGAAACAATAAGAGTAAATGTAATTTAATTATTAGATTGGTTACGCATTTGTTCATATCAGCTTAAAGTATATCTCTTCACATCATTTTAAATTGGATATTTGATAATAATGCGATTGTATATGTATTATGCAATGTTGATAGTGACGTTGAAACACATTTCATAGAAAGTCTCAATTATAATCGGTTAGGTTAGGTAAAAAAATGACAGTAACTAATATATAACTAGAACTGACTGATAATCAACTTGCAAACATTAATAAGACAATGAAAAGACATCTACATGAATAATCTGCATCGGAACAGGAAACTCTAGTGAGGACAACTGTCAAAACTGAAACAATATTCTCATATATATTCTTTGATACTATGTTTTATAGAATACATAACTGCAATTACCACTTAAGTCATAATTATGTACAAAATTAGCTCAAATAGAAATGAATAAAAATATATTTGTGCACGTAGAATAAAGCAATAAATTTAACATTGGTACCTACCTCAGAACTATTCCTATTTGTAATTGGACCTAAGAAGTTGAAGAAAGGACTCTGCGATTCGGACACGTTGGCCATCGGAGCAAGGGCGTTCATCGACTTGATTTTATCATTATACTCCTCTTTCCTAGAGCACATCACAAAGAAGGTGGAAGTTCCCTGGGAGTGTCCCACGTAGTGCAGCTGAGGCACGCCAGTCTTGGCCAGGATATAGTCGATCATAGCTGGCAGGTCATAGTAGCCGATCTCGTTCCAGCTGAACCTCCAGAACTTGACATCCGTGTCGGGATTAAGAGAGACGTGTCTACGGGAGTAAGTATTTCCGCGAGCATTTCCCATCCATACGTCATAACCCTCATCAGCGAGAAGATATCCTAAAAATTGAAGGATCCTCAATGGCAATTCGAAACTCCGATTCAACTATGGTCCAAATATCTCGCCTTAGTGGGAAAAGGTTCACTCTTTCGGTACCTAGGAAAAGGCATCGGTGAACCAGGAGACATCTCCTATAACCCAATGTCCTTGATAACTTCATCATTGAAAGTGGGTTATTGCCAGGTCAATAGTTCGAAGTAAGTTGAATACTCTTATATAATTCTTATTTCTGGACAAAATTCAACATAAATTTCTAAGATATATTGACTATGAACCCGGTCTATCTATCGAAAACATAAATTACAATAATTTGAAAGAATTTAAATGATGATAGAAGACTTGTTTCCAACTTGACTTTATTTTTATTTTGTGGACTGATTGCCTTCCATGTACCAACTAGAACTACTCGATTCAAGATTATTTTTGATTGTAACAATAATATCCGGTCTGAGTCATTTAGATACTTTCTTGTATATAGATGCAGTTGGCAATACTTTCGCAGAAATAGTAGGTGTGTTCAACTGCACGGAATATAGTTACAAGAAGACTATAATAACATATTGTGGGCTAATACATTATTATTATAAATAAATAATTACTCCTATATATATATGGAGAGGGGGAAGCGCTCAAATGTTTAGGAATCATACATTTTGTTTTTGAGTCAGGAATTCGATTTCAGTCGTTTTTCCAAAATATTCTGCCTTGTTTGTTTTAAAGATATATTTTTTTCTTAATGCACAAGTTTCGAGCATTCAAAAGAGAGTAAATAGGGTTCTCACCAAGGCCATTGCCGGGCCCCATGTTAATCCAGTCAGCTGAGGAGCTCAGCAAGCCGTGCATGAGGAACGCCACGGGCCTGCTCTGCTGCGGGTCCTGCCCCTGCAGGTGCGGGATGCGGTGGACGGTCAGGATGAACCCGTCTTCTGTCACCACGGTGTGCACTTCATTGGGATATCCGTACTTAGTCAACAGACCGGCCTGAAATATTAACGTTTTAATCAAAATGAATATAGATTATTCATTTAAACTTTTAGAAAAGTCAATTGGCATTCCGTATTGTGGTGTATGTGTGTAAGGGGGACAGCATGAGAGCGAGACAGCGAGTACGAGACGTATATAAGAGATCGTATGAGCGGGAATGAGCTCTCAGTCCAGAACCGTGATAGTCTTCTTTCAAATAAATATTATAATACAAGCATTGTTATTATTGAGTATGTAGAGTTAACATACGTTACAGTGGCGCAGCACGGTAGTTCGTAAATTATTGAAAGTTTACGGAGAATCAGATGATTCAAGAAGATTATTCGAATTTTTGGTGATCACAGTATAGTCTGGCGCTTTTGGGCGTTGGATCGCTAAATTTTGAAGGAAGAAGAAGAATAATAAAAGGCTATCAAATTGGAGAATTCACACGCAGCCGAGGCGAGCACGCAGATCGGGCCGGGCAAATTGCGCGGTAAAAACGCAATTTTACACGTGTGTGGGAGCCGACATTGCAACATTTTGTCGAGAGTACACCGTTACACGGGGTACGCAGAAGATCCAGGATCAAGATCGGCATCAAGGGTGAATTGGCCGGAATCCGGGACCGGGGTTCTGTCGCTACAGCGGGAAGGAAGACCTTGGAAGGTGATCGTGTCCGCAGCTGAAGGGAGACGGAGCCAGAAAAGGGTGCTGAGACGTTGGTGATTCACAGGCTCAGGGCAGGGGCTCGGAGCATAACCTCTGGAAGGGCTGAGATACGTATATTTTATTCAACTTGTTTCAGTTCTTCTCCCAATGGAGGCGATTTGTAAGAATTTGGGGACGTTCTGTTACAGAACGGGAGACTGGTCATTGTTCAGGGAACGATTGGATCAGGCCCTCATTTTAAATGATGATAAGTTGTTGTCACCAGAACGCAAAAGAGCATTTTTGCTGAGTTGCCTCACGGAAGAAACTTTCTCTCTATTATGTGATTTATGTTTTCCAAAAAAGGTTTCTGTTTGTTCTTTTGAAGATTTATGTAAATTATTTGATTCACATTGCAAACCAGTTAAAAATATTTTTGAGTCTCGTGAATTATTTTATAAATGTAAACAGTTTCTTAGCGAATCCGTTAAAGATTACGCGGCTAGATTGAGAGGGTTAAGTTTATCTTGTAATTTTGAGCTGAGATTGGAACCATGTTTAAAGGACATATTCGTTATTGGGATTTTTAATGAAAAATTGAAACACAAGCTATTCGTAGAGGCAATCAATACTTCTTTTACGGATTGCATTAATCTAGCGGCGACGTGGGAACATGTTGTGGCTTTTAAAAAAGTAAATCCGAATTTAAATGTTGTTCATAAGGAAAGCGAGTATTTCCATAAATCCAGGAAAGATAGTCCTTCCAGGAATAAAAATTCAATGCGGAGTAAATCACCGGTTAATGGTACGTTAAAAACTTGTTTTTTGTGTGGAAAAAAAAATCATTTGCAAAGAGATTGCTGGAAAAAAATTTTGTGTAATCATTGTAACAAATCGGGTCATCCTAGTAATTTGTGTAAATACAATAAAAATTATGTAGGTACTAAAAATAAACGGTTGAATTCGGTGTTCGTGGTTAATAATAATGTGGGGCCGGAACCCACATATATAGATTTGTTAATTGGTAACATAATATTGCCGGCGTTGGTAGATACGGGAGCTGCGATAAACGCGATACCATATGAAGTGTATTTAAGATATTTTGTTTCTTACGATTTAGAAAAGTATAATGTTCATTTGTCAGGGTATGACGGAACGCAGTTAAATGTTTTAGGTAAAGTGAATTTAGAGGTGTCATTTTTAGGTAAAAGTGCGAAAATACAGTTCGTAATAATTAAAAATGGTAATTCTACAATAGTTGGTAGAGATTTTTTACAAGTTTTCGGTATCGGATTAAGTGGAATAAATTCTGTAAAATTCAGTGAGATTAATTGTGATAATCATCTTGTTTTTCGTGAAAGTTTAAAGAAGAAATATGCTCATGTTTTTTCAGAAAAATCGGGTAGGCTTAAAAATTATGAGGCAAACATTGAAGTTAATTCGGACTTTAGGCCAAAGTTTGTAAATCCGAGGCCATTACCTTTTAGTTTACGTGAGAAAGTAGAGATAGAGTTACAGAGAATGTTGCATGAAGACATTATTGAAAAGGTAGAAATAAGCGATATTGCAAGCCCGATTGTTGTTGTAAAAAAGAAAGACGCTTCAATTAGGATTTGTACTGATTTCAAAACAACATTGAATCCTATGTTAGCGAAGTTGAAATACCCACTACCTCGTATTGACGATTTAATTTCATCTCTGAATGGTGCAAAATATTTTGCTAAGATAGACTTACGAAGTGCATTTGGACAAATTTCATTGAACGAAAAGTCTAGAAAATTATGTGTGATTAGTACGCATATAGGTTTATTTGCACATAAAGTATTGCCTTTTGGCTTAAGCACGAGTCCGGCCATCTTTATGCAAGTCATTACGGCGATAGTTGGTGGACTTAGGAACGTTCGTGTATTTTTAGATGATCTACTTTTATTTGGGAATTCTAAAGAGGAATTATTTTCTATTTGTGAAGCAGTACTTAGCAAGTTAAGTGATTGCGGATTAACTATTAATGAAAATAAGTGTTCTTTTCTAGAAACAGAGATAGAATATTTAGGTTATAGAATTTCGCAGAAAGGAGTTATGCCTTTAGAAAATAAAATATATGCTATTACCCAAATGAGTGTACCGAAAAATGTTTCGGAACTTAGAAGTTTGCTGGGAGTTATTTCCTACTATAGGTCTTTTATACAGAATGTGTCAGGTATTTTGTCTCCTTTATACCAATTGTTGAAAAAAGGGATAAAATTTGTATGGTCTCAGGAATGCAATATTGCGTTTGAGCAAGTTAAGAAACTGCTGACGTCAGACAATATTTTGGTGCATTTTGACCCACAATTACCTATCAAGCTAATTACAGACGCGAGTGATATAGGTATATCTGCTATTATATGTCACGTATATGAGAATGGCATGGAAAGACCGATTGCATTCGCTAGCCGTTTATTGTCAAAAACGGAATTGAGGTATTCCATTCTAGATAAGGAAGCGTGTGCAATAATATTTGGTTTGAAAAAATTCTTTCAATATTTATATGGTAATAAATTCGTTCTAACTTGTGATAATAAAGCTTTGGTACATATTTTGAACACTGAAAAACAAGTGCCAATACTAGCGGCAAATAGGTTACAGCGCTATGCGTTGATTTTACAAACATTTGACTATAATATAGAATATGTCAAGTCGGGTGAGAACAAAGCGGATTTCTTATCTAGATTGCCGGTTAATAGTAATAATAATTTAAGTGATTGTATCGACGAGGTCGACGGTAGCGAATATTTCTTAAATTATATTGGTAGTCTGAACGTTGATAAGATTGAATCGGATTTTTTAAATATAATTGAGGCGGAAACGACAATTTCAAAAGAAACGATGAAGCAGTTTTCGATTAAAGATGTAAACATAGCAAGCATTACTGGGTTCGTAATCAATGGTTGGCCGGATAAAAAGTTTTTAAAGGATGACTTGTTAAAATTCTGGTATTTTAGAAATAAATTATCGACTTATGACTCGTGTTTATTTTATAATAATAAATTTGTGGTTCCGAGGGAATTAAGGGAAATCATATTGAATTTCATACATCAATCGCATTTAGGTATTGTTAAATCTAAAAATCTTGCTCGAAATTATTTTTTTTGGTTAGGTATGAACTCAGAGGTAGAAGCAACTGTGAAGCAGTGCGTTCGATGCTTGGAGTGTTTACCCACTCCTTGTAAAGTTGAGTTACAGCCGTGGCCAATCAGTGGATTAATATGGAATAGATTGCATATTGATTTCATGGGACCTTTTGGTGGTTACAATTTTTTGATAATCGTTGATGCAACTACAAAATGGATAGACTGTCACATCGTAAATAAAGTAGATTCGTTTTGTTCAATAAAAGTTTTGAAAAGATTATTTTCTAATTTCGGAATTCCGGAGCAGATAGTAAGTGACAATGGTACAGCGTTCACTTCAACAGTTTTTAAGGAATTTTGTCATAATTTTAATATTAAATCGTTGACATCTCCTGTCAACCATCCAGCTTCTAACGGACTTGCCGAAAATGGGGTTAGAACGGTAAAGAATTTAAAAAAAAAAATTATGATAAATAATAAATTGCCTGCTGATTTTGAGGATAAACTTTTAACATTTTTGGTTGATATTAGGAATACGCCTTCTATGTCTACGGGGATTGAACCTAGTAAATTAATTTTGGGAAGGAAAATTAGATCAATTTTTAATACAATCATTCCAATATTAGATAATGTTGAAGGTCAAGGTTTTAAAGGGATTGATAACACGATTAAAGATAAGATGTTATTGAGTCAGCAAAAACAAAAAAAGTATTATAGAGGAAAAAAAATTAAAAAGTACTTTGATGTTGGATCTAAAGTTTTAACCAGGGATTTGAGAAGTGATAAAAACAAATGGATTTTAGGAGAAATTTATAAAAGATTGGGGAATAGGGTTTATTTAGTAAAAATTATGTCTACAGGACAAGTGTGGAAACGCCACCATGATCAAATTTCAGAGAGGAAGGTTAGGTGGGGGGAGAGTGACAGGTCTGATGATTTGCTGGACCTGGGTCCACTCTCGGACGTGGACATGACCAAGTTTCCTAATTCCTCTGATTTTTGCAGGTCACCTACACCATGGGAGGGGAGGTTACGCCCTCGAGGACAACGCCCATGCTACACCGAATGAAGAGTCAAGAACATACATAATTACATATAAATTGGAAATTAAATACATAATGGAAATAATTAAATATATTTGGCTTATATAAATTTGTAAAAATAAAAAGATGTAATTATGATTTAAGTGTGGGGGTGTGGTGTATGTGTGTAAGGGGGACAGCATGAGAGCGAGACAGCGAGTACGAGACGTATATAAGAGATCGTATGAGCGGGAATGAGCTCTCAGTCCAGAACCGTGATAGTCTTCTTTCAAATAAATATTATAATACAAGCATTGTTATTATCGAGTATGTAGAGTTAACATACGTTACACGTATAAATTTTAAAAATCATATATGAGTATCCAAGAAACTATCTAGGTTACAAACCAATTCTTTAGAACTTTGTAATCATTCAAAAAAGATAGCTGCCTAAAATATGAGAAAAATTAGCAAAGATAATATTGTTAATTCTGAATTTGAAATATGACGTATAATATAATATCCAATGGTCAAAAAGACGTTGTCCCGGTAAGACAGAGATCCTCGGTTCGATTCCCAGTTTAGATCATTTTATTTTTCTGTGTCTTGTTTTGTTTCATGTTTCATTTAGATTTATTAGTATTATCTTCAATAATATATTACATTGATGGGTATAAGCTTCAAAAGTTATTTTGGAAGAGTTGTTCCAACAAAAATTGAAAATTGATATTTTTTAAGCAACATGATAAAGGTTTTTATCAACAACATCGGTGATTCGTCAATGCTTTCTAGCACGACCGCAAATCGTCGATTAAGTTTGGTGATATCGACTAAAATATAGTAGGTTTATCGAGCCCGTGCGCTCCCTCGAAAAAGTTGTCTATAGACATTATTGACAAAATTTTGGATTGAGATTTAAACTTGGAGTAATGGAATTTCTATGGTTATGCATGATATCATGGGTAATCACCAACGACTAGTTGTTTAAAAACATTAAGCAATTTCCTAAAATAAATCAAATAAATTAAACGATTTTTAAAAACGAGATTGAATTTGAAATTTCTAATCGACAATTGGCCCATTAAGTCATGTGTAAATTGTTTTAATGTTGTCCTCGTAGATGATGATAATATATTTTAGCGCTGCGTTCTAGCAATATTGATGAACTAGTAGCATCAGTTTAGTTGGTTTAGTTTATCGTATCGATTATGCTAGCTCTCGATAGGTGGGCCCGCTTGCATAAAATAAGAAAATAAAAATTCGTTATATTATGCATTAACGACTCAAATTCTTTGTCGTTCTTTCAGGTTCCTTGTTTTTTGCTGATGAACTATTGAAGAGATTTAGGTACTTAACCCTTTCAGACCTGAATTAACACCGGCAGTGGTAGAACATAGTTGATGCTTGATGATTGGTGGTGGATTGGAGTTATTTGAAAAAATTTGGTGTGATGTTTTTTTCAATACTTTAGAAGTTACTGCTAATTTCATTTGAAAGAACATTATGTTTCGGATGGCTTATTTCAAATAAAATGACGAATAGTTTTCAAAAACTATTACATTTTACTCAATTTAAAATACATAATAGCAAAAAGTTTAAAAAAATACCTTTTAAACTTACATTTTTTGTAAATCGGTTAAAAATTTTTGGTTGAGATTGAACACGAAAATCATTTAAAAATATAAAAATGGCTACCGCCTAAACGAGTAGCGAAAATCCAATAAAAAGATAACGCGCAAAGCCAGTTATATCAGAAATTGAAAATCAACAACCGCCAATTTATATTCGCTCTAGATAGGGAGGAAAAATTGTCAAATCTATGTATTTTCAAATATACACACGGTCCGAAAAGGTTTAATAGCCTACCGTTGATAAGAAATTGGTAAGTGTACTTACGGTATCTAACCCCGCATCTTCAGCGATGTCTGAACTGGTCCGCCCTTCACCTCCGTGGCTTCCTCCACACACTAAGACCACGGTGGTAACAAAAACAACTACTTGAAGTAGGTTCATGTCGTGTTAGAACTCTCAATTGCTTCAATGTGAAGAAACTGAGCAATTAAATCTTTTATACACCCCGATAAGCTCATACTGTTCCTAATCGACATTTCAAATGACGTTGGTCGGGAGTTAAGAATCTGAATCGATTGGTAATCGAATAACTTATAATTTTCAGTTGAACTCATGTCTTTTGGGTACAGGTGACATGGTTAATGTCTTTTTTGCATTTACTACAGTCTACCGAGGTCCATTTCATTATGAATCAGGACTCGGTTCGCCATTTTCTAGTCACCTATGATTTGCAGCACCTTAGTAGTTCACCTGATTATGCCACACGAAAAACAAAACAAATTACATTGCATTTTGTGCCTCCTGAAAGTTCGTCGTGACACTGCACCAGCGTATACAATAAAGCCCTGTATGTGTTTCGTTATAATTTTAATAAATTTATTTATAATATAATTATCATTTAAGATGCCATCAGCAAAAAACTAGATAGCAATCTTTTTACTGATGATATCATTGATAATATTGTAGAGCCATCCAACAAGTACATGTGTAGGCACTGAGTTGAAAATGCTGTTATGGACGTCGCAAAATTTTCCACAAGTACCACAAGTTTTAGACAAAATTTAGCGGTGTAGTTTTTAGGTTTAGTTTGCAGAACTCAGTGTTATTATTTGTATTAATTAATACAAAAACAATTAAACACAATATGTTCGTAGTTATCAGAATTACTAACGTTTGACACAAATAATGAATAATGATAAATATTAAAATAACCATATTTTAACAAATGTTAGTAATAAATTCAACACTTGCCTGGGTATATAGGCTGAAGTATTACACATTTATCTTTTTTATCTTTAGAATTCCCCCTTTGACGCTATCATAACAAGTCATCAATAGAAATCAATCAATGACTTGACAAAAATCTATGATTTTGTTTGTTTTTAGATTCGTCTGTAATCTTTGCGATCTGATCATATTAATACAACATATATGGTAGCAGTGATTCGTTAGTTAACATCAAACATATTACATTCTGGGCGTTAGACGTTCGGATAGGAGTACCGCAAGGATGCACTCTAGTGCTTAGCGAATTTAGCGTGTTGTTACATCATTCAAATCTTCTTATTTTTGTTAACTGTATATTTATTTTATTGAATAAAAAGATAAAATTAATATATCTACACGAAACATGAAACAGAACAAGACACAGACAAATAAAAAGATAACAGTCACAATTAGGAATCGAACCCAGAATCTCTTTTCTTATCGTGGCAGGGGCGTTTTAAACCAGTCGAGTGGATAAGACTTTACCTTAAAAAAAATAAAATTAAAAGTTGTTCCTGAGTACATTTATTTATTTACGTCACAGATTACGAATTATACTTTTAAGATAGAAAGTTTTTACTGTTCAACTAGGAAGATTTTCTCTATTGGAATAGTTATAATCCATGATTTTACGTAACATATTATTTATTTATTTATTTGTATTCAACATAAAACGGTTATGCACCAATGAGAAGATTACAAATTTAAGGTACATATATACATTTGAGGTAAGTATAAAAGGTCATGTGGGCAGTTTTACTATTTTGTGACATACGTTAAAAGGTTGCTGAACTGTCTGTAAGTGATGTTAAAAATGTCGATGGTCAATGCAGAACCGTTAAGGCCCCATAGTACGCTTTCAAAGATGGTTTAAAAGGAAGATATGTGAATACGATTGTTTTAAAAAACGATAATAATTAATCTAAAATGGTGAAAATAATTAATACAATTTAATACGTTTGAAATAGGGCATAAATCTCTCGATAAATGCTATAGTTGCATTAAAGATACTGTGAATTTTTTCATGCCTATAACATATTAAATAACAAAACAAAACGTGTTTCAAATAATCTATCAAGGGAATTTCATATAATTAACGTTTCGGCATAACAAATGTTTATGTTTAGGCTGGCCGCATACATACGTTTTTCGGACATCCGAATGCACGGAATCAGTAGAAAATACATTAACTGCCGCACACGTTCGTTTTAGTTCCGAACGGAACAAATTCCGTACGCACGTTCCGAATGCGAGCCGGCGCATTCGGAGAAAACGAATGGAAAAAACCTAATGACGTCATGTGGAACGCAGCTATTGCATACAGTTTGTTTGTGCCGACGCAAACGCACGGAAATTTCCGTTCGTAATTCAGTGTTGCCAACGGATCTTGACCTAATATCGCCGTTTCTCATACATAAGGTAGCGTAAAGTAGCCAAATTTGCTGTTAGGTGGGACATGTTTAAAAAATTGATGTTTTTACGTGAAAATAAAAATTTCGTGGGGGGGGGGGGTGGCTAGAGAATTTCAAAAAGATAAAATTTGTCCCCAGAAAATAAAAAAAAATTCATGGGGAGGGTGGGTAGAGAGTTTCAAGAAAATATAAAATTTGTCCCCAGAAAAATAAATTTCATGGGGGGGGGTGGGCTAGAGAATTTCGGGACATGTTTAAAATTGATGTTTTTGAAGTAGCTTAATTGGCGACCAGTCGCCTTTTAGATTTTTTCGGCGCCGATTCTCGCTCTGAGTAGCCTAAATGGCGATATATCGCCCTTGTTGGCAACACTGGTACTGACGTTTATACATTCCGAATGGAGAAAAACGAACGTTTGCGCTAGTCTCACGGAATTCCGAATACGGAAAACGAATTCGAAAATCGAATACGGAAAACGTATGTATGCGGCCAGCCTTACTCGTAGTTACAGATATTATTTATTATTTTGATTATTTGGAATCCACATTCTTTAGGTCATCAATTTCTTACATCAATAAATACTTTGATAGTCCTGTCCCACATTGGTTGAATCATTCATTCACGGCCTCCATGGTCGAGGGGTAAGGCTCTCGACTAGCAAGCTGGAGGTCGCGGGTTCAAATCCCGGCATGCGCTAGTAAATTTTGTTTGAAAATTTGTGTTATTTCACAAATTACTCATTTAAAATAATATGTAGTATATTTGTGGCACGTTCCAGAGTGGAAGATACTCTCAGTGTCGCCCTGGTGTAAGACCACCATTCAGAATTAAAAAGTTTTTTGAAATGGCTTTGGCCGTGTTTGATGATCAGATCTGAATAGCCAGGTACTTCCACTCTCTCTTTCCCATCTTACTTACCGTCCCCACTACCTTCAGCCTCACAACATACCCCAATTGGGAATGCCTTAGTCTCACTGGCTCCAGACGGTTGGGAGCAGTTGAGACTTGTTCGGTTTCAAATAAGATTTTTTTTAGATTTTACCTTTGAACGGGAATATATTTTGGTATGAAAAAGATAAAACAAATAGTTTCTATAAATTTATTTAAGAAAGCACAATTTTCCATATTAATATAATACACGTTTCTCTTTCTTAATTGTTTTATTATTCTTTGCCCTTCATCAGCCGAATAACATTGTCATAAACCAGTGACCTGACGTCGATGGCCCACAAGAAATCTAAGTGGTTGAAACTGGGATGGTTAATTTTGTACATTCCATCGGCGTTGCCAAGCTCTCCGTACAATTGCAGGACGTCCACAGGCTCGGCCATCCAGTCGTTGACGGCGTAGTGCAGAGTCACGGGAGCGGTCACGTCCTTCAGCTCATAATCGGGTGGGTTGATCTTTCCATACTC
The DNA here is from genome assembly GCA_026573805.1 of Hesperophylax magnus. NCBI lineage: Eukaryota > Metazoa > Arthropoda > Insecta > Trichoptera > Limnephilidae > Hesperophylax > Hesperophylax magnus. Next base: position 5,553,739 of record JAIUSX010000029.1, on the reverse strand, counting down.
GACCAGGTTGAGGACTGAGCCAAAATCGTACTTGCGGAACTTGGCTGACTGGTGCTCCTGCCCATAGTGCACCATCTGTCTGCTTGAGGAGCCAGCGGGCGTGTGTGCCAGCATGATAGGCAGCATGGTCTGCAATACACAAACGTTAATTACACATCGGAAAGACCGGTTCTCGTAGTGAGGTGTTTATGAAAAACCTCGGTCAGTGTGTCTAGGAATGACGGACGTATGAATCCATCACTCCCATTGTGGTGCAAAGCGATGGGTCAAGAGACTCTAGTCAAAAGTTCTCCCTCAACCAGTCTCAGCCACACAATAGGTGGACATACGAATCTTCTGCCAAGACCCAGATAAATCTCACCCCATAACCGCAGACCTGCCTCCTAAATTGTATACATCACTATTTAATGAAAATTATCAACATGTTTCAAAACTATTTTCCTTCATCAGGATATAAAAAGTATATTAAATAGTATTTTGAATATTCTATTCAAGATATTATGATACTTCGACGGAATTATCGAAGAGCTTTTTTCAATAAAACCTTCGCCCCAACTCAAATTAAATCCAACCATTAGACTAACACTTTGGTATCAAGGTTTGCCACACCCACACATATTAGATTAATTGAAATATTAATATAAAATATTTAAATGCTCCGTCCCTAAGTACTTTTTAATCTAAATATTAAATGTTCATAATAACTTACAGCGTTAAGCAAATCAGGGTCAAATCCACAAAGGAGGAACAAAATGTTGGAGCAGACAGGTTGGAATATCGCATTGTCCTTGCACAGGAGCTCTCCAGCGATGGACATCAGCTCGGTACTTGGCAGGAGCTCATTTATTCCGATGAGCGATGACAGGAGCTTTAAACAACGATAAATAATTATTAAGGTAGTCAAAATGAAATGACTATTTTCTATTAATCTTTACCAGGAATAGGTTTACATTATGAATACCAAAAAAAATGGTTTGAACAAATTGAAGCTTTTCGCGAAAGCGATGGTGACTTTTATTAGAGCATTTTGGGAGTTTAATAGCTAGCATTGGAAGTTTACACTTTCAGTGTTATTGTAGCAAAAAAACGATTTAATCTACCTGATGTAAACATTTCGCTGGTACTCCAAGACCTCGGTAACCAAAAAAATTGTCTACGGGCGTTCTATACTGAACTCTTACGGCATTTCATTGTGCTTGCATATTATAGTGAATCCACAGGTCTGCCGTGTAGAGAGCTTTGTACAGAATGCATTGAATAGCTTTAAATAGTTTTAGAATAGCATTTATATAGAACCTCCTCGTATGTTGATGGCCTGTCTTTGACGGTCAATGTTGGGTCTATCCGCAATATGCAATAACAAATTAATGATATTGTTAACATGTTTGCTGATTACTTTAAGGACGTGTATGAACCTGATATTCCAGATGACTTAATTCCTTACTTCAATTCGGATATAAATTTACACTTATCGCAAATACACATTGATATTGAAGACATTATAGTGTGTATTAAATCACTTGAACCCAAAACAAGCTCGGGACCTGATAAGATTCCTTCCATCTTACTTAAGAATTGTGTCCAAAGTTTATCTGTTCCGCTTAATATACTGTTTAATAAGTCACTTTCCACAGGAAACTTAGCTACCTAACACCTGTATTTAAAAGTGGTGATAAATCCTTTGTTGAAAATTATCGGCCTATCTGTATTCAATCGTCTATACCTAAACTTTTTGAGAAATTGATTCTTAAGAAAATCAGCTTCTTTGTAAACTCTTGTATCGCAACTTGTCAACACGGCTTTATCTCCGGCAGATCAACTTTGACTAACCTAACATTATATGAAAATTTTATTTCCAATGCACTTGCCAACAAACAACAAGTTGATTCTATATATACCGACTTCAGTAAGGCGTTTGATAAGGTCTGTCATAAAATCCACATTAATAAACTTTTGAAACTCGGCATTAATGGAAACCTTTTATCTTGGTTTAAGAGTTACTTACTTAGGCGTCAGTTAACTGTCTGTATTAATGATCACTTATCCTACATGTTCGAAGCTACCAGTGGCGTACCCCAGGGTTCGCATCTTGGTCCTTTACTTTTTAATTTATTCATTAACGACGTAACAAACATATTCACCCGTGTTCTCATTTTAATGTTCGCTGATGATATGAAGATATATAGAATTATTGACAATATCGAGGACTGTCTAACACTTCAATCTAATATTAATAGCTTTTACGATTGGTGTCATAAAACAAATTAACTCTTAATGTAAAAAAATGTCAACTTATGAGATTCCACAGAAAAAAAAACCCTTGTTGTTCACCTACTTTCTCAATAATCACACCTTATTATCTGTTAATGAAATAAGAGACCTTGGTATAACCTTTGACACTAAACTAACATTCATAAAACATATTAATAATATAACCAGTAAAGCAATGCAAATGTTAGGATTTGTCTTACGGATTTCAAAGGATTTTAAAAATTTAAAAACTATCAAATTACTTTACACTTCACTTGTTAGAAGCCAACTAGAATTTAACACCACCATTTGGAGTCCTTACTACAGTGTACATGAGAATTCCCTTGAGCGAGTCCAACATAAATTCTTACGTTATATTAATTTTAAATTGGGAATATTCATCGAAAACATTAATTACCCCTCTCTGTTACAATTATTGGGACTCGATACATTGAAAGAAAGAAGAATTTGTTTTGACCTATTTTATTTATTTAAAATCGTTACCAACCTGTTGAACTCCCCTGAACTTCTTTCGTTAATATTTTTCCATGTACCTAGTCGATCAGTTCGTTTCAAATTACCCTATCATTGCAACAATACAGGATCTAACGCTGAACTCAATTCCATAATGAATCGCCTACATGTACTTGATAATAAATATGTTTTGGATGAATCTATAAACATTGCTAGTTTAACCTCATACAAACACTATTTAATTAAAACTGTATGTCAGCGCTTCTCAGATTGACTATAATCAAATACAGTTTTAAAGTAATAATTTATCCGGGATTTATTGTATTTGAATTGTTTATATATTTATATATATATATATATATATATATATATTGTTGTATTGTATTTATAATAACTATTTCTATTGTTCTCTTTTATGTATTTTATATTTATATTTTTTTTATCTATGTATATTCTGTATTCATATGTAAAACAATTGTTATTCTTTTGTAAAAGCCGCTATAATCGGCGTTAATAAATAAATAAATAAATATTGAGATTCCAACTGAAAATGTGGAACTTGGGCTACAACCAAACCGCCCCACCTTCCTTCACAATTATTATGTTCTTATCTAAAAGTAAAAGTATCACACAAACTCCGGTTCTTACCTCTGCAGTATTTGCAATTGGAGACAACAACTTGACCAGGGGACTCTTCAAATGGGACATGTAGCCGACAGGAGCTAGAGCGTGCATCGACTTAAATTTAGCGTTGTACTCCTTCCTCAGGGCGCACATGACGAAGAAAGAGGTGGTTCCCTGAGAGTGTCCAGAGTAATGCAGCTGGGTCTTGCCAGTCTTAGCCAGAATATAGTCAACCATTGCTGGCAGGTCATAGTAACCGATCTCGTTCCAGCTGAACTTCCAGAACTTGGAATCCTTGTCAGGGTCGAGAGTGGTGTGCTTGCGGGAGTAGGTGTTTCCACGAGCATTTCCCATCCACACGTCAAAGCCTTCGTCAGCGAGAAGATACCCTAAAATTTACAGAACGTTCAACACCACAATGCGAACTTTTGTGTCCTCTAAAGTCTTACTGTCTATAAATATGCTTTTGACTTTAATGGATGCTGGACCTGGAACCTCAGATGGTGGACTTAAAATGTTAAACTTTATATTTTGTACTTAAAATAGAGAACGTGAAATGTGAATATAAGTGCGTCTACTATTATATATAAAATCTCTCCTGAAAATTTTATAAAATTCGGATAAGCTAGTTCTGCAATAACGGAACGAGTGGACTTCCAATGGTTGACTTAAGATAGTGGAATTAAAATGCAAAATCATAAATTGTTGAATTGAAGATGGTGCACTTCAGATGGTGAACTTAAGACGGTGGACTTAAAATGGAGAACACACAATGTTGGACTGAAGATTTAGTGTTTGGTGAACACAAAATATTGGACATAGACAGTGGACTTGAGATGGTGAACTTTAGATCGAAGTGATAACTTACCAAAGCCACTGCCGGGCCCCATGTTGACCCAATCAGCGGAGGAGCTGAGCAGGCCGTGCATGAGGAACACCACGGGTCTGTCCTGCTGCGGGTCTTGTCCCTGCAGGTGTGGGATGCGGTGCATGGTTAGGACATAGTCGTCCTCCGTGATGACGGTGTGGACTTCATTAGGATATCCGTACTTGGTTATTAAACCAGCCTGAAATAGAAAAAAGAGTTGGTTAGCTTTATGATTATTTATTCCTATTATTTTTAACCTATTTCCCATAATATAACGCACCTAATGTTGCTTGTAGCAATATTTTTTTAAAGTAGTATTATTTTCAACCTTGTATGACTATTGTATGAGACTATGGCATCCCCAATTGAGGCATATTGTTAGGCTGGAGGTAGAAGGTATGGGATAATTTTGAAGAATTGCGAATAAGAACGAATAAACACGACGACTTCACATATGAAAATAGAATCTTTACAGAACCACTAAAACGGCCAGCATCTTAAATCGGAAACGGAATGTACGAACAACTTGCTTTCTTTTCTTACTCCGAGATCATTCATTTTCGAGATAACAAGCGAGTCGAACCACGAATCGTGGGGAAAAAAATCTGTTCCCTCGGATGAAATGGGGAGAGGTCCGCCGTTATTAAAATTTCAAGACAAGATTGTTTCCAGATCCCTCTCAGCTGTATATACATATATGCGGATAACAGAAAGATTGTCAAAATCATTAAGTCTGAGATGGATTGTATGGAGCTCCAAAATGAACTGGACTCTCTGGTTAATGAATATTGTTTACAAAATCGCCTTCTTATCTAATCCTCTGATATCCTTTTCTCGGAAGAAAAACACAATATTATATCCATACTTAATTAAGAACAATATTTTAAACAGCGTAAATGTAATAAGAGGTTTTGGAGTTCTATTAGACAGTAAGCTTCTTTTTCGATCTCACGTCGAGCATATCACGTCGAAGGCTTTGAAAATGTTGGGATTTATACTTTTCAGTTTTCAAAATTCCACAAACTTTTAAGATTCTTTACATATCCTATGTCAGAAGCCACCTGGAGTACGCTTCAACAGTGTGGAACCATCATTATTCCACTTATAAAGCAAATCTAGAAAGAGTTCAGAAAAAGCTTATCAAATATGTCTCTTATCGCGTGCGAAATGATGAATACTATGTCCCCATAAACCTTAAATCTCTTGAACAACGCCGTGATATCAGAGACCTATTAATGATCTATAAGATACTTCATAACTACAAAATATTAATTTCATATGTCCAAAAAGAGTTACTCGATCTCTGGATGCATTTTATATTCCTAAAAGCAATACAAATTACCTTGAAACTGTATTTATAAGAAGAAGCTGTAGCACATTTAATAGATTATGCCCAAACATCGATGTGTTTAACACGAACCTAGCTAAATTCACCGCATTTGTAAAAAGACACTGCATCTTATGCCATATGTTTAACCAAAAACTTAATATTTCATTGATTTTTTTTATTTTTCATTATTGGCTTATCACATTTCCTTTTTTTAGCTTTAGTAATTTCGAATTCGAATAAATCACTTCCTCAGAGACATTATTGATGTCTATTAAACATGCACTTACATATAATCAAAAACAAACATTAATAAAAACAGTGGTATTGCAATATTCATTAATAACAAATATAACAACAGTGTATCAATATAAGAATACAGTGTAGATTCAACTAACTGTATAGAAATTCAACTCAACTACAATAAAATGAATTATTATTTAATAGCAATCTATATAACTCATGGATCCAAAGCCAAATTATTTATCGAACAAATACGGCAAATAATATCAAAATTCAAAAAAAAAACTTGCATAATCACCGGGGATTTCAATATCAACATTAACAAATATATAGATAATACTCTTAAACATGATTATTTGAACTGTATGACAGAAAACAATTTTAAATCATGTCTAAATGAAAATACGAGGAAAATTCAAGGTCAGAAACCATCTTGTATAGATCATTTTTGGACAAATATTAACATAAAAGATCTCCATAAAATAAAAACTCGTGTATATTTTTGTATGAGGAGGAAAAAAAAACACAGGCAAAAAACTTGTTAGTGAACAAATCGTATACCAAATTAAATCTGCAGAAATTAATTGATGACTAGAAAATACATATAAATTAAATAATATGTATAATAATTAAAATAAAATAACTTTGTTTGAATACCACTTTATTGAAGGTTCGGGTTGAACTGAAACCGGTTGGTTATAAATATATACAATAAAGTGGTATTCAAACAAAGTTATTTTATTTTAATTATTATAATTATGTATACCCACAAAGTGTTTGCTACAAGTGAAAAAAAAAAATAAATAAATAAATAATATGTTTCTGGGATTGACTAAAGGGCAATAAAATACAAGATTAAGAGTGTAACGATATATTTAAGTAAGTACTACTGTTTATCATAGCCCCTTAACCGATTTTCTGAAAACTCTCATTAACGGATTAATTGAATTACTTATAAGATAAAAGTTTAATTTTATTCTTTAATACGTGCCAGAACTAACTAGGTTATCTAATGTACTAGAATTTGTTACACACTAAGTGTATCACAGGGTGTATCAGCACGTACTCGAACTTGAGAGGGAGGAGGCGGGCATAGGTACCGCCGCCCGGAACCATCAATTGGATAACCAGCACCTCTGCCATAGGTCACCACAAGTGGTTCGCTACGTTTGGAAACTTAGCAGAGGTGCCCGTGTTTATGGGGTGAGGTTTGTCCAGGTATTGGTGGCGAATGCGTATGCCCACCGGCTGCATTGTTGAAGAGCTCCTGTCTTAAATGACACTACACCAATCATAGATAGCGCACTTGAAATATTATTTTCTTATTAATAAACAAAGAAAACTGTCCGTGACCTATAGCGGGCGGCGTGGATTTGATTTGAATACAAATCTACATAATTATGAAATTTTTCCAAAATATAGAAAGGTTACGTCGGCCAACGTAGCTCAGTGGTCCAGGGAAACTGTTTACATTAGATTTCTAAAAACCTTGTGTAAAGACCGGGCAACACCAAGGACTTATACTCAGCTAGTATAATAATAAATAAAAGTTTAATTAATTTATCTTTTGGCAGAATTGAAACATACCATATTATCGTCTACGAAATTTTTTGGATTCAAAATATCACCACTTCGAATTGTTGCAGAAAAAACAGGTATATATTTTTTATACCTTCCGTGTTTTTATATATTTTTTAAATCATTTAATAAAAAAAATTCTGTGAGTTTTTTAATGTTACCTATTACCCAATTCTGTTAACTTTTTGAAGTTGTTTTTTGTGCGTTCAATTTTTCAAATATTATCATTTAAAAAAACTAAAAATACATTTCACTGAACTTTTTGAAATTTTTGCCATTTTTTACTACTCATTTCACAATTATATTTTCCTGGAAAACTTTTTTATGAACTAAGAAAATAGAAAGTTACGAGATTTTAAAAATATTTTTTCCTGTCATCACACATCTATGTATATAAATAAAAATGGAAATGTTCGTTTGTTCTAAATCTTAATTCACCTTAAGTTCTTTACCGATTGCTTTGAAATTTTGATACAACGTTGCATTCGAAAACGCCTGTGTTTTTAAACACCGCCATTAGTTGGACGTAAAATAAACACGCGCTCTTGTTTCTCTATCTGCACAGAAAGACTGAGCAACAGCAACGCGTTGCGGGTACAGCTAGTACTAAATAAAATAAACTTTATTTGAAATATAAAATGTCGTGCATGCTCATTTAAAGATTGTATAAAAAAAAAAATTCGCTGGGGCTAGGCAAGCAGTGCTTTCAACCACATCTCTGTAGTCTGTAGATGTTGACATTATTGTTTCCCTTATTGTTTGTTAGTATAACGATCGTCTTAGCTAAAGGAACAGTTGTTTAGAAACTAGTCGATAGTGATATTTTTGTTTAGTATAAAAGAATATTGTGCTAATTTAGTTAATTTATTATAATATTCTTACGGTGTCCAATTTTGCATCTTCGGCAACGTCGATGCTGATCCTATCTTCGGGCTTCTGGCTTCTTCCACAAACCAGCGCCACCGCCGCGAGGAATACAAACACTTGAAGAACCATGTCTTGTTACAACTATCAACGACTCCACAATTATAAAGCTTTTTATACAACCAGATAAGTCCAAGTTAAATCTAATCAATCTTATTACGAACGGCATTTATCGATAGTTAAGAATCTGAAATGAGTGCAATAAAATTGCAACACAATTATGTATTGATCTTGATCATCAAGGAGATCATCTTGTGTAGTGTTGATTTAATTGTGACTGAGATAGTATTCTATGTTCCTAATAATTTCACGCTAAGCCACCAAGACAAGCAGACATCCTGTGCAGTGTTATGAGTTGCCCATATCCTCCATTAATCAAGTATCCCTACGACGACAAATCATAGAAGATACACCATCACATCGATCACGCAGCAATAAAGTGTAAAACATGTCTTTGTCCCTTGCAATCAGAAGAATCACCTTATTTGGTGATATCAGTATAACTATATAAAGAGTTTTCATTTTGATGGTTCTTTGAGAGATGGCCTGAACCCGCTACCCCGAAGATGTCAATAAACGAGTAGCTGATAATGTTATCTTTATTTAACAGCAGACAATGTTGATGCTCCTGGACTGGACTGAAGACTTGCTGGATAAGATCATATTGGTTTCAATTTGACTCCTCCGGGATCACCTTTGAATAGATTTCAGCAGTCAACATCTCCTTTTCAATTAATTTTATTTCCCTAAAAGGTCAAAGAGTGGAATAGCCTAAAATAGTGAGTTTAAGCCATGATACTCCCACAAAACCATTTTATTTAAAAATGTTCACTGTAGACCAAGAAAGAGGCCCCTTAAAATTCTCATGCAAGACTGGTTATAGGATATGCGTTCTCGGTAAAGTGAGGAGCGGATGTGACTTAACATGGATTTAGTAAAGGCCATAATACTCATATTAGACTGGTTGCACGATATGCATGCTCAGTAAAGCGAGGAGTAGATGTGACTTAACGTAGATTTGGTTAAGGCCCTGATACTCATAATATACTGGCTGAAGGATATGTATGTTCAGTAAAGCGATTAGCGGATATGACTTAACGAGGATGTAGCCATGGCATTAATACTCATATTAGACTAGGCCCTAATGCTAATACAGAATTTAACCCCAGATAGCTAACGTTCGTCAAAATGACGAGCATCAAAGCAAATTTGTCTTTTTTAAATGCTTCTACCGTCTGTATGGCCGTCACATGTCAGCTTAGTGGCCGCCAGACTCGTGCGAATAGCGATTGTAGTTAGTCGGTATGTTCTGTTGTCTTGAGATACCATTTGTCGAATGGTTATTCAAATGATTTTAATGGTTTCGTCAAATTGCGCCAAAAAATATTGAAAGTATAAGTAATTATACTGTCAATTTTTCCCCGTTTATTAGAGTTCTGTATTTAGTGTCTAAAATGAATTTAAAAAAAGTTGTGCCATTTTAGATATGTGATTTAGTAGGTACAGCTTGAATAAAGATAGTTTCCGTTATAACGTTGTTTAATGTCTTAACCTCATAATTCTATATTGTAATTCCTAAAATAAACATAAATAATTGAAAATCTAAATAAAAAACTGAACTAGAAAAAACATTCGTCAAGAAGCTAATTAATATAAATTTTATTATTATCTTCTTGTAATTTTATCAATCATCTACTGAGCTAATGCATTTATATATTTTCATATCGTCAACGTAAATAATATCAGATAAAATCAGAATGACTGATGACATGTTTGATGTCATTGAAGCACAAAGTAAAGAGCAGGGGACCTAAATGGGAACCTTGAGGTACCCCGAGGGAATGCTTATTATCTGTGATATTTAACATTTTAGGGCAACAGCTTGACTTCTATTTTTAATGTAAGATGAGAACCATCTGAGGAGATTTCCACTTATACCATTTTTTCAAGTTTATTTAAGAATGATATCATGTCATGATTCAACTTGTCGAAAGCCTTCAGTACAGATAAAGTCAGCCTGTTTCTTTTTGTTCATAGAATTAAGAACTAAATCAGCAAACTGCTCCAAGTTTGATTAAACAGATCTGCCTTGAAAAAACCGTGTTATTGGGGGTTGATAATTGTATTTTTACATAAAAATATAATTGTTCTAGAAAATTATTCATTTTAGTAAAGTCAGCTGAGTTAAATAAGCAGCCGTGGTAAATGTTTTAAACTGGGGTCTCTTTGAAGTATTATCTCAATATGAAAAGAAAGGGAGTATAGCAGGGCAGTAATGAACAGTTCAAATTGCTTATTACTAGATCGAGAACGCGTTTGTTTAAGATAATTATGTGTTTATATTGGTGGAAGTCACAGAGTGATAATCTATTATGTGAATGCTGGCTTCATCGGTAGCTGGTTGCGGAATCATTTGATTTTTAATTAAAATTTGGAATCCAGACAAGTTTAGAGATATTTTAGTCTCCTATAAGTATCATCATCATCGGAATTATTTAGTCGGAGATAACTAGTGGATTCTAAATGATTTATAACAATTAAATGTGGCATTAGATGGTACAATGTCATCAGATTATATAAAACGAATACAAGCTCTAGAAGTATATACAAGGGCACACAAAACATATAAGCAGACTTAGGTTGAGGGGTGAAATCCAGAAACATTAAAAAACTCTATTCGCAGCAGAATTGATACTGCAAGTTTTTAAAACCGGAAGAAGGTATCAAGACTTTTAAAATACATACCTTACTTACCACAAGAACGTTAAATAGTATTCACTAGTGTAGATAGTATAAAAGGGTTAGAGATCAAGGTTCAAGTTATGTTTCTTTATCCATAGGTAGGTGTTATTTTCATGCTAATATAACACAAAAGATCATAAACCTAATTAAATCATTTGCATCATCATGCTGGCTATAAAAGGTCTTAATTGGTTTAAGCTAGTCCAAGTAAGAATAGCGAAGGTCTTAGATTTTTAGGGTAGCCAAAATTGTGTCCGCTCCAGACACTATTTGACATAGGCCTGGTTAAGGATCCCTGAAGATGTTTTCTAATGATTTAATGTGATTTTAACTTCCCTCACCAAATCATGTAGGGTGGTTGACACTTGGCCCATGAATTTGTTTAGATAGTTTCTCTGGTTCCAGCTTCGTGGATTGTCTGTATATGAATATTTCATTATATTTTTAGTGTTTCAAAGTCAACACAAAATCTATTTACTTTGTTCAATTTTCTGCTTACTTGAGAATGACCGAGGCTTGGAGATCTCCATCGATCAAGCAGGTATTTGTTTTGTCACATTTTTGAGGCCCTAAATTTGAAAAATAATATTGTTTGTAATGTCAATAATAACGTCATAATCCAGATTCATCTCGTTATTTTGAATGGAGTGCTATCTTGACTGTAATTAAGTGATATAATATGATTACCCACCTACAATCTTGAGCGATAGCAATTTAATTTCAGAGCTGTCGAAAGCAATTTGAGTAGGTAGGCACATTTCACCCATTCTGTTGGAAATGACCACAGAATAAAAATAAAACACAAGAAATGTGATGTGGGCGTGTTTCGTGATCCAAAAGTCTGACCTCTCTTTGCTTAAATTTCATATTTAGAACTGTGTTCATCATATTTCGATAAATTGGGATGACCATATACGATGTCAGTAAGAGAGACAGGGCGCACCCTAAATGCTTACAAAATATAATAAGACTAAACATAATCTCTTGAAAGATGTTAGATGGGCGCCCATCTCCAGAAGGCCGTAATGGCCAGGAATGGCATCAATAACAATATATTATAATAATGCCTATGATAGTTTTTAGTATGGTATGTAGGAAGAATACACGTCCATCCCGGAACCATTCAGGATTCCTTTGACGAAACCATTTTCGTTTATCAAATTGAATGTTCTTACGATAATATTCCTAAATAATTTGTTTCACAGTCTCATTGAAGGTTTAAAATATATTTTTTAATTGAACGCTAATGTGCCAATGGGCTAATGGGCACTGATTCTGAGAAATTGATGAATAAAACACTTTTATTTGTTTTTTGTATACATTTTTATATACGTGTATTTAATTTTACGCAACTGATAAACTTCCATTAATGTATGTTAAATGGTTTTTTATCAGTTGTATAAAATTGTAAACAGATTTATTAGTAAGGGGGTTTGAATTTAAATCAATCAAAACAGGTACATATTACACACATTGAACCAAATAAAACTACAACTGTGATAGAACACAATTCAGAATTAAATCGAACAGAAAGGATAATATACACAATATAATAGACTTCCCAAACCTACTTTTTCCTTTTCTTCTTATTCCTCTTTTCCACAATGGTCGTACTCAAAACGTTCCCCAAATTGATTTACAGCAAACCTACGCTCCAGATAGTTAAAACTCCTTTGCTATATGATATAAAAAACAATATGATATTTATTATGAAAACTTTTTTTTACTTTGTTCTAAATAAAATTCTTTAAAAACAATCAATTATTAATAACTAGCTGTATCCCGCCACGCGTTGCTGTGGCTCAGTATGTCTGTGAAGAAAGATAAACAATAGCGTGTTTTACTTTTACCTTCAACAGATGGCGCTGTTTTTCAAACAAAATGTTTGTCCAACAGATGGCGCTTTAAAAAAAAAACAACATTTTTTTAAGTGTTCACAGGTGACATCTATATAATACAGGTATATAAAAACACATACGTATTAGAATGCAACATTGGAATGCAAATTTCAAAGCAATCGGTGAAGAACTTTCGGAGATTTAAGATTTTGAACCAACGAACATCCACTTTTTTTTATATAGATTCTAACTTAAAATAGAAAAACAAGCGTTATCCCGCATTATAAAATCTGATCAGAATGACGGCTGAATGGTCTGTTTACTAACTGTAAAGAAAAATACACCCTAGTTTTAAATTTGAGGCTAACATCTTTTTACAGAAAAACGACGTTAAATTTCCCAAAATAATCAAAATTTTTGAAATAATTTCTTCATGCCAGATGAAATACTAGACAAATTAATCAGTATTAGAGATTGGACTTATACATCACTGTAAAAAAATCCCATATCTTGTAAAGCTTGTATAGTGCGATTAATTAGAATAGTTTTGTAATTCCAAACGGTTCTATCCTCCACAGGATTTGTCCTGATAACTTCACAATCTTCATCCAATCCCTCGATGCAATCCTTGCTGTAACTGTGTACCTTCGCGGACTCGTTGCTTATGAAATAAGTGTCTTGGATATAATCGTGCACGTGGACGGGAAACCTGTCGTACAGAGAAATAACCCGCTCAGTATCATAAAAGGCTTTGGAATAATCATCATCATTGGAAGATCTTAACTCGCTCGTTCGATACACATGCTGAAGAATATGCATGAAATATGGAATATCCCAAAATTCGAACGCTTGGCCATCTTGTAATTTATCCAAGAAGTGAGATTGGAGGACATTATAGGAGGCGTAGACCTTATCTGCCTCTCCTTCGGGATTGGACGTAATGCTGTCCAAAAGTGAAGTCCAGTTTCCTTTGTTCACCGGCACCACCACTTCGTCTACGTCTAAAGGGATGACATATTTGTAAGAGTTCAGATTCCTGTACAAGCAATCGTTGTAAAGAATAATCTCATTGACGTACTGCTGGTGAGGGTGATGTGACAGATAATAATGCTGCAGCAGCGGAAAGTTGGGTCTTCCTCCGGGTAGGCTGATCGATGTTACTTCTGCTTTTCCCAAGGCCACGTAATGATCGATAACTTTTGAAATGTTTGGATGTGTGAAGAAATTATAAAAAAATATTTTTTCAGCTCCCAAAACATAGAGAAACTCCATCCATTCGATTAACCTCGGCGACGTATCTTCAAGCAGATGTCGTCCCCTCACACACACGGCAAATGTTCCTTTATTCTCCGGAACTTCGTTGATAACTCGCAGAAAGTTTTTAGCACTACTACATTCCGATTCCACCAATGACACGGCGACAGGCACCTTAAAGATATACTCTGACGGAATTTTGCAGGTCACTAAATATGGCTGAAGAACTCCGTCTACATAAGGTCCCATCTCGGGCTTCCAGATGTACTTGTAATCGTAACGTTTGACAATTACGGGTTCATTTTGAGATTCAAACCAGAATTGACAGTAGGTCGTCACCTGTGGAGAAACCCTGTTGACCATAGCCAAGATACGCACACTGGCGCCTATGATGGATTTCCTGCGGGAGTCGTAATAAGCCTTGTAAATATAGAACACCCCGTCGCTGGAGTGCAAGGTTTGCCAGTACGTGTTGTCAAAGTCTACCATGTACGCCGAGGGGAGAGGTGCGCAGGTTTTGTTCTTATAGAACATAAAGTGGTGATTTTTCCTGGTGCTTTCAAAGAAAAGGATGGGGAGACTTGGGTATGCGCGGTTGATTTCCGTGAACTCCTCCCAGTCTGAGGGCGGCAGGCGTGGGTCCACGCCTCGCAGCTGAAGGGCCGTGAGGTTGAACGCCTCCTGGACCTGAAACAGCTGCATCGGAAGCTCGAGTGGGGTAGGGGAGCCCCCTGCAGGACTGCCATCCCTCCAGGGAAGCAGCGTGTCCAGGCTCATCAGGGTGAGCAGTCCCCAGAGCACCAGCGCAACGAACAACCACTGTATCGCCAGCCGACCAGCTGCCTGCAAACATTGGTCACATTTTCACATGCAATAAAATAAATCATTAACCAACTATACGCAGCATTTTGACAGCTTTCGTGGTCGAGGAGTAACGTTCTCGATTCGCAAGCCGGAGGTCACGGGTTCAAATCTCGGCGTGCGCAAGTCATTTTAATTTCGATTAATTTGTGTTATTTCACAATTTAAACATATAAAATAATATATACTATATTTGCGGCACTTTCCAGAGTAAAATATATTCTTAGTATCGCTCGGGTACAAGACCAGAAGCCAGAGATCACTTATTTGATTAATTTGTGATATTTCTTAAATTATTCATTTAAAATGATATATAATATGTGGAAGATACTCTCAGTGCCGCCCTGGTGTAAGACCACCATTCAGAATTGAAACGTTGCTTCAAATGGCTTTGGTCATGTTTGGTGACAGGATCTGAATAGCCAGGTACTTTCACACCTTCCGCTTCCCCATCTATTTCTACTACCTTCAGCCTCACAACATACCCCAATTGGGGATGACATAGTCTCACTGGCTCCAGACGGTTGGGAGAAGTTGGGACTGTTGAAAAAATCTAAAAGCTAGGTACCTACTTAAAAGCAGATAGGTATTTTTTATAGATTATTATTAATAACCCATAAAAAAACCTCCGTAACTTCGAACGGGTATTTAAATCTCTGGCGAAGCCGAGTGAGGTGCAATAAGTATACCCATCTAAGTAATGAAAAATATTTATTAAAAATATAATAATTAAGAAAACAATTTATTTATAAATATGATATTATTGAATATTTAAAAAAGATAAACTTAAAAATTAAATTTACTTTTCCAAAATAAAAAAAAACTGGTGCTCATCCGGATAAATTAGTTTTATTTCGCTGAATAATTTATCGTATTCAAGTTCCTACCATTTTTATGGTTCATGGTTCTGAAAATTCCACATTTGCTGGTATTTGGCTTACTACAGGGTTTTCCAATAAGAGGTGTTATTTTGATATTCAATAGTAAAAGATCAATGGTTTCGTTGCTTGTGTGGCACGTATTGTTAAAAGTAAACGTTGTCCAGATCAATACCATCCAATTCCAACCATAAAAAATCATCAATCATCTCTCGATAGCGCAATCCATTCACCGTAACTGTTGCTCCGTCCTCATTTTTGAAAAAGTAAGGTCCAATGACTCTGCCGGGCCATAAAACGCACCAAACAGTCACACGTTGAGGATAGAGAGGCTTTTCAACAATAACTCTTGGGTTTTTCGAGCCCCAGATGCGACAATTTTGCTTGTTGACGAAGCCACCGAGGTGGAAATGGGCCTCATCACTCAAGATGATTTGGATTTGATTCACTCAAGTGAATTTTAATAATTTTAATGCGTTGTTGATGCGTGTATAGTTCCATTTTTATTAATGGCGTAGTTTCGAAATGTCAAAAATGACAGCTTCAAAAGTAACATCTACCGAAATAACGGGCTATACAAAATAACACCTCTTATTGGAAAACCCTGTATAAATAACTTACCTAAGTGAAATGTGTGAGTAGGTGTGTAAGACATTGTTTTTTATTTCACACGCAAATTGTATTGGATTCAGACAAAGATATTAGAAGAACGAGATGTGCTATGAGCAGTTCATACTGTGTGGAATTGTTTAGCCGAGTGTCGCCGGTTTTGTTCACCAATACTACTGCACACCTTCGCTTACGCCAAGGTATCCGCACTAATACATAGAACAGATTTCTGTTCGTACACGTCCCGATACCGTTCAAAGTACCCTAATTAGGTAGTACTCCGCCTACGGTCCGGCGTCCAACATAGCATATCTCGTTCTTCTAATATCTTTGGATTCAGATTACTTATTCATTTTTACATAAATAAGTTATTTTTATAATAATCACTTCTTTATCTGCTAATTATTACATTATGTCAAAAGAGATTAAACTACGTATTATTAATTATATTATTAACAATATCACGCTTACGTGAACATTTTTTTAAATAATAAGATAACGTTATAATACGAAATGGGATGCGAAGTTATTTTAATCTACATTCAAATTTGAGAAAAACAACTTACGTTTATGTAATGCATCTTATTGAAGTCAGATTATTCTCAAAAACTAATCATCTTCCAAAAAATCCAAAGGTTAGGTCTGGCCACAACTAACTACACAACGTAAAGAAACTTACATCGAAGGAAAACTCATAAATTCGTAATTGTTTGAAAACGCAAGTAAAAGGTCATTTTATGTTCGTTTTTGTCACGATACTAATAAAGCAACTATTCTTTAGCTAGGTAGACTGAAAGGTTTCAATGCTGTGGTAATTAAATAGGTCGTAATATTAGGCAGATACACGAAAGTACCTACCAGCCATGGTCGGAAGACGAGTCAAATAAATAAATTCATGAAAAGTAACATTTGTCGAAAAATTATCAAATTTACGCGCACAACGCACGTGAGCCGCTCTCAACGTATAAATAATGAAGAAATCAAAAGGCAAAATAAAGTGTATGAAAATAATTGTGGCTATAATAGTGTATTGAGTGACGGCCTTCGTGGTCGATGGGTAAGTCTCTCGATTACACAGAAAAACAAAAACATAACGGTCACAACTAGGAATCGCGACATGCATCTTAACCAACTTGACCATTAGGACCTATTTATTAAACTCCATATTTGTCGATCTCATATTTCAAATTCAGAATTAACAGTATCATCTTGCAACTATTTTTTTCACATATTATTTGGCATCTTACCTTTTTAAATGAAAATAAAGTTTCTAATGAAATTGGTTTGTAACCTAGATAGCGTCTCGGATATCCGATTTTTATTTATTTGGGATACCTTGACTTTTTAAAAGTCTATTCGTGTTCTTGCCATCCTTTCATAGCCAATGTAATATGTACATAACAGTTTAATTAATTTATCCATAATTTCAAGTTTTTTTTCTAGATTTGTAAAGCGTTCTTCGAATGACATTTCACGAAGGTGATGCTATAAAAAATAAAATGTTTTTCTTATTATTAACATTTGTGTTAAAATATAGCCTGTGATCAAGGCGCCATCAACAGCGCTTTTGTGAAGTCTTGCTTCCGAGAGCTCCGTTGTACTTTTTAAAACAAAGAGGGTCTACAATGAATACAAAGATTACACAATATCAATTAACGTAAGACGGGGTTAAATTATCCCACCTTTAAACATTATTGTTAAGACTTTGTTTTCAAGGAGAAATAGAAATAAAAAAAGTAATCAGTTAAAATTATTGCTTCATTTGAAAAAATGATACGGGAACAAATCAATAATATTTTTGTAATTATTGTAATGTATGTAACTCCTCAACGGGGTTAATTTACATCATGTAAATTGTTTTTGAATTTTATGTAGATTCAATTTGGGAGGCGGTTTTTAGGGTGCCGTCGCCCCGGGAATCATTTATTGGATAACCGACACCCCTGCCATAGGTTACATACATAACTCATTAAATTACTTCGGGACAATCTGGTTCTTCCAAATCACATGCAATTTAACGGAAACAATATTATGGAAGATATGCATGGTTCAATGAACTGCGATTTATTTTGAATTAGTGTCATTTCATGATTAGAACTGAGCGTGTCAAGAATTCAGACAATCGAAAAGTACTTACATATAATATAATATTAAAAAGAAATTTATTTTCATTGCATTTTCAAAATTGGAACCAATGTGTCAAGAATTCAGACAAGCGATAAAGTACCTAACTATAAAATAATATTTGAACAGAAAATTATTTTGTCGTTTTTAAAATTGGAACTAATGTGTCAAGAATTCAGACAAGCGATAAAGTACCTAATTATGATATTCGTATAATTTTTTAAAGAAAATTATTTTAGTTCTATACTTGAAATGCGTATTTAGTGAGATTGAGTGATTTTTCAAGGGTCTTCGATTTTTTCAATGTCAAGAAAGCGTTATTTACCAACTAACTCGGTGTACTCATATAATATCCGGTGGTTTTTCACGCAACTACCCTAGTATTATAATACTTGTTATTTGTGTGGTATCCAATGGTGGTCCAATTTACCAATTAAATTACTGAAGTTATAAATATGATCATTTATCTTTTGTGTGGTGTGGTTTTAGTGGGAGGCAATTGTCGGCTTTGCACGTCGCAAAATGCAAAAACCACATGATATTTTCATATTTTCTGGTATTCACCAGATTTATTTAAATTATACGTGTTAAGATAAAAGATTACAAATATGTCACAATATAATTAACGTTGATTAGGTATCTGAATTATAATTTATTTGTTAAATTATGATTACATTTCACGTGATATTCATTTTGTGCTTTGCCCTAATGTAATATCCGCCTGTCTGAAATAAATAAAAACTAAATAAGTATATTACTCGTTTTTTACAATAATTTCCCTCAGGGCCTGTGTCGTCTTTGGGGATGCTGTGTAAAGGATTTTTAAGGAAAGGAAGAAGAGGAAGATCTGGGAAGGAAAAGGGGTGAGGGGTGGGTAGGTATCTGGGGGTATGTCCGCCAGTGTATCCAGGAGAGAAGGAAGTTTGAATTCATCCCTCCCAAATGCGGTGCGAGGTGATACGTTGAGAGAGTCCTGCTGGAGAGGTAAAAAGATCTCCTTCCACCAGTCGCCACACAGTAGGTGGCAGTCGTATCCGCCGCCGAGACCTATAAAATCCTCACCCCATGAACCCGGGCCCCCCTGCGAACCACTTGGCGTGATCTATGGCAGAGATGCAAAAATACCATGAATAAAGGGGGTGACAGATTACATAAGTTCAAAACGTTTTATATAACTCCATATTGCTCGCCATAAAATCTCATACAGATCTGTCACACCTAAAAATATGATGTGTTATAAGTTTTGGCGTTGCGACGATATGCGCTGTGAAGTGCTAGTCAGGCGATATTTATTTATTTATCCCTACGGCAGGAAAGGGGCCAGAACAATTTACGGAGTGCCGTAATTACGAAGCTGTCATCTGTCAAAGTGACAGATCCCATACAAAGAAATGATATTCCGCGGCAGTCCCCCAATTGATCTGACCCCCTCTCCCGAGGAAGATTATAGCGTAGTGCATCACCCCAACATATAGTAAGTATATGCAACGCCCAAACTATGCGCAAATTATGCTATAGCGTAATGTGTCTAAAGCTTTAGAACATTTTTGTTTATAGATAAATCATATCCCGCAAACGGTAAACAGTAATTCTTGCCAATAATAAGTAGAACTTATTTTCAGGACCTTTTAGGTGTCATTTAATTGTACATCCCTCATGGCCTATGTCATCTTTGGGGATTCTATGTGGAGGAAAAGGAAATAAAGGAGGGGAAATTTTGGGAAGGAAACAGGTGTGAGGGGTATGTACGAATCGGTGACCGGATAAATCATCAAAATGATAATTCATCACATCTTTAAAAAGTCATGGAAACTGATGAAAAAAAAACTTTATTAACTGGGTTAAGTAGGTTAGGTTAAAAAAAAAATTTTTCGTCGTTTTTAATGACTTTATATCACTTTTTAAAAGTGTGTTGAATAGTCACTGTGTTGAGTTAGCATGGAACCGTGCGAATCTGGGGGTCAATGTTTCTAGAAGTGACAGAGGTATGAATCCATTTCTCCCACTGCAGTGCAGGGAGATGGGCCGATAGAGTCCTGTTGGAGAGGTCAAAGAGTCTCCCTCAACCAGTATTTCCCGAACAAGCCTGCCACGTACGCGGCAGACGCATCCACCGCCAAGACCTAGAAAACCCTAACCCCATGAACCCCGGCACCCCTGCTTAGTCACCAAACGTAGCGAACCACTTGGGGTGACATATAGCAGAGGTGTAGATTATCCAATAAATACCGCGTACAGCGGTACCCAAACCCGCCTTCATAAAACAGTAACAATTAAATTATTGTTAAATTTCAGACAGTTTATTTAAACACCATAATGTTACAGAATGACATCATATTATTATAACATCAATATATACATGTGTGGCGTCGAATTATCCAGATTAAATAATTAATAATAAACTGCTACTTGCTACTTAGTATCTACTCCCGAATTATGTACTTGCATCGTTAAATCGTAAACAAAGTAATCTACGTACTTCAAGTACCTACCTGCATATTGATGACAATAACACTGCAGTCCGTCTCGAATACTACGAGAACTCGCCAGAAGGTTCGAGCCTACGGCCTGGGCATAATTGCCAAGCCGTCGAAAGTTCGCGAATGATCCAGATCGAGCGAGTGTCTTCGATTTAGTTGCCATCCACCTACCTACTGCCGCCGTCGGCCGTCTAGTATAAATAAGCCCGACGCAGCGAGCCAGTCAGTCAGTCATAATTTTGCCGCCAGTCTGCAAGGTTCAACGAGTGATCACCCGCGCTCTTCTTACTAGCGCGAGGGACACGTACCCGGCTTCGCCCCTATCATCATGGACTCTATCGGGACATCATCATAGCGCCTCGGCCACGTCCGCGGCCAGCGCTACTCGGATTACAAGCGCCCTGGTTCCAGCGTCTCTGACCAGCGCTTCTTCCACGCTACCATGACCACCACGAGGACACGCAGCATCCTCACTGGTCACGCCGTTCCCGTTCAACTGCCCACAAGGTCCGCCGCACCTTCGGCCGTCTCGTCAGCACTGGAGTGCCAGAAGACCTACGTTCTTCGCCAGTGCCTGACCTCCATCGAGTCCCGGTCACAAGCGCCCGGCGTCGACTCACTGACCCGCGCTTGACCAGCACATCATCAGTCAGCATCCGGTGTATTCTTCTGTCCTACATCATCTCCTCGTCACGGCAACTGACTCACCAATAAACACATGTGACCTTCACAACTTTCTTTCATTTCGAGCCTCACCATTGATCCCCAAACATGTTATTCATTTGCATTATAAATAAACACAAAAAAGAAATGTTACAATAAAATTTTGAATAGGTATAATATTATATAAAATATATTATGTACGCAGGAATTGCAAAATAATTTAAAAAACCAAAGTCATTGAAAAACTTAGGACGGGTTGCTTCATAGAATTTGAACAATTCATCAATTTCAAAGTAAAATCCAAGTTCTGTTATTATACCATGTTGGGAAGTAAGAGCTTCACAGATGCACTCATAGAGGGCAGTGCATACAGCTTGCGTGGAAGTCCGCAAGATGGCAGCTAGTAGCCAGTTAAGTAGTCGCCAGGACCAGTTAGAATGCTCCCAGACAAACTCAGTGTCTCAGATCTCAATTAGCCAGCTTCTAGTTAGGTCGACTATCGAGTCACCATTGTAATATGCGAAGTATTAATAAATCCCTGATTTATCACAAAGAACCAATTATTTATAATCTCCTTCCACGACGAGTTGGAGAACTGTTTGTGGGAACACAACAACCATTATGGGCCAGTAGCTTCTTAGAATTGACACAATAACAGTACTTGAATGGAACTTTCACAAAACTTGAAACTTAACTTTAATGTAATTCTGTGAAACAACTGGCTCTTATTGCTGAGTGTGCTAAAAAAAACTTTACTTCTAAATCTTAAGAATTTATTAAGAAATTGGAAGAACCAGCAAATATTTTAAATAAAGCAATTAAAACTGAACATTAATTATTAAAAAAAAATATGAGCAGCATTGCTTCAACATAGTAACTTCGACTTTATTCCTTTATAATCAAGACAATGTAATACTTAGACAAGGTGTGTTACCTTGTATACCTAACATACAAATATTCAGGAAGGTAAACATAATATCGTAATGAGTTTTCAACTCTAAAGCAAATAATAACTTATATGACTTAAGATCTCATGGCCAATGGTACCTTCTGTCTTGTATGACTTTAGGGGTTACATTTTTCTACACTAAACTTCTACCCTCTACCCTGACGATGGACACTGCAAAGGTCTCCTAAACGCAGACTCAAGAAGGAGGAAAAAGTTTACTGCGCAACACTGCAAAAGCTAAACAAAATAATATCACAACCTCGGCAATATCGCTCACCAGTAGGCGATTTAAGTAGCTTGAAGGGGGATTAAGAGGAACAGCTGACTCATTCATAAAAAAACTTAAATTTGAATTTGAGAACAAAATAAAGAAACTTAATAAATATTGTTTTAATCAAAAGGCATAAGCAAATACCTAGTACGAATATGTATTACTTTATTTATTTAAATAAAAAAAATAAATTTAAATTACAAACTACCAATTTAAGTCGGAACACAAATTTGTTGCACAAAAATTAAAATTTGTAGACAAAATATTTTTTTAATAACTATCAATTAACTCACAAAAAATGCCAAAGTTGCCTCTAAAATCATTCAAAATTGAATTCTTTAATGTCCATAATGTCATAATTTAAAACACAAATAAATAAAATTGCATATCCGTTCTAGACATATGCTCAACTTTTTGATTAAAAAAGTACTCTTCAGTTTGGTATTGTATTTTGGCTTCAAATCCAAATTTATGTTTTGCATGAAAAAGGCAGCGTAGCCGTTCCTCTTAAGAGTTAAAAGTGATTTGGTGGACGACTGGGATACTTTGTGCCCTTGAGAACAGAAGCTGAAGAAAAATATAATTGAAAAGTGGACAATGGGCCCAAAAAGGTAGGGAACCTCTGGTTTAAATCATGCTACAATATAAGTAACTCTTTTATTACCAAAAGATCTTCATTTCATTTCATTTAAATCTAAAGAATTTTTTTAAATGCTTACAGACTCAAGTGCTTAAATCCATCACAATACATTAGATAGTTATTAATACAAAAAAGTATAAAAAAATAGTTTTATCTTCTCATTAAAAATACAAATAATATCTTTCAGAGATACTTTCTCTCCCATTACTAGAATAATACAATGTGACTAAAACACCACCGTACGTTGAAGACAATAATGGTTAATGTCAATTTTAAATAAGGACCAATAATAGGTATTGGTTAAGATTAAAAACCGTTCGCGTCACAGGAAAAATGACTAAGATATCATATGGACATACGTAATAGGTACTTTAACCATCTATGATTTGTTTAATATACCTTATCACTTGCGTCAAAATGTATTGTGCAAGTCTAAATAAACTAATAAATCTAAAAATCTGTCCAAGATAAACACAGCAATGTCACAAAGTTTGAAAGCAAAATGGAAGGTTATTTTATAAAAAAAACAGATATCTTAAGAAATACATCTTGAAAATATTGAAAACCAATAACCAACAGATTGTAGATGCTGCTTAAGTTTTACTGAATCTAGTTACCAAAAACAGGTTTTTAATTAAAACTATTCATAAACCAACAAATCTGATTATTATTATCTAAATTACTGTACATTTATGATTGTTGTAAACGGAAGTAGCGCCCTCTGTTAGTTTCAAAAAGAACCGTTAAATTTATCAAACCGTGGCAGCGGATTTATATTTGTTATTTATTGTTTATTGTCCGGTACTGCCAACTATGTTTCTATTCATATCATATTATGTACGATGAAAAAATTGGTATAAGAACTATGATGAGCACAAATAATAAACATTTAATTTTATTAGGGATAACTTATGTTATAAACCTCATTATAATATTTAATCATTGACGAAGATAATATGTCAACAACTCTCAATGAAAATGTGAAGAGACAGACACAGAAAATAAAAAGGCTTTGTCAACGATTACAAATAATAAAGTTTATTTTTATTCAAATGATGATTTGAATCACAATAATACATACATATTCCCACATTTCACCGCAGTGTAATTTGAGCGCCTACACAAACTCAAGTTTGCAATCTGAATAGCTTTGAAGCTACGTGGATTGCGGAATATACAATCCAAGGAGTTTACTCATGACTTGCATCTTTCTACAAAGTCACAAGATGGATATTAGCATGGTGACATCCAAACAAACTGTCATAGCAAATAGGTGTAGTTTCTTACAAATTAATTTATAATGATTTTAAAAACATTCATGTTTAATCTAGCATCAGGAATGTGGAGCGTGACAAACGGAAGTGAAATGATTTTGCAAATATCTACGAATTAAAAGTTTTATGTGCGTTTTCCTGTACCGGGGCGTGATTCCACATGATTTTAGAAGTAGAAAGGATAATAACTTTTTTCAAAATTCTATTACTACTGTGCACAAAACATATAGTTTTGAGCATCGCGGTGTAACTGATAAAATTTATGAGGCTAACAAAAATAGATGTAAAGCTGTCTTATCATAGAAATCGTTGTCTCCCTTGCAGTCATGGTGAGGAATATGATCTAAACGGTGTTAGAAAGAGAAAACACCACGCTTTATTTTCAAATCAAGAAGTTAACCACAGAAGAATTAAAAAAGTATATTTCAATGAAATTTAACCATTTATGAAACTTTGTGAGTTGTTTATTCATTATTTTTATACGAAACGACAAAAAAGTGAGGCGACAAAATCGTTTATAGTACATTTGTCTAATAAAATGTGTATGTGTGTTTGTTTTTTTTGTCATCGGTAATTTTAGTTTTTTAGTAGAAAAAACGAAAGGTGAGCCATTATTTAAATTTTTAATAATAATATTTGAAAGCTTATTTCATCACCTTTGAAAACAGTTTGTAGTTTTCGGATACATTCAGAAATATTCCATTTATTTGGATTTTATTGCAAAACGAAAATACTCTGACCTTTCGACAGAATACGCCAGATGGGTTAAGGAATATCGATAAATACATTTTTAATATAAATTAACCTTGAGATTCGGGTATTCTTCCTGTTGGTCCCAAACGACATATAATAACACACAATCGATATGTCTAATAAATCTTCGATGCTAAAAATTATCCCATAAATAAAAATAAAAACAAGACATGTTTTAATGTAAGACATACAATATCATCAATCATCACTAAAATTAACAAAATGTACCAAAAATTGTAAATATAAAAATATAGTATTTATTTTTATACCATTATAAATTATAATATAAAGTAAGTATCTAGGAGTTGTAAATAATTAAATTTAAAATACTATTTGTTCCCGCCTTCACATAAGCCTTTCTAAGGTGTTTTAGAAAACCTTTTGAAAACTACATAACTGCTAAGCAGTGAACTAAAGTTCCATATTGCACAATGCCTGCCCGCATTTGTAATGTAGTTATAAATAACAGTCATGTGCAAGAATTACATATCAGTATAATCACACAACAATATTATGCAAGGTTATTCAATAAATTATGCATAAAGAAGTAATATACCAACTAAATTTATAATAATACACTGGTTCTGGGGAAAACATACTTATGTAAATAATTTTTTTTTAAATTTGCTTAGAAAAGCAAAAGTAAAGGTTTAAGGTTAAACGTAACGTACATTATAATGTACGCAGTCGAGGGGTGAGGCTCTCGACTAGCAAGCCGGAGATCACTCATTTGATTAATGTGTGATATTTCATAAATTACTCACTTAAAATGATATATAGTATGTTGAAGATACATTCAGTGTCGCCCTGGTGTAACATTCAGAATAGAAAAGTTGCTTGAAATGGCTTTGGCAGTTTTTGGTGACTAGATCTGAATATCCAGGTACTGCCTTACCATCCTCTTTCTCATCTCCCTCCCCTCCCCACTAACTTCATACAACATACCGCAATTGGGAAAGCCATAGTCTCACTGGCTCCAGACGGTCGGGAGCAGTTAACACTCTTGTGCAGTTTCACATAAAAAAAATAATAATTTTATTAGAATACACTTTTTGCAAATTATGCATTACAATATAAAGACAAATTATTTGGTTGCGCCCAAACATACGATATATGAATAAATAGTTTTATCCGTATAAAAACTCAGTTCTGTCAAGAAAGGCATACAAAATATATTGTATCGGTGAAACCCAATATTGTATTTGTACACCTTTCTTGAAAGAATAGAGTTTGTACACAGACAAAACTATTTATTCATAAAAATATCTTGTATGTACTGGCACAAACAAAGAATATGTCTTAATATTGTAAAGCATAACTTGTATTTTATGAACGCGTAGATTATAACATAGGTCGCATTTAACCTCAATCATCCTTATTGTTCATTAATTGAAATGAATAGAGAAGATCTATTTTTGTCCACAGATTTGAACAAACACTAGAAGTGTATCTAATAAGAAATATAAGATGAGTATAATCTAGTTTGATACAAATACACAAACAGCAAACATATTATTATGACATTGTGCAGATGCTCTGAGCCTCAAATAGTGTCTAAGTTAGGAACCAACCAACTTTGGCAATAGTCACCTAATTACACGTTTATGCTATGGACAAACATTTGAATAAATTCTAAAAACAACTAAGTAACCATTACGGCATTACTCCGCAGAGAAGATGCCACACAGCTCTGTTTTGGCACACATTCCTAGCTTCATCCACACTCTTCTGTTATTCCAACACAAGTATTTGACTCAGTTGATTGTGCCAATCTTTTCCGGGAGTATTCCCAACATCATCCATCAACCTGTTTGTGGTATACGTTACAGGTACCCCATCCTTAATCCATCAGCTCTCCATGTCCAAACCATTTAAGAATCCCTTACATTGTCTTGTGCGTTAAGCTAATTGGACATGCATTCTTTTCAAATCTCTTCACAAATGATCAACTATCTTGGCTTACAAATTCGAATAACACCATGTGCATTAAATACTAATATAATTTTAACTACAATAATAGTTTTAGCGAATACTTTCAGACTAGAACAGAGAAGATTAGCACAACAATAATTAAGTGCGTCCGAAAACATTAGTCGAGTATGTAGAAACAATTTTCATAAAATATGTACATATATCAATTTTTTTTTAAATTTAATCCTAATACAAATATGTGTTCATAATCTAGTGGTAACCAATCATTTTTACAATCACGACTGCTGCAAATAAAATAGGAATAGTCATAAATAACAAAATATGACACTTTGGTTCAAAATGAGCCTCTTAATATGAAATAAAAATTCACAATTATCAGCTAATAGATTTTAGAAAACTTGTAAAAGCTGTTAATTTCATATTTCAAAGCGTCCAATCTGAATAGCAACCTCTGTAGCATAATGCTTCATACATTTGACTTGTTAGAAGTGTACTGGGTTCAAATCCCAAGCAGCGCAAGAATAAATATCATCATGCAGTTTTCATTTTATTGCATAGAAATAGACACATTGTTTCTCCACATTTTGGCGAAAATGAGTAGAAAGAAGAGAAGAACTATGTATTCAGAATTAAACAAATCTGCCTGTGTAAAAATATGACATCTGTAACTCTTACAATTCTAGAGAAATTTACAAATTTCAATGCGTTAATCCATCGCCATCTTTATTACTACAGGCCATGCTCTAGAAACTGCACTGGGTTTAACAGATTTGAGTACTAAACCCCGCTAAACCCAGTGCAAGAAGTCCGAAAAATCTTATCTTTAACTGTCAGTCCAGTTTCTACAGCATGGCCTGTATCAATAAAGATGGTGGTGGATAATCAAATTTTCTAAGAGATTCAAATTTTTACTTAATTTGTGTTAAAATAATATTTATGGAGAAACAATATATGTATTGGCTTAATGTCATCGACATGGATGCTGCCCATAGACATATGAATATTAGTAGACCTGCCCTAAGTGATTAAAAGCGTATTATCCCCACTCCCCATACCGGTTCCATTGGAACCGGCTGTGCTCGCGTATGACCTCAAGTGAAATTTGAAAACGTGACGTCATCATTCTTGTGCGAACTATGGTCGAGGCATCATCGGTTCATTTTACGAAATAACACGGCAAAATGTTGACTTGTACTATGAAAACTTGTAAAAATAGATGTGAAAAAGAGAATAAACCCAATTGTCGTATTACATTCCATATATAAGCATTATTTTACTTTATTTTAAGCATATTTACATCGTATAATATAGATCAGTTTTAGAAACATCACATTCTCACATCGAGAAACGTCTGGACGCGAAACACAAAGCTGGTTGGTTGCTGGGAAGTAAATTATGAACATTTATAAAAGTGTCTTAACTAAATACTTAAACGAAATATTCTACTCTGAAAATACAACCGAATTTTTTTGCCGAATTTGGACTTCGCAAATTTGTTCATAACGTGGCGAGTAATTTGCGCTCCCATGTAAAAATGTCTATTCATTCAAAAGCAGGTTTTACTTTTAAGAAGTAAATGGTGATATTATAATGCGAGATGCCTATTTACTGTCAGATTGATTTATTGACGAATCACAGTCAGCCTTACTCCCTTCGTTCTTCAACAGTTGATTTTACCCCTCGCCATTATCTTCTCGTCTATTAATTCATATGTCTGTGATGCTGCCAAATTTCAATTGTTAGTTTGATGAACAATACGTATATTGTCTTTTCAGCTGCGGTAAAGAAGATATTATTATGTACATGACTCCTCTCAATTACATATTGTTGTTTCAGTTGATACCATGTTAGTATTGTTATAGTGTTATTTTGATAAGTAATAATTTTTTTAACTCTTTAAGCGTGTGAAATTTCGACACTAGGTGCCCCTGTACCACGCACTTTATCATTTATACATGTTCCAAGCTGACCGCTGACGGGTTACTAAATTAAGTGCTTCGTTGCAGGCTGGATTGAGAATTGGAATTGGAAGGAGGAACACTCTCTTCATCAGTTTCCCTCTCCGGTGAGATTCTGATGGCCTGGTACCACTGGTTGGTCAGGTCTGTCATTTGACTCTTGCAATCTTTCAGTTCCTGGAGATAACAATTGGAAATTAATACAAATTTAAAGACAAAATAATTCTCAATATTTAACCCCGCAGGCTGATTTGTTCACTTTTGGGAACAGTTCTTACGGTCTTATAGAAATCGTTATGATCGTCAATCGTTAATGTATTTATTATTTCGCTGATGATGAATAATATAAGAATTTACCTGATGGGTGAATCGCCTCGTGAAGAAAGGAATCAGATATTTCAGGTCAAGTCGGGCAAATCCTCTGACGCGAGCCGACTGCGCAAAGTTTACCTGGAAGAAAAATACTTATCTATATTATTATATTCTATATATGTACCTATTATATGTGGTTCACGGTGAGCCAAAGGAATCCAAATCGGAAACTCTTTGGTTGATGGTATGCAGCAGATCCAGACGGAATAAAGAGATTCGATTAGATCAAAGATGTTTGACAGGAAATCAGTCAGAATAAAGAGAATTGATTACATCTATGGTGTTCAAATTGCCACACTAAAAAACTGGTAAAACGTAGGAGATTTTATGAATTTATTTAGAACTTCCCGCAATCAGCTAATATGTTTAGTCGTTAGCTAGCTAAAGCTTCTGTCGAATACCAAAATATGTCACTAATGTACCATGGAATATTTTAGATGATGTTTTAAATGGTGTAGTCTGCGTGTAGACGCAATTTAAAATTGTTTTCTAAAAATTAAACATGTGTGTGATCTGTGACTACAGATATTTCCAGTAGACATACTTAAATAGTAATATTCAATACTGCCCAAATACGTACAAGGTAGGGCAATTTCAATAACTGACATGGAGAATTTACGCATTTACAAATTTAGTAATTTTTAAATTTTATTATTATAAAACCTAAAAATATGAAATAAATGGTGAAATATCAGTGTATTCATTGGATTTAAGCCACTGTAAGCAGTTTATATGTTTCCTTAATATAATTTTTGGAAAGAGCGTGGCTGAATCCAAAACTAAACGGATGTAAGTCTCTATAACTCGAGGGATTTTTTTATCAAATACGGTTTAATGGTAAGTAGTCTATTCAACTTCTAAAAAATAGTATTACCTCCATCTCCTCTTCAGTAATTTCGGAGAGCAGTTCAGAGTCGATGGCCTGCCCCCACTCCTTGGTCTTAGACAGAGAGACCTCCTTGCGCCGTCGAGCCGAACGAGATCGCTTGTGTTTCTTATTAGCCTAAAATAAACATTACACAATAATGTTAAATCCATAATGTAATTCACAGCAGCTTTACACAAAAGAAAAATGGCTTGTAGTTTACCATAGAAGAAATTAAAAGACAAATATTTGTCTTTGCAATCAAAAATAATATTTGAATATCAAAAGTGGACAGCAAAAATCAAACAATAACATATTTTGGATATTTTAATACTGCCTTGATCATCCAATATATTTTAAGAAATTGGTGGTTAAGTTATTGTTGGTTTAGGAATGCTTTAAGTATATATTATCAGTGGTGTTCACGCTGTGTAGTGCTGAGTCAGCGGACAGGTCAGCTGTCGGCTGAGCATCTCAAGAATGTAAAATGAGAATATGTGTGTTTAGTGAAGTGTAATGTGTTGTAAGTGTAATTACTACTAGTTGACGTGTACCCGACGTTGCTGGGAGTTATCCTTAGGAGATAGACGTATACCGTCGTGGACTTTTGTGTAGGCCTTTTTTCCGTATACAATTCCGTAGTACATTATTTTGATGTATCTCATAAGGTTTAGCCAGCGTTAGCAATGTAAGCGGCCGAAAGTATTTTTTTTAAGACTTGATTACAAAACATTGACTTTTCTCTACATTCTATAAATTTTCTCACCCAGTGAGGCCAACATTACTGGAAAATTTTAAAATGTAAAAAATTTGTAGCAAATAAAAAAATTTAAAAAAATAATAATATGCATAATAATATTTGGCTAATTTATATAGCGCCGTTTTCGTGAGAAATCACCTGCATGTATTGGGTTTTCCAATAAGAGGTGTTATTTTGAATAGCCCGCTATTTCAGTAGATGTTACTTTTGAAGCTGTCATTTTTTGACATTTGACAAGTAGAAACTACGCCATTAATAAAAATGGAACGATACACGCTTCAACAACGCATTGAAATTATTAAAATTCACTTGA
This sequence comes from Hesperophylax magnus, assembly GCA_026573805.1. NCBI lineage: Eukaryota > Metazoa > Arthropoda > Insecta > Trichoptera > Limnephilidae > Hesperophylax > Hesperophylax magnus. Next base: position 5,521,915 of record JAIUSX010000029.1, on the reverse strand, counting down.
GTGAATCAAATGCAAATCATCTTGAGTGATGAGGCCCATTTCCACCTCGGTGGCTTCGTCAACAAGCAAAATTGTCACATCTGGGGCTCGGAAAACCCAAGAGTTATTGTTGAAAAGCCTCTCTATCCTCAACGTGTGACTGTTTGGTGCGGTTTATGGTCCGGAGGAGTCATTGGACATTACTTTTTCGAAAATGAGGCTGGAGCAACAGTTACGGTGAATGGATTGCGCTATCGAGAGATGATAATGATTTTTTATGGCCGGAATTGGATGGTATTGATCTGGACAATGTTTACTTTCAACAAGACGGGGCTACGTGCCACACAAGCAACGAAACCATTGATATTTTACGATTGAATATCAAAATAACACCTCTTATTGGAAAACCCTGTATATAAACCTTCCAGAAGAAATTCTCTGAATGATTGTGTAAACCCTACCAAAATCCATTGCGTAGTTTAGAAGAGCTAAGCACACAAACAGACAGAAGCGGAAAGCGACTTTATTTTATACTATTTAGAGATTTTGGCTAGTGGTTAGTGTGTTTATATAACAGAGAATATTTAAGTGGGGCGATATCACATATCCGCAACAGTAAGTACCTTCTCTAAAAATATTATATTGTTTTTCTTCAGAAAGACCTACAGATAAACAGGTACATAATAGAGTTTATCTTTAAAAATCTGTTAAATGTAAACTTACCCTTAGGAATTTGAGAAGCGGCATTGTAGAACCACCAAAGAACAATGTCGTAAATAACACAATAATAAGTGTTGTCGTAATTATAACATGGCGTGTCTCATCTGAAAATCCCAAATGCAGGGAAAGGGCGTAGGAAATTGCACCACGGAGTCCTAGAAAATTAAGCACGTAAGATTAGAGAATCTTAATTATAATCGTTACTTATTTGACATTGCTACAAAATGTTTACATTTAATCGAGACAGACGTGCCATTCACATGATATTATTATGGGAGAGTGGAATAACAATGATTGTTAGAAGTGGAACCAATATTATGGAACCCGAAGCATCGTCTGCACAAAAACAATGTGTCATTACACGATGCTTGGTTATGAAATGAACAGATGAATTAAATAAGTTAGTAGATGAATTAAGAAGGAAAAAAATAATACTTAATGGCAGCTTTTCGTAAACACGCAGAGAGGAAGAAGGACTACACAGATTATAGATACCATTCACCATATTCGTTACTGCCAACTTTTATTTTCTTTTGCATCGTCTATACACGGTGTCCGGAAACTCTTAGTACAAGCGGGAAACTGGAGAATCTACACCACATGGGGAACCCAAAAAAACATAAAGTTTTTTGATTTGAGCTTTTTCACAAAAAAAACCAAAAAAAAATATTTTTCGGCTATTTTTGGGTTAAAGTTTTTTCTGGTGTTTAGGGTTGAACAACAGATGTTTTAACCCTGCAGAGCAGAAATATTTTATGATTACACCGGATTAAATGAAGGGTGATTTCAAAATAATGCTTCAAATCCGAGTTTCTTCATTTGTTTTACTTTCAAATAGTTTTAATTAGTTGGGTACTTTGATCTTCAGTAATAATTTATAAGAATTTGATTAAAAAAAAAAAAAAAAAAATGAACTTCTAACTCGATTTACTCGATAACGAAAGCTCAAATAAAAAAAATATATACTACAAAATCGACTCCAAATGTGATGTAGATTCACCAGTTTCCCGCTTGTACTACGAGTTTACGGACACCCTGTATACTTTACAAAAGAATTGTAAGATACATGAAGAATTATTAGGTGATGTTGGATTAACTTACCACTGAACCACATGATGAATGCCATTTTCTTAGTGATTTTGTGTTCACGAAATCTGTTGCAAAGCAATGCCAGAGGGAATATGTTACATGCTCTACCAAGGAGGCAGAGGAATATACTCCAGACCACAAGAGCTGGCTCCACGCGGTGCCTGAAACTGCATTCAAAACAAAAATTATATATGTGATATCTTAGATAGTACTTTAGAGGGTTACTCATAGATGGCACTGGTAACTTTAAAGCTGTCGATAAAGCAGGAATTGAGACTTAGATAAGTACGATTGCAAGCCCAAGGTCGAGGCCCAGAATTATTCCTACTGCCTGCTAATAAAGCCATCTGAGCTAATTGTATTCTATCACTAAATAAAAGTGTTTCGTTGGCCCCGGAGTTTTTATTTTAAGGGTTTGTGAGACAACTAAGAGTTACAACAATATAAAACTCTCATAGTTTGAGAAACTCCTTACAAAAATATAAACTGAAATATCTTACGGAATTGAAAAACATTTCTTTAATTTATAATATTGCATAACGGATGTTGATGGTCCTACATGGATACAGAAGTATGAGGAATTCACAATTATACTGTCAGGTTATTCGTAACCCGGGAGTGTTTTGTTGTCCTTTTAAAAAATGTCATGTTTGTTTGTCTCTCCTCAGGCCTTTGCTATATTTTGACAGAAGGTAGGAGTATTTCCACTTTGCAAGCTTTGCAATAAAATAAATGAAATACTTCTGAATGTATCGGAAAAATAAAAATTGTTTTTGAAAAATAATAAAATACACTTTGAAATTTAGTTATTATAAATAAAAATATAATTTTTGATAAATTAAAATTTTTAAAGCGAACATAAAATGCAATTAAAAATGGCACACCTTACGTTCATTGTAACTAAAATTACTGACAACGAAAAAATATATAAAAAACACACGCACTTTATTAGACAAGTGTATTACGAACTTTACTGTCATCCCACTTTTTTGTTGTCTCATATGAAAAAATTATTGAAAAATTCATGAAGTATAAGTTTCATATTTTCTTTTAAAATTGCATTCGGAACCTTTGGTTTCATAAAGGTGCACATATTAATTATTCTGTGTTTAACTTCTAGATTTGAATACAAAGCATGTTTTTTTCTATTTCTAACACCGTTTCGATCATATTTCTCACCATGACAGTAAGGGAGATTTCTATGAGACCTATGAGTTGTCCCCAAAAGTCAACAAATTGGCCTGAAGGGTTAGGAAAAAATAAGTGATATTATTCTTATAGAGAAGTGGATATTCTTTACCTAAAGATGGCCAAACCCAAATACGCAAAGACACATGTCTCAGCAATAAAGGCCAGAGTCCTCATGGTCTGCTGCATGGTGATCTGCGTCACGGTGGATAGGTTAAAATGGGTGTAGTGGGACATCACGATTCCGCAAAACAGGATCGCCATTATTCCTACAAAAAATACATGCATCATTAATACATTAGTCATAGAAGTGTTTAAAAGTAATAATAAAAAAGATTAACATAAATTCTAGATATTAACTTTAATCCTTGTTAGTCATAAAAAATGTAAGATAGTATGTTTTATTGTACCTGATAACTGAATTCCTTCTGCAAGTACATATGGTGCATATGTAAACACCAGCATCATTCCAAACTCCAGAGAAGGGTTCTTTCTCAAGTCCACATGCTTCAGCAGGAGGGCGCTGATCAGGGCAAACAGCACTCCGATCCCCGCAGAAGCAAAGAACATCAAGCAGAACCGATTTATTGAAGACAAGATAGCTTCTCCGGTGGACATGGTAGTCTCATTGGTATCCAGGACAGCGGTGGTAAGCACAATTGCTATAGCGTCGTTTAGGATACTTTCTCCGAACACCAACATGTTAAGGACGGGGTCAATGTCCAGGGCATGGAAGATGGCCACCGTGGCGACGGGATCCACAGCAGAAATAAGCGAACCAAAAGCAAAGGACTCCACGAAGCTGAGTTTGTAGGCTACTTGAGCTAGGCCCAGTAGATACACTCCTGCTCCTATCACAAATGCAGATATGGCGGTGCCCAGAATTGCAAACACCAAAATAGATCCAATGTTTTGGAAAAAGTTTCCCTTGTGTAAATTATAGCCTGATTCGAAAATGATCGGCGGTAATAGAACAAGAAAGAAGGCTGTCGGAGAAAAGGCCTCTTCCTTTTTCCAGTTGGCGATGTTCTTAATAGACATCAGGTTTATTATCAGTCCGATGAGGCCGCCCAGGAATACTATGACAACGCTCTCAGGCAGGTAGGAGAAGCCCGTTTGAAGCATTGTATGGATCAACAGGATCCCCAAGGCCAACACACACAGCACAAAGAAGATAGACATGGAACTGTGGTGCTCATCTTGCGCAGAACTCTTCTCGGGTAGGACGGGGTATGCGGGGGTGGTGGATGTGGACACATTGGTGGTTGGAGTGGACACGTTGGGGGTGGGAACACTCCAAGCTATCACAGTTATATTGGTGTGCAAATCAGATTGAGATTCACTGGAATTATCGCTGCTCGTAGAAGATGATAACAAATCCGTTTTAGAACTTTCTGTAGACGAAACTGAAGTGTTTTGATTTGACCTTCTGATTCTATGTAATTCAGAATCATACATCGGCAATATGCCGGAGTCTGAAAGGTTATCATTATTATAAATCTCTTCGGGATATTCTATGAACTTTTCCGAAGGATCTGGCTTCGTCGAATAGTCAGCTGTGCTCCATACTCCAGCAGGATATATTAGCAAGCAAAAAAACACGCAGTGCTTTAGGGACGGGAATTGCGAAATTGAATTTGAAAACATTTTCTGCAAATATTATTGAAGTATTCAACAACAGAAATGACTAGGAACCAACTGACAGCACCGAACTACGAACTACGAACGGAATTTTTCCATGAATTTTCCAGTATTTTCCATCGATTCTGTCAAACGTCAAAACTACGTGGTGTGGCGATATTGTGAAATAATAATCACATTCCTAACTAAACTGTTCTGCTGTACGTGGAACCAAAAATGTTTTCGTCAATGTAAAATAAAATAAAATAATAATTAAGTGAACATAAAATTTTATGGCAATAGTGTTTAGAAGTTTGAGAGTGCTACATGATCCCCTTGATGTAAAATTCTAAGATAAATTTTTGAAATTTCATCTACGTATAGTAATTCCTTTTGCTAAATGATAAAAAAATATTTCTTCACATGAAGCGGTTACTTTGTGATGTGACATTATAATTTAAAATTAAACAATAACTTTGTAAACATCACTTATAGGTAAATACTTAAAGCCGACCGGGTTTCGCTTTAAGTATTTACCTATAAGTGATGTTTACAAAGTTATTGTTTAATTTTAAGATAAAAAAAATACTAGACTACAGACTAGACAGTAGACTACAATTTATTATCTAGTCATTAAATAACGAGTGTTTACAAAATGTTTAAGTTATTGTATCTAAATCTTTTGTTGCTGTACAAAATTTGATATGTAAATTTTTGGGGCGTCGTTTTTTTTACTCTCCTTTCTAAGTAATATTTTTTTGTGTTTTACTAACTGAATTAAGAATAACCAGCTGGGTAAATAGCGAGAATAGGCAAGCGACCTTCGCTCAGGTGGCAAATTTACTGTTGGTAAGCATGTGACTTAATTTTGTAATTTCTTCCTCCTCCCCGTAAAACATTATATGAATAGTTCCTTTTAGAGCTGAAAGTTCTTGGGATATATTTTTTCATTTTCTGGCAATACAAAAAAAAAATTCTCTATGATTTTCTCACCATAGAAAACAAATTGATAAATAATCATTGTCGTTTGTCGGCGAGTTTTCCGTTGGCTTCCTGAGAAATTTTGGCGAGAAAATTGCAGGACATCCTAGCAGAATTCGCCAATTCTACCGTCTTTAAGGTAAGAGGGTAAGATACGAATAAACAAAATCCTCGGCTAAAGTGGTTTATTTTCGCAAAACAACAGTTCTACATATACCCATGTCGCCATGTTGAAATTGTAGTGACCATTATGCTTCTTTCATTCTAGCCATGTCAAAGTTATTTTAAAGTTCAGTTCGTTTTAAACGAGTATACAGTAAGTGTTACCAAAGACTGCAGTTACTGTTTTGTGTTGTGTATTTCAAAGTTTTAAAGTTAAGTTGAAGTAAATAGTTAAAATGAAAAGTGAAACAAAGTGTCGCTGTCGTATACTTCAGGGCCGTCGTGTCCAGGTAAGAACGTTCAGGAAGTCTTTCAAAGGTTTCCAACTGTAGTCGAATGTATCTGTTAACGCTTTAAGGGCAAGTCCGGTTAACTCGGTTTTCTAAAAGCGAATATACATTGAAAAGTCTGATTGCCTTTCTTGTTTTTTTTTTTTTTACCTGTCATAATGAATTATTGTTTATGGCCTGCATTTTTTTAATCACTTATTCCATTTGAGTTTATCGCATTAACGTGTCGATTGGGTTTTTGTAGGGATGGATTCGGAAGATTCCCGCGAAGGCGCGGTGGGAAATGCGAGCTCGTCGAGTAGCAGCAGTAGCGGGTCCGCGTCCCCCGCGGGGCCGCGGAGTCCCCCCTCTCCCAAGTCTCCTGCCAGTCCCTCCTCCAACAAGGGACCCGAGTCCCCGGCCGGGGCAGGTTCTGAGAAGAATTCTCGGGTAAACTCACCCGAACCAAATTGGAGACCAGATTCTCCAGAAAAGAGGGACTATAAGGAATACCCACATTCTCCGGAAGACAAGAAAAGCGATTCAGGGGATGATTCTTCTCCGAGCCGGCCTCAAAGTCCCGGTAGTCCACCTCCTGCTTCCCCGCCCCCAGCTAGTCCACCGCCTGCTTCCCCCTCCCCTCAACACCGCCCCCCTTCCCCTGAGTCAGCCCCTCGTTCCCCTGACTCTGAGAGTAATGAGACACCCCCAGATAAGTGGAGCACCAAGAGTGACTTTGGCAGTCGCCAACACTCGGTGTCCCCACCGGGCAGCCCTAAGTGGGACGCGGCGGAGAAAGCGGGGCGCCGGCGCCGCTCTTCCAGTCGCTCCAGTGGAGACTCCAGCCCCCGCTCACGCTCAACCAAACACCCGCCCACTGAAGAGATATCTGAAGGTACCTAACCCACTGATAATAGTAATTGTAAAATGCATTCACATCAAACATATTACCATTTTTTCCTCTCATATTATCATATAACAAATTGCACAAAGATTTTGATTTTGTGTCAAACCACAAAGTAATCAATATATATTTGCCTTATGTTTATGATAATTGTTTGTAGGAGAGATGGAGTCGGAGCATGAACAAGAGAAGACAGACAAGAAGGAGCCGTCCAAAGAAGCCAAATCTGCCGGGCGGGAGAAGAAAACCTCGGAGAGCAATGTGAACATCAGCCACGAAGACCTGTCCGACGTGTCAGACCTTGAGTCTCTAGGGGCTGCCTCGGAGGAGGAGCAAAGGACGGTCAAGAAGAGTCCCATTAGGGTAAGGAAAACAGTGTTAACTATCCAACCAACCGCCACAAAACTCTGTCTTACTGCCAGTCACAGTCTGTTGGCTCGCAGTCCATATTTTTCTGTTTTACAGACTATTTTGTACAGATTTTTTAATTCATTTGGTGGGCCATGTCATTGGCGCCAGAAGCATTCTAGAATGCTTTGAATAAATAATCTTCGACATCAGTCGTACGTTGAACGCCAAAGAGCGCACCTTGAAATAACCAAACCCTGCGAAGAAAAGCAAAGTTCGCTAAAGTAAGGCAACCGAACCGCCTTCAAAACAGGTTGCGTAGCTACGCTAAAGATGAGTGATATCGGTAAATTATAACGCATTTGTAAAAGTGTCCAACTAAATAGTGTAACAAAAATATTCAGTTTTGGAAACAAGCCTGATGAATGATTTGAAGATAAGTTTTTTACGCAGCCTGCAATTTGTACGCTATTGTAAAATAGCAATTCATTAGCAGATTTTATTTTGGAAGACTAATGGTGATATTACAATGCGAGTTGCCTGTGTACTATAAGATTCATTAATTGACGAATTATAAAAAGGGAGACGGTCATGCCCCCTCCGTGCAACTTGGTTTTGTTCCCCTTTCCCCAATAGTCTATTACCACGAATTCTCTCACGTTGAACAGCTGACATACATTTATAGCATTAAGGCCCCGTAGTAAACGTTCAAAGATGGTTTGAAAGGGAGATACGTAAATACGAATGTTAGAGGGAGCGCGCTAATATAGAAAAATGATAATAATTAAGCGAAACTGGTGAAAATGTTTAATAAAACACTACTCGTTTGAATATAGCAAAAATCTCTGAACAAATGCTTAATTTGCATTTAAAAAAACATTGCTTTTTTCATACCTATAATATATTACACATTTCGGGCGGGTATCTTTTGCGCCGGCGGACCGCCTGCGATGGGCGAAAATAAAGGTCCCGCAAATTATTTTAATTTGTTTTAAATCGCTATATCTTCGAAAATAATAAAAATATTTTAATCAAAATTTCTACATACTAACTCAGCATACCCAAGCTATAAAATGACTAACCGAAAAATTACTTATTTCGTTATTCTTTTCTTCAACGCATTGCTTATCAAGTGAAAGGTATTCAATAATAAAAGGTCCCTTTGTTGAAATACCGATGTACACCAAAGACTCGAATATAAATATAAAAAGTAGAATTGTATTGTGATTTGATAATTATGTACATATAGTTGGGACCTTTAGAAAGAAATTTAATGCCATTGAAATGAAGCCGGTGCAAAAGGTAAAAATACCCTTCCCGTCCTTAAGCAACAATCGACCGAACAGGTAGAAATACCTTTCCCGTCTGAAGTGTTAAATAACAGAACAAAATGTATTTATAATAATTTTCGGTGCTTTTTTTTCTTTCTTTTTTAAATTTTTAAAAAGAAAGACAAACATTCCCGGGTTACAAATAACCTGACAATATTTGAAAATCTCCTACTACCACCACAGGAAGCTGAAAATGTTGCTTGTGTTGTGATGGAGGACTTAGCCAGCCGAGGAATTGAACACACTACGCCTGGGTGGGACCCAAACGCGATGTCAACTCGGCCACTGACCGGTCAAGCTTACTTTGCAAATTTCATATAATTACTGTTTCGGCATTACAAATGTATAGATATTATAACATATATTTTTTTGAGATCTTAAAAGCGTGTTCAAGAGAAATATGTTATAAATTGATAGAAATTCGGAATGCGGGGGCTTAAAAGATGAGACATCATTCAGAGGCTATTTAAATATGTCTAAATTTAAATAAATATTCCAAGGGTTTCATCTGTATTTCAATTTTTTCCGATTTACGGTTTCTGGAGATCCTCACTTAGAATTTGATCAATAATTAAAATGGTACTGTATGTGCATGATTCTTTTTTCAGGCGCCAGAGCACTCTGACAGTCGAGAGTCCCCTGTGAAGTATGAGACCAAGCTCAATGGAAACATCTCCAAAGTGCTCCCCAAGGCAGCCAGCAACGGCACAGCGCTGGAGACACCCAAACTAGATAAGGTAAACATTTACATCAAAACACAAGTTACAGAGAGAATGACTCCCGTAATCACTGAGGCTACATGCTCATTGTGCTGCCATCTCCCATGTTTCACTTAATTCCTTTGACAGTAGTCCAGTCCCTGTCCCTGAAGTTCCCCCAGACTGGGTTGTAATTGGGCTACGTCCTTTAGTTGCACAATGTGGAGTACATTAAACATCTACTGGCCACTCTGTTTAACTGAAATAAACACTCTTTAATATACTGACTCTTGCTGTAAACATCATGTTTTGTTATTATAGTGATTTATTTTTTGGGGCATTATGCCGTTTTGCTCTACCTTCTTCTCTAGCCAACGTTTAACACATCTGCCCTGATGATTGACACTGTAAAGCTGTCCGAAACGTTGGGTAAAGAAGGTAGCACAACACGGCATAATTCCCCAAAAATAAATCTCTACTATACTTTTTGCTGTGAAAATCTCAAATTATATTATGTTCTGATTCCGCAGATACCCCAAGAGAAGACCAGTAAAACAGAAGATGTGGAGGAACAGTTAGATTTTGAAGCCGAAGAGGGAGAATGCGTCGAAGCTCCTGAACCAAAGCTGAACAATGTGGACAAGAACTCGGAAGTAAACAAAGGTTAGTAACAATAATATGCTAAAACAATAAATTTTACCTGGTAGAATTGCGTCAGTAAAATTAATTCTGATTATTTGATTCTTATTTAATACTTATTTTTTTCTAATTAGCCACCCAATTATTTATTTTAAATCGCTAGATATAACATAATGCGTCAATTAAATTTTTACCTGTGTATTTATTTTATTTACCTCTATTGTTTTGATTTATTCAACGTTATTCCTGTATTTTATGATATGCATGTTTCATTTTATTTTTTTTTAATTTTCATCTTACTCAAAATGAAGTTGTAGACTACTTGCTACAACATGGCGCCAGCTAGTGTAGCAAGTATGGAAATATAATAAAGTGTAAATACCTCAGAACAGGTTACACCTAGTGAGGAAATTAAAATTATCTAGAGATGTTGCTTTTAAACATTGAAAGGGGCATGCCCCCCGAACAGATAATTCCTAGAAGGGTGATCTGGGTGAATTTGAAAGAAAACAATTTACATAAGATCTTTCGACTTCTAACACACTTCTATCAATTCATCTCTTGACTGAGTGTGCTGCACAGCATTTAAATAAATTAATGTCTGTGTCTTGTTCTGAATTGAAGAACCCTCGTTGTTTTCCAGATGACGACGAAGGTTCAGGAGGCGTGGCGTCCTCGCTTGAGGAGGGGGAGGTGTCTGACGAGGAGGAGAGGCGCCCCGAGGAGACGGAGCCGCGCCCCGTGTGTCGCTTTTACTCGCGCGGCCAGTGCACCTGGGGGGTCAGCTGCAGGTTTGTTGTGATATAAGGTTTTTTCTAATGATACACTGCTTTTGTGTGGTTGTTCGTAGTGAGGTTGTATGTTGTATATACACATATTCTTTTCTATTAAAATTAGAAGTGCCAAGACGTGTGTTGGAAAGAAATTAGGTTTTGTTATAAATTTCCTTTAGTTAGCGCTTTGTTTTAACTTCAATCCTGATCTAATCTACCTTTAGATTCCTGCACCCCGGCGTGACGGACAAAGGCAACTACACGATGTTCGACATGGTGCGAGCCATGCCTCCCGGGTATGCCTCCCATGCCCACCACCACCCCCCGCCCGGGGGCCACGCAATCAGCGCGCACCCCGCCACCCTGGGGGGCGGCCAAGGGGGCAACTCCCGCTCCGAGAGCGCTTGGGAGAGAGGACTGCGCACTGCTAAAGAGGTATTTACGCGGCATTAACTTGTTATCTAGTAGAATATGATTACAAACGGTTATTCATCTTTGTACGGTGGAGTCAAAGTGGAATGTTGACGTTTTCCAGCCAGTTAACAGTATTGAGAGTCACTTGGTTCAGCACAGAAGTGCCTCCAGAAAACTAATGAACCGAATACTCTTCTACGAGATGTTGAATATGTCAACACTCACATTATTCAGAATGCTTTGTGCCTCATTTAGGCATCGTCGGGCCCTATAGGTTTTGACGAATACCTCGAATTTGTCATCCACCGTATTCAGGATAGTGGGTCGCTGAGATGACTCTGTCACAAATCTTTTTTTTTTAATTTCAAATGAAACAAAATTACATTTTCATTTAGTTGATTTGTGTCGGAATCTCACTATTCGATATGTGATGTGACGTGATGATAATGATTTAAAAATTTTTGAATAGCCGTCACGGGATGCCTGGAGATGTGAAACATCGAAATAGATTTTTATTGAATGAAGCGAAAATGAAAGTAAACAAGTCTTTATAATTGTAAAGTTTAACAATTATTTTATTATTATCAAACTGTACACAAAGAAATATAGTACCAATTTAAAAAACTATATACATTTATACAATATACTCGAAGCAATAACAAAGACTTACTTCAAATTCCTGTAACGCACACTACTTTTGGACAATGAAACTTTACATATCTTGCGACAAGACTTTACAACATTCTTCCTGATAAAATAAAAACATGTCATTCACAAAAAAATTTCAAAGATAGCGTAAACATTTGGATCAAAAGTAATGATAGGGCCTTTACCGGTGCACTCATCCAAATTCGCAGTTATTGATGCAACCTAATTATTGTATGTATTTTCATATAATTGTAGGTATATTATTAGGACTATAAACGAACTTGGTAAATGATGTACATATTGATATTGATGCTACCTAACTATTGAGTGTTCGTATTGTTATATAATTGTAGGTACGTTATGGTACTATAAATAAACTTGGTAGATAGCTACCTCAACACAGGCTAAGCCTAGTGAGGCGGGCTATGATAAACCTTAACACATAACTACATTAACATTTCTATTATTTACATGTATTTTACCTACTGTTTATATATTACTTTCCGTTGATAAAATTATATACAGTAGAACCTCGTTAATTCGAAATCCACGGGACATCAAAAATCAAATTTCGAATTAACGAATTCCCACGTAATTCGAAATTTTATGAAAAAAAAAAAAAAAAAATACGCCGAAAATCGATTTTCTCCGCCGCCTCTTCAAATCCGGGTGGTATTTTAGGAGTAAATTCGTATTAATACCAATTATTTCTTTATTTTCGAGGCCTATTACCGTAGCGGCCGGCCCTTTAAATTTAGATTTTCGCAATAAATTTGTAAAAATGCTATATATTTACGCCTAAATCGAGATTTCGGGGCCGATTTCGGTCACAGCCTACCCTTTAAATTGAGATATTCAAAAAAATACGATATATTTCCGCGTAAATCGAGATTTCGCGGTAGATTTCCGTCGCGGTCGGCCCTTTATTGCGAACATCTGAATTTAAATTCGTAAAAATACGATATATTTCCGCGTTAAACGAGAATTCGCGGCCGTATTCCGTCGCGGCCGGCTCTTTAAATGTGGATATTGAAATAAATTCGCAAAAATACGATATATTTCCGTGTAAATCGAGAATGCGCGGCCGATTTCCGTCGCGGCCGACCCTTTAAATTCAGATATTTGATGTAAATTCTTAAAAATATGCTATATTTCCGCGTAAATCGAATTTTATCGGCAGTTTTTCGTCGCGGCCGGCCTTTTATTTAATTCGTAAAAATATGCTATATTTCCGCGTAAATCGAATTTTATCGGCAGTTTTTCGTCGCGGCCGGCATTTTAAGTTCAAATATTTGAAGTAAATTCGTAAAAATATGTCATATTTCGGTGTGAATCGAAATTTTTCGGCCGATTTTCTTCGCGCCGTATTTTTTAACTCGGATATTCGAAGTAAAGTTAGTAAAAATACGATATATTTCCGCGTAAATTGAAATTTCGCCTCCGATTTCCGTTGCGGCGGGCCCTTTAAAATTCAGATATTCGAAATAAATTCGTAAATATACGATACATTTACGCGTAAATCGAAATTTCGCGGCCGAGTTAGGTCGCGGCCGACCCTTTAAATTCAGATATTTGGTTTAAACTCGTAAAACTACGACATATATCCGCGTAAAACGTATTTTCTCGGCCCTTCAAACTCGGATATTCGAAATAAATTTGAAAAAATACGACATTCCAGTGTAAATCGATTAAGATTTACAAAATAATAATACTAATTAGGACGATGTATAACCACGTAAAAATACATTTTTCGGCGTTTTACCGCCACGTTTGACTTTTAGATTCAGATTTACGAAATATTATGATTTATTTTCGCAAAAATCAAATTATTTCGAATTACACAAACAAATTTTTGTGCGCGGACAAAAATAAATTTCGAATTACGAATTAACGAATTTCGAATTAAAAACCATTTTGTATTAAAAAAAATTTTCTGCGGAAATGTTTTTGGCGAAAATTTCGAATTACGCGTTTTTTCGAATTATCGGGGTTCGAATTAACGGGGTTCTACTGTACTCATCTAATTTATAAACCAATGTACACAAAACAGTCTTTCATAATAATAATAATAATAATAATAATAATTGGATAATTTGTAGAGCGCCGTTTTTGTGAAAAATCACCTCAAGGGCGCTGTACAATTTATTTCCTAGGATCTACATTTGTTATTTAGAAAAGATACCAAAACATACTTACCTGGCAAGTCACTTCCGACAAACACACTTATTTAAAAAGTTTATGCTTATAAAAGATAAAGCTGGACGCAGAGGACACTATATCAAAAAACACTGGTCATCGCTTGACCTTAGGTCTGCTATAGTTTTTTTTTTTATTATTTTAATTTTACTGTATTTTAACTGTCTTAAAAAGCCTGCAAATTGTTAGTTGTTATCATTTTTATTTATTTATTTTGAATTATTATTTATTTTATTTTTAATATATATATATATTTTTTTTTTTTTTTTGCATTTTGTTAATTTAAATTGCCGTTAAAATTTGTTAAGTTAAAATGTATTTTATTTATTATTATTATTAATGCGGTTAAGTTGTATCGTAAATTATTAATTTTTCAATGAAGAATCACAGATTACTAAAGAAAATATTAATGATTTTAGTGAAAGTATTGATATTGAAGAAAGCCTTACTGTACAACAACAAACTCCAGGATGACAAAACATCCCACAAAGTTAACTCTTTGATGAGCCTTCCCCGCACAGAGTTTTGGCGGCCGGGTGGAAAGAGCCGACATGTCACGAGACTGTTGGAATGAAGCGTCGTTCCGTGCAAGAGCGTCTTGCCACCCTTGCTTTGCAAGAATCGGTTTTACTCCCCTAGATGTAAAATATTTTCACTTATCATAACATCTACGCATTTCTTGTGAAGGGTAGTTAGTTATACCTAGATTAGAATGAGATGAATATAAATAATATGGGTACCTATGTTCCATGACAAACCAAAAAAAATATTAAGAATTTTTATGAATTCTTTTCATCACATTCAAATTTTATAAGAAGTTTCCAGCTTAACAAAACTGACAAACACCTTCACTAATTTTTCCAAATCATAAATTGATTGTATCGCTTATCAGATGATGCGCAAGGCTACCAAGCGCAAGGAGCAGGACACAGACTTCGAGGAGAAGAAGATGCACCTGTCCCTGGCTGCGTCAGGTAGAGCCGGCTCCCTCGGGCCCGACGAGGAGGATCCCGAGCTGGCGGCCTACGCTGGCTATGCCCCACCCGCCCCCCGCTCTCCCCCGCCAGGTCTCGTCAAGCGCGAACGTGAACGAGAGAGAGAAGACTATTACAGACAGGCCGAGAGGTAATATTTCATCTTCGACTAACGATGGCTTTTGTGACAAAATAATTAAAACATTGAAAAAAAACATAACCTAACCTAACCTTCATTTTTATCTTGCTCTGTTTTATTAACAATTAATTCATCTTCCACTGCAGGACCACTTATATGAATATTTGCTAATTTTGAGGAGGAGAAAAAACATGCATAATCTCTATATTTTATTGTTGAACATTGTTATTTACGTATATACTATTACTATTATTACATTTAGGTATCAAATAATTTGACGAATTTGATGATCATCAAATGTCAGGTTTGAAATGTTAATACCTTACAAAATAGTTTTATAAATAATATGAAGATAACATTGTACTTTGCAATGTTTTGTGCAAGTAGTGCAAATATTCTGAAACGTGAATGTCGAGTGAATTTTGAAAATGACTTATCCTGTCGTCCCACTGGTCTGTAAGTAATTGACATAAACCGAATGCTGCGATGCCCTGCGCAAAAAAATTAAGTTCACTATAATAAGGTAACTGTCTGCAGCGCAGTTCAGTGTGGAACTTTTCTTGCAGCATTCGGTCTATGTCGATTGCTTACCGACCCGTGGGACGAGGGTTAAACAAAGCAGCTTAATTATAATTTGGGAAACATGTTTTATAAATCCGCCATTAAAACATTTATTTTTAAACTTGCAACAGATTTAAAACAAACCCAGCAGTGACCCTTTTCAAATGGATCAGAAAGCAAAAAAATTACATTTATACTTAGCAAACACAGCAGTGTCATGTTGCATTGTAAGCAAAACTGACACTGTCACGAAGTTTTTAATAAAAAGATAATTATGTCTAATAAAATAAATCAAGTAATGAAATTTGCACAACTTACCCACAAGAGAGTTCTGTTGTTTATCAACAATTTTAACACGCAGCTCTGATACTGCCGTTTTTTTTTCTGTACACCTCATTATCAGTTTGCAGTCTTAAGGCCAGTAGCCACGCTCATTCATGCTCAATGGTTTTACGCTCATTTGAACATGTCTTAAAGTGTACCGTATCGCTCAATGCATTTTTTTTCAATATCTAGCAAAAGTCTGTAATTATTGCTTGATATTCAACGGAAATTTACGATTTGACTGAGCATCTTGTTGGTATGTCTATGGCGTCCTGTGTCGAGCTGCTCGAGCGTGTAGACGCAACGACGAGCATGTTTTCAAGTCAACATGTTCAATCCAGCCAAACCGTTAAACATGAATATACTTGTGTACACCGCATTAGAACAGTCAAAGCTTCCTTGTGTTGTGTGGAATTTGAGATTGTTGTATATTTTTCAATTTACTTAACAATTTAATAATTTGTTTTCCAGGGAAGAGTATCAGAGACTGATTGAGAGGTACCTTTTCTATCTAATTATTATCCAGTAGTATTTACCAGTGGCGTGCATTGCTATATGACCAAAGGTAGGCTGTAGTTTTTTGATTTTTTTATTTTTATATGAACTTTCATACTTTTTCAAAACTTACGTAGGTCGAAAATTTTTAATTACGTGTTTTTATTAAGGCTGATTTCACACACTCCGGATGAAGCCAGCCTTTGCTAGCCAGTAGAAAACAAACCTTTCAGACATAACTCAATACCTGGCCGCACAGATGATTAATATAATTCTTAAGCTTTATTGCAAACATATTGTCAACATATTTATTTAATAGTAGCTGTACCTCGCCATTCATTGCTGTGGCTCAGTCTGTCGGCAGATAGAGATACAATAGCGCGTTTGGCTTTTACGTCCAACAGATGGCGCTGTTTTAAAAAAAAAGCATGTTTTACATCTAACAGGTGATATGTATATAAAAACACCGGTATTCAAATGCAACGTTAATGTCAAAATTTCAAAGCAATCGGTGAAGAACTTTCGGAGATTTAAGATTTTGAACAGACAAACACTCGGATATTTACGTGTAGATTGTTTATAGTAAATGTTTTTATGCTTTCATATGTAAATATTTTGTTTGTGTTTCTAAATAAATAAAATAAAATTATACAAGCTAGCAGACAATGGGGTTCCCCAGTCTAGTCTAGGTATCAGGTAGTTGTAGGAAATAATTGCCATAAGTCAGGTTGTGACTAAAAGTAGAAATTTGTCAAATAGATATAATTTATCAACGTAACAACAATTGTGACATGAAACATATTCACAATAATTATTGATGAGACATTTGTCGGAGTTTGTTATTCTTAGGGTATGCTGCACAGCTTTTAGACTTTACGGACCGCACGCCACTGCTATCTAAATATTATTACTGTTTCATCTAAAATTTAACTACCTGTTCCTTTGAATGGTTGTATAATTGTTTGCACACCAAATTGGTAGCAGTATTATTACAGTTAATTTATTTTACAAGTTATTGAAATGTGCTTAATTTGGATAATATTGGTTTGGTGCATGAATACTACCAGGGGGCCCACTCTGTATCTTTCGTGTTAACAAACCAGTAAGTTCGTGGTTTAAAATTCCCCTACCAGTGCTGTCAACTGAGTTCACATTGTCTCTAATTAATAAAATACATTTATTTATTGCATAAAGTAATTACAATATAAAATATTTACCGAGTGCATAGCACCGGAGGACGAGGAATTTTTGCACACCGTAAGGGAAGGGTTAATACGGGTTTGTGACGTGGCTAAACCGGCAGCAGGGAAGTTTCGAAAGATACAGAGTAGGCTCCCAGCTTTCATTTTTTCCTTTACGTTTTAAAATATATCTATTTAAAATTAGATTTGGTTTTCTTGATTAAATTAATGAAATTCATTCTATCAACTTTTGGTGGCACACGCGTGCACATGCGCCTTTTCCTGACATTGGATGACATATAAATTTACAGCAGTTAACCCCGGTTGTTAGTGCTGCTGGCTACATTTGCAGTCCAGTGAAATTATGACTACCTTGTGGTGCGCTGTGTGTTTTAAATATTTTGAATGTATTTCGATACTGTCAATGAAAATTCAAAACTAAAAAGAGTGATATTGTAGAAGTGTGCCTATTATTTCGACTATATTTTTCAATATTATTTTTGGATTTGAGAAATTTACTCATAGGGGTTAATATACGAAATGTAGGTTAACACTATCCAATTAGAATTTGGTTTAAGTGTTAGCGGTGTTGACTACAGTCCCTGTGGAGGAAGGTCCAATCCTTTCAAACCAAAAATGAAATTGGCTACTAGCAGTCCAAGAGGTGGCGGACTAGGTTGAAAATCGATGTATTATAGTACTTAAAGCTTTGTTTTTTACAAGTAGATTTTTTTTATAAACAAATGCATTCCAAAACCATCCTCATGCAAAATATCATATCTTCCTTTGAAGGCCAAACTGCCAAATAACATTATTTCATAGCTATGAAATAGAACCAATGCTGAATGTCTGTGTGTGTGTGTGTGGTATTAAGGCGATGCCATACGTAGTAATGCAAAATCATGTGTTTTTGGTTTGAAAATCTGGTCGCCTAGAAATGTTTCAGATGCTTTTATTAAATACTGCAAGTAGAATACATCTTGGCCTTTGAAATAATCGAGTATTTTGTAGATAAGTCTTTTTATAAGCCCAGAAAAAAATAATGTAAAGGCCTATGAAAACTGCTTTTTAAGTTCAAAATCTCCTACTTACGAACCCATTTTCGGTTATGATTTTATTGTATAATGTGGCAAATTAATTTATTTATAAAATGATCGAAAAAAAAATTATTATTTATGCTTGAACATCCACAAAATAAAATAAAAGGCACTTTTAGGTCATGTTTTTTTCTTGCATAAATCAAAACAGGCGGATGGTGTTAAGCGGGAATTTAAACCTTATCGCCATCTACGTAAGGGTTGTTATTGATAGCGGCTCAATTTAAAATATTACACGACGTAGTGCATCGCCTTAACATAAAGAAACGTAGTCAATTGATGCATAACGAAGGCAACAATATGGAAGAATGAATATGATGAATTCCCTCAGGCGGGCAGTTTACGAGGAATCAGCACCCCGAGGGCAGGGGTCCTACGCCCCCCGGGAGCGTGCGGGGCGCGTGCCTCGCTACTCCCGCCTCGAGGCTCCCCCAGAGGAGTCCCCCCCACACTATTATCAGGAGAAGGGGGCCCCTGAGATTCAAGGACACCATAAATCTGTGAGTCAGCTTTTACTTAACTTTCATCTTATTCTGGCATAGGAAACTTTTTAAAATAATAAATTTTATTAATTGATTAAATTAATTAATTTTTTAAATCTTTCCATTTATTTGCCTCTAACGGTTCTGGATCTGCAAATTAATCTTGTAATCCTCTCTATTATCAATTTTTGGATAATTATGCCTTGCTGCGCTTCCTCCATTAGGAGCCGTTCAAGTATTATGTAAGCACTATAGGGGGGCAGGGGGGTCTTTGCTTTGCTTATTTTTGATGACATGGGGGGTGGGGGGGTCGAAGATAGTGATTACGTCAGCACTGCTCAGCAATAGTTATTTTTTTTTTACACATTGGCAACCCACACATTGTCTATGTTCATACATATTCGGGGATTCCCACAAATAATTAATACGTTTAGATACTTGCTAAAAAACAGAATACATTAACAGAAAAATGCATATAGGCAGTGTTGCCAACGAAGGCGATTAGGCTACCTCAGATTTTTGAATTTTAATGGAAAAATGTGAGGAATTTTTCGAAATGGAATGTCGTAGCCACCACCCCCCCCCATCATCGATTTCAAAATAAAATTGTGTTGTGGGGAATCACATAATGTTTTTGTCTGTGCGGAAATGTTTTTCAGCGAAGTTCTGTAACAACCCCCCCCCCCATGGATTTGAAATATTTTATGGGGAGATGGGGAGTACTTATTTTGAATCATTTTTGTGGGGAATTATGTTGTACAGAAATTCTCTAACAACCCCCACCCCCCATGGATTTCGAAAAATAAAAGGGGGAATCAAGCTCACCTACAATTTGTGGGGAATATGTGGGCAGAATTTATTTTATAGAAATTCGGCTACAATAGGCTACTAAATGTTTGAAAAACGGCGACATTAGGCCAAGACCCGTTGGCAACACTGCATATAGGTACCAATTTTTACGTAAGCATGAGAGGGGGGGTAAGAGCTTTGCTTACTTTTGGTGACCAGGGGGAAGAGGGGGTAAATAATAGTAATAAATCTGCTTACGTAATACTTGAACGGCCCCTTAGTCAACGTTTCGAACAGCGTTACAGACAGTGTTTTTTGACTTTTGATATACTGACATACAAAGCTCTGGGCCAAAAAGGCTTTGTTGTATCTCGGAGTTTCTCAAACTCTTATTAAATAAGACTCCGGCTCAACAAAACACTTGAACTTTTAATGTGGTAGATTGACAATGGGCTCTGATATCTTATTTAGCAGGCAGTTGGAATAATGTGGACCCCGACCTTGAGGTTCCCCACCTTATTTGTCTCTGAAATACAACTAAACGCCATCTACGAGTAACCTAATAGACCAATATCTAGTGCCATCTATGGATGAGCTCTTATACTAATATCAAGGATATTACAGACCCCTTTCTCTTTCATATTGAGTTTATATTACTTTGGTTGTTGGAAAAATTATATAATTTAGAGTTTGTTAACCTTTCCCTGTTAACCTTTCTCTGTGGTGTGTATTTACTACACATTGCTTCTAATAACTTTAATAACTCTATAAATATAATAAATTCTGGGTTCAGATTTTAGGTATTCCTCTGTTATACATTTATGCACTTAATTAAAAAAATAACATTTTATATGGTATTCAAATTAATTAAAAATCAGAGTGTTTTGTTAAAAATCGGGAACAAATACACCAATACAATCAACCATGTGACACTGCTACGCCAAGAGTGTGCGAGGAAATGACATGCTATTGATATCCCGCTTTAGTTCGCTATGAGAAATCCACACGTCCGCAGTTGTATTTAGACCATCAATACCTACGACCGCATAGCTGTGTGTTTGAGTCCAGCCCCCGTCCAGCACCTGCAGCCAGTCAGTCTCGGGCCGTCGTTAGTTAACGACTCCTCGCACATTTGTTTAGCATCTGCCGATGGTTTTTTCATGTTTTCAGCAATTAAATTACAATTTTTATCACTTTTGATATAAAATATAATAAACATAAGCGATTAACTATGAATATTCATATTTTTCCGATATTAAATCGCTTATTTTGAGATATGTATTGACTACACAGCACCGGAACGCGTAGATTTTTTTAGCACAGTAAGGGAAAAGTTAAACAATATTTGCGAAGGGAACATTGCTGCAATTTGGGGAGGTTAGACATTTCAGAGGATGTTTTTTATGTGTGGTATATTCATTTTCCGCATACCGGGCAAGGCAATTGATAGATGCGTTTTCATGGGTGGGAATTCATGCATAAAATGTTTCCGCAATGCTCAGTACAGGCTCGAGAGTGTCCATCATCAGGGTAGATGGCTAAAGAAGATGGAAGCGCAACATGGCGTAGTAACACAAAAATTGATCACAATAATCTTAAAATGTATTTGATAATCTGTAATAAATAACATGGACTAACAATTCTGTAACATTATTTATTGTCTACAAAGATGGAGGAGAGGCAGCCTCCCGCACAAGGACCACTCAAACCTGTAATTATTAATCTTCTTCATTCTATTTTTCATATTCATAATAATATTGTAGTCAGTAGAACTAACAAAACTTTTCATTTATACTTGTGTTGCATGAAGTGTTATTAGTTTTATTTTATTATACTAATGCTGTCTCCCAATAATATAATTTATCTTATTAACCCTTCAAAATCCAAATCACTGGTATATTCCTGAATTTATCCGAAAGAAAACTAATAACACCGTCAAGTGTTACTTTTTACCTTTCTTAAGGTGACAAAATACGCTTTAAAATTTTATTATTAGAAATAAACAAATAATTTTGAAATCAAACATAAAAAGTTTAAAAAATGGCTCACCTCAAAAAAACACAAAGTTTCATAATTTCTTCTCAAATTGTAGTTGAAACCTTTAGTTTCATAGAGGTGTACATTTTAATCAATTTGTGGTTAACTTCTATATTCGAATACTAACTGTATCCTGCCACGCGTTGCTGTGGCTCAGTGCAGATAGAGAAACCATAGCGCGTATTGCTTTTACGTCCTACAGATAGTAGTTTTTCAAAAAAAGCATATTTGTCCAATAGATGGCGCCGTTTTTTTACAAAAAAGCATGTTTTTACCTGTAACAGGTGACAAAAAGCGTGAGATTTTGAATAAACATACATTTTTTGTTTATATAGATAAAGAAAGAAAGCTTGGTGTTTTCTCTTTCTAAAGGGTTTTTAGTTTATATTATTTCAGGGCCTCCTGTGTGGAGTTAATATAAAAATAAAAAAAATTCTAACTATGACGGTAAGGGAGATATAACGATTTCTATGTGACCATATGAACTGTTCTGATGACCGAACATATTCACTATGAGTAATAGCTGTTTGTTCCCAAAACTGAACAAATTAGCCTGAGCAGTTAACCTTTTTATTACTTGAATTTCAAAAGTAGCATTCTGAGTTGAAAAAGACTTTGGGTGATATTATATGCAATGGGAGATAGTGGGTTTGATTTATATGCAGACCAATAATATATCAACTTAATTTAATGAAATATGGATGCTGCCAGGTGTTAAGGGTTTTTGCAACTAATGATATTCTGTGTGATTGTTATAAAATGGATCTTTCTTATTATGTTTCCTTATAAAGACTTCCTCTGTTATTCTTCTACACTTATAAACATTTTGAAGTAGAATTTTGGTTTTTTTGTGAATTTGTTGAAATTTACGGTTCCATGACAAAACAAAACACTATTGAAAAGTGATAAAAAAAGTCATGAAAATTGACAGCAAAAAGACTATTCTAACGAAACTTATTATTTTGTTATGTTCTGTTTTGTCCAGTTACCAAATGTACGTAATATCAAAAAGTAATTAAAAAAAAAAAACTCTTCTAACCTAACGTATTATGTTCTAATGTTTCTATTTTTGAAACTGGCAATTCATGGTGGAATTCTGTTATAATATATTATAATAAAACAAATATGAAACTTTTTTCCACTTTAATTTTATTGACTGTAACCGGTTTCAGCTCGTTAAAGCCATCTTCAGACTGGTACAAATTATTCTTAGTCTACGGTTTATATACATAACATATGGGGGGGGAGGGGTGGTCTACAAGGGTTTTTAATCAATTATATTAATTACATTTGTTACTAAGTCGTTTTAGACTGTCAAATTTCTAATTATTTTGGTATTTCCAGTAGGTTTAATTACCTTGGGTTTGTACCTTCCTTCAATATTGTTCAGGGAAAAACCTTACAAGTAATGTGAATATTCACATGTTTTGTTTTGTCCGGAAACAAATGTGCATACTATTGAAAAACTATTTTAACCTAACTTATGATTTTATTATGTTCTGTTTTGGTCCAGTTTACAAATTTACATACTCCTCGGGCTGTGGACAGCTTCGCAGTAGTTTTTTTAAATAGATTTTTGAATTTTGTTTTTGTGAATGAATGTATGAATGCAGATTTTGGAAGTGGAAAATGACCCACTTCTCATCGAGCTGAAACTCAGCAGATAGACTCGTTGTCAATGATGATGCATTTTATCAACTTTTGGTGGAACTCATGAGCACTTACAATTGCATTTCTCTGAAATTGCCTACTTGAAATTGCTCAAGAAATGGCTCGAAAATTAAAAATAAATATATTATAGTAAAACAACTTTGTTTTTATTACGGATTGTTTTTCTTTTAATGAATAATTTGTGTTTTCTGACTATTGTGTTTGTTATGTAACAGCGCCGTCCACGCGCCACCCGTGAGGTCATAGTGCAGAAGGCCATGGTGCCCAGCGGTGGCGGAGGTGGGGGTGGGGGCGGGCGCGGGGACGAGTGGGCCGACCCGTGGATGCGCAGCGGCGGCCGTCCCGCCAACCCCGAGCGCCGTCGCCGCCCCGGCAAGTACAGCTCCGCCAGCTCATACTCCTCGTCCAGGTAAGCATTCATTGTTACCACTCTGCCCGGCTAAATATGTCCGGGCTTTGATATGACTAACAACTGAGCCGGTTATTTCTTTCCTTGCTCCTTAATATTAATTCTTCTCGAACTTTCCCTACTGTTTTTATTTTGTATTATATCAAAGATGCCATTTATTAGATGTTATTTCATAATTAAATCTATGTGGAAGAATCACGCATTTTTAGCAATTAAAAATATATATTAACTCGTAGTACAAGCGGGAAACTGGTGAATCTACAATGTATGGAGAACTCCAAAAACTTTATTTTTTCAATCTGGGCATTTCGATTTTATTTTTTACTTTTTAAATGTATTATGTAGATTATATTTTCATATTATAAAATGAAGGCCTCAGCACGGGTAAGCCACCCAGTGAGGCCAACATTACTGGAAAAATTTGAAATGTAAAAAATATTGTACCAAATAAAAAAATAAAAAAGTTTTATTAGCCCAAGCGAGCTATGCCGATTTGGTTTTTCGTACATTTTTCGAAGAATTAAGGTCAAAATCGCATCGCAAATTATTCTAAAAAGGAAAATATTAGAATGCTCGCATCTTCTCCAGAGATCCATCGGCATTCCACTGGTTAACCCTTCGGACTTTAAAATATTTTTCGTCTACAAGTCCCAACGACGGTGAAATTTCTCATTTAATTTCTGAATATTTCAGTTAAGATTTAATTTTTAGCTTCAGAGTTATTTTAAATGTGCTATGTATTTCTTATTTTCGAAGTTTTAAAAACACATACCATTTTAGAAACTAGATTTCAGGTAGATGTTTTGTATTCGAAATGAATGTTAACATTTAAAATAATAAAAAACGAAAGCTCAACCAAAAAAGTTGTACCACAAAATCAACTCCAAATGTGATGTAGATTCACCAGTTTCCAGTGATGAAATTTTTATTAAAATTCTACACTTTCTTGACAGACTGTACATTATACACAGTGACCAACGGACTTTATAAAAAATAAATTATGATGGAGATAAACTTTTAGGTTCAAGTGTTTGAACTTCACATCACTTTAAGTGGTCACGAATCGATAATTGTAACAAAATATTAATCTATACATTATGCTCTTAAAAGTTAGGCACAAAATGAATAAGATTAATGGATTTATTTTCTTTTTCTCCTCCTGAACCTTGACCCAATCATTTTCTGTTTCGACCTTGCAACTCCTCTCTATTTTCTTCATTCTTCAATGCTTTGCCCCACGAAATGTATCATCTATGTCTCAACTTGTTCATGATTGGACAATGCATTTCTGGGATGTTGTTTGCTTCCACAAAGGTTGTTTATCTGTCTCACCTTGTTCATGATACTACATTGTCTCACTGGATTTTATTTTTTTCCACAACGGTTTGTTCATCTTTGCCACGCCTTGCTCATGGTATGACACTGTCTCACTGGGATGTTGTTTGTTTCCACAACCGTTGTTCATCTATGTCTCGCCTTGTTCATGATACAACATTGTCTCACTGGTGCGCATGTTCCTCGATGTTGACCGACTGCTATGACGCATCTTCCTTGCCATTTGTGTGCCCATTGCTCCAACAGTTCCTCTGGTTCTAGCTCCCGCTCGTCCAACAGTTCGGCCAAGTCTCCGTCTCGCACCGCGGCCAAGCGAGGAGCTCGCTCTCCGCCCAGACAGAGGTAAACAACCATTAATTCAACTCATCCACCTTCCTCTTCCCGATTACCTTCAGCCTCGCAACACAACCCATTTGGGGACGCCATAATCCCACTGGCTCTAGCTTGTTGCGAGCAGTTAATACTCTTCTGCAGTATTTATATTAAAAAAATTAATTACATAAAATAGCACCACAGTAATGATAGATGTACTCTCAGTATCACCCCACTGAAATATCACCATTCAGAATCGAAAAGTTACTTGAAATGGATTTGAAGAAATGGCAGTAGCCAGTGCGTTTAGTGACCAGGTCTGAATTGCCAGGTACTTCCCAACCTTCCTCTCCCCCATCTCCTTTCCTTTCCCACTCCCTCCAACTTCACAACATACCCCAATTAGGGATGCCGTAGATCCTCTGGCTCCAGATACTTATGAGCAATTGATACTATCATAAGACTTTTCCTCACTTAAAGTAATGTTTGAGAGAAATCAAGTGTCCATGCTTTCAGTAGTTATATGTTTATTTTAGATAAAGTAATGTTGATTTATTGTATTGTTTTGGCAAAAGTGCACTTTTCACAGATTGTCCAAAAATATGTATATAGATTTATTGATAATATTTTGTATGTTTCAGGGTTGCCCGCCCGGCCTTGTCTCCCTCTGTGATAGTGCAGGAGCGGCGGGCCGCCACTGCACGCGCGCTCGCCATGAACCCGCCGGCCCCCTCGGCGCGGCGCCGCCAGCCCTCACCAGCTGCCGCCCGCCAGCACGCCGCCAACCCGCCCCCTCCGCCCAAGGCGGCCAAGGTTAGCCAACAGTACATGCCACCCTAACAAACCAACTGTCTAAACTTCAGGTTGTGCTTGCTCACTGGCTGAAGTATTGCAAATTACCACGCACAGCCCACCTATATCTGTCCAAGGTTTGATGCAAGGTGATGAAGCCAGCTACTATTTCTATCTTTAGTCCCTCATATCAATTCTTCTGAAACTTTGCTTTCCAATCTAGGGGGCCTAGCATGGCTATATATGCAACTAAGCAGAATCAATACAATGAAATAAAGTCGATGTCAAGCAAACTAATTTGACAGCTTACTTCACATTGACTTTATCAACTTGCCCAGACTCATTGACATAAATACAAAGACGCATTATGTTCACTCTAATCGAACAAAAAATATAGCTCGTTCCAGTTTCTAGATTCATAGCGAATAACTAAACGCATAAGAAAAGAATAGCCAATAAGTGTGAATAGATGAAATAGCTGTTAACAGCCTGCCTAGCATAGAACGGAACGCATTAGAAAGGGATAGCCGTTCAAAGAATATGTTGGTACGGGTGAAACAGCTATGCTCACGCGTTAGTGGGCCACTTTAAGCCGAGTGAGAAGAGTAGTAGAATACGACGTACCGTCACTAGGTTGTCATTCATGCACTTACGTGTTTCTGCGTTTGCTATCTCACTTTATTTTATTCAACATTACCAATTTCCTGCCTTGTGAATAATTGTATTTATTGAAATTATAAGGACGGGTTGTTTCGGAGAATCTGAACAATTCATCAAATTTCAACGTTCATTTTCAAGTTCTGTGAAAGATTTTTTCAAGTTCTGTTTTTATTTCAGTTTTGTCAAGCAACTAGCCTACAATGATATAAAAACAGAACTTGAAAAAGTCTTTCACAGAACCCGAAAATGAACGTTGAAATTTGATGAATTGTTCAAATTCTCCGAAACAACCCGTCCTAAGTGATTTTTGATTACATACAAATGGAAAGAAACTACATCAGATTTGGCTTTTTGACTTGGATTTGGGCACCTTTCAAAAGTATAGGAAGGCATTTTTTTCACAAAAAAGAGCCTACCGAGGTGTCTGTGGCAGCTGGTGACAGCTTGTCTGACGAACAAACTTATGTGTAATTCTAGACGCAGTAAATCTCAAATTTGTCCACTGGATCTAGTTCAGTATTACCACGCACATTGTCTCAGTAACCTATCTTCTCTTTTAATTCATCTAAACGCAGACCGGTTAAACTCACTGGATAGTCTCAATTCTTGACACTGAACTAGAGTTACAATACATGATTTGAATGAAATTTTTTACCACGACACCTGGACAAAATTATTGTCTGAAATTTACTCTGAAAGCTTACTTTTGTAATACGACTTCATAAACTGAAGTTAAAGTCAGTGTTGGGCCATTTAATGCAGTTTTATTTGTAAAAGATGTTTGTATTTTATTACATTAACAAGTATTATTGGAGGCATTGTCAAACTGTAACAGTTTGATAATGCCTTTAGAGGGCGAAACAGCTGTCACAAGTAATAATAAATACATTAACAAAAAGTTACCCTATGATGACAATACTGACTCTTTATCTATTACATGGCAAACTGTTGTTTTGAAACATCTAATTCAAATGAGTTGATGTTGCAAAACTGATTTTATCAATAATTTTTTTAACATAGATGTTTTTTGACCTGTCGTCGTTTACCATTTTCCGAGATTTCATGAATAATTGTCAAAACTCTTTTAACCCAAGTCGTTATTCGTTGAAAATGGCATATAATTTTGATTTCCTCGTGATATTTATTTTAACAATGTTTATCGACTTGTAGGCAACTTTATTTTAATCTGAAACCACTCACCTGAACCAAAAAAACACCATGTAATATATGTATTTCAGAAAAAACACTATTTAATATATTTATAATTACTTTATATTATCTATACCACTAAATTTGAATAATATGTACATGAAATCCTCAGCATGGGAGATCCCAGTGAGGATATCAATATATCTATTTGTTACAAAAAACAAGAAGATAATAAAACACTTATTATTATTATTTATTGTGGGGAGAGCAATCTGTAGTCAGAGTAAATTTGATATATTTAAAAAAAAAACTTTTTATAGGGTGGAGTGGATGCCTTTGGAAGGACCAAGCCAACAAAGGGCAAACCACGCAAACACTACTCCAACTCCTCGTCATCAGCTTCAGGTATGTTACTTACTTTTTCTTTTAATTCACATAGTCGGCGTTGGTATTCCATTTTCTACATTCCAATATCTTAACATTTCATAATTTTCTCAAGAATAACATTTACAAAATGTGTGTTTTTTACAGACTCATCTTCAAGTTCGAGTGACTCTGACTCCGAGTCGGGCAGCTCCAGCAGCAGCTCGGGCTCTGCCCCTCGCCGGGCGCCCGCCGAGCGGCGCCCCGCGGCGCCTCCCGTGCCTCCATCCGCTGCTCTGCCACGCCAGCTGGACGCCAAGAAGGATGCACTCGATAATAGTCAGTAGTCATTCATGACATACAGTTACTAACAAACACTTTCTTACTACATAATTCCACCTTTCAAATTAGTTAGCTTTGTCCACACGGCGAGAGGTATTATGAATGTGTCGCAGTGTTCTAAAACAAAACAGAACATTGAAGAAAAGACCAAACAAACAACTAACCGAACCTTTTTTTTTATCATGTTCTAATTGTCACTTTCTGTTTTATCTGCTTACCCTCGAGTGCACACTGCCTATTTGAGAATTGTCTACATGGCAAGAGGTGCGCGTTGCTAAGTTGTCTAGTACGCCTGTCTCTCATTGTGTGGACGCTATTGACCCCTATATGGAACTATTTTTACACTCTTCAACCCTAATACCGAGCAAGTCTAAAGTCATGCTGTTTGAAAGAGAGAGAATGAAAACATTGTTCAATATAGTTGTGAATGGTGAATACTTGGAGCAGGGGGACTGCAGTTTTGAAGGGTTAATACATCCCGTATGGTGGGGGTAGGAACCTGAGAAGGGTCACATTGTGTCAGGGGGATCTTGCCATTTTCACTCGATACCATTGTTTGGTTCGGATAACGTCGGGGCTTCGCCGTCCGCACATTTCTTGAAAATGGCCGTTATATCATCGCCACCCAGCGAGCCTTCCGGCTGCAATTTGTGACTTCTCCCTGGGGGGCTACCAGAAGGAAAATGTTTTTAAACATTGGCCTCACACCTTGGAAGAACTCAAGGATTGAATTCGGGAGGAAATCACCTTCATCAATGTATCGCTGTTTTTTTTAATAGCCCTTCAAAACTGCACTGTCTGTGTTGCTACACCCTGTATTTGGGAAGTATTTTTACGAGAGATGGGAAGTCTGACAGAGATGTTGAAAGAAGGGTAATGCAGGTAACTCCATTAATGGAGAACTGAACGCGGTTTGCACTAACAAAAAATTGTCCAAAGAATCGAAGCTAGCAGTACACAATGGAGTGCTGGTACCTACCCTAATGTATGGCTGCGAGGAATGATGAAAGTAGACTGAATGCTGTAAAAATCAGATCCTTTTTTACGTGAAACCGCACAAGAGTTTCAACTGCTCCCCACCATCTGGACCCAGTGAGACTGGCATCCACAATTGGTTATGCTGTGGGGCTGAAGGTCGTGGAGAGGGGAAAGAGGTGGGTAGAGAAGTACCTGGCTATTCACAAACCAAACACGGCCAAAGCCATTTCAAATAATTCAAATGATTTGGGCATGCAGAGCGAATGAACGAAGAAAGGAATGTAAGGAGAATACATGACGCAAATGTGAATGGTAGAAGTCAGGGACGCCCGAGGAATGTAAGGAATCAAGTGAATCAGATACTTGAGTTGGGCCATATCAGGAATGTCAGAATAATAGAAGAGTATGTATGAATGTGGCAAGGAGTGTGTGCCACGACACGACCGAATTGTTTGGCGATCTGTCCTCTCTGCCTACCTCTGCGGAAAAACAGGGTGATGGTTAGTTAGTTAACCCTTTTACCGCAGTTGGCTACATTTGGAGTTCAGTAAAATTATGACTGCCTTGAGGTACACTGCAGTGTGCAGTGAGAAGAGCTAACTTTTAAACGTTTTGATTGTATTTCGTTACTCAATGAAAATTCCAAGGTTAAAAAGTTGATATTGTAGAAACGTGTTTTACTTATTTCAATTATAATTTTCAAAATTAATTTGACTTTGAAATATTTATTAAATTTTTCCTGTCTCTTCATTTCTCATTACTCATAAAATTAATTAATTACCAAACAGTGATATTTCTTACCAATTAATTAATTACCAAACTAGTGTAAAATGCAAAAAAAAAATTACCTTAATTTTACTAGAAAAGTTAAGAAACCATGATTTTAATACGGTTCTATCCTCTCTTATATTAAGCCTTATCTTAAATTGCCTCCCCTCCGTACAACATCTTTTTTAAGTCTGAACTCGACTCCAATATTCCATGTAATTATGAAATTCGCCCATTTAAATTAAATTAATACATAAATTCGCTTTCCCCCTCCTCTCCATAATTTGAAATGATGGCCTAGAAAACCCTCCAAGGGTCAGAAACATGAAAAATATGTGGTTCTAAAATAAAATATACCTGCTAAGGTTATAGAAATTATGATTAATACTAGCTGTACCCCGCCATGCGTTGCTGTGGCTCGTTCTGTCTGTGCAGATAGAGAACCAATAGCGCGTGTTGCTTTTACTTCCAACATATGGCGCTGTTTTTGAAGAAAAAAAAAACATGTTTTTACCTGTCACAGGTGACATCTATATAATATGGGTATATAAAAACACAAGCGTATTTGAATTCAACATTGTGTCAAAATTTCAGATTTAAGATTTTGAACGAACATTTACATTTTTATTTATTTATATATTGAATATAGATGATATAATATTTTGTTGTTTGCAGAACTTCATAAAGTAGTCATACATAATATTTGATGTAAAAATATAGTTTTATGATCTCGAGCAAGACAATAAGTAATGATTTTTGTTTGTTTGACAGATCCCTCAGTGTCCAAGAAGAGAACGGCATCATCGCCACCCAGCAATGCAGCTCCAGCCAAGCGGCCTGTTTCACGGCGCGAGGAGCTTCTGAAGCAATTGAAGGCAGTAGAGGATGCCATCGCCCGCAAGCGCTCCAAGATTTGATAGTGACGCCATCCCACAGGAGTAGGATTGCTTCTTCACTCAATCTCCCCCAGACTGGAGATTGTCAAACTCGACCCCCAAACATTCCCTTTTGTATGAAAGTCGAATGGGTCCAACACGTTTTGGCCGTCACCAAAACAGATCAATTTCTTTAGGTTTAGTCATAATCTTATTATTACACATGTGATTTAGTAGTGTATAGTTAAAACACATGGCTTTCTTGGAACTGTTTGTGTCGGGTGTGATCCAATGACTGAGCGCAAAGCAACACGTGTGTACATCACTTTAGTCTCAAGTCATATGACCCTGCTGTCATATTCCATTGTCCTCGTTTCTCCCTCTTCGAGGCTTTACGACTCCGGATGATAAAAGAACTTTAGTCAATGAAATACTAACTAGTGGATTGATTCTGGAATGCAGCGATGCCAATAAGTCCTAGAAGGATTGAGCATGTGCGCTGCCATCTCTATCTCTGTCTATAAACCAGTGTAACAGACACCGACAGAATTTTAAATTGCATTGTATAAAAGTCAGAATTGATATTGATCACAGTGACCCATCACGCCCAGTCAGTTTTGTCGCAGAAAATAGATTTATGTTTTATGTTTAGTCACTAAATGTTGTACAAATGTCTAGCTTAGATAGCGTAGAATAAGGAAAAACACAGAAAATGCCACGTGGACATGTTTCGTGAGGTGTTTCACCGACATTATGAAATTCAAATGAGGTGGAACCAAAAGGTACTAAAACAGCGATGACATTGGTTTCATCCATATAGTAGGCATTTCTAGTGTTATTCTTTATTCTATGTTAGACCGACACCTTTTTTTATGGTGACATTCTTTAGCAATCATTTCTGTACTCGGTGGAAACATTCATTTTGAATATTATTATTTATAGCTGAACAAGTAATGCCAAACAGCTAAAGCATATTTTCATTCTACTTTTCGAGACTAATGATAATTCCCATGAATAGTGTGTAATTCAAAGAGATACATCTCTAGATTTAAGGATTATTTGTGAAGATCTTTTTGAGATATTAGTATGTATTACATTTCGTCAAATTTTATTTTTATACTAAAACCCATCAATACGGGCCAGATCTGTAAATTTTGTAGGATTTTAGTGCAACACATAATACGTAGTGCGTTTCGTTTTCCTGTCTTGTAATACATAAATAATAATTAGTTGTTGAATAAATGTTTCCAGTGTTGAGTTTATTTTCATAAGGTAACCAACAATTTAAGCACGGGTTTTACATAATTATTTTATTTTAGGTTTGTCTAACTTTTGTATGAAAAGTGTCTACTGCAATGAGTGTAATTGCACCGGCTCTTTTTTTTTTATAAGTGACCCGAATTTTAAAATACCAAATTCTCGCACTCGATTACATTATTTAATATCGACAGTATAAATAATTATATTTACCATAATCCACTGGCAATGCCGTGGACTGAAAACATTAACTCGAAATATTAAACAGTTTCATATAAAATTATTGTGAATAACAGGATCTTATAAAACAATTGTACGTATTTAAGGGTGCGTATAAACAAGCGAGCTGAACTGCAGAGCTGAACCACGATTTACGAGAAAGGAACGAAGCAACCGCAAATGGCGCGTAATGCCGCTTACGATTGCTTCGTTCCTTTTCCGTAATTCGTGGCTCATTAGCTAATGTATAGTACTATTAAGGACATAGCATCCTAAATTAGGGTTTGCTTGACTAACAGGGACTTCTGATATGATTATGAATGAGTAAAACCATAAAGAAAAAAGATAAAGAAAGGGTTTAAATTGAGAGAATGTTCTGGGCATTGTTTCCTCGTTTAGTGTAATGTGCTAGCGTGCTAGCCAAAAATGTTAACGTTCAAAAAAATATTATCGACAAATGACATGAAACATAAAATCAATTCGCCGTTCACCATCTGTAACTAAAATAATTGCAATTAAATATTTTTATCTACATGCCTTTGTTTTATTTTTAATGTTTCTTTCTCATCTTCGTTAAAATATATACCTACCTATTAATATGTACGTTCCTAGTATCATATATACAAATATATAGACTAAGATGCAACTACATACTTTGACCTTGAAAAGGCCTTTGACAAGGTCGATATCGATGTCCTATTAAAAAAAATAGCTACGTTTGGCTTTTCCAAAAAACTTTTATTACTTTTTGCTTCATACTTCACTAATCGCAAACAATACGTTTTTTATAAGCGGGTTGCAGACCAAGAGCTAAGCTAAGTTAGTTTAGCTTAGCTCGCGTAGCTGAGGTGATTCTCCATACTTGTGTGCAGACTGCAAACTATGTAAGCTAAGCTATGTGAACTACCCGAAATATGCGAAGCTAAGTTAGTTGTGTATGCCGGCCGATGCTAACTGAGCTAAGCTGGCTCGCCCGCCTCACCCCTCGCGCTCCCCTTTGGCTCCTTTCGTTAGTGTTGTCCAGTGTTGTCAAGTCTCTCGTGCGCATCGGTCGATTTTTCGTTGTCTCGAAATGGAGCATTTTATTGAAAGTGTTAAACAATTTCCAGTCCTGTGGAATACGGAAGGAAAAGACTATCGTGACACAAATAAAAAGGATGTTATATGGAAGAGGATAGTGGAGGAAATAAATAACACCGAGATACCAGACAGTAAGTTAATTAATATTATTAAAATAATTACAAAAGGACTCTCTGACACGAAATGCTTCTCTAGTCGCTCGTAAGTTGTCGTTTAGTCAGACCGATTGAAAAGGTTGCTCATCTTCGACATTGATGGTACTAGTTGACGTTTTCGAAGAGATTAAATAATTGTGCAGGACACAGGTTGTTTCTGCAACGGTGTCAACTAATTCTAATTTACACTCGAAGGGCCGACGAAATACACGAAATCGCACTGACAATATACCGAATGCATTTTCTTTTCAACCACATTTCGTGCTCTGCTAAGACGATAGTTAAAAGTATTTCTTGCTCTGCTATCTTGATATGTACTCTTTGGGTACGGTCTCATAAAGTGTTTTTGTAAAGGAAATGCCTGATCACCTATAAACACATAAGGTGTTGGATCGGCACCACTTATCAAAGGTTTGTCATTGGGCAAGTTTAGTTGCCTATTTTGTAATTTGTAGCCAAATGCACTGTCAGCAAAAATACCTCCATCGCTAAATCGACCCATAGAACCAACGTCTATAATAATAAATCTTTTGTGCGCATCGACAACTGCGAGTAGGACGATGGAATAAATTTTTTTATAATTAAAATAGTTAGAGCCGGAATGAGGAGGGCATTTCACTGAGACATGCTTTCCGTCCACGGCTCCGAGACAGTTTGGAAATTGCCATTTATTATTAAAATCTTCTGAGATTGCTTCCCATTCTCTTTCTGTCCGTACTTTCATATATATTGGTTGCAAATGAGTCCAAAGTGCATTGCACACTTCTTTAACAATCATGGAAACTGTATTATTACCCACTCTGTAATTGTATCCAATTGTTCTAAATGAGTCACCTGTTGCCAAAAACCTGAAAACAAAATTAATACTTAATCATTTAATTTTATTGTTACAGTCAAAACTGCGAAGAATGAGTGGAAGAAATTACGTGATGGTCATCAAGAATCACTGAAAAGGATAAAAGCCAGTACAAGTGGTCAGGCTGCTTCTCCGACAAATAATTGGAAATATGCTGGTTTACTCGAATTCCTTCTTCCCTACATGAAAAACCGTAAGAGAACTGGTAACACACCACATGAAACTGAAGACATCTTGCCCAATACATCAACTGAAGGTCAGGATGAACCGGTTATTTTACACGATACACAACATGAAGAGAACCTTCAAACCGTACGAAGTCAATTTGATGACAGCACCTTAACTTCTGAACACTCAATACCGCCAAGGCAAAAAAAGAAAAAGCTTGCTGATGAATCATTACGCGATTTACTTAAAGAAGTTGATGGCGATTTTATGCGGCGATGTGAGCAAAGAGACAAACGTAGAGCTGAGGAGGCAGAAGTAGCGAACAAAAACAAACATCCGTTAAATTTGTTCTTTGACAGCATGTGTGAGACAACTAAAAAGCTTCCCGATTGGATTCAAAGGGATGTGAAGAAAAAGCTTTTTAGCATTATATGTGACGCAGAGGAGACTTACGAAAAATACATGTCCAGGCAGCAATACCAAAACGAGTATACGTCATCATCCGCCAAATCAACACTACAAGATGATAGTGATACCTTTCATAATTTTAATTATCAATAACTTCGCTTTTTATTTTTTAATATTAAGTTACAAAATACACATCTCTCATAAATAAACGTAACATATTGTTTTACTTACCTCAAACAAATGGCCAACCTTTCTTCAGGAGTTATAGCTTTTCGATCGTTGGTATCTTGTTTAATAATATCCCCGATAATCAATGATAACAACTCATAAAACTGTGCTCTAGAAACACGATAATACATCTGAAAGTGTTCATCATCCAATTCGTAAAATAAAGTTCCAAACTCTCCACTTGTTGGCCGACATTCGATGTGTTGACTTATATAAAGTCTAGAATTGTGTCTCTTCTTTAGGTAAGAATACGTCAATATTAACCTTCTTTTCCTATGTTCAATATAATCATCATCAGAATTTTCTCCGTCGATCATTTTAACTTCCCGTAGTGACACGTCCGTCGGGCTGAACTACTTGCACAACACTGACTTAGCTTTCGCTTAGTTGCTGATGTGCACGCGAACAAATTTCTAGTTTAGCTATAGCTGGCTTAGCTTAGCTGACTTAGCTTAGCTCCACCATAGCTTAGCTTTTGGTCTGCAACCGGCTTAAAGGTTCTCGCTCTGCTGAATTCCTGGTTTTTTCTGGAGTCCCGCAAGGATCAATTCTTGGACCGCTATTATTTTTGTTGTTCATCAACGATATTGGCTCAATCATCACTCATTCCTCTTATTTATTGTTTGCAGATGACCTAAAACTCTACCGCATAATAAAAAATCTCGCTGACTGTGTCCTCCTACAAATCGATGTGAACTCTGTCGCAAACTGGGCAAAAATTAACTGCTTAAGCTTCAGTGCACCTAAACCCAATATAGTCTCTTTCACAAGGGCAAAACAGACGATCATATTTGAATATTCAATTAACGATAACATTTTTCATCGCTTTAGTCAAATAAAAGATCTAGGGGTTACTTTTGACAGCAAAATGACATTCCACCAGCACACAAATGACTTATGCAACAGAGCATATAAACTGCTGGGCTTTGTCATTCGCAATTCACGCTCATTTCAAAACCCACTAACAATAATTAGGCTACTTTACAACTCACTGGTGCTAAGTGTACTGGAGTCGAATTGCATTATCTGGGCCCCATTTGAAGCATCCTGTATTTTAAACATTGAAAGAGTTCATAAAAAATTCCTACGTTTTTTATTTTTACGCCTCTATGGAACATATCCATATTTATATCCATCGAGATTTATTCTAGGTATGACTAACTACCATTCTCTAGAAACTCGTAGATGTTTTGCGTTGCTAAAATATTTCTTTCAATTAATCAATGGCCTCGTCTCTAACGGTGAGATTCTGGCGCAAATCAATTTATTTGTCTCAGAGTCTCACTCTCGGGCACGTCACCATAACATATTATATTGCCGATTGAGTCGTACAAATCTGTACCCGAATTCGCCGTGGGAAGAGCGATACGCTATTTAAATATATTAGATAAAAATTTCGACATATTCTTCGGAAAATTCAATGAGTGTAAGGTTTTTGGCGCTACATTCTCACTGTGAAAATGGTACTTTTACAATTAGTTAGATAAAATATCTGTAATGTTGTAAAATTTTTTGTACACAAATAAAATTAAAAAAAAATAAAAATAAAATGGTACGTATTGTAACTCTTTGATATCTTATTATGCAGGAGAATGTCAAATAACAGTCTTTAAATCTGTATATAACTGTTTATTCATGATTCAAACACAAGTTGACATTATCTCGCTCTTCGGTTATATGGATAGGCCGAAGCAGTGTTGCCATTCCAACCGGAAACCCTTCCTCGTCTTATTGCGCCCCATTGCTGTCCACTAGCGGCCTGTAGGTTCAGCCGGAATAAGTTTTTGAACCAGAGTCCTTTGCGGGAAGCGGATCCCACTCCCACTCCTTTTTCAAATCAACTTCTCCCAGAGAATTCGACCCGGACTCGGACCCGAATGCCTCTTCGTATGTACTCAGCGCTCGGCAGCGTGGCTTCCCGGCACCCGCGTCTCCCGCATTTACCTCACTCGTGAGATTTCTTGATGAGTGGTGACTCACCGAGAACGTGAACCGCGTGCGGGTCCGGACCTGCATTGGTGCGAGTCCTGGTCCAGGTCCGGGACCGAGTTCGGGGCCGGAACCGTGCTTCATACAGTGCGTACCCAAGAACTCGGACCCGGACCCACTCCTAGTACTCGAGTTCTTTTAAAAGGAAGCACTCCTTGGAGGCCTCCGGCAAAACACAGAACCCACTCATCTACTGGCCAGGTATATAAATATATGGATATATAAATAAATGGACATTACAATATATCAAATAATGTAGTTCTATAAATCCTTGACGCTCCACAACATCAATTTATTACACATCCAAAATTAAATAGGTAATCGGAGGATCATGCTCTAGGTATTGGCTTATTTATTTATATATATATACGCCTAAAAAGGCTTTTACATAGAAGTGATACATGATGCAGTACAATAAGAGAATATGTAATATACAGGAGATATTGACAGTAAATAGATGTAATGTAATGGAAAAAAAAAATAACATAAAGTAAAAAATGAAATTAAAACAACATTAGATATAAAACAAATCATTAAAACTAATTTACCAAAGCTACTCCAATTTGTAGGATTCAACAAAGTGTTGATGTAGATTATGCTTAATTCTATATATGGAGTCAATAAATAAATCAATAACACCCCCATACTTGTTGCCCAGATCATGCATCCTATTGGTCAGTGCGTGTGTCTGATAGTTGGTCGAGTATGTATTACAGAAGAATGTTATATTTTGCCTTGTATTCCTAGTCGGCACATGTAGTTTAATAGTGGCAAGGATGGCAGGACTATCAATTAAGTTGTTAATGACTCTGTGTAACACAACCAGGTCTGAAATAATTCTCCTGTCAGACAGTGTTATTAGATGCAATTGATTCATCAAACTGACATAATTAATGTAATCAATAGGAATTCCGAGCTTAAAATTTACGTACTTAAGAAATTTGTGCTGAACTCTTTCTATATTATTGGAGTGAACTTTATATAAAGGGGACCAAATAGGTGAATTATACTCCAATTGACTTCTGACTAATGAAGTATAGAGGGTTCTCATACAATCTATGGACTTAAAATCGGTTAAAGTTCTGCAAAGGAAGCCAAGCATCTTTAAAGCCTTATTAGTTATATAGTTGATGTGTTCAATGAATGACAAGTTTTCAACGAATATTACACCCAAGTCACGAATATGTGATACTGGTATTAATTTAATATTATTTAATGTATATTCATGTAATATATTATAACGAGTTTTGGAAAATCGTATTACTTGACATTTCTGAATGTTCAAAAATAAAGCATTTTGTTCACACCATTGATGAAGTTGTTCTAAATTACTCTGTAAAATTTGACAATCAGATACATTTCGTATTCTTTTATATATTTTTAAGTCGTCAGCAAATATCAGAACTTCTACATCATTAAATTGGTCAACAATGTCATTGATGAATAATAAGAAAAATATTGGGCCGAGGTGGGACCCTTGAGGAACCCCACTTGTGGCCTCGAATATATAAGATTGTACAGAATTAATCTTAACACTAAGCACCCTATGGCTAAGATAACTAACAATCCAACTCAATAATTTACCTTTGATGCCCAACGATCGAAGTTTATAAATAAGTATGTGATGTCGAACCTTATCAAAAGCTTTACTAAAGTCAGTGTATATACTGTCCACTTGTTGTTTGAGACCCAGAGATTCAGATATGTAATTTTCATAAATCATTAAATTACTTAAGGTAGAGCGACCTGTGATGAAGCCATGTTGGTTAGGAACAATAATGTTGTTGATAGGTTTTACAATGATATCTAGGACTAATTTCTCAAAAACTTTCGGTAAAGCAGACATTATACAAATTGGTCTATAGTTTGATATATCGCTTTTGTCTCCTTTTTTATGAATAGGGGTGAAATAACTCTTTTTCCACTGAGCTGGAAAAGAACCAGAACTTAAAGAATTGTTAAAGAGTTTATAAAGAGGATATATCAGACTACTAACACAGGTTTTGAAAAATATTGGAGGAATACCATCCGGTCCAGCAGATTTATTGCTATCTAATTCTTTTATGACTTTTTCTATAGATTCTTTTTTGATGAAACATTGGCTTAGATTTAATACCTCTTCCACTGAAATATCGGGAATCGTATTGACACGAATATCTGTGTCGTAAACGCTTTTAAATGAATCAGCAAATAGATTAACTATACCTTCGATACTGTCGGCACATTTTTCTTTTAAGTACATACATGTTATTGGGAAATCCACAATCATTTTTTGTTGACTTTTAGAAAAACTCCATAATTTTTTAACATTTTGGTGTACCTCTTTTTCAATTAGGCTTACATAATCACTATAGCATTTTATTGATAATTCTTTAAACTGCTTACGTAATTTAGTAAAAGTTATGTAATCATTAGGATTTCTGGTATGTTTATATATTCTATGGATATGTTTTTTATAATTAATATGTTTTTTTAATTCCCTCGTAAACCATTTGGGATAGTTAGATGGTGTGAAGTTGACCCTAGGAACGAAGCGCTCTATCGAGGTATTTAAAATTGAGTAAAATTGTTCTAATTGATTATTTAAATTATTTTCGTTGTCTAAAAATGACCAATCTACCGAGGTAAGGTACTCATTAATATTATGGTATTCGGCTTTGGAGAAATTATACGATGTGGTAGTTAGGTTTGGAGATCTTCCAGACATATTTGTTATGATAATATCTAATGGTGGATGGTGTTTATCTAGAGGCAATAATAATTCGTCAGATTTCTCAACCACTATTTTTGAATCGCTTATGAAGGTACGTTGAAATTAACCCATTGAATGCTGGATTCTCGTGAGCTTCAACTTCCGTCTTATGCCTGGCATGTATGGCGTAATTACTAAGTGCTGAGGTGATATACTACCAGTACTAACGATTGGACTACAAACATGGACTCCTACCACGAATTTAGTGACAAAAATGACCACCACACAAAAAGTCAAGCTATGTAGAAAGAAGAATGGTCAAATTAGAACCAAATCAAAGGTGGCTGACATTAGCATCAGAATTTTCAACCTTAAATGGGACTATGCTGAGAGGACAGGTGGCTCATATGCTGGGAAGGTGATTTCAAACTGAAAAGAAATCTCGGCATTGGCGAAATTTGAGAAAAGCTGAACGCAGTACTTATGAAGAAGAAAGTGCACTACAGCGTACTAATAATAGTTTTAGAAGTAGGAATAATATAAAATCTGTAATTTTTTATTATCACTGTTATCGGTGATAAAATAATAACTTATCACTACTTTTTGTTCAGAATAATAAACACAGGGAGAAATCATAGACCATTGTACCTTGTGCGTCAAAAAAATTTAAATTATATTTTAACTTATACATAATTAGGTTTTCTGAACTAGCTCCGCAAATACCTAAAGAAACTGGGTGCCATAAATAAACCACTTATCTGGGTGCGTAGCGACGGTTGTCAATTCCGTTTAAATTTAGAGTCTCGATTCAATTCAACAAATGTTTTTTTTTTGTTTCGTTCGTCAACTTCCTAACGAGAACATAATTATTATTAAAGTAGCTGTACCCCGCCACGCGTGGCTGTGGGTCAGTCTGTCCGTGCAGATAGAGAAACAATAGCACATGTTGCTTTTACGTCCAACAGATGGCGTTGTTTGTCAAAAAGAGCATGTTTTACTTGTCACAGGTTACATCTATATAAAAACGGTTCCATGCTAACTCAACACAGTGACTATTCAACACACTTTTAAAAAGTGATATAGTCATTAAAAACGATGAAAAAATTTTTTTTAACCTAACCTAACCTACTTAACCCAGTAAAGTTTTTGTTTCATCACTTTCTATGACTTTTTAAAGATGTGATGATTTATCCGGTCACCATAAAAACATACGAGTATTCGAATGCAACGTTGTGTCAAAATTTCAAAGCAATCGGTGAAGAACTTTCGGAGATTTAAGATTATTTAGATATTTATTTATATGGATTAAACTATATTTTTTGATCCATCTAGTACACTACACAAGCAAGTGTCTCAACCATTCTGTCCATATTGTCTCATTGCTCCTTGATTTAACCTTCCACTAGGTAGGTACTGTTAATTTTCGGCGAGTTCAAGTAAGTATAGCAAATTAAAATTTTGAAATAATGTCGTTGAAAATAATAACATGAAAATATGTATTTTCTTTAGCAGTTTGACATGTTGTGTATAACTGAGAATTTTAGTATTTGATAATAAATAATAATACTATCATTGCTTCGGCAGATCAGTCGAAATTTTAAATTATAGTTTATGGTCAATCCGATACGTCATCGTGATTCAGAACGAAACATTGCTGTACAACATTACCGCGACGTGAACAATTTTTTTTTTAATTCCTCACATAAGGCCCCGACGTAAATAATTTTACTTTAACTATGACATCTTCGGGGATGCTGCGTGGAGGGTATTTTTGAGGATAAGAAATTTATAAATATTTTCTTGGGTGACAAAGCCAGAGTTATAATATTTAATGATATGTATTTCACCTACAGAGTATCTTGTGCATGCGATAACAACCTGTGACTTGTGCAAATAGAAAATATTTTAGCTTGATCAGTTGAATTTCGAACTAATACAGTCTTGTACTGTGTGAAATAATAAAAAACTTTTCAAAAAATGATTTTTTGCTGGTGTGCAATTTGTAATTAGATCTGCAATGTAATAAATATTACTTTCAGTAAATGGTAAACTATGTCGAGAGTATCTCTTCAACTAGTGTATGGGATAATAACCTGTAACTGACTGTTTGTTAAGGTTATTTTGGCTTGATAGGTTAATGCAGTCGTTATAACGTAAAATCAACGCAATGTGAATGTACTACGACGGACAGATAGTACGTTTCAGAGGGAAAGGGAAGGGTGCGGGAAACAAGTAAAAACAGACCATAACACGGCCGGTGGTAAAAATTGTGCATTGTGTCGACAAATAAATATTAAAATGGATACAACGTTGCGCGAGCAAGTTATGATAAACCAATTCGTGTTAGCCGCTGGTTGTGCCAGGGAACAGGCTAAACAGTTATTACAAGCTGCACATTGGCAATTCGAGGTGAGTATTTAGGTTTATTCACATGTAAACAAACATTGGTCATGAAATGGCTGCTTCCTTCCTTGCGGTGGTTTTGTAATCGGCGTATCGCCGTCCCTCTCTGCGGCCATTTCGCGTCTTGCATCGGAGAGGAACAGCTGCCAACATTTTGTCGTAAACTTTTGCAAGGGCACTGAAAACGATATTTTGATTTGCGTGGAATTACTATCCCATGAATGCGAATGGCAAAACATTAGCGATTACTAGGAATTTCCGCCCCGCAATCTCGAAATGCTGCGGAGTTTACCAACAAATTGTCATGTGGGCAATCTGTCCTGTTTGTCAACAGTTTGGCATGTGTAATGTGTATTGACCCCTGGGTTTTATAAGGCACAAGGTCAGGGAAACGTCCCGGACGAACCATTATTTTCCTTGATAATATAATATCCTTCCCGATCAAAAAATACAACATTTCTGATGGAATGAAAAGACAACACGTAATCCATGTTTGTGTTTTATATTGAGGTAGAACGGCTGGATTGAGATTCGTCATCGTTTGATGAATGACGAATTGTTTCTACTACACTATCTATGATTGACATTATTTTTCACTATAAAGGCATTATTTACTTGTTTAATAACTTGGCATTCCACGTAGTATTACTAATTACGTTGTTTTTATCATGCACATGCACCGAGTTTCTACAATGTTAATTATTATCCTCTTGAAAGGCAATAATTAAGTGTGTAACAAGTAATAATAATAACAAATTCTCTTGTTTTTATTGTTTATCTCTGCAAATTTAAGAAGTTGTCAATTATATTTATAAATATCAGCACTTGTCTTGTTGGTGATAAGAATATAACCTCAAATAGTGTTGTGATACTTTTTCTTCTTTGAAATTCATAATAATATAATAAAATTCTGTAAAATAAGTTTTCAGAAAATTTTCCTTATTTTTTTTTTAATTTGAAAGCCATGCCAGTGGATACAAAATTAAATGTGTTTTAGGTAGTTTATGAAATTGCTTCCAGTAATTATTGTGACATCACGGAAGCTGCTTTTTTGCGGTTAGGATTATATCTTGGTCATATTGTTTCGACAATGTTTTTAATTTTTTTTCAAAAGCTCGGAATTGAAATTTAATAAATTGATTCAATTGGATTGATTGACAACATAATGTGTTTCTTTTAATTTTTTAAATATTTTTTCAAATCTCACGTGACATCCGCATTAGGAGATAGCTGCCGATGGATCACATATTATGCGACAGCTGTCTAGATCAAGTCAACCACTCGATAGACATTTCCGGGTGTTTGGTTTGGAATTCGGTTACGCCTATTACAAAAATCATACCTCTTAATATTAATTGGCCGAACGCAACATCAGATGAGAGTAGAGATGGC
Source organism: Hesperophylax magnus (assembly GCA_026573805.1). Classification (NCBI taxonomy): domain Eukaryota; kingdom Metazoa; phylum Arthropoda; class Insecta; order Trichoptera; family Limnephilidae; genus Hesperophylax; species Hesperophylax magnus. The sequence goes on along the minus strand of JAIUSX010000029.1, from coordinate 5,477,376 downwards.
AGGAGTTCCACTAAAGAACACCAAGGAGTTTGTCTACCTCGGGAGCAAAATAACATGGGACGGTCGATCTAAGAGCGAGGTCGACAGCCGTATACATCAGGCTAGGCTTGCATTCAATAAAAGGTCGAAAATAATAGAATCGAATAATATAGACCTAAAACTGAGAATACTCCTCATCAAGACCTATGTATGGAGTATCTTGATGTACGGCTGCGAAACATGGTGCCTATCCGAAAGAGATAAACGGAGACTAGAGGCTTTTGAGATGTGGTCCTATAGAAGACTGTTAGGAATTTCCTGGAGAGACCATATTACAAATGACGAGGTTCTCCAAAGAATCGAAGGAGGAAGGCACCTGCTCAGGACCTTGTCCGAAAGGCGTGCAAGATGGATCGGCCATGTTATACGACAAGAAGGCCTCTTGCATGTCATAATGGAGGGTATGACCGAGGGGACCAACTCTAGGGGACGCCCACGCCGAGAGTACCTGGAGGACCTGCTGGTGGACGAGCGCTGCTCATCATATGCAAAAGTCAAAAGAGCCGCACAAGACAAGGAAGAATGGAAGAGGAGATTAGATGAAATTGCTGCAAACCAATCCCAGGATTGAAACCAGAGAGAGAGAATATTAATACGGAAAAATATAAAATCTCCTCACGTTAGTTTTAAAGGCAATGAATCCATTTTATTCCACCATTTATCCCACATTTTTTTAATAAAAATTAAACCATAAACTTAAATTCCGTATAATAAACATTGCACTACCTTGTACTTATTTGAAGCAATATTGAATATTACTATTTCTCTATTATCTATAGTCTATTAAAAATGTGTAGGGTCATGGATATTAATTATAAAATGCAATCTTTAACATGTAAACAAATGTTCAATTTTTAGAAAACAATTTAAAATGATGTCTACTCCCAGACCACACAATACAAAACGTGATAATTATTCAGGATCGCTGGCCAAGCATACGTTTTTTTTTTTAAATTACTTACTATAAAAAGAAACTGACTGCATTTGGGAAATTTTTAATTTTTAACTAAGTAAAATGAAAATTCACTTTCATTATATTATTTTACGTATGCGAATGGTGAATTAAAAGGTTTTATTTAAAAATTTCGTATTACCCGTGGCCAGCGATTCCGAATAATTACTCAAAACGTTATCTGGAATATTCCAAGAGAGAAACATTAGTGACATCTTTTGGCATTAGATAGAAGCTAAGGTAACAAGTTAACGACTAAACGTATTATGTAGCTGACTGCCGAAAGTTCTAAATCATTAATTTTATTTCATGAAAACCAACTACCTACAGCTTGCCAAATTTGGGTAACTAACACCCAAGGGCAATGATGGTGCTACCCAAATTTAGGTAGCTATCGCTGGAATGGTTAAAAACCCTGCTCATGTGTACTAGATCTACACTTCGACGGCCGGCATAGTCCAGTGGTAACGCATTGGACTGCCATTCCGAAGGTCGCGGGTTCAAACCCGGCGTGCGCAAATAAATTTTATTTGATTAATTTGTGTTATTTCACAATTAATTAATTAAAATAATATATAGTATATTTGCGGCACGTTCCAGAGTGGAAGATACTACCAGTATCGCCCTGGTGTAAGACCACCATTCAGAATTGAAACGTTGCTCCAAATGGCTTTAGCCGTGTTTAGTGACTAGATCTGAATAGCCAGGTACTTCCCCACCTTCCTCTTTCCCTTCCCCACTTACCTTCAGCCTCACAACATCCCCCAATTGGAGATGCCATAGTCTCACTGGCTCCAGACGGGAGCAGTTGGGACTCTTGTGAGGTATTCACTATAAAAAAAAAATAAAAAAAAAAAAAACACTTACTAAGTAACATTATCAGTGCCATGTACCTGCAATAAGAATATTTGATGTATAAGGTATGCAATATGACACATTAATGTTACTTTATTTTTTCATTTCAGACAGCACTTTCAATATTCTTCCAAGAGGTGGCCATTCCCACTGGACCAAACGGCATTGCAGCTCCACACTTCGGCCAGGTTAATATTCAGATATATTCCCAAAAGATGCATGTTGATCGTTTAGTTTTCGATTATCGTCCCGTTTCAGCTTTTGATCGAATTGTGATGAGCCGTCAAGTTTATGCTGTTATCAGCATGACTTATGCTCCATGACTGATCAAAATTTGAAAACGGTAAGGAATCATTCAAAATAGCGCTTAAAAGCGCCAATCGTCCTAACCAAAGTCAAGGCGTTCATGAGCTGCGTGTATATATTGGTTTTAAAGATCAACCATCCCATATTCCAGATATTTTTTTCCAAATTTCTTTTTTCAGCTTGGATCCCACCTTATGTATATCATAGAATCTATGAAATAGATCAATCAGAACACGCTTTGTAAGCGATAGAAACCCATTGATTAATTCAATTTCAACTTTTGTTTTATGAAATGTGTAGACCTTAGAATAGAAACGGTGGAAAATCAGCATTACGCTACTGTTACACAATAATATGACAATCTTATTTACTAATGAACATGTAGTGGCTATACTATGACAGTTATTTATGTATATTTCAGTGGCGTGCCATAGCTTTATATCCCAGTTTTGTGTTTTTCCAGAACAAACAATATTTTAAAAGTATATAACGTGTCTCTAAGTTTTTTTGTATACAAATAAAATTATGGAAAACGCTTGTCTGGAAAATTGGATAATAGGTCACATCACGCCGCTGTTCTGTTGTCATCTGGCACCCTGACAGGAGTGGGGCGGCTATTTCAGTTCTATCGCCCGGCGTACTACTCTCTAATGTTTTGTTTCATTTTTAATTTGTGAACACACTTCACCGTACAATAAATAGCTTACTGAATATACCGATGAAAACATGCAAAATTTTCTCAGCGTATTTTATATATTCTATCTATGCACTTTTGAATGCATTTTTAAACACCCAAAAGTATTATGGTAATTCCTTTAGTCAACGTATCATACAGCAGCCTTGCAGTGTCCATTATCAGGTCAGATGTGTAGATTGTGGCGAAAAGTGCGTTTGTTTGCGTAGAAGTAAACAGCCAATAGGTATAAAATAAAAAGCTTTCTTATGACAACGCTAACCTGATTGCCTTTGTGTACAGCAACTGATGACCCCGTGTAACACGCCCGCCACCCCGCCCAACTTCCCCGACACGCTGGCCGCCTTCGGACGCATGTCGGCGGGCAGCCCCGGGCCCGCGCCCTCGCCCCTGGCCTGTGCCCCCGGGCCCGGCCCCTCGCTGCCGCCCCCCTCTGCCCCCCTGCCGCCCCACCAGTCCTGCGGCACCACACCTCCAGATCAGAGGAACAGGATACACTTCCCGGCCACAGTGAGAACATAATTTTACTTGTAACTTTCCCGTACCCAAGAAGGTGACTTGCGTCACTTAGCTTCTTTTATCTCTGCATTCTTACACAATACCAGTCTTAAATTTTAGCTATTCCTAAAAAATATGTTTTTACAACTATTTTATCTATCTATCTTTCTATCTATAAGTAGTATAAAATAAAGTCACTTTTTATGTCTGTATGTTTGTGCGCTTAGTTCTCCTAAACTACGGAATAGATTTTAATATGGTTTTCACTATCGGTTAGAGAATTTCTTCCGGAAGGTTAATGTATATAATACATGCATATTATATTTATAGAAAGTATAGAAAAGTCGACGTTTTGTAATCAAGTTAAAAAATATATATTTTCAGTTGCTTACATTGCTAACGCTTTCTAAACCGTAGAAGATGCAATAAAATAATGTACTAGGGAATTTTATATCTTAAAATAGATATAACAACGCGTTTCTAATGTCCTCTTTTAAAAGTACAAAGATAATAGAATATACAGGGTTTTCCAATAAGAGGTGTTATTTTGAATAGCGCGCTATTTCGGTAGATGTTACTTTTGAAGCTGTCATTTTTTGACATTTGACAAGTAGAAACTACGCCATTAATAAAAATATATACACGCTTCAACAACGCATTGAAATTATTAAAATTCACTTGAGTGAATCAAATGCAAATCATCTTGAGTGATGAGGCCCATTTCCACCTCGGTGGCTTAGTCAACAAGCAAAATTGTCGCATCTGGAGCTCGGAAAACCCAAGAGTTATTGTTGAAAAGCCTCTCTATCCTCAACGTGTGACTGTTTGGTGCGGTTTTTGGTCCGGCGGAGTCATTGGACCTTACTTTTTCGAAAATGAGGCTGGAGCAACAGTTACGATGAATGGATTGCGCTATCGAAAGATGATTAATGATTTTTTATGGCCGGAATTGGATGGTATTGATCTGGACAACGTTTACTTTCAACAAGACGGCGCTACGTGCCACACAAGCAACGAAACCATCGATCTTTTACGATTAAATCATCAAAATAACACCTCTTATTGGAAAGCCCTTTATATATATATTATAATATCTTTTAAGAGTACGCAGGTTGTTGAGCAAGGTTTTATGCCTACATCTAAAATTCAGGGGCAAGTTTATCACTAAGCAGAGAGCTTGCTTCCATATCAGCCCGATGATCATAAATTTCTGCAAATCTATTTTATCTCAGATCCGGAAACACAAGCATCAACGCGGAGTAACACGCGTTGTCGCACAACCAATTGATAGTGGTTTTGTAAGATCTCTACAAAATATTTTACATTCCCAAAACAACTACATGCAGTCTTTCAAAACTGCTACTGAGAGCATTCCACCGGGCACACCCAACTTCAATGCCCTAATCCATGCAAATAAAGTAACTTTCGGAGAATACGGCTGCTGTGAGCAGTATTGATAGCTGGACAACAGTATACATATTGTACATAAAGACATTCTGTAGTTACTGGCAGTATTGTCTGATACAAGATAAAAATTGATATTTACAGCTATTATCAATAAAAGCTGTGCAAAAAATGTATGTTTACAATAAAATATAAATAAAAAATGAAGCACATTACGAAAAGCAAAATTATTGCTAAACTTTGCACTTTTTGGAACTGTAAACTGTCAGTGTCAAAGCGCTAAAAATGCACTCTTATGATGCCACATAAGTGCATTGCACCCGTGCGAAGCCGGGGCGGGTCGCTAGTAAATAATAATGTAAATGTTTGTTTGTTCAAAATCTTAAATCTCCGATTGCTTTGAAATTTTAACACAACCTTGCATTCGAATACACATGTGTTTTTATATACCTATATTATATATATATGTCACCTGTGACAGGTAAAAAAATGCTTTAAAAAAATAAAAAGGCGCCATCTACTGGTAAATACGTTTTTTTTTAAACAGCGTCATCTGTTGGACGTGAAAGCATCACGCGTCACGCATTCTCAATCTGCCAGACAGACCGAGCTACAGCAATGGGGTACAGCTATTTATAACGTATAGAAATTATCAAAAATTCATAGAAAGCTAAGAGCAATATGATAGATATATAATTCAAAGATGGCCAAATTTTTGACATCTTTATTGTCACACTGACTCCTTACTCACCTGGACTGGCTAAGAAGCAATGTTATTTGTGTGTGGCTTGTTTTAGTCCTGTGCTTCGCAGTGCCGGATCCAGGAAATCTGGCGCTCTAGTACCGATGGCACCCCCACCCCCCCCATTTTTTGTTTGTTTATTTAGATTAAAAATTCTTACTTCCTAAAAATAAAAATATTGGTACTTAATAGATTTTTCAAAATAACTGCCTTAGTAGTTTACTCGAAATAACTTCACTCAAGCAAAACCTACCTTGGTAGTGACTCGAGATAACTTCACTCGAGTAAAACCTACCTTGGTACATAGTTGACTCGAAATAACTTAATTCGAACAAAAACCTACCTTGGTAGTTGACTCGAAATAACTTCACTCGGGCAAAAACTAAAACTAAATAAACTGACTAACACCGCAATTTAATACTTAATAGGTAAACAATGTGAATGTGAAATAAATATATAATTAAATATAATATTTTTGTAATATATTTATAAAAGGTAAATAAATAAAAAAAATAAATTATTATTTGTTTGTTGTGTTTGTGTATTTATCTAGGTAAGGAAAGATACGGGGTTGGGGGAAGATGTGCCACCTTTTTTTAATGATACTTATCCTTCTCTGAAACCTTAAAATTAAATAAACGAAACCAGAGAGATTTAAGTACTTACCGAGTAAATGGTGGGAGATCGGCGCTGCTGAGATTTGGGGATTTTGTTTTTTCACGTATCTGGATGAAGCAGAAATATGTCTTCTTTTACACATTTTAAACACGCGTTGAATACCATTTGACATTTTGATTGAATATTAGGTGCCACTCAATCTCACACGTATATGTATACATCAGCCGCGCCGTGTGTTTGACTTTCTAAATCACATAAGTGTGGTAAAAAATTAATGTATAAGATGTTAGAGCCATATTGGACATATGTACATAAATAAATACATAGTAATGTGGTGATTGCAGGTGGACGGGCAGCGCATGCAGAGATAAGCGGGGACCAGGGGACTGCAGTAGTTGCCAAATGGGAAACACCAGAGGAGTGGTTCACTGGCCAGTGTTCAGTGGTCTCCGGTGCTGATTGTGAAGGCAGCAAACATCCTACTCTAACTCGTGCGCTCCTGTTTACGATAATTTCTCAATCAAACCTTAACTTCACTCTCGTTTGTAAGAAATAATATTTAAGTTAAGTCTCCTCAGTAAATTGGATTCCATTCAATGTTCTTCTTCGATGTTCTATCTAGTTAAGTTCCCAGTGTCGAGGAAAGGTGTGCGAGTTGTTCGGGTGTACATAATATTCCCTTTCCTCTTAAATCAATGTTATAATACTCGAGTGATTTGTATTTATTCATATTTTTTTAAGGTTAGGGATTCTCTTTCTAATAATATTAAATGAATAAAGTGGTTCTGTGATGACAACGATGGGATGGCAGCCGAGGATTCATGGGGGAGAAGGTGACAGCAATGGCGTATTCAAAGAAAATAACTGAAAAATGTACATTTTATTCTGTGATGTGATTATAATTCTTGAGAGGAATATATTTGTGTGGGCTGTGGTAAGGAGTTCCTCATCATGGACAGGCGTTGCCGTGGAGAGGAGTTTGGAGAAAGTGTCCCCCGAGCGTTGTGTTGTGTTGAACGGGAGTGTTGTCTGCTTAGCTTTGGACATTTTGGACACTATAATTACTATAAGTTTGAACCAAAATATTTAGTCGTTTGTAATTCAGGCTAATCTTCCCTGTGTAATTTAGGTAATAGTAATATGACCCTGGCCTGGGTGGAGAGGTTTACTTTAACTTTAAGGGTCCAGGTCATGGTCCCATGGTTGGTTGGTCCCTTTTACAATAATATTATTTTGGCTCAGTTATGCTTTAGGTCCTGTAAATATCCATCTGTTATGCCACAGTCCTCTGGACTGAGTTGCTTTATAAAGTACTGTATTATATTCAAATACTTTATGACTACTTAAATTTCATTAATTTCTGACTTTATCAAATATCTTAATATTATCAAGGATAACTTTACATGAGTTCAAATGTTAACTTGTTAAATATTAGGTGGTGTAAATTGGAGCGATTCCATTAAGAGCACTGTAAATAGTATTTAGTCATTTCATTTTTATCATCCTTCATTAATAATTCATCTGTATTTTGGAGAGTGATGTATTTCGCAAAGAGTTATTAATAATATGATGTAACCAATATCTCCTCTGCAAGCAAACATATTTTATCTTGAAAATATGTAGCATATTATTTTTATGCAGATTTTCTGAATTAAGAAATTGTACAATTCTCTGTAGAAGAAAAGGAGGAAAATGGATGACACGAAAAGAAAAGCAAATAGATTGTTGTTAGTCTTTTCAAAATACATTCATTCAATAAAGATATTATTATCTTATACTTAATTATACAAATTATAACACCATTCTGTTATGTTTCGTTTGAACAATGAAACGCAAAAAATACTCAAGTATCCATTGACCATAACCTATAATATGGGAACACCCTTTCAATGGTTGTGTTCTATGATTTGCTAGATACGCCTATACTGTAAACTGTAAATTTACAATCAGATTATTATGTACTATTATTATAATATTTTGGTAGTGTTATTATTTTCAGACTTGCAGTTTCCAATAACAAACTGTAATACATATGTAGTGCTTTCGGCCCGCAGTGAAATATTTTAAAGAACCGTGATGAAATGCTTTACTTCTAGACCGAAATAATGCTTTATTCGCACTTAGCGATAGTTTTGATATTTTTATTTTACTTAGTTAATACAAAATGCCAAATTATTTGCAAATCTTTTAAATAAATCTATATCTCATTTACTTGCGATTATCGATTGGTGTGTAACAATTATTGTTGTAGCCCGGCTTGTATTCATTATAACTTACATGTGCGTGACTGTTTCTGTGAATTGTTTTGGAATAGTGAGGACGTGGCAGAAAAATTTATGAAATCGTCGCATTGGTCACTTATGGTGAATAAATTAACAAACCATGATGATTTTCACCAGGAAATGCGAAGTTTATTTTCAGAAATGTGCGCTTAAATCTCGGCTGGAAGAGAAACTTGCAACAGTTTAGGATTCGCGGGTTTGTTGGGTGTGATGACCTACGGCTCAGTTTGCTGTATATTTTGAAATTGAATTGGTTTTGATTTAATTGTGTGAATCAAAAGTGATATTTGTGAATTTGTGAAACTAAACGTCAGCTCCTGACTGCGGGAGGGTATTGGATAGTTTTGTCTATCCTAAATGTATAAATAAATTATAAAGACCCCTGCACCTGCCAGTGCTGACTTGGGTAGCTTTAATCATTGTTATAGTTGGATTCTCCACTACTGTCTGCTGTAAATATGTTGATAATAGTCATTGAAATGGATTCATTCGATAATTTCTATTGATGCAAATATTTAAAGTTTCTAGTTTTATTTTGATACTTTTCTCCTATTCCTAATATGTTTTCTTGGTAAACCCAATTAGCTTTGCCTCCATGTTTGGATTGTTCGATTCCTGTACAAACAAGAAAAACATGCAAAGGCTAATAAGTTTTAAGCATAAACTGAATAAAGACAAAAGTTTAAATATCGTTCTTTTTATTTTAGTAGCACATAGTATTTATGCATGTCGTCATTGTGCTTGCAAGATGAAGCAAAAAATTCTCTGTTTTATATTCAAATGAGTGCAATAACAGTAGAACTTGATTTTTTAGAAAATTTTGGTGTAAAACCACTATGCTGAAATCTTGCACATTGCCGTTTTTGCAAGCGCAGTGATGATGTGTTACCGTTAGCTCCTCGAATAGCTCCGCTTTTCCACTGATGAAATACATAAAGAAAAAAATTATGATTTAGGATGCAACACAAAATAATACGAAAACTCTTACATATCATCACACGGGAACTACCGATATTATTTTATTTATTGTAGTGCTAAAAAAACAATATTAAAAATGAGATTTTGGCAAATAACCGATTCATCATTATATGTCTTATAATAATCAAGTTATTACATTAGCAAAAATATTTTTTTTTCATCCCATTTATGTTGGTGTTAGTGACACTGATAGCTGAAACACGCACCCTGTAATATAGGTTGGTACTCCCGACTTAAATTAGAATGAGACATAGTCGTGTGTAAAAGTGGTCAAGATGTACATTCATCGGGCCCGCTTTCAGCACATTCGTATTATGTATCTTAAAAAATATGTTTGTAGTAAAAAGGTCAAAAGATTGCATGAAATGATCTGTGATTCTGATAAAATATTCATTTTGCTTTTTTATGAATTTTAAATATGGTTCGGAACAAGGAATATTATGTTATATATATTATTAATTATTATGAATACACCGAGCTAAGTACCTACTCAGATTTTTCGCCTTGCACGTGCAGCCAGCAGTTCGAAATGATTATAAGAAATCGATAATAATAATAATTTTGTGCAGCCATGTTTCGTGTTATTCTAAAGTAGTGAGTTATAAAAATTTTCACAAATATTTGCTACGTACTATGACGGCCTCCGTGGTCGAGCTGTAAGGCTCTCGACTAGCAAGCTGGAGGTCGCGGGTTCAAATCCCGGCGTGTGCAAGTAAATTTTATTTGATCAATTTGTGTTATTTCACAAATTACTCATTTAATATAATGTATAGTATATTTGCTGCACATTCCAAAATGGAAGATGCTCTCAGTATCGCCCTGGTGTAAGGCAACCATTCAGATTTGAAATGTTGCTTGAAATGGCTTTGGCCGTGTTTGGTGACCAGATCTGAATAGCCAGGTACTTCAGACAGGTTATCCAATAAATGTTACAAGGAGTGGCCGCACCCAGAACTACTTACCCCAATTGGGGATGCCTTAGTCTCACTGGCTTCAGACAGTAGGGAGCAGTTAGGACTCTTGTGCGGTATTCATTAGTAACTAACTAACCGTCAAGCAGTTTCTCGGCAGGGACAGGCAGAGAGGGCATATCACCACACGACTTGTTGCAGCACACACACCTTGCTTTATTCACATTCATGCGTCGTCTCATGCGTCCGACGCTTGACGTGATGGGCTCACATATTTGATTTACATTCATACTTCGTCTCATAATAATATTATTACATATTAGCGAACTCATAATAGATGAGTACCCTGGATTGAGCACACGAGATATCGTTTCTACATCTAGCAATTATCACCACTACGTTGGTTTTTATAAATGCGCTGCGTAGAAATAAACTAATAGATGTAACTTTTTGACTTTCAAGCAAAAAGCTGAGAATGGATTATCAGTAGTAACTAACTAAGAATGGAGAATGGATTATCAGTAGTTATGTATCTACATCGCTTGGTGGTGAATAATATTGGATTCATGAAGCATGTTTCATATCATAAATAAAGTTTTGTACAATATTTCATGTCAAATTGATAATTCAACCACATTTCGTTCCGACCGTTCTGGAAGACGTTTACATTTAGCAAGTGAGGCTACTAGTGTATCGGTTACCAGCATCTCCAAGTGAGGCCTACTTACCAGCATCTCAAAGATTTTACATTAAAAAAAAAACTATGACAGGTGGTGCATTATTTTGAAGGAGAATTTTCTTCCACATCAGAAAAAACACTGTTGACGATTTTAGTGAAGAAGTGATAAGGTACGTCAATAAATTCACCAATTTTAAATGCAGAAAAATGTAATTGAAGTCGTTGAAGGATTGCTAAATTCTAAACAGTGACAGTGAATATTTAAAAAAATGAAATCTCTCACAAAACTTGAAACTTTCATTAGTAAAAAATGTGAAAGGAATCAGGAATCATGTAATACGGACGTACCACGATCTTCAGCCTGAAAATTAAGACCGTACATATGACAGCATCGAATGCCGTGCAAGCGGGTTAAAAAGCGTCTAGTGTTAACCTTGTACTCTTTTTCACAAATATGTTTTGTTTAGGTAATAATTTTTTTGTATACAAATACCGCACGAGTTTTGGCCAATTTCGAACCCATCCACTGTATGAACCCTCAATCACAGCTCAGTCGTTCGCCAACTACACTATGGATCGGACAATGCCTCTATCAAGAAAAGCAAAATTTGCTCTTGCGGTCGGTGCAATTGAAACTGAAAAAAAGAAGATAAAACATCTTTGGGTAATAGAGTGGTTGAGGAAACGGGACCATTATGTTCATATATTACAAATAGATATATATTTTTTTATTTATTTATTATACATTACACACTTTACAAATATAAGGCAAAAAAGTCCCGATAAACTGCTTTTTAGCAGTTTGTCTAACGGGTTCTTTACATTATAAATCTTATTATAGTGAGTTTACAGTTACATTTTTACAATTATATGAATAAAACAAAAAATTAAAAATTTTACAGAAATATAGCAAAAGAAAAATTATAAAACACATAAATAACAATTTTAAAAGTCTTTAGAATAATACATCATTGTAAGCTAATGTAAATTAATTCTTTTAGTAAGCCAAGTCTTCAGTAAGTTCACCAATTGTTTGTTTTGGGTACAGTTTTTAATTTCAGCAGGTAACATTAAAACAACTGGGAATCATAGTTTAACTTTCTTTGTCCATATTTATTTGTACGCTTAGGTACAATGAGTAATTTATGTTTTATTATATTTATATTACAGTTCATACAATCATGTGAACCAATAATTTTTAAATAATCTCAACAGGAATGCTGATGATACTGTGATTTACTACCGTTGTAAAAATCTGAAGGAACTTGAAGCTCTAATGAATAAAGATCTCGCAAAGCTGGCTAAATGGCTTCGATTAAACAAATTAAGCCTCAATGTTAAAAAAACCCATTACCTTACTTTCGGAAAAAAAGATAACATGGGTATGAATATCATTCTTGGAAATGAAAAGCTACAACATGTTCAAGTAACGAAATATTTGGGGTTACCATAGACTCTAACCTTTCGTGGAACTCCCATGTTGAGAATGTAAAACACAAAATTTCCCCGATAACCGGTGTACTTTATCGACTCCAAGGTGTGCTCCCCACATCTTTACTGCGTGCAACATATTATGCTATGATCCACTCCCACCTGAGTTATCTAGTTAGTATCTGGGGAACCATTACCAAAAAAAAGTTCCGAAATACAAGTAATTCAAAATAGAGCCGTACGTAATATATATAATCTGCCATGGGATACACATGTCAAAGATATATACTCACAGACACAAATACTTCCTTTTACAGTCCTGCCAAAGTATAACATCACAACTGCCATTCTACAAATAATTCAACACTCCTCTCACACCAACACTAAACCAGTCTTCAATTCTGACATACACCAGCACAAAACACGATCACAAAATCAAATACATTTATCGTCATCTACTTACACGACCAAATTTGGAATTAACTCCTTACAATACATTGCACATAAACAATATAACGCATTACCTAGTAATTTAAAACTTCCGGTAACAAACAAAAAAACATTGACAAAAGCTATTTCCTTAGCAGTTTCATAAATGACTAACACAATCTTTCTCTGGAACTCCATAATAACATCTGCGTTTATTTATTTTAATGTATTTTATTTATTTGCCTTGTCCTTTCTAATGTTGTCTTTCCCGAAATGAGTTTTATAAACTCATTGGGAATAATACATTATTACTTTGTTATCATTTTGTAATGTATTATCTTGTAATAAAAAAAATAAAAATAAATAACACCTCTTATTGGAAAACCCTGTATAATGAATATAAAATATTCATAGCATTGACTGGAATGATTTGAAAATTTAATATCAATTGCATTAAATATATTCACGAGGATAATATGATTTTATTTATAAACAAACAAAAATAATATTTATCTTTCACACACAATAATGCGTGTGAAAGATATTTATAAACAAATAATATCATTTAAAGAGTCATAGCTCCAAATATTAAATGTGAGAATATTCGTGCACCCATAATTTCGAGCTAACATTATAATACGTACCTATCATTTTATTACTTACTTATAAACAACCATAATAATGTACCGTTCACTTCCGACCAGGAAGCCCGTAGAGCAGATTGGTATTGAATTGAACACAGATCTGGTGACAATGTGACTAAAGCCTCGCGGTTTAATTCAAAAATGTTATTTTTTTATGCTTTTTTTATCATTCTATAGCTTCCAAAAATAAATTTATTATCAAATCACATTATTTGATCCATTAGGTACACAAGCAAGAATCCCTGAACCTTACTTGTACCCAGGATTCGTAGAAAATATATACTTCACAAGGTTGGCTCATCGAGGAGAGCGGTGATTGGTTAGAAAGTTACGACCTAGCTTTTGGTTCATTTTCCACCGATTTCAAATTTACTGCAATACAAGTTGCGTCAAGGGACTTTGAATGCATTTGCAAATGATTGATTTATAATACGTTGGTAATATTATACTAATTATTATATTAAAACTAATGTTCTTAATAATACGGAAAAATCCCAGAAAATTTTTCAGTGTTACTTCTACATTGATGATGTAGAATAGAGGTTATTAGCGCCTTGTACCTGTACATTGCCTTTGTATACATTTAAATTTTCAAATTGAAAGTCTCATTTAGCAAACATATAAATATTATGACCAAGATATGGAAAGGTAAGTGTAGAGAAAGGCGGTAGATACTTTCAGTATTGCCTTGGTGAAAGCCGTGAAAGACCATCGTTTGGAATCGAAACATTGCTTTAAATGACTAATAACCAGGTATTTCTTTACCTTCCTCTTTTCCATTTTCTCCCCCCCCATACTGAAATAGCCCAAACTCTTTACATCACAGCTATGTAGTACATTTTATTTTTAATAAAACATAATTATACCAAATAAACCAAATTTTAACATGGATAAAGCATTTTTTAAACGTTAACTCCACACAGTAGGCTCTGAGGAAAATAATTTCTTTCAGAACCTATTTTATCTTTGTGGATGCTTTGTGGAGGGTCTTTTTGAGAAGATGAGATGGTGAACACTGGGTCTTGAAGAGAACCATGTTGTGGGAGGGAGGAAACACAAAAATCTTTCCTCAGCCGCGCTGTTGAACTCATGAACGAGTCGTAGAAATGACCCGTTCTTATGAGATAAATAATGTCAACCAAGATGATTTGAGATTTTCAAGTATTATAGTGATATATTTTTTGGGTATTATGCCATGTTGTGCTACCTCCTTCTATAGACAACATTTCGGAAGGCTTTACCATATCCACAATCAGGGCAGATGTGTAATGTTTGAAACGTTGGCTAAATAAATAGGTCGCACAACACGGCATAATACCCCAAAAATAAATCGCTATTATACTTTTTGCTGTGAAAATCTCAAAATCACATTGTGTTCTGATTTAAATAAATTTCAACCAAGTATAAATGTTGGACGCGTGTTTAGCGTGTTTCCGAATATGCACCGGTGCCGAAGAGATAAATGACACCATTTTCTCCGAATATTTTCTATTGAAATGTCGGTAGAACAAGGACAGAATTCCCACCTGATGCCTGTGCTCTAAAAATTGAAATATGTTTGTTAAGCAAGGGGAATCTATTAAACGGACTGCCCGTTTCTGCACTGAGTCAATGGTTTTTTTTGGGCTCCAGACCTGAGGTGGCTGCTAAATTCAACAATGGCTTAAAGTGTGTAATGGTGATTTATTCAATGTATGTAGTGGTATGTGTACGGGACGGCACTGTAGTCGCCGGCCGCACAGACGATGTAGCGGGAATGGCCGGCTGGCCGCTTCGACGCCTAGGAAGAAAAGTCGGGAAAAAGGAGGGAGAATGTGGGAAATGGGAAAAATGGGGAAAAATGTGGGACAAATGGGGAAAATATGAGGAAAGGGAAAAATGTGGGGAAAATGGGGAAAAATATGAGGAAAGGGAGAAATGGGGAAAATGTGGGAGATTATGGGAGAAAGGTATAAGGCAGGGGGGAGGAAGGTAGGGGGGAACCTGCGCCCTGACAAAGGGCGTTTCGACTTTTGCAAAATGCTTTTTCTTGGTGAGCACCAGGGAGCCGAGAAAGAAGAAGGCCAGGTTGAAGTGAAGGTCCCAGGGCAGAGAAGAGGCATGAAGAGGCAGTCAGGGGCAGTCCAGGAGAGATGTTGTCGAGGCGATCGTTTCTGGATCTCTGCCGAATTGTGCAATTTGTCCGCCTTTTAAAGGGCCAACGGGCCCTGCTCTGCCTTTGTTTGCGAGAGATTCCGAGAATTATTTCGAGTTGCCTGCCGGGTCATATTTATTTTCAGATATTTTTGTGAGTTTGCACTATTTACATACAGATATTTTAAAGGGAAGCTTTGCATAAATTTCGATTTTGTGCAAACGGCGAGTTTTGTAAAGGAAACTGCGTTTGCACAATTTCAAACTTCATGCAAGTCATCCATGTTTTTGTACAAATTTTGAACATTTAGGTGTTTTAATTTAAAAGAGGGTATTTGGGGGGTCAAGCCTTTGTTTTTTGTCTATAATGATATATGCTATATACTGCTTGACCCCGTGGTTTTTATTTATTAATCAATTTTTACAGTTTATACAAGAGAAGGAATTTGTTGCATAAATTCGAAGATGCGCAGAGGTAAGTTTGTAAAGGAACTACCTCTGCGTAAATTCAAATTTATGCAAATTAATTTCCGTATTTTCGGTCGAGGTACACCGTCCGGTACAGTATGTAAGAACCTACATAAGTGCATGGAAAGGTATACCAAAGGTAATATTTAAATAGCGAACGTGTACCCGGCGTTGCTCGGGGTTTCAAATGATTTAGAGTAAAGTTTTGAGGCTTCCATTTCTGGTGTACCTGAAAACTGGGTGTAGTAAAGGTAGAAATAGTATTATTGTTAATAATTAAAAAGTCAATTTTTTAAAAATTTGTTTCACTTGATCGTGCAATGTCTTCATTGGGCGTCTCCAAAGATATTAGAAGAACGAGATATGCTATGTTGGCCGCCGGACCGTAGCCGGAGTACTACCTAATTAGGGTACTTTGAACGGTATCGGGACGTGTACGCACAGAAATCTGTTCTATGTATTAGTGCGGATACCTTAGCGATGCCTTAGCGTAAGCGAAGGTGTGCAGTAGTATTGGTGAACAAAACCGGCGACACTCGGCAAAACAATTCCACTCAGTACGAACTGCGCATAGCACATCTCGTTCTTCTAATATCTTTGGGCGTCTCTGACTTCTTCAATCCTTCACATCCTTGTCATATATTCTCCTTACACCACTTTCTTCGTGCCTAATTTTACCATGCATTAGTATTTATTTCACTTGATCGCGCCATGTCTTCCTCGGGCGTCACCGACTTTTTCTGCCATTCACTATTGTATACCTTTTATTTATTTTTTTTTTTTATTTTTTTTTTTAAATAAGCTTTATTGACTGAAAATTTTACATTTTTTTTTTTTTTTAGACAATGTATAGATAGTCCCACGAAGCTGCCACATGGCTGCTTGTCTGCAGGTTCTATCTCAATTTACAATTATAATATAATATAAGTCTCCCGTTATATAAAATAAATAACAGACTCTTACATACAACTACACTAACACTTTGAATGACAATACGATAACGTACATTCATAAGTACAAGACAAGACCTCATTGTTACTGTTGAACTATATTTTATCAACTTTAATTCGACTCAACTCATATACAAACATAAGTGCTGGGAAATTAATTTAGATTTACCAAGAAATAATATCACATACCTATTGAAAATTGAAGGAGAACGTTCCTTTCGGGCTCCAACTGAGCTACGTCACGGGCTTGCGAGCGGCACGATGCGTTTATTTTTCCGGAAAGTGCCTGTAGGAGCGAACCTTGTTAAATATATTTTCTACAAACCTTCACCTGTACACTATGTTGATTCTTGGACGAATAATGTTACATCAAGCTGGATCGAAGTTCAAAATAATCCACCGATTTCAATATCGGTGTAGGGGAGGTTTAGGCGGAGCTGATTTAGAATCTTTTATGAGATTTAACAAAAAACTTGATCAATTTTGTTGAAAGAAGGTTCAAACTTGTCAATACGCTTTTAAATGTCGAGTTGATCAACTAAAATTGAAACTTCTGAACCCGCTATTAGGGGAAGCTGAATTCTAATCTCATGTCATAATTAATTAATTAATGGAGGACTGAACGCAGTTGGAGCTAACAAAAAATTGTCCAAAGAAGCGAAGTTAGCATTCCACAATGGAGTGCTGGTACCTACCCTGATGTATGGAAGTGAGACATGGACCTGGCAGAGAAAGGATGAAAGTAGATTGAATGCTGTTAAAATGAGATCCCTGAGGCATATGTGCGGTAAAACCATGTATGATCGTGTGAGGTATGTGGAGTGCAAGGCTGATGTAAGCGTAATGAGTAAGATCAAGAAAGGGACGCTTAGGTGGTTTGGGCATGTAGAGCGAATGAGCGAAGAAAGGAGTGTAAGGAGGATATATGATGCAAATGCGAATGGTAGCAGAAGTCGGGGACGCTCGAGGAAGACATGGCGCGGTAAAGTGAATTAGATACTCGAGTCGAGCCATGTCAAGAGTCAGAATAATAGAAGAGTATGTATGAGACGATTTATGAATGTGAATGAGGCAAGAAGTGTGTGCCAAGACCGAGTTGTTTGGCGGTCCGTCCTCTCTGCCTACCCCCTGCGGGGAAACGGCGTGATGGTTAGTTAGTTGAAATCTTATAATTCTAAAACCAACTTGAAATTCTAGAGTTCGTAGTAGCCCATAAGAGAGGTTCGAGGGGAGCTGAATTAGAATCTCTTGCAAAATGCGCATTATGACCATACATTGGATTGTGTCAAGCATGCCATTGTTTTAATAAGTGTAGGTACTGACGATGCAATGCAACGATTGGAAACCCTTGATGTGAGAAGAGAAAATACCGGGAATGTGTAATAGGAAAGATGCGTCTTGACGAACCTGCAGAATAATACAATTATTTACCAACTTGAATTCACAACCTCAAAATTTCACTTCAAAGCATCCATAACCCCGAGCAAACGCCGGGTAGGAAAACGACAGCTATCTATATATATTTTTATTTGTAACCAATTTAAAAAAGTTTGCACGATGTTACACAGGTACATAAGTACTACATTCCAAAACACCAAGCTATTACTATTTGATGACATTTGAACATATTTTTTAAATCGAGTTTAGGAAGGTAGGTACCTACATTTTATTTTTTAAAACCAAATATTATTAACGTGATATGTTATTAAATAATTATAGAAAGTAATTAGTGACGATTTTTTAGAAGCTCTTTTATATAGTGTAGGTACTGTCAGAAAATGGCTCGTGTCGAAAACCCGGATGACGCACTTTGGTAGGTGATAAATGCGAATTGTGATGTGTGCATCTTATAATACTACTGAACTCCTTACAATAATTCTTTTTAATGCTTCAGCAAATTCATCTACATTTCCGCATTCCAAAATTCCTACCCCATCGCACCCCTGATTTATGAAGGGTGGCATTTCACTGAACAACCGCACAAGCTATTTATAAAGTTTTTGAGATTTGAATACTAGGCTGAATCTATATTTAGCAAAGGCGGAGTGTGATTGACTAAATCAATGTAAAAAAATGTTTACTTTGACCGTAATTTCGTGTCTAAAAACATTTTTTTAATTTGTTTGTACATATAATATAATGTATAACTTTGTCCAGGATAAATTGGAATGGGGATTGATGGATTTATAATATATATATGGGTACCTATCCATTTTTTTCACTTTTTTTAACCCTTCAAGCGTCTGAGGGACATTACTAGCAATAAATATCAGATTCCATTAGAGTCTCTTACGGTATGATAAACAGAACACAATTTTCGCGAGTCGAGCTACGAATTACGGGCATACATGGATAACTACAGTAACTTAAAAAAAATAAGCATAAATATTGTCGTGTGGTGACTCCAAACAGCTAAGTAATTATCTCTGTAAATCGTATTAAACTTCAGATATCATGACTTCTGTGTTCCAAAGTTCATATCGGATCTCTATTAAAATAATTAACAATGACTATTGTTGACTCTACTTGCATCTTTTTGATTTTCTTCTCTCTGCTTGGCTCTTATTGGTTCTTCTTGTCTCTTGTAGGCTTCACTTGTCGTCTCTTGTACCTTCTTGTCTCTTCTTGGCTTCTATTGTCGTCTCTTGTACCTTCTTGTCTCTTCTTGGATTCTCTTGTCGTCTCTTGTACCTGTCTATTGTGGCTCTTCTTGGCGCTTCCTGCGGAGTTTAATCGACATGATAAGTACGTCGAACTGTAGTTTCTGTGTATACATTTGTGTAGAAAAAATTTCTCGCCTTTAAAATTTTTAGTTTCATTCAAAAAGAATAAATAAATTGTCCATTTGGATAGTGTTATTATTATTATTGAAATATGTAGGTACTTCTGGAATCAGGATTAGGATTCACATGTCAGTATGTCACACGAACACGTGTCATAATCTTTAGACACGTGGGAATATGGGAAGTCGACAGTTATGACTGGTGGCGGTGACGAACCCTCAATGAAGAGGCCGGGCCGACACAGGCAGATCATTAGACCTCTAATTAGCAGTAGAAGGGACCGCGGGTGGCAAAATGTTTGATCTCGGCGTGTCACCGCCGAGCTGCTCGAACCGTTTTATACCAAACTACTCTTTCTGGGAGTTTCAAGAATTATTTGGGGCTGTAAAATTAGCTGAGTTGTTGACGGCCTCCGTGGTTGAAATCGTGGTGGTTACAATCATTAGCTACGAATCCGGAAGTTCGCGGATTGGTAAAAAATGTAGGTGACATTTTGCTCTCCGATGTTATTTTTTTCAATCATTTTTTTTTTCGCAACTGATCGAAATCGAAACGTTAAAATGGCTCTTAC
Source organism: Hesperophylax magnus (assembly GCA_026573805.1). Classification (NCBI taxonomy): domain Eukaryota; kingdom Metazoa; phylum Arthropoda; class Insecta; order Trichoptera; family Limnephilidae; genus Hesperophylax; species Hesperophylax magnus. Next base: position 5,457,009 of record JAIUSX010000029.1, on the reverse strand, counting down.
CGTGACCGTAACGGTTTGGTGACCAGATCTGAACAGCAAAGTATTTCCTCATCTCCTTCCAATCCACACTACCAAGAGCCTCAAACATACCTCAATTAGGTTTAGAATTGGGGATGCTGTTGTCTCGCTTTTTATAGAGCAGTTGGAACTCTTGTGAATTTATGAATTATGTATGAAGATTTTAAGGAATCTTCAGCAATGTTTGCCCAAATTTTACTGATGAAATATCAGCAACTGCCCCCGATAGTTGAATATGTTCCGTATCCAAACGTTGCTTGAAATGGCCATAGCCGTCTTTGCAAATACAACAATATTATAATTTGCACACGGAGAAAAATGAGTATTGTTTTATTAAGAATCTATTCAAAGTATTGATAATCCGCTTAAAAATGGGATTGCAGACCTTTCACGAATGAAGTAACAGGTTTCCTGATATTTTTTTGAGTAAATTTCGAGTACTTTTTCACGACGTTGGAACATGAATTACAAATATCTTGGGTTGATTATCCCGATAAGACAGATCCTTGGTTGAATTCCCAGTTGAGACCGTTATGTTCTGTTTCATCTTTGATTTATTAGTATTACTCGTATCTTCTTTTTCAATGATATATTACATTGATGGGTATAACCTTAAAAGCTTAAAAGGAAAGTTGTTCCAATACAAATTGAATATTTCATAGAGAAAAAGGAGTAGGTACAAATAACTGGTTTATATTACTAGTTATTGCACATTTTCGAACATGTGTTCCGACATCGTGATAATATTTTCGAAATTTATTAAAAACTTACCAGGAAAACTGTTAGTTCATTCGTTAAAAGCCTGTAAACCCGTTTTTAACAGGTTTTAACACAACTATTAGATGTCGGAACAGGTGTTCATGAATATTCGAATAGTGAGGAAATGTTTCGCTCAGTTTTGGCTCAGAGACGCGCCGACAACACACTTCTACCAGTTTATGCAGTGACCCTACACAACATACCTCACATTTACGACATAAATATTTAGGTACCATAAATATATTGATTTAAATGGGTATTTAGTATGAAGATTTTCAGGAATTTTCAGGACGAAAGTCATAAATCTAAGTGCAGAGATGATGTACGAGTTAGGTACTCTGCTCGGAGGACCGTTTTCGGTCTTTTATATGCGAATGTGGAATTTGCATCATAGCTAGGATAGCGAATTTATCGTTGGGTTTTCATGTCTTGGTAATCCGACATAAAATGGTTCTGAAAGTGATTAATTGAATTAATGAACTAATTCCTTTATTGGGGGATTTTTATAACGCTGATCCATGAAGGAGCAATCATTATTAGTTGAATTACCTGGTTTTGCAGGCTTTGTAAGGTTTTTATGTTCGATTTCTCCAAAAGGTGCAGCGTATGAAAATATGATTCTGTATTATATAGGAGTATTTCATTGCCTGTAGATAATTTAAAATTCTCACTTCTCAATTCTCGCTTCTCGCCACTCGCTTCTCACTTCTCACTTCTCACTTCTCACTTCTCACTTCTCACTTCTCACTTCTCACTTCTCACTTCTCACTTCTCACTTCTCACTTCTCACTTCTCACTTCTCAATTCTCACTTCTGACTTCTGACCTCTCACTTCTCACTTCTCACTTTTCACTTGTCACTTCTCACTTCTCACTTGTCACTTCTCACTTCTCACTTCTCATTTCTCGCTTCTCACTAATCACTTCTCGCTTCTCGCTTCTCGATTCTCGCTTCTCACTTCTCACATCTAATTAGCATAGGGTAGAGATAACTTATAGCGCTATTTATGGATATTAATTTTTCTTCTCATCTTATATGTTTTTCCAAGTTAGTTTTGAATAGCGAGTTTAAATTTAAACGGAATTGACAAACGTTGCAACGCACACAGTATTTTAGCGAATTTGTGGGGTAACGGGGGACTGCGCGCGGGTGTTCCAAACTCGCTCCAACTAGTTGACTTTACGATTTCTCCGCAGGGGTGGGCAGAGAGGGCGGACCGCCAAACCAATCCTTCTTGGCACATACTCCTTACAACATTCACATTTATACATCGTCTCGTACATGCTCTTATATTATTCTGACTCTTGAGATGGCTCGAATCAAATATCTGATTCACTTGATCGTGCCGTGTCTTCCTCGGGCGTCCCCGACTTCTGCTACCATATTCAAAGGTGTCCTCCAAAATGATTTTCCTTTAGGTATGTAAGTATCGCCGATACCGTCCCATTAATTTATATAGATATGACGAACATTTGAAATGAATCATACGGAAGTGATTTTGATACACATTGGCGTCGTATCATATAGGTAGGTAGGTACCGTAGGTTTTCATCTGTAAAGTCCGCAGTGGAAATGACATGCCTCAACCCTAGGCTAGGTGTTAAATCTGTTTTCATCTCGGCTGACCAATGGAACGTGCGGAGGTGTGGCCGAGGTCCGCTTGCGCCCCTGATTGGCCGGCCCGCTCGGTCCAGGGGCGCCACGTGGTCCGCCAATTACCGGAATATTCGTTTAATGATGCTGTCATCAATCTGTCTTGCTGGGCGGAAAGATGCCCGGATAAATGGGAGCGGATTGCAGCGGCGCGGGAGGAGATTTCAATCTTTTGAGCACCTCTAGCCGAGCGGAACTAATAGTTCCGATTTGGTGGAATTTTTGCGTTTTATTGTCAATTTATTTTATCTTAGTGTCTGGGATTGAGTCTTTTTACTAAAAATGAAACTTTGGAACGGCTTTGATGTCATTTCGCTTAGTTATTAAAAAAATATTAGACTCAATATTTTATTAAATTTATTTAATGTGATACCGCACATAATTTGCAACTGCCCTTTGTTAATGGCACTCAGACATCTTCATACGGGAATGTTCTGAGACGGAAGGAAATTGGTAAGAAGACGGGGAAGAGGAAGCTAAGAAAACATCTTATCGGGTCATTAAAAAAAGCTAAAGTTATTCTCAGTGATGGTTTGTCAAAAAAGCAATAGAAACCTACATATCTACTGAAACTGAAAGAGTCTTCCACTGAAAGTGCTTTCCACTGATGTTATTTTCCACTAAAAGTGTCTTCCACTGAAAGTATTTTCCACTGAAATTGTCGCCTGATGAAATTATCTTCACTAAAAAGTGTCTTCCGCTGAAAGTGTCTTCCACTGAAATTTCAGTGGAAGACACTGACTGAAGACAATTGTCTTCGACTGTAAATGTCTTCCACTAAAAGTGTCTTCCACTGAAAGTGCTTTCCACTGATATTATTTTCCACTAAAAGTGTCTTCCACTGAAATTGTCTTCTGTTGAAATTATCTTCACTAAAAAGTGTCTTCCGCTGAAAGTGTCTTCTACTAATTGTGTCTTCCACTAAAAGTGTCATCCACTAAAAGTATCTTCCACTGAAATTGTCTTCCACTGTAATTGTCTTCCACTAAAAGTATCTTCCACTGAAATTGTCTTCCACTGTAATTGTCTTCCACTAAAAGTATCTTCCACTGAAAGTGCTCTCCATTGATATTATATTCCACTAAAAGTATCTTCCACTGAAAGCATTTTCCACTGAAATTGTCTTCTGATGAAATTATCTTCACTAAAAAGTGTTTTCCGCTGAAAAAGTCATCAACTAAATGTGTCTCATCTGAAAGTGTTTTCCATAGAAATTGTTTTCCACTCAAAGTATCTTCCACTAAAAGTGTCTTCCACTGAAAGCGTTTTCCAATTTTTCACCAACGGAACTTCCACTGCAGTTATTGTTTGAGATGGCAGATGACCAAACCTGAATAGCCAGGTACTTCCCAACCTATTCTCTTTCCTCTCCCCCACTTTCTTCAACTTCACAACATTCCCACGTTAGTCCACTGCTCCGGACGAGGCCAGAATTGAACACTGACAACTGTGAGTTTCACCGAAGACTCACAAGATTCACCCACTCAGGATTCATAACGATGCATCCAGCATCCCATCCAGTCAGCCCCAATGTACAAATATTGTTCAACGTGGCCTTAGAACGGGGTACCTACCATTGTAGGGCTACATTTTTTCTTTCATTTCAAAATTAAAATTATTGTTATGTATTAATTTCACGTTAGATCAGTCAGACAAAGTGCAATAAAACATTTTTTCTTTACAAAAAAAATATTAGCGTCAAACAAAAGTTAAGTGTCCTTGCGGTGATAATAAAATAAAATAAACCTATTTGCTGATACTGTTATTATTGTACTGTTTTAAAACGAACTTATGCTAAGTGATGCTAATTAACGAAAAACAACGCGGTGGTATTGTACCAATAATGTAGAAATAACGGAGAAAGCCAAACAACAACATTAGATACAGAATTATGGTAATAAATAATATGCTTTATTATTATTATCTTAAATAAAATTTAAGTGATAAAAATAAACATTAAAAAACAACAACGCGTAGGTCAGTAATCCATCAGCAGTTTTTTCATTTCACTTAATTGTTTATATTAGGTGTTTAACACACATTCACATTATTTATTATCTTGACAACATTGCTTTCAGTACAGAAAATAATCTTGAAAACTAAAAGGATTTATGAAAACTGCTGTCTTTATAAGAAAAACCGCGAACAGGAAAACTCACATTGGAACTGTCAGAAAGCTCGGCGTGTTGCGGGTACCATTTCGTCCTGCAGGGACCAGACCAGCAGACTCAATACCCGTCCCTGTTTGTCGCGTAGCAGAGATGCCAAGATGAAACGAGCAAACAAATAGTTTTTCAAAAAGCTTTTAATATTTTATTAGCGGTCTCACTCGCTCCCACTGAACTATCGGAAGCGGGACTGAAACACTACTTGATTCTGAAACTTCTGAATACTAGCAACAAAAAGATAAGAGATTGAAAGTAATTTGTGCTGTCAAGTAAAAAGGCTAAACAGTTGCGCACACTGAATCATGTTTTAAGTGGATTTTTTGTTGAAGTGCACTTTTAGTTTTTAGTGATTCGAATGTTCATCTCGAAAGCGCGGTACGTCATCGTACGAGATGAAAAATGAAGTTTTGTAAAGTATATCTAGGAGCCACGGAGAATAAGACACTCTTTGATAGTTGACCGAACAGTGCGGTGGCATTCACGTTACTATATTTACTGTGAAAAGATCGCAACAGAAGTGATTTGGTATAATAGAATCTCCTCTTGGAGAGGTGTCCGTGTGCGAACGGCGAACAATTCGGCCTACAGAAAGACAAGACTGTGTACTATTTTTAAGACCCCGTCAATCTGCGAGCCGTGAATGAGATGAATTAATATCGAGACAAGGGTCGTCTTGTTGCCCGTACTCCACACAGAGCTACCTCTCACTTTCCACCGTTCCCCGCCCTGAAGAGTTGAAATTCTTCATTCATTATCTCCTCAATGCCAAATGTCACTTTAATTAACTGTGCCTCGATTAATTAAAAACTATTTTGTCACTCGATGATTGGACATCTGTTTTAAGGTATGCTATCACTCAGTGAACATATAAAGAAATACTTGTTTGTTTACGAAAACAACACGATTATAATATCAGAGTAGTGGACATTTAATATCTAATATATTGTTGTTTTCTTCATAACTACATCGTTTTAAATACATTGTGTTGAAAAGTGTTTCGAATAGAGAGTTTGACTGAAGACAATCCAGCAAAGTGGTGGGATTTACACGAATCATGCTGCCGTCAGTGTCTTCAAACATGGATGCTAAAAATCTGCGGGATATGAAAGAAAAGGAAGTTACGTTTCAGAATCAGTTGCATATGCACGCGTACAAGATAAATAAAGAGCAGCATCGTCTATACGCGGAGGGAGATCACATAGCCAATCAGAGACAGACCTTGCTTCATCAGAAGGAACCCTTCAATCAGAGAGATTCGATGAACCACCGGGAGCCGATCCATCAAAGGGAGCTGATGATTCTGAGAGAGGCGACGACCCAGAGAGAGTCAATGAGTCAGAGAGACTCCTTGAGTCAGAGGGAGTCTCCCAACCCTCGGGAGTCTCCGGGAGAGATGTCCAGCCTGGCGGAGAATTCCAGGAGGTTCAACGACGCCCTCCTGCGGGAAGGGCGTGAAGGGAGAGAAGGGCGGGCCGAGCTGCCCCTGGCGCTGGGCGGCCAGCGCTGGAGGCCGGCTATACAGAACACGGAGCATACGGAGATAAATGCAGCGGTCACTAAGGTCTTGCAAGGATATGACTGGAACTTCGTACCCGTCGCATCCAAGTAAGAACTATTTTATACCATCGGAGCTTTCGATTGTTAGATCAAGGTTCTAATCCACTCAATGATAAAAAACTATAGAATCATTATTTTTCTAGTGGTTCTACCTATTACCTACCTCTATTAGTTTTGCGAATTTTTTTTTTCCAGTGCGGATTATTAATTTTACGCCTTATCTTTTTTTTGTTTCTCATTTCAATTTGTTATTTGTCGTTTCAATTTGTAGTTTGTCATTTCAATTTGTAGTTTTTCATTTCAATTTCGACCCAATAAAGGGTTTTTTTCTATTTTTTTATTAATAATTCATCACATTTCCATAATATCATTGACACAAAATATGGCCGAAATTGGCTTCAAATTCATTAAAAATTTAAATCTTTCTATATTTTATTATAATTTATAACCAACATAATAACGAAAAAACCCTTATCTACCTACAGGTATACAGTCAGGTTAAAAAATAATAATATAAAATAATAATAATATAATAAAATAAATAATTCAGTTTATCAAGGTATTTTTATGAAACCTCACTCTTTAGTCGAGCTGCTAGTAGAGTTGTGTTCATAAATAAACCACTCACTAGATCGATATCTTCGAGCTTTTTGTATGAAACAAATTGGTCCTAGTATCTATAGATATGCTCATATATAGACAGTAAACTTCTCATTCGGAGCCTACTTCTATCTATTCTATTCTACTATCCACCAATGAAAAACTCTGAAAGCTTATTCCATAGACTTTCAGAGTTTTTCATTGGTGGATAGGTATAGTTAGGCAATCATAATATTTCGTTTCCAATATTCGATCGGAGTTATAGCCCCCCCTCTTCCCCCTTCCTCTGGTTGTGTTGTCAGAAAATAATTACCTACCCATGAAAACAAATGATTGTTACTGTATTTTTATTAATTGTTATGTATCGCCACTGACTGCAAAGATATCTATGTCCATCTGTACTAAGTTTTATGTCCATCTGCACCAATTCGACTAATTTTCACACGGATACCGACTTACTTAGGTAGTTATGTTTTGTTTGATTAGCTGAAGGCATGTAGCAACTACCTAGCTATAACTAAAGCTACCCTCCTATTATCATTACTCCAAAATAATTCAGCCTGTGAAGTGTAAAGGAATTAACTTCCTCAGCTTTACATGGCTGATATTATATATGATAGTGATAGCGATCACCCTAAATAATAAAATATCGTTCCCACAACGAAAAACAAACATTAGATCCCCTTCATTTGTCACCCTACACAATATAGGTTATACGTAAAAGGAGATTATTTATGTTGGAAATACATTTAATATTATTTATGCCTACATGTCTGTCATTGAGGTACTTCAAAATATTTCAAAATAAAGTATTCAAAAATGGAAGGCACTGCATTCGTTTAAATGGCAACACTATTAGAAGGGGAAAAAAATGGTTTCGAGTGAATGTTTTTTCACATCAATATTAAATGGTGTTCAGATATTAGTGGTAATAACTGAAATGGTATTTATGCCAACCTTCCAAAATATCAATTTGACAAACTTCAATCAGTGTTTAATGCAGCAGCACGGCTCATAACCGGGGTCTCTAAATATTCGCACATTTCAGAACACCTTCGTAACCTTCACAGGCACAAGTGTCCTCAATGAATCCTGTACAAATTGTTATGGATGGTTTTTAAATCCATCGATGAAATGGCCCCACCCGAACTATGCGTCCAGGAAAACACTGGTCTGAAGCTGTCAAATTTTAGATCAGTAACATCATCAGTTGTAGGCAGACTGATGGAACCTAAGAGAAAGCCAAATACTAAGTTTGTGATCGCGCTTTCCGAGCATCTGGGAAGGTTTGGAATAAACTTCCACCGGAACTAAGATGCTTAACAAGTCCAACAGAATTGAGGTCTAAACTAAAAACCAACCTCTTTAAGCTCTCACACCCTTAAATTAAATATAACTGCCTGAGAGTAGCATTCTTGTTTAATCACATATTTCTTATAGGAATATTATTCGGAATCTGCCTTGTACCGAGGGACGAATCACGTTTAGAAAGATGAATTCTGATAATAACCTTGTACTGTAGTACCGCCCAGCATAACATTTGCTTTTCCTTTCCTAAACATTAAAAAACATAAATACATACTCGTATTATTAAAATATACCGGAAAGTCCAATTATGTCATCTGCGTGCGAACCGTATCTAAATTTCTCTAATAAACAATAAACAGTGTTAATCTCAAGTTAAGTATGTTACTGTATATTATCTGCCTGTACAAAATATAAATAAATAAAGAATTTTGTATTCTTGAAACGGAGAAAAATGAAATATTAATAAAAAGGAAATAAAATATTAGTCCATTTAGAATGCATTTGAACACGCAGCTGCGCTCTTCCTGATAAATATGATGACGAAATGCGACAAGATTAGAACTTTTATGAACACGTGTTCCGATATTTGTGTTTTACTGATAGTTTGTTAGGAAATCTGTCAAATCATTGGTTAAAGCCTTAAAGTTACGTTTTTAACAGAAATAAGAAATAATTTGACCAGATTTTAAATAAATTTTCAACATTTTATATCAGTAAGTTTTATCTGTATATTTAATATGTAAAGATACTAGTAGATAAAATCGGAAGTAAAACATAACCTCACATTTGAATCAAAAATAAAATTTGTTCTAAAATCGGTGTTTCTCTAATCATTGCAAATTTTTAGTTCCATATTATTAAAATTTAGATTATTTTGACACATTGTACATGTACACCGTAGTGCCTACAATACATCGATGTAATGCAATACAGAGTTTTCTGCTACCTCCGGTTTCTTATCCACTCATATACGGAGGACGTCATTGTTATGTTTATAATTTGATAAATGTGTCTATTATTGAATATTACATAGGTACCTATATTGTTACTTGTAGGGGAATATACTCCGTGCAAATCCATATAAAGATCACAGAGAATTTTATACATATTAGAAACAAAAATCATAAGACTTTCTCACTGACTTCTGACATACCTTCATTGCTATTTGGTTTAGATTTTAGGCAAAACATTCCCTTAGAAGAAACAAAAAATAGTGGCTATCTACATTCTTTATTTATATTATTGACTTCTTTCTTGAAGTGCCTTTAATACAAATTTTAATGGAAACAAATGTGCCACTGACTTGGTGCATTTTGGTTCTTGACCATTTACCACGCGCTCCGTCGCTTTTAAGCCGCTAGTACACGTTGGCCCAGCTCATTGGGCAAATGTGCAGGCCCAACGTGTACAGAACCACTTGGCGTATATTGGCCGTTGAAGCAAAACCTCCTAGATCACAAGGCCGGGACACTGAATCAAATTAGCCTTCTAACCTATATGGGAACCTACAAAAATGTATTTTTATTTATTTTTTTTAATTTACCAAAACATCTTAAGATGTTTTAATAAATAAGAATAAATTGAAAAAAAAAATTAAAACGAAAATTTTTGTAAAATCCCATACAAGTTAGGAGGCTGCTTCCGATCGGGGGGTTTTGGTTGAAGGCCAGATTATTGTCGGTTTTCGTGCACACATCAAAGGATCTTGGCGCTAATTTTGGTACAATGTATTAGGCCAACATGTACAAGAAGCATTACACTTGCCTTAAATTATATATCTCCATACCACTGGCATAATGGTGAAACACAGTTTTGCGTGGAAATATAGGCCCAATTTGGGCTTATATTCGCATCGAATAACTATTATTATTGTTTTATTTATTTTATATTTCCTTTAAGTTGGCAATAAAGAGGGTTATTCTATTGACTAACCTAACATCAGTATATCACCTATCACCTCCAGTGCCTTGTTATCAGTTATTGTGCCAGTAGGGCAATAACCGTATTATATAGCGCATCTATATTTCGTATTCTAAATATTAATAAATAACTACTGAATTTGGCTGAAGCGGTTTACTATAACATATCCGAAATATAGAAAATACAATAGAATGTTTTACGAAAGGAAGGTTCGAGAATGTTTTCCAAGCGCGTCACGTAGGCAAATAATTCGATCTCGATGTCAAGTTGCTGGTACTGTAGTGTTGATTTCCTTCCCGCTGTCGCTTATATAGGTGAAAAATAAAACGTTCTCGAACATTCCAGTTGCTACAGTAACAATATTAAAAAATAAAAGAAAATCCAAGAATCTTGTTTGACAAAGGCCGAAACTTCTAGAATGACGTCCGACTCAAGTAGTGGCGTACCACTACACATATATTATATTAATTGCACATTCCATATGTTAATGTATAGAAAATCGACCACCATAACACGGGTATGTGCCTAGGATGGTGGTCGAAAAATTCCTCAATGCATGTAACTAACAATTTTATTGAATAAAGAAACTTAAAAAAAAAAATATCATAGAATTTCAGAGAAATTTGAGAATTTGAGTGCCACCGTTCATAGAATGCATTGTTATGGACAACGAGTCTATCTGCCGAGTTTCAGCTCGATCGCATGTCGGGAAGTGGGTTATTTGCCACTTCCAAGGTTTGCATTCATTCAAGAAAACAACAGTGAAATTGAAAAAGATGTATTTAACGTTTTATGTTGAGAGAATGTTTTTACGTTTTATACGATAAGTTATATTGAAAGAGGAGAAGGAAATTGTAGGTAAAGATAGTTATCTAGAAAATACGGTATTCAAGATTAAAAAAAAATCTAAGCACTCATAGTATTTATCTATACTGCGGGAAGTCTAGTATTTAGCCACACACTTGAATATTAAAAAGGTGATAAGAAACGGAGCAATGTAAACTTTTCATGCGAATAGGGGTGGTTTTTTTATGTTCTGGGTATGTATTATTTTCACAAAATATGAATAATGTCCGTATATAATAATAAATATGTCCGTTAGATTAAAGGTTGTTTTTCTGTTAAAAATGTGCAATTTTTATATTTTCAATCATAATTATTGATTTTAAAAACCATCTTAAACAGCACATTCCGAAACGGTTCCTACTAGCCACAACGTCATTATCAAGTAAAAAAACTGTACTGGATGGTTAGACGACTGCCACAGACATCGACCAGTGTGACGTCAACAACGCCATATTCACTAACAAAAACAAAAAAATGAACATAAAAAAATTATTCGTTAACATAAAAATAATTTTATAATGCCATCATTAACGTAATTTTTTCGACAGTAAAAAACATCGAAATTACCCTATTAGCGAAACCATGCTTTTTAAAATGTTATTTCATTTGGTTATAAAATGAGCATCATTTTAGACAAAACCTTGAAAAATTGCAAGGCTTGTAACTTCCTACACATTTAAAATGAGTTCGTTGAATATTTTAAAGCGGGTTTGATTGTATAACTCTTTGAATTGGTGTGAGAAGCTTAGTTCGTTGCTTTAGTTTAAGTCTATTCTAACCAATATAACTGTTTAATCACTGAAATAAATAAATTTAAAAAAACCTCGTTTATCTTTCCCTCGATTACAAAATTATATATTTTTTACCTCTGAAAATGTTTCCATATTTATACCAGAATCCCACTCTCGAGCACGTCACCGCAACATTAGCAGTCCTGAGGTTCTTGAACCTATTAGGTTTTATGTCCCTGATAACTTCACCAGAGCTAGGCAGCACAGGCTTTATATTTTTCCAAGAGGTCAAGAGGTTTGTGCAAAATCACCTCAAGGTAGGGTTGCCATCTCTAAAATTTGGCAACCAGGACAAGAGGCATGAAAACCCCGGATTTTAGAGCCCATAACCCGGACATGTGAACAGGTTTTTTTAAACACAGTCAGTGTAATAAAAACAGTTTAAAATGTCATAAATCACCTTTTTATTTATTTTCAGACCTTAAAATTGAATTTTGTCATCTTTTATCATAATTTTAAATGTACCTATTAAATTTTTAATAGTAATTACATTTTTAAACAAAAATCTTAAAAATACTGAGACCATTTTAGTACTCAGTCTTACAATTTTTGAGGTAACTCTTTTAACTGAATAATAATTATCTTATTTAAATTTGTATCAGCAGCCATTTACACAACAAAATACCTCTTAACATAATATGAACTAAATTCAGTCTTCTTAAATCTTAAGCAACAAAACTGACCCTTTTTAAAGTTTAGACTTACTAAACCCGGACTACAGATGAAACCCCGCCCGGACGCTCCCCGGACGCCTTCTAAACTAGGACAAATCCGGGGAAACCCGGACGGATGGCAACCCTACCTCAAGGGCGCTGTACAAACTTATAATACATCTCTACAGTGATCTATGTTATTACTTAACTATTTATAGAGATAATATACAGTACAATACTTACCTAGTAGGTCACTTGAGATTAACACTTAATGAACATTATATAATTGTTTATTAGCGAAATTTAGATACAGGATTTAGGACATAATTGGAAAATTGAATGTAACTGAACTTTCTCTTAGGAATGGTATATTTAATTTAGGTAGCTTAAAAATGTAAGTTTTTAGTTTAGACCTGAATTCTGTTGGACTTGTTATGGATCTTAGTTCCGGAGGAAATTTATTCGAAGCCTTAGGCCCAGATACTCCGAAAGCGCGATCACCAAACTTAGTATTTGGCTTGCGCATAGGTTCTATCAGTCTGCCTACAGCTGATGATGTTGCTGATCTAAGAGTTGACTGCCTCAGACCAGTGTTTTCCGGGACGCATAGTTCAGAGATGTAGGGTGGGGCCATTTCATTGATGGATTTAAACACCATCCAGCACAGTTTGTACTGGATTCTTGGGGCACTTGAGCCAGTAAAGGTTACGAAGGTGTTCTGAAATGTGCGAATATTTTGAAACCCCGGTTATGAGCCTTGCTGCTGCATTAAACACTGATTGAAGTTGGTCAATTTGATATTTTAGAAGGCTGGCATAAATGCCGTTGCAGTAATCGAGACCTACCAATGATCATGCCTCTTGGAGAATAACTAGGCACCTTTCAAACACCTTTATTCTGAGACATTTTTCAATCAAACCTCAGTGAATTCAAGATTAGGATAAGTAAATTTTTTTTGATGCATCGAAACTGATATAATTAATGTATGTAATTGATTTATGCGCTCGTATATACGTGTGTTAATTATTGTAAATGTTGTAAAATGTTATTGGAATCACTTGTTTGTTCAAAATCTTAAATAACTCTTCACCGATTGCTTTGAAATTTTTATACAACGTTGCATTTATTGTGTGTGTTTTTGTATACATATATTATATAGATGTCACCTTCGACAGGTAAAAACATGCATTTTAGAAAAACAGCGCTATCTGTGGGACAAACATGCTTTTGTTGAAAAACAGCTCCATGTGTTGGACGTAAAAGTAACGCGCTATTGTTTCTCTATCCGCACAGACAGACTGAGACACAGCAACGCATGGCTGGGTACAGCTAGTAAACAATAAAAAAATACATAACCTCATTTAATGTAGAGCTAGCCTCACCAATTTATTTATCTCACTTGTAGGGAGTGCCACGTATTTCCTAAATGCAGTGGGTTTTTTTTCTATATCCTACCCATTTATAAGGTTTTTGGAATTGCAAATACACTGTTTAAACGGTACAATTATAAAGACTAATAGTCTTATAAAAATTGAAAAATCAATATCGATGTATGAACATATCGAGGATCAGGTTCTATGGGCTAATGTACTTGGTGTAGGGTCCAGGCAACGTTTAAAAGTGTGATATGAACACGGGGAGCAGAAGGTGGTACTACTTGGTAGGCTGGTAGCACTGTTGTACTTGCTCTGGGACTAACTCAAGTGCGGTAGTCACCGTGGGATTATTTATTATTTCGAGTGGTGATATTACATCTCATGCAAGTACTTCCAGTACCTATTGCTGGGATATGTATACGGGGTCTGTTGATCGTCATCCGTAATTGATTTGCCGCACGCTACTGCACATTACCATTTGTGTACTGTATTGCCTAAAATAGCAATTAGATTATAATTTCTCAATCAATTGAAAAAGCTAAGCCTGAGGTAATTCAAGAGTTAGTCATAGTTTTTTTGACTGCCAGAAGATACAAACAAACAGGGGTTCGGAAATTTTAGATTTTGATAACTAAAAAGATTCGATATGATTTAAGATTTTCACGGCCAAAATATTATGCCTTGTTTACCTCCTTCCTTAGCCAACGTTTCGGACAGCGTTATAGTTTCCATCAACAGGCAAAATAGAACGTCTAGACGTTAGGAGAAATATTGCAATGGTGTTAGTGGCGCACAAGCTGCTAAATGGGCACATTTGCAATCCAGATATTCTGGAACGAATTTTTTTTTATGTCCCTGATAATTTCATCAGAGCTAGACAGCACAGATTATTTATTTTTCCAAGGGGGAGGACCAACCTACCAATGATCATGCCTTTGGGGAGAATAACTACTTTGTTAAATCACATTTCTTCTTCTTCTTACCCATGCAAATAAATGTATGTACTTACTTATTATAAACTGTAATTTATAAACTGTTATTTGTGAAATGTAAATGGATTATACTGTTTTTCACAATAAATCAATAAAATAAATCAAAAAGAAAAAAAAAAAATAAAAATAAAAATAAAATGTGGCTAAAGTAGGAGGTAGCGCAACAAAAATTAAGTTATTTGGTTTTGAAATGAAAATATGTATAGTTCTTACCGGATTGTCACTTATACAGTTCCTACCTTACTCCTTGCTGGAAAAGGATTTCAAATTTAGAACAATGACTAGAACACTTTGCAAATTTCGAGTGCATTTGTTTGGAAAAGATCAGGAAGAATTGAATTATTAGAAGCAAGTCGTTCGATGTTTATCGTCTTTATAATCTTTGAAAATAAGGAATTAAACTATATTGAAAGTGCCTATACATTCATTGTGTTGTGCTTGAACTAACTATATTGTGTTGTGTGCTGCTTCGTGGTAAGTGATTGGTCTCCCTTTTTTCCTTTCTTCATACCTTATTTCATACCTACACGTATGATCACCCAATTACAACAAACATCATGCATTTCGTTTCCTTTCAAATTCATTTACATTCTATTATTCGTGTTTATCTGAAGCTGTAATTCGGAAACAGTTTCAGATGCAACAATAATATAGGGTTTTCCAATAAGAGGTGTTATTTTGAATAGCCCGCTATTTCGGTAGATGTTACTTTTAAAGCTGTAATTTTTAACATTTGACAAGTAGAAACTACGCCATTAATAAAAATGGAACGATATACGCTTCAACAACGCATTGAAATTATTAAAATTCACTTGAGTGAATCAAATGCAAATCATCTTGAGTGATGAGGCCCATTTCCACCTCGGTGGCTTCATCAACAAGCAAAATTGTCGCATCTGGGGCTCTGAAAACCCAAGAGTTATTGTTGAAAAGCCTCTCTATCCTCAACATGTGACTGTTTAGTGTGTATTATGGTCCGTCGGAGTCATTGGACCTTACTTTTTCGAAAATGAGGCTGAAGCAACAGTTACGGTGAATGGATTGCGCTATCGAGAGATGAGTAATGATTTTTTATGGCCGGAATTGGATGGCATTGATCTGGACAACGTTTACTTTCAACAAGACGGCGCTACGTGCCACACAAGCAACGAAACCATTGATCTTTTACGATTGAATATCAAAAGACAGTAAACAAAACATAGTGACATAGAAAGCACATTCAGTTTTACGCTCAACATTAATCTTCAGTCAAAAGTGTATTTAACAAGTGAAACTTACAATATAACAAGCCATTATGTGGACACAAGTTCTAATACAAATTTACAAGTTTTTAAAACTAAAACTAATTGAACATTGTCAATATTAATACTAGTTTGAAATTGATTTAAATTATTGTCGCCCAAGCTATTACCTAAGTACTTCAATTCAACTCTACCATTAATCCAGGCTTACCCATTTTCCACTTAAAAAAAAAAAAAAAAAAATATATATATATATATATATATATATATATATATATATATATATATATATATATATATATACATAAATATAAACATTAAATATTATCATGGATTCTCAGGATTATATAAGATTATATAATTCTCAGGATTATAGAGGAACTTGGATTTTCATAAGAGCTACTCGCTCTAAAACCCTCATTAATTGTAACAATTCTAAGACTGAACATTTCAAACACTCGCTTGTACCTAGATTACGTGGAATTAGTAATAGGTACGCAGATGTAGCGGATCTGTTTAACTGCACAGAAGCTATGTACAAAAAATCTTTAATATCATATCTTTTAAATCATGGCCAATAAAATGTAAGTCTACTCATACTTACATGAAAATTTAAATAAATATGTATATAAAATGAACTGCCTGGGGCAACTGAGGAAACTTGGGTCAATAAAAATAGTCAATAAGGTGAACCAACAGCTTGATTGGCACTTAACTACTTTCAACCAAAACCTGAATATAAATGCATACATTTTAGCTATTGTAATATATTATATCATGTATCTATACTATCGTATATTTCAATCAACACTAATCTAACCTAGTCTACCTATAAGTTTTGCGTGTACTTGTAACTCTAACTTTTTATATCCATCTAGAGTTTCTGTTAATTGTATATTTTCTGATGTCACTGTTTATAATTTACTGAATATGGTATATTTTATACCGTTGATATTAAAAATAATAAAAATAAATAAAAATAACACCTCTTATTGGAAAACCCTGTACTAAAAAGATTAATTAACTTCCTAAATTTTTTGAGATTGAAAATCGTCTGAATTATCTCGAGTTTTTCGAAACTATCTTGGGAAAAATTAGTAAATAGGTACTACCAATCATAAATAGTCTGCGTGGGGCATATATAGAAATAGGTACATACTTCTAACTCAGTCCTTTAGCACTTAAGCTCAAGGTAAGTGCGTTCCAAAATTCTACAGAGTATTAATGACTAAACCGTTTTCATAATCCAAACACTTCGCAGTTGTGATCTCATTGTTTTAATTTTGACGGTACACGTATTAAAAATTAAAGTGGGAAAAGTCAAAATACAGCATGCAGGTAAACACATCTCCAGTCTCCACTGCCGACCAATTAGCGCGCGGAGAATTATTCGGTCAAACAAAAGCAGATCAAGAAGGAGTTCAAAGGAAAACGCCGCTGGAACTGTGAATATGTGGAGAGTCAGAAACGGGCTGAAGTGTGCGTTAATTAGCGCTTGGAACAGTTACCATTGGAGCCTTTTTAAAATGAGTCACATGGAATTTACAACACTAGTAGTAGGGAGAAGGAGTCAAAGCCTAGCGTATTACTTATATTTATTATACTGAAATCTGTAACGCATAATTTTCTTAAATTGAAACATAAATACCGATATTTTTTTTAAAAGTTCGTTTACATTGTTAAAAAAAACTTTCTAAAATGTCAGCAGATACTACGGTGTAAATTAAAACAATCGATAAAATATAAAGACAAGCAAAAATTATCCCATGAACTGAGATCAACATACCTAACTACTCAATTTAAAACTGTCTAGCGATCTCTCCCTCTTATTATCAAAGTACGCATGTAACAGAAAGAGATGAGTAATTATTACGCTGTAAAAACATAATACGGAGTACATTTGATCAATATCAATATTTGTACGAACAAGTTTTCCGTCGTATAAAACATTCGCTTTTAACTGATATTTTGTTAGGAACTCTGTCAATTCATTCGTCAAAGGCCTGCAGTCCCGTTTTTAACAGGAAAACGAATAATGTGACCAGATTTTTAACAAATTAAGAGTATTTCATATCAGTAAGTTTTCTTCGTATATACAACTTATCCACCTATTTCCTCTCTAGATTTTAACACTAGTTAAATTAGGTTTAACGACGGTCAACCCTTAGGTCAGCAGCGTCGTCAGCTATCGGAAGGTTGAAGGAACCAAAGTGCACACCAGATACGGTGAGCATGCTTTTGAAGTGTCAGGACCTAAAGCCTAGAATGGTCTGCCACATGATTTAAGGCTAAGAAGCTTAATGCTAAATCACTATTTTGATTAATCTTTATAACGAATTGGTTTACATTATGAATACCAAAAAATATGCTTTAGATAAATTGAAGGTTTTCCTATCGTTTCCCTTGAGTAGAATACAAATAAAAAATAAATTACTCAATAAAAAATATAAATGAAAGCTACCAACAAGAATGCTTTTTCAATAGAAATATTTGAATGTTTAAAGGAAATGACTCTTTTGTTTTCTTATAAAATAATTTACAAAATAAATAAAAACCACTTTTGTGCTTGAAATCGAACGTTTCTAGACTCCGTTTGTCAAGCGATTTTAATGCCAATTACCTACATTCGTGACAATATAAGGCATACTAAAATATACACATTTTTGGCTTGTAGCTTCCTCTTAAGAATGATCACAGACTCTACAGAATTCAGAGCTATATATTAAAACTCATCTTTTTAGACAATCATATCCATAAAGGTTCTCAGTCTTCATCTCATAGTCCGCGACAGTTCAAATAACTAATTATTTAAAAAAAATGTTAACATGTAAGAATTTGTTAGCTTTTTAAAGAGTCTTAAATTCTTCAGTCTTTTAAAATAACTATCAACTTTACATTTGATACGAATCTTCCAAAAAATGTAACATCAATAGAATTGGAGGGTAAAATAGCATATGTAAAATCAGGTGACCGGATAACTCATCTCAATGACAATTCAACACAGCTATAAAAAGTCATATAAAGTTATGAAAAGTGATGAAACAAAAACTACTTTATAGCACTTTTTATAGGTGTGTTTAATTGTCATTTTGATGAGTTATCAAGTCACCAGCGCCCTTGTGGTAATTTTCACAAAAAGGGCGCTATACAATTTATTAAATTATTATTATTATATAACAAAAACTTGTATAAATTCAAACTTGACCAACGATTTATTTAAAAAGGTCATCCTTATCCTCGTTGTTTAATATTTATTTTTAATTTGTTATCAATATAAAAATCTAGTAAATGATTTCAGGAAGTGAATTTACAATTGTTAATCAATAATGAAGAAAAAAACACTTTAATATCGTAAATAATGATCGGTAAATAACAGATATTTAATACAACGGTGGATATCTCCGACATGTTGGTCATACTATGGTGAATGTTAAATACAAAATTTCGTTATTCAAAATACAGGGGAAGATTGATGGATTTTTAGTAGGGGTGATTTTGTCAAACTTTATCAGATGATGAGCCAATTGGATTGGCAGGAACTTTCTAAATTCGATACCGTTAATGAGGCGCTACACCATTTTTATTCATGTATATATAATGTATTTGACGCTTGTTTCCCTAGGAAACCTCCCAACAGAGGTGGACGTAGATATCCGAAGTGGTTCACTAGAGATACCATCAGGAGCATTGAGAAAAAACATGCTCACCATAAAAAATGGAAAGCTACTGGTGACCAAAATGAGTATGAAATGTTCAGTAATCTCAGAGCAGTTGTTAGAAGAAATGTTCATATAGCATTCCGAACGTATGTCGACTCAATAGAGAGTGATATCAAGCATGATCCCAAGGCATTTTGGGACTACGTAAAATCACTGCGCAAGGATGGTGGTATAACAGACATCATGATGCATGGTGATCGGGAAGTTAGAGGAGCGGATGTAGCCAATGCATTTGCAACTCATTTCCAATAAGTGTACAGTAATGAGCCTCCATTACTAAATCCCATTTCTGCTTCCAAGATGAATGTGAAGGGAGCCCAAAACATTGATATAAGTCATATAGAGGAATCAGATGTTAAATCTTCAATTAATAACATGAAACATACACATTCACTTGGGCCAGACTTTCTTCCAGTATTTTTTTTAAAAGGATGCGTTGAATTTTTAAAAATTCCACTAAGTTTTATATTCAACCTATCTTTAGATACTGGTATATTTCCTGATTCCTGGAAAGTCTCAAAAATTTGTCCCATTTTCAAAAGTGGATCAAAGACATCTGTCGAAAATTTCAGGCCAGTGGCAATACTTTCCGCCCCGGCTAAGTTATTCGAATCGATAATTCATAAACATGTGCTGTTTCAAGTAGAGCCTTTCTTAATATCGGAACAGCATGGGTTTAGAAAAGGTCGATCAACAGATACTAACCTTCTGGTACTCACAGATTATATTTCCAAATCTTTAGATAAGGGCTACCAAGTAGATTGCTCATATAATGATTTCTCGAAGGCATTTGATACCGTAAACCATGACATATTATTAAATAAATTGTCAACTATAGGTTTTTCTTTACGGTTTCTCATATTCTTTGCAAGCTATTTTACTGGAAGAAAGCAATTTGTATCTCATGGAATATTCTTGTCAAAATTATTCCTTGTGCTGTCAGGCGTTCCACAGGGCTCTAATTTAGGACTGCTCCTCTTTCTGATTTTTATTAACGATATTACAGAAAATATTCTGCATTCCAGGTCACTTCTTTTTGCTGATGACCTAAAACTATTCTTGGAAATTAAAACTTTAGAAGACTGCATTCGACTCCAATCGGACATTAATAGAATTGTTGACTGGAGTAAACGGAATCGGATCGAATTCAATGTTTCTAAATGTTTCATTCTTTCTTTCACACGGGCACGTCATACTTGGTTTTACCGGTATACCATGAATGCCCGAAGTTTAAAACGTGTCTCCACTATGAAAGATCTTGGCATCATGTTTGATAGTAGGCTGACATTTCATACTCATATCGAAATGACGTGTAGTGCTTCACTGAAAATGCAGGGCTTCGTCCTACGCACTGCGATGAATTTTAGAGACACCCGGGTTCTCCAAGTGCTATACATTGCGTTGGTTAGGAGTAGGCTTGAGAGTGGGTCGGTGGTTTGGAGCCCACATCAGGTGAAGTATTCCCTTATGTTGGAGAGAGTACAGAAGAAATTTCTGAGATTCCTCTACCTGAGGAAGTATGGCTATTACCCGTGGCTCTATCCTACTGACTTTCTCTTGGGCATGCTCGGTATGAACCATCTACGGGTCAGAAGAGATGTGCATATTGTATCCAGAGATGTGCTTTATTTCAAATAAATCCATTTCAAATGGAAATGCAAAATGCAAAATGGGTATTTTCCATTTTGCATTTTAAATGCTTTTCTAAAAACCATTTTGCATTTTGCATTTTAAATGCTTTTCTCAATGCATTTTCCATTTTAAATGCTTTTTTGCAACATTCTTCCTACTATCTCCACTCATCTTTTTTTCATAAACCCCAAATATCAGTCGGTCCTCAACCTCGCTATGAGAGATAATTTTCATTTGTCAAGTTGCTCCCTGGTAGGAGCCCTGGCAATTGAGTGATACCATTACAAAAAATACTGAACATGGGGCCATGACGCTGTAATATTAAATGTTAGATTTCTATGTTTTTACGTTGGCAACATTAGTCCCGCGGAAATTTTTTGTTGTCTCATAATCTGTAGTCGTGGTGTTTTTGGATTTACCATCATGTAATATGTTTGTTCTACATTGATGTCCATTATTAAATGACAAAATTGTTTAAAAATTCTATAATTATTTTAATTGTTTGACCTGAGAAACCATTTTGCATTTTCAATGCATTTTGAAAATAGGTATTTTGCATTTTGCATTTGAAATGCTTTTCTAAAAACCATTTTGCATTTTGCATTTTCAAATGGAAAAGTTTTGACCCATTTCCATTTTGCATTTCAAATGGTTTTGGGTACCCATTTTGCACATCTCTGATTGTATCACACTTCTTCAAACTGATTCGTGGATGGTTTGAAAATCCGACTATCATGGAGAGTATTAGTCTCTATGTTCCTGATGGTTATCTCCGTCACCGACAGCATAGACTGTTTTATCTCCCGGCCTGCAGGACCAACTTGCCAATGGTCATGCCGGTGGGGAGAGCAGTCTTGCTGTTGAACAGAATTAATTCGGATATCGACATATTTAGCATCGGTGAAGCTGCCTTTAAAAGGCAAGCTCTATTGATGCTGGTATAGTTTATACACCGCTAACTATTATGTAATACCATTTTACAAATGTACTTAAAAACGAAATAAAATGTAATTTTGTAATGTTTTTAAAGGAATAAACAAATTGAATTGAAAAAAAATTGAATTGAATTGAATTGGAAGATGTAGAAGTTAGATGGAAGTTAGAGGAATGGAGAATGGAGTTAGAGGAAGCTGTGCAGGGCAGTTCAGCGGAGCTGATGATAGCCAATATTTGATATGCGAGGGTACCAGAAAAATAATATGCAATACGTATGTTTCGTTTACGTTTTACCCACGTAGAAAAGTGATAATGCTGATTTAATAAAAAATATTTTCAAATTATTTGTAATCCGGTTTAAAATGGGACTGCAAGCCGCTTAGTGATAAACTTTTAGTAAATTCATAATAATAACACGTTTTCGTGCACCTACGTTTTTCTTAATAATATATAATGAGAAAATTCTAGGATTTTTATGAAGATCCGGCATCGTGACAATTTATTGGAATTTTAGTATTAGTTTATCAGAAAACCTATCATTTCATTCGTTAAGGTTCTAAAATCCCGTTTTTAAACGGATTACTTATACTTTGAAGAGATTCTTAATAAATTTGCAAAAAACTTTATCAGTAAGTTTTCTCCGTGAGCGAGTAAGGCAGAATCTTTTCATGTTCTGAAAATCAAAATCACGAAAAGGGCTTCATTGACTCGCCGCGTCACAGGAATAGATTATCAACATTACTATATCTTGTTTATTTAACTTGGTTTAGTTAGTTTATTCATGCAGCAGAAGTCGATTACTTTCTGTCACATAAAATGCCATTATTTACTAGCGTTTATTTTTTTACAATAAGGAGATCGGTTATCTCGTGAATAGGAAAATAAATTTAAACTAGAATTTAGAACTATCCAGTCTCCGATATAACTACCCTACAGTATTTCATTTTCGTAAGTTTTATTTGTAATTTTAAACACAGCAGTTTGTAACTATAATTATGTTATTTTATTAAATATTAGAACATAATACGTTAAACGGTAGATGCTTTCAGTATCGCTCTGGTGAAAGACCACGATTCAGAATCAAAACTCTGATTGAAATGGCTTTAGTCGTGTTTGGTGACCAGATCCGAGCAGCCAGATACCTCCTCATCTTTCTTTTTCCAATCTTCTTCCCCTCCCAATACCTTCAGCCTTACAACATACCCCAATTAGGGATGCCATAGTCTCACTGGCTCCAGACGGTTGGGAATTAGGACTCTTGTGCTGTACTCAAATTAATAAATAAATTTACAATCCTGGTACAAATATTATGTAAATAATATTTTAAGTTAAAAAAATAGGAATGATAAAATCTCAGTTTATAAATATTTATCTACTTTATTACATATTTTATTAGAAATTTCACAAATGATTAACTTCACGATCTTTTGCATTTACTCGAACTCACCGATCGATAGTTTTTGGTGGTAGGCACAATCGGATTTTTTATGATTAACTGTTTTTGTTATTTAAATGATTTAGATTCTAGTTTATAGTTCAGTATTCTGAAGTTCACACGCTCTCGGCAACTCTGTGCTGCTAACCAAACACATAGACGCTATTGCCATTAGTGGGCAAATGCTAATGCGCAAAATAATGTTAGGGGTTATATCAACACCGGAGAAATCAACTGACAACTGGTAATGCCGGTCTTGTAGCATTCGTATTTCTCGTAAGGACTTACTAAAAACCAAACCGTTTCTTATAAAGGATTTATATTATTTAAGAATTCTATTTCTATTTACCAGTATACCGAAGTAAAACTTTTTGCATATGTTTATAAGCCTTCTAAATTAGCGCACGAACGAAATGTGAGAAATATACTAAAAGTTTATCAGGAAGTGGCCTGCAATCCGGTATTAAACCGGATTACCAATAATTTTAAGAGATTTTTAATAAATTAGCTATTTATATTTTTCTCCTTGCACGTCTTTTGCGGTAGACGAGTGAACAATGTTATTAATCCAAACGTAATTAATAAATTAAAACTTATTATTTTCTCAGACGACTACTAAATATTTGCAAGTACTGTGATGCAAATACATCACGATGACCAGATGTCCGTTGATCAAGTACTTGCAGTTGATGTGTTTCTTTGATACTATATCCGTGAGACATAACGTTAATGTCCCACTAAACTAAATCCGCTGTCGTCAAACTGATACAGGAAGTAGAAATAAGGTGTCTTCCTCTTTCTACAGCAAAGACATAATAAGCTCACCTACTTCCGCTCTCCGCATTCAGAAGAAGCTACAAGCCAAACATGTGTATATTCTTGGTATACCTTATATTGTAGGTAATAGGCATTAAAATCGCTTGACAAACGGAGTCTAGAAACGTTCGATTTCAAGAAAAAAATTTGTTTTTATTTATTTTTTAAATAATTTTATAAGAAATCAAAAAAGTTAATGAAGTGAAACTGTCACAGATAATCTTAGCTATATACTGCATTTTTTTAAAGTTGTTTCCTTTATGCCTTCATACATTTCTAAAAAAAAAATTTTTTTTACTAGTTTACATTTATATTTTTTATTGAGTAATTTATATTTGTATTCTACTCAAGCGAAGCGATAGGAAAACCTTCAATTAATCTAAAGCATATTTTTGGTATTCTTAATGTTCACCAATACGTTATAAAGATTAATCAAAATATTGATTTGGCATTAAGCTTCGCCTTCAGCTGGATATTGCGACTAATTGCCTTTCTTCTTCTCCCCGCAGAGGTAGGCAGAGAGGACGGACCGCCAAACAACTCGGTCTTGGCACACACACATTCATACATCGTCTCATACATACTCTTCTATTATTCGGCGACATATATTTTCCTTACTTATACTCACTACGCTTACATCAGCCTTGCAAATCTCCACATTTATCTCACGATCATACATGTTTTTACCACACAAGCAGCTCGGGGATCTCATTTCTACCACATTCAGTCTATATCGATACATATAGATTATGTATGTATATAGATACAGTTGTAATGGTAAAATTATGTTTTTGTCTGATATATTGAGTGTGGCTTACCCATTATTTATACTATTTAACAAGTCGCTGTCATCAGGGTGTTTTCCAGAACAGTGGAAAAAACACCTATACACAAATAGGGAGATAAAATCGATGTATCAAACTGCAGACCATTATGTATTGTATATTGTACGTTACTCCCAAACTCTTAGACTCGTTAGTCCCAGGTGTCATTATAATACAAATCAGTGATATAATTGCACACAATCAGCCTGGCTTTATCACAGGTAGAAAGGTAGATCTACTCTATATAGGTAACTTAAGGCGATGCCATTCGTAGTAATGCAAAATCGTGTGTTTTTGGTTTGAAAATTTGGTCGCCTAGAAATGTTTCAGATGCTTTAATTAAATACTGCGAGTAGAATACATCTTAGCCTTTGAAATATTTGAAGTCTTTTTATAAGCCCAGAAAAAAATAATGTATAAGTCCTATGAAAACTGCTTTAATGTTCAAAATCTCCTACTTACGAACCCATTTTCGGTTATGATTTTATTGTACAATGTGGCAAATTAAGTTATTTACAAAATGATCAAATTAAAATTAAATATTTATCCCTGAAAATCCACAAAATAAAATAAAAGACACTTTTTGGTCATGTTTTTTTCTTGCATAAATCAAAACAGGCGGATGGTGTTAAGCGGGAATTTAAACCTTATCGCCATCTACGTAAGGGTTGTTATTGATAGCGGCTCAATTTAAAATATTACACGACGTAGTGCATCGCCTTAATCATTTATGAAAATTATATAATTGTATCCCTTGCCTAATCTGGTGGATTCGAAATACCTTCACTGTTTTTCCAAAGCTTTTGACAAAGTTCGATTTCTTTAATGAAAGCATGAGTGAGACGAAACTTTGAAGTAGAAATAAACCGAATTCCCAATATCCGATCGCTTTGAAACTCGGCAGATAGACTCGATGTAGATGAAAATGCATTCTATCAACTTTTGGCAATTCTAGCAATCACGCATATACACGCAGACTTCTCTGAAATTGCTGTGAAATTTCAGCAGTTAATGTACAAAATAGATGACGGTCCTACCCAATCGGGATTTGGCTCAATTGTTAATGCGGTTGACTCCAGTCCCAGGGGAGGACAGTTCGATCCTCAGTCAAAATTCACGCGAAATTCCGAACGACGAACAGTAATGCACGTTAACAATCAGTAATAAACATATGTTATAGTATTTTTTTACATTTTTCTAATACAAAACGAAATAATAATGCAACATGTCTACATAATATACATAGTTACTTATTTATTTATTTCTTAACGTCCTTTTTCGGGGCTTTTACATGAGAATATTAAGATATATAAATTATTTATTGTACATAACTGAATTGCTTCATTAACAACATTTTATATTTGTATAAAGATAAATTGAAGATGTCCACTGACTTGGTATAATTGCTTCCCTCCATTAGTATTCTGGGCAAAGAGGAATGCATCTTGTAGTTAGTCCCAGAATTTCTACGTTATGTCCGCCATATTAAACTGTACAGTATTCAAATCCATGAAAAGTTGTCCCTTATGGAAAATGGTGTAAAATTCCTTAAATATTTTGATGCTCTGCAATGTTATCGAAAGCTTTCAAAATGTATAAGTATATCTAGATAATCTTAAATATATAAGCTTTCTGGATGGTATATTAAATAACCATCTTTACTAGCAATTTACATAATGCTGTCAGTAATTGCTTACAGCGAAACATTCCCTGAATTTCCGTGCTCTGGGAAGTAGCGAGAAGAAAAAAATTATAAAATACGAAATTGTAAGTTGTAGGCACCGGACGGACGAAAGCTCTCGAACATTTAATGAGAGATACATCAGCGGAGTTGTAAACACGAGCTGGCAGCTTTATGTCATATTAACGTCATAAGTGTTTGAGTTTCATCTCTAGCCAGAGCAGTAGTGTGTGTCTGTGATCTGTGACTTCAGCAACAGTCAGCTGGCTCTGTACCACCACCCGTCACTTCAATTAGTCGCTCCTATCCATCGCATGTTGACAAGGAAACAAATGTAGACTTTATTAATTACTTGTAATACAGTGCTTGGATGCTTATATTCAAAATAATGCAATACTAACATCTTGTTATAGGTACCGTAGTTTTTGAATTTCTGATTATAAACAAAGTTAAAAATCTATGTTGTATTTATAATTAACTAGCTGACACCGACTTTGTCTACCATTCAAACTGCTCTCTAAACACTCCTGGAACTAATAAAATCAAACGTTGAAATATTCAAAAAATCGGTTCAGTAGTTTTGGAGTCTAGAAGGCACAAACAAAGTAACATTCATTTTTATATATATACATAGATCATCTGACAAGGCTATTTGGCGCCCTCTGGATCATTTCAAAAACAAAAATTATTTTTAATAATATATTAATAATTATGAAATGAAATAAAATTATATTTATAATAAGGAATTAAAATTTAAAAAAAATATTAATTAAAATAAAATAATTTTCTTATTACAGGTAGGTTCATACAAAATCGCTTGTCTGAATTATTCTTCATTCAATCAGTTCCAGTTTGGAAAATTACTCTTAAAATCAAAGCAAATTAAGTTCATTTAAACAAAATCCACGAGGACAAACAACCAAGCAAAGACAACCGAAATTAGTACCTATGTTTGAATATAAAAATATTTAAAAGCAATACAATATTCGATGTGATCCATCTGTTTATGTGTTATGTGATGTACTTATTTGATTGAATATAATTGTAAAACTGCTTATATCCACACAGAAATTCCCTAGTGAGATACGTAGCGGAGGAAAAAAAAAGATATTATTAGTAAGTTCTAAGCTGTGAATTCATCTCTGTGCGCCGCAAGAATGTCTAAAACGTTGACTCAAGAATTGTGAAAATTCAAAGAATGTAAAATTTATCTACTATTCGCCATGTTAATCGTGTGCCTACACAACTACTCATCTCTGCTGGGATTATAATCATACGAATTTAGAATTGTTTTTTAAATTTTAAAGGCATTGTCAACCTTTGAAGTGTGTTTGTCAGATTCACGAGGGCTCTTTAAAATATAAACAAAAAAATTTTAGAGACTCCACTCTAACATAATTTACATTTCACGTTATTTGAGCTGAGGTCCCATGGTAGAATTTTATACAACTTTTCTCAATTCTAGCTTCAAATGCAGAGTAATCATAAAATGGAGGGAATATTATGTTTCTGTGTCGCCACAAGCATAAATCAACTTTAACAGCCTGACATTAAATTGGAAATGTTTGGTTTCCGTTAGTCAATAACAAGTAAACAAGTAGGCACACAATATATTATATACCCATACCAAATAGCATTAGCATCATTGACTCGATGCATCCAGATTACCCTCTGCACTCAAAAGCTCATGTCGTTAAACTATGTATAAACAAAATTGCAATCTCTTAACATGAAGGAGATCTGATCTTTGTTGTAAATAATGCATCTTGTGTTTGGGGGGTCTAAGAATTACTGCATTTTTCAATTTAACTGCAATTCTTTACATTTACAACTTCCTTGTGTTGAATGTAATTAACCAATGTGTAGGATGTATCATTATATCGAATGGCCGAAGTATTAACAATATCACTACATATTATCACAAATTTTAAATACGTATGTATTCCTTCAGTTAAATGGTTAATTGGCTCAGGTAGAGAGGAATCTGATCATTATATTTTTTTAAATGTCACTTAAAATTATCCACACATATTCAATTCCATTAACAACTAAATGGTTGATTGGATTGAGTACAGGAGAGTCTGAACTGATTCTTTTAAATAATATTACCTAAAATTATCAATATTGACGCACTTAGTAAAAACTAGATATCTTTACTAAAGACATTTTAGGTTTTATATTTTCGGGTTCTGTAAAAGTCCTATTCAAGTTCTATTATTATATCATTATAGGCTAGTTGCTTGACATAACTGAAATACTAACAGAACTTGAAAAAATCTTTCACAGAAATTTAACTTTTAAATTTGAAGAATTGTTCAAATTCTCCAAAACCACCCGTCCAAACATAGCCGCGTACAAGGCCCCTAATACCGCGAAATTAGGTACAATCTTTAGAGCACAGGTGTCAGGTGGGAATGGGAATCCTTGTTCTACCAGTATTTCAATAAAAGTTGCTTCGAGGAACTAGCGTCATTGATCCCTTTAGCACCGGTACACAGTCTGGAAACACGCCAAACGCGCGCCCAACATTTGTATACGGTTGACATTTTTCAGAAGAGAACGGGTCTCTACGACTCGACAACAAACTGACTCAACAAACCTCCAACAACATGGGTCTTTTCGAGATCCATGTTCACTCCCTACTCACCTAAAAATACCCTTCGCAGCATCCCCAAAGACCACATAGGCCCTGAAAGAAATTATTTTCCTCAAGACCTCCTGTGTAAAGAAGTGAACTGCGAAAAATACCATTTTTTAACCATAACAACTCACTAACTTTTGACTGTCGAAAGGTAACAAAAAAGAACCCTCGACTGTCGAGAGGTGGTAATAAAGGGTTTCCTAATATTTACTTTAAATTCTGATGATGGCAAACGATTAGAACTCAAGCCATTACTCGGGACATAAGGAATGAGGTACAAATGGCGACGATTTCTGTTTTGTTTTTTCCCTCGACTCTAAAAAAGTGAAGCGGAACGACTTTTTATGTGGTCACATGTGGCGGGGCTCATTAAATGCGCTCTGCTGATCACCTCTGAGCCGATTCAGACGATGCGACACGATGTGTACCCGGTGCCGCTCGGTGCCGTTGACTGCTTGACGAATTGCGTGTGTGATTGCTCTCGAAAGAGTCATCACAGCCATTATTTATATTTCACGCATACGCGACATTCTTGACTTCTTACAAAACGTTTCGGAATCAAAGGGTGCACGCCGAGAGAATTAATACCGATCTTTTGAGTTGATGATTACTCGTTCGAGTTGTAAATATTTGGGCGGAAAATTGATGTTTTCTGGCTTTTGGAAGATTGAATCACGATTGTTTTTTTTCTAAAAATGAACAAATGATTAAGAGTATACATCTTTTAGCATACGGCAGTATCTATGGTGGACAATTGACACCAATCTCACTCCCGAAAATGAATGAATGAAGAAGTCTAAGACGCCGAGGATGTTATACATATGTTATTTTTTTATTATGTTTTATTTTATTAAAACCAACAGTTCTAATATTTTAAAATGAATTGTAAAATATGTATAATTGTTGAACAGACAACAGGTTACTGTTATATTTAAAATAAACTTTTTTTATGCATAAAATTGTGGCTACATTATCTTAATGTTAAGTCTACATACCTTCGAAACAATGCAATATTGCACGGTATTTTTAATGTAATATCCAGGTAACTAGCAACCTTCACCTATCCATTGCCTTAAGCTGAACTACATAGCCCAATACGGGATATCACCCCCATTGGAGTTGCGACTCTTGTGTGGTAATTTCTATATCAAAAGATGAAAAGCAAAACATAGTTATTTTTATATTTACTTCACGCATTATTATATCCCTCAGGACTTATGTGATCTTTATAGATGCCCTGTCAAGGGTGTTTTTAAGGAAAGGAAGGAAAATGAATAAGGGTGGGTACGAATCTGGGAGTCAGTGTGTCCAAGAGTGACGGACATATGAATCCAACCACACAATACCACAATATGTGATACGTGATATGATACACAATACCCGAGCTAAAAACAAAGAACTTCTCCAAACTCCTTTTGCTAAAACCACCTTTGGTCAAAGTCATTTTAAATACATAGCTTGCAAACTATACAATATACTACCAGCCACTATTAGACAAACAGAGACAATGACCAAATTCAAACATGAAATAAAGAAATGGATAACAAGTATTGGGCGTCCCACTATCACAAACAAATGTAAACCAAATTACACGTAAACAGGAACAACAATTCACATTCAAAATAAAATAATAGATTCAATAATTTTATAATAGCCCCTTTGTAAGTAATCTGTAAGTACCTGAATACGTCTGTCACGACACAGGTGTACCCGAGTGAGACAGATGTCAAAAAATTTATGTAAAAAAACTTTATATTGATAAATAAATAAAAAAAACCCTTCCACTGCGGCTTAAGAAAATTTGTCCAGAGAGTTTGGCTGGATAGGTTAAAGGGTCTCCATCAACACGCCTCTCCAGGAGGCTAGACGCATCCACCGTCAGGTGACCTATGGCAGAGGTGTTGGTTATACAATAAATGGATCCCGGGGCGGCGGTACTCATACTCGCCTCCCAAATTGAGACCAAATTTAGACCTCATTTCCAACTAATGCCTATATTTTGATTTTTTCAGATCCTCATCCGACAAGCGGCGGCTGCACGTGAAGCGGCCAATGAACGCCTTCATGGTGTGGGCCCAGGCAGCTCGCCGCAAGTTGGCGGACCAGTACCCACAGTTGCACAATGCCGAGCTCAGCAAGACTCTGGGCAAGATATGGAAGTAAGTCCCTAATCAAATGTTCTTCTATGCGTATTCTATTATATGTGCCATGTGGTACATCCGAGAGTGGGACTTGGCCTTTTACACAAATGTTATCCACCCGCACGGAGAAAATTTCTTGATCAGGAAGCGGCTTACTGTCCCGTTTGAAGAGGTTTTCAATAAATCAGCATCAGGTACTAATTTTCATCCGTTTGCTCTGGTCCCCAACTATTTCATTCCTTTCAAGTTCTCAAGCCTTTCCATCATTTCTCAAATTTAATTCTACACAGTCCAGAGTGAAAGAAACTCTCAGTGTTGCCCTGGTAAAAGATCATTATTTATAATCGAAAGGTTTCTTGAAATGGTTTCCATCATGTGGTGAAGAGCACTTCTCCACCCTCCTATTCCCCACTCGTTTTAGACTCATAATATACCCAATTGCCACAGTCTCACAGTTGGGACTTTTGTGAAGTATTCCCATAAAAAGGTCAGTTAAATATGTTAAATATAAAGCAATACGGTTAGCCCCTGGGTTCTCATATTGAATGAGGTTTTCTCAATCACATTATGATTCGGAATTTCCCCTCAAAGTCCCTACCCACAACACTAGTGTCCGAGCCGAATACAAAAAATCGAAGGAAACCATCAGGAAGGATCAGCTCCCCGCAGCCATTCCCGAAATTTATAATGTAATATTTTATCATAACAGAAACATAAATTTCGAATTTTACAAACCACAATTTTTCATCACTTTTAAAAAGCAATTTACCCTGTAATCTATATGACAATTCATCACATTTTACCGCCGCTCCAGGAACCATTTAATGGATAACCAACACCCCTGCCACAGGTCTCCCCAAGTGGTTTGCAGGGGTGCCCGGGTTCATCGGGAGAGGTGTGTTCAGGATGCGCCTGCCCATCAGCTGCATGGCATGCCAGATCGGTAGAGGCTAGTTTGGGGAGACCCTTTGACCTCTCCAATTAGACTTTCGACCCATCGCCTTGCGCTGCAGTGGGAGGGATATATTCAAATGTCCATCACTACTGGACACAATGATCCTTAGATTCCTACCCAACCTCCCATATATTTTACCTTCCCATTAATTCCTCTCCTTTCTTTCCTTGAAAAAGACTTTCCACATAGCATCCCAAAAGATGACATAGGAACTGATGGAAGTTATTTTCCTCCGGGCCTCCTGTGTGAGGTTAAATTAAAAATAAATTTTAAAAAAACACATCAGTTTCTCGATGTGCTTCTGGGTCGCTCCACAGGGGTACTTAATTGGTCATGATTTTCGTTGTCTTTCTCTTCAATTCTATATTCACTTTGTTCCATTCTTTATACAGGGTGTCCGGGGATAAAGTGCAGTAACTTCGTGGGGGGATTCTACATGATCGTAGGAGTAAAAAAGATAAATAACTTTTTCCGAAATTCCAATTTTTTCTTTTTCATACAAAAAGACATACCTGCTAAAATGCCATAGTGTAGGTGCAAACTTACCCGATAAATTCGCAAGTGTGAACGTGGCAACGTTGCATATTGTGAGTGGCGCGTATCCATGGAAACCGATATTGTGAGTGGCGCGTATCCATGGAAACCGCATGTGTATTGTAAACAATAACAACACAGAGTTCGCCGTATGTTTTGATATTTTACCAAATTCAAAAGAGAACTGCACTAAGATCACGTTACACTTTTTATTATAAAAAATATGAATAACTCATTGAACACTTAACTAATTTCATCGCTTTTTACTAATTTAAAATATTTTCAAAATGTCCACCTTCTGCTTGTAGGCAAGTATGTAAACGTACAGTAATATTATTTATAATTCGTACATTGTGGCGTATTTCATCTGCGGCTTCGTGAATACGTAACCGGAGATCTTCGACGTTATTTACTTCTTTGGCGTAAACTTTATCCTTCATCGCACCCCAAAAGAAAAAATCTAACGGTGTCAAGTCTGGAGAACGCGCCGGCCATGGCGAAGTACTCCCTCGTCCAATCCAACGATCTGGGAATTGTTCGTCTAGGTAGCGACGAACGGCAAGTCCGAAATGTGGTGGAGCTCCATCCTGTTGAAACCACATTTCACATCTTCTATTTAAATCAACTTCTTCCAAAAGAACGGGAAGGTCATTCTTCAAGAAATCCAGGTAATTTATTGAATTAAGCCTAGGTGGCAACACATGCGGTCCTATAATTTGATTGTTAATAATTCCAGCCCAAACGTTAACGGAGAATTGAACTTGATGGTGCAACTGCCTTACGGAGCGCGGGTTTTCTTCCGCCCATTCATGCAAGTTATGCAGGTTTATCACACCAGTTCTGTTGAACTGGGCCTCGTCCGTCCAAAGGATGTTCCCAATGAAGTTCGGGTTATTAAGTTGCTTACGAAGTAGCCACTGACAATATGCAATCCTTGATACGGGGTCACGTTCCAGAAGGCCTTGCACGCACCGATAATGGAACGGGTGCATTCCGTACGTCTTGAAGAGATCCCAGATAGAACTCTTAGGAACACCAGTCATTGCGGAAATTCTACGAAGCGACAATGTAGGATCATTTACAATTGTAGCCATGATGAAGTCTTCGTCCGCTATTGGTAAATTAATAGCATTGTTGTTTCGGGGTCTTCGGCCAATTCCTTGTTCGCGAATAAGTGCATGCGTTTGAACAAAAACACGAGCGTTGGGCACATTACGATTCGGAAAACGACGTGCATATTCCCGGCGCGCCGCTTCGGAATTTCCACCATGTAGTCCATAAAAATAATGAATATCTGCCCGTTCTTCGTTGGTAAAGCGAGGCATTGTCACAATAATTCTGTATTAAAATTACGCACAAAAGAAACACATTTTTAACAGTTAGGTTACTCTTAAACTAAATAAAACTCGATGTTTAAGGAAAACACGCACCGAATAAAGATATACTTTTTAGTAAGACTTAAACACTAGATAAAGACACTAAATTAACAAGTTTTTATTTAAATGAGACTTTTAACACTAGATAAATTAAATTTTCAAAGTTGTTTACTCCGCGCGTCAAATACATTACATTCAAAGCACAGACGTTTGCTTACTGAAGGGGCGCGGGATGTAGATTTGGCAACGACGAAAAAAAGAATGCCGTCTAGGCACGTCGGAGAAATTTTTCGTTATTAGCTTAAAAGTACATCTAAAAGTTGGAATTTCAGAAAAAGTTATTTATCTTTTTTACTCCTACGATCACGTAGAATCACCTCCCGAAGTTACTGCACTTTACCACCGGACACCCTGTATTGTTTTGTATTCGCATTTATGTATTCGTTTTTTCTAAATCTTACCACTTTATTCTGTATTCGATATAATAGTCCCGCACTTTCAAGGTAGTTTCTGACAGACGTTTGCCGTAAATCTTATTAGTTGATTAAACGCGTGACGTTAAGGCGATGCACCACGTAGTAATGCAAAATCATGTGTTTTTGGTTTGAAAATTTGGTCGCCTAGAAATGTTTCAGATGCCTTAATTAAATACTTCGAGTAGAATACATCATGGCCTTTGAAATAATCGAATATTTTTTAGATAAATCTTTTTATAAGCCCAGAAAAAATAATGTATAAGGCCTATGAAAACTGCTTCAAAGTTCAAAATCTCCTACTTACGAACCGGTTTTCGGTTATGGTTTTATTGTATAAAGTGGCAAATTAAGTTATTTATAAAATGAAAGGAAAAAAAAAATATTTATGCCTGAACTTCCACAAAATAAAATAAAATGCACTTTTTGGCCATGTTTTTTTCTTGCATAAATCAAAACAGGCGGATGGTGTTAAGCGGGAATTTAAACCTTATCGCCACCTACGTAAGGGGTTTTTATTGATAACGGCTTGATTTAAAATAACGACGTACTGCATCGCCTTAAAGAAATGGCAAAGATTAAATTAAAGATAACCTCTGTAATTGTTGTAAATCGCACATCGCTTTCTCTGTAGGTAAGTAGGTTTCTAAATCATATTTTTCGAGTCTACTTAACGAGTATTCTCAATCTATTTGTGCAGTTGTTTACTAAAAAGGAAACCAGGAACAGATATAATAATGAACAGGGCATTAGTGGTTTATAGTTTAGTTAGACTAAATAAAACACGGTAACTTTTTTAACATTTTCAGCAGGACGCCATGAACAAACTTTTAACTGATTAGTAATTTTATTTATTTATATTTATTAAGAAGCTACTCGGGCTTTTACATAAGTATATAAATTTAAAAATAAATGTAAAGGATATATCCCATAATCACAATAATAAATATGTACAGTTAAGGATTATTGCATATGTACGCATGTATATTTACCAAAAGATTCAATGTTATTAAAATTAGATGTCGACATAGCAAATCTCATTCCCCACACAATGCAATCTCTGGAAACAAGAATTATACCTAAAATTAGTGCGAGAAGCAACTACATGAAATGGAGCATTACATTTAAATGTCAACACTGAATTTTGATGATTTTTAAATCAGTCGACATCATTATATCAAAAACAGGTATTTAAAAATCTTGTGTAATTAATTTTGTATCGCACAATCGCAGAGTTTGCTCTCTTACAAAAAATAAATAGAAAAATATGTTAATAACATTTCTTTTCCCCGCTGATGAACTTCGCAATATTGATATCATTAATAACCTCTATTTTTCCCCGCTGATGAACTTCGCAATATTGATTTCGTTAATAACCTTTCTTATCCCCGCTGATGAACTTCGCAATATTGATTTGATTAATAACCCTTTTTCCCGCTGATGAACTTAGCAATATTGATATGATTAATAACCTTTATTTTCCCCACTGATAGAGTTCGCAATATTAAATGGATTTTTTCGCCATTTAATGGATTTTTATACGTCCTATAATATATTATGTACTTTCTAAATGAATTATGAATTGACCGCTTTAGTAGATTTTATCGTGTTCTCTTATCTGGCGTCCACAAAAGTGCATTCTATTCTCACAGTGCGCAGAAAGTTAAAAAATTAAAAGTAAAGGTGCATCAACATTACTATAAAAATATTACAGTGTCAGATATCGCCAATATAATTAAGGCGAGGGCCGAATCTGACCTGGCGCCAAATACACCATAACCCAAATAAATAACAAGTCTACCGGCCCGGACTAAACAAACATCGAATTAATAGTATTATGGCGACGTATTCATTTAATTTAATATTACTATTGTGGAGTCTATTCCGCGAAATGAATTATTTTATTTTGGTGATGTATAATATTTTTATTTATTTTTATAGCAGAAATAAATTGGTGAACATTGGAATGGGAAAATCTTGGTATTATTTTTTTAATAGGTGGCGATTATTAAATACAGTTAGACTATTTATTGTAAATTATTTAATGATCAATGAATGGACGTTGAATCATGAAATACATGGATTCTCAATCAAAACAATCTGTATTTGGGGCCCAAATTGATCTACTTATTCCTAAATATTAATGTGCGTATATCCCTAGTTATATATACTCAATGGATTACTTAAGCCCTCGCATACACAATTTCTACCGACTAGTTCCAGTCGGTAGAAAGATTAAGTTCCAAAAAGTTATTTTTAAACTTAAAATTTGTTAGGCAGAAACTATAATTATATGAAATTCCCTCGATGGAAAAAAGTAAGATCCGAAAATTATTAAAAACACGTTAAATATTTTCACCATTTTCGCTCAATTATTAACGTTTTTTTTAATATTAGCTCGTTCCCTTTAAGGGCCCGCTTTCCGCGTAAAGAATTTAGATTTGGGCAACACCCACAAAATTTAGTGTTAAAAGAATCCGACAGAGGTGTCTGAATTCGTATTAGGAATAATTTTGGGGATTATGAAATTAAATTACCGACATCTATTGCAATTTTAGAAAAACAGAACCATTTTTAGTTAGCACCGACCTTAGAGTAATAATGCACCGACCAAATGAGAAGGAAGTCGAAATGAAGATGGTTCTCAAAATATGGGTTTTATTACGGATTTAATTAATTATTTTTTTTTTTAATTTTACAAAAAACATTTACGAAAGTTATTTGTATAGGTATAAAAATTACTTTACTTTACTAAAATACTATTCTCACTTTTATAAAAGTAATTTATAACTTTTATAAAATCAATAAATATATTTTTACATCAATAAGGTTTTAAACTTTTTTACTCGAAAACTATCTTAAAACGTTGGAATTCCAAAAAAAGTTTTTTTTTCTTTTTTACTTGTACTATCAATTAGAATCACCTCCCGAAGTTTGTGCACTTTACCCCCGACATCTTGTATAATATGCGCAATATAATATTTATACACGTGTAATATCTACTTTTGTACATTTATATAAATTATATACACGTTTACATTTTTATGCTCATCAAATTTATTATATTATAAAGATAGATAGAAAGATCCTTAGTGCTTCCCGAGGACTTACAAATCAGAAGACTTTTTTGTAATTATTTATTTATTCATTTAAACAATTCAATAATTATAAAGAGTAATAAAACATGTAAGCAACATAAAATTACATTCTAAAATGTGAAAGGGGCTCTATTTATTTACATTTTTATGAAATTACTACTTTTAATAGTTTTAAGCTTTCAGTGAACTTTCAATTTTATTTTTAACTTCTCTAAATATTATTTGTTTAAATCGTCAAATATAATTTAATCACAAACACAAGATTCACTCAAAATGAAAGATTGGTGGTTCTGAAATGTTCCCATAAATACGGTGAAAGAACCCTAAACTATAAACTTATTACCCTAAACATGCTTCGAGCGAAATGCGGATCTGGAAACCTTATCGTCAATCTGAGCAAAACATACCATGAACGTCAATATAGCAACAGCCTTTGTTCTGCTGCAGTTTCATTAAATGCCGAGAGATCCGTTTACAGTCTCCAAAAAGCAATACTGGGGCACAACCCTAGAAGCAAAGCTAAATGATTGGAATACAGAAAGATAAAAACACACCATTGTCAAAAATATCTTGGCCGTAAATGATTAAATAAAATTAGATTTATTCAGGAAGGCAAGCTATCGATCAAATGATTTGCGAATTCGGAAAAACCGTTATTATTGAGGTTTTATTGATGTTTTGTTTCTCCCGATTTATTCGTATAACCCATTAGTCTACATAATTATCTAGCGGGTTTTCCATTACTTGTGCACTTATGTTAATGTATTTTATGACCGTCTTTGTGTTGCTTATATTTGTATCATGTTGTCTCCCTCTATATTTTGTTATATATATGCACACATTATGTACTTCTTGTTTAGTATTAATTTGTACCCTGATGATGCTTAAGTAAAGCGAAACCGGTCGGTTCTTAAATTAATAAATATCGTGGTTTTAAAACAAAAAAGTATTTTATTTTATTAAATTATATTCCCCACAGTTTCAGAACTTTCAATAGCTTCTTTCGCTCGCATGTTCATTATTATTCTGAATTCCACGTTCGAGTATTGTTATTTGAAACAGATGGCCCGTATATTATTATTACATATTATATTATATTTCGGACATCGTTGCATTGTGAATTAATAAGAACTTGCCCTGTAATTTCTAATGTTTTGGAATTAGTTTTATTTCCCAAAGTACGTATTCTGAAAAAAATAAAATAAATTTTTTTATAACTTTTTACTACACAATACATAAATAAAAATAATAATTAATTTTTATAATAAATTATCGTTTATCGTATTCTGAAAAAAATAAAATAATAATTTTTATAACTTTTTACTACACAATACATAAATAAAAATATGAATTATTAATTTTTATAGTAAATTATCGTTTATAATAAATATAAGCTTATAAATCAAAAATTGTATTTTTTTCTTCTCACCTATTAGATAGGATATAATTTTATGAGATATCATTTTTTCTTTGAAATACGGGATATCTTTCGTGTATTTCCCATCTTTGAAAAAACAATATTTATTAACTCATAAACTTTACACGCGTAAAAATTATCTTTATAGATTCAAATATTTGCACGTAATCGCACGTCTGTAGATCATAGAACGTTGAACGACATGTCTGCCCCCAAAGCCCTCGAGTTGGCGAATGAACTTTTCAAAGAAGATAGGTTAATCTTCAAGTCGGAGCGAGCGCGCTATAATAAATATGATTTAAAAGCAATAGGCGTAAGCGACAGTTGTGAAAATGTTTAATAAATCACGGCGTATTTCAAAAATAGCAAAAATCACTTTTGGGGTCTATTGAGTAGCATTAAAAGAAGCATTGTGATTTTTTTCATACATATAACTTGTAAAATAACAGAAATAAACGTGTTAATAATATTTTTCGGAGCATACTTTGCGATTTATTTCTATCGAGGGAATTTCAAATAATTACCGTTTCGGCTTTTGGAACAAATAGATACTATCTTAAAGAATAACATATATTTTTTTAAGAGCTTAAAAACTTCAAAATTTTAAGGAAAGTATGTCGGAAATTGGATGAAATTCGAATAGTGGGCCCTTAACATTCGTATTTACACATCTCCCTTTCAAACCATTTTTGAACGCTTACTACGGGGCCTTAATATATTTAAAACATATAAACGATAATAACCATCAAATGAGACATTCATTTCAGAAATACCAGATGCAAAGGTAATCGCTGTTACCGGAAATTTAAAATCAGGAACTATCTAGTTTAGTAAGAAATAATACAGTAAATTCCAAATGTAAAGCCTAATATAAAATAACTGCTTCGACAGGTACACAATCTGAACATAAACTTCAACCGTTTGGTCTAAGTTTGGACCAGTGCAGCGGATCGCAAAATCAAAAAATGGCAACGCAATATAAGTCTGTAAAATATTTTTTTATGAACATTGCAGAAGAATTACTAGTTATTCTTAAATTGAAATATGAGATCTGGTACACGGAGAAAAATAACTAAAAGCAAAACATTGTTAATTTATTAAGAATCTCTTCAAATTATTCGGAATCATGTTAAAAATGGGTTTGCAGGCCCTTAACGAATGAATTGATAGGTTTCCTGATAAACTTTTAGGAAAATACCAATGTACTGGCTCAATGTCAGAACACGCATTCATAAAAATCCTTCCATTTTCGCATTTCTTCATTATAAGACAAACGTAGGTGCATAAACGCCTGCTCCGATATTATGACTAATTTACTAAAAGTTTTTTAGTAAACGGCCTGCAATCCCGTTTTTAACCAGATTACCAATAATTTGAAGAGATTCTTAATAAATTAAGCAATTCTTATGTTAAAATGAGGTCTCAGTAGCACAATTAGGAGAATTTAGTTCGGGTAAGACACAGTGGTGGCTCGTAACTTTTGGGTGTACTAGAGTGCTAATATTACAAAATGTTGATGTTGTTGTATTCGAAAATGATTTTTAATTTTTTTTCGAAAATTCATTTTTTTGTGTGAAGGTTTTCGGGAAATCCTAAACTGAAATTTTCTGAAAATCTTAATAAAAAACGGAATTTTCCAAAAAAAATTTAAAATCATTTTCGAATACATTCATCTTCAATGTTTAAATATTACAACGTTGCGTAAAAGCTTTATAACTTATTACAAATAAAGTTTTAGAGATAGGTTTCAGCTATCATCATGAGTTGACAACGTCTGGAAGCGATGCAAGCCAAGTCCCCTAACGGAGAGTACTGAAAGTTGGCCCACCAACGATATCGATGATTTGAAATCAATCGGAATCATCCGATCATTAGCCGCGGTGACTTGTAGTAATGTCCCTTTGTGGCCCCAACCAAACACCGACACCGCGGGGAGATGCCGCGAGCCGACGGCCGCCCAGACCTGATGACGGAGAATTCTCCAGATCACCAGACTAGATGACTAGTGACGGAATTCAGACTTGGTGAAATGACACAGTAGCGAATTAAACTAAATCTCACTAGTCTTTCCTTAATATTTGAACGTGATAAATTCTAAAATTTGTTTTAAAAAGTTTAAGGTGAAAACAGAATTTCATCCTGACTTGTTTCCCATAATAGAATATTTTCACAAACTATGGATACCGTTAAAAATTAATTGTACTGCTTCTGATCATCTTTCTAAATATGTGTAATTTTTATTTACAGTTGAAATTGGTTATAACGATTACGGCAATAGCGAGTTCACGGTTATAATGAGCAATTACAAAACCATATTTTTGTTCAACCTTATCTTCATATAATTGTTGACTGTTATAACGAGGTCGATTCCCTGATGTAACGAACATGTGAACCATACCGGGCACCGTGTAAAATTGTCATAAAATCTCCAAAATTTGCCTTGAGCCAGGTGATGATAGTTCTCTAACTTCTCCGTCCTCTTCCTGCAACTTAAAACTGCTATACACCATTTTTCTTTTTTAAATTATAGTAATGTATAGTTTCTATGTCCGCAAACTGTAAAATTCACCCGCCATAACACAGGGTCATCCCTAGCATGGAGGGTGAAATATTATAAAAAACCACATGTACTCTCTAAATCATGTATCATTTAGAAGTATGAAAAAAATACTTTAAAAAATCTTTGATAGTAAATTTGAGGAGTGTGAGAGTATTTAAAAAAAAAATTGAGGTAATACCTACTCATATTTTGAAAATAAACTGAATATATGCGAATATATTGATAGTAGAGACATTTAATAATATTTGGCTAATTTATATGGCGCCGTTTTCGTGAGAAATCACCTCAAGGGTAGGTACATTCGACTTATAAAAAACGATTTGTATATAACGATTAACGGCTATAAGGAGCAAATTTAGTTGGTCCCCTCGTGCTCGTTATAACTAAGTTTGACTGTATGTGTGTGTAATTTGAACATGTGTAATTTATATATGTGTAATTTATATGTGTGTAATTTACATATTTTCAATCGTAGTAATTATTTTTTTTAAATCGATCTAAAACCACACTTTCCTAAACAGTTCGAATTGGTTGCAACGTCATTATGACGTATATTTATTGTTTTGGTGTTTAATTCGTAGAACTCCATTTAATTTTTTTAAATAAATTTAAAATAAATCAAATTTAATAATGTTATAATAATTATTAAGTTCTGCAAGTATTTCTGTTATTTTTGTTCAAGCAGTTTTTGTTCAACCAGTCATTATGACGCAAAAAAAAAAAAAACTCCTGGCTGATAAGATTGAAGATGCTCCGAAGAACTAGCGTCATTGATCCCTTCGGCACCGGCACATAGTCTGCAGTATAAATTCGCCTTCCTTCTCTATCTGTTGAAACGTTTGTCAAGAACAATGGTAAAAACCATACTATATAACAGAAAAAACAGTGAATTAATTTTGTGGTTAGTTTTTTGTCATTTTCTTCTTTCTCTTCCAAACACTAGGATTTAAAAACTTGACAATTGCTTGATTAGCTGCTTTAAAAATCATTCAAAAACATTCTGTTAATTATGAATTAGTTATTGGAGACTACCTTAGCAATTATGGTACCTACAAAACTATAAATTATTATATTTCTGAAGCAAATAATAAAAATTATGATATGGTTGTTAGAAAAATTGTCATCTCTATTGCACAGAAACAATGAGTCTGTTCTACGGGTATTTTAATGGAGCCTGCTCTGAGGAGCTACCAGCATTGATCCCGGTGCACCGGCGCACGTGTGTGAAACTCGACGAACACGAGCTTACATCCGTTTTTATTTATTTATTTTTATATTAACCGCATGCAAGAGGCTCGTAGGAAAATAATTTTCCTCAGGGCATATGTTATCTTTTGGGATGCTGTGTGGAGGGTCTTTTTTAAGGAAAGAAAGGATAGGAAGTTCTGGAAAGGTAATAGGTATGAGGGTTGGATAGGAATCTATGGATCTGTGTGCTACCACTACGGCGCTTTGACGACTTTAACTGAAAAATAAAATGAAATTTTAATGCATTTTTACCATCTCCCCGACGTTAATAGTGGTGTAATTAAGATGAAACGAAGTGTCATTCCCGTAACCTGTGCCTAAAAGTGCGGCGGTTAGGTAAATATTTACATACTGTATATACGCGTGCGCTCTAGGAAGGTGTCAAATAATTTATTTATTTTAATATAAACATACCGTGAAGGGACGCACTTCACTTACTTTAACCAGTGATTCCTGACATTATTTGAAATAAAAAATGTAAATTAAATTCCTAAAAAAATTTCTCTTGTGAAATTTTTGTTTTCAACTAAAAACATTTTTTAAAAGAGTAAGGTTTGGATGGTCGTTAGGGTCGGGGTGAGTGATTGGGCGGTTACTCGACTGAGTGACTGAATGTGAATTAATTTTTTTTGTTTGATTTTGAAAATATATTATTTAAAAAAAAATGTCAAAAAAGTCACCGGAGACTAAAGTTAATTTCCTTTTTTAATCCGAATAATGTCAGAAATCACTGGCGAAAATAAGACAAGTATGTCTCTAAACATCCTGTGTATATTGTGGAATTTTAGCTCGTTACAGCGGTGATATCGTAATAGCCACGATCGTTATAACCGAATTCTACTGTATAAATAATAATTGCTAATCCAAAGGGTAACTTTGACCCTTTTTGTGCTTTTAAGCTACGTATTTGCGAAAATTAGCCGTGTAGGCCCCACATGAACAAGGCGGGGTTCTGCGTGATCGGTATTATAAGATCTGTCTCCGCCGGGGCAGGTGGGGGGGAGGGAGAGATGAGAGAGCGGAGGATCTTATCAGATGAGAGCAAAGAGCGGCATCTCGACGGGACCGGAAAACCTCAGCTATTCCGGTCGCACGCATTTAGGGTTGGCAAATTAATTAATCTTGCATAAGAATTAGTTACATAAAAAA
This sequence comes from Hesperophylax magnus, assembly GCA_026573805.1. Classification (NCBI taxonomy): domain Eukaryota; kingdom Metazoa; phylum Arthropoda; class Insecta; order Trichoptera; family Limnephilidae; genus Hesperophylax; species Hesperophylax magnus. The sequence continues at coordinate 5,412,492 of JAIUSX010000029.1, read as the reverse complement.
GGTTTTGAAACACACAAAAAGTTCACCATGGTGCCTATCTAATTTAGTCAGCTAAGCATTTAACCCTTTCAATACCAGTGTTCTTCCTCAGGAACATGAAGAAAAAATTAATATCTCTTGATTTTGTTAAACAAACAGTCCCGTATTTTGCTTATTTCTTGTGAAGGCAGGGCTGGTCCTGTGGAAGAGCAATTGGAGCAGCTCTTGCCAAAGAAACCAAGGTGCTGATAAAAATATAACACCTAAGGGTCCGTATAAATGGACATAATTTTGCGAACCGATCCACGAATTATGGGCTTAGGGTTGGCCTTGTGTGAAGTATATTCCTCGTGTCGTCTATTTTTATACCAATATAAAACAACCCTTTGAGGACTAAAAATAGCAAAAGAAAATCTGAATAAGTAAGTTAAAACCAAAACAAAATATTTTCAACTAATTATTAAAATTGTTATCAAGCATAAAATATGGTCTATATGTGGAAACAAAAGCGCAGTGCTGAAAGGATTAATAAAGCTACTAGGTATTTAGCGAATAAAAACTTTGAATTTAAGTGTGAAAATTGATGAAAAATTTAATGTATTTGCGTTAGGATAGTAGAGCATTTCGATTTTAGACAATTTTACGTATTGGAGTTTTGGAGATTTTTTAAATTTTACTAATCTTGACGAAGCTTGACTGAAGCGAAACCGGTTGGTGATAATAATAAACTTGCGGTAAATGTTTATTCTGTTAATCATACATTTCATGGTAAAAAAAAACACGTTTGTATAATTCATGAAAAAATAGTAACATACTAGACACCTGAAAAAATTACTAAACTCCACGCTTCCCCTACTAACAAACATTGTTATCAATAAATAAATGATAAAAAGAATTGTTCGTTATCACTGAAATACTCGTACGAATCAAATTTAATAGTTTGCAATGGAATTCACCATAAAATGATTTAATTTATCTAATAATATTTTTCAAACATCCGGAAGAGCCTTAGATTATGGTATTTTAAAGGTAATAAACGTGAAACACGAGGGGATGTGTTTATTGTATCCTGTGTCCTTGCTGCGAAGAACACAAACTGAAAATTCCCACATACAAGAGCTGGTGTTGACTCTACTTATCTTCATTAGGTTCTCGCGGTGTGATTAGAGTGAGTGGACTCAAATCTTGTTCAAATATTCAACCCCTGCAGACATTTATTTGCTCAAACACTTTCAAATCAAATTAGAGGTTAAATTTCATGTAATCCTACTAATCTGCTCCCCCATGGGCCGGTAAGGAACATTGACAAAAATACAATGACGGGAAATCTGACCAACCAAGTTTTAAATGAAGAAACAGCTATCACAATAGTTAAAAAAAATACTAGCAATGTTTAATAATAACACTATGAAATTTGATTTAATTACGAATTAAAAACAATAACAAAAGATGTGATTTTCACGGCTAAAAGTATTATGGTAACATATTTTTGGGGTATTATGTATTTCGGTACCTTCTTCTTTATCCAACGTTTACAGATATGTAAAGATTGCACTGAAGTATCGACTCACCTCTGTAAATGCATTGAGCACATCTTGTTACGGAGGCGATTGATATTCATAAAAATCCCATAATATTAATAAATACGACGGGGCTAAGCTCAGTAGTTCTTGGTAACCAGAAATTGACGGCTAAATTAAAACTAAACACAGAAAACAATTTCAAATTATACTATTGGAGTTGGCAATACAGCATTACATTTACATTCATTACACAAGCACTCACTTCATCACAAGCTTTAAACATCTACCTCGATGATGAACACTGTAATGCTGGCCGTAGTAACGTAACACATAATACCCCAAAAATAAATGCCTATATTCAGTGGCGGCTCGTGACTTTTGGGTGTACTAGAGTGCCAATATTACAAAAATGACATTATTGATGTTGTTATAGCTGAAAACCATTTTTAATATATTTTTTAAATTTCAATTTTTGTATGAAGATTTTCAGGAAATCCGTGCGGCGCACGGCCAAACTGAAATTTCCTGAAAATCTTCATAAAAATAAAAAAGAATTTAAAAAAAAAAAAAATTTCAGCTACAACATTAATAGTGCAATTTTTTGTAATATCAGCACTCTAGTACATCCAAAAGTAACGAGCCGTAATAACTACCTATAATAACAACAGAGTTCAAAGTCGTAGAATTTTTAGTGGGACGTTTTTTGATTTTTGATCACAGATTTTTTGCTTAGTCATGTTATTTTCCCCAATAGAACTTTTATCATCCCGACTTCAAATCAAATGCATGCACCTTCTATTACTCTAGATTTCTATCCCGAGGTTAGTTGAAGTAATTTAGCGAAGCCCTTTGTAATTTAATAAATAAAAAAAATCAGTGTGTGGCAAGCCTACGCACGACGGAAGTGAAACTTTTATTATTCTTCTCTCTCTCTTTTCATTTCATTCTCTCTTTTTTTCTGTCTATTGACATATTTATAAGTAGCATATGATAAAAAAAATTAAAAGTTATAAAAATATGGAATTCGAACCCGGGTCCTGCATAACGAGTGTCGAACGCTCTGCCTCTAGACCGCGGTTATTACGTATTCGACCAAAATATCATATAGTCAAAATATCTAAAAGTCGCAGCACGAGAGCATTTTATCACTTTAAAAAAAATATTATTAAAAAAATCACAAAAAGAAAAAAAAAAATTAGTTAAAGCGGGGATCGAACCTCGGTTCTTCACGACGACAATCGGGCTCTCTGCCTCTAGACCGCGAAGCTGAGTTTGGAGAGTGACCTAAAGTAGGTATATAATATTGGCTAGGCTCCTATAGCGAAATGATCACGGTTTTTCATGACGGTCATGAGTTGGTTTTACTCCTGTCCTCGAAATTGCATAACGCGCGTAAAGAAGTTTCACTTCAAAAAGACAATTTTTTATCGGTAAACAATCGTCAGCTTGTCAACCAGTTTATTCTTACTGCGCGTATTTAATTTCGGAATTGATAAAATAACCAAATCACGCTGTTCCCATCATCAATGACTTTCACCGCCTTCGTCTTTATCTAAAGACTATTGACCCGGTGAACTGCTGCGGTATTCATACTTTGGTGAGATCGGAACAAGATAAACAGTTAATTTGATAAATACCAAATACCACACAATGAATATTGTGGCAAATATTATTTATTATTATCCATAATTGAAATTGAGATTACTTGCTTAGACTTTCATACGTCACCGATTTGTAGGTAGGTACACGGAGAAATATGATTCTGTTAAAAAAGTGACAGCATGCCAACTTCCTGATAAAATATTTTTCAGGATATATCAGGAACACGTGTTCTTTTCATAATTCATATAATGAAGCTATGCGACAATATCAGTATAGTACTCGTATTCTGCCGTCCCCATTAAACATTCGCTTTTGACTGATACCTTGTCAGGAACTCTTTCAATTTATTCTTAATGCTACGTATACATACACGAACCGAACTGCCGAACTGAACCTCATCTTATCATCTTTGCTAAAATACACGATTTGCGTATTAACCCATTCTGTTTTATTTTTAAATATATCTATCTAAACTCAGCAGATTGACTCGCTGTCGATGACAATGCGTACTATTCACTTTTTTTGGCAATCACATACACTGACGCGGACATAAAAGCATTTCTCTGAAATCGGATGACTTTACAGCAGTTAATATACGAAATATATGTCGATTCTAACCCAATCGGCATATGGCGAGGTTGATAGACATATCGACTCCAGTTCCTGGGTAGGAAGGTTTAATATTCAGTCATACCAAAAAAGATTAAAGAGTTTTAAAAGACATTTAAAAACAGTTCAGTTGGTCGAGGGGTAAGATTTTAGACTAGCAAACTAGAGGTTGCGGGTTCAAATCCCAGCTTACGCAAATAAATTTGATTTGGTTAATTTGTGTTATTTCACCATTTACTCCTTTAAAACCAATATATAGTATATTTGCGGCAGGTTCTACAGTGGAAGATACTCTCGGTATTAGCTTTGGCCGTGTTTGGTGACTTCCCCACCTTCCTCTTCCCATCTCCTTCTCCTCCCCATTACCTTCAGCCTCACGACATACCCCACAATTGGGTATGCCTTAGTCTCACTAGCTCCAGAGGATTGGGAGCAGTTGGGACTTTTTTTGCGATTTTTAATATAAAAGTGAATAAAATAACTTTATTGATTTTTTATGCAACACTAAAATCTAGAACCTACCACAATAAAAAGGTTAGTAAGTATGTCTACAGTTCAAACATACATACATACGCAATGTACATTTTAGAAACTCGTAGTAATCAGGTGAATCCACTAATCTACTACATCAATCAATTTTAAGGTATAATGATTTGAGCCTCTGTTTTCATGTAAATCGAGACCAAAGTTGAAAATTATGTTTAAAAATCGGTCGCCAGGGCTTTAAGGCGAAGCTTAATGCCAAATAACCATTTTGATTAATCTTTATAACGAATTGGTGTACATTATGAATACCAAAAATATGCTTTAGATAAATTGAAGGTTTTTCTATCGTTTCGCTTGAGTAGAATACAAATAAAAAATAAATGACTTAATAAACAATATAAATGTAAACTACTAAATTTTTTTTTCTCTTTCTGTTAAAGGAAACAACTTTAAAAAAATATAATACTATAGCTAAGATTATCTGTGACAGTTTCACTTGATTAACTCTTTTGCTTTCTTATAAAATTATTTACAAAATAAATAAAACCAGTTTTGTGCTTGAAATATAACGTTACTAGACTCCGTGTGTCAAGCGATTTTAATGCCTATTACCTACAGTATAAGGTATGCCAAGAATATACACATTTTTGGCTTGTAGCTTCTTCTTAATGTATTTTAAAATTCGAAATGCGATCTAGATCTTGTTGTGATCTAGCACAAGATCCAGTACAGTATATTTTCAGTGTGGGTATATACACATATATATATATAATATTATTAAGTACACGAAACCATATGCTAAATATAAGCAAAAGACGAGCAGAAAAATAATATCCTGTATTGTTTACTTCACAAGACACTTTATAAAATTATAATATTCAATAGTTTGCCGGCAAATTTCATAATGTAATCAAACCGATTTCAATGCTAAAAAAAATAACTTTTAATAATTATGCCATCACTGTTATCATCAAGAAACGAGTAATTCATGGTGGTCACTCATAAATATGTTGACCTTTCAACTTATTTCTAAAATATTCAAGGCTTTCCATTGTGTATTTTCAATAAAGAAATCTCGTAAATAATTTATTAATTCAAACATCTCCTCAGAAATTAATAAGACAGTTGAATATTGTTTTTTTCTGAAAAATATATTCTTAGCAATTTTATTATTAATAAAATGCTTCAATAATTAATCAGACCAGAGATAAAATCGCACTGTTAACCGGAAGACGAAGTGACCCATTCACAATAATCATATCTTATTTATGAGGAATTTAGTTTTATCTTTATGTCATTATTACGCTACTTGTGAACTCAAAATATTTATTTACTACAACGTTGTATAATAACACATGATTCATTATTTGAATATTTTTTAACTCACTCGTTTCGTATAAATAAGCGGCGAAAATATTTCGATATAATTTTTAGTTTTATTATAGTATTTTCTCTTCGCAATCCTTTCTTTGTCCATCCGCTCTGGAATGAAATTTGATATCGTTTGAGTATTCTCATAATCATGTTTGTACTTATTTTGATTTTATGCAATAAACGTAATTCAGCACTAATTTTTTTTTTTAAATAATGTATTAAAAGCACAGACATAGGAATTAATAGACGAGAAGATAGGGGCGAGGGGTAAAATCAACTGTTGAAGAACGAAGGGAGTAAGGCTGACTGTGATTCGTCAATAAATCAATCTGACAATAAATAGGTATCTCGCATTATAATATCACCATTTAGTTCTTAAAAGTAAAATCTGCTTTTGAATGAATAGACATTTCTACATGAGAGCGCAAATTACTCGCCACGTTATGAACTAATTTGCGAAGTCCAAATTCGGCAAAGTAAGGCAGCTTCTATTTTCAGAGTCGTAGTTAGTTTCAGAGTATTTAGTTAAGACACTTTTACAAATGTCTCATAATTTACTTACCCCAGTAAACAACGATGAGCACACTTGAGAATCGCTACATTGTGATGTGATAGTATATGTTTCTAAAACTGATCCATATAATACGGTGTGAATAAGCTTAAAATAAAGTAAAATAATGCTTACTTATGGAATGTAATACGACAATTGGGTTTATTCTCTTTTTCACATCTATTTTTACAAGTTTTCATAGTACAAGTCAACATTTTGCCGTGTTATTTCGTAAAATGAACCGATGATGCCTCGACCATAGTTCGCACAAGAATGATGACGTCACGTTTTCAAATTTCACCTGAGGCCATATGCGAGCCCAGCCGGCTCAATTGAACCGGTATGGGGAGTGGGGATAATATGCTTTTAATCACTTAGGGCAGGTCTACTAATATTCATATGTCTATGATTAAAAGTAATTAGATGGAAGGGTACGCGTCTTTTTTCATACAAAACTTAAATTTGGATTTGTGGCCAAAATACCCAACCACACTGAATAATTGTTTTAGTGCTATTTCATTTTAGTTTATTAAGGAAATAAACAGTTTATTCCATTTTATATATAAACAATTATATTTTACATGTTGCATGAACTAGAGAAGTTTCCACATAAATTTCATGTTACATACAGAAAAACATAAAAACATCTTAGTGAAAATAACAGAGAAATCTTATAAATTTACACACACCAGGGGGAGAGCATATTATAATATAATATGCATTTAGTAAACTGAAATAAGGACAAATGGAACATATCGGCGCCTGAAAATATATTATTGGATTTTGTGCATGTCCTTCTGAAAAATGAACGTTGTGTGTAGTTTGTTTTTGAGGGTGGAATAGTTTTTTCGGCCGTGTGTTTCGAATTGGACAGTGGAAATGAACCTTTTTCCAGAAGGTAGTCGTTGTCAACAGTATTGTGGATAAATTTGAATAAATTTTTTTGGTCGGATATATATGTATGTTATATAGGCTTCTAAAGTTTTTTCATGATTTTAGAGGCTTCTTTGGCAACTATTTGTAAGTTAAGGATACTTAATTATTAAAAATAAAAATTTCACTTTCCTGCTTTGTCTATATAATGAAAGATAAAATACAAACAGAATATGATTTAAACAAAAAAAAACAATTTAATGGGCTTAAATTTAAATTGCAAATGATTAATTTTAATTTGTAGTACATAAATGAAACATATTTATTTTATATTTCATTGTATTTACATAAAAGGCAAGTTCATTTTTTAGTGTTTACTATTAACTCACAAAAAATGCGAAAGTTGCCGCTAAAATCATGAAAAATCGGAATCTTTGATATTATACATAAAAAAATTAAACATTTTAGAAATAAAATAGTAAATGACCGTTCTAGATATTTGCCTTTTGATTAAAAAAAATATTATTCAATTTGGTTGGGTATTATGGCCTCAAATCCAAATTAAAGTATTGTGTTTTTTTAATATGTTTGTCGGTTGTTTTATGTACGAAATTCTATTTTACACAAATCTTACAAAACTGAGCTGTCAGTTTGATTGTAAGAATAAAAAATCCATATTTATTTGTTTGCAATAAAACACTTGAAACGTTACTTAAAATTATAAATACATAATACTTTACTCAATAACTTAATATGACAAATGCCACACAGCCGTTTCTCTCATGCACAGAATATATATATATATTTTTTGTAAAAATAAATTAAAAAGGTTTGTAAAAACTGACATCAGCAATATATGAAATTTGTGCAAGTAAATGTTGCTCGATAAATATAAATATTTAAATACATCCTGGGTTCGATTCCTAGTAGTAACATTATCTTTTTTATTTCTGTGTCTTATTCTGTTTCATGTTTCTTTAAGAATTATTAGTATTATCTTATTCTTCAATCTTACATTACATATATTTGAATCTCGATTTTGTTTTCTTGATTGTATGAATAAATGTATGAATCTCGGAAGGGGAAATTACCCACTTCCTGACTTCCGAACGACCTGAAACTCGGCAGATAGACTCGTTGTCAATGAAAATGCATTCTGTAAACTTTTGGTGGCGCTCATGACGCACAAGCATTTCTAAGAAAATAATTACAGTGGTTAATACGAAATAAATCTCGGTACCATCTATTTAGGATTTGGTTTATGTCTTGTAGATGGTGGCTATCCCATACTGATCACCCTAGAATCCCATAAAATGTAAACCAACCATATTTTAATAAATAATTAAATTATGCCAGGGCTAGAATTATTACTTACCTTCATGCAAACATTTTTTCATATGTAAACGATTGGGTACCCACTAAATATTTATGAAGCACACCCTGATAAGGAAAACGGATACTGGCGCTACGGTGACGTTTTTTTCAAAATGCTATATTTTTGGAATACTTGATATATTTTCACAGCATTTCTTTTTGTTTAAAATAATTTAGTTTACTAATACACGGAAGATTCGGATAATGTGTCTATCTACTTATTATCTCTGTGCTATGTACCTAATATGCCCCTAACTACCTATTATCTCTTTGCTATGTACCTAATATGCCTCAATTGTACCTAGATTTCCTGCAACAACAAGCACCTGGGTACAAGGGAGCTCTTGTGGAAGATAAAATATCCCTTTTATCACTTATCAATTGCAGATTACTGTTATAAGAAGTTCCCCGAACTTTTCTTGTATACACGGAAATAAAATATTATGGCTGATTTATTGAAATCCCAAAGAAAACGTGATGTACCTAATCCATTTCATAATAAAATATGAGTTTATTCAGAATATATCGGAACACGTATTCATGCAGGTGTTCTTTTTTATAATAAATATAAGATGAAATTTTACAATATTAACTTGAACTGAACCTCAACTTATGGAAAAGGAACGAAACTATTGCAAATGGAGCGAAACGCCGCTTGCAGTTGCTTCGTTCCTTTCTAGTAATTCTTGGCTCGGTTCGTGTTTCGGTCCGCAAAAGTATACGTACCCTAACACATTCGCGTTTAACTGATATTTTGTGAGGAAATCTGCCAATTCATTCGTTTATGGCCTGCAGTCCCGTTTTTAACAGGAAAACGAAAAATTTGACCAGATTTTACCTCACCCACACACGCATTTCTCTGAAATTTGATATACGAAATAAATCTCAGTACAATTAGGATTTGGTTTAATGTTAAAAGTGACAATCGTTATATTCTACGCGTTCATAGATGGCGTTAATTAATTTATTTTTATTAAAATACGCCTTTCCCAATGTATTGCTTTACAATATTAAGACAAATTATTTGTTTGCGCCAGTGCATAGGCAATATTAATATGAATAAATAGTTTTGTTTGTTTAAAAACTCAATTCTTTCGAACAAGGCTTACAAATACAATATTGTACCGATGATTCAATCCAATATTCTATTGAATCATCGGTACAAGTTGAAAGAATTGAGTTTTTTACGGACAAAACTGTTTATTCATATTCATATTGCGTATTTACGGGCGCGAACAAATAATTACAATATTTAATATTTTAATCAAATAAATAAATTAACACCATCTATAAACACTTGATAGCGCAGTTAATTCATTTTAGTCAGTTCCTGGGGAGGAAGGCTCAATCCTCAGTCAAACCAAAATATATATATATATATATATGTGTAGTGTGTACTGTGTATATATCTTTAAATACATCTATTAAAAATATAGTACATGTATGTGGTGTTAGTAGGAGATTTTCAAATATTGTCTGTTTATTCGTAACCCGGGAATGTTTGTCTTTCTTTTAAAATAATAAAAAATAATTATGATAAAAATACTATTTTTTACGGGTTTATTTTTTTTGCTACTTCTTTGTATTATTTTTTATTGTTTACCCCCTGTCTGTTGTTTACGTTATATATAAAATAAATAAATAACCTAACTTTTAATAAAAATAATAAACACTTTCAGTAAATTAAATTGTTTTTTTTTTTTAAATTATATTGACATGGGACAAGATTTATTTTTGATTGGATTGTTGCATAAGATTAATATTTATACGTTTACAAGACAAGGTTTTATGCAAGGCACAAAGGATAACAAATTATTGTAAGCAATAATTATTCGCCTGTAACACAAATATTAATTGAAAAAATCTTCCGTGAAAAAATAAATGCTGCCGACGGGAATTGAACCCGTTCCTTCTGATTGCCAGTCAGGTGCACGGAACCACTGTGCTACGTCGGCCAAATAATTCGATAAATACTAGTATTTCATTCAACTATTATTACTTTCTTGATTTGTTTCTCTTTTTTCCTTTATTTTTATTCTCTCCTGAAAACAACTAACTTTATGTTCGTATGAAAGTTATTGTTAAATACTTAATTTCTCACTAGATGGCGTCTACATATGTTATATCATCATTTATTGGAGAAAAATTATTTTTTCCCGGAAGATATTTCAATTAATATTTGTGTTTCAGCCTAATAATTATTGCCTATATAGCATAAGATATTTCATAAAAAACGCATTCATCTGCCTTAAATAAATAGGTACGATTAGGTTACTACATATTTATTTCTTGTTGCTATTTACATATAACCTATGTAATAATAATACTTTTCGTATTTCGGAGAGAAGGTACCAAAAAGCTTGCTAACATTTTGCTGCAAAATATAATTTCTGATGGCTACAACTTAGATAATATTGAATGATTGAATAATAATCAAAACACATTTTGGTATTCAATAAACCATAAATTGTTGGCCATGTTAGGGAGCTCGGGCCTCTATCAATTGTTTAAAAAACATGACTTTAATAACTGTATTATTCGGTGCTAGGTAGAATCAAGTACCTACACGAAAAATGCCATATTAAAAAAAAAAGTTTGGGAACATTTCAAGAAAAGATGTTTTTTATTCTAGTCTTTCTTAGGGGAGATCGTCTCCCTAATGTGGAACGAACACGTGCTCTAATCTTAACAATCGGTCTCAGTAATACAGCTGAACCTATATCATATAGATAGATTATTTACACGTTACTTACCTGCAACATCCAACTAATAAATTTATATACTAGCAATCTTAACTGATATTATTCGGTATTAGAATTATTACTCAATGAAATACATTTGGAGTAGGTAGTAATTTTCTCTCAAAACACACATAAGGTTGACAAGGTTACTCTAGACAGGAAAGGGGCGCTTTTATAATTACTACGAAAACTCATAATTTTTTGCGGTGATGCCGCCCGCGCCATTGTCGTAGTAACTATAAACTCGCTTAAAGGATTTCTATTTTGTTCCTGGAAAGTATAAAATATAAGTAGAGAGTATTAAATTTTAATATAATGTACCAAACAGGATCTTAGCTGTCAGGATTTAAAATAATTTGAAAGTTTGGTATTTTCTTTCTATCTTCGGTGACTGTTCTATATGTATGTATATGTAATTATTTTAACTAAAAAAATTTAGCACCTTAAGGTTAGAATTTGAATGATTTCTCTATGTATAATATCTTCATGTGTTCTAATAAATCTGTGCTCCCTCGTGTACAGGTCGCATCGTGACAGGAGTGCTTTTGGCAGATATCGTATAACTTGTGTTGTTTGTCAGCAGAGGGCGCATGGTACAAAACATGAAACTTACAGACATATTTTGTTTCAGAGAACTCAGCGAGAACGACAAGCGCCCCTTCATCGAGGAGGCCGAGAGGCTCCGCGTGATCCACAAGCGGGAGCACCCAGACTACAAATACCAGCCCCGCCGCCGCAAACAACCCCGCGTAGGCGGCAGCCCGTCCCACCCACGCCACCCTAAGCTGGAGGAGCAGGGTTTGAAGACTGAGGACTCTCGCAGCTGCGGGGCTTCTTCGCCATTATCAAGCCCTCCCAGATCCTCTCTGGACACCCCCACACCCCCAGTCAACCTGCAAGACCACCACCACTCTCACCCTCAACAACAGCACCAAAATGGCAACATAGACTTTTCTCGAATTGACGCCACACAGTCAATGGAACCTTCCATTGACTGTGTGGATGATCAAGAATTAGACCAGTATCTTTCCGTGGAGCACCAAGTACCGCACTACCCTCATCAGCACCATCAGAACTACCTATACAAGTACCAACAGGGGGCCGGAGTGGGTGGGGAGGACTACCACCAGGGCTGGCTGGGCGAGAGGGCCAGGGCGGCCGAAGGAGACGACGTAAACAGGTACCACGACCTGCAGCCGCCCACCGGCATTTGGTTTCCTTCCCTACCGCAATGCCTGCCCCAGTGTCTGCCCGCCTACCAGTGTCTGCAGTCTCAGACGCCGTCCTCCTCGTCTCCGTGGCAAGGATATGTATAATTGTTGCAAAGCCCCGCAATACTGTATTCATTTAGAATTAGTCTTTGAGTTTTAATCTGTAAGGAAAACATTGTTAGGGGCTGTTCATCTAATCATGATTCTGAACTCCAAACCAATTCATTAGAATATTTTATTTATTGTCTTGTTGTGTTTTATTGAACTCAAAGTAAATATTTTTTGAAAACATTATTATTAAAACACATTGCGATGTCTTTCATTAAAGGTATCGTTATTGGAAGCATGACAGCTATTAATTATTTCGCCTTGGGGTTATCGTTAAATACCTTCAAATAACTGAGTAAATATGACTTCATTATTCATATGAAAGATCTTTTTATAGTCAGTTAATTATTAATTTACAATTAAAAAAATAAATAATGTGTAGGTATGCACTGGAGAAAAACAGAAATCTTTAAATGAAATATGTAAATCAATTGTTAAAACCTAATCTAATCATAATTTTTGATTTTAAAATAAATCAATGTGAATACTCCTTTCTTGGATTCCCAATATATGTAGCTCCACATTATCAAACAGATATGGGCTTCAGGCCTATATTTTGGATACAATCAAATCTACGGAGGTAAAAATAGTCTTGGAACTAAAAAGCCCAGGGCCTCGATTCTCGACGAAGTCATTCCACTCGAACAACGAGTGGTTCGACCCACTTGTTCGAGTGGAATGACTTTTGACGTTTGGTGTATGTAAAAATAAGAACATCGACCAATGTATGTACATTCGACGTCGATTACGAGCGGCCTGGATTAGAAAATTGATACCCTGGACAGAGCATTAGTTAGATTTCGTATGAATGGAATTGAAACCAAATCTAGGGTGATGAGAAATCGACTGGCAGCCATCTTGAATGACAAACTTTTGAAATGCTTTGTATACAAATTGAAAAAATTAAGTATTTTAATTTTATTTTTGTGTTGTTAATGCAGTTACCACGGTTTATGATTTTTTGGGTATTTGATGAGACAAGGAATTGGATACGTCATTAAAAAAATTAAGGAGGTTTTGGCATTTTCCATACATCTTCCCCTCACCTCGCGGCTTCAAATTGTTCTCGAATATCTCCATGCAGCGCTTTTTAGGTTCACGAAAAATAGTTGGTTAGGTGAGGTTATGTTAACTCTTTGGTCACCTGTAAATCTAAGGATTACGGTTGTCTCAAACAAAAGTATATCTGCTGTATGTTTTCCCTAGAAAGCGGTTTCTTGGTAATTCGTCAAACAGATTGAAGTTTCTGCCAGAAAAAAATAATTTGTCAACTGTCATTTACATAAATCATTCGTTGTCAGCAATTTGGCCAAGAAACAATATTTATGATATTTTTCACAAAATTTATAATACATTTTTCAGACTGAAGTAATTGCGTAGAGTTTTAGATTACGCTCCTTAAATAAAATACGAATGTTAAAAATTAAAAGAATTTTATTCTAAATAGATGTAGTTATTTTAGAAAATTAAAATAATGAAGATTTTCGGGTTACGTTCAAACGGATGTGGCTAATTTCAAATCAACGTAGATACTTCATATTCACGGAGAAAAATTGTCCAAATTATTGGTATTGGGGTTAAAAGCAGGATTGCAGGCAGTTTCCTGATATTTTTTTAGTAAATTCCTAATTTATCGAAACACGCGTTCGTTTATTCCCTTGCCTAAGTAATAATATATAGTGACGAAGTGCGTGTTTCGACATCGTTATAATATATTCGTAATTTACTACTATAATTTTCGTACTAAAAGAAACTTATTAATTCATTCGTCAAGGGCCTGCTTTCCCGTTTTTAACCGGATTACCAATAATTTGAAGAGTTTCTTAATAAATTAGCAATACCTACTCATGTTTCTACGTGTAGGCTGCGGAACTGTAATGGTACTGGTACCAGGCAGTTCGTAGTCTGCTACGCTTTCCATCAACATATCTCTCGTATGTTCAATTTAGTAATTTTGTATTTATCGCTTTTCATAATATTACCAAAGTATTCGAAATTATTGTAACTACATAGATACTTTACTTACTAAACTCTGAAAAGATAACTGGTAGATGTGTGACGTACGCCATTTTTCAACATTACTGTACACACATTTCCATAGTTTTTTTTCTTCTCTTCAGTGTAAACAAGTATTGTGTTTCATCGTTATGGCAATGGAATTCCTACAGAACTTAACAATTTACAAAGTATTAATTAACTAGTTAGAAATATTTAATAAAATTAAGTTTTATGGTACTATTCAATACCTGCATACCTTTAATTGGAACGTACTAAATATACAGTAAGCGGGTATTTTTTTAATCAAATTAGTGGTTCTACATTTATTTCGTATATTAACTGCTGTAATGACATTCAGAGAAATGCGTATCTGTCCACGTATGTGTACATGATTGCCACCAAAAGTTGACAGAATTCAATGTCATCGACAACGAGTACATTTGCCGAGTTTCAGCTTGATCGGATGCCGGAGAGTAAGTTATTTTCAATTTCCAAGATTTGAATTAATTCATTAAAGGAAGAAAAAGTGAAATTCAAATAGATATATTATTTAATAAATCAATATTCTTCACAATCATAGCAAGCACCAAATGAATATTATCTGCATTGTCTTGTCAGAAAAGTTTTTGAATGAACCACATTTATAAAATTAGTATTAACAAATATTGAACTTACCCACATGGTCAAGGTCATCCAAAACATGAAATAATAAATAAAAATATTTAAAAACTACTCTAAAAAAAACAGAACAAAAAACAGTTAATAAGACATTTTAGCATTGTGTATTATTGTAAGTATTGTGTATTATAGATAAACAAAGTAAGTAGAATTAAAAATACAATTATGACTTACCTGAATTTAGGAGTAAACACATTGGGCCTTAAATATTACAGTAGTTTTATTTTTTTACTGTCAAAAATCAACGTCAGCGCAGATAAGTATTTTAATTTGTAAAGACAAGGAATTTTCTTTGTGACTAGATCTGAAAAAAACATGTCCCTCACCTCGTTCATCGGGGTGTGATAGAATATGAATTGTCATCTTACGTGACGTAAAAATTGACTATTAAAATATATTTTAAAATAGTTGAAAACTTCAGTGCTATTTTTAATATTAGACCCAAGTAAACCAAGATACAAAAATGTTATAAATAAGAATTATTTTGTTCGTAAGAAAATTAGTTGATAGTTTTTTTCTAATCCTCATCAGTGAAATGTATTCGTATTTACGATAGTTTGTATATAATTACCAACGAATGTAAATAATAGTTTAAGAATTGTTTATATTGCGTTATGTTGTGCAAATTAAAAATATATTTTCTAGTAAAATTATTTACCATTTCAATTATTTTTAGTGTCTTTCTCAACTGATCCCAAACAGAATGAAAAGTATAGATTTTTTTAATGTAACAAATTTAACTTCCGACTTTATGTCCGGGTTAAATCTTCCCCACAGGAAAAACTAAACCCTTCCACACACTTTTCCATAAATGATCATCTAGTCAATCCACATTATGCAAGTGCATTATATAAGCATAATAAATACAAAATAATACAAAAACGACACGTCAAATCACTAGAGATCAAATGGGAAAATAATTCACCGACTCCAGATATTTTCATATCAGAGGGTTCCGCTAGGTAGAACTTCTAATTGGACCTATAAATCCTACTGATCCCTCAATATAAATATTTGAAAAATCTTTCGTAAAATAAAAAATAATAAAAAAACTGTATTTTTACATGCATAATAATATTTATTCTCAACATAGAGACACATGAGTGTTGCTAATTTATTGAGAATCACTTCAAAGTATTGGTAATCCTGTTAAAAACGGGATTGCAGACCCTTTACGAATTAATTAATCGGTTTCTCAATAAACTTTTAGTAAAATACAATATATTATCACGATTTCTAAACACGTGTTCATAAAAAAACCTTATATTTTCGCATTCTGTCACTCTATATTATCAAGGCAAATGCAGGTGCATGAACACGTGTTCCGGTATAAGGTAATCAGGAAATGGCCTGTAATCCCGTTTTTAACCGGATTTCAAATAATATAAGGAGATTCTTAATAAATTAGCAATACTAATTTTTCTCCGTGTACTCAGCGTGGCCGTGGAAAGTCAAAATGTTGAATTCTCATGAAAAAAAATAATATAACACACATATTATGGTTTTTTCATTTTGCATTGCGATCCAAAATTGCGGTCCGATTACATCCAGAATGAATCAATTTATAAATTTATTAAATTATTATAAGCAATGATTAGTCGCCTGAAATACCCATACAAATTGAAAATATCTCCCGAGTAAAAATAAATGCCGCCGACGGAAAAATTGTTTGGATATTTCAGGCGACTAATTATTTCTTATAATAATTTGCTATCCTTTATGCTAAGCATAAAAAAACCTTGTCTTATAAACATTAATTTATGATTAAAAAATATAAATTTATTATTGAATCCGGCGGTCCTTTAGCCATGACCGCAGGCACTGAGCAGAAAATCCCCAGAAGTGTGGTCTATAAAGATTTGAAAGAAAACGGATGTTGCCAATTTACATAAGACCTTTCAACACCTAGGCGAAGGCCAATGCTATTGATTTTCCATTCAAGAAGCAATTACGATATTTAAAAATGTTTTATCAAATTCACCAGATGAGAAAAAATACCCTAATGGTCACACTGACACGCTCAAAATACACTTCTATTGACGTATCACTTCATTGGTCGCAACCATAGACATATGAATATTAGTAGACCTGCCCTAAGTGATTAAAAGCGTATTATCCCCACTCCCCATACCGGTTCCATTGGAACCGGCTGTGCTCGCGTATGACCTCAAGTGAAATTTGAAAACGTGACGTCATCATTCTTGTGCGAACTATGGTCGAGGCATCATCGGTTCATTTTACGAAATAACACGGCAAAATGTTGACTTGTACTATGAAAACTTGTAAAAATAGATGTGAAAAAGAGAATAAACCCAATTGTCGTATTATATTCCATATATAAGCATTATTTTACTTTATTTTAAGCATATTCACATCGTATAATATAGATCAGTTTTAGAAACATATTATACTATCACATCAAGAAACGTCTGGACGCGAAACACAAAGCTGGTTGGTTGCTGGGAAGTAAATTATGAACATTTATAAAAGTGTCTTAACTAAATACTTAAACGAAATATTCGACTCTGAAAATGTAACCGAATTTTTTTGCCGAATTTGGACTTCGCAAATTTGTTCATAACGTGGCGAGTAATTTGCGCTCCCATGTAAAAATGTCTATTCATTCAAAAGCAGGTTTTACTTTTAAGAAGTAAATGGTGATATTATAATGCGAGATGCCTATTTACTGTCAGATTGATTTATTGACGAATCACAGTCAGCCTTACTCCCTTCGTTCTTTAACAGTTGATTTTACCCCTCGCCATTATCTTCTCGTCTATTAATTCCTATGTCTGTGGTCGCAACGAAATGACTGCAAGTTTTCGTCAGTGGTCGATGTCCAGGGCCGCATTTAACAAAAATAAAAGATTAATAAGGAGACCTGAGCTAACCCTCGTTGGTGCACGGAGAAAATATATCTTCAAATTTTTCGTTATCCGGTTAAAAGCGGGATTGCAGACCTTTAAAGAATGAATTTATAGGTTTCCTAATAAACTTTTAGTAAAACACAAACGTGTTATCGCGATGTCGGAACATGTGTTCATAAAAATTCTAATATTTTCGCATTTCGTCATTATAAATTATCTGGACATGATTTATTTGGATGGTACTAAAAGTTTTAGAAAACGGCCTGCAGTCCAGTGTTTAAAAGGATTTTAATAAATCAGCAATGCTAAATTTTTTTCCGTGGGCTAACTGGGTTGGTGTATGGAAGAGTTTAAATATTCTAATTTCATTCGTAACCCGGTATTTTCGTCTATTAAAAATATAAACGATTAATATTTTTTTATTTATTTTAGACACTATTGATTGTGATTATGTCGTTTTCCGTTAGATAGAAGTGAGCAAATTTTGTTCAGGAACTATATTATTAGCACTTATTAGATAACGTACACTAGAAATGCATTCCAGTTAGATTTGAATGGAAACCAATGTTGCCAATTACTTACCTTTGTCTCCGTTAGGACGTTCATCAAATTCATGTTTTGTGAAAGTTTTATTCAAGTACCGTTATTATTTCATCAATGTTTCACAATACTTGGATAGTAACAGAACTTGAAAAAATCTTTCACAGAACTTGAATATTAACTTTGAAATTTTACGAGTTATTCACATTCTGCACTGATAAAAATGAGTTTTGCTCATTTGCTAGGAATCTCTTCAAATTATTGGTCGTTTCCAGATAAACTTAAAGTAAATTCCTAATACAAATATCGAAACACTAATTTTCACATCATATATTGTTATCCCATTTTTAACCGGATTACAAATAATTTCAATAATGATGTTGATACACAGTTCTGTAGGTCAGACCTTTGGATCACGAAGCGTACTCAAAACTCATATCTTGTGTTTGTCTTTATTCCATGATGTTTACAGTGATCACGTCAGAAAAACACATTAAGCCACAACAAATTGGTGCAGTTATAGGAAGTTTGTAAGTAATTAAGAGCACCTAATTTTTCAACCATTCGAGACAATCTTCAAATTCACAACATTTTTTATTTTCATTATTTTGAACATTGGGCCACCTCCGAATTTGAGAGCCCCGTGTTATAAAACCCCCGTTGCCCTAAAGTTATTACGGGCCTGTGTTTGCCTTGTCTGAAGTCCGATGGCTGATTGCCGATGGCTGATGGCTGGTGGCTGACGGCTGTGACGGCTGACCCGCCCAGCGCATCGGCAGACCGTCCGTCATCCCAGCTGCAATCAATCTTCATGCATGTGTGCCGGTCTGATTTATCTACCGCAACCTTTGATCGCCAAGCATTGGATATGCAGAATATTACTACATTTTAATTAGGAGAATTCATTAACTTACTGGATTTTTGTGCAATGACACAAATGTTTACAAGAATAATTCAACACATATTTCCTTACGGCTTCAAATCCATAGGACTGAAAACCTTTCGAATTCCGCTGGGCGCACGCAAAAGTCGTAGACATGGAAAAAATGGGTTTCTTAGTGTGGATTATTTAAATAATTTACCCGTATTACCTTCAAATTTCACATTGATTGAGAAAAAATGAACTTTAATGCAGTTTTTACCATCTCCCCGAACTAAATAGTTGTTTCTTGTTGTGATATGTTTGCGTTCTGCTGGATTCGGCAACTTCAACGACTGGTACTACTGCTTGCAGGATGACTTACGGTTCAAAGCGTGAGATTCGTACTAAAGGGTCGTGGATTTAATCCTTTGCTAGCTAAGTCGGCGTTTACACAAATTTGATGGGGGTAGGAAGAATTCTTGGGAACGCTCGTCTCAATTTAACGTACTACAGCCTTTTGGTAGGAAGACTCTTCTGTGTACCGATGGGTCACGACTCATTTTATTATGAGTGGGAGTTACGGTACCAGCTCAATATTTTTGTATAGCTCAAAGAGAAGACTCAATTGAACGATAGCTCAATCAAAAGGGAACCGTGAGCTCAGCACATAAGAGCAATGAGAATACCGCCCTCGCTCGATAGCGTATTTCCCTTTCCGTGTGCAATAGGAGGCAGTACGGTAGTACTGCCTTGTAACTCGCACGGGTTTGTTACGCTAATTTTCTTTCTAAACTCTAGTACAGCCTCCTATATACGGAAAAGGAAATACGCCGCCCGATACGTCTCCTCCGATACGGCTCCCTTGATGCGGCTACCAGCGCAAGCGTCTGAATGATCGCACGACTCTTGATATCGGTACGCCGCCTTGTACATATGTCCAAGTCCAGATGTCGGACTGTCAGAGGCCGTTCACGACTCTGAGTATAGTAACAGTAACCGTTTAATTGAGCCGTTTAACGTTTTACCGGGAGTCGTACGAATACGGCTCACCAAAAAGAGCTAGGTCAATTGTGCGTCTCGTTCCTGAACGACTCTTCGCTTCCCACTGTATCATATTTTTCTTCTTAGTATATAAAAATGCAGACTGCTTATGTTTGTGCTCGCAAAATTCGAAAAGTAGTAGACCGATATTGCTGAAAATTCAAAAGATTGTTCTTGTTAGTGCCAGGAGTGTTTAGATAGTGACTTAAATGGTAGAAGAAGTCGAGAACGCCCAAATAATACTTAACGCAATATCTTTGCACTGAAATGAGATACAGAGTCGAATTAAAGTGGATGTAATGTAGTTTTTTAACAGTGACTTTGTGATATACAGTAGTGGATGGTGGAAGAAATTGGGGACGCCCGAGGAATACATTAGCAATAGCCACGCATTGCCGGGTCCACTAGTTCTAAAATAAATTACTATCATGAAAATCTGCCATCAATGGTTCCTCTACCAGCATTTCTTACCCCCATCAAAAACGGAAGCATCATGTTTAAAAAATGTTAAGTTCTTCGGCCAATCTAGTGTTAACTAATACAGTAATGTTGGCATGCAAAGCTTCATCAATAGCACATGTGGTCGCACGTGACGCTGGACAATATAGCATAATGCATACAGTGCACACATAATATATGTAGTCCGCCGCATCTCGCATTTGGTTGCAATTTTCCCTTCACGCCGCATTAGCCAGGAATTGCACCAGATTAGATATCGGTCAGTTCTCAGTAAAAAACATTAGGACTTCCCGCGCAGTTAGCAAGTAGCAGTAAGCAGTTGGCTCATTCAATTAATCAATTTTCTCATTTTATTTATTTCGTTCGAAGTTTTACATAGGAATTATTATTTTTATGACTATGCTTTTTTAAAAAAAATTTATTAAAGAAATAAATTAATTACAAATAACATAGTATTTACATCGTTTTTTTTACATATTAAGGGATTTGAATATTACTCTTCCATAGAAGCGTTAGCTTGTGTTTAACTACATTATTGTAGTTATGTATAAGTAATATTTTCCGACATTATGTCCGGGTTAAAACTTCCCCAGAGGAAAAACTAAACCCTTCCACACACTTTTCCACAAATGATCATCTAGTCAATCCACATTATGCAGGTGCATTATATAAGCATAGTAAATACAAAATAAGTAAATCACCAGAGATCAAATGGGAAAATAATTCACCGACTCCAGATATTTTCATATCAGAGGGTTCGGCTTGGTAGAACTTCTAATTGGACCTATAAATCCTACTGATCCCTCAATATAAATATTTAAAAAATCTTTCGTAATCCTACATGTATTTAAAATGACTGATTTTTTTAAATATTATTAGTAATATGATTATTATTCTCTTATTTTCTTATTATTGATGTAAAGATTCAAGTAGCTACATAATTTATTATAAATGTGATTGATACTTTCGACGAATTCGTTGTACTTTATCTAACAAGGACGTTCAGTTCAGAGTTCATATTTTTACTTAAATAGTTGAGACTGCTTTTCTTCTACTTTTCTGGGACATGGTACCTATATACAGGGCCGGCCCTGAGCCAAATAACAACTGGCGCTAGTAAACATTTTTGCGCCCCTTGTCAAAACCAATTGATGCTATTATGTTCAATAATATTCGGATGATTTGTATGTTTGTGAAAGGGCCGTTTTTATAAAAAATAATCTCAAGGGCGATGTGTTAGGTATTATCAGCGCCTTGGTAATTCAAAATGTTCAAATCCCGGCGTGCGCAAGTAAATTTTATTTGATGAATTTATCTCACAATTTATTCATTTGAAATAATACATGGTATACTTGCGGCACGTTCAGATTGGAAGATACTCTCAGTATCGTCCTGGTGTAAGACAACCATTCAGAATTGAAACGTTGCTTGAAATGGCTTTAGCCGTGTTTGGTGACCAGATCTGAATAGCCAGGTAATCCTCCACCTTCCTCCTCCCCATCATCCTTCCCCTCCCCAATACCTTCTGCCTCATACCCCTGTACATCCCTCAGTTGGGGATGCCATTGCCTCACTGACTCCATACGAGTGGGACTACATACGTGGCTTCTTTTGCAATACGATGAATTGCAAAATAATACGAAAATATTGACGGAAAAGCAAATTTTTGGGTCGAAATTTGAATTAAAAAAATAAGATGTAAACGCATAATCAATATTAGATTTAATACTGCCGAAACCATAGATAAAAAATATCTGTTTTGTATAAAAATATCTGTTATCAAGACAAAACTTCGCAGAAAACAATCCCTGTTACTTCTAACTTCTTTTATAATGTCTAACTAACTAATAAGCTACCCACCAAGCCGTTCCTCTGCAGGGGTAGGCAGAGAGGATGGACCCACTTGATCTTAGCACAGACTCCCTGTTTCATTCATCGTCTAATACATACACGGAGAAAACTACTACATTGTTACCTTATTAAAAAAACTGGTAAATTTTTTACGTTTTCCTGTTAAAAACGGGACTGCCAATAATGAATGATTTGAGAAATTTAATCAATATCAAACTTCAGTAAAGTACGAATACGTTATGAGACAAGGCCACGTGCGTTGAACGCGTGTATGATATATTCTGAATGACTAATAGTTTATTAGGAAATGGTCGTACTCATTTTTCTTCGTGTACCCTTCAAATATTCCGACTCTTGACATGGCCCGACTCAAGAATTTATTTATTTATTAATTTAAACGCCCTGATAGGTTTTTACATGATAAATATTTTTCAAGATTTACTGCATAATACAGTAACAGCAGAAGGTTTTTATTTTTAAAACAACAACAAAAAAATAAATGATCAAAAACTTCAAAAATGAGCATAATACATTTTACATATAATTTTCCGTTAAGATGTACATAATATAAGAAAAGAGAAAAAATAAAATAAACCAGTTTTAAAAGTGCAGATGGCAAGAAAATAATGTAAATTTATAGATCAGTTTCAAAATAAGTAATTTACAAGCGAGTAATTTACAATAACAAGTAAATGAAGGGAAAAATGAATCCCTCCTAAGCGATACTCGTAAATAATAATGCCACATAACATCACCCTTCAGTTATGTCTTATATAATGATAAACATATATTAAATATGTCGATATTTGAGGTGAATTTATTTAGTGTTTGAAGGCGAGATATTGGTGCGTGTATGTGGTAGTTAGACCCGGAATTATTACTGTAGAATAACATATTTTGCCTGGTTGCTCAGTTTGGTATTAAAGTCGTTGAGTAAAAGAGTTCACAACAGTTTGGAATGAATAATTTTATACAAAAAAAAATTCCGCCTGTTTTCATTTATGCAAGAAAAAAACATGGCCAAAAAGTGCCTTTTATTTTATTTTGTGGATGTTCAGGCATAAATTTTTTTTTCCGATCATTTTTTAAATAAATTTATTTGCCACATTATACAATAAAATCATAACCGAAAATGGGTTCGTAAGAAGGAGATTTTGAACTTTAAAGTAGTTTTCATAGGCCTTATACATTATTTTTTTCTGGGCTTATAAAAAGATTTATCTGAAAAATACTCGATTGTTTCAAAGGCCAAGATGTATTCTACTCGCAGTATTTAATTAAGGCATCTGAAACATTTCTAGGCGACAAAATTTTCAAACCAAAAAGATATGATTTTGCATTACTACGTATGGCATCGCCTTAAGCATTTTAAGTAAGGATGTATAGTTTATGTGTTGAATAGAGATGTGAATAATTCAATATTTCTTAGATGAATTTGACAGTACGGAGACCACACTATTGAATTATACTCTAACAACCTTATTTAATTCAATTGATCATGCCTTGTCTTTTTCAGGCGTCCTCGACTTCTTCCATTCACATTCGCGTTATACTTACCCAAATCTATTTAACCTAACCTGCCTAACCTAACAGTTTAAGGTATTTAGAAAATATTAAAAAATAATATTAAACTATTTGTCTATATTAGAATAATGAGCGAAAAAAAATCTACTTGGTAGTGATAATGTAAAATACGATTTTTCAAATAACTGATATTTTTTATTACATTATTTTGGGGTTTACAATATTGCGCTTCTTAATGATCACAATAAAAAATGTCGCGAATGATATTCTGTATAATTTTCCCTAGCATTATTTTTTTACCTTTTTGGCATTTGGTACGACATAATACATGGTGTCCGGAAAAGACGAGGAACTGGTAAAACTACATCACATAGACATAGACAGCGCCCTTGAGGTGATTTGGCACAAAAACGGCGCTATACAAATCATCCAAATATTACTGTTATTATTATTTGTAGAGGACCCCGAAAAAGCCTTTGGATTTGGGTCAATGCTTCGACACATTTTAATACAATAAGCAGTTAACAATAAGCCCGTAGCAACAGATGATGATGAAGAATATTCAAGTTTCAAAGTTTCAGTCGAAACAATGATGAAGATTCATCAAGTTTCGCTAGTTTCCGAACACCATGTATACTAGATAGGTAGGTATTAATTACGTGAGGCGCTATGGGCATTGGAGTAAGTATGATTGTACTAGTGATGTTGTTTGGGTTGCGCAGAGCTGGAGTATCGGGTTTCCCCGGCCCTGGTGGAAGTCATCACGATCTCCCGACCTGATGGGCATGTGGCTCCATGTGGCTGCAACTGGAACTGGAACTGGCTGGAACTACCACGGCCACTTGAATAAGTAGGTAGGTACCTACCTACTTATTGCATTCCAGCATTTCCCAACTATCTCATTATCGTTATTTTAAAACCGTTCCATTGCTTGAACCCTAACTTTTACCCTGCGTCAAACTCTGTCACTTATTAGTAGACATTGGAAAACATGCATTAAAAAAATCAAAATATGAACTAATATGCCAAAAATTCGGTTTAATTGCTACAATAATATCACGTCTGAGTCATTTAGATACTCGCTTATACCTAGATTGCATGCAGTTGGCAATACTATCTCGGAAATAGTAGAAGTATTCAACTGCACATAATTTAGTTAGGTACTCCTTGTAACTAAATTATGTGCAGTTGAATGCTGGCTATAATAACATATCTCATAAATAAATATCAATGATTGCTTTTACACGTGACCTATTTTTAAAAAATTCAACAAATTTTACTTCTTTAATGATCCGAGAAAACTTACTGATCCCAATTTTTTGAAAATCTGGTCGAATTATTCGTAATCTGGTTAAAACGGGATTGCAGGCCGTTTCCTGTTTAAATTTTAGTACATTTCCAATATATCGGAATACGTGTTCATGGACCCACTCCCTGCCTTGGTAATATATAGTGACGAAATGCGAAAATATTATGATTTTTATGAACACGTGTTCCAACATCGCGATAATATATTCCTCTTTTACTAAATGTTTATCAGGAAACCTATCAACTCATTCATTGAGGGCTTCCAGTCCCGTTTTTAACCGGATTATGAATAATTTGAACTGATTCATAATAAATTAGAAAATATTTAATATCAGTAAGTTTTCTCCGTGTGGATCTTGAACACCCTTTAATGTTGAAATTAAATTAAATTACTTTAATTTAATTGGGTGAATTTCATGATTACGTGGAAGTTAGAGTACAGTTCCGACTTAGAAGAGATGATATGTTGAACAGAGGAGAGGGAATTTTAGATAAGGCTTGATAGAAGACAGGATATTTGTTTAGAGGTGTCAACCAAAAGTGTCCACTTCTAGAATTCTGGATCACAGAAAGTACAATCTGGGGAGACAATCACGTGAATTTTAGAAAGGTGAGAGGGAATGGAGCGATTCCCAATTATTCTGAAGATAGTGTAATGAAATTTTATTTATGATTTAGTGTAATGAAATATTTTATGTATCAAAAAATATGTAAACATTAATTCGTGTATCAAATACGTCTGTCTCCACACAGGTTTATCCTAGTGAGACAGACATCGAAAAAAAAACCTGTAAAAAAACTTTATATTGATAATAAAAAAAATATATGAGATACCCAAGGATTAAAATCGAAAAAATATACGATGGCATCTAGGACGCATCTTGGTAGAGCAGTGTCCGGCAAAGCGAAGGTCCTGGGTTCATCTAATAAATGCGACCGTACCTTTTTTTCGATTTTTCTGTTTCAAATTGTTACATATATAAGATTTGTAACAAGGTGTGTGCATCACTTTACTTACATCCCATCTATGGTTTTGGTGTGTGGGACCTTTAAGTACCTAAACATTGTCATTTTGCTATTTGTCAAATTGACAGCCCTGGAATTTCGACCTGAATGTTCAAATCTGTGATTTGCATTGGAAGCAGTGGCCATTCTTTGATCATCCGCCCAGAGCAGCGGGCATTCCTCTTGGCTGAGGTTCGACGAACACATTCGCCAATTTGGTGGAATTGATTAAATCAAGATTAATGGAATCGGATGACATCTGCCGATCCTGATTGGTTAAGAGGGACCCTTTTGGAGACCAGCAGCGTGAGGCTGTTTTGCAATGGACTACAGCATTATTTTTTGGATAAATTATAAACTGCGACAGTTGCTGTGAAGAACCGGAATCTACTACTTCGCATCAAGAACGAACTGGTATCATACCTTCATTTTACCTATGCAAGCAATTTGCCAGACAGATTTAATAAAAGGATGCTAATTAATTTCGTTTTTATTATGTCTTTTTTTGTTGTAATACATTTTAGTTTACTTAAATATTTTTTTATTTCTATACAATAAACCCATCCTCACTTTTATTTGTTGCTACTTAATCCCACGGTAACAAAATCTTTATTTTTATAAGCAATAATTATTAGCCTGAAACACTCATCCACATTGAAAAATCTCCTGATAAAAGATACATGACGCCAACGGGACATGAGTGTTTCAGGCTAATAATTATTGCTTATAAAAATATTTGTTAACCTTTGTGATATGCATAAAAAATCTTGTCTTAAACATTAGTTTACCAAAAAAATAATAACAAAATCTTTGTTTAAAAATCTTCAATAGTTAAATAACACAATTTGAGGTTTCACTCATTAAGTTACTTCAAAAAATAAAACATTTTGTGTTACAATAACAGTGATGAAAGAATTGTAATTGTTTTGAAATAACATTATGAAGTTAATCGAGATTGTAGGTATAATTTTTAATTACTAGTGAAGATTGTTGAGAAGCAGGATCAAATCCGTCGGCATTTAATCACATAAAATATAAATGAGTGAAGGGTTCATATCCTCGGTGTTTGTACAGACCAACAGATCAGCAGGGGGATACTCCTTTCCCTTTGCCTTCTCTTTTTGCTTTGCGGATGAGGTTACGGATAATACGAAAAATCTCTCCCTTGTCGGGAAGCTGAAGGCGATATGTTTATTTAAGTCAATACACATGCATTCGGACTTGTCGGCTTTATTTTGAAAGTATCCAAGGCGTTCCAAGCCAACCACTGCGTTTAGGAATGTCATCTGGATTATTATCGTGTAATTTAATATAAGTAGGTATATTTATTTATATGCTAAAAAAGACTTTCACTTTGAAATCATACGTATACAGTGTACATAGAAGGATATCAGTATCAAATAGGAAATAATAACAAGGAATGTAGATGCAATTATGTAATTATAAAGTAGGAACAAAATAAGTAAATTAATTAACAAAATTAATACAACTTATACAATGGAAATTTTCAGGTAATAGTAAACTAATATAGTAGGTTAATAGTTCATTTAATAAATGACATTTTAATATTGTGAACAAAAGACCTCGGCGTCCAAAAAAGGATATTTAACATTTTATATTATTTAATAAAACCAAGCAAACATTTCCTCTGAAACCATAGATATTAGGCGGGTAGGTATTTAAGTACCTACTTAATTATAAACCCTTAAGTGAATATTAAAAGTAACATTAAAAAAAATTCAATTGATGAATTATACACTTTGTCCAAATAAACGTCACCCAAGGTTTTCACAATTCTAGGAACCTTGAAAGTCACCATCTCAATGACAATTAGTTTTGCAAACTTTTTTCAGGCCGATAAATATCTTAATATTGATTCTTTCGATTTGACAGCTCGTAGTAGGAACCGCGGTCATGCGAACTCTGGAGTGATAAAAAGGTACTATCCAATAGGGCAACCATCAAACCAAATTTACAGACAGATAACATGCCAAATGGTCGAGTTAAAACAGGACTTCGCTACGCTCAATATATTAGGAATTAAAACATTATTAAAACGTTTATGCTAGGGTAGCAAAGCAGCGATTTTACCTAAAATTATTTTACACAACCGATATGAACAACAATTTACCACACATTGATGATAATATTGATAATTTATCAGCTGTGTAAATTTGAATGACCGTTTATTAGTTTGGACCTGGATATGAATATAAGGTTGAATTCTATATATCTATTTTATTTTTATGTGAATACCGCTCAAGAGTCCCAACTGCTCACATCCGTCTAAAGCCAGTGAGACTACGGCATCGCCATTTGGGGAATGTTCTGAAGCTGAAGGTAATGGGGAGGGGGAGGGCAAGGAGTTGGGGAAGAGGAAGGCGGTGAAGTACCTGGCTATATTGATCTGGTCACAAAACACGGCTAAAGCCTTTTCAAGCAGCGTTTCAATTCTGAATGATTGTCTTACTCTTTATTGAAACTTTTATTCTTACTTGTTCTATTACTTTTATGTTTGTTACAATTTTACTGACAATAGTTTTATAAAAGACTAGCTCATGTGTACCCGCGTTTTTAGCTTGCGTTAGTAATGTAAGTGCCTGAAAATATTTTTTTACGACTCGATTACAAAACATCGACTCTTCTCTACTTTCTATAAATAAAATTTACATGCATTATATATATAAACCTTCCGGAAGAAATTATCTAAAGGATAGTGAAAAACCTATCGAAATCCGTTGCGTAGTTTGGAAGAACTAAGCGCTCAAACATACACGGATAGTGACATTATTTTACTCTATTATTGAATATTGTCATTTTTTATTATATTATTGCACAAGACACACACAAAACACATCATCCTTGAGATGTGAGATTTACGACAAGCAACATCAATTAAAAAACATTATTTGTTTGTCCCTGTATGAAATTCATCGTTTCTGTAAACTATGTTTAGTTAAGTCCCATTACATTTTAACATACATAGAGTAAGTGGGGATGGCACTAGACGATGTTTACGCAAGATGATTAGAGAGATCAAGATGAAACAAAAGCCGACAAAGGATGAGAATGATTTGCCGAGTTCACTGAACTGATTTCATCTCACGCTGATTGTGATCTGTTTGTGCATGCGTTGTTTTATTTTGGCAATAGAATGCGATTAGCTGTCTGTATGTTCCGCCAACAGTTCTAATGAGAAGTGCCAATGAGGGTCCAACCTATCATCATATTATTATGGATGTCTCATAAAAGAATGAAATATTTATAAATAAATAATGATCTACTTAATATAATTGATCAATCTTTTTTATCTCCTTTTAACTTGTCTGTTTATAAATTTGTTCGTAGTCGTTTTAATAGTTCAGTAAAGAACTTTCTTATTCGCATTTTTTTCAACATTATGGTAGGTACCTGCTCCAAAAAAGTTTGAAAAAATATTGTCGTTTCTTTGAAAAAATTATACATATTCCTTATTTTATATTTAAATAGTTGTGCTTATTAAGCAGGTAGGTATTTTAGTACCTACTTACAAATATTCTGATATCAGTGGAAATATTGGTTTCATTTATTAAATTTGAGAAAATTTCAAGCTTATAATGAAAAAATTTCTAAAATCGTTGTACCCGTACAGTTATTTCCTTAGAATTTTATTTTTGTTTATATTAATTAAATGGATTTAAATGTGCCTTTCGATTGGATATGTTTACAAAACGTCTGTTTAATTGGTAGATAAGAGCATTTAGAGGAAGAACTTTTAATTAGTTATTACAAACCCTCCGCTGCAAACTGTAAATTGTAAATGTTTATATTTTGTTGTAAGTGAACAAGATTACCCATTATCGCCGCCATTAAAATTTCGGTGAAATAAACCATAAAACCGCTCCGTGAAATCAGTTACTTTTTTAATTACTCCTCGTTGGCTATGAAAAAAGTATACAGGCAATAAAATCCCGCCATGATTTGCTGCGCGTTTCCTTGTCAATCATGTAACTTGAATAGCCTGACGTTTGACTGCGTTTTACTACCACCAAACCACACATTAAACTTACACTTCCCTCCAAAAGCTTTACGGAATCCCTCAAGGCTCAGTCCTCGGTCCTGACTTGATCGTAAACCCTGTGACAAGGAGCAGATGTCAACTTATTTAGAAAAGGAGTAAAATGAGTTGTTACGGCACACTTGACTTCAATGGATGTGTTTCAACAAAGTAAATAATTAATTATGATTTTTCTTGTTCGAGCATTAATTACAACTGCAGGATGCCGAGGATACCAAGATTTATAGAAACTGGCGAATACGCTATTTGCAGGATTACGATAAACGTGGGCACATTTTACATGACATTTATTAGCATAACTTCCGTGCTGCAGGGTGAACATTGTCCTGGTTAGATTTAACCTTCGAGAGGAATCGGCACCAGGGGAAGATGACCTGCTTAACATATATATGTTCAAAAATAAAACTCATGACAGGTATGTCGGTACTACGCATTCATAATATATACCTAACCGTTACAGAACGATTTGCTGACTTTTGTGTTTTCTCCCTCCTACAGTACAGCTATCTTCAAGGACCTCGTTCACTCATTTCATTTCTTTAAAATATTGTCCACACAACATTCCCAAATGTGACAAAGGTTTTAAGGGAAATTACTTGGACAGGAATAATCTTTCATTTGGATGCGAATGTGTAGTAAATTTATAAATTGCAGAAAACTTACCCTATTACATAGCCATTTGAGCTATACATATTAATGTTAATTACGTATAATGGTACGTATACATTTGCGAAACGCAAACCGAGCCATGCATTACGGGAAAGGAACGGAGCAACTGCAATCGGCGCTTCGTGCCATTTTTCCAGTTCAGCAGTTTGGCTCGCGTATGTATACGTAGCATAAGAATTCATCAAACATACTAATTTCGGTTTTGGGTCTGTCTGTGATTTTCTGATTGTGTCAAGAATTCAGACAAGCTCTATTATACCTACCAGATTTAAAAAAACTTTGTTTTTTTATTTTTTAAAGAAATACGAACATTCCCGGGTTACGAATAACCTGACAATATTTTAAAATCTCCTAAAACCACCACAGTAAGCGGAACATGTTGCTTGTGTTGTGATGGAGGACTTAGCTCAATTCAGCCACCGACCGCTTTTGAAATGCGTATATCTTTTATTTAAATTCCCTAGAGCTAATTTTCACAAGTAAAGCCAGATTTCATGATTTTTTTATAGGGTCTACGCTTTTTACCTAATAACTAACATGCAATAAGTATCAACCGTATAACTATAATAACTTGTAATTTTTCGTTATGTAATACTTTTGTTAAGGTTAAAAACGAAATTTAACAAAAAAACCTTACTGATTTGGATTCTTCCCGTTGTTTACTAACAAACTGAGGAATTAAAAACATTTTCGATCTGTGAGGATGGATTACCTTAAAAATTCCAACATGAATATTGATACAATGTAGCAGCAGAAACCAAGATGAATTTCTTAGTAACTATTAGTTGACAGACATATGAACCATAATTTATATAATGTGTCCTCTGTGATATGAGAATGATAACGATGTTTCAAGACATAAGAAATCTCAGTTTCAGTAATTATTGTAAACTAAATCACTTCCAGTTGCCTCGTTCACAAGTGACCAGGGGCAGACTAGGTACCTACCTCGTTTACGTGCTGTTCTCCCCGTGTCCCAAACTTATTTTTAAAACTAAAAATATCGTACCAAAGTCTTTCTGTCAGGGGTTAGTGGGACTATCGTAATCGTAGTCTTCTTTATTATATTAGGGAAGAAAAATAAAAGGTAGCAAGAACGGTTGTAATGATAGAACAGTAGTTTGCTATTCGCAATGGTATGTATTCGGATGTAACTTCTCAATTTGGGTGGCGGGTTTGAACACCTCTACCATAGGTCACCCCAAGTGGTTGGTTACATTTGGTGATTTAGCAGGGGTGCCCGGGTCCATCGGATGACTTGTGTTCAGGATGCACCTGCCCGCCAGCTGGTTTGGGGAGACCCTTTGACCTCTCCAACTGTTATATCTTGACTTGTCACCTTACGCTGCAGCAGGAGGGATAGATCATTTATCCGTCAGGAATGTACTGTACCGTCCTCATAAGTTTTTTTATTAATTTATATAAATATTAAGTGAAATACATAAAGAAAAACAAATAAGTTGCATAATTGTGAACCTTGTATTTTTAACGTCTCTCTATGTACACTAGCGCAGACCCGTGAAAAATCACGGGATATTTTAATTAAAATTTTGAAAATGATCATTTAAATATTTTTTTCTTAAAATGTTATATTATCGGTAGGTATCTACCAATTTTATCGTTGTCTGAATAATTTCTCCATCAATAATTTTTAAAAATGACACTTAAACTCAGTGCAAATCGTGTTTTAGAGTTCACTGATCCGAAGTTACGCAGGGTAGACACACAACCAAAATTAATATTTTTGATGATTGATTGTTTTTTTCGAAGTACGTGGTGTCTTCGTATATGTATTTTAATTATTTAAACATTTACCCCTTTACTAATAAACGCGTTTTAAAGTAGTTGTGTAAATTTTTAAACTCGTTTATTAAGGCCTAAATCTAAGCCTATCATATCTTGCTTATATTCTAATTGCTTGGTTGACCGACCAGTTCTTGTCTGAGTCAGACTAATAATTAATAACTCTCTTAATAAAATGTGCAATTTTATTGTCAAAATGTATTATGGGTTTAGTCGGGCGCCATTTTAACGGGTTTTTAGTACCTACCTGAAGCTAAAAACCTATTAGACCTTTCTAAATACATTCCTAAGTAAAAAAGAATTCATCAACATAATGTCAATTTAGTGTGACCACGTAACAGTGGTTACTCGGGAATATTGCTAATTATTTTTTCCCTCATAAGATTATTTATCACCAAAACATCATTTATCGTTTAAAATAAAGGATCTCTCATAACACGGAGAAAAATGGGTATTACTAACTTTTTAAAAATCGGTTTAATTTGTTGGTAATCCGGTTAAAAATGGGATTGCAGGCCTTTAATGAATGAACACTTGTTCCGAAATGTTGATAATTATAATAATGTTTGTATGTGCAAAATCACCTCAAAGGCGATAATGTATTCGAAATGTACTAAAAGTTTATAAGGAAGCCTGTTAATTTTATGTTTTTTTTTCTCCGCAGACGCTGATTCTGAATATATACGTTTTATTATATATAATTACACGTAGCAATAATAAAACATCATTTTAAAAATATTAGAATCGTGAGAGACTTAAACGCCCTGTGATTGGTCGGATTGTTCTGTCAGAACTTACGTATCGCTCGGCCGCGTACAATAAGAATGTGGACAATTTTATGCTAAGTTGCGCTAAGTAGAATAGCATATGGGTCACCACTGCGGTAAAAAAATTATTTCAAAAGAATTCACGTTTGTTAGAAATCTTACTAAATATTCAAATTATATTGGTGAGAGTAATCAAATTATGTTCTGACAATAATACACGGAGTTGTGCACTGTTAAAAAGTGACAGCATCCCAACTTCCAGAAAACAATAGTCATTCAAAATAAATCGAGAACACGTGTTCTTTTCCTAATAGATAGTATTTTGTAGGAACACGTGTTCTGCCGTCCTCATGAAACATTCGCTTTTGACTGACTTTGTTAGGAACTCTTTTATTTCATTCGTTATAGGCCTGCAGTCCCATTATAACGAATAATGTAACCAAATTTTAAATACATTAACAAGTTTTCTCCGTGTATAGGTTGTCTTACAACTTCCAACTTTAATTAGTCTTCTTGTTAAGTTATCTCATAAATGAATTGGATTAATATTAATACATTATCTTCAGAGTTCAAAAAAAAGGTTTTGCCTCTTTGATTTTCCTTTAGTGTAATTTAATTATATATTAGGTTCTGGGTCCTGTATAGCCACAGGTATTGGTAACGGTGACATAACAAACAGGTCCATATTATAATTTGAGAACTCAACCATAAAACATATTTGTATTATTCTAAGAACGACGGGAATAGTCATCAATTCCAACGACGCGTATAAATCAACCATAGCCTAAACACTGGAATATTGGATGTAAATACACTAGCACAAATAAACTACTAAAGTATTCAAAATATTTATATCTTTATATAAACTAGATATTTTATGATTGGTTCATAAATAACTAGTTTTATTAATTTGAACAAAGTGAATAAAACAAAATACACGGAGAAAAATGAGTATATCTAATTTATTAAGAATCTCTTTAAATTATTGGTAATCCGGTTCAAAACGGGATTGCAGGCCGTTTCTTGAACCTTAAGTAAATCCCCAATAAATTATATCATGGGTTCATGCACCTGCATATATGCCAGATAATATACCACGACGAAATGCAAAAATATAATTTGGAGAAATTCTTGATAAATGAGCATTTATTAGTTATTTTCCTCTAAATATACCTCATATTAATCTAAATATACCTACATATTAATCTAAATATACCTACATATTAATCTTAATATACCTACATATTAATCTTAATATACCTACATATTAATCTAAATATACCTACCTAAATATTATTACGAGCAGCACTAAAGGTTATTTAGTATTATATATATATGTATGATTCCCAACTGCTCCCAACTTGTCTGGAGCCAGTGAGATTATGACATCCCCAATGTTGTGAGGCTGGGAGTATTAAGGAGGGGAAGGAGATGGGGATAAGGATTGTGAGAGGTACGTGGTTAATCAGACCTGTTCACCAAACACAGCCAAAGACATTTCAAGCAACGTTTCAAATCTGAATGGTGTAAGACCTGGTGGTCTTACACCAGGGCGATACTGAGAGTATCCTCTACTCTAGAACGTGCTGCAAATATACCATGTATAATTTTAAATGAGTAGATTGTGAAATAACATAAATTAATCAAATTAAATTTACTTGCGCACGCCGGGAGCTTTACCCCTCAACCTGTAAGTTCTGTATTATTTATTAGTTATTTATATTATTTTAAGTATTTATTTTCATTTTTTGTAATTATTGTGACAGCTGTTTCGGCGTTCCGAGGCATTATGAAACTAATATATTTTTACCGGTGACCGGATAAATCATCAAAATGATAATTCATCACATCTTTAAAAAGTTACATAAAGTCATGGAAAGTGATGAAACAAAAACTTTATTAACTGGGTTAAGTAGGTTAGGTTAGGTTTAAGAAAATAAATTTTTCTTCGTTTCAAATGACTTTATATCACTTTTTACAGGTGTGTTGAATTGTCGATGTGTTGATTTATCATGGAACCATTTTTACCATTATATTTTTTATGGACATTTCTCATTGGGTAGACTGTACGCCACTACTAATAATATTATTTAAATTTATTACATAAAATAATGGCGTCCCATGAATTAAACACAACAAAATTAAATTATTTTGGGTATAAAGACAAATAGTCAATAACAGTTATGAAAAATAGTGCTTATTTTTTTATTTATGAATATTTTAAGTAATCGTTAATATTGTAATGTATTAATATGCACTATTACTAGTAATGAACTCCAGTCCATTTTCAATATATTTTTAATCAAATTTTAACCTTCTAACTAAAATACCAATACATTTTTATTTTATTTTCATAGTTAGTCGGTTAAAATTTTTCTCTTCTCCCGAAAATGCACCAAATCTATGGACGTGACCTGTGACGTCATCAGTCACCAGTCTCAAAATGCATTAGTTTTTTTTCTATGGTATTTCTATAATTTTTTTCTGTATTTTGTATGGGAATCGAGACGTTTTGTATTTTTACTCTTGTTTTTTTTTAAATTTAAATAAAATGCTTTTCACATTGAAGAACACTAGGTAAATTGTACGTATCTTGTCACTAATGTTTTAATGTCGCATAACAAATTGATATATTCAGAATTATTTTATTATTATTATTAACCTAATGAATAATAAAATTAATGTCATAACATGTAGGATTTTTCAGAAGATAAATGGTTAGAGATAATATTTTTACGGTCACTTTATTAGTTAGGAATTTGTACGTAATTATTAAATAGTATTAAAATATGTCGATATGAATTTCAAAGGCAATGACTCGCGTCTGTATTTTTACTTTCATCCATCGCGCTAACGTATTTTCATAGTAAACAAACTGAACAAAATATTTCAAAAAGATATCTCAT
Organism: Hesperophylax magnus; assembly: GCA_026573805.1. NCBI lineage: Eukaryota > Metazoa > Arthropoda > Insecta > Trichoptera > Limnephilidae > Hesperophylax > Hesperophylax magnus. The sequence goes on along the minus strand of JAIUSX010000029.1, from coordinate 5,375,727 downwards.
AGACAAAAAATCAAGATGAAAAAATGTGACAGCTGGCATCAGACATCAGACACCTTCAATTCTTCAATCGCCCACCATTAAGCGCGGACATTCTTGTATTTTGTGATATATCCCGCTAAACAAACATGCTTTGGATATCTGAGCATTGGATGCAGGGGATGAGATTTGACGGGTCGCGGACTATATATGAATATTTTTATTTTCCATAATTATTTTGGAGATCCTTGAAAATGAAAATCCGGTTCTCATTCGGCTTGCAAATCCAAAAATAGCTACAAATATTCCCGGCTTACGAATGACCTGATAATATTTTAAAACTTCTACAGTCATCATTATAAGTGCAATGATTTGATAATCATAGTTGTGTAATGCTGGAGGACTTACGAGCAAAGGAACCCAACCCATTCATCCGTTCAGCTATTTTTTGTGGAAGATCCCATGCTTTTTAAATACTCCGAAAGCGAGGACTTTTGCCTCAGAATCAGCAATCCAATCAACAGAGCGACTCAACTGCTTAAGGGGGACGTTGCGCGGCCTTGTTCATACAGCACTTAAATTTAGATTTGAGGCCAAAATACCCAACGAAACTTTATAATATTTTTGTTTAAATCAAAGGGTGTAGCAAAAATCTTATAATAATATGTTCAACTTTATTTACTTTTGTTTCAAATTATAAAATACGGGCAATTAAATAAATCGATTTTCACGAGTTTAGAGTCAAGTTTGGCAATTATTTGTGACCTTATTAAAGGTAATTACTAAAAAAATATTCTTGTCTTTTTTACTAAAAAAATATAATGAAATATAAAATATAGAATGTGAAATATTAAATAAACTATTTTGACTTGTTTAAATGTAATTTTTAATGACTAATTTATGTTGGAACACAAATTTGTTATAAATAAATTTTAAATTCCGACCCAAAAAACTATTATTTAATTGTATTTGCATAGTAGGTTGGGAAAGATTATTTAGACAAACTCCAAAAAATTGTCAAATTCCTTAATGGCCTTTAATTTATAATTTAAAATATTAGGTATTTGTTATATAAAAAATAAATATTTATTTTGGTCTAGTATTTTTGCCTCAAATCCAAATGTAAGTTTAGTATGAAGAAGGTTACGCAGCCGTTCCTCTTAACGATTCTGCATTGGCCATAGACATTGTCAACGTCACTTACAGACAGCTCAGCAACAATCTTTTGACGTATGTCACAAAATAGTAAAACTGCCCCCACGACCTTTTATACTTACCTGTACCTCAAATTTGTGAGCTTTTACCTAATATATTGGGGGCGTAACCGTTTTATGGAGAACATGGACAAATAAAAAAAAAAAAAAAATTTAAAAAATAAATAACTTAAGCTATTTAAAGCATTTTTATTCCTTGTAACATAAAATAATATAGAAATTAGAACAATACATATAATAATAATAATACATATATAATAACAATATTATCATCTCTGACCTTGTACTTTTAAATAAAATTATTAATAATTCCATTGAAACCCTGAAATTCTCGCCAAAATAAAATTTTACGTACCGACTAGAAATACGAGGCAAAGTGCTACATTTTTCTGTGACAATTTTAAAACCAACTATGAAGTTCATACACCTATAAATAGACTACATCATTTTGGCAATAAATTTGGGAATATTGTAGACATGTTTAAAGATTCCGTATTAGTTATAAAACGAAATATTTAATTATAATAATAAACGGCAGCGGAGTAGGTAGTGGGGTCGGGGAGGGGTGGGGATTTCCCAGGGAGAAAGGAAACATCTTTAACAAAACATCTTCCATCAAAACATCTTCCCAGGGAGAAAGGAAACATCTTTAACAAAACATCTTCCATCGATTCGTCTTCCATATACCAAGCCAAAATGGCATGGTTGAAAGAAGACTTAAAAAGTACCTACAAACACCGTAATAATATTAAACTAAAAATAAAAATCCTACATAGTGAACTAGTACATGATCTACACCCAGTGGAATGGGACTTATTTGACGATAAAGTGAGAAATTATGTGTCTAGTAAAGGTTTTGAAAAACGTATCAACCTAGAAAAGAAATTAAAAACTCTTTGTGACCAAAAAAAATCTATAAATAAAACAACTGTATTACTACCACCAAAAAAATTTTACGACCGCGTAAAAAATCTTTCGTCCACACAGTTTCACCCACAGGAGATGTCTCTCTTGGCAAAGGGATTGAAATACAACCTTCACTATACCAAACGTGACTATAATGACGCGATTGAAAATGTTGCAGTAGATGTCGAAACCGCGCTACACAAGGCTCCAAGTACATTCCTATACAAAAGTGCAGAAAGGCTAAAGGACTTGATACCCACAAATCTCCCTTCATTTAATTCGGAAACCCTCCACGCAAGAGCAGTTCGAAATAAGTTAAAGAATGATAACCTAGTGATAACAAGGGCAGATAAAGGCAATACCGTAATAATTATGCCCAGAGCAGAATATAACTGCAAAATTGAAGACTTTTTAAATAATGATGCTTTTGAAATATTGCCTTCAGACCCCACTAATAAATTCCAACAAAATGTAAAAAATGCTTTGAAAGACTGTAAAAACCCAATATTCGTGGATTCATCATATGATCAAGTTAAATTTCAGACTAAAAATCCTAAAATACCCAGACTATATGGATTCCTAAAAATTCATAAACATAATAACCCCATTAGACCCGTTGTTTCTTGCTGTAATTCCCCTACTTTTAAATTAGCCTCATTTGTAACCAATGTATTCAATAATGCCAATGTGTTTTTCCCCAAATACACAATTAAGAACTCTATGGAATTAGTTAACGATTTGAAGGATCTAGTACTCCCAGATAATTCTAAACTTATTTCTTTTGATGTTGTCAATTTGTTCCCTAATATACCTATAATAGAATGTAAATCTTTAATAGCTAACTTACTAAATACTTCCAATTTACCTAATGACTTCTCTAACGATCTTACTCGCCTTTTTAACCTGTGTTTAAACCAAAATTATTTTAAATTTAATGATACTGTTTTCCAGCAACGATCTGGTCTACCAATGGGCACTCCCACTAGCCCTGTACTAGCTGATATCTTTATGGATAATATAGAAAATAAAATATTTGCATGTAAATCCCCATTATTAAAAAATATTCTCTTGTGGAAACGTTATGTGGATGACATTTTTTGTATTTGGACGGGCACAGAGCGCCAGTTAAACACTTTCCTGACACTCCTTAATTCCTTCCACTCACAAATCCAGTTCACATTAGAGATGGGCATAAATTCCAGCTTAAACTTTCTAGATCTTTCTTTGTCTATCGTTAAAAATAGAATTAACTTCAACATTTTTAGAAAACCTACATTTACTGACACCGTAATCCATAATACCTCCAATCACCCTATCTCACATAAACATTCCTCCTTTCACAGCATGATCCACCGGCTAGTCACCATCCCATTATCTAATAATAATTTTTCTAACGAACTCCTTACAATAAAACAAATAGCTAATAACAACGGTTATCACTCTGATCTTATTGATAAAATCCTTTCAAAAAAACTTCGCCGAATCGCAACAAATAAATTTCTATTTAATGCTCTACCAACTATTAATAATAATAATTTAACTACTCAATGGCGTAGAATTTTGTTCATAAGTAAATTCTCTTCCCTTTGCACATCTAAACTTCCATCAGAAATTAGGCCGGCCTTCTATACTAATAATAACTTAGCCAAATTTTTAAATAATTGTAAAGATAAAGAAGATACGTTTAGCCACTCTGGGATCTACAAACTTAATTGCAACGATTGCCCGGCAATATATATTGGTAAAACCGCGCGTAATGTAAATATTCGAGTAAAAGAACATGTCAGGTGTTTAACAAATACCGGTTTTTCAGAATTTGCCGAACACCTAATTAATACTAATCATACATTTAATAGAACGACAGGAGTTCAAATACTACATAAAAATAAAATAGGAATACGTCTCAATAATTTAGAATCATTGGAAATCTCAAAAGCAAATAAAAATAAAAATAATTACCCAATTTTAAACAAACAGATAGAACTTACTAAAAGCCCTATTTTAAAGATGTTTCCTTTCTCCCTGGGAAATCCCCACCCCTCCCCGACCCCACTACCTACTCCGCTGCCCTGATGCTCTCTCCCTCACATCTATATACTTTCTCTTTCTTTATTGTTTACTTAATAATCTTCCTCTGTATTATATTTTAGTTTATATTTGTACTGTCCTGATGAAGGTTGAGTTCAACCGAAACCGGTCGACGTATATAAATGTAATAAAGTGGTTTAAAACAAAGATATTCTTTCATTTGTGTAATAATGTCAAGCCACAAAGTGTTTGCTTCCTTCGATAACGAAATATTTTTAATCATTTTATTGAGATGTATGAATTCACAACTCCGTAGTGAATACACTTTTGTTTTTATATTTATATGTTCCTTAATACATATTTACCTTTCCGTAATGTACACAATTAATTTGAATTTACCTTAATTTAATCAAAAATCATAATTTATTGTAAACTATGTAACACAACTGTATTACCTACTTGTTAACTACTTTTGTAAAAGCCCATTAGGGCGTAAATAAATAAACAAATACTACACATATAAGACTACATAACCAACGCTACTATAATTTGTAGGATACAACAGTGCTGGTATAGATTACGCTTCACTGTATAAATGGAGTCAATAAATATATCAATATTATCCCCAAAATTGTCGCCCAGATCATAAATCTTATTGGTTAGTGAGTGTGTCTGATAGTTGGTTGTGTATGTATTGCAGAAGAATGTTATATGTTGTCTTATGTTTCTAGACGGCACATGACATTTAATAGTGGCAATTAAAGTTAGCTGCGTTACATTTTATAGTTACTCGAATTTGTACGTTACAGATAAACAGAAATATTATTTAAAACTTAACTTATAATATTATGTCCTCATCTTCGTACAGGAACCAGAATGAAACCAGTGAAAAATACTAAAATTCGGGTTATTTACATAAAAATGGCAATATGACAAATTTCGTTGACAATTGCGAATTTTGTAGGTCTCTAGTAATGAATCAGGTTTGACGTTCCCTGGCACAATGACGGCCGTGATAGAGCCCTCAACAACAATATACCGGCACTTAATGAAGAATGACTCGCTCAATGGCTCAATGGCTCAATGGCTCGATGGCTCGTTGGAGAGGTGCGAATGGAGTGTCAACTGGCCCTCACCAGCATCAACCCCTTCCTCTCTGCCTCACTACCTGACTGCGTGCGTGCACCTATACCACCTATCTGGGTATTATTATATCTCGTGATGTGTGGACAAGTCGACCCACCAATATGGTAAAGATCGTATTATCATGATGGTATTGATGAGCCGATGATAATTGAGAGCGTTACAATCCGAAATTATGGGCTCTGTATGATCCGTGTGTCCTTGTCGAAAATAAATAAATAGATAAATAAAAATTTTATTCGGCTTCAAACTATAGATATTTCATAGTGTTAAATAATCTATCCAAATGTGTTTTTTTAATAATTTGCGATTTTTATTCCATATGTGGGAAATTTCATATAATTACGTTTTCAACTAGACAAATGTGTAGATAATATATTTGTAAAATTAACATACATTTTTTTAAGGCGATGCCATACGTAGTAATGCAAAATCATGTGTTTTTGGTTTGAAAATTTGTTCGCCTAGAAATGTTTCAGATGCTTTAATTAAATACTGCGAGTAGAATACATCTTGGCCTTTGAAATAATCAAGTATTTTTTAGATAAGTCTTTTTATAAGCCCAGAAAAAAAGAATGTGTAAGTCCTGTGAAAACTGCTTTAAAGTTCAAAATCTCCTACTTACAATCCCATTTTCTGTTATGATTTTATTGTATAATGTGGCAAATTAGGTTATTTATAAAATGATCGAAAGAAAATTAAATATTTACGCCTGAACATCCACAAAATAAAATAAAAGGCACTTTTGGCCATGTTTTTTTCTTGCATAAATCAAAACAGTCGGATGGTGTTAAGCGGGAATTTAAACCTTATCGCTATCTACGTAAGGGTGTTATTGATAGAGGCTCGATTTAAAATATTACACGACGTATGGCATCGCCTTAAGAATATAAATACGTTTAAGTGTCCAAGGGAAGCGTGTTACATATCACTTCCCCTCTCATCACCGAAATGAAACTGTTCCCTTCCTGATTGCCCGCGATTAAACAGATCCATTTTAAATTTAATAATCTAATCTAATTTCACAACTTGTCGTATTGTTGAGTGAGTCGTTCAAATCTATGTCAGAATTCGCCCTTGGGAAGAGCGATCCGCTGCATAAAATACAGTAGATGACAAATTCGACTTATTCTTTGAAACCTACACAAGAATCTCAACTGCTCCCAACCGTCTGGAGCAAGTGAGACTATGGCATCGCAGATCGGGGTATGTTGTGATGCTGAAGGTAGCGGCGAGTGGAAGGAGATGGAAAGAGGAATGTGGGTTCCATTCCGATCTGGCCACCAAACACGGCCAAAGCATTTAAAAAAATATATTTATGAATCGTGGTCTCATAACAGGGCGATACTGAGAGTATCTTCCGAAAATATAGTAAATATTATTTTAAATGAATAAATTGTGAATTAATAATACAGAATAATCGAATATAATTTACTTGTGTTCGAAGGGATTTGAACCCGTGACTCGTCAAATAGGCACATATTGAGTGTATCTCTCGTACTTTTACAAAGAATGAAGTAATTTTATACATAACTAACCATCACGCCGTTTCCCCGCAGGGATAGGCAGAGAAGACGGACCGCCAAACAACTCGGTCTTGGCACACACTTTTTGCCTCGTACATACTTTTTTATTATTCTGACTCATGACATGGCACGACTCAAATATCTGATTCACTTGGTCGTGTCATGTCTTCCTGGGGCGTCCCTGTAATATTATGTACATAAATAAAATCAAATAATCACATTATTAATAAAGCCTTGTACCAAACCAGTTATTCATTATGCATTATTGACTGAGTGTAGCGAAGTCCTGTTAACTCGACCGTTTTGCATTTGTGTATATTAATTTATACTTTTTGTTTCCGTTTCAATCATAATACTCGTTTTAACTTTAATGAAGGACTTATTGTACCTAAGCAACCAAATAAATATGGACAAAGAACGTTAAACTATATGATTTCAAGTTGTTTTAATATGTTACCTGCTGAAATTAAAAACTGTGCTCAAAACAAACAATTGGTGAACTTACTGAAGACTTGGCTTACTGAAAGAATTAATTTGTATTAGCTTACAATGATATATTATTCTAAAAACTTTTAAAATTTGTTATTTATGTTTTTCATAATTTTATTTTGTTATATTTCTTAAAAAAATTTAATTTTTTGTTTTATATAATTGTAAAAATGTAACTGTAAACTCACTATAATACGATTTTTAATGTAAATAACCCATTAGACAAACTGCTAAAAAGTAGTTTATCGGGACTTTTTTGCATTATTTGTAAAGTGTGTAAAATTAAAAAAAACTTAAGAAGGCAGTTTTAATAGTTAAGTCAAGATTCGTTTTTGAATGGCTAACTATTTTTTCAGGTCCATATTTAAAAAAAAAAAAGACATCCGAAAGTCCTCTTTTGGCGATCTGTTACTTATTGGAGCCGTCAAATTGACAGTTGAGTGAGTTGAGTTTAGTTGAGTTGAGCGCGCCGGTGGTCTGAGGTATCTCCTCTCCGTGGAGTTTGAAGTCTTAAGACCGGCTAAACTAGCCATTGCATTTTATGCCTAAAGTCATTTTATTAATCAGTGACGAGTGCTCACCTCGACTCAATAATTCACTAAATTATCATGACGAAATAAGTGCGCCGGATAAATTACATTACTTTATAGAAATGGCGAGAGGATATTCATTTTTCTATTTTTGCAGAATATTTTCATGGAATCATGATTAGACAAAATCACCTTGTCAGTCAGATTACTTGATCTATGTGGTTTTGGTTTAGACTTTGGCATATGATTCCAGATCTTGATGGCAGGATTGAAGTCGTAAAGCTTCCGGAGGGAATGCTGTGTTTTACGAAAACTAGTGTCATTGGTTATTTTTATATCGGTGCACAGCAGGATACAGGTGAAACGCGTGTCCACAGCTAAAAATTTCTGAATCTGATGCACATGGAAGGTTTTACTTGCTTTTGTGTTTCATCCATCCAGTGCAGAGGAAAATTAAGTGTAAAATAAAAAATGCACTTTTAAAGCTCGCTCCAGTTCCTTGACGAATGGCTATTTCACGTCAAATTTTCACTTCCATCAAAAAATAAGCATGACGTCACCGCTACTCTTGTCTCATTAAAGATCGGCACAATAATTAACATCGGCATCAGACTTCAGAGACACTGAATAGATAACAAGAAAGAAATGTTTTGTGGGCGTATCCGTGCGACCAAAGTGAATTAAATTTTTCTTACTTCTAGTGAAATTGATCGTTCATTTTCAAAAAATCCAAAGTCTTTCTTTTAGAGGTGATCAATTATATTGTCTTGTCTGTTCCTTAGAAGTGCAAAGTCGTAAATTGGCAATATCAGTCGTAGGCATTGTAATGTATTCTAATGCTGCGTACGCACGTATTTTCGCCCTCACGATAAATTAACATTCCTTATTAATAAAACACCAATTTAATCATGTTTTATCGATTTGCCTTGATCATGATGAAACAAAGAATTTTCCGACATCATGATAACATATTCGTAATTCACTAAAAGTTTATCAGGAAACCTGTTAATTCATTCATAATGCTGGCAATCCCGTTTTTGAAGAGATTCATATTTAATTAATTAAATCGATAGTCATTTTCATCCGTGGACATATGAAAAAAAGTTTCTCGCCGTTTGCGGTTGCTTCGTTCCTCGTTTGGTTCGGTTCGGCTCGTTCTTTTATCTCATGCGTATAAGCAGCATTAGATACTTTGGCGAGTTTGATGTCATCTTTGGGGATGGTGTGTGTAGGGTCTTCTTAAGGAAAGGAACGAGATAAAAGTTCTAGGAAGGAACAATATATGAGTGGTAGGTAGGAATTTGGACATCAGTGTGTCCAGGAGTGACGGACGTATGAACCCATCCCTCCCATTGCGGTACAAGCCGACGCGATGGGTCGGTAGTGTCGGGAGAAAAAGATGCTGCGTTCTGTAAAACAACCAATCGGACATAATAAAGGTTTGCTGTGTAACAAACATGCTTTACAACTGTTAATGTTTATTTTCATAATAATAACAAATTTGGTACACATTGCTTTTGTTTTCTTTTTATTATACACACTTATTGAACTCATTTGTACAACTAACAGATGTACTAACAGTAAAACTGTTGACTAAAGTCAACTTGAGTACATTTCTCCCTTCTGGAACCCACATTACAATAATCATGTAGAAGCTTGAGAAATAATAAAATAAAAAATCTTTCGTTTTCTACGTTTTAAAATGGGTACATATTTCATCAATTTTGTTAAACTACAAAAACCTTTTAAATTATGTGAATATGCTTAAATTGTTGGACAGAAGGATTGTCACTGATATTTTTATGGTCTAGATTTGTTTTCGTTTCTAGGTAATACTAGAAGTCGGGATTTGCTTCAATGTATATTCTTGGACTAACTACCGAATGTATTCCTCATCATTCAGAATACTAATGGGAGGAAATTCAATACTTCATAAATAAATAAATAATAAATAATAATAAATAAATAAATAATAAATAATAAATAATAAATAATAAATAATAAATAATAAATAATAAATAATAAATAATAAATAATAAATAATAAATAATAAATAATAAATAATAAATAATAAATAATAAATAATAAATAATAAATAATAAATAATAAATAATAAATAATAAATAATAAATAATAAATAATAAATAATAAATAATAAATAATAAATAATAAATAATAAATAATAAATAATAAATAATAAATAATAAATAATAAATAATAAATAATAAATAATAAATAATAAATAATAAATAATAAATAATAAATAATAATAAATAAATAAATAAAATGAAATAATTAAAAACACTTGGTTTTTACCACGATAATCTTTATTTTTTAAAAATTAACATGTTTCGAGAACGATGTTCTCTTCATCAGGATATTAAATGTACTAAAAACTAAATTATCAAGTTAAGCGCCCCTGAGGTGATAACTCACAAAAGCGGCGCTATAAAAATTATCCAATTATTATTATTATGGAAAGACAGGCGTGGGTAGAAACTTGTGGGGGGAAGTAGTAGTAGTATTATCGGGGAGGGGGGAGAGGTGTGGAAAGGTGAGGTGCTTAGAAGATCAAGGACAAAAATTACAATGGAAATATGTTTCAGATAGGGTTATTAATAAATAAATAAAACTTTGGTGTCGTGTCCGTGGCTCTCCGTGAAGCGCCGGACCACTTCTAGGTGTTGTCTCTGTTCAGTGTAGTAGAGTTGGAGCAGTCAGCGGCCAGCGCTAATGAACATTTCGCGGCCACTCTGCGCGAAATAAATCATTCCTGGTTTCATAAATGATATCTCTCGTAATAGAACGCGGGACCTTTTGGTCGCGTGAAGCCATGCGTTTTCCGTCGGCGCAGCTATTAGCTACTAGCCAGCAATCATTAGCAGGAATCTCCCCGTCTTCATCCCGGCGCGTGGCACTGTTCAGGATGTAGTATGTATGTAGTATGCAGCGTATGCAGATCAGCAGACTGCGGTCCAGCGATCAGGCTCCGGCGTCCTCTCTAGACAAATGAGGCGAAACGAACCCTTTTGCCAGGGTAGATAGACGGAATCTTCTGATGATATTAAAACATCATCATTCCACGGATTTATTTTTTGGATGTTGGCTGTATTGCATTAAAACGGTACATTTTATTGACGACCTCCGTGACTGAGCGATAGGCTCCGTTTGAACCCATTTTTTAGCAATGGATAAAATAAAAATTGTTTTTATTTATTTGGAGTTTTTGACGTAAGTAGGTACATAATTTCAATAAATTATTGTTTGCACCTCTTTTCAGACCTTGTTGGAGAGAGACCTCATTTAGGAATCGAAACTTTGCTGGAAATAGCCGTTTACGCTTAAAGCTTCATAGTAAGCGTTCAAAAAGAAGAAGAAGATGGTTTTAAAGAGAGATATGGTTAGAGGAAGCGCGCTAATATTAAAAAACGGCGAAAATTGTGAAAATATTTAATAAAACACCACTCGTTTAAAATAGAGCAAAAATCTCTCGACAAATGCTTAGTATGCATTTAAAGACACACTGTGAATTTTTTCATACCTCTAACGTATTAAATGACAGAACAACACGTGTAGATATTATCTTCAGAAATAACATATATTTTTTTAGGAACTTTAAGTGTGCCAAAAATTATGTTATAAATCGGTAAAAACTTAAAGTGTGCCAAAGAAATGTGTTATAAATCGGTAAAAACTTGAAGTGTGCCAAAGAAATGTGTTATAAATCGGTAAAAATTTAAAGTGTGCCAAAGAAATGTGTTATAAATCGGTAAAAAAATTGTTCGCGTGGGCTTAACCACCGGAACCGAGCAGTTGGAACTGTTGTGCGGAATTACATCATACAAATATTTACGTGTGCGTGAGGGTGTTGTTAAATTTAAGTTTGTTGCGTAACAGCTGCCATGTATTTTAAAATTGAGGTGAACTGCTGACATCACTGCTGTATACATCATATGCCCAATATCCAAAAAACTGGATAATGACGATTTTTACAACTGAATTAACGATTTACATATTTCCATAAAAGCATAATCATCATTGGATGCTTTTCAATGGGCAATGAATACAATCCACGTCTTGAAATATTATTAATCAAAGCTGTCAACGCCGGACACAATACACACACAACCCTTAACCCTTACAACTACCAACACGAAACACCCCGTCATCGTCATCCTGATTCCATTACTTCATCTCCTCCGTCTCCAGGTCTCCTGGTGCACGAGGAATCCCAGCAATGCCGGCTCGGATGATATTCACATTTTTATGGAAGAGTGTATGAATATTCTAATCAAATCTTCTTGTAATTTTGTCGGGACTGGACTCAAACAACTCAACGCAAAACTTCCCATGAATAAATATTACAAAATAAGTAATAAAAAAAATAAAATACAAAATCATGTGGTTTGAAAATTTGATTTGCTAAGAAATATCATAGATGCGTTAATTAAATACTGCGAGAAGAAGACATCTTGGCCATTGCTATCATCAAGTGTATTTTTAAAAACCTAAGAAAAGTTGTTCAAAATGGTTTTCACTCAGTGATGGCATTATTTATTTAATTAAAAGACAAATAACTTTATTTTGATGCAGAAACAAACAGTTTCTTGGACCATGTCTACTTCTCCAGGAATAACTGATTACTAAAGTTAAAAATTAATGAACATTACAGTTCGCTGCTAATTTATTAGAAGATTATCATACTTTTGATGAAAATAGGGAATTAATTAAATAATTAATTATTTCCTAATTCTAATAATCATCCCCAACCACACTCCTCCCCCTCCCTCTACCCCCTATTTGATCTATATTTAAAAAAAAAAATGTGAATACCGCACAAATGTCCCAACTGCTCCTAACCGTCTGGAGCCAGTGAGACTATGGCATCCCCAATTGGTATATTTTGTGAGGCTGAAGTTAGTGGGGAGGAGAAGGAGATGGGAAGAGGAATGTGGGGAATTATCTGGCTATTCAGAACTTTAGTGTACAGTTAGTTATTCCTGAAAAAGTGTCTGAAACATCGTCCACAAAACGTGTTGATTGTGTATCGAAATAAAATGACACGAACAAAGTAGTATTGCGTTTAATTAAAAATATAAAGTATAATGCTTATAAAAAATCTATGTTTAGCGGGAATTTCAACCTTATCGCCATCTACGTGAGGATTTTCGTGTTTTCGCCTGATTGCGAATGTTACACGTCGAAATGGATCGCAGTAAGCAGGTACCTTTTTGGTAGGTGGTCTTTTTGAAATTTGAGCCATTCCGCCGCAGTTTTGGGACTGATGTCACTAACACTGTTGTAGGAATGTACATTGTATATTGAGTCCTTGTCTTGTAGCAATGTTTATTTAGTCTTGCTAATAAAAAAATGACTTCCCAACCGTTAAACGGCGTTTTAGTAAGGCTGTTGTTGCAATAATAGGTACTAAGAAAACACAAAAATAAAAAGAAAAGAAAGTTCATATTGTTTTATTTAATTTTTTTTAGATTCGTTGATTATAATGTAAAACATGTTTCATGTAATATTTACTTACAAAATCTATAATGATATTATGCCATTTTGCTTGCTAGGTGTCTACAATAATATCTTAATGTAAAAGTACAAGGTTCTGAGTTAGAAAGTGGATATTTTTTGATCCAAAAGTAATACCATTGTTTGTTTAAATTTCATGTTCACAACTGAGTTTCATCATCATTGTGAAATGTTAATTTCGATTAAATGTATATCGATGTATACGCTGTCAGGCAAGTATAAGAGAGACATAGTGCGGGCTAAATGGGCTAAAAACAAAAGGAAGTAAAGTCAGCGGCGACATCGGTTTTCATTCAAATATTGTGTATTATCTATTCAGTGGCCCCTTTGGAACGAAAAGTTGACAAAATACATTCTTTTAGCTAAATGAATGGAAAAAAAATCAAATTGTAGATCTCTAGGACTAAAGAAGCCGCCGCCACTGTTAGAACCCATCCTTAAATTATGCAGAGTTGATGGGCCTTGCAAGAGATGGTTGCCCATCCAATTAGTTCATTATTTCATTAGATCATTAGCGGGGCGTGCGCGGGGCACGGCCCATTGCAGCACGTCGCAGCACGTCGCAGCACGTCGCAGCCCGGATAAAACTTCCCGATCAAAATATTGCTAATTTATTAAAATTCTAAACATTTTATTAAGACAAACGCAGGTGCATGAGCACGTGTTCCGATATTATTATGAATTTACTCACACTTTATCAGGAAGCGGCTTGCAGCCTCGTTCATAGCAGGATTACCGGATGATTGGTCGGTGGCTGAGTTGGAATCGCGTTTGGGTTCCACCCAGACGTGGTGTATTCAATTCCTCGGCTGCAACACACAGTAAGTATTATTATTTCTAGTTAAATAAGTGAAAAATGTAATTTTCTTTTATCTAGAATAAAAATTAACCGCTTACTGTGATAGTGTTAAGAGATTATCAATTATGTTTATCTTTCTTTAAATTACTTAATAAGCGTATAATACGTCTTATGTATTATACGCTTATTAAGTAATCCTGAAGATCTTACGTATAAAAATGTATACTTGTAAAGCCTCCGGGTAATAATTAAATACAAGTGGTCCTGTGAACAGTTGACTTCGTGTAATGTTGATTACTTCGACATGACATCTCGCAACAGTCGCAAAGCTGATGCACTCTGGCGTAATGAAAAGGTACAATCAAACGCAGCTGCGACAGTATTGACTGGACACAGAACATAGAAACAAATTTACGAACAGACGAAATGCAAAGTGGATGAGCCAAAAAACAACTCATTGATGCAATGTATTTAGATGAGACATGTGGCGAAAAAATAGGTTCTACTTTTGTACGACCATTTAGTCCGATTTGGTCTCCGACGCTCCCTTCGCTCTAAAGCCGAACGACCGGACACTACAAAATCCGGTCCAGAGCGCACCGATTATCGCTAGTGGAACACGTTTCGACAATTATATCTACTATTTCCACATTTCTCATAAGATAATAAATGCACTTAGTTTCGAAGGAAGAACAGATTATAAAGTAAACCAGCAGAAATGATCATTTAAAAAAAAATTAATTCACTTGAAATTACGTTTTATTTTTATCTATCAATTTTGCGATAGCGAACACATTAGGTATACAAATTTGATAAAGAAAAACAATGTGTCCATTGCAAGTAAATTTCTCAAAATCCATAGATTTAGAAAGCAGATTATCTAGATTAGTAAGATATCTATGCTTACATAAATAATATTATATTATACAGTCGCATTTATTCTCTTTAATCATGGCGTCGTTCCGGATAATGTTTGCATTTTTATTAACATTAATTGGTGTTGCTCAGTGCCAGGAAGTGGGGAACCCTCGGGTTGAGATTCTGGAGGGAGTGCTGGAGGGGATCGTGGCGACCTCTAAAGAAGGGAAGGTGTATTACAGCTTCCAGGGGATCCCATATGCAGAGGCTCCTTTGGGGGAACTAAGGTTCCAGGTAACTTTTTGATGAATGTTGGATCCTTCTTATATTCCCTGTTAATGCAATCATCAGATGGCAAGCGGATTAACTTAGTAGTAAAATAATATCACATCATCAAAATATACCCGCTTGACATTCATTTTCAAAATATATTCGATAAGTAATTTAGCATATTATTGTTATTCATATTATATTCACATCAGTCACATGATGCTACTAAATTAATAAAAACTTAGCTTTTTACGGATTTATTCGTTGCATCCTTTACAATACATTTGAACTGCATCAAAATTATCACAAAAGCTTCGTTCCTGGCATCTCTTTCAGAGTTCAGGTATACTGCTTGTAGTACCCACAAACAACTTATATAATGCAAAATAAATAGGCAAAACTTCCCGTTCATTAGTCATGCATTAATTATGTAAAGCATTTTATTTATTTTTATTCGTTCAGTGTACACTTCCAAACAACTACGCACGATGGCTCTCTAAGCAGACTAAAGTTGGATCAACGGTTTAACCGAGCTACAGACAAGTCAACTTGGTTGGTTCTTTGGGTGGTTGAATGTTTGGAATGATTGGATGCTCTGGGGGTACAACCATCCAACTTGATAGTCTCTCCTCCATCACCATTTTGCATACACGGTTCACATCTACAAACGGTTAAACTTTACTTTCAACTCAACCAGATTGATACTTGATACAACCGCTCAACCAAATTGAATGGCCTGTAGGGATTATATAATTCTTATATACTAATAAATGTAATCAAATAATGGCAAACAGACAATTCAGAAACATTTAAAATATTACAAAAACATCGCGTCTGAGCTCTTCTGATTCTTCCTGTTTGAAAATAAAAAAGCTGTGGAGTAGATAAAATAAAGTCGTCAAATTTGTCAAAATTAAATTAAAAAATTACATAAATGTATGAATCATCATCAGATATACCTGACACAAATTCGTAAGAATTACGTAACAAAATATTATGAAATCAATCAATTGTCTTTCGATAAGGCCAATGATAGATAAGATGATATTGATCTTTTACGATTTAAAAAAAATATAAATGCAATGAAAATCACAGTAAAGTTCTCCTGCATCTGATATTATTGTTATAGTTGTCTGTCGGTAAACGGTCGCTTTCACGAATCTAAACTGAGCGGTCTCTAAGATAAGATAAACGTGTCAAAGCGGAATACCTACTTAGTGAAGGATTACTCAATTAAATATTTTGAACATGGTCAAAGTATACTTTAACTAGTAGGACTTCAGTTACTATCAGTTCCTCAATTATTATATCTGTGTTGCCCAGTTTCTAACACTTTAAATGATCACTTACATGATATAATGCACCCTCCAGTTATCATTACACATTATACAGGGTGTATCAGCACGTACCCGAGAGAATTTAATAGAGATTCCTGAGCATATTTCGAGTAACATATTGTGGAATTCGCTGTCCAACGACACATTATTCTTTTTTTTTAATTCCATCATACGTCGCCCACTGCGTATCACTTGATACGCACTCCGTCTCGTTTCAGCAGCAGCGTATAGTCATTGATCATGATAATTATTTGCGGCGCGTGGGAGGGTGATCAGTAGCGACGTTTGATGAAAAGTCATCAAAACATGAAAATTTACTCCAAATATTTGAAAGAATCTTGAATCGTACGTGCTTGTGCACCCTCTATTTTATGTTTGTAGTGCTTAATTATAAATTATTTGTATTTTTACAAGCCTCCAGTGCCAAAGAAGCCCTGGTCAGGAGTCCGCAACGCCACCCAGGAGGGAGAGGTATGCACCCAGATTGACATATTCACCAACATCTTCCTCGGTGCGGAGGACTGTTTGTTCCTCAACGTCCACACACCAAATCTACCTCGAGGTGAGGAGATCAAACTCCTGCCAGTTATGCTCTACATACATGGCGGCGGCTTCATCATGGGCGGAGGGAGTTCAGACACGTTCAGTCCTGACTTTATTGTTGCCAAGGATACGATTTTAATCACCATTAATTACAGGCTTGGAGCACCTGGATTCTTAAGTCTGGATACTCCAGCAGCTCCTGGCAATGTTGGTCTCCGCGACCAGAACCTCGCTTTGAAGTGGGTGCAAAAAAACATTCGTGCCTTCAATGGCGATCCGGATAATGTCACAATCTTCGGGATAAGCGCTGGTTCAGCATCCGTCGACTATCATTTACTATCTCCCATGTCTAAAGGACTATTCCACAAGGCCATATTACATTCTGGTACTTCTTTGAGTCCATGGGCTAGAACAAGAAATCCGAAAAAGCTATTAAACAGATTACTTAATTCATTGGAAATCACGACTGACGACCCTGAACAATTACTCAAAGACTTGCAGAATGTTGACGCAGAAAAACTTGTGACTTTTGCCTTTGATGCTTTGGACGAAGAAGATATTAAAAATGGGGAATCATACGCGTTCGTGCCAATTGTAGAGAAAACTCTACCCGGAGTAGAACCTTTCTTAAATGCGGACCCGATGGAACTCTTGATTTCTGGTCAGTACAATCAGGTGCCTACCATAACTGGATTCGTTGAAAACGAAGGCGGTTTATTCAAGATGACTTATGGAGAAAATATAGAAAACCTATTTCGAAGAGAGTTTATCGATTACTTGCCTTCTAGTTTCGAAGTGGACAGAGTTGAATTCGATGTCAGAATGAGGGAAACATACAATCAGACCGACGACATCGAAGCTGTGGACGCGTTCCTGGGGGGGGTATGCTTCTTGGGGGGGATTACTCAATCTTTGAGGAACCGATTGGGGAACAACACGGATAATTATATTTACATGTTTGCGTATGATGGCACTATAAACTACGCGAAAGCATTACTCCAAATCGAAGGTAAAGGAGCGTACCACAGCGATGATTCAACGTATTTGTCTGATTCCATATTTATTAGTCACATAATTCCAACAGCCCAGGACTCCCTCGTCAGAAGTCGTATGGTGCAGATGTGGACAGATTTTGCGAAGACAGGGTAAGAAAATTAACATACGTTGGTTTTTATTCATTTGATGTAGAATTGAATGCAGTAATCACAACTAAAAAGTTATCAAATGTAGCGGAGGAAGAAATTAATGAAGGTTATGATACAATCACTGATGTATGGTAATGTGGCATGGATCTGACAGAAGAAGGATGAAAGTTGACTCATCGCAGTAGAAATCAGAAACCTGAGATATATTAGTGCTAACATTTACGGCGATGTCACTAATGTGGAGATACGAAAAGGATACACGGACGATGCGAGAGAAATAAAAGGTACATTTGAATGGCTTGGTCATGCAGAAAAGGAGGAGAAAGGGCATGGAAGATAAGTTGGGGATGCTTCAGGAGAACTTGACACGATCAAGTGAATAAAAAACATGATTCGGTATATCAGAAAAGTAAACACGTGTGAGAAGATGCATTCTTATGGAAGAAGCATGTTGTGTGAGCAGAACAGTGATATATAAGTGTCTATCTTCATCGTCTACCCCTACAGTGAAATTAGGTGGCGGTTAGTTTGTTACAAATATTTTAAGTAACAATGATCACACTCAACGCCTATAGACTAATAATCCGCAATTCTCATAGCTCAAAAGTAATTTGGATTGCAAAACCTTTTTTTTTTGGCGTATTGCAGGATAATTTTTGTATCGGTATTACGATTAGTAGGTTGTTTTTAGATTTTATAATGATATTCCCCTTTTTCCAGGAATCCCACCCCGGAGCTGTCAGACCTGATTAAGGAAAAGTGGTTGCCCTCAGGACCTAACCAGTTGATCATCTTGAAGATTCAGGAAGAACTGTCCACAAGTGACTTCCCTTTCTCCGAGAGAATGGACCTGTGGAAGAGTCTGTACGACGCTTCAGCGAATTCTCAACATAATTTTAAATAAATATAAAACAATCGGGTCAAATTAACACCAGATACTTCCTACTGAAATGTACCGATACGGTAAAGTGTGTAATAATATTAGTACAACGTACAGTCTGACATAATAGTAGACAGAAATTGATGGCTCTGCGACCGTTTTAAATGATAATACAAAGATGGCTAATTATATATCAGTACTTTTCATGTTTTAAAAAAATAAATATATCGCTTTTCGAATGCATATAATTTGATGTATATATGGAAAGACGATTTATTGTATTTTTTAAATGTATGTATCAAATTATCCATTCAATCAAAATATTACTGTGCGCCCTTCGTGGCAGCAGGACGTGTCCTAAGTCCTAACGCGTCCTCCAACCGCTTTGTGTTTTTTTTAGTATTTTCAAGGGAAATGAGGCAACATCCCTTTGAAATTATTTTTAAAATCAATCAATCAACATTTGAACTTAAATAAAAATAAACTTAATAATTATTAGAACTTTATAATATGTGATTTGAGTGCAGTGTTTTAAAAGTGAATATTGGGAAATTTGCTCAAAAGTATTGGACATTCAAACCGAACGGCGATCGGTAAATGCACTCCAGATGTTTTCAACAAAATTCTCGGAAACTGGGCAAGTTTGAACCCTGGCAAGTTTTTTTACTAAGCCCAGGGTACTTTATTATTCCAATCGTCGCTTTTATTGCGGGCAGAATGCACTACTTCAACAATTACCAGGAACAGATTACATTTAGATAAATGATGGACTTGCCGAACGTCACAGCGGTGCCGCCAGGGTCTCTTATCTATGTGAGGTGTCAGCGCTTTATTAGCAGCAGATGCATACCTGGACGCTGTTGTTGGACGCGGTAGACTCTCGCGCTGCAGCAGCTCGACCAGTTCCTTCACCACCAAGGATTCTTGCTGCAGAGTCTCCATCTTCCATCTTCGTAGAACGTCACAGCGGTGCGGCCAAGGTCTGGTATCTGTGAGAGGATAGTGTGTCAGCGCTTTATTAGCAGCAGACACATACCTGGACGGATGACGTACCTCGTGCTGGCACTGTTGGTGGACTCTTTCGCTGCAGCAGCTGGCCCAGTTTCTTCACCACCTAGGATTCTTGCTGCAGAGTCTCCATCTTCTATTTTCGTGTCACCTGTTCCTATACTTCATTTTACTTAACTTAACTTCACTCTATTTTTGTAATATTTATATTTTCTGTAATACCTGCATCAACTGTAAAGCGCCCCTGAGGTGATATCTCACAAAAGCGGCGCTATACAAATTATCCAATAAATAATAATAACAAAACCTATTTAGCACATAAAAATTATTTATTAAAAAACTGTCATTTAAGAAGAAGATAATATCAAAGGTATCACGGGAAAACTTCTAATAAATGTGGTAAATGAAAAAGACGTTACATCACGCTTTTTGGCTTTCTCGTATTGAATATTTAATTATAGGATGAGGATGTGCTGTATCTAAGTATATACATAACCTGAACACAATTCAAAAAGGAATCATAAAGACGATACTGAAAGTGCCCATAATAACGCAATCGATTGGAATTTTCAATAGTTTTGATGTAACAAACGTACCACAAATACATGCTAAAAATATACTATTGAAACTATTCGAAAATACAAAATCTCCTACAATTCATCTGATACATCACACTAGTTCAAATCACAATGACATAATAAATATTCCATGTTATAAAACCACATTCGGGCAAAGAAAGTACATTTATTTTGCAACAAAACTCCACAACATTCTTCCTCCAGATACAAAGCGAATAGAAAATTTGAATGATTACAAAACCAGAATAAAAATCTGGCTGAAAGAGATTAATGTTTATCCTACTCGACCGGCATGTGGCGAGGGTGGTAGATTTATCGACTCCAGCTCCTGGGGAGCAAGGTTCAATCCGCAGTCAAACCAAAAAATGTATATTTTAAAATTGATGTATTAAACAATAAACTTTTTTATTGGTTGATTTTTTTACTAAACCTTCTGTGTAAATATTTCTTATTTTTGAAGTTATCGTAAAAATAAATACCATTTAAGAAACTAGATAAAATTACCTTTGAAGTGTTTCTATTTAAAATAAATATTGATATTTCCAAAAATAAGTTATAATATCAAACATGAATATGACATTTTGACTCGAAACGTCCATAAATTAGAAATCATTAGATACTCGTAAATAGAAAACACATTCATTTTGTGTAGGGAATAAGTAAGAAAATTGTCACATCGCTTTTTATGCCGTTTGTACAGTAATAATAATAATAATAAAGTGTTTATTCCGGTATGTGGGGAGGTTAGTAATATTCAAAAACAAAAAGATAGAACAGAAAAACAAAGAAAAGAAAACAGAATAAATTGAAAATAAAATAGAATAAAATGATAAAATAATAGAATAATAGAAAGTTGAAGCCTTTAGGGAGCCGTGACTATATTAGGCGCTAGTATTTTTCTCCAGTGTAAGTCAATGCTGGAGGATGAAGTGAGGCGGGCTTCCTTGGTGAGGATATTTCCAGAGCTTCTTATCCTTTCCCTCATTCATATATATACGAAAAATTTTACTTTAAGCTCTCAATGAAAAAATCCTTACACTTTGATATTTTTTGGATTTTATCTGCATTATCTATTATCAATTATATCTATTATCTCCACATTTCTCATTAGATAATAAACATTCTTAGTTTCGAAGGAAGAATCGACTAAAAAGCAATCCAGAAGAATATATCATTAAAAAAATCAATTCATTTATCAATCAATTTTGCGATAGCGAACAAATTAGGTATAAAAAATTGATAAAGAAAAAACAAACTCCCCATTGCTTAGATAGCAGATTAGCCATATTAGTAAGATATCTATGCTTAAATAAATAATATTATATTCTACAGTCGCATTTATTCTCTTTAATCATGGCGTCGTTCCGGATAATGTTTGCATTTTTATTAACATTAATTGGTGTTGCTCAGTGCCAGGAAGTGGGGAACCCTCGGGTTGAGATTCTGGAGGGTGTGCTGGAGGGGATGGTGGCGACCTCTAAGGAAGGGAAGGTGTATTACAGCTTCCAAGGGATCCCATATGCAGAGGCTCCTTTGGGGGAATTAAGGTTCCAGGTAACTTTTTGATGAATGTTGGATTCTTCTTATATTCCCTGATAATACAATCATCAGAGAGAACGCGGATTAACTTAGTGAAATATTTAACGTATAATCCCATAAGCCTAGACAAAGTAATATCCCGCTTGGCGTTCAATTTCAAATACATTCGGTGTTTAATTTTTTTCAAAATGAAAAATTACTTAATTTATTTTTGTTTTACATAAAATTAATTATTTAAGAAAATTGACCATGACCGGTAGAAGTGTTTGGCGGTTTTCTGTTTTATAGAATTATTTCAAATTACACAAGCCTCTATAGTAAACTTTTAAATGCAAAGAGGAAGCTTGGTGTTATTTCTTTTTAAATCTGTTTATATTGTATGTCTGACCATAAAAGAAAAGGAGATAGAACCATTGATGTATATTGTGTATAAGAAGCGAAAAAATCGGTTCCGCTTTTTTACCTCCAACTAAAACTACCGAATCTAAGTGTAGCTCTATGAATAGAACGAATTTTATTAGGATATGTCATTTGGTGACGTATGCAGCACTTATGTGACCCGAGTGTATAATATAGATTGCGTAGTTGTAGAACACTAAGGACAGAAAAAAGGGAAATATAGATTTATATTTTATAGGGTTTACAATAAATCTATGTAAATTAACGGTAAATATTCAAAAAAGATAAAAATATCTAATTTCAGATTTCTGTTGTACTAACGATACTTTTTAAAATATTTTTGTTTGGGTGTGATAAAAAAACGCTACATTATCCATATTATTATATTTATAGTTTATTGGAAACAACATTACGTGTATGTCCATTTGTCTCATTAAACTTTTTTAATGATGAAGTACAGGGCAACCAGAACGTCGACGTTAATAAACCCCTACAGACCACTCAATTTGGTTCAACAGTTGTGTGTCAACCGTTGAGTGTTGCGTACATACGACCTGATGGTTGGTTCAATTTCGTCAGTTGCTACTCAGTGAAACACACGCAGCATGCCTCCCACATTATCATAAACAAAAGTTTGCGATCGCTCTATAACTATTAACGTGAAAAGAAAAAGATGCAAAAAATGGCTCATGGAACGAAAAAAAGCAGTCATATGATGCTACTAAGAATCAAAATTCGTTGCATCCTTTGCAATACATTTGAACTGCTCGAAAATGACCACAAAAGCTTCGTTCCTGGTATCTCTTTCAGAGTTCAGGTATCTTGATTGTAGTATCCCACAAGCAACTTAGGTATATAATGTAAAAAAAACGTCAAAACTTCCCGATCATCAGTCATACATTCTCATTATTTTCGTTCGCTCAATGTACTCTCACAAACTACGCACGACGACTCTCTAAGCAGTCTGAGTAAAGTTGGTTCAACGGTTCAACCGAGCTACAGACGAGTCAACTTGGTTGGTCGATTGGATGGTTGAATGTTGGTTGGATACTCTGGGGTACAACCACCCATCTTGATAGCCTCTCCCCCATTCTCATTTCACATACACGGTTCACATCTATCACGGTTCAACTTTACATTCAACTCAACCAGATTGATACTTGATACAACCGCTCAACCAAATTGAATAGCCTGTAGGGACCATATAACTATTATACACTAATAAATGTAATCGTATAATAAATAGCCAACAGACAATTCAGAAACACACAAAATATTACTGAAACATCGCGTCTGAGCTCTTTTGATTCTTCATGACTGAAAATCAAAAAGCTGCCTAGTAGATAAAATAAATTCTTCAAATTTGTCAATAACAAGAAACCGAAAATTATATAAATGTATGATTCGTCACCAGATACTTGCATACAATTTTGTAAGAATTACGTAACAAAATATTATAAAATCAATCAATTGTCTTTCGATAGATAAGGTGATATCGATCTAAATATCAATAAGTTTTTTAAATATAAATTTATTAAATATCACAGTAAAGTTCTACTACAACTGATATTATTGTTATACCCGCCTTATAATAATTACTGTCACTTTCACTAATCTAA
Organism: Hesperophylax magnus; assembly: GCA_026573805.1. Lineage (NCBI taxonomy): Eukaryota > Metazoa > Arthropoda > Insecta > Trichoptera > Limnephilidae > Hesperophylax > Hesperophylax magnus. Next base: position 5,351,405 of record JAIUSX010000029.1, on the reverse strand, counting down.
ACTGAGAAAACTTTAAGATAAGAGAAACGTGTCGAAGCGAAATACCAACTTAGGGAAGGATTACTCAATCCCATGTTTTGAACATAGTCAAAAGTATAATTTAACAAGTAGGGTTTCAGTTACGACTAATATTCCTGAAATATTCTGTTTGTGCTGGCCAGTTTCTAATACTTTTAATGATCACTTATATAATATAATGCACCCTCCGGGTATCTACACAGTAAACAGGGTGAATCAGCACGTACCCGACTGACTTCCATCTATCCACCACCAATCCTTTAATATCTCAGAGATTCCTGAGCATATTTAGAGTAAAATTTACTGTCCAATGAAATAATTTACAATAAAAATAATTTCCATCACACGTCACCACTGGGTCTCACGTGATTCGCACTCCGCCTCGTTTCAGCAGACCGTAAAGACGAGACAGAGCGTATTTTTACATTTTTTACTCCAAATATGTTCCAGGAATCGCTGTATAAAGTCTGCCGGGTAAGTGCTTGTTCAACCTCTGTTTTATGTTTGTAGTGCTTAATTATAAATGATTTGTATTTTTTAAGCCTCCCGTGCCAAAGAAGCCATGGTCTGGAGTCCGCAACGCCACCCAGGAGGGGGAGGTATGCTCCCAGATTGACATATTCACCAACATCTTCCTCGGTGCGGAGGACTGTTTGTTCCTCAACGTGCACACACCAATACTGCCTCGAGACGAAGAGGACAAACTTCTCCCAGTCATGCTCTACATACATGGCGGCGGCTTCATCATAGGCGGAGGGAGTTCAGACACGTTCAGTCCGGACTTTATTGTTGCCAAGGATACGATTTTAATCACCATTAATTACAGGCTTGGAGCACCTGGATTCTTAAGTCTGGATACTCCAGCAGCCCCTGGCAATGTTGGTCTCCGCGACCAGAACCTCGCTTTGAAGTGGGTGCAAAAAAACATTCGTGCCTTCAATGGCGATCCGGATAACGTCACAATCTTCGGGATAAGCGCTGGTTCAGCATCCGTAGACTATCATTTACTATCTCCCATGTCTAAAGGACTATTCCACAAGGCCATATTACATTCTGGTACTTCTTTGAGTCCATGGGCTAGAACAAGAAATCCGAAAAAGCTATTAAACAGATTACTTAATTCATTGGAAATCACGACTGACGACCCTGATCAATTACTCAAAGACTTGCAGAATGTTGACGCAGAAAAACTTGTGACTTTTGCCTTTGCTGCTTTGGACGAAGAAGATATTAAAAATGGGGAATCATACGCGTTCGTGCCAATTGTAGAGAAAACTCTACCCGGAGTAGAACCTTTCTTAAATGCGGACCCGTTGGAACTCTTGATTTCTGGTCAGTACAATCAGGTGCCTACAATAACTGGATTCGTTGAAAACGAAGGCGGTTTATTCAAGATGACTTATGGAGAAAATATAGAAAACCTATTTCGAAGAGAGTTTATCGATTACTTGCCTTCTAGTTTCGAAGTGGACAGAGTTGAATTCGATGTCAGAATGAGGGAAACATACAATCAGACCGACGACATCGAAGCTGTGGACGCTTTCCTGTCTGATGTATGCTTCTTGGGGGGGATTACTCAATCTCTGAGGAACCGATTGGGGAACAACACGGATAATTATTTTTATTTTTTTATATATACAATAATATTATTATTGGGTTTATAAAAACAGTTTATTTTTAAACAAGTTCTGCTGTGTAAAAACTGTATGTTTAAAAATAAACTGTTTTTATAAACCCAATAATAATATTATTGTATATATAAAAAAATAAAAATAAAATGGAGTTCTACAAATTAAACTTAATAACAATAAATAAACGGATAATTATATTTACATGTTTGCGTATGATGGCACTATAAACTTCATGAAAACATTACTCCAAATCGAAGGTAAAGGAGCATACCACAGCGATGATTCAACGTATTTGGCCGATTCTATTACTATTAGCCATATAATTCCTACAGCCCAGGACTCCCTCGTCAGAAGTCGTATGGTGCAGATGTGGACAGATTTTGCGAAGACAGGGTAAGAAAATTAACACACTTTGGTCATTATTCATTTGATGGAGGACTGAATGTAGTAGTAATTAATTAAAAGTTTTCAGATGTAGCGGAGGAAGAAATTTATGAAAGAGTTATGATACAATCCCTGATGTATGGTTTAGCATAAATCTGAAAGGTGAAGGATGAAAGTTGAATGATTGCAGTAGAAATCAGAAGTCTGAGATATATAAGTGCTAACATTTACGGCGATGTTACTAATGTGGAGATACGAAAAGGATACACGGACGATGCGAGAGAAATAAGGGGGACTTTTGGATGGCTTGGTCATGCAGAAAAGGCGGAGAAAGTGCATGGAAGATAAGTTGGGAATGCTTCAGGAGAACTTGACTCGATCAAGTGAATCATAAACAGGATTCGGTATATCAGAAAAGTAAACACGTGTGAGAAGATGCATTCTTATGGAAGAAACATCTCGTGTCTATCTTCATCGCCTACCTCTGCGGAGAAATTACGCGATGGTTAGTTTGTTAGAAATAATGTAACAATCGACGCCCGAAATCCGCAATTCTCATAACTCAAAAGTAAGTTGGATTGAGGAATCTTTTTTTCTAGGCGTATTATAGGATAATTTTTGTATCGGTATTTCGATTAGTGGATGTTTTAGATTTTATAATGATAATCCCCTTTTTCCAGGAATCCCACCCCGGAGTTGTCAGGCCTGATCAAGGAAAAGTGGTTGCCCTCAGGACCTAACCAGTTGATCATCTTGAAGATTCAGGAAGAACTGTCCACAAGTGACTTCCCTTTCTCCGAGAGAATGGACCTGTGGAAGAGTCTGTACGACGCTTCGGCGAATTCTCAACATAATTTTACATAAATATAAAACAATCGGGTCTGAAATGTACTGATACGGTAAATTGTGTAATAATATTAGTACAACGTACAGTCTGACATAATAGTAGACAGAAATTGATGGCTCTGCGATCGTTTAGAAGGTTTTAAATGACAATACAAAGATGGCTACTTTAACGAAAAAGTGTTCAGAAATCAATGGTACTTATCATTATATTCTAAAAAATAAATATATTATCACTTTGAAAGGCAGATAAAAAGATACATGAAAAGAAAAAAAATTGGATTTTTTTAAATGTATTAACCATTCAATCAAAATTTAACAAAAACTATTTAACACAACAAACTTATAAATTAAGTTATCTATCATTAAAGAGATTGAAGAAGAAAATAATAAATCCAAATGAAATACGATACAGGATAAGACACAGAAAAATAAAAATAAATATGTGATCGAGAAAAACGACAAATAGTGGTTAGAGGCGTTGTCCCGGTAAGACAGAGATGCTGGGCTCGATTGAGACCGTTATATTTTAATTTTCCCTTGTCTTATTTTATTTCATGTTTATTTTAGATTTATTAGTACTATCTTCTTCAATGATATATTACATTGATCGTTATAACCTACAAAGTTATCCAATAAAAGTTTAAAATCTAGTTATAAGTTATTTTCCCTCCCATAAATCTAACTGTCAAACTCGATTGTGAAGAATAAATTTCATAGACAAAGTGAATAGCTTGGTGTTGCCATAGTAATTAAAGTTGTTTTTTATTATTTCCAATTGAATAAATTTCTACATTTTTTTTGCCAAACTGAATGTTACCGTTGAGAATTTTTTAATCCTGAAAATATTAATTATTCTAATCTTACATCTAGGTATTGGATGGTTTGAAGTGACGGGTTCGATCCCTTGCAAACCTAGTCCTCTAGCATTCAACTTTTTATGATGGAAGTAGGGAAACTTCAGTCAGGTTATTCGTAACCCAGGAATGATTGATTGTCTGTTGTTGATCCCTAAAGATGACATAGGCCGCTAGGGAAATTATTTTATCATCTTCGATTAATTTTTTTAATATTTTCTGTTTTGTTTTTGTTTCATATTACATTGAGATTTATTAAAATTAATATTATCTTCTTCTTTTATAAATAAATGTATAGCTTCAAAAGCTATTCTAATAAACTGAAATAAATATATTTAAAAAACAAACTTCTCAAAATATATATATACATATATATACCTAATGGGAATATAATAACTCTAACCTATAAAATTAACGAAATGTCCATTAGACAATTACACTTCAATTAAATAAATTTTATTATTATGGACAAATAGTTGACTCAATTTAGGGCCACGTTCATCATTTTCCACTAAATAATTTTATGAATACATTAAAACGTTGTTGATTGGTTTTCAGGTAGGTACTCAGTTCCACGTATGTTTCCCTATTTGATTAATAAAAGGTTGTCATTAGGTTGTCGTTACCCAGCGAAGCGTAAACACAATAGCGGGACCCATACATACACTTCGGACTGAAGATCACATCCACACTTTGGTCTTCGTTCCAATGCGTGCTTCAAACTTATAAGACCATTCGTACAAGGAGATACTTACAAGCGATTCGAGTTTTGTGCGCGTAGCATGCGCGTCGCCGGTGGGTATCCGCCGTACTATTATGCATATGTTTTAACAACGGGTTTGACATCAGTTGTACCCTATTTAACTGACAGTTCTGATGGCACGTTGATTTAAATGGTGTTTGAACATGATTTGAATGTTAAATTTGATCTAGAGGTATTTATTTATTTATTTTATTTATTTTATTTAAACGCCCATAGGGTTTTTACATACAATGCTATTATGTTTTTTAAATACAATAACAATAAAGAGTTTACATAATATATAAGAATATACAGATTATATAAAATATAAGATTGAACAATGCATAGGTTAACAAAATATAGGTAACATGAAACAAGAGTTTATGAAACGTAGGTAACATGAAATTTAAGTAAATGAAATAAAAATATATGATCTGCCAATATCCTCCAAAACAATTGAATAAAAAAGGATGAAATTGTTGTTCACATTAGCCTATAAACTATGTAACTCTAATTAACAATCTCTATTACGCAAGATTAGGATAAGAAACGACAAAAAGTCTAATAGAAAAACATTTAGTTAAGTATTATAATATTAAACCAAGTATCACAATATTAAGTCAAGTACCACAATATTAAACCAAGTATTACAATATTAAATTAAGTATTACAATATTCAGTCAAGTATTATAATATTAAACAAAGTACCATAATATTAAGTTATATTAAACTAAGTATTATAATATTTATTTATTTAAACGTAATTTGTAGAGTAGTGGAAATAGTTCGCACATACTCCGTTTAATGTTTGCAAAGTTCATATTTGACATACAGATTTAATAATAATGTGTTTATAGGCTGATAGACATTCAGTACCGTTAGTGTTCACGCAATATTTATTCCCTGCACTGTGTAGTCGGTTCATTACTGAATTTATTTCTGCTATGGTACCTGCAATGTTACAATGGTAAGGTACCTTCTGACGAACCGTTCTACTAGGCACATGAAAGTCGATCAACCTAAGGAGTTCAGGGGAGTCAAACATGTTATTAACAATTTTATAAAGAAAAAAGAGATCAGAACATATTCTTCTTTCTTTTAATGTGGCTAGGCCCATGACTTTCAACAGTGAGGTGTAGTTAATGTTTTCAATAGGAATACCTAATCTATAATTTATGTTACGTAAAAATTTATGTTGGATTCGCTCGATAGATTTTTCATGAATATTGTAAAATGGATTCCAAATGGTTGAGTTGAATTCTAAATGGCTTCTGACAATGGATGAATATAATATTTTTAAAGTTTTTAAATTTTTGAAATCTTTTGCAGTTCTTAATTTGAAACCCAACATTTGCATCGCTTTAGTGGTTATATTGTTAATGTGGGAGATAAATGTTAATTTGGTGTCAAATATTACCCCCAGGTCTTTTATTTCGGGTACAGATACTAAGACTTGATCATTCATACAGTATGTGAAAATCAATGGGTTTTTCTTCCTATAAAAATTCATGACTTGACACTTTTTTACATTGAGAGTTAACTTATTTAGGATACACCAATCAGAAAAGCTAATGAGATTTGATTGTAATAATAAGCAGTCATTAATATTGTCAATAATTCGGTAAATTTTCATATCATCTGCGAACATCAAAATAAAGACACGTTTAAATACATTTGTAACGTCATTTATAAATATGTTGAAAAGAATGGGTCCTACATGTGATCCCTGGGGCACACCGCTTGTAGCTGTAAAAGTGTAGGACAGTTGACCTTTAATGCAGACAGTAAGCTCTCGATTAGACAGATAATTCTTAAACCAGGATAGTACGTTACCGGTTATGCCAATTTTCGCCAGTTTGCTAACAAGAATTTTATGGCAAACCTTATCAAACGCTTTGCTGAAATCAGTATATATAGAATCGACTTGTTGTCTATTAGCAAGTGCATTTGTTATATAATTTTCGTACAGGGATAGATTGGTTAAGGTTGATCTGTTTGAAACAAAACCATGTTGGCAAGTTGTAATGATGGATTTCACGCTGGGGTTTATCTCAAGAAGAATTAATTTTTCAAAAATCTTGGGTATTGATGATTGGATACAAATTGGACGATAATTTTCAATTGCAGATTTATCCCCGCATTTAAATATTGGAGTTAAGTAACTTTTTTTCCAAAGTTTTGGGAAATTTCCCGTTGACAGAGACTTATTAAATAATATGAACAACGGAATGGATAAGCTGTCTGCACAGTTTTTAATCAAGATGGGTGGAATTTGATCCGGCCCGGAACTTAATTTTGGTTCAAGTGTTTTAAGGTAATTTGTAATGTCGGTGATGTTAATATTAATATTTGATAATTGCAAGTTTATATCACAATTAAATTCCGGAATTTGTTCATCTGAAATGTTAGGTTCAAACACATCTTTAAAGAAATCGGCAAACATGTCAACAATTTCTTTTATGTTGCCAGAACTCCTCTGTTTATGATTCATAGTTCCGGGGATCCCGACTTGATTTTTTTTTCATAGACTTTACGTGTTTCCAGAAATGTTTTACATCATGATTTATAGTATTTTCCACTTCCATTATATAATTTTTATAACTATTTTTAGACAAATTTTTGCAAGCTTTCCTGACACTTTTAAATTTAATATAATTAGGTACAGATCTATGTTCTTTATAGATTTTATGAGATTCTTTTTTTAAATTTATCAAGTGAATTAATTCTTTAGTGAACCATATTGGATACGTTGATTCTTTATGTTGGGTAAGAGGAATATTATTTGAAATTACATTATTGAGTTGCGAGTAAAAATAGTCAGTATTGTAATCAATATCACCGTCATTTAGACATGTCCAGTCAATGTTAGACAGTACCTCATTAACTTTATTTTAATCTGCGTTTTTAAAATTATAACAAATTCTTGAGATTTTAAGATTATCATTTCCAGTGTAAGGTATAGAAATTATAAGTGTAGGATGGTGTTTATCTATAGGGACAATGAACTCAGGAGATTCGTATACATTTACATTATCTTCATTTGAAAATATCAAATCGAGAATGCGATTGTTAACATTGGGTACGTTATTAAATTGAGAAAGATTTAAATAAGAACACATATCCAGAATATCCCTTTCACAATCAGAAATTGGCGAGTAATTAGGATCATTAAACTTACAATTCGGAAGGTTGTAATCACCACAGACAATTATTTTGTGTGTTGGATATTTTGTTTTTACACACTCGACGTCCTCACAGTGATTTTTGTATATCGACAAGTCCGAGTTGGGAGGAATATATACACTGCCAATAATAGTTTTACATGATTTTCCGCTTAATAGTACAAATATTTGCTCAACATCATAATTTTTATGTTTAATTAATTTAGAGTTAGTGCTTTTATTCACTGCTATTAAGACGCCCCCTCCTCTTGATTTGGCACTAGTATTATGACTCCGGTCCATTCGGTATATGTTGTGATTCGGTAATCCGAGCTCCGCTGAATGAATGGAAGGTTCCAACCAGGTTTCGGTGAGTACGATGACGTCTTGTGTGATGGTAGGAGCTGTAACTTTGAATTTGCCGAGTTTTGATTTGATACCCCTGATATTTTGGTAGTAGATGCAGCATGATCCCGGTTTATGTTTATTAGCTGGCCTCTGTAATTTCACATAAACCACTTTCGTGCTTAATTCCATAACATTTCTGATATTCTGATAGTACAGGTTACATTTATTTAGTTTGAGTTTTTTGGCAAAACATCGATAATTTTGGGGAGGTTATTAATATATTTTATAGTTAAATTCGGTTCGCCATTTTTCTTTCTAGTTTCCAGTTCGTCCCGAAGCATCATAAGTTGTTTTCTTTGCTGACTCGTCTGATCGTTGCCGGCTTTAACAATTGAAATTTTGAAATTTTTGTTATTAATTAAGATTGTCCGGGCTAAATGCTCCTCATTGAGTTCTATCTTGATTGCTCTACATTTGTTTGAAATTTTCTTTTATTTATTAAAATATTTATGTTTATAACGATAAGTTACTGGAATATGTAAGAAAGGATTAAGCGGAGAAGATGTGGATTAGGGATGGAAATAAAATTAGTTTGACATTATTCTCATATAGTTTCTTGGCGGAGATGAATGCCTTACAATAAATGTTTGTTTCGTTGCATGGGTGAACCAAAATCATCTTTTATATAGTTTTTTTTATGTTTATAATAAAAATAAAAACGAATAATATTGTCTTCGTCACTCGAGTCACTTGAAACTGTGTTAAATCTGGTAATTTTATTTAAATTTTGGTTTAAGTGCATTATTTTTCGTAATTTCTTAATTTTTCGTAAAATAATTTCGTAATATATAAATATGTCTTCTTTCATCGCCGTCAGTCCATCGCGAAAACTTTTAAAACACAAGTGCAGCCGTGGATCAATACGATTTCAAGTGACTCTAGGGACGAAGACAATAATATTGTTCTTCTTTATATTTACAAGCATAAAAACGAAAAAAAAGATTTTGTGTTCACCCATATAATGAAATAAATGTAGGGCAACAAAATAAATAAATTGTAGGAATAGGGAATTGTGAGAATGATAGCAAATTGACTTTTATTTCCAACCTCAATCCACGCCTTCTCCACTAAACGTTTCTATCGTATTCCTGTAAATTATAGTCATATAAATATGAATATTTTCCTACCTCCAGAACAGATTTATCATTCAGATCTTGTTTGGACGTCATTTCTGTCAAACAAGTAGTGCATGTGCAATGTGCGAATGCAACTTGCGTAGCATGCTACCAGCACGTGCAACTGACATCAAACCCGTAATCTATGCGTCGTGTTGTATACGAACACCAGCAAACTATGGCAGATACTCATGAGCGGCGCGCATGCTACGCACACAAAACTGGAGTCGCTTGTAAGTATATCCGTGTACGAATGGCCTAACGGTTCCACCCGCCGGTCGATGCGGTGTTTCGGCAGGCCGTTCGGCGGAGGCTTTGGATATGGATAAGAAATAGCATTCTGGCCTTCAAATCAAGTTAGTTCAGTTTAAACCTTCTCTGCGGTCACTTGTGCTGCTATCTATCGCTGCTCGTCTATCGACAAATAAATAAACTGTCATTCGTTCGTTGACCAGTGACTAGACAATCTAGACATGGCAAACCCTCGGGTCAAGGTGCTGGAAGGAGAGCTTGAAGGGACAGTGGCGAACTCTGTGGAAGGGAGTCAGATCTATAGCTTCCAGGGGATTCCTTACGCAGAGGCTCCTCTGGGGGAACTCAGGTTCAAGGTAAATTAGTAGTTCCTAACACCTTAAAATATTGTGTTTATTAAATATTTTATAATTTGGTTTGGCAATTCGTACGGCCTTCCACCGTCTTTTTTCTATTTTCTGTTAGAAAAAAACTGTTTGATATCTCATATTTTTGTTCTCAAAGATAACAATATTTAAAGATTGCAAATATAAAATTGTTTCTCTGGATAATGGTTCAACCATTCAATGTTGTTCCTGTAATTAATAAATTGTACCAGCTTGTTTGATCAGAGGATTATTTATGTTGCAAATGAATGTGGGCATAAAAGTTTTTTGAATGATACTTTTTATAACGCTGTCATCAAATTAAACAGGTTTTTGGCAGCAAACAAGCATTTTAATATAATATAGCTAGTCACCTATGTTCGTTTATTTTATAAAGTAGGAATTAGATGTGCATGTCAGTCTTGTCACGTGTCATCATGATTCGTGAAAATTGAAACGTTTAAACGTAAGCACACCGCTGTAATCATCCAATTACGCAAGAGATATAAGATAAATTCATTTTTAAGTGTTTTATTGTGTGGCCAGTTTTAAACGAATAATTAAATTAAAACTACTTTAATTTATAATGGGTGTTTTAGCACATTGCCTAAATGAAAGTTTGTGTCATTTAAAATTCCGGTGGCAGCATAATCTATTGAAAAATACAATAACTAGCCAGTTCAGATAAATTGTTAGCTAAATTCAATGAGGTCTATATATATATACCTCATATATATATATATATATATATATATATTTAAAGAGAGCTAACATTGGTGTTCGAAGTATGAGCCCCACATATCGGTTAATTGTCCGCTCTGATATACCAAGGACTTCAAGCACTCGCCGGGCACAGGTCTCCAGCGATAACTTCAAAATGCCGACAAGCACGCTGAGGTATTGTACAAATCGTACTGGAAAAGATGAGGAGAGCAATGGTATAACCTCTCATCGGTAAATAGGGATTTTTGATGTTAAAAAACTCAAGGAACATTTTAAGCAAATGCTCCGGGCCGTGGCTGAATTCGTTCGCGATCGGAAAGATTCGGGTGACATCGGCAGCCGCCACACCTCCCTTCCTACTTCCCGAACAGGAACAATATTTTACAAGGAATTTAGACCCCATTTATGTAACTTAACGGCAAAATCATGCTTGTCATCTGCACTCATGCTGTGTTACAGATGATTTCCAGATTTAGACTATTATCTGTGTACCCATAAACCAACGAACATTATTAATGATTACACACTGCAATACTGTTATCATAAACGAAAAATCTACCATTTGCATGCGACTGATAATGTATCATTAAAGATAATTTTTTTTTGTAAAAATAATTTATTTGGTACATGATAAAATTGTCAGAAACTATATACCTACCAAAGTATGAACTTGTCAATAATGAAACAATAATGAAAAAAAATATTTATGTTTTGATGTTAAATTTTCTTATTTTTACAAAATATGTCCTTAAAAAAATAACTACCTTTGATCCCTTATTATTAAGTATATGTATGTACATTTTTTACCTAATTCATACAAACTTTTGACTGTCTTCAAACGGGACTTACCTACTCCTAGTTCGACAATCAAAACATTTCACAAATGTATAAAATGTGTATTATCCTGTGCTAAATATATACAAATATAACATATCAGAGATGAAAATATACATAGTACATTGAAAATATGAAATTTTGCGCGTATTAAAATTGCGGTAGTGACATATTGTGTGACATTAGATAAAAAAAAATATTGTTTAAATATTTGATATCTGTTGTTTGCAAATGGCGGATTTCCTTTATGATAACAATATTGAAGTGTGTGAGTAATCATTAATCATATCAAAAGCGGATTGTAACATTATAAGTTCGTTGTTTGGGGGCATGTAAAGATACGTATTTTGATAATTATAGTGTACATCAATAAATCATCTGTCCCGTGAGTACGTATAATAAGTGTATTATTTGGTTTACATTTAGTTATCCTAACATTTAGATACCAAATTTTTGTAACAATTACATTCGGAACCTTTATCATTGCATTGTAAGTAGGAACAGTAAATTATATTTAATTATTTGAAAAATCAGAGAATTATCCGGTCGCATTTAGGACTTGAATCTCGGACCTACGCCTTGTCGGTGCGGTTATCTCTCAACTGAGCTAATGAGACCCTATTCCCTTCGGTCATATTTAACCGTATTATAAGAAAGTAAGAACTACCAACATTATCTAACAGCTAAAATATATAACCAAATTAGAAACGGTATAATCCCGGCTGTGAACATTATAGCGAATACAATAAAAACGTTGGTAGGTAATAGTAAAAAAAAGAAAGAAACAGTTTAATAAATTGAATTGAAAAAATTAACATCAAACTATTTCTACCACTAACATAAAACCTATGTTGTTGTGTTGTGGGTTACAGTGGTTACGTCCGTTGTTCCCAACTTTTAGATCGATCAATCTGAGGCTTCAATCAACCTAGCCATTTATTCAGTAACGCTCTATTCGCCTGTTTCCAAACATCTTTATCGTTGATAATCTTAAGTGGCCCCACCCACTTTCATAGACAATAAAATGACGTCAAAGTAAAAACTTTCAATGGTAAATTAATATTGATCAGTTAATATTATACATATTATTAATACAGATAATTTTTTTAAGTGACGTTATACATAAACCGACATTAAGTAATGCATTTAAATATATTAAAAATAAAGCATTTCATTGACTTTCACAATGCTGCGACAGTGCGGAAATACATTAATACAAGGATTGACGTTTCTCCTTCGTGTGTTAACATGAAACTAAGAAACTTGTACAAAATAAAAACCAAAAAGTAATATTATGGAGTTTACAACATCATCCGGCATTCGGAACGGAATTTTTGACAGTCGAAAACGGTTTAAGAAATCGTTACCATTTAATGTTTGGCTGTCGCCGCCTACACTTTTCCACAAATGATCATCTAGTCAATCCACATTATGCAAGTGTATTATATAAGCATAATAAATACAAAACTATACAAGAACAACACGTCAACTAACCAGAGATCAAATAGGAAAATAATTCACCGACTGCAGATATTTTCATATCAGAGGGTTCGGCTCGGTATAACTTCTAACTGGACCTATAAATCCTACTGATCCCTCAATATAAATAAATTTTTATACTGAGGGATAATTTTAATAAATAATTTTTATTTATTTAATGTTATCATTAATATCTTCATCTTCATTGTCCAATATTTGATAGTAAAATAATAATAAAATTGGCAATACGCAATACGAAAAAGAATGCGTGAACCAAATGACGTTCGACATTTGGCTGTCGTATTTCACTCAGTTGACATCTTTTATAACTAACCCTTTTACTGAGCCAGAGGTTAATCCAGCTGTTTGGTTCCTTTAGCTTGATAGGAGAGTTGCATTAGGAAGAGAATAATTGTGTAACATTTATTCAATATGTGCAATTATTCAACAGTCGATCAGTAGGATTCGAAACAACTTAAATGGTATGGTCGTCCTTAGTCCCCATGTATTCACATTTGGATGATTTTTTTTGTTCGGATAACAAAAAACTATTTGGGATGAAGTTTAAATTCCGTCAAAAAGTGTATTGTATGTTTTAATAAATAAAGTGATTGAATCAAAAAGAATACTTTCATTTACACGAATTAGACTTACTTTTGCTTACATACTTACATAAATTTAAATCAAAATCCATTGTAAGTAAAATCTAAAATAATATTAATGATTGTTGTTCATTTTATTAAAGGCGCCGGTGCCAAAGAAGCCCTGGTCTGGAGTCCACGACGCCACTAAGGAGGGCGAAGCCAGCGCACAGCTCGATAAGATCAATAGCATCGTCGCTGGTTCCGAGGACTGCCTGTTCCTGAACGTCTACACACCGAGTCTGCCCCTCGAGGGAGACAAGGACAAGCTCCTGCCCGTCATGTTCTACATCCACGGAGGAGGATTCGTTAACGGCTCTGGAGGTAGGGACTGGTTCAGCCCGGACTACATCGTTGCCAAAAACGCCATCTTAGTGACTATTAATTACCGCCTTGGAGGTTTTGGCTTCTTGTGCATGGACACTCCCGAAGCCACCGGCAATGCCGGCCTCAGAGATCAGAACCTCGCCATGAAGTGGGTGCAGAAGAACATCCACGCTTTCAATGGAAATCCAGATAATGTCACCATATTTGGTATAAGCGCGGGTTCAGCGTCTGTTGAGTATCATTTACTATCCCCCATGTCCAAAGGACTGTTCCAAAAAGCCATATTACAATCTGGTTCCACTTTGAACCCTTGGGCTAGATCTAGAAATCCTAAAAAGCTAGTTGCAAATCTCGCAACAAAATTAGAAATCACCACTGAAGATCCTGAGCAATTGATCAAGGACTTGCAAAATGTTGACACAGAGAAGTTCGTGAGATCCGCGTTCGCTGCGTTAGATGAGGAACATGTAAAAAATGGAGAAATATTCGCATTTACACCTGTTGTAGAGAAAATTTTTCCCGGAGTGGAATCATTCTTAAATGAAGAGCCGTTGGAACTGTTGAGAACTGGAAACTTCAATAAGGTTCCCACTATAACTGGATTCGTTGAAAATGAAGGCGGCTTATTGAAGATGCTTTATGAGAAGAGTGCTGAAAATATTTTGCAAAGGAAGTATATCGATTATTTCCCATCTCATTTCCAAGTAGACAGAGATCTATTCGCTGAAAGGTTAAGAGAAACATACAATCAGAAAGACGAAATAGAAGCCGCGGATGCATTCTTGTCTGACATGTGTTTCGTGTCAGGAATCAAAGAATCACTACTCAACCGTCTGAAAAATAATGACGCCGATCATTATATTTACTTGTTTGCATACACAGGCGCTATAAATTTTGTCAAAGCGTTATTCAAGATCGATAATAAAAAAGCCTACCATGGAGACGACACCACATTTCTAGCAGATTGCATTTATACCAAACATATAAAGCCTACAGAGAAAGACCTCTTAGTTAGAGATCGGATGGTGCAGATGTGGACAAATTTTGCACGGACAGGGTAAGAATATAATTATTCATTGCACATTCACTTGGGCCAGACTTTCTTCTAGTATTTTTTTTAAAAGGATGCGTTGAATTTTTAAAAATGCCACTAAGTTTTATATTCAACCTATCTTTAGATACTGGTATATTTCCTGATTCCTGGAAAGTCTCAAAAATTTGTCCCATTTTCAAAAGTGGATCAAAGACATCTGTCGAAAATTTCAGGCCAGTGGCAATACTTTCCGCCCCGGCCAAGTTATTCGAATCGATAATTCATAAACATGTGCTGTTTCAAGTAGAGCCTTTCTTAATATCGGAACAGCATGGGTTTAGAAAAGGTCGATCGACAGATACTAACCTACTGGTACTCTTAACCTACAGATTATATTTCCAAATCTTTAGATAAGGGCTACCAAGTAGATTGCTCATATAATGATTTCTCGAAGGCATTTGATACCGTAAACCATGACATATTATTAAATAAATTGTCAACTATAGGTTTTTCTTTACGGTTTCTCATATTCTTTGCAAGCTATTTTACTGGAAGAAAGCAATTTGTATCTCATGGAATATTCTTGTCAAAATTATTCCTTGTGCTGTCAGGCGTTCCACAGGGCTCTAATTTAGGACCGCTCCTCTTTCTGATTTTTATTAACGATATTACAGAAAATATTCTGCATTCCAGGTCACTTCTTTTTGCTGATGACCTAAAACTATTCTTGGAAATGAAAACTTTAGAAGACTGCATTCGACTCCAATCGGACATTAATAGAATTGTTGACTGGAGTAAACGGAATCGGATCGAATTCAATGTTTCTAAATGTTTCATTCTTTCTTTCACACGGGCACGTCATACTTGGTTTTACCGGTATACCATGAATGCCCGAAGTTTAAAACGTGTCTCCACTATGAAAGATCTTGGCATCATGTTTGATAGTAGGCTGACATTTCATACTCATATCGAAATGACGTGTAGTGCTTCACTGAAAATGCAGGGCTTCGTCCTACGCACTGCGATGAATTTTAGAGACACCCGGGTTCTCCAAGTGCTATACATTGCGTTGGTTAGGAGTAGGCTTGAGAGTGGGTCGGTGGTTTGGAGCCCACATCAGGTGAAGTATTCCCTTATGTTGGAGAGAATACAGAAGAAATTTCTGAGATTCCTCTACCTGAGGAAGTATGGCTACTACCCGTGGCTCTATCCTACTGACTTTCTCTTGGGCATGCTCGGTATGAACCATCTACGGGTCAGAAGAGATGTGCATATTGTATCACACTTCTTCAAACTGATTCTTGGATGGTTTGAAAATCCGACTATCATGGAGAGTATAAGTCTCTATGTTCCTGATGGTTATCTCCGTCACCGACAGCATAGACTGTTTTATCTCCCGGCCTGCAGGACCAACTTGCCAATGGTCATGCCGGTGGGGAGAGCAGTCTTGCTGTTGAACAGAATTAATTCGGATATCGACATATTTAGCATCGGTGAAGCTGCCTTTAAAAGGCAAGCTCTATTGATGCTGGTATAGTTTATACACCGCTAACTATTATGTAATACCATTTTACAAATGTACTTAAAAACGAAATAAAATGTAATTTTGTAATGTTTTTAAAGGAATAAACAAATTGAATTGAATTGAATTGAATTCAAACTTCTTATTGACTCTTCAATGTTAATCAGGAGAAGAAGTCGTAATCCAATTGAACTTCGCACTCATATATTATAATCTTTTTCATAATAATGTGTAGTTTCAAACTAAATATGTTCATATCATTGGAGAAGTAGATACTACTAATAAATCTAAACGAAACATGAAACAGAACAAGATACAGAAAAATAAAAAGTTAACGGTCTCAACTGGGAATCGAACCCTGGGTTCTCTGACTTATCTGGTTTTTGTCAATCTCATCTTTAAATTCAGTATTGACAATGTCATCTTTCAACAATTTTTTCCCATTTAATTGTTTTGTTCTTTCATGCTTCATGCTCGTTTAGATTTATTAGTATAATCTTATTTTTCAATGATATATTACATTTATGGGTGTAACACTCAAAAGTTATAAAAAGAAAAGTTATTCCAATAAAAAATTAATATTTTTATGTTATAATATGTGCGTGATATTATATGCCCGCTGTAGAAACACATAAATTGTACCTAACAATTTTGTAATCAAATTCCGGAACAGAAGATAAAGTTACTCTTTGGGCCAAGTTAGTAGTCGCTAGTTCCAAACCCAGAGAGATCAAATTTCTCTACACCTCTCTCGTCCCCACTTTGTTTAATCTGAAAACATTCCCTGGGGAAGAGTGTAAAACTTTAGTATCCGTAGCTGCGTGAAATTGATCACAAAAAACGAAACCAGTATAAGATATACTATCAATTTGAATAGAATTTTTAAATATTTCAGATGGCCCATTGTTGAATCTTGGGGGATGCACATATTTGCTCCAAGGTTTGCATGGTTTTAGTAAAATGATTTGCTTTCCAGAAATCCAACTCCGGAGTGGCTGCCATCAGCACGTGACCAGCTGACCCTACTGAAGATCGAGGAAGAACTGTCCATGGGCGAGTTCCCTTTCTCCGAGAGGTTGGCCCTGTGGGAGACTCTTTACAACACCCCTTAAAAAATAACCAAGTTATCTGCAATTGTTGTTATAACATTTATATAAATAATTTCCCATTGCAATATAAATTTGTGTGTGATAAAAATATTGTATTATGCACAGAGCGTATGATTGTATTGTGTGTTTTTATATGCACTATTTCGTTATTCTAAGAAAAAAACATCAAATCGATGATTTAGATTAAATCAATGTATCTAAAATTTTGTTCATAAATGAGTTAAGTACTGAAACGTACAAACAAAAGATGGCCTACATTTTCATGGGTCCAAATATTGCATCTCCTAAACCATCCGCCCCAAAGATATAAGCTTATTAAAATATATTGTAAAGCAATGTTTTTAAGAGCACATATACTATATCTGCCTTACCAATAATATGTATCTATATGCTAAATGAAAGTCCATGACAATATATAGTAGGTATTTACATTAAATTCAGATACTATAATATGTAACTATATACTTATTTTATAATATCTACTGTTTTCAGGTTTGCAGATCTTCAAAATCAGTTTCTCAATATCATGTTTTAGGGAGATACAATATTTAACTCTTAGCCATCGAATTGACGGATTTTTTTACAATCTCCCCCCGTTTGTGGCTCATCGCTTTAGTTTACCACCAAATGGGGAAAATATAACTTATCCTACTCTTTATTTTACAGTTTATATGATAATAAGCTGTACCTACCCGTAGTTATAGATATGCACAAATTTATAATCTTGTGGTAAAATTATTCTACATATTATTTTTGCTCTCTTGCTCAGTTAATTTCTGAAATCTTTATTACAATAACTATTAACCTACTTTATATATTTTTTGTTGTTGTTGTTTGATTTGAACATTTCGACCCAGGAACTGGAGTGAACAACTCTACATAAATTTATTTCATATATAAACTGCTGTAATTTCATCCGATTTTAAAAACATGCATACATGTCCGCGTGTGTGAAAGTGATTTTCACTAAAATTTGATAGAATGCATTGTCATCGACAACGAATCTATCTGCCGAATTTCAGCTTCATCAGATGTCGAAAAGATGTTTAATTTTCGCTTCCAAGATTTGCATTCATTCAATCCAGAAAAAAATGGAAATTCAAATAGGTGTATTTAAAAATGTTTGAAATATGACATATTATATTTTAAAAAATGTATCTTTGTATATTGTATCTTAGATTAATAAATAAAACGTAAAACATACAAATACATGATCCTGTTTTTAGAAAAAAATCACCACATAAACGTAAGGGCAGATGAAGTTAAGTATCACGTGTGTCACCCAGTAATGTAAAATCCTTGAAAAATTACGTAATACCCATTACCTAATTGTTTAAAATCATATACTAATTTCGATTGTCTGTTCTGTGAAGTCAAATATGCTATTAATTTTAGTATCTCTTTCAAAATTGGAACTAATAGTGTGAAGATTTCATACGAGCGGTAAAGTACCTATCTATTATATTTTCATAATTGGAATTCAGACCATCCTATGATTTTTCACTGGGCCGCGCAGAATTACACAATTACACTAACAGAAAATTAGTTAAATTGAAACTAATTTGTCAAGAATTGGGACTATCCTAAAATACCCGCGATTTTGCACCAGTTTATGCTAGTTAGAATACGTTTTATGTTTTGATTGGTACTGTTGTGTGTACATGTGTACGTTTTAAAACAATAAATGTTTATGCAATTGTTTGGATTTTAAATTATTTAAAAAAATAAATTCAATAAACACCAATATGTTTTATTTACATAAAAAAATGTGAGTGATTCTTAAACATTCCAGGAGCACATAATGCCGGAGAGGTATGAAAAGTTTTTTTTGTCGACTGTCAAACTAACACTCGATTATTTATGAACAATCTACCAGGAGCACAAGAATTTAAAGATGTAAAAGAATATTGAAAACATACGCCTGGTGTACTTCACTTATGCAATACTCATAACACCAGAGCTATGTACAATGCAGAATCGTATTTTGGCGTCTAATTGGTAAAGGAGTTTAATTGCTTAACATTCAAGTTGTATTTTTTTGCGGAATCTGTTATCGACAGGCGCTAAGCTCTATTTTTAGAGTTGTGAGCTAAGGAGCAAAGTTGTTAATTTTTATGAAGTATCAGCCTTTTCTACACGACTATAAAGCTCAGGTGAACAGTCATTAAGATTAATAGCGACGTTCTTTATAATCTACGTGTTCATAGATTTGCGTTAATTGATTTTTTTTATTTATTTAAATACACCTTTTAAAGTTACAATATTAACACGATTATTTTTGTTTGAGCCCGTAGAATAAATAGTTTTGTACGAATAAATACTCAATTCCTTCAAGAAAGGCATACAATTGCGTGTGCACTTGATCGAATAAAACATAACTTGCAAAAAGCGTATTTTAATAAATAAAATATTTAATTAACGTCACCTATGGATACAAAGATAAAAATGAACGTCGCCTTTAACCTTAAATTAACGAAGCCTTCGAGAAAGTTAACTTTTATAAAATCTACTACAAGCACCATGCCGAAGAGGTATGGAGTCTAATTAATTACAAGACTATCG
This sequence comes from Hesperophylax magnus, assembly GCA_026573805.1. Classification (NCBI taxonomy): domain Eukaryota; kingdom Metazoa; phylum Arthropoda; class Insecta; order Trichoptera; family Limnephilidae; genus Hesperophylax; species Hesperophylax magnus. Next base: position 5,331,399 of record JAIUSX010000029.1, on the reverse strand, counting down.
AATTAACTCAATTAATTAATATTTAAGTTAATTCGATAGTCTTAAGTTAATTCGATAGTCTTGTAATTAATTAGACTATCGAATTAACTCAATTAATTAATATTTAAGATCTATCTACCAGGAGCACATGAGTTTGAATAGGTGAAATGGTATTAAAACGCCTGTAATATCTCACTCGTGTAATACTCACATCTCTGGAGTTTTGTACATTGCAGTGTAGTATTTAACAGGCGTCCAATTTACACCTTGTCAAAGACACTCATAATACTGACGGCAGTTCTAGACGGAAGAACTCTAGTGCGCCGCTATGCGAGGTGAGACTGGACCTGCAATTGACAGAGCCCGTCGAACTAACACAACAGAGGGACGCCTGGAGAGGCGCTTTATCAAAATGATGGGTCCCAGAACCGATTACGACAAGTGGAAGATAATATGAGGTGAGATAAGCAACTACTTAAAACATGTACTTTTATCGCCGTACAAATGCATCAGACAATTACAATATGTTATCGATAATTAATTAGGTAAGAGTCTTAGATATTTAGATTATTTATATCTTTGTCAATGTAGGTACTACATAAAAAATTTGCATCATAATCCGTGAAAAATTGATTTTAGATAATGAACATGGCTACAATCAGATAGATGTTTTTTGCCAACGTTAATATTTACCTCATACAGTACAGGTTTATCTTAAAGATAACCAGCTCCTGACATAGTGATAAAGTCAAGAATTATTTTTTTGTTTGCAAAGTATTATTTTCTCAGTGTAATTATTTATGTTGGGTTTCTCAAGGGGGTAAAAATATTCTCTTGCGGTGTCGAATTTTATTATTTTTTATAGCAAAGTAATAAGAGCCATCTCGTGGGAAAGTCACAAACTAATATAACTGTTCACTTTGGTGTAAGTGACGGAAAATTAATGAATATTGCTTGATTATTTCAGGAAATGCCACGTGACCTTGTTTTTAATTTTACAATCTCGTGGCACAGGGTAATCAGAGAGTTAAATAATGTGACAATAATTTCATTAATTATTTCATAAAGCATTAGTTAATAATAGAAAACTTAAGAAATTCTCAACAGTAAAAACATAAACGATAAACACGGTGTCAGGAAACTATCTGTACAAGCGGGAAAGTGATGAAGATTTTAAAATGCATTAAAGCTTAGAACACCAGTCTTCAAAAGTTTACTTAACCTTTTAGTTGCTGAAAAAAAAACAATTTTTTTTTTTAAGTTTTCTTGTGTGGAAGATTTAGCAGTTTCTCGCTTGCACCACTAGTTACCGAACACCGTGTATATTTTTATACTGCATTTTTTACAATGTATCAGTAAAATTCGAAAAATTGTTTTCTGATGGTAATGAATCAAAATAGGATCATAGTTTGTTTTCGAGGCGAGTCCAGTGGCCAGTGGAAATGACATTAAACTTAACCTTTGGCTTTAATGAACAATACTCATTAGTTTCATTACAAGGTGGCACAAAAGTAGTCAACATTCGGCGATGAGTTAATAATATATATTTTTTAATTTTCCGTAAAAAACAAATATTTTTTTAAAAACTACTCGTAGATAAAATTGTCTCTCTGGTGAATGCATTTAAAATAAATATTACAATTCTAAAAAATTTTACCATCAAACGTGAAAAATGTTGTCATAAACGGTTACCACATTTTTACTTCATTTTTTACTCCAAAAGTAGAAAAATTGAGAGAACTCGATATTTCGAAAAAACATTCGTTATATTTAGGGAATTTGTAAGAAAGAGGCAAACTGAAAAGAATTATTATTTCTCTTTCTAACGCCGAAAAAATTAAGAATTTCCACGTGTTAGAATAAAACTTTTTTTTTAATTTGTACGCTCTTATCATATTTGACCCTAAAACACTGGAGACGTTAAAATACCTACAAATTTATGGGTTGATTTGTAAGTGTTTGTGTTGTGAATAAATAATAAGGTTACGTTAAATATGTTTATGCGTCCCTTCACCTTGCGTCCCCCACATAATAATTTATTCATTTTAAAAGCAATATATGGTAATAATTTCAAATAAAAACCTTATAATTACTAAAAAGATAATTGAGTGTATTGTGTTAAATTTTTTCCTTAGTTATAAAATTATTTATAAAATTGATGAAACATTTCTAAGTATCAAAATTATTAATAATAAGCAATAATTAGTCGCCTAAAATGTCAATACAAATTGAAAATATCTCCCGAGTAAAAATAAATGCCACCAACGGGAATTGAACCCGTACCTTCTGATGTCCGGTAAGGTGCTCTGAACAACTGAGCTATGTCGGCTTATTTCCAACCCGCCATTGTATTGATATTTCAGGCGACTAATTATTTGTTATCCTTTATTAAGCATAAAAAAACCTTGTCTTATTAACATAAATTTATCATTAAAAAATAATAATAATAATCAAAATTATTTCTAGTAGTAATAATCTTTTTGTTCTAATCGGTCTTATTTTTTTATTTCCTAACTGTTTCCAACCGTCTGGAGTCAGTGAGAGTCAGTGGCATCTCCAATTGGGGTATGTTGCGATGATGAAGGTAAAGGTAAACAACAGTAACGATAATGTTAAGTCAAGACAGGAACAAGGTTTTGATGGAGTTCACGAATTCTGCCACATCAATACAAAATGCCTTTATTACTTGCTGACATAAGACTTACACCAGCACATTCAAGGCCCTGACTTTAGTTGACGAGTCTGGCCATTCTGGACATTGCATGATGACACAATGGTATCCATAATTTGTGTGTTATAATGAGTGTTGATTGAGGAAAGGTAATTCATTATTTTTGAGTGAAAGGGATGAGTTACAACAAAATAGATGAGTCAATCATATTGTTGATAATATTGAAAATGCAGAAAAGATCAAAGTCTTTCCTACGTTTTTTTAAGGAAGAAAGGTTTAATTTTACTTCAAGATCATCGAATGAGTATTCGTCTCTTTCTAGCCCTGACCTCCAAGCAAATTCCCCTTAAGAAGCGATTGTGTTCGGATTCGATATGATTAATGTGAACATCATACGATTATAATAGAGACCAAATAAACCAAGCATATTCAAGATTAGGAATAACCAAAGAACAGTAAAGAGTTTTTGGGTAATTACATTATTGAAGTCAGAGGTTTTTTTTTTTTTTATAGTGAATACCTCACAAGAGTCCCAACTGCTCCCGTCTGGAGCCAGTGAGACTATGGCATCCCCAATTGGGGGATGTTGTGAGGCTGAAGGTAAGTGGGGAAGGGAAAGAGGAAGGTGGGGAAGTACCTGGCTATTCAGATCTAGTCACTAAACACGGCTAAAGCCATTTGGAGCAACGTTTCAATTCTGAATGGTGGTCTTACACCAGGGCGATACTGGTAGTATCTTCCACTCTGGAACGTGCCACAAATATACTATATATTATTTTAATTAATTAATTGTGAAATAACACAAATTAATCAAATAAAATTTATTTGCGCACGCCGGGTTCGAACCCGCGACCTTCGGAATGGCACCACTGGACTATGCCGGCCGTTAATTGATGAAGCAGTCAACGACGTTGATCATTGATGAAGCAGTCAAAGACGTTATTAATGTGTTCACGAAAAGACAGCTTGCAATCTAAAGTAACAACAAGGTCCTTACTGTACAGTAGATATGGCTATATAATAGATTAATTAGTTTATAATAAAAAAATAATTGGTTTCTTCGCTTGAAAAAATGACTAATAATTTTGCATTTAACAACACTTAGTTCCAAGCAGTTCTTTTTACACCATTTATGAGTTAAAATCTAATTCAAAAAGTATACAATCTTGGTAGGATTGAATTATTTTGAGGAATTTATTGTCGTCTGCAAAAGGCCAGAAAGGCGTTTAAGTAAATACACCGATGATATCGTTTATAAATATGTTAAAAAGAAGCGGAGCTAGACGAGCTCCTTGGGGTACGCCAGACGTTTCATCAATATTATACATTAAAGTGTATTTATTTTAAGTCTTTGTTATAACCTTCAAAAGAAATTCTAACAAAATGAGATTTTATTATCTTTTATTTCAAGGCGGCCTTGGAGAATCTACTTAGTTGTGAGGTATTTAGCGATAATAAATTGTAATTTAAAACATGGCAGTAGATGAAAAAATGTATTTATGAGATTATTACCACATTACAGATTTTATTGCTATTTATAGAATTCGAATTCGATTGAATCTTAGATGTCGTAATAACATACAAGGTGTCCGGGGGGGGGGGGGTAAAGTGCGCTAACTTCTGGCGGTGATTCTACATAATTTTAGATAAAAAAGATTAATAACTTTTTTCGACAGTCCAAAGTTTTAAGGTAGTTTTTAGGTATATGTTGACTTGTTTGTATGGGAAAATAAACATTCTTCTATTGAAAGATATATTTGTATGGGATAAAAACATTGGAATTTAGAAAATGGTTATTTATCTTTGTTACTTCTACCATTGTGTAGAATCACCTCCAGAAGTTACTGCACTTTACCCCGGACAACCTGTTTATCTAGTTTTAATATTCTATCTTTACAAATCGAAAAATATGTCGTAATTATTATTATTGTGTAGAAAGCAATAAAAGTACCCAGGCGTCACCAACTAACTAGTTACTTACATTCAGTATTTGAAGGGGGAGTTAGTTGTATGTTATGTATCGCTTCCCCCTTTGTATTTGATTAAATAAAGCCATGTTTTTGTAGTTGCCCGGTGAAGCCGTACTAGAATAGACAGTACGTATTATAATAAACGGCGGTCGCGCTGTAGATTGTTCTGCCCTTCAGCCGGTACTCCACTGACTCTACCCGTGCTCAATTCTCAATAATTATTCTCAGTTCAGTTTTAGCCGTCTCTCCGGTCGCAGCGCGCTGCGTTTCTCGTCGCCCGCGCAAACAACATAATAACAACTCCTACTGTCATCGCAGTTGACACCTAATCAGTGACTAGTCATGGCAAACCCGCGGGTGAAGGTGCTGGAGGGAGAGCTTGAAGGGACAGTGGCGACCTCTGTTGAAGGGAGGCAATTCTACAGTTTCCAGGGGATTCCCTACGCGGAGGCTCCTCTGGGGGAACTTAGATTCCAGGTAATTACTTGCTAAATACTGGTATGAAGCTGGTTTGGTAGCTCCAACTAATCTCTCTACCCATCTCATACCCTTTACACTGAGTTACTTTAGGCCCTGAGTCAATTATACAATCTGATTTGATATGATTTGAGATTTACACGGCCAAAAGTATTAGCGTAATTTATTTTTGGCGTAACATGCCGTGTTTCTACTTTCTTACTTAGCCAACGTTCGGACAGCGTTATAGTGTCTATCATCAGGGCCCATCTGTCTCATCTACACATCTGCACTGATGATGGATACTGTAATGCTGTCCAAAACGTTGGCTAAATAAGGAGGTAGCCCAACACTACATGATCTATGGTATTCTGTCTTAGCACGTACTTCCGTTATCCATTCATTATTATTTCTTATGGGATGTAATACACAGTTACTTAATTGATTTATGATTAGTTTAAAATATTGAAGTGAGCAGATTTAGAGAGAGTAATATCTCTAGGTCCAGACAAGCCAATAAAACTGATGATGTTTTCATGAAAGTAGAATTTTTCACAAGAAGTAAGACAAAATTGACCTTGTTTCCGGCAAATAGACGCGCCCACAAAATAATTTTCTCGCCTCTTCAATTTCAATGATGAAAACAGACGTAAAATGTTGAAATTGGAAATAAGGCCACCGCAGTGAAACTATAAAGTGAATATTTAGGGCATGGGATTACAACATTAACTACGCGGAATACATTTAAACAATCAATATAAGAGTCACTATGGTGTGGCACGCTATATTTCTCTCCAAAACTCACGTACTACGTTCTCGTAATGTTTTCAATGGAAGTATTTGGATTAACCTTCCCACGGTCAACGAATTTAAAATGGAGCTATTTAATAACTGCTTACTTAGTAATACTACTGACTTAATAATGTAGAGCTATTAGCAATGCTTATCACTTCATAATTATTATTTAAATTAAAATATTTCATCTTGAACGCAGAACGTAAACATCTTTCCGAGAGATGAGTAAAAAGGGAATATTACTTGAGTTGTACGTATGAAGACTTTCATGGCAATATTAAATTTACATAAAACCAGTCAAATGACCTTTGATTTTGGTAGAATTTCAGCATATTCTTGTACCTCGGAGTCAACAGACTTGTCAACTTTTACCAAAATAACGTTTAGAATAATTAAAATCCAGTTTATTAGAATATTTGTAACAGATCTATAATTATTCATATGCACATTTTATCTTTAAATTGTTTTTTCTTTATTTTTCTCATAAACATCCAATCTGGACTATTAAAGGTTTGTTAATTACAAACGGACTTTACAAAAAATTGTTCATGTTTATTTTTATAATTCTGTTAACCAACTTACTTTAATTACGACATTATATTAGTATAATACACTTATCAAACTCCATTGTATTTGTCAATATATTTCATTATATCTTTCATATTTCTTCATGTGCACCTTTTATCGCTGTATTAATTTAGCTATGTTCTGTAAAATACCCAATCTGGTGTAATAAAGGTTGCCTAATACAAACATGCTTTACCACAAACTGTCCAAGTTTATTTTTATAAATTTCAACAAAGTTACTACACATTGCCCTGTTACTATTATCATGGTACCGTACTAATTTTGTATTTTTGTTGTTATATTCAATTATTGAACTCCTTTGTACAACAGAACTCTCTATGATAACTTGTGTTGCACCTGTTTATATCATTCATACTCTTTTTATTATGTTACGTAACACTTGTCATTGCACTCCTGAACAACTTACCAATAACAATGTACCTATACATATAAAAGCCTTCAAGGCGTGAATATGTATGGGGTGAACGGACAAATGGTGTGAAATAACAGTAAAGCGCGAAACAGTAATGCAAAAGAGCTATTTACGTATTTCACATTTTCTCTAAAGTATGGTGTGAAATAACAGTTAAGTGCGAAACAGTAATGCAAAAGAGCTATTTACGTATTTCACATTTTCTCTAAAGTATGGTGTGAAATAACAGTAAAGCGCAAAACAGTAATGCAAAAGAGCTATTTACGTATTTCACATGTTCTCTAATGTATGGTGTGAAATAACAGCAAAGCGCGAAACAGTAATGCAAAAAAGCTATTTACGTATTTAACATCTTCTCTAATGTATGGTGTGAAATAACAGTAAAGCGCGAAACAGTAATGCAAAAGAGCTATTTACGTATTTAACATTTTCTCTAATGTATGGTGTGAAATATTATAAAGCGCGAAACAGTAATGCAAAAGAGCTATTTACGTATTTCACATGTTCTCTAATGTATGGTGTGAAATAACAGTAAAGCGCGAAACAGTAATGCAAAAGAGCTATTTACGTATTTCACATGTTCTCTAATGTATGGTGTGAAATAACAGTAAAGCGCGAAACAGTAATGCAATAGAGTTATTTACGTATTTCACATTTTCTCTAATGTATGGTGTGAAATAACAGTTAAGTGCGAAACAGTAATGCAAAAGAGCTATTTACGTATTTCACATTCTCTAATGTATGGTGTGAAATAACAGTAAAGCGCTAAACAGTAATGCAAAAGAGCTATTTACGTATTTAACATTTTCTCTAATGTATGGTGTGAAATAACAGTAAAGCGCGAAACAGTAATGCAAAAGAGCTATTTACGTATTTCACATGTTCTCTAATGTATGGTGTGAAATAATAGTAAAGCGCGAAACAGTAATGCAATAGAGTTATTTACGTATTTCACATTTTCTCTAATGTATGGTGTGAAATAACAGTTAAGTGCGAAACAGTAATGCAAAAGAGCTATTTACGTATTTAACATTTTCTCTAATGTATGGTGTGAAATAACAGTAAATCGCGAAACAGTAATGCAATAGAGTTATTTACGTATTTCACATAATCTCTAATGTATGGTGTGAAATAACAGTTAAGTGCGAAACAGTAATGCAAAAGAGCTATTTACGTATTTCACATTTTCTCGAATGTATGGTGTGAAATAACAGCATAGCGCGAAACAGTAATTCGAAAGAGCTATTTACGTATTTAACATTTTCTCTAATGTATGGTGTGAAATAACAGTTAAGTGCGAAACAGTAATGCAAAAGAGCTATTTACGTATTTAACATTTTCTCTAATGTATGGTGTGAAATAACAGTAAAGTGCGAAACAGTAATGCAAAAGAGCTATTTACGTTTTTCACATTTTCTCTAATCGCATTACAAATATTTTGATTTTGGTTACATTTTTGACAGGGACGAACGAATGATTTATGTGGACTTTAGCCGACTGTTTATTGTTTGTATTAGTTTCGGGAAAATATCATAATCAGAACTCACCTTTGCCTCGAGAGCTGATGATAAGTGTGATTCAGTTTACATTAGACTAAGCTTGTTGATAATTTATCATTAAAAACACTTGTGATAATGTATATTTATGATTTTATGGCATGGTTTTCTGTTCGGAGTTGAATTGAGTTAAAAAAAGTCGTTCCTGGTTTCCGCAAAAAGAACCTTGGCGGACTAGACTAAACTAAACATGTTTACATTCTCTTCAGTAAACTTCCTTTATCGTAAGTATATTATATGTACATTCTACGTGACTTTATTTATATTTCTCCTTCAGTAATCATTACAACCTAACGACAATATTCTACCAATTACAGAAGCAATTAAAACAGCGTACACGGATGTTCCTTGGTGGATTGTTTTCTTTGGTGTGGAGACGTCACGAGTCACGAGTATTTATTTATTGCAACATATAGTTATAAAATAACTAGAACTTCTCGATCGAAAATTTATTTTAATTACGACAGGACATTAAGATACTCGTTTGTACCTAGATTGCATGCAGATGGCAATACTATCGCAGAAATTGTAGATGTTTTCAAGTGGACGAAATATAGTTACAAGAAGGCTATAAAAACACATCTCCGTAAAACTACAATTAAGGTTAGCATAATACTCTTTTTCTACTTGGGTTGTATATAATTTTAAATGAAAATTTTATTTTTAATTACCGTTCCACTGAATTATTATGTACATATTATCACAAGTTTGCGAAAGCCCATTTGGGGGTATGATATATAAAAAAATATTTATTTATTTATTTACATTTGTATTAAGTTTTACACGATTAACATTTGTAATTCAGTAATGAGCAATGTAAATTAAAATCAAAAAAAATATATAAACAGAGAAATAGTAAAAAATGATAAGAAGCAAATAAGAAATATTTAATGATAACATTATTTATCATGTAAAAGATATAATTCAACGATGGGAATTCCTGTTCTGAAACCACATAAATATACCGCAAATTTTGAGAATTAGATACTTATGCAAATTCTTTTCATGCTGATTAAGGCGACATAATACTCTAATAACAGAATCTTCCCAAGAAATTCTTTTAGAAACTTTAGAGATTTTAGGAATACGATCATCAGAAATAATTAAAATAAACTTTTCTAGGCTGTCAGGGCAAAGTCGACCGTAGGTTAATCCGTTAGGCTGGGCCGCGCGCCGAATATTGTTTTTACACGACTTCATCACTGACGTTGTTAACCCCTCCAGCGTTTTTGGGTCATATTTGACCGAACGTCCATATTTTACAAAAGTATTTTTATGTTTTTTTTCTATCTTGCGGAATTACTTGATTTTTTTGACGCAAGAAAGAGAAATAATAATTCTTTCCAGTTTACTTAAAATATTTATGCTGGAATCTATAAATAAAATCCTAAAAACAGTTCAAATGAATAATTCATATTTTTGAAATAATTGGTTTCATTTTAAGAATTATTTCTTATTTTTTATTATATGAACGATGTAAAAGGAAAGGTACCATTTTCTTTCGAATTCCCCAAACAAAACGAACGTGTTTTCGAAATAACAATTTTTCTATAATTGAATAAAAAATTAATTTTTTTTTGACAACATTTTTCACTTTTGATATTAAAATTTTATTATTTATAAATAGTAATGTTTATTTTAAATGCATACTAGATAATTTCATCTTGTTTCTAAAATAGTAGGGGAGAGTATGGTATATCGTACCGGTCGGTAAATCGTACCACCTCGATATCATTGCTACGGGTCACTATTTTTTAATCCTGATAATATTCTGCCAACCGTTAGAAGCGTCATAGTTGTCCCGCCATTATTATTTAGTGTTGGATCGTGTGTGCGCTGGCAGTGGAGTATTTTTGTTTTTTCACAATTTTCATCTAATTTTTTCGGCTCCTGCGTAAAGTGATTTCGTGTTCAAAGGTAGGTATGTTAGTTTTTTCTCAAATTAAGTTCACTTAGCATGTTTGTATTCTGCAAATTACGATTGCAAAATCATATTGTCACCTGTCGTTTACATGTTTTGTTGTTATTTTTTCATAAAACCTCAGAGTTTGTTAAATCGTACCACAAGTGGTTTGGTAAATCGTACCGGTACGATTTATCGTACTTTGTTAGTTGTTTTTTAATAAAATTATTTTCTTGTTTAAAATTAAAGAGTTCAGTACAACAAACACCAGATATCTCGTCAGAGCCTTTGTTGCGACCACCACCACCACCACCAGTGACCTCGTCAGAGTTTTCCTTTTCACCACCAGATGCAGTTCAGAAAATGTTGAATTGGGGCAAACGAATTCAAACGCGTCGACATCTTTTCAACTATCAATTCTTGAGATTTCTCCAATACCAAAGAACCAAGGAAAAAAGAACACGCGCACGACACAAAGGGCTGCTGAAATAACAGCAAGTTCATATAAAAAAGGACTAGAAGTTGCTGCTGGTAGACGCTCAGCTGTCAAAATGCCCAAATTAAAAATTGAAAAAAAGAAAAATAAGATTATTATAACTGATAAAAAGCCCATTAAGGGTAAGAAGTATGCTCGACGAAAGATGGCCAATTGCAGAAGTGGTGATAGTGAAGATGCTGACAGTATTGTCGTTTTGAATGATTCGGATACGGATATTGATGATGACGATAAAGAAAACGTATGCCACCTATGCTTTGGCAGTTATTTAAGGCAGGACCCAAAGAAGACTGGATCCAGTACGTTCGTTGCCATAAATGGGTGCATGAAGCTTGCACCAGTAACCCAGACATTTGCGACACATGCATGCCTTAAAAATGTCCATGTTTTCTTCGATATAAATTGGAATAATGGTCTAGGTACGATTTACCATACCGGTGGTACGATTAACCGTACTGGTTCGTTAAATCGTACCGAAAACCATTTTTTATAAAACGTTTAATTTGAAAACATTCCAGATGCCTGTAAAATGTGATTTAAATAAATATCGTACCCAATAAAATAAGTATTTATTTGAACCTAACTCCAATTCTCTAACCCATTTCAATCATACGGTATTGAGAGTTAAGTGCGAAGTGGTACGATATACCATACTCTTCCCCTACTTGTTTTTTACGGAACAAGTAGAACATTTGCAATACACAGAAAATATGGCAAACTGAACAAATGTGTTGAAAGAACTGAAGGGTTGATTCCTACTTTATTTTATAAATTCGATGGGGCAAATTCAACCGCAGGTCCCTCCAATACACGAGGGCCGCGCGTCGTATATGTTTGTGAAATTGGAAACAAAAAACTAAAAATCACATTAGCAATCGATTTTGTGGCACAACTTTTTTTATTTGAGCTTTCGGATAAATCAAATTTGATGTTGTAATTTTTAGGTCAAATTATATAAATAGAAAAAAATCAGTCCCTACTTAATATCATCTGTTCAATGTATTTTAAAATGACCTGGCCTCAAATGTTTTTTTGTTGCCGAAAAAAATGAAAAAAAAGTTTTTTTGTTATATATTTGATACAGATTTACCAGTTTCCCGCTTTTACTACGAGTTTTTGGACACTGTGTATAACGCTAATAGAATGATAACTCGGTACACAAAGGTGTCAAGTCCTATTTTATGTAAATAGAATTACTGCGTTTGGAATTCAAGTCCGCAAATGTTTAATACGAAATTTACATTACTGGCTTGCTGATTTCATATTCAATATATAATAAACAACGCAAATATGATTTGAGATTTTCACAGCCAAAAGTATTACAGTGATTTATTTTTGCGGTATTTTTATTATTTAGTCAACGTTTCGAAGTATTACTGTGTCCAAAACATTGGCTAAATAAGGTAGCGCAATACGGCATAATACCCCAAAAATAAATCACTATAAAACGAAAATATTATAATTCGAAGTTGTATTCATAAATATTACGTTGAATATCTTAACCGTTACACATGTTGCTAATCTTAGATTTCTTAATACATACAGATGTAAGAATTTAGTTCATTGTTAACTCACGGTTCACTTAAAGCCCATAGTACCTACAAGCGGGAAACTTGTGAGTCGTCACACGACACACAGAGAAACCAAAAATCTTTTTATCAAATATTTTTTTATTTATAGTTTCTCATATTACTGTGTATCGCTTAGACAAGGCGATTCTAGGCATTCTTAACTATCGCTTCTTCTGTGGTATATATCAATTGAAAAGTCATAATCTCTCTTCTCCCGATTCCTGCAATATATGTTCCCCGTTTGATTGAAACATTTTGATTGTGTACCTAATGACCGTTTTAATCCAATTCTGGATGATGAATGATTAATATTTATATTTATTTTTTTATAGCCGCCGGTGCCAAAGAAGCCCTGGTCTGGAGTCCACGATGCAACCCAGGAGGGACAAATATGCGCACAGTTTGAGATGGTCAACAGCATCTACTTCGGTTCCGAAGACTGCTTGTTCCTGAACGTCTTCACTCCCAGTCTGCCCCTCGAAGGAGACGAGGACAAGCTCCTGCCAGTCATGTTCTTCATCCACGGAGGAGGTTTCGTCAATGGAACAGGCAGCGGTGACTGGTTCAGTCCGGACTTTATCATAGCTAAAGACACCATATTAGTGACAATCAATTATCGCCTCGGGGTTGTTGGTTTCTTGTGCATGGATACTCCTGAAGCCATCGGAAATGCCGGCCTCAGAGACCAGAACCTTGCCCTGAAGTGGGTCCAGAAAAACATCCGCGCTTTCAATGGAGATCCGGACAATGTCACTATATTTGGAATAAGCGCTGGTGCTGCGTCTGTTGAGTATCACATACTATCACCCATGTCAGAAGGACTATTCCACAAAGCCATATTGCAATCAGGTTCTTCTCTAAACCCATGGGCCAGATCGAGGAACCCTAAAAAGCTAGTTGCCAACCTTGTTAAAAAATTAGAAATCACCACCGAAGACCCAAAGCAGTTGATCAAAGAATTACAGAATGTTGACGCAGAAAAGCTCGTGAGATTGGCTTTCACTGTCTTGGACGAAGAAGATATACAAAATGGTGAAATGTTTCCGTTTGTCCCCGTTGTTGAGAAAACGTTTCCTGGCGTGGAACCGTTCTTAAGTGAAGATCCCTTAAAACTCTTGACCTCTGGTGAATTCAACCAGGTGCCGACAATTACGGGTTTCTGTGAAAACGAAGGTGGTTTATTCAAGATTCACTATGGCCAAAATACTGAAAAACTAAAGAAGAGAAACTTCATCGATTACTTGCCTTCTAGTTTCCGTGTAGACAGAGTTCATTTCGACCTCAGATTAAGGGAAACATACAACCAGAAAGACGACACGGAAGCTGCCGATGCCTTCCTATCGGACTTGTGCTTCCTGTCAGGAATCAACGAATCCTTAATCAATCGCTTGAGAAATAATCACATGGAAAATTATATTTACTTATTCGCGTATGATGGCACTATTAATTTCATCAAAGTTTTATACAAGCTCAAGGACAAAGGAGCCTATCACGGAGACGATACAACATATTTAGGAGATTGCATATTCGTTAAGCACATTAAGCCTTCCGAAAAGGACACCCTCATAAGAAAACGGATGGTACAGATGTGGACAGATTTCGCCAAGAGCGGGTAAGAAAACATTATTTTTATTATGAGAGTTCCAACACCTCTTTCTGTTAGGCTTGTTTAGCAGGTTGATTTGTCGATAGCCAAAATGCAAATAATATTACAGTGTACCTGTTTACGTACAAACGGATAAAGTTTATTTAACAAGAATTATTATCGCTAATGTTTGTTTTCGATATGAACGCAATTGCTGTTAATGCTACAATCACATTATGCACTTTCGTTGAATAATATCACCTACTCATTGTTCTTTTGTCAGTAATGCCTACTGCTAATTAAACGTGTAGGTATATCCGAGTAACGCGATTTCCTGTATTATACATTGATAACGTTTTGTAACTTTTCACAGTACAGTCAGCCAAGGTGTTTATTGATAAGTTTGATTATGATTAGATATACGAGTGAAATAGATGTATCAAAGTAGGTACCTAATGTAAATCCAAGGTCTTATCGTATAATACGCGCAGGTAAATACTGTTATAATAGTGACTAATACATCATACCTACGCGTTGCAGTCGAAACTACGAGCTGAATCACACGCACCACATACTTCCTGGTAGAGATAAAGGAAAGTGAAGTTAGTAAAAGGTTTTTCCTACTACTGTCGATGAAGCATACTACAATCTTATTCCCGTTGTTTTTCGGTGTGGGTCAAATTCAAACTTACACACTTATAAATATGTATAAGTGTATAATGCAAGTTAAACTCGTTTGAGTTGATTCAATAACGGCCCTTCACATGGCGACCTAATTCTGAAAACATTTTACATTCATTGTACGGCATTAAGCGAAGATTTATTACAAACGAAAATATGGAAATTGATAGAAAATTGTATTCTTGTTAGGGTAACAGAACTATATTTTCGATTAGTATGCGATTTATACCAATCTTCAATTGAATCCTAGATTTCTTAATACTAATGTAAGAATTTGGTTCAATGTTAACTCACCGTTGAAACACTTGAAACAAGCGGGAAACTGGTGAGTCGTCACACGTCACACAGAGAAACCAAAACCATTATTTTTCAATTATTATTTTTTCTTTTTTTGGCAGCTAAAGAGTTTAAGAAAACTTTTGGAGCCAGGTCTATGCTTCAACGTATATTAAGAGACATTAAATGGCTGGTATAAAAGCCTTAGCGAAATTTAATCCAAAAAATTCCAACTTCAGATTAGATTTACCCGAAAACGAAAGCCAAAATCAAAAAAAGTTATATTACAAAATCGACTGCAAATGTGAAGTTGTTCCACCATTTTCCCACACGAAAAGGTCGTAGATCACAAACACCAAGGGATGATAATGGGACTGCCCGTGTCCTGTTTCCATTCAATGTCCCAAAGAATAATATTTGACCCATGTTTATTGACGTGTTAGGTTTAGCCGAAGATCGTAACAAACCTACACAATGAATAATAAATTGATTTATCTCATCTCATCTTCTCCCCCTTGTCCTATTCGTGCTCAGACAAGGCGCCTCCACCAGGCTTCCCTGATCTGTGTTACTTCTGCGTCCTCCGTCCATTGCACGCACAGTTTCTACTTGCGAAGTTTGCTTTAAATGATATCGGATCGATAGGCTCAACTTCCGACGAATTCATACCGATATCCCTAGCACGGTGGTGCTGTCGATAGCCGAACCGATATTGACACGAAATAAATAAGAAATCGTTGTGCGATAGCGATACTGGCGGATTTGCTTATGGCTTTATGACTTTACTAAACGTCAAACTGCTACGTAAAAATAAAAATAAATACTAGTAAATTGACAATATCAAATATATATATATTAACTTAAATATACATTGTAAGTCTGCCTGTTTTTCTTGACACTAAAAAGGGAGTTCATTAGTTAATGAGGTTTGAGTCATAACTCATAACTCATAACTAACAACTTTCGTTTCTCTAAGCTGGGACGGAATCCATTGATCGCGTCTTAGATAAATTAATTAAGTCCGTGGATCGTATATACAATTTATTTCATTTCTAAGAACTTCGTTGGTTCACGTCCAGTAATTACCAAGTCAGTTATTTTGCATAACGATCGACATTATCTATCATATATTATAAAAGTTGTCTACCGAACTCCATGGAGGCCTTGTTTATCGACTGTCGGAATCATATTATGGCCGTGCTCGCAAATATCGTATTGATGTAGGATATTATCGAACGATCGTAATAGATACCTACACTGGACGCCTGATAAAAATGAATAATGATTAATATTTTTATATTTGATACATTAACCGTTTTGAACATTATTTGATCATGTGGGCCTAACTAGGTGCTTTACCCGTACTGATGCCTTCATTTTACTGTTTGAAAATAATGAAGGAGGTAATGAAAATTAGGCAACATATTTTATGAGATAAGTTTGTATGTATACTCGCATAGTATGGACATAATATGTGTTTTAATAATCAACACATATGAATCATTTATATAGTTCCGTTTTTGCAGTAAATCACCTATGACACGACATTTGTTTGGTATTGATTTTTGTTATTATTTAATCCAAATCTTAATTTTGCGCGTGTAAATTTTAAATCTTAATTTTTGTCGAGTGTAAAATTGTTAAATGGTTTTATGCCTATTATTTATAAAGTCTTTGTCTAAAGCTTGTGCCCGTCGACGGAGGTTTTTGTGTTTTGTGTACGCTTGTCTAACTGATCTATTTAATGTCAGTTTGTGTTTGTTGAAATTTGTTTGCATTAAAAAAAAAGGACTTAAGTAGTATTTTGTGCATCTCAGCCATCGGCCCACAAGGAGAAAACTTACTTGAATAAAATAATGATAACTTATTAAATATCTGGTTAAATTATTCTTATTCCTGTTAAAAAAAACGGGACTGTAGGCCTTAACGAATGAATTGGTGGATTTCCTAACAAACTGTTAGTAAAACAAACCTGTTAACAAACCTCCCAATAACCTTAAAATTAGACTACATAATGCTAACTGTAATAAAGTAACATGCACCTCTTGCTTTGAAATTGGAAAAATTGAAAAGATCAAATATTTGGGTATATATATTGACACAAATTTAAACTGGCAACCACAAATTAATAACACTGTTTCTAAATTAAGATATCTGACGTACATATTTTATAGACTTAAGGAAGTACTCAATGTTGACAAATTGAAAATGATTTATTTTTCTCTAGTGCAATCCTCAATAAGGAAGTTGAGTGAAAAATATTTTGACATATAAAAAATATATTCATGTAGATCAAAAAATATCGATTCTAAATATATAAATATATTTCTATATTATTATTCTTAGAATTAGTTAAACGTTCTTGAAAAAGCATTCAATAGCAATAGACTGTATACGCTCCACGATTGGTCGAAAGAATTCTGACGTCACATGTGTCGTGACTTGTACGTACAACGAATCACCTATGGTGCATCTCTTTCTATTACATGAGAGATGGTCGGTTTAGATGAGAGAGGTGTATAGGCCAAAGTTTATTTGGGTTTGTCAAATATATGTACGTATTTGTTGTTATTATTATATGAAATGGGTTTCTAAAGATACATATTCGTATAGTGCTTTATAATAATAGGTTGTTTATTGCATAACTTAGAAGTTTTTATTATTATACATGTCACATAACATGTGATACACTTCAGGCCGCCGGCCGCCCAAAAAAGTCTCACAGTGAACTGGGCTGTAAACCGTTATTTCACTTTTGGTCTTTACTTTTCTGCGCGGTGGTCCTGAATTCGCGCGTGGCAAGTCAACAAATAGCGACGGTAATACCGTACCGGGGGCGCGAAAAGCAAATATTCTAACTTAAAATATTAATTTAACTATGAAATCTTAATAAATTTTCTTTTTTTTTTAATAACATCAATTCTAATAGACGGTTAACATTGGTAAAAAAATTACTGGAATTCCTTATTGAAGAATTAATTTTTTTTCCATACATAATCTTTAAGCGACGTGGTTCTTACAGTTTGTATGACGTCACACCCACCCCCGCCTCTTACCGCTCGGATTCCGCTCGTTTTGGCGGGCTTAATAAAATTCAAACTTTGAGAATTAATTTAACTATGAAAACAAACTTTAAAAAAAATAAAAAAATACTCGTATTTAAGTTTGAATGCGAACATTGATAAAAAAAAATAAAAAAAATGTACTCAACTTCCTTATTATGTACGGTATATTAGGATGGGGTGGCGCACTAGATACATTTATAAAACCACTACAAATAGTACAAAATCATATTATCAAGGTTATATATAATAAAAAGAGGACATTTTCGACTGATCAATTGTACAAGGAATCTCAACTATTCAATCTCCGTAAACTATTTTTACTTCAAAGCCTGAAATATGTCATGAAAAACCAAAATAAATTTCAAAAATATGAAACCAAAATCAACTTTAGAAGAAATCATGTATTTTATACCCCACAAACCAATACCAAACTAATGCAAACTCACAGTAGCTTTATTGGACCTCGCACTTTTAATCTACTACCAAAAAAAATTCAAGTAACTACTAAACTAGCGCAATACCAAAAAAATTTAAGTTGTGGCTGTACAATGCAAATTTTTTTTATTTTTTTATTATTATTTTAATATACATCATATGGGTTACATTAATACATACATATTTTGCAAAATATAATATTAAGGTTCATAATTGGTCATGTATGTTGAAGCATTATTCATTTAATTTTTACTTTTTTCTATTTTGTTTCTGTATAGTTATTATTATTTTATTTTGTGTTCTTTTAATTCATATATATTATCTTAGAATCTTTATTTTTACTTTGATTTATTTTTAATATGCACCTCTTGCACAATCTTTTAGACTTTAGTTTTTCTTTATTATGCTTACTGTTTTTTATTTTATTTTTATTGTTATATATGTTTAGGTACAAAAATCTAATGTATTAACTTATATTACCCACGCACAGGCTGCGCCTTAGTGGGTTCCCTTTCCTATTATTGTAAAACTTGTAATGTGAAATATATAAATTGGGAAAAAATAAAGGAAATAAAAAAATAAAAAAATAAAAAAAAACACCAAAGGCTTGGATATTTTGGGTGAGATATGATTCTCTCAGCTCTGTTCTGATGAGACGCCAGCGTATATTTGGCGTACCTGTATACTTTAATAATTGTTTATTTATTTTTTAATTTAGTTATTTGTACATTTATGTTTACAAATTACTAAATATGACTTACGTACTATTAAATTCATCATATTTTAATGTGGTTCTTAAGCCCAGTTGTTTACAGAAATTCTGGCAATTTTTCGGCAGTTGAAAGGTTCTCGTCAAATGCCGATTCTTCTGGCTGTCTGTTTCGGATTTAGAACAAATTGTGTTTATCAAAAGAGGACAAATATTATGCTGTTAAGCTTGTTAGAAAAATGGCGCTGAATGGCCATGTGATGACGATGTTATATTTGAATTTCTGAGAAACAAATAGGTCTTAGGACGGGTTGTTTCAAAGAACAATTCTTCGAATTTCAATGTTAATTTTCAAGTTCTGTTATTATTTAAGTTCTGTCAAAGAACTGAGCTATTGTAGAACTTATATAGGACCTTCACAGAACCAGGAAATGAACGTTAAACTTTAATGAATTGTTCAAATTCTGTGAAACAGTACAGTCGCTCCGTCAAACAAGTTGAATGTGTTCTCTGTATCCGTCATTCTTCTTTTAAAGTGTGTATTGCTTTTAAATTAATGATTAATTTTTTACTTTTTCTTTTGTAGGCACCCCACTCCGGAGCAGTCAAGCCTCATCAGCACGGAATGGCTCCCTGTGACCTGTCACCACATGATCCTGATGGAGATTGGGGAAGAGTTGACCATGAACAAGTTCCCCAACCAGGAGCGCATGGACTTGTGGGAGAGTCTCTACAACTCTTCAGCTATTCCCCTGTCTAGAGTATGAACTACTGTGAAACGGGACTTAGCCAAATTACTCATTATAGATTAGACACAATTTTATTATTTTAGGGTTTTTAATGCTATATATAGGTCGCGCAATTACACAGATGTCCTTGCCAAATGTCGATGATAAACAGCACTTTATCTTGCTTGCACCTCCTTGTAGGGAATTATGTTAACAAGAAAAGAACAATAAGTACTTCATTGTATTGAATTAGAATATTCGATTTTTTACTGTTATCAAAAAGTTATACCTACAGTGTATCCTTTTTATGATGTTAGAAATTATCTTTTTTAATTTCATCTATATTTTCTTTTTTGAAGTCGAATAAAATGTTTGGAACATGCTGTAAGCAAACAGTGCAACAGATGGGAATGTATGGCGAGCGATATGCTGAAATAGCCCAAGACACGAGAATATAGCGCGCTTATAGCATTGTCTGTCACAGGCATTATTGTTATGAAATATATAGTTTCTTGGATACTGCACAAACCGAAAATTTAATGTAAGTACACGGAGAAAAATTACTGATATATTACGAATTATTTAAATTATTTGTGATCCGGTTAAAAACGGAATTGCAGGCCCTTAACGAATGAATTGATAGGTTGTATATATCATCATGATATCGGAACACGTATTCATATAAATCTGTATACTATCAAGGCGAGTGCAGGTGCATGAACGTGGGTTTATTGGGAAACGGCCTGCAATACATTACCATAGCAAATATTTTTTAAGATTTTTTAATAAATTAGCAAAACTCATTTTCTCCGTATATTAAATTCAAAATGGCGTCAGAAAATAAAATGATGTTAGTCGTTAAGAAATAAATAAAAACATTTTATATTTATGTACCTATTTTTTCTTCTTCTTTTTTTCCTCTCATTAGAAATAGAATATTTATTTTATTTTAATCGTAAAGCAGATAACGCATGATTTATTATAATAACAGCATAACGATATTCATATCAGAATGCGATAAAACTCGTTCATGCATGAGGTAGTTATCTAAAAATACCATTTTTATTACAAAAAACTTAAAATTATATAACTGATGTTTTTGACATAAAAAATATTACTTTTTTATTGTTTCAAGTCTTATTTGTAAAACTCAATTTCATTTTAAAGTTTTTTTATCTCAAATAATATTATTATTATTATTCAATTTAATTTTTTATTTTATTTATAAACAAATTCTGGTATGTAATTATAACTAGGCGTGATAGTTGTTTCGCCTTCTGAAGGTATTACCAAACTGAGGGAGGACACTTACAGACAATATATTTAGATAATTTCCATGAAGATATTTAGATATGATATTTTTATAACCAACGCCTTAATTGATTTCCGAGTAAATATCAGTAATAATTACATTTTAAAGTTTCCCCAAATTTAAAAACTATATTTTTCACTAGCAAAAACTCTAACAAATCATATTTTGTAAAAAAATTCCAATGTATCAATATATATATATATATATATATATATATATATATAGATTTTAAATTAATAATTTGGATGACTCGGGGTTTCTTTTTCCGGCATTTTGAATTTACTAATTCGTATTTTTGTGTTCTATAATAATTGAATTCATATTATAAACACAACCCATTAAAAACTCTAGGTATCATGAATTTTGCACAGAATTTTTATATGGAATTGCTGGCCTTATCATCGACATTTTAACTAATGGGTTATGGAGTGTTGATGTCTAATTTAATATTTTTTAAGTTTCATTAATTTTACACCAGTAATACATTCATCGAGCGACGTTGATGTTATTAATTGATGATCAATAGAAAATAGAAAAATAGTGTTGTAACGTATGATACGAGGAATTTTTTAACATAAGGTCAGTATTTTCAGCGGTTTGTTTGTCATAATATCTGGAATAATGCATTGACTACAGCAAAACAAATACTATTTAAAATTAGTATCGTCACGTACAATACAAGTTGATTGAATTGGGGAGCTATCTAGGCTTCCGACCTACACACGGATTATGTTCCAAGCCGCGCTAAACTCCACATTCCAACCAAGCCGAGTTTTAAATCAACTGATGTACCGACCCATAATGGCCACTATTCATACGTTCGAATATCGATTCGTATTCGGGACTCGAACCTATGAATATTGGCCATAGCCGTCAAATGTTATAATAAAAAATATATTGATACCCGCAATAGGTAGAAAACTCGGCCAACTCATCCGAAGTAATGGCCAGGTTAGAGGAAAAAGGGCATTTCAATTTATATGCCTTGTGAATGTGCAGGGTTGGGTTTATCGGGATTTGTGAAACATAATATGTTATGTGGATGTAGCACAACATGGTATAATACCCCAAAAATAAATCATTATAACATATTGCATTTTTAAGAAGGATGATTAGTAAACTTTTACTTTATCATTTTTGTTTGATTTGGTTGTTTTAATGTTCAAATAGGGGGAAACCATTTTGGATTCAAGATCAGTTTGCAATTTGTTCACGAACTGTGAACTGTTTTTTTTTTTTTTTTTTTTTATGTGACACCTCACAAGAGTGTCCCTGCCCGTGCAGTGCACAGACAGGGGAACTATGTCACCACCCGATTGGGCGGCGTTGTGAGGCGGAACAAGGCAGGGGCTGTAGGAAGGGACTTGTTAATGCGGGCCTTGAAGAGGCTCGGATTATAGGAGGGAGGAAAAACAGACGCCGGTAGCCCGTTCCACATACGAGCCGACTTACACAAAAACGAGTCGTAAAAACGGCCCGTTCTCATGAAGCCAACGTCAACCGTGAACGGGTGTTCAGCTCGTGTCCGTCGAGTTTCGCGCACGTGCACCGGTGCATCAGGAATCAATGCTGCTAGCTCCTTGGAGCAGGCTCCATTGAAATACCTGTAGAACAGACACAGCATGCCTACATTGCGTCTATGCATCAGAGAAGGCAATCGGTCTGTTAACAACGGATTGTCAATCAGACGGATCGCTCTCCTTTGCACAGACTCAAGCAGGTTTATCAAGTATTTTGGGGCACCAGCCCAAAGGTGGCTCCCAAATTCAATAGTTGGGCGGACTTGAGACTTGTACAGGGTCAGTAGCTGGTCACTGTTGAAGAATCTCCTAGCCCTGTACAAGACGCCCAACTTTTTGGAGGCCTGATTTACTCGGGCTTCTATGGATCCCCGATACTTGAGCTGGTCTGATATAGTAACTCCAAGCATTTCAATGGAGTCTTTATTGGGGAGAGTACTCCCATCAAATTGCACCAGACAGTCATTGATCTCCCTCTTTGCCGAAATCAGACACGCTTGGGTTTTTGAGACGTTGAAACTGACCAAGTTGGCCTTACCCCAGGCACGAACCATCTCTAGGTGGTGGTCAATTTTTCGCTTCAAAACTTCCCGAGCTGTTCGGACATCATAGGTGGAAGGGGGCCTGTCAAAAAGATAACCCTCGTGAACGGTGCTGTCATCAGCGTAGCAGTGAATTGGTGCACATTCAACGAGATCGTTGATGTGCAATAAAAACAGCGTCGGAGACAGCACAGATCCTTGTGGCACCCCCGCATTGATTTGGTGCGGTGAGGAAGAAGAGCCGTCAACCACGGTTTGAATTGTTCTTCCCCTCAGAAAGTCCGCAATCCAACTATGCAGGGTTGGGTGGATCCCATACGATGGTAATTTCTCGATAAGCGCCCGGTGCCAGACTCTGTCAAAGGCTTTGGAGATATCTAACCCAACGGTTTGGGTTTCACCAAAACGTTCCATGTACCGCCCCCAAATATGCGTTACATATCCGAGTAGATCGCCACACGATCGGTTTCGACGAAATCCATATTGCCGATCGCTTAGGATATTGTTATTCTCGAGATATGTGAGCAATTTGTTGTTAACCACCCTTTCTAATACCTTCGAGAGTATGGAAGTGATGGCTATGGGGCGGTAGTTAGAAGGGTCGGAACGGTCCCCCTTTTTTGGGATTGGGTGGACGATTGCCTTTTTCCAAAGATCTGGCACCTTTCCACCTTTGAGAGAGAGCCTAAATAATTTCGCGAGCACTGGAGTCATTTCTGCAGAACACCTCTTGAGGACCAAGGCAGGTATTCCGTCCGGCCCACTGGCTTTGTCGACTTTCAACTCGTTCAAGACTCGGAGAACCTCTCTGTTCCGGATCTTCGGTTCCTCCATTTGAAAACCGCAGTGCGGAATGGAAGGGGGAGTCTCTCCGTTATCTTGAAGAGTTGAGTTTTCCGCGAAAATTTTGCCTAATAATTCAGCTTTCTCGCGGGCCGAGTTAGCCAGCCGACCATCAGGCTTGGTCAGAGGTGGGAAAGTGGTTCTGCAGAAATTTCTTCCGATCGAGCTAGCGAGTGACCAGAAAGCACGGCTACCAGTGGGGCAGTCAGCCAGCTTTTTCGCAATTCTCTGGTCGTGATCGCTCTTAGCTCTATTTAGAACTCTCTTACAATCCCTTGCCCGTTTTCGGTATTCCGAAAGGTTATTCATGGAGCTAATCTTCCGGAGTGCATTAAAAGCTGTATTTTTGAGTCTGACAGCTTCAGCACAGCGATGGTCAAACCACGGTTTTGTGCCCGCTCCAGAGGATTTGACGGAGAAGGGAATGTAGCAATCCATTGCTGATGTGATTACTTCTTCTACCTCGCGTGCACAAATTGATGGGTCCTCGGAGCTAAAGCATACAGTACTCCAAGGAAAGGCGCCGAAGAAAGACCGCATGCCGTCCCATTTTGCTGCCCTGTAGTGCCATACCTTCCTCTTTACATGTTTGTCGGGTTGACGGTTCATGGAGGATGGGACAGAGGTGGTAATCAGGCAGTGGTCAGAGGATCCTAAGGGCGCTGTCACCTCCACTCTGTACCCGAGTGGCTCACTAGTGAGAAACAAATCGAGTAGGTTGGCTCGATGTGATGGGATGTCTGGTATTCTGGTCGGAGATTCTACGAGTTGGCTTAGTCCATGGATAAGGGCAAAGGATTCCGCTGATCTACCGGCAGAGTTTGTTGGGCCCGAGAACTTCAGCCATTGTTCATTATGAACATTGAAGTCCCCCAGGATTACAAACTCGGCCGATGGGTAACGGGGCAAGAGAATATCTACAGTGTCACTCAAGTATTTAAACAACTCAACAGTGTCTGATTCGGCAAGGTTTGGTGAGCGATATAGGCACGCATAAATTCTCATCATACCGGTGAGATCCACACGTACCCATAACACTTCGTGTTTTGCGCTCTCGATATTTGCGAGACGAGCGCAGCTGATGTCAGCACGGCTGTAAAGGCAGACACCTCCTTTGGGCCTGAAAAGGCTTTCCAGATGATATCCTGGGCAGTTCAGATAGGAGGTATCTGGGGGCTCGGCAATCTGTGTTTCCGTAAGGAAGAGGAGATGGGGATTTTGTGAGAGAAGGTGGTGGTGGATGGGAGTTAGGTTGGTGTGCAGACCGCGAATGTTAGCGAAATTCACCTTCATCCTCGGTCCACACTGAGGACTCCTACTGTTCGCTGTCGCTGAGTTTATATTAATTTGTTGTGAGTTCATAGTTTTTAAGTTTGTTTTATTTGTTTGTGGGATTTAGGATGGGTTGGGAAGGATTAGGTTAAAAAGGTTGGGTGGGGAGTTGGAGAGTGGAGCAACTGGATACACCAAATGTAAGGTATGTTCTTCTGACTGCGGTTCTAGGCAATGGGCAGGAGAGTCCGGCTGTGGAGGTCGCCCAGTGCGCCCCAAACGCTAGATGCTGGGTCCTCACCGGTCACGAACCGGCACAACATCAGCGGCAGGGTTTTTTCGCTGGCTGATGGGGCAGCCCACCCTTGGTCGTGAGCCCAAGGGTCGGGCCCCTGTACTATCCAACGGCCCGGACAGCGATAACCGGTTTACTGGATCTCCCTCAACCGGCCTCTCCCAGCCCGGCCCGCCCCGCAGTGAGTAGGCCGACCCATTCATCAGTGTGATCCAGAACGCACAACCCTCCATGAGCCCGGGCACCCCTGCTAAGTCACCAAACGTAGCGAACCACTTCAGGTGACCTGTGGCAGAGGTGTTGGTAACCCAGAGTATGGTTCCCGGGGCGGCGGTACCCATTGACCACCTTCCAAATTATAAAAGAAGTTGAGAAGAAATTTTGAATTGTTACCTACAAATGAATAAAAACCGGGAAAGGGTTTTTTAAAACACCTTTCTTTATAGAGCTTTTGCAGAATTGTGTTTATAGGTTATCGATTTTCTGAGGAAATATAATTTATTCTATTTTGTGACAAATTACAAATTTTAGAAAATATTCTTTAAACCTGTATGGTTAAAAATTGTATTCTTAATTGATGAGCGTTTTCACAAAGAGAAATATCTACAAAAACTTTTTGTAGATATAGTCAATAAAATCATTTTATAACCTATATATAAGAGGTGTACAAGTAAATCAGCAATCTCCAATATGTCGAAAAAATAGTTGTGCATTTAATTCCATAGAGATTCAATTTGCGAACCTAATAAATTTAATGGTTAGTTACAAACTCAGCTTAATCCTATCAAAAACTGCGTTTTAAAGTATGTAATCAAAACAGAGAAAGCAATCTCCGAATTCTTTCAAAAGCAAACACAGCAATCTCCATTTCGACTAAATTCAAAGGAGTGTCACGTGACGCTCCAAATAGTGGCAGTTGAAGCTGATTTTTTGTGTTTTTTGACATTTTAAATTGTGCCGAACAATTATTTTTGAAGATGGGTTGTCACCCGACTCCAGTGTTGGAAGAATTGGAAATAAAATGATGCAAAAAGTATTATTTTCCAATTACCCCTTTAGTTATGAAGTATTCCTTTAAGCCAACCAACACAAAACAAAGTTGACAGTTATTAGGAAAGTTTTGTAGCAATCACAGCAATCTCCAATGTTGTATGAAACAAAAGCAGTGATCTCCAACACTTCATGGTAGCAAAAGCAGAAATCTCCAACACTTGGTCCACTCCAACATGCAAATTCAATTAACGACATCAAATCAAAGACATGTTGAATAATAAGAAAATTCAATTCATTTGTGAATTGAACTCGAAAATAGTGAATTTTGAAAGAGAAATATCTAGAAAATTTGGAATAAAAAAAATCACAAAGAAAAATATCCCTTACATTTTAATTAAAAAAATATATATTTTTTAACAATTTTTATTTTTTTATTTATCTTTGTTAATACCTACGTATTCCATAAAATAATTATAAATATTTGCAAATAATTAACATAATACCCACCGTTGATTCGTCCATACAAAAAATGCATATGTGTTACCTAATAGGTACCTACCCAATAATATTAATGATACCTCCAACTTTTAACATTTCAAATACATTCTGATGGCAACATGCTACACTGGCGCCCCCTAGCGGCATGAGTTGTGCGCCTTAGTTTTCTTATGTGAAATACGGTCTTAATTTTACGTTAGTAAATAATAGAAATAGCAAAAAAAATTCAAAATCTTGCTGCTTTTTTTTAAGCGTAAGGAATGTAGAGAACCCATCGCTCAGGAGTGGAAACTCGACCTGCAATAGCCATCCCAAGATAAGGTGTGAGCTACCGTGCTCAGGCTGAATGATCTGGGAGACAGTGTCACTAACGGTACCTTCGCGAAACAGGGTTGCATCTCTAAACTATTTAGACCTTTCCCCAGCACTCGGAGCTCTGCCGGAGTGTACCTTATATTTCCCTAGATACTTGTGGGACGAATTTGAACCATTCGAAAACTTCCTCAGCCCTCGTGGGGCCTTCAGGGAACCAAGGAGCAGTGGAGACGAGATCCTCTTCCCTCGTGGGGCCTTCAAGGAACCAAGGGGGAGTGGACTCCTCCGTTGTGGGGTCTTCAGGAAACCAAGGAGGAGTGAAGAGGAAAGACGAGGCCCTCTTAAAATTTTATGATTATATTTTCAATGGTATAATATACTTTATTTGTAATCAATAACATTTTATTTGCTAGGATTTGACGTCAACTATACTTATTTGCCAGTCAACTTTTTTTTGGCATCCTGAGCAACGACTTGTAGTGTTTTTGGTGTTGTTTTTTCATTATTACATCCCTAAACTACACTTATTTTACTTTAGTTCCAAACAGGAGGTCCTGAGAAAAAAAATTCCCCCAGAGCCTATGTCATACTCGGGGATGCTTTGCGGAATGTCCTTTCAGGGAAACAAAGGAGAGGAAGTTCTGGGAAGGAAAAAAGGTATGAGGAGTGGGTAGGAATCTGGGATCAATGTATCCGGGAGTGACGGACTTATGAATCCATCCCTCCCACTGTGGTGCAAGAGAGGTCAAAAGCGCTCCCTCAACCAGTCTCTCAATAGGTGGGCAAAAGCATCCGCCTCCTATTGAACCCGGGCACCCCTACACAGTCGCCAAATGTAGCGAACCAATTGGGGTGACCTACGGCAGGAATGTTGGTTATCCATCAAATGGTTCCCGGGGCGGTGGTACCCATACCCGCCTCCCAAATTGAAATATTAATTGTATTACAAGCAAAAAATTTGATAGGGAATCAGTAATAAAGGTTTTTTCAATATAACTAGGGCCTACTCAGATAATAATGGATATTTTACATTATATGCCTACCTGGTAATTTTACCTTTATATAGATGTAGGTTTGTAGCAGTGGCGGTCGGTGACTTTTTGTAGAAGGGATGCTGGACATCAAATGTTTATGAAACCAAATATGCACATCTAGACGCTAGCCCAAGAACAAGATACAATTAGGTACCGTCTAAAATTATCTCCATGTATCCATTAAGCTCCATAACTCAATATTTCCAGTATCCAGAATAAGTTTTTTTCCGAAAATGGCCGAGACACAAAACTTTTTCGCATTAATGATCCAATTATACAACCACACAATTCATTATTATCATTTAAAACACGTTGGCGAAGTATCCATCTTATTTTGGGTATTCATTTTTATTTTTGTAAATTATGATTAAAAAGTAAATCGCAGGTTAAATTCAATAAGAATTCGACTTCAGTATTCGAGCTCAAAGCAAACTGTGAAAGCAGCGCGCGCATACAATCCAATGGATTAGTAATAAAGTATATGATTCTGTGCATTATACATATGAGCATTAACGACATTTTTTGTACGTTGGATGCTGTCATAAATATCGTAGAAAGTTGACGAATATATTGGCTTGCGGGTATCAGTGCACATGCGCGAAAAGAACGTACGTTCTAGCATTCTTGGATACGGTTTACAGATCGCTTCCACACCACAGTATTATTGCTTGTATACATACGTGTGTTTTACGCGTTTCACAGTATTTGAGAATGTATGTGTATTTAGACTCGCCCGCTCTCTTTGTATCTTGTCGTTCGTTGTGCGTAAACAGAAACGGGATGATAATATGCACGATGTATGATTTTTTACAACGCCGCTTTTGTAAAAAAAAATCACATTAAGGTCTGTGTAAAAATATTAAAATATTTTAATTGCAGTATTGCTGTTTACGGCTAGAAGTCCAAATCTTTTTACTCTAAAATGCAAGGGATGCGGAGCATCCACAGCATATATGGACGGACCGCGCCTGGTATGTAGATATTTCACTTTGTTAAAATTTATCATTTTCTATTCCACATAAAGAAGTTCAATAAATTGATTTTTGAAAATGTGAATTAGTTTTTAGTTAGTCGCCCAAACATAGAATATAAATAAAATATACCTGTTTGGATAGATATTTCTCTCAGTGAAGACGCTCCTCAATTACTAAATGCATTTGGGATTTTTGTTGGAAATTACCACTCGCAAGTACTAGGGTATGTTTGATACCTAATAATGAGAGGAGAGGGAAATAGAAAAACAAATTTTACAGCAATTGTATCCTAAGTTTAAAAAAGTCAATTATTTGGGGGCATTGCGCTTGGGAAGATATATAGATTATTGAGATATCCACGTGGGATTTTAAAAATATTGTTTTATCATATCTATTAGGTCTTTCATTTCTGTCAATAATCAAGTCAAGTGATGATGACTGAACTGATGACTATCCAAATGTGTTTGTTCAGAGAGGGAGCAGAATGACCGACAAAATCAGCTTTCACAATGATCTCAGAAATCAAATGCATCTGTCAAACCATTATGAAAACCAGTTTCGTGTTGGTTCTGTCGATGTCAGCTCCTGATGTTCTCCTTGTGTTCTGATGATGTTCTGCTGTTGTTCTGCTGATGTACTGCTGTTGTTCTGCTGATTTTCTGATGATATGACGATTTATACTCCACTCAGCTGAGGACAAACTAATCATTATCTTGTTTGTAGACACTACAAATAATTTAGTATGAATTTTACCAAATACGTAATTTGCAGTGTGTTACATATATTACAAATTTTAAAAAAAATCCTCTAATTCAAGACAGACTTATATAGTTACACATAATGCAACAAGAGGTTAATTGTGGTTTGCCATTATCACGATTATTCAATTTTTAAAAAGGTTGGTAATTTATTAGGTGAGTACGATTATTTTGTAGAGCATAATTGCAACTAGGCAATACGTAAATCAAAAATGAACTTAGAAATTTTTAAATAAATGTAAATCTACTGGTAGACATCGTAAAATGATTTCATTTTAATCATTCAATCTAAAATGGTTTTCCTGATTTTGCTCGATATGCGGCTACCCTGTTCTTACAATTACCGTTTCAAATAGGGCATAAGAATAACTTAGTCCAGCCCATTAGGCCCGGGGATGAATAGGGTGGATCTATGTTTCCAGATCCACCGGAATAATAGGGCTGGTAGATATTATTTTGAGGGTGTTGATTTCACTGCTTGACTTTATCCACTGTCATTGCGGCAAGTGGAATAATTCGTAGTTGACGGGTTCAACAGCTCTCTCGACACGGTCACCGTTCTGTCACTGTTCTAGTACTTTGTTGACATAGGTCGTTATCAGGGACAGCTGAAAATAAGAGAAATAAAAGTTATTTAAAATGAAATGGAAAAAAAGACTATTGCATAATAATTTACATACAAAAACAATGTATAAAAATATATTAACACGAATAGTATTACGTATGAAAGCAGAGATGATATAAGATTTGGAAAGTTGACGAACAAACATAATATTTAATAAATTATTAAGAATTATCAAACGAAAATTCCAATTTATTTTTTGGATCAATCTTGAAAAATGCAAAATCTAATTAAAATAATAACAAAAAAACTATATTTGAAGAGATATATTTTTCAAAAATACAAACACACCGGTTTTTTTTTAAAATAAAACAAGTGCATACTATTTATCATCACGATGTACGCACGACAAATTTGTATTTTTAAATAACACAAAAACATAAAAACGGTAAAAAATATAATTCTTTGTTACTCTGTACAATTATTTGCGACATCTATGAGCGTTAGAGTAAAGGAAGGATTTCTAGGGAGGTGTAAAATGGAAAGATTTTAGTGTCTTCGCTAAAAATGTGCATCAAAGTTTCGCACCACATATTTTCCTCGCTAGTAGATCTATACATTCATAGATGTCAGCCAACTCGAAAGTCTGTACCAGTGAAACAAATATATCTTTTCAACAACAGGTGGCGTACGGCGCACAATCGTGATTCCAGAAAAGTTTCTAGTACAGTTCCCAGGCTGGTGATAACGCTTATCTGCAATAATTGGGGTATAACAGTAGATAAACGGAAAAAACACATGTAAAATATCAAATGTGTCCGTTGGCACTCAATACGCACAATCTCACGCACACAGCCCGCTATTTCCTGGCCTCAAAAAGAGGTACAGGAAATCGAGCAAATTAATATTTCGCAAAAATAACTTTATTTTGCAATTTAAATTATCAAAACAAAAATATAATACAACTATAATTATACAAATAGAATTGAAAAATACCTCATTCAAAGTTTACTACAAGAAAACACATGTTTAGTTTCGGATTTTTATCAATTAAAACGTATTCTTTAATAAACTGTTCGGCTAAAATAGTTTTAAATTCATTCAAGTAATTTTCAATTAATTCATAAAAATAATAATAACACGACAGCACAATAAATTCTCGCGCGATGATAGACCTCGCATCGCTGGACAAATGATTGTATTATAAATAACACAATTCCATGATAATTCACGAGGCCATTCAAGACCACTTCCGCTACTTTATGAATGAAACTCCACGTCCTCAGTCCTCAGTCCCCAGTCCCCAGTCCCCAGACCTCAAGCCTCAGTCCTCGCGTCCTGTGCCCTCAGAACGCAGAATGAGCACACTAATACTTCAACTAACTAATGGTCATAAGACGTGGAGATTATGCCATTCTGATTCATGAGTAAGTAGCGCGCCATATTTAGGTGAACCAAGATTAACCACATTTTGATAATGTTCCCAGGGAGCCCGTTGGCAAAAACACGTGTAGCTATCTGAAGGCATTCCACTGATAGCTCCGTCATAGGTCTTAGCCTCTCCCCATTTCTCATAAACGTCGCATGTACCTAACAATCTGTAAAAAAGAAGTAATAACTAAGCGTGCGGAATAACTAACCACTAGGGAAATGGTGGACAATTTTTTTTAGAGGAAGTTAATTGTTTTACAGTTTTTATTTTTATTTTACTAAGTAAGAATTGCCCACGTACCTCAATAGCAGAAAACCTGTATGTTAAACCATAAAGTAGACCATGGCAAGTCGAGAAGTAACCAAGCCAGGAGAAACACCGAAGTGTCTGGAAGTTCGATGCAAACAAAGAAGCTCATGTCTCATATGTACCCTTTAGATTGTGCTAAAATAGTTCGTTAGATTTGGCAGTCAATGATCTTTCTCGACTAGACACTTCTGAAACACGTCGCGCCGGAGGAGTGGACCGAAATAAGTCAGGAAAATTAAAAATAAAACGTTTATCTTCTAGCACATCTTTATACACACCGGCTCATTAACACGGCGGGCTTTTGACACCACGCACCGCCGCGGCCGTAACGTGGACACTTTACACAAGTCTGGGGAACCCTGCTGGAGACAGGAGACTGGAGACTGGAAATCGCAGTTCCTGTGGATAGGCTAGAAGCAAAGGCGAAAGAGTACTACAGAGACCCCAACTCCAGCAGAAAGAAGAATAATAAGAGACTATAACAACAGAAAATCTAGTTTGGTCGATACAAATTATTCAAGATTCTAGTACCTACTTTGAGACCAGCATGATTATTTGCCAAATAATACAAAAATATCACAATCATAATGTCTTGTATAATAACCACAACATTATTCTGCATTGCAGGATTTTCCATGACCACTTCCTATGGCTTGCTTTATCAAACCTCACTCACTGCATATGTATTATTTACTCGGCGCTGATTTCGATTCATACAATAATTCATTCATTATGGGATTCATTCATTGAGTCGGAAATAACACCTTTTCGTAATATTATACAGTTCCTTCCAACGTTCCAAGTTCCAACGGTGCCATGGTGAGAAATTTCGATTAGAAATCTTGACTCGGTTTTTATTTTGAAATAACAAAACGTATGAATGATGTAAGTTTCTTTAATCTCTTGGTTACATAGTTCACTCGACTCAACGCAGGACATCAGCAAATTCGGTATTTACTCTTTCTACACCAGATCTGCGTTTCTTGTTAGTACATGTTGATCTGTTTTCAAAAGCGTGTGAATTCATGAACTTGCAAAAAATCTAATTAACACTTCCGCCTCCTCCATTATCGCCAAAGAAACTAATATTTCATCAATGCGAGTCATGTAGAGACAACACATGGTTTTGTTTCCTTCGCAGGCTTTATTAGTAGCTAGTATCTCTATATGTGGAGTGAGCAGATAGTCAGAATGCTGGCGTCACGAGGTTCTGTGCACGTGGGATGGTTCGAATGGACCACTCTAGTTTAGTGCCGAGTTTCTTCTCTTATTAGGTCAGTGGAGGTGTTGACAGAGGCTGAGGTGGTCCCGCCTACCTTCTTCGTTCCCACCACTTCCTGCCTTGCGCCACCGCTTCCTGTTTCCGTTTCCTTTTCGACCACTGCCCACTGCCCATTTCTCTTTCCGTCACAATATCATTATCATATCTGCGACTCCTACCTCACAGCCACGAACTAACACCTCGTTCAATTTCACAGGGAGACCGATTAGTTCCACAATTTAGTCATGTTTGCTTGTGCATTGAGAAATGTATGACAGCAACTCCTACACAATGATACGTGAAAATGACAACCCAGACAATCAAGCCAATATCATCGAGTCCAGACAATTACTGCAGCATTTTACAAAGCAAATTCCAAAGCGTTGATTTTGAGCGTTTAGTTGTAGCGACCAACTACATATAACACAATTTTAATAGAAGTTTTCAATAGACTTAATTATGTCGGTTCACAGTTCATGGTTCATGGAATACCACAAGGTCCGCAAGGTGTACAAGATTTATTTTACTAAAAAATAAAATGACTGAATAACACACAATTAAAATAGCAGAGTTCACCAGTTGAGAGATTTACACAGGTTAATAGTTACGACTATACGACAAATCGTCGGTGAAACCTCTGAAAGTGCCTAAAATGGTGTTTTCCGTTTCCTCGCGAACGATATATCCGTTCTGGCATGGCTACCTATTAAGGAAGTGCCGATGTGGGCAGGCAGAGAGTGCTGCACACGTGGGCTGGGTCAGGGGGCGGAACACGACTAATTACGGGCAATGCTAGATCGGAATTCCTATACGATTAGGTTCACTAAAAGTCAAGAATTATCACAAAGGAACGTCAGAAATGAATATCTAACAACATACAGACAATGCATGTTACTCCATAATTCAGGATTATTAATTAAAAAAGAGAAATGTATGACACAAAGAAGAATTGATGAAGAAACAAGTGAATGGACGCATAATTGAACATGACAAAACTTGGAAGCTGAAAGAAAAAAAGAACACAGTGAACCTTGAGACTAGAAATAGTCTGATTATCATAACATCGGTTCAAAGAATGACACGGCCTATTTTATTCATAAAACCACGAAAAATGTAAGTACCTACCACATTGTTATTTGAAATGAAATCCGTTATGCCAAATAATAGAGTCAGCTGTTTGCTAAGCGAGATTATTTTGCGCGAAATAAAATAGAAACGCCCACGAGCGGCGGCCCTAGCGGCGAGTAGCGGCACTACGCCGGCTATTTGGAGCGCGAGCCGCGGTGATCGCTGGCAAACCCAGTTCTGTTTGAGGACTGCGGACTAAATTAATGTCAATTTAGATCTATGTTGGTATTTATTCGACTCGGTGCCTTCTACGCCATCTAATATGATTATTATCAGGTTATAACAATAAGACACACATTATTCTATCGGCTATACTTGAAAATCCCTGTGCTGACATTACAACAAACATAATAATAGCTGGAATTCATTCTTACGCTTACCGTAAACTAACAACAATGCATACCTATATCTTTAGATTAATAACGTCCGGAAACTAGTGGTTCAAACGGGAAACTGGTAAATCTACATTACTTACATAATTTTTCCCTTTAACCATTTTTAAAATACAATAAACAGCAGATAGAAATCTGTAACAACCGATTACTTTTCAAAATTTGACCTAAAAACTTCGGGCTTGATTTACTCGAAAGTGGAAGCAAAAATCAAAAAGTACAAATCGATTGCAAATGCGATGTAGATTCATATTATATACGCATACAAATAAATTTAAAAAATCGTATTCGGCTACAGGTAATTTATGCAACGAAAGAATGTCACTTTCTTTTAGTGTTGATTTAAATCGGAAAACACTTTTCAACAATTTACTCTTAATTTGCAATAATTATAGGGGCACCAGAAACCAAACCACAAAAGTTCGCCCGCCATTATCAATCACCCTTCCGCGCATGCGCAGGTCTTTAACTTCACTCCTTGCCAAACATCACAGATCACAGTTCGTTTCTCCGCGAACAAGAGCCAAATCTCCACTGGAAAGAAGTAAAAATGCGAGCGGGGGAGCTTTTATGTGTCGTCACCGTGTGAAGACATTTGCAGACTAATATTAATACAATATTATGTCTGTTTTATTTCTTGTTGTCTGCCCCTTCCCCTCCCCAGGCGAGTCTAGGATGACCCAATTCTCTGCAACCAGACAGCAATCGTCCTAGACACATTACTTATCCCTTTCAAAAGTGGACTAAAAATGTGTTTCACGGGTTCTTATTTTATAGACACACTGATACTGGATATTTATACCACGTCGTGGGACGACATCGCGGGGATAACTTCCTTTACACCTGCAGTGGAATGTTCCAACAGCAGTTAGCCGGCGTGAGATTAGACCATATACATTGAATAGGCCTAGTTTATTTAACTCAACTTGCCCCACGTTCCTGGATTGCAGTTTTACTGATGTTTGACCTGGGGCTAATGTGCGCGGTCTGTCCGCAATGGGATTCTTTCCCGGAGAGTTCCATTGTAACATTTTTCTGCGAGAGAAAGAATCAGAGGTCACGAAGGATTTGCGATATGCTAAGTGACATAAGATTTGTTGTGTTGGACGAATGAACAGTGTTAACGTAGACGTAAAAAGGTTAGTAAAATTAGACAGCTGGAATACTTTCTTTCGTAAAAATGCTACGATCGACTTGTTTTAAAGCAAATTTGAATCACGTATTTCGCTCAGCGACAATTTTATCAGCGCTGAGGACTGAATTGTGTATTTTGTGACTGAAATATCGGTATTATGCTAAACGTACAGAATCGCAATTGGGTCGAGCAGAATGTATAGCCGGGAAGCAGACGAAATAATGTTTGTCTAGACACTTGTAAGCTGTGAGCGTCTGCCACCATCACTCACGAACTTTACTCACTCACACGCTGGCACACTCACCCACACCACTCACACTACCTCACCACTCACACGGCTCACCCACACCGAGGTGGTTTCAGTCAACCCACCGCGGATGTGCTAAACAAAGAAAACGTTGCGTAATTTTCGCGGATTTTATTCGCGTCGCGGCAACACGTTATAAGAATATCTCGCGCTAAATGGGAATATAGTTCAAAACAGTTCATTCCGAATTGTGAATTCCGAGTGCCATGACTCGATGTCCTGTTAAGCCCTCTCCACACAACGGTCATCAGATAGTCATCCCATCAGATGGTCCATCTGATGGTCCATCGATGGTTGAAACGCGTCTACACAGTGGCGACCTTCACACAAAAGGGATGGCCCATCAGATGGTTGCAACGCGTCTACACAGTGGCGACCTTCACACCAAAAGGATGACCCATCAGATGGTTGCAACGCGTCTACACAGTGGCGACCTTCACACCAAAAGGATGACCCATCAGATGGTTGCAACGCGTCTACACAGTGGCGACCTTCACACCAAAAGGATGACCCATCAGATGGTTGCAACGCGTCTGCACAGTGGCGACCTTCACACCAAAAGGATGACCCATCAGATGGTTGCAACGCGTCTACACAGTGGCGACCTTCACTTAAAAACGATCGCCCATTAGATGGTTGCAACCCGTCTAAACAGTGGCGACCTTCACACAAAAAGGATGGCCCATCAGATGGCCAAGCGACGTACGCAAAGCATTTACACGATTGCGAAGTTCTGTTCTACTCTCGACGTACTCCAAGATGGACATGAAAGTGATCGCCGCTGCGGCATTATTATCATCTATCTTGCACACTATTGGAGTGAAGGTAATGCACATGATCCTCAGCAACGAGGAACCGACTTAATAACAAGAAGCGCGTAATATATCTATAAAAAAACAATTTTTTTAAATGAATACTTCCAGCGTCACAAATCATACAATTATACTTATACTCCGTGAGTTTTCTCGGGTCTGCGCCAGTCTTATATGTATGCACCGGTGGACCCCTAATGTCATTCTCGAGCATCTCCGACTTCTTCCACCATTCACTAATGTATACCACAATGTTACTGTTAAAAAAACTACATTACAACGACTTTAATTCGACTTGGTATATCCTTCCGGTGCAGAGATATTGAGTATTCCTCAGGGTCCCCGACTTCTCCTGGCACTAATAAGAACAAAATTTCAAATATTCAGTGATATCGATAGGACACACAAACATACACGGGCTGAAGTTTTATATATTAAAATTTCTCTTTTTTTTTGTAAGACTGTGTGTAGGTTTATTTGTATTTTAAACCAATTTTAAATATGTTACCCTTCCCCACACATTATTTTATTATTATTTGAAAAGGTAAAATTAGTTGTTAAAAAATAGATTTAATAAAACACGGCCAGAATTTCTTAAACTCTTCTAAAAGGGATAATTCATATAATCAATATTTAAAATAAAATAATTTACTTTTCCAGAACATTTTTCTACTTTTATGAACGAAATAATCAAAAAAAAAAAAAAATTTCGAAAAAAAATTCGTACCATCGCACCGCCATCATAAGCCATCCGACGCCTCTACGCTCTGTTCGCAATCGCTCTTCATAGTGGCCATCGCATTGGCCATCGATGTGGCAATGTGCGGAAAAGGTTTTACCACGCTGCTAACCATACCGCACGCCACGCGCCGCACGCCACGCACGCGATGCACGCCACGAACGCAATGCAGCAAATCATAATATTACATTGTCAGTCTACATCACTTTACAGAACAAACACACAAATCTCCTTATTCTCAGTTCAACTCATTCATCGCTGATTTCGGCATCAATTTTTTTTTCGTCATAATATTTCCAAGGATTATTTTGTGTGTTATGTACGGAGAAAAATAAACCTGTTAAAAAAGTGGTAGCATGTCAATTTCCTAATAAAATATTATTCAGATTATATCTGGAACACGTGTTCTTTTCCTAATAAATATCATGAATGTGACAATATCAGTATTTATATGAAGATGTGTTCCGCCGTCCTCATAAAGCATTCGCTTTTAACTGATTATTAGGAATTCGGTCAATTCATTTGTTAAAGGCCTGAAATAATTTGACCAGATTTTTAAATAAATTAACTGTATTTTATCTGTAAGTTTTCTTCGTGTGGTTTCGGCATTAATTTTATTTTGTGACAATATTTCCAAGGATGATTTTGTGAGTTATGCACTCACAATCAATTACGCATTATGAAATGGTCATTATATTAAATTAAGTAGGTATTATTATAATAAAGATAACACCAAAGTACCTGTTGGTCTTATAATAATATTGTCATCCATTTCTTCTTCACTGCATGAAGTGGCATGAAGCCGCATTCTGGTAACGGATAGAGAAAGGTGTTGAAAGGGAAGACAATCTTCTGTAATAAAAGGAGAGAAAAACTATTAAATATTGTTGAAATAAAAGCAATGAGATTTGTAAAAACAATCATACAAAATAATCGAAAGCAAAATTGGTAGTATTATATCGACAATGCCATTTGTTATTTCTCATTAAAATTCGTCACCAAAAGAAAAGAGTGCGATGACGGTTTGTAACCTGTTATCACGCGAGTTGCACGTGCGTAGGTGCAACGTGTGCCGTGCATCCGTCTAGTTTCCCCTCGAATTGAAATGCAAATGGTAAATGCAAAACTTGCAAAGAGCATTGCAGACCTGTCCAGTGTCCATCCATCAGCGCTATCTCTGCCTTTGCTTCTCCGGCGCTGGCTCGCTGAGTGAGACATTTCTTGCAGCTTGCATTATGAATATTTATACACGGCATTCAAGCTGTTACGTTGAACGGTGATAAATATGTCTACTGATTCGTTCCGGTCAATTGGCGAAGTAATTTAAATGTATACAAACAAATAGAAGCGCTTAAAGGTTCAATGTCCGGGGAAATATTCTCTCTGCACTCTGCTAAATGGCAGCAAAGTCCTACATTCTATACTATACTACTAGTAGATTCTCTCAGAGCAAACCAAACATATAAGTCAAGCAGATCACATTTGGATATTGAACATATCGGCGGTTCAATACACAATAACACAATATCCAATCTAGTCGCAAAATACTGACTGACGAAGCTATCTGAAAACAACAATAATAGTCAGGTCGGCAGAGATGGGGCCCGCCGAGGAAGTTAGTTCAATAGGAAATGTGTTAAAAACACTATCTTTACGTGCCGTTTTGGAACGCTGTATACATAACCTAAATTTGTATCCAATGTTTGTTTCACGATAACTCAAAGCAAATATTCAAATCAATGAACACCAATGACCTTATTAGTATTTATTTCGAGCCACTGACGACTGTCTATAGACTCCCGGCACGGCGAGTGGCGTGGCAGTGAGGCGGTAATGGTGGCGTGGTTGTGGAAGTGGCGTGGTGTCGCAGCGTGGCAGCATTGAGCGCTCGCTGATTGAATGCGAAGGAAAGCCTATCGCCTCGGTGAATCCATCGCGACTGCGCGAGAAGCCAATAAGAATCTGGTTTGATTGCCACATTGTACAATGAGAGTATATCCGAACATTCCAACGCCTGTCAGACGAGATGACAGGTTGCTAGTTACTAGTTGCTAGTTTATTGCTAAACTGAATTCCAACCAACTAACACCAATGCCACCAGTCCGACTAGTCACCGTTCAGCAGTAAACAGTACCTCAGTCGGTAGTACCTTATATTATATTTCTTAAACTGTGCTGTTTCTGTTGCCACATCGAATCAACTAAGGTATTTTAATTTACCATCGATTTTGAGAAATAATTACTAATTGCACGGGAATTTTCATCGCGAATGGCTAGTACCGAGCCTGTTGTTCGTACATAAACTAGCGGAAAACAGAAACTTGTACGGTTATAAATTCTAATTATTGAATTGTAATGGATTTTTCTATAGAAGCACTCACGGAGAAAAATGAATATTACTGATTTATTAAAATCCTGTTAAAAACGGGATAGCATGCGTGTACTAATAAACTTTTAGTACATTCATGAATATCGGAACACGTGTTCATGCACCTGCGTTTGTCCTGATAGTAAACAATGACGAAATGCCTAATTTTAGAATTTTTATGAACACGTGTTTCCAAAACGCCATAACACATTCGTGTTTTGCTGATATTTTATTAGGAAATCTTTCACTTCATTCGTTAAATCCTGCAGTCCCTTTTTTATTCGAAATACGAATAATTTAAAGAAATTTAAAAAAAATAGAAATATTTCATATCAATAAGTAATAACTCGGATAGATATTATGTTCTAAGAATGTCGAATAGTCCACTTGTACCTGCTTATTCATTTCCGTCTAAGGAAATCCTGTACCAAACGTACTTGGTACATACAGTTTCCCAGGCGTGCAGAAAGCTTGTAAGGTGAGGTGATTTTGCACAACACGGTGCTATACAATTTATCAACATATTATTTTTATTAGAGCTAATTCTTGGTGTTAGATGTTATTTTTGTCGAATCCATATCAGCAAGCATTCAATGACAAATAACCTAGACAATCTGTCGACATGTGAAAATATTTCATGCCCCGATCTTAATGAATATTACGATATGAACAACAAGATCTTGTGTAATCATCAAAGAAATTCATGAATAAGGTCACGTTTTGTCCGTCAAGTTATACACGAGATTCTAAGCAATACTCAGGCCCATTTAGCCGCAGCTTTAGGAATGCGCGGTGGTTGGTAGGTACTGTAGGTAGGTTTTGTTGGTTGGTTTGATCGCTGTGCGCACGTGGCGAGTTTCGCAAGCGCGCCGCGGAATGCGCGCATCGAGAGAATTTCAAATTCGGAACGAGGCGGTCAACTATCGAGGAATTTTCCCATTCCCGAAGCCCGCGGCTGGAATTTACGAATTTGAACTTCAAATGTAAAAACTTCGAAATCTCCGCATTCAAGAACGCCCAGAAGAATTTTAAATGAAGTCTTAACCTAAACATTTTTCTGGAAACAAATTTTATCAATAACTTTTTTTTTAAATAAATTTGTTGTTCTTATTTTCAAGGAGATTTCCTTTCATCTTCTCGTTACATTTTTCAAGCGTATATTTATTTACTGCACGGAGATGTTCTGAGGCTGAAGGGAGTGAAAGTTGGAGAGGATTGGACGGAAGAGGATTGAAGTAATCAGATCGGCACACCAAATATGGCTAAAGTCATTTTGTAACTTTGATTCTGAATGGTGGTTTCATAGGCATCATTTTCGAGGCAACTCTGACAGTATCTACTAATCACTCTAATCAGTATGATTCATAAA
This sequence comes from Hesperophylax magnus, assembly GCA_026573805.1. Classification (NCBI taxonomy): domain Eukaryota; kingdom Metazoa; phylum Arthropoda; class Insecta; order Trichoptera; family Limnephilidae; genus Hesperophylax; species Hesperophylax magnus. The sequence continues at coordinate 5,289,354 of JAIUSX010000029.1, read as the reverse complement.
CAACCGTAGCTACAATGAAGACATAAACATCATTCGTCGAATTTAGGATATCAGTGTGTGGCAAGAATTATGAATGATTTTACATCCTTCAAGGCTCGAAAAATAAAATGTTTTAAGTCACATTAAATCGTTTAAAAAAAAGTTATAATTGTTGTCCAATCACACGACCGAATTTAAATAATAATAACGTTTGTCGCCTTAAGAGCGGCGAGCGCAATTTTTCTAAAACCAGTTTCGGTGTGTTTACGCAATGTTATTTGTTATTAACATTGACGGAGGTTAGGAATGGGAAATTACAAAATAATAACGGCTGTTCGACTCGGCTAGTAAAGTGTAGTTATCGAACCACCTAGGTTACTGCCTAGCGAGCCACAAGCTCGTTGTGGCATCCAGTCCTGTTAGGCCGGATCGAGGGCCGGAGCAACAAGCAACAAGCAACGTGGGACCGGAGATGGCCTTGATGAAGAAGCCCACCACTAGAGTTGCGCAACTCCGGTCGACTTTAGTATCTGCCTCGGTAGGCCCTTGGTACTTGACGGTTATGCAATGCGGCCCCAAGAATGTTGTTTGTGAATTGGTCATAATTATTCTATTCATATTCTTCATACGAAAACAGATTTCCTCATACGAAATGGAACCGTGGAATGTTGACGATTTTTACGGAATTTCGGTTTCAAGGATTAGGATAACATAACACCTCGGCGGTGTCTTTGGTTGTTTTATCGATTCTGTGAACTTTTCACATTCAAAAGTCGAATAAAATAAAATCTTAAACACACCTAAAAAAAAAGTGGGTGTGTCAAGCCTACGCAAGACAGAAGTGAAACTTCTAGTTTCAGCTGATAAATAAATAAATAAAATAAATATATATTTATCAAAATAAATAAATTAATTAAATAAATGTAATACAATTATCATAATATACGGATTAGATAATAATTTTAATCCAACACAATAACGCAAAGCGCGCTCTAGCGGAGTAATGTTTTATCACAGTGAGATAAGTGTTTTTATTATTTTGCAATATTATTTTCTTTTAAAAAATGTTCTGACCTACTAAAAAATAAGATATTGAATGAAAAAGGCGTTAAAAACAAAAAAATAATGTGCGATGGCCGAGAATCGAACTCGGATCCACTGCTTGGAAGGCAACTATGCTGACCATTACACCACCAACGCCAGTTGTCGGGATGAGCTAAGAAGCATTTATATGTTACTTCAAAACTTTGACTAGATCAAATGAACTTTAATCGGTGGTCCCGCATTTTCGTTTCGGTCATGAGTCGGTTTTACTCCGGTCCTAGAAATTGCATGACGCGCGTAAAGAAGTTTCACTTCAATAGAATATCAACGTTTTCAGGAAATCATAGATTTTCAGAAATTTGGATTTCCGCGACTAGGAGTACATAAAGCTCCGGGGGCGTGTTACAAAATATTTTCCTCTCTGCGAAGTTGCAGAATGGCGTTTTCCTAGAATTTCCATAGAATTTTTGAAAATTCGACTTCATAGACCAGGAGCACATAGAGTTTCCCGATTTAGCGAGAATGTTCATGGATGAAGAAGAAGCCCAGGTTAACAATAGATGGAATTCACGAGTTCCAGAGATTTTCAGCATTTTCATGGAAACGGATCGGGAGCGCAGATTAAGAGTGGTTAAAAGTAGCTTTTCTTTACGCAGGCTTAGTAAGCTTGATTCGCAGTCACTCTTACTGCTCTCTGAGCATTTTATCAACGAGGGATGCATGATATAGCGGAGACTTTTGCTGTATTTATGAATATTTTACGACGGCATTCTTCACATTGTTGGGCGACTCTTCGCCTCGTGGCCGCATTAGATGCACCAGGAGCGCAGAATCGGAGAGAGGCGGCCGACAAGTCTGCGAGGAGGTTGCTAGCGCACTGAGAAAGATCGATGACATAACTCGCGCCGGAATGCGGTCCCCCCTCCCCCCTACACGGCCGCCCTTCCAGACGGCCCCCGCCCCCCGCGCCCTGCCGACAGGTCTGCAGGTCCGCACGGGAGCCTTGACCTCTCCGCATTCCTGCGGCCCGCGACACTACGGCCAACGGAGGCTGTGCACTGTGCCCATGCCGAGAAGCAAACTGCTCCGGTAACTAGAAAATTATTTAGGGCAGATAATGAAACTTCATCGATACGAACATCCCACTCACTGCAGATGAATATAGTGTATTTAAAAAAAAAAAAAATTTAAGTGCTTATTTAATTCATCCAATGTGTTTACGCTGCGCTCAATTCGTAGGTCTACAGAAGAAACAGGGCAGGTTACGTCATCATATGACGTTGTACAATGTTGTGAATATTAATTTCGAAATAAAAGCGTGTTACATTTTTCCTTCTTAATTAAACAATGATAAAATAATGTATTATCCCCCCGACAGTTTTGTTTTATGAATGTACAAAACTCAAGAAAATTATTTGCATTTAAAAAAAAATTAAGTACTTTATTTGAATACTTGATAAAATCACAGTGAGATAAGATATTTAATAATGAAAATTTGAGGAAATTTAAAATTTTTAATTTATTTAAATATTAGCTACGTGAAATAAAACTTTATTGAGATGTAATGAGGCAATGTGAAAATAAAGGGGCCGGGCGCGAAAGCGTTGATAAAGCGACGTTCATTGACCCAATGCAGGAGATTTCATTCAAGCCCCGGGCCAGCGATACTTAAACATTCTAGACCGGGGCGGCTATTACATTCGTCGGCGTAAACTACATTTATTTTATTCGTTTTTACGAAACTATTTTAGAGGGTCATTTAAAAAAATATATTATTGATTGAGTGTTCTTATAATAATCAGTATTCTCATATAAATAGTTAAATACTAAATTTTGTGATACACATTATTACAAACGTTACATCTATATACTGGGCGTTAAGGGACGTACTTCACTTACTTGAACCAGTGATTCCGGAAATTATTTGGGGTAAAAAATTCAAATGAAATTTTGGTCTCCGGTGACATTTTTGATGATTTTTTTTAGTAATTGGACAGCTAGGGTCTAGTTATGACATATGGAAGAATTTAAAAAAATACATGTTTTTGAAAAAAAAATTAGAAGAAAAAGAAATTGACACCAGAGGAAGACTAAACGCATTATCCCCGCATTGGAATAAGATACGGAATCGAATAAAAGTCGATATAATCGAGTTTTTTTAATAGTAACAAAGTTGTATACATGGCACGATCAAGCGAAACAAATACTTATACAAAGTAAACTTTTCAATTCTTTAGAATAATATTATTTCCACCTCAAAAATAGACCCTGTTTTCAAGTACACTAGAATTCATAACCTCAAAACTTTACTCCAAACCATTCATAACTCCGAGCAACGCCGGGTACATGACATCTAGTGATGTATAAATATAATTTATTTCTTAAAAACTTTGTGGAACCATTTTGCTTAAATAGTAAAAAAATACATTTTTTTAACCTCTATATTAATAATAAATATTCAGAACAAATATTTATTATTAATATAGAGGTACATTCACTTTTACGTTTCTAGAAGTGAATGGCATTTTAATATATTTCGGATTTTTTATAATGATTTAGATAATCAATTCATAATTGTTTTATTTAAGGACTTCACTAAATGTAGACTTACCGAGAAATATATAGGGTTTCCATCCATGAAGTATTGGTTCCAATCAACTAATGGATTCCGTAGATTTATTGAGAATCTGTGAAAGACAAAGTAATTTTATGAGAACATAATTCTGTAATTTTATATAGGAATGTAGTAGGTACAACAATGTGAAAAGTATAATTATTAGATTGGAGTTGTGAACAAGATAACTTTCAACAGTTTCAACTGCCCCCAACCGCCTGGAGCCTGTGAAACAGTGACATCCCCAATCGGGGTATGCTGTGAGGCTGAGTTAGTGGGGAGGGGATGGGGAAGTAACTGACTATTCACATCTGGTCATCAAACACGGCTAAGGCCATTTCAAGCAACGTTTCAATTCTGAATGGTGGTTTTTCACCACAGCGATCTTGAGAGTATCTTCTACTGTGGAAAGTGCCGCAGTACAAAATGTGTAAAAAATTAAATAATGAACACAAAGTTACAAATACAAATTTCTGTATATAGATATGTAGTGTTTGGTTAAAATGCTTTCGTTAGACCTCATCTATGTAGTTTCCAGTCCCTACTCATTGACAATGTGCAATATCGCATCGAAAATCAATAACCGAACATCTTTTATTATGGGTTCGTATTTTTCGTAAGCGTTCTGATGTTCAGATTTGGACATAGGCTTCCCTGAAGTTGATTTCAAATTTTATGCTGTCGACTATATAACAAAAAATGAATCCCACAAGATTGGTGAAATATTAACCCAATAGCTTTACGTTTTGTTTTATGCCTAGAAGATAGGTAGATGCGGTAGAAAGTCGGCGGGTCTTTCATCGTCTTGTGAATTGTGCGCCGCGCAGGAATGTCGGACTACGGACACCAGGTCGGCAGCAAGCGCAAGCAGTGTCGGTGCTCTGTTCGGGCATCGTCTTTCTCTCTTTCTCGACACTATGCTCAATTTGAAGAAAATTTACTTTCAAATAGATATTGTATTCTGGAACACGATTAGTTTTATTTTTCAAGTTGTTACCAGCATCCCATCTCTCTCTGTTTGGGTATCGCATTTTCCGCTTATTTTAAAGACAATTTACTTTAAAAATTATATTGATTGAATTGAGCAGAATTTCACTAGCCTGTCTGGGACCTAGGAGTCTAAAAAGTCTTATGTAAATTGGCGGCATCAGTTTTCTCTATTATAATATAACGGTATAGATCACACTTCTAAGGAAGAGCCGTTAAGTAAAACAATTTATTATCGGTATTAGTTCGGTGTGTTTCGAATGTAATTAAATGTGTTAACGTGGTTGTTAAAAGTAAACAAGTGATACAATCAAATGACGTGAATGGTGTAAGATAATGATTGGTTTTGAGTCAGGTATCAAGACTTGGCGGGTCATTAAGAGATAACGTAATAATAATACGTCTCACTAGTCACTAGCTGTGGCTGTATCCTGATGGACCGGAGGCCAGAACAGAGGTGGCTGGCATTAGCCATCAGCTATCAGGCATCATTCAAAGATCGATAATGGGAGACGAAGTTCGCCAAGAAGAATGAAACGTCGGCCCGGGTAACAATAACAATTGAGATGGCGCCAAATCTGTTCCACATTATGGGCACGACTGCCGATTGTCGATTGCCCATATTAGTCCCCGAGGATTGGCAAGTCTTTGAGTTACACAAATCAATTGCATTGTCATGATGAACCAGCGCGGCGCCGACCTGATGTAAAAGGCAATTCAGCACGGAACACGTATTCTGTACGTCAAACGTCTAGACACGTCCGAGAGAAAAGACTCATTCTCGCCGTAATACTTACATTATAATGTTATTAGTTGTTAAAAAAAAAACTTTATAAAAAACCAATTTTCACTGAAAGAAACTTAAAATCATGCCGATACCCAAAATTATATTGTGGTGACTGATTACTAATTTTTAGACAGTCTCTTCAGCAAACTGTCACGTTGTGGACACGAAGCGGAATGCGACGCTTGCAATGGAGTACCATCTGCTACAAAATAAAGAAAATCTTGTTCCGATTCATAGATGCTGCTAAATATTTAATTAGAAAGCAGGTGAGAATCTCATACGAACCTCATGAAAATTGAGAGTGGGTTCACATACTTGTATGGATAAAATATTTTATATTATAAAACCGATGAATGATATGAATAGGCCATTATTTATCTATGCCCACACAATTAAATTTACAATATTTATTTTTTTAATATGTTTGAAACAGAATGAATAAGTTTGCTTACTCATTTTAAAAATAATTTTAATCTCTAATAATTTCTAAATACTTTTTTTTTATTAAAGTATCTTTTTTATCCGTTTAGACGAAAGGTCGAGCTTTCGCAATCTCCTCCATCGCTACCAGGAGCGCAAAGAGCGGGCGGGTAAACTGGCGGAGCTTTGGGTTGGTTTGTTGGACCGAGCGTGCGGCGGGGCTTTTGAAGGCGGAGTTAGCCGAGCGCCGGCGGAGAAGTCCGAACGGGGAGCGTGGGATTTGGCGCCGGGCGGCAGTCGCACGCCACCCGCGCCCATCTCCCGCGCCCTCTGCGCTCCTGGTACCGAACATTGAACGCGCGTGTGGAAGAGGCAAAAAAGACATTCCTTAACCCAGACCAGCTTTCTTAGCTACTTTCTTTTCGACTACTCGATTTTCTGGCGGGTGTATTAAAAATATATTAAATTTGTCAACATGCGTGTAAAGTATGTACTCCTGGCACGCGGCTAAGAATTAATACAAAACAAGCAAGTTTAAAAAAATATAATTGAATTAATTCCAAACGCCTGTAAAAATAAATTTTGTTAATTTAAAATGACTTTATTAAAGCCGTTATTTATCCAATATTGAACGTGCCAGAGCTAACTGCCCTACATTTTTTTTTTCTATAAAATGTAAAATATAAAAAAAAGCTATAATCTTGATGCGTATAATTTATTATAATTGTTTTGGAGGCGTCATGATTAATAATGTAGACAGGTACATGCATGTATTAGTAATTCTTTTGAGTTTCCTAAGGTACAGTTCCATTTCAACATATTAACATTTGTACCTAAACAGGCTAAGATATTATAAACCAATCCGGATAATCAGAGAGCACAGGGGGCTTTTTGAAAGGCCAGGAAATTAGGTATAAACAATATACAGGAAATAAACACCTTTTGAGAAAATACTCATATGAAATAATAATAATCATAGCTAGCTAGTAACTACCCTATAAGAACCAGCATGTATACCAATAGACAGGAGGAGATAAATTCTCACGGGAATCCCAGGCCATTATGTTTTATTAAAGAGGGTATTCAATATTTTTGTTTATACTTAATAAAGAGATTACATATTAATGTAGTATTTTTTTATTTAAAAAAAAGTTAATAAACTCTATATATTTAAAACATGCATAAGTAAAACTATACACGATGTATATCTCACATTAGTTTTTAGATTCTCACGGCCAAAAGCATTTTTGATGTTTGTTTTTGTCAAGATCCGATATACTAGCTATGATACTATTATATTCGCGAAAAATCAAGAAATATTATGTAGCGACCGGTTAGTGACTGAGTTGGCATCATGTTTGGGTGACACCCTGGCGTCGTGCGTTTGATTCTTCGATTGGCTTCTGTGGTGGTAGTAGGAGATTCGATATCGAATACAGAATTGTGGAAAAATAAATCATATTGAATTACTTTATTGCTTTTCTGATATTATATTATACTTATCACATATGTGATATTTCACACACGCATGCATACACCGACAACCGAAATTAGTACGTTAAATGAGTAGGGTGTAATGTAAATTATTTTCGATGAAGACACTCTCGAAGATTGACTGTCCGATGAGGTGAAGCTCGATGTTTGCCAAATGAAGTAATGCTCGAAGTTTGCAAGATACAGTATAGTTCGAACTGTGCCCGATAAAGTGAAGCTTGAAGATTGCGAGATGAAGTGAAACTCGAAGTATGCCAGATGAACAAAAGCTCATGTCTAATGAGGTGAAGCTTTCAGTTGGGCTGTTGAAACGGCTGTGAAAAAAGAGTATAGTCCCAATCCCACGTCCCACCTGAACTTGTCGATCGTTTGACGAAAGGTCAGACAGTGAGTCAATCACAGCGCCATGCCAGTTGTATTTCTAGAACAATTATTATTAACCGGCGGCGCATACCGTCGCGACGCTCTAACTCTAACTGACCAGTCACAGTAACGGAGACAATCGCAAATAAACTCCCGACAAACAAACGTCGCCATAATTGCTCATTACCTATCTATTGTTAAAATTATGGCGTGCTTTTAAGGTGTTGAAAATGAGCATTCCCGTTAAGAACAAGGATGGATACAGGAATGGATCGTACGTGGATATATTGTCACTAATTACGATTCAGACAGTTCGGAGATCCATATTTCAGTGTATAAAACGATCCTAAACCATAAACTATGTCCATAGAAAGATAATACAGTAGAGAACCTTATATTGAAAGCTAGCACGGAAGGCCTTTCTGATTTTTTGAACTATTGTTCAAATATGGATTTACAGTGTGTTTTCATTTTGAGATATGAGTCCGACTACGAAAACCGAAACTTTTTAAAGCCAGCAACATATTCAATGTATCGATGTTAGGCAGAAATAGTGCATGAATATATAGATGGAGGCAAATCTGTTTATAAAAAATATATATACATATATATGTATATCAAAAGGCGTCAAATGAATGCTGGTTTGGGCGCCATTTGGCGCAGGGCCTGGTCTGTCATTGCTACTAGCCAAAACGCGCCAAGTCTTCTCAAGTGGTATTGAACGAATCATCGGATGAAACATCTGATCATTGTTTTCATTTCATTTCCTCTAATGCCTCAATATTATTTATAATACAGCTAAATGCCGAAAACAGAATTTAGGTATGTATATCGAAAAGCACAAAATATAACGCTGTTTGTGGCTCCATTTGGCTCAGTGCCGGCTCTAAATGTGGCAAGCTTCTCAACTCTCAAGTATTGTTGAACATATAACCGAATGAAACATCTGATCTTTGTTTTCATTTTATTTCCTTGAATACCTCAACAATATACATAATACGGCCATAATGTTATCTCTATTATGGCCATGAGATGATGGCCCGTGCACACATAAGTTCCACAGGCCTCACAGACCGATAGACCGCATAGCAATCAGTACAGCACAGTGACTGCGTAGTTCCCTTGTAATCGGAGATTTGAGCGACTTGCGTAGATATATCAAGGTTGCGCGACTCCAAAACATACGAAAACATATAATGCAGAGAAGGTCTCAACACAATATTGTATGTAATTAATGTTTCAACGGACGGGTGGGTGAAATTGTAACGCTCGATTTTACAGAGAACGCTGTAAAAAGAAATCCGTGAAAAACGTACGAGAATCCCACCTGTCATTGTGGAATACTCAGTTAATATGTTGTAAAGAACAAGAAGGACGGGAAATACCTCGCTATTCAAATCTGGTCACCAAACAATGTACTCTCGATCAATTGTTTTCCGCAATCTTACTTTGAGATAGGATCTGAATGAAGACTGAAAGGTATCCACATTTCATTACAATAAACCGTGATATCTAGAAGTTGCCTTTCTGCCCACAGTGTTAATTTCATGATGTAAAAGCGAAACGTTTTTTTTTTGTGAAAAATTATTAGAAATGGTTCCCAGGTTAAATGTTGTTTCTGAAATGATTGAGGACATAGCTAGCAGTAATTACTCGTCAATTGACCTATTAATAAAGAATTCATCGGGTTAGGAGTCTTAGGACGCAATATAATTTTATTGTATATGTTCTGAGATTGTATCGGCGTACATCATGCATATATTAATAGCATTTAGCTTGTTCTCATGACACTTGAGATCATAATGATCTTCGTTCTTCGGACGTACTCAATCTATGGATTTTCCCAGTCGAGGGGATTACCCGTTTTCAGCGTGGTCGAGTTCAGGGAATCCATCATAAAAGAAAAATGTACTTTACGTTAAGGTTCAACCACAGAAAGTAACTTTCAAAAAACTTATGTAAAATGCATTGGAAAATTTATAATATTTTTGTGGAATTTCAGTCAGTACTCATTGATTATTTTTGCAATCGGATCCCTGTAATATCCTTTCACTGAACATCCTTAAACTAACTCCTAGATCCAAACAGCGTTTGAAATTGATTTTCTGTCCAAAAGAATTTACTTATGTAAGTTTGATCAATTTTCACTCGAAGTGAGGGTGACAGACACCCATAAATGATTTGTTTGCTTGTCCCCTATATACTCAAAAACTACTGGACCGATTACGTTGAAAATTTCAATGTTTTTTCTTATTAGTATGAGGAATGTTTAAAGAGTGGTTTGAATGGTAGAAGATATCAGGGACGCCCGAGAAAGACTTAACGCATCATCTCTGCACTGGAATGAGATGCGGGGTCGAATAAAAGCTTATATAATGTAGTTTTTTTAATATTAACAATATGTTATACAGTAGTGAACGATATAAACAGCAGAGGACGAAAAGGCATGATCAAGTTAAACAAAAAATTATAAAAAATATTTTTTCTAAATTTTGGAATAATATTATTTCCACCTTAAAAATAGAGCCAGTTTTCAGTTACACTAGAATTCACAACCTCAAACATAACTACAAACTATTTAAGACCCCGAGCAACGCCGGGTTTGCGTTAGCTAGTATTATATAAAGCAAGAAATGCAGCAAAAATCCGTGTTTTTTCCCTTCCCACTCAGTTCAGGATAGCATTTCACAACACAATGAACATAGATAAGGACTGACAGGGAACAGTTGGAACTGTGCATTATTAACATTTTAAAAGTAATATTGTTTTAATAAAGTACAGGAAAAATTGCCTTGTGCACTTGAATCGCCCCCCGTTTGACCATCAAACAAAACTGTATCAATACGTGAGAGTGTGAACGCGTCGGTGCGCAGAACGGTTTATCAAACAAAAACATAAAACAAGCCAAATTTTAAATATTATTTTTTAACGTCAAAGACTAAATTTATCGCGTCTGAACACATATTGGACCGGGCTTCACGGACGACTGTAAGAACTAAGAACGGGACATTGACAGACAAGCGACAGGCGATAAACGACAACAAGCTATCCATTTCAGTGCTTGTCGAAATAGTACGTAACGTATTAGACCTTTATCTGAGGCATTGAAAACTTCTACGACTATTGATCTAGCCACTCATTTGTCATATTTGCCATAATGTGACCAAATTATATAGAACCTAAAAATATGGGATAAATAGTAAAAACTATGGAGATTCATTGGCTTTTAGCCGCAGTAAGAGGTTCATATGTTATAATTCTTTTAGGAATGATATGAATTAAATTTAATGGGAAAATTGAAAACCGAACACCCATATTTCGAGTCGCTAGGGATTTAAAGTTTAAGGGGCGTCGAGCGAACATAAGGGAATGTAAGATAATATAGTTGACGACCAAATTCGTTATTTTTTAAGGCGTTTATAGCGTTTTTTACAAAATTATTTATGATTTTTTTAAAAAAATAATAGAATAAATATTTCGAAAAAAATAAATTTTTCAGTCTTTTTGGAGTTTTTTTACATATTAATACCTACATGATTTTATTTAGATTTTCAGAAATTCTACCCTTACAAATATAGTTTATAGTATCTATCTACCTAATAATAACATTTTTTTATTAACTTTGAAATAAGAACCGACTTTTTATAGGTATCTATATAGCCGAGCCTTCTAAGGTCGAAACGGTAACGTACAATATTATATTAACTGAAATGTAAAGGGTTTTTTTTTTTTTTAATTTTCAAAATATTTCTTTCAAGACTTTCAGAGAACCACAAAAGTGTAATGTTTCCATGTCTTGTTATCTTTTATTTACATGAGAATATTAGACTTTGCCAATTGTTATTCCAAGAACTATTTGTATTCGCTTTTATGAATTATTGCTCGTAGAACATTTTCTGTTGGCAATTGAACATTGACAAAAATTAACATAATAAAACATTTGAGGGAGATATTCATTTATTTTTTCAACAGGTATTTCATGATAAAATCCTTCCAGATATCAGCATATTTAGATATTATGAAAAATGTTAATTTAAGATTTATTCTTGACGCAACACACACCTCTATCGTCTATAACTGTTAATGTAGGCACATTATTTTATATCTGGGAGTTAATACCAGAAGTGTTCATGTCTGATTTGAGTTAGGTAGGAAGGTACGTGTCAGAAAGTTCTCTAAAATGTTATTTTTTGAATGCCATAAATGTCACTGAAACCTATGTAATGTGTACATAAAAATAATATTTTGTAATAGTAATAATAATAATCATGAGAGAACATTATTTTCTTCTGGGCCTTCCTAGTGGAGTTGAATAAATTTTACTTCAAATATTAACAAAAATGAATCCTTCTAACTCCAAAACGTTAAATCAAAAAAATGGGGCAATTCAATTATAAATATTTTAAAGATTTATTTAATTATTTATTTTTTTAGAAAGTTTCAGAAATATAAATAACAATTTTTAATTTCACCTTAAAATACACACCGAAAATTTTAACTGAATATTCTAACACATACTTAAACGAATATCTATAACAACTCCCGCCACACACAAAAACTCAGCTTAATTATGGGAGTATGTATATCTTATACATTATAATATTATAAATTTTGTATAACAGAATTTTTCGAACAAGTATATATTCATTTCTTGTTTTTGTTTTTAGCTTATTTAATTATAATACAGGATTAAAAAAGGTGGTGCATCAAACCTTCCACATGGCTTGTCAGAAGGTTCTACCTTGAAAAAATTAAAGACTTTTCTATCAAAATTTGAAAGAAATATCAATAGCTCTCTTGTAATGCAATTCTTTGCAGGTTGCGTTCGAAAATTAAATATGTTTTAAGTACATGTTTTCTGAGCAGATCTGTCTTCCAATCATCACCTATCGTTTTTCGTTCCCTACATTTCTACCCCATTTTATTCCATCATGGCCAGGTGGGACACTCATATGGTGATATTGTGTCATATATATATATGCACGTTAATAAATTAAATAATATTAATGTTTTCGTGGGTACAGCAGTTGTCATATTATCTAAGCAAGCCTAAGAAAGCATGTCTCGCAGTACCACCGTTCCAGAACACGTGCGCGTTTAAGGATGGGGTGTCTATATTTAGTATAAGTTACCGATATGGCTCAGATTTTTTTACAGGAGTCAAAAACCTCATAATGCTATGCACAAAGTTTGTTGACTTGTGTCATTGTCAATGTCTTCCTTTTCCGGCTGTGCGCATTGCTATCTATTGCTGCCAGTTATCTGCAAGCGGCTTTTTTCTCTAGGATTTTTAAAAAGGAACTGTATCAAAAAAACTACAGATAAACGACAGATAAGAATAAAATCTTTGAGCCCATATTTAGTAGTATCAGTGAAGTTTATATGTAATTGAAGAGACAAACCTGCAGATGTATGTTGAAGGCTTGTTCTGAAATATTTATCACACATTTTCAAATAACGAAATTCTTTCTTGTGCAGATAAAAAGGTTTTATGTAGATTGGTGACATTCGTACACATCCAAATTATTAATCTTGCCCTACCATGAAATCCGGGTATCATTTGGAAGAGCTGGAGGCAAACCACGTGACTATATTTTTGGCACCAGGAGGGTTCAAGAATGCTTTGATTAAACTCTGACATTAGTCTAAAGTATAAAGGTTTGCAGCGCTGTCCACTGAGGGACTTTTCGGCGTAGGATCTGGATATCGAATCGCCTGGAGTAGCGACGCTAATATTGTATGAGGTGGGTAAATTATAACACACTACAATGTAACAAAATGAAATAGTTTAACAAAGTATTAAATTTTGTTTACCCGATTTGGGATAGTACATGTAGTTAGTTTTTTTTTTGACATTGAGTAGATAGATAATGAAAATCATTCAACATCATCGAAATTAAGGTTATGCGTTGTGGGTTATGAATGATGAATGACTTCCATTGATAAATGAAGAAATCAGCGAGGTGCGATTTCTTGACTTCAAAAAAATCAAGGTTCGAAAAATCTAAAATAACATGAAAATTCATGAAAATCATACAAATACGAGCCTTTTTTACCAGGCGGCCATAACGCTATAAGCGAAAAATGTAAGTATTTACATGAACTGACCTCATTAATGTGTGTGTGAGTTTGTGTACCACAGTCGGTTAGTATTATGAATGGGATGTGACGTCACTCGCGAGGGAATTGTGCATGGGAGGTGAAGTAGATGGTGTGGGTGGGGGGGGAGTGGGGGAGAGACAGGAAGTGGATCGTTTTGAATAAGGAAGCTCTCAGCGTTCGCGCGCAAAATGTGCTCCGTACACCCAAATAAAGACGACAGACGATTCGAGTAAATAAACACACCTACTTGGCGGTCATGATACCCTGGAACTTTAATATATTTCTTTGTAGAAGTGAAACGTAAAAGTGCATTTTAATATATTTAGGATATTTTATACGGATTTACGATATTCGATCCGTAATTATTTTATTTAAGGAATTTGAAAAGATTAACAGACTTACCGAGAAATATATAGGGGTTCACACATCGATGACGTATTGATTCCAATCAACTACAGGATTCCGTGGATTTATTGAGGATCTGTGAAAGACAAAGGAATTTTATGAGAACACAATTCTGTAATTTTATATGGGAATGTAGTAGGTACAAACAAAGTAAAGAATATAATTATTAGATTGTAGTTGTGCAGCATAGCGAAGGCTTGATACATATTGAACAAGGTATAATATTCACTATGCGATAGCTTTAAAAAAAATATGTGAATCCGCACAAGAGTTTCAATTGCTCCCAATCGTCTGGAGCCAGTGAGACTATGGCATCCCTAATTGGGGTACGTTGTGAGGCTGAAGGTAGTGTGTAGAGGAAGGAGATAGGGTAGAGGAAGGTGGGGGAGTACCTGGCTATTAAAAGCTGGTCACCAAATACGGTTAAAGACATTTCAAGCAACGTTTCAATTTTGAGTGGTGGTTTTACACCAAGGCGATACTGAAAGTATATTTCACTCCGGAACGGAATAAATTGTGAAATAATAAAAATTTACTTGCGCACGCCGGGATTTGAACCCTCGACCACGGAGGCCATATTATCATTTAATTTCAACACATCGCAAGTACTTTTAGTTAACAATTTGACACAAGTTGCAAGAAATACCATTATCAGTGCTTACGTCCTTAGTAACTCTATGGAGTTTTTATAAAATAGTACATTATATTACACATATAAAAAGAAAATAGGTACCTACATTCAATCATCAAAGAAAATATTAGCGACTATCAGGCATTGTAAATTTGAAACAGAAAATGAGATAAAAGATACGTTCGCATCTAGGAAGTGAACTCAGGAACTTAGCCTTACCGGGGGTCTAATCTATAGATTGCATTTTCTTTGGGTAGAATCTTGCACATATAAAGAGAATCTTGAATATATAAAGATAGAAGAATCTTGCACATATAAAGAGAATCTTGAATATATAAAGATAGAAGAATCTTGCACATATAAAGAGAATCTTGAATATATAAAGATAGAAGAATCTTTCACATATAAAGAGAATCTTGAATATATAAAGATAGAAGAATCTTGCACATATAAAGAGAATCTTGAATATATAAAGATAGAAGAATCTTGCACATATAAAGAGAATCTTGAATATATAAAGATAGCAACCAATAAAAATATGCGTTAAGAAGATGAAGATAATGTTGGTAGTGCTTAATCGAAGTATGATACAGTTAAGAATTAGCTCAGTGGTTTGAGCAGAACCCCGAAAAGAAAGTTCTGGGTCCCATTTCTTGATTTTTTGTTTCATATTTTCGTTTAAGAGTCGATAATATTGTCTTCATTGATTAAATATTATTCCAAAAAGAAAATAGGAAATTCTTTTTATTACCAAAAGTTGAATGAAGACATGATAATTTCATTTGATTGCGTATTTCAGTAATACCTACTTTCTTTCGTATTTTACCAGTGACAGTGGCATTCTATTCTAACATGAACGAGGTAAGAAGAGACAAGAATTGCATCTGTCCTTTGATAATATATTATGCCGAAATCATTATATTTCACTTGGAATTCGCCGGCCGTTCGTCTCCGGAAGTGGATGTCTAGAAATGTGATTCGAAGTGGCTGATACGTCACATCTACCCCACGCGAACCCGCTTCTCCACGCGCCACCACGTGCACATGCATGCACCCACGTGCGCGTGGCGTGCTGCGTGCCCGGCGCACAATCATCTCCAGATGATGCTAAACGGAAGGGGGTCTTCCTGTTGCATCCAAAATAGAAATATATATTATGCGTCGAAAATAGAAATAAACGTCCCTACAGGCCGCTTCATTGATGTCTGAACAACATTCACAGTCCTAGGCTCGACCGGAAATACTCTTAGGTATGGTATTCACGAGAGCCGCGTTGTACCCTCTCTTTCTGTTACATGTGGGGTTTGTGAGAAATATTAAGAGGCGACGATGGATCTATCATCCTTTAGATTGCAATTCCATAACTTCTAATTCTGAGGCACTAACACAAACCTACATATAGACATTCTGATACCTAGCCACTTATTTCTGCCTGTTAAGTCCACATTTAACTTTGAAATGAGCTTAATGTATGAAACAGTAATTTTTGTGAAAACTGCTTGTTACAGATTACAGGTTACGTCATTACGTAAATTGAATTATAAATATGTATCACACATCTTCAGATATTTCGTAACAGAGAAATGAGCTTTGAAACACCAAATTTGACGTAAGTTACTCAAAAGACAACACAGAATCCAGAGCAGATACCGAAAGCGTAAATACGTTTGTAGAAGAAAACAACTACTCAATGGCAGTACCATACACTAGATATAATATCAGGGGTCCACAACCCGACATCTTTACTGTCTTGTAATTAATAACTTTACGGAGTTTTCACAGACAAAAGATCTCGAAGGTGCACAATGCACGTCAGGTGAGCAAGAAGTGCGGGTGTGGGTAGGTACCAGAGCAGGTAGGTACCGTAGGAACTAGGAACTACCCACCGTCTCGTGAAACCGGTCAATTAAAACCATTTGAAAGCAGGCATGTGATATAAAACAACTTGATGGTCAATTTCTATTATGTCGGACTTAAATAACGATAAAAGCGGTCGTATCAAAATATCTCGTACATTATTAAAATCGTATTCATTTACATAATACCTTCGGAGGGAACATACGCTGAAAAATTAACGGACCGACAAATAATATACACCAATCTTTTCAATTCTCATGGCCCGCGGCGGTGTATGGCCTGTACGCCTCATAAAACTAAAGCCCCAGTCATTAGGATCAACTACCTCACTTAGAGCTAGGCTTACTTACTACCTTACTTACTTACAACATCTGTCTTGGGCATATGATGCCTTCAGCAAGGATCTTTACAACCACCTTTAAAGTGACAGTGTTTCTGCAGGCATCATAAAGCTAAAGCCCCAGTCATCAGGATCAAGTACCTAATTTAAAGTGAGGCTACTTACTATTTACTTACTTCCTCTACTACATTTGACAACATCAGCCTGGCACTTCTAAAGCCCTTTGCGAGATTTTATATAACATCCTTTGAGGTGTTCAGTGTTCCTGCAATGTACGCTACATAAAGCTAAAATCTCAGTCAATTAGGATCAACCACCCCATGTAGATCAGACTACTTAGGTACTACTTATTCTAGTACGTTTGACAACATCTGCCTCGCACCTCTAGTTCCCTCTGCAATAATCCTCACAACATCCTTTGAAGCGTTCAATGTTCCACGGAAGCTTTTGCTGTCGGCGGGAAGTTTTTTTTTATTACTGCTGCTTTCGGGACAATTAACGTGAACAATTGAACAGCCAGTGTCAAAAATTTATTTATTTTAAGAAGCTTACTTTAAAACCTTAGGATTTAGGTACATACAACAGCATAACTGGCATAAGTGTTGAAAATGAAATAAGACAGTACCCAGTACCAGATGTTAGTAACGAACTGATAAATTGAACGGCTATCTTCTCTATCGACGACTTTATTTCATACTAACTTTCGATACATAGATTAATTTTTGGATTTTAGGCCAAAATACTCAAACAAATGATTTTTTTTCAGAAAAAAAAGCACAAAAAATATCAAGTACGACGTGAGCTATTTCATTTAATTATGTTTTAAATTATAAAATACAGGTTAACAAAAAAATCCAATTTTTCGAAATTTAGAGGAAAATTTGGCCATTATTTTGCTTGTTAATTATTTTGCCCTACCTGCCAAGTAAATATGATAAAATAACGAAATATGCTGGAGTTAACGTCATTATGCATAAAACACATATTTTATAATAAGTGCGATCTACACCTATCGATTTGAAAGAAAATTTCGCCAATTTACGTAATTTATATAAACATCGCTGTACAAGTTATTGAATTATATTTATTGATTGTTAAATCACAGAATCAGATAAAAGCAGAATTAAATAATATAATGTTCAATTAAATGTGTTTCCAACAGTCCTCAGTGTGCAAACTGTATTTAAATTTCTCTGATAAACAATATTAATCTCAAGTGGCCTCCCAGGTAAGTATGTTCCTGTATATTAACTGCATGTACAGAATATAAATAAATAATATTACATTATGTACAATGTAATGCAGCATCACGTTCATTGGTCAAACGCATTGTACATATGGTTTAGCATTAGTGATTGACGAACCGGTAGATGCAATCTGTTAGCATAAGTTATTATAATGGTTTGTCTGGTCTACAGTTAGTAATAAGATAGTGCATTTTTGAAATGCTATATATATTGAGGTTACAAAAATTGCGACATAAAAATTATCCAAATATTATTTTTATTATTATAACATTTCAATTTCCAGACAGGCCAAATGAAATTTATTGTCTGTTAAAGAAATTCTTCGGTGATTATATGCAAACAAAAATAGAATGATTTCTCAGAATATAACCCCTTCATTATGCGAGGATATCGTAATAACGGTTCGATTGTAATGGCAAGTGGTTCGCGCAAAGCAAGGCAAGGCAAGAGGCAGAACACGCAGAAGATAATAACGGCAAAGAACCGCCGCTGCCGGCATGAGAAGGGTCATTATAGTGTAGGTGTGTAGGCGGCCGGAAGTGGGGTACCAAGTAGGTACCGAGATACCGGAAGCGCGGTACCAAGACAACGGAAGTGAAGGTACCGAGCCACCGGATGTTCCGAAGCAAGTTGCGGCACGCGATCGGTCACTTCCTCCGCCTTCATTATCCCATCGAGTCTCCGACACTTCAAGACGAATTGACCGGTTAAAGTCACTGGAGAGATTGAGAGGGTTTTTCCAAACATTTCGTCGGTCAGGGTTCAATCTCCTTGCAATTTGATATGGTTAACTTTGCAGGAGGACTAACGATCGAACTATTTTTTTAATCCTTCCTGTACCATTGGTTTTTGTCTGGAAACAGACAGAAGTTGAGATGGGAAAGAAGAAGGTTGAAAATGATTTGACTATTCAGATCTAGTCACTAAACACCAGTAAATACATTACCAAATAATGGAAATAGCGTGATACAAATATGAAATGTGCCGCAAATAATATACACGGAGAAAAAAAGTATTGCTAATTTAAAAACGGGATACAGGCCGTTTCCTAATAAACTTTTAGTAAATTCCGAATATATCTGAACACGTGTTCATTCACCTGCATTTGCCTTGATAATATATAATGACGAAATGCGAAAATATTATAATTTTTATGAACACGTGTTCCGACATCATCAGTATTTTACTAAAAGTTTATCAGTAAACTTATAAATTCATTCGTTAAGGGCCTGCAATCCCGTTTTTAACCGGATAGCGAATAATTTGAAGAGATTCTTAATAAAATAGCTATACTCATTTTTCTCCACGTAGATACTTGCTGTACCTAATATAATAATTACATATGAAATAAAATACAATATACAAAAATTTTACATTTATTTGATTGGGATTGCTGATTCTTTTCAAACACCGATTTGTTTGCAACATTATGGGCTAAAATAAAATAATTGAAGCATCTATTTAATGGTTGTTTCGAGTCACCCACTACCGCCATTCATAAGGTTTGTTTGAATATCATCTCGGGCGAGTGGGTGCGGCAAAAAAAGAAATCCCCATTGAGGAGGCTGAGAGGTTGTAAAGCAAACGTCACGTGTCCGTGCCGTGTGCCTGTGTCTGTGTTGGTGTGTGTTATTGTCTTATTAAATATTGTTGTTGTGTGGCATGAACTAATAATAATGAACTCGTCTCCGGCCAAGGATTTGAGAAGATGATTGGATGTCAAACTTATTCTTAGAGTAAAAAAATATATAATTAATTTTGTTATAGTTGCATCCTTGTTTAAAACGTCTACACGGAGAAAAATGAGTATTGCAAATTTATTAAAAACTTCTTCAAATTATTGGTAATATGGTTAAAAACGGGATTGAAGGCCGTTTCACGATAAACTTTTAGTAAATTTCCTAACACATCGGAACACGTGTTCATGCACCTGCATTTCCCTTGATAATATACAATGACGAAATGCGGAAAAATTACGATTTTTATAAACACATGTTCCGTCTACGTGATAGTACTTCTTATTTTACTAAAAAATATTTATAACCTATCAATCATTCGTTTAAGGGGCTGCAATTCCGTTTTCGACTGGATTACGTGTAATTTGGAGAGATTCTTAATAAATTACAAATATTTTTTATCTGATTTTTTTCTTTTTTAACATTTAACGGAAACCCTTAAAATAGATTAAAGCCAGACCAGAAGAAGAGCAAAGTAGGCCAAAAAATTCTACATTTAAAGTAAAACCAAATGCTGACAATTATGCGACGCTGAAATCAAATAATAAAATTCAAAAAGAACTTAAAATCTTAAGATATTTTGGCGATCCGGATTCGGACCGCAGTCCGTCTGCTGAGCTATAAAACGTAAATAAAGTTACCTACTAAAAATTCTTTATTCAAACCTGAAAGCTGAACTATTGGAGTCGCTGTAATCCATCTATACAAAACCAAATTCACCGCAGCACAGATTCTCCTAGCGAGGAGGACTAAGAAAATATATCTATTGTTACATTTATATACATCTTGCAGTGTTCTTAAAATGTCAAAAAAAAATATTGATACATTTTATCTTTCATATTGAGTGCGTTCCTTTCGCAGTGATCTCTGTATTTTTTTCCGCAATGTTATGTTTAATAATGAACAATTTGTCCGTAAAATAATAAATAAATAATCCACTAATCGTAATTGTAGTCAGTGTAATCTTCAGTGGTTAATCCTTGGTACAGTTGTTTGGTTGGCTGGTTGAGTGGCTTAGTTTTTTTTACCTTTCCCCGCTCCCTCCCCCCCGCACACAACTTCCCGTGTAGACCACGGACGGGAAAGTTTCTCATGCCGGCGCACAACGCACATGTGCCGTTTAAGACGGCTAACCCTAAACGACCGAAACTTCCAACAATTATATAATAAAACATATAACAAATGTATTAATAAAAATTAATACCGAAACCAAAAATATTGGTTCAAGAAAATATTTATCAAAAAGAAAGTGCTTTGTTTTGCAATCAAAAGATCGGAAGAAGCATTGTTTTTTTTTACCTTTTGTGGGTTAGCAGTCGTCTTCCTTATAAATAAACTTCAAGACGGCGTATCGATTAAAGTAATATTGATTAAAATTCTTACATTTCTTTCTAGCAAAACAACTACGTTACACAACAAATTACGACAGCACTTTTGCCACAAATTAAACGATCTTATCTGGAATCGCTTACGTTTTTAGAAGCACAACAAGTTTTAATCAAGTTGGGTTGTTAAGTTCGTCTCTTTGAATTCGACCAAAATATCGATGCTCTAAAGCAGTGCTCCGCAACCGGTGTGCCGTGTGCCGTGAGCCGGTGTGCCGCGGTCAAATTCAATGAATTTGACATTTTACAATATATCATTACGTATTTAATACACAATGACAAAATATTTTTCATAATATTGTCTATTTTTGATAGTCTTCCGATACTGTTAAAAGACATATTCGAAACTTATCGACGAAACAACCGATATTAAAAATAAAGCACAGTTGATAACTATTGTACGTTTTGTTGACGAGGACTTTATTAAAGAACATGATTTATTTTGTAAGGAGGTTCAAAACGAACTACCGGTGAAGAAATTTTTCAAGTAACCGATGATTTCTTAAAAATATATAATATTAAATGGAGCAATTGCATTGCTGTTTGCACGGATGGCGCTGACGGGTAGTAAAAAGGGTTTTGTCTCTTGTGTAAAACAAAAAAATCCAACTTTACAATTTACACACTGCTGCATACATCGCGAAGCATTGATGGTCAAAAATTTACCGGAAGAACTTTTGAACACGATGAATGAATGCATTAAAATCGTAAACATAATTAAATCAAGAGCCCTAAACTCGCGAATCTTTGGAATACTCTGTGCAGAAATGGGAGTCGAATATGAATCCTTATTGTTTTATACTGAAATTCTTTGGCTACCCGAGGCAAAGTTTTGGCTAGATTGTTTGAGCTTCATCACGAGGTGCGTGAGTTTCTTTTAAATCAAAATACGCCCGAACTATATCAGCACCTCGATGATAATTACTGGATAGCCAAACTTGTATACATGGCTGATATATTCGAGCATTTGAATGAACTTAATAACGAAATATGGCAGAAAGAGTTGCAAGAAGGATGTTTGGAAATGTACCAAAGGACCTACCATAGCACAATTGAAAACAAACAATTAACTGAGGATCTGGCCCAACAACATTTAAGTATGCTTCAGCAGAAATTTGGTCGGTATTTTTATTCCATTAATACGGAAAATACGATTGGATTCGAAATCATTTTGCAACCAATGCAATAAATTCTACAGAAGCACTGCCTCTGCAAATTCGAGAGGAAGTAACAGATTAAAATAATGTTATGACATTAAAACTTCACTTCTTCGAAGATCCATTAGATGTTTTCTGGATTTACGTTACAAAAGAATATCCTCGCATTTCCGTCAAAGCATTCAATTTTTAACGACATATTTATGTGAGCAAAGTTTTTCAAAGCTTGGATTAATTAAAAATGATAATCGGTCATGCTTAAAAGGTCTTGACCAAGAACTTCGAGTTGCGCTGTCAAAAATCGAGCCGAATATAAAACTTTTGTGTTCATTGAAACAAGCGCAGGTTAATTTAACAATTAATCGCTTATTAATTTATTATGATTTTATAATAATTATTAAGATTGCGTAAAAATAAATATGTTATAGTTATATGTATGTATGTATACTTTTCAAATAATAAAACAAAAAGAAATTAATTTAATACCTATATATTTTAGCTTTCGATGTGCCGCGGAATTCTATGAAGAAATTTGGTGTGTCGTAGGTGAGAAAAGGTTGCGGAGCACTGCTCTAAAGCATAGTTTTGGGTTAGAGTTAGGTATAAGAGGGTTTATATATTTTCATTTTATGTCGATGTTGTTGATTATTAATTAGATTATTATAACATTTAATCATCGAAGAAGATAATATTATTCAATCGAAATGAAACAGAACAAGACACAAAAAAGGTAACGGTTACAACTGGAGATCGAACCCAGCAAATCAGTCTTAACAAACACTCACTTAGCTATTGGGGCCTTATTATTTTGAGTCATTTTGTCAATCTCACGTTTTAATTTAAGAATAACTACCAAAGTTCAATAACTTCGGTGGTGATTTTACAAAATGGCGTTTTAAAATAATTACATAAATAATAAAATAAAAAAAAGTGTTTTTGTAGAATAGTCTGCATATGGCCATGATTGAAGACCGTCATTAAAAAACGAAAAGTTACTACTACTCATTAACCTTCCCGTTTAAAATTTAAAATTCAATTAAAATTGCGGTGCGGGAGGGTTAAGATCTTTGTTTGTAACTTTATGAATGTATCAACACTTGTGTAGGTATTTGCAGGAAATGATCTCGTCTCGCTGCAAGTAGGTCCGCCAGTCGCATCGCACTTGTATGGAAGACGGAGATGACTTAATGAACTGGGAGTGAGAACGCAGACTTATGAATGAAATTACCACCTCAAATGTGAACCTCAATAAATTCTCCGCCATTGTGAGCTGAATCACATTGATAAGGACATATATATATTTTTTTAAATGAATGCTTTGCGCTTGCATATTTATCATTTTAACAATGTTAGTAATGGAAGATAGAAGTGTGTACGATTGGCGCATTCTTAAAATACCTTGGGCAGATAGATCTTCGTAATAGGACGAACCAGAAATACAAGATGATTACCTACCCATTAGATAATCTATGTGAAGAATGATGGAAGACGGGCACTTAACGACTTCGAAATGTACGTGACTTATGAATTAGGGACCGGAAAAATTTCGCGTTATTTTTTGGCGAAATTCGCGTTATTTTTATTAAATTTTTGAGAAAAGCGGTGGTATTTTTCAACAAAAGCTTTTGGTAGATCGCAGTAAAGATGTTGGCGGAACGCCTTCATTTTTTCGATTTCAATATTTTTTTTTTATAAACTCGAAAAATGACAGACAGTTGGTTGCCTTCCATTTTATTGCCAATCAAACATAACATTTGTATTTTGAATGTACCTATATTACTCTCATTTACACTTTCACTTTTCTTACATTTCATTATATTATTTAACTTTATTTTAAAAGATTCGAAATTTAGGTTTTTCGCATAAATATATAGAATTGCGCGTAAAAATTCGCGTTATCGCAAACAGTCTTACAGTGATGATGCACTTTTCATATTCATATGTGCACAATTATCTAACTTAAGAACGCAGTTCTTTGTTTGCAAGATCTAGTGTGCAAGCTAAATAAAAACAAATAATAGGAATTACGTGGTAGTTGTCAGCCAGAACGTGATGCATGGCAACGCCAATGATTTAAAAGTTAATCACGTGCGGATCTTTCGCTAATAAATTACAATTGGTGAAATAAGAAACCAAAATAAACCATGGGTGGCAAGGAAACTGTTTATTGTTTCATTGAATAAATAAAATCAAAAGAAATGTTTTCAAGTAATTGTGCGAAATGTTTTTAGCAAAAACTGTTTTGGTTTGCAGACAGATTTAATCGTTAAATGGCTTGTAAATGGAAGAACAAAACGAAGCCGGCATTTACGAGAGCCATAAAACAAAGAAAAGAACACCTCCCTATCACACGGGGATCTAATGCAAATTGCGATTCTGCCTACTCGTAATTCCCGATACCAGGTAATATTCCCCGCTCTAACTGGAGTACGAGTCAGCACTTATATAAGCCGACAAAGGCAAAATAATAATTTTCCTCGTTCATCCTCCGATAAACTGTAATTATCGTCTTCGCGTAGGAATTCCCGCTTTCTTATGCAAACGTTAAAAGTTATTAGGTACTTATCTGGGCTGGGTGAGCTTTCGGACCTCACCTTACCGGAAGGTACCTTATACCCCACACGACCAATCCTATCCTAAGATCTCTTTCCAGAAAGAAAGCAATTCCTACTAGTACTAAAACGCAGAATTACGAAGTGACGAGTGAAGAGAGATTAGCAGCTATAATGCAGTTCTGAAACTAACCCTGTTGAAAGGCATTGGAATAGAATGGCAGAGGAAG
This sequence comes from Hesperophylax magnus, assembly GCA_026573805.1. Taxonomy (NCBI): domain Eukaryota; kingdom Metazoa; phylum Arthropoda; class Insecta; order Trichoptera; family Limnephilidae; genus Hesperophylax; species Hesperophylax magnus. The sequence goes on along the minus strand of JAIUSX010000029.1, from coordinate 5,264,024 downwards.
GAAGAGTATAGACTGAATATAAAACAGTAAACGACGATAATTAAATCGAAGATTGGACAAATGGGCGATTAGATAACTTGAGTCGGAGAATGTGTGGATAATCTGAGAACGAGTGATAAGAGCCAACTGGCAGGACTACACCATAATGCCAATGGTATACATGCAACTGTTGGGAGTGGAAAACACCAATAGATGCAGAGAATGTGAAGAGGATGAAGAAATTCCAATTCACCCATGGTGCCAAAGACCCGCATTGATGGGAACAAGGCTCAACTACCTGGGAAGACACAGTGTAGAACCAGGAGACAGCCAAATATCCAATGACAACCCTGGTGATCTTTATCAATGGGCCCGGGTTACTGTTAAAGGAATGAGGTGAAATGAGAGATAGCACAATGGGCCTATAGCCAAAAGGCTCACTGCAACTATGGTCAACCGTCTCCGACATGAAATTTAAAAAATATATTTATATGCCGAGACAAAGTTGTGTAGCATTCCATCCTCTCAGCTTACCCAAGAGGATGTTAGTTAATTAGTTTGTTACAAGAAGGTTGTCCGGGTCTAGTAATGACATTGTCTCCATCAGAATGCAACTATGTACGCTTTAAAGCTCTTTCCGATGTGATAAATTGTAAGGAAATTCCAGTTCTCCTCTACGCATGTACTAGAATTGCGCGCAAGACATACGAGGAAGCAGCCCACACTCTGCAGGGGTAATGGCTGGATCAAGTAAACCAGATATTCTCGTTTCACTGTGTCAAGGGCTCTCGAGGCGGTCAAACAGCAAAATGCACGGGGAACGTGGAGGGAGATTGCGGATAGCATAGCTCATAGCAGATAGGAGATAACACGAGTCGGGGCATTGGACAATCGGGCAGCTGCAGCTGGGAACTGTCATGCTCTGCTGTGCAGTATTGTGCACTGTCTTCCACGGAATAGATTTATTTATTTTTTAATCTTTTTTTACTGATACAGACTATATATGGTATAGGTATGTCTTGTCAGGTCGACATTAGTTCCTAGCTGGGCATATTGCTGTTTTTACGAACCAAATACAGCAGTTATTCGTTGTGTTTCATTCAATCATTTTATTAGTCAGTTTTATTTTGATGTCGATTGTTCCATCTTCGTTATACGAATTACATCCAACCCCATGAATTCTATGCCGAGCAGTTAAGATCCTTGGCTTATTTGAGAGAAACATGTATTATTATTATTATTATATTTTCTCAGCAAGGCAGAATTTTGGCAATTTATGGCGAAGATTTCGCCATAATCTAAACGCCATAAATTGCAGCATTTTGCAAGCGGGTAGTAAACGGACCTTTATTTTTTCATTAAACCTATTTTCTATCGTTTAATCAACCTATATTGCTGAGCGAAATGACCTGACTCCTGTAGTCTGAATGGTGATAACGACCGAATGTCTTAAAATTCTAAAAATTGTGCGAAACCTCGAGTAGATACTTTGTTGTTATCCACTAAAATAGCAAAAAAGCGCAGACATTATTAAAAATGATGATTAAAAAAAACGTGTGCCACCAACCTAATATATTTATAGCCCTTTTCGATAATTTATCCATTTCCTGTCCGTGTGAAATCATTCGGTTAAATGCTAAGTGTCTCGTGCCTCAAGTTGCTTGTTGGTCGGTCGATGGTCGCTGGCCGGTGGGGTCCGATCACCTGTCAACTTCTCGCCGTCCACCTGCAGCGGATTAAATGCTTAATTAAACTCAGGGTTATCCGTCTGGATCTCTTGTTCTGGGGTTCACGACGTTCCGCGAGCCGTTTCTAACTACACGCTGCGCCGGCGAAAGCGCGCCAAACCTTCCCTAAATATACATATTTGTTTTTTGTGCCCTACAAATACTGGAGGGATTTGGATGAAAATATAGATACGGATTCGAATGAATGTAGTTTTTAATAGTGACAACGTGGTATATGTATAATGAATTTGAATGGTGGACAAAGTAGAGGACACCCGAGGACGACAAATTTGGCGCGATCAAATGAATCAAATACATGGTAAAAATCAAATGAAGAATGTGTACAAAGAATGTATAATGTGAAAGTGAAAAGTAGAAGAAGTCGAGGACGCCCAGGGCAGAAATGGCACGATCAATTTAAAAAAATAATTTCACAAAGTAAACTTTTCAATTGTAACGATAATATTATCACCGCATTGAAAATTTAACCAGTTTTCAGTACACTAGAATTCACAACCTAAAAACTTTACTCTAAAACATTCATAACCCCGAGAAACGCCGGATTCACATGAACAAGTCTTTTATAAAGCTTACCTGTACAGCTTTATCATCGTAAATATTCCGATTAATCGATACAAGGTACATACATTAAAAGGTTCATTTTACTATAAAGGGCAAAAATAATCTGTAGTCTATCAATAGTCTGTATTTGAGTTTCGCTCGATTGTTACCATTTTGCAATAAATACATCATGATTAACTGCTGGTCGAAGACGGGCAATGTACGCTTAAAACATTGGGTAGTAACTAATATTTAACTAGTGTTACTGGAAAGACTATTAAGCGATATATGGGGGACCCTAGTGACCCCCCTTCGAGTGACACGTGACTTTTGCTATCAGGCACGTAAAGGTTATCTACCTAATTATTTTCTGTATAATTTAGAATCCAACAATGATCGTCAGGAAAAATCCCTTAATAGATTTTTTTGTTTAACTGATAATAATTTTAATAAGAATAAAATAACTTAGTTTGAACACCACTTTGTTTGGGCGTAATATAGTATATTATAAACCCAGCCACTTTGATTTGACTTTAAGGTCTAGCATGGACGATAGATAAAGCCCTATGTCAACACGATATTGACGAAATCCGTCATCCATGGTAAGATAGCGATATTTGCGAGTACGGTCAGAATATGATTTCGACAGTCGGTAGACGAAAGCCGCTTCTTTTATGTGTCGCGTAAGCTGTCAATATGCACAACTTTTTGGATAATGTCGTTCGTTATGCAAAATAATTTGCTTATTATTGACAATCTATATTAGAGTTATATTTAAACTGGACATTGTCAAGTAATTAGTGTTTTTAGCTTTCACGTAACCGTCCGACGTTTAGGAAAGTAAATTCACAGATGCGCCAGTATTGCAAGCGCATGTCGATTTGCATTATCAATATCGGTCTGGGTATCAGTAGCGCATCCGTGCTCGGGAAATCAGTATAAAATCATCGGTAATTACGCCTGTAGATCCGATAATGTAAAGTTATCCATTTCACTGCAATTTCATGAAAAGGTAATAATGTTGTCACAATACTAACATGATTATGTTAATAAAACGTATAGGTATTTCGTATTACTGCATAGGTACTATTTTGAAAATGGATTTAATTTATGACAGATCATTCCTAAAAGAACAAAGCACTTGATTACAGGAGGGTACTGAAAATAATTTTAAAGTTTTATTGCTCAGTTAGGGGAAATGTCTAGTTTTGACATAAAAAGTGGCTTAAGCTGCGGTCCTAGGTTTTGACACGAACGTCAGTTGTGGGAAACAGGAAACAGATATATCAAGATGTCAAATCTAGGTAGGGACTAGGGACTGGCAGTGGGGGCGGTTTGGAAAAGGAAATGCTCATTTATTTGTTTGTCAATCTACGCATTAATAATGTTTCGAAGGCTGCTACGGCTACCATGCTACACGTGATGCTACCTATAATAAAATGAATCTTAAAATTATGTTTAAAAAGTTTACTATTTGAAACCATATACGGATTTTTAAGTACATATGATATGTACTTAAAACGGCAGATGATTAGAGATCTGGGTGGAGGGATGGTGAATACTCTGAATTTGGTTTTAAACCCCCCCAATTGATTCAACATTCACAATCTTGTCTAACTCCGAGTGAAATTGCTCCAACCTTTACAAAAATATAACAGATTTGCAAATTTCACTGTCGACTAGAAAATGTTATCAATCGTACTTTCAAATTTTAATATACAATAAAATTTGGTTTAGGGTTACACATCAATTTACATAGTGAAGGAACTCGTGAAAGAAACTTGAAAGACTTTTATATTTTGACTTATATGCATAGGCAGCTGTAGGCAGACTGATAGAACCTAAGCGCAAGCCAAATACTAAGTTTGGTGATCGCGCTTTCGGAGTATTTGGGCGGAAGGCTTGGAATAAACTCCCTCCGGAACTAAGATCCATAACAAGTCAAACAGAATTCAGGTCTAAACTAAAAACTTACCTTTTTAAGCTGTCGTACCCTTAAATTAAATATACCATTCCTAAGAGAAAGTCCAGTTATATTCAATTTTTCAATTAAGTCCTAAATCCTGCATCTAAATTTCGCCAATAAACAATTAGAAAATGTTAATTAAGTGTTAATCTCAAGTGAACTACCAGGTATGTATTGTACTGTATATTTTCTCCATAAATAGTTAAGTAATAACATAGATCACTGTAGAAATGTATTATAAGTTTGTACAGCGCCCTTGAGGTGTTTTTGCACAAAAACGGCGCCATACAAGTCATCCAAGTAGTATTATTATTATTATACGCCAATGTGCATTTCGAGAGGGGTAAAACATGTTTTTTAAACTGTTCAATGAACCACAATGGAGTGCATGGTTTATATGTAGATACCTGCTCCAATAGTATTTATGGTCGTTTTTCCAAAGAATCGAAGTTTTCCACTGAAGTGTCGAAACGTCACAGACGTAAGCAAACGTCTTGCTCAGCCTGTCTCATATACATATATTATCTGGCACACTATTTACATCAAGCAGTTTTCCAAGAAAGAAATTTAGGCTAGCGATCGATTTTCAAGCACGTTGTTGATTGTTGATTCGTACGTTTATTGACCCACTGGATTTGTCAGAAATGGACTGCGAAATAACAGTGATTGAAGCATCAACTGTGCATATAATGTTTACGTTTACTGAGTACCTACCTTCCCAAAGAGCTAGAGGTAATGTTACGTAGAATCTTTTTTTCATGGGATGGTTTGTTCGTACAATTTATTACAAACAGCTATCGAAATAATCGCACACTGGTTGCAATAAGTCGATATAAAAGGTAATGTAGACGCCTATCGACCTAATAATAAAAGGTAATGCAGGTGCCTATCGACCTAATAATAAAAGGTAATGCAGGTGCCTATCGACCTAATAATAAAAGGTAATGTAGGCGCCTATCGACCTAACAATAAAAGGTAATGCAGGTGCCTATCGACCTAATAATAAAAGGTAATGTAGGCGCCTATCGACCTAACAATAAAAGGTAATGCAGGTGCCTATCGACCTAATAATAAAAGGTAATGTAGGCGCCTATCGACCTAACAATAAAAGGTAATGCAGGTGCCTATCGACCTAATAATAAAAGGTAATGTAGGCGCCTATCGACCTAACAATAAAAGGTAATGCAGGTGCCTATCGACCTAATAATAAAAGGTAATGTAGGTGCCTATCGACCTAATTGCGTTAGAATTTATAAAACATTTTACGAAAATACCTCATCAGTGTTCCAACAGCTCCCAACCGTTGGGAGTGAGACTATGGGATCCCCAATTATTGTGGTATATTGTAGGAAGAGTGAGGCTGTGTATAAAGAGGAAGTTGAGGAAGTACCTGGATATTTAGATTTGGTCACTAAACCCGACTAAAACAATTTCACCATGACGATTCTAAAAGTATCTTCCACTCTGGAACGCGCCGTAAGTATACCATACATTATTGTTAATTAATAAATTGTGAAACAACACATAATATATATTTTTTTAATTTGTAATAAATTTTGTTAAAACTTTTTGTTTTAATGCTAGGTTTAAAATCTGGTTCATTTTTTGTCAAAATCCAACACAAAGTTGGATAAAATAATTTCCCCATCTTACAATTGTGAAAATTCGTGAGATGAAAGCATTTCTATAGTCTGTAGTAATAGATACTGCACAGGCAGGATGATGATGGACTGAAGGATGAAGAAAGGTCTGATGAGTCAACATCTGAAAGGAGTAGGCTGTGCACTTCGCACAGTCCTGTTGCGGCAATACCATATTTTCTTGCGTGGACCAATAAATCACAACAACATTTTCTGTATAAATAAGTTAAAACAACCAATAAAATTAGGTAATTACTCTCTTACATTTCCATTTTTCATTTTCTAGGTCACATCGAAGTTTTAAAAGAAATTTGTGTGAACCCATTTGATCCCAGATTAAAGGGGCAGACATTAAAAATTACAGCATCAAAATGTTTCTTTATTAGAAGGGCCCTTTTCCAACAGACAATTAAGAGCTGGGGCAGATATGCATAGGAAAGGACACCCTGTTACCATTTACCACCAGTTTTATTGAACCATGCGGGTTCATTGATTCGATGGGCATTCACACCACAAATACAATATATACACTCTCTACTCTAGGCTACCATAATCTGCTTGACCTTAACTATTGACAACTAACTCTACAACACATAGTAAACACACACTTCCAACACGCTTCTAATTTCTACCCTCTGTTTTAAAAAGCATTTTCAAAACAGTTATCGTAGGCATGCTGTAGATATAGATAAACATAAACTTACTTTGTAAATACGCAGGGTGCACGGATGGAAAACTGTGTTTCGTGTATCTGTGGACAAAATAAAAATAATTCGTTAATAAAAACAAAACATACAAAAATTTCAATCGATTGGCAAATAATCTGATAACCCTTTCGGACCGCAATTTTTCCACACTCTCCAAAGCGAATAAAAATTGGCGGTTTTCATTTTCCAATTCCTGGAATAACAGGCTTTGGGCGCTATCTTTTAATTTGATTTCAGCTACTAGCTCATATAATGTTATATATCTGTTTTGAATATTTTTCTCAATATTTAAATTTAATATTTTAAAAAACATATATCCTAAGATGTTATACGTTTGGTATACAGTGGACGATACTTGAAACACGCCCTCTGAGACCTAATGTTATTTTAAATTAAAGTAGCAATAACTTCTAAACTATTGAAAATATTTATTTAAAAAAAATCACCAATTGTTATAAAGCATCAAATAATATATGTTCTACCACCGACAGATTTAATTCAGGTCTGAAAGGTTAACTGCTTGGAGCATTCGCAATTTGAGAAATGTTGAGAGGCTGAAAGAATTGAGGAAGGAAAATAAGTTAACGGCTGTTGTTCCCAATCCTACTGATCAACAGGGCACGAGCGCTCAACTACGCTCTTTCCAACGGAAAGGTGACGACTGAGCGATCAACCAAGCCAAACTACTGGATTAAACCTGCCTCAGTAAATGAATAGTTATAAAAAGGGTCGACATAGTGAAAAATATTCCTGACGCCAAGACAAGTTTGCATTAAATTCAAGCTAACACTTTATTTTTAACATTTTACATACGTTTGTTTAAAAAAATATCGGTTTATGTATTACAGTATTCAAAAAATATATGTGCATTAGTAATAAATACAATAATTAATTCGTCAATATTGATTTAACATTGAAAATTTTCACTTTGATGTCATTTTATTGTCTATTAAAGTGGGCAGGGCCACTTAAGATAATCGTACGTAAAGATGTTTGGAAACGGGTGAATCGAACGTTACTGAACAAATCACTTGGCTGATCGGAGCCTGAGATTGATCGTTTGAAAAGTTGGGAACAACGGCCGTAATAAGAGTGGTTGGAAAGTGTCCAATTATTCAGAGCTGCTCAATTAAATAAATAAAGCCAATTCTAATTCGTAGTCTCACTACTGTTTATGGCACATCAACATCCATTCAAAATGTAATGAAGATAAAGAGCACTAGAATAACAAAATTTAAGCCGTTTGTCGGTTATTGTTGAAATTTACAAAAAAAACAGGCCGAGAGATATCACAACACATTGTTGGATAATGATAGGGCCAGCCTTGTCCGCTGTTCCCATATTCATTATCAGGCCGAGACCCGAGACTGTCAACTTCAACTGACGACTTGTGCTTATGAACATTAAGACGGGCAGGGTTGCCCGGTCAGTCTTCGACGAGGAGCGATTAGAAGTAGTCAGAAAGAACGAGAAAATGTCACAAAGAACTAGTTTAGAGAAAACCAAGACCGGGTTGTACCACCGAATTCACTGTTTCTTCAAAACTTTTTCATTTAACCCCTCAGGGTTTTAAATATGTTTGCCTATAAATCCCAGTGACGCGACGGTGATATTTCTCATGGAATTTCGGAATGCTTATTATTAAATTAATGATGAATGTATGTATTCTAATTAATATTTTTTTATCAAAAATGAAAATATTGACAATAAAACTCGCCGAAACATTTTGGCTCGAAACGTCCATAATTTTGAAAATAATTCGATATGTAGAAAACACATTATGTCTTTAATACAATAAAAAAACATACATAATTTTTTTAATTTTTCAAATACATTTGTAATCATGCACTTTGAAATTTTATCCATGGAATAAAGTATTTGAGACAAACTGAGAATAATAATTATTTCTCTCTCCAACGATGAACATATAACTATCTCCGTATTAAAGAAAAAAATAATAAATTACTTTTAAAATGTATGGTCAGATCTGTCCTCCAGAGACTCAAATGGAATATTATGTTCGTGGCTAGTAGTGTCCTTCCGTGGCTTTAAGGGTTAAACTTCATTAATCAAATTATTATCGATTACAACTCAAGCCGTTTCATAAAAAAAATCAAAAACCATTTTTCCTAGGTCTCAAATCGACAGTATACCCGTTCAGAAATCTTTCGAAAAAGTGCAAAAATGGCATTGATTAGTTCACAGACAAGTAAAATGTGGTTTGAGTTATATGCACAAAACGATATAACATGCATCTAATTATTGTAGAATAAGATAATATTAAAAAATCTCAATAAAATACACGAAACAGAAAGATAGTATTGGTCGAAAATGGGAATTGAACCCTGATCTTACCGGGACAATACTCTCCAATTTGAGCTACTGAGATCAAATTATATTCTGTCATCTTGAACAATCTCATACTTCAATTTTATAATTGCTGGTGACAATCTTCAATTAATTCCCATATTTTTATACGGAAAAAACATATTACAGTATTATTAATCTATTAAAAATCTATTCAAATGATTGGTAATCCGGTTAAAAACGGGATAACATGCCGTTTCCTGATAAACTTTTAAATTCTTAATATATCGGATCACGTATTTATGCACCTGCATTTTCCTTGATAATATGCAATAACGAAATGCGGAAATATTAGGATTTTTATGAACACATGTTCCAACATTGTGGTTCGTGATAATATATTCGCATTTTACTAAAAGTTTATTAGGAAATCTATTCATTCATTCGCTAAGGGCTTGCATTCCCGTTTTTAATTTAGTAATATTCGATTTTAGTAATTTGTCTCAGTGTAAGGCTACCCTTTTAAGAATGATTTGAAAGTGGTAAACGAAGTTATTTGAAACCTTGATGGTGTCACAGATTACAATCCGATTTTCAAAAAATTCTTAGTTTTGTATTGGAAGTTTAGGGCCAAGTATTTATTTATTGACCTTACTACAAGTAAAGAATGAATATTCAATTGATTAATTTATTCAAATAAATTAAGTAAAATCCGTTGGTAAAAATTGTAAACTTGTAGGTAATTAAATTACTAATAAATTAGAACTACAAAAACTGAAAAATGTTGTTATTTTCTACAGAGAACATATTGTTAGTCCAATCTTTTAAGAACATGCCGATGTTTAAAACTATCCGGCTGAATTAGAAAGAGTGATTATTTATGAACATTTAGGGGCCAGGTGACAGCCCTGGTGAACGCCAAGTGATTTATTGCTTCCCTTTGGCCTATATGAGGGCCCTTGCGCAACAACACTGATAGACCAAGCCACATTGCTCCTTGTACTGGGCGGAATTTCAACTCCGGTTAAATATAAAATAAGTCTAATTGAATCCATTACGAGTAAGAAGCTTGTGACAATACATAAGGCATATACCTTAATCGAGTGTAGACAGAAAGAAATATTATGTTGATAGTTAGTTATTCATATAACAATAGTTATTCATTAACATAACATAATGAATATTATAAATGATAAAACAAGGAATACATACAGGATTGATACAGATTACATTAAGCTCTGCTAGATGGTTTTTAAGTCACTTAACGGAATGACTCCCGCGAAAATGCCAATATATGAAAGTCAACCCTTAGATCAGCAGCGTCATCAGCTATCGGAAGGTTGAATGAACCAAAGCGCACAACGGGTAGGTAATAGCCAGGAATAAACTGTCACATGATTTAAGAATGATCACAGACTCGACAGAATTTAGAGATAAACCTTAAAACTCATCTTATCAGGCATTCATATCCATACAGTCAGAAACAAACCAAACAGTCCGCTACACTGCAAATAACTGAAAGTGTTCAAAATGTAAAACTATAGATAATTTCGCATCAAACCTAAGTAGAATTTTAAAAAAATTCCCATCTTAAAATTGGGCAATAAAAATATGAATACTCAAAATAAATATCTGTACATATATCTTTTAATAAATGAATATCGATAGTGATGAGGGATAAAATAGCAACTGTAGGTGTGTTTATCTGAAGTGACCTGCCAGGTAAGTACCTATGTTTTCCGTATATGTTTGTAATAATGCCTGCACTCCTAGGGTTCCACGACCAAACGACGAATGAAAAACCGACCAGTTCGAACCAGGCGTACAAAGCTCGCCATGCCCCAACAGCAACACTGTATAGTGATTATTTCACAATAAAACCTATCCATAAGATTACAGCATATTATAATACGAAACGGATTACACGCCGCCCAGAGAACATGTGTACTTAAAATACATATATAATTATATGTTATTTATGTATCCGTTGTCGGGCACTATCAAAGAATAAAGCCGAGACTTCTGTAGAAGATGAAGACATTCCGTTGATGACAGTGTTAGTTTTATCAGTTGCTATCAGCGAATTGTTGGTCGATGGTTGCTAGTTGCCATAAAATATTCTTATTGGTTAATGATTTCTCGATGTTTGGACCTTATTATAATGTTACAATTTACTGTAATACGATATCCCTTCTAAGTACATTGCGCGTCGGGAGCAAGCGCCTTGATGACACTATTTCATGATTTTCATTACAAACATTGCATCTTGCCCGTCTATTAATACGAGGCTTAATGTGCTTTAATTAATTATGCAGATGCAAGACGACTTTCCTAATGCGTATACATAATAATAATGTCGGTCAGCATTGTCTGATGTCTTATGCCTGAGAGGCCTCCCAGAAAGCAATATGACATGGACAGATTAACAAAAAGGAGAAGCATAATAATCATTTGTTTATAATGCAAAGACCATTTGAACACGGGGTGTTGATTCCAAGAGATTAGCAAAGACGAAAAGCTTACACACCCAGCGTACGTGAAAGCATCGGTGTCCTTTGAATAAGTAGAAGTTACAATCATTTCATCAACATTAGTCTGACTCCTACAGCTGTTGTTGGTAGTTACTTATCTTGGCAAATGTATATAATTATTTTCACAAACTGTTTTACAAGAGCTCCACGTTGACAAGATGAGCCGTCATAAGACTAAATGAAATATGATGAAGCAAAATTTATCGAGGGTGCACGGGGAATAATATCTTTCACATTCGGTGCACTGGATATTTCTGCAATTGACCGAAGAATTTGCTCTAAATATAGATCCTAGCAAAGTGGCAATTGCATCGCTAAGTGATGAATTGCAATGGGAGAGGAGAATGGTTGTCGGCCTGAATGAAAACCGACGTGAATCATCTCATTCAAATTCCTTTGTGGCATTCTTTCATAAAGCTATTAATATGTTTTATTCAAAGGCCTGAGCAAAATCAAAAGCTAAAAAATATGTATGAGATTCAGTCATGAGAAGAGTAATGAACAGGTTACTGATGAATAATAAAGAGCTCAAATAAGCCTACATTAACAATCGGTAATACTTATTATTATAAAGCTTTATGTGGAAGTGCCATATCGTCATTTAGATATTCAATTGTAAAGATATCTCAATTATTTAGTTATTAACATCTTCCAAAACAATTTTGAATATGTTTTTGAAGCATATTTTGAGTGAAATTGTTTTTCATCTTACCTAAATACTAAAAAGTTCAGTACTTTAGTAGTTTTAATTTAAAAGAATCTGAGCAGCGATGTGTACAAAAGCATTTCCAAAATGCATTCCGCACCACCCCTGTTTTTTTTTAAAGCCCCCGAAATCACGCTTCAACGCTGTTTACAGAAAAATTGGCCCTGATCCATTTAGGATGCTGGGTATTTCGAAATCGTTATTCTTTATTTGTTATTGGCCAAGACAGTAGTTAAGGTTCCAAAAATGGGCGCATTATAAGGGTCGATGGGTGTTCAAAAGCGCCGGCCGATACACCGAGCGAGGCGTTCCAGGAAAGTGGGTTTGGAATTTCAAGTTATCTCCATAAGAGGAGATCTCTCACGCCGGCGGCCGAGTCCCTTCACCTAACTGCGTTGGTGGTGGTGCTTGTGCCCGTTGCTCGTTGCCCGCTACGCCTTTGAATGTGGATGTGGATTTGCTGGGATAGTTGATAGTTGTTGCTATGGGATGGGGTCTGGCCCGCATTGGATTCCCTACATTATTAGATGTTACAATTGCTCATTCAGTCTAAGAAGAAGCGATGAGAACATTAGTGAGGAAAGAAAACTATATACCACAAATCAAGTAACATTCAAGTATTGCATCATAGATCTGGTAGGTACACATACTGTAATTTAACTCATTATTTGGGAAAACGTGAATTTATTTATTTATTTATTCCTTTAGATTTACACACAGTACAATATGATACAAGATATAATTAAAATATTTTTAGTGATTATAGATTATTGTACCTTATCAGGTCGAAATTATAGGTTCCTAACTAGGCAAATTGCCCGTTCCAAGGAACCAAAAATATGCGAAAGTAAGTGTGTGATTTGTCTATGTCTATAATATATCTCATTATGTGTGACTCATAAAACAAAAATAAAAAACAATCGATCTATATAATAACAATAATGATAAGTAGAGAGCGAGTACATTATATTGAGTATGTGTTTTCTTATCGAAAGTAATTAGCACATGGGTTATAATTTTTAACTAAACAAATTGAAATACATTTTATTCCTTCCCATAGTCCTTCCCATTTACCTTTCCAAATACTTTAGAAAACTCTTTCCAAACATTGTTTAACTTTAAAAAATATTTTTTTCAGCAGCTTATCGTGTAAGTTTTCTGGTTAATGGATTAAACATAAGGATTTTTCTACTTCTAATTCCAAATGCATATTTCTAAATTCTCTAAGATTAGATAAACAATAACAATTTGTGCACACTGTAAAGTATATTATATATAGGAACCTACTGTTATTAAATAAATGCTTCGAATAAATTCGGGGGCCACACGATTAGAAAACGAATTAAGTTATTTCCCCCAATTAATCGGGACTTTTAAAAGCGATAGATTAAAAATCGATTTTCTAGATTCGCTTTCGATTACCACAGCAACCTTTACACGAAAATATTGCGTAAAGAGATACCGTCCAGTTCATTGGCTGGTTGAAAATCGATGAATCGGCAAATGAACTCGAATGCTCGATGAACCATTCAATGAAATCAACATAGGATAAAAAGGTTTAAAATATGCAAATTACACTACACGCAAGAGACTGTGCGTGAGTCCAATATTTGCACACGATTAACGTAAATTTGTTGCATGGGAACGGAGAGTTTTTAGAACACAAGTTTAGTTACTCGACTGGAATAATGTTCTGTCGGCTTTAATGTTTTCTTCCTCCAAAATCTTTTTAAAAACTAGATTAATACTATTATTTCGCCCACACCATACCCAAATAAGAGTTGCACCCCGAGGCAAATGCAGTTAATACAAAAATATGTACATTTTGTATAAATACTTTGCAGGATAAGGGCTACTTTTTGTGGTGTGATACTCGAATATTCCTATAAGGTGTTGACGAACAATCTCATAAATCACTTTAATGCATTATGATCGGATAGGGTTAATGTTGAATCCCATTGAAGCAAGAAAATGAACGGGTTTTGAGGTGTATTTGTATTGGATTCTTTGCACTGAAGTGTCTTGCCGGTAACAAGTGGATATTGGCGTTCACCAAGGCTCACACGTGTGCCCGCTTTATTTAAACAAACGGTTTAATTATGCGTATTGTGCCACCTACCGCCATGTGATGATGTGATGGCCTTATTGACGACTCCAACACACACATACACACCTTACACATTATCAATAACCCTGGAAATATGAATTACACATATTACATGTATGCGTATATGATGCAGTTTTGTTGTATGCGAGGCGCGTTTGAATTCGTAATTTGTAATAAAATAATCGCCGAGAACAAGGAAAGCTCGTGTTGTGCGAAGAATGGAACCTTTCTCTTCAGATCGGCGGAACACTTCGAGTATCAAATTATAAGCAGACCTTACGAATTATTGTCCTGGAGGTTTTGCATTACGGCGCCTAATGTAATAAGCAATCATTCTTAAACCTTTAATGCGTTTGACAGGAGTGGACAAAAATAATAAACCCAAAATAAAAACAAAGTTTTATTTTATGCTCCTGCTTTTCTTATTAACTGCCTTGGAAATATTGGCAACATTTAGCTTTTTGACTCCCAATATGAACCCTGCCTTTATAGCAACTTAAACACCAATCAGTCGTACTCAGAAATCTCTGTCACTGGTGAAAATTGGTGTAAAAAGTTCAATTTAGAGGTAATCAAGTAATGTTATGGTGAATAGGTAGTTCTTTCCATTCATACTTTCATGCGATTTTTGGATGCAGTCCCAAGGAATATACCGTTAGTAAGGCGCGTCAGTGCGGCCCTGGTTAAGATTTCATGGGAAATGGAAAGGAATGTCACCAAGCTTAAAATAATAACGCAAGTAAACAACTGCCGGGAGTACAGAAGTGTGCAGCGGGCAACCAACGTGCGCCTGGGAGTGTGTAGCGTGTACTGTTGGTACTGTGTACCGTCAGTACCGTGTACAATGAAGCTTGCAGCGTATAGCCTGCAGCAGCAAGCGGCGTGTGACTGGCCTGTGCCTGTGCCTGTGGGATGCACCCAGGTAACCACGGCACCCAGAGGCATTTGTATAACACGCTTCACATAGTCCACTCCATGGTGCATTGACACTTGGGGCGCCGGTAAAATTAAAGCATGGCTAGTAAAACATTACTATACCAAAGCGCGCGGGCGGAACGGATATTTTCTCATTATATGTATTTCTGCGGAATGCGGCCACAATTAGCCGATTTATTATTTGTCACCGCGTACAACAAACTTTTCTGTTGTTCGTACACATATTGAGGAAGTAAAGTTTTGTAATGGAGATTATTATCAGAGTTGCGTCGCTATCGTACAAAACGATCGCTTTCGCCTGGAGTAGGGAATCATTATTTTATTGTTAAATTGGAAATATGTTGTAGGAAAGCTCGCTGCTGTAGCCAATGTTCTACGGTTTACTTAACAATGAATACAAGAAAATTATTTAATTGTTCGGATAATTATCATTTTTCAGAATCTATTTTTTGTGTTTTATGAGATGTGAAGATCGATTTAGATTCGACTAACGAATGGAGAGAAACGTCACCTGCTATGACATATTATTTTATATTATACACGATGAGTATAGCAGATTTATTAAAATACTGTTAAAAACGTGATTGCAAGCCATTTCCTAATAAAATATTAGTCCATTAAGAATATATCAGAACACGCGTTAAAGCAGGTGCGCTTTTTCTGATAAATATAATGACGAAATGCAACAATATTACAATATAAAAATAAAAATAAATTCACACACAAAATTACAAAATGGATTAAAGAACAAAAAATACTATATTACCAAAATTTCATAGCATAAAATACAAATAAAACCTTCACGTAACACACAAAACCAATATAAACACACATCACTCACACACACAAGATTATTTTTCAATGTATTATTTATTTAAATTTTAAATATATTATTATGTATTTTTAATTTTAAATGTATAATTTTTCTCATTAAATGTATTATGTAGTTTATATTTCATATTATAAAATGAAGGTCTCAGCACGGGCAAGCCACCCAGTGAGGCCTACATTACTGGAAAACCTCAATTGTAAAAAATATTGTACTTAATAAAAAAAAAAATATATATATATTTATGAAAACGTGTTCCAACATCCTAAGAAACCTGTCAAATCATTCGTTAAAAGCCTGCAGTCCCGCTTTTAACAGGAATACGAATAGTTTGACAAGATTTTGAACAAATTATTTTTTCTCCGTGTATCAATGTGAATGAGGCTTGGAGTGTGTGACAGAGTTGTTTGGCGGTCCATCCTCTCTGCCTACCCCTGCGGTAAACGGCGTGATGGTTAATTAGTCAGTTAATTATGGTTTTTGTTTAGCAGCAAAAGCTTTTTTCATAAAATAAAAATAATACAAGAAGATTGTCAAATTGCAAAAGGAAATAAAATTAGTAACCATTATGCAGTTGAAGAATTTAGCCAGCACGTTTCAGTGAATCGGGAATGTCAGAGTAAGCATAGAGAGACTAAACTGAAGACTCCTGATTGAAGACCGAAAGAGCACGGTGTGCGCCAACCGCCGTGTCATTTCAAAAGCTCTATTCATAAAAGCTCCGGGCCAGGTTCTCAGACAGAATTCCTAGAACCTAGTCAATGACCCCCGCTAGGGTCCAAAGCATCCGTGAGAATATGCCAAATTTAGTACCACCTCCTGCACCAGCCGACCCACAACAAAACGGACACAACAACCGACCGCATTATCATCAGAGCTTTTTTTCTCGGAAGGACCCACTTTTTCTAAATCGAAATTCCCGACCTATTGTCATGCTAATATAGGCCAATGAATATTTCTCGGTAACAGTTAAACATAGAATAGTTTCATAATCGGAGCAAACAACAAATAGGAGCGATACACAAGCTTCATGACAATTTAATAAAACATAACATTATAGCCACTATATATAAATTCTTCACTAAGATATTTTTTAAATGATATTATTGTAAAGCTGCACATCTTGATACAGGAATGCCCTAGTGAGATGTGCAGAGCATGCTTTTTATGTAAAAACTGTTTTTTGAATGAAATAAATAAATAAAATAAAAAAAATAAGCTTTTTTCTTACATAACTTTATAAATTTGAATTTGGGTCCAATCGTACCTAACCAAACTGAACAATTATTTTATTCAGGAATAACTTTTTCTTATTTTAAAGGTTATACCTACCTAACTAACTAACTAACCATCATGCCGTTTCCCCGCAGGGGTAGGCAGAGAGGACGGACCGCAAAACAACTCGGTCTTGGAACACACTTCTTGCCTCATACATACTTTTCTATTATTCTGACTCTTGACATGGCCCGACTCAAGTATCTGATTCACTTGGTCGTGCCATGTCTTCCTCGGGCGTCCCCGACTTCTGCTACCATTCAAATTTGCATAGTAGATTCTCTTTACACTCCTTTCTTCGCTCATTCGCTCTACATGCCCAAACCATCTAAGCGTCCCTTTCTTCATCTTACTCATTAAACTTTATTTTTATTTTTATATTAACTCTACACAGGAGGCCCTGAAGAAAATAATTTCCCTCAGGGCTTATGTCATCTTTGGGGATGCTGTGTGGAGGGTCTTTTTGTGGAGAGGAAGGAGTGAACATGGGTCTTGAAGAGTCCCATGTTGTAGGAGGGAGGAAACACAGAGGCCGGCAGTTCGTTCCACAGCCGAGCTGTTGAACTTAAGAACAACCGTGTACAAATGTTGGGCGCGCGTTTGGCGTGTATCCCGACTACGCACCGATGCCGAAGGGATCAATGACGCTAGTTCCTCAGAGCATCTTCCATTGTAATACCGATAGAACAAGGACAGCATACCTACCTGACGCCTGTGCTCTAAAGATTGCAGTCCGTTTGTTAAGATTGGGGAATCTATCAAACGGACCGCCCGTTTTTGAACAGAGTCAAGGGTTTTTTTCAGGTATTTAGGGGCTCCGGACCAGAGATGGCTGCTAAATTCGACAGTGGGGCGCACTTGCGATTTGTACAGGGTCAGCAGTTGTGTATTATTAAAGTATCTGCGGGCCCTGTACAGTACGCCCAGCTTCTGAGAGGCCAACTTTACTCTGGCTTCGATGGAGCCCCCGTACCTGAGCTGGTCACATATAGTTACACCAAGCATATCAATGGAAGGCCTGTTCGGAAGATTGCTTCCGTTGAAGGAGACTAGATTATCATTTGGATCCCTTTTAGACGTAATCAGACAGGATTGGGTCTTTGAAACATTAAATTCGACGAGATTATTTTTACCCCAGGAGGAAATACTCTCGAGATAACCGTCCATTCTCTGCTTCAAAGCCCTCCGAGCCGTTGGAGTTTGTGTGCCCTTTGGGGGCTTGTCAAACAAAAAGCTATCATGAACTGTACTGTCATCCGCGTAACAATGAATCGGTGCACATGTCAAAAGGTCATTGATGTGTAACAAAAACAAAGTCGGAGACAGAACCGAACCCTTACATCAGCTTATCAGCAACTTACATCAGCCTCGCACTCTTTGCGGATCTCCACATACCTCACATGATCATACATGGTTTTACCACACTTATGCCTCAGGGATCTCATTTCAACAGCATTAAATCTACTTTCATCCTTTCTTTTCCAGTTCCATACCTCATTTCTATACATCAGGGTAGGTACCAGCACTCAATTGTGGACTGCTAGCTTCTGTTCTTTGGACATTTTTTTGTTAGCGCCAACTGCATTCAGTCCTCCATTAATGGAGTTACCTGCATTTACCCTTCTTTCAATATCTCTGTCAGCCTTCCCATCTCTCGTAAATATACTTCCCAAATACACAAACTCATCCACGTGCTCTAAGTATTCCTCATTCACAACTATATTGCGCACTGTTTTCGTACTCTCTCTTTCAAACACCATTGTTGCAAGATGACATTGTTAATTCTTAATTTGAAATATGAGATCGACAAATATGAGGCTTAATAAATAGTTACCAATGGTCGAGTGTTTTAAGAAGCCTGTCCCGGTAAAACAAGAGATCCTGCGTTCAATTCCTAATTGTGACCGTTATCTTTTTATTTGACTAGTACTGTTTCATGTTTCGTTTAGTTTTATTAGTATTCTTCTGTTCTTCAATGATAAATTATTTTCTTATTTTACTGTTATGTTATGTGCTATTTTACTTATTTGTATTTTAAATTATAAAATACAGGCTATTAAAAGAAAGAGTTTTTTTCATGATTTTGGAAGTAATTTTGGAAAATATTTTTTGGTAGTCAATTATAATTATTTATAAAAAAAATGCTATAATTATTTTGCAAATACGATTAAAAATAAAATAAAATACTAAAGTAGATTAAAATGGTCATTTTGATTGGCGTAAAGTTAAATTACAAACGACTGATTTATATAGGAACACAAATATTTAAAAAATTATCCAAAAAAACGCTCGATGCGTGATTTTTTTTTTCATTACATTCATACGAAAAGAAAAGTAAGATTATTTTTTTAATACTTACAATTAACAGACAAAAAAATCCAAAGTTCCCTCTAAAATCAAGCAAAATTGATTTCTCTAATGGACTACATAATCACAATTTAAAACAATAAAAATAGCACGTATTCGTACTAGATACCTTTAACTTTTGAAATATCTATTATTCAGTTTGGTTAAGTATTGTGGCCTCAAACCCATGTTGAAGTTTTAAATGAAAAAGGACGCGAAGCTAATCCTCAAACTTTTGTTAATATGGGGCAGGAAAATGAAACCCAACGTACATTTATTTTGTTATACTCGTATACTTATTTAGAAAATAGGATTTCTTGTGCCTAACATACTTATCAATGATTACAAGCCCTTTAAATGAACGATAGATTCTTGCTCTATCATTTACTGAATCAAAAATATTTTAACAAGTGTGTAGGAATACGTAGGTACTTGTTAAATCGTTTAGTTAAGGCAAGAGATTAATAACTGGGGTTCGCTCGAGACCTTGCATTTTAATTGATTCCAACAAATTGGTGACAATAATATATATTTTTTTTAGACCGATCCCTACAGATGTAAGTTATTTATATTTAAGTTGAATAAAAACATCTCCTAAACTAATATAATTTATGTAAAACGGTTTTCAACTATGAAATTAGCATCAGATTTTATTTTTCAGGACGATGAATTAGTAACTTCCCGAGGGATCCCTCTAAAAACATTTGAGATCTTAGTAATACGTTAAATAATAATGATATTAAAATATTTTTTTCCTCACGTAAAGATCAAATTTCGAGGGCTGCCAGAGGAAATTCGACCGTAGGTCCTTCCATTACACCGGACCGCGCGCCGAATGTTGTTTTTACACGACTTCATCACAAGTCGTTAAGATTCCCACTTTATTTTAGAGATTTGCTAGGGCAAACTCCACTTTAGGTCTGTCCAATTTTTGTGCATGGTTTCTTCACTTACGTCGTTAAGATATTTTGGGTTATTTTATTGTTTTTAAGTGTTAAGACTCCGCTGGGCACCGATTTTGATTATTAGACGCTTGGTAAATAAATAAATAAATAACTTTATACATTTTTGTTAATTCTATATTTTATTTCTGATTATAATAATTGCTAATTATTAGCAATTATTAAAATCATAATTAAACGCTTCGCGAGTACATGTACATGTTCGGCTCGAAATTACATATTATTAATGAGAAAACAAAATGCCAGTCATAATAATATTGTAAGCAATGAGATACATGAGAGATGAAGGTACATGGAGAAAATGAGTATTGCTGATTTATTAAAATCCTGTTAAAAACGGGATTGCAGGTCGTTTTATATTAAACTTTTAGTGCAGTCCTAATATATCGGATGTACGAAATGCGGAAATATTATGAACGCGTGTTCCATCATAGTGATGGAACTTACGCCCGTATTTCACAAAAAAAAATTGGAAACCTATTAATTCATTCGTTAAAGACTTCCAATCCTGTTTTTAACCGGATTACGAATAATTTGAAGAGATTCTTAATACAAATTAGCGATATTTCATGTCAGTAAGTTTTCTCCGTGTATACCGTAAAAATATAAGAAAATGCACCGTAGTTATAAATTCACCGGAGCAAAAGCACTGTTAACTAAAATAAACTTAATTGAATTGTAGATGGTACAGGTATTTTAATGTAGTCTGCTCTAAGGAGCCGGTGGACGTGCGTGAACCTCGATGGACACGATCGGAATACCCGTTCACAGTTAACGTTGGCTTCATAAAAAATGTTGTCATACAATCCAGGCATCTTCAAGACCCGCATTAATAAATCCCTTCCTACATCTAGCGTAAACCTTAACCCCGGCTCACAACGCTTCCCAACAGGGTGGTGACATAGCTCCCTTGCCTTTAACACTGTACAGACAGGGGTGCTCTTGCGAGGTGTCATATAAAATTTAAAAAAAAAATCTAATCCCGATATACGAAATATTTTTGTGGAACGGATATGAGGAAACAAAAAAAAGGGGTTAAAACATAACTTTCACACCCAGTAGTGAAGTTTACTAACTGTTCGTTATACGTTGCTTGTTGTCGTTATCCGTTGCTTGTTGTCGTTATCCCTTGTTCGTTGTCGTTATCCGTTACTTCGCCGTATTGTGGCTCTTTCAGAGACTTCTCAGCATTCCAGTCGCTAACGGGAATCCTCTTTGCGATGGACCGCCGCGCGCTGTCCTTTGTTTTCTGTCCTCAGCAATACGTCTCTCACTCGCGCAGGGGTGCCTGCCTCTCTCAGTATCGCCCTGGACTAGATCCGAGCGCTTTTCCCTTTTCAGTGGGGCCTCCGTGGCATGTTGGTGGCTTCGGCAGGAATTCACAATGCTAGTACGAATGTTGGAGGTCCTCAAATATTTTTGATTATCGTGACAAAAATAATCGATCAATAATGATTATTGTAGGCGTGTTCATATGTACATATATGACCGGTTCCTTCATATTTTAGCGACGATAATCGAAGAATAAATTAAGAGGAATAAAATTATCTGGTACCTTATTTCCCTCTCCGCTGTCACTCCCTGTTCAATCCCACCTCAGGAGCTCTCCAACGAATCAATGTAGGTAATATTTTTTTTATTTATTTATCATTTCTTTAAATTGTATCTTTTTTTAGGTTAGAATTTTTAATTCTATCAATGAAGCCTATTAAAGATGTAGTCGCAATATTGTATGCTAATCAGTTTGTGGTTTTATTGTGGACTGTAATTAATGTTTGACACAACTATTTGGTTAGCTGTGGTTAACAGTTAGAATTGGAAAGGATTCTGACTTACCCTTGGTCTCTTTAATCGATATTATGGATTTGAGGGACAACGCGTGGTCATCACTGCATCACCGTAATATACTCGCATTAAACGCACCGAGGGTCACTTAACGTGTACACTGCACAGTTTTTCTTGACAGACTGGCGCTGTGTGATTAAATTGGCGCAATTTCACTGAATGTAGGTACTATACACTGTCAGACAGGGACGGGTTATTGGGTAACAGGTTGGATGGGAGAATGCAAGAACACATATTAGAAGGATATGCATATAGTTGCGTCAACAAAAGGTATTCGCGATCGATTGTATGTCAAAGTGCTATTTAGTTATTTGTATCGATGGAAACATAGTAAAAACACAAATCAAATCTTACTGAATGAATGTGGTGCAGAGAACCAACCAATGGATAGTGAAAATGGGCCCAGATTCCTAGTAAATTTGGTAAAAATACGAACATTCTGACTATCAGCATACTGATTATACCCATTTCCACGAAATCATTAGATCACAAAAATGGTCTAAATGCGTCGCAGGCGTAAATTTTTGAAGCCACTAAATGGTTTCTTGTTGATTTGAGGTTAAGGTTGGTGGCATATATATGGAAATGCCTGTGAATTTGTCGGTACGACAATACATAATCATCTACAATCGATACATTCGATACAAAGTCAGGGTTATTAACCTCTAAATTGTAAATAACTGTGTTAAAGCCGCATGATTAAGTGTAGACATTTGTCGCTATATTTTTATACTCATCAGCAACGTCTATGTGTTAGGTGGTTAGGTTAATAACCCCTTATAATATTTCCATAATATATGCAAATCAACACGCACACCAAGTATTTAAGTATCGGAGACCTGTGAGAGAAAGTTTTATTGATTTAGTTAATACTAAAATGATGTAAATTCATATCTACCATCTCCCGAAGAAACCGTGAGACATTCGGACATATTATTGTATAAGTGTCTCTGTAAGAGATTGGTCAGGCGCAAAGTCCGCAAAACTAGGGTTCCTACAAAAACTCTACACCGCGTTCTCAACAGCTTGACATCTCCATTCTTCCCGAATCTGTGAAGATAAATAAGATATCCTTGATGTTAATGTAAGAGCTCATCCGTAGATGACACTCGTAGTAGTTATTAGGTTACCCATAGATGGCGTTAGCTGTCGAGTATTGTATATATCGAGGGGGTTATAAATAAGGGAGGTACCTCAAGGTCCATATTATTCCTACTAAGATATCAGAACCATTGCAAAATCTATCGCTTTAAAAGAACAAGTGTTTCGTTGAAGTTTTATTTAATCGGAGAATTCGTGAGAAACCCCGGAGATAACAATAATAAAATAACGAGTAAGATTATCTCCCTGAATGAAAGTGTCGCTGTGAGAAATTGAACAGGCATACAACCTGTCAAACAATGGTTTCACGACTTCTCAAAACTACAACCTACATACATCCTCAAAAGCACGACAAAGTGTGATCTGTCTATATACAAATTGTAGTGTCTCTGTGAGAGATTGAATATCTAGAGATAAAATAGCTAATAACATAAATAACCTCTCAGAATTAAGGTGTAGCTGTGAGAGATTGTACAGGCGCACAACCTGTCAAACAATGGTTTCACGGCTTCTCAAAACTACAACCTACATACATCCTCAAAAGCACGACAAAGTGTGATCTGTCTATATGCAAATTGTAGTGTCTCTGTGAGAGATTGAATATCTAGAGATAAAATAGCTAATAACATAAATAACCTCTCAGAATTAAGGTGTAGCTGTGAGAGATTGTACAGGCGCACAACCTGTCAAACAATGGTTTCACGGCTTCTCAAAACTACAACCTACATACATCCTCAAAAGCACGACAAAGTGTGATCTGTCTATATGCAAATTGTAGTGTCTCTGTGAGAGATTTAATATCTAGAGATAAAATAGCTAATAACATAAATAACCTCTCAGAATTAAGGTGTAGCTGTGAGAGATTGTACAGGCGCACAACCTGTCAAACAATGGTTTCACGGCTTCTCAAAACTACAATCTGCATAAATTCTCAAAAGCACGACAAAGTGATCTGTAAATATTATAACATCACTTCTACGAATTACAGTATCTGCGTGAGAGATTTGAGAGGCACAAAACAAAGGTTGTCAACCTAGGGTTCCCGGAGTTATAAAAAATAATAAATATATTCTTAACAGCGTCAAATACAAAATAATGGAAATAGTGATCGACTCTATTTGTCAAGTACATTATATACTTAGGATTTTCTTTCTGAATACTTTAAAAAAAACCCAGACTGGGATTCGAACCCAACATTTACAAATGGCATGCGATTTACAGTTGCCACCCACAAATTATAAAAAAATATACAAATAAATGCCATTATTTAAAAATGCTAAAACCGTCAACGAAAATATCATTAGTATTATTATGAAAACGGAAATGTCAATGACCTCCGTTCATAAAACAATAGAAGCAGTTATGTCTCCGATGTGACGTCAGAATAATCTACCTGTCACGTTTATCATTGCGTTAGATTATTAGAAATAGACTTTTAAAACGTAGGGTCATTATTATTCATTACTGCAAGTCTTTTATGCAGACTGAAAATGCAAAGGGTATAAACGTCACTCGTTTTCCAGTTTGTATGATAAAAATATAAGGCAGTAGGGATAGGAGTAACCTCTAGTAGCTATTAGCTTATCAGTCACCTAACAATATCAAAAACCCTCCATTATATGCTAAAAAAACGTCTGATTAATTTAGATAATGTAACAAAATCTTACATTAACGTCATTAACGCTGTAATCGAATAATTTTACAGTCGACATAGCATAATCTTAAATCAATACATAGGTATACAATTTATACATATAGGTACGTTTGTTTGTTGTTTAACTCAGAAGTCATACAGATTAAGTCACAATAACCTTTCATTTAAAGTTTCCTCGTGAATTAAAATAATATTTCATCTAGGATGTCAGCTAGAAGGCATTTTGTATTAATACCGATATTTTTGTCCTGAAATAAATAATACCTTAACAAATACGTTTCAGGATTTAAATACAAGATGTCAACTGTAAGGCAATGCGCACTAGTGAAATATAATATATATATATTGGCATATTATGCCAAAATTTAGAAACCTAAAAATATGAATATGTAGATTTCATGTTTCCATATTAATATTTGGAAGAATGGTATTAATTAAATAAATTCTAACACAAAACATAGATACATTTATACAAAAGTAATTATGCATGAGAACCTGTTGATATATTTCTTCAATTATGAAAAGTATACATGTCAGCATGTAACCGTAGTCTATTCCTATGGAACCTACACTGTTAAAATTCAACAAGAATGTACAAAAGTCCGATCCTGAAAGTTCAGTTGAACTTGCAGAAAACGGGAACCGAAAACCATTCACATTACTGTAGAAACTACCACACGCCGGAATCAGGAGGTATTAAGTACCAAAGTTTGGATAATACCTACGCGTTGAATTTTCCGAGGACGAAAACTTGAGTTTGAATTTTATTTTGAGTGTAACTTGACGTGTTAATAATGAAAATGATTTAAGAAATAGTAAGATTTCCCTCTTTCACAGCCAAATTAAAATCTTTCGATTATGTAGTGGTTCAAATCATTTAATTCAAAAAGGAATTTTACTAAAATTATATATTTTTTTAATTGCGTGTCAATTTCATCAATATATATACCCACCAATCACTTTTGTTTTTAATACACAGCACATACAATATATTGTGGTGAATAACCAAAAAAATGTTTTAGAATGAAAATAAATGAATTATTTAGAAAAAGTCAAACTTACGGTTCTAATTCCATAGAACAAATCCCTGTGCGTTGAGAACAAGGCAAGATTCACCAGAACACAGTTAGAAACTTGGTATTACACAGTCGTGTTAAGTCTTTAGCTTTTCTTCCGATTACCTTTCGCGACGGCAATATTTAGAAAACTTAGTCGATATTATATTATGTGTCCAGTGACATAATTACAGGAGTTTCTGGTGCAGAATTTCAGCTCAAACAAGAAAATGAGCAAAATTTGGCGTCCGCGGCGGACAATAGGAAACTCTGTAGAAAAGGCGATATTGCGCGAAATCGGCTGTGAGAACCCAAAACTGCGCACATCCGTTATCGGCCAGGCACTAGGCACTAGGCACTAGGCGCTAGGCGCTATCCGCTATCCGCCGGTCATGGAGCCCTATTTCAAATTCCAGCGCAGGAAAAAAGCAGCGAAAGTGAAAAGTGACTTTTCCTTCAGTATTGTTTATCAACGCGCGAGAATGGCTACGGCCAACAAGTCCCCGCTCGCTAGAAGAGAGCCGAGCGAGAGTCGCTGGTAAGAATCGATTCCGCATAGGTCGGTCGCACGGTCGCGGTCGGTTGTCACAAGGAAGAAACACAGGAGGAAAGCGGAGGCACGGAAAACGCAAGTGACGAGCTTCCCCACTGCGGGTCGCGGGACGACTGAGGGACGAGCGCCTGCTTAGCAACAAGCGTGCGCACGAGCGAGCGCCGCCGCGTGTCGTCTCCGTCTGGCCCGAGCCGCGCGGGGGAGAGCGAGCGGGACGCGGCGCTGAACGGCGGTCGCGCGGCGCCATGCGCGGATCACATCATTAACTCGTGAACACCAATGGGGCGCGGGAGGGGGAAAAATATTCGACCTTCACATGCACACATTTTACTACGCACCACTACAGGCGCACCGCCACATTATCGCCCGAACTTTGGATAATTTCTGCACGATTAGCAGAACCTCTGAACCGAGACTGGTGGTCTACCCGGGCTGGGCCGGGTGCTCGGGATTGGGGGAGAACAAGAAATTTGGTAAAATTCGACGGGAAAGCGGGTTAATCGAGCAGGAGAGAAGCAAAGGTCGGGCGGGTGGGAGTGTGTGTGCGAGTACCGCTTGTAGCCGTGTCGGCGCCGCGTGCTGGTGTGGGTGAGGAACAAAATGGCGGTCGCCCGCCTCCCCCCTCAGCCCGCATAGGTAGTGTAGGTACCGTCGCCATTTTCATCGAAGGAGGAAATTGCAGGAATTTTTCACTTGAACATTGTTAGAAAGTGACCATCGTATCGTTCCCACTCTCTCGGGGAAAACCATTTTCCGAAAAAAAACCAAAAATTATTCAATATTCTTTAGATAGGTCGTGTCAAACTCCGCAGTTGCATTTAAGGCCATTTTGGGATTTTTCGTAAAAAAATTAAAATTGTTTAGCAATTTGTAAATATGGAAATTAACAACAAAATAAATGTTTTCTTAAGCAAAAAAATATATTATTAATGCGCATTTAAGTAGATACCTACTAGCAAATTTAACTAAAATATTTTCAATGATTTGTATCTTCAAATGCGAAGACCTTAATATACGTAGTTTATTTAGTTGAATGAATATTATTTGGAAATATGAAATAATTTCATTTCAATCAAAACAGGATGTTTATATTTATAAATATTATATGTATTGCTGACGTCACTATTACACAATTCGTTGATTCCACAATCAATATAATATAATATTCTTCCTTTTAATTACCAAGATGAAAAAATCAGCGCTCAGTTCCTATCAGTTTCATGTAATCGCGGTAAATATCATTAATTTTAGTAGACAAATGATTAAAATAAAATAAATAATATGAAAGAAGTCGAAATTTACATCGTAATAATTAACTTTCAGACACCAAAAAATTACTTTAAAAAGTAACCAAGTTACTCAATCCTTTACTCTATAACTATTTGCATTTCTGTGGTGATTTTCGGTACCTGTCTATCTATAAAAGAAAAACAAAATCTCCGTAGCATACCTACCTAGAATCAACCCACCCACAGCGTGGAATAAAAACCTTCGAAACTGTAGTTACCTACCTACCCATTTTCATTATCAAGTCTTTTATATATTGAAGAAAAGTAACCCATTTTGTTATGAAGGGAAAATGCTTAACATAAATTTATTTACCTAGTGAAAATTCATATACCTATCATATGAAAGTCTGCAAGGAGTTTTTGTATTTATTTTTATGAAGTTGTCTTAAGAAAAAATCCAATAAAATTCATATTAATTATTAATTATCAGAGTTCTTGGAATTTTTAAATGCAAAAAATGTCAAAGAGGCTTCAGAAATTGCCAGATATGATTTTAAAAAATGTGGATGGGTTCACTTTGAAAGTTTTTCCATCAAATTAGAGATTATAAAAGCATTCAATCCCCTTTGTCTAAATTTACGTTGCTTTAAAAATTAGCACTCTGGTAACGGGGTTAATTAAGCTACCTTCAAGCTTACGCTGATGAAACACATTTTACAAATTTTATTAAAGGTCCAACTATTTTCTTTTAAATATGTGAAGAATCTAGGTTTCTCCTGCATAATATAAAAGTTTCCAATGTTCGATTTCAAATCTCAAAGCTGCGTCTTTAAAAAAGTTCAAGATATAAATGAAATTAAGTTATTAATAAGGCTAGTCAAGAACTTCCAAGCATTGTGTCCTTTCAAAGATCGCTTGTGTTTTATAATACCAGAAAGCATCGAATTAAATTGACAGAGAACTTTAAAAGCTACATTTACCTATGATGGAGGGTAAACGACAGTGAGTAAGCTTTTCGCGTAGGGCTCAAGTTAGTTGATAGAAAGATATTAACATCCTGTAAACTATCCTTCGTTATGAGTTTTTTGGTATTAAATTATAATGCTGGTCATGTGGGATGAATTCAGACGACAGGACACCGAAAATCATGACAAATTGGGTGACCTTATAAAAGCAACCTGGAGGCAGACCGAAGAAGAGCTGGATCAATTGAATCAGAAGTACCGAGGACTGAAAAGGAACTGCTAGGAAGTAAGAGGTGAAGAAGGAACACCATTCACGAACATAGCCCGTTGATGATGATGAAGACAAAAAGGCACAATCCGACCGAAAAATCAATATATCAAAACTATCAATATAGGTACTTGTTAATGTAGAAGTTTCCATATTTGGCCGACGTTGCTCAAAGGGGGTGTATACAGCAAACAACCTGACAATGTATTGGTGAAGCAATAAGTAATGGAGGAACTTGTATGGTTCCGTGCTAACTACTAACCAGGAAGACTCTAGAAGACAACATTATCTGATTCGGACATTCTGATGACACGACTAAAATTAAATAAACACAATTATATACCTAGTGCCACTCTATATGCTTAGCTAATACTCATAAACATGGAAAATATAGACCGGACAACTAACTTCAATGTGTAAGTACAAATGACTTTAAACGATGGAGTAAAACCACATAAGAAAAATATCGATTCTTTTTAATCATTTTTTACAACTCTCGAAAAAAATAGAACTTACTGGGGTACCCCGCGCTAAGGTCACATTGTACATGGTTATTTATGTGAATTATAAATATGTAGTGGAAAAACATACAAATTCAAAATATTACTCCAAAACATTAGATCGATTATCAAAAACTTGGATGAATTTATGATATACCTCAAGAGCTTTAAAACAATTTTGATTTAGTTGTGTTAACAAAACGCTGGCGCTGGTAGAATGATAAATACGCACATAAAACAATCGAAAACTATAACACACACCGCAAAATGAAATGATGGTTTAGATATATACATTAGTAATAAAATTAACATGATTATTCAAGAAGTAAACATCAAAGACGCTAACTGCACAAAAACTACAAATTTCCTAGCTGAACTTAACAGAACATTAACTGATCTCAACAACAACAAAAATATCATCATCATATGAGACCTTAACGTAAACACTTACGATACGATATGGACACCCACAAAGCATAGAATACCTAACAATGCTAGCACAGCGTGGACTCTGGAGCCCACGATAAATGTCGCAACACGAGTCACACCAAGCACTAAAAGCTGTACCTATAGATCATATAATGATTAAACTATGAGAACATTGATTCCTTAAAAAAATTAAATATGTAATAATACTTAAATCTACCAGTTTGTCCTTTATGTTAATAAGATTATTATAACCATTACGTACTTATGTTCTGTGTAAAGAATGGTGATTTGCATGTAAAAGCCCAATGGACGTTCGAAAAAATTAAGAAAAAAGACAAAACTAAAAACCAAAACGATAGTACTTGATAGCATAATTACAGGTGACTACTATGATAGCAATAGACACCAAGAGCGCGGAATAGGATCAAAATACAATACTATATTAACGAAAAAACGAATTAACCACTGCACAGAAGCCTGTGATAAATTTACAACGGCGTTAACACAAGAAATTATTAATTAACCTCATCTGACACAAAACAAAAACAAAAACCTATGTAAAATATACAAGGAGTATTAAACTGTATTCGTGAACGAGAAAAGATACACAGATAGAGTAAACACACGCCATATAACATATACCAACTTAATTACTGTAAAAGACGTGGAAAAATCTACACGAAAATTATAATAGTAGCTCAGGAGATAAACTACAGACAAACAGAAAACAATAACCCATAAGCGATGACATCGAACTACTAAATATGAACTCGAAAAAATAGATGCTAATGCAAATAAAGAAACAATAGCAAAATACGTGAACAACTTCTTCACAAGCATAGGAAAAGTTTTGAAACACTAACACAAACAAATAGACCAACCATCAATTCACAAAAGACATAACAAAGACAATTTTACAAAATAATCAACACCTAAATAATAAGAAAACAACATTATATAGGGATTAGATAAAATAAAAACGAAAAAATAATTAAATCCAATAACACACTTTACCAACTTTGTATAATACAAAGCTGTTTTCCTAGTATTCTTGAATACGGACAGGTGATCCCTAGTTATAAAGCAGGAGAACAAATGGAAATAACTAACTACAGACCTATCACATTGTTAAACTGACTATTAAAGATCTTTGAAAGAGTATTAACAAACGAAATTATAAAGTAAATGGACGGTGACAAATTAATCTCGGATAAAGAATATGGGTTAGAGAATAAAAGAGGCCCAAAAGCATTAGCACAATGTAATAAGTTATAAACATAGTAACCTAGTCATGGGTTTAGCGATATTTCTGGAAATAACTAAAGCTTTTGATTTAATCTGCCACAAAATCCTATTTAAAAATTTATAAAATATTGGTATCAAAGTAAAGAAACTCCAACTAATGAAACTTTATACAGAACACAATAAGTCATAATTAATCACCATATTAGCAAGCCACTGCCGATTAAATATGGAGTTTCATAAGGAAGCATACTAGGGCCCGTTCTATTCACTATTTGCCAAAATGAACCATGCAATGGAGAAAACTAAAAATTTTTCCTCATTTTAATATAATGAATACCTATGTAAGGTGCTCATGATGAATGGAATTGTGGCCTATATAAATGAGAAGTCACAATATTGTTTCAGATTTTTTACGCCAAGGAATCGATAAACAATCTTCATTCCTGAGTATCTAGCACGGACGATTGAGAAAGAATTCATCGATAATGTCGATAACTTGTCATATTTCCCGTGTACTATTGCAAATCGCTAACGCACAAACGATAGTTCTGAAGGGTTGTTTCAGAGAATTTGAACAAATCTTCAAATTTAAAATTTAATTTTCAAGTTCTGTTATTATTTCAGTTCTGTCAAACAATTAGCCGATAATGATATAGTAACAGAACTTGAATAAGACTTTCACAGAACGCGAAAATTAACGTTAAAATTTTATGAATTTTCCAAATTCTGTAAAACAACCCATCCTTAGTCATTATAAACCATTGTTTGTTCTTTGCAAAGTAAGAATATGTTATAAGGAAGCCGGAACACGTGTTCTTCTAAATAATAATATTTTGCCTCCCGTATTGAACACGTAATCATATATATTCTAAATGACTAATATTTCATTAGGAAATGGTCATGCAGTCACGTTTTTAACAGTAGGTATATTATTTTTATAAGCAATAATTGTTCGCCTGAAACACTCATCCACATTGAAAAAATCTCCTGATAAAAAATACATGACGCCAACGGGACTCGAACCCGTGTCCATTTGATTTCCGGTCGAAAGCTCTGACCACTGAGCTATGGAGGCTTATTTCTTACCCGCGAAATTATTCAATATATGCTAGTGTTTCATTCAACAATTACTGCTTGTTACATTTTTTTCACCTGAGAACAACCAACTTTATTTTATATGAGAAAGGCATTGTAAGTGCTAACTCTCTCACTAGATGGCGTTGAGACAAATTGTCTACATTTTTAGGTGAAATACTTGAACTTGTCAAATATTAATTAATTAATTAAATAAGCCTCCATAGCTCAGTGGTCAGAGCTTTCGACCGGAAATCGAATGGACACGGGTTCGAGTCCCGTTGGCGTCATGTATTTTTTATCAGGAGATTTTTTCAATGTGGATGAGTGTTTCAGGCGAACAATTATTGCTTATAAAAATAATTGTTATCCTTTGTGCTATGCATAAATAAAATCTTGTCTTAAAAACATTAATTTATCAAAAAAATAATAATTAGTAGGTATATTGATAAAAAAAAGCCGTACTCATTTTTCTCCGCGTATGAATCAGTTATTTTAACATTGTAGTAGTCATTTTATTAGTTTGAGTAATAGGAAAGGATTCATCCAATAATCATCATTCTCAAGTAATGCATAAATAAGTATGTCTCAAACGCAATAATCATCATTCTCGGAAAATCATCATCCATACCTACCTACCTCACATTGCCGAGATGCACCATGTGAATGGTTATGTTTTGTTCCTAGTAAACAACGTAGTTGCCTTCATAATATCATCACATACTATTGATTATGGAACACGTCATAGCGAAGTTGTCATCACATACCAGATCACTGACGTCATCATTAGACGAATGTCGCAGTTTGTCATGATTATTCCTTGCTATATTATTATTAAAAAATATATATTTACGCACTTACATATATTTATGCACCTATAAATATCAATTACAATAACTGTATAATAATACAATAACAATAATTAAATTACAGAATCTGAACTAAATTTCTAAATTAATCCTTATTGTAAAATCCAGGCCAAACCGGAAAATATTAACTATTTATCAGAAAAATTCTACAGCTGTTTAGATTTGAAAAAAGAATATGCTTGGTTCCTACCGGAATGTCATTTAACCAGTTTCTTGCTGGAAAAGTGTTTGAAATTTGGAACAATGGCATGAACATAGTGCAAATTCGAGTGCATTTGTTTTGAAAACTGAAGAAGAATTGGGACTACCTTGGAAGTAGGCTGTTGGCGTTTTTTCGTGTACATAATCTGATTGAAACGTAAAACGAAGGAAATTGACAATCTTGAAAGTGTATAACATCAGTTAAGTACTCATTCGTTTGCTGTGGCGATAATTACCTCGAGGTATCGCGGTGGAACTCACTATATTGTGATTGTGTTGTCTGCTTTTTCGCAGAGATAAATGTTTGATTACCAATAATTTGAAGAGATTCTTAATAAATTAGCAATATCTACTCATGTTTCTCTGTATGTGATTTACTTACCCTTTCTTACAGTGAAACTGTTGGCTCAGATTTGTATGATTTATTTAAAATACAATATTGTTAAACAACAAAAAAAGCTGAGTAAATATTTAAAAAAAACTTTTATTATACTTTGGTAATAGAACCTAGAATTTTAAGTGTTGTATTGTAATGGCGATTCAAAAAAATAAAAGTGAACACATTTTTTTATTTTTTATTTTTTTTTATTAATAATTTTATTTTGTTACATGCATAAAAATATAATTACAAAAATCGAGTATTACAAAAACAAGTATTACATTATTAAAATTATTATAGTATTACCAAAAGCATTTCATTCACAGGTAAAGAAGGTAGGTACTATAAAAAATAAAAAAGGTAGCTTTAAGATAAGAAAAATAAAATGATACAATTAAATAAAAAATATAATAGGCATCGCCAGTTCGTGGGTATACTTATTTTGTTTAGTGCAGTTTATAAAACAAATATAATAATCAAATTGCATGTGAGGATTGCATTTCCTTTTCATAAGAGGGTTTGCTGACTCCCGAATGTGAAAACTTGGAAATTTGACCAGAAAAGCGGAATAAAACTTAATAAAATACATACATTGCACATGAGGTATTTTCTTTTCATGAGAGGTTTGCTGACTCCCGAATGTGACAATTTGGAAATTTGACCAGAAAAGCGGAATAACACTTAATAAAGTACATACATTGCACATGAGGTATTTTCTTTTCATGAGAGGTTTGCTGACTCCCGAATGTGACAGTATGGAAATTTGATCGGAAAGGTG
The DNA here is from genome assembly GCA_026573805.1 of Hesperophylax magnus. Lineage (NCBI taxonomy): Eukaryota > Metazoa > Arthropoda > Insecta > Trichoptera > Limnephilidae > Hesperophylax > Hesperophylax magnus. The sequence continues at coordinate 5,229,300 of JAIUSX010000029.1, read as the reverse complement.
GAATAACCGTAAATTTTTTTCGTTTGATTCTTCTCCTGCGTAGTTTTTTTTTTTAATTTTATTTATTTTAAGTTTAACATCTACATTTTCTTTGATTTTTATTTATACATAGACACTTACAGTTGGTGTAGGTGTATAGGTTTTCATTTACTGAAGGATATTAGGCCACAGATGAAAAGATGCTTTTTCAACATTGTTAAACTTCTTTCTTATTACTTGGGCTTTCCACGTGCGTACAACTACATATATCTCTTGAGGTCGTATTTATTTATTTCAATGCAACAAATTGAATTTAATTAGAACTTGGTGGCGTTATTTTACGCTTCCTAATTAGCATTTTGATCAATATGGATACAAATGATTTAAAAGCATTTTATCACTTACTCAGCTGTAAAATGGTTCGTGGGTAATAATTTTTTTTTCGGTTTCTAACTAACTAACTAACCATCACGCTGTTTCCCCGCAGGGGTATGCAAAGAGGAGTTTCTCTATTTCATTAATAATAAAATATGTATTAATAAAATGAATTAACAATAAAATATTGAATTTATTTAGGTGATAATATATTACATATAAGTTGATAATATATTACATATAAGGTGATAATATATTACATATAAGACATTATTTCCAATGAGTTCAATAAAACTCATTTCGGGAAAGACAACATTATTTATTTATTTATTTACGGACAAATAGTCCATTAACAATATAATATTTTTGACACGAATAAGGAACAGAGATGGCAGTGAAAGAAATTAATTAACGGAAAATTAAAGGAAATTATTTTTACGTAAGAACACGAATTTAAAAGGGAGTGCAATGAAGAGCGTACGTAGATTTTAAAAATATTTCATAGTTTTATTTGTGAGTGTTCTTAAAGTATAATTCCTTGGAGACTACACTGGATTACCAAGCATACTGTCGGGGTGACACAAAGATGAATCCTCATTGTCCCCGCGTAGCCTGCCAAACGTTCAATGGACGCTGGTTAATTGAAGATAGCCTCGCGCACTCCTTCCCACGAATCTCTACCTGGAGCTAACTTATTCGGATTTCGCGGGGACCTGTCGTCCTGCTCACTGCTGGCGGAATCTCCAGACACCCTCAGACAGGACAACATGATCAAGGTTCTTCAATGCTTTCACACATTCTGCCCTCCTTGCCTTAGCCCCATCATAGCCCTGGTGATTGACAAGGGTCCATGCTCATCAGACGTGACAATTCATTAGTTATCATTAAGTTATATGCAAAAGTTAGAGAGTTCAAAAGAAAGATTGTTTCACTGGTTAGTAAATCTGCTCAGGAAAATATCTTTTAAAGTATTTGGCCAATGTTTTTTTTTGTTGTTTACTGGAAGTTTTAGGTTACTAGGTAATGCGTTGTATTGCGGATATTTTGGAGAAAATTTCAAATATGAAGATAAGTGTATTTGATTTTGTGATCGTGTTATATTCGCTAAATATATTAAAATGAAAACCTTAGTACTTATCTAAATCGTTGCAAATACAAACGTGATATTAACGTACGGAAATTAACAATGAAATGTACTTAAGTTATGTTAGCAGAACACCTTTTTGATTTTATAACTTAAATTTTCGATTAATTATAACTTAAATCTTCGATTATTTGTGGATTTTTCAAAACGTAAATTTGATCTTTATTTCGGAAACACGTTAAAAGCATAGATTTATGGTACACAATTCGTAAATATTTCATAAATGCCGAACCCCGTGGGCGCAGATTACGTAGAAACAAAGAGGGAGAGGGGGTACCTGTTATCAAGTAAATTAACCCGGACCGGGATTATTCATTTAAATTATAATATTTTGACATATCGCTTATCAAAAAATATTTAATCAGATGCCCCAAATTCGTAAATAGAAAAATGTTTCCCGGTAAACAAGCGACTGCGGTATGTGAAGAGATTGGCTTTTCAAACAGTTATAAAATTCAGATAAAACTTCTCATTGCTGTTTGATCAAGGCTCACTTTATCTTATCAATATTCATTTCAGTTATTCCTAGTTTAATCAAATACTTTGAGGTTTCAAATTGGGAATTTTGCCAGTCACTTTTCACAAACCAGTAATAGCTGAACACTTTATCTGTTGGCGACAAGTTTTTTTAGTGTAAATAAAATGTGGCAGTCGCTTGGCTTAGGAACTATGAAACTAATTGTAATAAAATGTAACTCACAGTAAGTTCAGTGGCGTAGGCTTGCACATCCTTGCCTCTTTTTGGCTCTTCCTGGTCCATCTTGCTCTTCTTGGCTCTTCTTTTTTATTTTAGTTTATCTTGGCTCTTCTTGTCTCTTCTTGTTTCTTCTAGTTTATCTTGGCTCTTCTTGTCTCTTCTTGTTTCTTCTAGTTTATCTTGGCTCTTCGCGCCTCTTCTTGGCTTGCCTTGGCTATTCTTGCATTTATCTTATTTTGCAAGTTCCTACCCCCTCCCCTCATCGTCTCTTCTAGTCTCTTATTGTCTAATATAAAACTAAAATAACTTTCATTGCTTTCCTCGTCTGTGAACCGAACGACAAAATAATTGAGGTTCCTGTCACCCAAAAACTGGGTCGAAACAATAACAAAACACAAGCAGTAGTGCTGGGTACATATAGACCCACCAAAATTTGAATTTAAGTGATTTTCGTGCATTTTTTTGCTTTTCTTTGATTTAAAATATGATCTTGTGCAATTCCTCATTTATCCCACACATTTTCTTTAAGGATTAAGGATTTTAATTTAAAAAAAAATAAGAAATGTTCCGATCGCGTTAGAGTGAACTAAGCACTCTTTCGTCTGTTGACTGTCCAAATGCAGGTGCGTTTAGCGCCTTTTTTCAATTACAATAATAACTCACTTGAACCTTGTTTAATAATATTAATTTTTACCTCAAATTGTGGGTAAATCTTTCTAAAAACCTTACACTTCCATGGCGTAACTTTTATAAAATTTTGATGCGCTGGGTCGTTTCTGACCCACCAACCGAGTGAACGCGTTCAATGTTCAGACGTTGCGATGACATGGACATTAGCATCTGGGGTTCCATGATAACTCAACACAGTGACAATTCAACACACTTTTAAAAAGTGATATAAAGTCATTAGAAACGATGAATTTTTTTTTTAACCTAACCTAACCTTACCTACATAACCCAGTTAATAAAGTTTTTGTTTCATCACTTTCCATGACTTTTTATAACTTTTTAAAGATGTGATGAATTATCATTGTGATGATTTATCGGGTTACCAGCATGTGGATTTCCTGCATATAGTGCCTTATTCTGTACTGTCTACATTTCTATCTTACACACGACTTGATTTCATTTACTTTGTATTATGTTTCGCGATACATACTCGTTTTTCTGAAACTTACTGAAATATTAAAGCTGAAATAAATCAAATCCTTCCATGTGTTACAAGAAAATGCTTTAGATTAGAATACGACAAGTGCCTACTTTCCTGCTTAGATATATTTGATTTGTCAGTCGTGACGCGTCACTGAGCCAACACTCACCAACTACTGGCCTGAAATAAATAAAGCTGTGGCGCATCAGCAGGCGACACTTCTGTAGGCAGGTACCTAGCCTATTTATTGTAACTTTACATAACCCACGTCATGTACAGAGGTAGGTAGGTATGGGTGGTAATATGTATCCTAGCAGTCCTCAGTCCTCATTACTCTCTACAGTCAGCTCTCCGCACTACCTGCGGAGGCCTCTCGCAAGACTCGTCATAGTATTTGCCTTAACCATTTCTCTTCCGGGGCTAATTTATTTAAAGAAAAAAAAAATTTTTTTAACTGAACAAAAAAAAAACTTCTGCCGACAGCTGCCGAGTTAAGAAAGTTTTTTTTCAATTTTCCGGATAAAATTCTGTTAAAATTTATAACAAGAAGTATTTAACTGCATTTATTTACTTGATAGATAATCCTTTTTTTTTAAATAATGTTTGAAAAATTAGGATTATTCAAGTTGTCCATATTTTCTCATACAAAATTGCTAGTTTACAAAATTGAAAAAGGAAAAACCCATAATAATTAGTCAATTTTATTCAAAATCGAAATATTTAGACTGAAGATTTTGAGAATATTGCTGAAAATCATCACACAAAATTAGAATTTCTGATTAAAAAATATATTTTTGGTTGCAATAATTTAACAAACTTTATACAAAAGAATGGAATCACTTAAAGGGATGCTGTAGAAAAATTCCAAAAAGTGGGAACCGAGACCGAAAGATGGGAAGAAATCTGATAAAAAGCAATTACTTCGTCGTTTGATTATATCGATTTCTTGTTAAAACGTTTCCCGTCCGGAATGTGTCAAGCGGTCGCGAGACTGTCTGGCCTGCCCGTAGCAACTGGGTGAAATACTCCATAGAAACACAATTTGGTCATTAATATCATATTGAGAGGAGTATTTATTGCACTCGTAGCTCTAGAATGACATGTTCCTTTTGAAGTAATCTGGACCATGCAGCTGAAAAACTGGGACGATATTAACTATGGGGGTGCAATAGGGTGGCGTTAATTTACGTTTATCCTACGACTAATGTTTTCTTCTTATATTATACCTACACAATAAATGCAATTGTTTTTACATGAAAACTATGAACGATTTACTATGCAAACAAATCTATAAACTAATGTTTCTTTCCATTGGAATAATTTGAAATTATTTGAATTTGTCGTAAGCATTCAACTAAATTAAGCAAGCGCACAGAAATATGACAAGCATTGCTTATGATGTCTATGGAAAGGCTATACAGAGAGAATGGACTTTTCTACTTTATGTAACCTCACGTTTTTAAGTCACGTTGGGTGAACTTAGGAACATTTTTCGCGGTACAATTTTGCAATCGGTGACGTTAAAGTTTTTTTTCAACTGCACTAGAAGAAAGGAATCCCCTAATAATTGGTAGACAAGTTCTTACTACGTGTTTTACGACATTTATTTATTACTGTTTTAAAAAGGTATATTTATTGTTTACGACAAGTGCAAAGCAGGCATTTGCTAATTGTTATTATTTTACACATCTAAACAGTTTAACGATGTCTTTCGGTTACAAACGAGAAATGTTTGTCGATTCTATTATTAAGCTATTTCTTGATAGACTAATTATAATAATAATACCTACCAGATATTACTCATCGAAGAAGATCTATTTGGAAGGGTCTACCCCAAGGCGATGGAATATTTCCGATTTGCATGTCACTATTCCCCTCAATTAAAAGTTATTGAGTTCGTAGATGATATAGCTTTCTTCATTATCCAAAACATCCCACCCGCTATCAAAAATTCAATGACATTAATTCATCAAAATGGCCCAACTCCTCTTTTTTATTTACTGATGGATCCAAATCTCCAGACTCTCATAACTGTGGTATAGGTATTAACATTTACCACAATAATTCTAATTTCAGTATATTTAATTCAATATCAAACCATTTTTCAATATTTTCAGCCGCGTGCTTTGCAATAATTGAATCTCTCAAATATATAATCAAAAATAATTTTCAGCATTCCCTTGTTCTCTCTGACTCTCTCAGTTTCCTTTAAAAAGTTAAATCCAGTCCTCTTTTTCATCCTGATGATCCTTATTCGAGTGAAGATAGCCTCCAATTAAAGCTCTGGTAAACCGTAACTCTGATTTGGGTTCCTGGACATGTTGGCATCGTGGGTAACGATATTGCGGATTTCTTTGCGAAACAAAGACCATCCTACGCTATTGTTACCCTCATAAGCCATATTCCCCTATCCGAAATTTTTTCCATCCACAAATATAGATCCTGCAATGTTTGGTTATAGTATTGGCACATTGCTAGTCAATCCAAGAGAGTTTCTATGCCTCAATACAAAGGACTATCCCAAATCAACTATCAACAAATTCCCCCATTTCTCCAAAAAATTAATTTCCTCACTTATTCGAATGGCTCATCTTATTAAAATTCACTTGCTTGACTCCTAAGATTGTATATTCTGTGGTCTAAAAGTGGAAACTTTAGATCACATATTTTTTGGTTGTCCCTCTCTAAACAAATATCCTGTCTTCTATCGAGCCTTATGTAAAATTGCCTCCCCTCCATTCAACATCTCATCCTTTCTAAGTCTGAATTCGAATCCAATCTTCCATATAATTTTGAAATTTGCCCATTTAAGCAAAATTAATATTTTAATTCACCTTCCCTCTCTCCATAATTTGATGGCAAAATTTCAAAATGAAGGCCTAGAACATCCTTAAAATGTTAAAGCCGGAATAATTAAAAAAAAAAACATTAAGAAAACAGTTCAGTTAAAATAAGATTATTTTCATTTGTCCCTACAACGAGAATGATTACAGACCGTAATAGTGTCTATACGATGATGAGAAACGAGCGAAGCAACTGCAACGATGCGTCGTTCCTTCACACGATAATCACGTACCGAAAAGAATTTTGCTTTGCTAGTATCAGAAAGGACCACGTTGTATACGTTCGTCCCTACATCATGGATGACAGCGGAACGTAACACGTAAGTACTCGGAAGAATGTGACTTTACTAGCATCTACATTCTTCGGGTGTCTCCATTCCAAAGCAATAACGGGGTAGTCCATAATGGCCAAACGAGAATTCACATTCCTAAATCAAGTTCTGATGGATTGATTCAGTGAAAAGTTTTTTTTTACGAGTATCAATTCAGTCCCAAATATCCTAAAAGAGTAAAACTAAAATAAAATCAATTTAGGAAAAGAGCATCCTATCATTTAAAGTTTTGCAAGTCAAGCATTTACCTATGCCTATCTAAAGTTTTTACAGTACCTACCTGAATAATATTCAATAGAGTGAAAATATTGGTTTAAACAAAATAATTTTGATTTAATACGACTTTTCCGAGAAAAAATAATAAAATAACTTTTCTGACATTTACAGGCAACTATTTAAAACTTTATAAATCAATTCTAGGGCAATGCACCGCTTCGTGCAACTTTAGGAATTGGGCCGCTAACGTAGATGACGTAGATGGCGATAAGGTTGAAATTCCCGCTTCCCGTTTTGATTTATACAAACGAAAGCATCACAAATATTTAAGTGTTTAAAATAATTTTCTAAAGTATTTAATTTTTCACATTATACAACAAAACTACAACAGAAAAGGGGTTCGTAAGTATGAGAGTTTGCACTCACACAAATTTCAGCGTATAAAAAAAATAGTATTTTAAATGAATTTTTTGTTTATCTATTTTATAACACAAAGTTATTTTATTATTTTTCAACTTTATTTTACAAATATAAAAAAAATATATTTTTTGTAGACCAAGATATCGTGAATGTTTTCAAAGTCGGTGACCACTGTAATTCAAAACAACTCAACGGACTTGAATGAAATTTATATAGTTTATTGAAAGCATAAAATTCTATTTTTCATAAACAATAAACTAGCGTTTTTTTCCTCCGCTTGTAAATAATCAGAGGCCGCCATTTTCTTTATTTAAAAAAAGGCTTTTATCAGGCATTTTAGTTTGATTGATTTTAGATGGTCACCGCAAAGTCAACTTGTGGGACGGGGTCCAAAAAATGTGATGATAACTTGGTTTGCAATATTTATTTTCTTTGTCAAATAAAAGTTTAAACATAATATAATAACTTTGTATAATTTATTATATATAATAAATTAAACTATTGTCATTTTAAAAAAAATTACGACTATTCCTAACCCCTTAACATTTGACTGAATAAATGTACGATCTACTTTTTCAATATGGGCAATGTGTAAACACAATATTATGATCATAAATCAACATTTCTGTTAGAAATTTCGGAAGTGCAGATATTGACCATCTAATAAAAACATGGACAACCTGTTTTGCAAATCCCACACCAAAGTATCCACATGACATAATAAATGTTTAATCAACACATTTTTGGAATTACTGCTCGCCTAGACCTAATTTGTCATCTTTGAATGAGTCAATTTCAGTCAATGTTTGACAGCGGCATATTTCAGGAAAATTGCACCTGTTCGGCATTCTTACCTGAAATGGAATTTGGATGTGAATTCACGAGTGATTTAGTCGGGTATATTAAATCAACACTATTTAAAAGAATGCTGAGATCTTTACTAAATAAAAATAAAATGTGTCAATTCATAACGTGTGAATTTATTAGGAAAGAAAATTGTTGAAAAAATATAGATAAGCTTACCTTCGATTGACCTGGAGAATTAGTGATTGATGACTTTCACGTATCTGCAAAAAAAAAAGTATATATATATTTTTCATCATAATATATGTTAAGGGGAGGGGGAGGAGTTAGAAAACAGTTGATTTGTGATAAAAACTGTGATACTATAACTTACTTTCCGAGGGAAAATATTTATATTTATATCGAATTGCGCTACTTTTTGATTTTTTACATTTCCTCCACAGTATGTCATCTTTGGGAATGCTTTTTTGTTTGTTTGTTGGAGAAAACATTAATTGGAGAATTCGTCTGCATCCTAACTATTTCTCTCGGATTAACATGGCAGCCTTTAAAAATAATAATAAGCCTTTACAAATACCGATAATATTACAAAGTAAGTTATATTAACAATCATTAAATTTATGAAGTAACTCCAACGCAACCTACAGACGACAAACATAAATACTTTTTGCTTAATTTATTTTATATTTTGTGGGAACCAACAAATTAGAATATGAGGAAATCATGATCAACACACATACAACAACCTGCAGTCCGCCTCGGAACAGGAATACCTAGTGAGGAGGACTGACAACAAACTACATCACTTTATATTTTTATTTTACTTAATATTGTATCTTTTTAACTTTACTTTATATTGCCGTTAAATAAAAAAAAATAATTAAAAAATAGGAGAAATTGCGCAATATCTACGAGAATAGAGGGTAAAGTCAATTAATTCGAAAATGTTATTAAACAGAAAAGTGAGAAAGTACATAATGTATGAAGGAAGTATGTTAAGGTTGTTGTTTTTATAAGAAAACAGCTTTTAATTTTCTACTAAAGGTACTGCATGTATCAAAAAATATGTCAAAATCCTTCAGGTTTTGATTTTGATTAAACAATTCACACATTGTTCTGATGGTATCACTACCGCCAGCATTTGTACGCGACCGGTTAATGTGTAATAAGTTGCTAAACCCAGTTGTTTTGGGTGGTATTTTAAAGGTTATTGTTATTAGTTTGATTAAGTCAGGACAGTTGATTGCAAACTTTACGCAGGATCATGAGATCAAGGTATTTTCACCGGTTAGAGAGAGCGGATACGTTATATTTCAATGGCATATTTATGTATCCACGTTTAGTTTCACTCATTCTGAAATTAAAGCACTGCAAAAATTTCTTTTCGATGTTTTCAATATTGTCTTTATAAATACCGTAATTTGGAGTCCTAGTGGAGGAGCAATATTCAAATTGAGAACGGACCAGCGTATTGTAAAAGACTATTTTCAAGAAAGGAATTAGTTGCAGGAAGAAAGAATGAAAAAAAGGATCGCCGATTTAGGAAAATAATATTTCGCTACACGTGATATGGATCGAAATTGTGCAATTGTTTAAATATAGATTTATAATAAATATACCAAATTATAATAATAATTACAACTCATTTAATTACTCGTAAGAGTACAAAATGGAAAAAGGATTTGTGGGTTAGTTCAAACACATGATTTATGATTAGGTATACTTATTTTCTAGTCAGTTTTCAGGCCCAACTGAAAGTTATTGAGAAATTAAAATAATAATAAAACAATGCATTTAAGAGTAGTCTCAACATTTCTCAACCGTCTGGATATAGCGAAACTATGGAAACTCCAGAAATGGGGTTATATTGTGAGAGTGAAGGCAATGGGGATGGAAAAAAGATGAAGAGGGGAAGGTGGGGAAGTACCTGACTTTTCAGATATGGTCACCAAACACGGCTGAAGCCATTTCAAGCAACGTTTCAATTCTGAATGTGGTCTTTCACTAGGGCGATACTGAGAGTACCTTCCACTGTGGACGCAAATATATCACATATTATTTTGATAAAAGTAATTGTCAAACTTGAGAACAAATATTGATGCTTTTTTTAATTAAATTTGAATACATTTTCCACTTCTTTTATATTTGTCGGTATTTCTTGGAAGATCTTAAAACGAGTCTCTACCATGAAGGATCTTGGAATCAAGTTTGACACTTGGCTAACATTTCATGTTCATATTGAAATGACTTGTGGCACTTCATTATGAATGCTGGGCTTTGTGCTACGCACTGCAAGGAATTTTAGTGATACCTTGGTTCTCATTGTTTTATTCAACTCCTTAGCAAGGAGTAGTCTTGAAAGTAGGTCGGTAATTTGGAGTCCACACCAGGTAAAGTGTTACTTCATGTTGGAGGTTGTCTCCGTTACCGACAGCACAGCCTGTTCTATCTCCCAGCACCGCAGAACTAACTTTGCAATGCTCTCCCTGGAGGGGAGAACAATCTTGCTGTTGAACAGAATCAATTCGGATATCGATATTTTTAGCATCAATGAAGCTACCTAAAAGTCAAGCTCTGCTATTAGTAGGGTGATATGCCCAATGTCTATATTTATATCAGAAGTTTCCTTAAAAATGTATTTAAAAACGCTTTAAAATGAACAATTTTGTAAAGTTTTAAAATTAATACATAAATTGAATTGAATCTTTGCCGTTCTATATAGTAATGAAATCTGATTATTTAGTATTTTAATCTTTTTTTTAATATTAGTTAAAAAAATTATTTCCATTTTTTTTAAATATATATTTTGATTATTTAGTTTAATTTTTATTTTTCTTACTATTTTATTATTTTAACAGTCGAGGGAATTCTAGTAAATTATAATGTAAAATTCATTTTAAATAAAATAAATACATATGTAAATAGTTATTTTGTATTTCACTCCCAGCACAAATTACATCTAAATGAGCAAAACACCACCAAAATTAAATACTCTGCAATGCGAGGTATACAATAGTGGGTTAGGAATAGTTAAATAAATAAATGAAACAAGTAGAAGCAGAGCTATACTAAGGTAGTTTGTTTAATCAGATTTGTTGTTCTGCTTGCTGATATAAATTCTACTGAGACATCGCAACTCCTTCCACTTGTTTAAAAAGTTCACCCTGGAATGCAAAGTATCGCGTTTTGAGGCAGTGTTCAAAAAGCTTACAGATGTCTTTTTCGTATATCTATCTCAAATTATATCTGTACATATTTAGTGATTAATGCGTTAAATATATCGACAACATCCTTACAATCATTAACCAAAATGGGAGTATGCAATTGGGATTCCGTGTTGGAGTTGTTGCAATAATACGCCAGATATTGCCTTGGTTCGCGATATATAGAAAGAAATCAAGTATAATAAGTTCATAGCTGTCAATTAATATATTTATGATTTTTAATAAACAAGTAAAGTCATTGACTATTGCACGATCGGATAATTTTAATATATTTAATTGATACAGTAGATAATCGTAATTGACACATTCCGTTGTGATACTAATTCTGAGGATAATAATCAGAATTATTAACTTAATTTAAGATATTTAAATTTTAATATAATTAATAAATAGTATTTTTATAAAGTGTCCAATGTGCGTGCCGCTAAAACTCAAAAACGAGTACCGGTACGATCAAGGGAGTTATAATGTGTGGTAGCCCTCTATCCCGCATCCACGAAGAAGGTTCATATTTTTACCTGAAGGGCGTGCCTTTGTAGATATAAGGGCTGGAAGTTTCAAAATTTATAGAATAGTCCAGAACATTCGAGAGTATTCGAGAGCAATCCACAACATTCCAGAACATCCCGGAATATTCTGGAATGTTTGGGAATAGTCTGGAACATTCGTGAATATCCCAGATCATAATGAAATAAAAACGAGATTACAGGCCGTTTACTGATAAACTTTTAGTAAATTCGTAATCTTGACAACACATTGGCATCTCTAAATAATACAGGGTTTTCCAATAAGAGGTGTTATTTTTAATAGCCCGCTATTTCGGTAGATGTTACTTTTGAAGCTATCATTTTTTGACATTTGACAAGTAGAAACTATTTCATTAATAAAAATGGAACGATACACGCTTCAACAACGCATTGAAATTATTAAAATTCACTTGAGTGAATCAAATGCAAATCATCTCGAGTGATGAGGCCCATTTCCACCTCGGTGGCTTCGTCAACAAGCAAAATTGTCGCATCTGGGGCTCGGAAAACCCAAGAGTTATTGTTGAAAAGCCTCTCTATCCTTAACGTGTGACTGGTTAGTGCGGTTTATGGTCCGGTGGAATCATTGGACCTTACTTTTTCGAAAATGAGGCTGGAGCAACAGTTACGGTGAATGGATTGCGCTATCGGGAGATGATTAATGATTTTTTATAGCCGGAATTGGATGGTATTGATCTGGACAACGTTTACTTTCAACAAGATGGCGTTACGTGCCACACAAGCAACGAAACTATTGATCTTTTACCATTGAATATCAAAATAATACCTCTTATTGGAAAACCCTGTTCATGGATATTATATTTATTGGAAGTAGAGAAAAGTCGAGCAACGCAGAAATGCAAAAGAGTCAGTTAGTAATTAATAAATAATTCAAATATCAGGGCCGTGCCCTTTTAACTACTTGGTTTATTAACTATTTTTATTTTTTTTTTTTTTAATTATATTTATTCAATAAAAAAAATTACAATGTGTGATATACATATATATATTTCACTAGTAATAAGATGAAAGATATTATGATATGATTAATATTTATTATTTTTCAATGTTCTCCCATAATAAGCAATTGCTTGTGTGTATGGGATGAGGTATTATTTTTTTAGTTTCTTAGATTTTTATTTTATTTTTAAAATTTTTGTTTTTGTTTTTCTTTTATTTATTTACGTTTTTTTATTTAGTTTAGGTTTTCAGTATATTTTTTTAATTGTGTTTTGAATTCTTTGAAACTATCATTTAGTGGTCTTATATTTTCTGGCAATTTATTGAAGAAATTTGTTCCTAAGTATTTGTAGTTTTGCTGACCCAAAGTTTTATAGGTGTGAGTAAACGGTAGTACACGTGTTCATTATCGTAAAGTAAGAAGTTCGGGTGTAGATGGTTCAGAATCAGTGGCAGATAGAGTAGAGATAGCAGCTACCAGGTAATACCAGGTGTGTACCAGATACTAGATACCCGGATGACCGAGACGAGGCGGAGTTTAGAGTATGTTTAGCACATAATTACGACGAAAGTGTGCTTTCGAAGTTTCCAGTACACCGCCGTTAATGGCCCCGACTAAACAGTCCGACTATTTAATAAACTGATAAAACAAACACAGGCACGAATGCGGCGGTATGCAAAATGTATAACCAGATACTGGATACTTATTTTCAGTAATTTCACTCGGAACACGGCAGGCAGTAGGCTGTATGAACCAGGCAGTAAGAAGTGGACATTTAACTTCTTACACATCTACTACAAAGCGCATCTGTGTGTTCAATGAAAATATTCATTCATGGCTAGTCAGCTTGGAGATGAAACGATATCCGATGGTTAAAAGGCTTACCGCTGATAGATCAATTGAGACGTCTTCATGCAACTCCGCATAAACCTTATTCCTAATTCAACATCATTTACTCGTTTTCCCTATAAACTTTTATTTTACTATTTTTATGACTTTAGGCAATGCGCCACGTCATGTAACATTTGGAATTAGGCCGCTAACAATAACACTCCTTACGTAGATGACAATAAGGTTTAAACTCCCGATTAACGATTTTATTAATTTATTTTTAATGCAAGAAAAAAACATGTCCAAAGAGTGTGTTTCATTTTATTTTTCAAAGCCCAGGCATAAATATTTAAATGTTTTAAGATATTTTTCAAAAAAATTTAATTTGCCACTTTATACAATAAAACTATAGCCGAAAATGGATTTGTAAGTGGGAGATTTTATATATGCTGATGTTTTATTTTTTTCTGGGCTTATAAAAAGACTTTATTTTGTTTTTATGTTGCATTTTATTTTGCAGGCCAAGTTGTGTTCTACTCACAGTATTTAATTAAATCATCCAATTTATTTTCTAAGCGATCAAATTTTTAAACCAAAAACACATGATTTTGTATTACTACGTAGTGCTTTCTCCTTAAATATTCATTTTCTCATGTCTTAATTTTACAAAACTATAACTACTAACCGCACTTTTAACAACAAAAGTATTATAATGCACGTTTTATAAATAAACGATCCATGTTGCTGAAAGAGATGTATTAACGGAGCTCTTGACAGTGACAGTACAATAAAGTCAGAGTAGCAACTCCTCTACGTTTTCCACGAATGATAAAACTTTGTTGGTTGTTGGTGATTGGTTGTTGGTTATTGGTTGTTGGTTGTTGGTTGTTGGTTGTTGGTTGTTGGTTGGTGGTTGTTGGTTGTTGGTTGTTGGTTGTTGGTTGTTGGTTGTTGGTTGTTGGTTGTTGGTTGTTGGTTGTTGGTTGTTGGTTGTTGGTTGTTGGTTGTTGGTTGTTGGTTGTTGGTTGTTGGTTGTTGGTTGTTGGTTGTTGGTTGTTGGTTGTTGGTTGTTGGTTGTTGGTTGTTGGTTGTTGGTTGTTGGTTGTTGGTTGTTGGTTGTTGGTTGTTGGTTGTTGGTTGTTGGTTGTTGGTTGTTGGTTGTTGGTTGTTGGTTGTTGGTTGTTGGTTGTTGGTTGTTGGTTGTTGGTTGTTGGTTGTTGGTTGTTGGTTGTTGGTTGTTGGTTGTTGGTTGTTGGTTGTTGGTTGTTGATTGTTGGTTGTTGGTTGTTGGTTGTTCTTCGTTGGTGAACAATGTTAAAGAGAAGGAAAGGCCTCACGCTTCGAACACCGCAACTCCATTATTTTATGCTGAGGTAACTCGCTCTCTTTCGCTCCTTCCACTCTTTCCCTGCGCAACTATAAAAGCGATACTTTTTGTGTGTAAAGCTCTATTTACGTCTGTCACTGCTCCCGACCAAATAACCGTGGTCCACGCAATCATTAAAAAAACCCCTTTACAAGATCGGTTAACAAAATGTATCATAATGTTTCAAAACGATTTCGGAAAAATATGAAACCACCGCGTAACAAAACCAAGACTTCAAATGAGACTAAATGTGACTAGGAACCAAAAGAAGTATACGAAGGTGGTCTTTGAAAAAGGCGAGTTTCTTTTTGCGTGTTTTTCCCATCCATGGTGTCGAATTCATTGACGGGATTCGCGTTTGAAATCAAACAAGATTTGATATCAGATCTAAATTGAGCATTATTCCACACACGTGACGCACACACGCGCGTATTTAAAACAGGCGATAGAGAGAAAAATGACCGATGGGAAAATACTCATACCACCGCACGCTGAGAGATGTGAGACGCGTCTGCACGCACACCAGCGCGCGACACACGTCACGGTGTTGGTGCGGTTTCTTCACATAGTCGTTTGTGTATTTTTTTATAAATTTCGTCTGCGGAGTGTGATGGGCCATGTGAGTGTCTGTGTCTGTGTGTGTGTTATTTGATTAACCCTTGTATGAATGTAGGTTAGGAATTTCTGAATGAACAGAAATTTGTATGAAAGGCCGGTAGGTAGGTATATATCATTAAATTGTGGTCATTCAAGATGTTTCCACGTTTTTTCAACTCATTTCTTCAAAGACGTTTTCTAAAGAGGTTAAGGCGACAGATTAGATATGTATAACATGGTAGGCGATTTCAGCTAAATAATAGGTAGTAGGTACCTACCTAATACCTGCCTCGTAAGGTTGATTTGTTGGGAGGAGAGGAGGAATGGAGTCTCCCATCAGCTCCTTTAAACGCCTCTCAACGCGGCGCCGCTGAACACAATCGAGGACTCTACTCTCCGCCAGTGTTAGTGCTTGTAGCGCGATGCTCGTGTCTCGTAATCAGCAGACCGCCCGACAAACGGGGAATATGAGATTACCGCATCAAAAGGCATCTAATCGAATCGCGTGGCGTTCTCGAGAAGCAGCCTCAAAAGAATCCCCTTTATTTTCGGTGGTTAGTTATTTCGCATTTTCCTCGACCGGCAGCGATGTGCTCGCGAATATTTAGCTCGCGGGGGGAGGGCGGCGGGGGTCCGGGGGCACAGCGGGAGGAGGGAGGGGGCGAGGGGCCCCCAGAGGTGGAGGACCGTACAAAGTCTGCCGCGCATGCCCAGACGCCCGGGCCCGCTCAGACGAGCGTCCACCGGCAGAAGACACCTCGCCGAAAGCCTCTCCTCGCAGCGGCCGAATGCTCCGGTTACTCGGGACACTGTTGTTGGGATTTTAATTTATCGGGTAGCTCGCGAACGCCCCGCGGTCCCAGACGAGGGGGCCCCTCTTCGTTCTCAACGAGCTGCAGAAAACGCCCATCTGAGTGCGAACGAATAATTCGCCAAGTATTTCGGTACTTCTCAAAATGTTTCTTTTATTACCCACCTGCGACTGTTATTTCCTATATTTTTGCCGTACGCTTTAGCGCGGTGGTATGGATTTGTTTGGATGTCGAGGGAGCTGCTTGACTCGGCGGAGAGCTAGACGAGGGGCCCCTCTTGGTTTTGTCTGGTTCGTTCGCCTTCCAATTTTTTCCACGTAGCCGTGAATACGGGCAGCGGGCGGCGGGCGGTGGAGGAGGGCGGGGGGCGGCGTGTCGCGGAGGGCATACCCAATTTCTTTTCCCTTCGTAGCATTCCACTTTCCACACTTTTCTCTGAGATTCTGTTATCGGTCCGAAAGATAAATCATTCACGTATTTTAATTGAAATCAGCGAAACAAATCACTTTATGTAATTCGCAGCAATTATTAAAGTTAAATCAATTATTTTTGCCAACAATTATTATCTCATGAATAGAAAACTAGTTTGATTGGAAATAATTAAAATAATAACAGATATTGAAATAAATTAATGCTACTAACATGTCTTTCACTTTCTTCTTATAATATTTTATGTAACAAATTTAATTTAGGTAATACCTAATATGAATTCAAAGTTATTTGAAACAAAAATTCCTTGCTTAAAATAGCCTTGAGTTACGAATATTTTCCGCAAATTCATAGTCTTCTCTAAGGAATTCGTTATAGATATTAAGCATTTCCAGCTAGAACAATCCTTGTCGACATATAAAACAAAACGGATCGCACAGTATGCAAATCTCCGGTACGAAAGACCATATGTCAAATATAAATATATCTACATATAAAAGCGCACGAGTATTGTGGATATGACCTCTTTCTGTTCATCACCACCGAAATTGTTTAATTATTATCAACTGTCGGCTTTTCTCAATGTCAAGTTGGCATTATGACCTTATACACAAAATGAAACTAAAACTTTTGCGGTGAATCCTAATTTCCTGCCTTGACCCGCCCTTGACACCTATTCGGCAGGTAGACACCAGGCACCAGGCACCAGGCAGTGGACACCAGGAACAAGGCAGTTGAAACTAGGCACTAGCCACTGGGCACCAGGTACCAGGCACCAAGTACCAGGCACCAGGCATTCACCAGGTATTCGGAAGAGATTTGGTTCGGTGTTTGTCGAATGGCTACACTGTAACGTAATAGCGCAACAGCCAGACGGTAGAAAGTTTCTAATCAAACCCCGCTACGAAACAATTACTCAATATGAATATAAAAATAATGTAGGTTTTTCAACTTTAATCATTGCGCTCGTATTGGATAAGTTTCTTTCACAGATTCTATTCGGTTTTTTACCGATAAAACTATAATAAACATAAGCCGATTATAGATTCCGCTGCGATTAAAATTAAGTAATAAATATAAATATTAAAGTTATGTTGGATTCCTCGGTTTCAATCATTCGAGAACTTAATTAGGTTTTACCCATAACCCAAGCGGTCGATTATGTCCTTTATGATTCAATTAGTGGTTGTGAACATTTTACCATTATTATTATTTCAACCGGCTTTGTACTTATTTCAAGAATCTTTCCTAAAAAAATAACAGACGATTATGAAAAGTTTAACCGATTAATGACTCCACCACAATTTTTAAAATTAATATGACAAAATAACTTAAGTTAATCATCTAATTATTACACTGAAAAAAAATTAAAATTGCTAATTTATTAAGAATCTCTTCAAATTATTGGTAATACGGTTAAAAACGAGATTGCAGACCTTCAACGAACACGTGTTCCAACATCGTGATAATATATTCTAAGTTAAGGAAACCTGTTAATACATTTGTTACCAAATTTTTTTTACCAAAAAATAAAGTTTTTGGAGAACCAACGGGAGTGGATTCTTCCATTGTGGAGCCTCCAGGGAACCAAGGAGGAGTGGAGAGGAGAGATGATGCAATATTCACTCGCGGGGTTTTCAGGGAACCAAGGAGAAGTGGAGAGGAGAGATGAGGTTCTCTTCCCTAGTGGAGCATTCAGAGAACCAAAGTATACGCAAACCGTCTGCGTAAAGTATAGTAAATAAAAAAAAATTGGACTTGTATGATAAAAAATATATAACTTAAAACATCTGTATTGTGGTGAACGTATGTCTGTCGGTATGAAAGAGACAGGCATATCTGAGTGAGACAGCATGACCGAGACGTATAAAAAGGCGTGTCTGTTGTAACTCGTCCTCTCTTAACAACAACATCTCGAATACTGTACATTAGTAATAACACTAAATAAACCAAATAGTATGGAGTATCCAAACGACTATTATTTACATCTTATCTGAGTGATCGACACGGCAGATCACCACAGTTGGCGCAGCCGAAAAAGGAAGCTGAACGGCCGCAAAATTCTTCCTGGAGGAAGAACCGTAGCCGCAGCTGAAAGAACTACAGTTGGCGCAGCCGAAAAAGGAAGCTGAACGGCCGCAAAATTCTTCCTGGAGGAAGAACCGTAGCCGCAGCTGAAAGAACTACAGTTGGAGCAGCCGAAAAAGGAATCTGAACAGCTATTAAATTCTTCCTGGAGGAAGAACTACAGTTGGAGCAGCCGAAAAAGGAAGCTGATCAGCCATTAAATTCTTCCTGGAGGAAGAACCACAGTAGGCGCAGCTGAAAGAACCATAGTTTGGTTATAATCCCACCGAGCACCGCGGAAGGGATTATTGTCGCATAAAAAATAAAATAATTTGGGGGCAGCTTCACGGACAGTATCGGACATTGAAGGAGCATCAAGGCAAGGAACTGGTGAGGAGATTCAAGGCGCTGAGCTCAAGGAATCAGCAGCCGAGAAACCGGATGAAAAACGGATCCAGGCAGCTTGTACGGGGACCCGACACGGGAAGGCGTGGCGGTGGTGACCGGACGAGAAGGACGACCAGGAATCCGGACGGAGCCAGAAGACGGTCGGACGCGGAAGGGCGGCGATCGGCGGCAGCATCAATCATCAGATTCGTGAGTTGAGTGCTGTTTGTTGTTGTTTTTTCTGATTATTGGTAATCTGTGTGGAAATGGAGGGAGTGGGTTTACCCAGGTTTTGTCACCTTAGGGACGGGCTGGAGACGTTCGTGCTACAGTTTGAGCAGTTGATCCTCGTCAATGATGACAAATTTAAATCCGAGGATAAAAAGAGGGCGGTTTTAATATCCCACCTACACACAGACACGATTAATCTACTGATAGATTTATGTTTTCCAAAAAAAATAACAGAATTATCGGTTGAAAATATATTTTTGTTATTAGGAAACCACATTGGTGTTTCAAAGAATGTGTTTAAGGAACGTGGAAATTTTTTTGCGGCGAAACAAAAAGTTGGGGAATCTATAAATGATTATATAGCTAGGTTACGTTGTCTAACAAGATTCTGCAAATTTGAAAGCAGACTGGAAGAAAACTTAAAAGATATTTTTGTGACTGGTTTATTAGAAGGTCGTATTAAAGAAAAAATGTTTTTAGATGCAGAGAAGCTGACTTTAAAAAGTACATTAGAGTGCGCATCGGGAATGGATTCATTTCATAAAAATATTACGTGTATTAAATCCGAGAGTGTCGGGCTCATTTCTAGAAGTAAGAAAAATTTTAATAGTAGTGCAGGTAGGAATTATTCTACTTCACCGGCGCGGGCGAAAGACAAAAATGTTACAATTCCCAGAAAGAAATCAGTAGAACGTATACAACAGTTGAAGTGCAAATATTGTAATTTAAATAATCATGATTCCAGTAATTGTAGATTAAAAAACGTGACGTGTTTTAATTGCAAAAACAAGGGACATTTTAGTAAAAATTGTCGCGAAAAAAAACGGGAGGAAGTTTCATCTGTGTTTGTGAATTCAAGTGAAATAAATTCAAGGTTAACAAGAAATACCGATCCCATTTATTTATCGTTAAAAGTTAATAACGGTATCATCATAAAAGGATTATTTGACACGGGTGCAGGAATATCGATCCTATCGGATAAAGATTATTGGGAACATTTTAAAGATGTACAATTGAAGCCGAAGAATTTAACCCTGAAGGGTTACAATAATTGTAAGTTACAGTTACTTGGATGTTTAATTTTGTCAATTAATTTCAATGGTATTACTAAAATAATGGAATTTTGTGTTGTAAAGGATGGTTCAACCACTGTGCTAGGTAGAGACTTCGTAAAAGAATTTAACATTGGTTTTACGGGTTTCGAGACGGTTTCTTCACAGTTGAAAAGTGAAATACTCACGCATAATATTCTCGACGTAAACAATAATAGTGTCGATACGTTAGTGCGTAAATATCCGGAGGTATTTTCAAGTAAACTAGGTAGATTCAATAAATTTAAAGTTCATTTAAAATTGAAAGAAAATGCAGAACCGAAATTCTGCAATCCGAGAAGTATTCCTTTCGCTTTGAAAGCGAAAGTTGAAACGGAATTGAACCGTTTACAGGAAGAGGGAATTTTAGTTCCGATTAGTTATAGCAAGTTTGCATCTCCTATCGTGCCCGTAGTTAAAAGCGATGGAAGCATTAGAATTTGCGGGGATTATAAATGTACTGTGAACCCACAATTGATTGTTGACAAATATCCCATGCCGAAGATAGAAGTTTTATTATCACAAATTTCGGGCGGAATAATATTTTCAAAAATTGATTTACGTCAAGCTTATTTACAGTTGGAACTAGACGAAGAAAGTATGGAATATACTACGATTTCTACACATTTAGGATTATTTAAATTCACTAGGCTAGTGTTTGGGATTAACAGTGCACCGGCAATATTTTGTAGAACTATAGCTTCATGTCTACAAGGTTTGAAGAAAACAGCGGTTTTCCTGGATGATATTATGGTTACAGGAGAAACGATAGAGGAACATAATGCTAATTTAAATGCAGTTCTTAATAGGTTAAAAGATTGCGGTTTGTGCGTAAATATTCAAAAGTGCAATTTTAACGCTTCATCGGTATGTTTCTTAGGGTTTGAAATCTCGAAGGAAGGGATTAAACCTATGGAAGATAAAACGAACGCAATTAGTAAAGTCGCGCAACCAAAAGATTTATCAGAGCTACGCAGTTTTTTAGGAATGGTAAATTTTTACCGATCTTTTGTGCCAAATATGTCTATGTTATTAGATCCTTTGCACAAATTATTGAAAAAAAATACGAATTTTGATTTTAATCAAGATTGCGTAAAAGTTTTTAATAAAATAAAATTAATTTTATGTGATAATCGAGTGTTAGCACATTACGATCCAAATGTTACTTTGAAGGTAGTTACGGACGCCTCAACGAAAGGTTTGGGTGCAACATTGTTACATGTGTATGAAAATAATTTACAAAGACCTATTTCTTTTGTTTCTCGTAAACTGACAGAAGCGGAAAAGAAATATTCAATTTTAGACCTCGAGGCTTGTGCAATTGTGTTTGCTTTTAAGAAGTTTTTCGAGTACATTTACGGAAGGGAATTCATTCTAGAAATAGATAATGAACCTTTATGTAGAATTTTTGGTGAAAAAAAAGGAATTCCTGTTTTAACTTGTAATAGATTACAACGTTATGGTGTAATTCTCTCATCTTTCAATTATAAAGTTCAATACGTAAAATCAACATTAAATTGTTCGGATTACTTATCTCGCGTACCTGTAGGAGATCCTGTTGAGGAAAATAATAACTTTGATTCAAGAATTTTGTGTTTATTCAAAAATAATAGCGAGATGCCAATAGATGTTGAGGAAGTTAAAGCAGAATCTAATACGGATAAATTATTATTAGAGATAAAAAATTATCTTAGAACAGGGTGGCCAAATAAAGTCAATAAGGATGATTGCAAATGGATTTATTGGATAAAAAGGAACGATTTATCAATAATTGATGATTGTATTTTCTGGAACCATAGGTTAGTAATTCCAATAAGTTTAAGGGATAAGATATTAAGCTTATTGCATAGATCTCATCTAGGGATTGCCAAGATGAAAGGGCTAGCTAGAGGCTATTTTTGGTGGCCAGGGATTGACAGTCAAATTGAATTTTTAGTTAGAGAGTGCGGAATTTGTGCGGAAATTCAACCATCACAACCCAAGAGTGAGTTAACTCCATGGCCGATAACGGAAGAAATTTGGAGTAGGGTTCATATAGATTACGTAGGGCCTATCGGAAATAAATATTTTTTGGTAATCATAGATTCAACCTCAAAATGGTTGGATTGCGTGGAAGTAAATTCACCTAACTCAGATAATACCATTAAAATCTTAAAGAGATTATTCAGTTATTTCGGTAGTGTACAAACCTTAGTTTCTGATAATGGAGCAGCATTCATGTCAGCAGACTTTAAACAGTTTTGCGAGAGAAATGGCATTAAACATTTAACAACACCTATAAATCATCCTCAATCAAATGGATTGGCAGAGAATGCAGTCAAAACGTGTAAAAATTTTTTAAAGAAAATATTGTTAGAAAAAAAATTTCAGTCAGGTTATAATGAGAAGTTAGAATGTTTTCTCATAGATTATAGGAATGCACCACACTGTACAACAAGGTTAGAGCCAGCAGTTGTAATGTTTGGTAGAAGGTTAAGGTCAAATTTGAATAATTTTATACCTAGAGGGGGGAAGGTAAAGGAAAATGTGATTGATAAAGATACCAAAATGAAAATGTCAAAATGTCAGGAAAATCAGAAATTCTATTATAGAAGGAATAACAAAGTATCTACGAATTTTAAGATTAATCAGAAAGTTATGGTTAGGGATTTTAGAGACCAAAACAATGATAAGTGGGTACCAGGGAAAGTACATAAACGTTTGGGAAATAAACTATATTTAATTGAGGTTAAATTGAATGATAAAATCATGTACTGGAAAAGACATTTTGATCAATTATCCAAACTGTGTGTATCATGGGAAAAGAACCCTAGTATTTTAATCCCTGAGTCTGAGACGAGGAGGCTATCGTTCGATGAGTACGATGTCTCCGACTTTGTTTCGGATGACAATCTAACGGGTGACCCTCTTTTTCCTTCCAGCTCCAGTGAACCCGTGGCGTCAACGTCGGGGAACTGGAAGGAGCGCCTTCGACCAAGGACAGAGAAATCAAAATAAGCAGCAGTCAACTCTCCGAATCAACATGGTTATAAATAAAAAAGAAAATGTTGTAAAATAATAATTAAATATGTGTATGTATGTTTTATAATTATTATTATGATAATCATGTTGTGTTACTGTCTGCTGATTTAAGTGTGGAGGGATGTGGTGAACGTATGTCTGTCGGTATGAAAGAGACAGGCATATCTGAGTGAGACAGCATGACCGAGACGTATAAAAAGGCGTGTCTGTTGTAACTCGTCCTCTCTTAACAACAACATCTCGAATACTGTACATTAGTAATAACACTAAATAAACCAAATAGTATGGAGTATCCAAACGACTATTATTTACATCTTATCTGAGTGATCGACACGGCAGATCACCACATGTATTACAAGGTATCTAGGCTTTTTTCTTTGTGAAAAAAAATTACATTACGATTTATTTAAAAACAAAATAAATATTTCGTGTCTTTTTAAAATGAAAAACTATCTAGGTTAAGGTTAGAATTAAAAAAATACATATCTTGTAATCAATTTATGAAAAATAAAAATTAGGAAAAGAAAGTGGTTTTGTATCTTTCAAAAATAATTCGTATATTTTTTAAACGTAGTATTCTGATTTAAGTAAGTGTAAAAAATTGTAATTACATATTATAATTCAAAAAAATAGTACTCACATATTATCCTTCAAAGAAAATAGCACTTACATATTATCCTTCAAAGAAAATAGTACTTACATATTATCCTACAAAGAAAATAGTACTTACATATTATCCTTCAAAGAAAATAGTTCTTACATATTATTCTTCAAAGAAAATAGTACTTACATATTATCCTTCAAAGAAAATAGTACTTACATATTATCCTTCAAAGAAAATAGTACTTACATATTAAATATCAAAGAAAATAGTACTTACATATTAACTACCAAAGAAAATAGTACTTACATATTATCCTTCAAAGAAAATAGTACTTACACATTATCCTTCTTAGAAAATGAAAAATACGATCAGAAAAATTTAAAAAGATTGTTTTTCCAATTTTTTCGAAACATATAATAATAATAATAATAATAATGAACACTAAAAGAATTTAAAATTGAACTTAAACATAAAACTATGGAGAATGCGGCCCACTTTAGTGCTGCCACTGGCCTGTCTACTTGTTGGAAATATCGCACCAACACAGCTGCGCCAACACTGGTATAAGATACTCACCCACACCGCCGCGCGCTCGCACACACGCGGCCGCTCGCGAGATTACGCGAATCAAGCGGCCCGACATTTCGCGACCGAATCTGATGGAAAAATCCACTTCCACCAAATTCAATAAGCTTTTTACGAATTTTTAAAATTTTATTTAATTACTCTTCAATTTACGAATCGAATGGTGTTTCGAAAATTTGTGTGCGACTTTTTTAAGGCACTGAAAAAAAATAATACGCATCAATCTAACATCTGTTACTTGTCACCTTTGAGAGGAATTTTGATTTTAAAACATATTTACAGAGAAATATTAAATACTTTAAAAATTTTATATTATTTTTAAATGTATAAACTATCGTTTGGTGTTTGTTATATGAAAATAAAATGCATGGTTTTTGAGTTACATGAGTTATACCATGAGCGGTTTAGGAACAAATTTTTGCTTTGCGCTCTTCTATTTTGTTTATATTCGCAATTGAATAGTTCCTGTAAACTAATCATTAACAAATTAATTATATTTATAACGTCATTTTTTTAAGAAATGGTTTAAAAATAATTTAAAATTTAAACCGGTAGTTTATTTTTTTATATAGTGCATCAAGAGATTTTTTCTAAAAATAAGATTTTTTTAAATTATTTACTGACGTAGAAATTTACAATTTTTTATTAATTTCTCAATTAGTTTAATAATTGAAAAAAAAAAATATTGGTGTAATTTTAAAATCATTGTTTTCTTTGAAAATTTGGTTGGTTGGTAGGTACCTTCCACAGTGTAGGTAGGTAGGTATCGTGCTAATATTATTTTTGGTGAAAAATATGTTAGGTTTCTTTAAATTATATAAGTCCCTCGTATGAAGAAGCTATAAACCCATACAAAAAGGTAGGTAGGTAATAGAGACGATTTTTTTTGTTTTTTTGTTTATTACTTATAGGGACCTAGCTACTAGCTACCTATCTACCTACTACCTAATATAACAACAACCAACCAACAAACACTATTAGGTATAGATAGTTAATAATATTTGGCTAATTTATATAGCGCCGTTTTCGTGAGAAATCACCTCAAGGGCGAGGCAAGGTAAGTAGGTACCTAATAAAATTAAAATATTCATTAGCTTTCTAACCTAAAGATCCTATGCCCTACATAAATTTTAAGTTTTGTAAAGAACGATGTCATTTACGTAGGAACCTACTTACCTGCCCACATTTTTGTATTTTATTCACCCCACTAAGTTTACACCCTGAAAATATCAATGCGATGTCTCAAGTAGGTACTTAGCTACCTACCTGTCTTCCTTAAATAAATGCATTTATTCATTTAAAAAGATATTAGGTACCCATTTTATAGATTTGCAAAAAAAAATTTTGCCTTGCACAGAATATGTTTAACATTTATTTATTTATCTAATATTGGGCTTTTATATAAAGAGTATAAATTAAATTGAAACAACAATAGATATAACATACAATAGGTAAAGATTTTAACAATAAATTGGTTCTTTAAATTATTATCACAATAACTTCAAAAATATTTTGTAAATACTTCAGCTTACGCATAAATTATGATCACTCGTTATTTACAATAATTAAAAATGATAAACTAATTTGTCAATTTTTAAATTGAATATACCTATATCAGCGACGTCTATAAGCTCATTGCCCAGTCTATATATTCTCTCTATAACAGAATTGAATACAAAGTTACTGCTGTGAAATAATATATTCCTATTATTATAGAAAGCAATCACTTTGTGGTTTTACATATTTAATAAAATAAAATACTTTTTTGTTTTAAAACCACTATATTTATATTATTTAAATATCGTGGTTTTAAAACAAAAAAAGTATTTTATTTTATTAATATATTCCTTTTAGTATTTTTCGGAGAACAGCAAACTTTTAGCGTCAGGGCAGTCAAATCTTGAATTAACAATTGTATTCAGTAAAAGGACATCAAATATTTTTCGCGTTTCATATAATTTCGATAAATTTAGTTTTCTTATTAAATTTAGAGTATAGGAACACCAATATTGAAAATCGTAAGGCACATAGTATTTTTGTTTCAATATTTTCAATTTTGTAACCAATGAAACATGAGAAAATCATTTAACAAAATACTTGAGACACCTTGGTGAATTGATGACAAGCATTAAACTACCCAAAATAATTACCCATCAAAATAGGAAATATCAAGAGAAGTAGATAAAAGTAACCTTCCTATTTAATAAACCAGCCATTATTTCTAACGTGTTGGAGCTACCCATAGATAATAATTCCTGTCGTTAAAAATGATGTAAGAAGATAAATAAACTGGTTCAAGTGGGTAAGAAGTAAAAAGATAGGTTTCCCAGTAAAATGATTTGATGTCTTATCGCCTACAGTGGGAATGAAGGTATTTAAATATTATGAAGTTGTTCTGGGAATAGGGAACAAGCTAAAGATAAGATAAAGACCCGGGCGTCTCCGTCCTTCCTGCATTTCTAAACAGAATAAATAATAGTCCTGATAAGGTAGGTATAGGATTACTTCGGGGACAACATACGAGTCACTCCGTACTCCAAGAAAGATTTAAACAGGATTTCATGGGGATAAGGAAGGGTCTTATGGGTGTTTTACATGATGTTTTTTTTCCTCACCCCATCCCCATTTGGAAACTATATCGGGACCCATATGAAAAAAATTAGATACACGCGATCATTATTTTTTTATTAACGATTTCATTTAGATAGATACCATATAGTAAAAAAATGGCAATATAATCACATAGTACATGAATCTATAATCCATTTGGCTTCGCTGTCCAATTACACGCGAAATTCACAATACTGAACTGCGCTACATGTTCAAAATCAGTAATGAATATTATAAAACTAAATAAACATTTCCACATAATATAGTTACGTAATACAATGAAAGACGAAAGTTGTCAAGTAACGTCCGCCATCTTAAATTGTACGAAAAGCATTGAAAAGAAAGCCCATATGGGAACTGGGCAAAAAAAGCATCGTGTAAAACAGCATTTGGACAATTTAGGAAGACCAATAAACCCGCTGATTTTAATTTTCCTACCCTTTTGAATAAATTAGACGAGGAACCCGGTAGGTACCTACCCACTTCCTAACTTGATAGCTTTGAATCAGGTACATATTGTATTTCCATCCTCCCTCTTTACGCTTACGGGTATCTTATTAAATGTAGAGTCACGTGGGGTAACCGTACGCGGAGTGTAAGTGTTCGCAGTGATGTTTCCGACAAGATTGTGCCTATTAAGGGCCCGCGAGTTCCTTTATTCAGTAGCCTTCTGGATCGCGCCGAAGCAGGACATGTGTACAGTGGATGCTGATTTGTCAATAAAAACTGGTAGGTAAATTACTTTTTTTCGTGCTTTTCTCAAATTTTTCATCTCCGTTACTGATGTGTGCTATTGTGTAACCAGCTGTGTCAGAGCGACGTGGTCTATGATAATTTTTAGTGAAATATTGTTAGTTAGACGGGTGCAAAGTGATAATTCTAATAAAGATAACCACTAATCTGATTTTTAAAGTTTATTGAATTTTGGTGTGATGGGGTAAGTGTGCTGGGGTAAGCGTTCGCAGTTGGACGAGTGCGAACACTTACCCCGATAGATAAAGTTGATTTTATAGCATAATATTTCAACTCTCGTTATTTTTTTACAGTGAAATATGCCACGTGTGTACGTGAGAAAGCACCCGGAGAGGTCAGTTTGCACTCAAGAGCAAAAAGAAACCGCAAAAAGGCTTATGAAAGAGGGGAAGAGTCAGCGGGCTGCTGCAGATATTGTTGGGATCAGTGAAGCCACTCTGCGTAAACGCCTAAAACTAAAATTGATAACAACTTCAATGGGGAGATAAAAACTAAAATTAATAGCAACTTCAATGGGGAGCTAAAAACTAAAATTAATAGCAACTTCAATGGGGAGATAAAAACTAAAATTAATAGCAACTTCAATGGGGAGATAAAAACTAAAATTAATAGCAACTTCAATGGGGAGATATCGTCCGACATTTACACCAGATGAAGAGGTAGATTTTTAGATAAATAGATACTCAATTTATCGTGCAGATGTCATTTTTTCATTCAGGCCGAAATCGTTGATTATTGTTAAAAAACTGACGAAATGTTCTACAGCCTGACTATGCAGACAATGAGAAAAATTGTCAAGATCCACCAACAGAAGATTGGATAGAATGTATTGTGTAAAGCATCGTGGCATGAGAACTGCACAGACTACGATAAGGGGCAATTTAAGTGTGATAATTGCAATGCGGGGTAACTCTTCGCGGTGCGAACACTTACCCTACGGTATGCGTATACTTACCCCGCACACGGGGTAAGTGTACGCAATCGACATGCATGTAAACTTTTTTTATATAACTGTTTGATTTATGAACCATATGAGGTTTTTATGGTTGTTTTAGATGCCTCAATAATCGATCATATTCATAAACCAAAAAATTTAGTAAAATACCTAAAGCTTTTTAATACAAAAATCCCAATGTAAAAATTGCGCACGGTTACCCCACGTGACTCTATAGGTATAATACCTATGGACACTTTTTTCTGTATTCTGTTTCTGCGTCTTCAATATTTAAATAACATGTTTTCTTCTTAATTTATAATGTTTTGTATCCCGGAGTGAGTTTTTCTTTCAACATATTGGGAATAATATAATATTATAAAGAATCTAATTTTTTGTAAAATATTTCGGTATAATTTAACCAGATTTTTAATAAATGGTTTGTAAAATATGTAGTAGGTATTTATTTTTCATGAATGTAATTTTCTGTACCTACTTACATCATTATATATTAAAAATAGTAAAATTATCAAACATACTAATTTCATTTGTCTGAATGTGGTCGGTAACCCCAGTTCAATAAACTCTGATTTGTTTTGAATTTATGTGTACCTATTATATTATTTAAATAGATATTTATTTTTAACTTCAGACCATCGCTAGTCTAATAATAAAATCGAATTAAGAACCTGCTCATTAAATCAGTCAAAATAAACAGAATTAAAAAATTGCTAAAATCAAAAATTGAATTCTATAGGCCCTTGGGCAGGTTTTTGCGCTCACACACGGAGTAAAATAAGTATTGGTAATTAATTAAGAATATCTTCAAATCATTTGTAATCCAGTTAAAACGGGATTGGAGGCCCTTAACGAATAAATTGATAGGTTTCCTGATAAACGCATTTCGTCATTATCAAGGCAAACGCAGGTGCATTAACTTGTTTTTCGATATATTAGAAATTTACTTAAAGTTTCTTAGGAAACAGCTTACAATCCCGTTTTTAACCGGATTAGAAATAATTTTTAAAGATTCTTAATCGATAAATTAGCAATAGATGCTCATTTTTCTTCGTGCACACATTGTACCTAACATTAAAAAATTACCTGTAATTATTATCTTTTGTAATATGGCATCATATTTATATCAATATATTTTTAACACGGTAAAGGCGGGCAAGTGAGATACTGGAACTGGAACCGGCGCTGTCACTTGCGCTGCACTGTCACTGGAGCTGGTACTGGAACTGACAGTCTCGACTATTTTGGGAAAATCGCTCGCTTCCTACTACAGTAGTGTAGCTACCTCCCGATGCTTTATATATATATATATAACTATATAGGTAGGTAGGAACTCTAGGCTGTAGGTAGGTACGCCAGCGGATGCGGAGGGAGCCTTGCTGGGGGTTCCGGATTTAGATGTTTATAGATGCGCTATCTATGGACTATCACCGCAACACTCCGCTGCATCTTCCGGCCTAGGAATCTAAGCCAGGGGTTCTAAACCTTGTTGATTGAACTAAACTATCTTCCATTTAAAACACTAAATTTACACTACCTACTTTCAACTTGCCGGTATAATATCTAAATATATGACACATGTTCAAGAGTAGGAGGCGAGCCTCCGTAGACTATAAATGGGCTACAAATTGAAAACGATAATATTTATTGTAAATCTACAGAATTCTCGGGTGGTGAACTCTGTAATGCTGTCCTAAACGTTGGCCAAAGAAGAATGGGGCGCAACACGGCATAATACCCCAAAAAGAAATCACTTTAATACTTTTGGCCGTGAAAATCTCAAATCACATAAGATTATTTCTAACTAAGTTGGTACACAATTCTAGCAGATAATATTGAGTTCCGATGGAATGTTATTTATTAAATTACAGACAGATTTCAGTTACACATGGAAATTTCAGGTACTGGTACGAATTTGGTAAATTGGTAATATTAGCCTGTGATTTAATTTTTATTTATTAATACTAATTGGTATAAGGGTGCACTTATTGCTATGTGGCAATATCTTCCTGCGTATAACGATGGCCTAGCGCACGCATAAGTTAAGTGCAATTCTAAGTAAAAACAAATACGTGTTTTGTAAATGCAAAAAAAGCATCTATCAAGATTACTCACTTTGTATATAGATGTTTGGTTGGAAATTTACATTACTTATATCATCTGAAATGGATATTCATATTAAATTTGTTGCTTTAGATCTTATAAATAACCTGGAGTATTCTTATAAATTCAATTTTCAAATTGCGCTTTACACATGTGTGCGCTAGGCAATAGATAAATGGTCTAAATTGGCGGTATTTCATTAATAACTATGTATCCACGAAAAAGAAGGTATCTTCTACGCCCTCCTTGCACTTCCTTACAGTGGTAGGAACGAGATCCACAGGTTTTGCTCCCCTGGAGGAGCTAGGAATGCCCCGTGCCCCTTGAGACAAACGAGAAGAATGCATTTTTAATTATTTTTAATCCGCTTTTAGACTGATCCATTTCGGTGCGCGTAAAAAGCAGAATGCGTGGTTTGTGCTCGCTTTCCTCGTTCTTCTTCCCTTTCTTCTGTGCAGTGCGTATCGGATATCACTATAGGAAAGAATACCGCTTTGGCAATGGCAACAATTCTTTTTCATCTATTTTCATAATATGAACGTTTAGAGAAAATTACGAGTAATATCGTGATTATTTTATTGGTAATTATGCCATTTTGTACTTGTTTCTTGTTTAGCCAACGTGATGCAATCTATTGGCTAAAGAAGGAGGAAGCGAACACGGCGCAATAACACCAAAATTAACAACAATAATACTTTTGGCCGTTAAAATCTAAAATCATTACCAGTAATATGCAATAACACTTTATCTAAAACATGCAAACACCTCAATGGGTCTTTACGTGAACACCTCACAACCTCACTACAGAACCTCCATCGTGGTGTTCAAGTCTCTGTACTGAATTTTGTTCACAAGTTATAATGTATTGGAGAGATTTTGTTTTCGAGTGATTTTTTCGTTTTCGTTCCAGTTGTTTGATTTGGTAGAAGCCGTTTTTTTTTGAAAAAAATGAGTATTGTTAATTGATTAAAAGTCTTTTCAAAATATTGGTAATCCGGTTGAAAACGGGATTGATAAACTTTTAGCAAATTACTAATATGTCGGAACACGTGTTCGTGCACCTGGATTTGCCTTGATAATATTTAATGACGAAAATATTGAGTTTTTTTGAACGTGTGTTCCGACATCGTGATAATACATTTGTATTTTACTAAAATTTATAATTCATTCGTGAAGGTCCTGAAATCCCATTTTTAACCGGATTACGAAAAAACGAAGAGGTGTCATAAAAATGTTCGCATTTCGTCATTGTACCAGGACAAATGAAGGTGCACGGACACGATTTCCGATAAATGTATTAGTAATGTATTCGTACTAAAAGATTAATAGGAAACGGCCTGAAATCCCATTTTTAATCGGATGTTAATAAATCAGCAAAATACTCATTTTTTCCGTGCCACAAAATGTACTGATGTCTTTTATTTCATTGTGCAATTTATTTAACGGTAGCTTTGAAGATCTCTTACAGGTTTAATAATAAAGACGCTTTACTTCAAGGTACAGATTGTTTTATTTAACTTATTCAAAAAAGTTTCGGCTGAAACTAGAACAGAAGCTGTTTTGGTCATTTTTAATCTGGAATAGATGTTTCTGAGGTAAGAGGAAAGGCTTGACTATTGTCCAGATCTGGTAAAAGAGATAAACAAGTCGCCATTTTTGTTAAAATCTTTGGTAGGTAGGTACTTTACTTATTATGGAAATCGATGGGCAGATATTGATTATTTCAACACAAGACAACATGAAAAACACCACGTAGGAAGAAAGTAACCTAAATGTCACTAAAGCAAAGGAAGTGGTAGGTGTTCCTCTGTTATGCAAATGTTATGCCATACAGTTTTTTGTGAAAACCGAAAGCAGACGTGAATGGTACTACGAGCAATGAATTGACAGTTTTCAGATTCAATCTACCTTCCCGAGATAACCGGAAAAGATCCCACGCGAACCAATTAACAGCGAAATACTTATCTAAACAAGCTTCTACACTCCTACAGGGCTAACAGTAGACGAATAGCAAATGTCCATGTAGTTCCATGTACACACTTAGTTTAATGAGCCTCGGAAGACGCAAAGACAATTAATATCGGAAACCAGACCTAATTATGTATGTAAATGGACCTCTTTGAGGCACCCTTATTATCATGTTTCCCGTATAATGACTTTTAATTGATCTTCAACGGTTCGGCGTGGAACTCAATGTCAGGCGCCTCGGATTAAGCTCAGGCGCCAAAGTTCTTTGGTTATTGCCAGAAGTTTTTAATACAAATCAAAGCACTTGGCGCCCATTGAAGAATAATGAAGTTGCTAGCCCATCGGAAAAAAATACTTTACTTTTCAGAAGGATAAAAGCGAGATTTCTTGTACTAGTGTCGGATATTGGATTTTCACTGCAAAGGTTGGCGTGGTGAAAGGTTTATTAAAACTGTGAATTATCCAAAGCAAGTTAACGAAAGAAGATCATTATAAGTTATATGTAAAATTCAGCATATTATATCTTACACAAAAGAATATAAAAGTCTATTCCGAAAGGGTTTACAAAAGAAGGCTAGGAAAGTTACTACGTATGTACATGTGTTTGCAGTAAGGATACGTAAGGCGACAAAAATAAAGTACCTACATAAGATTCAAGGAAGCTGAGGGCCTCGTAATCTGTTCCACGAAAGTCGGAGATTAGGTGATGGTGACATGTTAAATGAGAGGAACCTTTTAGGTCCCATGGGCTTCAGACAGCACGAACTTTTGGTTTTCGAAGGCGATTAGACACAAATGCGAGTTATTTTGGTTAGGTAGATTATCAGGGATTTGCGCACATCTGGCTATCCCAAGATAATGTCAGACATTATGGGCCTCTCCCTCGTCCGCTGAGGAGGTTATTTATAAACACAGGGGTGCTTCGCCCTACCTATCCTATATCTCTACAGTTCAGCGACCCGAGAAAGGTGAAAACGAAATCTGACGGTTCAAAGCTTCCGATGATAATTTACTTTCCGACTAATTAATAATATGAAGGGTTTCTAACAGCGGAATCTCTCAGTAATTCCTCTACCGCTCTCTGCGAAGTGGACAGGTTTGGTAACTTCGAATACTGAATGCCGTGGACTTGGCAACATCATTTTGCATGCTCTAGTAGCCGTCCGAAGGAAGCCATTAAAAGAGGGGAAACGCTCCAACTACAATGTATGATGGAAAGTATTTTTTCATTTTAGCGGGAGTTTGAATGTAGGAAGTATTATTTAAACATATTTAAACTGCTTAGAACTTGGATTAGAAAGACCTATTAACTGTATTGTCCGCATTTAAAGTATTTTCCCCTGTAAGTGTTGTTTTTATTGTTTAAAACATCGCATTAGGCAAAGAACGGTCGTAATTTGAAAGCTCGCTGCTCACAGGCGCCGGTAGTAAAGTGGAATGTTTAATTAGAAGAAATGCTAAGGTTCGCTGGGCACCAGACAGACTGCTGAACTCGCCACATTGTCTGAATAATTATATAATACTAGCTAAAAGTAAAACTACGGATCAACAACCTGTCTGCCATTCACCGGCGGGCGACCACCGATTGGGTCGACTTCGGCGGGACAACCAACAGAATTGCCAACCGACGGACCATCCATCCAACAGAATCACCCCCTTCACGCTGCAAGCCGTGGGAAATATAAGGGTGTTATTACTCCCATACCATACACACAGCCAACCGCAGAAAATTGACTTATCCAATATTCATGGAATCGATTAAATAACTTTTTATAAATCAATAAATTATTTACAATGCAAATAGTTAGCCTAGTCCGAACATCTATCGACATAATTCTAACGGCTTACTAGCAAGTCCTACAAGAGTCCACGCAATGCGTATCATGTTTATTCAAATTTTATCATAAGCGTGTGTCAGTTTTCATATGTAAACATCGTGTTTGAACAAATGTTTCCGAAAGACCACCTTATCCCATCCTCTCCAAGGACGAAGGTGGCTTGCTTTACCACCTAGAGGTTTCGTCGCAACGGAGCTTGCCCTATCTGGGATATTTTACCTGAGCATGGAGTATGAGATATCTACAATATACCTAGATCAAATGTTTAAATGTTCAGAGTTAGTTTAATTCTTAATTATTGAAGACACTATTAGCGATTCTCAAGCGAAAATTTGCAACGGAAAACTCAACAGAAAAAGATACGGTCAAATCTAGGACTTGAACCCAGGACCCTTGCCTTGCCGGGTTACCGCTCTACCAACTGAGCTAATGGGACCCTATCTCCATCCGTCATATTCAACTGTATCATACTTCGAATAAGAACTACCAACATTATCTTCATTTTCTTACTGCACAGTTTAATTTTATTCACTTATCGACACTGCGTTCTCTTCTCAGAAGAAAAACATTGTGTAGCGTCGTATTTATTTATCAAATTTGATTTTTTATCTGCGTAGAACAAAATACTAGCTTATATAATTGACTAGCTGTAGCAGGTAATAATTATCGCTATTATTTGGGGACCTTTTCGAAATTTGGGATACCCGTTCACCATTTAGGGCGACAGAATTCCGAGTAGAAATTGACCTACCGATTGCCAACTATAGCCATTTTCCTCAGAAAACATAAAGAAAATACTAAGATCTTTAGGTAGATATTTAAAATACCTACATAGATAAAAAATGTAACAACATTCAACCTAATTAACGAGAATATAGGTATTTTCATATTTGTATCGACGACATACAATCAAAAGATTTTTTAATTCAGATTTTTCAGTTCGAACACTGTACTCGTAGATATATGGTTAATAAAATATTATACATAAATAAATGATATTTTCCTTCAGTAAAGTGGGAAATAGGTCCACGCGTTATTCGGAATTTCTAATTTTTTAAAACAGAAAATATGACTTTGTCTGCTGTGGGTGCGGAGCGTTAAAGGGTTCTCATTGTTACATCGTCAAAAAAGAACTGCATATCTTAGACATCAAAAACATCTCTCTCAACCTAGTGCAAAAGGAAAAAGTAGAATTATAAACTAAATATTTCTGGTTGTCCTCCACTTCCTTACTTTAAGTCATCATATCATCTTAATGAGTACGTCTCTTTTTAAGATACTGTTAAAAATGTGACGCGCATGAACATTTCCTAATAAAATATTAGTCATTCGGAATATGTGTGCTTTACTGAGAGTTTGTTATGAAATTTGTCAAATCATTCGTTATAGGCCTCGTTTTTAACAGGAAAACGAATAATTTGACCAGATTTTCAATAAATTAACAATTTTTCATATCAGTAAATTTTCTCCGTGTAGGTTTCCTTTAATCATATTGGATTTTTGACTATATTGTTAAATCGTCTTATGTCAAATTGAAGAGGTGAGTTTTATCGGTCTGCTTTGCAAAATCAAACTTATTGTGTGCAAGGAAGTGAAATTGTTGGTTTCTCCGCCTTTGACATTGAATAAGAAGTGTCCAAGAAGAATATATTTGCAAATACTCAGTTTGGGAATAATTTTGCATCATTTTTAGATCAGTAGGCTCAGTCCTTGAATTTCATTGTCACCAATCCATCACGTTGGTACAGTTAAGGAACCAAATCTTCAATTCCAAGGGTAATTGAATATTCAATCTTCAGACAAATTTAGACGCTCCGAAACAGGGAAGAATAAATATACATAATTATATAATCGATAGAGGAAGAATAAATATACCGAATTACGTAATAGATACAGGAAGAATAAATATAATAACAGAATTATGTAATCGATACAGGAAAAATAAATATACAGAATTATGTAATAGATTCAGAAAGAATAAATATACCTAATTACGTAATAGATATAGGAAGAATAAATATAATAACAGAATTATGTAATCGACACAGGAAGAATAAATATACAGAAATTTGTAATCGACACAGGAAGAATAAATATACAGAATTTTGTAATCGATATAGGAAGAATAATATTTACCTAAAGCCCGAAGGCTACACAAGTAAGTCTCAAGTTGAGATACATGACTAAGAATTAAATGCAAGAAATAGGTTTTAGGAACGTATTTGTGATATAAAAGATGATTTTTATAAAGCCTGCAAAAGGAAATCTTAGCAGATATATATATTTTTTTTTTTTTTTTTTTTATATTTACTCCACACAGGAGGCCCTGAAGAAAATAATTTCCCTCAGGGCCTATGTCATCTTTGGGGATGCTGTGTGGAGGGTCTTTTTGTGGAGAGGAAGGAGTGAACATGGGTCTTGAAGAGTCCCATGTTGTAGGAGGGAGGAAACACAGAGGCCGGCAGTTCGTTCCACAGCCGAGCTGTTGAACTTAAGAACGAATCGTAGAAGCGACCCGTTCTCATGTGACAAGTGTCAACTGTGTACAAATGTTGGGCGCGCGTTTGGCGTGTATCCCGACTACGCACCGGCGCCGAAGGGATCAATGACGCTAGTTCCTCAGAGCATCTTCCATTGTAATACCGATAGAACAAGGACAGCATACCTACCCGACGTCTGTGCTCTAAAGATTGCAGTCCGTTTGTTAAGATTGGGGAATCTATCAAACGGACCGCCCGTTTCTGCACAGAGTCAAGGGTTTTTTTCAGGTATTTTGGGGCTCCAGACCAGAGATGGCTGCCAAATTCGACAGTAATATATGATTTTATATTACGGAAGTCAGAAATGTTTTGTGTGCAGTCAAAAACTCCATTATTATATCGGAAATTTAATTTTTCACTGTTGTAAAAGTACACATTTCTACTATAAGGCGATGCACTACGTAGTAATGCAAAATCATGTGTATTTTGTTTGAAAATTTGGTCACCTAGAAATGTTTCAGATGCCTTAATTAAATACTGCGAGTAGAATACATCTTGGCCTTTAAATTAATCGAGTATTTTTTAGATAAGTCTTTTTATAAGCCCAGAAAAAATAATATATAAGGCCTATGAAAACTGCTTTAAAGTTCAAAATCTCCTACTTACGAACCCATTTTCGGTTATGATTTTATTGTATAATGTGGCAAATTAAGTTATTTATAAAATGATCGGAAAAAAATTAAATATTTATGCCTGAACATCCTTAAAATAAAATAAAAGGCACTTTTTGGCCATGTTTTTTTCTTGCATAAATCAAAACAGGCGGATGGTGTTAAGCGAGAATTTAAACCTTATCGCCATCTACTTAAGGGGTTTTATTGATAACAGCTCGATTTAAAATATTACACAACGTAGTGCATCACCTTAATTGCAAAAGTCGTACAAACTTTGTGGTACCATTTTCAATAAAATAGTAATGAAACGCTTAGTTGTTTACTAAAAACAGAACTTAAAACTAAGTGGCTTACTAATAAAGTGGTTTTAGATTGTACACTACTGACCCGTTTACGATAACGTGAGGTTATTTATCAGTTGTTTAAAATTTAAAACACGTTTTTTAGTAAGGTGAATAATGAACAATTATAATATAAAAATCGTACTGTAGTTTTCTGATGTTAGAAATAAATCAGAACACAATAATTTATTCTAAAAAACAATATTAGGTGTTCTACACGGAGAAACATGAGTATTGCTAATTTATTAAGAGTCTCTTCAAATTATTGGTAATCCGACTAAAAACAGGATTTTAGGTTGTTCCTAATTATTTTTTTTAGTAAATACTAAATAATATCGGAAAATGTGTGCACCTGCGTTTGTTTTGATAATATAGGTATAATGACGAAATACAAAAATGTTAGGATTTTTCGGAACGCGTCCGACATCGTGACATATATTGGTATTTTACTAAAAGTTTATCAGAAAACCTAAGTTAAGGGCCTGTAATCCCGTTTTTAACCGGATTACGAATAATTTGTTGAAATTCTTACTATATCATTTTTTTTCTCTGTGCAACTAACCACAGGGATTGTATTTCTATTATGTAGGTACTACCATGTGTCAGTAGGTACCTAAAACAAAAAAAATATCATTTTAGATTTTTATAAAAACCCCTGTACTTTTTATTTTTTTGTATATCTCGGTTTCAGTCGAGTCACTATTCTTATTTATTTAAAAGTATACAATACATAAGCATAGCATTCCTCAGAATAAATAAGTATACAATACATTAGCATTGCATTCTCAAGAGTAGATAAGTATACAATACATAAGAATTGCATTCGCCAAAGTAGATAAGTATACAATACATAATAATTGCATTCGCAAGAGTACATAAGTATACAATACATTAGCATTGCATTCTAAACAGTAGATGAATACAATAAATTATATACCATTATACACAATACCATTATACACATATATACCATTATACAATACATTATATACCATACAAATATACCATTCCTGAGAGAAAGTCCAGTTATATCCAATTATGTCCTAAATCCTGTATCTAAATTTCGCTAATAAACAATTAGTTAATGTTAATTAAGTGTTAATCTCAAGTGACCTACCAGGTAAGTATTGTACTGTATATTATCTCCATAAATAGCTAGTAATACCATAGATCACTGAAGAAATGTATTATAAATTTGTACAGCGCCCTTGAGATGATTTTGCACAAAAATGGCGCTATACAAGTCATCCAATTATTATTATTATTATTATTACATAAGCATTGCATTCCCAAGAGTAGATAAGTATACAATACATAAGCATTGCATCCCCAAGAGTAGATAAGTATACAATACATAAGCATTGCATCCCCAAGAGTAGATAAGTATACAATACATAAGCATTGCATCCCCAAGAGTAGATAAACTCATTGTGTAATTTGAGATCTGTAAAATGTATTATTTATGTTTAAAAATCGAGAATATCTACTTTCAAAAGGGTTTATTTTTTACATTAAATTATGTATATTCCCTTTATAACTATAATTTTGTTAACTATTCGGAAAATCGGTTGTATTGCAAAAATACCCATAAAGTACATTTCTTAAATGATTGCACATATATATAATCAATACCCCATTTAAATATTTTAAATCTATAATTTTTTTCGTTAAAAAATAGCACCTGCAAAGATTTATTTGCTTATTTATGGTTAAGGGTATGCCGCATGCGCCCAATTTGGGTTCGCTTCCCTTGCAGCAAGAGGCCGTATGGTCTCCTAGCTTAGTTCAACACACGCTCACAGTAGCGACGTCGAGCGCACCCACACCGCTCGCGCCCGCGTGCTACGCTCACACACACCATGACCGAATGCCGCAATTTCCTCTGAATTTATTTCGGTTACGATTGTAAAAAGATTTACAATAACGGCCTGTCTCGGCCCGGCGAGACCGAGCCGCGAACACGTCACATGCGAATAAAAAGATTCATTTCCTCCGTTTGGAAGAAATAAAAAACGTTTGAGGAAGAGGATGTTTTTTGGTTATGTACCTTCGACTTTCCTTTTTGAGTGTTCCTCGCGGACGTAATAGTTCTCCGAATTTGCCCCGATGTGCCCCGTGCGGCGCGCGGTGGTGTGAGTGCGCCCATATCGCTGAGGTGAGGTGGTGTGCGCAGTGTAGTGGTGTGCGCAGTGTGGTGGTGTGCGCGGCGTGCGGGCTCACCACCCTCCATGGCCCCCGATAACCCGTTTAGAATATTCCTACCTACTGCCTACTACCTACTAGCCGCCGCAGCGCGCACGCACACCGTCAAGCGGGCAAACATAGCCGCCACGACGAGGTGTGACGTCCTATTGCCTAAACAACTACGCAGACTTCTTCTTCTTCTGATGTTCTAGCTATCATCGGGACGATCTTCAATCCATTTGTTGCACCCGATGAAACTCCTGCAAGTACCCAGACACGATCATGGATACTGGGTTTGGACCCCGTTGGCCACGGTTCGGAATAACTTCACTCGTACCAATCACATAGATTTCTAGGCCCGACATACGGAGAATTGCTCTACCATGTCTTCCATTAATCTTTCCCTGTCTCATCAGTTTTATAGTATTGCACACATATATCTCAACCAAAATGTGACCAAAATATTGGAGATTTCTTCTTTTATTTGTGTATACAGGGTGTTAAGGGACTAGTGATTCCTGACATTATTTGGAGTAAAACTAAACACGAAAAAAATCATTAGGTATAGGTCAGTTACCGTCGGTTACTAGACTGAGTGAACAATTACGACACGTAAAAGAAAAAAAACGTTTATTGGAAAAAAAATTGTCAACGGAGACCACAATTCATTTACATTTTTTACTCCTGATGTTATAAGGAACCGTTGATTAAAATTGGTACCCACTGCGTCAAAACATAACTAGCCGTTGAAAATAATAGCTATATTCCTTCAACGTCCAATGCTAACTTCCAAAAGAAATACGCCAACAGTTATAATATAATATCTACACGCTAATAGTATTTTAACGAAGTCAACAATTCAACTGGCTATGTACCTCTTGTCATTGTAATGGCGCCTAATAAAGAAAAATGGTTAGTGGTTAGTGAACGGTGTTATGCGAAACTTAGAATGGTATTTTCCTTCTTACTAGACGTTTTTTGGATTTTCCTATCAAATACGGCCGATACCCAGCGCTAAGAATCAAGAAAATCTATCAGTGGCAAGCAAAATTTAGCGGTTAGCCTGAATTCATCGATACTAATATTTTTAACGCTAACTGCTGTGTACCTATTGTTTTAGCACTATTGTCGTTAAAAACATGAAGTGTAAACTGTATGGTGTTACAGTTTACACTTCTTGAATGATATTATTTGTAATTTGGAATAATCTTTTGGTTATATACCTTCCTCCTATACGTCTTTTTGAATTTTTCTATCCGATACAGCTGATACCTAGCGCCAAGCATCAAGTAAATTCTAGCCGTTTTAGCGTAATTATTTGAGTAATATTTTTCAACGCTTAATGTTTCAACGGGCCCAACTTACAATGTCACAACTTACAGTGTTACAACTTATAATGTTAAAACATACAATATTACAACGTACAATGTTGCAACTTACAATGTTACAACTTACAATGTTACAACTTACAATGTGATAGTATTATTATTACTTATTAGGTTTGTTTGTATTACTGTCTTGTCGCGTGTATGATCTGTTTTTAAATTTATTAATAATATTGTTGTTTTACTTTCAAAGTGCCCATCTATTAGACAAATAATTGAATTACATGTAAAATGGCATTTTTTAATAATTTTAAGTTCGTTACAAGATTTTACAGTAGGTGTTAGTAAATTAATGTATTTTTTTCAGTAAAAAATATAACGAAAAATACAAGGATTACCATATAAACATTATATTTAACAGATATGAATTATTGCTGCTTATAAT
The DNA here is from genome assembly GCA_026573805.1 of Hesperophylax magnus. Lineage (NCBI taxonomy): Eukaryota > Metazoa > Arthropoda > Insecta > Trichoptera > Limnephilidae > Hesperophylax > Hesperophylax magnus. The sequence continues at coordinate 5,186,934 of JAIUSX010000029.1, read as the reverse complement.
TATTTGAACAAAAAACGCCTTCTCGACATCTTATTTCATCACTGGATATTATATTATTTCTTAAAAATCAGAATCGTCAAGATACCTATTTTTTACAATGTTAATTCATTACGATTATAATATTAATGTGTGTATATAGTACCTACTAGGTATATGTATAAAATTGGTGGAGAGTGAGGATGCTTCACTGAGTAATATTGTAAATAAATCACTGGAAGTAAAATAACGTCGGCGTTATTTTCAACGGGAATTTTCAGCGTTTGAGAAAATCCAACTATATCAGCGTTGGAATTATCTCCGACGCCCAGTACTAGATAAAATCTGTCAGGTACGTCCCTGAACACCCTGTATTATTAAAATCAATTAACGTTTTTATCATTTCCTTATGGCCTTGGGAAAATAAAGTGGTAGGAATGTATATATACAGCTCTATGGTAAGCAGAAGGCTCCACTTTCTCCTGCAGTACATTACTAATGGTGTAATGCCTATGTAGGTCAAGGCAGCAGGGGCGTTTAGATCATCTACTAAACAAACTAAGTACCAGCCCTTTTAACGACACAGAACGTCATTTTCATTATGATATAAATTCGTCGTCTTGGAAATCAATATCCGTTGAGAATATTACTTTTAATTTGTTTACTGAGACGAAACTTTCACCTATAATCGTTTGAAGCCTTTTTTGACACTGAAGAGATGACATACATTATTTATATTCTTTGGTTTTTTAACCATATTTAGTATCTTATCACTTATATTTTTCGATTGTTCAATAAGAAAACAGAGTGTCGAAAACCTCTACCCCTCTAAAATAAATAAATAAAATTTATTAAATAAACAATTAGACGTTTCTAATAGACAATTTTAGACATATTCCACTTCTCTTACTCTACATCCACTCTAAAACCCTCTCTCTCTCTCTCTGTTACTTACTCCCCCCCACCAAAGTTGTGTTCTTTCTCACTCTTTCATGTTTCCTATGCACTGTAATTCTGTAATAATTTTGTAAGAAACCCCGTAAAATGCAGGCAGAACCCAAACGGGTTGGTTTATATAATCATTAAAGTGGCGAGAATAAAGTTTTTTTTATAAATTATATGTTTCTGAATTCGTTGTGTGAAAATGTTCTTACGTAGGAAACCTAAAATATTGTACATACCCCTACTGGAATAAAATAAGTTCCGTGACTATAAAACTTACGACCTATATGGAAATGACCTTACTGTTAACCGAAAAAACCGAGGTACGCATGACGTCACGCACACCCCATCAGATTTCAATCGTTTCGGGTTGTTTTAATAAATGCAAATTGTGAAAACGACATTTATAAAAAAAAACTGATATTTTAGTTACAAATTTAAGACGTGAACTTTCATAAAAAATTCTTATTTTTTTAATTATTCAAGTTCAATGAACTTTTAGTTTTTCATCATATCAGACATGCGATAAAGTAGGTACCAAAATTATTTTATTAATGTTTTATATTTATTAGAAATGTGTGTTCGTTTCAATGTAATGGTGAAGATGCGTTACTGAGACAACGCGCGTGGTTTCACTGAATTAGGTCCAGTGGACATACTTAAGCGGCCCGTTCTTATACAGGTTTTCCAATAAGAGGTGTTATTTTGATATTCAATCGTAAAAGATCAATGGTTTCGTTGCTTGTGTGGCACGTAGCGCCGTCTTGTTGAAAGTAAACGTTGTCCAGATCAATACCTTCCAATTTCGGCCATAAAAAATCATTCCATCTCTCAATAGCGCAATCCATTCACCGTAACTATTGCTCCAGCCTCAGTTTCGAAACAGTCACACTTTGAGGATAGAGAGGCTTTTCAACAATAATTCTTGGGTTTTCCGAGCCGCAGACGAAGCCACCGAGGTGGGAATGGGCCTCATCACTGAAGATGATTTGCGTTTGATTCACTCAAGTGAATTTTAATAATTTCAATGCGTTGTTGAAGCGTGTATCGTTCCATTTTTATTAATGGCGTAGTTTCTACTTGTCAGAAGTCAAAAAATGACAGCTTCAAAAGTAACATCTACCGAAATAGCAGGCTATTTAAAATAACACCTCTTATTGGAAAACCCTGTACATATTCTTTGAAGGGCTTTACTTTTCATAGGCGGTGCTCCATATTTCATTCGATTAGAATTAATATAACGTGTCTTGTATTTTTATAACGTCATTGGATAGATTCCTTAATGTCTCGGGATAAATTTGTTGAAAAATATAAATTAGACCTGTACAAAAAATAATTGAAGATAATGTAGGTAATACTAAAATAGATGTATAAGATTAAAATAGACGAAATGTATTTAGCTGGCAATTGGTAATAGCTCAATTGGTAATGAGGCAAGTCCCGGTAAGTCTACAGCAGTAGTTTTCAAAGTGGGGGTCGCGCGACATCAATAAATAAACTTAGAAAAATATGTTTTCAACTTTATTTTAACAGGAGTAATAATTTTACAGAAGAAGTAGGTCACTAACAGAAATAAAAATTGTGCCAAAGTAACACAAATTAATACGACGAGTGCGCTTGTCAACTGAATTATCTAACTTTGGCTCCATGTTCAAGACAGAGTAGGGGGTCGTAAATGATCCTGTTAAAATTGTGATGGCATTCCAATTTCCTTTTAAAATATTACTCATTCAGAATATATGGAGAACACGTGTTGTTTTCCTAATAAATGTCATGACGGAACGTATGTCAATATTTGTAACACGTCGTCCGCAGTTCTAATAATTAATAAATTAATAGTATTTCTAATCAGTAAATTTTCTCCGTGTAGAGGCCTTTAAAAAGTTTGAAAACCGCTGGATTAGTTAACTCCTTAAATTTTCTGTGTCTTTCATATTTTTATTGAGAGTTATTGATATTATCTTCTTAGATGATTAAATATTAGTGTTATTATTACCGGCAGTGATTCATTCTACAGATCATGATTTTACTTCCGATTCGTTAGTTCCAGCGAGATGAGAGGCGAGGTAAAACTCGTAAATATACGTGGTTAATTGACGAAGCAGATCCGATCAGCTGCGAGCTGGGGAACGACATGAATTACCACAAAATAAATATTCTCTTTCTTGCGTAAAAGCTAAAAAACATGTACACGGAGAAAACTTATTGATATGAAATGCTGTTCATTAATTATTTATGCATTTTTCTTTTGTTTGGTTTTTCTTTATATATTCAACAATTTATTTTTGAACAAGTTTTAAAAAAAGAGCATTTTCTAACTTTGTTTGCTGTAGTCATAATATGTTATTTAAATTAATGTAAAAATAACGGTGAGTGGATAACTCATCAAAATGACAATTCAACTCACCTATAAAATGTGCTATACATTTATGAAAAGTGATAAACCAAAAACTAGATTAAATAGTTACATGAGTTATCCGGTCACAAACACTATGTTAAATAATTACATGAGTTATCCGGTCACCAAAACTAGGTTAAATAGTTACATGAGTTATCCGGTCACCAAAACTAGGTTAAATAGTTACATGAGTTATCCAGTCACCAAAACTAGGTTTAATAGTTACATGAGTTATCCGGTCATCAAAACTAGGTTAAACAGTTGCGTGAGTTATCCGGTCACCTAAAATAATACCATAAGTGAGCATCTGGGCCGAAGGCTTGGAATAAACTCCCTTCGAAACTAAGATCCATAACAAGTCCAACAGAATTCAGGTTTAAACTAAAAACTTACTTTTTTAAGCTGTCATACCCATACCATTCCTGAGAGAAAGTCCAATTATATCCAATTTTCCAATATGTCCTGTTTTTATTTTTTTAATTATTTTATTTATTACATAAACAAATACATTACAATATTTTACAAATGTTGATATTTTGAGGCTGAATTATATTTTTTTAACGAAACTGCCCAACTCAATTGAGAAATTATTTTTTGTGTTTCAGTTGGGGAGTGGCGTCATTATAAATAATAATAATAATAATACTTGGATGACTTGTATAGCGCCGTTTTTGTGCAAAAACACCTCAAGGGCGCTGTACAAACTTATAATACATTTCTACAGTGATCTATGTTATTACTTAACTAATTATGGAGAAAATATACAGTACAATACTTACCTGGTAGGTCACTTGAGATTAACACTTAATTAACATTATATAATTGTTTACTGGCGAAATTTAGATACAGGATTTAGGACTTAATTGAAAAATTGAATATAGCTGGTTTTTCTCTTAGGATTGGTATATTTAATTTAATTTAAGGGTACGACAGCTTAAAAAGGTAAGTTTTTAGCTTAGACCTGAATTCAGTTGGACTTGTTATGGATCTTAGTTCCGGAGGGAGTTTATTCCAAGCTTTTGGCCCAGATACTCCGAAAGCGCGATCACCAAACTTAGTATTTGGCTTGCGCATAGGTTCTATCAGTCTGCCTACAGCTGCTGATGTTGCTGATCTAAGCGTTGACTGCCTCAGACCAGTGTTTTCCGGGAAGCATAGTTCAGAGATGTAGGGTGGGGCCATTTCATTGATGGATTTAAACACCATCCAGCACAATTTGTACTGGATTCTTTCAGGGCACTTGAGCCAGTGAAGGTTACGAAGGTGTTCTGAAATGTGCGAATATTTTGAAACCCCGGTTATGAGCCGTGCTGCTGCATTAAACACTGATTGAAGTTTGTCAATTTGATATTTTGGAAGGCTGGCATAAATGCCGTTGCAGTAATCGAGACGTGAGACTACGTAAGAGTTGATAAGTAGTTTGGTTGCTTCTGAAGGAAGGTTTCTTCGGACAGACTTGAGTTGTCTTAGGTGAAAAAAACCGGTGCTTACAGTCCTATTTATTTGACTTTTAAACGAAAAGTCTGAATCTAAATTGACACCGAGAAGTTTGACTGTTGTTTTTGGGATGATATCGCTGCCAGAAATAGTAATAGGTGAATTGTCTATGAAATGTTGACGTTTGTTTGTGGCTGCCCAGAGAAACTCAGTCTTAGATGGATTGAGCTTCAGCTTGTTTGAAGACATCCAACGAGTTATTGCTTCTATACATTCAGTTATACGGATCTTGAGACTATTGATTTCATTTGGAGCGCAGTAGAAATAAACTTGCTGATCGTCAGCGTAGCAGTGAGACAAGAGATCAAATGACTCGATTATTTTGGCGACATCATTTGTAAAAAGGATGAAGAGAAGTGGACCCAAAACGGATCCCCGGGGTACCCCTGAAGAAAGTGTTGCGAAGTTGGACAATTTATTTCCAACCCTCACGGCTTGTAAGCGATTGGATAAATAGGATACCAGCCAATTTTTTATGTCAGAATTCAAACCAAATGTCTCCTCTAATCTCCTAATGAGGAATTCATGATCAATCGTGTCAAACGCTGCACTCATGTCTAGGAGTGAGATAAGTGATAACTTACCTGACTCTATGGCCAGAGTTATGTCTGATAGCATACGAAGTAGTCCGGTTTCAGTTGAGTGGAACTTTCTGTACGCAGATTGACATTTATAAGTTGTAAAATTTCATTAATTGATGTAGCTAAAAATTAACAAATAGTTGAAAAACTAGATGATAAATTTGATAACAAAATATAATTAAGAAAATAAGAAATTTATTACTTTAAAAAAAACTTAAAAAATATAACTTGAATAATATACTAGTTATTAAACTAAGAAAACATAAGATATAAAAATAAAAAAAATGAATTTATTAGTTAAGAAACAATAGAAGGTAGGTACAGAACTGGTTGTAAATTGTTCAAAGACCGAGCTGTCAATATTGTATGAAATGGGTACTTAATAAAATGCAACAACAATAAATGCATATTTGGAAGTTGATAAAATTACTTTAGAGGATATGTAAAAAAATTAAACATAATATATGTTGTGTGTTATCGAAATGAGTACGTCAAATTCTAAAATTTAAAAAAATAATAAAAAAATTTATTTCCAGTAGGTAGATTAATATAATAAATTTATGCTGCCGTTCTTAAAATAGATGGTGGTGTAATGGGGACCACAGTTTCCTACCAAACAGTTGATCGGGAATCGATTCTCGGGCGTGGCATTTTTTGAAAAAATGATTTAGTTAATTTTTTTTATTTGATATTTTATATTTATCCGTGATTTCGTACGGGCCAGCGCCAGTTTTAAATAAAGTAGCAAGCTGTAAGTAAGTATCATAATGTTACTCTACACTGAACCAATATAATAATAAATCAAACCTATATATATACTAAAAAATAAAATATATGTTATTCCAATAAAAAAAAATGTAAGTTATTCCAGACTTCTTTGATATTATCAATAATCGTACTTACTGATTATATTATTATACAGTCCGGAATAATGAAGTTGTTCAAAGCGTTTCATTGTATGTTATTTGTAGGTATCTTTATCTAGTGTTTTGGTTTTGAATGAGACATCTGACAACAAATGGCTGATTTATCAAGATCGTAGTCACACAATAACTTGAATAATACAAGATTAGATGCTTTTAACACCATGGTCACACACAGACCTATTACTTGTGTCTTGTGTTGCACATTGATGGCGGACGTGCAAGTTTGTTAACTCGACTTTCTATAATTTTATATAAAGGAAAATAAATAACAGCGATCGGATTTTAACACGAGATCAACAGTTAACGAGTGCGACTGCTCTATACAGCTGAACTATTGCCGCAAAGAAACGCCGGGATTTTACGAAGTGTATTTCTCAGCTAAATTCTTTAATTTGGTAAATTGTAGCTAAATAAACATGGATATTTTCCCACCATCATAGCAAATTTAACATTTAAATCATGCTCAAACCCCATTTCTGTCAAACGATTAGTAGATGAGTAAGCAACTAGCGTAGCGTGCTACCAGCACTGTCTGTAGCGTGCAACTGACGTCAGTCCCGTTGTCGACACGTCGCATTATGTTCGAACACCAGCAAAATAATTAAAGGAGTAATCTTCTTCTAATAGGAATGGATGATTCACAGGTATCCTTGCGGCGGAAATACTATAATAAATGTGTCTGTATTCTCAGAGGCGAGCAAAAAACGCGCGAAATCATAATGTGGGCAGACAAAACCACCAAGTCGGTGGGAAAGACGAAGGACATAGGGAAATTCCATGCGGTGCTGTGGTAAGTGGTAACGTAGCCCTGGGCTGGCGGGAAGTCAGTCGACCATCAAGGAAATTTTTCCCGGAAATGGGGAAAGCCACATAGATACTAGATAAAATCTCAGAAGAGCATTAAGGTAGGATAAAATTCAGGAAAAATATTGGAAGGAAGGTACCTACCAAGTTAAGTACTATTAAGCTTCGAGGGAAAATCTCTCGTTATGGGGAATGAGAAGAAAAACTTCAGAAGTGCAATAAAAATGGGGAAAAGTAGCAAGGCAGGTACCTACCCTACAGAACACCAAAGGGAGATTATTTTTAGGTAGGTTCAATGAAAAGATGAATCCATAGATATGTATTGTGTGCATGTTCAATTTTTTCTCAGTAAGGGAAATTTTCCTTACATAAAATGATTATTTCTTGAACAGCGATAATAATAATAATAACCGATAAATTTTCAGAGATTATGCTTCCAAAAACATTCACCGAGAAAGTAGGTTGTATTTCATAATCGTTAAGGTTAAAATTTTTAAATTATACAGGGTGTCCGGAAACTCGTAGTACAAGCGGGAAACTGGTGAATCTAAATCACATTTGGAGTCGATTTTGTAGTATATTTTTTTTTTATTTGAGCTTTCGTTATCGAGTAAATCGAGTTTGAAGTTGATTTTTTTTTTTTTTTTTAATTTTTTTTTTTATCAAATTCTTATATATTATTACTGAAGATCAAAGTACCCAACTAATTAAAACTATTTGAAAGTAAAACAAATGAAGAAACTCGGATTTGAAGCATTATTTTGAAATCACCCTTCATTTAATCCGGTGTTATCATAAAATATTTCTGCTCTGCAGGGTTAAAACATCTGTTGTTCAACCCTAAACACCAGAAAAAACTTTAACCCTAAAATAGCCGAAAAATATTTTTTTTTGGTTTTTTTTTTTTTTTTTTTGAAAATGCTCAAATCAAAAAACTTTATGTTTTTTTGGGTTCCCCATGTGGTGTAGATTCTCCAGTTTCCCGCTTGTACTACGAGTTTCCGGACACCGTGTATAGTTAGTTTAATTTCAGTAGATAAGTAGTGTCTATTTTTAATAGAACTGTTGTAATTTAGAGCTCACAGATGTTAAAAACGGAACTGTAAACCGCTTCGTCATAAAGAGATGGTAAATTCGTTATAATATCGGAACACGTGTTCATCCACCTGCGTTGGTCTTAATAATATATTTTCAGGACATGTCATCAATAATACATCAATGTACTTAAAGTTTTTTAGGATATCCATCAATTCATTCGTTAATGGCCTACAATTCCATTTTTAACAGGAATACGAATAATTAGAAAGAGAAATTTAATAAATTACCAATATTTATTTATCAAGAAGTTTTCTCCGTTGGCTAGAAATAATATTTAATATGCACGGATTTGGAAGGTGATTTATGGAGCATGAATCATTTAAAAGTAATTTACCCGTGTAATTTTATTAATATTAAAGTAAAAAATAATTGACACGAATAATGACGTAGCTTTAATGTGTAATAATTATCAGTTAGATTATGGCCTGAAGTAAATCCCACGTGGCGAGGTTCCATGCTCTAGACAACTACGTCATTAATTTTCCTCTATTCAATATTGACTATTTTACTTAAATCATTCATTATTAAATGACTCAAAACATAATAAAATAAATTTTACGTAAAAATTTGTTATAAACATTTACAAACATTTTTCGCAACAAAAAAATAAATGGTAAAATTATTTAGCAGACTTTAAATAATTATAAAAAAATAACGTAATACTTGTCTAATTATTAAGCTTATTCCGTTACAATACATTAAAATAAATTATAGATTAGATGGTATTGTACCTAATTTTTCATAAAATATCTCTAGATTAGATGGGATTGTACCTAACTGGTCATAAAATATCTATAGATTAGATGGGATTGTACCTAATTGATCATAAAATATCTATGGATTAGATGGGATTGTACCTGACTGATCATAAAATATTTATTAACTAACGGAGTTAAATTACTAATATTGAATATTGCCAATTTATTAAGAACCTCTTAAAATTAACCGTAATTCTCAATAAACTTAGTAAAATATGAATATATTGAATATTTAAATTTATTGAATTAATTAAATGTTTTTAGAACACGTGTACATCAAGGCAAATGCAGGTGCATGACCAAATGTTCTTTCTAATTTTACAATAAAGGTAGCCCACCTTTATATTTACAAATAATAAAAAAATATTAATAAGTTGGGGCTATAGTATTTACTAAGGAAGGGCATCTAGCTACCTGGCCAAGAAAAATAAATTACAAATATTTTTTGGATAAATTTTCTAAATTAGATAAATATCTAGGTTTCTATGCATAGTGATTTTTTTACAGTGCGCAAATTGCGATTTTAAAAGGCTTTCAAGGCATTCAAGAATAATATATAATTAAATAATTACTGTTAACTCAATAATAGACAAATTTTCCCATGAAATCACGAAAAATCGATATCTTTCGACCTATAGTTTATAATTTAAAACCAAAATAAGTAATTCTGAGCAGTACAATATTTATTACACATTTTGAATAAAATAAAGATTATTCATTTTGTTTGCGTATTCTGACCTTAAGTTTTGTGTGAAAAAGACCGTTCTCCTTAAGTTGATAAAAATCCTTATTTTTTTGCTGGTTCTAAACAAACAAGGATTTACAAATACAGTAAATATTATTCTTAATAATTAATTCATGCGGAAGAAAGAGAAATGTAGAAAAAAAACTGTAATAGATGTATTTTTCGAAGGAGCGTGGGAAATTTTCATGACACAATACTAATTCTTGTTGAGTACCTACATTCCTATGAATATATTCATAATATAAATATTAATAATATATACCATTTTCACGCTAATGCGTGATTTTAACCAAAGGCGGCAGGTGAATATTTAAAGCAACAGTACACATAATAAAAAAATCTTAAAAAATCGTTATTAGCAGGCAAAATTCGTTGTGTAAAACTATTTAAATAAATTGTTTTCGAGAATTTCTACTAAAACCTTTCTAATATGGTGAAAATAAAAATGAAAGCCTATAAGTGGATAAATAGAGCCTTTTAAAATGAAATTAACCTACAACGAAAAAACCACACAAACGCTACTGATTTTGAATATCTGAAGTTTACGTCGAAAACGCCCAAACGAGAAAATCCTTTGGTTTATAATGTTATATTTTCAATTAAATATTTAATGGTAATGACTTCCTGAAGTCAGCTGATGGAAATCATTAAAAACCTGGGTGGCTGTTGATAGCTATGTGCCTAATACCTACCAGGAGAGCATAATTTTGTCATTATATATTTATTAGCGGGAACTTTTTTTAATTTTGTAAGCATCCTGCTGACTCTAACACTTATTTATTGGACCTTAATAGCTTTGATTGAACTAATATTAATAGGAAATCCACTAAAATAATGGTAATGATACGAATAAAGTAGGAGATTAACTATTGCTACGTTTAGCCCCTTGGAATCAGTGTTGTGGGACCTAGAAATTAATAACTAGAAACATTAAAATTAACGCATTTAAGATTTCAATAAAATGCGAAGAACAACCTAAATTTTGGTAATAATTATTATTTAGGTAGGACTTATCTACCTACCAGTGACACGCAAGTTTCCAATATTCTTTTATCAATTCATTTTACAATCAATTTACATATATTCCTGTATAAAGTAGTTAACAATAATATGCAATGCCCAGAGTTGCTAAATAAGATTCAGTTCAATGTACCTGCGCGTTCAACACTCTCTTCTGTCCTGTTCAGGGAGGATCAATGCAAAACGAACTGTAAGCAGAATTATTGCCTGAACAGACTATGCAATAATTACAATAGCGTATAATCCAAGGTGGATATTTTCAGTTGCGAACTTACCAAATACATAAGCTCCATATAATAATATTTCTCTGATGGTTTGTGAATAATGTTATATCTCTATTGTTTACATTTCTATTGTAAATTGATTTATATCTAAACCTCTCTCCATGGCAATAAATGTATTGTTTTGTAAATTTTTCGTTTTGTGTAATCTTTTGATTTGTATAAATTTTTGTATTCATATTCTTTTCTTACAAATTTAATTAGTTATATCATATTTTGCTGTCTCAGTAGAGGTACAGCCACAAGTGGGAAATCCATAATTGGTTTTATTTTGGCTATATAATACTTATGTACCTAAAAACTGAAATAAATGTAAACTTTCGATTTACCGAAAATTATTAAATAAATAAATAATATCTAAAACTCTACTTGAACCGATTTTGACCGAAATTGGTGTGTAAACCCAAAAGATATATTATTATTTTTCGAGTGAAACTTAGTGCGTAAAACCTCAAATAGTAATATATAATTATTGAAGACAATATTAGCGATTCTTAAAGGAAAATTTGACACGAAAAAAGAGACGGTCATATCTAGGACTTGAACCCAGGACCCACGCCATGCCGGGGGACTGCTCTACCAACTGAGCTAACGGGACCCTATCTCTATCGATCATATTTAACTGTATCATACTTGGAATAAGAACCACCATCATTATCCTAATAAAAATGTGCGGTGAGAAAATGAAGGTAATATTGGTAATTCTTATTCGAAGTATGATACAGTTAAATATAACCGAAAACTGCAATGAATGCTCTAAAACACCATGTAATATATTTATATAAAAACTGCTTTATATATTTATAACTTCTTCATATTATACTAATTACTAAAATTTAGTAATATGTCAATGAAATCATCAACACGGGAGATCCCAGAGAGGATATCATAATCTATTTTTGTTACAAAAAAAGGAAGATAATTAAATATACATATTTTTTTAATTGCCAACTTTATGTCCGGGTTAAAATCTTCCCCGCAGGAAAAACTAAACCCTTCCACACACTTCTCCACAAATGATCATCTAGTCAATCCACATTATGCAAGTGCATTATATAAGCATAATAAATTAAAAACAATACAAGATCAACAATACGTCAACTCACCAGAGATCAAATGGGAAAATAATTCACCGACTCCAGACATTTTCATATCAGAGGGTTCGGCTCGGTAGAACTCTTAACTGGACCTATAAATCCTACTGATCCTTAACATAAATATTTAAAAAAATCTTTCGTTATCCTACGTGTATTTAATATGACGGATTTTTGCATTTTTATATATAAATTCTTTGATAGATCTAATAAAATATTAATATTATTTTGAATTATTAAATAATTTATTTTGAAAAACCCGATTAAATCAACTTTATTTGATATTTGATTCCGATCAGGTATATTTAATGGTACAATTAATGGAAAATGGAGATTTATATGTATGATTTTCAGGGATACAATGGGACGCTGATCATATTATGTCCAATACAATATTTCCGGTTTGCTTTCAAACATCTTAATTTTTGTTTTGTTTCGGTCGGCTAGCTGCGAAAAATGAAAAAAATAATTTCGGTTTCGTTTCGCTCCGGCACCCCTGCTCTTCTTCAGGGCGAGGGGGAAGACCCGTCAAACTGGTCAACACACATACACCAGGGGAGCTCACCAAAGGAAGCCGTAAGGGATCGCCAACCCGCTAATCAGTCGGCAATCATACTATTCAGATTGGTTTACTTTTCACTATTTGATTAGCATAGCTGTACCAGAATTATAATTACCCTCAAACTACGTCTGTGTATTCGACTCAATAGTGTTATACAGGGTGTCCGAGGGTAAAGTGTACTAACTTTAGGGGGTGATTCTACATGAAAGTACACATAATACATTTCAATTGAATTAAAAAAAGTTGAATTGTTTGAATGGGAAAATAAAAATAAAAATTTCGAAAAATTTTGTATCACCTGTATATTTTCCTAGAAAATATCATATTTATGTTTGGAAAAACTCAGTTTGTATCATGAATTTCTTGGCATTTACATCTACAATGACAACTAGTTCTGCTAATACGTACCAACATTTGATTTGAGAATCGAAATGCCTACGGCGCTTTTTACAAAGTAATTTCTATAAATATTATGCAGGCTTAGGCACTAAAACTGTATATTTCACAAAAATCGTTTTTAGTGATATCGCACGAAAAATTCGTTGCACAGAATATATCTAGTTGCATTACCCTATGCCAATAAAATTTTATGCCGCACTTCATGACTTCATGAGTGCAGTTCAGCAGATTTGTTCCGGGATGTAGCCCACTGGTGAAGAACGCACTAACGATAACCAACCCAACATGGGATAGGGTACCGGAAGAGAAAGAATATATAATATTTATAACTAGAAAAAATAGGGTTTTATTTAACACGTAACACCTGTAAGATCTCTTATGGTTGCAGACCCCTGCCTTCAGCTAAATTGAAGGCATATGAGGGGATGATCACAACGGACACCGGACAGGTAGGAAGCAGGAAGGGAAGAATGGTGGTAAGAAGGAAGGGAGCAAGGAGTGACGCTCCAGTTAAGGGCGCGATCTTGATGGCCCTCTAAGCGTTCCAATGTCCCCGCGGAATAGGGTGTTAACGATTACATCACCGGCTAACGGTGCCTAAACTGTTCTTTGATTGAGGTTAACAGTACAAGTTACTAGACATTGAGGTTATGTGTGAATTTTAATGGATAGAAAATAATATATGATCGACAGTAAAATCGTCACTACAGACTATTGGCAGAAGGTCCATTTTCTACTCTTAAATCTCCACATTCCTACATAGATACCACAAACTTACAACCATATCAAGATCTAGAAGAAAAATGTCCACCAACGAAAAGCGCAACCGTGAAAAATATATCAGTAGGTACCAATTAGATCTATTAAGACTGACTTATGAAAACAGTAGAGTTTCGCCACATACTGTGAATAATATGTGTATTATTTCCCATTGGTTGGTACTTTACAAAAAAAAGCTTTGATTGCAACGAACAAGAATTTTTGTCACTGTGTTAACTCTCTCCCCTTTTCTGGGAATGTACCTACATTATTTTTAGCACTATGAAACTGGTAGCAGCTGAAATTATTTATTATCCTAAAATTAAATATATTAAAGCCTATTTTGTGGTGGGAAGGCCGGCTAAAGCTAGACCAAATGGTCAGTGGCAACCATGCATGCGAGCATAATTACCATTCATATTATGTTTGATAAAAATACATTGTTTTATGCTGTCGGGCCGATGCAGGATGCATTAAAGTGTACCGTAGACTAACGAAAGTATCTTTTAATTGGTGGAATCACCTGCTTGGACCTGTGTAGTTATGATATGTTCGCGACGCTCCCTTACCTTGTTCCTTGTTGATCGGACGAATGTAGACCTCTCCCTGGTACTGGTTTTATTAATTTAATGGATGATGATCATTTCATTAATTAAGTCGTGTGTACGAGGTTAAGGAAGGTCTCCGTCATAAGAAAGGAGTGTTCATTCGGCGTGACCGCTTTAAACACTACTTCTGAAGGGTGACCAATTCATAACAATATAAAAGGTTCTAAAATAACACCAGCCGCTCCGTGTGATTATTTTGAAAGTGAAGTTTTAACCACTCAGGTTACTTTGTTCCCTTTTCGGAACAGCTCATATGGTGTCATAAAAATCGTTGTGTCTCCCTTACTATCATGGTTAGTAATATAATCTAAACGGTGTTAGAAAGAAAAAACACCACGCTTTATATTCAAATCTAGAAGTTAATCACAGAAGAATTCAAATGTGCACTTTCATGAAACCAGAGGTTCCGACCACAATTTGAGAAGAAATTATGAAACTTTTTACTGATTATTTTTGTATGAAACAAAAAAATTGTGTTTTTAGTACATTTGTAAGGGAAAATGTGTGTTTTTTCGTTATTTGATAATTTGATGGCGTATTTCATCACCTTTCAGGAAAAAAATAGTTTTCGGAAGAATTTAACGCCAAAATAATCCGGCTTTCTAACGAAATATGCCAGACGCCTGAAGGGTTAAAAAAGTAAAGCTCACATCGATGATCACACGATACATTTTTTAAACAATTTTAATTTTAATAACAAATACTTTATTTAAAAAAACTTCATTAGATTGTTTATCATGAATAACAACCACCAAAGTTTCACGGTATGAGCGTGGAAAACGGTGTATGTCTTTTATGTAACAAGGACCTCACAAGAGCGCCCCTGACTATACAGTGTAAAGGCAGGGGAGTTAAATCACCACCCGGTTAGGATGTCTAGAGAGAAAGATAGAGTCAAATTTAAATATTTATGTGTTTTACAGTACCTAGTATAGTAGTTGGACGACCTATTTGAATATTTGATACTGTCTTCTTTTTAAAAATTATTCAAATTAATTTGTGACCTTCACTGATTTATAAGAAAAGTTTACGTTTCAAATCATAACATTATATATAATATATTTTTATATAATAAAAAATCGACAAACGGAACATTAAAAGAAAGACAAATTAACGAGTCAAAACGTGATGAATGCAAATCTTAGAAGCGAAAATTAATCCACTCCCGAAATCCGATCGGGCTGAAGCTCGGCAGATAGACTCGTTATCGATAACAATGCATTCTAACATCTTTCAGTGGCAATAGCGTACACACACGCCAACATGTATTCATTTCTCTGAAATTGGATGGCATTACAGTAGTAAATATACTAAATAAATGTCGGTCCTACTCAATCTGGATTTGGCTCAATTATTAGCGCAGTTGACTCCAGTCTCTGTGAAGAAAGGTTTAATCCTGAGTCAAACCACAAAAACAACATTTATTAATAAAAATAGATAAATTATAGAAAAAAAATTTTTTTTTTGCATGTTTACATTGCTTTAGAGATGCACAGCTTTTCTGACTTTATGAACTACACGCCACTGAAAGTGACCACTAGACGTGTTTCGTGTATTTTTTGTAAGGCGGTTAAAATTATATCGTTTAACTTTTAGGAATGAGGTCAATAAGGGTAAAAAAAGCTCCCTCAATAAAAATCCTGTTTCTCCTACCTTTCCCGTGTTTAACGTAAGACCTAGAGGGTCGGTGAAACCGGAACAGGGTACTAACTTCACGACACTTTAAGCATTACTTAATTATATTTAATATCTATTTAAATGTCACAGTATGTTTTGCAGTAGATAATGAGTGAAAAATAATACAACTGAACGTCCTTTGCAAAAATGTAATTATAATTTAGGCTAGGATGTGCTGTCGAAAAAGTAATTACATGAAAACAATTGAGGGCGCTGCAGCCGTTAAATTACTTTCAATGGCTAAACAAGATGGTTCAAAGTTTTAAGATTGTAACTAAAAGAAAAACAAAATGGTTCAAATGCATATTTTTCGAATAATGGAAAGATATAAATGTACATATTGTAATGTAATTTTAAATTTTAAATTAGAACTCGCTATTTTTATTATAAGCCAAATAAATGCATAGGATTTTTTTTTAAATTTCTATTTAAAAGAAACCCTTTATTAGTTTATGGTAAACAAATACAGGGTTTTCCAATAAGAGGTGTTATTCTGAATAGCCCGCTATTTTGGTAGATGTTACTTTTGAAGCTGTCATTTTTTGACATTTGACAAGTAGAAACTACGTTATTATTAAAAATGGAACGATACACGCTTCAACAACGCATTGAAATTATTAAAATTCACTTGAGTAAATCAAATGCAAATCATCTTGAGTGATGAGGCTCATTTCCACCTCGGTGGCTTCGTCAACAATCAAAATGGTCGCATCTGGGGCTCGGAAAACCCAAGAGTTATTGTTATAAAGCCTCTATATCCTCAACGTGTGACTGTTTGGTGCGGTTTATGGTCCGGCGGAGTCATTGGACCTTACTTTTTCGAAAATGAGGCTTGAGCAACAGTTACGGTGAATGGATTGCGCTATCGAGAGATTATTAATGATTTTTTATGGCCGGAATGGGATGGTATTGATCTGGTCAACGTTTACTTAAAAAAACGGCGCTACGTGCCACACAAGCAACGAAACCATTGATTTTTTACGATTGGATATCAAAATAACACCTCTTATTGGAAAACCCTGTAGATGTATGAAATAAATAAGACAGGTCACATTGGCCGAGTGGTTAGAGGCGTTGTCTCGGTAAGGCACAGATCCTGGCTTCGATTCCCAGTTGCAACTGTTACCTTTTTTTAATTTTCTGCCTCTTGTTCTGTTGAATTTTTTATTTGGTTTTTTTACTATTAAGAAAATAAATAAGAGTTACGCCATTTTTATGCCAAACTATAAATTTCGGGAGTCAACCATAACTTTAATGTATCAAAAAGTGTTCCAAAATCAGTGTTGCTGTAGTAATGGAAAAACTTAAACCTTTTAAATTTCTAATTTATTATCAATCAGTAGTACCTACCCGTATGTATATATGTAAAAGGAGCCCCTTTAGAACACGCTATAGGCAGCAACATGTATCCAACCTACTCGTACTTGATAGGTGTCAGTTCGTTACTGAGCGGAAGTGAGTTGTTGTTCGTTGTATTTGTGCAACAAGTTTAATTATTATTTGCACATCGACCCTCAGTAGCCTTTGTAACCGGTACTTCTTGGTTCATCTGCCCACCCTTGTGTCTTGTGTCCAGTGGCGGTTTTATCTTAAGTGCATTTTTACAGTAGACCTCCGTAAAAAGGTAAGAAAATAAGACATGCTGCAAAGTAATTTTATGTGCTATTCAAATCCTAAAAAAATCACCCGTCCGTAAATACTTCCGAAAGCCAGTCCGAAATAAATATCATACGTGCGATGTGAATTCAGCGACTTTCTTTTCAGAGAAATAGTTCATACAAAACTCCTGGAGGCCCTTAAGCGGTAAAACGTGCAAGCTGGTAAACCTTTGGAATTCGGAAGCTGACCGGGTGAGCAGCGACTATGAGATTTGTTAACATCAAATTGGTACTAAATAGTATTTAGTAAGAATCAATAGATCCTTATCTATGATTATTGTGTTATAAATTGTTATTAAAAGCAGCCAATTACTTTTTTTTACGTAAAAAAATTAACAAATTTTGTACAAAAATATGTACTTTTATAACCTACGATATCATATTCATTAGCCAATTCGAATCGCAAAATTGGATCTTGTTGCTACGTCGCTAATTTCTGATGCAGTGATATGGTGGAATTCTTTAAGATCTAGGGAAAAAAATTAACTAACTGACCATCAAGCAGAGAGGGCGGACAGCCAAACAACTCGGTCTTGGCACACACTTCTTGCCTCATTCACATTCATACATCGTCTCATACATACTCTTCTATTATTCTGACTCTTGACATGGCCCGACTCAAGTATCTGATTCACTTGATCGTGCCATATCTTCCTGTATATAATGCATAGTGTAAAAGACCTACACAAAATTTATAGTCGGCGAAAGATTTTTCTTATTTTTTAAATAGAATAGACCACGAACCGCCACCGCTTTTGTCCTGTGTCTCGTATCATGGAACAGCGGAAGTGAGATACCAGTCAAACTACTCGAGCTTTCGTGTTAAATTACGTTTGGCGAAACGGAACACACATGCATTAGGTGTTCTCGGAATTTGAAGTGTTTTTAGGGGTGAGATATGAAATGAATAACCGGACCGGGCAATCGGATTAAAGTTTCAGATGCTAGAAAATGGAGAGATAGAAATGTTTCAGATGCTTTAATTAAATACTGTGAGTAGAATACATCTTGGCCTTTGAAATAATCGAGTATTTTTTAGATAAGTCTTTTTATAAGCCCAGAAAAAAATAATGTATAAGGCCTATGAAAACTGCTTTAAAGTTCAAAATCTCCTACTTACGAACCCATTTTCGGTTATGATTTTATTGTATAATGTGGAAAATTAAGTTCTTAATAAAATAATCGAAAAAAAATTAAATATTTATGCCTGAACATCCACAAAATAAAATAAAAGGCACTTTTTGGCCATGTTTTTTTCTTGCATACCTAAATCAAAACAGGCGGATGGTGTTAAGCGGGAATTTAAACCTTATCGCCATCTACGTAAGGGTTGTTATTGATAGCGGCTCAATTTAAAATATTACATGACGTAGTGCATCGCCTTAAACAATTTAATTGAAGAGTTATTTGTATAACCATCCATTTTAAGAAATGCCATATCAAAATGATTAATTGTGAAAAAATGTCTTTTTTATAATGACTTTTTCATGGATTCTAAATTCACTTCTTGGCATCATTTAAATTAAATAAAAAATACACTTTGTTTACACCACTATTTAAAAATATATATATATACGTGTTTCAGAACCAAAATTCAGGACAAAATATATTTTTTAATTTTATTGAAATATGTATTTTTTTTTGAAATATGTACAAATAATTTTTACATTTTACAAAGTGTATTAAAAAGAAAAAAATGATAATAGTTTTTTCTCTCCATAGAGAGACGAGGCTCTTGTGTTTGGTTAGGGAATTCGTGCTCAAATAATACATTCGTCTAAGTAATAAAATATAGAAAATAATAGTAAGAAACAAACTAAGAAAAACGCTAGATTGATTTATCGACAACAGAAAGAGAAGTTTTTATTTAAATACTAACAATTATGGAGTTTTTGATTTTAATGTGTTATATTTTTGTATATATATATACTTATTTGCCTATACTAATTTATCTATTATTAATTACAACTTAATTTACTATATTTATTTATTTATTTATTTATTTATTTATTAAACGCCATAAAAGGCTTTTACAATAATGTGATACATAGATTATAAGTACACAGTGGTACATAAGCGAATATTAGTATTACATTTAAGAACACAACAATATGTATACAAAACGACATTGAATGTGATGCAGCTGAAATTTTCTTAAGGCATAGAATGCTACAATAATAGAAAGTACTTCATTTAAACAGGATAAAATATACAGAAAAGGTGACTTGCCAACAGATATAATCTAGCTAAATATTATAACAGCGCAAATAGTAGTGAGTTTATTGTTACAATCAAATTTATCTTCACTTGGCTATGGCACTATGGCAAAGTAGCTTCAACAATTCAGGGCTGACAGAGACTTGACAATTAAAAGTAACATTTTTTATTAAAATAATACATCCGTTAGCCAACACTATAAGACATCTGAAGCAAGCAGTTTATATAGATGCTATACATATACATTTCACATATATACATTCTATATTCTATACGATGCTATACATATACATTTCACATATATGTATACAGGGTGTCCGGAAACTCGTAGTACAAGCGGGAAACTGGTGAATCTACATCACATTTGGAGTCGATTTTGTAGTATATTTTTTTTTTAATTTGAGCTTTCGTTATCGAGTAAATCGAGTTTGAAGTTGATTTTTTTTTTTTTTTTTTTTTTAATCAAATTCTTATAAATTATTACTTAAGATCAAAGTACCCAACTAATTAAAACTATTTGAAAGTAAAACAAATGAAGAAACTCGGATTTGAAGCATTATTTTGAAATCACCCTTCATTTAACCCGGTGTAATCATAAAATATTTCTGCTCTGCAGGGTTAAAACATCTGTTATTCAACCCTAAACACCAGAAAAAACTTTAACCCTAAAATAGCCGAAAAATATTTTTTTTTGGTTTTTTTTTTTTTTTTTTGAAAATGCTCAAATCAAAAAACTTTATGTTTTTTTGGGTTCCCCATGTGGTGTAGATTCTCCAGTTTCCCGCTTGTACTACGAGTTTCCGGACACCGTGTATATGTGGAATGTATATATGACTATTCATACACATTTCACACATATGTACATATGTGGAATGTATATATGACTATACATATACATTTCACATATATGTATATATGTGGAATGTATATGTATAAGAACACCATACATATGTTACACATAAAGAAGAACATGTCAGTATGATGCAGTACAAACAGACATTTAACATTTCACAAACATATCAGTTACATTCACAACCAAGTATTTTTGCCTTGATGCAAGACGGTGAGGTTTTGAAAATATCAAAAAGGTCTGTATACGTGTTGGCAGTGCGGTGAAAACGCGCCAACGGTGAATGATACAAATAGTTAGTGCTATGATTGTCACTGTGGAAAAGGTGGTGGAGTCGAGTTGATTTAACAGGGACACGAAAATTTATAACACTTAACATTTGAGGGCAGTCTATGAGATTGTTCAGTAATTTAAAAAGTATAAGAATGTCATTAATAGTTCGCCGGGTAGAAAGAAGTGGTAGATTTAGACCAGACATTAAAGTATTGTAGCAGATATCAATTACAGGCTGTCTCAATTTGAATTGAACGTATCGAAGAAATTTTCTTTGTACTTTCTCCAAGCGGTGTAAGTTACAGGTATAAATCGGAGACCATACAGGAGATGCATATTCTAGGTGCGATCTCACAAGAGAGCAGTAGAGTAATTTAATTGACTCAATGTTTTGAAAACTCCTTGTGTTACGCATTACAAAACCTAGAATTTGCATGGCCTTATTGGAAATTGTTTCACAGTGACGATCAAAGGTAAGTTTTCTGTCAAAAATAACACCAAGGTCTTTGATAAATGGTACTAATGCAATTTCATTATTGTTAATTGAATACGATATGGTTATTGGAGTCCGTGAACGGTAAAAACACATGTGGAAACACTTTTTTACGTTTAGGAATAATTTGTTTATTTCACACCAGCTAGCAAGTCTATCTATATTATGCTGAAGGATAAGTGCATCATTTAAACATTTTATAATCTTAAAAAGCTTTAGGTCATCTGCAAATAGAATGAATTTGACATTTTCGAAGCATAAAGATAGATCATTTATAAACAATACGAAGAGAAGTGGGCCCAGATGAGACCCTTGAGGAACTCCCGATGTTACTTTAAATTTATATGAGACTTTATTTTTTAATTTTACCATCAGTTCGCGGTTACAGAGATAACTATTCAACCATTTTAGGAATGATCCATGTATACCAAGGGCTTGCAGTTTCGCGAGAAGGATATTAATATTTACTTTATCAAAGGCTTTTGAAAAGTCAGTATATATTGAATCTACTTGTGCATGAGACGTGAAAGCTTCACAGATATAGTGTTCATACAATAGAAGATTGGTTGTAGTAGACCGACCGGTCACAAAACCATGCTGTTCTGGAGTAATAATATGCCTAAACTTAACAGCAATTTTATCTAAGACAATACTTTCAAACATTTTCGGGATGGTAGACAGTATGCAAATTGGTCTATAATTTAAAACACAATTTTTATCACCTGATTTAAATACAGGTGTCAAGTGATTAAGTTTCCAAGGATCAGGATATATTCCAGTTTGAAGTGACAGATTGAATATGTGTTGAAGTGGAGCTGCTATAAACTGAGCGCATTCCTTTATGAATACCGGTGGAATTTTGTCTTTGTATTAACATCATCCAGAGAAATGTGGCATGTTGATATGTCAGTTACATTGGTGTATTTAAATTCAGGTATAGTTACATTATCATTTTTCTGTTCATAAACACTTGAGAAATGATCAGCAAAGAGGTCAACTATTTCTTGATCACTGTCAGCATGTTTTCGCCCTGAATACATTGATCTAGGACAGCCGTTGTTGTCTTTAAGAGAATTCACATAATTCCAAAAATGTTTTGGATTTGACTTGATAGTCTGCTCTACATCTGTAATATAATCTGAATAGCATTTTTTAGATAGACTTTTACATTTATTTCGTAAAACAGAAAAAAATTTATAGCACAAAATTTATATCCCAATGAAATTTGGTTTTTAGTATGTTGATAACATATATTAAAATAGTGATGTAATCAATGTTTACTATTGAAGTATTTTAGTCATTTATTTTTGGGGTATTATGCCGCGTTACGCTACATGCTTTTTTATCCAACGTTAGAGTGTCCATAATCAGGGCAGATGTGATCTTAGCGCAAAGCGGCATAATATCCCAAAAATATATCCCTACAAAGCTTATTATTAATTTTATCGTTAAGAATTCAGTCCACCATTAATTAATTTTTATATCAAACCTTATTTGTTTTCCAACTTTTGGTTTTCAAAAAAACAATTTTCTTTGATAATATTAAAAATATTTCTATTGCTTCTTCAAAATTTTAATTATATGAACTAAGTTTTTACACGTAATCAGACGAATTTAAAATTTGGTTTAGACAAACATAAACACACGAAGATTTTGTTGTTTGATTTCTCACAATAGTTCTAACTTCCCATTGGGATAAATCCCATCCCGAAAGGAAGTACAAAGAAATGACCAAGGTTTTATTACCTGGCTATTGAGATGTGGTCAGTAAATATAGCAAAAAAATATATCGTAACTTTCACTGCCACGCCAAAAATCCAATCCGGCAAAATCGTGGCCAGTCACCGATGAGCGCAGGTACTGAGAGGAGATATCATCCCCTGAAACCGTATTCAATTTAAAAAAAATGCTATTTTTGGTATTTTTTTAAAAATCTCTTTAAATTATTCGTAATCCGGTTAAAACTGGGATTGCAGGATATTAACGAATGAATTGATAGGTGTTCTGATAAACGTAAAATATGAATGTATTATTAATCCTAATATTTTTGCATTTCGTCATTATATATTATCCCGGAATCATGATCACGTGTTCCGATATATTAGGAAATTAAAAGTTTATCAGGAAACGGCTCCCAATCCCGTTTTTGACCGGATTACCAATAATTTGAAGAGATTCTTAATAAATTAGCAATTCCTTTTTCTCTGTGTGTTATTTGTTTAGTTAAAAAATAATTTTATAACATCTATAAATGCGTTTTAGTTTAGGTAGAAATCCTAGAAAATAGATAAGTTAAATAATTAAAATGAATACAGTCTGCGACATATTAATGTATTTTCTTGCATTGTGCTTAGGCCCACTATTCGGTAGATAATTGTGTCTGGGTATTCCTACTCACAGCTAAAAGTATAGCGGACCTTTGCCTACAAGGTTCAATTTAAAATTCAAATTGTCCGAATGTTTAATGCATGCGCGCTCTCGAATGTTCCTAAACCCTCCGGGCCAAGGTAGACATATTTCAAATATCAGGAATTATTGTCAATATAACTTGTTGCATAATTGTAAGCCTATGTGCGGTTTATTTATTTTTTTATTAAATTTTTAGTATTGCCAAGAGTTAAGCGTAAGATAAGCACCAGTGTGAAATTAATTAATTTCCATTAAAAATTACTGTGAATTGGATTTTTTTTTAAATGTTTTTTGTGGATATTTCTCTAGGTGCAGTGCAGGTTACTGAAGCATTTTTTTTTTAAATATTTTTTTTATTTAATTTAAATCAAATTTTTTCGTTTTTCTTATTATTATAGCTGTTCCGGCTTTCAATGCCGTTTTCAAACTGTGGTTATAATCACGTTTAGACGACTTATTTATATGATTTTATTTTACCGCCTCCCGCGATAAAATAATTGTGACAATAGATTTCATATTCTGTGGGGGTATTTTGAAGTCTGTCTTCCCCACATTAATGTTATCTTAATTGTTTAATAATGACGTAGCTGCTATTAATTTATTTACATGTGTAATATTGTTTAGGTTTTGTGAACAAACTGAGAATTATTTTTTTATTAAAAATTTAATTTTGTGTTTGATTGAGTGATATAGCGCCCATGAGGTGATTTTGTACAAAAACGGCGCTATACAAGTCATCCAAATTTCATTATTATTATCATCCTTAAAAATCATTTCTTTTGACTTTATTCTTCTCTTACTAATGAAAAACAAGAAGCTTTTTGGATAAATTTCTGTTGAATTTATAAGATGGATGTGTAAAAGTATATTTGTTTAAATACCTTTAAAGTCTTACTTATAAAGATTCCCTAATACGCCGCTGCAGCGCTGGTATGGCTATACGGTCAGGAAGGTCGTATGCTGCTCGGGTTGAAATATTTACTCACAATAATATTCATGAAAACTTTTTTTATACTGGCATCACTTTGTTCCAATCCTCAAAAACACGGTCATTTTTGCATTTCGCGTTTAGTTGCTAACTTCACGTTTCTTCAGATGACATTTGCTTTGTTGACCCGGTCTGCTTTGAATTGCTTCGAAATTTGGTTTGGTAAATCGATATTTCGATTTAAAATATTCCTCTAATAGTGCTGCAAATGGATATTACTGCTTTTTTATATTTTCAAATATTTCAGATGTTTGTCAAATCTACAAGATTTTTAACAAATTCCGCGATCTCCGTCTTAATACCATAGTAATACATCCCTCATCCTGAGGCCTGGGCATTTTTAAAAGCTATCAGTCACTAATACTGCGGCATTACGGCCGGTATACGCAATACGATTATGTCTAACTTTTTCTACTAACCTTGTAACATATTATCGTGGATGGGTGATGAAAGGATAGTTGTATTAATTAATGATGGGTCTTTCGATTGTGACATTAATTGGTAAAATTACCGAATACAACTATCTAGTCATCCACGCACATGCAATAATTCAAAGTAGGTAGGTAGTGATGAGAACTGATAAGGATGATAAAAAAATAGAATACTTTAAATATCAACAGACGCTAATTTATTAAAACAATAATTAAAATGTTTAATCAAATAAATAAACATGAGACTCTATCAAATAATTTAACTCAGAGCGTGACAAGAATGTACGTGTAAATAACGCCATCTTGATAAAATTTTGACTAAAGAACATGTGACATTAATGAATTTAACAACACTTAATCTTGTAAAGAATGTCTGAGCGGGCGCCAGCGAGTTATAAAATAACTACGCAAGAAGTTAAAATGAGTAATCCCTATTTAAATTATAAGTACATTGTTAAAAGATATAAGTGAAAAAGACCTTCCGTAGTTTGCACAGTAGACCCTCATTGTTCCAGCGCTGTCCGAACACACCGTAATCCCACGAGTCCAGCAAGCAACTGAAGTCGATGAAGTGACGCTCCGCACTCATAGCTCGAAACAGTCGTGCCAATTTAAGAATGTTGACCAATGATTATCTTAATCGGGTAGGAACTGCCCGTCCAGAAGTACGCACTGCTACATTACCCCCCTTCCAAAGGAAAAAAAAATTTCGGCACGATAATTTTTTTTTTGATAATTTCCATATGCCTCCAAATCCAAGTCCAATAAGTGGTAAAGAGTCACAAATGCCGATAATGCCTTAGAAGAAGAGTCCAGCACGTTCTGTAGAAGTCCGTGATGTGCTCGCTGAGCAAAGATTGAAGCGCCAACACCCAGGAAGTAGAAGGAAGAATTCTCGCTGATGGAATATCTGAATTACCCTCTTCTGACATCAGTGAAGAAGATTGAACTTGCTTGGCGAAGATAATGAGCCCCGATAAATGTATCACCATACTCCAATGTTGACAACAAATGCAATCTTGAGAAGCTGCACCCTCTTTCTGATAGCAGTGAACGGCCAGGTTGTATCCTATTAAACTCATCCCGTAGAAGAATGTTGCTTCCCTGAAGACTCGATCTTGAACAAAATTGCTTCCTCGAAGAATAGATAAAAGTTTGTATATCTTGAAATTTTGTATTATCTTGAGTTATCTTGACGTGAAGAACCGAAGAGTGATGAAGGCGACTGACTTCCTTGAGGCAAGTGAAAAGAAAGGTATGCTATGCTTGACAAAATGGATTACTGAGCAAGGAATTTAACAACTACTAAAGTGTAAACAAAAACTTGAATAAAATAACAAATGAAAAGATAAACTGTAGTAAAGACTACCAAAATTTATTAAAAAAATGATTAAAATGTTTAATCAAATAAATAAACATGAGACTCTATCAAATAATTTAACTCAGAGCGTGACAAGAATGTACGTGTAAATAACGCCATCTTGATAAAATTTTGACTAAAGAACATGTGACATTAATGAATTTAACAACACTTAATCTTGTAAAGAATGTCTGAGCGGGCGCCAGCGAGTTATAAAATAACTACGCAAGAAGTTAAAATGAGTAATCCCTATTTAAATTATAAGTACATTGTTAAAAGATATAAGTGAAAAAGACCTTCCGTAGTTTGCACAGTAGACCCTCATTGTTCCAGCGTTGTCCGAACACACCGTAATCCCACGAGTCCAGCAAGCAACTGAAGTCGATGAAGTGACGCTCCGCACTCATAGCTCGAAACAGTCGTGCCAATTTAAGAATGTTGACCAATGATTATCTTAATCGGGTAGGAACTGCCCGTCCAGAAGTACGCACTGCTACAACCTGTTCTTAGCCCTCCGTATTATATATTATGAGTAAGACAGTTACTGTATATTTGTGTCTGTTTGGATGAGGGGCATTTATGTTTTTGGTCATAGTTCAAATTTCTCAATCGGGTTAATGTGTGTGGAATGATTCAGCTGCATCAATTTTGTTTTAAAGTTTGTTGTGAAAATTGTTTAACTGGGCGACAGAAAGTGACATGGAAGCGTATAAACTAGGTAGACCCAACAATTAGTAGGACAATAAAAACGACTTACGGATAAAAACAGCGTACATGACGATATACATACATAGATAATATACGGCAACACAAAACAAGATACAACAAAATCTTTTTTTGACGCCAGCTCGCCTGTTGTCTTTTTTAATACGTCGAAACAATTGATGTTCCACTTTTTTTACCTCCAACTCCTCCAACGCTCTACCTAAAACTACCGAATCCACCACTTATTGCGTTCTAATAGTGGAACAAGTTTCGACGCGATATGGTCGAAAGAGGTTTTTTTTTATTTTGGTAGAATTTACGAAAGGGTTAGATGTCAAATCGAGCTATCAACTACTCCGCTCACTTCTGATATATATTTTCAGTACAGTCATGAATAAGACTCATGTTTCAACAACGCTGTCAAATCATCCAAATTTACTTTGAAATCGGTTTGTCGATTTGCCCAACTTACATAATATATAACAAACTAACTAACTAACCATCGAGCGTTTCCCCGCAAGGGTAGGCAGAGAGCAAACAACTCGATCTTGACACACACTCCTTGTCTCATTCACATTTATACATCGTTTCATACATACTATTCTATTATTCTGACTCTTGACATGGCCCTACTCAAGTATCTGATTCGATTGATCGTGCCATGTCTTCCTCGGGCGTCCCCGTTTTCTGCTACCATTCACATTTTCTTCATATATTCTCCTTACAGTCCTTTATTCGCTCTATATGCCCAAACCATCTAAACTTCCCTTTCTTAATCTTACTCATTACACTTACACCAACCTTGCACTCTTTGCGGAACTCCACATTTCTTACACGATCATACATGGTTCTACCACACATACGCTTCAGGGATCTCATTTCTACAGCATTCAGTCTACTTTCATCCTTTCTTTAACAGTTCCATACATCAGTGTAGTTACCAGCTTTCCATTGTGGACTGCTATCTTCGCTTCTTTGGACAATATTGGCGCCAATTACGTTCTCTATTAATGGAGTTACCTGCATTTACCCTTATTTCAATATATGTGTGTTTTAATTCAAAATTGTGTTGAGAGATGATGCTGTGCACATGGTTAATTGAGAAAAAAAAGCCATATGTAGTCAAACCAATCCAGAAGAGGCCCCACAGATTCTACTGCATCCACTAAAATGCACCTTTCGGGGGAGTTTACATGCTAGTGGCGTCATTTTACCTTAATTCTTCACAAATCCGGCCGCAGGTTGTGTTACGGTCAGTGGAGAGCATTACCAGACCATGATTAATGATTTTTTGTTAAAAAATAATAACATGGATCCGTACCAGATTTGGTTTCAAAAGGATACCGCAACCATCGACTTGTTAAAATCAAAATTTTGGCAGTTCATTTCGAGAAATGGGCTTATCAGTTGACCTCAAAGATCGTGCGATTTGACATACTCTCGATTATTTTATGTGGGAATACGTAACATCATAAAGTCACTGGTTTAAACTGACAAAACAGCAACAATTTATTGCTTTGGAAGTCAATATTATTCGAGTTATTCGTGACATACGACCAACGGGGCTCGCTAAAGTGGCCATCTTAATACTTAGAAATTCAGCCTGTGTATGTTTTTTAAGTAATTGATCGATATTGCTGAAAACTTTAAAGTTCGTTCTTATTAGTGTCAGGAGTATTGGTTTGGTTAGAAGAGGTCGGAGACGCCCGAGGAATACTCACCGCAATATATCTGCACCGGGATATATCTGCATTCGGAGTCGAATTAAAGTCGATGTAATATAGTTTTTAAGAGTAACATTGTGGTAGTGAATGGTGAAAGTAGTCGGACAGGTCCGTGAAAGACATTAGCAATAGCGAAAAATTGCGGGTCTATGCATGTCTTCCATACTATTCCTATATTACTTATACATAGGTAATACTTATATAGTTATCATACGTAACTGAACTGCTTCAGAAACAACATTTTGAATTTGATTAGTGATTAATTGAAAATGTCCACTGATTCGGTATAATTATTTCCCTCCATTAGTATTCTGTGCAGAGAGGAATACATATGGTAGTTGGTCCCAGAATTTCTGCACTGAAATAAATCCAGAATTCTAGTATTATACAGTAGAATCCGAAAGCAAGAAATTCTGGGCAATCAAATGCATTATTTAGAATTTTATGTAGAAATACCAACTCCGTGAAAATCCTTCTATCTGACAATTTAAGCATTGTCATATTATTTAAAAGAGTGATGTAGTTCAACAAATTTGCTGGAATACCCATTTTAAAACTTAGAAAACGTAAGATTTTTTTGTAATATAGCATGTTAATGTAAATATAACATTTTAATGTAAATATAACATTTTCATGTAAATATAACATTTTAATGTAAATATAATATTTTAAGGTAAATATAACATTTTCATGTAAATATAACATTTTAATGTAAATATAACATTTTAATGTAAATATAACATTTTCGTGTAAATATAACATTTTCATGTAAATATAACATTTTGATGTAAATATAACATTTTCATGTAAATATAACATTTTCAAGTAAATATAACATTATAATGCAATGCAGACTGATGTCGAATTTATTACTTGCAATGCGCGTGCATGAATAAGATGTAAATTTCAATATCGTTACAAGGAACTGTGTGTACTTTTTTCGAAACTGACCCGTTATTTGTAAACACAGTAAACGCACGTAAATGACTGCATAGCTATAATAAGTGTAATTGAGAAATAATTGAACCAGTCACAATGCAGCCAGTCCGTTAATATTATAATGGAGGTATTGAAAGCGCGTTCACATTGCACAGTAATTCAGAGCGCCCTTTTAATGGCTCTATTTATTAAACAATTTTAATTTATCACTTAATGTTTAATAACCGACATTAAATGTCATCGGAATTACATCTGGCGCACTATAGGGGCGGTATCAAACGACATGAGACAAGCGACCAACCAACACAACTCACACCCGCATGTATTCCTCTCTATACCTAGTACTTACTAAGTTTTAGTACCAGTATCTGCTCATCGCTCTATCCGTCACATTAACGTCACACAGCACACATCACTAGGTACCTCTACTAGTTATGGAGAACTGTTGTTAGTAGGTACTAGGTACCTACTCCACTAAGTTAATGGTGTCTCTTCTGGGGTACTATGGGGAAAAACAGAACACCTCGCTCGATTATCTAATATATGGAATATGTAATTAAAACATATTATAACATCACTACTACATCTAACACTAATATCTCTACTAGTTCTGAAAAACTATTGTTAGTAAGTACCTAATAATAGCTTACTATTGTAGAACTATTCCATTCCTTACTGATAAAAAGCGTTATTATAATATTAAAAAAATGTCGAGGGCTTTTATAAAATTAAACGTACAAATTTCGGTTGCCTGTTAGCAATAGGGGGGGGGGAAGCAATCTTACTGTTGAACAGAATCAATTCGCATATATCGACATATTTAGCTAAATATGTCGATAAAAATAAAATAATCCACATATTGAAGCTGCCTTTAAAAGACAAGCTTTTTTACTTCTAGTATAGTTAATATACCCACTGTTTATATTTATGTAATTCTGTTTCACAGATGCATTTAAAAACGGACTAAAACTAACAATTTTGTAATGTTTTTAATATAAACTAATTTGAATTGAATGGGTAAGTGCATTAATTTTCAAAATTGGAACTGATAAATCTGAATCATATCAGACAAACATTGATGTGTTATAACTTAGTCAAAGCAGACAAGCGATAAAGTAAGTACCAAAATTACTTAATTAATTAATAAATCTTTTTTTGAAATGTGCATTTTTTTGTTACACGTTTGATGTCGTAATTTTTCAATATTTCTCACATCCGAAAGGTACATTTCTTCGTTTGAAGGGTAATTATGCTGAAGCAAATATTTTTTTTATAAATGAATTCAGCTTCACAAATCTTTCAATTATGAAATCCCATGATTTTTCAAGGCTAGTAAGTAATAATAATAACTGTTTTATGTTTTGTTTAACAACGAACCAACTTTGGAAAATATTTTTTTTAAATTGATTACTTGAAAATTATTTCATATTTCTTTTTTATTATATTCTTACATTTGCACGTTGTTAGGTATGATTCGAAATAAATATTCTCTGTTAGTTTTTCAGGAACGTACATAGACATTTATTTATTTATGCACAGTGTTCGGAAACTACTGGTAAATTTACATCGCGTAGGGAACCCAAAAAAATTATTTTGTTCGATTTTTGTAAACTTTTTTTTTCCGGCAGCTCAAAGGTAAAAAAAACTTTTGAAGCCAGTTCTAGGATTTGATGCATTTTAAAGATAATAAAAAAAAATTAGTAACCCCGTAGCGACCGATATTTTGATACCACAAAAATATCACCTTCGGACTCGATTTACTCGAAATCGAAAGCTTAAAAACCTATGTAACATGAGCGAAAAGTTGTAAAAATTTAAATATAGTGTATGTATTTTACCGAAATTATAAACAAATGTAAATAAATAGTAGATGATGTGATTTTCAAATACACGTGTCAAAAAAATCTGTTTTAAGGTAGTATCAAAAATTAGGTAGGTGTAATGAGATGTTATTTACCGGAAGATTTACTACGGTACCTAAGGATTACATTTTATTTGTTTTATTCATCATTAATATTATTTTGTAATAAGTAGTAATGTGTATATTGTTTAGAAAGCATTAGAATATTATTTACCGTTGTGTGTTGAGAAGGTAATCCTTTCCGGTTCAGTGGCTGAAAGTCGCAGGAAAATGCGTCAAGTTTTTCACATTTTCAACAGTTTTTATTTTTCACAGGAACAGTCTTGTTAAATTTTTGCACTTTTATTTAATGAATTATAAAAATAGAATTTAACGTTAAAATATTATTGATAAGGACGATTCAGGAGGTATCGATAATTTCTTGATCTCAAAAAGGCGCGCAATTCCGCGTACTAACATATGTCTACGTGACGTACTGAACGCAAAAGGGTTTCTACCTTTTTACAACGTGCTTGCCTAATTTAATAACAACAGTGAATATTGGTTGTTGATGAAATATAATCTGCTTAGATTCGCTTAGGATTTCGATGCAATAACGATATGACGAAGACGAAAACACGTGTTAGAAAAAAAGTTTTGTTTTCTATTTTAATAAAAGCAATTAAAAGTTATTATTTGAAATTAGGATGAATTTTGACGGAGACGCGAATGAAGTGTATGTAGATATAGGGCGTTATGCATTCGAGCCTTCTCTAAGAAACACAACAATACGAGAGACTAGAGCGAATAAGTCAATAACGGCGGAATGTGGGCCTGGTTGCACTCAGCGAGCAGTGCCCGGCGCGCAGTGCACGGATAGCAGTAGTGCACGCGGGGGCAAGCGTTGCAGCGGACTGCATTTTGTGGGATCCGTATGCACCGGGGGCGGGAAAGGGGCCCGGGGTACGGGCGCCAGGGCAGGCGAGGGGCGCTCAGGGGTCGAGCGCAGGAAGGGGGCTCATTCATGAAAACACGAGCTAGCTATCGCCGATCCGCGCAGCTCATGCTCGGAGCTCAGAGAGTAGAAACGGTAAGCAGGGCGTATAGTGGCGCAAACAGTTTGCCAGTTCACCGTCATGCGTCAGTCGCATAGCGCACTCTTTGTTTTTCTAGCAACACACGAATATTTACAATGCGAGCCTTGGCGCCAATTTCACACAAACATCACTCATAGTATACACACACATTCACGACGGATGACGTACACTGTCATGCAATATTATCTTTATTACTGTTGACTTGCACAATTGTCATAACACATATTGTTACAACTATCGTCATACATGATGACGGCGATTGAAAAAATAATAATCAAACTTGGCTAAGAGCCATCAAATAAATGCCCTTTAAATAACAACGTAAATAAATAATTTTATTAAAATTCACATAAATTTAGATAGTTATTTATGTACGAATAAATAATTATGTGGCGAAGTATCGCTTTTCAGTTCTAGAAGGCAGAAATAAGATTAAAATATTAAAAAAAACAACATATATTAGTTATAGAAGCAAAATAAATTAATGGTCATCAATCCATTTACAAAATGTTCCTATCACGCGTTGGGTATTGGATACAAAAATTAGTAATTATAAATCAATATAAAGTAGAGAAAAATAGAAAAATAATAAAAGTAAATGGAAAATCAACGACAAAAACGAATTTTAAATTTATATTTTTTTAAATAAATATATAGTAGGTACGAATTAATACAAAATCATTAGTTTTTTCTTCATATGAAGCGGTTACTTTGTGATGTGACATTATAATTTAAAATTAAACAATAACTTTGTAAACATCACTTATAGGTAAATACTTAATGCCGACCGGGTTTCGCTACAACACGTAGCCTCATCAGGGCAGTATAATACTGTATTATACTGCCCTGATGAGGCTACGTGTTGTAGCGAAACCCGGTCGGCATTAAGTATTTACCTATAAGTGATGTTTACAAAGTTATTGTTTAATTTCATTAGTTTTTGGTTTGAAAATTTGATTGCTTAAAAATATTTTGAATACTTTTCAAGTCTTTTTATAAACCAAGAAAAAAATTAAATCATGCCTTTAAAAATCTCTTACTTAAGGCGATGCCATACGTAGTAATGCAAAATCATGTGTTTTTGGTTTGAAAATTTGGTCGCCTAGAAATGTTTCAGATGCTTTAATTAAATACTGCGAGTAGAATACATCTTGACCTTTGAAACAATAGAGTATTTTTTATATAAGTCTATTTATAAGCCCAGAAAAAATAATGTATAGGCTTATGAAAACTGCTTTAAAGTTCAAAATTAGCCATATTAGCCATAGTATCGATCAAAAAGACCAAGGGATCAGAATCCTTTTCCGATTCTAACTGTTGACCACGCCTACCCCAATAGCTGTGTTAAATATTTATGACAGTCCACAGTGACACCACAAACTGATTTGCAGACAATATTGCGACTCCAACTTATTTTATAAATCAAAACTATGTTATTGCTTTAGCATTGCTTCTAAGTACAACAAATAGTTAACATAACTGTTTAATGTTTATATCATGCAAGAGCACAAAAGGGCGTAAATATATGAATTAATAAATAAAGTACCAAATTAGAAAAGGAGTAGAAATTAAGTCCCATAAGGATTATCTGTGGTAAAACCACGTATACCACATTATGATTTAATAGGTCTCAAAAGAACTAAATGCAATTAAGGCGATGCACTACATAGGAATGCAAAATCATGTGTTTTTGGTTTGAAAATTTGGTCGCCTAGAAATGCTTCAGATGCTTTAAATAAATACCACGAGTATAATTCATCTTTACCTTTGAAATAATCGAGTATTTTTT
Source organism: Hesperophylax magnus (assembly GCA_026573805.1). Lineage (NCBI taxonomy): Eukaryota > Metazoa > Arthropoda > Insecta > Trichoptera > Limnephilidae > Hesperophylax > Hesperophylax magnus. The sequence continues at coordinate 5,152,036 of JAIUSX010000029.1, read as the reverse complement.
ACATTAGTCTTTTTATAAGCCCAGAAAAATATATTTATAAGGCCTATGAAAACTGCTTTATAGTTCAAAATTTCCTACTTACGAACCCATTTTCGGTTATGATTTTATTGTATTATGTGGCAAATTAAGTTATTTATAAAATGATCGGAAAAAAATTAAATATTTATGCCTGAACATCCACAAAATATAATAAAAGGCACTTTTTAGCCATGTTTTTTTCTTGCATAAATCAAAACAGGCGGATGTTGTTTAGCGGGAATTTAAACCTTATCGCCATCTAGGTAAGGGTTGTTATTGATAGCGGCACAATTTAAAATATCACACGACGTAGTCCATCGCCTTAAAGAGCCCCTTGTCGGTTATGGTCTAATTGACTAATGTTGCAAATTAAGTTCTTTTCTCTCGCGTAAATCAAAAGAGGCAACAACTGTTAAGCGGAAATTTAAACCTTATTGCCATGTAAATAAGGAGTTTTATTGTTAGAGGCCCGATTCCAAACATTACACTACGTGTTAAATTGAAAGGTTTGAATTTTATAGGCTAGTTTAGTTGGAGGAAAAATTATCAATTACATTGATAATTGTAATAACTGGATGATTTGTATTGCACCGTTTTTTGTTAAAAATCACCTCAGGGGCGCTATAAAAGTATTTTCCTTGCCTTCATCTACTTATAATTTATTTTTTTAATTCAAATATATTTACACAAAATAGAAACATAATGGATAACAGAGTAATAATTCATGTGCATATATATGTACTTCCATATAAGCCAAAAATATAAATATAACAAATAAATTCTATATTTTACAAACAGATACAAAACACACACTTACCCGGCAGTTCAATTCAGAAAAATCATACCATTTTCAAATGCGGAGGTGAATTTTGAAAAATGGTGTATTGTTTCTGAATGTTTCTAATAATAATAATAATAATAATTTTATTATAATTTTTTTAAATTTTATTTCTTGCTAGGGCAATCCCGATGAGATGCAAAACTCATTTTAGGACGGGAGGATATTACAATACATTAGTCGGAAAATAATACAAAAGAAGAATACATACAGAAGTCAGTACATACAATTTTACATTGGCATCAAAATATCAAAAATAAAACAAAACAAAAGAAGAATACATACAGAAGTCAGTACATACAATTTTATATTGATATCAACATATCAAAAATAAAACACTGCTTAATAATTTTTAAAGGACAGGTTAAGTAGAACAAAAAAAATAAGAGTAAACAAATAAAGGAACAATCAAAGATATACAAATATGGATTTAATAATTTTCGTTTTTAAAAACATTTCTTTAAGCCATCATTGTGAGTTTTTTTATTTTTCTCAGTGGTTTTGTACATTTCTGGAAGCGAATTATAATAATATTTGGATGATTTGTACAGCGCCGTTTTTGTGCAAAATCACCTCAAGGGCGCTGTACAAATATGTAATACGTTTCTACAAATGTACATAATATGTTACATGTGTTTTTATTATTTTTTATTTATATTTTGTACAGGCTCATACTTATACAGTACCATACTTACCTGGTATAAAAAGTGACAGCATGCTAAGTTCCTGATAAAATATTAGTGATTCGGAATATATCGAGAACACGTGTTCTTTTCCGAATACATATCATGATGGCGTGCTACAATATAAGTATGTCAGTATCAATATAAGTTTGTGTGAACACGTGTTCCGCCGTCCGAATAAAACATTTGCTTCTGAATGATACTTTGTTACGAACTCTTTGAATTCATTCGTTTATAGGTCCGTAGTCCTATTTTAACAGGAAAATTAATAATTTAATCAGATTTTTAATAAATTAACAGTATTTCATATCATTAAGTTTTCTCAAAACCCTACAAGCCCTTATTACAGATTATTATTTTATAATACTACTAGTGACCACAATGTCTTTCTCGGACGTCCCTGACTTCTCCCACTATTTACTACTGTATACCACAATATTTTTGTTAAAAACATCCATTACATCGACTTTAATTCGACTCCGCATCTCATTGCAGTGCACAGATATTGCGTATTTATGTAGTATTTATTACCCTGGCGTCCCCGACTTTTTCTACCATTCAAAAATTGCTTATTGCTATTTACTCTAGGCAGGTATCAATACTTTTATTGTTGTTTTAGTCTTTACTCTAGGTAGGTATCACTACTTTTAATGTTGTTTTACTCTTTACTATAGTCGAGTATCAATACTTTTAATGTTGTTTTACTCTTTACTATAGTCAAGTATCAATAATTTTAATGTTGTTTTACTCTTTACTATAGTCGAGTATCAATACTTTTAATGTTGTTTTACTCTTTAATCTACTCGGGTATCAATACTTTTATTGTTGTTTTACTCTTTACTCTAGTAAGGTATCAATAATTTAAATTTTGTTTTGCTCTATAATATAGTCATGTATCAATACTTTTAATGTTCTTTTAATCTTTAATCTACTCGGGTATCAATACTTTTATTGTTGTTTTACTCTTTACTCTAGTTAGGTATCAATACTTTTAATGTTGTTTTGCTCTTTACTATAGTCAAGTTTCAATACTTAAATGTTGTTTTGCTCTTTACTATAGTCGAGTGTCAATACTTTTAATGTTGTTTTGCTCTTTATTCTAGTCCGGTATCAATACTTTCAATGTTGGTTTGGTATTTATTGTATTTTATTTTATTTTTAAGCATTATAAACAGTCTATAAACAATCATATTTTAAAGTGTTAGAATTTTTTCATATCATTGACAAATGGAGTAACGTCAATAAAAATTTAATACCAAATCAAAAAGGGAAAAATACTCAAATATATAAATTTTTTTTGTCTCAATATCTTACATTTCACATTGGGTGGCTTACCCGTGCTGAGGCCTCCATTTTAAAATACAAAAAATATTCATCATACATTTAAGGAAAATATATAAAATGTTGGTGAAGAAAAAAAAACATAAGATTAAGATAAATTTTAACCAAAAATATAGATTTAAAATGAAAGTAAAATAAAATTTAAATGATATAAAATAATATAAGCAGTTCTGATAAAGTACTTAAGGTTAAACGCGACGCTCATCATGTAAAACATATTCATAGATAGCGTTAATTACTTTATTTAATTAAAATATGCTTTTTGCAAGGTATTGCTTTACAATATTAAGATAAATAATTTATTTGCGCCTGTGCATACGCAATATGAATATGATAAATAGTTTTGTTAGTTTAAAAACTTAATTCTTTCAAGAAATGCATACGAATACAATAGTGTACCGATGATAAAATCCCATATTGAAATTTTATGCCTTTCTTGAAAGAACTGATTTTTTCCATCTAATTTTTATATTGTACTAGCTTTTACCTGCGGTTTCGCTCACGCGGTATTAGGGAGAAATTATTATATAAAGAATTTTTCCTCGGGAACGAAATGTTTTTCCGGGATGAAAAGTAGCCTACGTCATTTCCCAGTCCTCCCACCTCCCTGGGTATCACCTCAATCGGTCGCTCAGTTGCAACGCGAAAGAAGGACAAACAAACAAACTATCGCATTTATAATATTAGTAGTACAGTTGACTAGCAACAGGTAGATGGTAGGCAGATGAATGAAACAATTTACGCAATGTTAGATACGCGCACAGGCCCGGCCCTAAGCCAAACAGTGCCTGGCTCGAGTAAATTTATTCGCCCCTTTTCAAAACCAGTAACTTTTAACTTTTCAGAAGCCTAGGTGTGATCGTTGTAATGAATAATATTCTGATGATTTATATTTTTGTGTAGTGCCGTTTATATAAAAAATAATTTCAAGGAAGGCTGTTAGAAGTTGGGTGTTATCAGCGTATTAATTGCGCCCGCGTAGGGCCGATCCTGTAAATACCGCATCCGCTCTCGTCTTTACGACTGCAACTAGGTACAACTGAATCTTGCATAGTATGCATTGGACCGGAACTCAGCTAAAAGAGGCTCTGTTGCAACGTCAGTCTCAACCGCTATTATTTCCCTCCCTGCAGTGTGCAGTAAGTAAGGCAGATTGCGGAGGAATGATAGCATTCATCACTCGAGAGGAAACGGATTATGACAGGAGAGTGATGGACTCCGAAGTAACAATGTTTTTTTTCTTCATAATTACAATTACCTTGGAAAATAATGTATCCGTTGACTATTCAGAACAAAGAAAATGTACCCTGTTTTTCTGTGAGAAACTCTAATAGGAAAATAATAAGGGAAATTAAATAACATAAACTCAATTTAATTAAGATGCAACGGAACTCAAAGCAGCAACTTATTTACATTATTGCAGGACCGATTTCAGCACGGTATTAGAATTTGTATAGCACTGTCGCTCGCTTAAATTAATTTTCCCCACAGTATAATGTCATCTGAATTACCAACGGTATTCACCAAAAACCGACAGAGGTTTTTTATTTTATTTCCATCTCCTTGCTTTGTGAGCAGATGGGATTCGTCTCCTTGGTGGGCTTCTCTGATTTTTCTGTGATTTATTTATTTATTTTATTTATTTATTAATTTTCAACGCCCTGGTGGGCTTTTATATTTCAAGTTTTTTACATAACAAGCTTTTACATAACATAACATAACATACAGAAACATTTTTAAATGGAAAAAGATAGACTATAAGCTGAGCATGAAAGACATAAGTAGGCACAACACAGGTAGGTATTAGTATACGATAAGTAAATTGTATATTGTATAAAGGAGTTCAACCAGCAAATACTTATTTGGGCTCAGGCTACAGTACATTCAGCAATTATAATTGTCACAATATTACACAAAACATAATTACAAACATACTCGAAGCATACCGGTTGGCAGTGGTGTAAAACATTTTCTAGCGATTTATAAAAGCAGGTAATATTCTTGTAATTTAAAATATATAATTTGTTTTTGTTTTGTTTTTTTTTTTGCTATTATAAATGTACGTAGGTTTGTTATTATTATGACAAAAATAAAAGGTACCTACACAAAAATTACATACAAAAAGAAGTAGGTATTATGAAAATAGTTACAGAGTATTAAGTTTGTTATTGTTAACAATCAACAGGATTTTTGCTTAATATCTGCATACATATACGCTTTTTAAAGGAAGCTATGTTTTTATTAAAAAATATATCACCAGAGCATGTTTCATTCCCCACACGATGCAATCTCTGAAGACAAGAGTTGAACATAAAATTAGTGCGAGAAGCAACTACATATATTGAATGGAGCATGAAGTCTAGTGTTGTACTTATTGTGAACTTTTTTTTTGTATTAGGCAATTCACCCTAAAAAGAGTGCTATGTGCCGTATTGGGAACTTGATAATTTATCATATTCACTAGTTCAGGGCTGTCCAAATAACCGTTGATAATTTTAAATAATAATAAAGCATCACAGATTTTTCTTCGCTGTGATAATTCAGGTAGTTTAAGCAAGTGCATTAAATAATTATAATTTAAATTTTCTAATGGAATTTGTAATTTGTAATTTATATGCCTTAAAAAATTGTGTTGTATTCTTTCAATTTTGTGTGAGTGTACATTGTATAGAGGCGACCAGAGAGAGGAATTATACTCAAGAATGCTTCTGACAAGTGTAATGTACTATGTTTTGAGTGTATTAGTATACATTAGATCTTTGGACGTTCTTAATACAAATCCGAGACATTTAAGTGCTTTATTCGTGATTGCATCGATGTGGGGGACGAATGTCATCTTGTTATCAAAAACGACACCCAGATCTTTTATTAATGTTACTGTAGAAAGATTCACATTGTTAATATGATATTGAAAGAGTATTGGATTTTTATTTCGAGAAAAACTTATAGAATATCATTTGTTAATATTTAAAAAATAAATCATTTATGTTACACCAGTTATATAATCGATCCAAGTTTTTTTGCAATACAAGACAGTCCATTAAATTTCTTATAATAGTGTAAATTTTCAGGTCATCATCAAACAATAAATGGATACCTTCAAATATTGTAACAATGTCATTGATAAAGAACAAAAAAAGAATCGGACCTAGATGAGAACCTTGAGACACCCCACTTGAAGCTTCAATTTCGTGTGAAATATGGTTAGATAGTTTAACGTACAGTTTTCTAGATGTCGAATAGGTCTCAAGTCATTTTAGTAGATTTCCTTTTATCCCATATACTTCTAGTTTGTTTACTAAGATTTTTATAGAAACTTTATCGAACGCTCTGCTGAAATCTGTCTAAGCTGCATCCGTTTGCAATTTAGAATTTAGATTATCTGATATATATTTTTCGTATATAATTAAATTTGTAAGTGTAAATTTGTAAGATGGATGTTTTCTATTTTCTTTTGGTAAATGTAACAATTCATTGGATAACCAAGTTGTTCGCTAATTTTAGTGATTAAGCAGGGGTGACCAGTTTCATGGGGTGAGGTTTGTCTAGGTCTTGGTGGCGGATGCGTCTGCCTTTTGATCTCTCCAGTCGGACTCTCTCGACCCAACGCTTTACACCGTAGTGGCAGGAATCGATTCATATCTCACTCCTGGACGGACTGACCCCCAGATTCAAACTCACCCTCACACATTTTTTACAGCCCCAATTGGGGTATGTTGTGAGGTTGGAGGTAGTGGGGAGGGAAAGTATATAGTGACAAGGATGGTGAGGGAGTACCTGGCTATTCAAATCTGGTCACCAGACACCGCTAAAACCATTTCAAGCAACGTTTCAATTCCGAATAGCGGTCTTTCAATAATGTGATGCTAAGAGTATTTTCCGGCATTTTAAGAGTATTTGACGGCCGGCGTGGTCTAGTGGTATACGCTTTTGACTACAGATCCGAAGGTCGCGGGTTCGAACCCGGCGTGCGCAAATAAATTTTATTTGATTAATTTGTGTTATTTCACAATTAATTAATTTATTAATTTATAATTAATTTAAATAATAATTTAAATAATATATAGTATATTTGCGGCACGTTCCAGAGTGGAAGATACTCTCAGTATCGCCCTGGTGTAAGACCACCATTCAGAATTGAAACGTTGCTTGAAATGGCTTTAGCCGTGTTTGGTGACCAGATCTGAATAGCCAGGTACTTCCCCACCTTCCTCTTCCCCATCTCCCTCCCCTCCCCAATACCCTCAGCCTCACAACATACCCCAATTGGGGATGCCATAGTCTCACTGGCTCCAGACGGGAGCAGTTGGGACTCTTGTGCGGTATTAATTTAAAAAAAAAAAAAAAAAATTTCAACAAAAAAATAAACGTTTTTGAACTTTCGAAAAAAGTTCTTCATATATTTTACTTACACCATCATGTAGAATCACTTCCCAAAGTTTGTGCACTGTACCACCGGACACCCTGTATATCATGCATTATTTTAAATTAATTAATTTTGAAGCATCACACATTAATAAAATAAAAGTTCTTCGAGCCCGTCGGGATTTGAACCCGGGATTCGTGGTCGAGAGCCTTACCCCGCGACCAAGGAGGCCGTCACGATACAAGATAAATTCCGTGCCTGTTTCGTCAGAATTTGTTGACATCGATTTGATATCGATAGTTTGCTGTCTGATCATACATTCCCCCGAGATAAGTGAGACAGTGGATAGTGTGGCAAGCTGCCCTGCCATAACGTTTCCTTGGAACAACAAGGTTCCATCTGACACCTTGATTATTGAAATTAACTTATTTGCATCAAAACTCTTACGTTTTTTTCGAATAAGCGAAATAAGAAAATCTACGTTTAATAAAAAGCGAATTAAAAAAAGTATGCGTTTTGTAAATTTTAAATTAAATATCCCACTAGAATACATAAATTATCATTTCTTAAGCCCATTTTGTAAGCCCATTTGATGACTGTATTTGTATCCGTATTGATCCTTGTTTGTTGTTTTTTTAATCTATTGTATTTTAATTTTAATTATTTCTTCTGGTATTTTTTAAATTATTCGCCTTCTTAATGTTAAACCTACATGTGAAAGCTCTGTAGGCGTTAAATAAATATGTAAACCTAGGTCTAAAAATAAACATTTTTTTAGAACAAAAAGGTTTCATTTGTAAATTTTAAGGGGAACTAATTTTTATCTCGGAGCAACATACAACAACTCGTTCCATAATAATGTTTAAATGTATCAATACCAGGGTTGAACATTGAAAATACTCACTTATACCTAAATTACATGAAGTTAGTAATAGATAAGCAGATGTGGCGGATCTATTTAACTGCAAGAAGGCTATAATATCATATATTTTCAATAAATATTAATTAAACCTAGAAAGTCTACTTAGAAGTTTTGCGTGTACCTGCATCTCTTACTTTAATATCATTCTAGAGTTTCTGATCATTTTATACTTTCTGATGTCATTGTATTTGATTTATTGTTTATGGTATATTTATACCGTTGTTATTAAATAAACATGGTTTCGTTTGCGTTGAACGCAAATGGCGGTTAACTGAGATAAATTACATTTATGAAAAAGTAATTATGCATAACCTATTTTTATTGAATTATCTTTACGTTTAGTAATAATCTTTTTCAAATTTGGGAAGCGGGTTTGGGGACCGCCGCCCCGGGAAACATTTATAGGATAACCAGCACTTCTACCATAGGCCATTCCATGTGGTTCACTACGTTTGGTGATTTAGCATGGATGCTCGGGTTCTTTGGGCGAGGTGTGTTCAGAATGCGCCTGCCCACCTGCTGCGTGGCATGCCAGATCGGGAGAGGCTGGTTTGGGGAAAACCTTTGACCTCTCCAACTGGTCTCTCGACCCATCGCATTGCGCCGCTGTGGGAGGGATGTATTCATATGTCTGTCACTCCTGGACACACTGATCCCTAGATTCCTACCCAACCCTCATACTTTTTACCTTCCCAAAACTTCCTCTATTCCTTTTCCTTAAAAAACCCTTCAAAAAGCATTCCAAAATAAGACATATTAATATTTCACCTAGGGAAATTATTTTCCCCAGGTTTTGGTTTTGGTTTCTTAATCATATGTAACCGTGTTGCTCTGAGTTTAGCTGATTTTCAAAGCAACAAGGTTGTATCTGTTTTATTTGTAGTTTTTTTGGCTAAGCGGTATGTTTTTTCCATGGAATATTTTGAAGCATTCAAAACATAGTTTTCATTCACATATTTCAAACTGGGATTGCCCTCTACTCCTAGTCCTGCTGGATTAAAAACTAATTAAATAAATAATACTTAAACTTATACATGGTGTCCGGAAACTCGTAGTACAAGCGGGAAACTGGTGAATCTACATCACATTTGGAGTCGATTTTGTAGTATAATTTTTTTTGATTTGAGCTTTCGTTTTCGAGTAAATCGAGTCAGAAGTTGATTTTTTTTTTTGAACAAATTCTTATAAATTATTACTGAAGATCAAAGTACCCAAATAATTAAAACTATTTAAAAGTAAAACAAATAATGACGAAAAAATTTGAACCCTGAAATAGCCGAAAAATATATTTTTTTGGTTTTTTTTTTTTATAAAAATGCTCAAATCAAAAAACTTTATGTTTATTTGGGTTCCCCGTGTGGTATACATTCTCCAGTTTCCGGCTTGTACTACGAGTTTCCGGACACCATGTATAAATAATAATATAATAACATCGGTGTAGCGCAAAGAGTCATTAATCGAATAAAATATAAAGTCAAGCGCCAACCTGATGATTTCTGCTTAAATAAAATTACATTTCACATAGTTAATGACTTCTTCCCCACAAAGCAGCTTCCTTGTCAGAGTTTTCATAGAAAATTAGCCTGTGTGTTTTCTCATTAACTCGATGGTACCAAAAATGTCACTTAATGACTTATTGCGCTACACCGACGCTATATTCACTTTGAACGTGATTAAATTTTTGAACCTTAATATTTCAGTTTCAAGCATTTTTTTTTTTTATTAAAGAAAGACAAACATTACCGGGTTACGAATAACTATAAATATTTGAAAATCTCCTACTACCACCACAGTAAGCTGAAAATGTTGCTTGTGTTGTGATGGAGGACTTAGCCAACCGAGGAATTGAACACACTACGCCTGGGTGGGACCCAAACGCGATGTCAACTCGGCCGACCGGACAGTACATTATATTTTTTATTACATTTGTTTACTGACTAGTATCCAATAATAATATAATACATAGCATGTAGTACAAACTGAAAAACAGTACAAATAATCGAAGAAATTGGTAATTACCCAGCTAAAAATTAGCTACATATCAATATCGTAATGAAAAATTGCAAAAAAACTTGCATCAGTGATATTGTACCTTCTGAAAATTGTTGTGATGTAATACATGATTCATGCAATATCTTTCATTTTTTTCTAGATTCATTTTTCTACATTTTAATAATGTAGTTATATATTGATCTTTTTAATATTCAAATCCACAGTAACAATTTTTCAATTAAGCGTCCAATGCCTTCTATTTTGTTTTAATTTTATGTTTGGTGTTTTTTTAAAAAAAAAAAATAATAATAATGATAATAATAAAAAAAAAAAATAATAAAATAATAAAAAAAATAAAAAAAAAATAAAAAAAAATAATAAAATAAAAAATAAATAAAATAAAAAAAAATAAAAAATAAAATAAAATAAAAAATAAATAAAATAAAATTTAATCAAATAAAATATAATAATTTTTAATAAAATAAAAATAAAATAAAACAAAATTAATTAAATCAGATGGCAGATAGAACCATGTTGTGCCAAGGGCATGATAAGCTAAGGCGGCGCTTGTAGAGTAGGATGGGATACACCGGAAATGACCAAGCTCAAACACCGGTTTCCGGCTCAGATAGCCCGAGTCAACACGCTTTATCGGGAGATGTCAAAGGCGGTTCTGTATTATTACTACTTATAAGCAGGTATTGAATTAAATCTTTATCTCTTGGGATGTAGGTAATATCAATATACCCACGATTGGGGCTGATTTAACAAAACGCTCTCCAGATTCAGATAATTTTAATACAAATATATCAATGTTTTTCGTTAAGAAAATGATTGAAAACCAGCGGAGACACCTGAAAATCACGAGAAATTATTTTAATGCCTCTGGCAGGTTAGTAATTAAATTAAAATTAATTTTCAACTTTATAGCTTGTCTGAATGACACAATCCAATTTTGAGAAATAATATTCTGTTTAAATATTATAATATATGTAGGTATCTACCTACTTTATCGCTAATCTGAATTCTTCACACAATCGGTTCCAATTTAAAAAATGACAAAATAAATCCGAGTTCGTTGAACTATAGACAATCACTCACAGACAGCGAAGTTTGTACTTTTGAATGAACTGAATAGATTGGTGGAATCAATACTGCACGCTTTTTAATTTGCTCCTTAATTAACTTGAAAATTGTTTTTTTTTTACTGAAACACGTGTTGCAGAAAATTAATTAGTTTGCGTTTTTTTTAAATATTTATCTATAATTACCTTTTTACTCAATATTTTACGACAACTTTATTATTATTAAGAGACAAAAAAAAATCTAAAAAAATTTTAAGAAACTAACCTCCAGAAAATACAATGTCGACATCTGAATAAGAACAAAAATATATGGAAGAATGTAAAAAATAACATTTTATTTGTATGTGCCTCTACACAAGACCCCTATTTGTAAAGTGTAAATAAATGGTAACTATCGCCATCGTGAGGCGGGTTAGTGTAGGGGCTGTGGAAAGCGATTCACTAATAGGTCCGGATTATAAAAATGCCGGTAGCTCGTTCCCCATACGACCCGACTTGCATAAAAACGACCCGTTCTAATGAAGCCAACATCAACTGTGAACGGGAATTTCGCTTACAGTCGAGTTTCGCGTACATCGAATAATTGCATAATGTTATGTAAAATTATAATCCATCTAATAAAAGACATACATTTGTATGTATTTTTAGTTTGAAGCTTCCTCCCCAAGGACTGGAAACAACAATGCTAACACCTAAGCCAAATTCGAATTGGATAGTTCCGACATTTTTTTCGTATATTAATTGATGTTAATTTTGAAATTGGGCTAATTTCCATTTCATTCAATCGATCAACAAAAAATCAAAATCGAAAAAATAATGATAAAGTAATCACATCATTTTTAAACAAAATACAGTACAGAATTCGGAGAAAACATATTAAATTAAACAAAACTAATAATCAATCATTCATTCATCGAGAATTTTTCGTTGTGTCTGATTCCAACCCTTTAAAACGCTTCAGGGATATAGGGTGGTTCTGGTTTACCTACTTAAAAAGGTTTTAAAACAAAATATCCGACAGTGATTTATTTTTGGGTACTATGCCGTGCTGTGCTACCTTCTTGTTTATCCAACGTTTCAGGACACATCTGCCCCGATGATGGACATTGTAATGCTGTCTGAGACGTTGGCTAAATAATGAGGTAGCGTAACATGGCATAATACCCCAAAAATAAATCACTAGAATATTTTTTTCCGTGAAAATCTCAAATCATAGCAAAATATCCGATTATTTTAAATATAAACTACCGGAATCCACATGGAGTTTAAGTATCATCATCGTCTAATTAATTTATAAAATTGTGATCTTTGTGGTAGAAAGTTTATAAGGAAAGGAATATAAGAACGGTAATAAAGTGTGACTTTATTGGAGGGACAAGAAAGCAATATGAACTAAAAAATCATGGAAATAAAACGACAAGATAATGTGAAGCCACCTGAAAAGTGATAATTTGAATAAACTCAAAAACGAAAAGACCACAGCGAGATTTGAAAAATCTATTAAAACCAATTCCTGATTAGGGTGATTTCAGAGCAAAATAATGTGATACAATATGTAAACGGACAACTCAGAACATTGGCAGTTTAAAATATTTCTAAAAAGTGATGTAAGGTCTTGAAAAGTGATGAAAAAAGGTAGAAAACTTCGGTGTACAATGCCATGGTACATTTACACCTATTTCTGCTGTATCTGAGACTTGACCTGCAGGTGGTCCAAAACCGACCTCTCAGAAATGTTCTTGGTCTTCCATAGGACACACATGTCAAGGACGTTTATTCAATTTCCGGTACCCTTCCAATCACAGTCCTTACCAAACATTAAATCACGACAACCATCCTACAAATTACCCAAAAATCAAGCCACACTAACATCAAGCTACTTTACAAACACGACATCCACAGCAACAATACTCGGAAAACCAATAAAATCCGCATTCTTCTAACACACACTACGAAATAAAATATCTTAACTATATTGCCTACACACTCTATAACTCTCTTCCAGATACGTATAAAAACAGCCAGCATAATCCAGAAATTCAAAGTAAAGCTTTAAAAGATTTTTTTTTTTAAACATAAAAACTAAAATGCGTAATTTTTGTCGTGTTGTACTTTGTTATGTTTCTTTCTCTCTCTTTTTCTATCCCCTGTATTTGTAATCAAGCGTAATCTATTTTTACCAATGTATTAGTGGGTAAGTATCTTCTTCTAAAATCCAACCTTGGCTCTGTGCTTCCTTTTTTGTTTCTGCTTGTTCTACTTAACCTCATTTTTTTCTATTTGTGTACTGTTTTGTATGTAAAACTTATAATTATGATATTTTTTTACTGTTTCGTGTGTGACAATTTTGATATCAAAATACCAATGTAAAATTGTACCCATTAACTCCCATATATGTATTGTAAGTTCCTCTCGTCCTACAATGAGTTTTGTAACTCATCGGGATTGTTCTATAAAAAAACATTTTGTTAAGGCTCTTATATTAATTTGCGTTTTCAAACTCTGTAAAATAATAATACATTTGTTTGAAAGACATATTGGAGCACGGATAAATTCAAAGGTGTGATCTGGATGATTTGCCGGCACTTTAATATAAAACGTGCATACAGATTAAAGTTTATCGTAAGAAGTCTAAAAGAAATTTAAAATAACAAAAAATTCAAAATAATAAATGAATGTTAAAATATTTAAAAAATGTGATGATGCTGCTAGTGGAAAAAAATTGAATCTTCGGCTTTGTTTTATTAATTAAATTATTTTTTCAAATGATTCTGTCTTTCACCCTCCATCAATTGAAATTAAGAAGAGAGGTAACGTGTATTTATTTATTAATTTTATTTAAAAGGGCGAATTTTATTTTTTTTATTCGATATTCAGGGTGTTTGATCTAGCAAGGAAGTGTTGTTTTTAACTTATAAAATGTATGACATCTCCTAATTTCAAACATTACAAAAATTGAAACACCCTAATGTATACTGTGCAGTGAGTGCAAAGGATAAAGCGGTAGAGTACCCAGAGGCGAGGGCAGAGAGTAGAGAGTGTCTGCAGAGTACAGAGAATAGAGCAAAGAGTATAGAACAGAGCTGGAGCGGAGGAGCGGACAGGCGCAGGCGCTCGTGCAGGAATGTCCGCTGCTTTGTGTACCCACCCGGCCGCACTCACTACAATTCTACATGGCACTAGGCACCTACCAGAGCAGCACTTGGTTCTTGGTTACCATTAATAACTGTACTGTACTGGACTGCTCATTTTTACCCCTTCGCCATAAACTTTACTTTCAAACCTGTGATTCGTTTAATTTTTGTTTTTATTTTCGTATCGTGATACCACAAACATGCCTTAAATGCTGTAAAACTATATAATATCTCCCTATTAAAGTGAATACGGCGTAAGATCTCCGAACGATGTATGTTTTTATTTATTTTTCAAAAACAGTATAAACCCCAATAAAATAGTTGGCATCATGAGTATAGCGGGACAAAAAAAAGTTTCATGAAGGTACACGCAGTTTTTATTTCTCGAGTAAAATAATTTCCCTGAGGGTCAGTGTCATCTTTGGGGATGCTGTGTGGAGGGTCTTTTGAGGAGAGGAAGGAGTGAACATGAGTCTTGAAGAGACCCATGTTGTATGAGGGAGTTAGAGGTTAAATAATACTTATTGATTAAATTCGTTGTAGGACTTGTGGAAAATATCCACAATTCCTACGAGACACTTAATTTACCACCTTCGAGTCTTCGCTGGGGAAACAGCAATGGAAAGTTAGTTCTGCATCTGGGAAGAATCAGAAACTCGCGTGAAATTATTCGCCAGAAAGAATCCTATTTTAGCCAGAATGTCTGGTATTGATAAAAAACAATTCAGAAGTTTATAAGCCACCAGGGATAATGCGATATTCTTCCTAGAACTAAGGCTGCAGATACCCAGCATTCGAGAGATAAATGCTTTTGGAAACAGCCATGTAGAGCCATTTCCTTGACCATCAGTAAATAGACTGTGTCCTCAGGCTCCCCTAGCTGAGATCCCACTCTCGAGAATGCTACGCACTAAGCTAAACTGCAAGGTTGGCCAACATCTTTGAATTGTGTTTGACAATATGTTGTTGTGAGGTTGATGGGCTTGGGGAAAGGAAGGAGATGAGAAAGAAGAAGGCTGCAAGTACCTGATCTACCAAACACAGCCATTTCAAGCGGAAGTTTCGATTCAAAATGGTGGTCTTTCACCAGGGCCTATAATGAGAGAATCTACCAGTCCGTTAGGAATGCGTGAGTGAAAGAAACGAGGAAAGATAAAGGAAATCGGAAGTACCTACTTGGCTAATAATTAATAAATATTGACCACTAAACATACGGTCATCCACTGGTGATGTCCACAATCAATATTTCAATTTTGAATTGTGGTTTCTTGCCGGTATGATAATGCAAGTGTCTTCTACTCTAGACTCTGGATTAAATTTATTTAGTCATTAGCCACTAGACTAGATAACAAAAGTTGTGTAAAACTCGCCTGCTTTCTTATGAGCTTTTAATTTATAATTTTGGATAAGGGTGCTCCTTATATATTTGGTATCACAGTCAGGTAAGACGATTGACTTATAAGCCTCCAAGGGTCTACGGATTGCCTCTACGAGTCTACTACGGCAGTTTTCCTGTAGTGTAAACAAGCCACAGAGGGTATGGCGGGCGTACCGCTGGGTTCCCGTGCGGCCCTGGGAGGTGACAGAATACAGGATAGGTACGTAGGTAAGGCCGAGGTTCTCGAACATACATTTCCTAGCAATTCTGGGAATTCCTAATGTCACAATGTGGATGAACACAATGGACGTTCAATACGTGACGACCTCACTTATTTTCGTCAAACATTTGTACTATTATTTGTAGCACTTTTTGTTCGTCTCGATTTGTTCACGATTCATTCCAAAAGCGTCATGACCTATTAGCTCCCAGACGTTTTCTATATGACCGAATCGATGGAAATTCCCAATAACTGTGGTACCTACTTAGCTAACACACCTACCATTCTAGGTACGCTTTACGCCCGGGAGAGGATTTCAGCTTAAGCTACTGTACTATACAGTGTACATGTACATTGTTCATACGGTCTGAGTACGGCAATAATCAGGTATTAGAAGCAGGCATAAGAGAAAATCCTTCGAATAACATCATTCACCAATGTGTCATTCACAGAGAACATAAGCTCTTTTATGAAATCTGTATGCATAAAAATGAATGCCTCTTTGTTTGTCCCAAAAATACTCAAAAACCACTGGACCGATTTCGCTTGAAAATTCAAAGTTTGTTCTCATGTAATGTCAACAAAACGAAATACTTAACATTTTCTATAACGGCCAGAGGACAACCAGCTGAGGATTATGCTCTCAAAATACATTATTGTCAAGGAAAAAACTTAACGCAATCATGTCACTGCCCCACCATAACACACACCAGAAACATAAAATATCTCGGCGTTGAAATCGATGAAAATCTTCGATGGGACACTCACATAAATAGCATTACAAATAAACTTACAAAGCTCATGTACTACTTTAGAAACGTACGCAATATACTAAATAAAAATGATCTATATAAAGTCTACTATGCTCTTTGCCAATCACGCTTAGAATATGGGATTATTGGATGGGGATCTGCCTCAAACCTTCACATGAAGCAGCACGTTAAAACACAAAAGTAATAGTAAAAATAATCCTGAAAGTACCCATAAGGACTGCATCAAAAGAAATTTAAAAAAAAATTAACATGTTCAGCATTATAAAACTGTACTCAAAAAATGCACTACTCAATTATAAAGAAAATATGAGTACCTTGCTGAACAACACACCTACACTACAAGGACGAAATTCTCAAATCTACTAAACATTCCAAAATTAAGTACATCTTTCGGCCAGAAAAACCACTATTTCCATGCTATGAAATTAATTATATAATGTCCTTCCTATTGAAATTAAAAAACATCATGGATAAAGAAAAGTTTAAAAAAGACATCAAATTATGGTTAACTAAACATGAAGATAATAATAATATTTGGCTAATTTATATAGCGCCGTTTTTGTGAGAAATCACCTCAAGGGCGCTGTACAAATATATTTCTTAAATAGTTAATACTAGAACTACTGACTTATCTCTAAGACTTATATCTAGTGACTTACGACTAAGGCCTATAACTACTATCTTAATGACATATATACGAGTATTTACATATAGCAACTTATAACTGAAATTAATATTAACAATCTAATCTTACTAACGCCAGAAGAAGAAGGAAGTTCCATTATATTAGGGTGTTTTTATTGTTAGCTGGATATATATGTTAAATTAATGAAATTAATGAATAAAATCAATCGTCAATCTTAAACGCATTTAGATGATTCATCTGCCAGTAATTAAACCGATTCTTTTTTTTTTTTTTTTTTTTTATTTCCTTTATTTTTTCCCAATTTACATATTTCATAATACAAGTTTTTTAATAATATGAAAGGGAACCCACTAAGGCGCAGCCTGTGCGTGGGTAATATAATTTAATACATTAGATTTTTGTACCTAAAAATACATAACAGTAAAAATAAAATAAAAAACAGTAAGCATAATAAAGAAAAACGGTAGTATTATAATTAAAGTTATTCTAAAAGATTGTGCAAGAGGAGCATATTAAAAATAAATCAAAGTAAAAATAAAGATTGTAAGATAATATATATGAATTAAAAGAACACAAAATAAAATAATAATAACTATACAGAAACAAAATAGAAAAAAGTAAAAATTAAATGAATAATGCTTCAACATTTGCATTGTACAGCCACAACTTTAATACTTTTTGGTATTGCGCTAGTTTAGTTGTTACTTGAATTTTTTTTGGTAGTAGATTAAAAGTGCGAGGTCCAATAAAGCTACTGTGAGTTTGCATTAGTTTGGTATTGGTTTGTGGGGTATAAAATACATGATTTCTTCTAAAGTTGATTTTGGGTTCATATTTTTGAAATTTATTTTGGTTTTTCATGACGTATTTCAGGCTTTGAAGTAAAAATAGTTTACGGAGATTGAATAGTTGAGATTCCTTGTACAATTGATCAGTCGAAAATGTCCTCTTTTTATTATATATAACCTTGATAATATGATTTTGTACTATTTGTAGTGGTTTTATAAATGTATCTAGTGCGCCACCCCATCCTAATATACCGTACATAATTGAGGATTGCACTAGAGAAAAATAAATCATTTTCAATTTGTCAACATTGAGTACTTCCTTAAGTCTATAAAATATGTACGTCAGATATCTTAATTTAGAAACGGTGTTATTAATTTGTGGTTGCCAGTTTAAATTTGTGTCAATATATATACCCAAATATTTGATCTTTTCAATTTTTCCAATTTCAAAGCAAGAGGTGCATGTTACTTTATTACAGTTAGCATTATGTAGTCTAATTTTAAGGTTATTGGGAGGTTTGTTTTTACTGTTTTTATAAAATGTTAGGTAAAATGTTTTATTATAGTTTAAGAAAAGTCTATTACAAGTTAGCCATGATAAGACATATGAAATACATTTTGTTGCATTTAAAAAAGTTTCAGGCCAGGATTTTCCATTTACTATTATTGCTGTATCATCAGCGTAAGATACAATTTTACCAGGGATTACAACATTGCATAAATCATTAATATATATTAGAAACAGAATTGGGCCAAGCACAGTCCCCTGTGGTACTCCATTTTTTATCACTGTTTCTGTGCTATAAAAGTTCCCTATTTTTGTTTTTTGTAATCTGTCTTTGAGATAGTGAGTGAGAATTTTTAGTGCATCTTTTTTGAAACCTATTTGATTAATTTTCTTTATGAGTAGATTGTGATTTACAGTATCAAACGCTTTTCTTAAGTCTAAAAATATAGCTAGACTTTTTTTATTTTGATCAACAGATGTGTATAAATTTTTTGTCAGATCAAATATTGCATCTTCAGTGCTTAATTTACTTCTGAAGCCATATTGATTTTCGGACAGAATATTGTTTTGTTCTAGGTATTTCATAACTCTATTTTTGATACATTTTTCAAATATTTTTGAAAGGTTTGAAACTAAGGAGATAGGTCTGTAATTGTCTAATATGTGCGTGTCACCCGATTTGTGAACTGGTATTATAGTGGAGATTTTAAATTGTTCTGGGAAATACCCTTCTTTTAGGGATATATTATAAATATGTTGCAAAGGAGTTAAAATATATTGTTTTATTTTTTTTAGTGTATTACCTGATAAATTATCAATTCCTGAAGAATTTGTTGGTTTTAGGCTGTCAATGTGTTTTTCAATTTCATTAGTTGTGATAGGTGTAAAATAATCTAATGAGTTAATTGAATTGTTTGTTGGTACCAAAAGCAGAGATGAGTCAGCGGGCGCTGTATTAGCAATCTTACTGGATGATTCAAGTACTTGGTCGACGACATTTGTGAAGAAGTTGTTAAAGTTATTTGCAATGTCAGATTTGTCAGTTATAATATTGTTATTTATTTTAATCTCCTTAACCTCAGTTGATGCTATTCTTTTTTTATTCGTTATTTCGTTAATAATATTCCACGTTTTTTTGGTATCATTATTTGCATTATCAATTTGTTCACCATAGTATTTTTTTTTACAACTTCTTATTAACCTATTTAGTAAATTTCTATACAGTAAATATTTTGTTTTCATGAAGGACATTGTTCTGACATTGTTTTTTTGACAGGCTCTTTGATAATTTAGCATCTCTCTATATAGTTTATCTCTTTGTTTAATGGAGACTATTATTCCTACAGTTATCCAAGGTTTAATTTTTTTATATTTTCTCTTAGATATAACAATTTTATTTGTACTTTTTGAAATATATTCTTGGAGAGTTTTATAAAACGATTCTAATGCTGAATATGGGTTTGAAATTGATAGAATTTGATCCCAATTTTCCAAAAGAAGTAGATTATTTAATGTGAGGTAATTAATATTATTTTTTTCAACTGTTTCAGAATTTTCTTTTGAATTTGCAGTTAAGATGTTGTGTCCGTAAAATGTTGGGTAATGATCGGTAATGTTTGTTATTAGAGTTGAGGATGTTGTTATAAGGTGTTTGTGTGATTTAACAAATATGTGATCTAGAGTCGTGGAGTTATTCAAATTTTCTCTAGTTGGTGAGTTTATGTAAGACTGATATCCAGCACACGACAAACAATCTAAGTACTCATTTATACAGTTTGTTCTTTTGTTATTTTCATTTATATTTATATTGATATCACCGGTTAATATTGCGAAGTTGAAGTTATTTCTGTTAGTCATTTTTAAAAGCGAATTAAGTTCGTTATTGAAGAGAGTTTCATTTAGTGAAGGTGATCTATAGATAGCTATTAGCAAATAATTATAATTGTTATGGTTAAATGTTAATTTAATAGCATTTGCTGTTTTAAAATCTAAAATCTCGAAAGCAGTTTTCATGAGACAATTATTCATAAATACCGTGACTCCATCGTGTCCAGTATGTTTGCATTTAGATGAAATGGTTATATATCCTGGCAGGTTATAGGGTATTACCTCTTTCATCTGTGTCTCTGTTAATATAATAATACTAGGAGAAAAATCTAGACTTTCGATTAGGACACAGAGTTCATCAAAGTGCTTTCTTAAACTCCGTATGTTCATATTTAGAACTGAAAAATTAACATTTTTAAAATGATTATTTAATTCACTTGTGTTTTTACATATAAAGTTTTCATGCAAAAAATTTTCATCAGACATTTTGAACAATGATGAAGTATTTATACATGTATTATCGTCACTTGTTTGTTTATTCGGAGGGAATGTCTTCCGGCTGCCTTATGTGGATGATTGGGGCTAATTCATCTTTTCTCATCATTATGTTACCATTTTTTGCCCAGATAAACTTGTAGCCTAGTCTTGATGATTTCGCCAGAAATAGGAGGTGTTTATTATTTTGTGACAATTGTTCATTAATGTAAACAATGTTTTTATAATCTTCAGAAAAATTTATATTTTTTGGGTACAAAGTACCATATTTTCTTTTCTGGGTTATAATATTGTCCTTACTTTCTTTGTTTTGAAAAGAAACTACTATCCCTGGATTTTTACTTAATGGGTTTCTGTTTTTAATTCTATATGTGTTTGTTATTTTAGGTAATTCAGTTTCGCATTTTATTGTTTCCAATATATTGTGAACTATTTTAGGTAAGTTTTCATTCTCTTTGAAAGGAACACCTTGTATTTCAATATTATTTTGTTTTTGAAATTGTTCCATTTTGTTCAATTGCATTTTGATTTCCTTATTATCTGATTGTAATTGTTTAATTAAATTATCTTTGATTTTATTTTTTTCTTCGTATTCGTCAATTTTATTACAACAGAATTCCACAGACTTTTTAAGTTCTCTGAGTTCATTTTTTAGTTGTTCGTTAAAAGATTTCATTAACTGTTCTGATAAGTCCTCAAATTTTTTTTCCATAAATTTCATCATTTTGTTAGTGTGATAGTCTTCTTCCGAATCGCTAGATGGCGCCTTTTTTGTGGTTTTCTTTTGCCTGTTCATCTTAATGTGTTTTTGGCGTATTGCACCTAGATGGCGTTGTAATTTATGTAGAAGGTTGGTGTACTAAAATCGACTTATTTTAAAATAAAAAAAGCCGTTAGGTTAGGGCAGGGAGCGAACTCTGTTCCCTTGGGACTGCGCTTGAAGCAAGTGACGTTTGCCGCTCTAAACCGCTTAGCCACCACCGATATAGCGGGACCTGCGATTATACTGTTATATTAGTGCTGTGAATCTTAGAAATGTTAGGTATTCTGATTTTGAGTGGTTATTACAGGCAACAACACTGTACAAGCTCACTTCACAGATTTTAAAATCACTTAAAAATGTATATAACGATGCCGTTATTATTTAAATAAAGTAAAGAAGTTCACTACTGTTACACAGTTATGCGATTATCAATGTCTTTTTTATTAAATTCGATGTATAAACTATTAATTTTGAATATTATTTGCGGAGCGATTTTTGGCGTGCACACTGTGGGTATTAGGTACGTTTTTTATGATTCACTTGTTATGTTCCCGCTGATATTGTCCATTGTCCATTGGTAGGCAAGTCAATAGAAAAATTGAATGAACGGAATCGCTAGATAATGTAACAATTACAGTATAAAAAAATGAAAAAAAAAGAAATATTTGGATAGAATGACGGATTTATGGAAATGAGTGTCTGAAAAAGTGAGTTTTTAGTTTGGATCTAAATTCTGTTGGGCTGGTTATACATCTCAATTCCATAGGAAGTTTATTTATTTATCCAAGATGAGGAAATCATTAAATTTATGAAGTAACCCCAACGTAACCTACAGACAAAAAACATAAATACTTTTTGCTTAATTTATTTTATATTTTGTGGGAACCAACAAATTAGAAGATGAGGAAATCATGATCAACACAAATACAACAACCTACAATCCACCTCGGAACAGGAATACCTAGCGAGGAGGACTGAGAACAAACTACATCACTTTATATCTTTATGTAACTTAATATTGTATATTTTTTACTTTACATTATATTGCCGTTAAATAAAAAAATTAAAAATTTAAAAAATTCAAAAAAAATTGTGTCAGCAGTGTTTAGAGAGTGGTTTTAATGATAGGAGAAGTCGGGGACGCCCAAGGAAGACTTAACTCATTATCTCTGTACTGTTTTGAGCAACGGAGTCGAAAAAGAATATATTTAATATAGTGTTATTAACAACGTGGTATAAAGTACAGTTACAGAGAAAAAATACTGTTAATTTATTAAAAACTTGCTCAAAATAGAAAATCCAAATAAATTGGATAATTCTGAATGCATCTGTAAACCAAAAGGCGGTGAAATACGCTTTCAAATTTCATTATTATAAATAAACATATAATTTATTTAAATGCAATGATAAAAAATGGCTCAACAAACATTTTTTCTGACAAAAATTACTGATAACGAAAAAAAACATCCTTATTTTATTAGTAAGATGTGTAACAATTTAATGTAAATGTCACCTTACTTTTTTGTCGTTTTCTTTTAAAATAATTAGTAAAATAAATCACAAACTTTTTCTCAAATTGTGGTCGGAGCCTTTGGTCTCATACAGTTGTATATATTAATTATTAATTGGTTAGAGATTTGAATAAAAATAGTGGTGTTTTCTCACCTTTTTTAGATCACCATGAGTGTAAGGGAGACACAATGATTTCTTTGAGGCTATATAAGTTGTTCCCAAAAGCGAACACATTAGTCTCAGGGGTTAAACGAACTCACTTATAATATTGTAGAGAGTATTATTACAATTACCTTATAATTTATTACTAAAATATCTTTATATAATAACAACTCAAGTTTAATTTATTTGGTATTAATTGAACTATGTAGAACCGAGTAGAGAAAGGCTAATCTTACACCACTGAACTCGAAGGGAGGAATATTTTCTGTATTTAGACTAGTGCTACGTAATAGCTTAGTGAATGTAGCAATTGCTTGAGTTCCGAAATTTTAATTTTCCTTTCTCACAAAGATAAAAAACTGACAGTGCAGTTTTGAAGAGCCGGTACATTTCGTGTGGCGGGATTAGGAACCTGGGAGGGTCTAATTGTGTCGGCAGGGTCGTGCAGTTTTCAGTTGTTACAATGGCTTGGTCATACGGGGGATTCACCGCCCGCACGTTGGAAAATAACCGTTCTTTCGTCGCCACCCAGCGGGCCTTCCGGCTGCAATTTTCCATTTTTTCATGCTGCCTGAAGGTTGTTAATCATCGGTCTCACACCTTGGAATCGAACACAAGGGTCGGATTCGGGAGGAAATCGCCGCTGTACCCATCGAGAGGTACCAAAATGTAGCTGAAATCGCCTTCATCAATCTATCGCTGCTGGGGGCCATCATCTTTCTGATGCCATCTTCAGGACTTAATAAAATAAAATAAACCCCATTTTTTGGGTTGCGTAGTTTTTTGAACAGCCCTTCAAAACCGCACTGTCTGTTTTTGAACTATCCGTTTTGCCGCACCCTGTATTATCCTCAATGGGTAGGTACAGGTGCGAATATGAAGATACTGATCCTGACAATATCAATGATTTAATTATTTAAATTTATATGTATTTAGTTATTAACAATGTCGCGGACTGTGAAAAGTTCCAATTATTTTGTAGCTAAATAATAATAAATTAGTAAGAACTAATTAGATTCTTACCCGCCCGTTCAACGTTGGTGTGGTAAAACCGACTTCGAGTCTTAAAAACCGTTTTAACCAAACAAATGCGATGGTAATAAGTCAAGTTTTTCACTGTTCTGAACTTACACGTTACGTGATATTCAAACAATGTTTTTTAGTAAGGCAAGACAAATATGGATAATGATATCTTCACCGGGATCTCCTGTGCTTAGGGTTACTAATATTTAGTAGTTTGTTTAATATGAAGTGAATTGAAATATATTGAGTACTTTTTTTAAAAAAATAATTATATTTATATTAACATTGCCTTTTTAGTACAGTTGAGTGGTTTCGGTTTCAGTCTGTATTTAGATCTCCATATGTTTTGAATCCAGCTTTTTATTCGAAATTTAAATGTTATAATACCGTTGTGATTTTTTAATGAGAGTGGGATTTTGCTATAAAATTCAGTACCATAGTATAGTAAGCTTTTTTCCCCCAAATTTTGTATGTTGTAATTGCTTGTTGAATGTGTTTTTGACCCCGAGATCCAGTGTTTCTAATATATTTGTTAGTTGTTATTTCTTGTGTTTTGTATTTATGAATTTAAAGGAGTGAATGAATTTATGAATGTAAAGGAGTGAATGTATGTATAAATACAAAGGAGTGAATGTGTATATATGAATGTAAAGGAGTGAATTTATTTATGAATGTAAAGGAGTGAATGTATTTATGAATGCAAAGGAGTGAATGTATTTATGAATTTAAAGGAGTGAATGTATTTATGAATATAAAGTAGATAATGTATTTTGGAATGTAACGGAGTGAATGTATTTATGAATGCAAAGGAGTGAATGTATTTATGTATGTATAGTAGTTAATGTATTTTTTAAATGTAAAGCAGTGAATGGATTTAATAATGTAAAGGGGTGAATGTATTATGAATGTAAAGTAGTTAATGTATTTTTGAATGTAAAGGAGTGAATGTATGAATATCTGAATTTAAAGAAGCCTACAAAGTTTTAAGGAATTTTAAATAAGCTTATTTTAAGAAATAGAATTCATTGATGAAAATTGTGCTCGTCTTGTAGTCGAAGAATGGATACATCGGTACATGGGTAACTATTGAACATTGTAAGTGGCGGTAGTAAGTAGCAAGAGGTAGGTAGGTTACTATATGTACAGAATCCAAGGTGAGTGTGACGAACAGAGCCCAAGCCATCACATCATTGTGAATGGCAATACTAACGGTATACTTGCCCCGTGTAATATGTTTTCAGCCCATTCTGCTGCCGCTGAGACAGGCAGAAATATTGTGATGGAACCCCGCGCATATTAAGTGCCACTTAAAATATTCTCATGCCGCGATTACTATCACTAGATGCCAAGTCATTCCCGGGAACACTTCTGGGGTAGCTAGAAGCAGAAGGCAGCCAGGTCCTGGTACCGGGTACCTGGTACGTGCGGTATTGTGGATTGTGGCCAGCCAA
Source organism: Hesperophylax magnus (assembly GCA_026573805.1). NCBI lineage: Eukaryota > Metazoa > Arthropoda > Insecta > Trichoptera > Limnephilidae > Hesperophylax > Hesperophylax magnus. The sequence continues at coordinate 5,126,111 of JAIUSX010000029.1, read as the reverse complement.
CCCAACGGCATATACAGTACTGTAGGAACAGCAAACAGGATACCCACAGTTGAGTGCTGTGCTCCTGGTATTTCGAATTCATATCATTTGCATATTAGAATTGTTGGGGAATATAAAACAATGCTCAGCACAACTATGTACATAACTAACTTCAAATGCTTCATAATATTCTTTTACAATTTGAAGTGATTGTGGTATCTTTCCAGTTACAGCACAGAAAGCTCCAAAAGGGAGAATTTTGGAAATTATTTGATAAATTATGTTCATTATTTCTTCAATAATAGAGCACTGTGTGGAGTCTTCTTAATTAAATAAAATAGAAAACTTTGCGCTAAACTGCGACCCCACTGTATGAGATGATGTTATAAAGTGCTGCTGGGATAAGCCCTTTGCAACACACACGAAGAACCAGTCCCAAAACCATGTCAACTGCAATTCAATTATTTGGGACAATTAATTTTTTAAACGCGAAGTTTAAGAAGCGATATTTAAAATCTGGGCTCTTGGAATATCACCCGTTACAATTGGGGATACAAATTATGCCAGCTTTTGGATGCATCACCAGTAAAATGAACGTAAATTCACTAAATTATATTCTGCAGTCTCCTTTTCATGTCAATCTTTCCTGTCTGTGGTATTAATTTATCCTAAGCATACTGTGAGTTTGAAAGGTAAGTTTTGACATCTTCTTCCTCTTTGAACAATTATTCCGGTCGTGGCGAAGTTTTAGGATGGGTGCATTGGGTAGGTTAGGACAATTGCAGGATTTAATACAGAAGTTTCTTTCCGAATACATATATACCTACTCCCATACTTTTATACCACAATACAACAAAAAATATGAACATGTTCTAAGACCAATGGTTTCTTCATGAGTAAGTATTCAATTGAAACACGTTGATAATTTTTATTAAATAATGGTTTTATATTATATTTTAATACATCAATTTTCTTTGCCATTAGCTACGTAGTGAATTTTTTTGTATTTTTATTTATGATTTTTAAATAGATAAATAATTAATTAATATAATCCGAATATGCATCTTAATTTATCACATATTTCCTTAATTTTTATTTTTATGTGTTTTACATTTTCTTCTAATTTTTTTTTTTGGTACTTCGCCAAATATCTTTATTGCTCCGTACATCAACGACTTTTACTCTAGGTTTTTTCAAAATTGTAAAAACAGTCGAACATAGTTGACGCCACATTACGTGTTCCATAATATTTCGATGGCATTGTTGAAACTCAAAGATAGTTAGTTACAACCAATATTTATGAAGATGTGATATATGTTTAGCATATTTTTGTAACTTGTGCTACTAATAGAATAAGTAGTGTTCATTCATTCAATCCATTCCGTGAAGTCGTATTATCCGTCGTGAAGTATTTTGTCATTATTTACTGACAGCATCGCCGGTATTTCAGTTTTAGTATTCATTTGACCAAGCTGGCGATGGTTGGCGGGTGTTTTCACCACAGGAAGAGGGCCTCACGTACGGCAGCTTCTGCGGGCGCTTTCGAGAATCCTCGCGAAACTCTTAGCCCTTAACGGCCGCTTCAGCGAACTAATCATTCATGCCTAATCAATGCGTGGCATCGACGTACCTGTCCGCATGAGACAGGTGTATAAATAAAATGCGTTGAACTCGGGCATTATTATTTCATTGAATAGCTAAATGGATTATTCCTGGAAGTGTGGTTTAGACTGATTTCAAAGAAAACTGATGTGATTATTCCAAACCTCCAAGAGCCTCGGCAAGAATAATTTCCACATGAAACTCACTTGGCCAATGAGATGTCGATATTTTTCCAATTCTACGTGCCATGAATAGACTGATCAAATAATTATTAATTAATGAATGAACAGGTTTTCTGATAAAATTGTTGATGTAATTGTAAAGTCTAAATTAAGGAAAACAAAAAAGAGTTCAGACAGAAAATTACAAAATGGATCAAACAAAAAAGATTGGAACAAAAAAGACAATATTTTCAAAATTTCATAACATAAAATAATAAAACCTACACGTAACACACACAACCAATATAAAACACACATCACTCACAAACACACAGCAAATACAATAAATATACCTATTTTAACTTTATTTCATTTTATTTAACATTAATTTTTAAATCTATACTTTTAATTTAATCAAGATTAATCTTATGTTTTTTTATTTTTTTTCTTCACCAACATTATATATATTTTCTTTAAATGTATTATGTATCTTTTTTGTATTATAAAATGGAGGCCTCGGCAGGGGTAAGCCACCCAGTGAGGCCAAAATTACTAGATTGTACTATGAAATGTAAAATATTGTAACAAAAAACAAACACGAATACATTATCACGACGTAACATCGTTAAGGCCTTCAACCCCATTTTTAACCGGATTTCCAATAATTTGAAGAGATTCTTAATAAATCAGCAATACTTCTTTTTCTCCGCTTAGTCAGTGAATATAATCAATACAATCAGGAGAGCTCCATGCTTGAGATATTGCCAGAGGTAATCCCCGTAACTCTGCACCCCCCACGAGCCCTAATCACCGCAATGATACTCGTAATGTATACTCATAACTCTGTTTATTTGATTTAGTTTATACCCTGACTAAACCACGGTTTTACAGAAACAGGTTGGCGTGTTGTTCAAAATTAGTTATAAGGAAGGTAGGTTCATAGAGTACGAGTAACATAGTTCATTTAATAATGTTCCATAATATTTTTAATAAGCTCAAATACATAAAAACTAACGTGTTCCCATATTTTTCTACAATTTTTCCTCCTTCTAAGACATTTCTACCACCATTTGTTTCCTTCTATCTTAAAAAAAACCTCTAAAACAACTCCCGATGAAAGCTCTAAGTGAAACATATTTATTCCCAAATTCCTCTTAAATGGTGTGTGTTTAAGGAAAGAAAAGAAAATTGGTTTGTTGAAACAAATCGTTATGGTTTTTTGAAGCTAACGCGATAGAACATGCGACCTCTTTTCAAAGCCATTTTACAAATAAATCATAAACAATGTCGAGTGAGTGCATTCCAATGACTGGTCTCCACAGCAGCAGCGTGTCCCCGAGGAGCAAGCATCACCACGACGCGGTGTAGCAAACGACAAAGTATTGACAGTGGAAACACAGAGCGCAGAGTAAATAGAATATTCTTTTCATCATGTGCCAGGACACTTGACTAAATACTGGTCGTATTGTGGACAAGACGGTTGCCTGAACCGGCTTGGTGCGTTCATATTTGTTTAAGAGCAATATTATTTGTTTGAGCGGGTTCAGTGACCCTGGCAGTAGTGGCGTTCTGGGGCCCGGGGCCAGGGGGCCGCGGGGCGCCGGAAGTCCCCGCTATCGCAAGCCCGATCATTCCCTAACTCCCTAAACCTGCGACCAGTGCAAAAAGAAAACGTTAGATTCCTTGATGACCGAGCTTCATGATCTAGATTAGTGTCTACGAGTGTATGTTATAGCTATAGGGTACCCAATCGAGATCCTATTCTAAATTGCAGGACATCTGTGGTTCATAATACATTTATACTATCAATCAAAACACAGAATTTAGAACAGAAAACATTCTAGAATATGAGGTCACGAAATTATTTACTTCATACTCTTTTTCCGCTTGGATACTGGATACGATTTTCAGCCTCAACGGAGAAAACTTCCTAATAAAATATAATGCTAATTTATTAAAAATCTATTCAAATTCTTCGAATTCGTGTTAAAATCGGGATTGTAGGCCATTAAAGAATGAATTGATAAGTATCCGATGTCCGAACACGTGTTCAAAAAAATCTTCACATTTTTGCATTACGTCCTGATTAAGACCAACGTAGGTGGATGAACACATTTTCCGATATTATTACCAATTTTCCAGCACTTTATCAGAAAGCTGCTTACAGTCCCGTTTTTAACAGGACGACAATTAATTTTAAAAGATTTTCAATAAATCAGCATTATTCATTTTTCTCTGAGTGCAACGCTCTTCCAGTTTAAAATGAACACGAGATAAATTTTCAATAAGAGAAATAAGCTGAAAAAAAGGATTATTAAAATCTGCCAAACCCGAATTCTACGAAAACCAGAAAATTATTGAAATGAAATATCATCAAATTATTTATTATATTAATGATATTTACATAGCTTTAATGAAAGTGGGATGAATTTGACATGTATATTAAAGATTAGTTAGTTATTAGAAGTCAAGTGCAGTATAAACGTTCACCTTTGTTCAGTTTTGGTCTGTTTTTTACACGGTTTGCCCTAAAAATATAGAACGACTCCAGCATAAATTTCTTAGGTACTTAAATTGAAAATATCATGAATCGATTGCATCTAATTACGCTGTCTAACAGGAAAATTATTTCAGACCTGATTGCAATACATGATTGACAGCCCTGTCATCGTCGCCACTGTTAAATTCCATGTACCGACGAGGGACACAAGAAAAAATGTAACATTTTTCTGCAATACATACACAACGAAGTATCAGACACACTCACTAAACAATGAGATACACGAAGAAGTTTGGGAGTACTATGGATATGTTTACGTACTCAATTTATAGAATTAAGCGCAATCTAAACCAGGACTTTGCTGAATACTTCAAATTATATTAGCGTAGGTAATGTAGTTTTAATTATTTGTCGCATAGTACTGTTTGAGTTTTTATTTTATTTTATGTTTTGTTACATATTTTAATAATATTGGTTCATGTGTTTCTTTGCATGAACCACTCTATTTTTTATGTACGCCGATTGGTTTCGGAACAACTGTTTCTTCCTCATGGCATAATATGCTAACTTGACATTACAAAAATAAAGGGTGACCATAATTTATTATTAAGTGTAGAAGTGGGGGTGGAAGCATGACTACGGATTGGGGAGTGAAGAGTGGGGGGAGGAGATAGAACGGACGGTGAAAGTGAATATGTTAAAGATGGGACTGAAAGATAAAAAGTTATTGTTTAATGATAATATTTTATTAAACTAGATCTATCAAAAGAAAACAGCTTTTGATTGAATTGCTGTTTCAACAACCAATCTGAGATCAGGTAATTCGTTTCCAAGGGCAACACTGGTCTGAAGCAGTCAATTCTTAGATCAGCAATATCATCAGCTGTAGGCAGACTGATGGAACCTAAGCGCAAGCCAAATACTAAGTTTAGTGGTCGCGCTTTCGGAGCACCTGGGCCGAAGGCTCGGAATAAACTTCCTGCGGAACGAAGATCCATAACAAGTCCAACAGAAATCAGGTCTAAACTAAAAACTTACATTTTTAAGCTTTCATACCCTTAAAATAAATTCCAATTATATCCAATTTTCCAAATACGTCCTAAATCTTGTATCTAAATTTCGCTAATAAACAATTAGTTAATGTTAATTAAGTGTTAATCTTTAGTGACCTACCAGGTAAGTGGTACTGTATATTATCTCCATATATAGTTAGTAATAACATAGATCATTGTAGAAATTTATTATACATTTGTACAGCGGCCTTGAGTTGAGTTTGCACAAAAACGGCGCTATACAAATCATCCAATTATTATTATTATTAACTGAATTTATTAATTGGTAATTTGTAAATTTTTCGATTCGGGATGAGGCAAGCTGTCTGATTCGAGCTTTTGAGAATACCTACTTGTGCAAAGCTCGAGAAATTACAGAATCTGCATTAAAATTAATAACAACTCGATGTGAGGTGTTACGATATTTGTGTTCCTGGATAGTCCACGTTGCGCGGGGTCGCACGGACAGACCGAACAGCGAACAACAGGGACAGTGAACAGCGCTATCAAAAATAAATAATCTGGAGCTCTTTTGAAGTTTACGAGCGGAAGTGATGTGCATTTTACGCTAGGGGAACTAACTACTCTTTTGGTAAGACATTATACCTTCGTCAAAATTACATTTAAACGCACGTGCATTTTATTTAGATACTTGCAGTTCCTTTTAGTTAATAATAATAATAATAATATGAGGATAATTTGTATAGCGCCGTTTTTGTATATAATACATTTCTATAATGATCCACGTTTTTGCTAACTATATATGGAGATAACATACAGCACCATACTTAGCTGGTAGGTCACTTAAGATTAACACTTTAGGACATATTTGGAAAATTGGATATAATTGAACTTTCTCTCGGGAATTATATATTTATTTTAAGTGTATGACAGGTTAAAAAGGTAAGTTTTTAGTTTAGACCTGAATTCTCTTGGACTTGTTGGTGGTGTTAGTTCCGGAGGAAGTTTATTCCAAGCCTTCGGCCCAGATGCTCCGAAAGCGCGATCACCAAACTTACTATTTGGCTTGCGAGTTCCGAATTTTCTAGAAAGATTTAAATTAGTTATATGAGAACTTGTAAAACTCAAATAAATATTAATTTATTGAATTAAATAATTAAATTAAACAATAAAATAAAATAATCATATTAAAACTTTGAAATAAAAAAATGAAGTAAAATAAATGATAATATGAATAATTGATCCAAACAAACTAAAATAAATAAATTTAACTTACCATAAAACATCAAACGCATAAAAATCCTATAAAAAATCATTTTTAAAAATTTAATCTTACTTCGCAAACTTAAAGCGATTATTATCACTTTGACAAGTTTATGGGTCCATTTATTAATTTATATTTACCTATTTTATTTAATGTTTATTACAATTCTCTAGTTTAGTTCGAAGAAATAGGATAATTCTGTAATTCGCACGTATGTACAGGGTTTTCCAATAAGAGGTAATATTTTGATATTATATCGTAAAAGATCAATGATTTCGTTGCTTGTGTGGCACGTAGCGCCGTCTTGTTGAAAGTAAACGTTGTCCAGATCAATACCATCCAATTCCGGCCATAAAAATCATATCATCTCTCAATAGCGCAATCCATTCACCGTAACTGTTGCTCCAGCCTCATTTTCGAAAAAAGTAAGGTCCAATGACTCCGCCGGACGATAAACCGCACCAAACCATCACACATTGAGGATAGAGAGGCTTTTTAATAATAACTCTTGGGTATTCCGAGCCCCAGATGCGACAATTTTGCTTGTTGACGAAGCCACCGAAGTGGAAATGGGCCTCATCACTCAAGATGATTTGCATTTGATTCACTCAAGTGAATTTTAATAATCTCAGTGCGTTTTTGAAGCGTGTATCGTACCTTTCGTATTAATGGCGTAGTTTTTACTTGTCAAATGTCAAAAATGACAGCTTTAAAAGTAGCATCTACTGAAATAGCTGGATATTCAAAATAACACCTCTTATTGGAAAACCCTGTATTATAAATTCATACATATTTTTAATTTGTACATTTATATTTTCTTACAATTTTTAATGAATTTAGGTTTTTTTCCGTCAATTTCGTAAACGTACGTAAAGCAAATAAATATTTAGTGCCAATGTGATGCGTTTTATCGGATACCTTGAGATGTGCAAGTGTCGATGATGTCAATTGATATGATATTAGCATTTTAATACTTCATAAAACCGTCTGCCAGGAGTTATGAAGCATTTGGCGTCCGTCTGTCTGGCCAGCGGACCCCTTCAGCGGGCAGTTCGTTATTTTAGGTCATTATCATTAACACCAACCACATTGCAATATTATGGTGACGTGATTATTTGAAATTACTGTTGATTTTTTTTTTGATTCAACAGTCTCAGAAGTCTTGGATAACATCTACGACACCCCCGATCTTGGAATGTCAAAAGACGAAAGGAACTGTTCGACGGGATGATGATGTGGTAGTAATTAGCGTTATTTTTTGCCGTGTTTGAGGACCAGATTTGAAAAGCCAGGTACTTCTCCACCTTTCTCTTTCCGTGGCTCGCTACAGAGAGGTACCTATATACACTTAGTATCGCCCCGGTGAAAGACCAACCAACAATCATATTTGAAAAAGGGCTTGAAATGGCTTTAGCAGTGTTTGGTGACCATATTTGAATAGCCAGATACTTCCCCAGTTTTCGTTTTTCTATTTCCATCCCTTCCCCACTACCTTATTATGCCTCATACCCTACTACATACCTTAATTGTGGATGCCATAGTCTCACTGGTTCTAGACGGTCGAGACTCGTGTGCGGTATTTACATAAAGAGAAAGTTTTTCAGAACTTCTTCGTTTGAGAGTTCAAGCAGGTACCTATTTACGTGCAGGATATGTAAAATGGCGTATTTATTTTAACATTTAGGTACAATAGGTATACATACCTGAATAAGGTAGTAGTAATAAGTTCCACAATAAATGATCGTAAGGGTTGATGTTGAATTTGACCACGTGTTGAGATACGTCAGTAGGTATTTCGAGCACATAAATAATAATAATTCAATATTTTGATGATTTGTATTGCGCCGTTTTTGTGCAAAATAACCTCAATATATGTGGCTTCCTTCTAAAAGGTTTTCGATACATATATTTTTTTGCGATGTCGCTCAAAATTATGTTATCTTCCGAATTCTAAAAGAACCATTCGATTCCGAGAAAGGATATTTAGATTATCAGGGGCCAAATGCTTAACAAAAAAATTTTTACACAAAATAAACCTTTCTTAAAAGAGCAATAATTCTGCAAAGGTCTCGTGAAATTTGAAAAACTGACATTAACCCTTTGAGATTGCAACTAGACCGTAAATCGTAAATAGAAGAAGTTGAACTGATTTTTTTTGTCTTAATTTTTTCTTAGTTTTTTGTGAAGATAACGCAAGAGGTCTAACTGCCCGAAGTCAATGGGACCATGGCATCCGTAACAGAGGTATGTTGTGAGATTGGTAGGAGTTGGGATAGGAAGCATTTGGGGAGAAAGATAGTTTGAATTAGGAAGTACCTGGTTATTCAGATCTAGTTACTACATATGGCTAAAACCATTGCAAATAACGTTTTGATACTGAATACCAAGGCGATACTGATGTTCAATAGGCCCAAATGTTCAATAGCCGCCCTAATTTCCCATCTTAACCATTTCTTCCGAGTTTCTATTTTATTACAATAAAATGACGTGAATATTAAAAATCGTAATTTTAAAATCATCTGTTGATTTTCATAGTCAACTATTTTCTAGTTTTATTGTGAAAGTATAAAATGCACGTTAAAAGTTATAAAAACGACAGGAACACTGCTGACAAATATATGTTCTCCCGTCTACCTGAAACGGCGTTTTATGTTTGAAGGAGTAACGTGTAATAACAATCCATAAAATTATTTACGATTGATGATGAAAATTCCTACATGCAAAGGTACCCAAGTGCAATGCTTGGCTGCATAATTATTATGAAATACGTGACTCTAATTGCATCATGCTGGAGAGATGAGACGACAGTCACATCAAAACGACAAAAGATTATTATTAAGATTTTTTTTTAATTTTTCTTACTTTTCAACTGGACATAAGGAATCCAATAAAACGATTTATGTTGAAATTATTATTATAATGAAACTACACTCGACCTCACATAAATTTAGTCAATTATTTAGTCAATTTCATCGAGCCAATACATCTAACCCAAACAATCAATAATGTTGTTTGGGTTACTTGTATTATAATATATATTATAAAAGTAAGTGTACAATGTGCGTGCCGTTAAAACTCACAAATCAAGGGAGTTTTATGGTGTGGTAGCCCTCTATCCCCCATCGAGGAAGAAGGTTCCGGTTTTTACCTGAGGGACGTGCTTTTGAAGATATAAGGGCTGGAAGAGACGAATGTTCTAGAACATTCGAGAGTATTTGAGAGCATTCCAGAATATCCCAAAATATTCTGGAATTTTCTCGAATAGTCTGGTACGTTCGGGAACATTCCGGAACATCGCAGATCATAATGAACTAAAAACGGGATCACAGGCCGATTCCTGATAAACATTTAGTAAATTCGAAATCGTGACAATACATTGGTCATGATTACAGAATCAGTTAGAGAATTTCTTCCGGAAGAATACATGAATATCATATTTATTGAAAGTACATAAAAGTCGACCAACGCCGTGCACACGTCAACTAGTCTTGATGTAAATTGAAATTACATTTAACGATCTCTTGTCAGACAATAGATTCATTTCATAAACTATACAAATTTAGACGTTAAAAAAATGTTGAACATATATTCTTTACAGGTGCCACAACTTGTATCATCTTCCTGGATTGTAAAAGGAGTAAGTTAAGTCAAATATAGGTCATTCATTATACGAACATTGAAGAGGACACACGTGAATAATTAGCGCTAGAAAACGACCCCTTAAAATGGACACCACCGCTGACGAATCCGCTCAAGTGGTGGCACTACTGCAATCAGGGATGTTGTTCGGCAACTAAACTTAATCCGTTTTGCCATTCGACGGGTTTTCCAACGGTTTCAGGAGACTGGTGGCTTCATCCGAAAGAGACGACCGCTTTAAGATTTTGCAATAAGTGCTATTCTTGAGACGCCGACTGCGCTTGCTTATGTGGCGTAACTGTTACGTTCAGTTTTGATTAGTGACCTGTCTCGGATATTTTTCCACATTGGGATATGCAGAAACCTCTACATCACCTGATGGATACTACAGTTAACCCCAGTCTTGCGGAATTTTCCGTTTCGATGCAATTAAAACATTAGCAATTAATTTACCGTATAATTTTATGTTCAAATCACATTACACGATGCTATATTTTATAAATTGATATTCCTAACGAGGTTTTTCTGAATGGAAACCTTAAGATATAGTTTGGCGGCGGATGCACCTGCACTACTTGTTAAGTTATATACTGGTTATATTACTGGATACTGGTCAAGGAAGACCATTTGACCTCTCCAGCAGGGCTTTCACGACCCAATCGCCATGTATCGCAGTGGAAGGGATGGATTCATACGTCCGTCACTCCTGGACCCACTGAACCCCAAATACCTACCCACCCCTCATACTTTTTCCTTCCCTGAAATTCCTCTTCTTTCTTACCTTGAAAATACCCTCCACACAGCATCCCCATGAAGACATAGGCCCTGAGGGAAATGATTTTTGCCTCCTGTGTAAAATTACTGTAAAAAGAAGACCATGGATTTTTAGTCAGGTAGATAGGTACCAGTAGCGTGCTTTTCTCTATGACCAAAGAACTGAGTCGGGTAGGTAGGTACCAGTGGTGTGCTTTTCTCTATGACCAAAGTGTCTAGTTTTAAAGTTTAGGTATGAATAATACCTTGAATATTTTAAAATAGCCATTTCATTACCACTTTCCAATGATTGTTGACTAAATGAGTGCACAAGTTCCTGAAAAATATTTTAAATTAAATTTTTCGTATTTTTAACTGTTAATTTTTTATACAGCTTTTATGGACAGTACGCCACTTTTAATTGCTGTTATAGTTAGCGGTTGTTTTTTGTGTTTGAGGCAGATCCCCATATTCATTCATCATCGTCATAATTAACATTTTTACTACTGACTAATAATAATTTTATTGGGAATTTTACGATCGTTTCAAAAGAAGAATTGGGAATCTACCTAAGTGACATAAATGCAAAGATGCGTTATGTTCGTACTAATCGAGCAACAAATATAGCACATTCCAGTTTCTAGATGCAAAGCGAAATAATGAAATGCATAAATAATTAATAAATAATTTCGACCTGATAAGGTACAATAATCTATAATCACTAAAAATATTTTAATTATATTTTTATTTTATTTATTTAATATTTGTATGTTTTTTACAATAAATATACAATTTATACATATTATACAGTGTTATGAAGGTAAATAATAATAGCTTTTCCTCACCATAAAGAGACGAGGCTCTTGTGTTTGGTGAGTGAATCCTAGCTCAATTATATGGAATCGTGTAAGTAAGTAAATAATATATTTGCAAAACCAAAGGGATAAGTAAGAAATAGGCAAGATTTATCAATAATACAGTTTCAAGATTTGAAGGAAATAATAATAAGAGTAAGATATGGACTTTTATAGTAGTTTTAGGTAATTTTTTAATTTTATTTTAAATTCCTGAATATCTTCAATATTTTTTAGATATAATGGAAGGATGTTAAAATATGTTATACCTAGATAGAGATAGGTATTTTGTGTGTGCTTTGTATTAAGTTTTGGGATTTTGATAGTTTTTTGATATCTTGCTGATGAATTGAATTGTAAGTTATTTAACTGTATTTCTTTATAAATTTGTAGAATTGAATATTTTTTATATCTATTGTCTATTGTGGGTACATTGAATATTGAAAAGAGAATCTCAGTAGAAAATTTGGATGGTTTTTTCAATATTACTTTAATTATCAATCTTGGAACTATTTTAAGTGGATTTAATATATTGTTATAAGTTCCTCCCCAGCCAATAATACCATATTGTAATATAGATTGTACAATTACACTCTTTTTAGGTTTTCTAGTCTAAGAATATTTCTAAGTCTTATAAATATATAAATACATTTTCTAATTCTTTTGACAAGTTCACAAATTTGTTTTTTCCATTTAAAATGATGATCTATATATATACCAAGATATTTAATTTCAGAAGTTAGACTAAGTATAGAACATTCTTGATTGCAATTAGTTCTGTTACATTTAAGTTGATGTATTATAATTTTTAATTCTGGAATTAATTTAAATTTGTTGATAGAGAATGGGATACATTTTGTTTTTTCAGTATTTAATGAGAAGAGGTTTTTATCGAACCAATTTTTCAGTATATTAATATCAGTATTTGCTAAGTTATTAACATTATTCCAATCAGTACCTTCAATTATTATGACAGTGTCATCAGCATAAGATATTATTTTTCCATTTAATCTTTGATTGAATATGTTATTTACATAAATGATAAACAGTAACGGTCCCAGGACTGTACCTTGAGGTATGCCGAAGTGACTTGTTTTTTGTTGACTAAGTACATCGTTGATTTTTACGACTTGAGGGCGTTTGAAAAGGTAGCTTTTTATCCATTCTATAGCTGTACCACTTAATCCAATGTTTCTTAATTTACTTATAAGTTTTGTCGTGCGATATGCTATCAAAAGCTTTTTAAGATCTATGAAAATTCCAATGCATTTTAATGATTTATCTAATGAATTATGAACAAGACTAGTTAATTTTGCAATTGCATCCTCAGTGTTTCTACCTTCCATAAAACCGAACTGATTTTCATTAAATAATTTGTTACATTTTACAAATTGGTTTATCCTTTTTTAACTATCTTTTCAAAAATTTTTGCTATGTTCGAGATTACTGATATGGGTCGGTAATTGCTAACTTCTTCTGGGTTACCAGATTTAAATATTGGAGTAATGGTAGTTTGTAGATTGATGGAAACACTCCGCTTTGGAAACTTACATTTATTATGTGTTTTAACTGTTTAGAAATTTGATTTTTAATATTTTTTAAAATATTAACTGTTATTCCATCAAAACCCGGGGCAGAACCTCCTTGCATACCGTTTATAATTGATATTATTTCGTTCTCTGTGGTGACTTGGAATGTTGCTATATTATTGTCAGTATCAATACTACAGTCTGGAAATGTTATATTTGGGTCAGTATGAATGAGATTGGCAAGATTTTCCCCTACGTTCGCAAAGAAGGTGTTAAATATGTTTGCAGCTTTTGAGGGATTTTCTTTACAACATGTTTTCATGTTGTCATGAAATATAGTAGCGATGTCGTTATTCTTGTTTTTTTTCTTGACAATTATTTCATTTATAACTGTCCACACTCTTTTACTATCATTTTCAGCCTGATTCAACTTTTGTTTATAATACTTTTGTTTTGTATTTTTTATAATATATGAAAGTTTGTTTTTATATGCTTTAAAATGATTTAGTAAATTTTTATTATTTGGTTGTTGAGTAGTTAATTTGTAAAGAGCTTGCTTATGTCGTACAGATACTACTAAACCATGAGTAATCCATGGTTTTATAGGTTTCAAGTTCGACATTTTGGATTTGGTTATTATATTATAATTTGTCGAGTCATTTATGCATTTAGATATTTTTTCTTCAAACATTTTACAACATATATTGACATCATTACATTGTAATAATTTATTCCAATTTTCTGATTCTAATTGGTGTTTTAATGTATCCATAATAAGTACTTTTTTTGAGTAATTATTTTGATTAAATAATGGCAAAGTTGGATTGCTTAATTTATAGTTAAAAATACATGAATAATGATCAGTGATAGTTGTATGAATGACAGCTGATTTTATATTTTAGATATCAAGAATATTTGTAAAAATGTGATCTAAGCATGAGGGGCGTTGACCTTTAACATTTCTAGTATAAGAATTTATGCACGATAAATAATTGAGTTCTGCTAACATATTTAGATATGTGTCTTTATCTTTACTAGAATAGTCATTTGCAATATTTAAATTCATATCTCCAACAATAATAGTATGTTTATTTCTAAAATTTAACAGAATATTTTTTAATTCATCTATAAATTGAGGTACTATCGATGTATGCGTACGATAAATAGCAATAATGTTACAATATTTATTTACGTCTTTAAATTCTATATTTAATATGTTAACATTACTAACACTACTAACACTACTAACTAATTATTTCTTTAATATTGAGAACATTATACTGGTTAGAAATAAATAATCCGATACCTGAGTTTTTGTTTATTTTGTTTATTGTCGCATGGTGTGTGTAGCCTGGAATATATCTTGTATCATATTGTACTGTGTGTAAATCTAAAGAAATAAATAAATAAATAAGAAAAGAATAGCCTATATAACGATGTGTGAAATATGAAATATCTACATATAACAGCCTGCCTAGCATGTAACGGAACGCATTAGAAAGGGATAGCCATTCAAAGAATATGTGTGTACGGGTGACACAGCTATATTATTATGAACGCCCGTTTCTGCATGCGGCGGCCCACTAACGGGCGAACATGGAACAAAAATCCATGCAAATAATTGTATTTATTGAAATGATGAGTGATTTTTGAGCACATACGAATGGAAAGAAATTTCATCAGATTTCACCACTCAAAAGCACAGGAAGGCATTTTTTTGTTAAAAAGAGCCTAGATCCACGTGTTCGTGGCAGCTGGTGACAGCTTGCCTGACCGATGAACTTATGTGCAATACTAAACGCAGGAAATCTCTAGTATATCCACTGGTTCAATGAAACCACGCTCATTGTATCAGTAACCTATCTTCATCTCTTTTAATTCATCTAAGGTCTACCGATAGAAACTATAAATTACAACAATACAAAGAATTAAAACTCTTAGATAGAAGACTTGTTTCCGACTTGACAATGCTTTTAAATTATTTTAATAGAATAACAGACAGCCCTGATTTACTGAGCCTTATCACCTCCAACTTACCAACTAAAGCTAATCGATCAAAAATATTTTTGATTGCAACAACAATATCAGGACTGAATCATTTAGATACTCGTTTCTACCATATATTGCAAGCAGTTGGCAATACTTTAGCAGAAATTTTAGATGTGTTCAACTGCTCGGAATTTAGTTACAAGAAGGCTATAATACTTCAAATAATAATAATAATTAAGGTTAGCATAATACTATTCTTCTGCACGGTTTCTTCATGATTACTGTTCCACTAAACTATTTATAAAAGCCCGATGTAATAATGACCATTTCAGGACTACTCGTATGTACACGAGAGGGAGAAATTCGCCCAGTGTCCAGTGACCAACCCTCGCTACGTGCAGCCTTCCACGCCTCTCCGCGGCCAGCATACAGATACGGGTCCGCTCATAACGCAGACAACAATTCCATTGACGAACAACACGACAAGACCGACATAGGTCATTTGTAAATTAAATTAGTCAACGAAATACTTTTGGCGAATCAGCATTCAATGGGGGGCGTGGGTCATAATTTAGATATTTTTGAATAGCGCATTGCAGCCCGGAGCAGGTGGAAGTGCTATCTGCTTGTTAAACAGGCAGCGAGCACGGAGAGATTTCTTATTCAACGCGGGTGTCATATTTCTAGGAAATATTTCCATCTAACGGGAGGTTTGGCAGTTTGTTTTTACCGTCCAATTCGCATGCGTTGGCTCGCGGCGGGAAAATAGATAACGTAATTGAAATGTCGGCAGGTAAATAATTTAAATCAGTGCCCATTGTGTTAGCTAATTGATGGTCTGGATTTATGATAATTACCACATATCTACAAGTGCCCGCTAACTACCAGAAATACTAATAGTAAATGAGAAGTTATCCGATAACGAGGAACGTGTGCTGAATTTTTTGTCTAATTGTTTATGTTGAAATTCCATCATGAACTCTTTGCTCATTGGCAAATCACGGAAAACTAAAAATAAGTCATAACATTATTTTGATGTAATTTTAAGAAGGAGAAAATCATGCTGTTTCAACTTGCATACAACAATAATTATACGTACCTACTTAAATTGTTCAGCAAAATCAGATACGTAGATTAAACAAAAGATACAAACAATTACATTACATTCCTAAAGCTCAAAAGCTTGCCTGCCAGAAACTTAAGGCTGTATGATGTTTTGCCTTCTCAGATACCGCAGGACGAGTACCAGATTGCAGCCCTCACAAGAGCCCGGTAGCAGGTTTAATGGAGAAAACAAACTACTCCAAAAATGTCCTTACCATGATTCTTGCCCGAGTCCAGACTCCAGCATCGCAACACACTGGAGAAAGTTTTTGGCCCGCCAATCTAATGCCAAATCGCTTTTTGTTGTTGTTCTTATAATTGTATGTTATTGTATTATTGTTGTACGTTTTATATGATGTGTGGAATTGCTCGAACCTCCCCACATTCCGGAATAAACTCGTTATTATTATTAAAAATGTAGGGTTAAGCTAACCTAAGCTAGCTTAAGGTTATAAGCTATTTAAGAAAGTATTATTTTGGTATTGAATACTTCAAAACCCAACAACGAAGGAAAGAATACACATTTCTATGTATGTAACAGACACTTATTACCACCCACGAAGGAAAGAATAGACATTTCTATGAATGTAACAGACACTTATTACCAACCACGAAGGAAAGAATACACATTTCTATGTATGTAACAGACACATATTACCACCCAAAGATTAACAAACCAAATACATAAATACCCGACACAGTTTAATTGGGGAACAATTTATTGATATAAAATAAAAAAAATAAAATACTTTAAAAATAATTTATTCAGGTAAAAACTAACAAGGTTCTCATTCATATTTTTACAGGGCAATAATTTTGGAATAAGGATACACTCAGTAGGTACTAATTTACGCTCAGTAGGTACTAATTTACAAAAGTTGTACATTTCATTTGTGGCACTTAGGGATATATTATTATCTCTACCCTAAAATACACCAATTAGGCTTTTTAATCAACAAAACACAACATTTTGATAATTGGGATTCACAAAAAAATCATACGATACAACTTTTAGAATGCAAGAAAAATTATGTACACTCGTAATTTTGTAAAATGAAAGAAAGAAATACGAAATACGATCTTTTCAAGTTTGGCTAAATAATTTTTTTATTACAATTGCTTGTGACAACAGATTCATCTTGATTGATTGTCGGGTACCGCCAACATTAAGAGATTAATAAAACATATGTATATAAGAAAAGTCATAGTCAACCTTTAAATACTTACGTCATTACACGTCTGCCCTGATGATGGACGCTGTAATGCTGTAAGAAGGGGGTAGCGCAACACATAATACCCCAAAAATAAATCTCTATTATTTTGGTGGTAAGTTGTTGTACAATAGGTATGTATTAACTAATCACCTTTGTTTTAAAGATAATACGTCGGACAACAAAAATTAAATTGTTTCTAAATTAAACAGATCAGATTGAAAGAGCTGCCAAGCGGAATTATAATAAATAACAGGATCATAGCAAAACACTATTTTATAAATAATTAAAAATTGAATTCCACAAAAACAAAAAAAAAATAAAAAAAATAGTGAACAAATATATATTATTTTATTCGGAATACTTTCCATGATGAATACTGGTCCCAGAGAGAGGTCGTACGTGACGTCACAGTTCTAGAATCTTCTGTTTTTTTTTTTTGTTTTTACACAAGAGAGAGGGAGAGGGAAGAGGACGATCAACAATGACGTACGTACGAGCTCTCTGTGAGACAACTTTAAAAGTTTAGAGTAAGTACGATATTTTTCTCGCGATTTGACACATCGACCTATCGAAGCAATGCGTCTTCTTTAAAATACTTGATCAATCTCATTGTACGTATACACTTGCGAACCGAGCAACGAATTATGGGAAAGGAACGAAGCATCTGCAAGCGGCGTTTCGCGCCATTTGCGGTTGCTTCGTTCTTTTCCCATAAGTTGAGGATCAGTTCGGCAGTTTGGCTCGTGTATTTGTACGTAGCATCAGAGATCCACCAATCGAGTGATTCATTATACCACTGTACCACCTTACTCCAGACCTACAAACACACTGTGTAGTTTCACTACTAAAGATTTAATAAATTTAAAAGTTTTAATAATTTCAAGTAAGTAGTCAAATATTTACGTGAACCTTTGTAACACTATAGAATCACACATTAAATTAAATTGTAAATTTTAATAGCTTGTTAAATTATTAATAATAATAACTATAAATATCGAAAAAATTCTTAGAAACAAAAAGTTTAACAAATCTACAATATTTACAAATATTAAAAATGTCTTTTCTAAAAAACAGAAATCTGGTTTATAACTCCTTACAATGAGTTAAACCAAAATATAATAGATAGTACGAACTTTAACTAATTCTGATGAATGCAGAAATTAATACCAAAAACACTTCGCTTCTGAAAATAACATCAAAATCCATCACAGCAGGTAAACAAGCATTGATTTGTCTGAATATATCTATCCCGAGGAGCAGACGGACACAAGTCTAAATCACGAAATGTTATATTTTGATGAATAATTTTAAGATTTGATTAAGGGTACATACCATTCAAACGATAATATTGTTGCTGTAGATATTCCCACGCTGTGACATTATGCTCTAAGATTAGACGTTAACAAATTGAACCGTACAACCGCCTAAACGTGGATAATGTAGCAATAAATCAGATAATAATTTCAATTTAAGAATAGTTATCACTTATTACTTATTTGCCAATTGGACAAGGTACAGTGGAAATAATGCGTAGTCCAATGAAAAAGCCTTAATTTTACTAAAAAATTTGCATAATACAAAATTAATAATGGATAAAAAGTTTAAAGTGAATAATAGATTTTGGAATGATTGCGAGGGTAGTAAGTCACGAAAGAAATACAGTACCTTTTACAAAACAAAGGAATTAATTACATTGATACAATTGGTTTAGTGGTTTGGACAACAAAAGTGCGTTCAGTTACATCTTATTATTTGGTGTAATTAACACAATATTAACTAAAATTACTAATTAAGATACACACTTTAAACATGTCTACGTAAATGTATTGGTGGCATTAAATATCATAAATTAAGTCATGATTGATTAATCATGTTAGCTAAAAATATAAGAATAATACTCAAATACTCACTGGAGTGTAGATTACTTTAGGGAGATGAAGTTAATTAAATTGTGCCCTTTCCGAATTATGAATAGTAAACGAAATTAATAAATATCTCATTGATTTTTCCAAAAAAATGTTTTTTTTTTAATAATACATAAGGAATGTATTAGGACATAGATAACCATGTATCTATTTAAAATACCACAAATAAAAAAACAAAAATTCTTAAAGCATATGTTTTCCACTTGGTTACTACCATTGTTGACATTGTTACCCTCCTTTACTTGAAATAAATTACCAGCATAGTGTATTTGAAATATAAAATCATAGCATTTGAAACTATTACAGTTAATTTGCAATATTTAGGTAAACAACATAATTAACATTTTTAATTATTACCAACAATATCAATCTGTGTACAATTTCATACATACAGGGTGTTAAGGGACGTACTTGACTATCTTTAACCTGACATTATTTGGAGTAAATAAAATTTTGGTCTCTGGTGACTTTTTTCATATATCTTTTTCAAAAAAATATATATAAAATCAGAAGTAATTGGACAGGTAGAGTCGATGTGAGGGGTTGGGTGGTTACCCTGCGCAGTGAACAGTGATTTTGTTAATTAAAAAAAAAGTGTTTTAGAAAGTCACGGGAGAGAAAAATTAGTCAAGTAAGTCCCTTAACACCCGGTATTACTGTTTATTACAAACAAAAGCTTCAATTGGTCATAAATAATTTGCATGAAGACAATTTAACTATTATTAAATTTATACTTCTGTTCCATTATTTAATTCAGTTCACTTTTCTTCGAGAAAAAATGCATTTAAATGCAACTGAAAAACGGTTCAAATGCCAATATAATATTGGCGCGTAATATAATATCCGGATTGTCACAGAAAACGGAAATAAAACTTATTTATTATGTTTCTAGAGCTGCTTTTAACCGTTTTGAGTAATTTTAGGAAGATATATATACATGTATTTTTTTTTTTGTAAATAACGCACCAATTGTCTGTTCCTAAATACGGGAAAAACAATTAATTTTAATTTCAAAAGCTTATTAGTTTATACATTTTAAATTACCAGAGTACCAAATGGGATATCGTTAACAAAACAAAAAACACCGAAATAATTTGACAAAAATTATCAGTTTTCTGGTCTGGATTCACCCCGTGTATGTGTGCAAAGCGTTACAATGCATTTTTTCAACTACAAACAAATTCACTAACCAAAAGTAACAAATCTTTACAGATATCACTTTTCATACCCCAAGCCTGCTTTCAAAAAGGCCTCTAATAACACACGTATTTACGTAAATGCCAACATTTCCTCTATACTTCATCCTAAAGGGTTTCTTCATTACACCAATACTTCCAATAACACATTCAATCGTACAAAACTACTTAAGTTTATTTAAAATTTTAATAAGTGCGAATAATTATTATTTTTGCTCAATTATACAATACACATCAGGAACAGCTTGAAATAAAAAAAATTGATATGAAAGATTCGTCTTGTAAAGATATGTGCTATTCAACATGGTAATAAACTAGTTTCGCGTAATTCTAAATCAAGGTTCACGTCAATTAAAATGAAAACCAAGCCTTTCAGCAAAACGTTGTATTATATTTAAAAAAAATCGGATTACAAAGTTACAGGTACCATCGTCTTGTTTTAAAAGTTATCTATACGTTCTACATTTTCTGGTGTCTCACAAATAGAGGTTAAATATCATTATGTTAGGAACGTATAATATGTTAATATTTTGATAATTCGCAAGGGTGCAGATATTCAAATACATTACAACCGAGATCTCTGTTATTAAAATTAATGCACGCTAACAAAAACCTCTCCATCCTCATATCTTACTTACTGAAAATAAATGAACATTTCAGAAATGCTTTCATATTTTACAATTACATAATGTTACGATTAAATTGTTTTCTGCCTTTGGTAGTATGGTATCGGCTAGGTTTTTTTGTAGTCAAAGCCCTTAATTTATGAAATGAAAATTCAAACTAAAAATATATTTATTTAAGCAAATCACTGCTTATATTATATGTAAAAGAATACAGTTACGACGTATAACTTCATTCGGCAATAGTATTTGTTACAATAAATAATAAAATACAATACAATTGAGTTCCTAAAGTAACATAAAATAATAAAAAAAATAAAGTCCAGGCAAGTCTAGCCTCATTGCACAGTAGCTTAAACATAGAATTTATTGTACTAATTATTGTGATTTTTTAAAAATATATTTCTAATAAAAAGAATCTTGCTAACTTACAATTTAAGGTCTACATATTTTATAGATTGACCAACACAGAATCTGAAGGTACATATATTATACAATATTTATTTATTTTAGATCAAAGATTACTTCCAAAAAATTAAAATTGTCGTGACATGAAACAGTTAAACGGTAAATTAAAATATTAATAAAAAAGAACCTAATAGGTCACGACACCATTGTGAGGTTCTGGTATGGCTGGTCACGTGGAAAGAATGTTGTCAAAAGTTACGACTAAGATTCGTAAAAGATATAATATTAACCCCTAAATCTAAGCGATATTAAATTGTTACATTGAAATTTATTGAAATCACAATTTATAAAGTAATTGGCTTCACGACTGTATTATAGAGGTCTCAAATAAACATAGTTCAAGGTATTTGTCGGATTCATAAAAAAATATATATTTACGTGAACATTCCAATGCAACAAAAAATTAAACGGTTTAAGGGTTAATTTTATCACCATGTACATACGATACACCACGTTTTCCGTTCGAAAAATCGGAACACTTTTGAAAAGTGATTGAAAAAACAATGCTATCCTGGTTAAGGCGATGCCATACGTAGTAATGCAAAATCATGTGTTTTTGGTTTGAAAATTTGGTCGCCCAGAAATGTTTCAGATGATTTAATTAAATACTGCGAGTAGAATGCATCTTGGCCTTTGAAATAATCGAGTATTTTTTTAGATAAGTCTTTTTATAAGCCCAGAAAAAAATAATGTAAAGGCCTATGAAAACTGCTTTAAAGTTCAAAATCTCCTACTTACGAACCCATTTTCGGTTATGATTTTATTGTATAATGTGGAAAATTAAGTTATTTATAAAATGATCGAAAAAAATTAAACATTTATGCCTGAACATCCACAAAATAAAATAAAAGGCACTTTCTGGCCATGTTTTTTTCTTGCATAAATCAAAACAGGCGGATGGTGTTAAGTGGGAATTTAAACCTTATCGCCATCTACGTAAGGGGTGTTATTGATAACGGCTCGATTTAAAATATTACACGACGTAGTGCATCGCCTTAACGTAGTTTTGTGTTTCACTTTCCATAACTTTATATGACTTTTCATATTTATACTCATCACTTTCCATGACTTTTCAAAAGTGTTCAGATTTATCCGGTAACCATTCTAAACAAATACATGTCACTGGTGAGAGATGGAAAATAATTGCAAAAAAATAAATTAAAAATTATGTATACGTACCTTCTGTTGCATTGGGCCTACCTATCAATTAAATTATTTTTTGTAGTTTATTAATAATTAAAAATAAAATTTTAAAGGATCAAAATAATAAATAAACAAATAACTATTAGCTAAGGAAAAAGCTAGGTCGAGATAAGTGCATTTTCAGGTCAGTTCGTCTGCAAGCAATACTTTTCTATGTCCAAATGCTTTAGGTCTCAAAATCGTAACATCAATAGATATTTTAGCATGAGAACACGAAACCTCAACTTCCGACAAATGAGGCTGCGTCGAGTCAATTGCGTAAACTCCGCGTATGCGTTATCTTAGTCGAATAATGTCAGATATAAGATTGCGTAGGCTATTTACTCAAGATATTGGTAAAACGTACCGGAAAAGGTTAACAGAGAATATTAAACACCGGGGTTTTCCGTTAACCAAGCTACTGAAATTACGGTGGTTCAAAATCCGGTCGTGACTAAAAACCTTCCTTTACAATATCGTTTAAATAATATGGTTAATTATTTAATACCGAAATTTTAATAATATTCCAATAAGATTAATTACGGAAAATACCAATTTCAGTTATGTGTCTCTGTGACTGTCTGTAACTCCGGTTTAATGAACTCTAAAACTCGAATTTGCTTCTATGGTATGTGCCATCATTTTAAAAATTGGATGTGTTTGTTTGGAGAATAAAGCGATGAAGCGATGAACACGGAGAAAAATGAATATTGAGAATCTCTTTTTTAACTCACGTTTTTAACCGGATTACGAATAATTTGAAGAGATTCTTAATAAATTAGAAATATTTTTTATCAGTAATTTTTCTCCGTGTACACATAATATGATATTTTTAGCAAATTTTATTTTAATTCCATTTTCAAAATTGAAACTGATTTGTGGAGAATTCAGATCTCAAAAAAATTCACGATTTTTTAAAGACTGGGATTCGAAGTATTTTAAGTAGGTATTTATAAACTAATAAGAATTTAAAGCATTGTGTAGATATTATTGTCAGTAAAGCTGGAATTGAGACAGAAGGATTTGGACATAATGTCTTTCAACGAACATGCCTGGGGCAACATAAAACTAACAATCACTTACTAAGCTACCATAGGATTGGATCAAATTGTCATAGAAGTGTAGTATCAATGGAGTGAAATCTCGCAGTGGCCGATGTGGGCGGCCGGTGCCAGTGGCGCAGTAGAGAGGGCACGGGGTTACCCGAGCCCCACGTCTAGGCACATCATCACCACGAAGCCGATGATGCAGCCCCAGGTAGCCAGTTTGGAGTTTCCCCTGAAGAAGAAAAACATTATTAGAACAATATCATCGAAGAAGAAGATGACACAAATAAATCTAAATGAAACAGAACAAGCCACAGACAAAAATGACATAAAATAATAAGGTTCCACTTGCCGAGTGGTTACAGACGTTGTCCAGGTAAAACAGAGATGCTAGGTTCGATTCCCAATTGAGACCGTAACATTTAAAAATAAATCTGTGTCTTGTTCTGTTTCATGTTTCGTTAAGATTTATAAGTATTATCTTCTTCAATGAAACAAAAACTAACCATGAGTGAAATAAACAGTTCGGATGGATGCTGTTTCTCTTCTCTCTGCTGCTTTTTGAAACGGAGGTTTAAAATAGTTCAAGCCTGTGGAGGTTAATACAAAAATTAACAAAAGGCGTAACTATTAGCAATTGCTTGAAGGTCAAATAATTATCTTTACGGAAGTCATTCAACTTTCGAGATGAAAATCGTTAAAATTTGTCAGCACCTTGCGCAATAATAGAGAGCCGAGATACCGTACAATGTGTGGTCTAGAATCAGCCAATCAGGGGACAGCAAATCAAACACTCTCTTATCATTTCCGGGTTATAAAGTTCATCTGGAATATTATATTTATTTCACTACATCACTATAAAAGTAGAATTACATCAATACCAAAATAGGTAACTTCATCACTAGAATATTAAGAAACATGTATCGCCGTTTGCTGGAAATCATCAATGTACATATTTTTGAACGGAGATATTATTGAATTATTTTAATAAATAAACCATGTACCTTTACACGGTAACTGGAAACTCGAAGTACAAAAGGAAAACATAAAATTGAATTAAAAAAACTGTAAAATCAACTCTAAACGTGATGTACTCGTAGATATAGCTTGTACTGAGAGTTTTGGACACAGTTAAAGTCGCTTTTAAACATTTATCGACTAAAGAAGTGGACGGTAGAAATGTTGAAAAAAAATTCTAATTTAAAAGTAATGTACTCATATATATTAACAGGGTGTTAAGGGCCGGATTTGATTACTTTAACCAGTGATTCCTGACATTATTTGGAGTAAAAAATGTAAATGAAATTTTGAACTCGGGTGACTTTTAAATATATTTTTTTAAATTAACTATAATTTCTTCCACTGGTCACAAAGCCGATTCAATCGCTCAACCCTTTACCGCGACCCTAACTGTCAAATACCTACTGATTTAAATTTCAACTGGTTAACTGGTTAGAGCAAGTCAATATGTCACTAAACACCACGTACATAGAACAAAAATATCAGATTTTTTTCCCACAATCATCTTCGTCGGACTTGGTTTGAGCACACAAAAAATATCATATACAATTTTAAATTTAGCAAACATCGGCGTTCGAAAAAAAACTCAAAAAAATTATTTTTACATCAAATCCAAATATATAAGAGTGAATATTTCTTTATAAACACAAAAACCGCGGCATTTATTTTTACTCGGGAGATATTTTCAATTTGTATGGATATTTCAGGCGAGTAATTAATGCTTATAATAATTTATTATCCTTTGGGTGTAAGGTGAATTTACGACATGGAAGTGAGTGGTAGAAGAAGAAGAGGACACCCGTAAACTTTTTACAATTTTTTTTTCGACTTTAAGTGCCGGTTAAATCTTCCCCACAGGAAAAACTAAACCCTTCCAAACACTTTTCCACAAATGATCATCTAGTCAATCCACATTATGCAAGTGCATTATACAAGCATATTAAATACAAAACAATACAAGAACAACACGTCAACTCACTAGAGATCAAATGGGAAAATAATTCAATATTCAATAATCCAGATATTTTCATATCAGAGGGTTCGGCTCAGTAGAACTCGCAACAGGACCTATAAATCCAACCGATCCCTCAATATAAATATTTAAAAAATCTTTCTTAATCCTACATGTATTTAAACTGACTGATTTTCGCATTTTTATTTATAAATTCTTTGACAGATCTAATACGCCTAAATTTTGAATGAGAGAGCTATGTATAATGCCAGTAGCCGAAATAACAAATGGTAATATTTTTATAGCCTGAGAATGCCAAATTCTTTTAATCTCATTTCCTAAATCGGTGTATTTTCTTATTTTTTCAGAAACAGATTTTTGAATATTAGTAATAATTTAAGTTATTTTTTTAAATTTTCTCATGTAAAACTATATCCGGTCTATTAGGACTAATCGTTCGGTCTGTTAATATAGTTTTATCATAATATATTTTATAAAATTCATTTTCTAAAAATGAATTTGGTTCGTATTCATAATATGGTACTATATTACGGCAGTCGATCAAGTTATGTTTAATTACCAAACTTTGGTGAATTATTTTTAAAACTTGATTGTGCCTAAATGATACATACTCGGACGGTGCTAATACAGAACATCCCGATATAATTTGTTCTATAGTTTCCGGAAAAGCCAAACATTTTCTACATAAATCATCAATTTGATTTGTAACTTTGATTATATGCTTCATATAATTTTGAGTGTTAATGATTCTATCCTGAATGGCAAGCATAAATCCTTCTATTTCTACACTCAACTTTCGAATACTCAACCATTTGTTTGACAAAAATTTGTCAACATTTATTTTGCGTGAATAATTTTATTTGACCAGGAATCTAATAATTCCTGGTTGGGATTTATAAAAATGTTGGCATTCTCGTCGTATAAATTTAAAGGTGTGATGTTTCTATCTGCCTTGCAAATTATTTTGCATTTCTGAGCTATTAGCTTTCCTATGGAAAAAAGTTCTTAGAATTTCTACCTGATTGTGTTTCAAAGAAGTTATTTTGACTATACCTCTACCCCCTAAAACTCTACGTAAATTAATTCGTTATTTAGCTGAATTTGGATGATGGCAATTAAACTTTGTTGGCGTAGTTATAATTAATCGTTCTACTAGTAAGTTATCTAAATCTGTATTGGACCATTTAATTATGCCAAATGAGTACATTAATAGAGGTATTGCCCAAGTATTTTTTGCTTTTACTAAATTTTTTGCAGACAGATTGTATTTTAAAAATTTTCTGATCCTTTTAAATTTAAATATAATCTTAATATCATTTTAATACTAGTATGGTTTAATCTATTTGATTGTGGGTATCCTAAATATTTATAAACCTCATCCTTTTTCATACTAGTAATTTGGAAATGTCTAAATATACTCTCGTCCCCATCTACAATTTTGCCTTTTTCCATATGGATCGTTCTATATTTATCTAAACCAAAATTCATTTTAACATCATCTGAAAAGTTTTTAACTACCTTGATAATTATCATATGAGCAATTTAATTAGGCGACATTGAATGTTTTTCACATAATTGTGAATAATAACACGAGCCCGTGACCCACACTGGGCTGTCCAACGCTATCCGTGACGTCCATAGGATGCTGATTCTGGTAATAACGTCGTAATATCGCAACGGATGTATCCATTTCCCGGTGCAAAGGACACTACTTGACCACATTGCGACGGACAAATTATAACATTCAAGTACGTAATTGAACTGTAATTAATTATGTGGGTTCACACAATTCACTCATTATAATGAGAATCGCCTTAAAGAAAAATTACCTTCATTTTACTTTTGAAATAACTTAATGAAAGTAAAACCTCAAATTGTAATATTTAATTATTGGAGACATTGGAGATGAGCGGCTTATGCTTTATTGTTATGTACCATTTTATTTCATAAATAAATAAATATATTTGACGAGGAAAATAATAAGACGAAGAAGGCATGACAATGTTTATTAGAGACGTAAATGACAGCAACAAACACCGACGCCCAAAGAGATGTCAAATAATTCAATATTAAATAAATAATAATAATCAAAATTATGAATGAAATAAAATGTATTAATTAAACGAATCTGTCACGAGTCACGAGTAGCCCAACTGGGCGGGAGATGGGTGGGGGTTGGGGGGAGAAGGGGCCGTATCAGTCGTTGACCCCGATAACCCCTTCACACGCACACACACGGCTGCGCGTCTGCACTTCTCAATGGAAACAAAGAATGAATCGGCCAGTCTGTAAATGTGTGCGTGCGTTCATTCATATCGGCTTCATCAATGATTTAAATTTCATCATTACGAATGTTATCATAATTAGGTATAAAAGACAAATAAATAGAAATAATAATAAGAGAATATTATAAATTAAAGCAATTTGTATGTAACTTGGATATGAGTTTTTTTAAAGGTTTATCTTTCATATAATCAGTAATAATATTATTCAATTTATTAAAAAAGTTCAGCCATGTAATCATTATTACTACACGTGCCAGCTGTTTCGCTTTCTAAAGGCATTATCAAACTGTGGTGAAGCCACTGACAGATGATGTATATATATATATATAAATAAAAATATTAATTCGTTTGTTTAAAATCTTAAATCTCCGAAAGTTCTTCACCGATTGCTTTGAAATTTTGACACAACGTTGCACTCGAATACGCGTGTGTTTTTATCTTAATATATCTAATCTCCGAAACCGCCAAACCGATTTTAGTGAAATTTTGTGAATATGTATGGTTGGTTCCAGCTTGAAATATAGGATAGTTTTAGACCCATAGATGGCTCTTTGTAGAGATTTTTGTTCAGAATTCTCATCCAAAAATACATACAACCACTAATTTCAATTCAACTTCCCTACATAGAATGCGCTCTGCGGCAGGACAACGTCTTATATCATAGAACGCATTCCTAATGGTTGAGTTAAATTCTAACTGGTTTCTAATCTTAATATTTAAAAATTCATCCTTTCTTATGTTTGTACTCGCAAAACTCTAAAAGAAGTAGATATTGCTGAAAATTTCAAAGTTTGTTATTATTAGTGCCAGGAATGTTTAGAGATGTACAAATGGTAGAAGAATGCAATATCTCTGCACCGAAATGAGATACTGATTGGAATTAAAGTCGATGTAATGTAATTTTTGAATGAAAGAAGAAGTCTGAGGAGCCTGACAAAGACATTAGCAATAGCGAAGCATTGCAGGGGATCTACTGGTGTACCTATATTATATGGATGTCACCTGTGACAGGTGAAAACCTAACTTTTTTTAAAAGAGTGATAATGATTCCATGCAGGTACTAATAATGAAAAACAAATTGTTTTTATTTTTATTACCAATGTCCTTATTGATTTCCGTGTAAAATGTCAAAAATTATTAATGGTTATAATTACCCTTTAAAGTTTCCCCACTTAAGGCGATGCCATACGTAGTAATGCAAAATCACGTGTTTTTGGTTTGAAAATTTGGTCGCCTAGAAATGTTTCAGATACTTTAATTAAACACTGCGAGTAGAATACATCTTGGCCTTTGAAATAATCGAGTATTTTTTAGATAAGTCTTTTTATAAGTTCAGAAAAAAATAATGTAAAGGCCTATGAAAACTGCTTTAAAGTTCAAAATCTCCTACTAACGAACCCATTTTCGGTTATGATTTTATTGTATAATGTGGCAAATTAAGTTATTTATAAAATGATCGAAAAAAAATTAAAAATTTATGCTTGAACATCCACAAAATAAAATAAAAGGCACTTTTTGGCCATGTTTTTTTCTTGCATTAATCAAAACAGGCGGATTGTGTTAAGCGGGAATTTAAACCTTATCGCCATCTACGTAAGGGTTTTTATTGATAACGGCTCAATTTAAAATATTAACGACGTAGTGCATCGCCTTAATGTATTGTTTAAATTTGACTAAAGGTCGTTGAAGTAAGGCGTTTCCAAATGAATAATTTGGATGACTCTGAGGTTTCTTTTTCCCTTCATAATTATAATTATAACTTGTGTTTTTGTGTTCTATAATCATTGAACTAGGATATGATTTGAGATTTTCACGAGCAATATATAACCGTGATTATATTTGGGTTAGTGTGCCTTGTTGCGTTTTCTCGTTTCATTAGCCAACTTCTCGGACATCCTAACAGTGTCATCAGAGACGGCTAAATAGCACAGGACAGGGAGGCGTGGGGACGTGGAAACGCCTTTTCCAAGTGATAGGTTCCTAATTCGAATTGGAAGACGAGAAAAAGATTATTATATTATTGAACTAAATATAACTAACTAATCTCTTGCCATCTCACTGTTTCCATGCAAGACTATGAGAGAGAAAGAAATGTCATACAACTCTATCTCGGCACACACCATGTTTCATTAAAATTAATTCATACATCCGCTTCTTTTAGACTTTTTCTTCTGCTGGTATGACTCGACTCTCGAAGTGTTCGATTCACATGGTGCTTCTAAGACATCCCCGACTTTTTCAATTCATGTTCCTTTTATTTCAATTCATGTTCCTTTTATTTCAATTCATGTTCCTTTTATTTCAATTCATGTTCCTTTTTTTTCAATTCATGTTCCGTTTATTTCAATTCATATTCCCCTCACATATTTCCCTGACAGTCGTTTCTCCGACCATCCATTCTACACGTCGAAAACATAAAAAAAAAATCGATTAAATGTATTTTATTGTTTTAACCTCATTAAACTAACGACGAATAAGTAGCAAACAAACAAATGATAAAAATTCATTCATGGACAAACTGTGATAGGGTTCACAAAAATAAAACACAAGTTCACGAAGTCATTTATAAAAATTAATTTATTAAAAATAGTATATTTTATTACTACCGATAATAACAAAGATTGAATTTGAAATTATTTATAGGTGATAATATCAAACACCTTCCACATCAGTTAAATAAGCTCTCTACGTATTTGTTAATCCCTATCACTGAACGCTACTTTTAACAATCAAACAAAGTTTACAGTAACTAAAAACAATAACTTATAAAACAAGCTAGGTGGAATTTTTAACGGTTAGTTGACTTAAATAAATTTATTTATTTAACGCACAGAGGGCTTTTACATGTAGGTGGTACAATTTTAATGACAGTTTTGAAACGTGAGAAAGAAATAATAAAAATAAAAATTCATTAAAAAATAATATATGCAAGAAACAAAATAGTGCAATGATGATAAAGATGAACACATACTACCAAAAACTTGTTATATTTAATTTAAGAACTTTGTCCGAAGAATTTTGTTCGATCATACACTAAAGAACTTATTACCTATTTTCAACATCATACAATAAAATCAAAACAGAACAGGTTCATAGAAAATTAGACGCATTAAAGCATTTGACAGACATGACAGGTTTACAAAACAAACATACTAACAGGATTCTACATGATGGTAGAAGTATTAAAGCCAAAACTTTTTTCGCAATTCCAGTGTTTTTTTCCATATAAAAATATTTTTAAAAACACTTTTTTTTCCTTACAAACAAGTCAAATTTTTAACCCTAAGACTACCTAAAAACATTAGATATTTCTAAATTTTTTTTTTATTAGTACTATCATGTAGAATCACCTTCAGAAGTTAGTGCACTTAACACCTTATCCTTGTATATTAAAAAAAAAAGGTATTTTAAAATTAAGGCTTGGTGAGT
Source organism: Hesperophylax magnus (assembly GCA_026573805.1). Classification (NCBI taxonomy): domain Eukaryota; kingdom Metazoa; phylum Arthropoda; class Insecta; order Trichoptera; family Limnephilidae; genus Hesperophylax; species Hesperophylax magnus. Next base: position 5,094,363 of record JAIUSX010000029.1, on the reverse strand, counting down.
TACACTCGCCGTACTTTATTAAAGAATCTATATTAATTCTACGGGACTAAGTTTGACAGAAAAAAAATTAATATAAAAGCACTTTTTTTTTTCTTTTTTCAATTGTAAGATCAGAATCTAAATTTACACGAAGAAAATACTCAACTAATAGTTTGGCGAACAGTAGCCCTCGCATCCAAAAAATTATGTTTCTAATTTTCTCTTATTTAATAAATCACAACCAAAATCCCGTCTGAAATCATAAGATTTGTAAGTAGGTACTTAACTTAACCATTTTACGTGATATTTCTTTTTTATGTCAAATAAGGAATTATACAATTTGTTCATAAAAACATCACTATCTGAAGGACAATTCTTTTTACAAACTTTATTCAAGGAATGTCTTCAAATTATGGGTAATCCGGTTAAAAACGGGATTGCAGTCATTAATAAATGAATTAACAGGTTTTCTGATAAACTTTTAGTAAATTACTAATATATTCATAGCACGTGTTATTTCGTCATGGTATATTATCAAGTATTATCACGTGCACTTTGAATTAAAACAGAACTTAATAAGTCATTAGTCATAAATAACTTTTAAAATTGTTTTATTTAGCTGGGGACCCTGATTTTATCTTTTCTCTTGATCAGTAGTATGTTATTTAGCTGGCCACCCTGATTTTCTCTTTTCTCTTGACCAATAGTATGTTATTGAGCTGGCGACCCTGATATTCTCTTTTCTCTTGTCCGATAGTATGTTATTTAGCTGGCGACCCTGATTTTCTATTTTCTCTTGACCAATAGTATGTTATTTAGCTGGCGACCCTGATATTCTCTTTTCTCTTATCCGATAGTATGTTATTTAGCTGGCGACCCTGATTTTCTCTTTTCTCTTGTCCGATAGTATGTTATTTAGCTGGCGACCCTGATTTTCTCTTTTCTCTTGACCAATAGTATGTTATTTAGCTGGCGACCCTGATTTTCTCTTTTCTCTTGTCTGATAGTATGTTATCTCGCGACCCGAGCGACTCCGGAGTCGGGGTAGTACAGAACTTAATAAGTCATTGGTCATAAATAACTTTTAAAATGGTTTTATTTAGCTGGCCACCCTGATTTTCTCTTTTCTCTTGACCAATAGTATGTTATTTAGCTGGCGACCCTGATTTTCTCTTTTCTCTTGTCCGATAGTATGTTATCTCGCGACCCGAGCGGCTCCGGAGTCGGGGTAGTACAACGTACAACCCAAAACCAAAACAAGATGAGCCGCCACGATGTTTACGTGTGATCGCAGCAAGCCAGTCATACATAGCCCAATTATTAATCATTCAACGACTCAATTCCGACAACAGAAACTATTTAGGTACTTTCTAATTATATATAAAAGAAAACCTTTGTTTACACTACTTTTTAATCAATAATAATATACATGTTTCAAAGCCAGGATAATAAAAGCAGACTTATTTAAAAATAGATAAGTATAGACAATAGAAAAAATATTATGATGAAATGTGATTAATTAGTTATTACCATAAAATAGTTGATTATGTATCACGTTTATGTATATATCTTTTTTCTAAAGTTTCTTCTCAGTTCCTAAATGGCGGCGATCGTTGTTGATTGTTGACTCCTTGTTACTGCTGATTTGCGTGTTGTTTTACCACAAGTATATACAAAAAAACAGAGTGATTATTGTACTGATTATTTTAAACAGAAAAGTTCACATGCCGTCAACACTGACTTAAAATGAGAAACTCGAAAAATAGAATGCAATTTTTTGAAAACTAGTGGAACATCGGGGAGCTTCTAAATCTAGTTTATTAAAATTGGTCATAGTCATAGGTTACAATATATAAGTTTAAGTCACCGAATAGAAAATACGCACTCGAAATGCTTTCCATGAGAATTTGAATGGAAACCATTGTCACCACTGACTTAGTACCTTTTGGTTCTAGCCCATTAAGCACACGCTTTGTCTGTCTTATTGTCTTGCCTGATACTGAAATTGCATCGTATGACATGACATCGTATATCGCCATATTCGCCATCGCGATATCAATCACGAAAAGAATTTTCATAAACAAGATGAAGCACAGTTCTGCGTATGAAATTTAAGCAAAAAATGGTCAGACATTTGGATCACGAAACACGCCTAAATCGCACTTCTTGTGTTCTGCTTTAGTCTATACTAGCTGTAACCCGCCACGCGTTGCTGTGGCTCCTTCCAGAACTTTCAAGAGCATTCTCGAACTTTCTGGAACCTTCGAAACTCACCGACGGGCCCATTATGAAATAATCTGTAGCATTCGCGGCCTTCCCATAACAAAGCACATTTTCGCCACCCCCTCCCACCCACGCTCAGCCACCCCCACCAAACCCTCTTACTTCCGATGTGACACCAAAGGCTATTTAGCAACATAACCACCAGTGGGTGGCAGTGTCTGGTTGTGAGGGAAAATAGACAGTTAGGGAAACACGGGTTTATTTTTACAATATATATTAGATTAGTAGTAAGACACTACTAATCACTTGTAGGTTCTCAATAAATGTAATATTTTCTGGGTTACGTATAGATCATTTTGTTCGTAATTTGAATGGAAGTTTTAAAGATGTTACTTTATAAACTGTATAACTCCCAAGAGGTGATTATTAATATGACCGATATCATAGACATACTTTGAATAAACTGCGACATCAGTCGCAAGTTGATCGCCGAAGAGCGCCCATTGAAATAACCAGTCCCTGCGCAGAAAGGTAAAGTTCGCTAAAGTAAAGCGCAGTCCATTGTGGGATTTTTCTGCGCAGGATCCGAATGTTCATTTTTAATCAAACCGCCAGGAGTAGCTACGCTAAAAATGGGTGAGGTGAGTAAATTATAACACATTTGTAGAAGTGTCTAACTAAATAGTGTAACAAAATATTAAATGTTGGAAACAAGCCCATTTGTTTACCCGGTTTGACATTTGTATTCAAGTTTTTTACGCAGTTAAGTAATATTTATTAGAACTAGTAATTCGTAAGCAGAAAGATTTTTTTCAGATTATAGAAACAAGGAAAGATCAATCACAGATTTAAAGAAATTAACTTTAAATTTACAAGGGGAGAGAGAGGGGAGATTTCAGGGCAACTTTCTGTTCTTCCAAAAATCTCTGATTTGTACTGGTACTGTGTGGACAGAATCCGGACTTCTACAGCCAAAGTTATGATATGACAAAATGATATCAATGAACGCTTCACTCGAATGTTATTATTGATATTCCATATTCGTTCGTGAGATCTAGAATAAGACGCAATAAATAAATAATCGTAAAATGATGTTCAATATTATCTGTTGTGTACCCAATAAATAAAACTGTTAATAAAACCGATCGATAATTGTTATTTACCAGATTCCACCGGAAAGCTGTGATAACGGACATCGGAATACCAGAAATTATTACATCACTAAAGGGTTCCAACTGTGGACTTGCACAGCGCCAATCGAAAGTTCAGTCAATCCCTTATTAGTAAAAATAGCAGTTTATAGTTAAACAGTAAAAACAGAAATTAATGGACGTGTTGTCCCTTTTTACGAAACGATTTATTTTAGATAAGTACAGATATGCAAGAGCAATATGGCTGGTCCAGAAGAAAAACGTAACAAATAAAAAAAGTTTAATTTTTCTAGAGATGACAGAAGTTTTCCAAAAAGTTGAAATTTGTGTAAGTTTTATACGTGAAGTTTTCGAAATAAGCATGACTTTGAATTTCATTGCCGGCTAACCGGACGTTCAATATTACAATTTTTGTTACAAGCTAAAAATGTGTATATTCTTGGTATGCCTTATGTCGTCACGAATGCAAGTAATAGGCATTAAAATCGCTCGACAAACGGAGTCTAGAAACGCTCGATTTCAAACAAAAAAGTGTTTTTTATTTATTTTGTAAATAATTTTATAAGTAAGCAAAAAAGTTAATCAAGGGAAACTGTCACAGATAATCTTAGCTATAATATTGTATTTTTTGAAGTTGTTTCTTTTATGCTTCATAGATTTCTATTGAAAAATATTTTTTTAAGTAGTTTACATTTATATTTTTTACTGAGAATATATTTTATTTATTTGTTTTCTACTCAAGGGAAGCGATAGGAAAACCTTTAATTTATCTGAAGCATTTTTTTGGTATTCATTATGTAAACCAATTCGTTATAAAAATTAATCGAAAATAGTGATTTAGCATTAAGCTTCGCTTTAAAGCTTTACTAGAAAAATGAGAGTCACTGAATCACTTGATGACCTTTGTCCTGAATATTTTCAGAAGCTTTTAGACTTTATGTGACCGAATATCACCGAATGCATCGGTTTCGTCGATAAACTGGACTGTAAGTTCGTGTATTTTTTTGTGCAAAGGAAAACGCAATGAGCTCATCTCGCAAAGAAAAAAGACATTGCAAGATTAATAATTTTATCAAAAAAAGGATTTTTATTAAAATTCTTATCAACTGATAAAAAAACCCCGAAACTTTCCATATTCCTTTCCAAAGAATTAACTTAACCTTCTCCCAACCTCTAGTGCGAATGCATAAAACCTCTTATTTAAAATCTCTTGTTTTCACTTGACTTCACAAACTATATTGCCTCTTGTTTATTTTTTGTTTTTAACTCATACATACTGTTTTACATTTGCACAGTCATTGAAAGTAAATCAAATAAAAATAAAGTAAACATATTTTATTATTATTGAAGACAATATTAGCGATTCCTAAAATATATGGTCACATCGAGGACATGAACCCAGGATGACTAAATGTGACATATCTTTTTCTAATTTTTTTTGTTTTTAATGTTCGTTTAAAAATCACTAATAATGTCTTTAATAATTCAATATTACAATTTGAGATTCCAAAAAATAATATTATTTTTTTAGTTGTGACATTTTTGTTCCGGACCGGCGATATGTCAGCGCAAAGCTCACTGGTTTGACATTAATTGCACGCTCACCTCCTAAGCTGTTGGTGATAAGGAAGTGATAACAAATTATCGGGAACAAAGTCAACTCCGCGCTATGGGAAGTGTGGGAACATAATAATTCCGTTCAACGGAAGAAGACAAGTACATTGGCAAACACAGCGAAGAGAGTTGTTCAAACCGTAACCAAGTGTTAACGGTCAGCACTAAAAAATACAAGGATTGTAGTTTGCTAATGGATGAAATAATACGAATATTTATCTGTAAATTCTATATGAGTCGTTAGGATAATGTAAAAGGTTTTCCCTGAAATAAATTCTTACACTATAAGCTATTAAATTCTACATGAAATTCATAGGTACTGTAACAAATTTAGTCAAAATGCCATCAATGTTTTTTTGGATGACCGGATAACTCATCAAAATGATAATTCATCACATCTTTCAAAAGTTACATAAAGTCATGGAAAGTGATGAAACAAAAACTTTATTAACTGGGTTAAGTAGGTTAGGTTAGGTTAGGTTTAAATGTTTTTTTTTCATCGTTTCTAATTACTTTATATGACTTTTTAAAAGTGTATTGAATTGTCACTGTATTGAGTTATCATGGAACCGTTTTTTTGTATGTATTTAATAGAATTTAAAAGATTACACATTTACGGTCTTACGTAAAAAAAACACTTCACGTGTTTTTGTTACGCGTTGTACAAAGACTGTACAATTTCTATTTCTATTTAACTACACTATTTACATGAAAAAAAAAATTTATTTACTAACCATTATATTATTAGCACACGAATCTTAACCAGGAGCTATTGTAACTAAGGCGTTGCCAATGAGGGTGTGTTGCGAGGCTGAAGGGGGTGGGAAGGTGTTATTCTTTGTTTCGTCGTCGCTTTGGAGAAACTGTACGCTTAGTGTTATATTTTAGCAACTTATATTGAAAAGATTCAACATAAGTTCCTGAAGTATATATATATATTTTTTTAAATGCCGGTAACCCGGGCGTTTATTGACATCAATATTTGTTTACATATTATGTGCGCTACCCGACTCACTAGACAATATCTGTTCTGAGCCGGTTTATAAACTATAAATTGCATATTCCTGTAGAAAACATTGATTATAACTAATTACTAGATAAATTGTCCCTATTAAAACTTTCTGAAAGAAGAATAAACAAAGATATAATAGTATTACATAAAATACTTAAAAATTGACTGTCCTGAGTTACTCCAATTAATCAGCATCCACATACCCAAAAGATCTTGCCGAAATTTACTACCCTTTAATTTTTACAACACCAGGACACTGTCTTATCAAAATTCCCCGATTCCAAGACTCCACAGTCTCGGAAATAAATATTCTGATCTGGGAGATAAATTTCATCTTAAAAATAATCAATATAAATATTGTTTATTTCAATTCTTTTATATATCGAGACACAAATAGACATCTATAATTTCCGCAATATATATTTATTTTTATTTTTATTTTGAATATCTATTTATGTGAGACATCTTATCATTTTTACTAATGTATCTTATTTTATTATATGCTTTTGTTGTAACATTTAATATTTTTTTTCTTTTTTCGTTGTATTATGTTTCCTTTATTGTTTTAATTTTGTAGAATTTATAATAACTGTGATACTCAACTATTAAACTTTGTAGTGTGTAAAAGCCCACTAGGGCGTGTAATAAATAAATAAATAAATATTATTAGATCTGTATTGGGTAAGGCGCACTGTATGAATAATTTTAAGAACATGACCAATGACCACTAATACTAAATTACCGTTTTAAGTTTGTTATAGTAAAGCGCACTTGAAGTAGAATGACACTAAACTGCGCTAAATAAATGCTATGTTGTTATTATTATTAAGTGGAAGAAGACGGGGAAGAGGCAGGGTGGGAAGAACCTGGCTATTCAGATCGAATCACTTAATACGGTTAAAGTCATTTTAAGCCATTTTTCGATACATAATGCGGGTATTTCACCAGAGCGGTACTGAGAGTATCTACCTACTACTGTACTTGTATTTATACTGAATTTAAAAATGGGAAAATATAATTTTCTGCTTGCCGCGTTAATATTCAGAATATAAACTAGCATTACAGGTATTTGAGCAGATGCAGAAATCAGGAAGCAGTAATGTGATTTGAAGTCATATTATTATAATAAATTACTTTAGCGCCATTGAGTGATGACTGCATTCTTATCGGATAAGCCATAACATCTAGATGATGATGTTATCATAATGAAATGTCGTTAGCCAAGGTAATGCAAATTACCAATAATAAAAGTCACCATTTTTCTGTTAATTATGAATGCAAATGCCAGTACGTAGAGAAGAACAAATAAATAATTTATAAATTGTTGCAACCTACTAGTAGATTAAACACTTGTGATGGGAGAATTATTAAGGATTGTAGACTCTACGGTGAATTCACACCAGGTCTAATGTTAGTACCCGGTGTGCACTCTACGGTGAATCCACATTGGGTCTAACGTTAGTACCCGGTGTGGACTCTACGGTGAATCCACACCGGGTACTAACGTTAGACCAAGCATGATATATTCTTATTTATTTCAACTATCGGGTGGTTAAAGGTGATCCATTTCGACGTGTAACATTCGAAATCAGGCGAAATCACGCATGATGGCCAGGTCACCCCTTACGCAGGCGATAAGGTTGAAATTCTCGCTTAGCGCTGGTTTTGAATTATTCGAAAAATTTTAGTCTATCACCCTTCAAGGGTGTTCTAGGTTGTCATTTCAAATTATGTATAGAGGGAAAGTGAATTTATATATACATATTAAATTGGCGAATTTTAAAAATTATACGAAATATTGTAGTCGAATTTAGACTTAGAAGAGATGAGATGTTGAATGGAAGGGAGGCAATTTTAGATAAGGCTTGATACGAGAGAGGATATTTGTTTAGAGAGGGACAGCCCAAAAATATGTGATCTAAAGTTCCCACTTCTAGACTAAAGAATGTACTATTCATTCAAATAGGTGAGGAAATTTGTTTTTTTTGATAAATGGGGAAAATGATGAAACTATGGTTTTGGTAGGATAGTCCTTTATTTAGAGGCATAGCAGGCTTCCTTGGATTGACTAGCAATGTGATAATACGCTGACTAAACATTGAGGGATCTATCTTACAGGATGGAAATGTGGTTTACGAGGGTAACAATAGGGTTGGATGCTCCTTGTTTTGTGAAGGAGTCCGCAATATCGTTACCCACGATACCAACATGTCCAGGAAGCCAAATCAGAGTTACGGTTTACCAGAGCTTTGGATGGGGGCTATCAGCGCTCGAATAAGGCATACAAAGTTGATCATCAGGATCAGGATCAGGATGAAGAAGAGTGGATTAAGTTTTTGGAGGGAACTGAGAAAATCAGAGAGAGCAAGTGAATGTTCAAAATTATTTCTGATTATGCATTCAGATTAGAGATTCAAATATTGCAATGTACGCGGTTTAAGATATTAAAAATTGCTTTGAAATTGAATGAAATATTTTTTCATTAGAATTATTGTGGTAAACGTTAATATCTATATCACAGTTAGAAGAGTCCGGAGATTTGGAATAAAAGAGAGTAGTTTATTTATATATTCTACGCCCATACGAGCGTTTACAAACATTTGATATACACAATAGTTTAGTGCAAAAGTAATAAAAGTTGGCTATTAGTAATCTGCTATAATGTCAAAACAATGTCGTTCATGAAAACAAAATATTTACTGTATAGAAATTTACTAAATAGGTTAATAAGAAGTTGTAAAAAAAAATACTATGGTGAACAAATTGATAATGCAAATAACGATACCAAAAAAACGTGGAATATTATTAACGAAATAACGAACAAAAAAAGAATAGCATCAACTGAGGTGAAGGAGATTAAAATAAATAACAATATTATAACTGACAAATCTGACATTGCAAATAACTTTAACAACTTCTTCACAAATGTAGTAGACCAAGTACTTGAATCATCCAGTAAGATTGCTAATCTCTGCTTTTGGTACCAACAAACAATTCAATTAATTAATTATTCCTTTGCAACATATTTATAATATATCCCTAAAAGAGGGGTATTTCCCAGAACAATTTAAAATCTCCACTATAATACCAATTCACAAATCGGGTGACACGCACATATTAGACAATTACAGACCTATCTCCTTAGTTTCAAACCTTTCTAAAATATTTGAAAAATGTATCAAAAATAGAGTTATGAAATACTTAGAACAAAACAATATTCTGTCTGAAAATCAATATGGCTTTAGAAGTAAATTAAGCACTGAAGATGCAATATTCGATCTGATAAAAAATTTATACACATCTGTTGATCAAAATAAAAAAGTCTAGCTATATTTTAGACTTAAGAAAAGCGTTTGATACTGTAAATCACAATCTACTCATAAACAAAATTAATCAAATAGGTTTCAAAAAAGATGCACTAAAAATTCTCACTAACTATCTCAAAGACAGATTACAAAAAACAAAAATAGGGAACTTTTATAGCATAGAAACAGTGATAAAAAATGGAGTACCACAGGGGACTGTGCTTGGCCCAATTCTGTTTCTAATATATATTAATGATTTATGTAATGTTGTAATCCCTGGTAAAATTGTATCTTACGCTGATGATACAGCAATAATAGTAAATGGAAAATCCTGGCCTGAAACTTTTTTAAATGCAACAAAATGTATTTCATATGTCTTATCATGGCTAACTTGTAATAGACTTTTCTTAAACTATAATAAAACATTTTACTTAACTTTTTATAAAAACAGTAAAAACAAACCTCCCAATAACCTTAAAATTAGATTACATAATGCTAACTGTAATAAAGTAACATGCACCTCTTGCTTTGAAATTGGAAAAATTGAAAAGATCAAATATTTGGGTATATATATATTGACACAAATTTAAACTGGCAACCACAAATTAATAACACCGTTTCTAAATTAAGATATCTGACGTGCATATTTTATAGACTTAAGGAAGTACTCCATGTTGACAAATTTAAGATGATTTATTTTTCTCTAGTGCAAACCTCAATTATGTACGGTATATTAGGATGGGGTGGCGCACTAGATACATTTATAAAACCACTACAAATAGTACAAAATCATATTATCAAGGTTATATATAATAAAAAGAGGACATTTTCGACTGATCAATTGTACAAGGAATCTCAAATATTCAATCTCCGTAAATTATTTTTACTTCAAAGCCTGAAATATGTCATGAAAAACCAAAACAAATTTCAAAAATATGAACCCAAAATCAACTTTAGAAAAAATCATGTATTTTATACCCCACAAACCAATACCGAACTAATGCAAACTCACAGTAGCTTTATTGGACCTCGCACTTTTAATCTATTACCAAAAAAAAATCAAGTAACAACTAAACTAGCGCAATACCAAAAAGAATTAAAGTTGTGGCTGTACAATGCAAATGTTGAAGCATTGTTCATTTAATTTTTACTTGTTTCTCTTTTTCTATTTTGTTTCTGTATAGTTATTATTATTTTATTTTGTGTTCTTTTACTTCATATATATTATCTTACAATCTTTATTTTTACTTTGATTTTTTCTTTAATGTGCACCTCTTGCAAAATCTTTTAGACTAACATTAATTATAATCCTACCGTTTTTCTTTATATGCTTACTGTTATTTTGGGTACAAAAATATAATGTATAAACTTATATTACCTACGCACAGGCTGCGCCTTAGTGGGTTCCCTCTCTAATTATTATAAAACTGTAATGTCAAATGTAAAAATTGGGAAAAAAAAATATATATATATATATAGAAATTCAATGCATAAGAATAGTATTATGCTTAGCTTAGTTATTAATATGATTCAGGTGTGTTACTATAGCCTTCCTGTAACTGCATTCCGTGTAAATCTAAATCTACGATTTCTGCGAATATATTGCAATTTAATCTAGGTACAAGTGAGTATCTAAATGACTAAGTCAGGTCTCCTTATATTGTTGTTGTAATTAAAAAGAGTTGGGCCACTTAGAAAGAATAATGCAATTGGACATATTATTGACATAATATAACAAATGTAAAAAAACACACTTTGTAATGCACCACTTTTTTATTGAATTGATAAATGATAGGCTGTCATGTGTGTTTTTTCATTTGATATATAATGTCACACCCCAAAGTAATTGCTTCCTTCGAAAAAAAATAATATTATTGACAGTACGGGCAGGGAAATTGGAATGGCTTTTAAGGGTGCCGATCCCTTAAAAAAAATGGGATAGGGTGACGTGACTATATTTTAATTTGTACATAGGAAAAGGATCATTTTGGATAATTTGAAGATCTGAGAGAGACTGTTTTTTTGCAGATGACAGGAAGAGGTTTGGTTTGAGCTCTGATTGTAGTACACGCAAGTGTTGAGTCGTTGAACAATAAGACTCTGGGGATAACCTGATGACATTTAGAATTTAAACATTAAAGAACAAATTTGTCAATAGTTGTCGCCTTAAGTAAAGAGAGGATCAGAACATTATACTTGAAGGGAATTAAAGGGTATGAAAAAGTCAAAGTGTATTTTTAAATGCAGCTTAGCCAATTATTTGTCGATAGATTTTTGCTCTATTTTAATTGAGTCTTATTTTATTAAATATTTTCGCTTAATTATTACCGTTTTTTTTTAATTAGCGTGCTCCGTCTGATATTTATTTTTTTCCAGGTTTATAAAAAAAACTAGAAAAATAAGCAAATGCCAAGATGTGTTCTACTCTCAGTATTTAATAAAAGCATTACATGTCATGTTTACTTATCACTCTGCTAAATGTTCCTGATAAACAATAAATAAAAATAAAGCATCCACAATATTTCTAAGCGATCAAATTTTCAAACCAAAAACACATGTTTTGCACTTCGAATTGCATCGCATTAAACTGGATTCAACTTATTTGTGGATGCGGATTGTGAAAATTATTTATTTTTCGATTTTGAAGACACGTTATTACAAACCACTCATAATAAGATAACGTTTATACGTACCCCCGTGTGGTTTTAGAACTTTATACGAACCGTGAAACCGAATTCTTTATATCCCTTTAGTGATTATTTCTACAGATTTCTTCTAAAAGGCACCACCAAGATACGAATTAAATTGTCAAAACACATGCAGAAAATTTGTTAAAATTGAGTTGGAATAATTATATCGTGAGGCGATTTTATTTAACAAACTCAACAGAATCTGTTATTTTATGTAAAATTAGCGCGAACCCGTGAAAAATCACTGAATAGTCAGAATTCTTGACAAATCAGTTCCTATTTGGAAAATGACAAAAAAAATATATATTATAGGTAGGTTCAATTTTATCCCTTCACTTCATATTATTTATAAAAATATAACTCTTTTTCAAATACATAAAGATTGTTTCAACATTGACAACTTAACAACTTTTTCGAACAGCAATAGACAAAGTATTCTTGGCTCTATAACTATCCCGCGCTGTAACACCACCACAGCCCAACAATTTTATAAATATTTTGGTGTCAAATGGTTTAACCAATTACCTCTTAACTTAAGATTGGAAACGAATTATAAAAAATTCAAAAGCTCAATAAAAACACTACATCAATAGCATATTAAAATCGTTTATACTTAAAAATACAATATAATCTCTCAATTATTATTATATTGAAATCCTTTTCGCTTATTTCTTATTATTATCTCTTTCCTTCTTCTACATTATTTTCTCTTTTCTATTTGATAAAATTTTGTTGCATATAAAATTTTTAATTTGTTATATTAAAAAATAAAAATTCTTTTCATTATCTTGATAAAAAATATGTTAAATTACTATTTACACGCAATTCTCCGCCTTTTTAACACGAGCATCTGCTCTAAAAAAAGGTGTATCACGATGTACTGTAATAAAAAAAATATAAACTTAATGTAATGTAATAACATGTAATTGTAAATTTAATATTAAATAAAAAAAAATAAAAAAAAATAGGTAGGTTCAATTTTATCAGTTATATTTTGAAAATAACACTTGTATTCAAAGCACTCAAATTGAGTAGAGGGAACCAGTTTTCGGACAGGACTAACGCACAGCACAGAAAACCAAAATTAGTACGTTTGATGATCGAAAAATAATTGAGCAAAAGAAGCTTTTTGGCTTACTTTAAAACTTCGAACAAAATAATCTATCATTAATCGATTCACCGTTTTCATGATGATTAATTTATAGCATTCTTGCAACGATAAACGTGTTAAAACGATTGCACACAATACTGGAATTTGTTACTAATATTTCCAGCTATAAAGCAATTACGAAAATGTTACATTTTTATTTAACATAATTATTTAATTATGACATCCATCAGCAATTTGTTTATTTGGTAATTACTACTCTTATGAGGGAAAACATCCGGTCCTTTGACCCGAGGGTTAGTCGGCTGTAAGGTCACGTGTCAATCTGTCTATTAATATCATAATTATTGCAAATAGAATTTAACTGCCGATATACATGTAGATACTTAAATACATACATTCATTTTAATGACGACCCTCACAGTAGTTGTTCATGGTGGTCGACGTAGGCATCGACAGGATATTGTAATGTCATGGTTCATATTAAGGCGAAGCTTAATTCTAAATCACTATTTTTATTAATCTTTATAACGGATTGGTGTACAATATGAATGCCAAAAAATATGCTTCAGATAAATTCAAGGTTTTCCTATCGTTTCGCTTGATTAGAATACAAATAAAAAAATAAATAAAAAATATAAATGTAAACTACTAAAAAAATATTTTTTGAATAGAAATGTATGAACGCGTAAAGGAAACAACTTTAAAAAAATACAGTATTATAGCTAAGATTATCTGTGATAGTTTCACTTGATTAACTTTTTTGCTTTCTTATAAAATTATTTACAAAATAAATAAAAACCAGTTTTGTGCTTGAAATCGAACGTTTATAGACTCTGTTTGTCAAGCGATTTTAATTCCTATTACCTACAGTATAAGGTATACCAAGAATATACACGTTTTTGGCTTGTAGCTTCCTCTTAAGGAGACAGGCATATATCATATATTACATTTGATGTATATTTAAGAGTGATTGAAGAAGTACACCTTTAACTTCTGTCAATGCCAACTGTCAATGCGACTGTCAATATTTAGCCTGCACTAAACTAAGCAAAACATTTTACAGCTTTTCTCAGAAATAAATGCATTTGTTACGCTAACCCTGGCTAGATCACAAATAAATTATTATTTTTTTTTTTTTTTTTTTTTCTTAGGTTTGTCAACAGTGATTCATATCAAAGCTCTTGAAATACAATTACATTAATTAAACTTGGTTGATACTATCACTAATTACAGACAAACACAACACTGTAAGTAAAGAATAATGTACATGTATTCACCTACATGCACACATGTAAACACACATACATACACTTACATATACATTTCATAACAGCAACAGTAATTATTTTTTAGATCAACACGATAGGTAGCTTTAAGTCTTGTTTACGTTTGATTTGAAGGTGGCCAATGATGACATTGACAAATCAATGGGATGACTTTTATATGTCTCGTTAAAATAACGGCACATTCTCGGTAAAGGTGAGAAAATGCAGAAAAGAGATAATTTTATAACTGAAAAAATAAATTAGATACAATAACTTCACATATTTTAGAACATTATTTTTATAACGTGGGCCTCACTGGGTGCTCTGCCCGTGCCGAGCCTCCAATTTTACAATTTAATAATATTGAATAAAAAAATAATGTGAAATAAAATATATAATGATGCGTGTATTTTAACGGTACTGTGGATTACGTACATTACATGTGTTATATACTTTCAAGTTATAAAATTTTTATCGTCTTTTTTTGTTCTTCAATCCATCTTTTATTTTTTTGTAATTTGGAAAGGGAAAGATGTTGAATGCCTGGTATTTGTGGTGTATTTGTCTAAAGCTTGTTTTTACCTTCGGAGTTTTTGTTTTATTATTTTTATAATTTGCTAACCAGAAACCAGCAAAATATACAATATCTAACCAAGAAAACAGCAGTAGAACCAACAAACTGTTACGAAACTTCACCTAACCTAACCATAAAATAGCAAAACTAACCCAACAAACAACCACAAAAACCTAGACCAAGAACAAAGGAAACCAGAAAACTGCAAGTTTTTTTTCCATTATTTAACTTAGCACACATACTCAAAAACTTACCTACGCAGAAAACGGAAATTGTAACCAATAATCTAACCAATCGTTTCTCAACATTTTTAGTGTCGCGACCCCCTTATGGGATAAAAGCGAAAGTAGAAAACCTTACCACTTCCTCAATACATATTTGAACCGAAACCGCCAATACAATAATGTGTCATATTGTGTTCTTCTTTTGTCTACGGTCATATTGCATAACACTCATAAATCAACAGCATTGCATATGTAATTTACCATGGTATATTGTTGTGTTGGCAGTTAGTATTGGTTAGTCATTGTCATTAGTTATAATTTGTTGTCAAATATGTTATATAGAAAATAATAATAAAATTATCCAGTTTGATATGCATAAGTAAGTTATCTTTTGGTTTACATCTTATTTTGACAAAGGAATTTGGGTGAGTAAAAGACGTTACTCACGATAAGAACTAACGTTTCGCGCAAAATAAAGGTTTGCAAAAATAATGCGTAAATAAAGCATAAAGGTTTGCAATAATATATTTTCAAGATACAAGTGTGGGGAATACAGGGTGTTCGGGGGTAAAATGCGCTAACTTCAGGAGGTGATTCTAAATGATGGTAAAAGTAAAAAAAAAAAAATCTTTTTAAAAATTTCTTATGCTTATTTTCCCATACAAAAATATTTTTTCTTAGAAGAATATTTATTTTCCCATACAAACAATTGAACTTTTTTTACCTAAAAACTACATTAAAACATTGGAATTTCGAAAAATATTATTTATCTTTTTTACATCTAAAATCATGTAGAATCACCCCCCGAAGTTAGCGCAATTTACCCCCGGACACCCTGTATTGACACGTGCTTTTATAAAAAAATAAGGTACATGTCGGCTATCGTAAGAAAAACATGGCTAACACAAAATACCAGATTTTTAATTATAGAAGTACTATTTTGATATACTAAATCGATGTTGATGGGAATCTATACCATTTACTGTAACAGGTAGGCATGTATAGATTGTGTAGCTAGCCTTAGAATCTAAAAGTCACGCACGCATCAGGTATCAGGTCTGAGGAGTAGATAAACCTTGTGCCACGTGGGGAGTTATCAAAGAAGGAAGAATGAAAGATAGGGTATTTGGGGCGACACATCCTTGTTTACCTTGTTTATAGTTTTATACAATCTGGCCTCACCCTGTTCACTGCTGACAAAATCTTGACGGTTATAAATCTATCAATCAATAATCTCTGATATTTAAACGCATGACTAAGGCGCCTGTCGTAAAAAGGATACTTGCGTTGAAAAATCCCAAGACAGTTTCAAGAATGTATTGCGTTACAGTGTCGAGTATTCAATTCCTTTTAAAAACATTATAATTTTAACTCGTTTTTGAAATTAATATTGATCAGAGTATGCAAAGAAAACAAAGACATAAAAAACAGGTTTTATACGAGCTGCAACAAAGCTTGTCGTTTAAACTCTGTTTTATTGATGTCAATATCCGAAATGATTCAATTTAACAAAAATATAGGTCTCCCGCATAACCATTGGAAAGGTAGTCCTGCAGGCCAGGAGATAAAACAATCTACGCCGTATGTGATGAAATCACCGGGTAGATAGAAGTGTAATTGCCATTCGCAATAAAATCAAACGATATTCCACAAATTTTTGACATAATTATACACGACAACTTTAAAGAACATAATACAAATCACTGTACAATAAATTGTTCCACACTACAAATTACAAATAAAATTAAATACTTAGGAATAATAATGGACAAAAACCTTAGCTGGAAAGATCAAATCAACCTTACCATTGACAAAATAAGGAAATTAATTTATATTTTTCTGAAACTGCGTAACTTTCTATCATTGGAAAATTTAACTTCAGTCTACTACGCATTAGTACAATCGAATCTCCAATACGGTGTAACCAGTTGGGTATCCGCATACAAAACTAATCTCCTATTGAAATTGTACAACGTCTGATTGTTAGAATAATATTGAAAAAACCGAGAGATTATCCAACTCAACTTATATTTGAAGAATTTAAAGTACAAAAATTTAATGATCTTAACCGAAAAAACATAATAATTCAAATAATAAAAGAAAAACAAAATCATAGTTTTTCAACTGAAAGACGCACTCGTCAAAAACATATATTTCCAATACAAAAATGTAACACCTCATTTGCACAACATCATTACACATTTCTAGGCAAAAAATACTTTAATAACCTACCTGATAATATCAGAAAAATCGAAGACGACAAAAACCTACTCAAAGCGATCAAAGAACATTTCAATGTAAAAAATCAAAATAACGAAATTCGTCAATTAAATAATGTAACGTTATAAATCGTTAAATTGTGCATTGTTGATATACACTTATATTTTTAATATTCTTAACTCCTTAAATTAAATAAGAATACTTACATAAATAATGTTCATCTCGATACTCAGCATCTCTTTTAAACACAAGCGTCTGCTTCCATAAAAGAGAAACATCAAAAAAAATTCAAAAAAATTGTAATCCATGATAGTCGAGTTTTCGAACAATCCACGAATCGGTTTAAAGAAACGTGATGCAATGTGACCCGTAGATAGTTCGTTCCGAGCATACGCAAGAGAAAGTCAGTAGGATAGAGCCACGGGTAGTAGGCATACTCCCTCAGAGAAGGGAATTCTTCTGAACCTTCTTCAACGTGAGGAAATACTTCTCCTGGTGCGGGCTTCAAATCACCCACCCAACTCTAACCTTCTCCTAACCAATGTGTTGTATAGCGGATCTATTTAACTGCATGGAATATAGGTACAAGAAGACTATATACTATCATACCATTTCAATCAATACTAATCTAACTTTAGGACGGGTTGTTTCGGAGAATTTTAACAATTCTTCAAATTTCAAAGCTAATTTCAAGTTCTGTGAAAGATTTTTTCAAGTTTTGTTATTATTTCAGTTCTGTCAAGCAACTAGCCTATGATGATATAATAATAGGACCTGAATATAACTTGAATAGAACAGAACCCGAAAATGAAAATTGAAAGATGATGAATAGTCGGAATTTTCCGAAACAACCCGTCCTGACTACTTTTTAAAGATTTGCATGTATGTACATGTACTCTAGACGTAGTACTCTCAACGTATATTAATGTAAGAGATACAAGTGTATTCTCTTACTGTTATATACGTCTAGAATTTCTGTTAATTTTTTATAATTACTGATGTCAATTTATATAATTCAAGGGGTGGCCGGGTATGTCATCAAAATGACAATTCAACACACCTTCAAAAAGTGATATAAAGTCATGAAAAGTGATGAAACAAAAATAAGGTTAATAGGTTACATAAGTAACTATTAAACCTAGTTTTTGTTTCATCACTTTTAATGACTCTGTAACACTTTTTAAAGGTGTGTTTAATTTTAATTTCGATGAAATATCAGGGAACCATTTCAAGGGGGTGACAGATTACGCTATAAGTTCAAAGCCTTTTATATAACTACATATTGCTCGCCATACAATCCCATACTGACCTGTCACACCTAAAAAGATGATGTGCTATAAGTGTGGGCGTGGCGACGATGTGCGCTGTGATCTGCTAGCCAGGCTATATTTGAAAATTATCAGATATTAAAACGGAGTCACCTCAATAAAAATTAGTAAACTATTTTTCCATGTTCTGTTTGATACTTTTTAATAAATATTCCAAAAGTTCCTGATGCCATGGCATCTTGAATCAAATCACGATCATGATATTGAAACAAATCATCATTTGTCTCAATAAAAATAAGTAAATCTGTTTAAAGAAAGATCTGTATAAAGAAGAGTGTGTCCCGGTGTGGGTTTTTTCTCTAAACTAATCTAAAGTTTTATTTTTAGATTGATGATATTTTGCACACTTAACCCTCAAAATAGGTTAGTAAGGTCCCTATCTAGATGAGAGTTCGAATAATATGTACCCAGTGCCCAGTACCCAGTCCGGCTCCCCGCGGCCCCGGAGATTCCCAGACAATATTATTATTTCGACTTTCTATTTCAGTACGGTCCGACACACTACTATCTACAGCAGCTACTATCTGCCCAATATACTCTAACTCTATTCTAAAGTCAATCCTATACTGTATGTAGCTCCTTGGGTCTCCGCGCACACTAGTCACTAGTCACTAGTCACTGGTAGATCGCAAGATAAAAGTCTATGTAAAATAGACAGTAAAGTACCTATCGAGGAATACTGAAATTAGTCACTATTTTTAAGACATTTTAAAATTGTGATAAGCTCATTTTAAGACAGTTTTGAAATGTTGGTAAATTCATATAGGTTTTGAGCCAGTACACGGAGCTTTCCTGATAAACTCTCAGTAAATTCCCAATATATCGACGAAATGCGAAAATATCATGATTTTTATGAACACGTGCTCCGATATCGTGATAGAATTCCTATTTTATTAAAATTTTAACATGAAACCTATCAATTAATTCGTTAAGGGCCTACAATACCAATTTTAAACAGATTACGAATAATTTGAAGAGATTATTAATAAATTAACAATACTCATTTTCTCCGTGTGCGAGGCAAAATAAGAATTCTTCCTTCTACCAATTATAAGTAATAGGCGGATAAGATTTTTCGCACAATAATGGAGAACTTGTCAAATATTATATTGAGCCTGCGACCCTTATTCCTTTGGATCACTCGGCCAGAAAACGCCAATACTCGGGTACCTTATTTAAGCAATGTCAACATCGTGCCTCACTCAAGTACGATTTACATACCTAGAAAATAATTTTAAATTAGTTCTAAATTAACATATTGCCTAAGTGGTCGAGGAGCAAGGCACTCGACTAGCAATACGTAGGTCGCTGGTTCAAATCCCGGCGTACGCAAGTAAACATTATTTGATTAATATATAAAGTATATTTGCGACACATTCTAGAGTAAAAAATACTCCCCATACCCTTTCCCTCCCCCCTATCTTCAGCCTCGCAACATACCCCAATCGGGGATGACGGTTGGGCGCGGTTGGGAGCAGTTGCGACTTTTGTGCAGAACTTGTGGGATATATAAATGTAAAAAAGAAAAATTTCCAAAACACATAAATTAGATCACTAATGATAAAAAGAAAATAAAATGTTAGGTACTACCTACTACAGAGAAACTCTGAAAATAAGATTTTCCCCTGTGTTATCTACTTAGGTGCGGAGAGTAAGAACGGGAAGTCAAAGTCTAAAAACCCGGTTTATCGCTCTCCCTCTGACACTCTGCACTCTGAGAGAGGACATTATTAATCACATAGTATGCCTAAACGCCCGTGAAATGATTTAAAGAAAAGAAAAAAATTACATAAAACACAACATCGCCAATCAACATTCGTGGAGGGACGAATTTAAAGCTTTTAGGGGTTGGCTGTTTTTTTTCCGTTGAAGTCGACACTCCGCTGACAGCAAAATTGAGAATATAACATGTAGATATAAAATACATAAATAAGTGCATTAAAATATATTATGCAGTAAAATTTGTGGTAATATTTTCCTTTGAGTTCTAATGTCGTGAAATCTTGAATTCGTGAATATAAATCTGTTTATGGTGAATCAGTCATTCAATTCGCACAAATAATAAATTATTATAAATAGCCGAAATAACGTTTCACCAATATTATTTCTTAAGAGGGCGAAGCGGGCTTCTCAATTTAATTTGCTAGTGTGAATTGTTCAAAGCTGATTGAATATCAAAGATACAAAAAAAGAACAATAATCTTTGTTTCAATGTATCCGGCTAGATATATTCGGTTCTAGGGAGTTCTGGGACATCGTTTCAATAGTAAATTGGAGAAAGGGGAGGCGAATTCATACATTATTGTTATTGAAAAAGGAATACATACATACTGCAAAAAAGAAGCGGAGTTCAGACTTGGAAGAGATGACAAATTGAATTTGGCGGGGAAATGATAATATTTCTAGATACCTAAAACTGGGATACTACACCATCGACTTCAACATTTGTTCTAAGAAATAGAACAGATAAAATGGGATCATTAGGATTGATAGAAAAGTCTGTATGTTTTGTTTAGAGAGAGACAATAAAAAAATTAGGTGATCCAAAAATACTAGTTCTATACTTCTAGTAGTAGATGCAAATAATAAAATAAAGAGAAAATAAGGAAAAGATTCGGCATTGCGACAAGTGTAGTCGGTGCTATTTTATCATTTGTAAAAAAAAAATATTTATTTGGAACACAAAAAGGACATTTATAGAACAAAAACAAAAAAAATATATATATAATTTGAAAAAATCCTTTGCAAAAAGCCACTTTTAAAAAACATTTAATTAATTTAAGCAAAGAAACTAAATATGAAAATGAGAACTTATCCAGTTAGTAACTAATTAATTTGCTTTTAAATGTGTCACCGATGTGTGCGTAATCATTACAGCAGTTGTAGAGATAATACTTGTGATAATTAATGCTGTTTTAAGATATTTATAATTTATAAATCAAATAAATGTTAATTGAACATTGCACTGGAAAGGAATAACCAGTGCGACACTTGCTAATAAATAATATTGCTAGTAATGCTCGATTCATTTTGACAAAATAAGCAGTTTTGGAGGCGGGTATGGGTACCGCCGCTCCGGGAACCATTTATTGGATAACCAACACCTCTGCCATAGTTCACCCCAAGTGGTTCGCCATGTTTGGTGACATGTAAGGGTGACCAGATTCATGGGGTGAGGTTTGTCCGGGTCTTGGCGACAGATGCGTCTGCCCACCAACTGCGTGGTGGGCCGGATCGGGAGAGACTGGTTGAGTGAGACCTTTAGAACTCTCCAGCAAGAATCTGTCAAATAATTCCCTTGCACTGCAGTGGGAGGGATGGATTCATATGTCCGTCACTTCTGGACACATTGATACCCAGATTCCTACCTATCCCTCATACATTTTTCCTTTAAAGAACAACCTCCCCTTCCTTTAAAAATCCCCAAAGACGACATAGGCCCCGAGGGATATTATTTTCTTCAGGGCCTCCTGTGTGGATCTAATGTAAAAAAAAAAACCAAAAAGTACAATAGTAAAGTAACTTTGAAAACCAATTGGGATAGTGGATATGGTGGTATTACATATCTATATGCATATGTTGTGAAATTAATATATTATTAGATTTATCTAAATATGTCCGGTTATTTTAGCAGTTAAAGTACAGAGCAGATATATCACATGACCTATGGTATCGCGCAAGGTAATAATCTATCGACATTGCAACACGAGCCTATACGAGTATAACATAAAGTGTACACATT
Organism: Hesperophylax magnus; assembly: GCA_026573805.1. Taxonomy (NCBI): domain Eukaryota; kingdom Metazoa; phylum Arthropoda; class Insecta; order Trichoptera; family Limnephilidae; genus Hesperophylax; species Hesperophylax magnus. The sequence goes on along the minus strand of JAIUSX010000029.1, from coordinate 5,071,925 downwards.
TAGAAATACGTAATTCAACTGGTACGAGGTTAAAGTGCGGTACAGAGACCGGCGCAGAACGTTACGTGGGGACTTGGGACCGTCCCAGAGTTTTCCGCGGATTGCTCTAATACCCCGACAATATGGCTACCCCCTTAATTATCTAATTATTCAGAAGATCTATTATAATATAAAATGAAACTTACAGCGGCCGGTCTGTTACATTAAAATCGAGAAAATGAAATGCTTTTTCTTTCTACCAATTTCGAGTAAAGAAGCATCAAACGTGTGACTGGGGTCCGAGTTCTGATAAAATTAGCAGGAATACTAAATGCCCGTTAACTCGGAGATTAATTATATATACCTAATCATTTTTATTTGCTTGATGAAAGTGATTAAGTTATAAAATTTTAGGTAAAAATAATTTACTCAGAAAATCATTTTTAACTTGAATTTTAATAAATGTAAAAAAAAGAGAGGGAACAAAGTTTTCCTTTAAATTCGTCCCTTGGTTTGTCTTAATTGTTTCATAATGACGTGACTACTATTTACGTCGAAACATTCACATTCATACATATTATTCTGACTCTTGTCATGGCCCGACTCGAGTATCTGATTCACTTGATCGTGCCATGTCTTCCTCGAGCGTCCCCAACTTCTGCTACCATTCGCATTCACATCGTATATTCCCCTTACACTCCTTTCTTCGCTCATTCACTCTACATGCCCAAACCAACTAAGCGTCCCTTTTTTTAATTTTACTCATTACGCTTCATCAGCCTTCCACTCTTTGCGGATCTCCACATTTTTTGCACGATCATACATGGTTTTACCACACATACGCCTCAGGGATCTCATTTCAACAGCATCCTAAATACACAAAATCATTCACAACTATATTGTACACTGTTTTCGTAGTCTCTCTTTCAAACACCATTAACTCATTCTACATACATATTTCGTTCATCCTAGAAACGAGAAACTGTAGATCTTCCATACTGTTAACAATCAGCACCGCATCATTAGCATACAACAGGCAACATAATTTCAGATTACTCAAATTTGCGCCCAATCCCACCTCTTTCAATTCTTGCATACCTTATCCATGTATAGATTGAATAACAACATTACTTTTTATTTAATTTAAATTAATAAAAATAAAAACTTTTGAAGAAAGAGTAGTGCTTCCTTGCAATTAATTATATTATTTAAGGTTTAGTATGGTTAAGAAACCCGGCTCCGCTGCATTTCATTGCGACACCTCTTCCCAGCAGACCAATCCGGATTGCTCCATCCGCCACTTGCAGCTTCTTTTTTACACGTATTCTTGTGAATCGGGGTTTCAATTTAACTACAATAGATACATAAGTCTTGATCGGATAACTATGACTACAATACGCAATCACTTTCTTTCCAACCCTTTTCGCCTATAAACACAAAGTTTTTCTTATGTTTGATTTTATAATATGCATACTCGACCCACTGCCGAATGAAGGCCTCACAAAGTGCTTTGTCCATCTCCATAACCTTGAATTGGGGGGCAAAAGCAATTCTGTATTTTATTACACAAAGTCCAGATCATTGGTATCTAATGATTTCAATCAAGTTCAGATAACATATCTATGTAGAAACAGTTATTAATTATATATTTAATTAACCCTCATGAGTTCTAAGCTGTATTCTAATATTGTACAGCGCCTTTGAGGGGATTTTTGTAATTACACATTAATTTATTTTATATTTAACTTTAGAAATAAAGAAAAGATAATTCAAGTGGCGCCGTTTTCTAAGAAGTCACCGCTTTCCAATCAATATAATAATGTCACGAACACATGACATTATTTTATCTTAAGGCGATGCCATACGTAGTAATGCATAATCATGTGTTTTTAGTTTGAAAATTTGGTCGCCTAGAAATGTTTCAGATGCTTTAATTAAATACTGCGAGTAGAATACATCTTGGCCTTTGAAATAATCGAGTATTTTTTTAGATAAGTCTTTTTATAAGCCCAGAAAAAAATAATGTAAAGGCCTATGAAAACTGCTTTAAAGTTCAAAATCTCCTACTTACGAACCCATTTTCGGTTATGATTTTATTGTATAATGTGGAAAATTAAGTTATTTATAAAATGATCGAAATTTTTTTTAAATATTTATGCCTGAACATCCACAAAATAAAATAAAAGGCACTTTTTGGCCATGTTTTTTTCTTGCATAAATCAAAACAGGCGGATTGTGTTAAGCGGGAATTTAAACCTTATCGCCATCTACGTAAGGGTTCTTATTGATAGCGGCTCAATTTAAAATATTGCACGACGTAGTGCATCGCCTTAAGTAAAAGAAAAAACCGTGGGTTTGTAAGTTTATCATACAACAAATATTACACTGAAAAATGCTTTCCTGTAAAATCATATTTTTTTACAAATTGTTAAGATACCTCCGACGACCTGTATCCCAATTTTCACGATTTTCCAAAATTAGAGAAAATTTTCTGAAAATGGAAGTATTTACTATACCATTTTTTCATTAATTTGATTTCTTACTAAAATTAGAAAAAAAAGGAAAACAAACTAATTTTTCACAAATAAAAAAAACACATTTATCATTCGGCTATGGCCGGGATACCTATACCTAGATACAGTTAGTCATACCGTCATTTCCTCTACATGTGCCAAAAAACACATTACTTTCGCTTACACATCTGAGTTCCAAGAAACGTCTTTTTTGCCGCAGTCTTTTGAGAGCATACATGGAAAAATGTAAGTGGAAAAGCTTGGCAAAGCTTCCAGTCATCGGTCCAAATTATAGTCGCTATTGGTCATTAATAAGGAGGCGAAGCATTTCCGAGAGAACAGTGCATTAACGAAGCAACAGGCGGCAAGGTCACACTAATTTATATAACAACTAATAACTTATGTATAATCAGTATGGAATTTGAATAGTCCTGCCGGGTCCAGTGCTCAATTCGGAGAACAAGGCGACCTTTGTATTGTAATACACACCGCACAGTATGCGCAACAGAATAGGAATCAGGAAATCCACTCAACTATATAAAATGTATTATACTTTTTAATGCCTATATTAACACAATACTTTTTTTTTGAGTCATGAAAACGGGTATGATTTGAGTTGTAAAGATATTCAAATGGTTTCAAACCAATTTGACGTCATAATAGCTGGCAATTTCCCTACTGATTCTCTAATGATCTGTGAATGTAGAATGTCGTCAGGGGCGTCTTGAGATGTTGGTTTTTTTTTAATTTTTCAAAAGTGATTTAATCATATAAATAACTACAGGGTTTTCCAATAAGAGGTGTTATTTTGAATAGCCCGCTATTTCGGTAGATGTTACTTTTGAAGCTGTCATTTTTTGACATTTGACAAGTAGAAACTACGCCTACAAAAAGAACGATACACGCTTCAACAACGCATTGAGATTATTAAAATTCACTTGAGTGAATCAAATGCAGATCATCTTGAGTGATGAGGTCCATTTCCACCTCGGTAGCTTCGTTAACAAGCAAAATTGTCGCATCTGGGGCTCGGAAAATCCAAGAGTTACAGTTACGGTGAATGGATTGCGCTATAGACAGATGATTAATGATTTATGGCCGGAATTGGATGGTATTGATCTGAACAACGTTTACTTTCAACAAGACGGCGCTACGTGCCACACAAGCAACGAAACCATTGATCTTTTACGATTGAATATCAAAAATAACACCTCTTATTGGAAAACCCTGTACGTACAGTAAAATTTATAAATTATTCTAAATCGACCTTTGTTTTCGACTCCGGTTTATCGTTATTTGAATTTTCTTCATATGAAATAAATGTGTTTCTTTTGTAGAGATTTCTTAAGATTAATATAATCGTGATCAAGGGGTATATTAATAATATATATATTTATATCTTTATTTAAGAAAGTTTGCAAATTACAACTATAAATGCATATTATGGTGTATATTGTACATTGATTTGTAACTTTTTTTTAAGGTTATGTAATTGGGTCTCGACTAGCAATCCGAAGGTCGCGGGTTCAAATACCGGCGTGCACAGGTAAATGTTAATTGTTTTATTTGTGTTATTTTACATTTTATTCATTAAAGAAATATATTTGCGGAACGTTCCAGAGTGGAAGATACTGTCAGTATCGCCCTGATGTAATACCAACATTGGGAATTGAAACTTAGCTTTAATTGGCGTGTTTGATAACCAGTTCTGAAGAGCCCAGTATATCCCCTCCTTCTTTCCCAACTCCTTCCTCTTCCCATCACTTTCAGAGTTACAATATACCCCGAATGGGGATGCTATAATCTCACTGGCTCCAGACGGTTGGGAGCAATTGGGACTGTTGTGCAGTAGAAAAAAAATGAAAAATCTATTCACATTAAAAAAAAAACAGATCAGCATTTTTCAAGGATTTGCGTTTTACTAAAGGATCGAAAGGTAGATTTTAGAACGTAACTCTAATTCGTCAAAAAAAAATATAATATTATAAAGAAAATTTACAATAGATATTTGTTCTTTTTAAGGTAAATATTTTCATCTTCACAAATCCTACAATAACTATAACTATGTATAATACGCCACATTTTTTCACAGGTCTGCGATAATTTAATTATAATTTATGATAATATAATAATAATAATGTCCCAGTAGGTACACGTGATTATGCTAATTAACAGCGGTAGTCATCCCGCTAGATGAATTAGTCAATATGGAAATTCTTTGAACAAATAATATAGATGGTAGTCATACCCCCCTGACAAGTTTTATATTCTAAAACGGAAACGTCACTCGGGAATGTTAATCACCTGGTATTTGATTCATAAGAAGTTAAGTATCAGCTTCCAGGAATCGCCGGAGAAGATAATGATCACTCATCCTGGACCATATTTCACAACACCGCGAAATAATTCAAAGTGCTTTTAAATTGAAGTCGAAGCAAACAATGTCATAAATATTTTTTTATTGTTGTTTTCAGTTTCATTCTCACGAAATAAAAACATTATATTGTGCCTCAACTAATTTATTATGTTTCTCGACATTGGAGGAAACTGAAAGGCGCCTGCAGACGAGAGACAAGAGAAACTATTCCGAAATTCATACTAACACATATCGTGTCGCGTCGCTCGTGTACGCACCTCAATATGCGGTAATCGATTTTTGCCCGCAAATGTTGCAACGAAACTGTCGCATGTCGCCGCGACTAAAGTGTCTGGTCTGCGGGAGCTCTTATATCACGATACAAGGATTCTTCAATTTCCATTAATCGTTCTGATCGTTTTCACGAGTTGATCCACAGAATTTGAACAATTCATCAAATTTCAAGTTCTGTGCATGTTCTATTCAAGAGCTGTTATTATTTTAGTTCAGTGAAACAACTTGCCCAAAATGATATAATGACAGAACTTGAAAATTAATCCCAATTCGGGATGCTATAACTCCATTGACTTGCGGTGCGGTATTTACATAAAATAAGACACAAAAGTTCAAATAAGCCATATTGAGATATTGACGTTTTAAACTTTTGAATGAAAGATAAAAAAAATATTAATAGACTTATTAATTTCAATAACTCCAAGCAGGGAACGGAGCATAAAGCGTTTGAAGACTTTTCTTGAAAAGTTCTTGACGAGTTCTATAGGACACCTTATGTAGATATATAGTTGTAGATATTAAGTGAAAAAGCTGTTGAATAGTGGATAGGAAAATGACGGGTTTCTTTATCACTTGAGCTCATAGCGAGGACATGCACGAAGATACATGAAAAATGGGGAGTGCTACTAAAATGAACTAACTTGAACAGGACCCAAATGCATCCATTGTTAATAATTTTAAATAAATGGTCAACTTCATACACGATGTCCAGAAACTCGTAGCACAAGCGAGAATCTGGTGAATTTACATCACATAGAGAACAAAAAACACTTCTTTTTCAGAGCTTTTTTTTCAGCATAAAAGATTTTAAAAAATTGGAACGAGGTCTAAACACGGAGAAAAATGGGTATTGCTGATTTATTAAAAATCTCTTCAAATTATTGGTAATCCGGTTAAAACAGGGACTGCAGGACGCTTCCTAAAAAACTTTTAGTAAACTCGTGATAATATAGGAACACGTGTCCATGTCCACGCACCTGCGTTTGTCTTAATGAAATATAATGATGAATTGTGAAAAATGTTAGGATTTTTATGGACACGTGTTCTGACATCGTGACAAAAATACCAATATTTTACTGAAAGTTTATCAGGATACCTATCAATTCATTTGTTAATGATCTGCTATCGGATTATGAATAATTTGAAGAGATTCTTAATAAATTTGCAATATTTTTTATCAGTTAGTTTTCTCCTTGCACTACGAGGCTAATTAAAAGACAATGAACAGCTGATATCTAGCGACTGATTTTTTTCCCAATTAGATTATAAAACTTCGAACTCGATTTACTAGAAAACGAAATAAAAAAATGTATACTATAAAATGAATCCTAATTTCCGGACACCGTTTATACCTAGTGTCGTTTAGCGATTCGATGGTTTGACCAAAACACGAAGAACACGTGTCCTTGCGAATTCCATATCAGACAGAACTTGAATAGATTTAATATCTGATCTCTGCGGACAACGTTATGCAGCAAGATATCTCCGTTGATCACCAAGCAGTTCTTTCTCCGAAGCTGACTAGGAGTGACCATATGCATCCGGGTATTACTGATCATATGATCAATATTCGAAGTTATCAGAAGTCATCGCGCATGATTCATATTCTATGGGAAACACAATTGGACCAAGAATGCAGTATTGCAAGAGTGACAATGCAAAAACAAGTTGCGACAGATATCAGGTGACGTATATGCATGCAATTCTTATTCAAAACACAATATTATATAATACGAGTTAATCATAATAATACCTAGATGGCCTCCGTGCTTTAGTAGTTACGATCCTTGGCTACGAACCCGGAGGTGGCGCGTTCAAATCTCGGCGTGCGCAAGTAAATTTAATTTGATTCATGTGTGTTATTTATTCACTTAAAATAACACTAAGTATATTTTCGAAACGTTCGAGAGAGGTAGATACTTTCAGTATCGCCCTGGTGAAAGACCACCATCCAAAATCGAAAGGTTGCTAGAAATGATACAAGCCGTGTTTGGTGACTATATTTCAATAGACAGGTAATTAAACACACCTTCCTCTTCCCCCATCTCCTTCCTCTCCCTGCTACATTTAGTCTCACAACATACCACGATCGGGGATGCCATAATCTCACTGGTTCCAGACGATTGGAGTAGTATGGACTTCTTTACGAAGGAGTTTATGCGTGCGAATTACGAAGAACAATAAATTACACCTAAACTTCTTTGTTCCTATTTCTTCAAAAAAAAGTGCAGTTCCGCAAAGATGTTCCAAGCTGTGCCTGTAGATAGCCTTCTTCTATCTCTATTATAGTTTTTTTTTATATATTTTAGTTAATCAGAAACAAGAAGAAAAATCAATTTGTGAAACACAGTGTTCGGGATGTTTAGTAGTTATATCTACAAAGTTAGTGAACGTCCAAAGCTCTGCCGGTATAGGTAATCCGCAGTTAACGCGGACGGCTAGCGGCTAGGGGGAAAGCGCCCAGGTTTAGCTGCAACACGAATCGCCAGGCGCTTTTAAATTATCTTTCGCATCGACTCGCCGCGGCCGCCCGACACCGTGGCTTTTCCGCGAAGAGTAATATCACCGGCTTTATGACCTACCGGCATCTCGACGGCGGCTTTGTTGCGGGGCGACAAACGCGACCGACCCGACACGGCTTTTAACTAAAATCTAACCAGTACCGCTAATACAAAACTAGTACCATGCTAGTATCCAACTAATACCAAACTATTAAATAACATTTCATTATTGAAGGTAACATTAGCGATTCTCTAACGAAAATTTGAAACAGAAAAATCGCAAAAAGGTACGATTGCATCTAGGACTCATCTCGGTCTTGGCACACACTACTTGCCTCATTCACATTTATACATCGTCTCATACATACTCTTCTATTATTCTGACTCTTGACATAGCCCGACTCAAGTATCTGATTCACTTTGTAGTGCCATGTATTCCTCGGGCGTCCCCGACTTCTGCTACCATTCACATTTGCATTATATACTCTCCTTACACTCCTTTCTTCTCTCATTGGCTCTACATTCCCAAACCATCTCAGCGTCCCTTTCTTGTTCTTACTAATTACGCTTACATCATCCTTGCACTCTTTGCGGATCTCCACATTTCTCAAACGATCATACAAGGTTTTACCACACATTCACGCCTCAGGGATCTCATCTATACAGCATTCGGTCTAGGGTTCATGTCCGATGAATTTATATAATAGAAGGATTTATATAAATGAACATTTTAATAATGTTAAAAGGTACAGATCACAATCACGCCTTAGTCTTGAGTTTGGCAGAATCACTTCTGGTCTGGAGCACCAAAATGCTTGAAATAAACACCTAACTTTGTACAGAATCTTATCTGATTGAGATGTTGATTCCCCTACCCCTAGCTAAATGAACCGATTGCAGTGTTTGGAATTCAGAAGTCGGATGAAAAATGTGAGCCATATAAGTAGACAAGTATAAGAAAATACTACAAATAATTTTAAAAAAATGTTCATTAACTGTGTGGCGTTTGATTGTAAAATGACGACAGAAAGTATAAAATTAATATTATAAGCTCGAGTGGATATAAAAGTAGGAAATACAGGTACATTCGAATATAGTAGACTTGGTTAAATTAATGTCGATTGAAAATATATGATATTATAGCCTTCTTGCACCTACATTTGGTGCAGTTTCTTAGAAATAACCACAAAAAATTATGGTGGATATCATCTTTGATATTCGGACAATACCATTGGGAAACGTAGGTCAATAGTTGTAAATGCGTCCTGCGTACCTCTGGTTCAATGAACTCGAATTGGCTTTGAATTTAAGTATAATTTCAAAATTGAAACTGATTGTGTAAAAAATTGAGATAAGCGATTAAATACCTACCCATAGTATAATATTTTTAAAGAAAATGATTTGAATTGTCATTGACAAGTGATAAAGTACTATCCGCCTATAATATAATATTTAAACAGAAAATTATTTTTAGCGTCATTTTCAAAATAGGAACTGATGTGTAAAGAATTCAGAAAAAACAATGTAATTAAAGAATTGCTGCTGCAAATATTGTTCCATGGATATTTTTCCTTTATCATTCTGAGGTGTTCTTTACATAAACTTTCTGCTTCACAAATCCTACAATTACAATAATATCCCGTGATTTTCAAGGGTCTGCGATAGTATTAAAAAATTCCTGTGAATAATTTTAAGTCTGAAATAATCTATGGTGAGTTGAAAAGTATTATAATCACTTTTAGATCAGTTATCAAAATACTTTTTGTATGAATATCCCATCATCACCATCATCGAATCATTTCCCCTTTGCGCGTCTATCTCGCAAAACGTTGGTTTACGCTAAACCGATATTACTGCACACAAATACCTACATTTAATTAATAACAAAATTAGTTTCTCGTGGCTATAATATAGGAACAGCAAAATTATTGAAAACATGTAAATATTAGTTCCGCTAGGTACAAGTATATTTATTATCATGGTGACAGCTGTTTCACCATCCAAAGTCCCTGTCAAACTAACGCAATAATAATAATAATAATAACATGGCATTTATATAGCGCAGTTTAGTGTCATTTCACTTCAAGTGCGCTTAACTACTCTTATAACAAACTTTAAAAAAATGGTAATTCATTATTAGTGGTTCTTAAAATTATTCCTACTGTGTGCCTTACCCAATACAGATCTAATATTATAACACTAAATACACTTTTTATACAAAGTGAATAATAATAACAGCAGGACAGGACAAAACACGAATATTAAAACTAAAACATAATATAAAACAGGAGGCAGTTTGTGCTCAGAAATGAGAATTTTCTGAGCAGACACTTAAAAAAGGTACGATAAGGAGACAACCGAAACCAAACAATTACCGAAGTTTTAGAATATGGCTTATTATAAAATATTGAAAAGAAGTTAAAATTTATAAATGGTAAGATTTTTAAAATAATTTTGTTTTTAAAGCCCGTTTAAATTCAGCCAAATTCTGGAGATTAGTAAGAGCTGAGGGAAGTCTATTTCAGATGAGAGGGCCTGCCATGCCAGTTTAATTATAGAATAATTCTTTTTTCATATATATTTGTGATTTTTAAATGCTTACCTAGTTACCCATGTCCTTCCTTATCCATATTTAATTTTTATAAAACATTTTTTTGTATCATCAATCACATATTTATGCAATTTAAGATTAAATTTGTTTATATTTTCATCTAATTTTATTTATTTATTTTTTGGAATAACTTAATTATTGAAGACAAATATTAGCGATTCCTAAACGAATATTTGAAAAAGAAAAATCAGAAAAAGGTACGGTCACATCTAGGACCCTTGCCTTTCCGGGGCACCGCTCTACCAACTGAACTAATGGGACCCTATCTCTTTCGGTATTATTTAACTGTATCATACTTCGAATTAGAACTACCGACATTGCTTTCATTTTTCTCACCGCACATTTTTATTGCCAACTATCTTTATGTATGATCGCAAGATTCAACCCGAACTAAATGCAATCTAGACAGTGCCTTTAGATAAACATATCTTATTTTTATTTTAATGTGCGACATCTATAGACTTTTCTGCAAGTCTAGTACCATTTTTTTTAAATAACTTAGTGAATAAAACCTCAAATTGTAATATTTAATTATTGGAGACAAATATTAGCGATTCCAAAACTAAAATCTGAAACAGAATAATCTGAAAAAGATTCCTAATGCAAGGGTCCTGGGTTCGAGTCCTAGATGTGACCGTATCGTATTCTAATTTTTCTGTTTCAGATTTTCGTTTAGGAATCGCTAATATTGTCTTCAATAATTAATTTTATTTACTTTGGAAATTCGACAAATATCTACATAAAGGACTTTTGGCACGGTTTTTTTGTTCTACTGAAGGGGAGTCTTAATTATTTTCTTTTCCTCGCCTCATGTGTGTGTTTTGTGCTGCAGGTTTCATTCATTCATTCATTCATTCATTCTTAGAAATTCTATTAATGTATAGTCATAAATTATTTTGCAGTTTAAAATATAGTATGGAAGTAAATAATTTGTTTGAATTGCCAGAAATACAGGGTTTTCCAATAAAAGGTGTTATTTTGAATAGCCCGCTATTTCGGTAGATGTTACTTTTGAAGCTGTCATTTTTTGACATTTGACAAGTAGAAACTACGCCTACAAAAAGAACGATACACGCTTCAACAACGCATTGAGATTATTAAAATTCACTTGAGTGAATCAAATGCAGATCATCTTGAGTGATGAGGTCCATTTCCACCTCGGTAGCTTCGTTAACAAGCAAAATTGTCGCATCTGGGGCTCGGAAAATCCAAGAGTTACAGTTACGGTGAATGGATTGCGCTATCGAGAGATGATTAATGATTTTTTATGGCCGGAATTGGATGGTATTGATCTGGACAAAGTTTACTTTCAACAAGACGGCGCTACGTGCCACACAAGCAACGAAACCATTGATCTTTTACGATTGAATATCAAAATAACACCTCTTATTGGAAAACCCTGTATAACTCCTTCATCATTTCCTATATTTTCGTATAAATATCTATTTTTCTTCACTATAATTCTCATACTGTCATTCGTTTAATTAATCCATACATTCGTACCTATTTGATTTCAATAAGAATATACAGCAAATCCTATTCACATAAATTTTGTGGAAATAATTTAATTCTGATGTCTCCGTTTCATTAAATGTATATTTTCGCATGATGTAGTGTTTAATTGCTTTAAAATAATTTCAATTTAAAAAAAACACGAAGTGAATAAGAAAAAGCGCGATAAAGCAGAAAAGTTGCTAATTAGTAATCTTAATCACAAATAAAACGTAATTCCAGAAACAATCGTGAATCACACAAGTGGATTTTGCACCATAGATAAATTGTAGTAACAGGATACAGCGAGATTTGCAGTGTTTTTGTTGCTGATAAAACTGTCCATTCATCTTATACGTGCGTAATAATTCATAATTTTTAAAGGCCCCAGTACACATTCGGCCAACGCGTGCGGCGAATGCGACCGGCAGATTTTCGTGATACCGTTCACACATTCGCGTGTTCATTCGGCGTTGGTCGTTAGATGAAGATGGACGTTAGGGCGACTGCGGCCGCTGCGATATACTTGTACAGCGCTTTCAGATTTTTTTTACTTGTGCACCAGAGAAGAGTGATTAAAAAAAGATGGCGCAAAAGAAGATGGTGGATGCTGAGTATTCATCGAAACAGAACAAGGTAAATCAAATTTTGTTTTAATTGTTAGTATCCTATTTTGAATGTGTGTACTTCTAGAGTATTCTGCCACCCCTTTGTGAAAATATAGGCGTGACGGTATTTATTTTTATTATATAGAATTTAAAAAAAACATTTTTTAGGGAGACCATGAACAACCAACTTGCCGAGCTTCTAGCAGAGCCATCTGGAGAGTTTGAAAACTTCGTACGATTGTCACCTACTGACTTTGAATACCTCGTACAAAAAATTTCCCCGATCGTTTCAAAACAGGACACAAAATGGAGGGAAGCTATACCAGTAAAAATACGGCTAGCAGTGACTTTAAGATTCCTAGCTACCGGGGACAGTTACAGAAGTCTGCACTATCTGTTTAAAATGTCAAGCCCAGCCATCTCACGCATAGTGATTGAAGTCTGTTTAGCACTCAATGAAGTGTTAAAAGATATGATTAAGGTAGGTAAAAAAAAAGGTTTTATTTTTAATCAATTATTTATTTCAAGATAATACTTACCTTATTTGTGTTGACAAATATTTGACTCAAATAGGTTTCAATTAATTTGTTTTTTTTTATGCATCTCTATATGCTCGATAAAGAATATTTTGTGATGGAGTTGCGTCAGTTTCTGAAGAATTGTACCCTTCGCACGTGTAACTGTGATCATCAGTCATAGTATGTTGAGAGACTTCTGGTATACTTATTACAACAGGAGATTCTTGCTGTTCTTGTGACGGTGGATGGGTTGGGTTGGGTGAAGATTGTGACGTGTATATTTGTGCTGGGGCTAAAACTTCATTGGAAATTATTTGAACTCGTCGAGGTAGAAGTTGATTAGGAACATAATATGTAGATGGTGGTGTACTTGCTGAAAATGGTCTGTTTTGAGGGGAAGAAGGCGGAGGAGGCGAGCATGACCATTCAGATCGGTATAAATTTTGAGAAGATGGTGGACGAATGACATATGAATTTTGAGAAGAGGGCGGACGAATGAAGTATGAATTTTTAGGAATCATTTGTGATTTTCGACGCCTGTTTAACAACATGTTATCTATATCTAACATGATTTCTTCTCTTTCAATCTCTGTATATTTCCTCAGTTTTGTTGCAAGAAGTTTTCCATATAATTCGCATGGATCATCTTCTCGTGTTGAAGAATCTTTACTAAGGACTTGATTTAAAGTGTTGAAAGCATTTGACATCTCTCTGCTAGCCTCTGCTAATTCTGGCGGATTTTTGCAACGTCGCTTTGTAGCTGGAACTTTTCCTGGATTACTGTTACTCCCAGCTACGGAGTTGTTTCCTTGACTATCATCTTGTTCATCTAGTGTATCTTCTACAGAATATGTCGATGATGAGGCCTGTAAAAAAATAACTTGTTAAAAACATGTTGAAATTTTTTTAATAAATTTTTTAACTCGTTAAAAACTTTTTTTTCAGATGCCTGAAACTGCAGACGAATGGGTTAACAAGTCAGAAGGATTTACTTTCCCCCATTGCCTTGGGGCTATAGATGGCAAACACATAACTATACAATCACCGGCAAAGAGTGCGTCTGACTATATTAACTATAAAGGCAGCTTCAGCATTGTTCTACTAGCTCTAGTTGATAGTAATTATTGTTTTTTGTTTGCCGATGTAGGATGTAAAGGTCGGATAAGTGATGGCGGCGTATTTAATCAGAGTGTTTTATGTCAAAAACTATCTTCTGGCACTATGAATTTACCACCTCCGAGCCCACTTCCGGATGGCGACAATGATATTCCGTTCGTATTTTTAGGAGATGGAGCATTTGCGCTTAGTAGCCACATAATGAAACCTTTTGCAGGCCACCATGCCCAAGGATCCCCGGAAAGAATATTTAATCAGCAATTGTCTCATTCTCGTGTAAAAGTAGAAAATACTTTCGGCATCCTATCCAACAGGTTTCGATTTTTTAAAAAAGCTATAGCTCTGGAAACCCCTTTACGAGCCTCTATTATTTCAATGTCTTGTCTACTTTTACATAACTTCTTGAGATACAGTAGTTCATCTCGGAATATTTATACACCCCCAGGTTCATTTGATACTTTCATTAACGGAGAACTTGTACGACCAGAATCATGGAGAAATGAAAATAGAGATAGTGCTTTGTTGCCATTACAAAATGTGCCACGTAGACCTACCCAAACAGCAACCCAGATACGGTTGGATTTTATGAATTATTTTTGTAGAAACAGTACAGAAAATAATTAAAATTTGTCAAAATAAATATGTTGTTTTACTTACACTGTTACCCTCTGTGTTAATAATGCTGGAAAATTCATAAACGTCATTTAAAAAATTGTCCATTGCTTCATAAAACGGCCAAATTGGGTTGTAATATTCCTCTTCACCCATGCCGGATTTAATGGACTGGATTTTCTTCCTACGATGAATTCTGTACGTTGCCATTAACGACTCCTTCTTTTTTTTTTAATTCACTTACAGGGATATTCATACTGTCTGCAATTCTACTCCAAGCATCATTAACCTGAAATAAAAAAAGTAGTTAGGAACTACTAGCTCTAGTTGATAGTAAAAACGAAAAAAGTAGCTAGGAACGGTATACCTATAGACAAATTAATATCGCAACTAAACATGTATTATTTTATGTAGTGAGGCAAGTTACTTACTCTGTTTTTATTTTTGTGTTGCTGGTGTTTGGGGTTCCATATAATGGATTCATTATGATAATAATCAATGAACCTAAACAGTTCTTCGTTACTCCATGGCGCCATATTCGCGACACGACACTACAGTCTACTAAATATACCAAACCACACACGTCCACTCCGGCCGACGCGCAACTATGAACTGAACGTTCGGCCAATGTGTGAACGCTCTTTGCCGCTCGCGCCAAATTCCTTTGATTCGTGCACGAAAAACCGACACTCATCGGCTCGCCGGCGAGCGTTGGCCGCAAACGCGAAATTCACACAAAATGGCCCAGTACACATTCGGCCAACGCGTTGGCCGCACGCGTTGGCCGAATGTGTACTGGGGCCTTAAGAATGAATAACTCTTCGTTGAACAAAATATTATTATTTTTACTGTTTAGTGAATATTGCGACACTTATAATCTGACACATGGAGGAAAAAAATACATTATTATTAATTATAATATATCTCACCGAGATAACGATTCAGATTGGCAATCAAGGGAAATAAAAGCAAAAGAGTAATTCTAATGAATGCTAATAGCGTTGCTATGAAGCAAGTTAAACATTATAATACGTGTATATCTAATAATTAACTGAGAATAGAACATGAATGAAATCATTTTTCTTGGAAAACTAATACAGATTTGAATACGTAAAGGTGTTATATTAATTTAATCAGACAGTGACAAAAGCAAACAAATTCCTAAAGGATGAATCAGTGGATGGCGAAGAACTTGTTATGGTTCTGCGAAAAGTGTTAGTTAAGTGTTGTAAAAAATCTCAAGAATGAAGTTTTTATTCGCAGTACAAACTACTCAAATTACTGTAAAAGATTAGACACCGGTTTAATAATTACGCAATTTATTGATAAGTTCTCGCAAGTACGTTCACATATTCGTCCAACTTAATACGGTGATTAATGCTCACGTAAGTTGTTAGTAAGTTTAAGTTATTTATGTAAGTGATCACAGCGACCGATACACTTGTTAGTTTGATAACGCAATTTATTGATAAGTTCTCACAAGTGCGTTAACATATTCGTCCAACTTAATGTGGTAATTAATGTTCACGTAAGTTGTTAGTAAGTTTAAGTTATTTATGTAAGTGATCACAGCGACCGATGCTTGTAAGTTTAATAACGCAATTTATTGATAAGTTCTCACAAGTGCGTTCACATATCTTCGTCAAACTTAATGTGGTAATTAATGCTCACGTAAGTTGTTATTTATGTAAGTACTCACAGCGAAAGATACACTTGTAGGTTTAATTACGGTAAGATGGCTTCGTGTTAACAATGAGTACCTGTTGTCATAATTTATGTAACTTTGTCAATAATGCCGAAAGGGCCCAAAGAAAGATTCGGAAAGAAGTTGCCTTGAGAAAAAAAAATCTCCAGAGGCATTCGTTCTGTTAACAGCAGAATTAAGAATGGAGGACTAATAGTGAATTTTATCCGAATGACAGCAACCGACTTCGAATCTGAATATGTAAGTCA
Organism: Hesperophylax magnus; assembly: GCA_026573805.1. NCBI lineage: Eukaryota > Metazoa > Arthropoda > Insecta > Trichoptera > Limnephilidae > Hesperophylax > Hesperophylax magnus. Next base: position 5,055,373 of record JAIUSX010000029.1, on the reverse strand, counting down.
TGTTATAAATAGAAACACTGAGGTTAGAAAGGATTGGAAAGCTAATCGAAAAGAAGGAAGCTCATTTTCGGAAAGCTTTTTACTACCTGAAAAATAAATGATATTCGATTTTTGGGATTAGAAAATATTCGTTCCATTTTCATTCGTTTTCGTGGGGCTTATTTGGGTTTTATCTAGTGTGCTTTATTATTTTGTTTTCGACAGATAATTACGTACTTACTTATCCCAATCAGATTTTAGTTAAAACAATAAAAATACTAGTTTTATGGGAAAAAAATTCAACGAAAACGCGTCTTTTAATTTTGAGCATCTCTCATCGGAGCGTTTATGTACCATTTCGTACATTTATTTTCATCTCGTCTTATCAAACTAATTTCACAAGCTATGAGAAGGCTTAGTTTGCACGGACAAAATTAAAACTATCTTATGTAATTTTGCCGTAAGTCACTTACATAGGCCACTTATGAGAAAAAAGTGACGTATGTAACGGCCACCCAAATTGGTTAAAATATTCGTTCCAATCAAAATTCGTCATCAGTGATTATAAGCGGTACAATATTAATTCAAAAGATGCTGAGCTTTATCTGACACCCTTCAACGTTTTTTCCAGGCTCGATTCAAGTTTCCTTTGTTGGCCATTTCCAGTTTAGGAACATTTATAGAACGCCAGATGTCCGGTAATTGTTATCGGAACCATTGTCATTGCCAAAGAATCATGTTTTTGCACAACCGCACATCAAACTTCTGCGCAAATTTGATTAACAATGGTTGTTCTTGGGAAGAGAGGTGTTTCTTTGGGGAGGGTTAGGTCCGCCCAAGGCTGAAAATGACCCAATTCAAAAACACACAATAATGTTATAAGAGAATGTAAAAGAACGGTAAGCCAAATTATATTATATTTTAAGCCTTCGTTAAATATTTATGCTCAGTTTTCTCCTTTGCAATTTTTTTTTGTGTCCTACATGAGTGAGTACCGAGATTTTCGATGATCTGAAATTTATCTACCTGAGGGAATATGGCTACTTCCCTTGATTCTAACCTACTGACTTTGAACCACCTTTATTTCTTCAGACTGATTCGTGGATGGTTTGAAAACTTGGCTATCTTGAAGAAAATTCATTTCTATAGTCCCGATCTTCGTCACCGACAGTTTTATTTTACAACCTGCCAATATTTATTTATTTATTTACTAACGGACCATGACCAATTACAACACATTAAAACAAGGATAAATGTTACAATATCGGATAATTAAAAAATAAAGTTATGACAAAAATAGGGCACAAAACCAATAAAGATAATGTCAAGTCAAGACAGGAACAAGGTTTTGACGGAGTTCACGACTTCTGCCAGATCAATACAAAATATTACTTACGTAGTGACTGACAAAAATTTTAAGGCTCACTAAAAAATTCTAGGTCCTGACTTAAGTTGACAAGTCTGGCCATTCTGGACATTTGTGAATGGTATCCATAATTTGAGTGTTGCTTGAGGAAAAGAAAATCATTATATCTGAGGAAGGAAGGAATTATATAGGGAAGGGATATTTAAAGGGATGAGTTGCAACAAAGTAGTCAATGATACTGTTAATAATTTTGAAAATGCAGATGAATTCAAAGTCCTTCCTATGTTTTTTTTAAAGAAGAAAGACTTCATTTTACTTCATGTTCATCATATGAGTAATCGTCTCTTTCTAACCCTAACCTCCTATCAAATCCCCTTAAGAAGCAAAGCTGTACGGATTTGATATGATTAATGTGAACATGATAGAATGGAGACCAAATAACGCAGGCATATTCCAGATTAGTGCGAACCAACGAACAGTAAAGAGTTTTCAGGGTAATTATATTATTAAAGTCAGGTAATTCTATTGATGAAGCCGATATGAAGAAGCCGATATGCCGTACTGTAATAGGTGTTTAAGTAGGCAAGGAAAATAGATTGTGAAACTCGCAGTGGACAATAAGTTGCATTAGCGGTACAAGAATAACTCTGTATTACACGGAGAAACATGTGTACAGCTTTTTTAAAACAAAATACTGTTAAAAATGTGAATGCATGACCATTTCCTAAATAAATGTGATTTGTACATCTGGCTGTTGACGGTATTCTGATCATGCTTCTCCGGGACCACATTTCGATGGTATATATCCATTACAAGCTCGGCAAGTGAACATTAGTTTCTCCACGATCACGTGCTTACTTTGCTGAGAGACGTGTCTAAAGTGTCTTAAGATACTTTGTAGGGTTGTAGGCAGGCGAACTCTTCTCTTGGTACATCTGGCTGTTGATGATATTCGGACCATTATTCTCCACGGCCACATTTCGATGGCATATATCCGTTACAAACTCTGCCAGTGACCATGAACTTCTCCAGGATCAAGTGATTACTTTGGCAAGAGACGGCGTCCAAAGTATCTTGGGATAAGTTGTAGGGTTGTAGACAGACGAACTTTTAAAGAACGGATAAATTGGTACATCTGGCTGTTGATGGTATTCTGATGATTCTTCTCCAGGCCCACATTTCGAGGACACATATCTGTTCCCTTTCACTACCTTTTAGCGCCCATGAGTGTTTTAAATGACAAAATGCAACCTACTAATAAATTCATTGTTAATTTGGTGTCGAATAAGACGTTATTCGGTAGTTAAAGTAGTTGTAGTTGCAGGCATACGTACACGTGTCAATGGATTTAGTCCACCAGCCAACAACGATTTAGCCAAACACCCAGTCCGCTTTGTGCAGCGGCAGCGGCGGCCCGTGAATGCGTGGAATGCCTTTGCTCCGGCAATTGTCTGCGCATTCCGAAGAAAGTTTACTTTACTTGCCACCAGCACAATAATAATTATAATTGTGTATTGGTTCGGCGAGGGGAACACCATGTGTGACCACGTGGCCGCCACGCACATTCCTCGGCAGGAATGCCGCTCTCAAATAAGATCAGCCTTACCTTCTATCAATATTGATCGGCAGCTTTGAGGTCTTACTATTTACGGTACACTGGAATATTTCAATTGTGCATTTGGAGGAATTTTACTCGTTCGAGATTGTGGAATTGTTGAGGAATTAGCGTTAAATACGAGCCAATTAGGCTCCTGCCCTTTAAAAACGTAGTGAAATACTAGCAAAGACCCGTGGAAAATCTCGGGATAGTCTGCATTCTTGACACTTTAGTTCCAATTTTTAAAATACCCATGTAATTTTATTCTTTGAAAACTTTATTGCTTGTCTCAATTCTTGACACAATCAGTTCGATTCTGATAAAGACACTTACATTCAAACCAAATCCGAGTTGATTGAACAAGAGTTACAATCAAATACATACAACCAAAATTAGAATTTTTAATGATTGATTAGTTTTCTATTTATTCCGGTGCCTTATTTTACTGTAGTTGGCTAACTCGAAGTGTAATCTTCACCCAGTATTCGCCAAAAAATTCTCCAAAAGCGAACTCGTATGTTTTAAAAATATTATTTATAATATAAATATTAGTATATTCTTGTGCGGAGTTAATAAAAAAATACAAAACAAACATTATTTGAATTGGTCAGTCTCGTTGTTTTAATTCCAATTTAGCAAAGTTCATGATTTCAGTATTTGATTGGGCAAAGGATAAAAGACGAATGCTTTACATATTACGTGATAATAAGACAGATTGTAAGGAAGCTTTCTTTGTTGTTCTTTGCTCACGACGAATAAAAGCACCGTTTGAAAACGACGGTTAAATAGAGCTTTAACCTAAGTAAATGTAGGTTCTAGGCGAGTTTGTTGAACCGCCGGCGGTTAACATTTGTGGCATAAGCCAATAATCCAAAGGAAAGGTGTTATATTTAACTGTTCAAACACGGACAAAAACATCTCTGCACATTCACCGACAATGGAGTGTTGAAAAAACAGAGAATGAAACGAAAGAAAAGGAGAAAAAATCGCATCCATCTCAGCTACATTCCTATTGGCTATGGGAAGAAAGCGACGGAAAAGTGGGTCACATTCCGAGGTAGGCACATTCCTCAGGCACATCCGCATCGCTCGTCCGGTACTGCCGGCCGAACAGTTACTGATGGGACTGTGAGCGATTTCCAAAAGGAATAGCATTCAAATTTGTCGTTTTTTATGGTTAACGGATCCGATGATTCTTGAATGTGACGTCACAGAATTCATTAACGAACTTTAGATACAGAGTTGCTACTTATGTACCTATTACGCTATTGCCATGAATGGAGTTAATACTTTAGTCAGCAACTAAGTAGGGACACAACAATAGGACTCCTGCAGGTTTGCAACTGTGTACTTCAAGATTCAAGTACAATCGGCTAGGCCAGTGAGGAACATTAGATACAGAGTTGCTACTTATGTATCTATTACGCTATTGCCATAAATGGAGTTAATACTCTAGTCAGGAACTAAGTAGGGACACAACAATAGGACTCGTGCAGGTTTGCAACTGAGTACTTCAATATTCAAGTACAAGCGGCTAGGCCAGTGAGGAACTTTAGATACAGAGTTGCTACTTCTTGTACTTGAATAAGTAACTGCGTACTTTAATATTCAATTACAAGCGGCTAGGTCAGTGAGGAACTTTAGATACAGAGTTGCTACTTATGTATCTATTACGCTATTGCCATGAATGGAGTTAATACTCTAGTCAAGAACCAACTAAGGACACAACAATAGGACTCCTGCAGGTTTGCAACTGTGTACTCCAATATTCAAGTACATTCAGCATGTAAGCTTGCATTCCGTTATCAAGTGGACTGTGAACTTTACTTTACGTATTTACGTTAATTTAATCATAAATAACTGACGTTCTTACACGGTACATTTTTTTTTTTTTTTTTTTTTTTTTTTATAGTGAATACCTCACAAGAGTCCCAACTGCTCCCGTCTGGAGCCAGTGAGACTATGGCATCCCCAATTGGGGGATGTTGTGAGGCTGAAGGTAAGTGGGGAAGGGAAAGAGGAAGGTGGGGAAGTACCTGGCTATTCAGATCTAGTCACTAAACACGGCTAAAGCCATTTGGAGCAACGATTCAATTCTGAATGGTGGTCTTACACCAGGGCGATACTGGTAGTATCTTCCACTCTGGAACGTGCCGCAAATATACTATATATTATTTTAATTAATTAATTGTGAAATAACACAAATTAATCAAATAAAATTTATTTGCGCACGCCGGGTTCGAACCCGCGACCTTCGGAATGGCAGTCCAATGCGTTACCACTGGACTATGCCGGCCGTCATAGTCCAGTGGTAACGCATTGTTATTATGTCGAATCGTTTAGACATCAGATTATATTACTTAATAATCAACAACCGAACTGATCTATTGAACTAAAAAAAACTAAAAAATATTGAACATCGAAAAAATATCACGAACCATGGATTTTTATTGATTTGTTTTAATTATTGATGTCAACTGGTCTTCAACCGATTGTATTCAAGAAAAAAATAGTTATACAAAATAAAATAATAACAATTATGAAGGTCTATATCAGTATATATTTTTAAGAAAAAACAAAAGTCTAAAATTCCCTTGCTGTGTAGAAAAAATGCATTTATAACCCTATTCATTCAAATGCACATAACACATCCATTTCGTAAGATATCCATTTCTAATTTTTGTCATTTTTTTGAGCAATAAAACATAAGTTAAAAGAAAGTAAATAAAATAAAACAGAACAGAGTATGAGGTGTATATTGTGCTGTAGCAGATATTCTATGATAAAAACAGTGCAACGCCAACTCAACATTCTAAGTGTGTGGCAACATTCGGACTATATTACAAGTTAAAAAATAAAATGTTACCAGATTATATGTTAAAAAGTGTTAGAGAAGTTGCAACGATTTTAGGCTTCCTAAGACAAATTTATCGGCGACACATAAACATATTTATTGTAAACGTTTCAAAATGTTCAATGGACTCCATTTAAATGTTAAGGAAGCCAAAAATCTTACAGATTTTCGTGGGTTATGTCTCAATGTTGTGAAGTCTAAATACTAATACGTAAGGTAATAGAATATTTTTATAGTAGTTTTACAATAGATGTATGTATACTAGATATAAATTGGTTAATTTTATATGTCAATAAAAAATCGGTCAAACATATACATAAAATATATCGAAATAATTGAAAAGAGATTTTATAAGTAAAATGATAAAATTTAAAATACAATAACTAAGTGAAATAAGAATATTGAGGGGAAAGTAGAGGACAAAACAGGACTTAGCTTAGAAAGTTAAATCGTTGAAGACAATATTAGCGACTTTCAAACGAAAAATTAAAGAGAAAAAGATTCGGTCGCATTTATCAATTGAACCCAGGACCTCAGCCTTGCCGGGGCTTTGCTCTACCACGGAACTAACTCGCCCCTTCAGTCATATTTAACTGTATCACGCTTCGACTAAGGACTACCAACATTATCTTCATTTTCTTAACGCATATTTTAATTGGCTGTTATCTTTTTATGTATGATTGCAAGATTCATTCCAACCTAAATGGAATCTTGATAGTGGGATAAGTAATGTTGACTTCGATGATTAAATATTACAATTAGACGTTTTACTCATCAAGATTCTGACCTATGAGGCTGCATCAAGTCATCATCATGTGTAATCTTAGTCGAATAATGTCAGATATCAAATTACGTAGGCGATTTACTCGAGCTATTGGCAAAACGTACAGGGTACCTATTGGAAAAAGTTTAACCGAGAATATTAAACTCCGGGGTTTTCCGCTAACCAAGCTACTGTAAATAATGGGGTTCGAAATACGGTCGCGGCTAAAAACCTTTTATAACGATATCGTTTCAATAATATGGTTAGTTATTCAATACGGAAATTTTAATAATATCCAAATAATATTAATTATGAAAAATACTAATTTCAGTTATGTGTCTCTGTGTCTGTCTGTAACTCCGGTTCAATGAAATATAGAGCTCTGATTTGATTCGAAGTTAAGAACCGGTTGTTTCGGAGAATTTGAACAATTCTTGAAATTTCAAAGTTGATTTTCAAGTTCTTTTCATGTTCTGTTATAATTTCAGTTCTATCAAGCAACTGGCTTGAATAAGACTTTCACAGAACCCGAAAATGAACGTTGAAATTTGATGAATTGTTCAAATTCTCCGAAACAAACCCGTCCTTAGTGTCATCATTTTCAAAATTGAATGTGTTTGTTTGGAGAATAAAGCGATGTAGTACTACAAGGAGAAAAATGAGTATTGCTGAATTATAAAGAATCTCTTCAAATTATTGGTAATCTGGTTAAAAACGGGATTGTAGGCTGTTTCTTGATAAACTTCTAGTAAAATACCAATGTAGGAACACGTGTTCCGATGTTATTACGAATTTAAACCTATCAAATTCCTTCGTTAAGGGCCTACAATCCCGTTTAAACCGGATTCTTAGTAAATTAGCAGCAGAGTCGTTTATGTGTACGTTTTCTCCGTGTGCACTAATTTTAATTTTATTTTACAATACTATAATTATTGTTGTCAACTTTAACAATTATTGTGTATTTCTGTTATTTTCTGTGATTTATAGTTGTTTTGTTCTGTAGTTACATCTTGACATCTTGTCATCATTTATCATCTTACCTGCTTACCATTGTGAGAATGAAAAGAGAAAACATTATTTTAAAACTGAGAGAAAATACATAAGTATGGAAAACTGGGTAGGTAACTCACCCTGTGTTTGCTTCAGGGATGATGTCATCAGCCACCACGTAAATCATGGCCCCCGCCGCGAAGGAAAGCGCGTAGGGCAGCACGGGGGTTGCTATCCCCACAGCCACCGCCCCCAGCACGCCGAACACGGGCTCCACCATGCCGCTCAGCTGCCCGTACCTGCCAACAACGTCCATCATCAATCAACTGCTTACCCCATGTGAAGACAAATTCGCATAAAACTTCGTATTTTGAATGAACCTAAAAGATAGACGATCGATAACGTCATATGTCAATACGATCATATGTATTATAATTGTATATTGAGATAGAACCTGCAGACAAGCAGCCATGTGGCAGCTTCGTGGGACTATCTATACATTGTCTAAAAAAATAAAAAAAATGTAAATTTTTCAGTCGATATCGGCGTAATCCGTCATCTATTGTCAGTTAGCGATATTTGCGAGCACGGTCAGAATTTGATTCCGACAGTTTGTAAACAAATCCGCTACTTTTAGGGCGGCCTCCAAGATGTCGGATAAGCTGTCAATGTGCACAACTTTTTGAATAATTTCTTAAACTAAACTAAATAAACTTTTAAAATTGAAAAAATATATATAGTACGATCTATAAACTCAATTAATTCAAGATAAAAAAAAGTTTAACTTCATTTTTAGTGTCAAGAAGTATATGCGGACTGCCAATGTGTATTGAAGTTCATATTTCAATTCGACATTGTCCATTTAATAATAATAATAATAATGATTGGATTATTTGTATAGCGCCGTTTTCGTGAGAAAATCACCTCAAGGGCGCTTAACAACTTAATTTATGCATTGGTGACTTAGACTTATAACTAATTACTTTTGGCTTATAACTAAGTTTCATACATTTCATAGTTTATTACTATTTTGAACTTTAGAAAGCTGATGTAAGCGTAATAGTAAAGATCAAGAAAGGGACGCTTAGATGGTTTAGGCGTGTTGAGCGGAACATAGAATTAATTTAAAGATAAAATATGATGCGAAAGTTGGTTAAAGGCGATTAACTTTTTGTTTTAATTCGGTTGGATTTTTACTGGGAAATTGGGCAGGTAAATAAAACCCAGAGAAGAACCGCTTAATTGACTATAGCTTTGACAACACTGACAGAAAAATAAAAGAAATTAAAGGAATAAGAATAGATTTCTAAATCGAAGCAGCAATTTTCTTCGGGAAACGTCATTTCCATTAAGATCCAAGGGGCTTCAAGTTAACTGTAAAAAATGAGACTAGACTCCATACTGTTCTACATCCAACGCTCATATGGATCTGGATTCTGGGTAGTACGCCAGTGAGAGAATGGGAAGACGTCCGGCATTGCCTCCGTTCCATCACCGGTCCCGCTAGAGTCCGGGACTAAGGGAGGAGATCTGAAAGTGGCATGTATCTCATCATATCATACTGACATCTCTTGTGTGAACCTGGCCGCGTGCATCGTGTCAGATCAACTTTCCCATGCGCCATACGGATAATTCCATTGTGAACTGGAGAGTTTCGCGTCTTGGGAACTCTGGGAGGGAGCGCGCGGCTGAGTTCGCACGGTCGCAGCACGCGAACACCAGCCAACAAACAACCCAACAGGTCCTCTGTACCTACTTCATACTCTAGCTGCAGCAACAACACCACGGGAAAAAAAACATCAAATCTATCGCTGCTGGGAGTGCAATAAAATAAATGTACCTAATTAGAATAATGGTTCACTTGTGAATAGATTACCCAGGCCGTGCAACATTTCCCCGGGATTTGTAATTGCACTGTGTTTTATCTCTAGAAGTTAGAACCTTCCTGTTCTCCTAGTGCTTCATGCAGTATCTTGACGCTAATATCATGTTTTTATTTCAATAACAAAGCATAGTGTGATCTTAAAATACATGTCGCGAAACAGTTTCACGTGATAGAACAAAAAATAAATACCACGCCCTAATTTCCAAATTACACAGGTTTCAGCAGAATCATCTATGATGGCTCACCGTGTAAAGTATGTGTACGAGAATCTGCACATAAATTACACAGGTTTCAGCTGAATCAGCTGTGCTGGCTCACCCCGTAAAGTACATGTACTAGTTTCTGTAAATAAATTACACAGGTTCAGAATCATCTGTGCTGGCTCACCACTTAAAGTACGTGTACTAGTTTCTGCACATAAATTACACAGGATTCAGTAGTATCACCTGTGCTGGTTCACGATATTTTTTTTTACATTAACCCCACACAGGAAAATAAATTCCCTCAGGGCCTATGACATCTTTGAATATGCTGTGTGGGGGTCTTTTAAAGGAAATGAAGGAGAGGAAGTTCTGGGAAGGAAAAAGGTATGAGGGGTGGGTAAAAATCTAGGGATCAGTATGTCCAGGAGTGACGGACGTATGATCTGTCCTTCCCGCTGCGTCAAAGGGTCTCCCCAAATCAGCCTCTCTCGATTCAGCACGCCACGCAGCTGGTGGGCAATCACCAAACGTGGCGAACCACTTGGGATGACCTATGTCAGAGGTGTCGGTTATCCAATAAATGGTTCCCGTGGCGGCGGTACCAAACCAGCTCCCAAATTGATATAAATAACGAGTCTCAAATTGTAATACAGCTGGAAGGAAGAATCAAAGAAAGGTAGCTTACCAAAGACTTCTCCAAACGGAGAAACCGGCGGCCTGCAGGGGTAAACTGACGGCCAACCCCTCGGGGAAGTTCTGAATACCGATGCCAATCGCCAGATTTCTGTAAAAAAGTTAACAAAAACGTTAGGAAAATAATCAAAAACTGCAAACAAAATTGATGAAAACAACGATATTTAAAAAAAAAAATAAGTTGGCACTATTTTTTGTATTATTTTTAATATGCGAATCTCGCGCAAGAGTCCTAACTGCCCGGAGCCAGTGAGACTATGTCATTCCCTTTAGGGTATGTTGTGATGCTGAAGGTAGTGGGGGAAGAGAAGGATATGGAAAAGATGTAGGTCGGAAAGTACTTGGCTATTCAGATCTGGTCACCAAACACTGCTAAAGCCATTTGAAGCAACGTTTCAATTCTGAATGGTGGACTTATACCAGGGCGATATTGAGAATATCTTTCACTCTGGAACGTGCCGCAAATATATCTTATATTATTTTAAATGTGAAATAACACAAATCAATAAAATAAAATTTACTTTAACCCGCGGCCTCCGGATTGCTAGTCGAGAGCATTGACCCTCGACCACGGAGGCCGTCATAAGTTCTATGTTGTAAGTTCAATCCAATGATACTGCACTATAATCATGAATTAAAAAAAAACAAATCAGAGAAATTGGGTTGAATTTATTTATCACACGAGAAAAACATTTCAAAGAAATCAAGCAGCGCATTTATAAACATTTGTATAATATTGCAATGAAATGCACCAAGCAACTTTCCAAACAATTCATCCAGCGGTGCGTTCCCACAATAAACTAAATCCCAAATTAACTGCTCTAAGATGCACATTTGATACAGAGTGATGACCGGAAGACAACACGGGGTGGAGAGAAACTAGTAAGTGTGGTAAGTTTGAAGGTTTGAAACAATATGAACTAACTAACTTAAAAATTTCAAAAGTTCTTCAATATACCTACAGACGTGAACTTGCTGAAGAAATGTAGCAGATTCGGTAATGTCATTTAAACAACTTGATTGATAGTCCTGATCATCCTCATCGCCTATCATTCCATATTACAATTGGCTACAGCAGAGAGGTTACTTAATTTTCATCTCCCTTTTCCCAAAATCAACTCTAAACCGAATTCCTTTATTCACAAATTCATTTGTAGGGACATTTTTAACTCGACTATACGGAACATATAACGAAAAATAATTGCACAATAGCACTCAAACGAGATCACTCAATCTACCTTCCCATCTACTTCCGCCCTTTATCCTAATCCTATATTCCCCTCCACCCTGCCCAACACATTTTGTGACCGAAAAAATCACTTAAATGTCACACTTTTTATTTTTATTTTTATTATCAATATAAAGTTTTTTACAGGTGTTTTTCGATGTATGTCTCACTAGGATATACCTGTGTCGAGACAGACGTATTGGATACATAAATAAGTGTTTAGATATTATTTGATACACATAATATTTCATTACATTAAATGACAATGTGAAAATGATAATAAATAATAATAACGAATGATTGGTTAATCAGCATCTAGTTGGAGTACATACTGTTAAAGGGGTTTTTTATAAATTTTTTGATCTTGGGTCTGTCTTGGCTAATGATCCAAGACTTGGTGTCTGTTTTATATTTCAAAAAAATTATGTTCAGTCTAAAGGCTAGTGGGAGAGCATTATACACGGTGTCCGAAAACTCGTAGTACAAGCGGGAAACTGGAGAATCTACACCACATGGGGAACCCAAATAAACATAAAGTTTTTATATTTGAGCATTTTCACAAAAAAAAAAATATTTTTCGGCTATTTTAGGGTTAAAGTTTTTTCTGGTGTTTAGGGTTGAACAACAGATGTTTTAACCCTGCAGAGCAGAAATATTTTATGATTACACCGGATTAAATGAAGGGTGATTTCAAAATAATGCTTCAAATCCGAGTTTCTTCATTTGTTTTACTTTCAAATAGTTTTAATTAGTTGGGTATTTTGATCTTCAGTAATAATTTATAAGAATTTGATTAAAAATAAAAAATAAATCAACTTCTAACTCGATTTACTCGATAACGAAAGCTCAAATAATAAAAAAAATATACTACAAAATCGACTCCAAATGTGATGTAGATTCACCAGTTTCCCGCTTGTACTATGAGTTTATGGACACCCTGTATAGCCTTGTTGCAAAATATCTAAAATTTCTCTGGCCAAAAGTTGTTTTAGCGAAAGGGATTAGTAAGAGATTATGTCCTTTGGTTCTAGTATAACGAGCAGTTTGGACATTGTCAAAAGCAGTTTTGTGTTTGAAGAGGTATGCTAGTATGTTTTTGGCATAAAGTTGCCTAATGTCCATCCGATTTCATCCGAGCTGCTTGTGATCGGTAGTTTGAAAATAATCTTTATTATAAGTTTCTGAGCTCTGGAGATTTTTTTTTTATTTTTTTTATTTGGTACATTATTTTGTTACAATTTATGTTTTCCAGTAATGTAGGCCTCACTGGGTGGCTTGCCCGTGCTGAGGCCTTCATTTTATAATATGAAAATCTAGTCTAAATATTACATTTAAAGAGAAGATAGTAAATTTGAAAAGGAAATAATAAATTTAAAATTAAAAATAAAAATACATAATAATACATTTAAAATTAAAAAATAATACAATGAAAATAATCTTGTGTGTTTGTGAGTGATGTGTGTTTATGTTGGTTTTGTGTGTTACTTGTAGGTTTTATTTTTATTTTATGCTATGACATTTTGGTAATATTGTCTTTTTTGTTGTTTAATCCATTTTGTAATTTTGTGTGTGAATTTATTTTTATTTTCCTCAATTTTAATTTCAATTTTTAGACTGTTGAAAGCTTTTATAGCATGGTATTGGTAGTGTCTTTGTCCAAAGGTTGAATTTACTGTTGGAGTTTTAATGTTTTCTTTGTACGCTTGTCTAACTGGTCTGTTAGTGTTATTTTGTGTATGTTGAAATTTATTTTTTTTGTTAAAAATGTAGTTTAGTAGTGTTTTAACGTATAATTGGCGTATATCTAGTACGTCACAGCTGTTGAATATTTGGTCTGTATCGGTCAGTCTATGTTTTTTTAGTATTACCTTTAAGATCGTTTTCTGTGCGGTTTCTATGTAATTGATAGCCGAGTTTGTTGCTCCTCCCCAAGCAATAATTCCATATTCTATTATTGATTGGCAGAGTGCAAAATATATTGTTTTCAATTGTTTTATTTTATATATGTTTCTTATGTTAAGGAAAATGTGTATTGTTTTGAGAAGTTTATTTGTGATTTGTTTGATGTGAGGTATCCATCTAAGGTTATGGTCAATTACGATTCCTAGATACTTTATTTGTTCTGTTTTGGATAACTAATTATTGGATCAATAGCGGCAGCCAATTGGCATTTTATAATTTTTGTGCAAGAATTATATTAAGATTTGCTATTAATTTTTCTAAACATAAATAATTAATTTATTATATTGTGTATCAATCACATTTATCAAGAACTAGCTGACGCTTACCCCACGTTGGTGGGGGTTACCCTTAGGAGATAGACATATACCATCGCGGACTTTTCTGTAGGCATTTTTAAGATATACAATTCCGTAGTAGATTATTTTGATATATCTCATAAGGTTTAGCAAGCGTTAACAATGTAGTGCCCGAAAATATATTTTTACGACTTTTTTTTTCTCTACTTTCTATACATATGATTTGCATGTACCATATATGTAAACCTTCTGGAAGAAATTCTAAGCGAAAAACAAAGCGCACAAACAGACAGACGCGGAGAGCGACTTTATTTTATATTATTTAGAGATTGCAGCCTTTTCACGATAGTTTCGACCTCAAATCATGAAATAAACATTACTTATAAAGTGTATCATACGCTCCTCTATATAAATTGACAGTATAAATTAAAATTCAAAAAACAAACAAAAATCCCAAAAGTAAATGAACATTAATAATTTACTTATAAAGTGTAAATTATTAACGTTCATTTACTTTTGGGATTTTTGTTTGTTTTTTGAATTTTAATTTATACTGTCAATTTGTCGTAATATGTGTGTCTAATAAGGTGCATATTGCACGCCTCACAACCATATTATAATAAAATACTAATTATTATAATCATACACTCCTCTGTACTTAATACAAATTTGGGAGGCAGAGGTCACCCCAAGTGATTTGCAGCGTTTAGCGTCTTAGCAGGGGAGTCCGGGTTCATGAAGGGAGGTTTTTCCAGGTCTTTGCAATATATGCGTCTGACCACCAACTGCGTGGCAGGTCGGATCGAGAGAGAGACTATTTGAATGAGAACTTTTGACCTGTCAAGCAGGACTCTCTCGACCGATTGCCTTGCACCGCTGTGAGAGGGATGGATTCATACGTCCGTCACTCCTGAACACGCTGACCCCCAGATTCCTACCTACCCCCATACCTTTTCTCTTCCCAAAACTTCATCTCCTTCCTTTCCTTAAAAAAGAGCCTGCACACAGCAACCCGAAAGTTGAAATAGGCCCCGAGGGGAATTATTTTCACCAGGGCCTCCCATGTGGAACTACTGTAAAAAATACTTATTTTTTAAGATGTGTCACTAATAATTCTCACTTAAAAGTTTCCACTGATATGAGTTATTCGATAATTTGATATTAAGCCCTCAACTTTATACTACTTAATTAGTTGATTCATGCTTCTTAATTTGGGGACTGAATAAATGATAAATAATCACACGATGACATACTCAAATACCATGTTAGCTGTTGGCTGCCTCAGTCACTGGTCCACGGCCTCTGGTGTATATGTGAGGTATATCGGCATGTGAGAGTATCCAGTATAAGCGTGGTATGTGGGTCACTAATTCAAAAATATGCGGTCGGAATGCCGGATCGAGTTTGCACCGGCAGCATCCGCTATTTACCAAACGTTTACTAAATCATTATAGATCCAACTTCCGATCTGGCAAGCCGTAAGAGATGGGAAGGCTGATAGAGATATTGAAAGAAGGGTTATTACAGATAACTCCATCAATGGAGGACAGAACGCGGTTGGCGCTAACAAACAACTACCCATAGATGCAAAGCCAGCAGTCCACAATTAAGTTCTGGTACCTACTCTGATGTATGGTAGTGAGACATTAAACTGGCACGGAAGGATGAAAGTAGACTGAATGCTGTAGAAATGAGATCCTTGAGACGAATGGTTGGTGAAACGTGGAGAAATGTGGAGATCCGCAAAGAATGCATGGCTGATCGTGATAAGTGAGATTAAGAAAGGAATGTTCAGAAGGTTTGGGCATGCAGAGAATGAATGAAGAATGTTAATGTTAATGGTAGAAGGAGTCGGGGACGGGCGCACACGTCACGATCGAGCATATACTTGAGACGGGCCACGTAGAGTCAGAATAACAGAAGAGTACGTAGGAGACGATTTATAAATGTGAATGAGGCAAGGAGTATGTGCCAATACAGAATTGTTTGGTGGTCCGTCCTCTCTGCCAACCCCTGCGGGAAACGGCATGATGGTTCGTTAGTACAAACATGAAACTTTTCATTTCCTTCATAACGATGTTTTCCATCGCTAGATTCCTTCCTGTTCTTACATTCTATGGTGTCAATAATTTCTTTTGAGGTCATGACACTTGTGTGGTCTCTAATAATCGCCAATATAAATAATGGGAAACATTTCCAGCATAGCGATGTTTAACATTACATAATCTTCTATTGGTGGACATCTTCCTGTTCTTGTTTTCTGGGTTGGGCCGTTTCTATTCCGGCCAACTGTTTTCTTTTAAGGTCAAGACTCCCGTGTGGTCTCTAATAGCTTTCAGTTTAATTATTGAGTCATGGTAAATATTGCATTTATAATGATGTTTACATCTGTTGGTACAACTATGATCTATGTTTTTGTTCGTGCTTATATTAATATAATGTTGGTATAACTGGTGTAATTCTATATTGTGTAGATACGCAATACAATTATTACATACTCATCCATAATACATTAGCGTATTTGTATCCACAACCTCTGTCTGTCACTCTTAAAACAATTGTCGACCGGAGTGGTCCAATAAATAATATTCCATTATTATAATCGTGTTCTAATTCCTCACCACAATACAACAACATCCATTATCTTCCAATATTGGACTTTTACCTGTTGTATTCCCTGCTTTTGGCCCAGGGTCCGCAATTTCAATTTTGACCCTCAGTTACTATTGAGGTCATGATTCAATCTTTCGTTTGGCCTCTGCTAACTTCCATGTTACAATATTGAACTTCCACCGGCCTCTTTTCCAAACTTATAATTGCATTTTCTTTTTGTAGGTATATCTAAATAAAATAATTGAATTACCAATAGAAATGCACACAGCAAAGGAGGGCAGACGAAATATGTACAGTGGAGTGTAAAGTGTACATATGTACATTGTACACACAAGTCTGGAACTTACAATTGCGGACTCTTAAGCAATGATTAATGTATGATGGATGGCATCCTGCGAGCGCCGTGTCTCTCCTTACCGCGATCAAAGGCGGCCAGGAGCGGACTGTCCCATTCACGGGGAAATGATGTAGGGTCATCTAATATCATTTCGAAACAAACAGGGAGACATTTAAAAAAACCCTTAACTTATCACAATTCCACACTGTTTCATTGGGTGTTTCAAACATGATTCCATTCAATAACCCTGCTAAAAGCAGATTCTAGTTTAAGCTTTTGATCAAATCCTGTCGAGCAAAATAGTCATGACACTACTTCTCAACTGATCCCAAAATCAATTAGAGAATTTTAAAACGCCCCAAGCTAAGCCATCAAAAAAACCAGGTTCCAAGTGTTCATTTAAATATGTAATTTTCAAAAAAAAAGACAAACATTGCCTGGTTACGAATAACTGACAATATTTAATATCTCCTACCACCACCACAATAAGCGAAAAATGTTGCTTGTGTTGAGACGGAGGACTTAGCCAGCCGAGGAATTGAATACACTACGCCTGGGTGGTACCCAAACGCGATGTCAACTCAGCCACCGATCGGTCAAATAAGTAATTAATAAATTTAGGCCGTCTTCTTCATAATTACTGACACCAACAACCTTAATACTTAAGGTCGAAATAGAGATTTTATATGGTGTCTTCTCGTATCGGAGGTTGTTTTGTTTCTAAATTTCTCATAATGTAACTAGAATATGTTATTTAACGGTCAAATCACAGAAAAGGCTAAAATAGCAGCATCCCGATGAAAGAATGATTAAAAAAACTTCCAGCAGTGAAGACTATTGATCAGAACTCATACATCGAATGCCTCTCTGTATGAACATGTCGCAATACGCATGAACAATGAACACCATAATTGGATTACAAATAATAAATGTACTTGACGCACCTACAAATAAGACCCAAAATAACTCTAAACAGAAGGTCAAAGACACCCATCAGAGTGCAAGTTCAAGTGACATAAACAAATCTAGTGAAGACAATATAACCCTTTATGAGCGTCTTACAAAACACTTCGATAGTAAAATCTCAGAAATTAAAAAAATGTTTACAAATGAAATTAATGATCTAAAGAGAAGCAGTGATTTCATTTGCAATCAGTACGAAGATCTGCTGTCGAAGTTTAAAATAATGGAAGATCTACAAAAGGAATCTAAATTCTTGCGAGAAGAAAATGAAAACAAAAGAATTAGAATCTCTTCTCTGGAATGTCGTGTCGCAGAATTAGAGCAAGAAAAACTCTCTGATAGCTTAGAGATGGCGGGCGTACAGTTGCAGCCGGGTGAACCACCTGTGGAAGCGGTACTTCGGGTAGCCAGTTCCCTGGGATTGCCCCTGCTACAGCAGGACATACGACTGGTGACCAGGACACAAGATCGGCGACAGAATGCCCCGGACAAACTCCATGCTACCTTCCTCAGCCTAAAAACCAGGGATTCTATTTTATCACTCAAAAACAAGGCTAAGATTTTAAATACAAACTCTCCCATCTACATTAGTGAAGTGCTTTCACCGTACTACAAAGAATTATTATGGAAAACCAAACAATCGGCCAAAGAAAAAAATTTCCAATTCGTGTGGTTTAAAACAGGCAAACTGCTAATCCGGAAAGGTCCGGGAGAAAAAATTATACAAATTAAAAATGAAAATGATTTAAAAAAAATGGTGTAACTAATTTAGGTCACTCAGACCTCATAATAACATTATTCTTATTTAACATACCACCATGGCTGATCTACTCACAATGAACTTAAATAGCACACACCAACATCACACAACCAATGATACAAAACTATGTGATTCTATTATTAACACCCCAGGTTCTCTTACAATATTTAACCAAAATATAAGATCCCTGAACAAAAACTATGATGAACTTGACATACTCTTAAGCAACTTTAAAACAGATTTCAAAATTATAATCCTAACAGAATGTTGGATTTCAACAACTTTTACAAAAAAATACAAAGATAATTATACTTCATTTCACACATTAAATAATAAAAATCAAAATGATGGCATTGTTGTATACATAAATGATAGTATTAACGCTTCTGTTTCAGAAATTGAATTAGTAAATTCAAACTGTCTACAAATAATCACCGACTGTAATACGTGTATTCTCGCCCTATACAGATCACCATCCATACCTAATATTACACCATTTATAATGGCTCTGGATTCTCACCTAAAAAAATTAACTTCATTCAAAAACATCATCATAGCTGGTGATCTAAACATAAACATACTTCCTAATGGTCACCCTCAAAACCTTGAATACCAACTGATGCTTCTGGAACATGGCATTATAAGCACCATTAATACTCCTACCAGGGTAACCAAAGACTCAGAATCATGTATAGACCACATTATGGTTAAATCAAAAAGACCAATAAGTAGTGCTGTATACGAATCTACAATCACAGATCACTACACAACAATGATAGGCCTGACTTCCCCAACTATGAACTCAACTTTCCAAAATAACACCGCAAAAAAAATAATTAATTACGTAAACCTAAAACAATGTTTAGAAAAACAGACATGGGAACATCTTACAAAAATTAACTCAACAGAAGAAGCCTGGATTTATTTTTTAACATATCTACAAACTCTCATTATACAAAATACCATAAAAACATCCACATCTATTCCACACCGCAAAGTTAGACTTAAAAAATGGATTACTCAAAGCATCATAAATAGCATTAAAAAAAGGGACAAACTACACAAACAAGTTAAACTGAACCCTTATGATACCTCACTTTATTTCTTCTATAAAAGGTACAGAAATATTTGTTCCCTTATAATACGTAAAGCCAAAGAATTATACTACCGAAACAAACTGATAACAGCAAATTATGATCCTAAAACCGTATGGTCAATTTTAAGGGAAAGTACGCATTCACAGAAAAACAAAGATGATACCATAAAAAAATTACTAATTGATGATGAAGAACTCCACTTCCACGAGAATTCTACACGTATCCTCAATTTTATAAACAAACACTACACTAATATTGGTGTTAGCCTAGCTGAAAATATAAAAACTACGTTGCCTCTCAGAGATATCCAGGAACCTCAAAACAATACAACAAACATCAGTAATGATAATTACAACAGACATTTCAAATTACATAATGTTACGCTAGAAGATACTAATAAAATAATTCAATCATTAAAGAATAACACAACTACAGGACCGGATGGTGTAGACTCTAAAACTATCTTAACACTAAGTCAACAACTACTAAAACCACTCACATACCTAATTAATCTTAGTCTAAAAGAAGGAATCTTCCCTAGCTTACTAAAAAAAGGTCTTATTATTCCAATTTACAAATCAGGACCAAAAAATAATGTAAACAACTACAGACCCATAACGCTACTAAATACCATTTCGAAAATTCTTGAAAAAACTATTAAAATACAGCTTCAACACTATCTAGAATCAAATCACATACTCTCGATCAACCAACATGGCTTCAGGAAAAACATGAGCACAGAACATGCAATAGCTACTGTAACGGACTTCATTACAAAAAATCTTGACGCTAAGAAAAAAGTTGTATCTATTTACTTAGATCTATGTAAAGCCTTCGACACAATTTCACACGAAAAACTATTCGTAAAGCTAAAAAACATGGGCATTAATGGAATAGAATTCGATCTAATTAAAAGCTTCATGTCTGACAGAACGCAACAAGTAAAAATTGACAGCAAGACAAGTCATCCACTTTTGATCACGTACGGAGTCCCACAAGGGAGTGTACTCGGCCCTCTATTGTTCCTCATCTACATAAACGAACTATGTGACATTGAAATTGAAGGTAAAATCGTAACCTTCGCTGACGACACAGTACTTCTCTGTCAAGCAGCCACATGGAAAGATGTATTTATAATTGCCGAAAAAAGTCTATCAGTTGTCAAAAAATGGCTAAACTGGAATACTCTTACCGTTAATACAATAAAAACAAAATACATCACACATAGCATTACACAAAGAGGTCAACCTCCACCTAACATAGACCTGTTTCTACATGACTGTGAACAAACTTCACCCAATTGCCAATGCGAGCGTATAGAAAGGGTAAACCAGACAAAATACCTAGGGGTCATTATTGATTCACACTTACGCTGGACTGACCACATAACTTTCATTACTAATAAACTAAAAAGAGTCATGCACCTAATAAAGTCAATCAAAAATATTTTCCCACATTCAATACTTAGATCTATCTATTTCGCACTCTGTCAATCGATTGTTACATATGGCATACTGGCTTGGGGAAGCGCTACAAACACTGCAATCGACCCAATACAAAAAATTCAAAAGGCAATAATTAAAATCATCTTGCAAGTACCATTCCACACAAATTCAAGCGAAATTTTCAAAACATTAGACGTCATGTCAATAAGACAACTTTATGCCAAATCTGCACTACTTAATTTCCTCCAACAGAAACTACACACTCTAATACCACCTCAAACAACAATAAAAACAAGGTCGACAACAAACAATACCCTGAACATACCGATAACATACACCACACACGGACAAAGACACTTCCAGTATTACGCTACAAAACTTTTTAATTGTATGCCCACCACTCTGAAACTACTACTAATGGGAAATACATACACAAACATTCACAAAAAACTGATCACAGCCTGGATCAAAAAACAAGATATCCATTTTATACAAAACATTATAACACCAAACCAAACATAATCATGGATGAATGTGTATGCATGTATGTATACATGTGTTTACTTATATGTGTGTATGCATGCATATATGCTTATTTATGTATGTATGTATATACATGGGTGTATGTATATATGTGCACATAAATAAATATTTTTCCTTCTTCTTTAAATAACAATGTACAATAACCATTAAAAAAAAAAAAAAAAAATTAAAATCACAATTCACAATTTATATAAGAAAATTTAACCAATACACATAAATACATGTACCATTTAATCATAACCACGTAAACACCTCAGCACAGGTTCTCCTAGTGAGGTGTTCACGAAACATATAACATTACCCACCACAGTTTCACCTTCTCAAACCTACCTTACACACAACATATTATAGTTATAAGTTTGAAATATATCATGTAAAAATATAAATAATTATGTGAACACTGTAAATATTATATAGAAATAAAAAAAAAAAAAAAAAAAAAAAAATTATTATCTGTTTAGTCTAACCATCTCTGTACAGTATCTAATACATTGTAAGAGAGTGTTTGGGAATAAAATATTACAAACACCCTTATTTTGGGATTTTCGTGTAGATACAATATTGCACAATCAAAGTAACAAACCGGTTCATAAATAAAAGAAAGAGAGCGTATAAAATAGTTTTCAGTGATGTATTTAAATGAAAATGACGTAATTTTGTTGTTGACAATATCCAAAAACATGTTTATGGCATTATAGGATTTGATTAACTTAGCCGTGCCATGGCCTCCATTGGCGTCATCGACATCTTCCATTCAATTGTGGGTCACATATTCCCCAAATATTCGCACTTCGTTCCGAAACCACGTACTTACACTTACGCTTACATCGACCTGTCATTATAAAACTAACTAACTAACCATCACGCCGTTTCCAGGGATAGACAGAGAGGAGAGAACGCCAAACAACTCGATCTTGGCACACACTCCTTGCCTCATTCATACTCATAAATACTCTTATATTATTCCAACTATTAACATGGCCCGACTCCAATCTATCTGGTTGACTTGACCGTGCCATATCTTTCTCGAGCGTTCCCGACTTATTCTACCATTCTTACTCGCGTCAAATATTCTCCTTACATTCATTTCTTCGTTCAATCGCACTACATGCCCAAACTACTCGTATCTAAGTTTCTTAATCTTACTCGTTACGCTTACACCTGCCTTGCATTCTTTGCGAATCTCCACATTCATCACATGATCATACATGGTTTCACCACACATACGCCTCAGGGATCTCATTTCTACAGCATTCAGTCTACTTTCGTCCTTCCTCTGCCAGTTCCATGCCTCACTGTCATACATCAGGGTAGGTACACCCCATTGTGGACTGCTAACTTCGCTTCTTTGGACATTTTTGTTAGCGCCAGCCGCGTTCGATACTCCATTAAAGGAGATTCCTGCATTTACCCTTCTTTTGATATCTCTGTCGACCTTTCCATCTCTCGCAAACACACTTCCCGAATACACAAACTCATATCCACCTGCTTCAAGTATTCATCATTTACAACTATAGTGCACACTATTTTCGTACCTACTCTCTCTTTCAAACACCTTGGCTTTCACATTCATCATGAACTCATTCCGACGTAATACGGTCATACATGGTTTTAGTGAATGCACACCGGGCATGTCAATTCTGCTGCATTGAGTCTAACTTCGTCCTTATTCGGTCAGTTCCACCCATTACTGCCAAGCATGATATAATATGGGTAATACTAACATAATACGTATTGTATGTTCTCGCCCATTTGTCTAGCTCGTTGGATCGACGATCGTTTAGGTAATTTGTATGAAGTAACAACGATAGTTGTGCACTGTTTGCTGCGAGGCAATTAGCCGCCGAAGCTGAAGGAGATATCGGCAAAAACACGGGGAAAAAACATTCATATTTGACTTTCAAAAGTTGTAGGCGACGGGACGCAGACTAGGGATGTACTGGATACCGCTAAAATACCGATACCTATGTATCCAAGTATATATATTACTAAATTAGCCATTTTATTTACAGATCCTCAATTTGGGAGGCGGGTTTGGGTACTGCCGCTCCGGGAACCATTTAATAGATAACCACCTCTGCTATAGGTCACCACAAGTGGTTCGCAACGTTTGGTGATTTAGCAGGGGTGCCCGGGTTCATTGAGTGAAGTGTGCCGAGGATGCGCCTGCGCACCAGCTGTGTGGCATGCCAGATCGGGAAAGGCTGGTTTGGAGAGACCCTTTGACCTCTACAGCTGGTCTCATTTGACCCATCGCCTTGCGCCGCAGCGGGAGGGATATTCATTCATCCGTCACTGCTGGACACACTGACCTCTTGATTCCTACATACTCCTCAAACCCTCTTGCTTCCCAAAACTTTTTATCCTCTCTTTCCTTAAAAGGACCCTCCAAACAGCATCCTCAAAGATGAAAGGCCCTAAAAAATTATTTTCCTCAGGGCCTCCCATGTGGGGTTAATGTAAAAAAGATGAACGTATTTGTCTATTGCATATGGTGTGTATGGGGTGGGTTTCTAAATGAAAATTTAGCTTCGTTTTACAATAATTCGTAACACGTCATCGTGTTCTACCTACACCAGTTTCTACAGATGCAGACATACAAACTTATGCATGTAGTTAACCTGTTACAAGATACGTATAGTTCGTTCGCTTGTTAGTTTTTATTTACTTTGGCCATCATCATAAAATAATCGAATGTTAAATAAAATTCGTTCTATTCCGTCGCGGCGCTAATATAAATAACGCATAATTACGTATAAAAAAACCTAAACTATATACGAAATAAGGGTGTGTTTTAACATAAGATCTCTAAAATATGATAAATAATAAGGAGTTATACCAATTATTCAACACAAAAACCCTAAATACATATATTTAGTTTGATACAGGTTGTGCTACGCAATGTTTTAAATACGGGAAAAGGGATTTTAGTGGACATAGCCCCTAATAGAATAAGACTACAGGAACTGTACAATAACAGAAAACATAAATACGTGCAAAAGTGTGATTGAAATTCAGTTAATAAAAAAAATAACGTATTAATACCGTTTCGCAGGCAGCCAAACGTAGCGTTATTAATTTGCCAACCCTAACAACTGGTATTACGAGGGGGCTCAAGACGGAAGAGACAACACTCACAGGCCAGGGAGGGGGGCGCACCGTGAGACTGCTCGGCGGCTCTCAGACCGCCCCAGGGCTCCCCCACTCCTCCGAGCTCCACACACACCACATACCGACCTTGTGCCCCCCACCGAGGAAGAAACCAGCAGGCCAGCCGACCAGCGGACCTCGTCACCATCATGTTTACATTAAACATCACCTGTGAATTTCGGATTTGATTTAATATTGAAAACGTTCGAACATCGTCGTCGGTGGATACGAAACGACCGATTTTTTTCACTATACACTAATTAGAATCCGAACATTTTTTTAATCGGATAAAATATATTTTAGAACGAGCGAAAATACGTGTTACGTAAATTATTGTCATCTAGCTAAATTATTATGAATACTATGCTACTTAAAAAATTATTCGAAAGAAAAATTTAACCAGTGAAACGCTGATGGGTGTTTGGAGAACATGCGAGCATTCTAATATTATCATTTTTAGAATAATTTGCGATGCGATTTTGATCTTAATGCTTCGAAAAATGTATAAAAAAAAATTGACATCGCTTGGGCGAGATAAAACTTTAGATTCCACCTTTAAATTTTATGAATGGCATCTCTGAAGGCTAAAAAACTTATTTATCTGTTTTATGCTCAGGCCGGTAAAAACAGTTTCTTACTTATCAACCGGAATAATTTAGGTTACTTATCGTATTAATGTTAGGTAATAGGTAATGTATTTTCCAAGAATATTATGAAAACCAAACCTAACCTTAAAAGTTCAAAATGTTATGTAAGAGTAAAGATGTGATCCAAGTTATGATCGGGTTGTTTTACAGAATTTGAACAATTCATCAAATTTCAAACGTGATTTTCAAGTTCTGTGAAGGTTCTATCAAGGCGATGCACTACGTAGTAATTCAAAATCATGTGTTTTTGGTTTGAAAATTTGGTCGCCTAGAAATGTTTCAGATGCTTTAATTAAATACTGCGAGTAGAATACATCTTGGCCTTTGAAATAATCGAGTATTTTTTAGATAAGCCTTTTTATAAGGCCAGAAAAAAATAATGTATAAGGCTTATGTAAACTGCTTTAAAGTTCAAAATCTCCTACTTACGAACCCATTTTCGGTTATGGTTTAATTGTATAATGTGGCAAATTAAATTATTTATAAAATTATCGGAAAACAATTAAATATTTATGCCTGAACATTCACAAAATAAAATAAAAGGCACTTTTTGGTTTTTTCTTGCATAAATCAAAACAGGCGGATGGTGTTAAGCGGTAATTTAAACCTTACGTAAGGGGTGTTATTGATAGTGGCTCGATTTAAAATATTACACTACGTGGTGCAATAACAAAACTTGAAATGAACCTTCACAGACCTTGAAAATCAACTTCCAAATTTGATGAATTGTTCAAATTCTGTGAACCTTCCTTAGACTTTTGCTACTTCGATCCGGACACATATCGAAAACTTTTGTTAAGATTAGGTTAGGTTAGGTTAGGTTTCCAAATATTATTACAGCTTAATGCTTTATAATATTATAGTAATGAATAAGTGTGATTAACTTATGATTACGAACACGTAGAACGACAATATATTTTGATGGGTGATTACTTCAATCGAGTGCTTATCAACAATAATTACGAGAGTAGGTAGTACTATACAACATTTTTAATACATATGTAACAAGAAAAATATTATTATTCCATAAACGTAAAACACAAACTTTCTTTGATTAGCATATTATAATTTATATATAGAACAGAACATTCACGCCCGACTGGGCACGCGATTTGAAATCGAATTTTATAATTAAAAAAGTATAGAAAAACGTTTTTTATTAGATTTCCCATATATTAACGAAACTACAATAATAATAAATAGTTAATTCCAACTTCAGCTTGAGGAAAATTACAAGAATAAATTATGACTTAGACAAAAAATAAAGAAAATCAGATTTCGCATTATTAGTGAAACAGACATTCAACACAGAACAAGGTCTGGGAGATTGGTAAAACAACCAAAAAGGTTTACATTTTCTGAATTTTATTAAAAAATAAAAATTGTACTTTGTATGTTGTGTCCAATTGATATAGTATTATATAAAGCCAACTTATCTTATATAAAATGTATTATGAAAAAAAAGGAAGATGTTGCATTTTCATATGTCAATTGTCTGTGTAAAGGTTAGCTTCCGTTTCCTACCTCTCTCTAAAAACAAGCTCAAACTACAATAGACGTTGAATTATAACTTTTAAATAAATCGGTCCATCTTAAAATAATTAAAATTGTTTCATTTTATATAACAATGAATAACATAATAACAATTCGTCAAATTTCAAAGTTGATTTTCAAGTTCGATGAAAGATTTTTTCTAGTTCTGTTATTATTTCAATAATTTGATGAATTGTTCAAATTCTGTGAAACAACCCATCCTTAATGTTCGTTTGTTCAAAATCTAAATCTCCGAAAGATCTTCGCCGATTGTTTGAAATTTGGACACAACGTTGCATTCGGATACGCGTGTTTTTTTTATATAACTATATTATATAGATGTTACCTGTGACAGGTAAAAACATGTTTTTTTTTAAATTTAAACTGTGCCATCTGTTGGACGTAAAAGCAACACGAGCTATTTTTTCAGATAGACTGAGCCCAGCAACGCGTGGCAGGGTACAGCTAATAACTAAATACATAAATAACACCCCCATACACAAGAGCATGGTTTATATGGGGGTATATCTTTAAATTAAAATATAATATCTATATAAATATAAAAATTAAATATTAGTATATATTACACATTTGGGAAGCGGATATTGACCACACAGCATCCCCAAAGAAGACATAGGTCCCGAGGGAAATTATTTGTCTCCCGTGTGGAGTGAATGTAAAAAAAATAAATTATTACTCCGTTATCAATTATGTTAATATTATTGCATAAATAATAATAACGTTGATAGTAATAAGTTCGCAAGCTTTAAGGAAGTAATAATTTGAATATACATTGATTTATGAATCACACAACCACAAATAGCAGCCATACACGGTCAAAATAGTCGGAGAAACCCTTGTATGGCCAAATACCAGCGGCAGTCCGCAGCACCAGTCCAGTACCCGCGGTCCACTCATGATGTCACACGCGGAGATTAGCCGCTTTGAAATGTTTGAAAGTTGATGGACCCAGTCTGGTCGAACCGGAGCGCGCACCAGAGGCGATATCGAACCTCATTCGATGTCAATCTCACCGCAAAGACGCGAAAGTCACGAAGAATATATGTAGTCATTATCCATGACATGTGGTCAGATAGCGAGAAAGCTCTTTGGAACATGTCCCTATCTTGACGTCCTCCATGGTCCTGGGTGAGGCTTTCGACTAGCAAAATCACGGCCTGCGCAAGTAAATTCTATTTGATTAACTATTAATTAATTCAAAATAATACATATTAGATATATTTGAGGCACGCTCGAAAGTGGAATAATACAGTATCGCTCTGGAGTAAATACCACACGGCAGAACAGATGTTATAGCATAACATAAAATGACACGAGGAATGGTGATGTTGAAAGAAATTTCTGAAACGGTTGATGTATTTAATTCCTCTTTAAGTAGCCTTAATACTTTTTTGTATAATTATGTTCCCAGATGCTAAGAGTGTCAAAATGAGAAGATTGTACTGTAAGTGGAAATAATAATACTAAAAAAATAACATCAATAGATGTTGCGAATCTATTTCAATGTAAAGTGCTCCGATATCAGTGATCCATTAAATACCAGTACACAACAAGGGACACCAAAAAGTGAGCCCAAAATTTATACACTTTGACATTTGCAGCATGACACGTGAAAGGGAAAGACTTAAAGTCTCGACCGTGAAATGATTTGTCGGCTTTTACCTTTCATCCTTTCAACAAAATTATTCATGATTAATTTTAACTTGCCTTTAAAATGCCCCTCACACAGCATCCCCAAGTTGACATATGCCCGGAGATTTCCTCTCACTTAGTAGGTGAGAACATTCCAAAACAAAAACAACAACACCATGTTTGTTTGTTTGTTGTATGACGACATGTTTTATTTTAATTTGTCGAATTCTTAAAATGGCCGATTAATTACGCCATATTCATATTCAGCTAACGATTAATTTATTTTAATTTCGACCTAGGAATGAATCCTCGAGAGGCATTCAAAAATTAAACAGAAATTTAAAAAAAAAATGTAAGCAAGGCCGTCTAGAATAACACGCTTTTCGGCGCAGTACATCGCCATTCATTAAACTTATCTGTCTTAAACATTAACAGTCTTATTAAAAAACATGGAGAAAATTTTATTCAATAGATAAACGACCGTGTATATGAAAACATTACTAATATAGAAACTAGTTAACTAAAGTAGTTCATTGAAAGATATATACATTGTTTACACTGCCAAAGAGGGTTGTATAAATTTGAAATTTCTCATGGAATTTCGGAATAGTTCTAAGGTACTTTAAATGTGCTATGTATTTCACCTTTTTGAAGATGTCTTTAAAAAAATAAAAATACCATTTTAAGAAACTAAACAAATTACCTTATTTTTTTATTTGAAATAGACTTTGGTATTTATAAATTGGAATATTTGAATTAAAACATGAAAAAAGTTTTTAATAAAAACAAACATATTTTTACTCCAAACGTCGTTTAACTCCAACATATTCCTTTTGTTTAGGGAATCTGCTAGAAAACTGTCACCTCACTTTTATTTAGGGAATCTGCTAGAAAACTGTCAACTCACTTTTATTAAGGGAATCTGCTAGAAAACTGTCACCTCACTTTTATTTGGGGAATCTGCTAGAAAACTGTCACCTCACTTTTATTTAGGGAATCTGCTAAAAAACTGTCACCTCACTTTTAATCTCGTTTATACAAAAAAATAATCATTCCCAGAGAATAACGGCAACAAAAATGAGATTTTGAATGAATTGTTTACGCAATGAAAACGTTGATATCTATTTACATAAAACATTTGTGTTATTGAAAAACATAACTTACTTGAATTCTTATTAAATTCACGCGGTAACAGTCAATTAAAGAATAATGTGTCAGAAATAACCTAACTTTTTCAAGATCAAAATTTCAGTCTGCGGAAAATCCAACGTTACCAGTTTTTTTCGGAATCAAGTTAAAGATATTTTTTATTAGTACCAACTTGAATCTAAGCTTTTACATTATTTTTATAATGTGTAACAAAAACACCATTGGCACATTGAGAACACATACATTGTATGTAGATGGAGATACACTCTTAAGCTGGTTCACATTTTTTCCGAGCGAATTTTCTAATCTAACCATCCCTTTTCAACTCATAACTCATCCATAAAAGAACACATATACACGGTGTCCGGAAGCTCGTGATACAAGCCGAAAACTGATAAATCAACATCACATTTAGAGTCGATTTGTGTGGTAGTATAACTTTTTTGATATGAGTTTTCGTTTTCGAGTAAATCGATTCCGAAGTTGGAATTTTTAGGTTAATTTTGTAAAATTAGAAGCTAGAGGGTTAATGTCAGCAGTTTACTCCAAGCGTAGACCGGCACCAAAAGTTTTTTTTAGTTGCGGAAAAAAATTACAAAAAATCGAAATGCAAAGGAGTTTCCGGACACCGTCTATTATGTGGGTACTTATATTACTTCTACATTTTACCCTCTCTCTCCTTAACATTATAATATAAAACAGTTATTATTTGAAGATGCGTGAAATCAATTTTAGAAATTTGTTTACAAGCAGAAAGTAAAGGCTTAGACACATTACTCTATATAATGCACGCATAATTTGGGCGTGGCATATACGTATTATATGTTGGGGTGACATACTACGATATAATATTCCTAAGGAAAGGGGGTTAGATCGATTGGGAAAATGCCTTCGAATATAATTTCTTTGTATAAGATCTGTCACTTTGACAGATGACAGCCGCGTAATTACGGCGCCCCGTAAATTGTTCTGACCCCTTCTCCTGCCGTAGGTAGTAGAGGGGGTCGCATAATTTTCAAATATAGGCTGGCTAGCAAATGTCTCAATTTACCCAGTAAAATAATATAAAGTTCGTTTTCGGCACATTCTAGAGTGGAAGATACCCTCAGTATCGCCGTATAAGTATCGTATGAAGAATTGAAAAGATTCTTGAAATGGCTTTAGCCGTGTTTGGTGACCTGATCTGAATAGCTAGATACTTCCCCACCTCCCTTTTCCCCATCTCCATCCCCTCCCTACAACCTTTAGCCCACAACATATCCCAATGGCACCAGACGGTTGGGAGCAGTTGGGACAACTCTTGGTCCCAGTAGTTTCGATCAGTTTATCAATATGTTTATTAGATGAACGTTCGTACCATACGTATATAAATACAAATCTATAGGTAATCGAAATATTCCACTAAACAGTATTAAAACATCCATTTTTAAAATTGATACGTTGAAGTATCGTTAGTGATTTACAAAAATAACTGACTTTAAAATTCAACGAGTTAGCAATAGGTACGTGCACAATAGAAAGTATCTCTAATCTCATAATGGAGAAATATTTGTCTACTCTCTACGATTAGCATTCGTCGGTTATTATTCAAGTTCTCGAGAAATGGATTCCTTTATGCGGCGGGCTATAAAAAGTGTAAATATCGTCTCGCAATAATAATGACAACAATTCCTCATGCCAGTTTGTAGCTACAGCACACTGCCACACTGTTACTGCCACGGCTGTTGTCTGTTGTGGGACATTATGGATGCATTCCGTGTCCCCCTTACACGACACGTCCACCATTGTTTCCCAATTATCACCTCCAAATATTTCCATGTGGATTGGAACTTCTTTCCCCGCATGCAGCGCGCCGGCCAACATCCGTATCAATGACCCCAAAGCGGTGCAATTAATCACTGCAGTTTGGATTCTGCACGAGAAGACGAATGTATGTGTTCCTAGAATACGGCGCATTGAATTTCATTCGAATGTGCTATTTACCAGTGGACTAGAGCGAGCGAGAATACGTACACGGACAGAATATAATGCTATTCATCCTGGCGCCTGGGAAACTGTCCTTGAAGCCAGCAGGGAGAGGAAGGCTGGATGCGGAAAGAGAGACCTGAAGCAGAAACTGCACAGTGTACATAAGGCATAAGGCTGCGTCTGGTAGCTGGCTGGTTGCCGCAGTGTCGGCAGTGGCAATCGGCACCCAATGGGGCCTCGCTGTCTGGCGCGCCATTTTTTTCCCGTTCTCCGTTTATTTCCGCCTTCGTCACTCTAGCCCCATACGGAAACGCTGAGTCTCTCGTACAAGCACGCTGTTTTCTACATAGAAAAAACCTCCAAAACCGGCGAAGCCACTATCCAAATATACTTCGCTTTTTATTAAGTGGGATCGTCTTGCCGGCGAATCGGCGAATTAATTTATAGCGTCTATTTGGGCCTTGAAGGCGGGCTGTAGCTGTACGGCGTGAACTTTAAATCCGCCAGACGGTTCAATTAAATTATAAAAAAATACACTTACTTTCCGCGATACTCTTTACCGTGCCGTGGTCAGAAATCCACATTTTTTATACAGTGGTATTCTTGCTCGCCGCTTCGTGGAGATTGCACACTGAGACCTGCGTGGCTCTGTTCTGAGTTCTGACCGATCGAACAGTTCAAGTTTTGACGGCTGTTCTAAAAACTGCGAGGGTGATTAAGCGATCAAGACTTCATTAAACTGATTTCAAGTAACAACACTGAAATTATAATTATATGAAGGCTGATTCGGTTGCATATCTTCGGCGGGTACACAGAGACGCCTCTCAAGGTGACTGTTTTTGCTTCAGACTGTCTGACGACACCGATTCAACTCGAGACTCCACAGCAAAGCATACTCCTATGTCTGTGTAGATGTAGAATGGCCAAAGTATTACAACACTGAAAAAACAACAAAGAACATACAACATTTATATGCGTGTTATCTTAGCAGCATAAACTAGGAAATGGTGAACTTGGGCCCCGAGTAGGTATCAATCCACATTCTATTTTATATCAACTGGGAAATAAACTAATTTCAAATTTCTCGTTTGCCAGACAGGCTGTACTTATAAACAAAAGATATAACATTAATTATATTGTAATCCTTATTGTCCACCCTGCACGAAAGGTGGCATAACCAAGTGATGATCGTAAAGCCCTCCCCGATATACCCTACTCTAGGTGAAGTACTCGGGCCACGGTATGTCAGTGAAGACTGGATGAATATTAAGTTTGAAATCCTCGTGAGAGGCACTCGGCCATAATCACGTACAGCCGTCCAAATGCAAGAAGCCAATATAATAATTTAATGATTATTGCGCATTTCTCAATCAACAAACAGGCACAGGCACTGGCACATAACATTAGTCGCAATCACCGGCGACCCGCTGCATGCAGAGTTCGTACCATTACTTGTAACTAATAAGATGAATTAATGGCAAGAGGTGAGAAAAGGGTGAGCCTCATTCCGCCGGATGATTAGCATTCCTCGGCTTGTAATTGACGACATCCTCAGGCCGACAAGTAGATCGCCACCGCTCATAGCTGGGGAACGTAAGATCTAGAATCTAGACTACGGACTACGGCACCAAACGGTAAACAAACCAGCAAGCAAACAACGTGACATTCCTAAGACTGCTGCGGACTGTGAACTGTGGACAGGAACAGCGAGCAACGGAACTCGAGTGAATGGGCTTATTTTTATATTAACTCTAAAAAGGAGGCCATCACTGTACTAACTTAGGGACCTTAGAGCATGTTGTGTACAAGTGTTTTTTAAAAGAAGATAAGTGAACCTGAAACACAAAAACCTACAAATCATTCCACAACGGAACTAGCCACAACAAAAGGTTTTCGCGCGGAAAATTTTAGGCACGCGTTTGGCGGGTGTGTCTCCAGCTACGGTTATGGGATATTAATAATTGCTGGCTGCTGTTTTAAGCATAATATTTCGTGATTTGGATGATTTTGGCCACTACCCGTGACCAGAATAAGACAAAAGCAATAATCCATAATCAATAACTTGTGCATGACACAAGTCCGCATTTTTCAATGATCGGATTATGTGACGGAAAAGTAGATACAACTAATGGAACAATTTTAAAACTTTCATCAAAAACTTTCAACAGTCTCAACCTACCAAGAAGCACAGATCAGGGGTACAATAATATGAAAGATGAAAGAGGCCATATCTAACCCAACCCAGGAATCCTAAACCCTTAAAATATTAAATACATATACATTATTATTTTCTTTCACTCTTTCTCGCAAATTTCTTCACACTGGTTCGTGGATGGTTTGAAAACTCGGCTATCATGTAAAGCATTCATTGTCACCGACAGCACAGACTTTTCTTTATTTCTCAACCTGCAGGACTAACTTGTCTAACTTGTAACAAACGGAATCAATTCGGATATCGACATATTTAGCATTAATGAAGCTGCTTTTAAACGGCAAGCATGAATATTGCCAGTAATAGTACCTTTAGCAGCTTTTTAATATTTAAAAAAAACCATAGTGGAATCAATTCGGATATCGACATATTTAGCATTAATGAATCTGCTTTTAAAAGGCAAGCTGTAATGCTGCAAGTAATGCTACCTTTAGCTGCTTTTTAGTAAATATATTTAAAAAAAAAAAAACATAAAATTGTATTAAACATTCTAAAATCTTTGCAATATGATTTTCCGCGATCTCCCTCTCGTAAATACAATTTCCATATAAGCCGCATTATCAGTAATCTGATTTACTAACCTCCGAAAAATAATAATTATTATTAACCTGAGCGTGTGTCTTCGAGCTAACAGGTGACATTCCACCAACTGGGTATCATACTAGCAGAGGCGTGCATTCCATATAGGCACATAAGCATTGTTTACCCTACATTACTTACGTAAGTAATATTAAAATTATTGCAAGAAATCAATCTACATTTTCAAAAATACGCGCGGAGCATCAACACGAATCGCGGCGCACTGGTATTAAAGGCAGAAACTAAGTATGCGAAATGACGTATACGTCATATTCAAGTGTTCACAGTATTTCACACGAAAAATGTATATATGTGTGCAATGCGCATTTTTGTTCCTACATTCATATTACCTGTCATCACAATTTAATATAGCCTATATACGACTGCCGTGATATGAACATGGGCCCAGTATGGTGGTCGAGATAATACAAATGAGTTATAATATGACATTTATAGGTTATAATAAATAAATTAAATAAAAAGGGACGATTCGTTTGTGTCCGTGTGTGTTCCAAAAAAGGCCTAGCCTTTTGGGTACAAATAATAACATACCGCCATTGCCTAATGCAGCAATCATTGCCATCTGTTTTGCCCTTAATGAGTATAACTAACGAAATAATAATAATTTACTAAAATACAACAATCACTTCGTAAACACCACTTTAATTTTTTAATACTTAATGCCGACCGGGTTTCGCTACAACCGTAGCTTCGTCAGGGCTGTATAATACAGTTTTATTTTAAATTATAATGTCACATTACAGAGTATATGCTTCATTTGACCGGTCGGCGGCTGAGTTGACATCGCGTTTGGGTGCCACCCAGGCGTAGTGCGTTCTATTCCTCGGCTGGCTTAGTCCTCCCTTACAACACAAGCAACATTTTCCGCTTACTGTGGTGGTAGTAGGAAATTTTCAAACATTGTCAGGTTATTCATATCCCAGGAATGTTTGTCTTTCTTTTAAAATAAAATTTGAATAGATAATTTATTATGTTGGCAAAGTTGACTTTTTGTCGTGATATAGTCCGTTTAATTAGGGGAAAAATATGGACATTTTATGTACAAGTCATCCAATAATAATTGGATGACTTGTATAGCGCCGTTTTTGTGCAAAATCACCTCGAGGCCGCTGTATAAATTTATAATACATTTTTACAGTGATCTATGTTATTACTAACTATTTATGGATATAATATACAGTATAATGCTTACCTGGTAGGTCACTTGAGATTAACAATTAAAATTATCTAATTGTTTATTAGCGAAATTTAGATACGGGATTTAGGACATAATTAGAAAATTGGATATAACTGGACTTTATCTCAGGAATGGTATATTTAATTTAACGGTATGACAGCTTAAAAAGGTAAGTTTTTAGTTTAGACCTGAATTCTGTTGGACTTGTTATGGATCTTAGTTCCGGAGGGAGTTTATTCCAAGCCTTCGGCCCAGATACTCCGAAAGCGCGATCACCAAACTTAGTATTTGACTTGCGCTTAGGTTCTATCAGACTGCCTACAGCTGATGATGTTGCTGATCTAAGAGTTGACTGCCTCAGACCAGTGTTTTCCGGGACGCATGGTTCATAGATGTAGGGTGGGGCCATTTCATTGATGGATTTAATGGATTACCCAGTAATTAGCCTGTGATGTGCATAAATGATATGGTTTTTTTTTTATATTTCAACCTACACAGCAGCTACAACCAGCAGCTTAGACATTCTTAGCGATAACTTTCAAGAAGCGAGTTGTCGGTGGTAAGTTTTTATTTTTATTTTTATTTTATAATCCTGGGGAGAAGCAAACGCTGCCGCCATTGATCCGATCTTTAAAGATAATTCGTGAACAACATATCACAAGCTGTTCGGTTGAAATCTTAGGAAGAATCTGTGTTTTGGACACTAGGCAACTTTATTTCTAAAACATAATACTTGTAGCATACCTATTCAAATACAGAAATGTTTTTGACAATGTCCAAAATGCTCGTGATACTAGAATCAAAGGGCATAATCTCATATTTATCCCTTTCGCTAAAAAAATTTTTGGCCAAAGAAATTTTAGATACTTTGCAAAAAAGCTATACAACGCACTTCCACTGGCCATTTGACAGAACACAAATTGTTTTAAATATAAATCAGACAACACGTCTCGGATCTTCGGCCAACACAGATCAAACATCAACGATTTATATTAAGGCGATGCACTACGTAGTAATGCAAAATCATGTGTTTTTGGATAGAAAATTTGGTTGCCTAGAAATGTTTCAAATGATTTAAATAAATACCGCGAGTAGAATACATCTTGGCCTTGAAATAATCGAGTATTTTTTACATAAGTCTTTTTATAAGCCCAGAAAAAAATAATTTATAAGGCCTATGAAAACTGCTTTAAAGTTCAAAATTTCTTACTTACGAACCCATTTTCGGTTATGGTTTTATTGTCTAATGTGGAAAATTAAGTTATTTATAAAATATTTAAATATTTATGCCTGAACATCCACAAAATAAAATAAAAGGCACTTTTTTCGATATTTTTTTGTTGCCTAAATAAAAACAGCTGGATGGTGTTAAGCGAGAATTTAAGCCTTATCGCCATCTACGTAAGGTGTGTTATTGATAGCGGCTCGATTCAAAATATTACACGACGTGGTGCATCGCCTTAAAACCTAATTACAAGTATGTATTACTATGGTGAGATGCTGATTGTCTTTTATTTTAAATGCAATATTGTGTTATATTTTGTATTGTTGTTATAAATTGAAATAAACTGAATTCGCTGTTTTTCATACTGCCTACCCTGATTAGAAACTCTGTGCACTCCACTGTATAGTAGGTAATATGTACTATTGCCCAAGATATTTCACATGTTCTATTCAGGCATTCAGAGTGCAGCACTTGGAGCGGCGGCGGCGCTGGCAGGCTGCCTTCCTGCCACCGACTCTTCTGATTATTAAATTCCACACTCTCAGAAACGTGCTCAGTTCTCAGTGCCAAGTCGTCCTAGGACCACTGACGAGATAAGCCGAGGCAAGTGTGAATGGGCGTGGCAGAGAAAACGAAGAAACCTAATTATTTCCTTATTTATTTTAGTTTGCAAAACATTAAAAAAGCAATAAAAAATGATAATGATAATAATGATTTATTGTCTTCTTTTCTTAATAACATATAGAGATAATGATATCCTCACTGGGATCTCCCGTGCTGAGGATTTAATTTACATATTTATTTATTTATTTATTCATTTTTGGGAAATCAACAGTTACATTTTTACAGATTGTACATAAGTAAAATAGCTAAAATAAAACCAATTACGGATTTCCTCCTTGTGACTTTACGTAAGACAGCATTAGAAGAAATAATTATATTTATGAGAAATGTGAAGTTATAATTATATAAAATAAAAGAATTGTATAAAATAATAGAACAAAATAATACAACAAAAATAAAGGGGAAAAAAAAAAAAAAAAAACTAAAATTTATACATATAAAATAAAAGATTTTCGATACATTGGTAACCATAAGAATACAAACAATATTGTGCATATAAATCATATCATAACCATAACCATAAGAAGACAATGTTGTGCATATAAATCATACCATAACAGGATTATAAATATATAAATACTAGAAACATAAACATCAGAAACATCAATTCAAGAAACATCAGTGAAATACTCTTTTAAGGTCATTTTATATTTAGTAAATTCGCAATTGAAGATGTCGATATTGAATAATATGTTATTGTGATTATTACATATTCTGTTCAGGCAAGAATTTTGTCTACAGTTCGTTTTGCTTTGATTGATTTTAAACAGGATAGAAGACCGTGTTAAACGTGCAGGCACATTAAATTTAATATTATTTAGCAACTCTGGGCATTGAATATTATTATTAATTAATTTATATAGGAATAGAGCATCTGCATGATGCCTTCGTACACTTAATGATTCAATTTTAAAGTACGAAGCTGCCTCTGCATAATTATTAAATCTTACAAATGACCTGTAACAGAGATATTTTAGGAATTTGTTTTGAATTGCTTCGATTTTGTTTATGTGGATTTTATAGAATGGAGACCAAACAATTGATGCAAACTCCAGATGACTTCGTACGTAGGCAAAGTAGAGTTGCTTAATGATATTGATGTTATTAAAAAGTTTTGTGTTTCTAATGATGAAACCTAACATTTTAGCAGCCTTATTTGTGATTTGTTGTATATGAAGGTTATATTGAAGTTTATTATCAAGAGTTATTCCAAGATCACGAATATTTGAGACTGTTGCAATGTTGATGTTATTTAAAGAATAATTAAATAATGTTTTATTTTTATTTCTGGAAAAGACAATGTGATGACATTTTGAAACATTTAGAAATAATTGATTTTGTTGGCAATAGGTAGCTACATTGTTTAAATCATGTTGTAAATTAATACAATCGTTTAGACTTTTTATTGGCTTGTATAGCTTAGCATCATCAGCAAATAATTCTATTTCAGAGTTTTTTACAACATTGACCAAATCATTAATATATAAAATGAAAAATAATGGTCCGAGATGTGAACCCTGTTGGATCCCTGAGGACATTTGATTGAAGTCTGATACAAAGCCCTTTATTGCTACTGCCTGTGATCTGTTAAGTATATAAGATGTAACCCAACGAAATAAATTACCACGTATACCTAATGCCCAAAGTTTTCTTAGTAGTAATTTTTGATTAATTTTATCAAATGCTTTGGCAAAGTCTGTATAAATGATATCTACTTGAGTGCGATTGTCCATGTGACCAACAATGAATTCGGTAAGAAGAACGAGATTACTTTCCACATTTCTGCCTTTTGTAAAACCATGTTGTTTTGTTGTTATGATGTGATTGAGTTGTGGACTTAGGTATTGGTAAACAATTTTTTCCATTAACTTACTGAATATTGTTAGTTTTGAAATCGGACGATAATTTTTAACATTATTTTTTTCGCCATTTTTGTGGATTGGTGTTACATATGCTCTTTTCCATATTTCAGGTACCGTGCCTTCGTTCATTGATTTATTATATATAATGCAGAGAGGTTTAGCGAGTGTTTCAGCACAATTAACTATAAAGTATGACGGAATATCATCACACCCCGCGCTTGTGTTCATGTCAAGAGCTTTTATTTCTTTTAAGACTATTTCTTGTGTGAATTTAACCGTGGTGATATTTATGTTATTTGTGTTTTCTGGTATGTCAAATGTTGGTAGGTTATTATCTTTTATGTAAACTGATTGGAAATATTCCATAAAAATATTACATACATCTTGGCCATTTTCAGCTATATTTAATTATAAGAAATTAATATTACAACAAAGTAACATATGAATTTAATTATAAACATATATCAAGTAGTATATATATATTTTTAAAATAATTTTAAAATAAGTGAGATAGTGTTTTTTTGTATAGTTCAGTTTAGTAGATTCGGTTTTAGTCTGTGTTTGATATGAGTATATTTTCTATTTCAGATCTCCCTATATTAAATATCCAGCTTTTTATTTGAGATTTAAATGTTATAATGTTGAGGTTTTTGAGTGAGAGTGGTATTTTATTGTAGAGTTTAAAAGAAAATAGATAATTTATGAAAAAAATGATTACATGTAGGTACATCAAACTAAAAGTTAATGGATACTTCGTGCTTAGAGTTGTTGAAGGACACGTGGAAAGTATTTCGCATTTCTTTGGCCATTTAAGAATTTTATTGGCCTGTCTGGTTGGTAAAACGGTGTAGATCACAATTCTAGCGGTGATCTAATCAGTGTCTAGTACCTTCGTATGTCTTCATTCTTGCCTCTTTGAATGTGTATAAAAGATAACGCGTAATGTGCGTGCACCGCAGATAGCTCCGATGTAACCTCTCCCTCTTTCTAGGAAACAAAGCGTTTATCAGAAAGAGATATTACAACGGAGCATGAGCGATGAACGAGCAGGGCTTCAAACAATGCTGGAATCGTAATGGTTGGTTTTTGACGAATACGTGTAAATCTTCGTTAATTAAAACAAATCTAATAACATTTTTCTGGAAACGGTCGATATTACAAAACGCTTCTGTTAATAAGGAATTTATTTAGAGAAAAATTAGTTTAAAAAAAAAAACAACATCTCCGCAGCGCCA
Source organism: Hesperophylax magnus (assembly GCA_026573805.1). Taxonomy (NCBI): domain Eukaryota; kingdom Metazoa; phylum Arthropoda; class Insecta; order Trichoptera; family Limnephilidae; genus Hesperophylax; species Hesperophylax magnus. The sequence goes on along the minus strand of JAIUSX010000029.1, from coordinate 5,014,764 downwards.
CAGCAGAGCATCGTAGAGAGATTCACAATTATTGTGACGTCAACTGATACAAAATCATATGTTTCCAAGAAGTAAAAAAAATCAGATTCATACTTCCGTCACTCCTGGACACACCGACACACAAATTCCTACCCAACTACCTTGTGCCTTTTTCCTTCCCAGAACATCCTATCCTTCTTTTCCTAAAAAGACCCCCACACAGAATGACCGAAAAAGAAAAACTCCCCTGAAGGGAATTATTTTCCTTGGGGCCTCCTGTGTTGAGCTAATATTAAAAAAAATATATATATCTACCTTTTTTATTTCTCTCGACTGGTGAGGACATAGAGTTTGCCGGTGTCCAGCGTTGTGTAGGTTCCCTTCGAACGCATCTCACGCATATATATCACTCGGGTATGAGAATATTCGGAATATTTGTTCACACGCATACGCACACGTGCACGGGGCAATATGGTTAAACAAACATAGAATAGTTAGAGTCGGTACTAAACACGCTGCTTCTTGTCTTGTCTGACGATAATGGAATCAACATCTTGATGTAGTACAGTGGAGATAGTGCAATGGAGACCTCTACGAGAATCAGGCCAGCAACGAGCAACTCATTCATTACTATTCTACAAACGAAATCATTAATGAATTATTGTTTGTTTGGGTTTTTCAACAATTGCCGATAAATTTCACGAAATACAAGTTATATTAAATTCAATAAAAACACAATTTTAGAGACGGGTATGCTTACCGCCGCCCCGTGAATCATTAATTAGATAACCAACACTTCTGCCACGGGTCACTCCGAGCGGTTCGCTATTTTTGGTGACTAAGTAGGGGTGCCCGGGTTCGTGGGGGCGAGGCTTGTCCAGGTATTGGAGGCGCAACGAGAGAGGCAGATTATGGAAGACCCTTTGACCTCTCGATCCATCGTCTTACATCACAGTGGGAGGGATGGATTCAAACGAACTAGACACATTGATCCCCAGATGCTACCTCTTTCTACTCTCTTTCATTTACTCAAAAAGATCCTCCAATTAGCAAAGATTACATATGCCGAGGAAAGTTAATTCTTCAGGGCCTTCTATGTGGGGTCAATTTCAAAAATATATACATGTAAAGATTTCAGAGTTGCTCCGGGCTGAAGCCTGCAGGGTTAAGATTGCCCCAGTGATAACCAACCTCAGATAGGAGATAGCACCTGAAAATAATTTTTAATAAAATTTGGAAATACAATGAATTTCTAAATTTCCGCCCTTCTATTCTACAAATCTGTACTCGACTCCAATCTTCAATACAATTCATAATTTTGGCCTGAAACACCGTTGAAGGGCCTGAAAATTTTAAAAATAAAAAATCTGACGTGACACCTAAGAGTTTATCCGGTCTCGGTAGGACTGGCACCACCTCAATCATTGCGGGAAGTTGTAGTCTCGCTGTCAACGGGCAGCAGGAGATCTTGTGTTGTATTTACATAAAAAAATAATAAGTTATTTAAAAGGGTGGTGACATTGACAGATTGGCGGATGACGCAGGGCGCACCTCCCCGCGCATTTAGCAGCACGCCATCCTCGCAAATATTCAGTTCAGGTAGATCCCGTAAACAAACAAATACATAATACCAATGGCGATAAACTACACGAGACCTGCATGGGAATGGAGCATTAGCGCTCAACGGGATAAACAATGAAATGACAATGCCATGATTCATGGTGATCCACGTAAATTGCCTTTTATTTAGTCCTTAGAGGTCCCAGTCTCATCTACCAAGGTCTCATTGGTCAGGAGCTGCATACAAACGGAGAAAACTTACTGATATAAATATTGCTAATGTCAAATTATTCGTATTCCTGTTAAAAACCGGACTGCAGGCGTTTAGCGAATGAATCGACAGATTTCTTGACAGTAAAACACGAATGTATTATCGCGACGTCGGAACACGTGTTCATAAAAATTATAATATTGTCGCATTTCGTAATTACATTTATCGGGATAAGCGCAGCTGCATGAACACGTGTTATGATTTATTATGAATGTACTAATATTTTATTAGGAAATGGACTGCCATCACGTTTTTAATAAGATTTTTTTCCTTTATCAAGTTGTTTTATTTGTATTTTTTTATTATTTTATAACTATGTACTTATACTCTCTATGGAATGTGTGGGATTGCACTTACCTTCCCACATTCTGGAATAAAGAATTTATTATTATAAATCAGCAATACTCATTTTTCTCCGTGCACGGAGAAAACTCGCTGATATGTGATAATGCTAATTAATTAAGAATCTTTATAAATTATTAGTAAAACTAATATTAACGAATGAATTGAGAGGATTCCCAATAAATTTTCAGTAAAACAGGTGCATAAACACGTGTCCCGATAAATTATGAATGTACTAAAAGATTATTAGGAAACGGCAGGAAATCCCATTTTTAACAGGATTTTAATAAATCAGTATTATTTTCGATCGCTATCTAATTTATCATGATTTCATATTCTCATAGCCAATGTTGCCAGGGTAAAAGGTTGTTTGAATTGCTGTGACGCACTTTTTCCATTATTCTCCTGGAGCAGTGATGAGCAACCCGCGGCACGCAAGCCCATTTCATGCGGCCTTAAGAGGAAGCTACAAGCCAAAAATGTGTATATTCTTGGCATACCTTATATCCTAGGTAATAGGCATTAAAATCGTTTGAAAAACGCAGACTAGACACGTTCGATTTCATGCAACAAAACTGGTTTTCATTTATTTTGTAAATAATTTTATAAGAAAGCAAAAAAAGTTAATCAAGTGAAACTGTCACAGATAATCTTAACTATAATACTGTATTTTTTTTAAGTTTTTTCCTTTATGCGTTCATACATTTATATTGAAAAAAAATTGTTTAGTAGTTTACATTTATATTTTTTATTGAATTATTTATTTTTTTATTTGTATTCTACTCAAGCGAAACTATAGGAAAGCCTTCAATTTTTCTAAAGCATATTTTTTGACATTCATAAATGTACACCAATTAGTTATAAAGATTAATCAAAATAGTGATTTGGCATTAAGCTTCGCCTTAATAGAAGATATTTTTTACCTTACCAGCGCAGCGCTTTTTGCTGAGATCTACATTTGATGCATTTTAAAGGTTTCCGATTTTTAAAATAGAAAATATATTTCTTGACAAAATAGTGTACTTTCGGAAAGATAAAAATCAACAGCATTTCTTGGTTTTATCTTGAAGATAGTAAAATTTTGGTAGATGGCAAATTTTTTCCCCTCAATTCGCGTCAAACTTTTGTCTGTGTATTTTATTCTAGAAGGATTAAGCGAAATGTGGCTTAGTACCCTACGAGATAATCAAGAACATCTAATCTTGATACCAATGTAGGTATCAAGATTGGATTTCGGCAGGTGTATTATTAAGCCTCGGATAAAGTAGTAAAAAGTCAGTTTAAATTGAATAATTTGCATCGTTGGACGGTAACAACGGCTATTAATCAAATGGCAATTAAGTCCACGGTGGAGTTAGCGCAAACGGTGGTTGGTTTGTAGGACTAACAGGGAAGGTTTGCCGACCCGTCCACCTGTTGCAGGCTGTGTCCCGCGCAGTGTGGTTGCAGCGTGCAGCGCGCAGGGGACACCCGCTTCCGGTATGCAGGGACGGCCCGAGCGGACCCGGGCAGGTGAGCCTCAACACGTGCACGGAGTGAATAGCACGAAGCATACTCGATAAGTGCTCGATTCATATTCTTTCTTATAAAATTACGAATTACACACGATCCAAAGAGAAAAACCAAATAAATTAGGCAAATTACTAGCGCAGACGGGATGTGTTTTTTACAGACAGGATAATTATTGACAGTCATAGTAAAAATAAAATATAAAAAGAAAGATAAATTATAAGCTTGATTACACAAGTAAAAAACAAGGATTAAAACAATGTATATTAGTACAAAGTAAATGAGATCAATGAAGAAGAAGAATTTGTTATGCAGTGGCCTCGTTAAAACATGCATTGCTAAATTGTTTAATAAGAACAGCTATATACACATCAACAAAGGCATATCAGTTATATTGGTTTTTGAAATTTGAAATTAATTAGCTAATTTTGCAAATAGGAAAATGAATATTAAAATTATTTAACTTTATCGCTCGTCTGAATTTATCACACAATCAGTTCCAATTTTAAAAATGACAAAACTAATCCGAGTTTTAGATTTCATTTAACCAGAGTTACAGACAGAGAGACAGTGTATTTTTATTTAAATGAAAATTAGTATTTTAGAACCCCTGTTATAGCAACGACATTTTACTCACATACATATTGATTTAGGTTGGGGAGTTTAAAAGTCCACCAAGTCAACAATCAGAGCTATTTTGATTTTACGACATTTGAACGGTCCCCATTTTATTACTTATTTTGAACGTCAAGTGTGCAAAATTTCATCAATCTTGTAATAAAACCGTACACAACCACAACCACTCTTCTTATATCAATCGATCGATAATGACTATCCACTGCCTTAATCTTAGACTAAAATATATATAAATAATATAAAGTTGGCGCCAGATTGATTCATAGCGAAAGTTTCTCATTAGTTAGGTTGTCCTAAACACCCTACCTACTAGTCAAGCCCGTTTGCCATCCTACAAGTCACAAGAAACAGATATGAAATTAACATTTGCAGTGATAGGTAAATTGAAAACGGCGGCGAGAGGAAAAACCAACGCCGAGAGGAATAAAACCTGAAATCAGAGGAAATAACTCAGCGATATGCAATAAAATCAGTGGAAAATTACCGCATGGCATCACGCTTTATTGAATGAATATGAATCCACAATATGAATCTATAAATCAGAGAAATAATATTGAAGCACATTTTTGAAAAAACAAAGAGACAATACTACAAATCATAATTACAAACTACAATACATTCACAAAAAATACATAAATATGCACTAATAATTGAAATATGAACCAAAAGTGCCAAAATATATGCTTAAAGATCAGCATTCAAAAATACACAAATATACAAAAATACATCGGTGATTCAATAAAATATTGTATCGTCTACCTTTCTTAAAAGAATTGAGTTTGTATACGGACAAAACTTTATATATGTATTCAAATTCCTAAAAAATATTTTTTTATTTTTCTTTCTTACATTGATATATTATATTTTTATTTTATATTTTACATGTACCTATCTGGATTTTATTGTTTATTACTGCTAAATTGTATTTTCCTAAAAAAATATTTTCTTTCTATTTTTCTTTCTTACATTTATATGTTATATTTTAATTTTATTTTATATTTTACATGTACCTACCTGGAATAATGTACACGCAACCTGCCAATTTGACTGTCCTAAAACGGGAAACTTCCTAGTTGGACAGTCAAAGCTTCCTTTTATATTTGTATATCTTGTATGTAATAAATGTAATAATAATAAATAAATAAATAAATAAATGGCGTATGTACGGGCGAAAACAAATAATTCATCTTAACTTGCAAAACGCGTAAAATTTTAAGTGTAAAAACACACTGTACAAATTATAAAAAAAATTCATGGGAGGGGGTGGGGGTGCGAAACGAAAGATTAAATATCCACTAATGGCTCAAATATGCATTATTAACACTTATTTGTATGTAGGTAAGTATGTGGGTACTTCGTGATATGTGTGGTATTACACCAACCTTCTCACACCTTGAAATAAAGAATTTATTTATTAATTATAAGCAATAATTAGTCATCCAAAATACCAATACAAATTGAAAATATCTCCCGAGTAAAAATAAATGCCGCCAACGGGAATTGAACCCGTGCCTTCTGATGAAAACCCTATCAAAATCCGTTGCGTAGTTTAGGAGAACTAAGCGCATAAACAGACATACGCGGATAGCGACTTTATTTTATACTACAGGGTTTTACAATAAGAGGTGTTATTTTGATATTAAATCGTAAAATATCAATGGTTTCGTTGCTTGTGTGGCACGTAGCGCCGTCTTGTTGAAAGTAAACGTTCATCAATACCATCCAATTCCGGCCATAAAAAATCATTAATCATCTCTCGATAGCGCAATCCATTCACCGTAACTGTTGCTCCAGCCTCATTTTCGAAAAATTAAGGTCCAATGACTCCGCCGGACCATAAACCGCACCAAACACGTTGAGGATAGAGAGGCTTTTCAACAATAACTCTTGGGTTTTCTGAGCCCAAGATGCGACAATTTTGCTTGTTGACGAAGCCACCGAAATGGGAAAATGGAATGTGGAAATGGGCCTCATCACTCAAGATGATTTGCATTTGATTCACTCAAGTGAATTTAAATAATTTCAATGCGTTGTGCGTGTATCGTTCCATTTTTATTAATGGCGTATTTTCTACTTGTCAAATGTCAAAAAATGACAGCTTCAAAAGTAACATCTACCGAAATAGCGGGATATTCAAAATAACACCTATTATTGGAAAACCCTGTATATATAAATTGACAAAGATTTTTTTATAACGCAACTAAATAAAAAATATGATTTAGCAAACGGCCAAACTCCGGCACGCTTGTAATAGTAATCTAAGTATTCAAGTTCCTCGCCGCGAAGGAGAGCCCTTAAGTAGCACCAAAGTAAAGAAGCGGTGAGATTTAAGAAGAGGTTAAAATAAGCCTTTAGTTATATGGCCCACGGAGGAAACGTTAAACACGTGCCGCCGGATTATCCTGTCCGGTTCCTACAGCTGCCGCGGAGATCGCCAGAAATAACGGAAAGATATGACGAGAAAAACGGCCAACTAAATTTCTTACAATCATTATTGTATTTTCTTAACCGTTTCACACCCGCATTATTGTTTCCACATATTTTTTTTTTTTTTTTTTTTTTTTATTATTTTAATATACATCATATGGGTTACATTAATACATACATATTTTGCAAAATATAATATTAAGGTTCATAATTGGTCATGTATACCTTATCAGAAAAGAGGAGCTCTTGTGCCTGATAAGGGAGCCACGATTCTTACTTAGATTCATAATTCATTATGTGATATAATAGTAATAATATATATTATAATATATATATATATATATATATATATATATATATTTTTTTTTTTTTTTTTTTTTGTTTAATATAAGTTTTTTTGGAAAAAAAGTTTGATTTTATTTATTTGTTCTTGTTGGTTCGTAATACAGCGCAATTTGGAAGGGAGATTATTGTAGTTTTTTATGGCTTGGTAAATATAATGGTTTTGCATTTGAGTTGTTTTAAAGATTGGCGTAATAAATTGATTTCCATTTCTCATGAGTTTGTAAAATTCTTGATATTCTTTGTTATTTTTTTCTTTACACATTTTTATAATGGAAGTTTGCTTAAATATATCATCAATATTTGGTACTGGAAACAATTTAAAAAGCAATTTTGTTGGGAAAGTAGACATTTTTTTAAGTATTACTTTTATAATAATTTTTTGCGAGACTTTTACTGTCTATATATAAAATACTTATATATAAAATATGTAATGCTTGATAATACCTAAGATTATTATTTTAAAAAATTGTTTTTTTTTTTTTTTAGAAATTATTCTACGTTAATTTGGATTAACATTGGCCGTCAGAGGGTATTATTTAAATAGTAAGGTAAAATAAACATAAAACATAACTAATACAAATAACTGTTTCATGTCAAAATGCATATTTAAATGTAGTGATAATCTCTAAGGCTTGAAACAAATAACATTTTAACTAAAATTCATTGAGAAATAAACAAAAAATCTATATAATAATAATTTTTAAAAATTCGCCATACTAGTCGAAAATATGTGCGTCCCTCGGTGTTAATTTGAATGAGCATTAAAATTCATTTACGATATTCTGGCAAATGACTGTGAACAGTGAATTGAACTGATATTATTATTGTACAACACATCTTTATGCGTTAAAATATTTGTAATTCGAGTAGAAAATATTGATATCTCACCTTAAATTAAGTAATAAATAACGCCACAGAAAAGACTACACGATAAAAAAAGTGGCTTTTCTAAATCGCTACCGTAAAAAAAAATCACAAAGTTCGTTTTAATTTGAATTAACCTTGGGGATGAAAGGTTTAAAGAACCTCGAAAAATAACAAAAAATCTTAGGTTCCATTTAAAATAAATATTATTCCCTTATTGCCTAAATACTATAAAGAATAAGTTATAAATGTATTGTAAAGGGTCCTTGATTTCATAGTAATAATGTTAGTAGTTAGTAAAGGTTTATAATAGATATAAAAATGTATTTTTTAAAAACTAAATAAAAACATAAATAACATTTTAAAATACCTACACCTCTTTGAATTTCACTTCTGTTTTCGGTGATGAATGATTGCAAATCTTGGAAGCGGAAATTAACCCACTTCCCGACATCCGATCGAGCTCTAACTCGGCAGATAGACTTGTTGTCGACGACAGTGTGTTCTGTCAACTTTTGGTGGCGATTACGCACACACGCGGACATGTATGCATTTCTCTGAGATTGGATGACATTGCAGCAGTTAATATACGAAATACATGTCAGTCCTACCGAATTCTGATTTGGCACGGTTGTTAGCGCGGTTGACTCCAGTACCTTGGGAGTAAGGTTTGATCCTCAGGTAAACCAAAAAAGGATATATATTTTGTAATTCAATTATTAATAAAAAATAGATAACCTTTGTTTTTGACGGGTTAATTTTTAGAAATGTGAAACCCTTTTGCTGAGCCGTTAAAAAGCGAGGCAATTTAGGATGCGGGTTTGGGTACCGCTACCCTGGGAACTATTTATTGGATAACCAAAACCCCTGCCATAAGTCACCCCAAATGGTTAGCTATTGGTGATTTACAAGGGGTACCCGGGTTCATCGGGTGAGGTGTGTTCAGGATGTGCCTGCCCACAAGCTGCGTGGCGTGCCAGATCGGGAGAGGCTGGTTTGGGGAGACCCTTTGACCTCTCCAACTGATTTCTTTTGACCCACCGTCTTGCGCCGCAGCGGGAGACATATCATAGGTCCATCGCTCCTGAACACATTGATTCCTATATTCCTACCCATCCCTCATATCTTTATCCTTCTCAGAACTTTTACTCCTTCCTTTCCTTAAAAAAACCGCCACACAGCATCCCCGAAGGTGACATAGGACTTGAGGGAAATTATTTTCCTCAGGGCCTCTTATGTGGGGTTAGTATTAAAAAAAACACATTCAAAGGTGCAATTTACAATACGACAAAATGAGTTAAGCCTGTAAGGTAAAACTTTAGGAAATTTTTTTCTGGCTTTATCTGGTTGATTTTGTTATATCGTTAAGTTAATAATTAAAACACTATTGTGATTGATTCATTTAAATGCAGGTTACTACTTACAATAACACTCTACAATTAAATTGATTAAATCCTGTTGGATTGAATAGAAACCGATGTCAAACGTCTGTATTATAAAAATAAAGAGAGAATACCGGCAACAGTGACATGTATTTTTTTATAAAATGGTTTGACAGTTCAAAAGACAGTATTCTAAGTGGAAAACAAATAAACAACAATAATCATAGACAATGCAAGATAAGGCAGGTGTTAAAGTTGGATCAAGATTATAACAGATGTGAATAAAATAATTATCAAAATAGATACGTTCGATTAAACTGATGAACTACCGTCTTCGGAGCTGTCAAGAATAAAAAACGGTAGACAATTAAGAAAGGTCTGTCCAAATCTGAATTCATAAAGATCTTAAATATGTATTGAACAAAAAAAAATAGAAGAATTCGCCAATTCCCCTCTCCTAAATCTATTATAATATTACCATATTTTCTAAAAATATTTTTTTTTTTTTTTTTTTTTTATTTAGTAAAAGATTATACATTTAAATACATTATTTAAGAAATGTTTTGACTGCCCAACTAGGAGGATTCCCGTTTTAGGACAGTCAAATTAGTATAAGTATTAACATTTTGATAAGTTGTTTGATAAGTATAGTATTACAATAATAATGAAATAATAGGTATTTGTACTTTTAACTGGTGCCTAAGCCTACTAACATGTTTGTATAAATATGAATAACAAAGAGAAGAAATACCATAAAATAAAATATTACATTAAACATAAGATTAACTGCTGCTTGGGTAGCATTCTAATTTAAAAGTATTAGGTAAGTACATATATACATATAATGATAAAGATTATAACATAAACGTATCTTTTACTGTTTTGTTGGAGTTTTTGTTGTTGTTTTTGGTTTGTGTTTGATTTCATTTTTTGTGTAGTAAAAGTTCACTCTCCTTTCTACCTAATTGATGAAACCAATTAGTGGTCAATTTATGAAGAATAGCTGTGTTTTCCTTTTTCCAAGCATCGGGGATGAAGTTGTACAGTTTTGGACCTAAGAATGAGAAGTGTCTTTGAGCGAGAGATGTTTTAGTTGTGAGTGGTACAATTGGATTTCTCCGTGAGTGGCGGGTGTCGTGAGAGTGGTTAATAGATGGGTAGAGGTGGCGTTTTTGATGGGTGTTTAAAATTAATTTTCTCATGTATAGTTGTCTAACATCCAGAACTCGGAATTCTTCAAATAGTGCATCGCTATGATATCTAAATGGTTTTTTGAGGATTACCCTTAGTAGTGATTTTTGAGCTTTTGCTAATTTGTCCAAAACAGTTTTTGCACACCCACCCCAACCTAAGGATGCATAGTCTAGAAGTGACCCACACATAGCATCATAGATGAGTTTCAATTCTTTTTTACGTAAGATATTTCTGATTGTCATAAACATGTACGTAAGCTTTCTAACCTTTGTGGCAACTAGATCTATTTGTCCGTCCCATCTAAGATATTTGTCTAATATAACACCAAGGTATTTTATACTGTCTACGCATTCCAATTTATAGCAATTACAGTTAGTGGAGTCAATGCATTTATGTATAAAAATATTATGTGCTTCCTCGGGTTGGCCCGCTTCTGTCGCACTAAATCGTATAAATTTAGTTTTTTCCGAATTGAGTGTCAGCAGATTATAGTCTAACCAAAGTTTTAGCTGTTTTAATCCACTTTCTGCTTTGCAGTGTACATCATTCCATATGTCCTTTACTATATTATTTCCTACCAAAAATACAATCTTTCCATGCATATAATAATAATAATAGCAATAGACACCTTCCAGAAAAATGATCCTGTTAAAAATGTGACGACATGCCAACTTCGTGATAAAATATTAGTCATTCAGAATATATCGAACACACGTGTTTTTTTCGTAAGACAATATTTTTTATTTTTTTATTTTTCCTAATACGGAATGCGACAATAACATGTCAACATCAATATTAGTATTTGTATGAACACGTGTTCCGCCGTCCATTCGCATTCGACGGATACTTTGCTAGGAACTCTTTTAATTCATTCGTTATAGGCCTGCAGTATCATTTTTAAAAAAAACTAATAATTTGCCCACATTTTTAATAAAATAATAGCAAGTTTTTCCGTGTGTAATTGGGTGAAAACCATCAAGTACGGTATTCCCTAAACAGATAGTAAATTAAGAGGAAGCTACAAGCCAAAAATGTGTATATTCTTGGTACACCTTATATCGTAGGTAATAAGCATTAAAATCGCTTGACAAACTTGAGTCTAGAAACGTTCGATTTCAAGCAAAAAACTGGTTTTTACTTATTTTGTAAATAATTTTATAAGAAAGCAAAAAAGTTAATCAAGTGAAACTGTCACAGATAATCTTTGCTATAAAACTGTATTTTTTAAAGTTGTTTCCTTTATGCGTTCATACATTTCTATTGAAAAAATATTTTTTGTAGTAGTTAGAATTTATATTTTTTTTGAGTAATATATTTTTTTATTTGTATTCTACTCAAGCGAAGCGATAGGAAAACCTTCAATTTAATTAAAGCATATTTTTTGGTTTTCATAATGTACACCAATTCGTTATAAAGATTAATCAAAATAGTGATTTGGCATTAAGCTTCGCCTTTATCTATAAAATCGAGATATTTATGCCTGCTAGTAATAACTTGAAATTCAACTGCGAAATACCACACAGCAATGAAGTTGAGAGAGTCCATATTATTTTAATATAATCTTTATACCATTCCGGTGAAAAAGGTTCTTTTCATAGAATCCTTTCAATAGAAGAACGAAGTAAATAAAATATCAGTTGGAAAAATAGATTTTAACGCGTTGCAATACTCGTTTCAGGTTCTTAGCTCATTTTTTGCTAAAAAGTGGAGATACAATGTGTTTGATGGCTTTAAACCATTGATTAATGAATAAATTAATCCACTCTCCGTCTAGCATCCCGCTGGTAACTCTAAGTAATGCTCGCTGCGTATTGGTACAGTGTTGTTTGTTGTAAGTTTGTTGTTAGCTAGTAGTTAGTAGTTAGTACCGAGTCCAGCGCCGTGTGGAAAAGCACTTGAAGCGGCGGAATTTGTACTTCAATAGCGGGGAACATTTGGACTAAATAAAATGTTAGATTATTCCCGATAAGTCCCCCGGAATGCCGAGGAGGTACTACACTTGTGTACCTATGCAGCCTCCAGTGATGAAACAAATAAATAGATATGTTACATGTCTTTTTAGCTTTAGATTCTGTGAAAACTACTGCGAAAAAAACGCAAATGGCCGCTTTAATTATAAGATATTCCTTCATTATTCATATAATTATAATTAGACATTAGATTAGATCAATAGATTTCCAAAAAAATGCATAATATTAGAGTCTTTTATCGTCATTAATGCGTGTTTCAGCCATTTTATTGCAAAAACCTGATTTCGTTACGCAGTTGGAATCCTGCATATTCAGGAAAATTTCCTAATTTTAAATACTTTTCTTTAAATTTCACTATTTTTTTCTTGAATGAATGCATAAATGAAGTGGAAATTAATCCACTTCACGACATCCGATCGAACACGGCAGACTCGTTGTCGGTGACAATATATTCTACCGACTTTTGGTGGCAATCACGCATACAAGTGTTGACATTACTAATTTCTCTAAAATAAGACGGTGTTACAGCAGTCAATATACGAAATAAATATCGGTCCGACACAATTGAGATTTGGCTCAGTTGTTAGCATGGTTGACGCTAGTTCCCGAAGAAGATTCAATTCTCAGAACAAACCAATTGTTCCGATTGTTTTATCTTTTAAAAGCCAATTCCTCGGGAGGAAGGTTCAACCCTCAGTCAAATCAAAATATATATATTTCAAAATGTATCATAGTAAAAAAACAATGATTTTTATAAGGGTTTGATTTTTACTGCACACTTTAGGGTCCAAATTCAAGGCACATGTTTTTGTGCAAATTAGCGTAAAAATGTCGGCATATTTTGTAGATACAGTCCGACCCAATGAAATCGGAGCCATTTGTCAGGCAATGAAGGAAACTAGGTTACAATTATCCCAATAAATACTTTTCTTATCAGTACGTGGGCATATTAAGGTGATTTTCACAAAAATGGCGGTACGCAAATTATCTAATCATCATTATTATTGTTACAAAATTACCTACGGCTAGGCATATAATAAAGATAATTACATAGAGAAGATTTGTGAAGGTTCACCGCAAGTACGCTCTACACTAAATAACCTAACCTAACCTAACTTTACACTAATTAGCATAACCTAATTTAATGAAAAAATTACTGTATGTAAATAAATATTGATGCGTAGCAGACTTACTTTAGGATAAAATCTATATAAATAAAAAATTTAATTTTTCGTATGTTCAAAATCTTGCTTTGAAATTTTGACACAACGTTGCATTCGAATATACGGATGTTTTTTAATATACCTACATTATATATATGTCACCTGTGATAGGTAAAAAAACTTTTTTTTGGACGTAAAAGCAAGACGCTCTATTATTTCTCTATCCGCATAGACAGAATGAGTCACAGCAACGCGTGGCGGGATACGGCTAATTTATCAATAAAATAATAATAGAATTTAATAGTAGAAATATCCCATAATAAGGATTTTTGGGTATAAAAATACCGTAGCTGATAAAATTTAATTGAAATGTTAAAAAAAATCAAAGGTAAAGTACAACATTGTGTAGGTTTCATTGTTTAAGAACTAAATAACTCGCCTGTATAAATGATAATTTATTTATTTGCCTAGTAAAATAAGCAATCTTCATATATATATTTATATTACATTTTGTCAGGATTTTTATATCATTGACGAATAAATAACGAATTTCAAATTTTAAGACCAAATAAAAAAAAATAATACAACATAAACAGTGATATTTAATTAATCAAGTAGGTAGGTACTCGCATGGATTGATTAGGTTTAGGTAGGTACTCATATAAAACGAATAAGTTTAGGTAGGTACACACATAGAAAAAATAGGGTTAGGTTGGTACTCACATAGAACGACTAGGTTTAGTTAGGTACTCAGATAAAACGATGTAAAAGTTTGGGTAGGTACCTACTCGTTTAAAACGATTATGTTTAGTTAGGTACTCAGATAGAACGATTAGGTTTGGGTAGGTACTCGCATAAAATGGTTATGTTTAGTTAGGTACTTACATAGAACGATTAGGTATAGTTAGTACTCGCATAGAACGATTAGGTTTGGGTAGGTACTCGCTTGGAATGATTTTGTTTAGGTAGGTACTCGCATAGAAGAGGATGAGGAAGGTTGGTAAGGTTAAAGTAGGCACTTCCATAGAATGATTAGGTTTAGGTAGGTACTCGCATAGAAGAGGATGAGGAAGGTTGGTAAGGTTAAAGTAGGCACTTCCATAAAATGATTAGGTTTAGGTA